>CM060921.1:402584191-407584191 GCA_030737875.1 Allium sativum | reverse complement strand
TGGCTAACTCGAGGTTAGAATGAGTTTGCGGCGTAAATCTGCCCGGAACCGCCCGGCACATCCAGTGGCCGCAAACAATAGGTTCTAATGTGAGAAGTTAGTCATAACATGCGTAAGACACGAGGTTAGGTCTGGCTTGTGGCAGAAGTCTGCCCGGAACCGCCCGGCATATCCAGCGGCCACAAGCTACCGACCTAATGTGAGAGGTCTGTGCATTAATAATTAATTAATGCAAATCTAAGATAAGAATAACGTCTAAAACGTATTGGGGAAAAATAGGGTTAAACCAAAGGGATTAATAGATGTAGTAAAACCCGTCCATGAATCTGTAGGCCCAATACAAAGTTAGACAAATCTGAAAAATCTGTACATCTGATCCGTTAGTCTGAAAACTTGTTAACTCAATTTGTGAATTAGTAAATCTGAATTCTGTATGTCTGAACCTGTAAACAAGTTAATTTGAAATCTGTTAGTCTGGGGACACAAGGTTAGGAGGGGAATTACTTGTGTCATCTGTTGTTTGGGACCCATATTAGTCAGTAACCCTTTCTGGTATCAAAACTTTGACCCAACAGTAGGTAGGGTCCGGACACGCTTACTGAACTAATTATAAGTGGTTCATTCTGATAATGGCGAGGGGTGTTGATGGTGCGTTCCAACCGGGTCATGTGCGTGCATGGATCCCGGTCTGCCTCTGAGGATGTAAGACGCCGTGACATCTGTAAATAGGTCTGTGCCAATTGGTTGTCACTTTAGGGAGTGATACACCCTACTGTGGGGCCGACACAGGATATTTATGTATTAGGGAGCCGATCGCTTGGGGTAGGGTTTTAGGGTACGCTTAGTTCTGTCTGTTTCTGTTGGTACCGTCTGTTTCTGGTGGGTGGTAACACCTGTCTGTTTCTGTGTGGTACCGTCTGTTCGGGTGGTAAAGGCCCATTACTAGTGTACACCTAATTCCACATTCTGTTTCCATAGGGATAAATCTGTTTCTTCTTCTGTCTGTTTCTGACCGGGTAGTAAAGGCCCATTATTAGCATTCTGTTTCTGTTAAAAGTATTCTGTACCCGTTCCTGCTTCAATTTAGACATTAGGGTGACACCTAATTCTGCTATACTAATATTAGTGCAGAGAAGTGTAAAACAATAGTTTATATCATTCTGTTTTTCTGTTATATCTGCTACACCTGTTATAGTTATCTCACAACCAGTTTTATGTTCATATCATATTATTATTATCTGTTCATATGCTGAAAGTCACTGGACTTGCCAGACTTTTTGTCTGACCCTTGTTGTTTCGCCTCCTTTCTTCCGTTTCCCCCCCAGGTTATCCAAGGAGGGAAATACTTTAGCTTGATCCGGATTTCTCTTTGCTTGAAGTGCTTAAAGTATGGCTTGGCTCTGTATAGCTTCCGTTCCATGGGGATTATGATTTTAAACTATGCATTTTGAAGGCTTTTGTACAAGACTGATATTTTGTACTTGAATTCTGAAATTGAAAGGATGTAACCATATTAATTTCTGTTTCCGCTGTAATAAAGTTAAAAATTTTCAAGTACTGTTTTATCTGTCTTGTAAGTTTCTGTTCTGTTTACTAAAATGCTCCACCAAAGTTAAGGCATTCCCTTGTGAGTGACCTTAACGGAGGTGGGGTGTTACACTTGGTATCAGAGCTAAAGGTTGCCAGATTAGGTAAAAGTTTTTGAAAACTATTTTCAAAAAGGTTTTAAAATGAAGTATTTTCAAAATTAAAGCTTATTTTGAAAAACATGATCCCCAAGAGCTATATATCTTTCTTTCAGTCCTTTTTATATTGAACCTTTCCTTTTTCGTTTTAGCATGTCTGAAGCATCTGAGATACCAGAGGGTGTCCATGTACCCGGTTGGTTTCGTCAATATCTTGAGGCTAGGACCGCCGCTGCAGGTCCAGCAAATGATCCCCCTCCTCCACCCCCTCCTCGTGCAATTGCTTTCTCAAAGATCTGTAGGGATTTTAGGGCCATGGGTGGGAAGGATTTCAAAGGAACTGAATCATTCGTAGAAGCAAGGAATTGGCTCAAAGAAACTGAGGATCTATTCGTTATCTTCGAGGTGGACGATAGGCAGAAGGTACAGTTGGCAGTATGGCTGCTCAAAGACGAAGCTTCCTACTGGTGGGAAGTCACTAACGCCGAGAGGCCGGTTGAGACATGGATGGATTTCAGAACAAGGTTTGAGACAAAATTCCTCTCGCAAGCTGAACGAAGTTTACAATTGGAAAAGTTCTTGTCTCTTAAGCAAGGAAGTATGACGGTCAAGGAATACGTCAACCAGTTCAACCAACTAGCAAGATTCGGATTGGATTTAGTCAACACTCAGCATAAAAAGGCTCTCCGCTTTGTTAAAGGATTGAATGAGCCACTGCACAGCCTAGCCATGACCCATGTACCCATGGGAGCAACTTACGAGAAATTGGTGGATATGGCACTACTACACGAGGAAGACAAGGGCCCGAAAGAGACAAAGAAGGAAGAACCACAGAATAAGAAAGCGGGGCCCAAAAAGGAAACACAAAAGAAGGATGAGAAGTCTGAAGATAAGAAGGGGAAAAAGTGCTTTACTTGTGGGAGCTCAACTCATCTGAACAAGGATTGTAGAAAAAGGAAGGGCGCTTGCTTCAACTGTGGGGAGATGGGACACTTCACTAGGGACTGCCCGAAGAGACGAGGACAAGGAGGGCAGGCGAACACTCTTGAGGCTAGTGGCTAGGATAGAAACAGGAAAATTTCTATAGTAGGTTTAATTTCTTTATCTGATTGTGACTTTTTCTGATTTTGGTATTTTGATTTTGTAATCGATACTCTGCACTCTAATGCTAGTATTATTTCTGAATTCCGCTATAGACTCAGACCCATAAGGGTTATGGATCATCTGTTTGAGACTGGGGTTTGAGGGATATCTGAGTTAGGCGTCAAGTATGACGCATACATTCTGAGTTTTCATGGGGTATCAATTTGATGTTGGTTTCGGTCTTTGGGGACGATACTTAGGACCCATGTCTAATGGGAACCAAATTTTCGTTCTATCTGTACTCGCTTCCATCATTCGACTGTATCCTATCGATCGAATATTTGAACATTAGGTAGAAACTAATGGGTGTAAACATGTGTTTGAGACATGTTATGTTTGATGGTTGCAAGTGGATGCAAGTGGTTGCTAGTGGTTGCCCGTGGATGCATATACACACACTAGGCACTAGATCGGCTCGAAAACACTCTCATACTGCATATGGATGGGTGAGCATTTTTTTCTTGTGGATGCAAATTGGTTGATTCAGCACATGGATGTTGCATTTGAGTGAATGGTTGTGCACTCATATAGAAATAATATATATCATCAGAATTTTATTGCATACATGTTGGACTCATGGCACTGACATAATTCGCATTAAGGAGGTCAACTGAATCAGTAGACCGCCTGATCTTTGCATTAGATAAGGAACATATACACACACTTTTGCATATGTTCATACAACATTAGAAGTTTTCTAAGGACAATGGATGCTTGTGGATGATGGTTGAGTAGATGGGTGATTGGATGGTATGACACATTCTTCTTAACTTGAAGATTTCGGGGACGAAATCCTTTTAAGTGGGGGAGAATGTAACACCCCGTGTATGCGATAACTATGGAATTAACAAATTAAAGTATAATTAATTTGAAATCAAAGAACTAAGGGAAACGGGATACGCCATTGCGTTCGTCTCGGAAAAATACGCGAAATAGAGTCCGAGTTTTCGAAAAACGGAGTCCGTATGAAGAAGATATAGCCTCCGGAAGTTTCTGAATTAAGTTTAAAATTAAAAATCGGGCCCAATGGGCCAGGGCGGAAAAACACCCGCCTAACGCACCCAGGTCGACTGGGCTGTCGACCTGGTCTAGCCAGGTCGACAGGGCTGTCGACAGGCATGTCGACCTGGTCCAGAGCCAGGTCGAACCCAGCCCAACCTGGCTGGCCTATTCTATGTTGGTCGATTTTCTACAGTCTGCTTTGTCATTAGGGCTAGGTGGCAGGCTCTAATTGGTCTCTCCTTAGGATGAAAGGCTACGATCAATCCAAGCGACATCAATGGTCCTAATCAGTTCATAACCCCTATAAAAATGACCCTGGACTCTACCTAGGTTTCCTACACAATTCTCTAGCCTCCATTGCTCTCTTCTTCTAATAAAAAAATAAAAATGGCGTCGCTGCTCTGCTGGAATTAAAACTAGAAGATAATCAACATCAACCTAAGCAACTCAATTCAAACTAGAGATTAAAATTTCTGCAAAGATTCTACAACAAGTTAAAGTTCTTTCTTTGATCCAATCAAGGAAAGTACAGTTATTTTCCGCTATAAACGTTAATTATAATTTTGATATGTTTTTAATTCTGAATCTGAGATTGTATATATATTCTCTTCTGTCAGATTTGTTTTTCTGTGACTGTTCTGTATCCCTTTTCTTCTTTTCTGTTTTTATAGCCAGGCTACCACGAGCCTGTGCCTAATCTCATAAGAGATGAACGTATGAACGCAAATTTTGGGATAAATAATGAATGATGCGACTAAATTGAATGTATGACTTTAGGTCTGAGGCATAAAATATATTGGACATATGCATAAATTTGACTATGAACATATAATTTATGCATGTTGTATGCATAGTTATGTTGTAATTTAGAACTGTAATTAATGAGCATATGTTGTAAACTAGATTTGGATCTATGCATATTCTATGATAGAAGAAAAGAGGAACCATTGTAAGATTACATATGATTTGAGACTTTGGACAAAATGCATATAAAAGTCAAGATTTGATTTTTAGAAGATATGATTTAAAGATTTAGATTGTTGGGTATAGTTTGCATAATGATTCATGACATGAAAAGAAGAAGGATATGGAAAGTTAGGTGTAAAGATTTACATTAATTAGGATATCTATTATTTAGATTACACCTAAATAGGGATTTTTGGATATATGGCATGCATTGAAATTAATGGTTATATTTGGTATAATTTATATGTGAATCTGCTGTAAGATGCTAGTTTAACAAAAATTGGAACATATGTTATATGGCAAATTATGTCCATATTCTGTGCTATGTAACTTTATGCAAACATGGAGTATATGTTGTGAATCATGACAATTATGTAAGCATATGAATTTAGGCCAATTTATGATTGGGCAAGGCATGTAAATAGAACTTTTAGAAATATTAAATTTGCTAAATCTGCTAATTTGTCTAGTTGCCTAAACTACTAGTTTTGTTATATTGCCTAGACTGCTAATTAGATTGAAATGCCTAATCTGTTAAATTTTTCGGTTGAAATGCCTAACCTGTTATATGCCAAAATCTGCTAAGTTGCTAAATCTGTTAAATCCGTTATGTCATATAAAATCTGTTATCTGCTATGTTGATATAATCATCCTGTGATTGATATAATCTGAATTGGCATATATATATATTGGGCACGCGCATAAACGGTAAATTATTAATTATTTGGCCGCAAAGATAAACATGGCTAACTCGAGGTTAGAATGAGTTTGCGGCGTAAATCTGCCCGGAACCGCCCGGCACATCCAGTGGCCGCAAACAATAGGTTCTAATGTGAGAAGTTAGTCATAACATGCGTAAGACACGAGGTTAGGTCTGGCTTGTGGCAGAAGTCTGCCCGGAACCGCCCGGCATATCCAGCGGCCACAAGCTACCGACCTAATGTGAGAGGTCTGTGCATTAATAATTAATTAATGCAAATCTAAGATAAGAATAACGTCTAAAACGTATTGGGGAAAAATAGGGTTAAACCAAAGGGATTAATAGATGTAGTAAAACCCGTCCATGAATCTGTAGGCCCAATACAAAGTTAGACAAATCTGAAAAATCTGTACATCTGATCCGTTAGTCTGAAAACTTGTTAACTCAATTTGTGAATTAGTAAATCTGAATTCTGTATGTCTGAACCTGTAAACAAGTTAATTTGAAATCTGTTAGTCTGGGGACACAAGGTTAGGAGGGGAATTACTTGTGTCATCTGTTGTTTGGGACCCATATTAGTCAGTAACCCTTTCTGGTATCAAAACTTTGACCCAACAGTAGGTAGGGTCCGGACACGCTTACTGAACTAATTATAAGTGGTTCATTCTGATAATGGCGAGGGGTGTTGATGGTGCGTTCCAACCGGGTCATGTGCGTGCATGGATCCCGGTCTGCCTCTGAGGATGTAAGACGCCGTGACATCTGTAAATAGGTCTGTGCCAATTGGTTGTCACTTTAGGGAGTGATACACCCTACTGTGGGGCCGACACAGGATATTTATGTATTAGGGAGCCGATCGCTTGGGGTAGGGTTTTAGGGTACGCTTAGTTCTGTCTGTTTCTGTTGGTACCGTCTGTTTCTGGTGGGTGGTAACACCTGTCTGTTTCTGTGTGGTACCGTCTGTTCGGGTGGTAAAGGCCCATTACTAGTGTACACCTAATTCCACATTCTGTTTCCATAGGGATAAATCTGTTTCTTCTTCTGTCTGTTTCTGACCGGGTAGTAAAGGCCCATTATTAGCATTCTGTTTCTGTTAAAAGTATTCTGTACCCGTTCCTGCTTCAATTTAGACATTAGGGTGACACCTAATTCTGCTATACTAATATTAGTGCAGAGAAGTGTAAAACAATAGTTTATATCATTCTGTTTTTCTGTTATATCTGCTACACCTGTTATAGTTATCTCACAACCAGTTTTATGTTCATATCATATTATTATTATCTGTTCATATGCTGAAAGTCACTGGACTTGCCAGACTTTTTGTCTGACCCTTGTTGTTTCGCCTCCTTTCTTCCGTTTCCCCCCCAGGTTATCCAAGGAGGGAAATACTTTAGCTTGATCCGGATTTCTCTTTGCTTGAAGTGCTTAAAGTATGGCTTGGCTCTGTATAGCTTCCGTTCCATGGGGATTATGATTTTAAACTATGCATTTTGAAGGCTTTTGTACAAGACTGATATTTTGTACTTGAATTCTGAAATTGAAAGGATGTAACCATATTAATTTCTGTTTCCGCTGTAATAAAGTTAAAAATTTTCAAGTACTGTTTTATCTGTCTTGTAAGTTTCTGTTCTGTTTACTAAAATGCTCCACCAAAGTTAAGGCATTCCCTTGTGAGTGACCTTAACGGAGGTGGGGTGTTACACTTGGTATCAGAGCTAAAGGTTGCCAGATTAGGTAAAAGTTTTTGAAAACTATTTTCAAAAAGGTTTTAAAATGAAGTATTTTCAAAATTAAAGCTTATTTTGAAAAACATGATCCCCAAGAGCTATATATCTTTCTTTCAGTCCTTTTTATATTGAACCTTTCCTTTTTCGTTTTAGCATGTCTGAAGCATCTGAGATACCAGAGGGTGTCCATGTACCCGGTTGGTTTCGTCAATATCTTGAGGCTAGGACCGCCGCTGCAGGTCCAGCAAATGATCCCCCTCCTCCACCCCCTCCTCGTGCAATTGCTTTCTCAAAGATCTGTAGGGATTTTAGGGCCATGGGTGGGAAGGATTTCAAAGGAACTGAATCATTCGTAGAAGCAAGGAATTGGCTCAAAGAAACTGAGGATCTATTCGTTATCTTCGAGGTGGACGATAGGCAGAAGGTACAGTTGGCAGTATGGCTGCTCAAAGACGAAGCTTCCTACTGGTGGGAAGTCACTAACGCCGAGAGGCCGGTTGAGACATGGATGGATTTCAGAACAAGGTTTGAGACAAAATTCCTCTCGCAAGCTGAACGAAGTTTACAATTGGAAAAGTTCTTGTCTCTTAAGCAAGGAAGTATGACGGTCAAGGAATACGTCAACCAGTTCAACCAACTAGCAAGATTCGGATTGGATTTAGTCAACACTCAGCATAAAAAGGCTCTCCGCTTTGTTAAAGGATTGAATGAGCCACTGCACAGCCTAGCCATGACCCATGTACCCATGGGAGCAACTTACGAGAAATTGGTGGATATGGCACTACTACACGAGGAAGACAAGGGCCCGAAAGAGACAAAGAAGGAAGAACCACAGAATAAGAAAGCGGGGCCCAAAAAGGAAACACAAAAGAAGGATGAGAAGTCTGAAGATAAGAAGGGGAAAAAGTGCTTTACTTGTGGGAGCTCAACTCATCTGAACAAGGATTGTAGAAAAAGGAAGGGCGCTTGCTTCAACTGTGGGGAGATGGGACACTTCACTAGGGACTGCCCGAAGAGACGAGGACAAGGAGGGCAGGCGAACACTCTTGAGGCTAGTGGCTAGGATAGAAACAGGAAAATTTCTATAGTAGGTTTAATTTCTTTATCTGATTGTGACTTTTTCTGATTTTGGTATTTTGATTTTGTAATCGATACTCTGCACTCTAATGCTAGTATTATTTCTGAATTCCGCTATAGACTCAGACCCATAAGGGTTATGGATCATCTGTTTGAGACTGGGGTTTGAGGGATATCTGAGTTAGGCGTCAAGTATGACGCATACATTCTGAGTTTTCATGGGGTATCAATTTGATGTTGGTTTCGGTCTTTGGGGACGATACTTAGGACCCATGTCTAATGGGAACCAAATTTTCGTTCTATCTGTACTCGCTTCCATCATTCGACTGTATCCTATCGATCGAATATTTGAACATTAGGTAGAAACTAATGGGTGTAAACATGTGTTTGAGACATGTTATGTTTGATGGTTGCAAGTGGATGCAAGTGGTTGCTAGTGGTTGCCCGTGGATGCATATACACACACTAGGCACTAGATCGGCTCGAAAACACTCTCATACTGCATATGGATGGGTGAGCATTTTTTTCTTGTGGATGCAAATTGGTTGATTCAGCACATGGATGTTGCATTTGAGTGAATGGTTGTGCACTCATATAGAAATAATATATATCATCAGAATTTTATTGCATACATGTTGGACTCATGGCACTGACATAATTCGCATTAAGGAGGTCAACTGAATCAGTAGACCGCCTGATCTTTGCATTAGATAAGGAACATATACACACACTTTTGCATATGTTCATACAACATTAGAAGTTTTCTAAGGACAATGGATGCTTGTGGATGATGGTTGAGTAGATGGGTGATTGGATGGTATGACACATTCTTCTTAACTTGAAGATTTCGGGGACGAAATCCTTTTAAGTGGGGGAGAATGTAACACCCCGTGTATGCGATAACTATGGAATTAACAAATTAAAGTATAATTAATTTGAAATCAAAGAACTAAGGGAAACGGGATACGCCATTGCGTTCGTCTCGGAAAAATACGCGAAATAGAGTCCGAGTTTTCGAAAAACGGAGTCCGTATGAAGAAGATATAGCCTCCGGAAGTTTCTGAATTAAGTTTAAAATTAAAAATCGGGCCCAATGGGCCAGGGCGGAAAAACACCCGCCTAACGCACCCAGGTCGACTGGGCTGTCGACCTGGTCTAGCCAGGTCGACAGGGCTGTCGACAGGCATGTCGACCTGGTCCAGAGCCAGGTCGAACCCAGCCCAACCTGGCTGGCCTATTCTATGTTGGTCGATTTTCTACAGTCTGCTTTGTCATTAGGGCTAGGTGGCAGGCTCTAATTGGTCTCTCCTTAGGATGAAAGGCTACGATCAATCCAAGCGACATCAATGGTCCTAATCAGTTCATAACCCCTATAAAAATGACCCTGGACTCTACCTAGGTTTCCTACACAATTCTCTAGCCTCCATTGCTCTCTTCTTCTAATAAAAAAATAAAAATGGCGTCGCTGCTCTGCTGGAATTAAAACTAGAAGATAATCAACATCAACCTAAGCAACTCAATTCAAACTAGAGATTAAAATTTCTGCAAAGATTCTACAACAAGTTAAAGTTCTTTCTTTGATCCAATCAAGGAAAGTACAGTTATTTTCCGCTATAAACGTTAATTATAATTTTGATATGTTTTTAATTCTGAATCTGAGATTGTATATATATTCTCTTCTGTCAGATTTGTTTTTCTGTGACTGTTCTGTATCCCTTTTCTTCTTTTCTGTTTTTATAGCCAGGCTACCACGAGCCTGTGCCTAATCTCATAAGAGATGAACGTATGAACGCAAATTTTGGGATAAATAATGAATGATGCGACTAAATTGAATGTATGACTTTAGGTCTGAGGCATAAAATATATTGGACATATGCATAAATTTGACTATGAACATATAATTTATGCATGTTGTATGCATAGTTATGTTGTAATTTAGAACTGTAATTAATGAGCATATGTTGTAAACTAGATTTGGATCTATGCATATTCTATGATAGAAGAAAAGAGGAACCATTGTAAGATTACATATGATTTGAGACTTTGGACAAAATGCATATAAAAGTCAAGATTTGATTTTTAGAAGATATGATTTAAAGATTTAGATTGTTGGGTATAGTTTGCATAATGATTCATGACATGAAAAGAAGAAGGATATGGAAAGTTAGGTGTAAAGATTTACATTAATTAGGATATCTATTATTTAGATTACACCTAAATAGGGATTTTTGGATATATGGCATGCATTGAAATTAATGGTTATATTTGGTATAATTTATATGTGAATCTGCTGTAAGATGCTAGTTTAACAAAAATTGGAACATATGTTATATGGCAAATTATGTCCATATTCTGTGCTATGTAACTTTATGCAAACATGGAGTATATGTTGTGAATCATGACAATTATGTAAGCATATGAATTTAGGCCAATTTATGATTGGGCAAGGCATGTAAATAGAACTTTTAGAAATATTAAATTTGCTAAATCTGCTAATTTGTCTAGTTGCCTAAACTACTAGTTTTGTTATATTGCCTAGACTGCTAATTAGATTGAAATGCCTAATCTGTTAAATTTGTCGGTTGAAATGCCTAACCTGTTATATGCCAAAATCTGCTAAGTTGCTAAATCTGTTAAATCCGTTATGTCATATAAAATCTGTTATCTGCTATGTTGATATAATCATCCTGTGATTGATATAATCTGAATTGGCATATATATATATATATATATATATATATTGGGCACGCGCATAAACGGTAAATTATTAATTAATTGACCGCAAAGATAAACATGGCTAACTCGAGGTTAGAATGAGTTTGCGGCGTAAATCTGCCCGGAACCGCCCGGCACATCCAGTGGCCGCAAACAATAGGTTCTAATGTGAGAAGTTAGTCATAACATGCGTAAGACACGAGGTTAGGTCTGGCTTGTGGCAGAAGTCTGCCCGGAACCGCCCGGCATATCCAGCGGCCACAAGCTACCGACCTAATGTGAGAGGTCTGTGCATTAATAATTAATTAATGCAAATCTAAGATAAGAATAACGTCTAAAACGTATTGGGGAAAAATAGGGTTAAACCAAAGGGATTAATAGATGTAGTAAAACCCGTCCATGAATCTGTAGGCCCAATACAAAGTTAGACAAATCTGAAAAATCTGTACATCTGATCCGTTAGTCTGAAAACTTGTTAACTCAATTTGTGAATTAGTAAATCTGAATTCTGTATGTCTGAACCTGTAAACAAGTTAATTTGAAATCTGTTAGTCTGGGGACACAAGGTTAGGAGGGGAATTACTTGTGTCATCTGTTGTTTGGGACCCATATTAGTCAGTAACCCTTTCTGGTATCAAAACTTTGACCCAACAGTAGGTAGGGTCCGGACACGCTTACTGAACTAATTATAAGTGGTTCATTCTGATAATGGCGAGGGGTGTTGATGGTGCGTTCCAACCGGGTCATGTGCGTGCATGGATCCCGGTCTGCCTCTGAGGATGTAAGACGCCGTGACATCTGTAAATAGGTCTGTGCCAATTGGTTGTCACTTTAGGGAGTGATACACCCTACTGTGGGGCCGACACAGGATATTTATGTAAAGACCCGCAACTTCCCCGTAAAGGAAAGCGTCGGATAGTTCGAGAACAAACCACAGCAGAACGCATATAGAAGAACATTTCATTGTATATTACAACAATGCATCAGATTACAAGAATATACAGAGTATAAAAGAATATTACACAGAAATATCAGAGATTTAAATTACATTTAAATACATAGCAGCGGAAAATAATACAATACACAACTAGAATGAGATATACGGATACAAAGCTTTCCGGATATCGTTCCAGCTATAAACCAGGATCCTGTGAATATAAATCTGCAAAACCAAAACTACTAGCTGCCCGTGTCAAAATAAGGGCACCCAGAGTTTAGGTTAAAACAATAAACTCCAGGTCAGTCATGTGACTGGTGTGAGAACTAAAACAGTTATTAATCTTTATTTTAAAGTTAGGTAAATCAAGGGACCACGCCGTATAACACGGAACGGGATTCCTCCCAAGAATACCAGTGCATAAACAAACAGCGCAATGCTAAATAAAGAAAAATGAAGCTATTATAAGACCAAGGTCCCATCACACAATGCAACGCAGTCGAGGATAGGGTTTTCCCTTATAACAGCCAAAGTATGCTTGATACGCTTAAAACAAATCATTTGATACTAATAAGTGCATAGTGTATAAAACAACTTCAAATCATAAGTATAAATCATAGGCGGCATGAGCGTCCCATGCCACTATGTCGCCACATATAGGTTTACAATCAAAACCGCAAGACGACGTATTGGAAGTTGGGTTATCATTTATGGTATGAACCGAGGCTAGGGGCAAGATCCTCACCGATTCGAGACGCTCTAGCCCGTGTCTCAGGATCAGAGCTCGAGTGACCCTCGGAGCGACAGGGCCGGTCCACCGATGTGGATTAAAATTCCTGAACACTGCGTTTCCCCGCCCTTTGGGGCGTAAGCCTGGCCCGTCAGCCGACCAGAAGCATCGGCCGAAACCGATATCACGAGGCGCCTCGCTTTTCAGCAAGTAATAATAAGTAACATCCACATGAGTCAAACTCGTCAGCCAGTTCAAGCACTGACGCCACTCATAACTAGAAAGAAACGCATGCCCTCCCTGAGGTCCGTCTCCCGTTTTTGATTCATACCGGGTGTGATACTCGCGAATCAACGTTACACAAAGCTACGCCACAAGGGCCGTGCTTCGATCATCAACCACAAGACTTTGCTTTTCAACAGAAGCCTTGATCATTTGCCACTTAGGCATGCCACACAGGCAATTCACTCCATGCGATTGATATCCATCAATATATAACCCCTGAGCTCGTACGTCTCAGAGAAGGGCGTTAAGCAAGAGAATAAATTCTCCGCCGCCAAACAGATATATATTTAATAGAGATCAATCACACGGACTAAAATCCAATGTCAGACACACAGTCCATTTACAAGTCCGTTCTGGGTCTGAACGAAACCGGAGGCACCTAGTACCCCGCATATCCATCGATCTCCAAGTACGTCTGGACGATCACTAACTGTTTCCATCTTCTTGGGTGTACAGCCCAATCAAGATCATCAGTAATCACCCAAACGACGTGAAGACCTCCGGTCTTCGACCATCGTCTTCATCTTCGACTTATCGTCGTATCAGTTATTCAAAATGGGATAAACCCGGTCTTTCCGAATAACTCGCGTATATTTTAAATAAGTGTTACGCAAACACAACCTACGCCTCATTCCAATTCATTAGTCACTAACCGTAAATTAATCAAGAGAATAATTCCCCAAATATTAACCCCGAAGCCGAAACCAACATCAGATCAATATCCAGAAAACCATTCTGTTTGGCCAACCGACAGTTAGTTTCTAAATTTCACATTCATAGGGAAGTGTTCCCATTAATTTTATCCAAGATAAATTCCTTGAATTTATTCCTCTTTTGAATTTCGATTCAACTAGTCGAGATTAACGAACCTTACCGAAGTAATCATTGGTTTTAATTTCCCAATCCCAACCTATTTATCCCATGAAGTAAAACTGGTAATACTTCATATCTAACACCACAGTGTTATCGGTAAATTCAATTACCATTTCACGTTCAAATCTAATTAAAGATTTAACTATCGCCTGGAGCAAAACTGGTGATACTCCATTTCGATTATTTCAATCTAATTAAAGATTCATTAAAACTCCACTTAGTTTTAATCTTCGACTGGGTTAAAGAATCAGTGTCATTTAAAACACGGTTCACGATAAACCCAAAATCACATTCCATTAATTATCGGGTTAAAGAACAAGTGTTATTTAAAACACTGTTCACGATAAACCCAAAAATCAATATCAATTCCAATTAAATATTATTTAATTGGTACACTTCATTAAATCTAAATAAAAAGATTTAATCTTTTCTCAACTGGGTTCAAGAACAGTGTTAGTGAAGACACCATTCACGACAAACCCAAATCACATTTGATATTCAATACAAGGCTCTGAATAGAAAAATATCCCGGCTTATATTCAATATCAAATTCTACGACCAACAAATGTCGTATTGGAAATAACGATATAAATATATATCTTTCAAATTTCCATAACAACATATGTATAATCACGAATTCCAACATCGAAATATTCCGAAGACAATTTCGATTCAAATCCACTCCAATGCAATCATTGGAAATTTTGGTTATTTTCAAAACCCTTTTCAAATTCAATTTATTTATTTAAAAATAAATAGAATTATAATTCTAGTTCAAAACTAGTTCATTTCGATAAAAATCTATTTTTATCTTTTCAAATATGGAGTTTTTCATCCCAAATCTTCACAAATCATTTCTTATGATTTTACATAAATTATTACTATTTTTAATAATTTTATTAAGGCCCGTACAGTCGATTTCCATCAATGGCCATCGAACTGCACTTACAACGACCTTTTCCAAATTTGATTTGGACGTAACTCCAAATCCAACCGTTAGATTTCAAATTACTAATATTCGTCAGAAAGCTCTTTCCGATACGAACCCAACGGTTCCGGTTTTAAGAGAATCCGACGGTCGGATCTCCCGCAATGTCCGTTTGAAATAAATGGTCGAAATTCGCGAACTGCCGCGGCGCGGCGCGTTCTATTCAGGCCATTATATTATATATATAATATATATATAATATATTTCGCCGATTTCTATTTAAAACGAATTATATAAATGGTTTTGAATTCGTTTCAAAAGCAATTTCAACTTCCTTTTCAATTCAAATCAAAATTGAATTCTTCTTTATAAATTCGTTTTAAAATTCATTTCTATTCAATTCAAATTTCAATTCAATTTGAATTCATTTCAATTCCCTTTCAATTCAATTCGAATTCGTTTTCAATTCAATTCATTTCGAAATCACTTTCAATTCAATTCACTTTGAATTCGTTTTCAATTCAATTCATTTCGAAATCACTTTCAATTCAATTCACTTTGAATTCGTTTTCAATTCAATTCATTTCGAAATCATTTAAAATTGATATAAATATCGTTCACGTCAAAATGGCGTCAATCTAATCAACACGGCTTCATTAATTTCTATTTTCAAATATTCTATTTCAAATATTTCTTTTTCAAATATTTCTTTTTCAAAACTGGAATGAGGCCCAATCAATTACCATATAAAATTAATTATATGGATTTGCATACAACACATGTATATAATAGCATTGAAAATAATCAACCATCAACCAAAGTGCACTACACTGTATAAGCATCAAATATAGATATTCAACGCTTATAACAGCCTGTCAATCAATCGATCGACATATTTAATCAATCAGGATGAGTGAACTTCAAATTTCATCCCAACACCCGTGTGGGGTTTCAAACAATCAAACACATGTTTTATTTGTGCAGTTGGGCGATGTGTAAAATTTATCGACCCAATCAACGTCAGTCAAATCAGTGTACATAAACAAACCGTCTGGTTTGTAAATGAATATTTTATTTATTTACATCACGTTAAAAATTATATTTTTAACGATATAACATTTTATTCCAACATATGAATTTCTATTCAGTTCATTCTTTAAATAAAATGATATTTTTATTTTTCTAACTTATTTCAGAAAATTTCGGTGGCATAACGGCACGATACTAGAAACGGGACAAGGCCTAGCCTTATCCCCGGTCTAGTGAAGGCCCACGCCATTCACACATCAATCAAATCAATTTCATTTTGCAAACCACAAAATTTGGAGTAAGGGTCTAACCTAGCCTTACTCCTACGCCTTATAACGGCGCACGTCTAATCCTAACCAATTTATCGATTCGATTTTTCACACCACAAACCACATTCAAACCAATATCGCAATCAATCACCAAACAGCCAAACAAACAAGTCCATGGTCTGTGGACGATTGTGTCGGGTGCTACTAAGCACCGTCTGCATCCTAGTATATATATATAACTAGAAAAGAAATAGGAAGGTGAGAAATTCTCACCGAAAGCTATCCAACTTCACGGCACTTCTATTGTAGAGATCTTCGCCAACTCGCCTTTCGTCGCTTTCGTTGTCCGCTTTCACTACATATGTAAAAATCGAATTTTTACGATGCTATTCAATATATAAAAATATGATTTTTATTTCGACTTTCTATATATAAAAATATGATTTTTATCTCGACTTTCTATATATAAAAATATGATTTTTATCTCGACTTTCTATATATAAAAATATGATTTTTATCTCGACTTTCTATATAAAAAAAATATGATTTTTTTCTCGACTTTCTATATATAAAAATATGATTTTTATCTCGACTTTCTATATATAAAAATATGATTTTTCCTTTCTACAAACCTGATCTTCTTAAAGTTTAAACCTTTTTCTTTAATCTTAAAATTAAAATAACATCAGTTTTAATTCTTTTTCAAAAATCAGCTTTTATATTCTTTTTCAAAAATCAGTTTTTATATTCTAATTCAGTTTAAAAATCATAATTAAAATCAGTTTTAAAGTAAATAAAAAAAACAGTTTAAAGTAAATAAAAAAAAAGAAAAAAAGTAGGGAACTTACAGTGAAATTTCTGGATCGGGGGGGGGGGGGGGGGAGTTTACTGTCGCCGCTGGAATCTGGTGGGGGGGGGGGAGTCGTCGGCCATCTGGTGGCGAGTGGAGTTCGTCAGAAGGAAGGGGGGTCTCGTCGGCTGTTCGCAGAGGGAAGGGGGGGTCTCGTCGCTGTTCGCAGAGGGAAGGGGGGGTCTCGTCGCCGACGTGGCGGTGAAGGCAAGGGAGGCGCGGCGGTGGAGGGCGGTGGCGGCTCCTATGGGCGGCGACGATTTTAGATTAGGTTTTCTCTTTTTTTTTTTTTTTGTGAATAACTGATCGGGGGGGCCAAACAGATAAGAAAAGGAGGGATGGTAGGTTTTTTTTATTTTATTATTTAATTATTAAATTATGCACAAGGGTTGACTTTTACATACGATCTCGAAACGAGGTCCACCGCCTGTCGTCCATAGCATTTTACCCCCATTCCGAACACAATGGGATATGTATCGTAAGCTGGTTTGATCGTTACAATCAGTTTCCGTTGAATTTACAATCAAAATCATTATATTGAATTTTAAACGTACATTTCAATTTACCGGGGTCACATACTAACTAGAAAAATTCCAGAAAAATATTTTCTAGCTTCGTATTGACGATACGGTCCTAACAAAACTAGTTTCGTCGAATTCTGAGACCATTTGAAAAATGGCCATTTTCCAGTCGATTAAAATCAACTGAAACTGGTCAAACGCGTTTTCCTTCGCCACGCTCACATATTGATTCGAAAAATCATGAAATTTGGAATCTAGCAATAACTTAACATCACGGACCCAACAAAACTGGTTTCGTCGAAATCCGAGGTCGTTTGCAAAATTGCTATTTTTAAGGGCCTTATATATATAAAAATATATATAAATTCCACAGCGACTATTTCTAATTTTAAACTGGACATATCTTATCATTTCTAAGATGAAATCTCAGTTTGTTAACTTCGTTACAAAGATATAGTTATACAGATTCAAATATTTCTTGTTTCGTTCAATTCTGACTTATATTGAATACTGTATATTCATTTGAAATTAGAAATCGAATTTTCGAACTACCGCGCCATTTTCAATTCCTTTTATAATTATATATAATTATTATATATTCTAACGACGACGCGTATAATATATACGATCGAATTATATTCAAAATAAATTTCCCGTCGATATTATTTAAAATAATTCATTTTAAATAATCAAAATTCGCTAAAATGGCCAAAATAAAAATTTTAAACCGGCCCAGATTTTCGGGTTGTTACAATCTCCCCCACTTAAAACTTTTCGTCCCCGAAAAGGAACAAAGTCGAAAGTGGTTTGATTAATCAACTCTACGCTCGACCTGGCTTCCATTCTCCAACTTTTCAGTTTCTGAGAGTTTCTAAAATTTGGCTAACACCCTAAATTTTTGAAAAATTTCGCCATAACCTCCCCTGCACCGGGAGCATCGGGGAATTTCAAATAGCTTCCCCGGTCCTTCAGATCTCAAAAAGAAAAAGAAAAAGCCAAGCGGCTAGCCAATAGGCTCATAAAATCATCATCACCCAAACAAAACAGTAAATTATGTAGTAAACATGTACCTATTTGTCGGGCAAACAAATTTTATTCTCTGGCTCTAGCCTCCTTGCTATGACCTGTTCAATGTAAGTATTTGTATATGCAAGCAAATGCGACCAAATTTCAATACAATTCAATATTTGTTTCAATTAGGCTAACGGTTCAAAATTAGCAAACAAATGAACAAACAACACAAACATCAATCAATTAGTGCATTAGAGTTTCGAATTCATAATTTTGATACATATACAAGAATCAGATTTTTGATGCCAAATCACAACAATAGGCCCTATCTAATTTTGGTTCTCACACCAGTCAATAGGAAATATATAGAATTCTCACTTTCGTCGCTCGAAAATAAATACTGGCGACAGTGCCCCATCACCAGAATCAATCCCGGGCACTAGAGGGATTCTATATCTACCCAATATATTAAAACTTCGAATACACGTTTGCAAGACATATATGCAAAATCTTTATATATCGGATTGTCCTAATCAATATAAAATAAATAATCAAATACGAATAATTGATTTAAATTTTCAAAACGAAATTTGTTTTCATTTGAAAGAAATATACTCTTCACACTCGTTCTAGGATACTACTGATCCTATCTCTAACGAGTCATTCCCATTGGATATTACTAATCCAATATCTGATGAATTCTTTCGTAGGGTTCTAATGTGTCTTGTTCTCTGAGCTTTGTAAACCAAAGCTCTGATACCACGTGTAAAGACCCGCAACTTCCCCGTAAAGGAAAGCGTCGGATAGTTCGAGAACAAACCACAGCAGAACGCATACAGAAGAACATTTCATTGTATATTACAACAATGCATCAGATTACAAGAATATACAGAGTATAAAAGAATATTACACAGAAATATCAGAGATTTAAATTACATTTAAATACATAGCAGCGGAAAATAATACAATACACAACTAGAATGAGATATACGGATACAAAGCTTTCCGGATATCGTTCCAGCTATAAACCAGGATCCTGTGAATATAAATCTGCAAAACCAAAACTACTAGCTGCCCGTGTCAAAATAAGGGCACCCAGAGTTTAGGTTAAAACAATAAACTCCAGGTCAGTCATGTGACTGGTGTGAGAACTAAAACAGTTATTAATCTTTATTTTAAAGTTAGGTAAATCAAGGGACCACGCCGTATAACACGGAACGGGTTTCCTCCCAAGAATACCAGTGCATAAACAAACAGCGCAATGCTAAATAAAGAAAAATGAAGCTGTTATAAGACCCAGGTCCCATCACACAATGCAACGCAGTCGAGGATAGGGTTTTCCCTTATAACAGCCAAAGTATGCTTGATACGTTTAAAACAAATCATTTGATACTAATAAGTGCATAGTGTATAAAACAACTTCAAATCATAAGTATAAATCATAGGCGGCATGAGCGTCCCATGCCACTATGTCGCCACATATAGGTTTACAATCAAAACCGCAAGACGACGTATTGGAAGTTGGGTTATCATTTATGGTATGAATCGAGGCTAGGGGCAAGATCCTCACCGATTCGAGACGCTCTAGCCCGTGTCTCAGGATCAGAGCTCGAGTGACCCTCGGAGCGACAGGGCCGGTCCACCGATGTGGATTAAAATTCCTGAACACTGCGTTTCCCCGCCCTTTGGGGCGTAAGCCTGGCCCGTCAACCGACCAGAAGCATTGGCCGAAACCGATATCACGAGGCGCCTCGCTTTTCAGCAAGTAATAATAAGTAACATCCACATGAGTCAAACTCGTCAGCCAGTTCAAGCACTGACGCCACTCATAACTAGAAAGAAACGCATGCCCTCCCTGAGGTCCGTCTCCCGTTTTTGATTCATACCGGGTGTGATACTCGCGAATCAACGTTACACAAAGCTACGCCACAAGGGCCGTGCTTCGATCATCAACCACAAGACTTTGCTTTTCAACAGAAGCCTTGATCATTTGCCACTTAGGCATGCCACACAGGCAATTCACTCCATGCGATTGATATCCATCAATATATAACCCCTGAGCTCGTACGTCTCAGAGAAGGGCGTTAAGCAAGAGAATAAATTCTCCGCCGCCAAACAGATATATATTTAATAGAGATCAATCACACGGACTAAAATCCAATGTCAGACACACAGTCCATTTACAAGTCCGTTCTGGGTCTGAACGAAACCGGAGGCACCTAGTACCCCGCATATCCATCGATCTCCAAGTACGTCTGGACGATCACTAACTGTTTCCATCTTCTTGGGTGTACAGCCCAATCAAGATCATCAGTAATCACCCAAACGACGTGAAGACCTCCGGTCTTCGACCATCGTCTTCATCTTCGACTTATCGTCGTATCAGTTATTCAAAATGGGATAAACCCGGTCTTTCCGAATAACTCGCGTATATTTTAAATAAGTGTTACGCAAACACAACATACGCCTCATTCCAATTCATTAGTCACTAACCGTAAATTAATCAAGAGAATAATTCCCCAAATATTAACCCCGAAGGCCGAAACCAACATCAGATCAATATCCAGAAAACCATTCTGTTTGGCCAACCGACAGTTAGTTTCTAAATTTCACATTCATAGGGAAGTGTTCCCATTAATTTTATCCAAGATAAATTCCTTGAATTTATTCCTCTTTTGAATTTCGATTCAACTAGTCGAGATTAACGAACCTTACCGAAGTAATCATTGGTTTTAATTTCCCAATCCCAACCTATTTATCCCATGAAGTAAAACTGGTAATACTTCATATCTAACACCACAGTGTTATCGGTAAATTCAATTACCATTTCACGTTCAAATCTAATTAAAGATTTAACTATCGCCTGGAGCAAAACTGGTGATACTCCATTTCGATTATTTCAATCTAATTAAAGATTCATTAAAACTCCACTTAGTTTTAATCTTCGACTGGGTTAAAGAATCAGTGTCATTTAAAACACGGTTCACAATAAACCCAAAATCACATTCCATTAATTATCGGGTTAAAGAACAAGTGTTATTTAAAACACTGTTCACGATAAACCCAAAAATCAATATCAATTCCAATTAAATATTATTTAATTGGTACACTTCATTAAATCTAAATAAAAAGATTTAATCTTTTCTCAACTGGGTTCAAGAACAGTGTTAGTGAAGACACCATTCACGACAAACCCAAATCACATTTGATATTCAATATAAGGCTCTGAATAGAAAAATATCCCGGCTTATATTCAATATCAAATTCTACGACCAACAAATGTCGTATTGGAAATAACGATATAAATATATATCTTTCAAATTTCCATAACAACATATGTATAATCACGAATTCCAACATCGAAATATTCCGAAGACAATTTCGATTCAAATCCACTCCAATGCAATCATTGGAAATTTTGGTTATTTTCAAAACCCTTTTCAAATTCAATTTATTTATTTAAAAATAAATAGAATTATAATTCTAGTTCAAAACTAGTTCATTTCGATAAAAATCTATTTTTATCTTTTCAAATATGGAGTTTTTCATCCCAAATCTTCACAAATCATTTCTTATGATTTTACATAAATTATTACTATTTTTAATAATTTTATTAAGGCCCGTACAGTCGATTTCCATCAATGGCCATCGAACTGCACTTACAGCGACCTTTTCCAAATTTGATTTGGACGTAACTCCAAATCCAACCGTTAGATTTCAAATTTCTAATATTCGTTAGAAAGCTCTTTCCGATACGAACCCAACGGTTCCGGTTTTAGGAGAATCCGACGGTCGGATCTCCCGCAATGTCCGTTTGAAATAAATGGTCGAAATTCGCGAACTGCCGCGGTGCGGCGCGTTCTATTCAGGCCATTATATTATATATAATATATATATAATATATTTCGCCGATTTCTATTTAAAACGAATTATATAAATGGTTTTGAATTCGTTCAACTTCCTTTTCAATTCAAATCAAAATTGAATTCTTCTTTATAAATTCGTTTTAAAATTCATTTCTATTCAATTCAAATTTCAATTCAATTTGAATTCATTTCAATTCCCTTTCAATTCAATTCGAATTCGTTTTCAATTCAATTCATTTCGAAATCACTTTCAATTCAATTCACTTTGAATTCGTTTTCAATTCAATTCATTTCGAAATCACTTTCAATTCAATTCACTTTGAATTCGTTTTCAATTCAATTCATTTCGAAATCACTTAAAATTGATATAAATATCGTTCACGTCAAAATGGCGTCAATCTAATCAACACGGCTTCATTAATTTCTATTTTCAAATATTCTATTTCAAATATTTCTTTTTCAAATATTTCTTTTTCAAAACTGGAATGAGGCCCAATCAATTACCATATAAAATTAATTATATGGATTTGCATACAACACATGTATATAATAGCATTGAAAATAATCAACCATCAACCAAAGTGCACTACACTGTATAAGCATCAAATATAGATATTCAACGCTTATAACAGCCTGTCAATCAATCGATCGACATATTTAATCAATCAGGATGAGTGAACTTCAAATTTCATCCCAACACCCGTGTGGGGTTTCAAACAATCAAACACATGTTTTATTTGTGCAGTTGGGCGATGTGTAAAATTTATCGACCCAATCAACGTCAGTCAAATCAGTGTACATAAACAAACCGTCTGGTTTGTAAATGAATATTTTATTTATTTACATCACGTTAAAAATTATATTTTTAACGATATAACATTTTATTCCAACATATAAATTTCTATTCAGTTCATTCTTTAAATAAAATGATATTTTTATTTTTCTAACTTATTTCAGAAAATTTCGGCGGCATAACGGCACGATACTAGAAACGGGACAAGGCCTAGCCTTATCCCCGGTCTAGTGAAGGCCCACGCCATTCACACATCAATCAAATCAATTTCATTTTGCAAACCACAAAATTTGGAGTAAGGGTCTAACCTAGCCTTACTCCTACGCCTTATAACGGCGCACGTCTAATCCTAACCAATTTATCGATTCGATTTTTCACACCACAAACCACATTCAAACCAATATCGCAATCAATCACCAAACAGCCAAACAAACAAGTCCATGGTCTGTGGACGATTGTGTCGGGTGCTACTAAGCACCGTCTGCATCCTAGTATATATATATAACAAGAAAAGAAATAGGAAGGTGAGAAATTCTCACCGAAAGCTATCCAACTTCACGGCACTTCTATTGTAGAGATCTTCGCCAACTCGCCTTTCGTGGCTTTCGTTGTCCGCTTTCACTACATATGTAAAAATCGAATTTTTACGATGCTATTCAATATATAAAAATATGATTTTTATTTCGACTTTCTATATATAAAAATATGATTTTTATCTCGACTTTCTATATATAAAAATATGATTTTTATCTCGACTTTCTATATATAAAAATATGATTTTTATCTCGACTTTCTATATATAAAAATATGATTTTTATCTCGACTTTCTATATATAAAAATATGATTTTTATCTCGACTTTCTATATATAAAAATATGATTTTTATCTCGACTTTCTATATATAAAAATATGATTTTTATCTCGACTTTCTATATATAAAAATATGATTTTTATCTCGACTTTCTATATAAAAAAAATATGATTTTTATCTCGACTTTCTATATATAAAAATATGATTTTTATCTCGACTTTCTATATATAAAAATATGATTTTTCCTTTCTACAAACCTGATCTTCTTAAAGTTTAAACCTTTTTCTTTAATCTTAAAATTAAAATAACATCAGTTTTAATTCTTTTTCAAAAATCAGCTTTTATATTCTTTTTCAAAAATCAGTTTTTATATTCTAATTCAGTTTAAAAATCATAATTAAAATCAGTTTTAAAGTAAATAAAAAAAACAGTTTAAAGTAAATAAAAAAAAGAAAAAAAAGTAGGGAACTTACAGTGAAATTTCTGGATCGGGGGGGGGGGGGGGGGAGTTTACTGTCGCCGCTGGAATCTGGTGGGAGGGGGGGAGTCGTCGGCCATCTGGTGGCGAGTGGAGTTCGTCAGAAGGAAGGGGGGGTCTCGTCGGCTGTTCGCAGAGGGAAGGGGGGGTCTCGTCGCTGTTCGCAGAGGGAAGGGGGGGTCTCGTCGCCGACGTGGCGGTGAAGGCAAGGGAGGCGCGGCGGTGGAGGGCGGTGGCGGCTCCTATGGGCGGCGACGATTTTAGATTAGGTTTTCTCTTTTTTTTTTTTTTTTGTGAATAACTGATCGGGGGGGGGGCAAACAGATAAGAAAAGGAGGGATGGTAGGTTTTTATTTTATTTTATTATTTAATTATTAAATTATGCACAAGGGTTGACTTTTACATACGATCTCGAAACGAGGTCCACCGCCTGTCGTCCATAGCATTTTACCCCCATTCCGAACACAATGGGATATGTATCGTAAGCTGGTTTGATCGTTACAATCAGTTTCCGTTGAATTTACAATCAAAATCATTATATTGAATTTTAAACGTACATTTCAATTTACCGGGGTCACATACTAACTAGAAAAATTCCAGAAAAATATTTTCTAGCTTCGTATTGACGATACGGTCCTAACAAAACTAGTTTCGTCGAATTCTGAGACCGTTTGAAAAATGGCCATTTTCCAGTCGATTAAAATCAACTGAAACTGGTCAACCGCGTTTTCCTTCGCCACGCTCACATATTGATTCGAAAAATCATGAAATTTGGAATCTAGCAATAACTTAACATCACGGACCCAACAAAACTGGTTTCGTCGAAATCCGAGGTCGTTTGCAAAATTGCTATTTTTAAGGGCCTTATATATATAAAAATATATATAAATTCCACAGCGACTATTTCTAATTTTAAACTGGACATATCTTATCATTTCTAAGATGAAATCTCAGTTTGTTAACTTCGTTACAAAGATATAGTTATACAGATTCAAATATTTCTTGTTTCGTTCAATTCTGACTTATATTGAATACTGTATATTCATTTGAAATTAGAAATCGAATTTTCGAACTACCGCGCCATTTTCAATTCCTTTTATAATTATATATAATTATTATATATTCTAACGACGACGCGTATAATATATACGATCGAATTATATTCAAAATAAATTTCCCGTCGATATTATTTAAAATAATTCATTTTAAATAATCAAAATTCGCTAAAATGGCCAAAATAAAAATTTTAAACCGGCCCAGATTTTCGGGTTGTTACAATTTATGTATTAGGGAGCCGATCGCTTGGGGTAGGGTTTTAGGGTACGCTTAGTTCTGTCTGTTTCTGTTGGTACCGTCTGTTTCTGGTGGGTGGTAACACCTGTCTGTTTCTGTGTGGTACCGTCTGTTCGGGTGGTAAAGGCCCATTACTAGTGTACACCTAATTCCACATTCTGTTTCCATAGGGATAAATCTGTTTCTTCTTCTGTCTGTTTCTGATCGGGTAGTAAAGGCCCATTATTAGCATTCTGTTTCTGTTAAAAGTATTCTGTACCCGTTCCTGCTTCAATTTAGACATTAGGGTGACACCTAATTCTGCTATACTAATATTAGTGCAGAGAAGTGTAAAACAATAGTTTATATCATTCTGTTTTTCTGTTATATCTGCTACACCTGTTATAGTTATCTCACATCCAGTTTTATGTTCATATCATATTATTATTATCTGTTCATATGCTGAAAGTCACTGGACTTGCCAGACTTTTTGTCTGACCCTTGTTGTTTCGCCTCCTTTCTTCCGTTTCCCCACCCCCCAGGTTATCCAAGGAGGGAAATACTTTAGCTTGATCCGGATTTCTCTTTGCTTGAAGTGCTTAAAGTATGGCTTGGCTCTGTATAGCTTCCGTTCCATGGGGATTATGATTTTAAACTATGCATTTTGAAGGCTTTCGTACAAGACTGATATTTTGTACTTGAATTCTGAAATTGAAAGGATGTAACCATATTAATTTCTGTTTCCGCTGTAATAAAGTTAAAAATTTTCAAGTACTGTTTTATCTGTCTTGTAAGTTTCTGTTCTGTTTACTAAAATGCTCCACCAAAGTTAAGGCATTCCCTTGTGAGTGACCTTAACGGAGGTGGGGTGTTACATTTGCCGAATTTTAAATGACCATTTTGCCCTTGGCGAATCTTGTTTAGCCAATAAATTTTTTTATTGGTAAGGAGTTTTGGCCTGAAACCACTTCCATTGGATTTATATGATGGTTTACCTTTCCATAGAGTGGTCATATTAATGAAACAGACTTACCGTCTGGGAGATATGGCTGAAACAATGTTTGGAAGGTGAAAAACAGCTTAACCGAGCTTAATGGAGTGATTAGCAGATAGGCCCATAACCCATTTCGGGATTAGGGTTATAGGAGGGCTGAAAGGGTTTGGTAAAAAATTTCATTTCAGTTTTCTAGCCGCCACTTACATCCCTTGAACCTTAGCAATGACCTTCATCTTGTAAATCACTCCCAAATCCTTTTTTTCACATATTAAGCAAAACTACGTCAAATCTAGCCATATTAGCATTAAATCAGAAATAGAGCTGCTGGAACACATAGGAATTCGACCCAAATCAGTGGAGTTTTTAAATCTATAATTTATTTGTGGCTAAGGTGAGTGATTAGCATGTTTTTACACTAATTACAGCTAATTAGGGGTGATTAGTGATAATTAGTGAAATTATGAATCAGAAAAATATGTAAAAATTCTGAAATATTATTTTATGGCTCTGACAAAAATTTGGGTTAATTTGGATTAAATTTGCTAATCTAACAGTTAAAACATGGTTAAGGGGATTAAGGGGAAAATCATGCTTTTTAGGAATGTTTGATCCATATTAACATGTTATATTGTTGTTTTGGTGTCTATGGTTGATTATATATGTTGCTATTACTGTTTGGTATGATTTGCAATGGCATAGGAAAGATGGTCGAAAACGCCGTTTGAGTGGCATAAATAGCTCGTTGGAAATTGTGCAGGAATTCAGATCGGACCAGAGTTTGAGGGTCGGATCGGATCGTCCCTAGGGTCATGGGTACTAACCACGAACCGAATGAGAGGAAGAAGGTTGAACCGAATGGAAGCTTGTTTCCGCACCGATCCTGAGAAGACTGAAACCCGAGATGCAAAAGAAGTCCAAATGGGAAGCTATTATTTAGGATCCAGATGAGAACCAATGTAATAACCCGGAAATCTGGGCCAGTTTAAATTTTTTATTTTGGCAATTTTAGCGAATTTTGATTATTTAAAATGAATTATTTTAAATAATAACGACGAGAAATTTATTTTGAATATAATTCGAATGTATATATTCGTTTGAATCAACGATAGAATATAAATATTTATTTATATTTATAGAAGGAATTGAAAATGGCGGGGTAGTTCGATAATTCGATTTCAAAATTCGAATGAATATACCGGGTGCAAAGTAAACCGGATTTTAGTGAAACCAAAAATAATGGAATCTAATAGAGAATATCTTTCCAACAAATCCGAAAAATCAAAATTTCATAGCGGGAATCAAAAGATATGTCCAATTGAATTTTCAGAATAGTCGTTATGGAATTCAGGCCCATAAAAATGGAAATTTTGCAAACGACCTCGGATTTCGACAAAACCACTTTTGTTGGATCCGTGATGTCAGGTTATTGCTAGATTCCAATTTTCATAATTTTTCAAATCAATATGTGAGCGTGGCAAAGGAAAACGCGTTTGACCGGTTTCAGTTGATTTTAATCGATTGGAAAATGGTCATTTTTCAAACGGTCTCAGAATTCGACAAAATTAGTTTTGTTAGGACCGTATCGTAAATTCGAAGCTAGAAAATAGTTTTCTGGAATTTTTCTGGTTAGTATGTGGCCTTGGTAAATTGAAATGCGCGTTCAAATTCAATATATAGAGTTATATGTTGATTTTGACGAAAACTGACCGAAACGATCGAATCAACCTACGATAAATATCCCATTGTGTCCGGAATGGGGGTAATTAGCTATGGACGACAGGCGGTGTGCCTCGTTTCGAGGTCAAAATAAAAAGTTACTTTTTGGTGAATTAAATTAATAAATAATTATATATAAAACCACATTTTTCTCTCCCTCCTTTCTTAGTCAAATAGGCCCCCTCCCCCGTTCAAACCACTTTCAGATCGAATATAAAAAAAACGCACCTCCCCCAAATCGACCGGACGCTGTCGCTCCTCCAAGCCCCGCCGCCTCCGTTCCTTCCGCTCTGCCTGGCCCTCCTCCACCCCATCGCCTCCTCCCCCTTCTTCCCTTAAAAATCCGAGCCCTTCCCAATCCCTAACCCCAAACCGCCACCATACAACCCCAAACCGCCACTGTACTACCCCAAACCGCCCCCGCACCTCTCCTAGCCGACCACCATCAGACCGGCGCCGCCCTGATGACCCTCCACCGCCTGCAGCTCCGGCGCGAGCCATACCAGCGCCCCCCTGATCCAGAAACAAACGTTGAATCCCTTCCTCCCGATTAAAAATATAAGTGCTTTATTTAATTATCTTCAAATATTTAATGTCTTTAGGATGGAAAATCCATGATTTTTAAATATAGAAAACCCATGTTTTTTTAGGAAATGTAAAAAAAATGAATTTCATTTATGTTGTTCTCATATAAAGGAAGGATCTTTATTTATATGAAATATAAAGAAATGGTTTTTATTTATATATATGACACAAAAAGATCTGAACTTTAGTTATAAAAAGATTTGATTTTTAGTATAGGAAAGGCGAGATTTTTATCGGTAGAAAGGCGGGATTTTCATATAATCAAGTTAAGATTTTTGGATGGAAAAAGATTCGATTTTTTTTACGCTAAGCAAAATATGATTTTGTTCATAGAAAAGATGGAATTTTTATTATGAAGTGGGCGTTGTAAAGGTTGGATTTTTAATATAGGAATATCGCTAAAAAAATATAATCTTCATCGTTTGAATAGCGCTGTAAAAAGATAATCTTTACATAAAATATTCGACTTTAAAAATATAATCATTACATAGAAGGCTAGTTGATTTTTATACGATAAAAGATCTGATTTATAATCGAATAAAAATATAATTTTTATTGTAAGTGAAGATTAAAAATATAATTTTTATTGTAAGCGAAGATTAAAAATATAATTTTTATATATGTAGTGAATATAGGGGACGAAAGTGACGAAGGGCCGGCACGAGGAAGATTTTCTACAGTAGAAGTGTCGAGGCGTTTGGTATAGCTAGGGTGAGAACTCCTCACCTTTTATTTAATTTTCTATTTGAAATATATACTAGGATGCAGACGGTGTTTAGTAGCACCCGACACCCGTCGTCCACAGACCATGGACGGCTTGTATGCTTGTTTGTTTGATTTTGATGTGTAGTTGATTGTGTGATGTGATGTGAAATGAAATAAAATATTTATATAGATGAAATAAAATATTTTATAGTGGAAAATATTTTATAGTTAAAAATAGAATTTTTAACGTGTATATGAAATGAAATAAAAATAAACAAATCGGACGATTTGTTTATATACACATATTTGACTGATATTGATTGGGACGATAAATTTTACACATCGCCCAACTGCACAAATAAAATATGTGTTTGATTGTTTGAAACCCCACCCGGGTATTAGGATGATATTTGACGTACACTAATCCCGATTGTTTAGTTGTATGTCGATCGATTGATTGACAGACTGTTATAAGCGTTGAATATTTATATTTGATGCTTATACAGTGTAGAATGCACTTTGGATGATGGTTGATTATTCATCGTTGTTATTGTATACATGTGTTGTAGAAAATCCATATAATTAACATTATATGGTAATTGATTGGGCCTAATTCCATATTTGAAAAAGAAATATTTGAAATAGAATATTTGAAAATAGAAATATATGAAGCCGTGTTAATTAGATTGAATAGATTTGAAATCGAATAGATTTGAAATTCGAATTATACTGAATTGATTTGAAATTCGAAATACACTGAAATGATTTGAAATTCGAAAAGAATTGAAATTCGAATTATATTGAAAAGAATTGAAATTCGAATTAGATTGAATTGAATATAAAACGAATTCGAATGGAAATTGAATATAAAACAAATTCGAATTGAAATTGAATATAAAACGAATTCGAATTGAAACTGAATAGAAATGAATTCGAATTGAAATGAATTCGAATTAAAATTGATTGAATTGAAAACGAACTGAAATTGAATTTGAAATCAATTTGAATTGAAATCAATTTGAAATGAATTTAAAACGAATTTATAAGGAAAAATTCAATTTTGATTTGAATTTGAAAAGAAGTTGAAATAGTTTTGAAAACGAAATTAAAAATGATTTATATAATACGTTTTAAAAGGAAATCGACGAAGTATATATTATATATTATATATATATATATATATATATATATATATATATATATATAATATAATGGTCTGAATAGAACGCGCCGCGCCGCGGCAGTTCGCGAATTTCGACCATTGACTTCGAACGGATATTACGGGAGATCCAACCGTCGGATTCTCCTAAAACCGGAACCGTTGGGTTCGTATCGAAAAGAGCTTTCTAACGAATATTAGAAATTAGAAATATAATGGTTGGATTTGGAATTATGTCTAAATCAAATTTGGAAAAGGTCGCTATAAGTGCAGTTCGATGGCCATTGATGGAAATCGACTGTACGGGCCTTGATAAAATTATTAAAAATAGTAATAATTTGTGTAAAATCATAAGAAATGATTTGGGAAGAATTGGGATGAAAAACTCCATATTAGATAAGATAAAAATAGATTTTTATCGAAATGAACTAGTTTTGAACTAGAATAGTAATTTATTTATTTTTAAAAATAAATAAATTGGATTTGAAATGGTTTTGAAAATAACCAGAATTTCCAATAATTTCTTTGGAATGGATTTGAATCGAAATTGTCTTCGAAATATTTCGATGTTGGATTTCGTGATGATACAGATATTGTTATGGGAATTTGAAAGATATATATATATATATATCGTTATTTCCAATACGATATTTGTTAGTCGTAGAGTTTGATATTGAATATAAGCCGATATAATTTCTATTTAGAGCCTTGTATTTAATATCAAATGTGATTTGGGTTTGTCATGAATGGTGTCTTCATTAACACTGTTCTTAAACCCAGTTGAGAAAAAGATTAAATCTTTTTATTTAGATTTAATGAAGTGTACCAATTAAATAATATTTAATTGGAATTGAATTGCTATTGATTTTTGGGTTTATCGTGAACAGTATTTTAAATAACACTTGTTCTTTAACCCAATAATTAATGGAATGTGATTTTGGGTTTATCGTGAACCGTGTTTTAAAAGGACACTGATTCTTTAACCCAGTTAAAGATTAAAACTAAGTGGAGTTTTAATGAATCTTTAATTAGATTGAAAAGATCGAGAATGGAGTATCACCAGTTTTACTCCAGACGATAGTTAAATCTTTAATTAGATTTGAACGTGAAATGGTAATTGAATTTACCGATAACACCGTGGTGTTAGGTATGAAGTATTACCAGTTTTACTTCATGGGATAAATAGGTTGGGGTTGTGAAATAAAATAAATAATTACTTCGGTGTGGTTCGCTAATCCCGACTAGTGTGAATTGATATTCAAAGGAAGATTAAAGAATAAATTTAAAGAATTTATCTTTGATAAAATTAATGGGAACCTTTCCCAAAGTATAAGAATATTTGAATAAAAGGATATTCTGAATTGGAATGAGGCGTATGTTGTGTTTGTGTAACACTTGTTCATTATATACGCGAGTTATTCGGAAAGACCGGGTTTATCCCATTCTGAATAACTGATACGACGATAAGTCAAAGATGAAGACGGTGGTCTAAGACCGGAGGTCTTCACGTCATTTGGGTGATTACTGATGATCTTGATTGGGTTGTACACCCAAGAAGATGGAAACAGTTAGTGATCGTCCAGACGTACTTGGAGATCGATGGATATGCAAGGTACTAGGTGCCTCCGGTTTCGTTCAGACCCATAACGAACTTATAAATGGACTGTGTGTCTGACATTGGATTTTAGTTTGTGTGATTGATTTCTATTAAATATATATCTGTTTGGCGGCGGAGAATTTATTCTCTTGCTTAACGCCCTTCTCTGAGACGTACGAGCTCAGGGGTTATATATCGATGGATATCAAACACATGGAGTGAATTGCCTGTGTGGCATGCCTAAGTGGCAAATGATCAAGGCTTCTGTTGAAAAGCAAAGTCTTGTGGTTGATGATCAAAGCACGACCTTTGTGGCATAGCTTTGTGTAACGTTTACTTCGCGAGTTTCACATCCGGTATGAACTAGAAATGGGAGAAGGACCTCAGGGAGGGCATGCGTTTCTTTCTAGTTAGAAGTGGCGTCAGTGGTTTTACACGCCCTGACGAGTTTGACTTATGTGGTTGTTGCTGTTGCGAGGCGCCTCGGTTTGATCGGGCGATCCGGGTCCGATGGAGTCATTTAGTTGGCTCACCTACGCCCCGTAGGGCGGGGAAACGCAGTGTTCAGGAATTTTAATCCACATCGGTGGACCGGCTCTGGCGATCCAAAGGCTTGACTGAGTACTTGCCTGAGGCTCGGGCTAGAGAGTCTCGAATCGGTAGAGGACGATCCCTAGCCTCGGTTCATACCATAAATGATAACCCAATTTCCAAATACGTGACTTTGCGGTTTTATTTGTAAAGCCTAGTATTGGCGACATGATATATGGTACCCATGCCGTCTATGATTGATACTTATGATTTGAAGTTGTTTTATACACTATACACTTATAATAGTATCAAATGATTTGTTTTAAACGTACTAAGCATGTTTGGCTATTATAAGGGAAAACCCTATCCCCCGGCTTGCGTTGTATTGTGTGATAGGACCTGGGTCTTATAATAGCTTCATTTTTCTTTATTTAGCATTGCGCTGTTGTTTTATGCACTGGTATTCTTGGGAGGAAACCCGTTTCGTGTTATACGGCATGGTCCCTTGATTTACCTAACTTCAAAATAAAGATTTACAACTATTTTAGTTCTCACACCAGTCCCATGACTGACCTGGAGTTTATTGTTTTAACTAAACTCTGGGTGCCCTTATTTTGACACGGGCAGCTAGTAGTTTTGGTTTTGCAGATTTATATTCATAGGATCCAGGTTTACAGCTGGAATGATATCCGGAAAGCTTTGTATCCGTATATCTCTTCTAGTTGTGTATTGTATTATTTTCCGCTGCTATGTAATGTATTGTAATCTCTGATATTTCTGTGTAATATTGATTCGTTTATACTCTGTATATTCTTGTAATCGATGTATTATTGTAATATACAATGAAATGTTCTTCCGTCTGTGTTCTGTTGTGGCTTGTTCTCGAACTATCCGCTCTTTCCTTTACGGGGAAGTTACGGGTTTTCACAACCAACGAGTGAACTTCAAGGGTTGGACTTTGCTACGGGATGTGTGAAAGGGGTTATCGATATCTATAGCATTGATTCACTATTGATGGGAGGGGCATTGACTATGGACCAGTGCAGTGGGGTCAAAGTTGTATGGGGTCGAACTCCATTAGGACCCCTACGGGGAAGGTGGTTGTAGTAAGGCTTGGATGGAGCTGAACTCCATCATGGCCCCAAAATGGTTCTTGTGATCAAAACAGTGGATATCATAAACTTTACGCACTGAGTGAGAGACGTGAGGATGATTGCTATGTTTGATGGTTGCTATCACCATGACATGCACACTACCATTTTCACACTATATGTTAGTGTTACCTTAGAGTACTGTACATCTTGTTGTGCTAACTCTTTGGTTGCAGGTCCAGGTTCAGGTATGATTACCTGTTGCTGCTTTGTTTTACTGCTATCGCTTATTGTAACACCCCACGTCCATTAATGTCACTCACAAAGGGAATGCATTAACTTCCATGGAGGTTTTAAGTGAATATAGAACATAAAAATTACAACAAGACAGATAATAAGTAGTACTTGGAAATCTAAAACTTCATTTTATTGCAGCGGAATTTAAACATGTTTATTACATAATAAAACCATAAATCAGAGTCAAGTACAATATCCATCTTGATAAACAAAATACATAATCCCATTACATAAATAGCCATAAAAAAGATAACAAGCTGGACTTTACTTCAACGATCCAAGCTTTCCAAAGAGAGATGAAGCAATCCAATCAAACTCCACTAGAGCTGGGCCCAACCTGAGGACCTGGAGGGGGGAAAAGGATAGAAATTGAGGGTGTCAGACATAAAGTCTGGCGAGTATGATAATTCTAACAATACTACTATCAAAATAACTAGACTAAGGCATAAGCTGGAAGACAAGTAAATGTCTATGAACTATTAGGTATGGAAGAGCAGATAAAGATAACGTTAAAGCACACCTAATTACTAACGAATAATTACTACACTGCACCACACCAGTCACCCTCAAAGTTGATCCCGCTTGCTTCACTTAGAAATTTTATAAATAGCCTTGCATACCCCTAACTGACTACATAGGTGTCGTCTGCCCCTATCTCCACTAGGTGTACCCCACTACCCACTTTCGATCGGCTCCCTACTCGTAGATACCCGTGTTGGCCCCACAATGGGGTGTATCACTCCCCTAAAGTGGCAACCCGATACAACTTGAGAATGCACGGCTTATACATACACGATGCAACAACGTCTTACCTACCAGCCCGGGTCCACACACGCATATGAAACCCGTTGGACTTGTGTTGCCACCGCTACCCCGTTTTGGCCTCTTATAGTCAAACCCAGTATGCGTGTCCCGTCCTTGGCTTGGGTCGAGCCCACAAAGATACGTTTGGGATACTGGTTGAAATGGGCCCCCACAAGCTACCCACCTAAGCTTGTCACCACTAGTATATCCCACTTAACCCTCTTAGTCATGTTCATTTACATGTGTGTATGGTTAAGTCTTACTAATCGTATTTCAAATGCCATTAAAGGCAACAACTAGATTCCTCATGCCACCCAAGGCACCTACTTAACCTCCATGTCCCACCTTACATGTTTACCTGGTTAAGTATTTCTTAATTCATTCAGGCCATAAACTCATAAAGACCTCTCACATTAGACTGGCATTTATGGCAGCTGGATTTGCCGGGCGGGTCCGGGCAGTCTTACACCATAATAGAGTCTAACCTCATATCTTTACAACTGTTATGCTTTAGTTCGGGCCTAGGACCTCTCACATTGGGCTGACATTTGTGACTACTGGATTTGTCGGGCGTGTCCGGGGCAGGTTTACGTCACAAACGAGTCCAACCTCGTGTCCTAAGCATTGATTATCACTTATAATCTTTTACCCCGGTTTTGAATATATCCCTATTCAAATTATTAATTAATTCCAATTTTAATGTTGTCCATAATTGACTCAATTATGGCCATCCATTCATGGCATGCAAAATCATATCAGTTGCATCCCAACATCTTAATATTAAATCCTTAATATTACCCCAACCCCACGTTATACGTTCGCTTATTCAATGCAAAATATATGTTAGACTCGAATAGTCTAACTCATAGCACAAAGATAAATTATCACAACATATAGACAAATAAAATAGATCTAATCATAATAGGGGTGAAACTTGAATAAAACTACACATGTTAAGGATCTAAAGGTGTCAACTTGTTTGGTAAAATGTCACAACTTAAATGATATTATCATAACCCAAATTCATGTATAAACTTGCATATGGTGTTTTATGCAACATAATGATGGTGTGAACTAGCATCTAATACATAGAATTCACATATGTCATAGCATAATTCTAGATGTCATAATTCTAGATCTAAATAGATGTCATGGCATATGTTCACAATCTTTACTAATCAATCTAAACTTGCATACATGATTTGTCATCAACATAGGCCAAATAATATCAACATTATGACTTGATTAACATGAACTAATTAGCATAGATAATAACATCGTGACTTTATAACATGTATGATTTATCACAATTTAGCATAGAAAATTACAACCTATACAATATCATCATAGCATGATTTACAACATATAGCATATCATCATCACATAACATAGGATTTACAACATACATGATAGCATAAGGTTTACAACAACATATATGACAATTCACATCATTCACTCATAATCCATTCATAACTTAATCTAATTAGTTCAATAATAATCTTGTTAAGATCATCATACTCACAATTAGAAGAGAAAGAGAGTCTTGATTTGCTTTAGAGTTGAGTAGAATTAGGGTTTTGATTAGCTTTCTTCCTTCTTAGTTAGCGGCGGCTACACTGAGTTCGATGGCGGCGGTATGACGGTGGCTATTCTATTTTTCATGTGAATTAGAGTGAGAGACTACCTAGGTATTTATAGAGTTTAGGATTTATTTAGACCGTTAGATCAACTCAGAACTAAATTGAACTGTTAAATTTTCCAACTCAACCCTAAAGACACGTCAGCCAAACCCTAGCCGCTTGGATAGGTCGACACCCAGGTCGACTGCCCAGTCGACTGTCCAGTCGACCTGGAGGGGGGGGGTGTCGACTGCCCAGTCGACTCCCCAATCGACCTGGGGTGCTGGGATGGAATTTTCCCGCCTAGCCTGTTTGACTTCGAATTTTGAATTTTGAATTTTCTGAAATCTGTTTTGAATTTTCTGAAACTTCCGATGGCCATAACTTCTTCATACGAAGTCAGATTCACGCAAACTCGGACTCTATTTTAACCAGAATTCCGAGATGAACACAATGGCGCAACCCGTTTCCCACAATTCTCACGTCTGAGATTAGTTATTCTTTAATTTGTGAATATTAATATTAACAGAATTACGGGGTGTTACATTCTCCCCTCCTTAAAGGATTTCGACCCCGAAATCTTCAAGTCAAGAAGAATGTATATCCTAACATCCAATCATCCATCTACTCAACCATCAACCATAGGCATCCATTGTCCTTATAGACTTCTAATGCTTTCATGTTTAAATGCACAGTGTGTGTATATGTCCATATCTAATGCAAAATCAGACGGTCCACTGATTCAGTTAACCTCCTTAATGCAAATCATGATAGTGCCATGCGTCCATTATGTATGCAAAAGTTCCTTAATGCTACATATTATCTCTATATGCGTGCACAATCATCATCTGAATGCAGCATCCATATGATAAAGCAATCATCATACATCCATTTTACTAAATACATCCATTTATATGCAATATGCAGTATGAAGTGACTGAGTCGATCTAGTGCCTAGCAGTGTGTGTATATGCGTCCACGAGCAACCACTAGCAAACACTTGCATCCACTTTGCATCCATCATACATAACATGTCTCAAACACATGTTTCAACCATAGGATTATCCTAACTAAAGGTCAAGAATACTAGCGAGAGGATACTCTAAAAGTAAGATAAGTACAAGATAAGCGATAAAGGAGAAATTAAAGGACATACCCTTAAAAAGAAAAGGGTACAACGAACGTATCTTTTCTTCCGTCTCCCAAGTAGCGTTGCTCTCATCATCTCCCCATTGTACTTTAACTAGTCTGACCTCTCGATTCCTCAGCTTCTTGATCTCCGACCCAAGAATGCGCGTAGGAGCTCGTCGAATCGTCGCATCACGCTCGATCTCCACCTCTCTAAGAAAGTTCGGCTCTACCACCTCCGCGGTCTCGCGCAAGCACTTCCTCAAATGTGACACATGGAATACGTCGTGTACACCACTAAGTCTCTCAGGCAACTCCACTCTATACGCCATATGTCCAATCTTCTTCTTAATAGGAAACGACCCTACGAACCTTGGTGCTAATTTCCCAACGGACCCAAAGCGAACAACGTTCCGTAATGGAGACACTTTGATAAAGACCATGTCCCCAACTTCAAACTCAAGATCTGTCCTCCTCATATCCGCATAAGATTTCTTCTTATCTTGCGCTGCTTTCATCCTCCTTCAAATCAAGTCGATCTTCTCCGAAGTCTCCCTAATCATATCGGGCCCAAGTAAAATCTTATCTGTAGCTTCCCACCAACATGTAGGTGAACGACAAGGTCGTCCATATAGAGCTTTGAAAGGTTCCATGCCAATGCTGGACTGAAAGCTATTATTATATGCGAACTCCACCAATGGAAGATGCTCTTCCCATGTACCCCCAAAGTCTAGGATACATAGCCTCAAAAGATCCTCTTGAATGCGATTCACCCTCTCGGTCTGGCCGTCCGTCTGAGGATGATATGCGGTGCTCAAACATAACTGAGTCCCTACCGCTTCTTGTAAGCTCTTCCAAAATTCGCTAGCGAAAATAGGATCGCGGTCGCTCACTATGCTAGAAGGAACACCGTGCAAACGAACTATTTCTCGGACGTATACAGAAGCTAACCATGGAGGAGTCCTCTTACTCTTCACGGGAATGAAATGGGTGCTCTTAGTAAGTCTATCTACTGTAACCCAAATCCCCGTATTACCCTTCCTTGATCTTGGTAATCCATCCACAAAGTCCATCGAGACACTTTCCCACTTCCATAGTGGAACCTCCAATGGGTGAAGCAACCCACCGGGTTTCTTTTGCTCCGCTTTTACTTGTTAGCACACCAAGCATCTAGCGACATACTCGGCCACATCCCTCTTCATACCGGCCCAAAAGAAAACTCGCTTCATGTCTTTATACATCTTGTCCCCGCCGGGATGAATGGTCATCTTCGAACGATGTGCATCATCAAGAATGGTCTTCCTTAGGTCATCGTCTTTTGGTATACAAAGCCTACTGTCCCTACGTAACCAACCCTTATCATCTAGGGTATACCTACGGAGATGGCTTGATGGCTCCCCTCTTTTGAACTTTTCTACTAACTCAACCAACTGTGGGTCATCTCGCTGTGCCTCGCCAATCCGTCCCAAAAGCGTAGGTATGACCTCCAAGGATGCTAGCAAACCGGGTACAAAGTCAACGGAAGGTCTAAAGTCAAACGTAGAGATGAATTCTAAGCTTCGTCGCTCAACAAACAAAGGACTTAAGGATAATATTTTTCTACTTAAGGCATCTGCCACTACGTTACCCTTGCCAGGGGTATATGCTATCTCGAAGTCGTAGGATGCTAAGAATTCCATCCATCTTTGCTGCCTTAAGTTCAAGTCCTTCTGAGAGAATAAGTATTTTAAAGATTTGTGATCAGTGAATAATTCGAATTTCTCAACAAGAAGATAATGACGCCAAGACTTAAGCGCGAAAACAATAGCGGCCAACTCTAGGTCATGTGTAGGGTAATTTTTCTCATGCGCTCTCAACTGCCTTCCACCATAGGCTATTACCCTTCCCTCTTGCATTAGGACTGCGCCTAGACCTGTCCCACAAGCATCGGTATAAACAGTAAATGGCTTACTCCCGTCTGGCAATACTAAGATTGTGGCTGAAGTCAAAGCTCTCTTCAAACGTTGGAACGCATCATCACAATCTACATCCCATGTGAAGACTAGGTTCTTCTTCGTTAGGCGTGTCAATGGAGCTGATATCTTTGCGAAGTCTTTGATAAACTTCCTATAATAGCTAGCCAACCCCAAGAAACTTCTTAATTCGGTAGCATTTTTAGGGACATTCCAATCTTGGATGGCCACCACCTTCGTGGAATCCACAGCTATCCCTTCTTTGGAATCCACGTGTCCTAAGAATCGTACTTCCTTCCTCCAGAAGTGACACTTAGAAAATTTAGCTTTAAGATTATGCGCTCGTAGGGTCTCCAACACTTCCCTAAGATGTAGGGCATGCTCTTCTTCATCCTTAGAAAAGATCAAGATGTCGTCTACAAAGACTACCACGAATTTGTTAAGGTACTCCCTAAACACCCTACTCATCAAATCAACAAAGTATGCGGGGGCGTTTGTCAAACCGAAGGGCATCACTAGCCATTCATAGAAACCGTCCGGGGTCCTAAAGGCAGTCTTGTCAATGCTATCCTCAGCCACTCTCAACTGATGGAAACTAGTGGCTAAGTCCAACTGCGAAAACACTGAGGCGCCAACTAACTGATCGAAGAGATCGTCAATCCTCGGCAGTGGGTGTCTGTTTTTCTTAGTAAGCTTATTAAGTTCTCTATAGTCCACACAAAGTCTAAGGGACCCATCCGCCTTCGTGGCAAATACTACTAGAGCACCCCACTCTGATATACTACGTCTTATGAACCCTTCTCAAGCAACTCCTTCACTTGCTTATCGAGTTCCCTCCTTTCACGAGGAGCCATATGGCGTACTAGTAAAGATACTGGTTTTGCATTATCCACAAGATATATTCGAAAATCTATCTCCCTCTTCAGAGGTAAGCCCTTCACCACCTCAAACACATCCGAGTATTCTCGGACCACTCTAACAGATCGTAGATTCTCCACCGACGCGTCAAGCGATTCTAAATAACTTAGCATAACGGAATTTATGGGATTACAAAAGATTTCGAGAGTGTTGCCAAGGCGAGTCATGAGCCTAACTACTCTCCTTTCACAATCAAGAACAGCCTCATTTCTGGATAACCAATCCATCCCTAAAATTAGCCCATAGCCCGATAAGCCCAAAACATAAGCATCACATCTAAACTCAACGCTAAGTATAGAAATTTTCAAATCCAAACACATCATGGACAAATAAGCTGAGCCCCCAATTGGATTCGAAACAACTAAGGGATCCTCTACTAAACTGGTGTTTAAGTGCAGTGATTCAACTAATGATGTAGAGATAAACGAATGCGATGGGCCCGAATCTAATAAAGTATGGATAGGATGTTCAAACAGAAAAACTAAGCTTTCAACAGAAGTGGTTCTACCTCGTTCTTGCAGCGGTGGGACCGCGAGAGCCTGAACTTGTCCCCTTGCCTGCCCTGGTGCCATAAGAGCCTGCACCTGTCCTCCCGAGGTAGACCCTGTCCTCTGCCCCTTCTTTGGGCACTCCTTCACTAGATGTCCCGCTTCGCCACAGTGGAAACAGCCAGTCTTCTTTTTCTTTCGGCAATCCTTGCTGAGATGGCCTGGTGTCCCACAGTTAAAGCATTTCTTCTTTCCCTTGCCATTATTGTCTTTACCACCCTTCTTGTTTTGCTGTTGTGGTTTCTTCTGATCCCCTTTCTTATCGGGTGCCTTATCAGCTTTAGCGCCTTTCTCCTCATGCATGAGTGCCATGTCTACAAGCTTCTCAAAGGTGGCCCCCATAGGGAAGTGGGTCATAGCCAACCTTTGCAACGGTTCATTCAATCCATTAACGAACCTCAGAGCCTTCTTCTCCGGCGTGTTCACTAAGTCCAAGCCAAACCTTGCTAACTGATTAAATTTGTTGACATATTCTTTCACTGATGAGCTTCCTTGCCTTAATGTCAAGAACCTTTCCATATATAGATTCTCTTCTGCCCTTGAGAGAAACTTCGCCTCAAACCTACGTCTGAAATCCGCCCAAGAATCAACAGGACGCTCCCCATTAGTGACCTCCTACCAAAATGAGGCCTCTCCCTTCATTAACCATGCTGCTAATTTGACTTTCCTCCCTTCTTCTACTTCAAAGATTTCTAGCAATTCTTCCACCTCCTTAAGCCAATCTCTAGCTTCCACAAACGTTTCTGACCCTTGAAAGGGTTTTCCACCCATAGCCTTAAATTCCTTGCACGTCTTTGCAAATGTATCAGCGCGAGGAGGAGGAGGAGGAGCGGGTGCAACTGGTGGTGGAGGAACATTGGCTGGACCTGCAGCGGCCCTAGCCTCTAATAACCTCCTATACCATCCTGGTATCGTTACACCATCCGGAAGGTTAAGATATTCAGCCATGCTGAAACGAAAAAGGAAAGATTCAAAATGGAGAATTCGAAAGATAAAGATATGGCTATTGGGGATTATGTTTTTCTTAAAAACTTTCCTCCTTAAATTACTCATTAAGACATGTTTCTGAAAACACTTCTTCCAAAAATACTTTAGAAAAATAGTTTTTCTAAAAAAATTATCTGTTCTGGTAACCTTAAGCTCTGATACCACGTGTAACACCCCACGTCCATTAATGTCACTCATAAAGGGAATGCATTAACTTCCATGGAGGTTTTAAGTGAATATAAAACAGAAAAATTACAAAAAGACAGATAATAAGTAGTACTTGGAAATCTAAAACTTCATTTTGTTGCAGCGGAATTTAAACATGTTTATTACATCATAAAACCATAAATCAGAGTCAAGTTCAATATCCATCTTGATAAACAAAATACATAATCCCATTACATAAATAGCCATAAAAAAGATAACAAGCTGGACTTTACTTCAACGGTCCAAGCTTTCCAAAGAGAGATGAAGCAATCCAATCAAACTCCACTAGAGTTGGGCCCAACCTGAGGACCTGGAGGGAGAAAAAGGATAGAAATGGAGGGAGTCAGACATAAAGTCTGGCGAGTATGATAATTCTAGCAATACTACTATCAAAATAACTAGACTAAGGCATAAGATAGAAGACAAGTAAATGTCTATGAACTATTAGGTATGGAAGAGCAGATAAAGATAACGTTAAAGGCACACCTAATTACCAACGAATAATTACTACACTACACCACACCAGTCACCCTCAAAGTTGACCCTGCTTGCTTCACTTAGAAATTTTATAAATAGCCTTGTGTACCCCTAGCTGACTACATAGGTGCCATCTGCCCCTATCTCCACTAGGTGTACCCCACTACCCACTCTCGATCGGCTCCCTACTCGTAGATACCCGTGCTGGCCCCACAGTGGGGTGTATCACTCCCCTAAAGTGGCAACCCGATACAACTTGAGAATGCACGGCTTATACCTACATGATGCAACAACGTCTTACCTACCAGCCCGGGTCCGCACACGCATATGAAACCCGTTGGACTTGCGTTGCCACCGCTACCCCGTTTTGGCCTCTAATAGTCAAACCCAGTATGCGTGTCCCGTTCTCGACTTGGGTCGAGCCCACAAAGATACGTTTGGGATACTGGTTGAAATGGGCCCCCACAAACTACCCATCTAAGCTTGTCACCACTAGTATATCCCACTTAACCCTCTTAGTCATGTTCATTTACATGTGTGTTTGGTTAAGTCTTACTAATCGTATTTCAAATGCCACTAAAGGCAACCACTAGATTCCTCGTGCCACCCAAGGCACCTACTTAACCCCCATGTCCCACCTTACATGTTTATCTGGTTAAGTATTTCTTAATTCATTCAGGCCATAACCTCATAAAGACATCTCACATTAGACTGGCATTTATGGCAGCTGGATTTGCCGGGCGGGTCCGAGCAGTCTTACACCATAAAAGAGTCTAACCTCATGTGTTTACAACTGTTATGCTTTAGTTCGGGCCTAGGACCTCTCATATTGGGCTGACATTTGTGACTACTGGATTTGTCGGGCGGATCCGGGCATGTTTACGTCACAAACGAGTCCAACCTCGTGTCCTAAGCATTGATTATTACTTATAATCTTTTACCCCAGTTTTGAATATATCCCTATTCAAATTATTAATTAATTCCAATTTTAATGATGTCCATAATTGACTCAATTATGGCCATCCATTCATGGCATGCAAAATCATATCAATTGCATCCCAACATCTTAATATTAAATCCTTAATATTACCCCTACCCCACGTTATACGTTCGCTTATTCAACGCAGAATATACGTTAGACTCGAATAGTCTAACTCATAGCACAAAGATAAATTATCACAACATATAGACAAATAAAATAGATCTAATCATAATAGGGGTGAAACTTGCATAAAACTACACATGTTAAGGATCTAAAGGTGTCAACTTGTTTGGTAAAATGTCACAACTTAAATGATATGATCATAACCCAAATTCACGTATAAACTTGCCTATAGGGTTTTATGCAACATAATGATGGTGTGAACTAGCATCTAATACATAGAATTCACATATGTCATAGCATAATTCTAGATGTCATAATTCTAGATCTAAATAGTTGTCATGGCATATGTTCACAATCTTTACTAATCAATCTAAACTTGCATACATGATTTGTCATCAACATAGCCCAAATAATATCAACATTATGACTTGATTAACATGAACTAATTAGCATAGATAATAACATCACGACTTTATAACATGTATGATTTATCACAATTTAGCATAGAAAATTACAACCTATACAATATCATCATAGCATGATTTACAACATATAGCATATCATCATCCCATAACATAGGATTTACAACATACATGATAGCATAAGGTTTACAAAAACATATATGACAATTCACATCATTCACTCATAATCCATTCATAACTTAATCTAATTAGTTCAATAATAATCTTGTTAAGATCATCATACTCACAATTAGAAGAGAAAGAGAGTCTTGATTTGCTTTAGAGTTGAGTAGAATTAGGGTTTTGATTAGCTTTCTTCCTTCTTAGTTGGTGGCGGCTACACTGAGTTCGATGGCGGCGGTATGACGGTGGCTATTCTATTTTTCATGTGAATTAGAGTAAGAGACTACCTAGGTATTTATAGAGTTTAGGATTTATTTAGACCGTCAGATCAACTCAGAACTAAACTGAACCGTTAAATTTGCCAACTCAGCCCTTAAGACACATCAGCCAAACCCTAGCCGCCTGGACAGGTCGACACCCAGGTCGACTGCCCGGTCGACACCCAGGTCGACTGCCCGGTCGACACCCAGGTCGACTGCCCAGTCGACCTGGGGGGGTGTCGACTACCCAGTCGACTCCCTAGTCGACCTGGGGTGCTGGGCGGGAATTTTCCCGCCTAGCCTGTTTGACTTCGAATTTTGAATTTTAAATTTTCTGAAATCTGTTTTGAATTTTCTGAAACTTCCGATGGCCATAACTTCTTCATACGAAGTCCAATTCACGCAAACTCGGACTCTATTTTAACCTGAATTCCGAGACGAACACAATGGCGCAACCCGTTTCCCACAATTCACACGTCTGAGATTAGTTATTCTTTAATTTGTGAATATTAATATTAACAGAATTATGGGGTGTTACACTTATACCATACTTTTGTCTGACCCAGAGTTTTATGTCTCTTCTTACTACTCTAGGTGCTCCTAAACGAGCAAACTAGAGATAGGTTAAATGGTACGCACAAGTAGCTATCCGGGGATGAGCAGGAGGCTTCCACGTGCTATTTACATATTCACCCTGTGTTGTTGTTGGTCACTACTTTGGGCATTAGCAGTGTACCTTTTCTATTTTTCTTTAGAGACAGCATTCTAAAGTTGTAATAATGATGGTTTGGATGTATTTTGGATTCTACTGCTATGATGGTTTAGTTTTCAGCTTATGCATTGTCTCGCCTGTTTTATGTCAAGTATGTTATTATTATATTGTATTCCATGCGCTATGAGATATACTATAGGTTCTTTGGTGATTCATAGTTTCAAATCCCTTTCTTTTGACGACCGTCCTGTGCTAATTGGATATCGGCTCAATGCATATCTAGGGAAATGTCAACTGGTACAAGGCGGGCCGTCATGGCCAGTTCTTTGATCAATGCTTGTACTAGTAAGCTAGATGTGCCTAATGCAAAAATGATTACAATTGGTACTGATTCTGACATGGTAGATGTCAGCCTAAGCAAGCAGGTAGGAAACTATAATGAAGCAAATGACTTGCCTAGCAATGTTGATATAACAGTTGGAGATAATAGAGGCTGTGAAATCAATGGAAATGATTAAGATAATTATGAACATAGGAGCAAATGTGTGGATGTCCACCTTAATAAGCAGTCTGAAGTTACTGAACTAGAACATTTTTTGCAGTCCAATTTCAACTGCATCGAAGCGAGTGATAATGTAGTGGAGAAGCAAGCCAAACCGGAAGTATCAGCTGTGTTTAGTCAACATGAGAAAGGGATGAGAGAGACAATTTCTAGCCTTAGGGAAGGAATAATGAGAAAAAAGCTTGATCACTTTGTGTGCAATGAGAAGAAGAATAAGTTAATGGATATCATGACAAAAAATTAGAACTCTATGGAGTTGTATGCTATTGAAAGAGAAAAGCTAACATTCATCACGAATTAAGCAACTCCAAAATATCTCCTTCTGTTCTTAGACGTAGTTTCTTAAACACATGCAAAAATGGCATCGTTAGTCACTGCGAAAGCGGTAAAGAGGTTAGTAAAATGAAAACTAAGTGCACTGGCAGCCCTTCCACCAATAGATAGTAAAAAAGACAAAGAGAAAGTTCTTAAAAAGGCAAACTCGTATGATCACATTCCTCCTCCTCCAAGATACAATGCTCCACAAGAAGTTATTATTAATACTCCCATTATTGAACCCGCTTCTGGTCTTAAGCAAGGCAGTGCGCCAATAACGAGAAGTAAGAAAATCGATATTCTGAAGGATCTCGATGATGACAAAGGTTGAAGACTGCGATTGACTTTTCTCTTTTGAAGTCCATGTCATATGTAATGTGCTAGTTATGTAACATTTTGTAAGTCATATTCTTAGTTTTGTGCTTGTTTTTTTGTTTCTTCCTTGTGTGGAAGCTTCAATAGTTGATATGTAGATTACATATCACCTGTATTATCCTTTACCTTTTATTTTGTAATAAATAAAGGAGTGTTATGGAACACTATAAAAACCGATCAGCCTTGCCAGAAAAAACTTGTGTTGGAATACTAATAAAAAATTAATTAATTCAAATTAATTAAATAAGATTTAATAAATGAAATATTATACATAAGGCTATCATATAAAAATAACATGGAATATAAAAGTTATATAACAATATAACTTGTACGACATGACTGTTTAAACTAAATGTCAAACATCAAAGAAACCCAAATAGGATTAAGAAATAAATACGTATATAATTGTACATATACTATGATTTCTGATGTTTTTTACACTTAAATCATGAGAGTATTTCAAAATAAGTACATTATTCCATAAGTTGATATCACTCAATATAATATATTAAAATTATGAATGTTTAATATAAAGTTGTCCTATATCATTTACATATTAATAGATTAGTTGCATACTTCTTTGTTGTTGAGCTTTCCTCAAGCTATGGATGTTATATGTAGTATTAGTAATATATTTAATAGATAATGTAAGATAACTACATGCATTTATTGATCTTTCCTCAAGGTACATGCATTGTACTTAGGCCATCGTGAAATGATAGGCCTGCATGAATAGTCTCACTTTACTTGTTGAGCTTTCCTCAAGGTAAATGAGGGATTGGGACAAGGTACCAATGGTTAGGAGTTATATGTGAAACAACCGATAAAGAGTTATCCATCGTATGCGGGTCTATGATTTGTTGAGCTTTCCTCAAGGTCGGAATCTCAAGGCATACGAGTCCTAACACCCAGTAGTGAAGTTGAAAGACTTCTATGTTTTACTTAGATGTGGTGAAACCTAAAGGACTAGTGAGAGCCTTATTAGAGAAATAAAATGGAAACATTCAAAAATTTTAATATTGTAAGAACATATGCTAAATAATGTTATAATTATCTACAATGATATATCTCTGCATTTAATACAATTGATAAAATGTTTATCAATTAACATATACAAATGAACTAAATTGATCATTGACATATGGAAATGTTATACCTATTATTAAATGCCTAATACATATTATTGTTTTATATACCCTTGCAGGTGCCTAATTTTTACAACTTCTTAATACATTCTTTAAATGACCACTTACATATTTATTTGATTGGCACTATATGTTGCATTCTATATGTTTCAAACTCTAAGAGCAGTATGAGGCTAGGATATTTGATCCATATACTATCATATATTAATGTTTTATGGTGAACAGACATAGTTCGTAATGTAGGATACTCCAATGAATATCGTTCATTCAAAATAAACCAATACCTTATACTATGAGATTGAGTATTCAATTTTATTGATCCCATAAAAGATCATATTTTATTAAATGTAACATAAAGCTTGAACTATAGTATAAGTCTAAGAACTTGATAGGTGAAATGTCGGTCTGACCAGTTTAGCGAAAGCAACATATTTGATGTCCTTAAAAGTTATGGATAATCAAATGTGTTTTCATAAAGAGTTTTTCATGATATTGTAGTAAGGGTTTTATTTTAAACGGTTTGATCACTTAAATATACGTATATGTATACCTACATATATATAATGAATGTATTAGAGTAAATGTAAATTAAGGTACAGTTGGGATGAAGAGAGCGAATATTCATTTCTTCTACGTAAATAAATAATGGAAACAAAAACTGTAATTATACTGGTTGATACTTATCAATGGAATGAGAAATATGATTTATATTCCAATATATATTTTCATATAGAAATTTTTTTCTATGAGATTTGTTTCTTTGAGTTCAAGATATTTGATCAAAGACTTTCCACGGTAGACTAGTTGCAATTTGTAAAATATATATCCATACATATATATGTGTGTGTGTGTTAAGTGAACGACGAACCTTCAAATTTAGTGCACTATTATAGTAATGGCAGAAATAGTGGGAGCATGCGAAATAGCTCTTAACAATTGCATCATATTACGAAAATTGTTTCATAAAATGTACTGAACATTATTTTTGAAATAATGACTATAATTTTTAGTATCGACAAAGAAATTGACACAGCTATATTTAAATATGAATATTATGAATATTCATTATAAAATAAAACTATATTAAGGTATTTTTCATAACAAAATGGTACATTGGAAAATAAAGAAGTATGTAATATTATGTAAAGTTATTTCGAATTATGGACTAAGCCACAGTTTTGAGAAAATAATCTTATTATATGATTTTGAATCATATGATACTTGTTGATTATACCTCAAACAATAAAAGGCTATGCATCCATTTAGTGGGAGCATCATAAGGGTTAACAAACTCTTTGCATATAGATGTATGCAATCATAGTCTATTAATGAAACAGTTCCACATACTTTGTCATATTCATGGATGATTTATTACCGACATGAACATGTGTATTAGATACACATATAGTGAGTTTAAGGTTAGATCATTAAATATAAAAGAAAAGTAAATAAAATAACATGCGATAGAATTAAATGATTTGACCGAATAAGTTTTATATTAGAAAGAGTTCCAAGTGTACCTAAAATGAATATAGATTCAATCTCAAAAGTTACTCCTCAATGAAATACACAATGATGCATCGATAAGGAATAATCGAACATTATTGAACAATTTACGATTAACTGTAAGTGAAGTTCTGTTAATTTCTTCCTATAAGGTAATGTACTTAGGAGTAGTACATAAGGTTAATATTATTTTATCTAAATAATAGTTCACAAAATCATATAAGATAAAGGTATATAAGAAACTCCAACATATCCTAGATTAAGAAATGGTAGGTTGTGTGAGTCTAAAGATTGCATATAATAATTATTTATGAAGGATCTTGTATGTATCTTCTTAATAGGTTTTGGAATAGACCGTCATTATAAGACATATTTATGTTTTGAACATTAGTCTTGTAAACTAAAACCAAATCAATTTCATAAATAAAGAAATTCATAAAGCATTTATTAATATTTATTCTATTTGCACTTTGAAACAATTGTTGTTTTGAGACATACCAACTTCATTATTGATACTAAAATGGAATTTGATACGATCCATAGATAAAATTGATTATATGAGATGAAATGGAATTAACCAACCAGAATGAGCACAAAACATTAGAACATCTAGTAAGCATTCTCGTACAACAAAGGGAAACTGTGAGTTTCTTATTTAATGTCTAAATTATATAATACTTGGTTGTTTAATTAAACCATTAACGGTATTGACTCTATATAGGATGATGCACAAATATGAAAGAATTCCAAGTACGCTATCATAATATGATTTTGGTGGTCATAATCAAAGGGATGTGATCCATCGGCTGAGATTGTGTCTTTATGAAAATAACCAATGCTCTTAGAATTACATGAGCAATGTTGATAAGAAATATATTATAAATTTCAAATTGTTGAAATCATCATAATAAACCTTATGTTCGACATGCTTAAGTTAATTCGGATTTGCCTACAAAATTGTTTCCTAATTGGACTTAATGTTTATGTATATATGTATTGAAATAAAAATTGTAAATAAAGATTTAGTGTCAGCTATTTACACATATTAACTGAAAATGTTTCAAAGTCAGTGAGAGCGATATTGGGTTTGTGAGTCTTTGGATATGATCCAAGAAATTGTGCGAAAGTATCATTTTATAAGTATCAAGGTTGAACAAGTATTTTAATAGAAATCAAATAGTTTGATATTCAATTAAAGTGCAAAGGAAGCATGTGTTCATAAGAAAGAGTGTTAAAAGGCACCCTGATATTTCAAAACTTTAAGTGAACAACATATTGATTTTAATGAGGCACTTGTGCTACCTTAGTTGTTTTAATACTCAACTTTGGATTGTAAGTAATGTATTTTATTGTGAGTATAAAAGATATAGGGAATGCCATAAACCAGTATGCAAAGGCACCTTATTAAATTGTTTAATACGGAACATGTGAGATGAGTCCCTTCTGCATTGGCAATAGAACTTATTATACATGTTATATTATCTATAATATCATGATTTGTTTATACATTTGATGCATGCAGCAAATATCAAATCCAAAATGATAACCCTAAATGGTTGTTTGAAGCATTCTCACGCATTTGTAAAATACTAGAGAATTGTTTGCAAAAACAACAAACTCCTTATAAAGGAGTGTTCAGACTTGAACATTATAAGTGATATTGAGTATAATATGTCAATATAAATTCAAATTAAGAATCTTTAAGTTGGGAATGTTCCAAGTGAAAGACTTTGGTTGATCCAATGAAAGGTCTAAGTACAGACTTAAATAGCATTGCAATAAAACCAATGAACATAAATATATTGTTGACGTCAAAAGTTGGTCACTAGTGACTATCAACCCCCAATCGCGTGATCTACACACGAATAAAGATAAAATACAAAGTAAAAGAACGGGAAGCACACGCAGAATTTTTATAGTGATTCGGCAAAAACAATGCCTACGTCCACTTTATATATTATTTCTCTTTTTTTTATTACAAACACAATGTTATTTCTGTCTGGAGAAAAGAAAAGAAATAACTATTTTCCTTTCTTCCTTTTGAGAGATTAAGATTCCGGAGGAGAGTAGAGATGAGAAGTTTAAAGAAAGCCGTCTGGCCAAGAGGAGTTTTTTCGTTTTCTCTAAGCTTGGAGGTATTTATAGGTGGAAAATGCTGCTTGGGTTGTTGCGAAATGGTCCGGCCATTTCGGGAAGGTCCAGATACGTGGAATCCATCCATTGGCTCTAATTGCGGTTGGAAGACTGATTCCACTGCTCATAAATAGTATACTCGAAAGTTGTGGCCGACGTGGCATCCATGGAGAGGTTTATGCTGCTATGGTCGCGCCGGACCATATTAACGCCAGAAAACCGATGGTCCGATGTTGTATTAAAGCCAGAAAACCAACAACTATCGGAAACCGTATTAAGGCCGAAGTGATGATCGCCACTGATACAAAAGTTAGTTCCTGCAAATATAAAACAAACCATGGGTCGAGCATTTTATTCCACTTGGCTTTAGAGGGTGGCGAGCATAAACCATACTCGGCTTGGCGGCGAGCATAAACCATGCTCGGCTTAGTGGTGAGCATAAACCATGCTCGACTTAGTGGCGAGCATAAACCATGCTCCTCTTAGGGCAAGTGTTTCTCATGCTCAACTCATGTTAGGTTAGTTAGTTTAACGAGCTATGCACGCTCGTGGTGTAAAGAAAGAGAGTGTAATCCACACTCGTGTTTAAGAAAAAGCGACCTCTCTCTCTTGAAAGGGTAGGTGTTTGAAGTAGTGGTAGACTTTCACACTAACCACATAGAACAGGGGGGCGAGCATTAACCATGCTCGGCTTAATGGAGAACACTAATCTGGTTCGGTTTAGAAATTTTACAACAGTCGATCTACTTTTGCAAAAAGTAAAGTTCATAACTGCTAAGCAACTATTACATATAAAGTCTACGGGGACAGCGATTGATTACATAGCATCAAGGCGTCCCTATTACTGAAAGAAATACATCGAGCGAAAAAAAATCTAATTAATGATAATGCCGCGAGTGCTAGTCTCAGGGTCCTTTCCATTTCTAGGAGCTTGCGGACTAGCCTGAGGAGCTTGGGCAGAAGGTTGCGGCGACACGGCCGGGGCGTGATTTTTGACATACTCAGCGAGTTCCCCTTTTCTGACTCGCCCTTCGATGAGATCGCGCAGATGTCGGCAATCATTTGTATTATGTACAGCTACGTTGTGGAATATACAATGCCTGCCAGAATCAAGTTCTATCTGGGTCGGTTCACGTTGAGGTGGCCTTGGAGTAGGGAAGGACTTGCGCATATCGAGATAAATATCAAGCAAAGAGGAATTGAGCTCGGTGTACTGATTATATTTGTTTTCATTTCGAGGTCGGACATTGCGTTTATCCTTTTCCGGGGTCGTTCCTCTTCCTTTATTCTGGCCATTGCCGTTGAGTGGACCTTGTTGTTTGGCTACTAAGACTTCAAGGCTCTCCATCTCAAGGCTGGCATCCTCTTGTCGGAGGAATCTTTCGGCCTCGGAATAGAAATTGTCTATATCTTTGGGAGGATCCCTGGTTAAGGAGTTCGAGAATTCCGATCTCTTCTGGACTCCTGCGATGGTTGCCATCAACACCATTAATGGCTCGGGCCGATCGACAGATGCTATGGCTGCGTTGAACCTTTCGAGGAAGGATCTCAGTGTCTCTCCGGATCGCTGTTTGATGGTAGATAGAAACATGACACTTTTCGGTTGAGAGATATGCACTCGAAACTGCTCAATGAAGCGGGTGACCAGAGTATTCCAACTACTGATCAACTCCGTTGTTAGCTGCCGAAACCACATACCGGCTATATCTGTGAGAAAGAGTGGAAAGCACTTAGCCATGAAGCTGGTCGATGCACCAAGTACTTCCATATGTCGCATGTATCGCATAAGATGAATGGTCGGGTCAGTACGACCGTTGTATGGTTCGATGGCAGGGAACCTGAAGTCCGAAGGGTTTCGAGAATTTCTGATTTCTCTAGTGAAAGGGCTGTGATTGACATTGTCTATGTCTTTCTGCGAAGAATTGCCCCGAGTGAAACGTCAGATGATGCTAACAAGCTGACTCCCATCTCCAAGGAGTCGTTGCCATGAACTTAACTCTGTATCCTGAGGGGGTTCTGTACGAGGATCCGACAAAAGCATGCTCGGAAGGGTGGTCGTTGGCTGGGCTCGACCTCCGAGAGTGAGTGAAGTGTGAGGGAAGGTGAGATTTGGTGGGTTGTTCTAGATAGAATGGCCCCTCTGGAACCTGATGAGTTGTGGATCGAGCCATATTTGTAGCTAAAGGTCTAGGCTAATCCAGCATAGTATGTGATGTTCGGGGGCCAGGGTTGCCCCTGTTTGAAGCGAGGTTAGGAGGGTCCATGGTAGTGTTTTCTTCCGCTACGGTGAGGACCGACATGGTAGGGTGGCTTCCCTCGTTCGAAGGGAAGGCTACTCCAACTCTTCGTTGAAGAGGAAGAGTGGTTAGACTGGTCTGCGGCAAGATCCCGGGTTGTAATGGGAATGGCATTGATTCTGAAGGACCCGGGGGTAGCTCGACTGATTCGGTAGGTTGAGATGTTCCAAAGAGTGGAGGCATATTTGCCAGACGACCTAGATCTTGGTCGCCAGCCTCCTGAGGTTCTGTTGTTGCAGCCGCGCTGGTCGCTGGAAGTGATATTCTCGGCGGGGATCGATCGGTTGGTGGAGCCAAACCAGGATGAAATAAAGGTGTAGCCCGATCAGTGGCCTGATTTCGTGCAGACCAAAGATCGGTTATTTCCCCAGCTTCGGTCGATGGAGGAATTGATGTTGAAGCGTTCAACCCTATTTCCCATCGACCGAGAAGGTGATCCATCAACTGCCGTTGTCGTTCGAGGACTTTACCCTGAGATGTCATATGGTCTTTGAGTTCGACCATGATTTTATCCATGTCGTCCCGGGTAAGGAATCGGGACATGTTGTCATGAGAGGAAACTTCGTGGCTTGCTTCTGCAGCATCGGTATCAGCTGCGTCGACATTTGCGGGACGAGAGGATGTTGCATCTTTCTTTTATTTGTTCGCCATGACCTGGGATAAGCAGGAGCTCGGTGGCGGTGTCGGTGCGCTTCCCCTTCCTGGCACGCCAAAGAGTTGACGTCAAAAGTTGGTCACTAGTGACGATCAACCCCCAATCGCGTGATCTACACATGAATAAAGATAAAATACAAAGTAAAAGAATGGGGAGCACACGGAGAATTTTTATAGTGGTTCGGCAAAGACAATGTCAACGTCCACTTTATATATTATTTCTCTTTTTTTCTATTACAAATACAATGCTATTTCTGTCTGGAGAAAAGAAAAGAAATAACTATTTTCCTTTCTTCCTTTTGAGAGATTAAGATTCCGAAGGAGAGTAGAGATGAGAAGTTTTGAGAAAGTCGTCTGGCCAAGAGGAGTTTTTTTGTTTTCTCTAAGCTTGGAGGTATTTATAGGTGGAAAATGTTGCTTGGGCTGTTGCGAAATGGTCCGGCCATTTTGGGAAGGTCCAGATACGTGGAATCCATCCATTGGCTCTAATTGCGGCTGGAAGACTGATTCCACTGCTCATAAATAGTATCCTCGAAAGTTGTGGCCGACGTGGCATCCATGGAGAGGTATATCAAAAGCAGAGCTTTGTCCGCATATGGTTGACCGCCTTTATCTCCTTGGAAGTCGGGATATTAAGTGGACTGGCTCTGTAGAACTCTTCCATGCTGGCCCGAGATAACCGGTCGATGAGTTCTTTCTTGAAGCGAGAAACTCGGTCGCCCTGGTGAGCGATTTCTTTGGTAATGCGCAGTTAATCTGACTGAGTTGGATTTGGACCGATATACCATTGCTTGGTGTAGCGCCCCTGATGGGTCTCTTGGAACGCGACTTGTATTTAGTTGTGCGTTTGGGATTTGGTTTTGGCCCGATAAGATTAGTACCAAAAAGAGCACTAACATATATAATCGCATAAATTTATCACTTAGCTGATTCCAAATGATGAGAATCCCATAACATTGTTATATGATAGCAATTGTTGGAATACAATTCGTAACAGAACTTTGAGCTCACTAGAAGTCAAGAGACACTCTGAACTGTTCCACAAGATAAAATATTTTATCACGATGGAAAGAGTTGATTAATAGAGTAGGTAGTTGAAACATAATAGCATACCCGTTCACGAAGGGACCGACCAATTTATTTTGGAGAAAATCAGTTGGTGAAGTTGGGAATAAGATTCCATAATTAACCTAAGTGCAAGTGGGAGATTGATAGAGTTAAGGGGTATGCCCTAGTGGTAATTATGTAATTTGTTACATATATCTAACTCGTTGATGGATTTTGTATGTAATAAAGGTGTTCTATTTCTATTATATACTTGATATAATGTGGTTATACTGATTAACTAATTTAGCTAAAAGCGTATTTAATAGAAATCCAAAAATGTTATGTTTTTTGATAGTAGTTACAAAGTGTTATAACCGTGAGTAATTTATCACAATGAAGATAAATATACCATTTGAAATATTCGTAGTCAAGATGCATCGAGACTGGATATCGATACATTCGTTGAGACTAGAGTACGCAACGCTCTCCAAATATTGGACGGTGTATTACTCATGACTATTGGGGCAAAGACGGGGTTAGGTACTGATAATTATTCGATAATAATGGAATGACTAACTCGATAGTTTTCTATTTGTTAAAATAACTAAGGTCAAGAAGAGAATATTAATGTGAAAATTTTACGTAGTTCTCTCGACTTGAGATTACCATTGGTCTTTAATATGGATGCTCCGCTTTGATTATAGTTAAATCATGGCATTACGTCCATTGAATGACTATAGTTGGATCAAGTGGAAGCATTGAAAGTGGAACACTGTTCAAGAGAGGATTTGTCTCCTTAGGATCATAGTCAACTAAAAGTCAAAGTCTCTGGCTAGAGCATTGCGGCTAATAATAATTTTTATTATTTAACTAAAGAATTTTTTTTTGGACTATTATTTTGAATGTGGATGATATTGGAATTTTCACCATTACCAAATTCCATAAATCCTAATGTGACATAGTTTCGACAAAGAGAATCGGTGAAATAATTGTCACAACTGGGTAATACTTATTAAATTAAATGAGATTTTTTTTGGAAATGAATAAGCGATAAATTCAGCCATAATGTCACACCACGTAATATGTGAAAGGTGAACATTAACATTCAAATAAGTTTAACGTTAATCGTTGACCAAATTTACATCCAAGAGTCATATAACCGAAACAATGAATTCTCTTAAGACCTAGTGATTTAGTTAGTTTATAATTGTCATAAATTTATTAGATTAATTAATGTTTATGAAATATTATGTACACTACAAATAATAACTGCTTCATAACTAACAATGCTATTTGCAGTTTATCTATTGCAACTGACTGCCTCCAGTTTGGATTGGCCCAGTTGCAATAGACTTATTACATTATTCAATTGTTTCCAACAGTTACAAAAAAGAGTTGCAATAGAGATTTTTTACAACTTTCAAAAGCAATTGCAAAAGACCCTTTTGCAAGTGCTATTGACAGTTGCAAAGTGAAAAAATTATGGACTATGACACAATCAAATGATATATATATATATATATATATATTAAAATTCACCACAATCAATATATAATAATTCATTGCTTAAAACAAATATCATAATTAAATAATCGAAAACACATTCCTGAAGGAAAAGAATAATACAATTTCATACACAAATTCACATTTCAAAATATTTGATAAGTTACATTCAACCTACAAGTTCTAACACGTTAAAACACGCATCCCCTATACTCTAGCAATAATCACATGACAATGTTCACGTCTAAAGTAAAAGGATTGAAACGATCAAAGGCCAAAGAATCCAAGCTCGGTTGCTCTTCCCTTTTCAAAGGTCTCAAAATACTGGTATATGATGGTGACAGCAAGTGGAGTTCCAGTACCAGAGGCAAGAGCTCCCATGAAATTAGCAAACACAGTCAATGCTCCAATGCACATCTCACAAAATGAACTTGCAGTCGGAATATATCAACTTAATTCCTTTGTAGGTTTGATTCGTGATGCCCTTCCATCACAATTTGTTGTTCCTTGAGTTGGTTAGAAAGATCTCTGGCAGATGAGCTAGACATCTCCATCCAGGTCTTTGAAAAGAGTGCACAAGCCGGAAGCTTGGGAAATATACTACTATTAAAAAGACAAATACTATGGCTAGAAAATATGTCATGCTCGGGAGGTTCTGCCTGTAAAATGCTTTAGGAAGTGCTCTAACTTTATGTGTTTTTGTTATTAACAAGTGGAACTATAGTGCAATGATAACACCTTTTATTCAGTGCCTCGGCTGCTATAATGGTAGTAGGGCCGAACGCCTTCCAAATGATGCTTTCACAGATGTTAGTTGCCATGTAACACCCCATATGTTAATACACAATAATTATATTAAGAAAATAACAAAATGAATATTAAGTAGTAAATATTTATAATTGGGTAAAACAGACTTTACAGTTGCGTTTGTTACGAAATTCTGAGTTAGATAGACTGTTGGTTTTCTTAAATCGGACTATGTATGAACAAGACATTACCTAAAGAAGTTCGAAATAAATTAAATAAATAATTAACTCAGGAAAATGAAACTGTAACAAGGTGACCCGTCCTTACATGGGTCGAACCCTATGTCGACCCAGGTAAGAGGTGTGTCGACCCGCCTTCGGCCACGCTGAGAGCCTGAACCTGGATGATTTTCTTGTTTTGTTTGTTTTTCGACTCAATGATGATGTGTATTCTACGGTTTGATTTTAAAACCTAAGATCTTATGGTTTATATTATCCTAGCATTACTATATATAAACTAGCAACCCTCACTATTTTCCTACATAAACATTTCCTCATCTTCTTTCTCCACAAAGCTATGTTTTGAAATAAAATAATAAAAGGGTTGTAATTCTTCTTCTACAACTATTTCAAAGCCATTTCTGGATCTAATACAAATTACAACACATTATTTTTAGATTTATAATTTAAAAAGGATTTTAAGAGAAAATATACTAGATCTAAAAAGTATCAGTGTTTAAAAGTTTATTCTTATATGTTATTGTTCTTTTAATTATTGTCAATTACCTATTCATTTTTTAGTTACTATTTGTTTCTATGTACATCTTTCTTCCTTATCCCTTTTTCTGTCACTGTTTTATTTACGGTCTTATTATGCTTGTTTTATCAGTTTGTTCATATCTGAGTTTGGTTATATTTATCCTTTTTCTTTTATTTTGCGTTGAGCCAAAGCCAACAAGAGCCTAGGCCATTTCCATTTGAATTGCGTAAAATTTGGAATAGTATGTCATGATAATAAAAAGAATATTTGGGCATATTAGAATATGAGAACCATTGACTTTATAATTGGAATAATTATAAAGGAAGAATATGTAAGCATGTTAATCTTAATAGGTTGGACTTAATTTTATATTAAGTAGAACATGTTATGAGAAAATATAAGAATCAAATGTAAATTAAGTAAAACATGTTACAGTAATCTGTAAAAATCTAAGCATGTGCCTATATGATTCAGGGAAGGGTTGTTACATTTAATTAGAAATGTCATTTACAACTATGAAATATAACATAGGGTTATATTAAGCTTATTAATGAACATAAACCTGCTAAGTTAAATCTGACTGGTTAATAAGCTAAGAGGTCTATGTCTGCTGTTAATATATTTAGGGAGGACTCTTAAAATCCTTGTTTTGGGCCAAGCCTAGGGGTGGCTTGTGACAATATGTTGTTTGTTTGGAACCCATATCGATCATTACCCTCCTATTATCAAATGAGTCTCGCACTAGGTGGAGACTAGGGCACGCTTTATTGATGGATGATTGTAAGAGGTTCAAATTCTGGAGGTGGGTACGGGCACGTTCCAATAGAGTCGTGAGCGTGCATGGGTCTGACAGGAGAAGATAAGACACTGTGACATCGGCGGATAGGGCTGTTTCTTTTAAAGTTGATGGTTTCAGGACTGATATCCCCGACTTCCATGGCTGGCACAGGTTATTAGCATCTGTTAGGGAGCCAATGACTAGGCAATAATTTGGGTAAAACCTAATCATGATAATCTAATCATTAGTGCAGATAATCATGATATTCTAATCATTAGTGCAGAAATTCTATTCTGGGATATGAATGATAAGCTTTTCCGATCTTACCTTATCTCGTTTATTTTGTACTTTTATGTTTTACTGTATTTTCATATCCAGTATTTTTTTTGGCAAGGCCGATGGGGTTGAGTGGTCCCCTACCATTTTATCGATACACCAAAGTTGAGTACATAGCAACAAAGAGTAGCAAAAAGAAATAAAAGAGAACACGACGTATCAAGATTAGGGAATCTAAACAAAACACTTGTTTACTGATTTGCAAAGGATTTGAATACTCAGAATTCCCGGGTCAAAGACGAACTTCAAGAATTTGACCTCATCTCTAATATCTTGCCAAAGCTGGTTCTTGAGTTGTTCATTAGTCGAAGCTTTCTCTGGTTGAAAAACCTTTATATTCCTTTATCTCCAAATTTTGTGAACATATTTCTTCAGAAGGTAGGTACAGGTTCTTGGACATGAGGATTTTCCTTTGCGCTTCTTCAAGAGAGCTTCCCAGTCAAAAGCTGAAGCAACCGCAGTGATGTTCATCTTTCCCATCGTAGCTTGCAAGATTGAATGCGTGACAGTGTAGGTGAAAAATAGGTGCGTGACTGATTCCTGATGTGTGTTACAAAAGCTGTAGTTCAGCTGCACAAGCATCCCACACGCGACGAGTTTGTCCTTGGTTAGAATAGAAGAAGAAGAAGAAGAAGAAGAAGAACATACAACATCAGAGTAAACACGAATCTTACAGCTGAACGAATAAATATATTTCATAACATAACTTTGAAATATAAATCTGTATATGTATACAGTAACATTATCAGAGTAAAACACTTATAACAAAGCGGAAATAACTATAGCTATATAATCCTGAAGCCTCCTTCTCCAGCTCTTAAAGTATCTGTAAATCTCGACTACTTGACTGCCCGTACAAAATAGGGCACCCAAGAGTTTAGGGAAAACAAAATAAAATAAACTCTAGGTCAGTCATGTAACTGGTATGAGTAAACTCAAATTATTTGATTTAACTTTCAAAATCCTTTTGAAACAAAGGATAATCGTAAGACCGATCCACACATAAACACGGATGGTTTATACCTTACGATAACCCAAATCATTAGTAAAACAATATTATTCTGATATTATACTAATGTCTAACACAAGTAATATCAATCTAGTAGAAATGCTTGCATCTAATGTTCTACATATATAATATATAATCAAAACTGTGGGCTCTTATTTGGGGAATGGATTCCAACTATGACAAGGTATGGATACACCTTCCGCTCGGTGCACTCTAGAAGCGATACAATGGAGTTCAACAAGAACATCTTGCAACTCGGCCACACATGGCCGACCACTCATTTCGCTTGAGTGTATCGAATATATTGTCATCTTATAGTTGGTAAACCAACATAACCATTCCCAAGAGATACAAAATTGAAAGAAGTAACAAATATGAATATTCTCTAGATGGTGACAATATACCCTACTTGGTTGCGAACCAGTTAGCCAAGCTGCCTGCCCGATTTCTGTCATTTCCCAGTTGATGAGGCTCGAGGTCAAAACGTATCTTTTAACATATCACTTCTCCATTTACTTCGAATGCCACATCGTCATACCCATCAAATCACAAATTGATTTCCCTAAAATACCACAGGTATAAGCTAAGAAAAACGAATTCCTCTGCCACCAATGTAAATACGTGTGAAATGATCAACTTACGTGATCTACCAGATATACTTTGTCAAATATTTGTCCATTCAAGTTGTCCTGGGACTGGACAAACCAAAGGCACTATTCTGTAAACAGGATATCCCTTGCATAACTCCGTCTTCAATTTGTCTTCGATCTATTTGACTCGAGACGCTAATGCCCATACGGAGTGGTTTTCAGATAATGAGTCTGATTTTGGTCTCTCCGCATTGACGACGGAAAAATGGTCAAAAACTTCGATAGTCAGTGAGTTAACTATGAAAAACACGTGTGCAAAACAATGATATTATTTCGTCGATCAATCATCATTCATCATTTATCTCTTAAATTAACTTATCATAAATTTATTCATTCTCCATTTCTTGTTTCCGTATATATACAGAAATTCTTATTTTCTAAATTTAGAAAATATATGTTATTAATCATTGGAAAGCATTTCCATCTCCTTTCCACGTATCACTGTCATTCCAGTATTCTTTACCATCTAATATTTCATTTTCTATGATTAGAAAATACCTCTGATTATATTTGGAAGACGTTTCCAAAACCCATTCCTTGGATTTAAACAGATGTTTAAATAAAACATCGCTATGCTAATTCAAACCATTGCCTTCATTAACTATATTCACTTAACCAACCTTCACTATCAAACCTTACCATTCCTTAATTAAGAAGGAAGTCAATCAAGTTGGGGTATAATTACCTCTCTGACCTTAACTGAACAATGTTTTAACTTCAAAATGGTCAAAGTTTGTCTTTTAAATCTTTAACCAACTTCCTTACGTAACTATCGGATTTCTATTTACAAATCCACCTCTTTTACAGAAATCATTTGATAATAACATTAATGTTATAATCCCATGCTTCCGAACTATATTAACTTAAGTATAACTTTTATTCCTTAATTTAAATAAATAAATAACCGATTTAGTAGATAAACAAATCTTGATTTAAAAACCGGAAAGTAAATAGTACTTTCCAACATTCGATATAATTGAATTTCAACGTATAACTCTCTCTCGAATAAACTCTATTTGATTAACTCTATTTGATTAACCTTAGTGGATCAACTCCTATCAATTTACTCCTTTCGAATAAACTATATTCGATATTTCCTTTTAACTCTATTCGAATAAACTATATTCCATATCTCCTTTTAACTCTATTCGAATAAACTATATTCGATATCTCCTTTTAACTCTATTCGATTAAACTATATTCGATATCTCCTTTTAACTCTGTTCAATAAACTATATTCGATATCTCCTTCGAATAACTAATATTCGATAACTCCTTCGAATAATTAATATTTGATAACTCCTTCGAATAACTAATATTCGATAACTTTTTTCGAATAACTAATATCCGATAACTCCTTCGAATAACTAATATTCGATAACTCCTTCGAATAACTAATATTCGATAACTCTTTTGAATAACAAATATTCGATAACTCTTTTCGAATAACTACTATTCGATAACTCCTTCGAATAACTAATATTCGATAACTCTTTTCGAATAACAAATATTCGATAACTCTTTTCGAATAACTAATATTCGATAATTCTTTTTCGAATAATAAATATTCAATAACTCTTTTCGAATAACTACTATTCGATAACTCTTTCGAATAATTACTATTCGATAACTCCTTCGAATAACTAATATTCGATAACTCTTTTCGGATAATAAATATTCGATAACTCTTTCTTCAATTAACTTTATTCGATTACTCTAATCGATTAACTCTAATTCTAATCGATTAACTCTACTCTCAAATCGATTAACTCTATTTGATTAACTCTAACTGGTTAACTCTAACTGGTTAACTCTAACTGATTAACTCTTATAACTCCTTTTGATTAACACATTTTGATTAACTCCTTTGATTAACTCTACGTCCATATTTAGTTTCAAACATCGATGTTGAAATCGATTCTTACTTCCCTATATAAGTCCTGACTTATATATTCCATTTATCCAATAATAAATATTTTATTTTAATACATTCCTTCTCAGAATTTCTAGAACCTGATCCAAATGTTTTTCATGTTCGGCCTTTGACTTAGAGAATATTAGAATATCATCAATAAAAACTAGAACAAACTTATTTAGGACTCCTCTGAACACTCTATTCATCAAATTGACGAAATAAGCTGGAGCGTTACATAAGCCGAATGACATTACTAACCACTCATAGAATAAGTCTGGACCTCTGAATGCTGTCATAGGAACATACTCTTGGGCAATACGAAGCTGATGGAAGCCTATAGCTAGGTCCATCCTTGAAAATACTTGTGCTCAATTCATACGATCCAATAAATCATCGATTCGCGGCAATGGATATTTATTCTTTATTGTCTGCTTATTCAAGTCACGATAATCCATACATAGTCGCAGAGTACCGTCAGACTTTGGGACAAACACCACTGTTGCTCCCCAATCAGATAAACTAGGCCTGATCAGACCCTTCCATACCAGGTGTCGAGTTTGATTGTCTAATTCCTCTTTCTCTTTCAAGGTCATTCTTCGAATAGCATGAACTACCGGCCTTGCATTCGGGATTAAAGCGATCTTGAAGTCAATTTCTCTCTGCGGAGGTAAGCTAACGACTTCTTCGAACACATCTGCATATTTCTTTACGACAGGAATATCTTTTATGAGGTCTTGAATATTCTCTGTGGCCACAGGGATATTTTCTATTTGAGCAGGAGAAACATCCAAAGCTGTCCAGAAGTCTTTTCCATTAGAATTCTGACCTTCACAGGGAATGGTTATATAATCACCTGATTTAATCTTCGCCTTAATGACTCTGTCAGTGCATTTGACCTCAGCTTCATATTTGGTCAACCAGTCTAACCCCAAGATAAGATCAAACTCTGTGAAATCCATGACGACCACAATGGTAGGGAACCGATAGCTAGAAAAAGAAACTGACACCCCACAAACCCAACTGAGATCGAGGGAACCCCCAACCGGATTATAGACAGTCATTGGTTCTTTGAGCTTCTTCAAATTCAAATTCAGTTTCTTAACCGCATTCTTTGCAACAAAGCTTCGCGACGCGCCAGTGTCAAACAGTACTTTAACTGGGATGTTTTTGGCCGTAAGAATGCCTTCTAAAACATCTGGCCTTCCCTGACTAGCTGAAGGCTCAGAAGTTTCTACTACTTCATTTATTTGAACTGCTCTTTGGTCTTTTTCAACAGCCAGCAGTCTCGCTTTATATGACCAGTCTGATGACAAAGATTGCACTCTCGGTTTACTTGAAACTTGTTCATGGATTTAGATTCGTCCTTCTTTTGTTTCTTTAAAACTCTGCAACTTATCGAGAAATGTCCCTGCTTATTGCAGTTATTGCATACAGCAGTTGTTACTGGTCCTTTCACAGATTTAACCCTTTTCCTCTTGGCTTTGGGCTTCTTATTGACCTCAGGCATCGTACTGGACTCAGGATTATCAGCCTCGGACTCCCCTTTGTTACTAGAACTGACTTCCTCTTCGTAACGCAACATACCTTTCCTGTCAAGATCTTCATACTGGTAAGCCATATATATCATTTCAGAAAAAGGAAGCTTCACATTCCTCATTACACTATTCTGATATTTTCTTTGCAGGCCATGAATAAATCTCAGATTCTTCCTCTTTGAATCTTGAATCAGATGAGGGACAAAATTAGAGAGTTCATTGAATTTCTTATGATATTCTGGAATCGTCATATCTCCTTGTATCAAATAAGAGAATTCATCGCATAACCGCTCAGTTGCTTCAGGAGGAGTAAATCTTTCCAGGAAAATCACTTTGAATCTATCCCAAGTGATATCACCTTCTGGATTATCCTTGATAATCGAATCCCACCAGAACAAAGCTTCTTCTTTGAGTGCCCAAGACGCCAGTAATCTTTTCTGATCATCTCTCAGCTTTAAACCCTCAAAGATTTACTCAGCAGAACGAATCCAAGCTTGTGTTTCCATAATGGACTCTTTGCCTAAGAGTGGCGATCCACCCAGATTTCGAAATCTCTTGAATAAAACTTCTATATCTGATTCTGACTGCGGGAGCACAACTGGCTCATTAGCTTGTCGGGCCATACGATTATTTCTTTTGTTCCTACCACTCATTTTCTAGTGCGTCTGCAATTAGCAGACAAAGTGTCAGGTCAACAGAAAAAATATTTCAAAATACAGAGACAAATACTTGAACATAAATGTGTCTACTGGGGTGTATTTCATTCTGCTTTACTCATACTAGGATATTACTGATCCTATCTATAATGAGTTACCCGTTCTAGAACACTACTAGTTCTATTTCTGACGAGTTCGTTAATATGTTATATTCCAGCACTAAGCTTAACTAAAGCTCTGATACCACGATGAGACAACCCCAAACCCCGTACTAACGGTGGCAGGGTAATATTTGGAATATAACACACAAACAGATAACAGCAGAACAGAAATAAATAAATACACCAGATAATGTACAAATAATACACTGGATAAACGAAATCATCAGAGTTACACAATATACAGGATCATACTTAGCACAAATACAGTTCAGCTATATATAAATTTCTACAGCGGAAAACAAACAAAATATGTACAATAGGAGCTGACCAGCATAAAATAGATAATTGATAGAATCCGTCTTCAGCTCCAGCTATCCAGAAGAGCCTGTTAAAACCTGAATACAAGGCTGCCCATGTAGAAAAAGGGGCACCCGAGTTTGCAAGTGAAACAAACTATGAGTCAGTCATGGGACTGGTATGAGAAATCTACTTAATACATTTATAATATGGCTAATCACAGGACCACGCTAATTTCGCGGAATGGGTTTACTCCATTGGATTACCAGTGCTTTAAAACAAGTAAACCTTTTAAACATCGCCATGCTTCTTATGAAAAATGAAGCCATTATAAGACTCAGTTCCCATCACACAATGCAACGCAAACCAGGGGATAGAGTTTTTACTTTATAATGGCCAAAATATGCTTGATACGTATAAAAAAAGCATTTGATATTATTACTAGTGTTTATATGCCTCAAAAACAATTTCAAATCATAAGTATCAATCATAGACGGCATTAATGCCCCATACCACTATGTCGCCATATATAGGTACTCAATCAAAACCACACAGTCACGTATTTGGAAATTGGATTTCCGTCATGAACCAAGGCAAAAGATAGTCCTTACCGAATTCGAGACTCTCTAGCCCGAGCCTTAGGCAAGCACGCAGACAAGCCTTGGAACGTCAGAGCCGGTCCACCGATGTGGATTATTATGCCTGAACACTACATTTCCCCACCCTTTGGGGCGTAAGTGAGCCAACGAATGACTCCATCGGTCCTGAATCGACCGATATAACCGAGGCGCCTCACAACAGCAACAACCACATAGGTGAAAATAATATAAATGTCAGCCAGTTCAAGCACCAACACCACCTCTAACTAGAAAGAAACGCCTGCCCTCCCTGAGGTCCTCTCCCGTTTCTGGTTCATACCGGGATGTGAGGTTCGCGAATTCACGTTATACACAAAGCTACACCACACCGGCGGTGCTTTGATCATCAACCACAACACTTTGCTTTTCAACAGAAGCCCTGATCACTGCATCTTAGCATGCCACACAGGTAATTCACGCCATGTAACTGATGGCTATCAATCACACAGAATGAATTCCAATGTCAGACACACAGTCCATTTACAAGTCCGTTCTGGGTCTGAACGAAACCGGAGGCACTATATACCTCGCATACCCATCGATCTCCATGTACGTCTGGACGATCACCACTCATTATCCATATTTCGGGATGCCTCCCAATCAGGACATCAGTTACCATCCAAACGAGGTGAAGATCTCCCGTCTTTGATTATCGTCTTCATCTTCGATTTCTTATCGTCGATTCAGTTATTCGGAATGGGATAAACCCGGTCTTTCTGAGCAACTCGCGTATATAATAAACATGTGCTACACAAACACAAACAACATATGCATCGTTCCAATTCATTAGTTACTAACCGTCAATCAGTAAGAGAACGATTTCCCAAATATTAACCCCGAAGGCCGAAACCAACATCAGATCAAAACCCAGGAAACCATTCGACTTAGCTAACCTTCAGTTAATTTCTAAATTTCACATTCCATATCGTTTATAATATTTTATAACAATTTATCGCTATTTTTATTTATTTATTTATAGCCAATTCATTCAAACGACGCTTTGGGCCATAACGCGGCTGTGGCGCTGTTTTTCTTCAGATTTGATTTACACATATATGAAAATCTAACCATTGGATCTACAAAAAATTTACAACATTAGAAAGATCTTTTCAAAACGAATTCAACGGTTCCAGTTTTGGGAAAATCCGACGGTCGGATCTCCAGGTACAATCGTTTGAAGTTTCGATTTCAAAATACGAACTGCAGCGTCGTTATTCGATTTAATTTACTTATATATATATATATATATATATATATATAATCGATTCTAGCGTTGTTTTTCTTCATATGTGAATTAAACATCCCAGACAATCCAATCGTTGGATCTTTTCAAAGTTTGTGTCGTTGTAAAGATATTTCCAAAGCGAACCCGACGGTTTCGGTTTCAGGAAAATCCGATGGTCGGATCTCCCGCACTAATCGTTTAAAATCACGGTTTCAAAACACGAACTGCAGCTTCGTTAATCGATTTATTTTAATTATATTTATATATATATATAAATATAATCGATTCTTCGATTTCAAAACTATATGCTTTTCATACATTTGATAAAAATGATATTTTTATCCAACCAACAATTAGTTCAACACTTCGCTATTTTTAACTATTCATGTATGTAGTAAAAATGTGATTTTTATTGTAAAACAATTCATTTCAAAACACGATTATTTTATATAGTTCATATAGGTGATAAAAATATGATTTTTATTATAAAACAATTTATTTCAAAACACGACTATTTTATATAGTTCATATAGATGATAAAAATATGATTTTTATTACAAAACAATTTATTTCAAAACACGACTATTTTATATAGTTCATATAGATGATAAAAATATTATTTTTATTGTTAAAACAATTTATTTAAAACACGAATACCATTCAATACATGAATTTCTATTCAACGAATGAATTTTTATTCAACAAACGAATATAGTTTCAACACATGAAAATAATTCTAACACATGAATATTATTCAAAATTTCGCAGCATAACGGCAGGGTAGTTAAAACCGGGGCCGTCTCTAGTACGGCTCCTTGCTCTACCTTAAAGCATCACAGCTTTTGACAATGGGGATTACATGCATCTAGTTCGCATGCAGGCGGCACGTATATTTTTCCATTTCCACAAACTAATCCTATGTGGTTTCAACCAAATAATTCCCAACCACAAATGGGTATTTTTCAACCACAATCAATCAATTTCAACCACAAACAATTCTAATCAACCATTTGCCATTAACCAATTTTCACACCAATCACAACCAATAAATATCGTCCTTGGATTGTGGACGAGGGGCGTATATATATATATATATATTATAAGCATTTCACTTCTATTCAATACATATATAATTTGTACAACGCATATATAACTTATACATCGAATGTACAACTTATACAACGCTTATACATGAGGTGTACAATGCTTATATAACTCATACATCGACTATATAATTTATACATCGTCGTTTTCCATATCATTTATAGTTTAGAAATCTCACATTGGGTTCCACTCCACAAAAAATAGCAGAAGGCTCAGAAAAATATGCGGTCTCTTCTTGAATGTAGAAGACGTCCACACGAGTCCACTGTCTCTTGTTTCACTGAATTTCATCAACATAGCAAAAAGATATGATTTTTACAGTGAAATCAAAAACCGTAGCGCATTAAACTGCTATAATATAGTTTAATATAAAGCCGTATACCTTTCTGAAATGTTCAAAACTAGGTTTTGATTTTTCTTTGAATCCACGCAATGATACGTCAATCGGCCTTCGCCACGTGAAAGAGCTCGGAGAGACGCCTGAACGGGGGCTGGAGCGGTCGGACTCGGTGGCAGATCAGAGCTCCGACGGCACGATGAAGTTCGCGACTTTCAAGGGGAATATCTCGTCGATGGCACAACGATAGGGGATGCTCCAGGTATGGATTTGAAGAGCTCAACGAGGGCTACAAAATCCTCAACTAGGTCGAGGTCTAATGGTGCGTGTAGGAGGAGGAAACGAGGGAGGAAGGTTCAAACGTTTCCTGCCTTCGTTCGGTTGAGGGAGAGAGAAAGTTCTGAGGTGGACGAATAGGATAATTTTTTTATATTTATAAATTTTTAAAAATCCAAAAATACCCCTTGCCTCCTACGAACTCCAATCCAAACCCAACGATTGTCGTCCCTAGCGTTTTACCACCATTCCGAACACAATGGGATATGTTTCGTAGGCCCATTCGACTGTATCAGTCAGTTTTCCTTCAAATTAAAATATAAAACATTAAATATTTAATTTGAACATACATTTCAATTGCCAGGGCAACAAACTGACTCTAAAAATTCCCGAAAAATAAATCTAGCTATGTATTGACGATACGGTCCCAACAAAACTAGTTTCGTCGAATTCTGAGACCGTTAGAAAAATGGCTCGTTTCTAGTCGATCCAATTTAACTGTAATTGACCAAAACACGTTTTCCTTTGCCACGCTCACATACTAACTTCAAAAATTATGAAATTTGAAACCTAGCAATAATTTGACATCCCGGATCCAACAAAAGTGGTTTCGTCAAATTCTGAGGTCGTTTGCAAAATGGCCATTTTCACAGGCTATATAAACTCTATAGCGACCTTTCTGAAAATTCATTTGGCCATAACTTTTGCTTCCCACTATGAAACTTCGATTTTTCAGATTCGTTAGAAAGATATTGTAACACCCCGTATGTTGAATAACTTGTTATAATCTAAAACAGGGCAGAATTAAATTTAAAAATCTGAATCAGGGGAAACGGGCTATGCCATTGCGTTCGTCTCGGAAAAATACGCGAAATAGAGTCCGAGTTTTCGAAAATCGGAGTCCGTATGACCCAGTTAAGGCTCGAAGAAGTTTCAGAAAATTTAAAACAGATTTTAAATTTTAAAATTTCAAATTTCAGAAGTGGCAGGAAAATTCCCGCCAGACCCAGGGAGTCGACCTAGGTGTCGACAGGGGTGTCGACCTTCCCACCAGGTCGACTAGGGTGTCGACCCTAGTGTCGACCTGGGGGTCGACCTCCCTGGTCGAGCCCAGGTGACCTGGGTGCACCAGTTTGGCTTTTGGGCTGTGTTTGGTGGCTAGGACGAGATCTGACGGCTCTAATCTGATTTAGGGTTAATCTAATGGCCTAAAACACCTAACTAATCTATAAATACACCCTAAGACTATCCTAATTCATACTAAAAATAGATACAACACCGTTATGCCGTCAAAATGCAACTTGAAGGAGCCTCCATCAAATTAAAGAGGAAGATAGCTTCTCAAATCAACTTCTAATCAACTCTGGCAACTTAATCTTCTTCTTAGGAGTGCTAATCAACAAGTTGTGAGTTTTCTATAGCCTTAATGACCAATTGTTGAAATGATTATGATAGGATATAATGAGGTTATGGCTATGAATGTGGATCAATGCAAGATTATGTTATCATATGCTATGTGTTTGTGATGTTATGCAAGTTATGCAAGTTATGTGTTATGTGTTCATGATGTTATGCAAGTTATGCAAGTCATATGCTACATGTTCATGATGTTATGCAAGTTATGCAAGTCATATGCTACATGTTCATGATGTTATGCAAGTTATGCAAGCTATATGCTATATGATCATGATGTTATGCAAGTTATGCAAGTGTTAGGCTATGTGTTCATGATGCTAGTTGCTATGATAAACATTGATCCATTATGACACCATGATTATGCAAGTTTGGTGTATGATTATATGCAAGTCCATATATGACATGTTATGCAAGTTTGGTGTTTGATTATATGCATGTTCATATATGACATGTTATGCAAGTTTGGTGTTTGATGATATGCAAGTAACATGTGCAAGTTTACACCTTAGTATGATATGCATACATATGCAAGTTAACCCCTTTGTATGTCATACGTACATATGCAAGTTTACCCCTTTTGTATGACATAAATAACTTTTGCAAGTTAACCTCTTTATGACATATGTGATTCATGCAAGTTTGGGTTGATTATTCATGCTAGTTGGGTTTGATGCTATATGCATGTTGAAACCTTTAAAACCCATGTTGATGCTAATGTTATGCAAGCTGAACCCATTGTATTTGTGTTGAATCTTCCCTTTTATGTCATGTTAGCGAATTACGTGGGGAACGATGGGGTTAATATACATGTTAATGAAATGGTGTGAAGTTGGTATGATTATACATACCATAAAGTGGATGGACATAATTGAGTCAATTATGTACATCGTTAACATTGGAATTAATTAGGGAAAATTAATTCGAAATATGGGGGTGATTAATTAGGTGTAATTAATCGACTAAGACACGAGGTTGGACCTTTTTGCAGCGTAAGACTGCCCGGAACCGACCGACAAATCCAGCGGCTACAAATGATTGGCCTAATGTGAGAGGTCTTAGGCACAAACTAAATACGTGACAAGTGTAAAGACACGAGGTTAGACTCGGTTATGGCATAAGGCTGCCCGGACCCAACCGGCAAATCCAGCTGCCATAAAAGATAGTCTAATGTGAGAGGTCTTTACAACGGTTACGTTCTTAATCAATTAAGAAACACTTAACCAGATAAGCATGTAGTGGGCATGAGGGGTTAAGTGGGTGCCTTGGGTGGCATGTGGAAATCAAGTAAGTGCCTTGGGTGGCATGTGGAAATCTAGTGGGTGGCAATAGAAAATACGATTAGAATACTTAACCAAGTGGAAACATGTAATTAAACATGATTAAAGGGTTAAGTGGGATGCACTAGATAAAGAGACAAGCATAGGTGGGTAGCTTGTGGGGGCCCATTTCAACTAGTAACCCATATGTATCTTATTGGGCTCGACCCATGTCGAGGACGGGACACGCGTACTGGGCTTGACTATAAGAGGCCAAAACGGGTTAGCGGTGGTAACGCAAGTCCAACGGGTTTCATATGCGTGTGTGGACCCGGGCTGGTAGGTAAGACGTTGTTGCATCGTGTAGGTATAAGCCGTGCACCATTGGTTGTATCGGGCTGCCACTTTGGGGAGTGATACACCCCACTGTGGGGCCAACACGGGTATCTACGGTAGGGAGCCGATCGCTTGGGGAGTAGTGGGTACACCTAGTGGAGATAGGGGCAGACGACACCTATGTAGTCAGCTAGGGGTACACGAAACTACTGGGTAATTTTTCTAAGTCCTTGGGTGGGATCAACCTTTAAGTAGGAATGACTGGTGTGGTGCAGTTAGTAGTTACCCTTGGGTGGGTAGATGCGTCATTACCGTTATCTTAGTTTATCCTATGTCTAGTGGGCTACTTAGTGTAGTCATTTATCCCCAGTCATCCTGTACCAAGTTTATATCATACCCTAATTACTTTAATGATTGTGTTGTTAAAGTTATAGGGCTCACTCAGACTTATGTCTGACCCCGTTGTTTTTATCTTTTCCCCCTCAGGTCCTCAGGTTGGGCCTAGCACAAGTGGGCTTTGATCAGATTTCTTTATCTATCTTTTGGAGCTTGGACCGAGATGTAAAGCCCAACTTATCTTTTCTTTTATGGCTATTAGTTGTGTAGTGGGATTATGTACTTATGTTTATCAGGATGGATATTTAGTACTTGACTCTTGTTTTAGTTGGTTTTGATATGTAACCAAACATGTTTATCTTCTGCTGCAATGAAATGATGTTTTAAATTTCAAGTATTATTTATATCTGTCTTGTTGTAATTTTTCTGTTCTATATTCACTTAAAATACTCCACCGAAGTTAGGGCATTCCCTTAGTGAGTGACCTTAGCGGATGTGGGGTGTTACACGTGGTTTCAGAGCGAAGGTTACCGAAACAGATAAAAATTTTAGAAAACTATTTTTCTAAAAACATTTTTGGAAGAAGTATTTTCAAAAACATGTCTTTTAAGAGAAAAGTTTTTGAAAGTAAAGCATAATCCCAAATAGCCATATCTTTATCTTTCGAATTCTCCATCTTGAATCTTTCCTTTTTCGTTTCGGCATGGCTGAAGATCTTAACTTTCCAGAGGGTGTGACGATACCAGTATGGTATAGGAGATTGATGGAGGCTAGGGCCGCCACTGCGGGTCCAGCAAATGTCCCTCCACCAACAGTAGCACCCGATCTTCCTCCTCCCCCTCCTCCTCCTCGCACGGATACTTTTGCTAAGACTTGCAAGGAATTTAAAGCTATGGGAGGGAAACCTTTTCAAGGATCAGTAACTTTTGTGGAGGCTAGAGATTGGCTTAAGGAGGTGGAGGAGTTGATAGATATCTTTGAGATGGAAGAAGAAAAGAAAGTCAAGTTAGCTGCTTGGTTGATGAAGGGAGAGGCCTCGTTCTGGTGGGAGGTCACTAATGGAGAGTGCCCCGTTGACTCTTGGGCGTATTTCAGGCAAAGATTTGTGGCGAAGTTTCTCTCAAGGGCGGAGTAAAACTTGTATATGGAAAGGTTCTTGACTCTAAAGCAAGGAAACCTTTCAGTGAAGGAATATGTCAACAAGTTTAATCAATTGGCAAGGTTTGGCATAGACATGGTGAATACACCAGAGAAGAAGGCTTTGAGGTTCGTTAAGGGCTTGAGTGAACCAATGCATGGATTGGCTATGACTCACATCCCTATGGGGGCCACCTTTGAGAAGCTAGTAGACATGGCACTCATGCATGAGGAAGAGAAGGGTCCTAATGCTAATAAGGCACCCGAGAAGAAAGGAGATCAAAAGAGACCTCAACAGCAACAAAACAAAGGTGGGAAAGGCAACGGTGGCAAGGGAAAGAAGAAGTGCTTCAATTGCGGGACACCAGGCCACCTAAGCAAAGATTGTCGTAAGAAGAAGAAGACTGGCTGCTTCCACTGTGGCGAAGCAGGGCATCTAGTGAAGGATTGCCCTAAGAAGGAGCAAAGGACGGGATCTACCTCAGGAGGACATGTGCAAGCTCTTATGGCACCAGGTCAGGCAAGGGGGCAAGTTCAGGCTCTCGCGGTTCCACCGATTTAGGAAAGAGGTAGAACTATTTCCGTTGAAAGTCTGGTTTTTCTGTTTGATCATCCTGTCCGTAAATTGTTTGATTCTGGCGCATCGCATTCGTTTATCTCATCATCATTAGTTGAGTCACTGCACTTAGACACCAGTCTAGTAGATGATCCCTTGGTTGTTTCAAACCCAATTGGGGGCTCCACTTATTTGTCCATGATATGTTTGGGTTTGAAGATTTCTATACTTAGCGTTGAGTTTAGATGTGATGCTTTTGTTTTGGGCTTCACGGGCTATGGGTTGATTTTGGGCATGGACTGGTTATCCAGTAATGGTGCCGTTCTTGATTGTGAAAGGAGAGTTGTTAGGCTCATGACCCGTTTGGGTAACACTCTCGAGATCTCTTGTAATCCCATGGATTCTGTTATGCTAAGTTATCTTGAATCGCTTGACGCTTCGGTCGAGAGTTTGCGATCTGTTAGAGTGGTCCGGGAATACTTGGATGTGTTTGAGGAGGTGAAGGGTTTACCTCCGAAGCGGGAGATAGACTTCCGAATATATCTGGTGGAAAATGCAAAACCAGTATCTTTACCAGTGCACCACATGGCTCCTCATGAGAGGAGGGAACTCCATAAGCAAGTAGGGGAGTTGCTTGAGAAGGGGTTCATAAGACGAAGTATATCGGAGTGGGGTGCTCCAGTAGTTTTTGCTACGAAGGCGGATGGGTCCCTCAGACTTTGTGTAGACTATAGAGAACTCAACAAGCTCACAAAGAAGAATAGACACCCATTGCCGAGGATTGATGATCTCTTTGATCAGTTGGTTGGCGCTTCAGTATTTTCGCAGTTGGATTTGGCCACGGGGTTTCATCAGTTGAGAGTGGCTGAGGATAGCATAGACAAGACTGCCTTTAGGACTCCGGATGGTTTCTATGAGTGGCTGGTGATGCCATTTGGTTTGACGAACGCCCCTGCATATTTTGTTGATTTGATGAGTAGGGTGTTCAGGGAGTTCCTTAATAAGTTCGTGGTGGTCTTTGTGGATGACATCTTAGTCTTTTCTAAGAGTGAAGAAGAGCATGCCCTACATCTTAGGGAAGTGTTGGAGACTCTTCGAGCGCATAGCCTTAAGGCTAAATTCTCTAAATGTCACTTCTGGAGGAAGGAAGTGCGGTTCTTGGGGCACGTGGTCTCCAAGGAAGGGATAGCTGTGGATCTCGCGAAGGTAGTGTCCATCCAAGATTGGAAGGTTCCGAAGAATGCTACCGAGGTGAGGAGTTTCTTGGGGTTGGCTGGCTACTATAGGAAGTTTATCAAGGACTTTGCGAAGATATCAGCCCCATTAACTCACTTGACGAAGAAGAATCTAGTCTTCGTATGGGACGTAGATTGTGATGATGCATTCTGACGGTTAAAGAGAGCTTTAACCACAGCTCCAGTCTTAGTGTTGCCAGATGGGAGTAAGCCATTTGTTGTCTATACCGATGCTTGTGGGACAGGACTGGGCGCAGTCTTAATGCAAGAGGGAACGGTAATAGCCTACGGTGGAAGGCAGTTGAGGGCGCATGAGAAAAATTACCCTACCCATGATTTAGAGTTGGTCGCTATTGTTTTTGCGCTTAAGATTTTGCGCCATTATCTTCTTGGAGAGAGGTTCGAATTGTTCACTGACCACAAGTCATTGAAGTACTTGTTTTCTCAAAAGGATTTGAACTTGAGACAGCAAAGGTGGATGGAGTTCTTAGCATCCTATGATTTTGAGATAGCGTATACCCCTGGCAAGGGTAACGTGGTGGCGGACGCCTTGAGTAGAAAAAGGTTGTCCTTGAGTCCATTGTTCATGGAACGACGAAGCTTGGAATTTATCTCGATGTTTGATTTCAGACCTTCCGTTGACTATATACCCGGTTTGCTAGCATCCTTGGAGGTCAGACCTACTCTTTTGGGACGGATTGGCGAGGCATAGCGGGATGACCCACAGTTGGTTGAGTTAGTAGAGAGGCTCATAAGGGGGGAGTCGTCCAGCCATTTGAGTAGGTACACCCTAGACGATAGGGGGTGCTTGCGTAGAGACGGTAGACTTTGTGTACCGCAAGACGAGGGTTTGAGGAAGGCCATTCTTGATGATGCACACCGTTCTAGGATGACCATTCATCCCGGTGGGGACAAGATGTACCAAGACATGAAGCGAGTTTTCTTTTGGGCCGGTATGAAGAAATATGTGGCCGAGTATGTCGCTAGATGCTTGGTGTGCCAACAAGTGAAAGCGGAGCAAAAGAAACTAGGTGGGTTGCTTCACCCATTGGAAGTTCCGCAATGGAAGTGGGATAGCGTCTCGATGGATTTTATTGATGGGTTACCTAGGTCGAGGAAGGGTAATACGGGAATTTGGGTTGTGGTAGACAGACTTACTAAGAGTGCCTATTTCATACCCGTGAAGAGCAAGAGGACTGCTCCATGGCTAGCTTCAGTTTACCTTCGAGAGATAGTTCGATTGCATGGGGTACCTTCTAGCATAGTGAGTGATCGAGATCCTATCTTCACTAGCGAGTTCTGGAAGAGTTTGCAAGAAGCAGTGGGGACTCAATTGTGTCTGAGCACCGCATATCATCCTCAGACGGACGGCCAGACCGAGAGGGTGAATCGTGTTCTGGAAGACCTTTTGAGGCTTTGTATCTTGGATTTTGGAGGTACATGGGAAGAGCATCTTCCATTGGTGGAGTTTGCGTATAACAACAGCTTTCAGTCCAGTATTGGTATGGCTCCTTTTGAAGATCTTTATGGAAGGCCTTGTCGATCACCTACATGTTGGTGGGAATCTATGGATAAGATCTTGCTTGGGCCCGATATGGTTAGAGAGACTTCAGAGAAGATTGATTTGATTCGAAGAAGGATGAAAGCAGCGCAAGACAGGCAAAAATCTTACGTGGATAAGAGGAGGACGGATCTTGAGTTTGATGTTGGGGACATGGTCTTTGTCAAAGTATCTCCATTACGGAATGTTGTCCGCTTTGGGTCCGTTGGGAAGTTAGGTCCAAGATTTGTAGGATCGTTTCCTATTAAGGAAAGGATTGGACGGATGGCATATAGGGTGGATTTACCTGAGATACTTAGTGGGGTGCATGATGTATTCCATGTGTCACATTTGAGGAAGTGCCTACATGAGACCGCAGAGGTGGTAGAGCCGAGCTTGCTTAGAGAAGTGGAGGTAGAGCTTGATGCAGCTATTCGACGAGCTCCTACCCGCATCCTTGGGTCAGAGATTAGGAAGTTGAGGAACAGAGAGGTGCGACTAGTCAAGGTGCAATGGGGAGAGGATGAGAGCAGTGCTACTTGGGAGACAAAAGCGAAGATGCGTTCACTATACCCATTCCTTTTTGAGGGTATGTCTTTTAACTTCTCCTTTATCGTTTGTCCAGTACTTATCTTATCTTTAGTATGTCATCTCATTAGTACCTTTGACCTTTAGATAGGGTAAACTTATGGTTGAAACATGTGTTTGAGACATGTTATGTTTGATGGATGCGTGTGGATGCAAGTGGTTGCTAGTGGTTGCTCGTGGATGCATATACACACACTCTAGGCACTAGATCGGCTCAATCACTTCATATTGCATATTGCATATAATTGTGTGTAGGTAGCTATATTATTGGATGTATAATGGCTGTGCTATCATATGGATGATGCATTTTGGTGAATGGTTGTGCACGCATGTAGTAATAGTATGTGTCGATAGGGTTCTTTCGCATACATATTGGATGCATGGCACTATCATGGTTTGCATTAAGGAGGTCAACTGAATCAGTAGACCGCCTGATTTTGAATTAGACAGGGAACATATACACACACTCTTTGCATATGTTCATACAGCATTAGAAACTCTAAGGACAATGGATGCCAGTGTTTGATGGTTTAGTAGATGGTTGTTTGGTTGGTAGGATACGTTCTTCTTAACTTAGAGATTTCGGGGACGAAATCCTTTAAGTAGGGGAGAATGTAACACCCCGTATGTTGAATAACTTGTTATAATCTAAAACAGGGCAGAATTAAATTTAAAAATCTGAATCAGGGGAAACGGGCTATGCCATTGCGTTCGTCTCGGAAAAATACGCGAAATAGAGTCCGAGTTTTCGAAAATCGGAGTCTGTATGACCCAGTTAAGGCCCGAAGAAGTTTCAGAAAATTTAAAACAGATTTTAAATTTTAAAATTTCAAATTTCAGAAGTGGTGGGAAAATTCCCGCCAGACCCAGGGAGTCGACCTGGGGGTCGACAGGGGTGTCGACCTGCCCACCAGGTCGACTAGGGTGTCGACCCTAGTGTCGACCTGGGGGTCGACCTCACTGGTCGAGCCCAGGTGACCTGGGTGCACCAGTTTGGCTTTTGGGCTGTGTTTGGTGGCTAGGACGAGATCTGACGGCTCTAATATGATTTAGGGTTAATCTAATGGCCTAAAACACCTAACTAATCTATAAATACACCCTAAGACAACCCTAATTCATACTAAAAATAGATACAACACCGTTATGCCGTCAAAATGCAACTTGAAGGAGCCTCCATCAAATTAAAGAGGAAGATAGCTTCTCAAATCAACTTCTAATCAACTCTAGCAACTTAATCTTCTTCTTAGGAGTGTTAATCAACAAGTTGTGAGTTTTCTATAGCCTTAATGACCAATTGTTGAAATGATTATGATAGGATATAATGAGGTTATGGCTATGAATGTGGATCAATGCAAGATTATGTTATCATATGCTATGTGTTTGTGATGTTATGCAAGTTATGCAAGTTATGTGTTATGTGTTCATGATGTTATGCAAGTTATGCAAGTCATATGCTACATGTTCATGATGTTATGCAAGTTATGCAAGTCATATGCTACATGTTCTTGATGTTATGCAAGTTATGCAAGCTATATGCTATATGATCATGATGTTATGCAAGTTATGCAAGTGTTAGGCTATGTGTTCATGATGCTAGTTGCTATGATAAACATTGATCCATTATGACACCATGATTATGCAAGTTTGGTGTATGATTATATGCAAGTCCATATATGACATGTTATGCAAGTTTGGTGTTTGATTATATGCATGTTCATATATGACATGTTATGCAAGTTTGGTGTTTGATGATATGCAAGTAACATGTGCAAGTTTACACCTTAGTATGATATGCATACATATGCAAGTTAACCCCTTTGTATGTCATACGTACATATGCAAGTTTATCCCTTTTGTATGACATAAATAACTTTTGCAAGTTAACCTCTTTATGACATATGTGATTCATGCAAGTTTGGGTTGATTATTCATGCTAGTTGGGTTTGATGTTATATGCATGTTGACACCTTTAAAACCCATGTTGATGCTAATGTTATGCAAGTTGAATCCATTGTATTTGTGATGAATCTTCCCTTTTATGTCATGTTAGCGAATTACGTGGGGAACGATGGGGTTAATATACATGTTAATGAAATGGTGTGAAGTTGGTATGATTATACATACCATAAAGTGGATGGACATAATTGAGTCAATTATGTACATCGTTAACATTGGAATTAATTAGGGAAAATTAATTCGAAATATGGGGGTGATTAATTAGGTGTAATTAATCGACTAAGACACGAGGTTGGACCCTTTTGTAGCGTTAGACTGCCCGGAACCGACCGGCAAATCCAGCGGCTACAAATGATTGGCCCAATGTGAGAGGTCTTAGGCACAAACTAAATACGTGACAAGTGTATAGACACGAGGTTAGACTCGGTTATGGCGTAAGGCTGCCCGGACCCAACCGGCAAATCCACCTTCCATAAAAGATAGTCTAATGTGAGAGGTCTTTACAACGGTTACGTTCTTAATCAATTAAGAAACACTTAACCAGATAAGCATGTAGTGGGCATGAGGGGTTAAGTGGGTGCCTTGGGTGGCATGTGGAAATCAAGTAAGTGCCTTGGGTGGCATGTGGAAATCTAGTGGGTGGCAATAGAAAATACGATTAGAATACTTAACCAAGTGGAAACATGTAATTAAACATGATTAAAGGGTTAAGTGGGATGCACTAGATAAAGAGACAAGCTTAGGTGGGTAGCTTGTGGGGGCCCATTTCAACCAGTAACCCATATGTATCTTATTGGGCTCGACCCATGTCGAGGACGGGACACGCGTACTGGGCTTGACTATAAGAGGCCAAAACGGGTTAGCGGTGGCAACGCAAGTCCAACGGGTTTCATATGCGTGTGTGGACCCGGGCTGGTAGGTAAGACGTTGTTGCATCGTGTAGGTATAAGCCGTGCACCATTGGTTGTATCGGGTTGCCACTTTGGGGAGTGATACACCCCACTATGGGGCCAGCACAGGTATCTACGGTAGGGAGCCGATCGCTTGGGGAGTAGTGGGTACACCTAGTGGAGATAGGGGCAGATGGCACCTATGTAGTCAGCTAGGGGTACACGAAACTATTGGGTAAATTTTCTAAGTCCTTGGGTGGGATCAACCTTTAAGTAGGAATGACTGGTGTGGTGCAGTTAGTAGTTACCCTTGGGTGGGTAGATGCGTCTTTACCGTTATCTTAGTTTATCCTATGTCTAGTGGGCTACTTAGTGTAGTCATTTATCCCCAGTCATCCCGTACCAAGTTTATATCATACCCTAATTACTTTAATGATTGTGTTGTTAAAGTTATAGGGCTCACTCAGACTTATGTCTGACCCCGTTGTTTTTATCTTTTCCCCCTCAGGTCCTCAGGTTGGGCCTAGCACTAGCGGGCTTTGATCAGATTTCTTTGTCTATCTTTTGGAGCTTGGACCGAGATGTAAAGCCCAGCTTATCTTTTCTTTTATGGCTATTAGTTATGTAGTGGGTTTATGTACTTATGTTTATCAGGATAGATATTTAGTACTTGACTCTTGTTTTAGTTGGTTTTGATATGTAACCAAACATGTTTATCTTCTGCTGCAATGAAATGATGTTTTAAATTTCAAGTATTATTTATATCTGTCTAGTTGTAATTTTTCTGTTCTATATTCACTTAAAATACTCCATCGAAGTTAGGGCATTCCCTTAGTGAGTGACCTTAGCGGGTGTGGGGTGTTACAGATATTCACTAACAGATTTAAATATTTTTGGTTTCACTCAAATCCGTTTTGTTTTGCACCCGGTACAGTCAGTCAAAGTTTGAATTCAAATTTTTAAAACTACCGCGCCATTTCAGGCCTTGTTTATAATTAGAATTAATTATGTTTATTTTCAAACGTCGATTCAAACTTACTTTTCGTCGTTATTATTTAAAATATTTATTTTAAATATTTAAAATCCACTAAAATAGCCAATTTAAAATTTTTAAATTGGTTCCGATTTTCCGGGTCATTAAATATTTAATTTATAAAATATCATTTATAAATTAATCTTCTCAATCTATTAGTTAAAACAAATTCTATTTAAAATCCTTGCTTTAAATCCATATCATGTTATGCCCGTGTCCAAAGCACAGGTCTAAACATTCCTTATGTAAAATTCTATTCATTTGCCAAATATTTCCTTATATGACATTCTTTTCATTTGCCAAATAAATTCCTTTTATACCTCTATTTATTTTCTAAATAAATATTTCCTTTTTAATTCTATTTGTAAATGTTTTTACAAATATTTCTCTTTCTGTTTTATTTGTAAATATTTTACAAATATTTCTCTTTCTATTTTATTTGTAAATATTTTACAAAATATCTCCTTTTATTCTATATATTTATTTTCTAAATAAGTATTTCTTTTCCTATTTGTTTCACAATATTTTTTCTTTTATATTTGTTTTACAAATATTTCCCTTTTATAACATATCCTTCGATTTTATAATTATTTTCTTTTATAGAATCCTTTTCCTTTCATATATAAAATCCATTGATTTTATATAAATAATTCATTTTCAAATATAATTTGAAAATCCCCCTTTTTCATCTCAGTATTTCTCACGGTATTTAAAATACCAAATAACAATGATAGATATCATTTAAACCCATATAATCAACAACAGATTACATATCATATCATATATCAAAATATATGAAAAATAGTAAAATAGATATCATTTAAACCCATAGATGTTAAAAACAACAAATATAACATCAATTTCATTTCAACATGAAATATTATGATAAACAGAATCTATATATATATAATGATCTATATATATTTATATTTATATTTATATTTATATATAATTTCAACCAACTGACTAGCGGTTCGTCCAAACTGTCAACACACAGCAATCAACAAACATTTATCAGTTCTAAAAATACATTATAAAAATATAACTATTCAGAGTTAGTGAGTTTTACCCACATTGGACGATCATCGTTAATAACGATAACCATCGCTTGATTTAGACGAACAATTTATTTTGCTATAAATTGTAACGAGCTTCGATTCACTCCCCGTCAGTTCCATATTGTAGCCGCCGATCATACGATCCCAACGGATCTTGTTTCGTGAAATTCTGATAAAGTATGATAAAGTTACGATCTTTAGAAGTTAATATACATTTAATTTGGAAAAAAACTTGGATTATAATCAAATGGGCCTTGCCCCTTCATGTCAGCCTACTTACCCTTTTAAAAACCAAAACCCGCACCATATTTTTCCCTTCTTCCAAAAATCAACTTCGACGAGCTCCATCCAGTAATTCGCCTAAATTCACAACGCAAAAACCTCTCCACAAACTTCCCACTTCACCTTAGATCCGAACTCCATCTATTGATCACCACTTCAACTCTGGCCACTACAGTAAACCCACTTTCATATTCAATCCCTCCTTTGCTGAAATGATTAAAATATGAGGTTCCACCCTTAAATGCAAAACTGATTTCGACGCGGTAACCACTTAGCCTTAGCCTAGGATTAGCCATGACTAATCCTTCTTCCATTCACTCCAAAATACGAAACCCAGTTCCTTCGTTAATGGCCAGACTTCCTCCATCATTCAATCAACTAAAAACAGTATGCTCTTTCTCTTCTTATGAGCTTCCATCTCCAAAAGCAACTTCGAGCTCGCCAACTTACTGAATTCACGCGACAGTAGAAGAACCGAGCGACATCACTGTCGACGGATCCTCCCCAATCAGTACCAACTGATGCGCCTTCTCACCCTGATCGAGACTGCGCCCTCGATTCCCTTCCGTCCTTCACCATTGATGTTGCTCCTCAACCCTAGATTTACTGCCTGGAACGCGAAACCCAAATCAATGATCGCACTCCCCAAAAGTAGTACCAAACTGAAGAGAAAGTTATGGAGGTTGCAGATATATTAGTTACGAGATTTATATAATATTGTATGATTTTAGAATGATTTGTTTTCGAAATCAAGACTTTCGTTTGGGAAGAGAATTATAGGCGGCTTCATTTTGACCAGAAGAATGGAAATGAATTAGGTTAAAAAAGGTTAAAGGGAATATATAGGATAAATATATAATTTTATATTCGATTATTATATTTGATTTTAACCAACTGCTATTTGTATTTATTGTTAAAAATTCCTACAATGACATACAATACCCAAAAATCATGGACATGGACATACAAGTAGAGTTCGACATTACGGACCCAACAAAACTGGTTTTGTCGAATTTCGACTCTGTTTGCTCACACAACATATTTTTAAAGGTCAAATTATCGACTGTTTTCCACTTTAAATCCCGTACGGCCACATACTAACTTCAAAAATCACGAAACTTGACATCTAACAATAATTTAACATTGTGGATCCAACAAAATTAGTTTCGTCGAATTCTGAGGTCATTTGCAAAACTGGCTATTTTTGAAGCTCTAAATAAACCCTTTTTAAATGTAAATATACTTAAAAATAATAAAATTTAATATTTAAAAATAAATATTATCGTATATATTCACAGTGGAATACCATACAGCTCCAATTGGGTTTATAACTCGATATTTCAAAATTCCCAGTTATATCGATATTCGATTTATGTTAAAAATCCTTTTATAATATAAATATATATATTTATAAATTTCAAAGGAATTCCATTGCGACTTTTCTAAAATTTGATTTGGACATAAATCAAAATATACACGACGAAATCTCGATTTTTCTCTTCCACCAGAAAAATATACTTCACCAGCTCTGAATGTTTCTTGTTTCACAGAAATCCGTTTTAAAACGGCCTCTGTATATTCGTTTAAAGTTTGAATCGCCAAATTACGAACTACCACACCATTTCGAGCTCGATTATAATTATAATAAAATTTATATGTTCAATCATCGTTAATTAAATATATTCGTTAGTGTAATTCAAATTTTAAACTGAATTATATATTTTGAATTTCCCAATTCACACCATATTGCCATTTCAGCTAATTCTGATTATTTCAGAATTAAATATATATTTAATTATTAATTTAATTAAATATTCAAAGTTATTTAGTTAAACCACCATTTAATTTTCTAAATCACTATATACATAATTAAATAAATAAATTATTATATCACTGGAAATACGGGACATTACAGGATGTTTCCATAGTCTAGCCAAGGATCATGCCAGAACCTAGTTAAATTAAAAGATCTATCACCATATTTGAAATATGGCAAAAAATATTCCTGAATTTCATTATATTTTTCCATGTCCAGTTGAGATTTTGGTTCTCAGCCAAAGACCATAGACTGTTACCTTTAATCATATGACAATTAGACCATTTAACACATAAATTATCCTTTAAACAAATTATGTCATTCATATTGTAACGATATGGATTTCGCTTGGACCTAATCGATCGCCAAATCGACCAAGACCATTCGAATCTTGCATACGCTAACTCCGGGCATACAACACATCAGAACAAATAACAGAAGACTTTTATAAACATCATAATAATGTTACATCAGTACAGAATATCAGAGTACATCGAATAATATAATACAGCAGAAGATAATTTTACAATAAATGTAATACAATCCAGCGGAAACAAATAAACTAACACAGCGGAAGACACTCAATACTCTGGACATGGCTTTTCATTTCGATCCAGAATCCTGCTAAACATATCTGCAAAATAAAACTACTCGACTACCCGTGTGGAAAATAGGGGCACCCGAGTTTGCAAGGGAAAAGAAAACTACAGGTCAGTCATGGGACTAGTGTGAGAAACTCTAAACAGTTATAATTAACTTATTTAATAATATGGCATATCACGGGACCACGCCGCTAACGCGGAAAGGGTTTACCCCCATGAATGCCAGTGTATAAACAATAATCAATATAGATATATGGACCTACTATGCATCAATCAACATGCAATATCCCAATCTACCCATTTAGATTAATCACCACACGTAGATTTTCTAAATCCAATTCAATTTATAGAAATTATTCCTTGGACTTTATTTTCCGAATTCTATTTCAAATCATTTGAAATACATATATAACTTTCTATAACAAAGTAGATTTCACTTCGGGATCTCAAATCAAATCATTTGGAAATGTGAATTCTAAAACATAACAACGCATACAAACAAGTATGCAACCAAATATCGGGCTCCCTCTAAACAAGGCAAAGGGTACACACTTAGCAACTCGATATATAAATGTGCACCTACCCCACATAGGAGTAGGCTACACCGACGATGCACCTCCCACACAGGAAGCATACACCGCCCATCTCACCCATACTTTTAGTCGTCCGGGTTACCATAATCTTCAGCCACACACTAAATCATTTTTATATCCCGAAGTGGGGAAAATCATTTCACAACATAATAACCACAAGTACTTTCAAAATACAGTACTTCACATCAGCAATTCACACATATGATCAATCACTATTAATCACATAACCATTGAGCTCGTACGTCTCAAAGAAGGGTGTTAAGCAGGAGAATAAATTCTCCACCACCAAGCAGATACATCATTAATAGCAACTAATCAAATATGTGATGAACTACAATGTAAAACCATAATACATTTCCAAATAATTTCGAAATCATCGGGTTTTAGCCCTCGAAATTCTTTCTGTTTTATAAAACATTTTTGTAAAACATCCCCTGTCCAAAATCGGGAATACATTCTTTTCACTTAAGAAAAATATCATTTCACAATCATTCATTAAATTTGAAATGAACACACATCGCTAAACACCTTATCATCAAATCGTGAAGTGTTTCACAAGGTGTTAGCACACAGATATCTTTACCCAACCCAATGCTAAATGTAAAAGCATATTCTGCTCATAAACTGGTCGAGCACCATCCAAACAATCATTCAACCACAATCAATATCAACAACTAAGTAAATGGTTTAATCACATCACGTGTTTTGGTAAATTTAATCACCGCTCATTCATCCAAGTCTAATTAAAGATTTATTCAAACTCCAATTGGTTTCATCTCTAAAATCATTTCATATTGATTGTTCTACTTTTTGGAAATTAATCCTGCTTTTATGCGGGTTAAAGAACTAATGTCATTTAAACACAGTTCATGACAAACCCCAAATCCAATTTGATATTAAACACAAGGCTCTGAATAGAAAATAGTATCGGCTTATATTCAACATCAAATTCTGAAACCAACAAATATCGTATTGGAAATAACGATATTAATATATCTTTCAAATTTCCACAACCATATTTGTATAATCACGAAATCCAACATCGAAATATTCCGAAGATAATTTCGATTCAAATCCATTCCAAATCATATATTGGAAATTCTGGTTATTTATAAAACCATTTCAAATCCAATTTATTTATTTAATAAATAAATTATTATTCTAGTTAATAACTAGTTCATTTCGATAAAAACCTATTTTTATCTTTTCAAATATGGGATTTTTCAGCCCAATTCTTTCCAAATCATTTCTTATGATTTTACACTAATTATTGATATTTTTAATAATTTTATCAAGGCCCGTACAATCGATTTCCACAAACGGCCATCGAACTGCACTTACAGCGACCTTTTCCTATTTGATTTGGACATAATTCCAAATCCAACTGTTAGATTTCAAATTTCTAATATTCATTGAAAATATCTTTTCGATACGAACCCAACGGTCCCAGTTTTAGGAGAATCCGACAGTCGGATCTCCCGTAACGTCAATTCGAAGTCAATGGTCGAAATTCGCGAACGGTCGCTGCGCGGCGCGTTGTATTTAGGCCATTATATATATATAATATAATTCGTCGATTTCAATTCAAAACGTATTTTATAAATCATTTTAAATTCGTTTTAAAAATGATTTCAACTTCATATTCAATTTTAAGTCAAAATTGAATATTCCATATACATGAAAATTTTATACAGTGTATATATATGTTAAAAATTTATATTTTTAACAATCAAATCATTTTCACATATTATATATATATATATTGATTTCGAATTTCATATATATATTATTTCATACTTCATATATTTTATTATCACACTTCATATATATATTTTCACATCGTATATATATTTCAATTCACATCGTATATATATTTTAATTCACATCGTATATATACTTCAATTCACATCGCATATATATTTCAATTCACATTGTATATATATTTCAATTCACATCGTGTATATATTTCATTTCACATCGTACATATTTCATTTCACATCGTGTATATATATATATATATATATATATTATATTTCACATCGTATATATATTTCATTTCACATCGTATATATATATTTTATTTCACATCACGATCAATTTTCACAACACAAACAATCGCACAAGTCGTCCATGGTCTGTGGACGACGGGGAGCAGTTTATATAAGTAGTTATAAAACAAATAACTATACAGAAATAATTCTAGTGAGAAATTCTCACCTTGGGATCTACTTCGCCAGTTTTTATCAAAATTTCTGAACCGTTCGGGTTTGAATTTTCTTGAAATTCCAACGTACTCTGTTTTGGACGCGGTCAGTTTTGTTGTGAAGCTCTCGTCCCCATGATCGCAATGGATCCAGTTTCACGCGATTTGGACCTCGTACGAAAAAGATACGGGTTTTAACGCGTTGATGACACTTTGAAGATAATTAATGAATTAATTAATTTAAATAATAACCTTCTTCTTCAACTGTTAATCCAGGCCGTGAAAACCCATTCCATCCAAATCTAGGGTTTAAATTCGCCATCACCACAGTCGTCGTGACCAAGATCTGGCGCTGCCACCCTCTCCGGCTTCGAGTCGCGCCCCTCCGTCCACGGCTCTAGGCATCTCGGTAACCCACAGCGACCAGGAGGACACTGCGAATGGCAGCAGTTCGAGGGACGATTTGCAGCAATTTTCACAACGAAATCCGCTCTTCGGGGTATGGATTTGAAGATCGAGTTATCCTCTTTGTTTTTCTTTAATGGAGTTATCGAAATCATTGCATGGATCGAATGAATTTTTGGAGAGAAGGTTTGAAGTTCTAATCGGCATTCGTTTCTGGTTGGCGGCTGTTCGTTGTTGACCGAGGGTTAGGGTTTTTGACCCTCCTTTTATAGAATTTTTTTATATTATTTAATATTTTAATTTCCAAAAATAACTATTAATTGCTACGAACTCCAATTCAAACCCAACGACTGTCGCCCCTAGCAAAATACGCCCATTACAAACACAATGGGATATGTTTCGTAAGCCAATTCTACTAATTTGATGACTTTTTCTTTAGTTTAAAATATAAATCAATATATTGAATTTAAACGCACATTTTACCTTATCAGGGCCACATACTGACTCTAAAAATTTCAGAAAATTTATTTCTAGCTTCGTATTGACAAAACGATCCTAACAAAACTGATTTCGTCAAATTCTGAGACCATTTGAAAAATGGCCATTTTCTAGTCGATCGAAATTGACTAAAACTGTTAAAACACGTTTTCCTTTGCCACGCTCACATATTGACTTCAAAAATTATGAATTTTGAAACCTAGCAATAATTTGACATCCTGGATCCAACAAAAGTGGTTTTGTCGAAAACCGAGGTCGTTTGCAAAATTTCCATTTTTAAGGGCCCTTAAATATATTAAAAAATATATAAATTCCACAGCGACTTTTCTTAATTTTCAACTGGACGTAACTCTCAACTTTTAAAACGAAATCTCTGTTTCTTACATCCGTTAGAAAGATATGTCAAACAGATTCAAATATTTCTTGTTTCGTTCAATTCCGACTTATATTGAATTTTGTATATTCATTTGAAATTCGAAATCGAATTTTGGAACTGCCGCGCCATTTCAGGCTTGAATTATAATTAAAATAAAATTATTCATTTTAACTTCATCGAAAATAAATTTATATACGTTCTAATTCTATTCAAAATAAATTTCTCGTCGTTATTATTTAAAATAGTTCATTTTAAATATTCAAAATTCATCCAAGTTGCCAAAATAAAATTTTTAAATTGGCTCAGATTTCCCGGTTGTTACACATATGCTTACCTAAAGCCGTCGTATTCCACTTACACATGTTGATAATGCTGAGGCAACCTTGAGATGCAGGTTTCTCTAGAAAACAAAAGGAGATAGGAGTGAGATACTTCATATGTATATTACCTTTCCATAGAAATCTCATGAACGCTGTTCTGATCTTAAGAATCAGCTTTTGAGGAAGAAAGAAGGTCCTCGCCTAGTATACTTGCATAGAAACAACTACAACTTTAATTAAGGTTAGTCTGCCCGCTTGACTGAGCATTTTGGTAGACCTACAGTCTAGCCTTGCAATAATCTTATCATATAAAGGTAAGCATTGTTGGGTAGTGATCCTAGAAGTAGCTAATTTGATCCCTAAGTATGTAATAGTGTCAACATTACAAGCGAGACCAATTAAATTTCGAATCTGTTGTTTGTGCAAATTAGATATGCTTGCGGATTTGAATTCAGACTTGTCAGTGTTGACTTTTAAGCCATTCATATTATAAAATTTCTCGAGAGTGCTTATTATATTAGTCAGAGTTTGCATGTTCGGTTTGCAAAATATGATAAGATCATCCGCAAACATGAGGGAGGTAATTCAAGGTTTACTACACTTAGGGTGTAATTTAAATTTGCTATTGTCTACAAGTTCATTAAGTAATCTACTTAGGAATTCCATGAGAATAATAAAAAATATAAACAGTTATAGGGTCACCTTGTCTAATGCCTTGCTTACTCTAAAAAAAAACTGGCAGGCGTACCATTAACGTTAACAGAAAAGCGAGTTGTACTAATGCAAGAGTAAATGCACGCAACAAAACACTTAACGTAGCTCAAGATACTAGTAATAGAAGTTCACTGAATCGAATCAAAAGCTTTACTGATATCAAGTTTTAACATAATTCTCGGGGAGTAGTTTTTTGTATTGTAACCCTTAAGTAATTCATGAGCAACTAAAACATTGCAAGAATACTCCTCGATGGCAAAAAAGCAGATTGGTTGATCGATATTATTTAAGGAAGAACTAACTTGAGCCCACTAGCGATAATTTTTTAAATACACTTATAAATTGAATTGCAACATGAAATAGACCTATAATCACTAACATCAGAGGCATTTTTAATCTTAGGTATCAATGCTATCATTGTGTAATTAAACGAGTTCATCATTCTACCACTTTTAAAAAACCGATGAGCAGCTCTTTGGATGTCAGCTTGAATAATATTCCAACTATGCTTGTAGAAATGAGCGTTGAAGTCGTCAGTCCCTCCGCAAGAGTTTTTGTTGGGGGAATACATAGCCGATTTAATTTCATCATCGGTAATAATTTCAAATAGGATATCATACTGCATATGGTTAATCACTGGTAACATCAATGGGTTAATACTTTACAGAGAAGTTTAGAGAAATATTCGACGAAAGCATTTTGAACTGAAGACAAAGAAGAATGTACATGTCCTCTATCATCAGTCACAAAGTGGATGTTCTCCCTGATGTGTTTAGTTTTTAAAACAGCATGGAAGTGTGCTGTATTTCTATCTCCTTCATCTTGCCACTTTATCCTCGACTTTTGTCGTTTCAAAAGCGATTCAGTATGGAGCGCATCTCTATAGTTGTTAGATAACAAGTTTTCTTCACTGATAAGAGTAGTGTTACTCATATCAACTTGGAATTCTTCTTGCACCATAGCTAGCTTTTGTTCTAAGCATTTTGAGAGAGTAGCGCCTGTACCATATTTACTGCTGGACCAAGTTTTAAGTGTTGTCTTACAAAGCTTCAGTTTTTCGGTACGAATACACATAGGATTACCAAAAACAATAGACTCCCATTGACACTTAACAATTTCATTTAGTTCAGGGTCTAAAGTCCATGCATTAAAAAATTTAAAGCTAGGAAATATATTTAGCAATGCTCTCCCCAAGTCTAAGAATTTGAGGGGAATGATCTGAGAGAAGCGAGAGAGCCAGTTCATTAAATCTGTTAGGCCACAAGTTAATAGCAGCATTATTACAGAAAGCATGATCGATTCTAGAAAAAAATCCTAGGACCGTCCCTCTTACTGTTGTTCCAAGTGAAAGGAAGCCCAACTGAACTAATTTCGAGTAATTCACAGTCACTAATAGCTATATTAATCACAGCAACCTTAGAGAGCGCTACTGGATTACCTCCAGCATGGTCAGTGAGTTTCAGTGGGGAGTTAAAGTTTCCGCACACAATCCAAGGATGTGTGTGTTGCCTAAAATTCACAAAATCATGATATAAGGTGTCTCTAACATTATAAGAGTTAGATGCATACGCAAAGGTAATGTAAAATGACGCTGAAGATGACATATGAAAATTATGGCAGTGTATGTACTGGCTAGATGACGTAATCAAGTTGAACTTGTGCACAGATGGATCGAAAATTATCTTTATACTATCATAACTGGAATTGTTTAATTTATGCAAAAGTATCCAATTGGGGTTGATATACCTGGCGGCTCGTTGGGTTAAGGCTTCGTTGAGCTTTGTTTCTAGAATAGGCAAGGCACTCCATTTGTATTTTTGATTAAGTACTTACATTGATCAAGCTTGATATCATCGTGAGCTCCACGTATGTTCCATACACTAAAGTTGTGTGTCAGTGGTAAACTCAAATAGTTGGTTTTGCACAATTTCCATAGATCTCGTTTGGATCTGACTCTGTTCTACCACTGATAGTTTGTTCTTCCTACCACTTTTCATCTTGCTGTCAGGTTTTTCAGGAATATATAATGGGGAATCAATAGCTGCTTTGAAACCAGGAGGATGTGCAATGTTGAAGTACATATATTTTGCTTTATCCTTCATCTAGTTCCCGCTATGTTTATCAGTTACATGCAAATTTGTTTTGGTGTTGTCCTCTGGGAGAATTTTCGCTAGAGGTTGAAGATCTAACATATCCAGTATTATTGATCCTTCTTGATGCTTCTTTATTCATGCTTATGCTAAAAATCATTGTAACTAGCTAGACATTATGTCTGACCTATTTTGATTTTCCTTCTCTATCTTCCTTTCCTCCTAGGGTCTAAGGGAGGTGAATTGCAGCAGCGACCATGATTCTTAGATTCAGATTGGACTATTTCTTACTCGATGTATTATGTAATAACCTGGAAAATTAGAATCAATTTAAATTTTTTATTTTGGCAATTTCAATGGATTTTGAATATTTAAAATGATTTATTTTAAATAATAACGACTAAAAATTTATTTAAATTGAAGTTAGAATATAAATATTTATTTTAATTATAAAAGGAACTGGAAATGGCGCGGTAGTTTAAAAATTCAATTTCAAATTTCAAATGAATGTACAGGATTCATAATAAACCGAATTTTAGTAAAACCATAAACATTTGAATCTGTTTGAAAATATATTTCTAATGAACGTGAAAAATCCAAATTTCATAATGGGAATAAAAGTTATGCTTAGTTGAAGATTCAGAATAATCGTTATGGAATTTATGTAATATATAGCCCTTAAAAATAGTCATTTAGCAAACGTCCTCCATTTTCGACGAGACCACTTTTGTTGGATCCGGAATGTCAAAGTATTGCTAGATTCCAATTTTCATAATTTTTGGAATCAATATGTGAGCCTGGTGAATTTAAACGTGTTTGGTCAATTCAGTTTGAATTTAATTGACTGAAAAATAACTGTTTTTCAAACGGTCTCCAAATTCGACGAAATTAGTTTTGTTAGGACCATATCTTCAAAACATAGCCAGATTTATTTTTTCTGGAATTTTTGGAGTCATTATGTGGCTCGGTAAATTAAAAGTACGTTAAAATTAATTTTGAACGTTAAATTAATTTATATTTTAATTTTAATGAAAACTGATCATAAATGTCGAATTGGCTTACCGGACATATCTCATTGTGTTCGGAATGAAGGCAATTAGCTAGGAGGCAATAGTCGTTGAGTTTGATTTGGAGTTTAAATGTAAAGTCAACTTTTCTTTAGAGAATTAAATAAAAATAAATATATTTATAAAATCCTTTTACATACCCCCCCCCCCCCCCCAATCAGTTTTTGTCAAACAAATAAAACCCAAATCAAAAATTAAAAAAAGCTCTCTCCCCGATGTTTAGCCTCACCGCCCACCGGAGATCCACCGAGCCGCCCAATCACACCCCCCCTCCCAAGCGTCGCCATCGCCGGAGTTCCTTCCCACTCCTTCTCGTTGTCGGAGCCTGCTCTTCCTTCCATCGAACCTAAAACCTTCAAACCAGCCGCCACTTATCCCTAGCCCCTCCACCGTTAGGTTACACCACCACCCCCCACCACCCAGTCACTTGCGTGCCCTTCAGCACCCCTACCAGAAGCCCCTCCTCCTCCTCGAACGCGAGCCTCAACAAAACCCAAAACTTGTCAGCCCTCCGACGCGCCCCCTGACCATCGTCAGTGCACCAAAACTGCTGCTTCTTGCTGCCAGATCCCAGTGAGTTTTGACTTTGATTTTTACTTATATGTGTAAATAAAAATGTAACTTTTATATAAATAACTTTTTTAATAAAAATACGATTTTTATATATATGGTTTTGAAATAAAAATATGTTTTTGTTATATATGGTTTTGAATAAAAATTTGATTTTTATATATATGATAGCTAGATAAAAATATGATTTTTATATATATCATGTTAGAATAAAAATACAATTTTTATTTGTTTGGATAGCGATAAAAAAGCGATTTTTATTTTGTTTGGATAACGATAAAAAATGTGATTTTTATCTGTTTGTTAGCGGGATAAAAATTGAATTTTTATATATGAAGCAGCATTGTAAAAATTGAATTTTTATATATGAAGTAGCATTGTGAAAATATAATTTATATATATATATATATATATATGAGTAGCAATATAAAATTATCATTTTTTTTTATATGAATAGCGAAATAAAAAAATATGATTTTTAATAAATATAGAAAGGTTTAAAAATGCAAATTTTAAATATATAAGCATCATATTAAAAATGTGATTTTTGCTATGCGTGAAAAGGATTGCGTTGGAATTTCGGGCAAATCCAAACGGTTCAGAAATTCAGAAATAAAACAGGAGGAGTGGATCCCAAAGGTGAGAACTTCTCACTTTAATTTATTTTCTGGTTAAATATATATACTAAGATGCATATGGTGCTTAAAAGCACCCGACACCTTTGTTTGAAACCATGTTTGTTTGGTTGATTGGATTATTTATTTGAATTTGGTTTGGAAAGTGAAATGAATTGATTAGAATTGATTTGTATATGGAGTAAGCCATTATTAGGCGAGGGACAAGGCTAGACCTTATTCCGTTTCTAGTATCGCACCGTTATGCTGTCGAAATTTTCTACAAATGTTATAACAATAAAAATATCATTCTTATTGTATAAATGAACCGTGAAAAATATTCATGTGTAGAAATAAATATTTTATCATTAAAAATATAATTTTTAATGGGTATATGAATGAAAATAAATATTCATTACAAATCGGGATGATTTGTTTATGTACACACATTTAACTGATATGCATTGGGACGATATATTTTACACATCGCCCAACTACAAAAATAATGATCAGTGTTTGTTGTTTGAAAACCCCACACGGGTATTGGGATGATACTGGACATACACTAATCCCAATATTTAGTTGTATGTCAATCAATGGGTTGACAGGCTGTTGTAAGCATTAATTAATTATATTTAACGCTTATGCAGTTGTGTAATGCACTTTTGATGATGGTTGACTGTGTTTGATTATTATTGCATACATGTGTGTATGAAATCCATATAAATAAAATTATATGGTAATTGACTGTGTCTGGTCCCAATTCGAAAAGAATGAATATTTTAAATTAAAGAATAATTTAAAATGACGAATGATGAATATATTAAAATAACTAATATTTTAAAATAATATTCAGTAGTGGATCAAAATATGATTTTGATGTCTGATTCGGGATGGACACGAAAATATTTAAATATATAAAGCCGTGTTGATTAGATTAACGCCATTTTGACATGAATGATATTTATACTGATTTCATTCATTTTTATAATGAATATCTAAAAGGAAGTGATTTCAAAATATGATATTTTGAAAACATTACCATTTAAATAATATAATTATAAAGAGTATTCAATCCTGATTTACAGTTGAAAATGAAGTTGGAATCATTTTAAAACGAATTTATAAAAGATTTATAAAATATGTTTTAAATGGAAATCGACGAAATATATATAATATATATTATATATATTTAATAGCCTGAATAGTACGCGTCGCGTCGCGGCCGTTCACGAATTTCGACCATTGACTTCGAATTGATATTACGGGAGATCAGATTGTCAGATTCTCCTAAAACTGGAACAGTTGTGTTCATATCGAAAAGAACTTTCCAACGAATATAAGAGATTTGAAATATAACGGATGGACTTGGAATTATGTCCAAATCAAATTTGGAAAAGGTCATTGTAAGTGCATTTCGATGACTGTTTTTGGAAATCAACGGTAAGGGCCTTGATAAAAAATTTAAAAATATAAGTAATTTGTGCAAAATCATAATAAATTATTTGGAAAGAACTGGGATGAAAAACTCAATATTTAAAAAGATAAAAATGTATTTTTATCGAAATGAACTAGTTATTAACTAGAATTATAATCCATTTATTTTTAAATAAATAAATTGGATTGAGAATGGGTTTTAATATAACCAGAATTTCCAATATATGAATTGGAATGGATTTGAATCGACATCATCTTCGGAATATTTCGATATTGGATTCCTTGATTATATGGATATTGTGCAGGAATTTGGAAGATATATATATATCATTATTCCCAATGTGATATTTGTTGATTTCAGAATTTGATATTGAATATAAGCCGATATAATTTCTATCCAGAGCCTTGTATTTAATATTGAATTGGATTTTGGGTTTGTCATGAATGGTGACTTCATTAACACTATTCTTAAACCCCTTGTGAAAAGAATAAATCTTTTAATTATGATTATTAAAGTTTCCAGTTAATTAACATTTAGTTGGAATAAAATGGGATGTGAATTCAGTTTATTGTGAACTGTGTTTTTAACGACATTTTTCTTTAACCTGATTTACAGTGAGATGTGATTTGGAATTTATAAATCTTTTTCTTAAGATTTAATGGAAATTTTCCAAAGGTGAGTTTTCCAATTTAATATATTAAATTGGAATTGAATTCAATTCAATTTGGTAATAATCGAAGTGAGCTTCTTTGGAGGAAGACTGTTAATCGAAGTGGGCTTCTTTGATAAAATTAGTGGGAACCTTTCCCTAAAGATATGAATATTTAAATAAAAGAATATTCAGAATTGGAATAAGGCATATGTTGTGCTTTTATTGTTCTTGTTTATAATTTATGCGAGTTATTCGGAAAGAACGGGTTTATCCCATTCTGAATAACTGATTCGACGGTAAGTCAACGATGAAGATAGTGGTTGAAGACCGGAGGTCTTCACATCGTTTGGATTATTATTGATGTCTTGATTGGGCTATACACCCAAGTCAAGGTAATAAGTGGTGATCGTCCAGACGTACTTGGAGATTGACCGGATATGTGAGGACCTCTCTCCTGTATTGGACATATGGGACGAGGAATAAGGTGCCTTCGGTTTCGTTCAGGCCCAGAACGAACTAGTAAACATATATGTATCTGACATTGAATTTTATTCTGTGTTGATCGATCTCTATTAAATATGTATTTGTTTGGCGGCGGAGAATTTATTCTCTTGCTTAACGCCCTTCGCTGTGAAGTACGAGCTCAGAGGTTATATATCAATAGATATCAGCTGCATGGCGTGAATTGTCAGTGTGGCATGCTGAGATGCAAATGATTAAGGCTTCTATTGAAAAGTCGAGTCTTGTGGTTGATGATTAAAGCACGGCTTCATAGCATAGCTTTGTGTATAGCATTAATTCGCGGGCCTCACACCTCGGTATGAGTCAAAAACGGGATAAGGGATAGCAAGGAGTGCATGACGTTTCTTTCTAGCTATAGGTGGTGTCATGGTATGGAGCCCAGACATTATATTTATTTTTACCTATGTGGATGATGGATAGCGAGGCGCCTCGGATATATCGGTTACTACGAAGCCAATGGATATTGGCCCTATAGGACCGGGAATCATGTGTTCAGGAATTGCCAATCCTCAAACGTAAGAGAGGACCGGCCCTACAAGATCCAGGGGTTGCCCAGAGTGTGCAGTCCTGAGGCATTTGCTAGAGTGTCTCGAAGCGGTTAGGAGTACATCCCTTGCGTAGACTCATGACGGAAATCCAATTTCCAATATGTGACATTTCGGTTTTAGTTGTAAACCTATATGGTGACATAGTAGCATGGGATACTATGCCGTCTATGATTGATACATTTATATTTGAAGCTGTTTTTTTGACACTATACACTTATTACAGTATCAAATGATTTGTTTCAAACGTACCAAGCATGTTTGGCGATTATAAGGGAAAACCCTATCGTCTGGCTTGCGTTGCACTGTGTGATGGGACTTGGGTCTTATAATAGCTTCATTTTTTCAAAAAGCATTGCGCTGTATGTTTTATGCACTGGTATTCTTGGGAGGAAACCCGTTCCATGTTATACGGCGTGGTCCCTTGATTTATTTAACTTTAAAATCAAGAAAATAACTGTTTTAGTTCTCACACCGGTCACATGAATGACCTGGAGTTTATTGTTTTAACCCAAACTTTGGGTGCCCCTATTTTCCATATGAGAAGCTAGTAGTAGGGTTTCTGCAGATATTATATTCACAGCATCCTAGATTTAAATCTGGAACTATACCCGGAAAGCTCTGTATCCGTGTATTTCTTTCAGTTGTATTATGTATTATTTTTCCGCTGCATTGTAATTTTAAACCTATGATATTTTTCTAATGTATATTATTTGTTCATACACTGTATATTCTTGTACTCTAATGTAAATTGTTGTAATAAGCAATGAAATGTTCTTCTATTTTTGTTATGATTTGTCGTGTTCTCAACTCAATCTGGGCTTTCCCATAAGGGCGAGTTTGGGTCATTTCATTATGGTATCAAGTTTGGTTTATAGAGCTCGAGAACAAGACACATTAGAACAGAACGAAAGAATTCATCAGAGAATGGATTAGCAATATCCAATAAGATTGACTTGTAAGAGATAGGATCAGTAATATCCTGGAATGAGTTAAAAGAGTATTATTTATAAAAACAAATTTTGTTATGAAAATTTAAACCATTTTATACGTATTTGAATATTTATTTTATATTGAACTTGGACAATCAAGTATATAAAGATTTTGCATGTATGCCTTGCAAACGTATATTCGAAGTTTTAATATACTAGATTGATATAGAATCACACTCTAGTCGCCCGAACATGATACTGATGATGAGCATGACATCATCAGCATTTATGTTCGAGTATTCGAAATTGGGATATTTGTATATTTCCAATTGACTGGTGTGAGAACCAAAACATAGATAGGGTCTATTATTGTGACTTGGCATCAAAAATGGATATATATATATATAAGCTACGTGTTTGAAACAATAATCAACTAATTGATTGCTGATTGTGTTGTTTCATTGTTGGTTTGATTAATTAAAATTTTGAACCATTAAGCCAAATTGAATCAAATATTGAACTGACTTGAAAATTGATTGCAATTGCATGCATATACATGTATATACATTGAACATGTCATAGCATGGAAGCTAAGAAGAGGAATAAATTGTATGCCCGACAAATTGGTACATGTTTACTAATTTATTGTGTTTAGGTGATTTTACGATCCAATTAGCTTTTTCTTTTCTTTTTGGATGATGAGTGCCCTGCGTGGCTAGTTGAGGTTTTAAATGTCTCCCCGTACAAAGGAGGTTATGGCGAAATTTTTCAAAAATTTAGGGTGTTAGCCAAATTTTTGAAGAATTTGAAAATTCTTAGAAACTAAAAATTTGAAGAATGAAAGTTGAGTTGATTAGTAAAACAACTTTCAGCTCGGTTCCTTTTCGAGGACGAAAAGATTTTAAGTGGAGGAGATTGTAACAACCTAGAAAATCAGAACCAATTTAATTTTTTTATTTTGGCAATTTTAATGGATTTTGAATATTTAAAATGATTTATTTTAAATAATAATGACTAAAAATTTATTTAAATTGAAGTCAGAATATAAATATTATTTTAATTACAAAAGGAATTGGAAATGACGTGGTAGTTTGAAAATTCGATTTCAAAATTCAAATGAATGTACAGGATTCAAAACAAACCAGATTTTAGTAAAACCAAAATTTTTTGAATCTATTTGAAAATATCTTTCTAATGAATGTGAAAAATCCAGATTTCATAATGGGAATAAAAAGTTATGCCTAATTGAAGATTCATAATAGTCGCTATGTAATTTATATAATATATAGCCCTTAAAATAGTCATTTAGCAAACGACCTCCGTTTTTGACGAGACCACTTTTGTTCGATCCGGTATGTCAAATTATTTCTAGATTCCAATTTTCATAATTTTGGGAATCAATAGGTGAGCGTGGTGAATTTAAACGTGTTTGGTCAATTCAGTTTGAATTTAATCGATTGAAAATTGACCGTTTTTCAAATGGCCTCCAAAATGGACGAAATTAGTTTTGCTAGGACCATATCGTTAAAACATAGCTAGATTTATTTTTTCTGGAATTTTTGGAGTCAGTATGTGGCCCTGTCAAATTAAAAGGTACGTTAAAATCAATTTTAAATGTTAAATTAATTTATATTTTAATTTTGATGAAAACTGATTGTAACGGTCGAATTGGCTTACCGGGCATATCCCATTGCATTTAGAATGGGGGTAACTAGCTGGAGGCGACAGTCATTGAGTTTGATTTGGAGTTCAAATGTTATGTTAACTTTTCTTTGGAGAATTAAATTAAATAAAAATAAATATATTTATAAAATCCTTTTACATACCATCCCCCCCAACAGTTTTCTTCGAACAAATAAAACCCAAATCAAAAATAATAATAAAAGCCCACTCCCCGATGTTCAGCCTCGCCGCCCACCGGAGATCCACCGCATCGCCCAGTCACCCCCTCCAAGGCATCGTCGTCGCCGGAGTTCCTTCCCCCCTCCTTCTCGTCGCCAGAGACCGCTCTTCCTTCCATCGAACCCAAAACCTTCAAACCAGCTGCCACTAAAACCTAGCCCTGCCACCGTTAGGTCGCACCACCACCCCCAACACCCAATCATCTGCACACCCTTCAACACCCTCGCCCGCGACCACCAGAACTCCCTCCTCCTCCTCGAACGTGAGCCTCAACAAAACCCAAAACTCGTCAGCCCTCCAACGCGCCCCCTGACCATCGTCAGTCCACCAAAACCGTTGCTTCTTGCTGCCAGATCCCGGTGGGTTTTTACTTTGATTTTTACTTATTTGTGTAAATAAAAATGTAATTTTTATATAAATAACTTTGTTAATAAAAATAGTATTTATATATATATGGTTTTGAAATAAAAATACGATTTTTATTTATATGGTTTTGATATGAAAATTCGATTTTTATATATATGATAGCTAGATAAAAATATGATTTTTATATATATCATGTTAGAATAAATATGTGATTTTTATTTGTTTGGATAGCGATAAAAATGTGATTTTTATTTGTTTGGATAGCGATTAAAAATGTGATTTTTTATTCATTTGTTAGCGGAATAAAAATTAAATTTTATATATGAAGTAGCAATGTAAAAATTGAATTTTTATATATGAAGTGGCATTGTAAAAATATAATTTATATACATATGAGTAGCGATATAAAAATATCATTTTTTATATGAATAGCGAAATAAAAAAATATGATTTTTAATAAAAATATAAAGGTTTAAAAATGCAAATTTTAAAAATATAAGCATTATATTAAAAACGTGATTTTTGCTATGAACAGCGTGAAAAGGATTGCCTTGGAATTTCGGGAAAATCCAAATGGCTCAGAAATTCAGAAATAAAATTGGAAGAGTGGATCCCAAAGGTCAGAACTTCTCACTTTAATTTATTTTCTAGTTAAATATACATAGTAGGATGCAGACGGTGCTTAGAAGCACCCGACACCTTTGTTTGAAACCATGTTTGTTTGGTTGTTTGGCTGGTTGGATTATTTGTTTGAATATGGTTTGGGAAGTGAAATGAATTGATTAGAATTGGTTTGTATATGGCGCGAGCCATTATTAGGCGACGGATAAGGCTAAACCTTATTCCGTTCTACTATTGCGCCGTTATGCTTCCGAAATTTTCAAAAAAATGTTTGAATAATAAAAATATCATTTTTATTTTATAAATGAATTATATAAATATTCATGTGTAGAAATAAATATTTTATCATTAAAAATATAATTTTTAATGGGTATATGAATGAAAATAAATATTTATTTACAAATCGGATGATTTGTTTATGTACACACATTTAACTGATATGCATTGGGACGATATATTTTACACATCGCCCAACTACACAAATAATAATAAGTATTTGTTGTTTAAAAACCCCACACATGGGTATTGGGATGATATTGGACATATACTAATCCCAATATTTAGTTGTATGTCAATCGATGGGTTGATAGGCTATTGTAAGCGTTAATTATTTATATTTAACGCTTATGTAGTTGTGTGAGGCACTCTGGATGATGGTTGACTATGTTTGATTATTGTTGTGTACATGCGTGTATGAATTCCATATAAATAAAATTATATGGTAATTGACTGTGTCTGATTCCAATTCGTAAAGAACGAATATTTTAAATTAAAGAATATTTTAAAATGACGAGTAATGAATATTTTAAAATAACTAATATTTTAAATAATATTCAGCAATGGATCAAAATTTGATTTTGATGTCCGATTTGGGATGAACACGAAAATATTTAAATATATAAAGTCATGTTGATTAGATTAACGCCATTTTGACGTGAATGATATTTATATCAATCTAATTCATTTTTATATTGAATATCAAAAAGGAAGTGGTTTCAAAACCTGGTATTTTGAAAATATTATCATTTAAATAATATAATGATAAGGAGTATTCAATCTTGACTTAAAGTTGAAAATGAAGTTGGAATCATTTTAAAATGAATTTATAAAAGATTTATAAAATACATTTTTTATGGAAATCAATGAAATATATATAATATATATGTTATATATTTAGTGGCCTGAATAGAACGTGCCGCGCCGCGACCGTTCGCGAATTTCGATCATTGACTTCGAATTGATATTATGGGAGATCCGACCGTCGGATTCTCTTAAAACCGGAGTCGTTGGGTTCGTAGCGAAAAGAGCTTTCCAAAGAATATAAGAGATTTCAAATCTAATGGTTGGATTTGGAATTATGTCCAAATCAAATTTGGAAAAGGTCGTTGTAAGTGCAGTTCGATGACCGTTTTTGGACATCGACTGTACGGGCCTTGATAAAAAATTTAAAAATATTAACAATTTGTGTAAAATCATAATAAATGATTTGGAAAGAACTGGGATGAAAAATTCCATATTTGAAAAGATAAAAATGTAATTTTATCGAAATGAACTAGTTACTAACTAGAATTATAATCCAGTTATTTTTAAGTAAATAAATTGGATTGAGAATGGGTTTTAATATAACCAAAATTTCCATTATATGAATTGTAATGGATTTGAATCGAAATTATCTTCGGAATATTTCGATATTGGATTCTGAGATTATACGGATATTGTGGAGGAATTTGGAAGATATATATATATATCGTTATTTCCAATACGATATTTATTAATTTCAGAATTTGATATTGAATATAAGCCGATATAATTTCTATTCAGAGCCTTGTATTTAATATTGAATTGGATTTTGGATTTTTTGTGAATGATGTCTTCACTAACACTGTTCTTAAACCCCGTGTGAAAAGAATAAATCTTTTAATTAAGATTATTAAAGTTTCCAGTTAATTAACATTTAATTGGAATAAAATGGGATGTGAATTGGGTTTATTATGAACTCTGTTTTTAACGACATTCGTTCTTTAACCCGATTTACAGTGAAATGTGATTTGGAATTTATAAATCTTTTTTTTAGGATTTAATGGAAATTTTCCAAAGTAGAGTTTTCCAATTTAATAATATATTAAATTGGAATTGAATGGAATTCGATTTGGTAATAATTGAAGTGAGCTTTTGTGGTGGAAGACTGTTAATATATATGGAATTTAAAAGGATTTGTCGTTATTCCATTTATATTATTAGTCGGATATGGAAATTGATATCGATTATATATTGATCTATTTTCCGTGAAGATTCCATAATTAATGGAATGTGGTTTGGGTTTATCGTGAACTGTGTTTTAAATGACATTAGTTCTTTAACCCAGTTAAAGAATTATTACATGTCTAACATTGTATTTCGAACTATATGGTTGATCTCTGCTAAATATATATCTGTTCGGTGGCCGAGAATTTATTCTCTTGCTTAACACCCTTCTTTAAGACGTACGAGCTTAGAGGTTATATATCGGCAGAAATCAATAGTACGATATAGATTGTCGATGCGACATGTTTGATTTTCCAAAGTTAAATAATCATTAATATTGATATTTGGGAAGATTAAAACCAAGTGGATTTTTAGTGAATCTTTAATTAGATTGAAATGCGAATGTGACAATTTAAATTATCAAATTTGGGAAATGATCGAGAGTGGAGTATCACCAGTTTTGCTCCAAGCGATAGTTAAATCTTTAATTAGATTAGAACGTGAAATGGTAATTAAATTTAACAATAACACCGTGGTGTTAGATATGGAGTCTTACCAGTTTTGCTCCATGGGATAAATAGGTTGGGATTAGGAAATTAAATAATTGATCACTTCGGTATGGTCCGTTAATCCCGATTAGTTTGGATAAATCTTAATTTGGTTTTAAATTGATATCCAATGGAACGCTAAAGAATAAATTTAAAAGAATTTATCTTTGATAAAATAAATGGAAACCTTTCCCTAAAGATATGAATATTTAAATAAAAGAAAATTCAAAATTGAATGAGGCGTATGTTGTGCTTTTATAGCACTTGTTTACAATTTACGCGAGTTATTCAGAAAGACCAGGTTTATCCCATTCTTAATAACTAACTTAACGATAAGTCAACGATGAAGACTATGGTTGAAGATCGGAGGTCTTCACATCGTTTGGATGATTACTGATGTCTTGATTGGGTTGTACATCCAGACAAGGTAATAAGTGGTGATCGCCAAAACGTACTTGGAGATCGACCGAATATGTGAGGACCTCTCTCCTGTATTGGACATATGGGACGAAGAATAAGGTGCCTCTAGTTTCGTTCAGACCCAGAACGAACTAGTAAACGGATATGTGTCTGACATTGGATTTTATTCTGTGTTGATCGATCTCTATTAAATATATATCTGTTTGGCGGCGGAGAATTTATTCTCTTGCTTAACGCTCTTCTCTGAGACGTATGAGCTTAGAGGTTATATATCGGAAGACATTAGCCGCATGGCGAGAATTGTCAGTGTGGCATGCTGAGATGCAAATGATCAAGGCTTCTGTTGAAAAGCAGAGTCTTGTGGTTGATGATTAAAGCGCGGCTTTAATATAGCATAGCTTTGTGTATAGCGTTAATTCGCGGGCCCCACACCTCAGTAGGAGTCAAAAACAGGACAAGGGACAGCATGGAGTGCATGACGTTTCTTTCTAGCTACGGTTGGTGTCATGGTATGGAGCCCAGACATTATATTTATTTTTACTTATGTGGATGATGGATAGCGAGGCGCCTTAGATATATCGGTTACTACGGAGCCATTGGATATAGTTCCTATAGGGCCGAGAAATATGTGTTCAGGAATTGCCAATCCTCAAACGTAAGAGAGGACCGGCCCTGCAAGATCCAGGGGTTGCCCAGAGTGTGCAGTCCTGAGGCATTTGCTAGAGTGTCTCGAAGTGGTTAGGAGTACATCCCCTGCCTAGGCTCATGACGGAAATCCAATTTCCAATACGTGACATTTTGGTTTTAGTTGTAAACCCATATGGTGACATAGTAGCATGGGATACTATGCCATCTATGATTGATACATTTATATTTGAAGCTGTTTTTGACACAATACACTGATTATAGTATCAAATGATTTGTTTTAAATGTACCAAGCATGTTTGGCTATTATAAAGGAAAACCCTATCCTCCGGCTTGCATTGCATTGTATGATGAGACCTAGGTCTTATAATAGCTTCATTTTTCCAAAAAGCATTGCGTTGTTTGTTTTATGCACTGGTATTCTTGGGAGGAAACCTGTACCGTGTTATACGATATGGTCCCTTGATTTATCTAACTTTAAAATCAAGAAAATAACTGTTTTAGTTCTAACACCAGTCACATGGCTGACCTGGAGTTTATTGTTTTAACCTAAACTCTGGGTCCTCCTATTTTCCACATGGGCAGCTAGTAGTTAGGTTCCTGCAGATATTATATTCACACGATCCTGGATTTACAACTGAAACTATACTCGGAAAGCTCTGTATCCGTGTATTTTCTTTCAGTTGTGTTATGTTTTATTTTTCCGCTGCATTGTAATTTTAAATCTCTGATATTTTTCTAATGTATATTATTTTTTCATACTCTGTATATTCTTGTACAATGATGTAAATTGTTGTAATAAGCAACGAAATGTTCTTCTATTTGTGTTCTGATTTGTCGTGTTCTCAACTCAATCCGGGCTTTCTCGTAAGGGCGAGTTTGTGTCATTTCATATTGTTTCGATTGCTATTCTATGATGATTATTATAACTCATGAGGGATATAATTTTTATGGTTTTTTACTTGTACTCTGATGGTTTATGTTTCCATAAGATAGATGTTTTATGACAATGAATTTATTTGAAAATGTAATGTTATACATGTTTTAATACTAAAAGTTTGAAAAGTTTTCCTCTGCATTTTATATTCTGTATTGTCAATCTTTGCCTTTGTGTTGTACTTCATACCTATTGTGCTTCATAGAGCTTAATGCATCCTCATATGGGTGACATTAAGTGATGTGGGGTGTCACATTTGGTATCGAAGTCTAAGGTTACAAGATCAGAGAAAAAGTTTTTGAAAAATTATTTTCAAGGTAAAGAATTTCAAGTAAAGCCTATTTCTGAAAAACATATATCCCCTCAAGTCATTTTAAATATTCTCTGGATCTCCTTTTGAATCCTTGTTTCTTCTCTTTTCAGCATGTTTGGGGATCCTAACTTCCCTGAGGGTATTCCTATTTCGACATGGTTCCGTAGATATGTAGAGGTTATGGCATCTACCAAAGTGCAAGGAAATGCCCCATACCCAACTGCATTCGATAGTTCCACCTAATCCTGTAGTCAACATCTCTAAGTTTTGTAAGGATTTCTGTGTGATGGGAGGTAAGTCGTTTCGTGATATGGAAAGATACATGGAGGCTCGCAATTGGCTTAGGGGTACTGAGAACGTGTTTGATTTGTTGGAGCCAGAGATAAGAGGAAGATTCATTTGACTGCTTGGAAATTGAAAGACGAAGCATCATATTGGTGGGAGGTGACTCATGCCGGGAAGGTTCCACTTGGGATGATTTTAAGAATGGATTTGAGATAAAGATCTTATTACAAGCTGAGGAAGGGATGAAAATGGAGAAGTTCTTAAATTTGAAGTAATGAGGCATAACAATGAAAGAATATGTCAATAACTTTAATCAATTGGCAAGGCTTGGCTTGGATTTAGTAAACACTCCTCATAAGAAGGCTTTAACATGCGCTAAAGGGTTGAATCAACCTCTCCAAGGACTAGCATTAGCACATATCCCTGTGGGAACTGCTTTTGAAAGGCTAGTGGATATGGATTTGATGCATGACAACGAGAAAGAGGACAAGCAAGAAGTCAAGAATGAAGAGGCTAAGTCCAAGACTAAGGAAAGGAAGTGGTGGCCTAAGGAAGGGGCAACACAGAAAGGAGGAAATCCTGGTAATGCACAAATCAAGACAGAGGTTAAGTGTCATGGTTGTGGAAATATGGGGCACATTGTTAGAGGCTGCAGGAAGACTAAGAATGCTTGTTTCAGACAAGTTGGAAATTACACTGGTAGTGCCCTAACAAGCAAGGTCAGAAGGTAGGATCATATGGAGGACAAGTTTATGCTCTAGAGACAGCTTAGGCTGGTGGTCCGGATCGAGGTAGGAAAGTCAACGTAGAAGGTTTGATTTCTATTTTTGACTCTCCTATTAGGACTTTGTTTGATTCTGGTGCTTCTCATTCATTCATATCCAATTGTGTGGTATATAGTCTGCACATAGATACTTGCATAGTTTCTGATCCTGTTGTAGTCTCAAACCCTAGAGAGGTACGACTCACCTATCTATGACATGTAGGGGTTTGAGAATTTCTGTTATGGGCATCGAGTTTGAGTGCGACACATTTGCTCTTGGCTTTATGGGTTATGAGCTTATTCTAGGAATGGATTGATTAATCATGTATGGTGCCATTCTAGATTATGAGATGAGATTTGCTAGGGTTCTGACGTGCCATGGTAGAACTCTCAAGATTTCTTATAACCTACGGGGGTCAGTTATGCTCAGTATCCTATATTCCCTTTATGCTTCTGTTGACGATCTTAGATCAGTAACGTAGTCAAAGACTTTTTGGACGTATTCGATGAGGTGAGAGGATTACTCCTCAGACAAGAGATATATTTCCGGATATACCTGGTGGAGAATGTGAAGCCTATTGCTTTACTAATGCGCATCATGTCTCTTAGAGAGAGATGGAGCTTAACAATCAAGTGGGTGATTTATTAGAGAAAGGATTCATTAGATGGAGCATTTCTAAGTGGAGGGCTCCAGTCGTCTTTACAACCAAAGCAAATGGCTCTCTCCGTCTATGTGTGGACTATAGGGAATTGAATAACCTTACCAAGAGGAATAGGCACCCATTCGTGAGGATAGATGACTTGTTTGACCAGTTATTGGGTGCTTAGGTTTTATCATAGTTGGATCTAGCCACCAGTTTTCATCAGTTGAGAGTAGCAGATGACAGTATAGACAAGACTGCTTTCAGGACTCTAGACAGATTCTTTGAGTAGTTGGTCATGCCTTTTGGGCTGACCAATGCACCTATGTACTTTGTGGATTTGATGAGTCGGGTGTTTAGGGAGTACCTGAACAAGTTCATAGTGGTTTTTGTGGATGATATTCTGGTTTTCTCGAGGAGCGTGGAAGAGCATGTCGTACACATAGGACAGGTTCTATGCACTCCCAGATCGCATCATCTTAAGGTTAAGTTTTCTAAGTGCCATTTCTAGCGAAAGAAAGTAAGGTTCCTAGGGCATGTTGTCTCCAAGGATGGAATAGCGGTGGACCCCACTAATCTTGTCGCAGTTCAAGATTGGAAAGCCCCTAAGAATAGGTCAGAGGTTAGGAGTTTCTTAGGGTCGGCAGGTTACTACATAAAATTCATTAAGGACTTTGCATGGATCTCAGTGCCGCTCACCCGTCTGACGAAGAAGAATCTGGTTTTCTCTTGGAATATTGATTTCCTGGACTCATTCCAGAGGTTAAAGAAGGCTTTGAGATCAGCTCTGGTTCTGACTCTTCCTGATGGTACCAAGATGTTTACTGTCTACACGAATGCTTGTGGCACGGGTTTAGGTGTTGTGTTGATGCAAGAAGGTAGGGTAGTCTGCTATGGGAGTAGGTAGTTGTGGGTTCATGAGAAGAACTACCCTGCAAATGATTTGAAGTGGGCAACAATAGTGTCTGCACTCAAGTCTTGGTGACACTACTTACTTAGCGAGTGGTTCGAGCTTTACACATATCACAAGTCGCTCAAGTATTTGTTCTCGCAGAAAGATCTCAATTTACGATGGCAACATTAGATGGAGTTTCTTGCGTCTTATGATTTTGACATGTACCCCAGGCTTGGCATGTGGTTGTGGATGCATTGAGTAGGCAGGGGATGACCTTGAGTCCTATATTTGCAGAACACAGAGCTTGGAATTTATCTCGACATTTGATTTCAGACCATCTACAGAGTTTACACCTAGTTTGTTGGCATCGTTGGAGGTGCAACCTACTCTTTTGGAGTGCATTGGATCCACTCAGCATGAGGATGAGAAATTAGAAGGTATCTTGGATATACTCTATAAAGGAGAGACTCTACTAACCTAGCAAAATATTCTATAGAAGGGAGAGGGTTGTTACATCGAAATGGAAGATTGTGTGTTCCCAAAGTAAGAGACATGTTAAGATTAGTTCTCGAGGAGGCTTATCAATCTCAAATGACTATCCATTTGGGTGGTGATAAGACGTACCAAGACATGAAGAGAGTTTTTCATTAGATGGGTATGAAGAAGGACATGGTAGAGTATGTGGCCCGATGTTTGACTTGCCAGCAAGTAAAGGCTGAACAGAGGAAACCCGGCAGATTGCATCAACCTTTAGACATTCCACACTGGAAGCGGGAGAGCGTCTCTATTGATTTTATTGATGGTTTACCTAGAACGAGGAAAGGCAACGCCAGTATATGGGTTATAGTCGACAGATTGACTAAGAGCGCTCATTTATCCCAGTCAAGAGCAATAGGACGATAGCTTGGTTGACATCGGTGTTCCTTAGAGAGATCATTCGACTTCATGGGGTACCCTCCAGTATTGTTAGTGACTGTGACCCCACCTTTACGAGTGAGTTTTATAGGAGCTTACTGGAGGCACTAGGGACATAGTTACGATTTAGCACCGCCTATACCCGCAGACCGATGAACAGACTGAGAGTGTCAATAAAGTTCTCGAGGATTTAGTGAGACTATGTATCCTAGACTTCAGAGGTACATGGGTGGAGCATCTCCCATTAGTTGAGTTCGCCTACAATAACAGTTATCAGACGATTATCGGCATGGCTCCCTTCGAGGCACTTTATGTATGACCATGCAGATCACCTACATGTTGGTGGGAGTCTATGGAAAAACTTCTACTTGGGCCTAAGATGGTTACAGAAAATTCTGAGAAGATAGACCTTATTCGCGCAAACGGATGAAAGCATCTCAGGAAAGGAAGAAGTCATATGTTGATCATAGGAGGACTGACTTAGAGTTTGAGGTAGAAGATATGGTCATTATCAAGGTGTAAGTTTTGAGGAACGTTGTTCGCTTTGGCTCCGTGGGGAAGTTGGCACCAAGGTTTGTAGGGTCATTCCCCATAGTTGTGAGGATAGGTCAGATGGCCTACAAAGTTAGACTACCAGAGAGATTGGAGGGAGTTCACGACGTGTTCCATGTTTCCCACTTGAGAAAGTTTATAAATGATTCCGTAGATGTAGCAGAGTCAAGTACGTTTGAGGATGTTGAAGTTGAAAAGGAGGCATCAGTTAGAAAAGTTCCTACCTGTATACTTAGACCGAAAGTTAAGAAGCTATGCAACAAAGAGATCAAGCTAGTGAAGGTGCAATGGGAAGAAGTTTCGCACCTGTTACCTTTTTCTCTTTGAAAGTATGTTCTGAATACCTTTCTAAGCTTTTGGAATTCGAAGTTGTTTTTCCTACCATTCGAATATGTTCTTAGGTAGAAACCTATGGTTGAAAACAAGTGTTTGAGACATGTTATGTTAGATGATTGCAAGTAGAAGCAAGTGTTTGCTAATGGATGCATATACACACACATTAGGCACTATACTAGGGATCGGCTAAACAAGAGCACTTTCATACTACATTTGGATGTGTGTGCATTTTAATTTTCAATGGATGGAAATGGTTGAATCACCACTTGGATGTTGCATTTTGGTGAATGGTTGCTGCATACATATAGAATTTATATGTATTATTAGGATTCTCTTGCATGAATATTGGATGCATGGCATAGATGTGAATTTCATTAAGGAGGTCAATTGAATCAATAGACCGCCTGATTATCGCATTAGCTTAGGAACATATAAACAACACCTCGCATATGTTCATACAAAGCATTAGAAATTTTAAGGACAATGGATGTCAGTGGTTGATGGATGAGTAGATGGGTTTAGATTTTGATTGATAACATTAGACAATATTCTTTTTAACTTGGAGATTTCATGTGACACCCCACGTCCGTTAGTGTCACTCACTAAAGGAATGCATTAAGTTTCGTGAAGCATTATAGGTAAATAGACACAGAATAATTACAAGATAGATATAAATAAGACAGTAGCGGAAATTTAAATTTTTATTTCAAACATGAATCATAATGCCATGGTCCACAATACTATAAGTCACAAAAACCATTACAATAAAATAACTTCTGTCTTGCACCATCAGAGTACATAAGTATATAAAGAGCATAATTCCCCAAACAAAAGAGTTAAGCCATAGTAGAGACAAGAACTTGAGCCATACTTCAGAAGTAGCTCCTAGCAAGATGATGTCTGAGTCCTGACTAAGCCTGAGTGTTTCCTCCCTGAGAACCTTAGGGGGGAAGGAAGAAAGAAGGAGAAACAAAAGGGTCAGACATAATGCCTAGCGAGTCTAGTTACTTTTTTAGCTAGTAAATAAATAAAAGTAACATGATATGCATATAAAGTGGATAAGAGAGATCATTACATAAATGGCAGGTGTGACAAGGTAGACAGGATAAGGAGTTTACACTTTTCTAATGATTACTCTACACTATTACTAATATAACCAGAATGAGATGATCCCTTCCACTATAAGTTGGTAGACTTAGGGTGTACGTCCAAGTGTACCCTAACACTACCCTAATTGATCGACTCCCTACTCTGTAGATACTCGGTGCCAACGCCACAATAGGATGTATCATGTCCTAAAGTGGCAACCCCTCACTGAGATGCATAGCCCCATATCTACATGTGTCACGGTCGTCTTATTCCCCTCTGCCCGACTCATGAACGCACATGGCCCGGTCGGTTTGCGTCGCCCACACCGTCCTCCACGTTTGGATCTCTTACAATCAGTCAGTAAGCGTGTCCCCTCTTCGCCTAGTACGGAGTACTTTTATTTGATACCAGCTCTGGGTTACTAACTGAAATGGGTCCCACACAATATGATACAATCTCTCCCCTTTGCCTTGTATCCCCCACTAGGTTTTTACTAACTATGTATACCATTAGGTGTCTTAAATTACATAGCCCTATACCAGTTATGCTTACCCTAAAAGGTGTATTTAATTACATAACTCTATTATTTCCTCTGATTATGTATACCACTAGGTGTCTTTAATTACGTAACCTTATCGGGTTAAGTTTGTGGGCCTATATGTAAATATTACCCACCCTCTCCAGATTTGCTTAACCCATCCACTATCCAATCAATTTACTTAACCCTAACTTTAATTCATAATCATACAATCCCTACGGATTAGATTTGGTTAAGTAGTCCAATTCATTGCCATGTCCATTTATGGTTTATAATCGGCTAGACCTCCCACATTAGGCCTACAACATGTGGATGCTGGATATATCGGTCGAGTCTGGGCAGTCTCATTCCACAGTTGGGCCTAACCTCGTGTCTTAGCCCGATTCGTATTTGCGTACTTAGACCTCTCACATTAGGTTCAACATTAGTGGTTGTTGGATATGTCGGTCGGGTCCGGGCAGACTTCCACCACTAATGCAACCTAACCTTGTGTCATAAGTACAATTACAATTCATAACTGTAATTACTAGATATTCCGTTATTAATTAATCAATTAATAAATTAATTAAACCTTTCCCTTTATAGGTGTTAATGTCCATTCTACCCAATAGTTTGAATTATATGTCCAAAAATGTTCATATTCAAATTATGCCATTATTAACCCTTTTTCCCCCGTTCCTTAACTAGCGCCCTCACAAAATTGGCAGCATGCCTAGGCTAGATAATAGCCTAGTCATAAACAATAAAAAGGGAAAAATAGTAGGAGTGTAACAAAAGTGATTGTTCAACTTGGCATAGGCATATACTATCATGGTGATAAGGTGAATATACATACTTGAATGGACATGTAATTAACATCATAACAAGATGGACATAAGACTGGTGAACTTGTGGTAGTCAATTAATACTAGCATAACTATGATTTCCCAACAAGCATAGTAAGATCTAAATTAGAAATTTAGATGTCAAATTGGTTTAGATCTAACATGATAAACACAAGGGGATAAATTAGATCACATAATTCGAATCCAAAGGTTAAAATAGATCTAACACCATTAGGATGACATAATAGATTGCTTAGATCTAAATATGGGTTCACATGTTCAATTTACAACATATCTAAGTTGATCGCAATATGACAAGTGAAAAGTGATTTATATAAAGAATTGGATATAACATATTGTAACTGTCCAAATTGACATATTTACATTAACCACAATATAGTTACAATTCAAGATCCTCAAAGGCGACATAATAGAATAACCACAATTGCAATGGATCTAGATAAATAATCTATCATGACATAGTATAAGATTCAACAATAGCATAGATTCATAGTTTACATCATATCCAATTCACAGTCTTTCATAATTGACTTTTATTCATTTAAAACTAAAAGCAACTAGAAACTCACAGTGTTAGGTTTAGAGAATAGAGAAAGAATGGATCTTGAATTTCTGGATTTGATTTGCAAAGTTGATTGTTATACGTTGTTGAAGAAAACGAATCCATCTTAGTTCGCACACCAGCAGTATCTGGCTTCCATGATTTCCAATGACGAAAACAGAAGAATTGGACACATATATATAGCTGCCAGGTGCCCTGAAATCGAGTGCCACATCGGCCCTAGTGGTGTCGACACCCCTGTGGGTGGGTCGACCCATAGGCCGACACCCCTTCAGGAGGGTCGACCCCGGTGTTGACACCCCTCTAGGGAGGTCGACCCCTTAAAGTAGGAAATCTGTCGCCACTTTTCAATTTTCGAATTTGAACTGTTCTGGATAAAATTCTGACTCATCTCTAACTCATACGTGACTCATATATATATATATATATATATATATATATATATATATATATATATATATTATTTCTAAGCGTATACAAACTCAATACCCTCATAACTCCTTAATTCTAAATATTAAATTAATTATTATTTAATTTATCCCCTTTTAGTGTCATTAAAAATTCAAGATGCTACATTCTCCCCTACTCAAAGGATTTCATCCCCGAAATCTCTAAGTTGGGAAGAATGCATATCCTACCATCCATCATCCATCTACTCATCCAACAACCACTGGCATCCATTGTCCTTAAAGACTTCTAATGCTTATACGAATATATGCAATGGTGTGTGTATATGTCCCAACTCTAATGCGAAAAATTAGGCGGTCTACTGATTCAGTTGACCTCCTTAATGCAATGTATGTTAGTACCGTGAATCCAATATGTATGCAAATAAACCTATTATATCCTGTAAGCTCTATATGTGTGCACACTCATTCATCCAAATGCAACATCCATATGCTAACTCATCCATTTCCATCCATAAAAGAAAAGAAAATGCACACACATCCATATGCAGTATGAAAGTGATTGAGCCGATCTTAGTACCTAATGTGTGTGTATATGCATCCATAGGCAATCACTAGCAAATACTTGCATCCATCAAGCATAACATGTCTCAAACACATGTTTACATCCATAGGATTCCCATGTAAAGGTCGAAAAATACTATGGATAAGATATACTCAAATGATAGAAACAAGCACTAATAAAACTTTTTAAAAAAGGAGCTAAGAACATGCCCTCAAAAAAAAGGGCATAAAGCACGAATCTTGTCTTCGGTTTCCGAAGTCGCATCATCTGGGTTATCTCCTCATTGAACCTTTAGCAACTTGATCTCTTTATTGTGTACCTTCTAACTTCTGATCCAAGAATACGGGAAGGAACTCGTCTGACTATCGCTTTCCGTTCCACTTCTACTTCTTCCAACACACTCGGCTCAACGATTACTGCGGTGTCATGCAGGCACTTCCGCGGATGCGGAACGTGGAAAACATCATGAATGCGGGATAGATTTACTGAGAGCTTTATTCTATAGGTCATTTGGCCAATCCTCTCGGTTATGAGAAATGGTCCCACAAACCTAAGTTCCAACTTCCCTACCGATCCGAAGCAAACCACATTCCTTAGAGGTGACACTTTGATAAAAACTAAGTATCCCACTTCAAATTCGATTTCGGTCCTTCTCTTGTCTGCATAGGATTTCTGCCTATCTTGAGCTGTCTTCATCCACCGTTGAATAAGGTCAATCTTTTCGGACGTTTCCCTAATCATATCTGGTCCAAATAATAATCTTTTTGTAGATTCCCACCAACAAGTTGGTGATCTACAGGGTCGTTGTACAATGCTTCGAAGGGTGCCATGTTGATCCTAGCTTGATAACTGTTATGATTGGCAAACTCTACTAAAGGAAGATGCTCTTTCCAAGTCCCTTCGAAGTCTAGGATACACAGCCTCAAAAGATCTTCAAGAATCCTATTCACCCTCTCCGTCTGTCCATCGGTCTGAGAATGATAACCGGTGCTCAAACACAACTGTGCACCTAATGCTTCTTGCAAGCTCCTCCAAAATTCGCTGGTAAAGATAGGGTCACAAACTCTCACGATGCTGGAAGGTACTCCGTGAAATACGAACTATCTCACACACATAAATTACTGCCAACCATGATGTCGCCCTCTTACCCTTAACTAGAATAAAGTGAGCGCTCTTAGTGAGTCTATCTACTACAACCTAGATATTGGTGTTGCTTTTATTTGATATAGCAAACCATCTATGAAATCCATTAAGATGCTCTCCCATTTCCACTGCGGAACCTCCAACGGATGAAGTAATCCACCGTGCTTCTTCTGCTTAGCTTTGACTTGCTGGAAAACTAAACATTGGAAAACAAATTCGGCCACATATTTCTTCATCCCAGCCTAAAAGAAAACCCTTTTCATGTCTCTGTACATCTTATCACCACCTAGATGAATAGTCATCTTAGAATGGTGGGCTTCTTCTAGTACTGCCTTTATCAAGCTTCTAGTTTGAGGAACACAAAGACTTCCATCTTGTCACAACCACTCATTTTCATCTATGGCATATCTACTGAGGTGAGTAGAAGTCTCCCCTCTTCTAAGCCTTCTCATGATGTCTAAAATCTGGGTCACCTTGTTGCGAAGCTCCTATTTGATCCATAAGAGTTAGTCCTATCTCCAAGGTTGCAAACAAATCAGGCAAAATCTCGATGGAGGTCCTAAAATCAAAAGCTGATATGAATTCCAAGTTCATTCTTTCCACAAACAGAGGACTCATGGCCATCCTTTGTCTACTTAGTGCGCCTGCCACCACATTACCCTTGCCAGGGGTATAAGCAATCTCAAAATCACAAGAAGCTAGAAACTCCATCCACCGTTGTTGCCTTAAATTAAGATCCTTCTGCGAAGAACAGATACTTGAGAGAATTATGATTGGTGTACAACTCAAACTTCTCTCCAAGTAAATAATGACGCCACATCTTTAACGCAAATACTATGGCAGCTAGCTCTAGATTATGGGTGGGGTAATTCTTTTCATGAACTCTCAACTGTCTGCCCCCATAACACACTACTTTTCCTTCTTGCATTAGAACCGCACTAAGCCCTGTACCACACGCATTGGTAAACACCTTACCCCCTTCAGGCAAGGTCAAGAGTGGGGCTATTATCAGAGCCCTCTTCAGTCGTTGGAAAGCAATGTCACAGTCTATATCCCACGAAAATGCCAAGTTCTTCTTCATCAGCCTTGTGAATGGGGCTGATACCTTTGCGAAGTCCTTAATGAACTAACTATAGTAACCTGCCAACCCAAGAAAGCTTCTCACCTCTGTTGCATTTTTAGAAATCTGCCAATCTGGCACCGCAACCACCTTCGCAGGATCTATAGCTATCCCTTCTTTGGAGACCATATGCCCTAAAAATCTCACCTCTATTATCCAAAAATGGCATTTAGAGAATTTTGCTCCAAGCTGATGATCACAGAGAGTTTTCAAAACTTCTCTCAAATGTTGGGCATGCTCTTCTTCGCTTTTGGAGAAGATCAAAATATCGTCAACAAAGCCTACAACAAATTTATTTAGGAATTCCCAAAAAACCCTACTCGTCAGATCGACAAAATAGGCGGGTGCATTCGTCAGCCCAAAAGGCATAATTAGCCATTCAAAGATACCGTCCGGAGTCCTAAAAGCAGTCTTATCTATGTTGTCCTCAGCCACCCTCAACTAATGGAACCCAGTGGCCAAGTCTAACTAGGAAAATACTGAGGCACCAACAAGCTGATTGAATAAATCATCAATCCTCGGAAGCGGGTGCATATTCTTCTTAGTGAGTTTATTCAGCTCTCTATAGTCAACACACAAACGAAGCGAACCATCCGCCTTAGTTGCGAATACTACCGGGTCACCTCATTCAGATATGCTTCGTTTCATAAACCCCTTCTCAAGTAGCTCTCCTACTTGCTTACTCAGCTCCTTCCTTTTCCTCGGAGCCATGTGGCGCACTGGCAATGCAACTGGCTTTGCATTGTCCATCTAATATATACAAAATTCGATTTCGCGCCTCGGAGGTAAAAACCCCGAACCTCATCAAAAACATCGGAATAATCTCGGCTACTGGAACATATTGCAGATCGTTGATAGATGCATCAAGAGACTCTAGGAAACTAAGCATAACCAACCCTTATTTGTCACAAGAAATCTCGAGGGTCCTCCCATGACAAGTCAGAAACCTAACAACCTTCTTCTCACAATCTAGAATGGCACCATACGTGGTAAGTCAATCCATTCCTAGAATCAATCCATAACCCATAAACCCGAGCACATACGCTTTGCATTCAAACTCGACACCTAACACAGATATTTTCAAACCCCCACAAATCATAGATAAATGAGCCAAACCACCAATGGGGTTTGAAACAACTACGGGATCCACTACCATACTAGTAATTAAGTGTAGAGATTCAACTACAGAACTTGATATAAATGAATATGAGGCACCAGAATCAAAAAGTGTTCTAATAGGATAGTTTGAAAGAGATTAAACCTTCCATAGAAATTTTTCTACCTCTACCAGGAGCACTGATTGGGAGAGAATGCACCTACCCTCCAGAAGTCCCTGTCCTTTGACCCTGTACTGGTGACCCCTGTTTCTTTGGGCACTCTTTAGCAAAATGTCTGACTTCTCCACTGTGGTAGCAAGAGTTCTTCCTTCACTTGCAGTCTTTAATCATGTGACCTTCCTTCCCACAATTGTGACATTTTCTCTTATCCTTGCCATTATCATTTTTCCCTCCTTTCTTTTGCTGTTGTTGCTGCTGCTGCCCCTTCTTGGGCCACACCTTCCTATTTTCTGATGTCTCCTCGGTGTAACGACTCGCATTCTAAGCATCGGAGGATCGTAGAATATATATTTCATTTTCATACGAGGTTTTATAGTCGTTAACTTTGGGGAACGACTATTGAGGTCATTTCCCGTGTTCACGATTTTTGCCGATTTTTAAATGACCATTTTGCCCCGGGCAAACCTTGTTTCGCCTATAACTTTAGATTGGTAAGGAGTTATGACCTGAGACCACTTCCATTGGAGTCGGATGATGGTTTACCTTTCCGTAGAGTGGTTACATTAGCAAACGGACTTACCGTTTGGAAGATATGGCTGAAACAAGGTTTGGAAGGTGAAAAACAGCTTAAACGGGCTAAGTAAGGTGATTAGTGAATGGGCCTATAACCCATTTTGGGATTAAGGTTATGGGGAGGCTGGAGTCAGTTAGAAACGATCTCATTTCATTTTCTCAGCCGCCTAAAACATTTCTCTAACCCTAGCCATGCCCTCCACCTGCTAAATTCATCCCAAATCGTTTTCTAATCACGTATTACCTTAATCTGCATCAAACCAAGGCAAATCAACACCAAATCAGAGTTGGAGATGCTGTGTTGCATAGGAATTCAACCCAAATTAGTAGAGTTTCAGATCTAAGACTTTATTTGTGGCTAAGGTGAGTGATTTGCATTGTTTTTCACTAATTACAACTAATTAGGGGTGATTAGTGTTCATTAGCTAAATTATAACTCAGAAAAATATGGAAAAATATTTAGAAATTCTTAAATATTTTTTTATGACACTGTTAGAAATTTTGGTTAATTTGGACATATTTTGCTAATCCTTTAGTTCAAACATGCTTAAGGGGATTAAGGGGAAAACCGTGCTTTTGGGGTACGCTTATCTTAAATGACCTATATGCTTGAGGTTTTAACCTTGTTGATTGATCCTGTATGTTGCTACTATTGTTTGAAATGTTTTATGATTACTTGCTAAAGTTAGAATGGTTTAAAACACCCTTGTATAATGAAAATGGACGATATATTCTCGCTAGAAAAGGTGCAGGTTTCGGATCAGATCGGATTATAGGGCTCGGATCAGATAGGAGAACCGGGTAAAGAAATTTGAACCGGACTAGAACTTGGCATAAGAGGCTTGGCAAGAAGGAAATCCATTTGCATAGAGTTGGAGTTGGGTTCAAACGGAAACAAGGACGAGGGATCGAATTGGAAATGGTGAGTACAAACCGAACCGGGCCAGAACTTCAAACACTGAACTGAACCGGATGAGGACACACAAACCGAATGGAAGCTGGAGCAAGGAAAGGAAGGTCGAACCGAATTCAATGACTATACCAACTCCATGACTACCGAACCGAAACGGATATGGAGGCCGAACCGAACCGGGTTTGAACCTCTGTTACTACTATGCGACGGCTCTTCTGAAGACCAATTCCAATTCGACCAAAACCCGAGATGCAAAGGAAGTCCAAATGGGAGGTTATTACTCAGGATCCAAATGGGGATCAACAAGTTAACTTCATGAGTTGGGCTTTGCTGCGGGACGTGTGCAAAGGGGTTATCGATGTCTATAGCTTTGACTCACCACTCAAAGACGGACATTGGCTATGGATCAGTACAGTGGAGTTGTCACGACTCCATAGGGGCAAAGTGATCGTAGCAGGGCTATGAGCCAGTGCAGTGGAGTTGTTATGATTCCATGGGGAAGAGTGGATATAGCAAAGGATTAATGGCTATGAATCAGTGCAGTGGAGCCGTCATGACTCCATGGGGCAGAGTGATCGTAGAAAAGAATTGGGTGACAAAGTGGTAGATATTGTATACTTTACGCACAGAGTAAGAGATGTGAGGATGATTGCTATGTTTTATGTTTTCTATCACCATGACATGCACACCCCCTCCCCATTATTTTAACACTATGTGTTAGTGTCACCTTAGAGTATTGTACATCCTATTGTGCTAACTCTTTGGCTGTAGGTCCAGGTTTAGGTATGGTTATATATACCTGTTATTGTTCTATTTTTGCTACTTATCGCTCATACCAGACTTTTGTTTGACCCAAAGTTTTATGTCTCTTCTTATTGCTCTGGGTGCTCCTAAACGAGCAGACTAGAGATAGGTTAGCTGGTCATACATGAGTATCTGTCCGGAGACGAGCAGGAGGCTTACACGTATCATTTCCATATATTCTCCCTGTGTCGTTGTTGGTCACTACTCTGGCATTAGTAGTGTACCTTCCTATTTTGATTTAGAGACAGTTTTAAAAGTTGTAATAATGATGGTTTGGGCCATAAGCTATATTTTGAATTTGTCCGCTGCTATGATGGTTTAATTTCAGCTTATGCACTGTCTCTCCTGTTTTATATCAAATTAAGTTATTATTATATTTTGCTCCATGCACTGCGAGATATACTACAGGTTCTTTGATGATTCATCGCCTTCTAACTTTTCCTTCGACAACCATCCTGTGCTGGTTGGGCATCGGTACAGCGCATTTTCGAAGAAATGTCGGCTGGTGCGGGCAGACCGTCACACTTGGTATTAGAGCTCTAGGTTGCGTAGTTAACCTAGGGAAAGACACCAGGGAGAGAATGTATATGTAACACCCCGTAATTCTGTTAGTATAAATATTCACAAATTAAAGAATAACTAATCTCAGACGTGAGAATTGTGGGAAACGGGTTGCATCATTGTGTTCGTCTCAGAATTCAGGTTGAAATAAAGTCCGAGTTTGCGTGATTTGGACTTTGTATGAAGGAGATATGGCCATCGGAAGTTTCAGAAAATTCAAAATTCAAAATTCGAAGTCAAATAGGCCAGGCGGGAAATTTCCCGCCCAGCACCCCAGGTCAACTAGGGAGTCGACTGGGAAGTCGACACCCCCAGGACCAGGTCGACTACGCAGTCGACTTTGGTGTCGACCTGGTCAAGTCGGCCAGGTTTTGGCAGAACCCAATCTTGAGCTGCTGATGTGTCTTTAGGGCTTAGTTGGCTAATTTAACGGTTCAGGTTAGTTCTGAGTTGATCTGACAGTCTAAATAAATCCTAAACTCTATATATACCAAGGTAGTCTCTCACTCTAAAATCACATGAAAAATAGAATAGCCGCCGTCATGCCATCGCCATGGAACTCAGTGTAGCCGCCGCCAACTAAGAAGGAAGAAAGCTAATCAAAACTCTAATTCTACTCAACTCTAAAGCAAATCAAGACTCTCTTTCTTTTCTAATTGTGAGTATGATGATCTTAATAAGATTATTAGCAAACTAATTAGATTAAGGTGTGATATGGATCATAAGAAAATGATGTGAATTGTCATATATGTTGTTGTAAACCTTATGCTATCATGTATGTTGTAAATCCTATGTTATGTGATGATGATATCCTATATGTTGTAAATCATGCTAGGATGATATTATATATGTTGCAAGTTTCTATGCTAAGTTGCGATGTTACAAAGCCATGATGTTATTATGTTGTAGTTAGCTTATGAATCATGATGTTGATTATATATATTTGGGCTATGATGATTCACATGATAAATCACATGTACCTATGCAAGTTTAGATTTATTAGTATGTATAATCTCACATATTGTATGACATCAATTTAGATCTAGAATTATGACATCTATTTAGATCTAGAATTATGCTATGACATGTGTGAGTTCTATGTGTTAGATGTTAGTACACACCATCATTATGTTGCATAAACCACATATGCAAGTTTATACATGAACTTGGGTTATGAACATATTATGTAAGTTGTGACATTTAACCAAACAAGTTGACACCTTTAGATCCATGACATATGTAGTTTTATGCAAGTTTCACCCCTATTATGATTAGATCTATTTTATTCGTCTATTTGTTGTGATAATTTATCTTTGTTCTATGAGTTAGACTATTCGATTCTAACGTATATTTTGCGTTGAATAAGCGAACATATAACGTGGGGTAGGGGTAATATTAAGGATTTAATACTAAGAAATTGGGGTGCAATTGATATGATTTTGCATACCGTAAGTGGATGGCTATAATTGAGTCAATTATGGACATCATTAAAATTGGAATTAATTAATGATTTGAATAGGGATATATTTAAAACTGGGGTAAAAGATTATAAGTGTTAATCAATGCTTAGGACACGAGGTTGGACTCGTTTGTGACGTAAAACTGCCCGGACCCGCCCGGCAAATCCAGTAGTCACAAATGTCAGCCCAATGTGAGAGGTCTTAGGCCCAAATTAAAGCATAACAGTTGTAAAGACACGAGGTTAGACTCTTTTATGGTGTAAGACTGCCCGGACCCGCTCGGCGAATTCAGCTGCCATATATGCCAGTCTAATGTGAGAAGTCTTTATGAGGTTATGGCCTGAATGAATTAAGAAATACTTAACCAGATAAACATGTGAAGTGGGACATGGGGGTTAAGTAGGTGCCTTGGGTGGCATGAGGAATCTAGTGGGTGCCTTTAGTGGCATTTGAAATACGATTAGTAGGACTTAACCAAACACACATGTAAATGAACATGACTAAGAAGAGGGTTAAGTGGGATACACTAGTGGGGACAAGCTTAGGTGGATAGCTTGTGGTAAGTAATTGGGGGCCCATTTCAACCAGTAACCCAAAACGTATCTTTGTGGGCTCGACCCAAGTCGAGGACGGGACACGCGTACTGGGCTTGACTATAAGAGGCCAAACGGGTTAGCGGTGGCAACGCAAGTCCAACGGGTTTCATATGCGTGTGTGGACTCGGGCTGGTAGGTAAGACGTTGTTGCATCGTGTAGGTATAAGCCGTGCATTCTTTAGCTGTATCGGGTTGCCACTTCAGGGGAGTGATACACCCCACTATGGGCCCAGCACGGGTATCTACGAGTAGGGAGCCGATCGCAAGTGGGTAGTTGGGTACACCTAGCGGAGATAGGGGCAGGCGGCACCGATGTAGTCAGCTAGAGGTACACGAAGCTATTTATATAATTTCTAAGTGAAGCAAGTGGGATCAAACTTTAGGGTGACTGGTGTGGTGCTGTGTAGTAATTATTCGTTAGTAATTAGGTGTGCCTTTAACGTTATCTTTATCTGCTCTTCCATACCCAATAGTTCATAGACATTTCCTTATTTTCCAGCTTGTACCTCAGTCTAATTATTTTGATAATAGTATTGTTAGAATTATCATACTTGCCAGACTTTATGTCTGACCCCCTCCATTTCTATCTTCCCTCCCCCTCCAGGTCCTCAGGGTGGGCCCAGCTCTAGCGAAGTTTGATTGGATTGCTTTATCTCTCTTTTGGAAAGCTTGGACCGCTGAAGTAAAGTCCAGCTTGTTATCTTCTTTAATGGCTATTTATGTAATGGGGTTATGTATTTTGTTTTATCAAGATGGATATTGTACTTGACTCTGATTTATAGTTTTATGATGTAACAAACATGTTTAATTTCCGCTGCAATGAAATAAAGTTTTAGATTTCCAAGTACTACTTATTATCTGTCTTGTTGTAATTTTTCTGTTCTATATTCACTTAAAACCTCCATGGAAGTTAATGCATTCCCTTTGTGAGTGACATTAATGGACGTGGGGTGTTACATGTGGTATCAGAGCTTAAGGTTACCAGAACAGATAAATTTTTTAGAAAAACTATTTTTCTAAAGTATTTTTGGAAGAAGTGTTTTTGAAAACATGTCTTGATGAGTAATTTAAAGAGGAAAGTTTTTATGAAAAACATAATCCCCAATAGCCATATATCTTTATCTTTCGAATTCCCCATTTTGAATCTTTCCTTTTTCGTTTCAGCATGGATGAAGATCTTAACCTTCCGGAGGGTGTAACGATACCAGGATGGTATAGGAGGTTATTAGAGGCTAGGGCCGCTGCAGGTCCAGCCAGTGTTCCTCCACCACCAGTTGCACCCGCTCCTCCTCCTCCTCCCCCTCCTCGCGCTGATACTTTTGCAAAGACATGCAAGGAATTTAAGGCTATGGGTGGAAAACCTTTCCAAGGGTCAGAAATGTTTGTGGAAGCTAGAGATTGAGGTGGAAGAATTGCTAGGAATTTTTAAAGTAGAAGAATGGAGGAAAGTCAAATTAGCTGCTTGGTTAATGAAGGGAGAGGCCTCATTTTTGTGGGAGGTCACTAATGGGGAGCGTACTTTTGACTCTTGGGCGGATTTCAGACGTAGGTTTGAGGCAAAGTTTCTCTCAAGGGCAGAAGAGAATCTATATATGGAAAGGTTCTTGACATTAAAGCAAGGAAGCTCATCAGTGAAAGAATATGTCAACAAATTTAATCAGTTAGCAAGGTTTGGCTTGGACTTAGTGAACACGCCGGAGAAGAAGGCTCTGAGGATCGTTAAAGGCTTGAATGAGCCGTTGCAGGGGTTGGCTATGACCCACATCCCTATGGGGGCCACCTTTGAGAAGCTAGTAGACATGGCACTCATGCACGAGGAGAAAGGCGCTAATGCTAATAAGGCACCCGAGAAGAAAGGGGATCAGAAGAAACCACAACAGCAAAACAAGAAGGGTGGTAAAGACAATAATGGAAAAGGAAAGAAAAGATGCTTTAACTGTGGGACACCAGGCCATCTCAGCAAGGATTGCAGAAAGAAAAGGAAGACTGGTTGTTTTCACTGTGGTGAAGCGGGACATCTAGTGAAGGATTGCCCAAAGAAGGGGCAGAGGGCAGGGTCTACCTCGGGAGGACAGGTGCATGCTCTTTGGCACCAGGGCAGGCAAGGGGATAAGTTCAGGCTCTCGCGGTCCCACCGTTGCAAGAACGAGGTAGAACCATTTCTGTTGAAAGCTTAGTTTTTCTGTTTGATCATCCTGTCCGTACCTTATTCGATTCGGGCGCATCGCATTCGTTTATCTCTACATCATTAGTTGAATCACTGCACTTAAACACCAGTTTAATAGAGGATCCCTTAGTTGTTTCGAATCCAATTGGGGCTCAGCTTATTTGTCCATGGTATGTTTGGATTTGAAAATTTCTATACTTAGCGTTGAGTTTAGATGTGATGCTTATGTTTTGGGCTTCACGGGCTATGGGCTAATTTTAGGAATGGATTGGTTATCCAGAAATGGGGCCGTTCTTGATTGTGAAAGGAGAGTAGTTAGGCTCATGACTCGCCTTGGCAACACTCTCGAAATCTTTTGTAATCCCATAAATTCCGTTATGCTTAGTTATCTAGAATCGCTTGACGCGTCGGTGGAAAATCTACGATCTGTTAAAGTAGTCCAAGAATACTCGGATGTGTTTGAGGAGGTGAAGGGCTTGCCTCCGAAGCGGGAGATAGATTTTCGAATATATGTTGTGGATAATGCAAAATCAGTATCTTTGCCAGTACGCCACATGGCTCCTCGTGAAAGGAGGGAACTCAATAAGCAAGTGAAGGAGTTGCTTGAGAAGGGGTTTATAAGACGAAGTATATCAGAGTGGGGTGCTCCAGTAGTATTTGTCACGAAGGCGGATGGGTCCCTTAGACTGTGTGTAGACTATAGAGAACTTAATAAGCTTACTAAGAAGAACAGACACCCACTGCCGAGGATTGACGATCTCTTTGATCAGTTAGTTGGCGCCTCATTGTTTTCGCAGTTGGACTTAGCCACTGGTTTCCATCAGTTGAGAGTGGCTGAGGATAGCATTGACAAGACTGCCTTTAGGACTCCGGACGGTTTCTATGAATGGCTAGTTATGCCCTTCGGTTTGACAAACGCCCCCGCATACTTTGTTGATTTGATGAGTAGGGTGTTTAGGGAGTACCTTAATAAATTCGTGGTGGTCTTTGTAGACGACATCTTGATCTTTTCTAAGAATGAAGAAGAGCATGCCCTACATCTTAGGGAAGTGTTGGAGACTCTACGAGCGCATAACCTTAAAGTTAAATTTACTAAGTGTCACTTCTGGAGGGAGGAAGTGCGATTCTTAGGGCACGTGGTTTCCAAAGAAGGGATAACTGTGGATCCCGCGAAGGTAGTGTCCGTCCAAGATTGGAAGGTCCCTAAAAATGCTACCGAAGTGAGAAGTTTCTTGGGGTTGGCTGGCTACTATAGGAAGTTTATCAAAGACTTCGCAAAAATATTAGCTCCATTGACACGCCTGACGAAGAAGAACCTAGTCTTCGCATGGGACGTAGATTGTGATGATGCGTTCCAACGTTTAAAGAGAGCTTTGACTTCAGCCCCAGTCTTAGTGCTGCCAGACGGGAGTAAGCCATTTACTGTTTATACCGATGCTTGTGGGATAGGACTAGGCGCAGTCTTAATGCAGGAGGGAAGGGTAATAGCCTATGGGGGAAGACAGTTAAGGGTGCATGAGAAAAATTACCCTACACATGACCTAGAGTTAGCCGCAATTGTTTTCGCGCTTAAGTCTTGGCGTCATTACCTTCTTGGCGAGAAATTCGAATTGTTCACTGACCACAAATCTTTAAAATACTTATTCTCTCATAAGGACTTGAACTTAAGGCAGCAAAGGTGGATGGAGTTCTTAGCGCCCTACGATTTCGAAATAGCATATACCCCTGGCAAGGGTAACGTGGTGGCAGACGCCTTTAGTAGGAAAAGGCTATCCTTGAGTCCGTTGTTTGTTGAACGGAGAAACTTAGAATTCATCTCTATGTTTGATTTTAGACCTTCCGTTGACTTTGTACACAGTTTGCTAGCATCCTTGGAGGTCAGACCTACGCTTTTGGGACGGATTGGTGAGGCACAGCGAGACGACCCACAGTTGGTTGAGTTAGTAGAAAAGCTCAAAAGAGGGGAGTCATCAAGCCATTTCTGTAGGTATACCCTAGATAAAAAGGGTTGGTTACGTAGGGATAGTAGACTTTGTGTACCACAAGACGAGGACTTGAGGAAGACTATTCTTGATGATGCACATCGTTCGAAGATGACCATTCATCCCGGCGGGGACAAGATGTACAAAGACATGAAGTGAGTTTTCTTTTGGGCCGGTATGAAGAGGGATGTGGCCGAGTATGTCGCTAGATGCTTGGTGTGCCAACAAGTAAAAGCGGAGCAAAAGAAACCCGGAGGGTTGCTTCACCCATTGGAGGTTCCTTCTAACATAGTAAACGACCGTGATCCTATCTTCACTAGCGAATTTTGGAAGAGCTTGCAAGAGGCGGTAGGGACTCAGTTATGTTTGAGCACCGCGTATCATCCTCAGACGGACGGCCAGACTGAGAGGGTGAATCACATTCTAGAGGATCTTTTGAGGCTATGTATCCTAGACTTTAGGGGTACATGGGAAGACCATCTTCCATTGGTGGAGTTCGCATATAATAATAGTTTTCAGTCCAGCATTGGCATGGCACCTTTCGAAGCTCTTTATGGACGACCTTGTCGTTCACCTACATGTTGGTGGGAATCTACCGATAAGATCTTACTTGGGCCCGATATGATTAGAGAGACTTCGGAAAAGATCGACTTGATTCGAAGGAGGATGAAGACAGCGCAAGATAGGCAGAAATCTTATGCGGATAAGAGGAGGATAGATCTTGAGTTTGATGTTGGGGACATGGTCTTTATCAAAGTGTCTCCATTACGGAATGTTGTTCGCTTTGGGTCCATTGGGAAATTAGCACCAAGGTTCGTAGGGCTATTTCCTATTAAGGAGAAGATTGGACAGATGGCGTATAGAGTGGAGTTGCCTGAGAGACTTAGTGGTGTACACGACGTATTCCATGTGTCACATTTTAGGAAGTGCTTGCACGAGACCGCGGAGGTGGTAGAGCCGAACTTGCTTAGAGAGGTGGAGATAGAGCGTGATGCGACAATTCGACGAGCTCCTACATGCATTCTTGGGTTGGAGATCATGAAGCTGAGAAATTGAGAAGTCAGACTAGTCAAAGTGCAATGGGGAGATGATGAGGGCAACGCTACTTGGGAGACAGAAGCGAAGATGCGTTCATTGTACCTTTTTTTTGAGGGTATGTCTTGTAATTTCTCCTTTATCGCTTAGCTTGTACTTATCTTACCTTTAGAGTATCCTCTCGCTAGTATCCTTGACCTTTAGATAGGGTAATCCTATGATTGAAACATGTGTTTGAGACATGTTATGTATGATGGATGCAAAGTGGATGCAAGTGTTTGCTAGTGGTTGCTCGTAGACGCATATACACACACTATTAGGCACTAGATCAGCTCGGTCACTTCATATTGCATATTGCATATATATGGATGTATTTAGTAAAATGGATGTATGAGGATTTTTTTTATCATATGGATGTTGCATTCAGGTGATGATTGTGCACGCATATAGAGATAATATGTAGCGTTAAGGAACTTTTGCATACATAATGGACGCATGGCACTATCATGATTTGCACTAAGGAGGTCAACTGAATCAGTGGACCGCCTGATTTTGCATTAGATACGGGCATATACACACACTGTGCATTTAAACATGAAAGCATTAGAAGTTTATAAGGACAAAGGATGCCTGTGTTTGATGGTTGAGTAGATGGACGATTGGATGTTAGGATTTACATTCTTCTTGACTTGAAGATTTCGGGGTCGAAATCCTTTAAGGAGGGGAGAATGTAACACCCTGTAATTCTGTTAATATAAATATTCACAAATTAAATAATAACTAATCTCATACATGAGAATTGTGGTAAACGGGTTGCACCATTGTGTTCGTCTCGGAATTCTGGTTGAAATAGAGTCCGAGTTTGCGTGATTTGGACTTCGTATGAAGGAGATATGGCCATCGGAAGTTTCAGAAAATTCAAAATTCAAAATTCGAAGTCAAACAGGCCAGGCGGGAAATTTCCCACCCAGCACCCCAGGTCGACTGGGGAGTCGACTGGGGAGTCGACTGGGAAGTCGACACCTCCAGGACTAGGTCGACTACGCAGTCGACTTTGGTGTCGACCTGGTCAAGTCGGCCAGGTTTTGGCAGAGCCCAATCTTGAGCTGCTAATGTGTCTTTAAGGCTGAGTTGGATAATTTAACGGTTTAGGTTAGTTCTAAGTTGATCTGACGGTCTAAATAAATCCTAAACTCTATATATACCTAGGTAGTCTCTCACTTTAAAATCACATGAAAAATAGAATAGCCGCCGTCATGCCATCGCCATGGAACTCAGTGTAGCCGCCGCCAACTAAGGAAGAAAGCTAATCAAAACTCTAATTCTACTCAACTCTAAAGCAAATCAAGACATTCTTTCTTTTCTAATTGTGAGTATGATGATCTTAATAAGATTATTAGCAAACTAATTAGATTAAGATGTGATATGGATCATAAGAAAATGATGTGAATTATCATATATGTTGTTGTAAACCTTATGCTATCATGTATGTTGTAAATCCTATGTTATGTGATGATGATATCCTATATGTTGTAAATCATGCTATGATGATATTATATATGTTGCAAGTTTCTATGCTAAGTTGCGATGTTACAAAGCCATGATGTTATTATGTTGTATTTAGCTTATGAATCATGATGTTGATTATATATATTTGGGCTATGATGATTCACATGATAAATCACATGTACCTATGCAAGTTTAGATTTATTAGTATGTATAATCTCACATATTGTATGACATCTATTTAGATCTAGAATTATGACATCTATTTAGATCTAGAATTATGCTATGACATGTGTGAGTTCTATGTGTTAGATGCTAGTTCACACCATCATTATGTTGCATAAACCACATATGCAAGTTTATACATGAACTTGGGTTATGATCATATTATGTAAGTTGTGACATTTAACCAAACAAGTTGACACCTTTAGATCCATGACATGTGTAGTTTTATGCAAGTTTCACCCCTATTATGATTAGATCTATTTTATTTGTCTATATGTTGTGATAATTTATCTTTGTGCTATGAGTTAGACTATTCGAGTCTAACGTATATTTTGCATTGAATAAGCGAACGTATAACGTGGGGTAGGGGTAATATTAAGGATTTGATATTAATAAATTGGGGTGCAATTGATATGATTTTGCATACCGTAAGTGGATGGCCATAATTGAGTCAATTATGGACATCATTAAAATTGGAATTAATTAATGATTTAAATAGGGATATATTTAAAACTGGGGTAAAAGATTATAAGTGTTAATCAATGCTTAGGACACGAGGTTGGACTCGTTTGTGACGTAAAACTGCCCGGACCCGCCGGGCAAATCCAGTAGTCACAAATGTCAGCCCAATGTGAGAGGTCCTAGGCCCAAATTAAAGCATAACAGTTGTAAAGACACGAGGTTAGACTCTTTTATGGTGTAAGACTGCCCGGACCCGCCCGGCGAATCCAGCTGCCATAAATGCCAGTCTAATGTGAGAGGTCTTTATGAGGTTATGGCCTGAATGAATTAAGAAATACTTAACCAGATAAACATGTGAAGTGGGACATGGGGGTTAAGTAGGTGCCTTGGGTGACATGAGGAATCTAGTGGGTGCCTTTAGTGGCATTTGAAATACGATTAGTAAGACTTAACCAAACACACATGTAAATGAACATGACTAAGAAGAGGGTTAAGTGGGATACACTAGTGGGGACAAGCTTAGGTGGATAGCTTGTGGTAAGTAATTGGGGGCCCATTTCAACCAGTAACCCAAAACGTATCTTTGTGGGCTCGACCCAAGTCGAGGACGGGACACGCGTACAGGGCTTGACTATATGAGGCCAAACGGGTTAGCGATGGCAACGCAAGTCCAACGGGTTTCATATGCGTGTGTGGACCCGGGCTGGTAGGTAATACGTTGTTGCATCGTGTAGGTACAAGCCGTGCATTCTTTAGATGTATCGGGTTGCCACTTTAGGGGAGTGATACACCCCACTGTGGGACCAGCACGGGTATCTACGAGTAGGGAACCGATCGCAAGTAGGTAGTGGGGTACACCTAGCGGAGATAGGGGCAGGCGGCACCTATGTAGTCAGCTAGGGGTACACGAAGCTATTTATATAATTTCTAAGTGAAGCAAGTGGGATCAACCTTTAGGGTGACTGGTGTGGTGCAGTGTAATAATTATTCGTTAGTAATTAGGTGTGCCTTTAACGTTATCTTTATCTGCTCTTCCATACCCAATAGTTCATAGACATTTCCTTATTTTACAGCTTGTGCCTCAGTCTAATTATTTTGATAATAGTATTGTTAGAATTATCATACTCGCCAGACTTTATGTCTGACACCCTCCATTTCTATCTTCCCCCCCCCCCCTCCAGGTCCTCAGGGTGGGCCCAGCTCTAGCGGAGTTTGATTGGATTGCTTTATCTCTCTTTTGGAAAGCTTGGACAGCTGAAGTAAAGTCCAGCTTGTTATCTTCTTTAATGGCTATTTATGTAATGGGGTTATGTATTTTGTTTTATCAAGATGGATATTGTATTTGATTTTGATTTATGGTTTTATGATGTAACAAACATGTTTAATTTCCGCTGCAATGAAATAAAGTTTTAGATTTCCAAGTACTACTTATTATCTGTCTTGTTGTAATTTTTCTATTCTATATTCACTTAAAACCTCCATGGAAGTTAATGCATTCCCTTTGTGAGTGACATTAATGGACGTGGTGTGTTACAGTATACGATATGAGAGCGCGTATTTGTGATATTTTGGTTTTCAAAAGTTATATATATACAATTAGTATATTTAAGGATGAAGTCGCACTGCACTGGCACCATTAAGGAGATCGTTAATCGTTTTCTCTTTACAGATTGGACAATGAGTTGGTGTACGAGGGGTACGGGTTCAAGAGCCAATAATAGGAATGCTCCTGACATGAGGACGATGTTTACTACCTTCATGCGAGAGATGCTGAGAGATGTCCAAGGAGCAGCTCCTAATGCTGCAAATGGTGGTTGTGCAGCGGTGCAGGCGCCTAGGGCCGATTTTGCCAAGCTCTATAAGGACTACACTAGTCTTGGTAGGAAGCCGTTCCACGGAATGGAATCGACTACAGAAGTTCACGATTGGCTTGATAGTTGTGAGCATATCTTTGAGGATCTGGGAATCAATAAAGAGAAAGCTAGCATCCCGGCAGCTGCAAGGACGGGCTATGAATTGGTGGAACGCTATTAAGGCAGCTACCCTTGAGGATCAAGTTACTTAGAATCAGTTTAAGACCCGATTTAGTGATAAGTTTATCCCAGCTTCCCGGAAGTCAAAGTTGTTTAGGAAATTCCTAGAGCTTAAACAGAATGGTTGGGCAGCCTCGGAATATATTGCTGAGTTCGATACTTTATCGAAGTATGGATTATCTCTTATCGATACTGTAGAGAAGAAGAACGAGAAGTTCATAACTGGTTTAGATCAGTACTTGGGAGAAAGGATTATAAACCATATTGATGAGACTTTTGAATCCATTGTGGGAAAGGCATTGAGATCGGAGAGTCTTTACCCTAAGCCCAAGACTGAAGTCGTTGTTGCATCTACAGAGGGGCCAAAGCCGCAGGCAAGGATAGAGGCAAGAATAATTCTCAGAACAAAAGGAAGCAAAATCAGATCAAGGATGGTCATAAAAAGAAAGAAAGGAAAGATGTAGATTACTTTAGTTGTGGCAAGAAGGGCCATTATGCTAAAGAATGTCGAGCAAAGCCAACAGACAGAAAGTGCTTCAATTTTGGCCAAGTGGGACATCATAAGGATAAATGTCAACAATCTCCTAAAGAGAAGCAGATTGTGGAAGTATATACTATTAATGTTGTTTCTTCTTCGTCGAATGCCCCAACTGCGGCGGAGAAAGGAAAGAATGTCGTTATTCAAGGAATGATTTCTATTTATGATGCTCCTGTTCGAGTATTGTTTGATACTGGGGCTTCCCATTCCTTCATATCTAGAGACCTGGTAGATAGGTTGGGATTGGAACCCAAGATTGTCGATAGACCTTTAGTTGTGACGAACCCGATTGGTGGTTTGACTAGACTTAGTATGATTTGTCGTAATTTGGCCCTATCGAGTCATGGATATAGGTTTTCTTGTGATTGCTTTGTCTTAGGCTTTACTTGGTTTGGCATTATTTTGGGAGTCGATTGGCTTCAAACGTATGGGGTGGCGGTAGACTGTGAGGGATTTTCGGTGACTATTAGGGCGGATGATGGGCAGAGGGTAGTGTTTGGTGGCCTATAGTTGATGGGCAAAATTGTCGCACGCCAACACCCAATGTGTATTTGTGAACAATTATCCAAATAAGCATTAAGTATGTAAATGCGGGGATACACGGCTTTTATAGTATTTCGGCACTAATGCCTACATCCACTTTAATCCTTATTCCTCATATCTTTGGTTGATTACAAGGTTGTACAAGTTTGGACAATAGCTAAGTACAATGTGTTTCAATAGAATAGCAAAATATATGCCTGGTTTATACTTTGACTAAATTGCCCTTCTTCTTCTTCGTTTAAAAGCATTGACTTGGTCAACAATATCCAAGTTTGGTGTTCATGTCCATGAAGCTCAAAGATAGCATAAAATCCTTGTTAATGTTCAAGTATTGAAGCAAAACATGTATGCCATGTTTTAATTATCCATGTCATCTCCTATGGCCTTGGTGGAGGTTTTGGGAGCCATTAATGAGTGTTTGGAGCTCTCAAAGTCCAAAAATTCCAAGGGAGAAGAGCCCCAATAAAAGCCAAGGCTTGGGGTATTTATAGGAGGAAGGTTAGGAGGGAGTAGGTGAGAAATAGGACCCATAAAAAGCAATTTTCGAACCACAAAAGCAGCCTCGTAACAGAAATTTCGACCCCAGGAATTTCGACTCCGAGAATTTCGACCCCGGGAATTTCGAACCCATAATTTCGAATCAAAATTTCAAACCCAAAATTTTGAACCCAGTATTTCGACCCCAGGAATTTCGACCCTAGGAATTTCGATCCTCGGAATTTCGACCTCGGGAATTTTGAACCCATAATTTCGAACCCAGTTGCTTTGTGGTCTTTTTATGCTTGAGCCCGTTGCTCACCAAATACTTGACGTGTACAGCTTTGACAAAAAAGCATGTCAACATTTCTTGCTTGGTCCAAGGAAGGCGTGTTTTGCGAGGATAGGAGAAATCCAAAAACCGAAGCAAGCAGTAATCCAGAGCGAGGTTCTATATTCATAAAACTGAAGAGCCACAACCATGCCGGATCGTATTATCCATAAAACCAAAGCCGATGAGCCAGAAATCCGCTATCGCTTTGGATCAATTAGTGGAAGACCACGATCGCTGCGAATCATATTAAGGAGAAAAATCTGACGATAGCTTGGGATGTATTAATAGAAAGCTAGAATAGCTAGAGTATCTGAGAGATTGGAGGAGCCTAGTAACCTGCAAAGAAAAGGGATACACATAACCATATGTGAGCAATCTTGTCGTGTTACCGACAAGGTGGCAATAGGTCATCATATTTATTTGATGTGTTTGATCCAAGCTGATCTTAAACGAGGCAGGATCATTCTAGGCGACCTTGAACGTGGCAAGGCCAACCGAGTTTATTTGAGGCTATCTTAAACGAGGCATGATCATCTGAGGCAACCTTGAATGAGGCAAGGCCAACCGAGTTTATCCGAGGCGATCTTAAACGAGGCAAGATCAGCCGAGGCGACCTTGAACGAGGTAAGGCCAACCGAATTTTATCCGAGGCGATCTTAAACGAGGCAAGACCAGCCGAGGCAACTTAAAACGAGGCAAGGCCAACCGAGTTTATCAGAGGTGATCTTAAACGAGGCAATATCAGCCAAGGCAACCTTGAACAAGGCAAGGTCAACTGAATTTTACTGAGGCGATCTTAAACGAGGCAAGATAAGCCGAGGCGACCATGAACGAGGCAAGGCCAATCAAGTTTATCCAAGGCGATCTTAAACTAGGCAAGATCAGCCGAGGTGACCTTGAACGAGGCAAGGCCAACCGAGTTTTTCCCAGGCGATCTTAAACGAGGCAAGGCCATCCGAGGCGACCTCGAACGAGGCAAGGCCAACCGAGTCTTTACTAGGCTATCTTAAACGAGGCAAGATCGGCCAAAGCGACCTTGAACGAGGCAAGGCGAAATGAGTTTTTCCAGAGCGATCTTAAACGAGGCAAAGATCAGCCGAGGCGACCTTGAACGAGGCAAGGGAAAACGAGTCTTTACCGGGCGATCTTAAATGAGGCAAGATCAGCCGAAGGCAGTAAATGGGTTCAAGGCAGCATTACATTGGTAAAACGATCGAGAAATGTCAAGAAATCCATTTTATTGATAACCAGATGGTGCATTGTCAAACCAAGAGCCTACCTAGGAATTATACTACTCCCGTGCATGGGTAGGTCGACTCGACCATTTACATTTCAGAAAACCAAAAGATAAAACATCATGGAGCCAGAGCCCTAATATCCTTAATTGACAAAACCAAGAGAGCCAATATCATCGGGTTTGAGAAATCAAAAGGCCGGAACCTTGAAATGAGAAAGCAGTAAATGAGGAGGTCATTATTTGAGAGTCGTAGACCATAAGAAAACTAGAAGACCAAAAAATCAGGAATCCAGGAGTCTGGAATCCATAGGATACTCATGCGAAGGGGGTTTGAACCTTCAGCACTAGAACCAGTGAGAGGTTCAGTTGATGATGATGCCGCCGGGACGGTTGCTAGTCCCGGGCCTGTCTTGATTTCTTTGGGGGGGCCGGTTCTATCCTGGCCTCCCATCCCGAATACGAATAAACTATGCCAGCTCTCCATTTCTGATTTGTTCTTCGATAGAATTCCTCAACAGATGACACTCGTTTGTTTTGTGACCATCGATGTCGTGGAATATGCATTGTCGGCCAGAATCTCTGTCTCTGAGTGGGCTCTTGGACGGAAGGCTTTGTGAAGGGAGCTGTGGAATGAACCTCTAGATAGATTTCTTTGAGAGTATGAGTTAGTTCTGAATAAGTCGGAAACCTTGGTCTCCAAGGTGCATTAAGAACATTTCTCGAAGACCGGCCATTTCTTGAAAGGGGTTACTGATCAGCAGTAGGAACCTTAGCCTTTCCAAGGTCGGACAGTTCCACGCCTTTTACAGTGTTGACATCGACAATCTTTTTGTTATTATTGGCCTTCGCATCTTCTTCTCGAAGGAACCTTTCGGGTTCAAAGTAGAATTCTCCGAGACCCCTCGGCGAGTCTCGATATAGTGAAGTTTTGAAGTCGGATTCATCCAAGATACCAGACACTACGACCATTAAAACCATAGATGGATCGGGTTTGTCGACTGAAGTTACTGCAGCACTAAACAATTTCAAAAAATTTGCATAGAGTCTTGCTAGACTTCTGCTTGATGCCATTGAAAGTCATGACGCTTTTCAGATGGACGATGTTGATTCTGAATTGTTCCACGAATCGAGTAGCCAAAGCTTCCCAAGAAGTGATAGAGTCTGGCTCCAGCTACCCATACGACATTGCAGCTATACCCGTTAAGAAAAGAGAAAAGCACTTCGCCATAACATTTTCCGAAGCAAAAAGGACTTCCATATGTCCGATATATCTCGTAAGATATGCGGTCGGATCCTTGTGACCATCATAGGGTTTCAGATCTGGTAACTTGAAGTCCGGTGGCGGTGGGTTATGTGAGTTCCTTATTTCCAAAGAGAGCGGACCACGAGTCATACAATCCAAGCATACAGAAGAGGCGCTGCCTCGAGTGAATCAGCGGATGATATCCGCGATCTGAGATTCGTTACCAAAAGCGAGCAAGTGATTAATATTATTCAAAGTGTTATTGGTGCCCCAAGTGTTGAATTCCATATGTGGTATCGGTTAATTGAGAAGAATGTTCGGCTGAACTTCACCCCGAGGAGCTACTTCAGGTGCAATCCTGACTCCTGGAACCATGGGAGCACTTCCATCTATAGGTCGCGCTTGAGCAACATTTGCAATAGCAGAGGCTACGACTTGACCAACCGGAGCGTCATGGGCTAAAACGACATCGGGGTTAGGGGTGCCACTGAGTGTAGCGGGGCCGACACCATTCCGAGGAGCAGCGTCGGGTTGTTCGTTAGTCTGTGGGATTTCCCCAATGTCCCGTGTCACGGGTGGAGGTACGTTGGTGCTTGTTCCGATGATGTTTTCTTGTGCGGGATGCCGCGAAGCAGCGCTTCTTATCCTATCCTCGATCCGAACTAGAAAAGTATCGAAAGTGTCTCCCTATCGGTCGACATGAGTGTTCAAATCAGTAGTTAGGTTCTTGATTATTCCATCGACGTTCTCTCGAGTGACGATGTTCGATGGGAGTATATCCACGAAAATTTCATGTTCTTCCTCGACACTTGCTTCTTCTGAGCGAATCACTTGTTTTCGCTTAACCCCCATGCCGGAGGCAAGTAAAATTGAGGTCGAGAGTAGAGGTTGAGGCCTAAACTGAATCCTTAAGCCGAATCTGTGTTCCCCCTTCCTGGCGTGCCAAAATGTTGATGGGAAAAATTGTCGCATGCCAACACCCAATGTGTATATGTGAACAATTATCCAAATAAGCAGTAAAGTATGTAAATGCGAGGAGACACAACTTTTATAGTGGTTCAGCACTAAAGCCTACATCCACTTTATCATCCGTATTCATCATATCTTTGGTTGATTACAAGGTTGTACAAGTTCGGACAATAGCGAAGTACAAAGTGTTATAATAGAATAGCAAAATATATGCTTGTTCTATACTTTGACTAAATTGCTCTTCTTCTTCTTCGTTGAAAAGAGTTGACTTGATCAACAATATCCAAGTTGGGTGTTCATGTCCATGAAGCTCAAAGATAGCATAAAAATCCTTGTTAATGTTCAAGTATTGAAGGAAGACATACATGCCACGTTTTAATTATCCATGTCATCTCCTATGGCCATGGTGGAGGTGTTGGAAGCCATTAATGAGTGTTTGCAGCTCTCAAAGTCCAAAAATTTCAAGGGAGAAGGCCCCTAATGAAGGCCAAGGCTTGGGGTATTTATAGAAGGAGTTAGGGGGAGTAGGTGAGAAATAGGACCCATAAGAAGCAATTTTCGAACCCTAAAAGCAGCCTTGTAACAGAAATTTCGACCTTGGGAATTTCGAACCCTTAATTTCAAACCCATAATTTCGAACCCAGAATTTTGACCCTAGGAATTTCAACCCCAGGAATTTCGAACCCATAATTTCGAACCCATAATTTCGAACCTAGAATTTCAAACCTAAAATTTCAAACCTAGAATTTCGAACCCAGTTGCTTTGTGTTTTTTTGATGCTTGAGCACGTTGCTCACCAAATACTTGATGTGTGATAACTTTGACAAAAAAGCATGTCAACACCTAACTAGTGATGAGGTGATGGCTAGTTTTGTAAATTCGCTCGGCATTCCGTAGGACGAGTTATCAGGGGTTCCCATTGTTGGTCAGTATCCGGATATCTTCGAGAAAGTGACCGGACTTCCACCACACCGAGAGATTGAGTTCCATATTGATTTTGTGAAAGATGCCAGACCTATAGCGATGCCACTTCATCATATGGCACCAAGGGAGCAGCGAGAGATCGGGGTGCAAGTAAGCGATCTTTTGAGGAAGGGATTTATCAGAAGAAGTGTTTCTGAGTGGGGAGCGCCATTTGTATTTGCCACTAAGGCAGATGGTTCCCTTCATTTGTGTGTGGACTATCGCGAGTTGAATAAGGTGACTAGGAAGAATAAGTATCCTCTCGCGCAGGTGGATGATTTGTTTAATCAATTAGAAGGAGCAAGAATGTTCTCTCAGCTAGACCTCGCGATAGGATTTCATCAGCTCCGAGTAGCAGCTGAGAGTATTCCTAAAACGGCATTTCGGACGCCGTCTGGATTCTATGAGTGGTTAGTCATGCCATTCGGGTTGACTAATGCACAAGCATATTTTGTGGATCTTATGAATAGGGTTTTCAGGGATCAATTGAATAAGTTTGTTCTTGTGTTCGTAGACGATATCTTGGTTTCTCGAGGATAGAGGAAGAACACAAAGAACATTTGAGGATAGTGATGGAGGTGTTGATGAAACACCAATTGAAAACGAAGTTTTCTAAGTGTCACTTTTGGAGGAGGGAAGTGAGTTTCTTGGGCCATGTTGTTTCAGAGAATGGTATTGCCGTGGACCCTGCGAAGGTGGCAGCGGTACAAGATTGGTCTATGCCCAAGAATGCAACAGACGTGAGAAGTTTCTTGGGATTGGCTGGATAATATCGTAAGTTTATCCAAGACTTCTCCAAGATAGCGGCACCGTTAACTCAGTTGACCAAGAAGAGTCAAGCATTCGTCTAGGACGAAAGGTGTGAGAATGCATTTAAGGGTCTCAAGGAGAATTTGATGAGTGCACCAGTGTTGGTTGTTCCTAAGGGGAACAAAGAGATGACGGTATACAGAAATGCTTGTGGTATCGGACTAGTTGTTGTATTGATGCAAGGGGTAGGGTTGTAGCCTACGCTAGTCGGCAACTGAAACCGCATGAGAAAAGATACCCTACACATGATTTGAAATTGGCAGCGATTGTGTTTGCACTGAAGATGTGGAGACATTATCTCTTGGGAGAAAGATTCGAGTTGTTTACCGATCATAAGTCGTTAAAGTATCTCTTCTCTCAGAATGATCTAAATCTCCAACAACAAAGATGGTTAGAATTCTTGGCTTCATATGACTTCGATATCGCATACACACAAGGAAAGGGCAATGCGGTAGCCGATGCATTGAGTAGGAGACATGCCAGTTTAGGGGCTATGTTTCTTGAATGGAAGCAATTGGAGTATATCGCGGGATACGATTTCAGACCCAAGTACGAATTGAATCTCGAAATGTTAGCGAGTTTGACGATCAGACCCACTTTGATTGGGCGGATTGGTTCCAGTCAGAGGGACAATCCTAACTTGTTGGAAATCATCTTCAAGTTGGAGATGGGTATCGATGAGGAGATGAACAAGTATGGCTTGATCGAGAAGGATGGCTTCGAAAGAAGGGGAGACTAGTTGTGCCCAATGTCAATGGATTGAGGGATGAAGTGCTTAGAGAATGTCATCACTCAAAACCGACTATACATTTCGATGGTAACAAGATGTATCGAGACATGAAGCAGACTTACTACTGGGAAGGGATGAAAAGTGACGTTGGGAAGTTTATATCCAAATGCATGAATTGCCAGCTAGTTAAAGCTGAGAAAAAGAAGCCTAGTGGATTGTTGCAACCATTGGAAATTCCAGAATGGAAATGGGAACAAGTCTCAATGGATTTCACTGATGGGTTACCAAGGACTAGATCAGGCCATGATAGCATTTGGGTGATTGTGGACCGATTGACCAAGAGTGCAAGTTTTATACATGTCAAGTCGAATAGAACAATAGCTAAGTTAACAGAACTGTATATGAAGTGGGTAGTGAGATTTCGTGGAGTACCCAAAGGCACTGTGAGTGACCAAGATCCGTTGTTTACTACTGGATTTTGGAAGAGCTTACAAGAGGCTTTAGGGTCAGGATTACATCTCAGTACCACGTACCATCCTCAAACCGATGGTCAAACAGAGAGGTTGAATCGAGTATTAGAAGATCTCTTGAGAGCTTGCATATTAGATTTTGGAGGATCATGGGTTGATCATTTTCATCTGGTTGAATTCACATATAATAATAGTTATCAGTCCAGTATTGGTATGGCTCCATTTGAAGCTTTATACGGAAGATCGTGCAATTCACCATCATGTTGGTTGGAGAGCGGTGAAAAGTTTGTGCTTGGGCCAATTGTAATAAGACCGCCCAAGATAGGCAGAAGAGTTATGCTGATAAAAGACGAAGAGATTTGAAGTTCTCTGTTGGCGACTTGGTATTTTTTAAGATCTCTTCGTTGAAAAGAGTGATTCTATTTGGTAGGAGAGACAAGTTAGCACCAAGGTTTGTTGGTCCATTCCCAGTTCTGAGCAAGTTGGGAATTTAGCGTATAAAGTTGGATTACCTGACAAGATGGCAGGAGTTCACAACGTATTTCATGTTTCCCAGTTAAGGAAGTTCATGCACGACCCCTATATGACTATTTCACCGGATCAGTTGGATGACATCGAAGTAGAACCCGAGGCAGTTGGGAACCGCAGGCCGATCTGTATTGTTGAGTATGATACGAAGAAACTTCGAAGGAAGGCGGCAAAACTGGTCAAGGTTCAGTGGGGTGGTAACGAGCATGACTGTACTTGGGAAACATAGGAGTGCATAAGGGAGTCGTATCCATAACTCTTTGCCTAGTAAGATTTTAATTACAATTTAGATATTTCGCATGCTAGGATAGACTTGTTGTGTTATTATGTGTGTTTGATTGTTTGTAAATGGCTGATAGGCATGCGGGACCCATTGTATGTTTTGGTTAAGGAATTTCGGGGGCGAAATTTCTTAAGGGGGAGAGAGTGTAACGACCCGCATTCTACGCATCGAAGGACGGTAGAATATTTCTTTCATTTTCATACGAGGTTGTATAGTCGTGTAACTTAGGGGAATGACTATTGGGGTCATTTCCCATATTCACGATTTTTGCCGATTTTTAAATGATCATTTTGCCCCTAGAAAATCTTATTTCGCCTATAACTTTTGATTAGTAAGGAGTTTTGAACTGAAACCACTTCCATTAGATTCAGATGATAGTTTACCTTTCTGTAGAGTGGTTACATTAGCTAAACGAACTTATCGTTCAAGAGATATGGCTGAAACAACGTTTGGAAGGTGAAAACAGCTTAAACGGGCCAAGTAGGTTGATTAGTGAATGGGCCCATAACCCATTTCGGGATTAGGTTTATGGGGGGAGGCTTGAATCAGTTAGAAAACGATCTCATTTCAATTTCTCAGTCGTCTAAAACATTTCTCTAGTCCTAGTCATGGCCTCTGCCTTCTAAATTCATCCCAAATCGCTTTCTAATCGTGTATTAACTTAATCTACATCAAATCAACACCAAATCAGAGTTGGAGCTGCTGTGTTGCATAGGAATTCGACCCAAAATAGTAGAGTTTTTTGGCTAAGGTGAGTAATTTGCATTGTTTTTCACTAATTACAGCAATTTGGGGTGATTAGTGTTAATTATCGAAATTATAAATCAGAAAAATATGGAAAAATATTTAGAAACTCTTAAATATTATTTTATGCCTCTTTAAGAAATTTGGGTTAATCTAGACATATTTTGCTAGTCCTATAGTTAAAACATGCTTAAGGGGATTAAGAGGAAAATCATGCTTTTGGGGTATGTTTGATCTTAAATGACTTATATGCTTGATGTTTTGACCTTGTTGATTAATCCTATATGTTGTTACTACTGTTTGAAATGTTTTATGATTGCTTAGTAAAGTTAGAATGGTTGAAAAGCCGTCGTATTGCGAAAATGGACGATATATGCTCGTTGGAAAATGTGCAGGGTTTTAGATCGGATCGGATTATAGGGATCGGATCGGATAGGAGAACCTGGTAAAGAAATTCGAACCGGACTGGAACTTGGCATAAGAGGCTTGGCAAGAAGGATGGCCATTTGCATAGAGCTGGAGCTAGGTTCGGATCGGAAGCGAGGGTGAGGTGATCGAATCGGAAATGGTGAGTACAAACCAAACCGAGCCAGGACTTGAAACACCGAACCGAACCGGATGAGGGCACCCGAACCGAATGGAAGATGGAGCAAGGAAAGGAAGGTCAAACCGAATTCAATGACCACACCAAGTCCATGACCACCAAACCGAACCGGATATGGAGGCGAGCCGAACCGGATATCGAGGCGAGGCCGAACCGAACCGGGTTTGACCCTCTTTTACTACTACGCGACGAATCATCTGAAGACCAACTCCAATTCGACCAAAACCCAAGATGCAAAGGAAGTACAAATGGGAGATTATTACTCAGGATCCAAATGGGGATCAACGAGTTAACTTCTTGAGTTGGGCTTTGCTGCAGGATGTGTGCAAAGGGGTTGTCGATGTCTATAGCTTTGACTCACCACTCAGAGACAAACATTGGCTATGGATCAGTGCTGCGGAGTTGTCACGACTCCATAGAGCAAAGTGATCGTAGTATGGCTATGAGCCAGTGTAGTGGAGTTGTTATGACTCCATGGGGCAGAGTGGACATAGCAAAAGATCAGTGGTTATGAATTAGTGCAGTGGAGTCGTCATGACTCCATGGGGCAGAGTGATCGTAGCAAAGAATTGGGTGATCAAATTGGTAGAAATCGTATAATTTACGCACAGAGTGAGAGATTTGAAGATGATTGCTATGTTTGATGTTTGCTATTATCATGACATGCTCACCCCCTCCCCATTATTTTCACACCATGTGTTAGTGTCACCTTAGAGTATTGTACATCCTGTTGTGCTAACTCTTTGGTTGCAGGTCCAAGTTCATGTATGGTTATGTATGGTTATGTATACATGTTATTGTTCTGTTTTTGCTACTTATTGCTCATACCAGACTCTTATATGACCCAGAGTTTTATATCTCTTCTTATTACTCTAGGTGCTCCTAAACGAGCAGATTAGAGACAGGTTAGCTGGTTATGCACGAGTAGCTGTCCGGAGACGAGTAGGAGGCTTACATGTATCATTTCCATATATTCTCTTTGTATTGTTGTTGGTCACTACTTTGGGCATTAGTAGTGTACCTTCCTATTTTTCTTCAGAGACAGTTTTAAAAGTTGTAATAATGATGGTTTGGGCCATAAGCTGTATTTTGAATTTTTCTGTTGCTATGATGGTTTAGTTTTCAGCTTAAGCACTGTCTCGCCTGTTTTATATTAGATTAAGTTATTATTATATTTTGTTCCACGGGCTGTGAGATATACTACAGGTTCTTTGATGATTCATCGCCTTCTAACTTTTCCTTTGATGACCGTCCCGTGCTGGTTGGGCATCGGTACAGCACATTTTCGAAGAAATGTCGGCTGGTGCGGGGTGAACCGTCACACCTAGCCTTTTTTTTCTCCTTTGTCTTCCTCATGCATTAGGGCCATATCGACAATCTTTTCGAAAGTGGCCCCCATTGGAATACGGGACATGGCTAACCCATGCAGAGGCTCATTCAGCCCTTTAGCAAACCGCAAAGCTCTTTTGTGCGGCATATCCACCAACTCTAAACCGAACCTTGCTTGCTGGTTGAATTTATTCACATACTCCTTTACCGACAAGTTTCCTTGTTTGAGTGCTAAGAATCTCTCCATCTGCATGCTTCTTTCGGCTTGCGAAAGAAATTTCATTTCGAACCTCTGTCTAAAATTTTCCCAAGTTTCCACTGGGCGTCCAGCTTGGGTGACTTCCCACCAAAATGAGGCTTCGTCCTTCAGTAGCCAGGCGGCTAATTGAACCTTCCTTCTATCCTCTACTTCAAAGATTATGAACAAGTCCTCAGTCTCCTTGAGCCAATTCCGAGCTTCAACGAATGTCTCATTCCCATGGAACGGTTTCCCTCCCATAGCACGGAAGTCCTTGCAGATCTTGGTGAAGTTGTCTGCTCTTGGAGGGGGAGGAGGAGGAGGAATGACCGGTGCAGCTAGGGGAGGAACATTTCCTTGGCCTTCGGTAGGTGTCGTGGCCTCCAAATACCTGTGGAACCACCCGGGTATTGTGACGCCCTTTGGGATATTAGGAATGTTTTATTCCCCAGACATGATGAAAAAGGAAAAGGAAGAAATTTAGATAAAGGACCTAAGGATATTACATATGGCTTTTTGGGGAATGTTTTTCAAAATAGACTTTTCTTTTTGAAAATGCTTTCTTTTAAAATAATTTTGAAAATAATTTTCAAAAACTTTATCCAAACTGGTAACCTTCAGCTCTTATACTAAGTGTGACACCCCACATCCGTTAACGTCACTCACTAATGGAATGCATTAAGTTTCATGAAGCATTATAGTTAAACAGGCACAAAATAATTACAAGACAGATATAAATAAGATAGCAACAAAAATTTAAATTTTTATTTCAAACATAAATCATAATGTCGTGGTCCACAATACCATAAGTTACAAAAACCATTACAATAAAATAACTTCTGTCTTGCACCATCCGAGTACATAAGTATATATAGAGCATAATTCCCCATACAAAAGAGTTAAGCCATAGTATAGACAAGAACTTGAGCCATACTTCAGAAGTATCTCCTAGCAAGATGATGTCTGAGTCCTAACTAAGCCTGAGTGTTTCCTACCTAAAAACTTAGTGGGGAGGAGGGAACGGAAGAAAGAAGGAGAAATAAAAGGGTCGGACATAAAGTCTAGCGAGCCTAGTTACTTTTAGCTAATAAATAAATAAAAGTAACATGATAGGCATATAAACTGGATAAGAGAGATCATTACATAAATGGCAGGTGTGACAAGATAGACAGGATAAGGTGTGTACACTTTTCTAATGATTACTTTGCACTATTACTAGTATAACCAGAATGAGATGATTCCTTCCACTATAAGTTGGTAGACATAGGGCATACATCCAAGTGTACCCTACACTACCCTAACGATCGGCTCCCTACTCCGTAGATACTCTGTGTTGATCCCACGGTAGGTTGTATCACGTCTTTAAGTGGCAACCCTCACTAATATGCATAGCCCCATATCTACAGGTGTCACAGTCGTCTTATCCCCCTCTGCCCGACTCATGCACGCACATGGCCCAGTCGGTTTGCGCCGCCCACACCGTCTTCCACGTTTGGATCTCTAACAATCAGTTAGTAAGTGTGTCCCCTCTCCGAATAGTACAGAGTACTTTTATTTGATACCTACTCTGGGTTACTGACTGAAATGGGTCCCACACAATATGATACAAGCTCTCCCCTTTGTCTTGTATCCCCCACTAGGTTTTCACTGACTATGTATACCATTAGGTGTCTTTAATTATATAGCACTATACTAGTTATGCTTACCCTAAAAGGTGTCTTCAATTACATAACTCTATTATTTCCTCCGGTTATGTATACCACTAGGTGTCTTTAATTACATAACCTTATCAGGTTAAGTCTGTGGGCCCCACTATCCAATCAATTTAATTAACCCTAACTTCAATTCATAATCATACAATCCCAATGGATTAGATTTGGTTAAGTAGTACAATTCATTACCATGTCTATTTATGGTTTATAATGGGCTAGACCTCCCACATTAGGCCTACAACGTGTGGATGCTGGATATGTCGGTCGGGTCCGGGCAGTCTTATTCCACAGTTGGGCCTAACCTCGTGTCTTAGCCCGATTTGTATTTGCGTACTTAGACCTCCCATATTAGGTTCATCATTAGTGGCTACTGGATATGTCGATCGGGTCCGGGCAGACTTCCACCACTAATGCAACCTAACCTCGTGTCATAAGTACATACAATTCCTAATTGTAATTACTAGACATTCCATGATTAATTAATTAATCAATTAACTAAACCTTTCCCTTTTTAGTTGTTAATGTCCATTCTACCCAATAGTTTGAATTAAATGTCCAAAAATGTTCATATTCAAATTATGCCATATTAACCCTTTTTCCCATGTTCCTTAACTAGCGTCCTTATAAAATTGGTAGCATGCCTAGGCTAGATAATAGCCTAGCCATAAACGATAAAAAGAAAAAAATAGTAGGAGTGTAACAAAAGTGATTGTTCAACTTGGCATAGGCATATACTATCATGGTGATAAGGTGCATATACATACTGGCATGGACATGTAATTAACATCATAACAATATGGACATAAGACTGGTGAACTTGTGGCTGTCAATTGATTCAAACATAACTATGTTGTCTGAATAAGCATAGTAAGATCTAAATTAGCAATTTAGATGTCCAATTGGTTTAGATCTAACATAATAAACACAAGGGGATAAATTAGATCACATAATTCAGATCCAAAGGTTAAAATAGATCTAACATCATTAGGATTACATGATAGCATGCTTAGATCTGAATATGGGTTCACATGTCCAATTTACAACATAACTAAGTTGATCGCAATATGACAGGTGAAAGGTGATTTACATAAAGAGTTGGATCTAACCAATATTATAACTATCCAAATTAACAGATTTACATTAACCACAATATAGTTATAATTCAAGATACTAAAAGGCGACATAATAGAATAACCACAATTGCATTGGATCTAGAGAAATAGATCTACCATGACATAGTATAAGATTCAACAATAGCATAGATTCATAGTTTACATCATATCCAATTCATAGTCTTTCATAATTCATCTTTTATTCTTTTAAATCTAAAACCAACTAGAAACTCACAGCGTTTGGTTTAGAGAATAGAGAAAGAATGGATCTTGAATTTGTGGTTTTTTTTTGTAGAGTTGAATGTTGTACGTTGTTGAATAAAACGAATCTATCTCCGTTCGCACACCGGCAACAGGAGAATTGGACACATATATATAGCTACTAGGCGACCTAAAACCGAGTGCCACATCAGCCCTAAGGGTGTCGACACCCCTGTGGGTGGGTCGACCCATAGGTCGACACCCCATAAGGGGGGTCGACCCCGGTGTCGACACCCCTCTAGGGGGGTCGACCCCCTAAAGCGGGAAATCTTCCGCCACTTTTCAATTTTTGAATTTGAACTGTTCTGGATAAAATTCTGACTCATCTCTGACTTATACATGACTTATATATATATATATATATATATATATATTCTTTCTACGCGTATACAAACTTAAAACCCTCATAACTCCTCAACTCGGTGTCCGTTTTACGCAAACCAAACGTCTATCTTACCCAGAATTCGGAGACGGACACGATGTCATATTTTGTTTTCCTTAATTCTTAGTATCAAATTAATTATTATTTAATTTATACTCTTTTAGTGTCGTTAAAAATTCAGGGTGTTACATTTCGAGGACGAAATCCTTCAAGGAGGGGAGAATGTAACACCCAATATTTAATTTAATAAACAATAATTATATGAAGAAGATAATAAAATGAATATTAAATTATAAAATATTCAGAATTGGCTAAAACAGACTTTACCATTGCATTCGTTACGAAAGTCTGAGTTAGATAGACTTTTGGTTTGCTTAAATCGGATTATGTATGAAAAAGATACGACCTAAAGAAGTTAGAAATAAATTAAACAATTAAATAAATAATTAACTCCGGAAAGTGCAATGGTACTAGGGTGTCCCGACCTTACGTGGGTCGACCATGTGTCAACCCAGGTAAGAGATAGGTCAACCCACCTTCAGCCAGGCTGAGAGCTTGAACCTGTACAATTTTCTTGTTTTTTTTGTTTGCTGACTCAACGGTGATGTGTATTCTATAGTTTGATTTTAAAACCTAAGATCTTATAGTTTATATTATCCTATCACACCTATAGATATATATATACACACACACACACTAGCAACCCTCACTATTTTTCTATACAAACATTTCTTCATCTTCTTCCTCCACAAAGCTATGTTTCAAAATAAAATAAGAAAGGGTTATAATTCTTCTACAAATATTTCTAAGGCCTTTTCTGGATCTAATACAAGTCACAGTGAGTTTCACATTATTTTTAGATTTGCAATTTAAAATGGATTTTGACAATAAATATATTGGATCTGAAAAATATTAGTGTTTATAAGTTTATTCTTATATGTTATTGTTCTTTTAATTATTATCAATTACCTATTCATTTTTCATTTACTATTTGTTTCTATATTCATCTCTCTTCCTTATTCTTTTTTCTGTCACTATTTTATTACAGTTTTATTATGCATGTTTTATTAGTTTGTTCATATCTGAGTTCGGTTATATTTATCCCTTTTTCTGTCACTTTTATGTTTTACTGTATTTTCATATTTAGTATTATTGACCTGTCTTGATGCTTCTTTATCTCATGCTTATACTAAAAATCACTGGAACTCGCCAGACATTATGTCTGACCTATTTTGTTTTTCCTTCTCTCTCTTACTCTTCCTTCCCAGGTTCTCAGGGTGGTGGATTGCAGCAGTGACTGTGATTCTTCGATTCAACTTGGACTAGGACTATTTCTTACTCAATGTATTATTTCAATTTCAGTTCTATGATTATTGTTATGATCCATGAGAGATATAATTTTTATGGTTTTCTACTTGTAATCTGATGGTTTATGTTTCCACGAGACAGACGTTTTATGTCTATGACTTTATTTGAAACTGTAATGTTATACTTGTTTAAATAAAAAAGTTTGAAAAGTTTTCCACTACATTTTATATTCTATTTTATCAATTTTAGCCTCTGTGATGTACTACATACCTATTGCGCTTCACAGAACTTAATGCATCCTCATATGGGTGACATTAAGGGATGTGGGGTGTCACAGGCTATAAAGAAAGAAATGCTAGAGCTGAGACCGTATCCTTTTTGCAATAACTCATCTAAGCAAATGGCGATAATAGCCGCAAAGCAGAGTTGGAGAATAATGAGAATAGCATTTGTCAGCACCAAGTTGGCCGACACTTCCATACATTCTAGATAATATGCAACCGCCTTGCCAAACAGCAGTAAGAACACCAGGGATGGAGCTATGTTGCTTGTGTCCTGGGCTACAGCCCGTGTCTTTGTAGAATTATTATATAATTACTATAGTCATTAAAGTAAAGTTACTCTTTCCTTTAACTAAAAACAAACAGAACGAGTTGAACAAAGTATATGCAAAATAATATGCATGTTAATTGAAGTTGAAGTGGATGAGAACCAAGCATATGCTTAAATTATAGCACAATGTTTTGTACTTATTTTACTGCTGTTTGTTCACCTTTTGTTTCAAATTTAAATTGTTTGTTCTTGCGTTTAATTCTATTATTTTCATATTTATGTTTCTTTCATTTCTTAGCTTCTCATTTTCCACTTCCTTGGGTGGTTTTATGATACATTTAAACAAGCGGTTCATACATGACTGGAGAGAGTGATCATGGTCTGATGCTACATGGAAGTGAAAATGATGTGATGATGCCAGGATTTGATCCCTATTTTTACGGCTGAAAGGCCAATACCTTAAACAACTATGTTTCGTTCTTAGATTTTTTTCAATTTTCATTTCACCTTCCGCTGTTATGAAATTAGACATTTTTAAATTTAGCAATTACTTTTCATTCTTTTATGTATTTAGACGAAGTAGCAATGTTATAATAGCCTAGGGTGATCTCAACTCCTGGCTCTATCCTTGAAGAACGCTAAGCAATTTTTGAGCACCATTTCTGAGATATACAATCGATTGCATAAGGCTTAAATCCCATTCGTCCAACTATGATTAGGAACAAAAAAATAACTACAACATAATAAATCCAAATTGATGCCCAGTGCTGCGGTATAACTAAAACATTCATCAAACCGACTGTTAGGGAGGTTTGCTTACTGTGAGTTGACCAAAATCAATTTCTCTGAAGCCAAAAAATACTTCTCTTTCTTTCATTTTGTTTCTTCTGCGTTTAATTTCCCAATATTTTCTCCTTCCATTTCGCCAGGTTCTTCTAACCCTCCGATCACCGCTTCTCTCTCCGTTTCTGCAGGTTTCTATCACTTCATAATCTTGCCGAATTTCTATCAAAACCTAGAACCTCTGCCCCTTCTTCTAATGCATTGGCAATTTTGAAATTTTCCTCTAAAAGCACATTACTTCTGGATTCAGATTTATTTGGAGATGGACATAACTTAACTCTCCTTCCTAAGGCTCGATCTTCCTTTGATTTGATTTCCATGTGAGCATTCAATTTGATTTTACTATTTTTGCCAAATAACAAAAGCCAAATCCCAAGTGATATAGAATATGGATTATTAGGATCGGTGCTTTTCGATGCATCTTCGAATCGTCTTTTAAACAGCGATCATCTCGGTGACAGTGAATCATCTCCGTTTGGTCCTATAGGCATGAACTTTTCTTTTAATGATTTGCTTATGTAATTATCGTTTTATTCAAGTCGTTCAGAATTTAATCTTGAGTAAATGATATTAATGCTCACAAATCTAGCAATAGAATTCAATTTTTTATATTAAAGTATGATGTTTTTGTAATTTTTAATTATCTTCTGGTTAATTAATCAAGGTTAAATCTGAAGTCATAATTCGTAGAAATTTATGATTAAGTTACATTATATAAATAGATGTAAAGTTGTAATCATTGTTTTGTCTTGATAATTTTACGGAATTGAGGTTTTGTTTTTTCTATTTTACTTTGTACAACCATTATATGCATATATATTGAAGTGTAATATGTGTCTTTTAGAATAACATACATGAATCTTTATGCATTCATTCATTTACAGAGACATATTGATTTACAATGTACAACTTATTCCTGTATATTAACACCAAAAATTGCACAAAATTCTATTTTGTTTGTTCATCTTATTTTATTTTACTTTGTATAACCAAGTTGTGACATAAGCCGAATGAACACAACGGGAAAATAGCAGAAATTTGCTCCCTTCAGAAGAGAGCTCATCAAAAAGAAGGTCATTTATGTCCACATCGAATCTGTCATTTGACACAAAAGTAGAGCAGCCTGCATTAGAAACAGACGGGTCTGGGGCATTGCGCTTAGGATGCTTTCTCGGTCTGCCACGTCCACGTTTATAAAATGGGCCCCGAAATAGGTAGAAAACCGACATGGGGAAGCATGTCCTTGTTAGATGGCAACATGTGAAAATGGAGTGCACATGAAGATAACTAAGAAGAATTGGCTGAGCGAGATGCTGGCACAGCACTTGAAGACCCACCCGCTGACATAATAGATGTTGGACCAATAACCAGGCCGGAGGCTTGCAGCAACCAAAAACCAGCCCCTGATAATAATTGAGAGTCAGCTACTGTGTTACTGATAATGTCAGGAACATATTTTTTGATCTGGCAAAGCATAGCCTCTTTCTGAGTAGATACCTCATACCAGCATCATGAAATTCAAGGTTAAGCATGGCCAGGTGGAGATCCGCCATTGGTTGTTGTGAACAGGGTTTATAGGTTGACGCTACATTGGTGCCGGAAGCAAACTGAAGTAGAGACAGTCTGCGATTTCATAAGCTTGCGTTAAAAAGAAGCTGTGAAAGATGAAACTTATCCAAAGAAGATGCGTACTGCCAAGGAAGAGCAATGCCAAGAGATTCACATGAGGCACATATGGTTGTGGCATCAGCAAACGCTGGACTAGCAGTATCCAATGCTTGAGCTTGTGTCAGCATATCCTTGTGCATGTCAACGAATGGCATAGAGCTGAAAGATATCTCGCGTCATCAAGTAATCTATTTTTGACGATTTATGAGTGTCCATCGTGTGTCACTTCTATTTATCATTTATGATTTTGGATTTGCAATTGTGATTCATCTGTGTTAACTTATAGATTCTTTTGTTTTGTGATTTTTTGTATTAATTCATCGGTATACCCTAAATTTTTAGATCTCGCTATTTTCTGTTAAATTTTTAGTCTTTCATTCCTCTGTTTTAGCTCGGTTTCATGCTTTAGAATTGAGTTAGGTAATTTTATTAACACCATCAACATTTGCAGATTCTTTTCATTGAATAAAATTGATGGACTGTGTTATAGCTGACGTTGTTTTTTCCATTGAGTGAAATTGAGAGTTATGACTATGTGTTGTATTATTGTGATTAGTTAACTATAATCATTGTTATGCATCATGCAAAGTGGATTTGAACTTTTTGTTGTTGATCTGTGTTATATTTGGAAACTATGGCTAAGCTAAGTGGATATAGTTTACGTTTTAGGTAGGCTTATTAGCGTATATTTTAGCAGCGAATACTTCATGTTATGCGCATGTGATTTACTTTCTATCGAGGTCATTTGACTTTGCTTTTTCCTTTATTTGACTTACATTTTTTCATTTTTGTCAAAATTATTTTAGTTTTGTGTACTCGTGAATGTTTTAATGGCTGGGAGAAATCCACAAAGAGGGAGAAACTTTTTTACTGCTAGTTTAGTTGATCGAAAAGTAAACAATAAGAACTTGTGGTAGCCAAAAACACAAAAGTGTAGGTGCTAGAATTAGTATAGTAACCTATAACAATGATAGAGCAATTTGTATAAGGCCTGAGGTAGCAACTGAAAGAAAGCAATTTGTATCAAAGAGTAGTTCTTCCACTCATGAAAATCATGATCTTCAATTGTTCCATCTCAATCGGCATCAGATATCTTCTTCTTTTACGTATTTGTTGGTTCGGAATGGTTTTCGAATATAATTTCGATCCCGATCTTTCCGTACCAACAACACATAGGGCAAAATTTTGATAGTCGGTTAGTTAACTACCAAAATAAACATCCATACATCCATAAAAATAAAATGGATCCATTGGTTTAGTACACAACATCATTTGACTTTTTTACTTTCCCATTCATTAATCAAACCCCTTTAAAACTTCCAACATTTGAAACATAACTTCTTATTTCAAAAATAAGATTATACTCAAACCCTTCCACTACAAGAAAAGCTGTATATAGTGACAGATTTTTAGCAATGGAAAATTCCATCGCAAATTAGCGATGGATTTTCATGGACTTTGTAAGGGATAATATTTTGGATTTTATATGTCAACTTATTTTAAATTATTACCGTCGATTCTAAATTCTATCACTAAATTATTGGAAATTGTAGTACTTTATCATCATAAAAAATATAACGCTAAATTCCGTCGCAGATAGAGGCTATTTACCATCGTCCAAATTTTGACGCTATTTTTACAGCAGTTTTTTAAGAGATTTGAAAAGGTCTTTAAAATTTATTATTTATAAAATGTTTTACATTTGTTTTTTTACTTAGTAATTAATAATTAAATATAAATTTTAAATAATTAATGTTAATAATAAATAATAACTATTAAAAGTAAATAATATTCAATAGTTAGTATTGATTAATTACTATAAAATATAAATAACAGGTAATAATAATTAATAAGATAGATTAATATTCACTGTTTAATTAAATTTGTTTTAATAATCAATGACTAATAAGTAATCTTTAATACGACTAAAGAATTACTATCAAGAAATTATTTATAAATATTCACTTTTAAGAAATTAATTAGTATGTATTAATTAATATACAATTTGTAATTAAGAAAAACAAAATGTTCAAAGTTTAAAAATAAGAAATTGAATGAATATTAAAAAATTTCTAAATTCAAACATTACCGTACAAGTTTCAGAATTTTCTAAAATATATTTTAAACTATTCATAAAATTTAAATACAAAATTTTGAAGTTTTCATAAGGTTCAAAAATATTTTTTAAAATTATCTAAAAGTTTGTAAAATATTCAAAATTTCAAAGAATTCCGAAACGTTAAAGAATTTCAAAATTTGAAAAATAGTAACACTGCGTTGAAAAATTGTTACTTCCATGCATATATATACGGTTTTCAATTGTAACTATCTTCTATGGGGCATTCGTTTGAACCTGAATCTTGATAAAACTTTATTTAAAGTTCACCCGTTGTTGTTTACTGTTCGTCGATGGATATATCCATGTAATAGTTAATATTGAATAATTAATAATTAATAATTAATAATTAATAACTAAATAACAATAGTGAATTATTGATTTGAAAATTAGTAATTATTAAAATAATTTTAAGTAAAAATAATTAAGTAGTAATAATTATAAATTACCGGATAATATTTAATAGTTAATTTGAAATATGAAATAATTTATACTAGTGATTAATAAGTTAATAATAATAAATAAATAAACATTAATTGATTAATAATTTATACAAAACAATCATTATAATAATTTTTTCTATGAATTAATTAATGATATGTATTCAAATGAGGTATTTTTATGAGTTAGTAAATGTTTCCAGTTTTCGTAAATTTATATCTAAATTGGTATAAACTATAAATTAATATTAAATATTGAATTCAATACTTAATTTAGTATTATCTAGGCTAAAACCAAACCGACCGATTAAACCGAACATAGAAAAGCAAGGAACAATTATTATCTTTTTATTGATATTGATGCATATTTATGTTTCTTTAAATTTGGCTTTCCTTTTGTACAGAGAACGAACGGATTTTCAGAAACCAAAGAGGCGTTTCTTTTTCCAATATAGACAACCATTCATAATTACACATTTACACCTACTTAATTTGACTTTATTGCCAAATATCAATGTTATTTCTTCATAAAAACACATTCTCTTTTTGGCTCCTCAATTCCGGTCAGAAAAGAAAACTCTATATTCCTGAAAAGTAAAACCCATTCATTTACTGTTCTTTATGGAAACTTGAAAAGAATTATCTCAAATTCTCATATTCATGTCACTACTCATCAGCAATTAGCATCTTCCAATCCAGATATCAAAATTCCCTTGCTAGATCTAAACCAAAAAGGCGGAATCTTCCAATTCTCACTTATCTTTGTTTCTTACGTAAGTAAACCTCTTTTCTAAATTGTAGAATTTTCCACTGGTGTATAAACTAAGTGAAACTAATGGAAATAGTTTGAGCTTATTGGAATAATCTGATTTTAGGATGAAGTTGTGTTAATATCAATAGGATTTGAATCCCTTTTTTGCAAAAAGAGACCTGTGATTTGATGTTGGTTTTGCCTAATTTGAACCTAAAATTATGCTATGAACCAATGAATTGTTTTCAATCCCTTTTTCAGATTCCTTTTTATATGCGAAAAATTCGGTGTAGTTGATTTTTTCTCCTTGTAAATGATGTTTCTTCAAAGCAATTTTGTATTTTGAAGAAAAAAAAACACAATATATGTACTGATGATATGTGAAATGCGATTGAAACTTGATTCTAAGGCATCAATGCAGTATTCATAGTTAATAATAGTATTCATGACAAAAGTTGTTATAGATTAAAATATTACAGTGTGTTCATCTTTACTAAAAGCAAATTTGTGTTTTGTGATATTATACCAGGAACACGTCAGCTCATATATCTTTTGCTACAATGGAGAATCAAATACCAACCACAGCTCCAACTACGATTCAAGCTGTGCAAGATGTATATTCTTTGTACTTTACATTTTCCAATCATTTAATTGATGTCGAACAAATAATTAAGGCTAAAGTACAGTACTATGCTTTCTAATTTTTTTGTAATCTTGTCTTCTACGGAGCAATCCAGATGGTACATGCGCAAAAGAAGCCACAGAAAATAAAAGCAACCAAGTTTGTGAAAGGGTATTATTATTTTCCATGATGAGTTAATATTGTATAGATGATAAATAACATCCTACATACAAAAAAATTTCAAAAAAGAAAGTAGGCATAGCATATGGTTTTGCTGCATGCTGATCAGGTTGTTCATACTAAGTCCATATTTTTGATTTAATGAACTGGATATGTACATAGTAAAAAGGATAGGATGACCAATTGATGTTTTTATTCTTTTTGCATGGATTTTATTTCATGTTACTATGTAGAACATTTTTTTAAGAATATATTGATATATTCATGACAATTTTAAGTGATCATTTCAGGTGCAGCGTTCAAAATTTTGGATTGCAGCTAGACTCAGTTGATATGCTCTGATTTTAGCTTGATTGTGATTTCAGTTTAACTTATGACCATATTTTGAAAGATAATCATTGTTGTATTTATTATCTGCAGTATCATGTTATTGTGAATGTATTATAATCTGTCACTTTTGTGTATTAACAGACTAATTACCTTTAATTGTTATGTTTAGTTGATATCCAACTTATTGTTTATTATACCGGTCAAACGCTCACCTTTATGTATATGTATATGTGTGTGTGGATGTGTGTGTTTGTCTATATATATATATATATATATATATATATATATATATATATATATATATATATGTATATGTGTGTGTATGTATGTGTGTGTGTTTGTGTATATATATACACATATATGTATATAGGTAAATCAGAAGGGGAATATCAACGGATTACCAACAAAAAAGTGAGGGCAAGTTTTCCCCATTTTAATTTCCGTCGCTAATCCCTTGGCAATTAGTAAGGGTTTACCAACTCCTCTTTTAAATAATATTTTATTATAAATTAATTATCCGTCGGTAAACAGTCGGTATATAAATTAAAATTAAATTAATAAATAAAATTTTATTTTTCTTATATAATTAGTAAAATGACGGAAAACTGTCGGAAAACTCATGCTAAAGTTCGTCGCAAAATCTGACATAATTACCGTCATGGTTTTTACCGACCATCATGTTATGCAAGAAATCCGTCGCTAAAGCCAATATAGCAACGGATTAGAAGCGGATTATGCCGCTGTTATATGTTGTTTTTCTTGTCGTGTTCTATTCAACTTATAAAAATTTCAAATTATAGTTTATAATACCATACATGGAAATACTAATTTTACCTCTCTCGACCACTCTCGTTTATATACTAATATCATCCTTGGATAATCATGAAGTCGTTTTAGTTGGGCTATTTATTTACCTCTCAGACCTTGAGTCAACAACATTCTTATCTTCAGGATGGATAGAAGTTTATCAACAAAACTTATCGCAATAATTGCCCAAAAATTCCATTATTACTATTTAAATCCCAAGATTACCACCTTGATTATTATTAAATAATCAAATATCAACATTTATTAAAAAAAATGATTTAATTCACCATTAACTATTTCCATTAACGAACTAATTTAATAATCAATTCCCGTTGAACTGTTGACTTAGTCAACTCAAAAACATGATTAACTTACTAATCAATTCAAATTAGTCTTTTCCATTTAAATTAATTAATAATATAATTAATTTAAATAATCTCATTTACTTTGTTTATTATTAAATATATAATAATCAATATCAATATAATCCCATTTTAATTGTTTCTTAAAACAATTAATCTTGGTTATTAGTCGTTACGTTCAATCTTATTAATATCCTAATCAGGTTTATAAAATCATTAAATAATTACTTAAAAACTAAAATAATAAATACAATTATTTATTTCCATTTTATAAACTTCCATTCAAAATAATAGATTTCAAATTATATCTTCAGTTATAAAATAAATCTTATAACTTCATTTCCATCGATTCACTTGACGGTAAATCAATCTTTACAAAACAGTGTATATTTAGGCCATCTTCTATTAACTCCTCAACCAATATTACCCATTGGTTAATAACAAACAAATGTTGGATTTGGATTCAACAATCAATAATCGAACGATCATCAAATCAGATAGATCAGTTCATATGATATAATATTAAATAACAACATATTTAAGGAATCTGGTTGGATCCCTCCAACATGTCCTTCCCTGCATCTAAAATAGGTTACCTCAAATAAAACAATCCATTCAACATGATAATATAATATCTTCTATAATAAACTTGAATGATTAATTCAACTAATAACGGTCAATAATTCAAGCATCCAATTTATTTAATGCATTTATATTATTATAAGCGTAACCAATAAGGCAAGTTACCTCAATTGGAGATAATCGTTAAAATAACGATTTTATTTCATTTAAATTAAACAAACGTTTAATTTAAAAACACATATAAGAATTTTCATCAAACATATAAACAATCATTAAATCAGCTAATAATTAGCAAATGTAGCACACAAATATTAAACCCGAATTATATAAAATGTAAGTCAGAGAACTAAGTTAGTTTAACTCACATTATTTCCATTTTCGTTAAAGTGGTTCGTTTTCTGTTAAATTAAGCTAATGTTTAATTTAACGAGAAATTCCTATTGCTTCCATTCCTGTCAAAAGTAATTCCAGAATGTAGAGTTCTACGATGCGGTCCCAACGCATTTCGTTTTATTCAATTCTGTCAATATATGTAAGAGTTACACCAATTATAAGTTATATGATTTAATATTAAAATAAATGATTTTCATAAACCATTTTTAAATTAAATTAAACTTAATTACTTTTTAAGTCAAGGCTACATGCCGACTGGCCCATTCAATCAATTCTGTTCACTGCCTCCCATTCGCAGTAGCACACAACTACACCTGTAACGTTCACATGCACACTTTCAATCCCAACATAATGTAGCAATAAGCTATAATTAATTTCCTTAATAATAAGTATAACGTTAGAATTTTTTAACAGTAAACTGGCTGATTCCCTGCACAGCTTCGTTCCATTTTCGTGTTCATTTCCATTTCAGCACCTATTTATAAATACATGAATTATAAGTAATATTACGTCATGATTAAATTAATTAACATTTTAATTATAAAATTAGAGCTACTGATAATTAAGGATTCTAGGTCGAAACGTTTTACTCTTCGTTGGTACCTGCTTTTGTTCGAAACGCACCTAGATAAAATGGTTTCATCTTCACACATCCTATATTCATTTCCAAATCGCGCTTCACGTTGCCATCGTCCTATAGACACACTGGTAAATACAATTATCTCCTTTAATTATATAACTAATGTTAATTTATGTTTTTAAATTTACGAACCTAGGCGGGTTAAACTGTTCACTATTGTTCCCTTCAGACCGCAAACTTGCTTCCAGTACTAAACCCACTCCTCAAAGTTTTCTTCCCCATAACATTCTGCTTCCCCCTGACTTTATTCCCAAGCTTCTACTGTAAAATCCTTCTTCACCCCATATTTTCTTCTTTCCAGAATAACTTCCCTTCCAGTTACCCGTTGCTCATTTCTTCTTTCATGTTACGGTCCTTCTCCTCACCGCAACTGCTCTCATACAAACAACCACCCATACATCACATGGTTGCCGAAAATGAATCCCCACCACTAACCTAATCTCCACACCCAGCTCCGGCAACGACCAGCGCTGCCCGAAAAGCTCTGAACTGCCATCTCTCTCTGCCTCGACCTGCCAAGCTCCGCGTTTTGTCACACCAACCGTAACAGTATGCTACCCACGAACACACCACTTCATTGCTGCTTCCACCACCCACGACTGGACTCCATCACAATTTCATCTACTCGGTTCTTCCACTGTGAGCATAAAGAACCACTTTATCACCAAAAATCCCGAAACCTTACCCACAGTCACACCTCGCCTTCCCGTCCCTGAATCCACGCTTCATCTCTTTCATCCATTCTATTGCTTTTGTTTTACAATATATGCCCAGCTTCTCCATCACCATATAGCTTCTTTTATCCACTCACTATTAACCGAGCCCAACACCTTCAAACGCCACCCTCAACCTCCAACTGGACCAGCTACAAACCACCGGAAGACCCCTTGAGCCCATCAGCGCCACGAGCTCACCTCCTTCTCCAATTCTGGTGTTGATGCAAATGGCTAAATCGAAATGTTTGGTGGAGTTTTTAGTTCGGATTTGTGAAGAAGTGCTTTCGGCAGTTTGATAGAAAAGATAGGCTATGTTATTCTTTGTTTGTTGGAGAGAAACGAGTAAGGCATGTGTACATATAGGTGAAAAAGATAAAGAATATGAACAACATCATTCACGAGTTAATAGCGTAGGAGTTGAATTTAGGTAGTTTAGGGAGGTAGGAATGCATATTTTAATGGAAGTTTAAGAGGGGAGTTGTTTCATATCGTAAAAACAAGTTTTCATTTCATAGCTGTGTATATATGGGTATAGGTTGTATATGCGGCTTGTATATTTTTAATCTGTGGAAACGTAGAAAATGCTCTATTACCGAGTTGAGCCATAGACAACATTCATGCAAGTTGTGCTTCAGAATTTATATCACGTAATTGTTTCATTGTAGATATATGCGATGATAAAACGATGTTAGATAAATGTATTTTTATTCTAAATTTGTTCAAACGTTTTGTTTTAATACAGTTAATAAAATCTTATCACTATTTAACTCTGAACGTTATATGTAACAACCCGCAAATTCTGAACCAATTTAAAACTTTTATTTTAGAAAATTTTAATGAATTTTGAGGTTATAATATAATTTATTTATAAATAATAATGTCTAGAATTTATTTTTAATCAAAGTTAGAACGAATAAATTTAATTTAAATATAAAAGGAGTTAGAAATGGCGTGGTAGTTTTAAAATTTGATTTTGACCTTTAACTGAATGTACAGGATTCAAAATAAATCAAAATTGAGTGAAACCAGAAATATTTAAATCTGTTTAATCATATCTTTCTAATGAATCTGAAAAATTGAAATTTCATAGCGGAAATCAAAAGTTATGGCCAATTCAATTTTTAGAAAGGTTGCTGTAGAATTTATATATATATATATATATATATATATATATTATATGGCCCAAAAGGCTACTTTTCACATATGAAGGAATTTCGACTCGAAACCACTTCCATTGAGTTCGGAATGACGTTTCTGCATTGAAAAACAGTAAACACTTATATATTTTGAGTTTCGGAATTTATTTGTTTAAAAATGTATTTTTAATATTAAATATATTGGCCTTAAAAATAGTCATTTTTCAAACGACCTCCGTTTTTGACGAAACCACTTTTGTTGGAACCGGAATGTCAAATTATTGCTAGATTTCAATTTTTAGAATTTTTTGAATTAATATGTGGGCGTGGCGAAATAAAATGTGTTTTGCTATTTTCAGTTAAATTTGAACGCCTTAAAAATAGCCATTTTTCAAACAGTCTTAGAATTCGACGAAAATAATTTTGTTGGATTTGTATCGTCATAAGTAAGCTAAAAATATTTTTTTTAGAATTTTTTGAGGTCGTATGTGGCCCCGGCATATTTAAATGTACGGTCAATATTTAATTAATTAATTTTTAATGGAATTTTAAATAAAATATATACAAATTTCGGAATTGGGTCCCGAGACCTATCCCATTGCGTTCAGAAGGTGTCAAAACCTTAAGAACGATAGTAAGCAGCCCCAAATCGGAGAAAGTCCGAAAATCCACCTTTTAAGCACATTTTTCGAGATTAAATAATAAAATAATATTAAATCCGAAACACTAATTCAATGGCCAGCCGCCGCCTGCAGTTTTAATGGCTGAAAACGTCCCAAACTTCAATCGTTAATAACTTTTGATCCGCTCAACAAGAGTCGACGTATGATATACCAAATCGAAGAGAATTCCGAGCTCTTTAAATCCGTACGGTGATGATCAAATTTAGTGGAGTATTTTTCGCGAATTCTGGACTGATAGGCCGCGCGTTCGTGGTCGGATTTCGGGGTGGTGGGACCACCGAGTTCGGCGGGCTTCAGGGCGGAGGAAGTCTTGGCCAAGGCGGTTCGTGTGGCGGTGATTGATCGGCGCCAGGGTGGCCGAGGTGTGGTGCGCACGGAAGGATAGAAGGAGGAAGAATGGGTTCGACGTCCTGAGTAACGTGAGCGAACGAAGGAGAAAGGTTTTTTTTTATTTTATTAATTTAATATTTAATTTACGCAATCTTTAAAAATCAATAACTCTCTCATACGAGGTCCGATTGACGAACCGTCAGTTGGTTGGACTCGTCTTTCCGAGAGCTTCGCGATGGCGCAGACCAGAACTGATTCCGAGACTGTAAAATTTTCAGCAAAAATCAATGTGAGAATCTCATATTTTTACAATCTAATTAATTTAAATAATTATTTTATTTTGTTAAATAATTATCTGTATGTTATTTAATCAGATCTGCGTTGTGATGTATTGTGCTGGTTGTTCTGATGGATTATATTGAACTATATTGCGTTGTATTGTATAGATCTGTGTTTGTAAATTTAGATCTGTATAAATTTGTAGATAATAAAATAAAAATTGGTTAACATATTTATATTTACCTTTTATGGTTAAATAAAAGGACATATTTAGTAAACACATATTTATTCACATGTTGTTTGTAAATTAAAGAGCACATCTTGAATTCATTTTTTTTATTATTTACAATTTATGTGTAAATAAAAAGACATGATTGATAAACACATTTTTGTTTACATTTTATTTGTAAATAAAAACCATATTTGAATAACATACTTTTATTTACATTTTATGTGTAAATAAAAAGACATATTTGAGAAACCTATTTTGTTTACATTTCTGTATGTAAATCATATTTAAGAATTATATTTTTATTAACATTTCATATGTTAATAAAAACCCCTTTTAAAGAATTACATCTTGTTTACGATTTATATGTAAATAAAAGGGTAAGTGTTTAGAAAACTACATTTTTGTTTACATTTTATATGTAAATAAAAATCCATTTTTATAAATTATATTTTTAATTGCAGTTTATATGTAAATGAAAATCCATGGTTAAAATAGAATGGCACACAAATATTAGCATAGAAATGAAACATCCTTTTTATTTTGTGTTCTTAACACAATATACACACAGAAAAATGAATCATCCTTTTTATTTGTGTTCTTAACACAAACATGAACATAGAAAAAATGAACTATCTTTTTATTTGTGTCTTCAACACAAAAATACACATAGAAATGAGTCACCCTTTTTATTTGTGTTCTTAACACAAAAACAAACTTGGAAATAAAGTCCATCTTTTTATATACATGCTACAACACAAATATTACATAGTAAATAGAGCTATTCTTTCTATTTGTTCTTAAAACAAATATATGCATAGCAAATAAAGTCATTCTTTTTATTTGTGTTTCAACACAAATATATACTTAGAAATAAAATCATTCTTTTTATTTGCATTTACAATGCAAATATTACATAGAAATATAAGTTTTACTTTTTATTTGCATTCCACCATATAAATAAAAGGTTGGAAATGAAGGTACACTTTTTTTTATTTGCATTCTACAATACAAATAAATATAGAGATTAAAAGTTCACTTTTCATTTGCATTTTCAAATGCAAATATACTTTGAAATAAAAACTGTCCTTTTATTTGCATTTTCAAATGTAAATATACATTGAAATTCAAGTTTATTCTTTTTATTTGCATTTACTAATGTAAATAAACATTCAAAATAAAATTTATTCTTTTATTTGCATTCACAAATGCAAACACATATTGGAAATAAAGTTTTGTTCTTTTATTTGCATTCGCAAATGTAAACATGTTTTGAAAATAAAGTTTGTTCTTCTATTTACATTCAGCCATGCAAATATATATAGAAAATAGAAATTGTTCTTTTTTTTGCATTTACCAATGCAAAATGTATATTGAAAAACAAATTATTCATTTGCATTCACTAATGCAAATACAAACATATATTGAAAATAAAGTTTATTTCTTTGTTTGCATTCATCAATATATATGCATTGAAAATTAAGGTTTATTCTTTTATGTGCATTTATCAATGTAAATATTCAATGAAGCTATAATCTATTTTCTTTATCTACATTTTCCAACCCCAATGTACACACTTTTATACATTTAATAGAATTTGTTTAAATTATACTTTGAAAATAAATTTTGTTCTCTTATTTACATTCACTAATGTAAATAAAATTTATAAACAAAACTATTTTTTGTTTGCATTCCTAAACGCAAATGCTCATTTAAATAAAATTTATTTCTTTTATTTACATTCAATAATGTAAATACACTTTGTAAAGGAGGTTCTTTTTACATGCACACAAATACTTTTAAATAAAATAAAAGTCACATTGGTTATCTGCATTCCTTGTTGCAAACAAAACCTTAAAATAAAGTTCATCTTTGTTTGCAATTCATTAACGCAAACAAACCATCAGATTTAAAATTTTATTCTTGATTTATAATTTTGATATGAATAAAGATTGTTTAAAATAAAGGATAGAATTTAAAAGTTACATTTTAATAACTAAACATTCACATTTTCATCATTAAAGTAGAATAGACAAAAACACTCATTTTGTCTAAATTAAAACGAATAAAACAAAATAGAGCATTGGCATGTTTATTAGATTTGAAACACAAATTATTCATATTTGTAAATTTATATTAGTTAAAACCAATCATTCATTTTTGTTAATTTACATTAGTTAAAAATAATTATTCCTTATAGTCAATTTATACTAGTTAAACCAAATTTTACATTTTGTCAGAAATATTCATTTTTATCAAAATGAATTAGTTGAAGCAATTTATATAAAGATATATATATATATATATATATATATATGTTTGGCAAGATATATATACTTGTCAAGATAGGTTAGTTAAATCAAAATATTTATCATTTTGTTTGCCAAAACAAAATAACCATTTTTGTTTAGAGTTTAAATTAGCAAAATAAAAATTGTCAATAGGGACAAAGTTATTATGCTTATTCATCTATTGCAATAGAGATATTTTCTAGTCATCATTATATGTATTGTGTATTACACTCCCATTCACAAGTTACCCGACTTGTGTATGTGATTGGGACGATAATTTTTCACACATCGCCCAAGTGCACAAATTAGTTTATCATTTGTTTGTTGGTTGAAACCCCACACGGGTGTTGGGATGAAAATTTATATACACTAATCCAAATATTTAATTGTTTGTTGATCGTTAGATCGACAGGCTGTGATGAGCGTTATTATTTAATTTTAACGCTTACACAGTAGACTTTACACTTTGGATGTAAATGGATGATTTGATAATGTGTGTGAAATCCATGTAACCCAAATTAGATGGTAAATGTTTGAGTCGCATTTTGATTCAGGTGTTCTTTTAAATAAGAATATTTTTACATTAGAAATCCTTTTTATATAAAGTATATATATTTTCAAAATATAGATTGTTAATTAAGTATATGTTAAAACAAGGAATATTTGTAAAGGATAAAGAATTTGTAATATAAAGAATACCTTTCATTTAGAGTCTTTATATAAAGAATATTTTTATGATTATTTTAAAATATGTTTTTAAAAGATTACTAGCATTTGCAATTATATTTTGTGATATGAAATAAATTGAGATGTGAAGTGGATTTACCATGGACGATGTTTTAAACGACATTTGTCCTTTAATCCAATTTACATTGAAATTATTATTTGGAACTTAGGAATCTATTTTATAGATTTAAAAGGGCATTTTCTAAAAATCAAGTTTTTCCAATTTAATATATTAAATAGGAATTAAGTGGAAATTCGATTGGTAATAATCGAAATGGGCTTCTGTAAAAGAAGACCGATATTATATATGGAATTTAAGAGGCTTCGCCGTTATTCCATTTATATTATTAGTCCGATACAGAAATTTATATCGATTATGTATTGATTTGATTTCTGTGGATTTCCATATTTTGGAAATTGATTTATAGATTTTATTTTTAGAGTTTATCTTTGATAAAATTAATGAGAATCTTTCAAAATGAATATCTTATTAAAAGAATACTCGGAGTTGGAATATGACGAAATGTGTGATTTTCCAATAGAGGTAATTAGGGAGAAGGACAAACTTTGCCCAAAAATTAGGCTGAAGGACACCAAGTTTTATTTTTAGTCTGAAGGACAAACTTTGAACCAAAATTAAGCTGAAGGAAAATGCTAAATGTAATTAGCATTATATTCAGTTTTTTACACTACACTAAAATGCTAAATGTATTTAGCATTATTCAGTTTTACACTGCAGAAAATGCTAATTATATTTAGCATTGTCCTTCAGCCTAATTTTTTTCAGAATTTGTCCTTCAGCCTAAAAATAAAACTTAACGTCCTTCAGACTAATTTTTTTTCAAAGTTTGTCCTTATGCCTATTTTCCACTTTCCAATATTTGTTTTTATCCCAAAATACGCGAGTTATTCAGAAAGACCGGGTTTAACCCATTCTGAATAATCATCACGACGATCAAGAGTTGAAGATGAAGACGGTGATTGAAGACCGAAGGTTTTCACATCGTTGGGATGATGATGACTAGTATCTTGAATTGGGATTGGCCTTCCAAGGCAAGGTATTTGGTGATGATCATCCAAACGCATTTGGAGATCGACGCAATCCATTTACAAGTCCGCTCTGGGTCTGAGCGAAACAACGTGTCCGTCGATGTAACACCCCGAAAATTCTATAACTATGAAATTAGCAAATTAAAGTATAATTAATTTCAAATCAAAGAACTAAGGGAAACGGGATACGCCATTGCGTTCGTCTCGGAAAAATACGCGAAATAGAGTCCGAGTTTTCGAAAAACGGATATCGTATGAAGAAGTTATGGACGAACGAAGTTGGGCGAAAAACCGAAAAAGGGTCAGAATGCACTGGCGCACTTGGGAAGTGCGCCAGAACAAAAATGAACTGGCGCACCTGTGAAGTGCGCCAGTACATTTTTGACCTGGCGCACCTGCCAAGTGCGCCCAGATCAAAAATGACCTGCTGGCCAGGTCTGGTCTAGCCCTGGCTGGCCAGGTCGGTGTGTGGTCGAATTTCTGTGGTCTGCTTTGTCATTAGGGCTAGGTGGCGGGTTTTTATTGGTCTCTCTTCCTAATGAATGGCTACGATCTAACCTAGCAACATCAATGGTCCTAATCAATTCCTAACCTCTATATAAACAACCCTAGACTAAACCCTAATCTATTCATTCAAAATAAGATTATAGCCGCCATGTTGCTGAGGAACGACAAAGATTAGCCGCCGACTAGAGAGAGAGTTAGGAAGAAAGTTCTAAAGCCTAAAGCAATTCAAGCAACCTAAAGCTAATCAATTCAACAAAGGAATCGTGTCTCTTAATTAGAGAATTCGCCGCAACCATTGTAAGTAGAGTATTACTTTGGTATAATAAACAACTGTGTTGATGTGTATGCTTGAATTGTGGCAATGGAAGTAATTCATATTTATGCGTTCTTATCAATTTATATACGTTTGGATATTTATGGATTATGTTATAAAGAACTACATGCGGTAGTTCTATACAAGTTTACGTTTGGAATATTGCGCAAATTATGTAATCTATGTTGAAGCTACATGTATGTAGTTGAGTGAAATTTATGCAAGTTTGGGGCTTTGTTATTATGTCGTCATGATGTATATTTTTGTGCATAAATCATTTTGCAAGTAATTGAGACAAGTTTGGTTGTTACAGTTCATATGAAACTATGTTGGAATTTTGACACCACAATCCATGTATTAAGTCATGCTTTTGCAAAACTTATGAATATGGCTAGGCTATGAATGATATTTGGCATAATTGAAATCTATGATTAAGTCTATCTTGTTTAAAGAATTATATGATGACATATGTGAGGCATGGCTAGGTTAGACTCAAAAATCCCTTTTTGCAAGTTTTAAAGCAAACACCATGTTTAGGAATATTTATGCATAAGTATGTTTATACCATCGTTATGTGATTAGACTTAAACCATGATTAAGTTGAATTATGCTTTTGTATTGGTAACAAAGTATCCCCTTTGTAAACATGTAGAAACCTTATGAACATGACTTGTTTATGTTTATGCCAAAAGTATTTATGCCATGCTTATGTTTGACATTATGCTATGTTTATGCCAAAAGTATTTATGCCATGCTTATGTTTGACATTAAGCTATGCTTATGCTAGAAATATCTACGACATGCTCATGTTCGACAATATGCCTAAATAAGAATATAGGTTCATGTTGTAGTTAAACCTATGCAAGTTCACATGCTTTGATTCATGTCACCTATGTTGCCACTATGCAAGTACACCAATTTCTATTTTGTGTTTCCAACGTCGTATTGCAAGTTCATGCGCTCACTTTCCCCTCTTTGTGTATACGCCATAAGCCTCCCCTTTCGCATGGCTAAATTGGGCTTTAAAAGGCTAAGCCCAATATATATGAACGGACGTGTAAAACGGGGGAAAATAACATTGGGTTAAAAATTAATTAATGAATGAAAATATGAAATAGAAGGGCCCAAAGTCAAGTATGGGTTGGGCCCATGATTGGTGTAACCTTTACACCATTTACTTAATAATGGGCCGCAAATATTTACATATAAATAAAGAAGAATGACAAGATATGTAAAAGTAGAAAATACGATGTGTTTAACCCGAGGTTGGATTGAGTTGTGATGTAAACCTGCCCGGAACCGCCCGGCTGTCCAGTAGTCACAACAATACCTATCCAATGTGGGAGGTTAAACATGGAGCCCAGCAGGGACCCGAGGTTAGACTGAGTTGTGGCGTAAGACTGCCCGGAACCAACCGGCAACAGGCAGCCACAACAATACCTGTCTAATGTGAGAGGTCAGGGCCTTAATAAGACAATTAAGGCTGAGTCAGGATTGTTAGGATTAAGTGGACTAAAGACTTAATCAAAATGGAACATGCTAAACTAAACGGACTGGTGGGGGTTAGGTTAGAAACACTTAACCAACTTAGCATGTTGGCTAGAGATAGAAAACCTAGTAACGGGGGACCCTTTTCAGCAGTAACCCTAAAAGGTGTATCAGGATACCCTGAAACTAGGCAGGGTGGGGCACGATTACTGGGCTGATTGTAAGAGGTCAAAGCGACGGCGGTGGTGTAGCAGTGTAGGTTCTAACGGAGTGCGGCGTGCACACACTCCGGCGCAGAAAAATAAGGCACTGGACACCAGTAGCATACCTGTGCACTCTAAGGTTGTGTCGGGTTGCCACTATGGGACTTGATACACCCCATGGTGGGACCAGCATAGGTAACTACAGACATCGGGGGCCGTAAGACACATGTAACTATGCGAGTAGGAGCCGATCATCATTGAATGGATCACATCACCCTGATTATGGGGTGCAAATTGGAAACTAGTTTATATGGGTTCAGAGATTAACATGGGGTACGATAGTATATTCGACCCTAGATAACTTAACCAAGTTTATAAGGTTGCCCACTTCCTGTTTTACTTATCATACCCAGTTCTTTATTCATAGACAAAGTAGTACTAGACTTACTCAGGCTTTATGTCTGACTCTATTTTTCTTTCGTCTTCTTTCTTCCGTTCCCCCCCCCCCCCCAGGTCCTCAGGGAGGGAACACAGCAGCTTGACCTACCTCAACATCCAGCTTGAAGAAGAGAAATGTATTGCTTGGACTTTCCTGTTTTGAACTATGGCTTTGGACAATCTACTATGGGGCTTTGGCAGTTTGTCTATGTTTTATTTGTGCTTCTTTAAAAATAATGTACTCAAGACAGATTATGAAGTGTTATGTTATGTTTTTGAAGAAGGATGTTGTTGTAACACGTATTTGACTTTATGAAATAAAGTTTGTTGTTCTTCCGCTGTTTTACAAATATGTGTTCTTATATCTGTCTTGTATATCTGTGACTTGTACTTATAAACCTCCACCAAAATTAGGGCATTCCCTTTGAGAGTGACCCTAACGGAGGTGGGGTGTTTCACTTGGTATCAGAGCATAGGTTTACCAGATAAGATAAAAAGTTTTGAAAAAAAAAATATTTTCAAAAAGGAAATTTAAAGAAGCATTTTTAAAAGAAAAATATTATTTTATTTTTAAAAGGCAAAGTCCCCAAAGCCATAGGTATTATCTCTTATCCTTCGTTTTGAATCTATCCTTTCGGTTTTAGCATGTCTGGAGACCTTACTCCCCAGCTGCTGACGCTTTCACTCCTCCTCCTCCACGTGAACCAGCAAGCGGAAGAGTCCCAGAGTAGGAAGACGAATAATAGTCAAACAAGAAAGGATCATAACAATAATAATAAGAAACGAGAAAAAAGGAAATGCAATTTTTGTGGTACGGAAGGGCACATAGCCAAGGATTGTAGAAAGAGGAAAAGAAGGCAAGGTGAATGTTTTCATTGTGGGGAGACTGGACACATCAGCAAAGACTGCCCTGAGAAGACAGACTTTGAGAAGGGCGGGAAAGGCAACAAAGAGAAGAGGAAGTGTAATTTTTGTGGCAAAGTGGGGCACTTAGTAAAGGACTGCCGGAAAAAGAAGGCCAAGGAGAATGGTGGGTGCTTTTCATGCGGTCAGACAGGCCACAGGGCTAGGGACTGCCCAAGGAAACGAGGACAGGGGCAGGGGGATGGATCCACCCCAGGGGCACAGGTTCATGTGCTAGAAGCGCCACCATTGCAACAGCGAGGTACAAACACTTCTGTAGAAAGTGTAGTTTATCTTTATGATCACCCCGTTCGCACTTTGTTTGATTCTGGCGCATCACACTCCTTTATCTCGTCTGCTTTAGTAGAATCTCTGCACCTAAAAACTAGTATGGTAGAGGACCCCTTAATTGTTTCAAACCCAATTGGGGGCCCAGCTCATTTGTCTATGATCTGTGTGGGATTGAAAATTTCTATTCTAAGTGTTGAATTTCAATGTAGTTCCTTTGTTTTGGGCTTTTCGGGGTATGGTTTGATTTTGGGCATGGATTGGCTATCCAGTAATGGGGCCATCCTTGATTGTGAGAAAAGGGTTGTTAGGCTCCTAACCCAGCTCGGTAATACTTTGGAAATTTCTTGTAATCCCTCGTATGCGGTTATGCTTAGTTATCTTGAATCGCTAGATGCCTCTGTTGAAAATTTGCAATCAGTTAGAGTGGTCCGGGAATATCCGGATGTCTTCGAAGAGGTGAAGGGCTTGCCTCCGAAGCGGGAAATAGACTTCCGCATATATCTGGTAGATAATGCAAAGCCCGTTGCGTTGCCCGTTAGACACATGGCTCCACGAGAAAGGAAAGAGCTCAGTAAACAGATTAAAGAGCTTCTAGAGAAGGGGTTCATTAGGAGGAGCATTTCAGAATGGGGCGCTCCAGTGGTGTTCGCTACAAAGGCGGATGGTTCACTCCGTCTATGTGTTGACTATAGGGAGCTCAACAAGCTAACGAAAAAGAATAGGCACCCTCTCCCTAGAACTGACGATTTATTTGACCAGCTTGTAGGAGCGTCTGTTTTCTCCCAACTCGATTTAGCAACCGGTTTTCATCAGCTAAGGGTGGCTGAAGATAGCATCGATAAAACGGCGTTCAGAACCCCAGACGGCTTCTTTGAATGGCTTGTCATGCCTTTCGGCTTGACAAATGCACCTGCTTACTTCGTGGACCTGATGAGTAGGGTATTTAGAGATTTCCTCAACAAATTCGTAGTGGTCTTCGTAGATGATATCCTTATCTTCTCAAAGAGTGAAGAGGAACATGCTCAACACTTAAGGGCAATCATGGAAACTTTGCGAGTCCATCAACTAAAAGCCAAATTCTCCAAATGCCACTTTTGGAGAGAAGAGGTGAGGTTCCTTGGGCACATAGTATCCAAACAAGGGTTAGTGGTGGACCCTGCGAAGGTAGTGGCGGTACAGGATTGGAAGACACCAAGGAATGCGACTGAGGTCCGAAGCTTTCTAGGACTAGCGGGTTTCTACCGAAAATTCATAAGGGATTTTGCGAAAATCTCAGCTCCACTCACAAAGTTGACAATTGTTTATTTTCAAGAGATAATTCATCTATGTGGAATACCTTCTAGTAAGTGAACAAGATCCAAGATTCACTAATGAATTTTGGAGAGCTTGCATGGAACCATGAGTACGTAGTTAAGGCTTGAGCCAAGTATACTAGAAGGAGAATAAGTGAAAGAGGAACGAGAGGCAAGGGTTCCAACTCATATTTTGGAAACAAGGATTAAGAAGCTACGAAATTGTGAAGTTATAGACGGACAAAGCATAATGGAGTTAAGCTCAAGGAAGTGCGATTTAGAAGATTGAAGACTAGATTCGTGCATAATATCTCTTCTTAAGAGTATATCCTCTCGGTCCCATTCTCAATCCAATTTCTGTTGCAAACCACATAGGGAGTATGACTCATCTGTTAGTAACACATGTTGGGGCTCGAGGGTGTTCATTGGTTTGACTAAAGTTTTTGGGTTTTATATGATACAGATTGGTCTTAGGAAGGGACTCCCTTGTGACCTAAAAGGAGTCCATCATGCTTAGTTGCCTAGAATCATATATGGTGGTTGGGTTGAGTAATTCTTTGGGTGTCAGTCTGATGTTGATTTCGGTCTTCGGGGCTGATGCTCAGAGAGTTCTTCTCCTAATCAATATATATGTGGCATAGGTTTTCAGTTTTGACATTGCCTAATAGGCACAAAGTTTTTACTTGCTTCATTCGACTATACCTTTAGATAGGAACAATTGGGAAAATGTCCTATAGATTAGAGCTACCCGAGAAGTTGGCTGGAGTCCACAACGTTTTTCACGTTTCACATCTCCGAAAATGTTTACATGAGTCTGCTGAAGTGGTAGAGCCAAATATCCTCGAAGAGGCCGAAGTGGAACGCGAAGCAACCATAAGAAGAGTTCCAACCCGCATATTAGGAACGGAAGTGAAGAAGCTACGCAACCGCGAAGTCAAACTCGTCAAAGTTCAATGGAGCGACGCCGAGGAAGACGCGACTTGGGAAACTGAAGCTAGAATCCGTACAGCCTACCCTTTTCTGTTCGAGGGTACATCCTTGATCTTTCCTTTTCCTTAAGTTGCGCTTTTATCTATCTTTTTAGGTATATTTCCTCGACCGTATCTTTTAGATAGAATCTTTTTGGATGGAAACATGTAGTTGAAACATGTTATGGATGATGGTTGCAAGTGGTTGCAAGTGATTGCTAGTGGTTGCTCGTGGTTGCATATACACACACAATCTAGGTATTAGATCGGCTCAGTCACTTCATATTGCATATGCATATATGTTTGCACTCATATATGGTTGAACTTTAATGTGTTGTCATGTGGATGCTGCATTTGTATTGAATGATTGTGCACTCATGTAGAATCATGAATAGAAAAATTTGCATACATAATGGATTCATGGCACTTACATAATTCGCATTAAGGAGGTCAACTGAATCAGTAGACCTCCTGATTTTGCATTAGATAAGTTCATGTACACACACACTTTGCATATGATCATGAAGCATTAGAAGTCTTTTAAGGACAATGGATGCTCGTGTTTGATGGATGAGTAGATGGATGATTGGATGTTAGGATATACATTCCTCCTAACTTGAAGATTTCGGGGACGAAATCCTTTTAAGTGGGGGAGAATGTAACACCCCGAAAATTCTATAACTATGAAATTAGCAAATTAAAGTATAATTAATTTCAAATCAAAGAACTAAGGGAAACGGGATACGCCATTGCGTTCGTCTCGGAAAAATACGCGAAATAGAGTCCGAGTTTTCGAAAAACGGATATCGTATGAAGAAGTTATGGACGAACGAAGTTGGGCGAAAAACCGAAAAAGGGTCAGAATGCACTGGCGCACTTGGGAAGTGCGCCAGAACAAAAATGAACTGGCGCACCTGTGAAGTGCGCCAGTACATTTTTGACCTGGCGCACCTGCCAAGTGCGCCCAGGTCAAAAATGACCTGCTGGCCAGGTCTGGTCTAGCCCTGGCTGGCCAGGTCGGTGTGTGGTCGAATTTCTGTGGTCTGCTTTGTCATTAGGGCTAGGTGGCGGGTTTTTATTGGTCTCTCTTCCTAATGAATGGCTATGATCTAACCTAGCAACATCAATGGTCCTAATCAATTCCTAACCTCTATATAAACAACCCTAGACTAAACCCTAATCTATTCATTCAAAATAAGATTATAGCCGCCATGTTGCTGAGGAACGACAAAGATTAGCCGCCGACTAGAGAGAGAGTTAGGAAGAAAGTTCTAAAGCCTAAAGCAATTCAAGCAACCTAAAGCTAATCAATTCAACAAAGGAATCGTGTCTCTTAATTAGAGAATTCGCCGCAACCATTGTAAGTAGAGTATTACTTTGGTATAATAAACAACTGTGTTGATGTGTATGCTTGAATTGTGGCAATGGAAGTAATTCATATTTATGCGTTCTTATCAATTTATATACGTTTGGATATTTATGGATTATGTTATAAAGAACTACATGCGGTAGTTCTATACAAGTTTACGTTTGGAATATTGCGCAAATTATGTAATCTATGTTGAAGCTACATGTATGTAGTTGAGTGAAATTTATGCAAGTTTGGGGCTTTGTTATTATGTCGTCATGATGTATATTTTTGTGCATAAATCATTTTGCAAGTAATTGAGACAAGTTTGGTTGTTATAGTTCATATGAAACTATGTTGGAATTTTGACACCACAATCCATGTATTAAGTCATGCTTTTGCAAAACTTATGAATATGGCTAGGCTATGAATGATATTTGGCATAATTGAAATCTATGATTAAGTCTATCTTGTTTAAAGAATTATATGATGACATATGTGAGGCATGGCTAGGTTAGACTCAAAAATCCCTTTTTGCAAGTTTTAAAGCAAACACCATGTTTAGGAATATTTATGCATAAGTATGTTTATACCATCGTTATGTGATTAGACTTAAACCATGATTAAGTTGAATTATGCTTTTGTATTGGTAACAAAGTATCCCCTTTGTAAACATGTAGAAACCTTATGAACATGACTTGTTTATGTTTATGCCAAAAGTATTTATGCCATGCTTATGTTTGACATTATGCCATGTTTATGCCAAAAGTATTTATGCCATGCTTATGTTTGACATTAAGCTATGCTTATGCTAGAAATATCTACGACATGCTCATGTTTGACAATATGCCTAAATAAGAATATAGGTTCATGTTGTAGTTAAACCTATGCAAGTTCACATGCTTTGATTCATGTCACCTATGTTGCCACTATGCAAGTACACCAATTTCTATTTTGTGTTTCCAACGTCGTATTGCAAGTTCATGCGCTCACTTTCCCCTCTTTGTGTATACGCCATAAGCCTCCCCTTTCGCATGGCTAAATTGGGCTTTAAAAGGCTAAGCCCAATATATATGAACGGACGAGTAAAACGGGGGAAAATAACGTTGGGTTAAAAATTAATTAATGAATGAAAATATGAAATAGAAGGGCCCAAAGTCAAGTATGGGTTGGGCCCATGATTGGTGTAACCTTTACACCATTTACTTAATAATGGGCCGCAAATATTTACATATAAATAAAGAAGAATGACAAGATATGTAAAAGTAGAAAATACGTTGTGTTTAACCCGAGGTTGGATTGAGTTGTGATGTAAACCTGCCCGGAACCGCCCGGCTGTCCAGTAGTCACAACAATACCTATCCAATGTGGGAGGTTAAACATGGAGCCCAGCAGGGACCCGAGGTTAGACTGAGTTGTGGCGTAAGACTGCCCGGAACCAACCGGCAACAGGCAGCCACAACAATACCTGTCTAATGTGAGAGGTCAGGGCCTTAATAAGACAATTAAGGCTGAGTCAGGATTGTTAGGATTAAGTGGACTAAAGACTTAATCAAAATGGAACATGCTAAACTAAACGGACTGGTGGGGGTTAGGTTAGAAACACTTAACCAACTTAGCATGTTGGCTAGAGATAGAAAACCTAGTAACGGGGGACCCTTTTCAGCAGTAACCCTAAAAGGTGTATCAGGATACCCTGAAACTAGGCAGGGTGGGGCACGATTACTGGGCTGATTGTAAGAGGTCAAAGCGACGGCGGTGGTGTAGCAGTGTAGGTTCTAACGGAGTGCGGCGTGCACACACTCCGGCGCAGAAAAATAAGGCACTGGACACCAGTAGCATACCTGTGCACTCTAAGGTTGTGTCGGGTTGCCACTATGGGACTTGATACACCCCATGGTGGGACCAGCATAGGTAACTACAGACATCGGGGGCCGTAAGACACATGTAACTATGCGAGTAGGAGCCGATCATCATTGAATGGATCACATCACCCTGATTATGGGGTGCAAATTGGAAACTAGTTTATATGGGTTCAGAGATTAACATGGGGTACGATAGTATATTCGACCCTAGATAACTTAACCAACTTTATAAGGTTGCCCACTTCCTGTTTTACTTATCATACCCAGTTCTTTATTCATAGACAAAGTAGTACTAGACTTACTCAGGCTTTATGTCTGACTCTATTTTTCTTTCGTCTTCTTTCTTCCGTTCCCCCCCCCCCCAGGTCCTCAGGGAGGGAACACAGCAGCTTGACCTACCTCAACATCCAGCTTGAAGAAGAGAAATGTATGGCTTGGACTTTCCTGTTTTGAACTATGGCTTTGGACAATCCACTATGGGGCTTTGGCAGTTTGTCTATGTTTTATTTGTGCTTCTTTTAAAATAATGTACTCAAGACAGACTATGAAGTGTTATGTTATGTTTTTGAAGAAGGATGTTGTTGTAACACGTATTTGACTTTATGAAATAAAGTTTGTTGTTCTTCCGCTGTTTTACAAATATGTGTTCTTATATCTGTCTTGTATATCTGTGACTTGTACTTATAAACCTCCACCAAAATTAGGGCATTCCCTTTGAGAGTGACCCTAACGGAGGTGGGGTGTTTCAGTCGATCTCCTAATGCGTTTGGATGATCATCACCAAATACCTTGCCTTGGAAGGCCAATGCCAATTCAAGATACCAGTCATCATCATCCAACAATGTGAAAACCTTCGGTCTTCAATCACCGTCTTCATCTTCGACTCTTGATCATCGTGATGATTATTCAGAATGGGTTAAACCCGGTCTTTCTGAATAACTCGTGTATTTTGGGATTAAAACAAATATTGGAAAATCACACATTTCGTCACATTCCAACTCCGAGTATTCTTTTAATAAGATATTTGTTTTGAAAGATTCTCATTAATTTTATCAAAGATAAACTCTAAAAATAAAATCTATAAATCAATTTCCAAAATATGGAATTCCACAGAAATCAAATCAATACATAATCGATATAAATTTCTGTATCGGACTAATAATATAAATGGAATAACGGCGAAGCCTCTTAAATTCCATATATAATATCGGTCTTCTTTTACAGAAGCCCATTTCGATTATTACCAATCGAATTTCCACTTAATTCCTATTTAATATATTAAATTGGAAAAACTTGATTTTTAGAAAATGCCCTTTTAAATCTATAAAATAGATTCATAAGTTCCAAATAATAATTTCAATGTAAATTGGATTAAAGGACAAATGTCGTTTAAAACATCGTCCACGGTAAATCCACTTCACATCTCAATTTATTTCATATCACAAAATATAATTGCAAATGCTAGTAATCTTATATTTTAAAATAATCATAAAAATATCCTTTATATAAAGACTCTAAATGAAAGGTATTCTTTATATTACAAATTCTTTATCCTTTACAAATATTCCTTGTTTTAACATATACTTAATTAACAATCTATATTTTGAAAATATATATACTTTATATAAAAAGAATTTCTAATGTAAAAATATTCTTATTTAAAAGAACACCTGAATCGAAATGCGACTCAAACATTTACCATCTAATTTGGGTTACATGGATTTCACACACATTATCAAATCATCCATTTACATCCAAAGTGTAAATTCCACTGTGTAAGCGTTAAAATTGAATAATAACGCTCATCACAGCCTGTCGATCTAACGATCAACAAACAATTAAATATTGGGATTAGTGTATAGAAATTTTCATCCCAACACCCGTGTGGGGTTTCAACCAACAAACAAATGATAAACTAATTTGTGCACTTGGGCGATGTGTGAAAAATTATCGTCCCAATCACATACACAAGTCAGGTAACTTGTGAATGGGAGTGTAATACTCAATACATATAATGATGACTAGAAAATATCTCTATTGCAATGGATGAATAAGCATAATAACTTTGTCCCTATTGACAATTTCTATTTTGCTAATTTAAACTCTAAACAAAAATGGTTATTTTGTTTTGGCAACTCTAATGAGACAAAATGATAAATATTTTGATTTAACTAACCTATCTTGACAAGTATATATATCTTGCCAAACATATATATAAATAAATATATATATATATATATATATATATCTTTATATAAATTGCTTCAACTAATTCATTTTGACAAAAATGAATATTTCTGACAAAATGTAAAATTTGGTTTAACTAGTATAAATTGACAATAAGGAATAATTATTTTTAACTAATGTAAATTAACAAAAATGAATGATTGGTTTTAACTAATATAAATTTACAAAAATGAATAATTTGTGTTTCAAATCTAATAAACATGCCAATGCTCTATTTTGTTTTATTATTTTAATTTAGACAAAATGAGTGTTTTTGTCTATTCTACTTTAATGATAAAAATGTGAATGTTTAGTTATTAAAATGTAACTTTTAAATTCTATCCTTTATTTTAAACAATCTTTATTCATATCAAAATTATAAATCAAGAATAAAATTTTAAATCTGATGGTTTGTTTGCATTAATGAATTACAAACAAAGATGAACTTTATTTTAAGGTTTTGTTTCCAACAAGGAATGCAGATAACCAATGTGACTTTTATTTTATTTAAAAGTATATTTGTGTGCATGTAAAAAGAACCTCCTTTACAAAGTGTATTTACATTATTGAATGTAAATAAAAGAAATAAATTTTATTTAAATGAACATTTGCATTTAGGAATGCAAACAAAAAAATAGTTTTGTTTATAAATTTTATTTACATTAGTGAATGTAAATAAGAGAACAAAATTTATTTTCAAAGTATAATTTAAACAAATTCTATTAAATGTATAAAATTGTGTACATTGGGGTTGAAAAATGTGGATAAAGAAAATAGACTATAGCTTCATTGAATATTTATATTGATAAATGCACATAAAAGAATAAACCTTAATTTTCAATGCATATATATTGATAATTGCAAACAAAGAAATAAACTTTATTTTCAATATATGTTTGTATTTGCATTGGTGAATGCAAATGAATAATTTGTTTTTCAATATACATTTTGCATTGGTAAATGCAAAAAAAAGAACAATTTCTATTTTCTATATATATTTGCATGGTTGAATGTAAATAAAAGAACAAACTTTATTTTCAAAACATGTTTACATTTGCAAATGCAAATAAAAGAACAAAACTTTATTTCCAATATGTGTTTGCATTTGTGAATGCAAATAAAAGAATAAATTTTATTTTGAATGTTTATTTACATTAGTAAATGCAAATAAAAAGAATAAACTTGAATTTCAATGTATATTTACATTTGAAAATGCAAATAAAAGGACAGTTTTTATTTCAAAGTATATTTGCATTTGAAAATGCAAATGAAAAGTGAACTTTTAATCTCTATATTTATTTGTATTGTAGAATGCAAATAAGAAAAAGTGTACCTTCATTTCCAACCTTTTATTTACATGGTTGTAACAACCCGAAATCTGGGCCAGTTTAAAATTTTTATTTTGGCAATTTTAGCGAATTTTGATTATTTAAAATGAATTATTTTAAATAATATCGACGAGGAAATTTATTTTGAATAGAATTCGACGTATATATTATATACGTCGTCGTTAGAATATAAATATTTATATATAATTATAAATAGAATTGAAAATGGCGCGGTAGTTCGATAATTCGATTTCAAACTTCAATTGAATGTACCGGGAGCAAAACAATCCGGATTTTAGTGAAACCAAAAACATTAGGATCTAATTGACGATATCTTTCCAACGAAGTTAACAAACTGAGATTTCACTTTATAAATGATAAGATATGTCCAGTTGAAAATTCTGAATAGTCGCTATGGAATTCAGGCCCTTAAAAATGGACATTTTGCAAATGACCTCGGATTTCGACGGAACCAGTTTTGTTGGGTCCGCAGTGTCAAATTATTGCTAGGTTTCAATTTTCATAATTTTTCGAATCAGTATGTGAGCGTGGCATAGGAAAACGCGTTTGACCAGTTTCAGTTGATTTTAATCGACTGGAAATTGGCCATTTTTCTAACGGTCTCAGAATTCGACGAAATTAGTTTTGTTAGGACCGTATCGTCAATACGAAGCTAGAAAATATTTTTCAGGAATTTTTAAAGTTCGTATGTGACCCCGGTAATTTGAAATGTACGTTTAAAATTCAATATAATGATTTAAATGTAAATGCAACGGAAACTGATCGAAACGGTCGATTCAGCTTGCGGTACATATCCCATTGTGTTCGGAATGGAGGTGAAACGCTATAGACGACAGGCGGTGGGCCTCGTTTCGAGGTCGTATGTAAAAGTCAACTTTAAAAGGACAATTAAATTAAATTAAATAATTGAATATATTATTATAACTTCCTCTATACCCTCTCTCTCCTCACAATACAGATCAAAAAAAAAAAAAAGAAATCGAACGGAGGCGCCCTCCCACAGACCGACGGCCGCCGCTCCGATCCCGCCACCATCAATCGCCCCCCCTCCTTCGCACCTCCTCTTTCTTCCCCAACCCCTCCTCTCCACTTCCGAACCCCAGACGCCATCGAGGAAGACCGCGAGCGAGGAGGAGGCCGCGCTCAACTCCAACGCCACGCGCCCCCACCTGACCGCCAGGGCTTCCTCCGACCGCTGCGACATCAACCACCGCCGCCCTGCCACCCCCAGCGAGCCCCTCCGACATCCGACGCCAGCGAACGCCCAAACCCCCCCCCCTACCGATTGGAAAAGTAAGTTTTTTATTATTTATTTTAATTTATTTTAAATACTCAGATTTACTTTTTAAAATTGTTTTTTTTATTTATTTTTATAACTGAAAGGATTTATTTTTAAAAACTGTTTTTATTTATTTATTTTTATAACTGTAAGGATTTATTTTTAAAAACTGTTTTTTTTTTATAACTGTAAGGATTTACTTTTTAAAAACTGTTTTTTTTTATTTTTTATTTTTATAACTGTAAGGATTTACTTTTTAAAAACTGTTTTTTTTTATAACTGTAAGGATTTACTTTTTAAAAACTGTTTTTTTTTATAACTGTAAGGATTTACTTTTTAAAACTGTTTTTTATTTATTTATTTATTTTTATAACTGTAAGGATTTATTTTTAAAACTGATTTTATTTATTTATTTTTAAAACTGTAATGATCTTTATATTTTTAAAGTGATAAAAATATGATTTTTATATTTTTAAAGTATTAAAAATATAATCTTTACTATATAGAAATATTAAAAATATGATTTTTATATTTTTAAAGTATTAAAAATATAATCTTTATCTATATAGAGCGTGATAGTAAAAATATGATTTTTATATATTGAATAGCATAGTAAAAATTCGATTTTTAAATGTATGAAGTGATTATAAAAATATGATTTTTAAAATTGAAAGTGAATAAATAAAAATGTGATTTTTATTTCAAAGACAACAAAATATAAAAATGTGTTTTTTTAATATATGTAGTGGCTACGGGCAACGAAGATGACGAAGATGCAATAGCGATGAAGATTTCTATCAAAGAAGAGTCAAGATGATTGGATAGCTATCTGTGAGAATTTCTCACCTTTCAATTTATTTTTCTAGTTATATATATATATATATATATATATATATATATATATATTAGGATGCAGACGGTGTTTAGTAGCACCCGACACAATCGTCCACAGACCATGGACTTGTTTGTTTGGTTGCATAGATTAGTTAGATATTTGAATTGAAATTGAGTTGTTTGGGTGAATTGAATGAATTTGATTGATGTGTGAATGGCGTGGGCCTTCACTAGACCGGGGATAAGGCTAGGCCTCGTCCCGTTTCTAGTATCGTGCCGTTATGCCGCCGAAATTTTCTAAAATAAGTTAGAAAAATAAAAATATCATTTTATTGAATAAATGAATTGAATAGAAAATTCATAGGTTGAAATAAAATGTTTTATCGTTAAAAATATAATTTTTAACGTGAAGTGAATAAAATAGAATATTCATTTACAAACCAGACGGTTTGTTTATGTACACCTATTTGAATGACATTGATTGGGACGATAAATTTTACACATCGCCCAACAGCACAAATAAAATATGTGTTTGATTGTTTGAAACCCCACACGGGTGTTGGGATGAAATTTGAAGTTCACTCATCCTGATTGATTAAATATGTCGATCGATTGATTGACAGGCTGTTATAAGCGTTGAATATCTATATTTGATGCTTTTACAGTGTAGTGCACTTTGGTTGATGGTTGATTATTTTCAATGTTATTATATACATGTGTTGTATGAAAATCCATATAATTAACTTTATATGGTAATTGATTGGGCCTCATTCCAATCGTGAAAATAAAGAATATTTTGATAATAGGAAATATTTGAAATAGAACATTTGAAAATAGAAATATGTGAAGCCGTGATGATTAGATTGACGCCACTTTGACGTGAACGATATTTATATCGATTTTAAAACGATTTCGAAATGAATTGAATTGAAAACGATTTCGAAATGAATTGAATTGAAAACGATTTCGAAATGAATTGAATTGAAAACGATTTCGAAATGAATTGAATTGAAAACGATTTCGAAATGAATTGAATTGAAAACGATTTCGAAATGAATTGAATTGAAAACGATTTCGAAATGAATTGAATTGAAAACGATTTCGAAATGAATTGAATTGAAAACGATTTCGAAATGAATTGAATTGAAAACGATTTCGAAATGAATTGAATTGAAAACGAATTCGAATTGAATTGAAAGTGAATTGAAATGAATTCAAATTGAATTGAAATTTGAATTGAATAGAAATGAATTTTAAAACGAATTTATAAAGAAGAATTCAATTTTGATTTGAATTGAAACGGAAGTTGAAAATGTTTTTGAAACGAATTCAAAACTATTTATATAATTTGTTTTAAATAGAAATCGACGAAGTATATATTATATATATTATATATATATATAATATAATGGCCTGAATAGAACGCGCCGCGGCAGTTCGTGAATTTCGACCATTTATTTCAAACGGACATTACGGGAGATCCGACCGTCGGATTCTCCTAAAACCGGAACCGTTGGGTTCGTATCGAAAAGAGCTTTCTAATGAATATTAGAAATTTGAAATCTATCGGTTGGATTTGGAGTTACGTCCAAATCAAATTTGAAAAAGGTCGCTGTAAGTGCAGTTCGATGGCCATTGATGGAAATCGACTATACGGGCCTTGATAAAATTATTAAAAATAGTAATAATTTGTGTAAAATCATAAGAAATGATTTAGAAAGGATTGGGATGAAAAACTCCATATTTGAAAGGATAAAAATAGATTTTTATCGAAATGAACTAGTTTTGAACTAGAAATATAATTCTATTTATTTTTAAATAAATGAATTGAATTTGAAAAGGGTTTTGAAAATAACCAGAATATCCAATGATTGCATTGGAGTGGATTTGAATCGAAATTGTCTTCGGAATATTTCGATGTTGGAATTCGTGATTATACAGGGGTTGTTATGGAAATTTGAAAGATATATATTTATATCGTTATTTCCAATACGACATTTGTTAGTCGTAGAATTCGATATTGAATATAAGCCGGTATATTTTCTATTTAGAGCCTTGTATTGAATATCGAATGTGATTTGGGTTTGTCATGAGTGGTGTCTTCACTAACACTGTTCTTGAACCCAGTTGAGAAAGGGTTAAATCTTTTTATTTAGATTTAATGAAGTGTACCAATTAAAGAATATTTAATTGGAATTGAATTGATATTGATTTTTGGGTTTATCGTGGACAGTGTTTTTAAATAACACTCGTTCTTTAACCCGATAATTAATGGAATGTGATTTTGGGTTTATCGTGAACCGTGTTTTAAATGACACTGATTCTTTAACCCAATTAACGATTAAAACTAAGTGGAGTTTTAATGAATCTTTAATTAGATTGAAAAGATCGAGAATGGAGTATCACCAGTTTTACTCCAGGCGATAGTTAAATCTTTAATTAGATTTGAACGGGAAATGGTAATTGAATTTACCGATAACACCGTGGTGTTAGATATGAAGTATAACCAGTTTTACTTCATGGGATGAATAGGTTGGGATTGGGAAAATAAAATAAATGATTACTTCGGTGTGGTTCGCTAATCCCGACTAGTTTGAATTGATATTCAAAGGAGATTAAAGAATAAATTTAAAGAATTTATCTTGGATAAAATTAATGGGATCTTTTCCCAAAGTATAGGAATATTTGAATAAAAGAATATTCTGAATTGGAATGAGGCGTATGTTGTGTTTGTGTAACACTTTTATAATATATACGCGAGTTATTCAGAAAGACCGGGTTTATCCCATTCTGAATAACTGATTCGACGTGGTGTCGAAGATGAAGACGATGGTCGAAGACCGGAAGTCTTCACGTCGTTTGGGTGACTACTGATGATCTTGATTGGGCTGTACACCCAAGAAGATGGAAACAGTTGGTGATCGTCCAGACGTACTTGGAGATCGATGGATATGCGGGGTACTAGGTGCCTCCGGTTTCGTTCAGACCCAGAACGGACTTGTAAATGGACTGTGTGTCTGACATTGGATTTTAGTCCGTGTGATTGATCTCTATTAAATATATATCTGTTTGGCGGCGGAGGATTTATTCTCTTGCTTAACGCCCTTCTCTGAGACGTACGAGCTCAGGGGTTATATATTGATGGACATCAAACGCATGGAGTGAATTGCCTGTGTGGCATGCCTAAGTGGCAATTGATCGAGGCTTCTGTTGAAAAGCAAAGTCTTGTGGTGATGATCAAAGCACGGCCTTTGTGGCGTAGCTTTGTGTAACGTTTACCTCGCGTGTTTCACACCCGGTATGAACCAAAAACGGGAGACGGACCTCAGGGAGGACTTGCGTTTCTTTCTAGTTAGAAGTGGCGTCAGTGGTTTTACACGCCCTGACGAGTTTGACTTATGTGGTTGTTGCTGTTGCGAGGCGCCTCGGTTATATCGGTTTCGACCGATGCATTCTGGTCGGCAGACGGACCAGACTTACACCCCATTGGGTGGGGAGACGTAGTGTTCAGGGTTTAAGTTTAATCCACATCGGTGGACCGGCCCTGTCGCTCCAAGGCTTGACTGAGTACTTGCCTGTGGCTCGGGCTAGAGAGTCACGAATCGGTTGAGGACTATCTTTTGCCTCGGTTCATAGACGGAAATCCAATTTCCAAATACGTGACATTTGCGGTTTTATTTGTAGAGCCTAGTATGGCGACATAGTGGGATGGGGCGCTCATGCCGCCTATGATTGATACTTATGATTTGAAGTTGTTTTATACACTATGCACTTATAATAGTATAAAACGATTTGTTTTAACCGTATCAAGCATTCTTTGGCTGTTATAAGGGAAAACCCTATCCTCGGCTGCGTTGCATTGTGTGATGGGACCTGGGTCTTATAACAGCTTCATTTTTCTTTATTTAGCATTGCGCTGTTTGTTTTATGCACTGGTATTCTTGGGAGGAAACCCGTTCCGTGTTATACGGCGTGGTCCCTTGATTTACCTAACTTTAAAAATAAAGATTAAAAACTGTTTTAGTTCTCACACCAGTCACATGACTGACCTGGAGTTTATTGTTTTAACCTAAACTTTGGGTGCCCTTATTTTGACACGGGCAGCTAGTAGTTTTGGTTTTGCAGATTTATATTCACAGGATCCTGGTTTACAGCTGGAACGATATCCGGAAAGCTTTGTATCCGTATATCTCCTTCTAGTTGTGTATTGTATTATTTTCCGCTGCGATGTATTTAAATGTAATTTAAATCTCTGATATTTCTGTGTAATATTCATTTATACTCTGTATATTCTTGTAATCTGATGCATTGTTGTAATATACAATGAAATGTTCTTCTGTTTGCGTTCTATTTTGTCATGTTCTCAAACGATAGGACGTTTCGAACGGCCTGGATCGGTTTAGCGACTGGTTCGGACCGAGCGAAATTCCTTCTCGTCACAGTTGGTATCAGAGCTTTGGTTTACCAAGCTCAGAGAACAAGGCACATTAGAACCATACGAAAGAATTCATCAGAAATTGGATTAGTAATATCCAATGAGAATGACTCGTTAGAGATGGGATCAGTAGTATCCTAGAACGAGTGTGGAGAGTATATGTGTCAAATGAAAACAATTCTGTTTTGAAATTTAAATCGTTTTACACGTATTTGAATAATTTATTTATATTGATTATTGGACAATTCAGTATATAAAGAATTTGCATATACGCCTTGCAAACGTATATTCGAAGTTTTAATATACTGGATAGATATAGAGTCACATTCTAGACACCCGGGGATAATTCTGATGATGTGGCCACATCATCAGTATTTATATTCGTGTTTCGAAGGTGTGATTTCTATATATTTCCATTAGACTGGTGTGAGAACCAAAACTTATATAGATAGATTTATTTGTTGTGATTTGGCATCAAAAACATGATTTTTGTATATGTATCAAAATTATGAATTTGAAACTCTAATTCACTAATTGATTGATGTTTGTGTTGTTTGGTTATTTGTTTGCTAATTTTTAGCCAATTAGCCTAACTGAATCACGTATTGAACTATATTGGAATTTGGTCGCAATTGCTTGCATATACATATACTTACATTGAACAGGTCATAGCAAGGAGGCTAGAGCAGAGAATAAAATTTGTTTGCCCGACAAATAGGTACATGTTTACTACATAATTTACTGTTTTGTTTGGGTGATGATGATTTTATGAGCCTATTGGCTAGCCGCTTGGCTTTTTCTTTTTCTTTTTGAGATCTGAAGGACCGGGGAAGCTATTTGAAATTCCCCGATGCTCCTGGTGCAGGGGAGGTTATGGCGAAATTTTTCGAAAATTTAGGGTGTTAGCCAAATTTTTGAAATTTTGAAAATTCTCAGAAACTGAAAAGTTGGAGAATGGAAGCCAGATCGAGCGTAGAGTTGATTAATCAAACCACTTTCGACTTTGTTCCTTTTCGGGGACGAAAAGTTTTAAGTGGGGGAGATTGTAACAACCCGAAAATCTGGGCCAGTTTAAAATTTTTATTTTGGCAATTTTAGCGAATTTTGATTATTTAAAATGAATTATTTTAAATAATATCGACGAGGAAATTTATTTTGAATAGAATTCGACGTATATATTATATACGTCGTCGTTAGAATATAAATATTTATATATAATTATAAATAGAATTGAAAATGGCGCGGTAGTTCGATAATTCGATTTCAAACTTCAATTGAATGTACCGGGAGCAAAACAATCCGGATTTTAGTGAAACCAAAAACATTAGGATCTAATTGACGATATCTTTCCAACGAAGTTAACAAACTGAGATTTCACTTTATAAATGATAAGATATGTCCAGTTGAAAATTCTGAATAGTCGCTATGGAATTCAGGCCCTTAAAAATGGACATTTTGCAAATGACCTCGGATTTCGACGGAACCAGTTTTGTTGGGTCCGCAGTGTCAAATTATTGCTAGGTTTCAATTTTCATAATTTTTCGAATCAGTATGTGAGCGTGGCATAGGAAAACGCGTTTGACCAGTTTCAGTTGATTTTAATCGACTGGAAATTGGCCATTTTTCTAACGGTCTCAGAATTCGACGAAATTAGTTTTGTTAGGACCGTATCGTCAATACGAAGCTAGAAAATATTTTTCAGGAATTTTTAAAGTTCGTATGTGACCCCGATAATTTGAAATGTACGTTTAAAATTTAATATAATGATTTAAATGTAAATGCAACGGAAACTGATCGAAACGGTCGATTCAGCTTGCGGTACATATCCCATTGTGTTCGGAATGGAGGTGAAACGCTATAGACGACAGGCGGTGGGCCTCGTTTCGAGGTCGTATGTAAAAGTCAACTTTAAAAGGACAATTAAATTAAATTAAATAATTGAATATATTATTATAACTTCCTCTATACCCTCTCTCTCCTCACAATACAGATCAGAAAAAAAAAAAAAAAGAAATCGAACGGAGGCGCCCTCCCACAGACCGACGGCCGCCGCTCCGATCCCGCCACCATCAATCGCCCCCCCCTCCTTCGCACCTCCTCTTTCTTCCCCAACCCCTCCTCTCCACTTCCGAACCCCAGACGCCATCGAGGAAGACCGCGAGCGAGGAGGAGGCCGCGCTCAACTCCAACGCCACGCGCCCCCACCTGACCGCCAGGGCTTCCTCCGACCGCTGCGACATCAACCACCGCCGCCCTGCCACCCCCAGCGAGCCCCTCCGACATCCGACGCCAGCGAACGCCCAACCCACCCCCCCCCCCCCCCCCCCGATTGGAAAAGTAAGTTTTTTATTATTTATTTTAATTTATTTTAAATACTCAGATTTACTTTTTAAAACTGTTTTTTTTTATTTATTTTTATACTGTAAGGATTTATTTTTAAAAACTGTTTTTTTTATTTATTTTTATAACTGTAAGGATTTATTTTTAAAAACTGTTTTTTTTTTATAACTGTAAGGATTTACTTTTTAAAAACTGTTTTTTTTTATAACTGTAAGGATTTACTTTTTAAAAACTGTTTTTTTTTTTATAACTGTAAGGATTTACTTTTTAAAACTGTTTTTTATTTATTTATTTTTATAACTGTAAGGATTTATTTTTAAAACTGATTTTATTTATTTATTTTTAAAACTGTAATGATCTTTATATTTTTAAAGTGATAAAAATATGATTTTTATATTTTTAAAGTATTAAAAATATAATCTTTACTATATAGAAATATTAAAAATATGATTTTTATATTTTTAAAGTATTAAAAATATAATCTTTATCTATATAGAGCGTGATAGTAAAAATATGATTTTTATATATTGAATAGCATAGTAAAAATTCGATTTTTAAATGTATGAAGTGATTATAAAAATATGATTTTTAAAATTGAAAGTGAATAAATAAAAATGTGATTTTTATTTCAAAGACAACAAAATATAAAAATGTGTTTTTTTAATATATGTAGTGGCTACGGGCAACGAAGATGACGAAGATGCAATAGCGATGAAGATTTCTATCAAAGAAGAGTCAAGATGATTGGATAGCTATCTGTGAGAATTTCTCACCTTTCAATTTATTTTTCTAGTTATATATATATATATATATTAGGATGCAGACGGTGTTTAGTAGCACCCGACACAATTGTCCACAGACCATGGACTTGTTTGTTTGGTTGCATAGATTAGTTGGATATTTGAATTGAAATTGAGTTGTTTGGGTGAATTGAATGAATTTGATTGATGTGTGAATGGCGTGGGCCTTCACTAGACCGGAGATAAGGCTAGGCCTCGTCCCGTTTCTAGTATCGTGCCGTTATGCCGCCGAAATTTTCTAAAATAAGTTAGAAAAATAAAAATATCATTTTATTGAATAAATGAATTGAATAGAAAATTCATAGGTTGAAATAAAATGTTTTATCGTTAAAAATATAATTTTTAACGTGAAGTGAATAAAATAGAATATTCATTTACAAACCAGACGGTTTGTTTATGTACACCTATTTGAATGACATTGATTGGGACGATAAATTTTACACATCGCCCAACAGCACAAATAAAATATGTGTTTGATTGTTTGAAACCCCACACGGGTGTTGTGATGAAATTTGAAGTTCACTCATCCTGATTGATTAAATATGTCGATCGATTGATTGACAGGCTGTTATAAGCGTTGAATATCTATATTTGATGCTTTTACAGTGTAGTGCACTTTGGTTGATGGTTGATTATTTTCAATGTTATTATATACATGTGTTGTATGAAAATCCATATAATTAACTTTATATGGTAATTGATTGGGCCTCATTCCAATCGTGAAAATAAAGAATATTTTGATAATAGGAAATATTTGAAATAGAACATTTGAAAATAGAAATATGTGAAGCCGTGATGATTAGATTGACGCCACTTTGACGTGAACGATATTTATATCGATTTTAAAACGATTTCGAAATTAATTGAATTGAAAACGATTTCGAAATTAATTGAATTGAAAACGATTTCGAAATGAATTGAATTGAAAACGATTTCGAAATGAATTGAATTGAAAACGATTTCGAAATGAATTGAATTTAAAACGATTTCGAAATGAATTGAATTGAAAACGATTTCGAAATGAATTGAATTGAAAACGATTTCGAAATGAATTGAATTGAAAACAATTTCGAAATGAATTGAATTGAAAACGATTTCGAAATGAATTGAATTGAAAACGAATTCGAATTGAATTGAAAGTGAATTGAAATGAATTCAAATTGAATTGAAATTTGAATTGAATAGAAATGAATTTTAAAACGAATTTATAAAGAAGAATTCAATTTTGATTTGAATTGAAATGGAAGTTGAAAATGTATTTGAAACGAATTCAAAACTATTTATATAATTCGTTTTAAATAGAAATCGACGAAGTATATATTATATATATTATATATATATATAATATAATGGCCTGAATAGAACGCGCCGCGGCAGTTCGTGAATTTCGACCATTTATTTCAAACGGACATTACGGGAGATCCGACCGTCGGATTCTCCTAAAACCGGAACCGTTGGGTTCGTATCGAAAAGAGCTTTCTAATGAATATTAGAAATTTGAAATCTATCGGTTGGATTTGGAGTTACGTCCAAATCAAATTTGAAAAAGGTCGCTATAAGTGCAGTTCGATGGCCATTGATGGAAATCGACTATACGGGCCTTGATAAAATTATTAAAAATAGTAATAATTTGTGTAAAATCATAAGAAATGATTTAGAAAGGATTGGGATGAAAAACTCCATATTTGAAAGGATAAAAATAGATTTTTATCGAAATGAACTAGTTTTGAACTAGAAATATAATTCTATTTATTTTTAAATAAATGAATTGAATTTGAAAAGGGTTTTGAAAATAACCAGAATATCCAATGATTGCATTGGAGTGGATTTGAATCGAAATTGTCTTCGGAATATTTCGATGTTGGAATTCGTGATTATACAGGGGTTGTTATGGAAATTTGAAAGATATATATTTATATCGTTATTTCCAATACGACATTTGTTAGTCGTAGAATTCGATATTGAATATAAGCCGGTATATTTTCTATTCAGAGCCTTGTATTGAATATCGAATGTGATTTGGGTTTGTCGTGAGTGGTGTCTTCACTAACACTGTTCTTGAACCCAGTTGAGAAAGGGTTAAATCTTTTTATTTAGATTTAATGAAGTGTACCAATTAAAGAATATTTAATTGGAATTGAATTGATATTGATTTTTGGGTTTATCGTGGACAGTGTTTTTAAATAACACTCGTTCTTTAACCCGATAATTAATGGAATGTGATTTTGGGTTTATCGTGAACCATGTTTTAAATGACACTGATTCTTTAACCCAGTTAACGATTAAAACTAAGTGGAGTTTTAATGAATCTTTAATTAGATTGAAAAGATCGAGAATGGAGTATCACCAGTTTTACTCCAGGCGATAGTTAAATCTTCAATTAGATTTGAACGGGAAATGGTAATTGAATTTACCGATAACACCGTGGTGTTAGATATGAAGTATAACCAGTTTTACTTCATGGGATGAATAGGTTGGGATTGGGAAAATAAAATAAATGATTACTTCGGTGTGGTTCGCTAATCCCGACTAGTTTGAATTGATATTCAAAGGAGATTAAAGAATAAATTTAAAGAATTTATCTTGGATAAAATTAATGGGAACTTTTCCCAAAGTATAGGAATATTTGAATAAAAGAATATTCTAAATTGGAATGAGGCGTATGTTGTGTTTGTGTAACACTTTTATAATATATACGCGAGTTATTCAGAAAGACCGGGTTTATCCCATTCTGAATAACTGATTCGACGTGGTGTCGAAGATGAAGACGATGATCGAAGACCGGAAGTCTTCACGTCGTTTGGGTGACTACTGATGATCTTGATTGGGCTGTACACCCAAGAAGATGGAAACATTTGGTGATCGTCCAGACATACTTGGAGATCGATGGATATGCGGGGTACTAGGTGCCTCCGGTTTCGTTCAGACCCAGAACGGACTTGTAAATGGACTGTGTGTCTGACATTGGATTTTAGTCCGTGTGATTGATCTCTATTAAATATATATCTGTTTGGCGGCGGAGGATTTATTCTCTTGCTTAACGCCCTTCTCTGAGACGTACGAGCTCAGGGGTTATATATTGATGTATATCAAACGCATGGAGTGAATTGCCTGTGTGGCATGCCTAAGTGGCAATTGATCGAGGCTTCTGTTGAAAAGCAAAGTCTTGTGGTGATGATCAAAGCACGGCCTTTGTGGCGTAGCTTTGTGTAACGTTTACCTCGCGTGTTTCACACCCGGTATGAACCAAAAACGGGAGACGGACCTCAGGGAGGACTTGCGTTTTTTTCTAGTTAGAAGTGGCGTCAGTGGTTTTACACGCCCTGACGAGTTTGACTTATGTGGTTGTTGCTGTTGCGAGGCGCCTCGGTTATATCGGTTTCGGCCGATGCATTCTGGTCGGCAGACGGACCAGACTTACACCCCATAGGGTGGGGAGACGTAGTGTTCAGGGTCTAAGTTTAATCCACATCGGTGGACCGGCCCTGTCGCTCTAAGGCTTGAATGAGTACTTGCCTGTGGCTCGGGCTAGAGAGTCACGAATCGGTTGAGGACTATCTTTTGCCTCGGTTCATAGACGGAAATCCAATTTCCAAATACGTGACATTTGCGGTTTTATTTGTAGAGCCTAGTATGGCGACATAGTGGGATGTGGCGCTCATGCCGCCTATGATTGATACTTATGATTTGAAGTTGTTTTATACACTATGCACTTATAATAGTATCAAACGATTTGTTTTAACCGTATCAAGCATTCTTTGGCTGTTATAAGGGAAAACCCTATCCTCGGCTGCGTTGCATTGTGTGATGGGACCTGGGTCTTATAACAGCTTCATTTTTCTTTATTTAGCATTGCGCTGTTTGTTTTATGCACTGGTATTCTTGGGAGGAAACCGTTCCGTGTTATACAGCGTGGTCCCTTGATTTACCTAACTTTAAAAATAAAGATTAAAAACTGTTTTAGTTCTCACACCAGTCACATGACTGACCTGGAGTTTATTGTTTTAACCTAAACTCTGGGTGCCCTTATTTTGACACGGGCAGCTAGTAGTTTTGGTTTTGCAGATTTATATTCACAGGATCCTGGTTTACAGCTGGAACGATATCCGGAAAGCTTTGTATCCGTATATCTCCTTCTAGTTGTGTATTGTATTATTTTCCACTGCGATGTATTTAAATGTAATTTAAATCTCTGATATTTCTGTGTAATATTCATTTATACTCTGTATATTCTTGTAATCTGATGCATTGTTGTAATATACAATGAAATGTTCTTCTGTTTGCGTTCTATTTTGTCATGTTCTCAAACGATAGGACGTTTCGAACGGCCTGGATCGGTTTAGCGACTGGTTCGGACCGAGCGAAATTCCTTCTCGTCACAATGGTGGAATGCAAATAAAATGTAAAACTTATATTTTTATGTAATATTTGCATTGTAAATGCAAATAAAAAGAATGATTTTATTTCTAAGTATATATTTGTGTTGAAACACAAATAAAAAGAATGACTTTATTTGCTACGCATATATTTGTTTTAAGAACACAATAGAAAGAATAGCTCTATTTACTATGTAATATTTGTGTTGTAGCATGTATATAAAAAGATGGACTTTATTTCCAGGTTTGTTTTTGCGTTAAGAACACAAATAAAAAGGGTGACTCATTTCTATGTGTATTTTTGTGTTGAAGACACAAATAAAAAGATAGTTCATTTTTTCTATGTTCATGTTTGTGTTAAGAACACAAATAAAAAGGATGATTCATTTTTCTGTGTGTATATTGTGTTAAGAACACAAAATAAAAAGGATGATTCATTTCTATGCTAATATTTGTGTGCCATTCTATTTTAACCATGGATTTTCATTTACATATAAACTGCAAATAAAAATATAATTTCTAAAAATGGATATTTATTTACATATATAATGTAAATAAAAATGTAGTTTTCTAAACACTTACCCTTTTATTTACATATAAACCGTAAACAAGATGTAATTCTTTAGAAGGGGTTTTTATTAACATATGAAATGTTAATAAAAATATAATTCTTAAATATGATTTACATACAGAAATGTAAACAAAATAGGTTTCTCAAATATGTCTTTTTATTTACACATAAAATGTAAATAAAAGTATGTTATTCAAATATGGTTTTTATTTACAAATAAAATGTAAACAAAAATGTGTTTATCAATCATGTCTTTTTATTTACACATAAATTGTAAATAATAAAAAAAATGAATTCAAGATGTGCTCTTTAATTTACAAACAACATGTGAATAAATATGTGTTTACTAAATATGTCCTTTTATTTAACCATAAAAGGTAAATATAAATATGTTAACCAATTTTTATTTTATTATCTACAAATTTATACAAATCTAAATTTACAAACACAGATCTATACAATACAACGCAATATAGTTCAATATAATCCATCAGAACAACCAACACAATACATCACAACGCAGATCTGATTAAATAACATACAGATAATTATTTAACAAAATAAAATAATTATTTAAATTAATTAGATTGTAAAAATCAGAGATTCTCACATTGATTTTTGCTGAAAATTTTACTGTCTCGGAATCAGTTCTGGTCTGCGCCATCGCGAAGCTCTTGGAAAGACGAGTCCAACGCAACTGATGGTTCGTCAATCGGACCTCGTATGAGAGAGTTATTGATTTTTAAAGATTGCGTAAATTAAATATTAAATTAATAATAATAAAAAAAAACCTTTCTCCTTCGTTCGCTCACGTTACTCAGGACGCCGAACCCATTCTTCCTCCTCCTATCCTTCCGTGCGCACCACACCTCGGCCACCCTGGCGCCGATCAATCACCGCCACACGAACCGCCTCGGAGACCTCCTACGCCCTGAAGCCCGCCGAACTCGGTGGTCCCACCACCCCGAAATCCGACCACGAACGCGCGGCCTATCAGTCCAGAATTCGCGAAAAATACTCCACTAAATTTGATCATCACCGTACGGATTTAAAGAGCTCGGAATTCTCTTCGATTTGGTATATCATACGTCGATTTTCGTTGAGCGGATCAAAAGTTATTAACGATTGAAGTTTGGGACATTTTCAGCCATTAAAACTGCAGGCGGCGGCTGGCCATTGAATTAGGGTTTCGGATTTAATATTATTTTAATATTTAATCTCGAAAAATGTGCTTAAAAGGTGGATTTTCGGACTTTCTCCGATTTGGGGCTGCTTACTGTCGTTCTTAAGGTTTTGACACCTTCTGAACGCAATGGGATAGGTCTCGGGACCCAATTCCGAAATTTGTATATATTTTATTTAAAGTTCCATTAAAAATTAATTAATTAAATATTGATCGTACATTTAAATATGCCGGGGCCACATACGACCTCAGAAAATTCTAAAAAAAATATTTTTAGCTTTCTTATGACGATACGAATCCAACAAAACAATTTTCGTTGAATTCTGAGACTGTTTGAAAAATGGCTATTTTTAAGGCGTTCAAATTTAACTGAAAATAGTCAAAACACATTTTATTTCGCCACGCCCACATATTAATTCGGAAAATTCTGAAAATTGAAATCTAGCAATAATTTGACATTCCGGTTCCAACAAAAGTAGTTTCGTCAAAAACGGAGGTCGTTTGAAAAATGACTATTTTTAAAGCCAATATATTTAATATTAAAAATACGTTTTTAAACAAATAAATTCCGAAACTCAAAATATATAAGTGTTTACTGTTTTTCAATGCAGAAACGTCATTCCGAACTCAATGGAAGTTGTTTCGAGCCGAAATTCCTTCATATGTGAAAAGTAGCCTTTTGGACCATATATAATATATATATATAAATTCTACAGCGACCTTTCTAAAAATTGAATTGGCCATAACTTTTGATTTCCGCTATGAAATTTCAATTTTTCAGATTCGTTAAAAAGATATGATTAAACAGATTTAAATATTTCTGGTTTCACTTAATTCTGGTTTATTTTAAATCATGTACATTCAGTTAAAGTTCAAAATCAAATTTTAAAACTACCGCGCCATTTCTAACTCCTTTTATATTTAAATTAAATTTATTCGTGCTAACTTCGATTAAAAATAAATTCTAGACATTATTATTTATAATAAATTATATTATAACCTCAAAATTCATTAAAATTTTCTAAAATAAAAGTTTTAAATTGGTTTAGAATTTGCGGGTTGTTACATTATAGAAGCACACTGTCACATGCAAACTTCAAATGAAATGAAAATGGACATACCACTACTTTTTGACGTCCCGAATCAAATGGAATTAATTTCATTGAAAGCTGTCTCTAGTTGCACAAAAACATTATTTTAATTTCAATATATTCATTGGTTTATATTTAAATTTCATCCACTAACAAAACAACTCTGATTGGCTCTAAACTGTAAAACCAACAATAATTAGTTATACGTATTCCAGTAAAATTCGTTTCGTCGAAAACGGAGGTTATTTGAAAAATGCCTATTACTAAGGCTTATAACACATCAATAAATCATAATTTAATTCCAAAATCATTCAATCCAATAATAATAAATTATTATTGTTATATATATATCCAAATAAAATAATATATCACTTAAAATCCAACCAATATGGAAATTTTTAACTCAATAATAACATTTCGAGTTAAACGATATTCAAATTATATAAAATTTCCTTTCATATTTATTAAATAAATGTTATCATTTATAAATGATTTCATAGCGACTATTTTAAAATTTTGATTTGGACATATCTAACAATTTATAATATGAAATCTCCAATTTTCTCTTTCACTAGAAAAATATAATCAAATAGATTTAGACGATTCTTGATTTATAGAATTCTGATTTAAAATGGATTCTGTATATTCAATTGAAGTTTAAAATCGTAAATTACAAACTACTGCGACGTTACGAGCTCGATTTATAATTAAATATAAATTATACATTCAAACGACGATTTAATAAATGAATTATATATTATAAAACCATTTATAATTCAAATTCAACCTTTAAAATAGTAAAATATATTAAATATCTGAGTACCAAAAATACGGGATGTTACATTCCTTCCGCCTTAAAAGAATTTTGTCCTCGAAATTACTAAGGCAAGAAGAATGCTACGAACCTGATTACTTTCAAAATAATCATTTCAGAATTATTATCAAAAGTATTCTAAGTCTTATAATTTTATAAAAAATTCGCCAGCACCTCCTCTTTACAGCTTGATCGGAACAACTACAAATGCCACTCCCAGGCCCCGCATTAATCAAAAGAAAACAAAAGCCAAGCGAATAACCCAACTAAGGGGTATTAAATCAATCACCTAATTAATAATATTAAGGTTTACCTATTTGTCAGGCAACTAGATTCCAATTTCGAAGCAACAAAGCTAACAGCTCTTCCTTCTAAACCAGCACTTAACTCAATTTACAAGGCAAATAACAAATACATGGTTAAATCATCTAGTTTTAATTCATAAACGATTCTATTCCAATTTATTATATTGAAATTTAATTTCTAATTTCCAATCCATTTAACTGTTGATAATTTAATTATCCAACCAATCTATCATCCAATAAACAAATAATCACATTACACAACCAATTTAATCTAACCATTCCATTTTCATTTCTAATTTTATTTAACTCAACTTTAAGTTAAATTCAGATTTATTTAATTCCATATTAAATTCTTATTCACAAATTCCTTTGGTTATATTAAACCATTCAAATTCAAAATCCTATTTGAATCTCAATCAAATCAATCAACAAACCAATATATCAAAAATTTGATAAATTTATTTTCTTTCTGTACAAAAATATAATTTGGGCAAAATAATTTCATTTACCCGCTTTACACAACAATATTGTGTCAACTGCCAGTTCAACTTGAATCGATTAAACAACACAATACATTTGTATATAAAATCTATAAATACACTCTCTCATATATATACTTAAACTCAATCTAAGGTATTACTAACTCCATCTCTATTGAGTCATGCCACAGAGCCAAGGTTATTATTAAACCATTGCTCTGATACCTACTGTAGCGATCTGACTTTTTCGTACCCTTTGAGTTGACAATTACAACTCACGTCCAACTCAAATTGCACGAAAAAGCAGATTGTTAGTAGAAAGAAGTTAGAAGGTGAGGAAAAGAAAGAATGATTAGAAAAGAAGAAGAACCAATACCTAATCTGAATCTCACATCGCAGCGGAACAAAACATAATACAGAAATAAATCTTTATTGAGAGCATTGAAATAATACTTACAATCATCATAGTACAGTAATACATCTGGACAATTATAACAACTTGTCCTCATATATAACACACACAATGGAATAAATATATATGACATATGCCTGAACACCTCCATCTTGTCTTCTGAAGTTCATATCATCTTATCTTGAACGTGTAAAAGTCGGTCTGACCCGAGCATTGCAAACGCCATAGATTAGCCTGGTGAACCAGCGTGAGAAAAATCACTATGTTTATGGGTAACATCCAAATTGCTTAACTTTAGAAAACCCCTTTTGAAAGACAAGGATAATAGTAATACTAGCTCACACATAAACATGGATGTTTTTACCTTACCATAACCGAAAACATTTTTGATATGAAAATACTGTGATATTATAATAGTGTATATCAAATAAATAACCAAAAGTAAAATGCTTACATCTCACGCTCTACATACATAGTATAAAATCAAAAACTACGGGGCTTTTATTGGAGAATGGATATGATAAGATATGGGACCACCTTCCGATCAGTGTACTCTAGAGAGGATGCACTTGGGTTCAACAAGAACATCTTATAACTCGACCACATATGACCGGTCACTCATTCAGCTTGAGTGGACCGAAGTATTATCACTCGACGGTTTTAAGAGCCTACCGTCCTTCCGCGGAGATATAGAAACGAAAGAAAAACAAATAAGGATTTTCTCTACATGGTGATAATACACCCTACTTGGGTGCGACCCAACTAGCCATGCTGCATGCCCGATTTTGTCATTTCCCGATTGTGAGGCTTGAGGTCACGATTATCTTTTAGAACATCTGGTCATCATTAACTTTGAATGCCACATCGTTAGATCCTCCAAAAATAACTAATTGACATCCACAAAAATACTCTGGGTGTTAAGCTAAGAGAATGTGTCTTCTCCGCCACCAATAGGAATACGTTTGAAGAAATCAATGTACGTGACTCCTTTGGAAATACTCTGTCAGACATTCGTCCATACAAGTTGTCCGGAGACTGGACAAACAGAAGGCACCCTCCTACCACATCCTAGGAATCACTCTATGGATCAGTAGCGAGTAGTCCTTGTAATCCATTAATTTCAATCACGACAGAAACACTGTCATAATATCTCTAGGGATCAGCTAGAGAGATTCAACGAGTAGTTCTTCTGCTCATGAAAATCACGGTCTTCAATTTCTAAATCTCAATCGACATCAGATATCTTCTTCACTTACGTATTTGTTGGTTCAGAATGGTTTTCAAATATAAATTCGATCCCAGTCTTTTCTTACCAACAGTGCATAGGTTAGATTTTGATAGTCGGTTATTTAACTATCAAAATAAACATCTATGCATCCATAGAATTAAAATGGATCCATTGGTTTAGTACACAATGCCATTTGGCCTTTTTAGTTTCCCTTTCATTTTTTTGAACTTCCAATATTTGAAACACAACTTCTTCTTTCAAAAATAAGATTATACTAAAACCCTTTCTGTTCAACTTATAAAACTTTCAAATTATAGTTTATAATACCATACATGGAAATACTAATTTTACCTCTCTTGACCACTCTTATTTCTAAACTAATATCATCCTTAGATAATCATGAAGTCATTCAAGTTGGGGTATTTTATTAACCTCTCAGACCTTGAGCCCACGGCATTCTTATCTTCAAGATGGATAAAAGTTTATCAACAAAACTTATCCCAGAAATTCCATTATTACTATTTAAATCCCAAGATTACCACCATGATTATTATTAAATAAATAATAATCAAATATAAACATTTATTAAAAATATAAATGATTTAATTCACCATTAACTATTTCCATTAACGAACTAATCTAATAATCAATCCCTTTTAAACGGTCGATTTAGTCAACTAAAAAACATGATTAACTTACTAATCAATTCAAACTAGTCTTTCCCATTTAAATTAATTAATAATATAATTAATTTAAATATTCCATTTATTTTGATTATTGTTAAATAAATAATAACCAATATAATCCCATTTTAATTGTTTCTTAAAACAATTAATCTCGGTTATTACTGGTTACGTTCAAACTTATTAATATAAGAGTTAGCTTTATAAAATCATTAAATAATTAGTTAAAATTTAAATAATAAATATAATTATTTATTTCCTATTATAAACTTTCATTGAAAATAATAGATTTCAAAATATATCTTCAGTTATAAAATAAATCTTGCAACTTCATTTCCATCGATTCACTTGACAGTGAATCAATCTTTACAAAACAGTATATATTTAGGCCATCTGCTATTAACTCCTCAACTAATATTACCCATTGGTTAATAATAAACAAATGTTGTATTTGGATTCAACAATCAATAATCGAACGATCATCAAATCAGATAGAGCAGTTCATATGATATAATATTAAAATAACAACATATTTAAGAAATCCGGCTAGATACCTCCAATCTGTCCTTCCCCGCATCTAAAATAGGTTACCTCAAATAAAACAATCTATTCAATATGATAATATAATATCTGCTATAGTAAACACGAATGATTAATTCAACTAATAACGGTCAACAATTCAAGCATCCAATTTATTTAGTACGTTTATGTTATTATAAACGTAACCAATAAGGTAAGTTACCTCAATTGGAGATAATCGTTAAAATAATGATTTTATTTTAATTAAATTAAACGAAAATTTAATTTAAAAAACATATATAAGAATATTCAGCAAACATACAGACAATCATCAAATCACCCAATAATTAGCAAACATATCACACAAATATTAAACTCGGCTTATATAAAATGTCAGTTGGAGAACTGAGTGAGTTTAATTCACATTGTTTCTGTTGTTGCTAAAGTGGTTCATTTTCCATTAAATCAAGATGACATTTAATTTAACAAGAAATTCCAGTAGCTTCCATTCTTGTTCAAAATAATTCCAAAATGTAGAGTTCTGCGATGTGGTCCGAACGCATTTCGTTTTATTCAATTTTGTCAATAAATGTAAGAGTTACACCAATTATAAGTTATATGATTTAATATTAAAATAAATGATTTTCGTAATCCATTTTGAAATTAAATTAAACTTAATTACTTTTTAAGTCAAGGCTACAAGCCGATTGGTCCATTGTATCATTCCTGTTCACTGTCTCCCATTTGCGGTAGCACATAGCTACACCAGTAACGTTCACATGCACACTTTCAATCCCACCATAACGTAGCAATAAGCTATAACTAATTTCCTTAATAATAAGTATAACGATAGATTTTTGTAACAGTAAATTGGTTGATTCCCTATACAGCTTCGTTCCATGTTCATTTCCAGTTCAGCACCTATTTACAAATACATGAATTATAAGTAATATTAGGCCGTATAAACTAATTAACATTTTAATTATAAGATTACTGCTAATATAATTACTAGTAATCAAGGATTCCAGGCCGAATGGTTTCACTCTTCGTTGCTTCCTGCTTCTGTTCGAAACACACCCAAGTCATATGGTTTTCAGCTTTACACATCCCGTGTTCATTTCCAAATCGCGCTTCATGTTGCCATCATCTTGTAGACACATCGCTAAATACAATTATCTCCTTTAATTATATAACTAATGTTAATTTATGTTTTTAAATTTATGAACCCAGGCGGATTAAACTGTTCTCTATTGTTCCCTTCAAACCACAAACCTGCTTCTAGTACTAAACCCATGCCTCAAAGTTTTCTTCCCCAAAACGTTTTGCATCCCCGTGATTTTATTCCCAAACTGCTACTGTAAAATCCTTCTTCGCCCCATATTTTCTTCTTTCTAGAAAAACTTCCCTTCCAGTAAATAGTTGCTTGATTCTTCTTCCATGTTACGGTCCTTCTCCTCAACGTAGCTGCTTCCATACAAACAACCACCCATCCAGCACACGGCTGCCGAAAAAATCTCCCCACCACTAACCTAATCTCCATGCCTAGCTCTAGCAATGACCGGCGCTCCCCGAAAAGCTCTGAACCGCCATCTCTCTCTACCTCCACCTGCCTGGCACCGCGATTTGCTACACAAACAGCAACAATATGCTACCCACGAACACACCACTTCATTGCGGCTGCCACCACCCGCGAGTGGACCCCATCACGATTTCATCCACTCCATGCTACCACTTTGAGCATAACGAACCACTTTATCATCTAACATCCCTAAACCTTTCCCACAGTCACGCCTTGCCTTCCCGACCTTGAATCCACGCTTCATCTCTTTCATCCCTTCTGTTGCCTTTTGTTTTACAATATATGCCCTGCTTCTCCATCACCATATATCTTCTTCCATCCGCTCTTTGTTAATCGAACCCAACACCTTCAAACGCCATCCTCAATCTCCAACTGGACCAGGCTACAAACCGCTGGGACACCCCTTAAACCCATCAGCACCACAAGCTCACCTCCTTCTCCAATTTTTTTGTCAATGCTAATGGATAAATCAAAAATTTTAGTAGATTTTTTAATTTGGTTTTGTGAGGAAGTGCTTTCAGTAGTTTGATAGAAAAGACAGGCTATGTTATTCTTTGTTTGTTGGAGAGAAATGAATAAGGCTTGTATATATGTATATAGATGAAAAAGATGAAGGATATGAACAACGTCATTCATGAATTAACAACGTTGAGTTGAATTTAAGTTGTTTAGGGAGGTAGGCATGTATATTTTAATGGATGCTTAAGAGGGAAGTTGTTTCATATCATACATGCAAGATCTCATTTAATAGCTGTGTATATATGGGTATAGGGTGTATATGCGGTTTGTATATTTTTAATCTCTAGAAATGCAGAAAATGCCCCATTACCGAGTTGAGACGTAGACAACATTCATGCAAGCTGTGCTTCGGAATTTATATCATGAATTTGTTTCATTGTAGATATATGCAAAGATAAAACGATGTTAGATAAATGTATTTTTATTCTAAGTTTGTTCAAACGTTTTGTACTAATACGGTTAATAAAATCTTATCACTATTTAACCCTGAACGTTATAGATGCACACTATAGCATGAAAACTTCAAATGAAATGAAAATGGACGTACCACTACATTTTTTTCGTCCCAATTCTAATGAAATTAATTTCATTGAAAACTGACTTCGTTTGCACAAAAACGTTATTTTAATTTCAATATATTCATTGGTTCACATTTAAATTTCATCCACTAACAAAACAACTCTGATTGGATCCAAACTGGAAAACAAACAATAACTAGTTATACGTATTCCAATAAAATTCGTTTCGTCGAAAACGGAGGTTGTTTCGAAAATGCCTATAACTAAGGCTTATAAAACATCTATAAGCCATAATTAATTCCAAAACCATTCAATTCAATAATAATAAATTATTGTGGTTGTACATATATCCAAATAAAATAATATATCACTTCAGATCCAACCAATATGGAAATTTTAACTCAGTACTAACATTTCGAGTTAAATGATATTCAAATTATATAAAGTTTCCTTTTATATTTATTAAATAAACATTATCGTTTATTGATGATTTCATAGCATCTATTTAAAAATTTATTTGGACATATCTAACAATCTATAATATGAAATCTTCATTTTTCTCTTTTGTTACTACCAAAATTAACTCCGAAACAAGCTGACAGTTAAAGGGATATCGAATGAACACAAACACTAGAAAGAACCAAGAGCAAGAAGGAATGATCCAAGAGCTGCATAAACCGGCACCTTCCTAGGAGAAAGGAACTCAAAAGCTAGAGACTATCAACAGGATCTATCCGGTAGGGACTATCCGACAAGGTCTATCCGGCAGGGTCCATCCGGCAGGATCAATCCGACAGGGGGATCCTACAGCGAAAGGTCATCTAAGCTGGAAGCTAAGAAAGAGGGAAGCAAGAGCTCCGCTAATCGAAACCCAGAAGGGCCGTCGGTATTAACCTTCTTCATACCAATACATTAGGAGGCGAAGACATCAAGAGTATTAAGCCAGGAGCACGTAAGGATTATCTGGAACAGTTTTCCAAAACATCTACTGCATAAATACCGAAAGGACACATTGATAGACAACAGACAAATCACTGGGAGCTACCTTCCGGAAGATCAGGCTATACCCGGAGATCCCACCGAAAGGCAAACCCGTACCTTAAAAGAGATACAGGCTACCCATACTAATCTACTTAGTGCATACACCGATAGTGGTTCCGATCAGGCAGCTATCTACATACATCATGAGGGCAAGCTCCTCTAAATATTCATGAGAAAACCGGAAGCCTACATCCGGAAGCTTATAACCAAGAGCATACAACCAAGAGCTTATATCAATCTCAAAGAATACCCAACTGACCGGAACTTTCACTACGGAAGCTATAATCAATACCACAAAGCGGCCGGAAGCCAAAACTTCTAAAACCAAGGAGAAAAGCGGCCGATGGAGGCTCCTGCAGGCCCAACGGCCCAACAACAGAAGGGTCCCCGAACACTCTATAAATAAGACCCCAGGGGCCACATTTTGAGGATAATTTTCTTATACTCTTTTTCTCTAGAGTAAACCCTAAGTTTTAAATCCATTTGGGGATTCCTTCCGTTCTATTCTTGTACACTAAATCAAAGATCAATAAAGAGTGAATTGATACTTATGATATTTCTTTATGAGTTTGTGATGTTATTTCCAAGTTATTATTGTCACAGCTTACTGTTTGTTTCCTACATATACATAAACCGACAAGTGAAACACCCCTACCCGTAAGTTTAAACCCTTCCTACAACCTCAGGCCCTTCCTACAAACTCTGACCCTTCCTACAAGATGGGACCTTTCAACAAGCCAAGCGCAGAATCCCTTTGTGACACCCCACGTCCATTAATGTCACTCACAAAGGGAATGCATTAACTTCCATGGAGGTTTTAAGTGAATATAGAACAGTAAAATTACAACAAGACAGATATAAAATAGTACTTGGAAATTCAAAAACTTTATTTCATTGTAGCAGAAGTCAAAACATGTTTGATTACATCATAACACCACATTCAATGTCAAGTACAATATCTATCTTGATAAAACAAGTACATAATCCCATTACATGAATAGCCATTAAAAAGAAAGATAACAAGTTGGACTTTACTTCAGCAGTCCAAGCTTTCCAGAAGATAAGCGATCCAACTAGACTCCACTAGAACTTGGCCCAACCTGCGGACCTGAAGGGAGAAAAGGATGGAAAAGAGGGGGTCAGACATAAAGTCTGGTGAATATGATAATTCTACAATACTATTACCAAAATAACTGGACTAAGGCATAAGCTGGAAAACAAGAAAATGTCTATGATGAGCAGATTAAGGACATAGACAATCGCTAAAGGCAACGTTATAGGTGCTCCTAAATACTAAAGGATAAACACTATACTGCACCACACCAGTCACCCTAAAGATTCATCCCACTTAGCTTCACTTAGAAACTTTCCCAATGGCTTTACGTACCCCTAGCTGACTACATAGGTGCCGCCTGCCCCTATCTCCACTAGGTGTACCCTACTTCCCATTATTCGATCGGCTCCCTAACTCGTAGATACCCGTGATGGCCCCACAGTGGGGTGTATCACTCCCCTAAAGTGGCAACCTGATACAACGGACATGCACGGCTTATACCTACACGATGCAACAACGTCTTACCTACCAGCCCGGGTCCACACACGCATATGAAACCCGTTGGACTTGCGTTGCCACCGCTCCCTGTTTTGGCCTCTTATAGTCAAACCCAGTATGCGTGTCCCGTCCTCGACTTGGGTCGAGCCCACAAAGATACGTTTTGGGATACTGGTTGAAATGGGCCCCCACTATTTACCACAAGCATTCCACCTAAGCTTGTCCCCATTAGTCCATCCCACTTAACCCACTTAGTCATGTTCATTTACATGTGTGTTTGGTTAAGTCTAATCGTATTTCAAATGCCTCTAAAGGCAACCACCAGATTCCTCATGCCACCCAAGGCACCTACTTAACCCCCATGTCCCACCTTACATGATTATCTGGTTAAGTATTTCTTAGTTCATTAAGGCCATAACCTCATAAAGACCTCTCACATTAGACTGGCATTTATGGCAGCTGGATTTGCCGGGCGGGTCCGGGCAGTCTTACACCATAAAAGAGTCTAACCTCGTGTCTTTACAACTGTTATGCTTTAGTTTGGGCCTAGGACCTCTCACATTGGGCCGACATTTGTGACTACTGGATTTGCCGGGCGGGTCCGGGCAGGTTTACATCACAAACGGGTCCAACCTCGTGTCCTAAGCATTGATTATTAATAATAATCCATTTTCCCCCAATTTTAATAATTCCCTACTTGAATTATTAATTACTTCCAATTTTTAACAATGTCCATAATTGACTCAATTATGGACATCCATTCATGGTATGCAAAATCTTACAAAATTGCACCCAAATTATTAATTCCTAATATTACCCCTACCCCACGTTTGAACGTTTATTCGCAAAATATATGTTAGACTCGAATAGCCTAACTCATAGCATAAAAGAGATTATCATAATAACAACATGTATATGTGACCAAATGAATCATAATAAGGGGTGAAACTTGCATATGTCCAACTTGCATAGATTATACATGTCATGGATCTAAAGGTGTCAACTTGTTCAAAATTCACCTAATATGATCTCAATCAATTTTCATAAACTTACATATGAACATGTGTGAATCAACATCATCTAATTTTTTAACAACATGGTTTTATATGGGTACACCTAACTCAATAGGCAAATTCCCATAATCAAGTTTTATTTAATTATAGTTTCAAGTTTATGGGTACACCTAACCTAATAGGCAAATTCCCATAAACAAGATCCATTTAAATTAAGAAAAAAAAACATAACTTTAAGCATGATCCAACAGCATGATTTTTCAACATAATATAGCATGATTTATAACATGGCATAGTATGATAGTATAACATAGCTTGACATGATTCTCAACATAGCACGACATAGCATAAGAGAATTTACAACATAGCATGACATAGCATATATAATTTACATCATACGACAACATAATAACATAATAAGAGATCCACAATATATAGAATTTACAATTACAAATCACATCACTTTCTTGTGATCCATTCATAACTGAGTCAAATTAGTTTGTAATAGTCTTGTGAGAATCATCATACTCACCAATAAAAGAAGAGAATTAGAGAGAGAGTGCTTTGGTTTGATTTGTTTTGTTGAGTAGAATTTAGTTGTAGTAGATTAGGCTTCCTCTTCTTAGTTTGTGACGGCTACGCTGAACTCCATGGCAGCAGCATGACGGTAGCTTCTCTAATTTTACAAGTGATTTAGGTTTAGGGTCTACCCACTTATTTATAGATTTTTAGAATGCATTTAGGCCATTAGATTTAACCTAGAAATAACCGCAGCCGTTCAGACAAGATGGGGTTTATCTTGTTGACTCAGCAATGAGTCAGAAGTGACTCAGCAAACACTCAGCAATATATATATATATATATATATATTCTACAATGTACACATTAGATACATCCCCCCCTTTTACACACTTATTATTGTTTTTATATACATATTAGATACATCCCCTCTCTTACACACTTGTTAATATTTTTATATTCATATTAGATACATCCCCCCTCTTACACACTTTTATATTCATATTAGATACATCCCCCCTCTTACACACTTATTAATATTTTAGCAACTTTAGTGTTAATAGAAAATTCGGGGTGTTACATTCTCCCCTCCTTTTAGGATTTCGTCCCCGAAATCTTCAAGTCTGGAAGAATGTATATCCTACCATCCAAACGTCCATCTACTCATCCATCATACACAGGCATCCATTGTCCTTAAAAGACTTCTAATGCTTTATGATCATATGCAAGTGTGTGTACATGTCCTTACCTAATGCGAAATCAGGCGGTCTACTGATTCATTTGACCTCCTTAATGCAAATTATGTAAGTGTCATGAATCCATTATGTATCCAAAAGATCCTAATTGCTTACATACTACTTCTATATGCGTGCACACCCATTCAACCGAATGCAGCATCCATATGATGGTACAACCATTATACATCCATTATACTAAATACATCCATATATATGCAATATGCAATATGAAGTGACTGAGCCGATCTAGTGCCTAAAGTGTGTGTATATATGCATCCACGAGCAACCACTAGCAAACACTTGCATCCATTTTGCATCCATCATACATAACATGTCTCAAACACATGTTTCAACCATAGGATTATCCTAACTAAAGGTCAAAGATACTAATGAGAGGACATACTAAAGATAAGATAAGATAAGCTAAGCGATAAAGGAGAAATTAAAAGACATACCCTCAAAAAGAAAAGGGTACAACGAACGCATCTTCTCTTCTGTCTCCCAAGTTGCGTTGCTCTCATCATCTCCCCATTGCACTTTAACCAGTCTGACCTCTCGATTCCTCAACTTTTTGATCTCCGACCCAAGAATGCATGTAGGAGCTCGTCTAATTGTTGCATCACGCTCTATTTCCACCTCTTTAAGCAAGCTCGGCTCTACCACCTCCGTGGTCTTGTGCAAACACTTCCTCAAATGTGATACATGGAATACGTCGTGTACTCCACTAAGTTTCTCAGGCAACTCCACCCTATATGCCATCTTCCCAATCCAGTTTTTTTTACAGGAAACGGCCCTACAAACCTTGGTGCTAATTTCCCCACGGACCCAAAGCGAACAACATTCTGTAACGGAGATACTTTGATAAAAACCATGTCCCCAATGTCAAACTCAAGATCTGTCCTCCTCTTATCAGCATACGATTTTTGCCTATCTTGTGCTGCTTTCATCCTCCTTCGAATCAACTCAATCTTCTCCGAGGTTTCCCTAACCATATCGGGCCCAAGTAGGATTTTATCGGTAGATTCCCACCAACATGTAGGCGAACGGCAAGGCCTTCCATAAAGAGCTTCGAAAGGTGCCATGCCAATACTAGACTGAAAGCTATTATTATATGTGAATTCTACTAACGGAAGGTGCTCTTCCCATGTACCCCCAAAGTCTAGGATACAAAGCCTTAAAAGATCCTCTAGAATGCGATTCACCCTCTCGGTCTGGCCGTCTGTCTGAGGATGATATGCGGTGCTCAAACATAGCTGAGTCCCTACCGCCTCTTGTAAACTCTTCCAAAATTCGCTAGTAAAGATGGGGTCACGGTCGCTTACTATACTAGAAGGAATACCGTGCAAACGAACTATCTCCTTAATGTATACAGAAGCCAACCACAGAGCAGTCCTCTTACTTTTCACGGGAATAAAATCGGCGCTTTTAGTAAGTCTATCTACTATAACCCAAATCCCCGTGTTACCCTTCCTTGATCTTGGTAATCCATCCACAAAATCCATTGAGATGCTTTCCCATTTCCATAGTGGAACTTCTAATGGGTGAAGCAACCCACCGGGTTTCTTTTGTTCTGCTTTAACTCGTTGGCACACCAAGCATCTAGCGACGTACTCGGCCACATCCTTTTTCATACCGGCCCAAAAGAAAACCCGCTTCATATCTTTGTACATCTTATCCCCGCCGGGATGAATGGTCATTTTTGAGCGATGAGCATCATCAAGAATGGCCTTCCTTAAGTCTTCGTCCTGTGGTACACAAAGTCTATTATCCCTTCGTAACCAACCCTTATCGTCTAGGGTATACCTACGAAGATTGCTTGACGACTCCCCCCCTTTGAGCTTTTCTACTATCTCAACCAACTGTGGGTCGTCTCGCTGTGCCTCACCAACCCGTCCTAGAAGTGTAGGTCTAACCTCCAAGGATGCTAACAGACCGGGTACTAAGTCAACGGAGGGTCTAAAGTCAAACATAGAGATGAATTCTAAGCTTTGTCGTTCAACAAACAACGGACTCAAGGACAACCTTTTCCTACTTAAGGCGTCTGCCACCACGTTACCCTTGCCCGGGGTATATGCTATTTCAAAATCGTAGGAGGCTAAGAATTCCATCCACCGTTGCTGCCTTAAATTCAAATCCTTCTGAGAGAATAAGTATTTTAATGATTTGTGGTCAGTGAACAGTTCGAATTTCTCACCAAGAAGATAGTGACGCCAAGACTTAAGCGCGAAAACAATTGCGGCTAGCTCTAAGTCATGCGTGGGGTAATTCTTTTCATGAACCCTCAACTGCCTTCCACCATAGGCTATTACTCTTCCCTCTTGCATGAGGACCGCGCCAAGTCCCGTCCCACAAGCATCAGTATAGATGGTAAACGGTTTATTCCCATCTGGCAGCACTAAGACTGGGGCTGAAGTTAAGGCTCTCTTTAAACGTTGGAACGCATCATCGCAATCTTTGTCCCACGTAAAAACCAGGTTCTTCTTCGTTAACCATGTTAATGGAGCTGATATTTTTGCGAAGTCTTTGATAAACTTCCTATAATAGCCAGCCAACCCCAAGAAACTTCTTACTTCGGTTGCATTTTTAGGGACCTTCCAATCTTGGATGGCCACCACCTTTGCGGGATCCACTGCTATCCCTTCTTTGGAAACCACGTGCCCTAAGAACCGTACTTCCTTCCTCCAGAAGTGACACTTATAAAATTTTGCCTTAAGGTTATGTGCTCGAAGGGTTTCCAACACTTCTCTAAGATGTAGGGAGTGCTCTTCTTTATTCTTAGAAAAGACTAAGATGTCATCCACAAAGACTACCACGAATTTGTTAAGGTATTCCCTAAACACCCTACTCATCAAATCAACAAAATATGCAGGGGCGTTTGAAAAACCAAAGGGCATCACTAGCCATTCATAGAATCCGTCAGGAGTCCTAAAAGCAGTCTTATCTATACTATCCTCAGCCACTCTCACTTGATGAAAGCCAGTGGCTAAGTCCAACTGTGAAAACACTGAGGCGCCAACTAACTGATCAAAGAGATCGTCAATCCTCGGCAGTGGGTGTTGGTTCTTTTTAGTAAGCTTGTTTAGTTCTCTATAGTCCATACAAAGTCTAAGAGACCCATCCGCCTTTGTGGCAAAAACTACTGGAGCACCCCACTCCGATATACTACGTCTTATGAACCCCTTCTCAAGCAACTCCTTTACTTGCTTATTGAGTTCCCTCCTTTCACGAGGAGCCATGTGGCGCACTGGCAAAGATACGGGTTTAGCATTATCCACAAGATAAATTCGAAAGTCTATCTCCCGCTTTGGAGGTAAGCCATTCACCTCCTCAAACACATCCGGATATTCCCGGACCACTTCTACCGATCGCAGGTTCTCTACAGATGCGTCAAGCGATTCAAGATAACTTAGCATAACGGAATTTATGGGATTACAAAAGATGTCGAGAGCATTACCAAGGCGAGTCACAAGCCTAACTACTCTCCTTTCACAATCAAGAATGGCCCTATTTCTAGACAACCAATCCATTCCTAAAATTAGCCCATAGCCCGTGAAGCCCAATACATAAGCATCACATCTAAATTCAACGCTAAGTATAGAGATTTTCAAATCCAAACATATCATGGTCAAATGAGCCGAACCCCCAATTGGATTTGAAACGACCAAGGGATCCTCTACTAAACTGGTTTTCAAGTGCAGTGATTCAACTAATGATGCAGGGATAAACGAATGAGATGCGCCAGAATCGAATAAGGTACGGACAGGATGATCAAACAGAAAAACTAAGCTTTCAACAGAAATTGTTCTACCTCTTTCTTGCAGCGGTGGGGCCGCAATAGCCTGAACTTGCCCCCTTGCCTACCCTGGTGCCATAAGAGCCTGCACCTGTCCTCCCGAGGTAGACCCTGCCCTCTGCCCCTTCTTTGGACAGTCCTTCACTAAATGTCCCGCATCTCCACAATGAAAACAACCAGTCTTCTTTTTCTTTCTACAATCTTTGCTGAGATGGCCAGGCGTCCCACAATTGAAGCATTTCTTCTTCCCTTTGCCATTATTGTTTTTACCACCCTTCTTATTTTGCTGTTGGGGTTTCTTCTGATCCCCTTTCTTTTCAACTGCCTTATCCTCATGCATAAGTGCCATTTCTACTAGCTTTTCAAAGGTGGCTCCCATAGGGATGTGGGTCATAGCCAACCCTTGCAACGGTTCATTCAAGCCTCTAACGAACCTCAAAGCTTTCTTCTCTGGCGTGTTCACCAACTCCAAGCCAAACCTTGCTAACTGATTAAATTTATTGACATATTCCTTTACTGATGAGCTCCCTTGCTTTAGTGCCAGGAATTTTTCCATATTTAAGTTCTCCTCTGCCCTTGAAAGAAACTTTGCCTCAAACCTTCATCTGAAATCCGCCCATGAATCAACTGGACGTTCCCCGTTAGTGACCTCCTACCAAAACGAGGCCTCTCCCTTCATTAACCAAGCAGCTAAACGGACTTTCCTCCCATCTTCCACTTCAAAGATATCCAACAATTCCTCAGTCTCCTTAAGCCAATCTCTGGCCTCCACAAACGTCTCAGTCCCTTGAAAAGTTTTTCCTCCCATAGCCTTGAATTCCTTGCACGTCTTTGCAAAAGTGTCAACACGAGGAGGAGGAGGAGGAGGAGGAATGGGTGCAACTAGGGGTGGAGGAGTATCCGCTGGGCCTGCAGTGGTGGCCCTAGCCTCCAAGTATCTCCTAAACCACCCTGGAATCGTCACACCTTCTGGGAGATTAAGATCCTCAGCCATGCTGAAACGAAAAAGGAAAGATTCAAAATGGAGAATTCGAAAGATAAAGATAAGGATGTGGCTATTTGGGATTACGTTTTTCATAAAAACTCTCTTTAAATAACATGTTTTTTTTTTTTTGAAAGCACTTCTTCCAAAAATACTTTAGAAAAAAATATTTTTCTAAAAAAAAAATTTTTATCTGTTCTGGTAACCTTATGCTCTGATACCACGTGTGACACCCCACGTCCATTAATGTCACTCACAAAGGGAATGCATTAACTTCCATGGAGGTTTTAAGTGAATATAGAACAGTAAAATTACAACAAGACAGATATAAAATAGTACTTGGAAATTCAAAAACTTTATTTCATTGTAGCAGAAGTCAAAACATGTTTGATTACATCATAACACCACATTCAATGTCAAGTACAATATCTATCTTGATAAAACAAGTACATAATCCCATTACATGAATAGCCATTAAAAAGAAAGATAACAAGCTGGACTTTACTTCAGCAGTCCAAGCTTTCCAGAAGATAAGCGATCCAACTAGACTCCACTAGAACTTGGCCCAACCTGCGGACCTGAAGGGAGAAAAGGATGGAAAAGAGGGGGTCAGACATAAAGTCTGGTGAATATGATAATTCTACAATACTATTACCAAAATAACTGGACTAAGGCATAAGCTGGAAAACAAGAAAATGTCTATGATGAGCAGATTAAGGACATAGACAATCGCTAAAGGCAACGTTATAGGTGCTCCTAAATACTAAAGGATAAACACTATACTGCACCACACCAGTCACCCTAAAGATTCATCCCACTTAGCTTCACTTAGAAACTTTTCCAATGGCTTTACGTACCCCTAGCTGACTACATAGGTGCCGCCTGCCCCTATCTCCACTAGGTGTACCCTACTTCCCATTATTCGATCGGCTCCCTAACTCGTAGATACCCGTGCTGGCCCCACAGTGGGGTGTATCACTCCCCTAAAGTGGCAACCTGATACAACGGACATGCACGGCTTATACCTACACGATGCAACAACGTCTTACCTACCAGCCCGGGTCCACACACGCATATGAAACCCGTTGGACTTGCGTTGCCACCGCTCCCTGTTTTGGCCTCTTATAGTCAAACCCAGTATGCGTGTCCCGTCCTCGACTTGGGTCGAGCCCACAAAGATACGTTTTGGGATACTGGTTGAAATGGGCCCCCACTATTTACCACAAGCATTCCACCTAAGCTTGTCCCCATTAGTCCATCCCACTTAACCCACTTAGTCATGTTCATTTACATGTGTGTTTGGTTAAGTCTAATCGTATTTCAAATGCCTCTAAAGGCAACCACCAGATTCCTCATGCCACCCAAGGCACCTACTTAACCCCCATGTCCCACCTTACATGATTATCTGGTTAAGTATTTCTTAGTTCATTAAGGCCATAACCTCATAAAGACCTCTCACATTAGACTGGCATTTATGGCAGCTGGATTTGCCGGGCGGGTCCGGGCAGTCTTACACCATAAAAGAGTCTAACCTCGTGTCTTTACAACTGTTATGCTTTAGTTTGGGCCTAGGACCTCTCACATTGGGCCGACATTTGTGACTACTGGATTTGCCGGGCGGGACCGGGCAAGTTTACATCACAAACGGGTCCAACCTCGTGTCCTAAGCATTGATTATTAATAATAATCCATTTTCCCCCAATTTTAATAATTCCCTACTTGAATTATTAATTACTTCCAATTTTTAACAATGTCCATAATTGACTCAATTATGGACATCCATTCATGGTATGCAAAATCTTACAAAATTGCACCCAATTTATTAATTCCTAATATTACCCCTACCCCACGTTTGAACGTTTATTCGCAAAATATATGTTAGACTCGAATAGCCTAACTCATAGCATAAAAGAGATTATCATAATAACAACATGTATATGTGACCAAATGAATCATAATAAGGGGTGAAACTTGCATATGTCCAACTTGCATAGATTATACATGTCATGGATCTAAAGGTGTCATTTTGTTCAAAATTTACCTAATATGATCTCAATCAATTTTCATAAACTTACATATGAACATGTGTGAATCAACATCATCTAATTTTTTAACAACATGGTTTTATATGGGTACACCTAACTCAATAGGCAAATTCCCATAATCAAGTTTTATTTAATTATAGTTTCAAGTTTATGGGTACACCTAACCTAATAGGCAAATTCCCATAAACAAGATCCATTTAAATTAAGAAAAAAAAACATAACTTTAAGCATGATCCAACAGCATGATTTTTCAACATAATATAGCATGATTTATAACATGGCATAGTATGATAGTATAACATAGCTTGACATGATTCTCAACATAGCACGACATAGCATAAGAGAATTTACAACATAGCATGACATAGCATATATAATTTACATCATACAACAACATAATAACATAATAAGAGATCCACAATGTATAGAATTTACAATTACAAATCACATCACTTTCTTGTGATCCATTCATAACTGAGTCAAATTAGTTTGTAATAGTCTTGTGAGAATCATCATACTCACCAACAAAAGAAAAGAATTAGAGAAAGAGAGATCTTTTGATTTAATTTGTGTAGATTTAGTTGTAGATGATTAGGCTTCCTCTTCTTAGTTTGTGACGGCTACGCTGAACTCCATGGCAGCAGCATGACGGTAGCTTCTCTAATTTCACAAGTGATTTAGGTTTAGGGTCTACCCACTTATTTATAGATTTTAGAATGCATTTAGGCCATTAGATTTAACCTAGAAATAACCGCAGCCGTTCAGACAAGATGGGGTTTATCTTGTTGACTCAGCAATGAGTCAGAAGTGACTCAGCAAACACTCAGCAATATATATATATATATATATATATATATTCTACAATGTACACATTAGATACATCCCCCCCTTTTACACACTTATTATTGTTTTTATATACATATTAGATACATCCCCTCTCTTACACACTTATTAATATTTTTATATTCATATTAGATACATCCCCTCTCTTACACACTTATTAATATTTTTATATTCATATTAGATACATCCCCCCTCTTACACACTTTTATATTCATATTAGATACATCCCCCCTCTTACACACTTATTAATATTTTAGCAACTTTGGTGTTAATAGAAAATTCGGGGTGTTACACCCTTCCTACCATCTGTTAAGTCCTTTATCAAGGGTTGTGTTTAGAAATTCATCCCCCTGAGATAACCATTGGTTATTGAATTGCTTAAGTGTGATACTTACCCCATCGAGGGAAGCATAACTATTCTTTCGTATTCTAGACCTTGGTACCTAGGAAATAGTGAGCTAACTCAAACCCGCGAAGGCTAAACAACCCACTTTCCCCTAGGTCACTTCCATAGACCTATCTCCGGTGTTGACAAAAAATATAGTTAACATTTTGGCGCTAGAAGGAGGGCTTGAACCTTCGATCCTTTGGTCAACCTTACCACATATCTGTCTGTGATGTTCCGTCTCGTACTAGACTAAGGCTTTGAAGAAGCAAAGCTATGGGTAAGAGGTCCTAACAAAAGCCTTCTAGATCTCGAATGGATAAGTCAAAAATCACTGACCCAAGAGTGACAGAAGAACAAAGGTTGAGAGTGGAAGTCTTGTGGATAATAATACGGAAAAGAGAAATAGAACAATATGCTTTCAACATCGGGGATCATATCCTTTCTCACATAGGACAAACCCTAACACCTCCTCTAAATGGCTCTACATTAAAGGATATTAACATTTTCTCTCAACTAAGGAAAACTCTCCAAAAGAAAATTAGAGGAACGGTGCTTGAACAAAAAATAATGAATGATTTTGACCACTTCACCAACAAATGGTCTGAAAAGATAACACCCCAACCTCATTATATTTTGGGAAGTAATAACAAAGATATAGGTAAAGCAACAAGACTGGATCACAAAAGGGTTAAGTCCCAATGACAAGAAGAGAGGAGGCTTACACCAGGATTAACCAAGGGATACTACCTCACCACTTCGATGGAAAATATCTACTTCCTAACCAAACACGAACTCAACTATTAGTCGATTACAAAGAAAAAGCCCAAATATGAAAGGAGAACATGAGGACCCTATTGTCGTTACCACATGATGAATGGATATGAAATCAACCACTGCTGAATCCTTGAGGAGACGGTCATCCAATTCATCAACCAAGGCCAATTACGAGAGTTTATAAAAAGATCAGATTAAGTTCAATAGAAGTTCTTAGGAAAAGGATTAACAAACATGATCGAGGGTACAAAAAACCTTCCTTTCGAAGCTTAAAGAAACCCAAAAGGAGTCAAACCACGAATGGATCAAATCCCTTGTTATCACCAAATTGGTTAGGGCAAGGCTTCCCTTGGAGGCGGGTGGTTGTTAGTCTTTTTCAATGTCAAAATTAGAAAGGGCTAGGTTAAAGCATCAAAAGCGTAAGCCTCCGTTTCACATCAGAAATGGTCGTGGAGGTACCTCTAACATTTGCACGCCCTGCATCTGCTCACAGAAGAGTACGCCTTGCCTCTACTATGAACTAAGTACGTCCTGCCTCTACTAGTAGAAGAGCACGTCCTACCTCTGCTTATGTTTCGCGCTACCCGCAAAAGGGAGCGCCAACCCCTATTATCGCCTACGATGGTCACGATAGGGCACCGTCGGAGGGGGGTGGTGTGTAAGCCTCTATCAGTACCTACGATGGTCAGTATAGAGCATCAAAAGAGTAAACCTTAATTATGTGTCAACAATGGTCCAGTTTAAGTTTCTAAGACCTTATCATCACCTACGTTGGTCAGGATAAAGCGCCACCTGGAGGGAGGTCGGGTAAGTCCTTAGGCCTACTTGTGGATAAGCTTGCCAAGCACACCGGATGCAAAGGCCTAGAGAGTGGCCAATAAAGCACGTACATCCTCTACTTTGACATCAAAAGCCTAGAAAGAGGCTCAGGAAGCACGTACAACCTCTGCTTCGCAAATCAAATCCAAGGGGGACACCAAAACATTAATAGCCGAATCTGGGTTGATTCAGTTCTTCACAAATACCAAAAGGGAATTTCCGATCTTCAATCCTTAATTGCTTGAACAAGGGCTGGTTCAGGTCTTCTATATTAATACCCGAATCTGGGTTGGTTCAACTCCTCACTAATATCGAAAGCGGATTTTCGGTCTGTTATTTTAAATAACCCAAATCTGGGTTGGTTCAGGTCTTTACAAATACCGGAAGGGAAAATCCGGTCTTATCTCAACACCGAATCCAGGTTGATTCAACTTTCAACAAAGGTCAGAAGCGGATTCTTCGTCTTCTATCTTAATTCCCTGATATGGGTCAATTCAGGTGTGAATCATAACTGGAGGTAGGGTTCTGGTCTCATCACAAATATCCAGATCTAGATCGATTCAGATGCTCAAAATTGAACATGAACGAATTGTTTAACCTTCTCACACTACAAGAAAATGGGTATTTGGTTACATTTATTCGCTACGTTGAAGTGTAAGTGCAACTGACCTTCTCAAAGCATGCACAACCAAAATATTACCGTTTGGTTAAAAAAGAATTTTGGGTTTTTAGTTTTTAAAATTAATTACAAAACATTAAAGGTATGAAAGGAGGGATGGTAGCATGAAAGGAAGATGGAGGGGACCGCGGAGGGGATGTAACAATCATGGAAGGAAGAATTGGTCTCTATGTCCCTCTCATTTCTCAAAATATGAAAAATAGATAAAAGTTGTTTTTTATTTTGTGTGTTAATTTTGTTTTCTAAAATGGTTGTTTTTCATGATATGCATGCGTTGTGCACACTTTTGTATAGACGAAAACCCAAAACTAAAAAACGTAAACCAAAGAGTACCTTCATTGTTACTTCATTTTCCCTATCAATGGTTGTTTTCTAAAATCACGTATTTAACTTGTGTTTTCCCCTATTATCATTTTCCCTCTTTTCTTCAGGAAAATTTCAGAAAGTCCCAAATTATCCTCCTCTTCATTGTTACTTCATTTTTCCTCCACCATCAATATCATGCTACACCTCGCCTCTCTACGTTGTCGATGGACTGTCATGGACTCCCTCTCAATCTACTACAATTTGATTGAGATTTCGCATCGACCATTAATTAGTATGAATTTAATACCTTATTCTATGATTTTACATGCTTTTATATGACTCTATATTCATTTTACAAGGGGAATTGTGAAAACCCTGATTTCTAGTTCATTTTAGTACATCCGCACAAAACCTAATTTTCTTATCCATAGGTATCTAAACTAAGGTACGTATTTACACTCATGCAGATACCCTTTTTCTAACAATATCTTGGCTTCAGGTTGATGCGTTTTGCTATGGTGAAACTGGGATGCTTACTGTGACATTGGTTGCTGAAGGTGCATTTTTTGTCTACTCATTAAAGTGGTCGGAGTACGGTATAGGACTTAGGGTTGGAGCCAGTGGAAAAGTTCTATACTGTGGTGCTGTTGAGGTGGTTATTGATTGGATCTGATCGTGCCTTGTTCTGGTGAAGGGGAAGAATGAGGCAGTGGGTGGTTAGGAGTTAGTTTGTTGAAATTTGCTAAGTGTTGCTGCTGTGTCCTGAACGGAACTAACTGGCTTTCTGCGGCTACTAATGTATCTTGTAATTGCTGTAATTCTTAGATGTGGAGGTAGGTGGCCTTCTTTTTTTGACACCATAGCCTGCATCAATGAAGCCCACTCTGCGCCTTCCATGATGTCGTAATCGAATATGTGGACCGTACGACCAGTTGATATCGAGTCCAAAATGGCCTGATTGGCTGTGAAGTGCCCAAACTTCACACAGGGAGACATGTCTTGTAAGAGCTATTACGCTGCCAAGGCATTGGTATCAAGGTTGTCAAACTCGCGAGTATACTCGTATACTCGAACGAGTTCACGCGTTTCTTCCAGGTCATCGAGAAACAACGGAAGGAAAAACGGAAAAGCCTGGAATCGTTCAAAGCGTCGCTTAAAACCGTGAAATCGTGAAAACTTCGCTTCAATTTCCGCGTCGACTTCTGGAATTTCCACATCGATTCTGGCTTCTCAATTCTCGAGCAAATTTTCCGCGTCGACTTCTACTATGGGCTTTTCCGATTCTCGATTTGGCTTCTCGTGCGAAGAGGTGTTTCGTTGAAACTTGAAATTTTATTTTTAATTTTGTTGAAACTTGAAAATTTATTTTTAAGCTATGGCTTCTCGATTTGGCTTCTGCTATGGTCCATGGCTGTTTTGTTGAAATTTTATTTTTAATTTTCATTTTGTGGGAACTTACGCTTTGTGTTACGATCCCACGATTTACGATTTTTGTATACCCGAGCGCTCCTTGGTGAGAACTCGAGTTTGACAACCTTGATTGGTATAATGCATCTGCTGGTGCTGAACTCCTTTGTTTATTTTTGCATGCAGAGCTCGGAGTATCAAGATGGCATCGGAGTACTTCAGTGAAGTGAGCAGCCAACCATTCCATGTGTGTGCTGGAACCTCCGGAAGGTGAGACCAACTCCTTGAGCCAAACCAATATCACGCTCGCAAGTTCTCGGCTTTTGTGTGCCCCTTTGAGAGCCTCGGCCACTGCAGTCAACAAATGCACCAACCTCATCCCTTTGTCATCGCCATCGTCGGTGACAGATGGAGGTAATTTTTCACTAGTGGTTGTGCTGAAAGAGGGCGGTTCTTGATGTTTGAGGTCAGTTGTGTTATCATCGCAGATCATCAATGAATCAATTAGGCCATGAAAGATTTTAGCATCGTTGCATAAAGGATCTCAGTTGATTGCGGGGCGATATGGGCTCGATGCTCCTCCAATCTACGTCAATGATTGTGTTAGATGTTGATGTAAATATATATTGGATGCGCTGAAGCGGGTACTAATATTCTCACCCGCATTTGCTAGCTTGCTTATAGCATGGGATTTTTGGAATACGGTCAAATGAAGCATGTTGTCTTGTTAGTCGGCAAACAAGCATATGGGTAACATTCCTTTTAGCTTGTTTCCCCATGTCAGTACTGTTTGTTTCATTCTGACATTTAATTGTACTTGATCATGCTCGTTTACCTGATTACTTCCACATATCAGAATATTTTATTGCCTGCGAAGTTGCTAGAAGCTTGAAAACCCATTCACATTTTGATTTAAAATATGGTTTAAAATACCATAAAGAATTTGTAAATAAACACATTATGTGTGCCATCAGTGATAAAAATAATGTTTGTGGATTAATGGGATAAAAGTTACAGGTACTAGCAATTAACTTTTACTGAGTGTGTTAGGTGGTTTAGCATACATGTGGACATATGGTCTAATCATCAGTTGAGACAATATATCTCCTTAAAAAGATTCATGTCCTCGGCAATATGGGCTCGATGCTCCACCTCCAGTCTGTGTCAATGATTGTATCAGATGTTGATGTAAATGCAAATGCCATACAACCATTGGCAGCAAGACATTTGAAGATTAAATTATATATAGCCGGCTAAATTTTGAAAAAAAAAATCACTGCTTAGAGTTATATATATGTATATATATGCGTGTATATATACATGTGTGTGTGTGTGTGTGTGTGTGTATATATATATATATATATATATATATATATATATATATATATATATATATATATATAATATTTCAAATAGTGAGAAAATTCAAATTTTAGTTGGCTAATCATGAATCTAGTGTTCAGTACTGTTACCAACGTCTGCAAAATTCAAGTGAGGTGACTTTTGACGTTAGCTAGCAATTTACACCACCTGAGGTGAACGTGGTTCTTTGCAAATGAATTTAGCAGTTTTCATTGCCATATTGCTTCCATAGAGCTAGTAATGGTGAACAAGGATTTGCATTTGTGATCTTATCTTGATGTTATATCATAATATCTAGCGTGCTTTTATAAAAGTTCAGAACACATAAAAAATGTTCCTTTAAGGAGGAAAAAGCTAAACTTGACGGTTAGGCTGCATAACTGTTTTGCAGAGTTTGCAGAAATTGCTGAAAACAAGAAGGACAGACATTGTGTGTGCTAGCTTATATATAGATCTACGTACTATGGTACTATCCCAGAATAGTAACTAGCAAGTATAACTTTGTAACTTGAAAAAGCTGCCTCGCTAGAGCGAAAACCGTAAGAATATTAAGCTTCTCTATTCACTGTTGTGCATGAATGAACTCCAAAAATTAGTTTAATAATATGTATTGCTCACATTGCACGGTTGCAAAAGCTTGTGCAAACTGAAAAAATAGTAATAGACAATTGTTATCTGTGTAATGTGCAGGCTAATATTTTAGGCAGCAGGGAACAAAAATTAGGAAGATGCAGTTCCAAAATATGAAGATAAAACTGTCTTGGGCATAATCATTGCCTTATATAATCCTCATCGTTATCTTGCCATGGATTCAAATGCTATCCCTGAGCCACCATGGGAGGTTCATTATTTGATGCATCGATTTCCAGGTAGCAATTTATCTTTTGTTGTTAATCGTGGGTTGTTTTATGATTGGTGAATTTGCATCATTTTTAGCCTCTCCCCTTCTATGATTGGTGAATTTTCCAGGTGACTCTTGAGTTTAGGGTGACCTATGGTTGGTTGGTTGGTGGTGGATTTCAGCTGCTTCGTGATTAAGGTAAGCTTGAATACACCTACTGCTTCTTATTGCTTGGTTTTCATTAAGTCATTGAATTATGAAACGTGCTAAACTTACGTTGATTCACACCGATTTCGCCTTGGCTGTTACTGTATGGTTTTAATTTTTGTATGCTAAATGTTCAATGCAATCAGACAAAGACAACCAACGTCCCCTAAACTGCCTATACAAAACTGCAGGTCCCTTGGTCTTTATCCGAGAACGAGTTAAATGCAAACTGCGCATTTGTCTACATATTTTAGTTGTGCCATATATAAAGTACTATGCGATTGAATATCAACCGCATGTCCCTAGGCAGCAGCGTGTTTGGTTCAACTATGTTTGCTTTACAGTATATTAAAATTTCAGTAATATGTATATTTCGTACTTCCTCTGCTATAGCACTTTTATTTCATCATTTAATACCTATACTCTGTTTGCTATATTGATTTATGTGTCAACTTACAATCACTCACCATGTGCCTACTAACTCCTACACTGACAGTTTTGCTATTTTAATATGCCGCTGCTAGGATGTTGGAGATGAATAGCTCGGCTCAGATATGGTTAAGAACAAGATTACTAGTAAATGTCCCAGGGAAATGAGGCTTATCTGACAGCACCGTTCTCCACTGCATCTGGCTGCTTTCCTAAGTGTTATCTTCTTCTGCGGTGTTTAAAGCATAACTCATATGAACTTTAACTATACGCTCTGTGCTAGTGAGTTTATTACTTGTTCTGATCTTAATTTTTCAAAGCAATGTGATTGAGTAAAAGATATAGTGGTTCAAAGCGCTTGACAACACAACTGTCAGATTCAATGTTCAAAACACTCAGACGGCACAATTGTCAGATATGGTGCGGTAAGAATTACTAGGGAACTGAAATCTGCTTGAGAAAAGCGCAACTTTTTTAATGCGTATCTTAAAAGTAAGCAGGTAAGCATGCTATCTAACATCACTAATATGGACGTGTTGCGGGGGATGATTGTACCTCAAATGCCAGTTTAGATATAAAGACGAACAGCATTACATGCGGTCCAAGCCATATGATTAGGTACATTTCAATTCTAGGTAACGCGTAAACCTTATCATAGATGAATGTGTGTGTGTATATATGAGATAGGATCAAGAGCACCCCAAATAGTGTTGCACCCCTTTAGCCCTTCTGATTTCCACCACACATTCCCGTTTCTCTCTCTTTCCACTAACTCTCTCCTTCCACTAACTTATTTAAATATAAATGAGTGGTCTAGAATGAGAGGCATTTGGGGTGCTATAAATTTGGTGTGCCATAGAAACTCCATATATATATATATATATATATATATATATATATATATATATATATATATAGGAGGGTTCTGCTACACCTCTTATATTGCACGTGAATTCTCCCCCTTAATCTCCACCACTCATTTCCCCACTCGTTCTCTCTCTTCCCACTAAGAAATAATATTGAAATGGAAAGAGAAAGAATGAGTGGGAAAATGGGTGGTGGAGATTAAGGGGGAGAGTTCACGTGTAATATAAGAGGGGTAGCGGAACCCTCCTTATATATATATATCTTGCGTTTGGAACTAGGGCTGGAAATTTTTACTATATTACCACTTACCAGTCATTACCAACCGCCACCAACGAAAGTGGTACCGAACAATCGGTAACCAATTTGATTGGTACGGTATGCCAACCACATGAAAATATACGGTACGGTAACGGTAATTGAGCATTGAAAATGGTAATTACCATACCTACCACATATATGTTTATTACATAACAAAGAATTTTCAATATGTAATGATTTAATAAAATACCTAGGAAAATACTATTACGATACAATATTGAATGATATTTTTATTATATACCCTAGAAACGGTATAATTTACATGGTATTTTTGTTCATTCATAAAGTTTTCATGCTTGTTTGACTACGTAAAATAAGATGTATAAATAATAATACAATAACAAAAAAATTAATATTTTAACATGAAATATTGTAAACAAAAAGATCTCTACTAGTGAACGGTAAAAACTTATTACCGACCTCTACCAACCATTACCAACCATAAACCGAACTATTGGTAACCGATTTCTTTGGCTGGTAATGGTGTGATTTCTCTATTACCGTATATAGTTGGTATGGTAATGGTTTTGAGTACAAAGTTCCGGTACCGAACCGATTCCACCCCTATTTAGAACTGGAGGTTTACATGTTACTCTCCATCAAACATTATAGCATTTTATATTTCATCTTTTAGTGACTATTTCAGCATTTTATATCTTAGGTAGAGTGCAAAGCTGTGAGGACTAGTATATTGCAGTATTGGTAAAGTGAGTTCCAAGTTATGTGTTTCTTAGTAAGGTTAAATACATAAAACTGCCTTAATTTAATTGTAAAGTGCAAGTAGAAACGCTTAAGTAGAAAAGGACTTTAGAATAGAAAGAAAAGTATACTTGTCATGAACCTACTTTTGCTCATTACTGGTATATCACTGTGAGGATTGTAGAATAAAGCTTTGAACTATTGTATCTTTGCGAATCCTATCTCCATTATCTCGGTTGTTGCTGTCCAAATTGATTTTAGCCCACAATCAGCAAAATGACCTTTTTCATGTTTTGGAACGTTAGTATAATAGAGTATATTGCTAAATGTTTATTTCATAATTTAAACATGATTGAATATTCATCTGTGCACATTCATACAGATGATTTGAGGTCAAATAATGAAGAAACCAAAAATCTCGTCCTTCAGGTGATATTTCTTTTGCTCATTCATTGTATTATTCTTACTTTCAAACTGCATTTCTTATCCATTAATTATTTACTTTTCCTACCACATGTCAAAGTAAAACAAGTAGCTTTCAAACATACCAAGGAAGCATCTATTTTTAACTTTTGACTACATAACCTACTTTAAAATACATGTTAATGAAATTAAAAATGCATTAATAAGATTGTTGGTCACTGAAATATTTTGGAAGGGGATTACTAACTTAAAAGATTTTGATGAAACTCTGATTTCAATTTCAGTTGAACAGTTTTGATATTGCGAAAGCAAATGTATTATTTTTTGAATTGAATGAATTGCAGACTGTTACAAAGCCATATATATAGGCTAAACAAAAAGAGAAAAAATACATGGATTGGATCAGAAATAAAGTAAGTGGGCTGATGAACTGGGCTTGTAAATGGGCTTCGGCTTTGAAGTATATAATGTCTTTTAGCCAGCAGTCGATTCTTTCATTTACTCTTTTACTCCCCCTCAAATCGAGATTAGGGTTTTCCTCTTCGTACTCTTTCAGGTAGCGATCTGCTGATTCAGATGTTCCAGAGCATGTCTTTATAGATGCGTGACCTTCCTTTCCTCCTTCTTTACTTAATTTGCTTTGTTTTCCTTCGGATTTCCAGATTTGAACTTTATTGACAGTAACTTTGCTTGTCTTGTTGACGTTAGGGTTTTTGACAGATACTCCTTTCATGTGTATGTTGGATTGATGATCTCTGGTGAGCTTGGCTTCAGCTTTGTGGTGAGTGACTTCAACAACTTTTAGCTCATCTCGAAATCTCATGAAGTTTTGAAGTGATAATGCTTTCGTTAAGGTACCAGCACATTGGTAAGTTGCAGGTACATGTCTAACCTCTATGTTGCCTTTGATTACTTGCTCTCTGACAAAATGTTGATCTATTTCAATGTGTTTGGTCCTTGAGTGTAAAATAGGGTTTGATGTCATGTACACTACACTCTGAATATCACACCATAAGATCGATTTGTCTGTCTTAATATTTAATTCAGAAAGTAATGATGTGATCCACATTATTTCTGATGTAGCATTAGCCACACTTCTGTATTCTGCTTCAGCACTGGATCTGGATATTGTAGATTGCTTCTTAGAACACCAAGATATAATGTTGTTTCCCATAAAAATGCAATATCCAGTTGTAGATTTTCTGTCATCAGGGTCTGATGCCCAATCTGCATCAGCATAGCCAGTTATATTGTAGTTGTTGCTTGCCTTTATATGCAGTCCATAGTTTATTGTAGTCTTCAGATATCTCAGAATTCTCTTCACTGCTTTCCAGTGATTATCCAAAGGAGCCTGCATAAATTGAAAAACTTTATTCACACTAAACACAATATCTGGTCTAGTGATAGTTGCATACTGTAAAGCACCAACTACACTTCTATATTGTTTAATGTTACATATGGGTTCTCCCCTGTGTTTTGAGTAAGCTGCTAATCATAGGTGTAGGCATTCCCTTTGCATTGCTCATTTGAGTTCTTTCAAGTAGTTCAGCTATGTATTTCCTTTGAGATAAAATGATTTCTAATGGTGATTTTCTTATGACCTCAATTCCCAAAAAATAATTTAGCTGTCCAAGATCTTTGACAGAGAATTCCTTATCTAGCCTTTTGACAATTGATTCAATTTCATCTGTATTATTACCTATCACAACAAGGTCATCAACATATATTAGGATATAAATTGTAGAGTGATTACTTATTTTGATAAATAGTGAGTTATCTGATTTGGCAGATTGAAATTTCATTGAATACAATGTATTTTTCAATCTGTCAAACCAGACTCTTGGGGCCTGTTTTAACCCATATATGTAACAACCCGTATTTCTGATAACCTATTATATCGTAAATCGAGGCAGAATTTATTTTATAATTCTGAATCAAGGGAAACGGGCTATGTTATTGCGTTCGTCTCGGAAAAATACGCGAAATAGAGTCCGAGTTTTCGAAAATCGTGTATGACCCGATTAAGGCCCAATGAAGTTTTCAGAAAATTTCAAAGTAAAAACAGATTTCAAATTCAAGTTTAAATTTGGAAATTAGGTCAGATTGGGCTAGGCGGGAAAATTCCCGCCAAAGCACCCAAGTCGACAGCCCTGTCGACTTGGGAGTCGACTTGGTTGGACCCAAGTCGACAGCCCTGTCGACTTGGCTGTCGACTTGGTTCAGCCGGGCAGTTTTGCCTGGTGCACCATTTTGGGGTCTTGGTTAGGTTTTGGGGCCAGATTCGGTTTTAAGGGCTGAGATTGGAATTAGGGTTTAATCCTAAGGTTGAAACTAATCCTAAACTCTATAAATAAGCCCCTAACCTAACCCTAAATCATCATTATTCATTCAAGTAACTAAACTATGGCAAAATCATTCCTCTCATGGCCTCCACTCTCTTCATAAAATTCCTAAGTTATTTCTATGAGAGATTTTCCATGCATACAAGTGTTTTCAAGCTTGTATGAGTGTCATTAGCTTGCATTCAAGTCAAGTTTCCATATTTACATCATAAAGCAAGGGTTTTGATCATTTTTGCTCAAGGGTTTTTCTATTGGAGCTTGCATTTTGGGTTTATTTGATTGCATAAGGGCTTTGTCTCAATCTATATATATTTTTGTGTCTTCATAAGCATTGTAAGCTCTTTTCTACTTTCATATTTAAACTCTAAAGTTAAATGAATGATGCAAGTTGTGTTTGATCATTATGATATGCAAGTTTATCATGTTATGATGTGCAAGTATGCCATGTTATGATATGCAAGTTTACCATGTTATGCTATGCAAGTTTGTCATGTTATGATATGCAAGTTTATCATGTTATGTTATGCAAGTTTGCTATGTTATGATATGCAAGTTTGTCATATGATATGCAAGTTATGTTATGCAAGTTTGGGTTGATCATTTTGTTCATGTTATCATGTTATGCAAGCTTATCTTGGGTTTATGAGCTTAAAGCTTCAAGCTTTATGCTAAAAGTTGCATTTTGGCAACATATAAGTTATCATATCTCTTATGATAACTTGCATGTGAGGCTAAATGCGAACTTATGGCCATTTCTACATGTCATTTATCACCAATATGCTAAGTTTGGTTTTATGCATGCTTTTGAGGCCTAATGATGCAATATGCAAGTATATGAACATATGTACATTTCATATGCCACCATGTTAAACTTGTGGCTTCAACACCCTTATGTCATGATTATGCCAAGTTCCTTCTTTCTATCCTTTATGCGCTATTGCGATATGTAAGCGATGGGATTGCGTTTGGGGTTGGGTAAACTTAAAGGACATAAAAACATAAGAGTGAGAATTTACCTATTAAGTTAGGTCTACCCATTGGAAATTTACCTATTAAGTTAGGTCTACCCAAATTCTTGAAAACTTGTAATATGTTTTGGAAACATAATGGACATGACACTTAGAAAATATAAGTGTGACCAACTCGAGGTTGGGTTGAGTTTGTAGCATAAAACTACCCGGAACCAACCAGCTTAACTAGTGGCTACAAACAATAGGACCCAATGTGAGAAGTTGGTCAAGTTGTGCTTGAACCCGAGGTTAGACTAGGTTGTGGTGTAAAGCTACCCGGACCCGCCCGGCTTAACTAGTAACCACAACGAGGTCTAATGTGAGAGGTTAAGGTGCATTAAATTTATTAATGCTACATGATAAGGTTAAGTAAATTTGATTTATGACACTTAACCAATTTGACATGAATGGGTAGGTTAAGTGAAACCGGGCTTGATTTCTTAATGACACTTAACCGTAAAATACGACTAGTGGTTAGGGTTAAGTTAACCTACACTTAACCAATCTGAACTCGGTAATTTAACGGAGTTAAGTTGAACTATACTTAACCAGTCCAACTCAGTAATTTGATAAGGCTGAGAACCGATTTGATACCTGGTCTGGATAAACTAACTTGATTGATAAATTAAACGAACCTGTTTTGCGGATCTGTAGGACCCACACCAAGTTAGGCAAGTTTGTAAATCTGTTATCTGATCCGTTAGTCTGAAAACTGATCGTCTGAACTTTGTATGTCTGAACTCTGTTAATAAGTTAATCTGAATCTGATAGTCTGGGGACACAAGGGGGAATACTTGTGTCATTTGTTGTTTGGGACCCATATTAGTCAGTAACCCTTTCTGGTATCAAAACTTTGACCCAACTGTAGGTAGGGTCCGGGCACGCTTACTGAACTAATTATAAGTGGTTCATTCTGATAATGGCGATGGGTGTTGATGGTGCGTTCCAACCGGGTCATGTGCGTGCATGGATCCCGGTCTGCCTCTGAGGATGTAAGACGCCGTGACATCTGTAAATATGCATGTGCCAATTGGTTGCCACTTTAGGGAGTGATACACCCTATCGTGGGGCCGACATAGGATATTTATGTATTAGGGAGCCGATCGCTTGGGTAGGATTGAGTGTACACTTAGCTCTGTCTGATTCTGTTGGTACCGTCTGTTTTGTTGGGTGGTAACACCCGTCTGTTTCTGCGTGGTACCGTTCTGTTAGGGTGGTAAAAGCCCATTATTGTTAGCATTCCGTTTCTGTACTTTATCTGTTAGGGTGGTAAAAGCCCATTTTTCCCAAACTCTATCTCTGTATGGACCATTCTGTTCCGTCCTGTTTCGATGTAAACATTGGGGTAACACCTAATCCTGTTATACTAGATTTTGTACCAAGAAGTTGGATCTTGATATAAGTCAAACACCTGATACTGGGCCAAGTTTAGGCCAAGGGATAAATTCTTGTTTATACATGACATGTTAGAATGCTGGTACACCTATGGTGAAAAACTTCACCTTGATTATGTGATGACTCCTTTGAACTATCTGTTAGATATTCACCATGCTAGTATGTAATTATCCTTATGTTCATCCCTGCTTCTCATGCAGTTAACTTTATCAGTTTACATTAATTGTAGTAGGGCTTACTCAGTCTTTTTGACTGACCTGTTTTCTTTCGCCTCTTTTCTTCCGTTCCCCCCCCCCCCCCCCAGGTTCTCAGGGTGGGAATATTGGAGCTTAGCTTGGATTTCTGATCGCTTGCTTGTGGGATTTAGCTCATGTACGGTTTGACATGGAGCTAGCTATGGTTATCACTTATTTTGGGGATAGTACTTATGTATTTCAGTTTTTCAGTTGAAGTTGTTTTTATCTAGACTTGTTTATTTGGAAAGTTGACATTATGTTGTACCAGACTTGTTTTGAAATGGTTTGAAATCTTCCGCTGTTTTATCTATGTTATTTACTCTGTTTACATATATACATATGTTCTTGTTCTGCCTTGATATATCATTATGCATGTTTACCTGATTCAAACGCCCCTCCAAAGTCAGAGTGCTTGCAAGAGCCACCCTGGCGGAGGTGGGGTGTTACATTTGGTATCAGAGCATATGGTTTACGAGAAGGAACAAAAAGGTTTTTAAAACTTTTGGAAAACTAGTTTCAAAACCAAGTATAAAGTATTTTCCAAAGAAAAGTCTAGTTTATTTTAAAGGCTATTCCCCAAAAAGCCATTAGCACAATCCTTAGTTATCTATTCTTAGTTCCCTCGTTCTGAATCTATCTTTTCCTTCGTTTCAGTATGACAGATAACTTTGTTATCCCAGAGGGAGTGCAAGTTCCTGTTTGGTATAGGAGACTTATGGAGGCTAGGGCGACCGAAGCCGGCCCCGCAAATGTTACTCCTCCGGTGGTTAATGTTCCTCCTCCTCCTATCGCTGAGGTTCCTCCTCCTCCTCCCCCTCAGCATCCTCCAGTAGAGTTCACGAAGATTTGCAAGGACTTCAAAGCAATGGGTGGCAAGAACTTTCTAGGTACCGAGACTTTTGTAGAGGCCCGGAATTGGTTGAAAGAGACCGAGGATTTATTCGCTATCTTTGGATTAGATGATCAGAGAAAGATCTTGTTGGCGGTTTGGCTTATGAAGGATGAAGCCACTTATTGGTGGGAGATCACCACCGCGACTAGGCCCGTTGAGACTTGGGCCGATTTCAGGACAAGATTCGGGCTTAAGTTTCTGTCTTCTGCTGAAGAGAATTTGCAAATGGAGAGGTTTATTGCTTTGAAGTAAGGAGACATGTCTGTCAAAGAATATGTGAACAAGTTCAATCAGTTAGCTCGTTTTGGCTTGGATATGGTGAGTACTACTCAGAAGAAGGCTCTTCGTTTTGCTAGAGGATTGAATGAGCCGTTACAGGAGTTAGCTATGTCTCATGTGCCCATGGGGGCCACGTTTGAGAGTTTGGTAGATATGGCCCTACTCAATGAAGAAAACAAGAGTGCAAAGAAGGAGGTCAAGGTGAATGAGTCTCAAAACAAGAAAACGGGGCCCAAAAAGGAAATGCAAAAGAAGGAGGAGAAGTCTGAAGATAAGAAGGAAAAGAAGTGCTTTACTTGTGGAAGCTCAACTCATCTAAACAAAGATTGCAGAAAGAGGAAGGGCACTTGCTTTAACTGTGGAGAGATGGGACACTTCACTAGGGACTGCCCGAAGAAGAAAGGGACTACATCGGAAGGAACGGTGAATACTCGCATGGCGAGTGAATAGATTAGGGCTAGAATAATTTGTCTGTAGGATGTTTAATTTTCCTTGTCTGATTTTCAGTTTGAAACTCTTTTTCTGGTATTTTGATTCTGTAATGGAAACTCGGTACTTTAATGCTAGTCTTGCTTCTGATCTGGTAATAGTCTCAAACTCCCTGAGAGTTATAACTCATCTGTTTGTGATAAATTGGGGTTTGAGAGTATCTGTGTTGGGCATGAGGGTGACTATGATGAATACATTCTGGGTTTCTACCATGCTTAGTTTCCTAGGAATCATTTGGGGAAATCTGATCTGTACTAGTAGTCTGTAAGTATATGTACCAAGTTTTTGTTTTATCTGTACTCGCTTCCATCACTCGACTGTATCTTGTTGAGATAGGAATCCTATGGATGTAAACATGTGTTTAAAACATGTTATGTTTGATGGTTGCAAGTGGATGCAAGTGGTTGCTAGTGGTTGCTCGTGGATGCATAAACACACACTAGGCACTAGATCGGCTTGAAATACACTCTCATATTGCATATGGACGTGTGTACATTTTCAATTCTTATGATTGCAAGATGGTTAATTCGGCACATGGATGTTGCATATGGACGAATGTTTGTGCACACATATAGTATTATATGATTAGGACTATTTGCATACATAATGGATTCATTTCACTAACATACTTTGCATTGAGGATCTTTGCATTAGATAAGAACATATACACACACCTTTTGCATATGTTCATACCGCATTAGAATCTTTAAGGACAATGATTGCTCGTGAATGATGATTTGAGTAGATGGATGATGGATGGTAGGATGCGTTCTTCCTAACTTGAAGATTTCGAGGACGAAATACTTTAAGGAGGGGAGAATGTAACAACCCGTATTTCTGATAACCTGTTATATCGTAAATCGAGGCAGAAATTAATTTATAAATCTAAATCAAGGGAAACGGGCTATGTCATTGCGTTCGTCTCGGAAAAATACGCGAAATAGAGTCCGAGTTTTCGAAAATCGGAGTCCGTATGACCCGATTAAGGCCCAATGAAGTTTTCAGAAAATTTCAAAGTAAAAACAGATTTCAAATTCAAGTTTGAATTTGGAAATTAGGTCAGATTGGGCTAGGCGGGAAAATTCCCGCCAAAGCACCCAAGTCGACAGCCCTGTCGACTTGGGAGTCGACTTGGTTGGACCCAAGTCGACAGCCCTGTCGACTTGGCTGTCGACTTGGGTCAGCCGGGCAGTTTTGCCTGGTGCACCATTTTGGGGTCTTGGTTAGGTTTTGGGGCCAGATTCGGTTTTAAGGGCTGAGATTGGAATTAGGGTTTAATCCTAAGGTTGAAACTAATCCTAAACTCTATAAATAAGCCCCTAACCTAACCCTAAATCATCATTATTCATTCAAGTAACTAAACTATGGCAAAATCATTCCTCTCATGGCCTTCACTCTCTTCATAAAATTCCTAAGTTATTTATATGAGAGATTTTCCATGCATACAAGTGTTTTCAAGCTTGTATGAGTGTCATTAGCTTGCATTCAAGTCAAGTTTCCATATTTACATCATAAAGCAAGGGTTTTGATCATTTTTGCTCAAGGGTTTTTCTATTGGAGCTTGCATTTTGGGTTTATTTGATTGCATAAGGGCTTTGTCTCAATCTATATATATTTTTGTGTCTTCATAAGCATTGTAAGCCCTTTTCTACTTTCATATTTAAACTCTAAAGTTAAATGAATGATGCAAGTTGTGTTTGATCATTATGATATGCAAGTTTATCATGTTATGATGTGCAAGTATGCCATGTTATGATATGCAAGTTTACCATGTTATGCTATGCAAGTTTGCCATGTTATGATATGCAAGTTTATCATGTTATGTTATGTAAGTTTGCTATGTTATGATATGCAAGTTTGTCATATGATATGCAAGTTATGTTATGCAAGTTTGAGTTGATCATTTTGTTCATGTTATGCAAGCTTATCTTGGGTTTATGAGCTTAAAGCTTCAAGCTTTATGCTAAAAGTTGCATTTTGGCAACATATAAGTTATCATATCTCTTATGATAACTTGCATGTGAGGCTAAATGCGAACTTATGGCCATTTCTACATGTCATTTATCACCATGTATCACCAATATGCTAAGTTTGGTTTTATGCATGCTTTTGAGGCCTAATGATGCAATATGCAAGTATACGAACATATGTACATTTCATATGCCACCATGTTAAACTTGTGGCTTCAACACCCTTATGTCATGATTATGCCAAGTTCCCTCTTTCTATCCTTTATGCGCTATTGCGATATGTAAGCGATGGGATTGCGTTTGGGGTTGGGTAAACTTAAAGGACATAAAAACATAAGAGTGGGAATTTACCTATTAAGTTAGGTCTACCCATTGGGAATTTACCTATTAAGTTAGGTCTACCCAAATGCTTGAAAACTTGTAATATGTTTTGGAAACATAATGGACATGACACTTAGAAAATATAAGTGTGACCAACTCGAGGTTGGGTTGAGTTTGTAGCATAAATCTACCCGGAACCCACCGGCTTAACTAGTGGCTACAAACAATAGGACCCAATGTGAGAAGTTGGTCAAGTTGTGCTTGAACCCGAGGTTAGACTAGGTTGTGGTGTAAAGCTACCCGGACCCGCCCGGCTTAACTAGTAACCACAACGAGGTCTAATGTGAGAGGTTAAGGTGCATTAAATTTATTAATGCTACATGATAAGGTTAAGTAAATTTGATTTATGACACTTAACCAATTTGACATGAATGGGTAGGTTAAGTGAAACCGGGCTTGATTTCTTAATGACACTTAACCGTAAAATACGACTAGTGGTTAGGGTTAAGTTAACCTACACTTAACCAATCTGAACTCGGTAATTTAACGGAGTTAAGTTGAACTATATTTAACCAATCCAACTCAGTAATTTGATAAGGCTGAGAACCGATTTGATATCAGGTCTGGATAAACTAACTTGATTGATAAATTAAACGAACCTGTTTTGCGGATCTGTAGGACCCACACCAAGTTAGGTAAGTTTGTAAATCTGTTATCTGATCCGTTAGTCTGAAAACTGATCGTCTGAACTTTGTATGTCTGAACTCTGTTAATAAGTTAATCTGAATCTGATAGTCTGGGGACACAAGGGGGAATACTTGTGTCATTTGTTGTTTGGGACCCATATTAGTCAGTAACCCTTTCTGGTATCAAAACTTTGACCCAACTGTAGGTAGGGTCCGGGCACGCTTACTGAACTAATTATAAGTGGTTCATTCTGATAATGGCGATGGGTGTTGATGGTGCGTTCCAACCGGGTCATGTGCGTGAATGGATCCCGGTCTGCCTCTGAGGATGTAAGACGCCGTGACATCTGTAAATATGCCTGTGCCAATTGGTTGCCACTTTAGGGAGTGATACACCCTATCGTGGGGCCGACATAGGATATTTATGTATTAGGGAGTCGATCGCTTGGGTAGGATTGAGTGTACACTTAGCTCTGTCTGATTCTGTTGGTACCGTCTGTTTTGTTGGGTGGTAACACCCGTCTGTTTCTGCGTGGTACCGTTCTGTTAGGGTGGTAAAGGCCCATTATTGTTAGCATTCCGTTTCTGTACTTTATCTGTTAGGGTGGTAAAAGCCCATTTTCCCCAAACTCTATCTCTGTATGGACCATTCTGTTCCGTCCTGTTTCGATGTAAACATTGGGGTAACACCTAATCCTGTTATACTAGAATTTGTACCAAGAAGTTGGATCTTGATATAAGTCAAACACCTGATACTGGGCCAAGTTTAGGCCAAGGGATAAATTCTTGTTTATACATGACATGTTAGAATGCTGGTACACCTATGGTGAAAAACTTCACCTTGATTATGTGATGACTCCTTTGAACTATCTGTTAGATATTCACCATGCTAGTATGTAATTATCCTTATGTTCATCCCTGCTTCTCATGCCAGTTAACTTTATCAGTTTACATTAATTGTAGTAGGGCTTACTCAGTCTTTTTGACTGACCTGTTTTCTTTCGCCTCTTTTCTTCCGTTCCCCCCCCCCACAGGTTCTCAGGGTGGGAATATTGGAGCTTAGCTAGGATTTCTGATCGCTTGCTTGTGGGATTTAGCTCATGTACGGTTTGACATGAAGCTAGCTATGGTTATCACTTATTTTGGGGATAGTACTTATGTATTTCAGTTTTTCAGTTGAAGTTGTTTTTATCTAGACTTGTTTATTTGGAAAGTTGACATTATGTTGTACCAGACTTGTTTTGAAATGGTTTGAAATCTTCCGCTGTTTTATCTATGTTATTTACTCTGTTTACATATATACATATGTTCTTGTTCTGCCTTGATATATCATTATGCATGTTTACCCGATTCAAACGCCCCTCCAAAGTCAGAGTGCTTGCAAGAGCCACCCTGGCGGAGGTGGGGTGTTACAATATATAGCCTTGTTAAGCTTGCAAACATATTCTGTGTTTTCACAATAGCCCTGTGGTTGAGTCGTATATACATCCTCTTTAAGTATGCCATTGAGAAATGCATTATTGACATCAAGTTGTCTTAGAGTACATCCTTTGTTTATAGCAATACTGAGAATAATCCTGATTGTAGATGATTTAACTACAGGAGAGAATGTCTGCTTGTAATCAATTCCTTGTTGTTGAGTGTATCCCTTTGCAACCAATCTGGCTTTATATCTGTTTATGCTTCCATCTGGATTCTTCTTGATCCTATACGTCCACTTGCACCCAATTATGTTCTTGTCCTTTGGTGGTCTCACTAGACTCCATGTTTTATTTTGTATAAGTGCTTGATACTCTTCATTCATGGCTGCTTTCCACTTTGTATCTGCTTTTGCTTGATCATAACTTGTTGATTCTTCTAGTAGGGTGACAGCTGTGAAAAGTTTGGGTTTGAAAATCCCACTTTTTGCTCTTGTTACCATAGGATGTGTGGATGTAGCCTGAGGTACATACACAGGTTGTTCCTCTCGATTCTTACTTTCATTGGTTCCTTCTTCAGCTTCATTGTTTTGGTCATCACTGATGTTGTAATTGATATCATCTCTTACAGGTGATTCCCTGTTGTAGTCTGAATGATGATCAGTGTCACTGCTTGATGGTACTGATCTGGCATTCCCATGCTTTGGTTCACCTGCACTTATTATTTCAGAGTACACGGGTATTGATGGTATGGATACACTTGTGTCATGCACCTTACTTGTAGTCTTAATACTTTCAGATTGATATGGAAATATTCTTTCATTAAATACAACATGTCTTCTTATAATAAATTTGCCATTCTCATCTAAACATTTATATCCCTTTTGATTATGAGCATAACCTATAAAGATACATGGCTTAGACCTGAAGTCTAACTTGTGTCTGTTATATGGTCTAGTGTATGGATAACATAAACATCCAAAGGTTTTTAGGTAGTGGTAGTCTGGTTTGACATTCAGTAGCTTTTCATAAGGATTATTTCCTTTCAGAACTTTAGTAGGTAGTCTGTTTATCAAATAAACAGTTGTACTAAAGGATTCTGGCCAAAATATTAGTGGCATTTTAGCATTAGCTAGGAGTGTCAAGCCAGTTTCAACAATATGTCCATGTTTCCTTTCCACAAGACCATTCTGTTCAGATGTATATGGCATGCAGTTCTGTGAACTGTTCCTCTTTTAGAAAAGTAGTCCTTTAGTGGTTTGTATTCAGTTCCACCATCTGACTGAAAAATTTTCACATGAGAATTTGTTTTTCTATTTGAGTTATGAAGTGTATAACTATATTACATGTTTTTGACTTGCACTTCATAAAATAAATCCATGTATATCTGCTGAAAGCATCTACAAAAGCAATGTAATATCTGTATCCATAATCTGAACTGATTGGTGCAGGACCCCATAAATCAGTTGCAATTAAATTCAGGGGTTCTGTGTATTCAGATTCAGATGCATTGAAAGGTAATTTATGACTCTTGCCCATCTGACAGTATTTGCAGACATAATATAAGTGATTTTTATCAAATTTAACATTGTTTTCAACAAGAATTGACTTTACAATATCATAACTGGGATGACCAAGCTTGTTGTGCCACACATCTAAGGTATTGCAATGATTTTCATCATTGTTTTCACTGTGATTACACAGCACATTTTTCTTATCACTATTGTAGTGACTGGTAGTGAACTTGTACAGCCCTTTGCTTTCATTGCCCTGTAATAAAATAGTTTTAGTAAGTATGTCCCTGACCAAGCAGTATTTTGGATGAAATTCAAAATACACTTGGTTATCATTAGCAAACAGAGATACACTTAGAAGGTTTTTCTTAATATCAGGGACTTTTAATAAATTATTTAGGATTAAATGTTTATTACCATTGATATATCCACTACCAGTATGAGTAATAGAGATTGACTCACCATTTCCCATGCTAAGTGATTTATTACCTTTGTACTCTCTGCATCCAGTATTGAGATTTTCCAGATTGTTTGTTAGATGATTTGTAGCTCCAGAGTCAAGATACCAGTTTTCATCATTTATATGATCAATTCTTGCAATGTCTGATTGTCCTTTGTTGTCACTTTGAGTCCTTTGATCTGATTGAACATTCGCCACATTAGCATTAGGGTTTCTTTGATTTGTATTGGTCTGATTTGGGGTAAAATTTTGATTGAACCTAAAGTAGCATTTGAGTGCTGTGTGTCCAACCCTTTCACAAATTTGACATTTTGGCCTATTTCCAGTGTTATTATTTCTACCCCTACCTCTGGCTCGACCACTAAAACCACCCCTTTGTGTTTGATTATTGTTTCTTGTATACTTGCCTTTGAAACTGTTGGCATAATTGATTGATAGATCTGATTCTTGTGGCTTCTTGCTTTCTAGTCTTGCCTCATGTGCTAAGAGTATTGAGTGTACCTCTTCAATTGGTGGTGTTGTTCTTTGAGAGGAAATGATAGCCTCTACAGCCTCATATTCATTTCCTAATCCATGTAGGATAGTCATAACATGTTCAGGAACCTTTTGACCAACAGCCTCTAATTTATCACATATGCTTTTAATTTTTGCAAGATATTCTCTCATATTGTTGTTACCCTTTCTTGAGTTATGTAACTGCCTTCTGTAATGCATGATTTTTGCATAGGATTGAGAATTGAAGTTCTTTTCAATGTTGTCCCATATTTCATTTGTAGAATTACATCCTATTACTTGAGATAGGAGATTATTGCTTATTGACGATAGCAGCCATGCACTTATCAGTCTATCATGTCTGTGATACTTTGTGTATTCTTCATTTGGTACAAACTTATTTTCTTGATCAGTCACAAGCTTTGCTGGAATTTGCAGGGTACCATACAGGTGTCCCTCTATACCATATCCTTCACTGGCAGTTTGTACCTGAAACTTCCACAGCAGATAGTTGTTTTCATCAAGCTTGGTTGTGATGAGTTGACTTTGGGGACTTATCACAGTCTTGACCAGTTGATCAACTGCTGTTGGTGGGGACACAGGTGGATTTGAGGATGCAGTTGATCCAAGAACATAACCTTGAATAGGAGTTGAGTCCACCATGATGAACTCTGAGATGAACAGAATAATCAGAAATCAGAAACAGTTAAGATTCAAGTCAGGTCACCTTCTTGATGCCGAAGATCTTGAATAAGGCTCAGGTATGATGTAATCAGTTGCCTATCAAGTGATGAAAAAACTTTCTAATGATAAGCACTGGTATGACACTTTCTTGAGTTGATTTCTTGATTTTCTTGGTGGCAGAAAGTGATCTTTCTTTGATTCTTTTACTGTTAAGGCTTGAGCAGATCAGATTTGATGCAACCAATTGAATTTTGGGGAGGCACTGATCTGATGATGTAGGCCAACTCTCAAATGATGAGTTTTCAACTCAGATGAGAGGATTAACCCAGATGATGATAATTTTTTGATGGGTTAATTTCTTTTTCCATAGCAGAAAATTATTTTGATTGATTTGCTGTTGAGCTAATGCTCTGATACCATAAAAGATTTTGATGAAACTCTGATTTCAATTTCAGTTGAACAGTTTTGATATTGCGAAAGCAAATGTATTATTTTCTGAATTGAATGAATTGCAGACTGTTACAAAGCCATATATATAGGCTAAACAAAAAGAGAAAAAATACACGATTAGATCAGAAATAAAAGTAAGTGGGCTGATGAACTGGGCTTGTAAATGGGCTTCGGCTTTGAAGTATATAATGTCTTTTAGTCAGCAGCCGATTCTTTCATTTACTCTTTTATGAAGCAAAGACTAAAGCAGAAAGACTCATACATAACAACATGAAATGTGTGTCAAGATTACATGCTAAAGAGAATTAGAGTCCCAAGTATTTAAACATGGTAGGTTGATTTAACTAGAACATAAACCGAAAACTGTGAAATACATCGATACCTGGAGCTACTAAAATGTTCATTGTATAAAGATAGTGTGTGATAAAAAAAAATCTTTTCAAAATGGGTAAACCGCCTCGTTAAAAACCTACAATAGTACTCATCGTGAGGATTAGGCAGAGAAAAAAGTGTGGTGTTTTATTGACAACGAATCGATAAAAAAAAGAGTATAGGGTAGTCTACAACTAATAAAATAGCTGCCAACCCATAAGAAAGCACAAACCGGCAGCTACTTGACATCAGGCACTTAAAACAGACACGTGCCACTACAAACAAATACAGTCCATGCAAACACAAAAGGAATTAAACACTTCCCTACTGATTCTTCCCCAAACCGCAGAAGAACCCTAATAAATGCGATCTCAAAATCATCCCGCATCCAGCAAGGTGACTCCCCAACGCTTTGGTAAATCCATGTCCATGTTACTGCCGTTGGTTCTGTGTCTCGATTTACAGAGTAAGTATCGTACTTCAATTTCAATAAACTCCCACCGTCTGTATTTGTCCTAAGATTTATTGTTGTGAAGTCACAAGTTCCTTTCGTTCCATATGTGATACACAGTTGTGGTGAGTGCGCAAAAGATGGCGTCTTGCCTAAAAGAAGCAGAGGGAAAGCTAATTTTGAGAAGCTCAATTTCATTTTCCAAAGAAAGAGTGCTCGTTTGAGATGGAATGATTCCCAACTTGAGCCGACATCTGACCCACAAATAAGCAGCATAAGAGCAGTGAAAAAATAGGTGATTTCTCGATTCAGTCTCTTCATTACATAGGGCACAAATCGGGTCAACATTATAACCCCACTGTAACATGATATCTTTTGTACTAAGCCTGTTTAGCACCGCTTTGTAAGTACACAATGACATTTTTGGACTGTTTAGCTTGTGCAACACCACTTTGCACCACACCGGCTCACTCTCATGTTTCCTTGCAAAGTCCCACACTGAATAAAAGGTGAATCCATCCTTTTTATTAAACAGCTCCAGTAGTCTTCATCACCATTGGACTGGATACTAACCTCATTAATTTGTGAAGCAATTTGCCTTGCAGCTGCTAGACAATTAGGATTTAAGACTCCGTCCTGTATAATATGATTAACTGTGTATTCATCTCCTCCAAAAAAAGCTAAGATGATCCCATCCTAACATTTTCACCATGATATCGCTATTAATCCATGGGTCGAACCATAGCATAGTATCCCTACCATTGACAATACATCTTCTTATACAATTTAGGCTTTATTGTCTTCGTTTAAGGATAGTCTTCCAAGTTCCGGAGCAATTGTTATCAACATTCATCAACCAAATAAAATTCCTTACAATATCTTTTCAACATCCAATTTTTCCATAAACTCTTACCATTAACGAAATGCCAGAGGAGTTTAAGGGTTGCCGCTGTTTTTATGTCTCTAAAATTGCGTAGACCTACCCCTCCTTCAGCCTTTGGAGTGCACATTTTCTCCCATGCGATTTTGTATCTTTTTCCCGCCCATATGAAATTTGCGCATAATTTGTTAATTTTACTTATCGTAGCCTCCGGAATTTGATAAGTAATCATCCAATACAACACCATTTGGAGTTATCACGGTGTGTGATAAAAATTAGTTAGCTTGATCTTGGTAAATGTATGAAGGAGATAGATGAATTTTGCATTTATAGTAGGGGACTGGTCAGCGATGATGAAGATCAAAAATATGATGAACTGATTGTATATAACAAAGATGTTTGAAGGTGGATTAGTGTATGATTTTAGTTTCTATGCAGCAACTGATGGATTGTGAAGAAGGCATTACTATATGTTGAAGTGGTTATAGGATTGTGATGGTGAAAGGTGGTTGTTTGAGTTTTCTTGGTGAGGGGATGTGGATTAGTGGTGAAAGTTGGTCGTTATTTGTAGAATGTATCGGTTTAAGCAGTTGATGGCGGTCTGAAGTGCAAGTTGTGTATGGTATAAAATCTGTGAGTGGAGGGTTGGATGTGCACTGTTTTCCAAAATGGAAGATTTAGTAAAGAAAGTGATATGTATATTTGCGAGGGTTGAACTAGAACAGAGATGAGACACAAATGTAAACAACGTATTTGTAAAATTCGAATAGAAATTGAGTGTACGGTGGTTGTTTAAGTGTGCGTTTTTAAAAGTTAATGAGATGATATGCACGGAAGCAGGGACATGCAAATGGAGCAAAAAACTGGAACTAAATAGCAAATGACACTGCATGGTAAATTAAACAAGAAAATAAAAGAAGCCCAATACAAGACTGTACAAGACTCGAACACAGATGTACAGGCTTGATTGTTTATGTGCTTGTTTTAATAACAGTCAATTAATATTATTGTTTGAATTTTACTTGATAATTCATGCAAATTCATTGGTTATGGAACTTGTCTATAGGTAACTAGCTTTTTTGAAGTGAAGACAATCTGCAACAATAGACATGACTTTAATTGTTGTAAGTACTATGGTATTTGTTAGTACCTATTGTGTAAATTTGTTTCTGAATGCTTATGGTATGTGAATCTGCTAATTTTGTCAAATAATTACTATTTAAATGATTATGGAAAATACTCATGTAACTGATGTGCTTTTAGTTATTTTGAATATGGTGATTATATGATTGATTGATTGTTGTTCTAAACCAGACTTTTATACGTTTGTTGTTGATTTTAATGACTATTGTATAACTAGTTGCTGGAAATAATATAAGCCATGAACATTATATACTAGCATTTAAAATATGTTATAATAATAAAGCAATCATACCTTTTATAGCATTTTAGAAACGCTATAGAAACAAATGTAACATACCACTTTAGTTTTTAGTGGCATAAAATAAACGCTAAAAAAAACATGTACAAACCTTCAATATCATTTAGAAAACGCAACTATACTGGCTATATCGTAGCGTTCATCAAAACGCAACTAAAAAGCTCAGATTTTTAGTTGTGGGACCTGTAATAGCATTCATTAAAACGCTACCAAAAGCTTTGGTAGCTTTTGAAAAAGGTCTTTTCTAGTGTAGTGCCACCAACTTGTATCTGGCTCGGAATCACATTTCTGCTATTGCTAGGTGCAAACTTATGGCCTTCTCACTTGCTCAGGGAAGTATTTTTAACTTACACATTCATCAGTTTATTATCCAAATATATCAAATGTTTACACTAATACAGAAAACACAAGTAAGCACTATAGACATTTCATATCTAACACACCTTGGTACTATTGACCCTACTGAGAGCAAATGACGCTCTACAAAGGTCTATAAGACAAACTTTTAACGAATTGTGTTGAAGACATGCACCATTTCATAATAAAGCCATAAAAAAAGAAAAACATTTACGCGGAAATGTGCAATCGAGTGTTAAGTAACACTGTTATAGGTCCTGCCTTTGTTCGTTAACACTATCATTATAAAATATTACATGCAACAGGTGATATGCTAAGTACTTCGTATCTTACATAGTCATTTACGAAAGGATTATAAAATAAATGCATCTCCAAGAGGGAGAACACACATACCCCAATGCTAGAAATTTCATATGAGTATAACCAATCTCTCAATGAAAAGCTTCTTGTTCATTAGACAAGGAAGAAATTACAAAATGATGAATCACAGTACGTGAAAGTCCATCGACCTTTCGCATCTTTTCTATGACCACGTATGAATTGTCTGAGGGTTTAGGATGCAACTTCAGAGCTCGGTTGAAAGCCTTGCCCATTTCACGAAGATTTCTTTTTCCCTTCTTCAAGTCGAAAGCATCTTTACGTAAAGTCTGTTTCTCCTTTTGTAATTTCTTAATTTGGAAGTGTAAAGATCAATACGATGAAAGCTATCTTCACCACTTTTCCTGTCATAAAAGCCTTTCATGTTGGCCTTAATCTTTCCATGCCACCTAGCGACGAGGGAGTGATTTAGTCCGAAAGAAAGATCCCTTATCTCAAGCTCTGAGGACTTGAATTTTGTTGAAGCTCGCAAGAGTTTGGGCGTGGAAGTTTCAAGAGCACATCCAAAGATAGATTTCCATTCGCTGCAGTCTCTAAGTCAATGTAACAGCCCACATTTTACATATCGGAAGATCGTAAAATATTTTCATTTTATTCCCTGAGGGTTGGATCATTCTCATCTTTTAGTATGTTGTTTATGGGGATGTAAGACATGTCCATAATTTTTACCAATTTTGTTTGTGATTATTTTCCCCCTGTCAGTCTTGTATAGGGCATAACTTTTGATTCATGTCAAATCAGAGGGTGAGACCTGTGCCATTGGAAAGGAATTGATGATTGTTTTTCCGTAGAGTGGTTACAATAAAGATTTGGTTCAGCGATTTGGGAGGAATCGTTGTTTTAAGGTTTAACGGTTGGCTATTCAGGTTTTGGAATGGGCTGAGTTAGGAAGGCCCATTTGTGGGCTGGTGGAATCCTATAAATAGGGGGTGAGAGAGGAGGGAAAAAGTTTACGTTCCCATTCTCTCATTTGGAGGCATTGATCTCCTTCTTCCTCTAACACCTTTCCACTGTTAAAAATCCAAATCCAAGGAGGGAAATCATAGATCTACACCATTGGAAGCTAGATCTACATCAATCAAAGGATTCATCGGATCAAGGTGTTTGATGCGAGATGCTTGCTGTCCGAATTCTTATTTCTACCATTTTAGCTTGTTTTGGAAAATCGGCGAGTGATTTACATCTCTCACATGGATTCAATGAAGTGTATGAGTAGTAGATCATGTTTTTCATCAAATTCAAGTGTTTTTCCTTAGATCTATGCATTGGTAAGTTCATTTTCATATAGATCTCCCTAGGATCTGATTTAGCAAGTTTAGATAGGTAATTTCTATGATATTTCATACGAATGTGTAAGTTAGATCCATGGTTTTTGTTCATATGCATATTTGTGGTGATTTTGGTGAATTTGACATTATCGTTAATAGAATTGTCATATTGATGATACTGTTGATTTCATAACTATGACACCCCACGTCGGTTAATGTCACTCACTAAGGGAATGTATTAAGTTTCGTGAAGCGCTGTAGGTAAAAAGACATAGAATAATTACAAGGCAAATATAAATAAGGTAGCAGTGGAATTTTTTTTATTTTTATTTCAACCATAAAGCATACACTTCAACAAAAACACCATATTACAACTTTAAATTTACAACGGTGCGTAAAGCACAGTTGTAATAAATGTTTTTTTACAACAGTGCAAAACGCACTGTTGTAATAAATGTTTTTTACAACTGTGAAATAATCACTGTTGTAATAAACATATATATCACAACTTTTCATTTTATTGGTTGTAATAGAGATGCATAGTGCAAACTTCATGTTTATAATATCTATATTTAATAACTAATTATATTGATATTTAATAATAATAATTAATAATAAACTTGGGAATCAATAATATTTGTCAATTATTATTAAATAATTAATAGTTAATAAGTAGTAATTTTTTTAGTAGTTAATGTATGTTAACTAGCTACTTTATTAATTAATAGTAACATAAGCTTGTAATAAGTATTACTCTCGATTATAATTAACTAAGTAGAAAATAAGTAAAAGTTAATTAATTAATAACTATTATTAATAAGTAATATTTGATTTGGTAGTAACTATTTCAGCAGTTTTAATAAATATAATTTTGGCAAATTTGTTTTTTCAGCAGTTAACAACCGCGCTAACGTTTGTGCGCTTTTGATAGTTTTTTCTTATTTGCATGAAACTTAATGTTGTAAGTAGTCCATGGCATTGCTTATGATCTGCAGCTTTTGACAATTTTAATTACAAAGTAATATTTAATATTTGGCTATTAAATTATATAATAATTCATAAAAATATTGACAATAAATATAACATTTATATTAAATAATAAACAAGATTTTAATAAACAATAAAAATTAAATACAAATATATAATAATTAATAACTAAGACTAAATAATTATTATTAATTTGAAATGTGGCATAATTCAAAGCATAATGTTGAAAACGTTTTTTGAGAATAGTGGAACATAACTCAACTCCAAACTGATTTCTCACCTCCCCGACATTTAACTAAATTTCCATCGGTTCTTTGATTAATCTTCCCACTGTGTGGATGAAACGTTGTGCCTTATGACATCGGTTCACAACATTTCTATTGTATTCCATCGTATTCCTTTTCCATCCGTTCACAACATTTCCTTTTCCATTCACAGTACATTTCCTTTTCCATCGTATTCCACCGCAAACCCTAATTCCCCTTTGGATAATCAGGCGGTATAGCGATCTCCTCCACTTCACATCGCCACTGCTCGATCGCCGCTGCTCGATCGCCACAGCTCTCAATTTCCGTCGTCCACTGCTCGATCGCCTACGTATCTTGCCTGCGTTCTCTCGCTGGTAAATTTTTATTCGTTGTTTCAATTGCATGTGATTGTAATTTTACTATTTCCCTCCGCTATTGCATTCGTGTAATTTTACTGTAATTTTACTGTTTCCCTCTCGTTGATAATCATGAGAACGCTCCCCGTCAGTATTTCCCATATATCCAATCCCTTACACATGCAAAGCTTGACCAACTTTTTGGCTCATGCTACTGTGTCATATTGATTGTAACAATGCTCCTTTTAGGTTGAACTTTGTATATAACTTGATGACAAACCTCAATAATGACCAAGAAACTGATGCAAGTTTATAGGGTATGTTGTATTATCACTTATTTTATTTATATTTATGCTAAGGAAAGCTGAGAAAGTCATAGAGATGAACTAGTTGTTGACTAAATAGCTATTATAAAGTTCAGATTTTAATGTAAGATGTAAAAATTAATTGTGCTGAAACTGTTAGTTTCCATGTGAAATCATTACAATTCATTGTCATTAATACTGTACATTTCCTTCTTAATTTGTCCATTTCTTGACAAATTACAATGGCAAACATCTACATTTCCATTGCTGCTTATTTTTTCCTTCTTTACTACCCATTATGTTTCTTCGATCTCACCAAACCCTGTCATTCATTTATTATTTGTTTATTTTCATCTCCATATTTCTTCATCCAACTGTAATTCCTGTCAATTTGCAGTCGCACTCGTTTTGGACCTGAAATATGAAATTCGATCATATATATGCATATACACGTGCGCATAAGTATAGACATGTATTTGGTCATACGTTGAGTTTGTATATTTAGTTTATGATATTGACTTTTTGAATTTTACGGGTTTGGGAATTTGCCATAAACGACGAGTATGTTAGAATGACCAAAGTTTGTTCGCTTGCATTTCATACTTTGTACTGCGGTACTGACTTTATAGGCTGGAATATATATACATTATACCAGCATTATTTTTGTACATGGTCAGGATTAAGTTCAACCACAAAAAGCATGGGTTAATACTGGTTAATCATTTATTAAATATACACCTATACATATACGTATATATATGTAATTGGCGAGACCTTAAACCAGGTTCATATACGTATATGTTGTTAAGACGGGGTAATATATGTATATATGTCACACTATATATGTAATTGGCGAGACCTTAAACCAGGTTGAAAACTGAATATATGTCACACTATATATTAGGTAGAAACTTGTAGGCATGTTAGTTTAGCATGTATCCCACTGCCCTGGCATGTTAGTGGGAAGAATTAACAGGTTATTTCATTACTTGAAGTTGTCAAATGATGTTGAAGATCGTAATAGGTGGAGGCCTCTGAAGTTGACCCATGTACTGTCCACTTAATGCAGAAATAGATTGCTTATTCGTGCACAGCTAAGCTGTGGACAACACCATAAAAGCTATTTAACTGCATAAATAGTCTGCTTATTGGCTCACACCTACCTCTGGACGGCAACATGAAAGCTATTTACATAAAGAACCAACTGGAAAAATACATAATTTAAAGAAGAATTAATACAAATTTTCATTTGAATTAGTTAGATATTAAAATATGCAGCCTAGAAAAACAGTTCAAAGATTTAAGGAAATATGGCTAGATACAACAATGTAAATAGCAACTAAGTGATTTAATGAGACATGTTGATGACATATCTCTTTTTGCCCAGTTTGGTTTTGCAAGTTTAGAACAAAGGAACATCCCTTACGCTTGGGTTAATAGGATGCTCCATGCATCAACCTGAGTAGCCAGGTGAAACTTGAAAAAACATATGCAAGTATGGTAATTTTAGTTACAGTTAAGATTTGATGATTTTTGTATTTGAGATGATAAAATGAATGTTGTAACATGCAATTCGGATATAATAATTGAGGCAGAAAAATTGAAATGATTTGTATTATCGAATGGTACTCGTACAGCCTAAACAGGAAAATATGTATAAACATTATTGGGCTTGATAAACAAATGCAAACGGCCCAAGTCCATGATAAACAAATGAATGTTGTAGGCATGTTAGTTGAAAACTGAAAATACACCTATAACATAAGTATGCTTGTATATCCTTGGGGCTAGTAATCTAGGTGGAGATAGGATGATCAATGGGTTGGTTGCCATGGAGTTATCTCTAGTATGTGATGTACGCTGCGTACACTTTCCAGTTATGTTAGTTATGGTCTACTGACAGGAGCTAGATTGATAATGAGAGAAATATAAATAAACATAAACCATGGAGAAAAACAACAGAGCAGTAAATAAGAAACTATCAACTTCATTACTAAGTTTGGAAACAACCATTATTAAATTTGGAAATGAGATATGAAAGAGAGAGAGAGAGAGAACAAGGATATGGATGTATAAAACTATCAACTTCATTACTAAGTTTAACCAATTCATTAATGAACTGTTGAACCATATATGATCATTTCCAGTAGGTCCAAAAATTAAAGGCGTTGTTTTACCAAGATGGACAAAGCATGGGTCAATCTACCAAGGTTTCATCATTTTGGCTGTTACTTCCATAGTTATAAGTAGTGTGATGCTAAGGGCACATCATTTTTTTTCTTACAAATACCACGAATAAAAATAATAAGTACAACAAATTTTATGTGCTTCCTAATACCATTATAAATAAATATAAGTATTTATGAATGAGTTTGGTGTTAGGAAGCATGTAGTATAAATTTTTGGTATTAGCAAGAAGAAAACGAGGTGCCCTAGCATCACACTATAAGTATTTAAGAATGAGTATTAATACTTTTTTGTTTTGTAGAATGAAAAGCGAATATATGCAAGCTGTGGAAAATTTTGTATATAGGCATGCTGCGAGTGAAGGGAATCCCGAAAAAATTAGATGCCCTTGTCGTAATTGTAGGAATCTAATTTGGCAAACATCAAGGGAAGTTGTGTCATACTTGATTTGTTTTGGAATGGACCCAACCTATGACATATGGATTTTTCATGGAGAAAAACGGCGATCACAAAATAAAAGTGAGACTGATACTTATAGAATGTATGTATGCGCAAATCTACGATGAGGAGGTAGAAGCCAATGATGAAGAAATACATGGGGAAGGTATTAAGGAAATGATGGAGAATGCCGAAATTCCTTTGTATCCCAGTTGTGCAAGCCACACAAAGTTGTCTGCTACAGTACTTCTTTTCAAGCACAAAGCACGAAATGGTATATCAGACACGGCTTTTACAGAGCTTCTTAAACTTCTAAAGGATATGTTGCCTAAAGAAAACATGCTTCCCGATTCTACATATGCAACAAATAAGTTGCTTAAGTCATTTGGTTTAGGCTATAAGCAGATACATGCATGCGTAAATGATTGTTGTTTATTTAGAAAAGAGCTTGCAAATAGTGATTTCTGTCCTAAGTGTGGTAAGTCTCGCTGGGAAAAAAACAAGACTACTAAATATGGGAAGCAAACCAAAATACCTATGAAGGTTTTGAGATACTTTCCATTGATACCAAGACTAAAAAGAATGTTTGCATCCCCAGAAACATCAGAAGAACTAAGATGGCGTAGCAGTCATAAGAGTGAAGATGGTAAATTGCGTCATCCAGCGGATTCTACTCAGTGGGCTACGATTGATAGAATGTATCATTCTTTTGCTTCCGATCCACGAAATTTAAGACTTGTCTTTGCATCTGATGGCTTTAATCCTTTTGGTGATTAGAATTGTGGATATAGTTGTTGGCCAGTGTTTCTTGTTGCTTACAACTTTCCTCCGTGGCTTTGTATGCACAAAGATAATATGATGCTATCTTTATTAATTCCTGGTCCACGACAACCGGGAAATGACATTGACGTATATTTGCAACCACTTATTGAAGATTTGAAAAAATTGTGGGATAAAGGGGTGAAAGTGTACGATGCTTACAGTCGTAGTGAATTTAGAGTACATGCTATTCTTATGTGGACAATCAATGATTTTCTAGCTTACGGAAATTTAGCTGGTTGCACTGTAAAAGATAAGAGAGCATGTCTTGTTTGTGGTGTCAATACCTGCTCAATATGGCTACCATTTAGTAAAAAGTGTGCATACATGGGTCATAGACGATTCCTTGAACCTAACCATGAGTATCGTCAACGGGAAAAATTATTTGATGGAACTATAGAAAATAGACAAAGGCCTCAGATACAAACTGGTGTTCAAATCTTTGATGATGTTCAAGATATTATTAATGATTGGGGGAAAAAATTAAAAAAGGAAGAGAAAGGTGAAAGGAAAAGGAAAACTATGATGAAAAAAGGATGTAAAATGTGGAAGAAGAGGTCCATTTTCTTTGACTTGCCTTATTGGAAGGTGAAATTTAACTAGAAACACATTGATTTTCATTTTCTATTCATGTTTGCTACTTAGTTCTTAATTATTTGTGTTTTGTCAATTTTTAGACACTTCCTTTGCGGCATAATCTAGATGTGATGCATATTAAGAAAAATATTGGTGAAAGTATTATTGGTACATTGCTTGATATCAAAGGAAAATCAAAAGACGGCCTCAAATCACGCCAAGATCTAGAAGCAATGGACATTAGAAAAAAATTGCATCCTATAGACATGGGAAATAAAGTATTGCTCCCAGCCGCACCGTGCACCTTATCCAATCAAGAAAAAGAGATCTTTTATAGTAGAATGAAGAACTTGAAAGTGCCTGATGGATATAGCTCAAATATTGGAAAATGTTTTGCAAAAGAAGACAAGATATCAAACCTTAAGTCTCATGATTATCATGTATTGATACAACAACTATTGTCCGTTGCATTAAGAGGACTTCTACCTACAGGGATGAGGAATGCACTACTATGACTATGTTCATTTTATAATGACATATGCCAAAGAGTGCTTGATAGGGATAAACTAGAATTAATGGAGTATCAAGTTGCATTAACACTATGTGATCTAGAGAGGTTCTTTCCCCTTCCTTTTTCGATATCATGATTCATTTGACAATACATTTAGGGAGAGAAGCAAGAATTTATGGGCCGGTCCAATATCAATGGATGTATCCATTTGAGAGGTAATATTTATTATAAATAATTAACGCTTAAAAGTATGTATAGTTATGAAAGTAACTTTCATTTTGGTTATAGATATATGAAAATATTAAAAGGATATGTCAAAAATCAAGCATGACCTGAAGGGTGCATTGTTGAGCGCTATGTTGCCGAAGAATGTATGAAATATTGCTCTGGATATATTAAAGATGCATTACAAATTGGAGAGAGGAAAAACCGAAATGAAGTGGGACAAAATGATTTTATACTTGAGGGGCGTCCTATTTCCAAAGGAAAACCTACTACAGTCGATAAGGAGGTGATTAATGCTGCTCATCGATACGTTTTGTTTAATACGGAAGAAGTAGAGCCGTATTTAGAGTAAGTATAAGTCCAACTTAACTATGACATACAAAATAAATTAGATCCTTAATTACATTTATGTATGCAGAATGCACAAAGAGGAGCTAAAATGTTTGAATCCTCATCTTGCACAAGACGATTTGGAACTGTCAAAATTGCAATCAGAGACTTTTAATTATTGGTTTGGACAAAAGGTTGATAGTTGTATCTTAAAAACTATTAACGTTGAAAGTAATAGATCAACATAAATCTTTATTAATGTATTGTATTTGTCCGGGTTAGAGAGGATAGACGTATATCCAATGTCAGCAACATAATAAAATGGCTTTCATACGGACCTCGTTCGCAAATAATTTCTTATTCTGGCTATATTGTTAATGGTCGACGTTTTCTTACGAAAGACTATGAGAAGGCTACACAAAAGTGGTGTTTCCATTGAGGCAAGTACTGTTTGTGTAGACGGGTCTATTGAAAAAGTAATATATTATGGGGTTTTACGTGAGATTTTCTTGTTGGATTATCGTCAATTTCAAGTTGCCTTGTTTAAATGTGATTGGGCAAATATGTATTGTGGAGTCAAAGTTGAAGATGGATTTACATTGGTCAATTTGCATCAATTTCCAAATAAGTTTGAAAGCGACCTGTTTATCTTAGCAACACAAGTGGTTCAAGTTTTCTTCTCTAGAGAAGGTAGTTCTTCAAATTGGTATGTTGTGTTGAGAGCACCAATTGGAAAAATACGACGAGGATGAAGAATCAACTAGTAAACCATTGGATGAGTCACAACTTGATGATAGAGACGTAAATAATGGAGATGAAAGTTACATAAGGGAGGGTTGTAACGGTATTTTGGTATGTTATAAGCGTATTTTATTGATTTTTTTTATGCATGTTCATGTATACCAAAAAATGTGTTGTTAGTTGGTAAAAAAAAAATCTGATATAGATTGACATCTTAGCGTGTATCAAAATGATTTTATTTTCTATTGTACGTGTTCTTTTCATGTGTATTTTATTTTATACATGGTTGTTACAAAGTAGTCCTATATTTAGTGTGATGTTCTAATCCTTTGTAAATCGTTATGTTTTTTATAGGTCGATGAGAAAGATTGATCTTGAATTATCAACGAGGAAGATGGTGCTACACGATGCAGAGGTATTCAAGTTACATATGCATTTTTACCACATGCTTTTTTTACTTCGGCCTTATTTTGTTTCTTTTGGTACGTTGTGTTGAGGTATTCGACCATCGATGCACATAAAATATTTATAAAAAAAAACATTCACAGTATTAATTAAAAACAGAAGGAATTTCACTTTTTATTTCTCACGTTCCACTTGAATTGATTTTGGGTGTGAGAAAACAAGAAAAGCGAGAGTTTTCCTTGGTAAAAGCGAGAGTTTATACTAGACTATTTTTGAATTACTTGGTAAAAGCGAGAGTTTTCCTTGAATGTGTATAAATTTAAGTTTATACTAGATTATTTTTGAATAACTTACAAAACTGTGTAACTTTTAAATAATTACGAAACATTATTACTCATTCAGAAAATATGTTTACATACATTTATTTTGCAAATACCATTGAAATAGGTAAATTGCCTTTTAAATTTTCTAGGTGTGTTATTTTGATACACATGTATCTCTTCTTCATTACAAATTGATGCACCTTTGTATTTGTCTTTGATTCCCGTGCGAGACAATATATCCTAATTAATAATATTAATAAAAATACAATTTTTTGATTTAATTATTAAATTTAAAATACAATTTTTTGACTCAATTATCAAATGAAATATTTTATGAATAAATTTGAGAGACAGTTTGGATAAGTTCTTTGTTAAGTTTCAAAATACATAAAGCATCATTGTCGAAAAACATATGAATATTACGTCCATCTTTTTCGAAAATCATCAAAAAAACATTACATATAAACGTAAAATACTACCAAACTTCAGAACTTAATTCATTTTAATTATAAACATCTGTGTATTTATGTTAGAAAAGTATAAAAAAGCATAAAAATGAACAGAAAAATCAAGATTCAGCAAAACTTTTAGGAATAGATGCAGTTTGTTGAAAATTTGCAGACATTAACTTGATTATAGCAAAAATTTGCATATATTTATGTAATTTTTTCCAAATGCTTTAAATTTTCAAATTTAATGTTGATATTTATTCAGCATTGCATTATTGCAGAAAAATCATTAAAAACTTAACGTAAATTGCATACAAATGACTTTTGAATAGGTATATGTCTTGTATAAAGTTTGATTTAAAACCAAGTCGCTTATTTTGACTTTACTAAAAACAAGTTCTTATGTGGAATTCTGTACAAAAAATAATACTGGATTATTACATTTAGTCAAGAAGGAATTTATGACATCTTAAAACGGAAAGGTTCTAGATAACTTTGTTTTTAATAATAATGCCGTTTAAGTCATATGCTTTGATCTATGCTATTTATTTGGCCAAAAAATTACTGCTAAGTTAATTTGAATAGTATAGCTCATTATGAGAATCGACCGAGTAGAATAAAACTCAGTCTTTGCTGGTAGTTTAAAATTCATGATTAGTCGAATAGAATATAACTATTGACTGTAAACTGCTTGAGTGATAGTATTTTGTAACATGGCCGTATTGTTTGTCCTATTGACCGGTGAACCCATTTGGATATGAAATTTTGTAATAACTTGTTTATGCATCATTGTGGGTGCTAAGCTCCAGATTTGAATTTGTTTTTAGTTATGAATTAACATTTTTCTTTCTTTATTTAATTTCAAAATATTACAATTTTTATAACTTGGTATTAAGGTTATTAATTTCTGTATTTTCCATATCAATACTAGTTTTTTGTCTTTCTTTATCAGAAGTCAAGTTAATTTGCTTTTAAAGTCATTTGGTAAGCCAGCATTTTGATATGATAAAAATTTACACTTTTTTTAAATAATTTCTAATTTCTCTTCTAAAATAGTTTTCTCATCTAATAACATTTCAATTTCTGATTATGCTCTATTTAATTTTCCATTATATTCTTTATTCGATAAATTTAATTCCAAGCATTGCCATAAAGTTCAATATTAATTTCTAAAACCTCATCGTAAGTAAGTTCAAGATGTATATCATCGATGTTTTCCATGAAACGAGCATTGGCTTGTTCAAAATCATTATCCTGTCACTTTTGAAAGACGAAGAGAAAGAATCATCTCAAATCACTTGAAAATCGTGTTCTTCTTTTTAAAATTTTGAAACTTGCTTTTCCTCCTGTTAACATTGAGCAATGGACACTATTTATTTATATGCCTAAATTTACCATTTGCATAGAAGTTAATTAATGCTTGTTTTGAATTCCCCTCTTCTCATGACCAATAATTTTACTAAATTTTTTAAACTTCTAGTAGTTCTTTTCAGTGAGAACTATTTCATTTTTATTCAAGTTAAAGTGGCAGAATTTGTTTGAAATGTTATATTTATTTGGTTGGATCTTTGCTTGCCAATAAGTTAGCTTCATATGATATCAAATTGCAGTTTATTCTTAACTTTGAGTTGACAAAGATCTTTGGCTTCTTCAATTGCTAATATATTTTTCTCAATTAGAAGTCAAAAATACAAAATTCTTGCAACTAAATCAAACCTAGTGAATTTGACTCCTAGTACAATGAGGCCATGTTGAATAGTTTGAACTTATCCATAAATATTGGTGATAAAGACATTTGTCTTCAGTTTGAATGATGAAAATTGACTTTGTAATTTGGAAATCATTGTCTGCCTAATAATAGTTGTATCTTCATGTGTAACTTGAAATGTATACCAAATATCATAAGCTCTTCAACATAACATGTTTTATGAAAAATTATTTTTATCAAGTGAAAAAAGTAATACATTCATAACTCTGGCATTGTTAATGGCCTCAGTCTTTTGTGTATTTATACCTTGCAAAGTCCTGCATTGATTAAAGCTATAATCCAATAATATTTTTCAATGTATATATATTATATTTTAGATTACAGCTATAGCACCTATTTTAACAATTGCTTATTTTTGTTTATTGATGTATTATAATTAGCGGGCATCCATTTGTATCTATTAATGTAGATGTTTGATATCTAAAAATAACCTTTGATGTTGCCTATTTCATACTTCGAGTTGCCTATTTCATACTTCGAGTTAGATCAGCCTCTTTTATCGCTACTTGTCTATTTTTAAACACCACGTTTACAAAGACTTAACTACTGAAGACTGACTTCAAATTTTTATTTTTTAGAGCTCAAAAGTAGGAAGCAAAAAAGCAAAAAAGCAAAAATTAGCTGCACTTGCAGGTGCTAATGTTGATGTTGAGAGGATGGTTGGGATTAGAATCAGCGATCAGCCAAATGGACCACTTCCGTTGCTTCGTGATTTAAATATTGCCATAAGAAGATCTCCTCGAAAGCTTGTTGAATACCCAATACGCACTACTCCTCGTAAAACTGGAAGCAACCTTGGCCACACTACAAAACATATGCAGCCCCCTCCTCCTTCCAGAAGCATCCCCGTCGACACTACAAACCCGATTCAGCCCCCTCCTTCCAGTAATAGCCCCATCGACACTACAAACCAGATTCAGCCCCCTCCTTTCAGTAACAGCCCCTTCGACAATACAAACCCAGAATAGCCCCTTTTCCGTCAACTAAACTTCCGTCAAACTACAGCCACCTCAGATTCCAGTCCAAACGAACTTCAACTGGATTCTACTGAAGGTAATAGATCGACGCAAACTAGAAAAAAGAGGGGCAGAACGATGTTGAAATCATTAGCTGTTATACCGGATGAGAAGCTGGAAGTTGAATTACATGAACGCGGACAACCAATAGGTACTAATTTCAAACTTTTATCGTCATATATTGGTACTCTAGCAAGGGAGATGGTGCCTTTTACCATTAGCTCGTGGAGGAAAGTCGATGACGATTTGAGGGATGATCTGTGGACTTGTATACAGGTATTGATATTTGACTTGTATATACCAGCTGTTGTAGATAACATGAGCAAGTGAATAATAAAATGTGGCTTTCAATTGTTTTTAATTTAACTGATTCTATATTATTTATTATTGTACCTATATGTCTCAACATTCAAAGAAAAATATTATATATCTGTTGTAGTTCTCTCTATGGACATATGCATTATGCACATGCCTATGGTACAACATTGCATTTTGCAATACTGTTAGAGACTAATCTACATTTTTTTTTTGGGATGCAGTCAAGATTCCAGGTAGATATAGTGTATAAGGATTACTTGTTAATGATAATAGGACAACGATGGAAGGAGTCGAAATCAAGGTTAGTTGCAGCTATCAAAAAAGCGTCTCAAAATCCCAACTCTACCAATACTTTAGCAGGCCTAAAACCGTTTAATAAGAGCGATGACGAGTGGAATGCTTTTGTAAATGAAAAATTGTCAGAAAAGTTTGAGGTGGTTATTTTTGTCTGATTGATTGTAACTGTTAAATATATTACATTTTCCTATATCATATTTATTTAATTGATCTTATAGGCAACAAGCCTAAGATTCAAAAGTATTAGAGAAAAGAATAAACTTCCGCACACCATGAGCAGAAAAGGTTATGCAAGATTGGAAGAAGAAATGGTAAAAAAATATTGTTAAAGCAATTTTTATTTGTTATCATTTGTACATTTTTAAGTTGTTAATTAAGCTATTTTTGCAGAAAAAGGAAAAGGCAACATCTAGTATCACTAGAGACGAATTGTGGTGCAAAGGCCACAAAAGAAAAGATGGAAAACCTCCGAATTCAGTTATTGCCGTATGCATAGTAAGAAAAAGTTCAAATATACAATATACGAAACTGTTGCTATTGTTAATGTAGTTTTAATTTTAATTTCTAAAAATTGGTTGTTCTTGAATTTGTAGTCTAAGATAACAGAGCATCATAATGCCGCAAGTCTGGATTCTCAGGAAGGAACATCAGTTACTCAAGATGGCGTATCGAAGCTTTTTGGTCAGGAACAGGGAGGACGTGTAAGAGGGCTTGGTTTTGGGGTTGTACCATCTCAGCTTCGTATTCGGGGTAACTCATCAGGTAAAGTACATGCATTGTGAAACCAAGTTAGTGGCTTGGAGAACAAAGTACAGGAGCTTACTTCAATGTTGATGGTAAGTGTTAATTAGAAATTTATTTTAACGGCGATTTTTCCTGTTTTCCTGTTAATTAGAAACCAAGTTATTGCCGCAAGCAGGTGTGGCTATTGCCCTCAGTTTGCTGCCAAATTCATTAGTTTTAAGATTAGTTTTATGATTTTTCCTATTTTCCTGTAGTAAACCACCATCTGAAAGGGAAATGAACTGTTCTTAAATTTATGGCTTCCCACTTGTGCTAGTTTTATATGACCATAACCATATTTATTTTGTGCTAATATTATATGACCTATGTATATACAATGAACCATAACCTGTATATAGCCTATATATTTTGGATCCTCCTTGCTCATTCAATCATTTTAAAATCCCTCATGAACTTTTTCATATTTATATACCTCATAGAGGCAATATGTTTAAAATCAAAGGAGTGATAAGAAATTTCCGGCCCTTTCAGAGCTAGTGGTCAAAACGAGCATTTTCGATGATTTGCATTAACTTGTGATTTTGAAGGATTCAAACTTTCGAAATAAACTAAACCATTTAGAAAAATTCCTAAGAACCGGTAAATTGTTTAAAAATATGCGTTGATGCCAGGACACACATGAAGTCAATTATGAGGTGACGTAGCGGATGTGTATTCATTATGGGTTCTTTTGAATTTATCTAACATGATAAATTTGATATTTTAAGTTTACAATGATTAATATTTGATTTGAAGGTAGAATCCAATGTTATGATGCTTGTTGTGAATCAGCGGCAAACTATCCACTTCATAAGCGTCATTGTCAGTAGATGACGCTTGTGTGATGGGAACACAATGTATACAATGACGTAATTTATAGTTTAGGGGGACTTTTTTTATATAATTGAACTGATATATGTATTTATAGTTGAGTATAATTTTCAGTCCATGCAATCTTTATAGGCGCTAAAAGAAAAGCAAGCAACTAATGCGGGAAATCCAGCAACTCCTGATCCTAATACGCCTCAGGTACCCTTTTTTATTGGTATAATTAATAAAAAGCTATAACATTTAATGATCTACGGAATTGGAATATTGCTGTTAAAATGCATCAACTTTTTTTTGACAACGCAAGTTTAATTCTTTGGTGACATGTTTGGTGAACATTGAAATGCTTTTAACCAGGGCTGTGAAATTTTTGGGTGATTTTAAGGACAGTAAATGGAGGGGGATTGGGTATTGTTAAAAAGGTATTTCGACGGGGGTTGGGTAAATTGAGAAATGGGTAAAATGAGCCCCTAATATGGCACTGTCTTATATGGATACCAGATCTCCCTTAAATCTACAATGTTTGGAAAGAATTTCGAAACACTTTATTTTTACAGATTGAGAAATGCCAAGAAAGCACACAAAAATCAAGTTTTTTCATCCTCTTCTCCTTGCTTATGTCTTTCAACACTTTCGTTTTGAGATTACAAATTCAATGCTCTCATCTTTGCGGTCAATTCAACAGATTGTTTGAATCGGTCTCCATAGTATTACCACAATTAATTAAGAAGAGTAATCCTCTTGACTTTATAGTAATTTGAAAGTCGATTTTCTTTAACTCGCAGCACCAATTTGTTTGTTTAAATGATCGGTGAAAGCAAATAACGTGTTAAGCAAAATATTGTCGCTTTGCCACTTCATCATATATCTAAAGTCCACACTAACATATATGTGTTATATAATGATCCAGAATTGGAATGGCTTAGGTAAATTTTTTTAAAAAAATATATGGAAATGGAGTAAAATTACACTACAAGCAGGTTTTTATTTTTATGGAAAAAAAGGGGAGAGAGGGATACAGCATGCTACATGCACACAATGCATTCCCAATTTTCTCAACCTTGTATATCTTGACCTTCTGTTGATCATTTAAATGACCTCTTATGGTTTTTAGGGGAATATATAAGACCTGAATCGCTCCTGTCTGCTTCTCCTCCTCCTGAATTCACTTGTCTTCAGCGATTTTGTTAGTGAGTTACGTCGCTGAGTGACAGCACTGGGTAAATAATGGAATACAAATACATTTCATTTACCTATGAAGTAAATACATTTTAACCAAATCTGTTAATTATTCTTAACTGTTTCGTTTCGGGGTTTGTAGTACAAGTCTTGTTCTCTTCAGTTCCCGAAAATAAGTCAAGATTTGGATCCAAATCTGTTAATTTAACCAGTAACCATTAATATACTGCTTGTGTTCAAATATTTATATGCTAAAACAGAAGAGAAAAGAATAAAGGGGGATTTTCGCACTAAGTTTAATATACTGCTTGTGTTGAAATTTGTTAATTAATATAATGCTTAAGTTTAATATACTGCTTGAGTTTAACTAACAGAAGAGAAAATCTATTAATTAATATACTGCTTGTGTTCAAATTTTTATCTACTAAACCAGTAACCAGTAATCATTAATACCTACCACTTTATTCAATTAGTTTTGCACTGATTTTTACACTAGGTAAAGGGAGGAGTCATTTTTCTGTTCATTCACAATATTGTTATACTGAACTTATTATTATTATTATTTTGCAGTCACACCGTGGAAGTAATAACTTGACAGCTCAACAGAAACAAATTGCACAGCAAGCAGCTAAAAATGAAATGCAAGCAGTTGAAAATGAGGCCAGCAAAACCGCTCGACAGACCAGACAAAGTGGAAAGAAATCTGAAAATGAATAGGGTAGAAGACCAGTTCAGCAGTATACACAACTTGGAAATCACGCTGAAAACAATCACGCTAAAGAAAATAAGGGCAGAAAATGTAAAATACTGAATTGGGACAAACAAGTAGGTGCTGAAGGAAAATTGGCATCCACTGATCCAGAAGCTTTGGTGCACCTTTAAAAAATTGGAACGCAAGGTTGGAAAATTTGGATTGATGTGGCGGTGGATGTAGAAGCTTTCTTGTGGAGGCCGACTCCCGAAATGACTACTATTGGAGAAGCTGTTGGATCGACTGTGGCATGGAATAAAAATTATGTTGCCTTCAGCTAGAGTGCTTTCGTAGGGTATGCAACCTTTTGTAGACAAAACTTCATCTTTCTTATGTATATTTTGGGTTAGATCATATGTATTTTGAAACGGTTATGTGTTTGGTGACGGGTTAAGTTGGTGATGCATGTACTACGTACGTTTTTTTTATGTTGATCGAATATTATGTCAAGTAATATATATGAATGATTCTGTATAGTAATTCTTGTTGCATTGAAATGTGAATCATATTATTATTAATATATATGAATGTGTTTTACTAATCAGGTTTGTATAAATTACAACAGAAAAAAAAGTTGTAATAAACCATGTTACAACGGTGTAAAAATGTTGTAATATTAAGGAACTTACAACGGTGTAAAAATATTGTTATATCTATGGTCTCAAGATATTACAATATCTACAACAACGGGGATAAAAGTTGTAATACAGTTTATTACAACGGTGACAAAAGTTGTTATATGTATGCTCTTACTTTACTACAGCATATACAACAACGGAGAACTACAGTTGTAATAAAATTTATTACAACGGTTAATAACTGTTGTCAAATATCCCTATTATAACGGTGTTGCAACGGTGCAGAAAAGTTGTAACAGATTTGAATATACTACAACTTCTGCATACACGACGGTGGAGGCACCATTGTAAAATGATATTACAACGGTTTTGCACCGTTGTTATAGGGTGAATTTGTTGTAGTGATAAAAACGTGGTCCACAATTTCATAAGTCACAAAAACCATTACAATAAAATAACTTATGTCTTGCAACATCAGAGTACATAAGAATATGAAAAACATATTTTTTTCCCAAATTAAAAGAGTTAAGCCATAGTAGAGACAAAAGCTTGAGCCATACTTCAGAAGTAGCTCCTAGCAACATGGTATCTGAGTCCTGATTAGGTCTAAGTGTTTCCTCCTTAAGAACCTTGGGGGGAGAGAACGGAAGAAAGAAGGAGAAACAACAGGGTCAGACATAAAGTCTGGCGAGTCTAGTTACTTTTAGCCAGTAGATAAATAAAAGCAACATGATAGGCATATAAAGTGGATAAGAGAGAGATTGCTACATATGGCAAGTATGACAAGGTAAGCAAGATAAGGTGTATGTGCCTCACTAATGATTACTCTGCACTATTACTAGTATAACTGAAATGAGATGATCTCTTCCACTATGAGTTGGTAGGCTTAGGTGATACGTCCAAGTATACCCTAACCACTACCTTAATCGATCGGATCCCTACTCCATAGATATCGTGTGCTAGCCCCTTAGTAGGAGGTATCACTTCCTAAAGTGGCAATCCAAGATGTGCACAACCATATCTACTGGTGTCACGGTCGTCTTAGCCCCCCTGCCTGGCCCATGCACGCACATGTCCCCGATCAGTTTGCGCCGCCCACACCATCTGTCTCGTTTGGATCTCTTACAATCAATCAGTAAGCGAGCCCCTTCTCCGCCTACTACAGACTTCTTTACTTGATACCAACTCCGGGTTACTGACTGAAATGGGTCCCACACAATATGATACAAGCTCTCCCCCTTGTCTTGTATCCCCACTAGGTTTTCCACTGACTATGTATACCCTTAGGTGTCTTTAATTACATAGCCCTATACCAGTTATGCTTAACCTAAAGGGTGTCTTTAATTACATAACTTCATTACATTATCTACCGGTTTTGTATACCACTAAGTGTCTTTAATTACATAACCTTATTGGGTTAAGTTCGTGGGCCTATATATAAATATTACCCAGCCCCTCTAATTTACTTAAACCACCCACTTCCCATCCAATTTTACTTAACCCTAACTTAAGTTCATAATCATACAATCTTTAAATTAGGTTAAGTAGTCCAATACTTTTACCATGTCCATTTATGGTTTTGTAATGGGCAATACCTCCCACATCAGGCTTACAACTTGTAGATGTTGGATATGCCGGTCGAGTCCGGGCAGTCTTATCCCATAGTTGGGCCTAACCTCGTGTCTTATCCCGATTCGTATTTACGTACTTAGACCTCCCACATTAGATTCAGCATTAGTGGTTGTTGGATATGCTGGTTGGGTCCGGGCAGACTTCCGCCACTAATGCAACCTAACCTCGTGTCATAAGTACAATTCCTAATTGTAATTACTAAACATTCCATTTTTAATTAATTAATCAATTAATTAATCCTTTCCATTTATGGGTGTCAATACCTATTTTACCCAATAATTTGAATTACATGTCCATAATTGTTCATATTCAAATTATGCCATTTTTTACTCTTTTTCCCCCGTTCCTTAACTAGTGCCCTCACAAAATTGGCAACATGCCTAGGCTAGACAATAGCCCAGTCATAAACGATAATAGGGAAAATAATGGGAATATAACTAAAATGATCATCTTGGCATCAACATAAACTTGTATGACAATAAGGTGATCATACATACTGGCATGGACATGAAATTGTCATCATAACAAGGTGATAATTTAGATCACATAAAATAGATCTAACATGATAACATAAGGTGACAATTTAGATCACATAAAATAGATCTAACATGATAGCATAAGGTGATAATCTAGATCTGTCTAACAGTTTCAATGTCCACATAAATTAGATCTACTAATTTAGAAATAGATCTACACACATACACATCATATCATGTCATGAAAGTTACAATTAAGATAAAAGTTTAGATCCAATTCTAACCAATTCAAGGTGACATATGTTCATGATTTACATAAATGATTAGATCTATCCAATGGTATAACTGTCCAAATTAACAGTTCTAAATTAACCATAATATAATTACAAACCAAGATCCACAGTAGAACAATCACAATTGAATTGGATCTAGAGAAATAGATCTATCATAACACAGCATAAGATCTAACAATAACATAGATTCAAGGTTTACAACGTATCCAAATCACAATCTTTCATAATTCACTTTTATTTATCTAAACCTAAAAGCAACTAAAACTTACTGTGATTGGATTGCTAAGATGATAGAAAAGAGGTTGGTGCTGAGTCTATGCTTGAATCTCAAAATTTGATATGCTTTAGTTGATAGAGTAAAATAAGAGACCCTAGTTCAGTTCAGACTCCGGCAGAGTTTGGCCGCCATGATTTCTAATGAAGAAATATAAGAAATAACCACATATTTATAGCTGCAAAGCCCTCTGAAACCAACTGTCACCTCAGCCCTAGGGGTGTCGACACCCCTGTGGGTGTGTCGAACCCTAGGTCGACACCCTTCTTAGGGGGTCGACCCCCTAGAGCGGGAATTTTTCCGCTCTAACGAATTTTCGAATTTGAATCTTTCTGGATAAAATTCTGACTCGGCTCTGACTCTTACGTATCTATATAATTATTCTACGCGTATACAAGCTTAAAATCCTCATAACTTCCTCATACATTGTTCGTTTTATACAAACCAAGTGTCTATCTTGACTAGAATTTCGAGACGGACGTAATGGTGCAGTCCACTTCCTCTAATTCTAAATATTAAATTAATAGTTATTTAATTTACCCTCTTTTAGTGTCGGTACAAATTCAGGGTGTTACAATAACATGCTTGTGGTCCTTTTTGTTTAGTTGGATGAGTTAGTTTCGTCGGATTTATAGTTTGGCGAAGTTTTCGACGAAATCAGAGTTGAATTGCAATATACAGGTTTTGGGTCGACCATAAGTTGGATCAGCCATAAGTTGGATCGGCCATAAGTGGGTCGGCATACAGTTGAGTCGGCACAAACTTAGGTCAGCACAAAGTGGGTCGGCCTAAAGTTGGGTTGGACCAAAGTTGGGTCGGACTAAAGTTGGGTCAGACCAAAGTTGGGTCAGACTAAAGTTGGGACGGACCAAAGTTGGGTCGGACCAAAGTTGGATCTGCATAAAGTTGGGTTGGACTAAAGTGGGGTCGGCATATTCTGGTCCACCATTTCTTTCATTTCTGGTCGGACATTTCCGGTGATGACGGGACTTCAAAGTGAATTCAATTGGGAAGTTTTGAAGTGTTGAAAAGTGTTTGTTGATCGGCGTAAAATAACGAATGGTATGACAACTCAAGGATGTATTGAGTTCGTGTGAAGTGACAGCTCTAAAGTGTTCTGAGCTAATTAATAATCATAATTGATAATGACTAGAGAGACGAAGGTCGAGGAATTATCGTTGTCGTAGGTTCTAGCGGACTCAAAGCAGAGGTATGACTGAAGACAATTGTAGGTCGAGTGTCTTGGGTGTCATGTATGGCCTAGACACATGTTGAGTATAGCGTGTAGCATGTGTTGAGTATAGCATGTGGAGTTTTGCTAGAACCGGGACGTCGTGTATGGTCCTCGACAATTGATTGCAAATTTTTTAGCCAGTCATATGATAACGAGGATTTCAAAGCAAGGATGGTGGTGATAGCCAGAGTAAGTCATGGACTTTTGAATGCTTGGTTGCTTTGGCTGTACCATCCCATGGAGATTTTCTGACTTCGAATAAGGTGTTTCTTGGGTGCTCGTCTGATATTGGTTTCGACCTCTAGTGCTTGTGCTTATGGGATACCAAGTTCGATTAAGGTGGTTTCCGTGAGATATAACTAGATTTTGTATGAGTTGCTTTTGCCATGTATGAATGTTTGTTCTAATAGTCGTGGCTGAATTGTTGTCCCTTTTGATTTACGGATCGTAAAGGCTATCACTATCAGGTGTGGGGAAGGCAAATTTAAGTTCTTCTCTGGAGCTGGGTAGATTACTTGTTTATTTACCCATTCTCATATACTTTATTGAAGAAGTTTGTTAGTTGTTTTATCACTCACTAAGACAGTTGTTTGACTCAAGGTTTTATGTTTCCCTCTTATTACCTTGGGCTGTTCATCCGATTGTTGGATGGGCAGATTAAGTAGCAGGTGACAGGTCATGCCTTAGTGGGAACGGTGATGCTGGTCGATGGCGAGCAGGAGGCTGGCGTACTATCTTTACTACTATCTAATAATTGGATTTCCTCTGTTTGCTATTTCTCTGAGTACTGTAGTGAGGCAAATTGTATAGACACTATTGTTGCTATCCACATGTATGGGAAATACTTTCTAGATGTTATGAAAGTTTAGTGTTTTCTAGTTCATTATCACTACCTGTTGTATAATTTCTATTATATTTTATCCTTGCGATGTGAGTTTACGACAGGTTTTGCTTATATACCATAACTTGATGATCGTCCATAGCTGCATGACACACCCTTCAGCGTATTATTTCTCTTATATAGTGTGAGGGCTGTAGGCGGTCGTCACATTTGGAACACATCAACTGTGTCACCTTCGCTCGGAGTATAGGCTATAACAAAATCATATGATGCCAGAAAATCCAACCATCGTTGCCGCCAAAGATTAAAATCCCTTTAGGAGAAAAGATACTTCAATGACTTGTGATTCGTAAACAACTCGAATCGAACACCCAATAGGTAATGTGTCCACATCTTCAGAGCAAACACAATTGCCGCCAACTCCAAATCATGAGTTGGATAATTCCTTTCATGCGGCTTCAGCTGTCGACTCGCATAAGCCACAACCTTATCCTTCTGCATTAGCACTGCTCCAAGTCCAGTACCCGGTCGGTTCTATTGGGTCGGTTGGTTGAGACCAGGTCGGTTGGGTTGAAGTTCATGTTTCGTTGAGGAAGCAAGTAGGTCGGTCGGTTGGGTATTCTGCCCGATCGGTCAAGTTGGAGGAGTTTTCAGCAATGCTTCTAAATGCTGTGGTGGGTGGTTTAAGTGCTATGGTTTGGTTTGACCGTTTTCGATAGTCGAGCGAATTAGAAAGCTCGCATATAGATTAGAGTTACTCGAGAAGATGTCATTTGTGCATAACGCTTTTCGTGTATCGCTCCTACGAAATATTCGTCCGGATGTGGTAGTACCTTGGGAATAGTACGTCGACCTTATAGTTGATTTCGCAGTTATGAAATCTTGTAAGCCGCTTTGTGTTATGGCGAATGACATGAAACAGCTTAGGGAAAAGACGTTTATTTAAGTTATAATGGAGTAGGGATGGCGACAATGTTACATGGGAGACGAGAGAGAGTATAAAGACGACCCATCCAAAACTCTTCATCCCTATGACCCATCGAAATCACGCCATCATTATTACTTGTTGACTTTGTTGTTATCTTTATTGTTATTTGATAGAATTCTGCATGCTAGGATAAGGCCGTGGATGCATGGCTTGATGGTTGCTAGCTTGGATGATAAAAAATTGGCTTCTCATAGATGATAAGCATGCAGAATTGTTGTGATTGCTTGTGTTTTCTTGGAATTTCGAGGGCAAAATTCTTAGGAAGGGAGGGGGAGAGAATGTAACAGCCCGCATTTTTCATATCGAAAGATCGTAAAATATTTTTATTTTATTCCCTGAGGGTTTGATCATTCTCATCTTTTTGTATGTTGTTTATGGGGATGTAAGACATATCCATTATTTTTACCAATTTTGTTTATGACCATTTTGCCAATGTCAGTCTTGTACCGGGAATAACTTTTGACTCGGGTCGAATCAGAGGATTAGACCTATGCCATTGGAAAGGAATTGATGATTGCCTTTCCGTAGAGTGGTTATAATAAAGATTAGCTCAGCGTTTTGGGAGGAATCGCTTATTTAAGGTTTAACGGTTGGTTGTTCAGGTTTTGGAGCCTTAGTGGGCTAATTGGGAAGGCCCATTAGTGGGCTGGTGGAATCCTATAAATAGGGGGTGAGAAATGAGAGAAATTTTTTACTTTCCCACTCTCTCATTTGGTTGCATTGATCTTCTTCTCCCTCTAACATCTTTCCACCATCAAAAATCCAAATCCAAGGATGGAAATCATATATCTACACCATTGGAGGCTAGATCTACATCAATCAAAGCAAGGATTCATCATATCAAGGTGTTTTGTGCGAGGTGCTTGCTGTCCGGATTCTTATTTCTACCATTTTAGCTTGTTTTGGAGAATTGGCGAGTGGATTACATCTCTCACATGGATTCAATAAATTGTATGAGTAGTAGATCATGTTTTTCATCAAATTCAAGTGTTTTTCCTTAGATCTATGCATTGGTAAGTTCATTTTCATATAGCTCACCCTAAGATCTGATTTAGCAAGTTTAGATTGGTAATTTCTATTATATTTCATACGAATGTGCAAGCTAGATCCATGGTTTTTGTTCATATGCATATTTGTGGTGATTTTGGTGAATTTGACATTATCCTTGATAGAATTGTCATATTGATGATATTGTTGATTTCATAACATGCTTATAATCATTTTTGGTGAATTGGATGAGTTTGTTTTGATAAATTTATTGTTTGGCAATGTTTTGGTCGAAATCGGAGTTGAATTACTATATGCAGGTTTTGGATCGGCCATAAGTTGGATCGGCCATATGTTGGATAGGCCATAAGTTGGATCGGCCATAAGTTGAATCATCCATAAGTTAGGTCGGCCTAGTCAGAAGAGGTGGGTCGGCCTAGTCAGAAAAAGTGGTCCGGCCTAGTCATTCAGAGGTGGGTCGGCCTAGTCATTCAAAGGCGGGTCGGCCTAGTCAAGAGAAGTTATGTCGAACATAAGTTGGGTCGGACCAAAGCTGGGTCGGCATAAAGTTGGGTCGGACTAAAGTTGGGTCGGCCTATTCTGGTCAGCCTTTCTTCCATTTCTGGTCAGCTATTTCTGGTTGGAAATTTTAGGTGATGATGTGACTTTAAAGTGTATTCAGTTAGGAAGTTTTGAAGTGTTGAAAAGTGTACGTTGATCGGCGTAAAACAACGAATCGTATGACAACTCAAGGATGTATTGAGTTCGTGTGAAGTGACAGCTTTAAAGTGTTCTGAGCTAATTAATAGTCGTACTTGACAACGACTAGAGAGACGAAGGCCGTGGAATTATCGTTGTCGTAGGTTCTAGCGGACTCAAAGCAGAGGTCCAATTGAAGACCAATTGTAGGTCGAGTGCCTTAGGTGTCGTGTATGACCTAGACACGTGTTGAGTATAGCGTGTAACATGTGTTGAGTATAGCATATGGAGTTTTGCAAGAACCTGAACGTCGTGTGCGGTCCTTGACAATTGAGGGCAAATTGTTTAGCTAGTCAAATGATAACCAGGATTCCAAAGCAAGGATGGCGGTGGTAGCTAGAGTCAGTCATGGACGTTTGAATGCTTGGTTGCTTTGGCTGTACCATCCCATGGAGATTTTCTGACTTCGAATAAGGTGTTCCTTGGGTGCTTGTATGATATTGGTTTCGGCTTCTGGGGCTTATGCTTATGGGATACCAAGTTCGATAAGGTGGTTTCCATGAGACATAACTAGATGTTGTATGAGTTGCTTTTGCAATGTATGAATGGTTGTTCTAATTGTTGTGGCTGAATTGTTGTCGCTTTTGATTTACGGATCGTAAAGGCTATCACTATCAGGTGTGGGGAAAGAAGGTGTAAGTTCTTCTCTGGAGCTGGGTAGATTAATTGTTTATTTACCCATTCTCATATACTTTATTGAAGAAGTTTGTTAGTTGTTTTATCGCTCACTAAGACTGTTGTCTAACTCAAAGTTTTATGTCTCCCTCTTATTACATTGGGCTATTCATCCGATTGTTGGATGGGCAGACTAAGTAGCAGGTGACAGTGATGCCTTAGTGGGAATGGTGATGCTGATCGATGGTGAGCAGGAGGCTGGTGTACTATCTTTACTACTATCTAATAATTGGATTTGCGTTGTTTGCTATTTCTCTGAGTATTGTAGTGAGGCAAATTGTAGAGGCAAATTGTACAGACAATATTGTCGCTATCCATGTGTATGGGAAATACTTTCTAGTTGTTATGAAAGTATAGTGTTTTCTGCTTCACTATCACTACCTGTTATATAATTTCTATTATATTTTATCCTTGTGCTGTGAATTTACGATAGGTTTCGCTTATATACCATAACTTGATGATTGCCCATAGCTGCCTGACACACCCTTCAGCGCATTATTTCTCTTGTATAGTGCAGGGGCTATGGGCGGTCATCACATTTGGTACACATCTGCAACTGCGTTACCTTCGCCCAGAGTATAGGCTATAACAAAATCATATGATACCAGAAACTCCAACCGTCGTTGCTGCCGAAGATTCAAATCCCTTTGGGAGAAAAGATACTTCAATGACTTATGATCCATAAACAACTCGAATCGAACACCCAACAGGTAATGTCTCCACATCTTCAGAGCAAACACAATTGTCGCTAACTCCAAATCATGAATTGGATAATTCCTTTCATGTGGCTTCAGCTGTCGACTCACGTAGGCCACAACCTTATCCTTCTGCATTAGCACTGCTCCAAGTCCAGTACCTGGTCAGTTCCATCGGGTCGGTTGGTTGAGACCGGTTCGGTTGGGTTGAAGTTCATGTTTTGTTAAGGAAGCAAGTGGGTGGGTCGGTTGGGTATTCTGGCCGATCGGTCAAGTTGGAGGAGCTTTCAGCAGCGCTTCTAAACGCTGTAGTGGGTGGCTTATGTGCTATGGTTTGATTGGACCATTTTCGATTGTCGAGCAAATTGGAAAGCTCACATATAGATTAGAGTTACTCGAGAAGATGTCGTGTGTGCATAACGCTTTTCGTGTATCGTTCCTATGAAATATCCGTCCGGTTGTGGTAGTATCTCCGGAGTAGTACGTCGACCGTATAGTCGAGTTCGTAGTTATGAAATCTCGTAAGTTGCTTTGTGTCATGGCGAATGACACGAAATAGCTTAGGGAAAAGATGTTTAATTTAGTCAAGGTATAATGGAGTGGGGATGGCGACGATGTTATGTGGTAGACGGGGGAGAGTATAAAGACAACCCATCCAAAACTCTTCATCCATATGACCCATTGAAATCACGCCATCATTATTACTTGTTGATTTTGTTATTATCTTTGTTGTTTTTTGACAGAATTCAACGTGCTAGGATAAGGCTATGGATGCATGGCTTGATGGTTGCTAGTTTGAATGATAAAAAAGTTGGCTTCTTATGGATGATAGGCATGCAGAATTGTTGTGATTGCTTGTGTTTGCTTGGAATTTTGGAGGCGAAATTCTTAAGGGGGGAGAATGTAACAACTTGCATTTTTCATATCGAAAGATCGTAAAATATTTTTATTTTATTCTCTGAGGGTTGGATCATTCTTATCTTTTAGTATGTTGTTTATAAGGATGTAAGACATGTCCATAATTTTTACCAATTTTGTTTGTGACCATTTTGCCCCTATCAGTCTTGTACAGGGAATAACTTTTGACTCAGGTAGAATCAGAAAATGAGACATGTGTCATTGAAAAGGAATTGATGATTGCTTTTCCGTAGATTGGTTACATTATAGATTTAGCTCAGCGGTTTTGGAGGAATCGCTGTTTTAAGGTTTAGCGGTTGGTTGTTTTGGTTTTGGAGCCTTAGTGGGCTGAGTTGGGAAGGCCCATTAGTGGGCTGGTGGAATCCTATAAATAGGGGTGAGAGGAGGGAAAAAGTTTACTTTCCATTCTCTCATTTAGAGGCATTGATCTCCTTCTTCCTCTAACACCTTTCCACCATTAAAAATCCAAATCCGAGGAGGAAAATCATAGAACTACACCATTGGAGGCTAAATCTACATCAATCAAAGCAAGGATTCATTGGATTAAGGTGTTTGGTGCGAGGTGTTTGCTGTCCGGATTCTTATTTCTACAATTTTAGATTGTTTTGGAGAATCAATGAGTGGATTACACCTCTCACATGGATTCAATAATGTGTATGAGTAGTAGATCATGTTTTTCATCAAATTCAAGTGTTTTTTTCCTTAAATCTATGCATTGGTAAGTTCATTTTCATATATATCACCCTAGGATCTGATTTAGCAAGTTTAGATGGGTAATTTCTATTTTATTTCATACGAATGTGCAAGTTAGATCCATGGTTTTTGTTCATATGCATATTTGTGGTGATTTTGGTGAATTTGACATTATCCTTGATAGAATTGTCATGGTTATGATATTGTTGGTTTCATAACATGCTTGTAATCCTTTTTGATGAATTGGACGAGTTAGTTTCGTCAGATTTATCGTTTGGCGAAGTTTTGGTCGAAATCGGAGTTGAATTGCAATATGCAGGTTTTGGATCGGCCATAAGTTGGATCGGCCATATTTTGGATCGGTCAAAAGTTGGATCGGCCATAGGTTGGATCGACCATAAGTTGGGTCGGCCTAATCAGAAGAAGTGGGTCGGCCTAGTCATTTAGAGTTGGGTCAGCCTAGTCATTCAAAGTTGGGTCGGCCTAGTCAAGAGAAGTTGGGTCGGACCAAAGTTAGGTCCGACTAAAGTTGGGTCTGACTAAAGTTGGGTCCGACTAAAGTTGGGTCGGACCGAAGTTGGGTCGGACCAAAGTTGGGTCGGCATAAAGTTGGGTCGGACTAAAGTTGGGTCAGAAAAAAGTTGGGTCGGCCTATTCTAGTCCGCCATTTCTTGTCGGCTATTTCTGGTCAAACATTTCCGATGATGATGTGACTTCAAAGTGAATTCAATTAGGAAGTTTTGATGTGTTGAAAAGTGTTCGTTGATTGGCTAAAACAATGAATGGTATGGCAACTCTAGGACGTATTGAGTTCGTGTGAAGTGATAGCTCTTAAGTGTTTTGAGCTAATTAATAGTTGTACTTGATAACGACTAGAAAGACGAAGGCCAAGGAATTATCGTTGTCGTAGGTTCTAGTAGACTCAATTAAAGACCAGTTATAGGTCGAGTGCCTCGGGTGTCGTGTATGGCCTAGACACGTGATGAGTATAGCATGTAGCATGTGTTGAGTATAGCATATGGAGTTTTGCTAGATCGGGACGTCGTGTATGGTCCTTGACAATTGATGGCAAATTGTTTAGCCAGTCATAAGATAACGAGGATTCCAAAGCAAGGATGGCGGTGATAGCCCGAGTCAGTCATAGACGTTTGAATGCTTGGTTGCTTTGGTTGTACCATCCCGCGAAGATTTTCTGACTTCGAATAAGGTGTTCCTTGGGTGTTTGTCTGATATTGGTTTCAGCCTCTGGTGCTTGTACTTATGGGATACCAAGTTCGATTAAGGTGGTTTCCATGAGATATAACTAGGTGTTGTATGAGTTGCTTTTTCCATGTATGAATGGTTGTTCTAATTGTCGTGGATGAATGGTTGTCCCTTTTGATTTACGGATCGTAAAGTCTATCACTGTCTGGTGTGGGGAAGGCAGGTGTAAGTTCTTCTCTGGAGCTGGCTAGATTAGTTGTTTATTTACCCATTCTCATATACTTTATTGAAGAAGTATGTTAGTTGTTTTATTGCTCACTAAGTCTATTGTCTCACTCAAGGTTTTATGCTTCCCTCTTATTACCATGGGCTATTCATCCGATTGTTGGATGGGCAGACTAAGTAGCATCTGACATGTGATGCCTTAGTGGGAACGGTGATGCTGATCTATGGCGAGCAGGAGGCTGGCGTACTATCTTTACTACTATCTAATAAATGGATTTCCGATGTTTGCTATTTCTCTGAGTACTGTAGTGAGGCAAATTGTACAGACACTATTGTTGCTATCCATGTGTATGGGAAATACTTTCTAGTTGTTATGAAAGTTTAGTGTTTTCTGCTTCACTATCACTACCTATTATATAATTTCTATTATATTTTATCCTTGCGCTGTGAGTTTACGATTGGTTTCTCCCATATACCATAACTTGGTGATCGCCCATAGCTGCCTGACACACCCTTCAACGCATTATTTCTCTTGTATAGTGCAGGGGCTGTGGGCGATCGTCACATTTGGTACACATCTGCAACTGCGTTACCTTCGTCCGGAGTATAGGCTATAATAAAATCATATGATGCCAGAGACTCCAACCATCGTTGCTGCCGAAGATTCAAATCCCTCTGGGAGAAAAGATACTTCAACGACTTGCGATCTGTAAACAACTCGAATCGAACTCCTAAGAGGTTATGTCTCCACATTTTCAGAGCAACATAGTTGCTGCCAACTCCAAATCATGAGTTGGATAATTCATTTCATGCGGCTTCAGCTATCGACTCATGTAGGCCAGAACCTTATCTTTCTGCATTAGCACTGCTCCAAGTCCAGTGCCTGGTCAGTCCTATTGGGTTTGTGACTGGGTCAGTCGGGTTAAAGTCATGTTTTGTTGAGGAAGAAGTGGGTCGTTCAGTTGGGTATTCTGGCCGATCGGTTAAGTTGGAGGAGTTTTCAGCAGCGCTTCTAAACGTTATGGTGGGTGGCTTAAGTGCTATGGTTTGATTGGATCGTTTTCGATAGTCGAGCGAATTGGAAAGCTCGCATATAGATTAGAGTTACTCAAGAAGATGTCGTGTGTGCATAATGCTTTTCGTGTATCATTCTTATGAAATATTCGTCCAGATGTGGTAGTACCTCTAGAGTAGTGCGCCGACCTTATAGTTGAGTACGTAGTTATGAAATCTCATAAGCTGCTTTATGTTATGGCGAATGACATGAAACAGCTTAGGGAAAAGATGTTTAATTTAGTTAAGGTATAATGGAGAGGGGATGGCAACGATGTTACATGGGAGACGGGGGAGGCTATAAAGATGACCCATCTAAAACTCTTCATCCGTATGACCCATTGAAATCACGCCATCAATATTACTTGTTGATTTTGTTGTTGTCTTTGTTGTTGTTTGATATAATTCCACGTGCTAGGTTAAGGCTATGGATGCATGGCGTGATGGTTGCTAGTTTGGATGATAAAAAAATTGGCTTCTCATGGATGATAGGCATGCGAAGTTGTTGTGATTACTTATGTTTGCTTCGAATTTGGGGGGCGAAATTCTTAAGAGGGTGGGGGGAGGGGGGAGAGAATGTAACAACCCGCATTTTTCGTATCAGAAGGTCTTAAAATATTTTTATTTTATTGAGGTTTGGATCATTCTCATCTTTTAGTATGTTGTTTATGGGGATGTAAGACATGTCCATAATTTTTACTAATTTTGTTTGTGACCATTTTCCCCTGTCAGTCTTGTACAGGGCATATTTTTTGACTCAGGTCGAATCAGAGGATGAGACCTGTGCCATTGGAAAGGAATTGATGATTGCCTTTCCGCAGAGTGGTTACATTAAAGATTTAGCTCAGCGGTTTGGGAGGAATCGTTGTTTTAAGGTTTAACGGTTGGCTGTTCAGGTTTTCGAGCCTTAGTGGGCTGAGTTGGGAAGGCCCATTAGTGGGCTGGTGGAATCCTATAAATAGGGGGTGAGAGAGGGGGGAAAGTTTACTTTCCCATTCTCTCATTTGGAGGCATTGATCTCCTTCTTCCTCTTACACCCTTCCACCATTAAAAATCCAAATCCAAGGAGGGAAATCATAGATCTACACCATTGGAGGCTAGATCTACATCAATCAAAGCAAGGATTCATCGGATCAAGGTGTTTGGTGCGAGGTGCTTGCTGTTCGGATTTTTATTTCTACTATTTTAGCTATTTTGGAGAATCGGTTATTGAATTACATCTCTCACATGGATTCAATAACGTATATGAGTAGTAGATCATGTTTTTAATCAAATTCAAGTGTTCTTCCTTAGATCTTTGCATTGGTAAGTTCATTTTCATATAGATCACCCGAGGATCTGGTTTAGCAAGTTTAGATAGGTAAATTCTATTATATTTCATACGAATGTGCAAGATAGATTCATGGTTTTTGTTCATATGCATATTTGTGGTGATTTTGGTGAATTTGACATTATCCTTGATAGAATTGTCATATTGATGATATTGTTGATTTCATAACATGCTTGTAATCCTTTTTGATGAATTAGATGAGTTAGTTTCGTCGGATTTAATGTTTGGCGAAGTTTTGGTCGAAATCGGAGTTGAATTACAATATGTAGGTTTTGGATCGGCTATAGGTCGGATCGGCCATAGGTCGGGTTGGCCTAGTCAGAAGAAGTGGGTCGGCCTTGTCATAAAAAGTGGGTCAGCCTAGTCATTCAGAGTTGGGTCGGCGTAGTCACTCAAAGGTGGGTCGACTTAGTCAGGAGAAGTTGGGTCGGACCAAAGTTGGGTCGGACCATAGTTAGGTCGGTATAAAGTTGGGTCGGACTAAAGTTGGATCGGAATAAAGTTGGGTCAGCCAATTCTGGTCAGCCGTTTCTGGTCAGCCATTTCTGGTCAGCTATTTCTGGTCGGACATTTCCAGTGATGATGTGACTTCAAAGTGAATTCAATTGGGAAGTTTTGAAGTGTTGAAAAATGTTCATTGATCAATGTAAAACAACGAATGGTATGACAACTCAAGGATGTATTGAGTTCGTGCGAAGTGACAGCTCTAAAGTGTTCTGAGCTAATTAATAGTCGTACTTGATAACGACTAGAGTTACGAAGGATGAGAAATTATCGTTGTTGTAGATTCTAGTAGACTCAATGCAGAGGTACAATTGAAAACCAATTGTAGATCGAGTGCCTTGGGTGTCATGTATGGTCTAGACACGTGTTGAGTATAGTGTGTAGCATTGTTGAGTATAGCATGTGGAGTTTTGCTAGAACCGGGGCGTCGTGTATGGTCCTTGACAATTGATGGCAAATTGCTTAGCTAGTCATACGATAACGGGGATTCCAAAGCAAGGATGGCGGTGATAACTAGGACGACCCACCTTTTCTTACTAGGCCGACCCAACTTATGGCTGATCCAACTTATGGCCGACCCAAAACCTGCATATTGCAATTCAAATCCGATTTCGACCAAAACTTTGCCAAATGGTAAACCTGACGAAACCAACTCATCCAATTCATCCAAAAGGATTACAAGTATGTTATGAAATCAACAATATCATCAATATGATGATTCTATCAATGATAATGTCAAATTCACCAAAATCACCATAAATATGCATATGAACAAAAACCATGGTTCTAACTTGCACATTTGTATGAAATATCATAGAAATTACCTATCTAAACTTGCTAAATCCGATCCTAGAGTGATCTATATGAAAATGAACCTACCAATGCATAGATATAAAGGAAAACACTTGAATTTGATGAAAAACATGATCTACTACTCATACACTTTATTGAATCCATGTGAGAGATGCATATCACTCACCAATTCTCCAAAACAAGCTAAAATGGTAGAAATAAGAATCTGGATAGCAAGCATCTCACACAAACACCTTGATCCAATGAATCCTTGCCTCAATTGATGTAGATCTAGCCTCCAATGGTGTAGATATATGATTTTCCTCTTTGGATTTGGGTTTTTAATGGTGGAAAGGTGCTAGAGGAAGAAGGAGCACAAGGCCACCCAATGTGGAAGTGAAAAAATAAACTATTTCACATATCCTTCACCCCCTATTTATACCGTCCCATCAGCCCACAATGGGCCTCTCCAATTCAGCCCATTATGGCTTACCAAACTTGGACAACCTACTAAAAAACCTTAAAATAGTGATTCCTCCCAAACCACTGAGCCAAATTTTTAATATAACCACACTACGGAAAGACAATCATCAATTCATTTCCAGTGGCACAGGTCTCACCCTATGAATTGACCTGAGTCAAAAATTATTCCCTATGCAAGACTAATAGGGGGAAAATGGTCAAAAATAAAATTGGTAAAAATTATGGACATGTCTCACATCCCCATAAGCAACATAATAAAAGATGAGAATGATTCAACCCTTAGGGAATAAAATAAAAATATTTTGTGATCTTCCGATACGTAAAAAATGCGGGTTGTTACATTCTTCCCCCTTAAGAATTTCGCATGCCCATCATCCATGAGAAGCCTATTCTATTACCCAAACTAGCAACCATCAAGTCATGCGCCCATAGCCTTATCCTAGCACGCAGAATTTTATCAAACAACAACAAAGATAACAACAAAATCAACAAGTGATCATGATGGCGTGATATCAATGGGTCATACGGATGAAGAGTTTTTGATGGGTTCTTTATACTCTCCCCTGTCTCCCACGTAACATCATCGCCCTCCCCGCTCCATTACACCTTAACTAAAAAATCGTCTTTTCCCTAAGTTGTTTCGTGTCATTCACCATAACATGAAGTGGCTTACGAGATTTCATAACTACGTACTCAACTATAAGGTCAATGTACTTCTTCGGAGGTACTACCACATCTGGACCATACCAATATTTTCGCAGAAACGGCTCATAAAAATATTATGCACACCCTACATCTCTCGTGTAAAATCACTCTATACGCGAGCTTTCCGATTTGCTCGTCTATCGGAAATGGTCCAACAAACCGTAGCACTTAAAAATGAACTTTCCAATATCTTGCTTCATCCCCTCACAGTAGTAAACTCGCTTCATGTCCTGATACATCTTATTACCACCAGGATGAATCGTAAACTTCGAGTGATGACATTCCCTCAGAATCTCATCTCTCAATCCGTTGATATCAGGAATAACTAATTGCCCTTGCTTTCGATGCCAACCTTCTCGATCGACTTCGAACTCTTTATCCTCTGGTTTCAAATCCCTGGATAAACTCGACAAGCTTTACATCTTTCTTTTGGCTCTCGCCAATCCTTTCAATAAGAGTAGGTCTTATCGACAAGCTTGCCAACATTTCAGGTTCCAACTCACACCTTGGCCTGAAATCAAACCTTGCCAAATATTCAAGGCTCTTCCATTTTGAAAACACCGCTCTCAAACTTGTGTGTCTTCGACTCAATGCATCTGCAACTGTGTTGCCTTTGCCAGGAGAATAGGCTATACCAAAATCATATGACGCCAAAAACTCTAACCATTGTTGCTATCGAAGATTCAGATCCTTTTGGGAGAAAAGATACTTCAACGACTTATGGTTCGTAAACAACTCGAACCAAACCCCCAATAGGTAATGTCTCCACATATTCAGAGCAAATACAATCTCCGCTAACTCCAAATCATGAGTTGGGTAATTCTTCTCATGCGGCTTCAGCTGTCGACTCGCGTATGCCACAACTTTATCCTTTTGCATTAGTACTGCTCCAAGTCTAGTACCACATGCATCAGTGTATACCACCATCTCTTCATTCCCACTTGGAATGGTCAACACAGGAGCACTCGTCTATCTCTCCTTCAGGATACTAAGCATTTGTTCACATTTTGCAGCCTATGTGAACACTTGGTTCTTCTTCGTCAATCCTGTCAATGGTGCAACTACCTTGGACAAATCCTTGATAAACCGTCGGTAATAACCAGCCAACCTAAGGAAACTCCGAACATCCGTCGCATTCTTAGGCCTATCCAAGTCCTGGATTGCTGCCACTTTAGCGGGGTCAACCGCTATCCCATTTCCAGAAACAACATGGCCTATGAACCTCACTTCACTCTTCCAGAAGTGACACTTCGAAAACTTAGCTCTCACCTGATGCTTTCACAAGATCTCTAACACAACTCTCAAGTGTGTCTTTATATCCCTCTTCACTTCGAGGATGTTTTTATCCATTTGCTCTATTTGAGCCTCCAATATACCTATTTGTTCTTTCAAGCGCCACACAAGTAGTTGTCCGGACAAGGCAGATTTGTCAATAGTATCACCAGGAGAACCCCTAGAAGGTCCCCCGGATGCGAAGTAAATTGAACACCCTTACCAACATAAAAGAAAATGTCATCAAATGAACTTTCCTGTTCATATAAACAAATGGGCTATCTCTTATTGGATCGATTTCAGGAAATAAAAATCAATATTAAAACACAGAATTATTTACAAAAGAAAATGAATACAAGTACAATTCATATCCATGAAAATTAACATTAACTACAAGGGGTGTACCAAATTATTTTCTCTCTCCAATACTCCCTTCGTTCATGTTACATATTAATTTCGCATGGCGGGCCCTATGTTTTTTTAATATCATCTCTCTATCATCTCCTAGAAGGTTAAAAGATAGCTGATGATACTTCATATAGATAAGCTTAAGTTCTCTCAAAAAGCGTTCTCTGCCGGATTTATAGGAGGGCTTTGTGCGAAATTCTCTCCTCAGCCTGGAGAGAGAGTGCAAGTCGCCCTTGGAAACAAAATAATTAGTGAAAACAAGGTTTTCTTATCACCATAGTAATAGGTTATTAAGAATCGTCCCTGCAAATAAAGAGGAGGCTCAAAAATAAAAATTCATACCTGAGAGATTGGGGAAACCGTTTTCATTATCTGTCCCTTCTCACTAGGTTCTCAAAAAATGACTTCTTCAACAAACCCGCCATTTCCACATAAAGTAACTGAAGCATGTGATGAATTAGCATCCGTAAGGCTTAGAGAGTCATATACAAACACAAAAAGAATACCTTCCTCCCTGCTACTCTTGTTATGCCCACACTTGGGGTTAGAATCAGTGTTGTGGACGGCTATGTAGTCACCACTAATATACAAAGTCGGATATTCATCGTTACCCAACACTGAATAATCGGCAGCTCTTCACCAAATAAAAGGTCCTCAACCCTCGCCTTTCTCACCTTTGGAACTTCAATATCCTCTCTGGCCATCCTAATTCGCCCCAAGATTCTGCTATAAAGGGACGGATGGATAGAGGAAAAATTCATATTTGGAAACTACTGCAGTTATCGCGGTAAACCAAAAAGAGAGCCTTTTCATAATGTTCCGCCACCATGTTTGGAAGGTGTACCCTAAAAAAAAGGAAATTCTATCCTTAGTTTCATAAATTATCTGCTTAGCATTGGAAAGTGTTGCCTCCTTTGTTCTCAACTTTCTTGCATGCTCCGCCAACATATTCGATCGCGCGTGCTTAAGGGCTAAAATTTTAGCAGCTAAGGAACTGTTGCTGGCTCTTTCCCTCTCAAGAGACACTCTCAGCTGACTGCATGCTTCTTCATTATTGCTCCTTGCTAAAGTTAAGTCATGGATCTTAGACTCTAACGCGACTTTCTCTTCTTTGAGCCTTTTCGTCTCACGGGATAATGAAGCCGCCATTGCCCCGGCAATGTACCGACCTTTGGATATCTAAAAAAAGAAGGAACAATGTAACGTTAACCCTTATAAAGAATAATAAAGAGACAAATAAGGAATATAGGAGAACGATAATATGAACCGAGAGTTGTCGCTTAACAAGGTAAAGACAAAAATCAGGCTAATCCGTGAAAGCAAACACTGGAATATCGGAAACATCAACAGAAGGTAAGATAGATCTAACAATACCATCAAAATCTGAAGTCGGTAAAGAAGGGTTAATGGGATCATGTTGTCGATAAAAAGGGGAAAGCGGCTCACACTCTCCGAAATCCGAAAATCCCGGAGAGTTGGATCTTAGAAAACCAGCAACAAAATCACTTCATGTGGTCTCCATTGAAGATGAACACGTGTTAGGTAAATTACAAAGAAGAGGGGCAAGAGGGCTGGATAACAATCGACGACCAGGCGACCCGATGGTTTCACCAGCAAAAGGATAGGAAATAAAATTTGCCTCTTTATGTCTCTTAATAGAATCACTACTAGCAACAGAAGCTACCCTCTTTTTAGGCAAAGATTCAAGATGGGCATGGGGAGTTAGAGCAAAACATGAATCATCCCCAAGAAAAACTGAATGTAAAGAGGAGGTTGTCCTAGGAAATTTCATCCCAGACAAAAGAGCATGTTTGCGAAGAGATTTCGAAGATAATAAAATGGGATCTTGCTTCAATTCATCAGAAACTCCACCCATGGCGTCAATAACTTGAAGCTCCTTCGCTCCAAGCTTCACCTCCTTTGAACAAAGCTTAGCAGACATGCCCAACTGAGAGTTGTCAATTTGTTGAACCCCAAACATAGTCCTGCTAGGTGATACCAAAACATAAACATGTGTTTCAATTTCATTTCCATCTGATAAATGCATACAAGCAACACATAGGCAAACAGATGACATAAAGTCTTAATAACCTACTAAGCAATAATATTAGCTACGAAGATCGATGCCAACAGGTTAGATTGCCAAACTAATTGTCTATACAAATCTTGCTTCCCAAAACCCCAATAAGAATTGGGGATAGATACAATTTATTGAATTCTCCAATAAACATCATCTAAAATTATTGACGAGAGTTTAATCTACATTAGGGCCGCCGAACCCCAACTCAAGGCATAATCTAAACCAACGATTGAGATTGAGGGAAGAAATGTAACAACCCGTATTTCAATAACATGTTAAAACGAGAATCAAGGCAGAATTTAATTTTAAATTCTGAATCAAGTAAAACGGGCTATGCCATTGCGTTCGTCTCGGAAAAATACGCGAAATAGGGTCCGAGTTTTCGAAAATCGGAGTCCGTATGACCCGGTTAAGGCCCAAAGAAGATTTCTGGAAATTTGAATTTCGGAAACAGTTTTGGAAATCAGATCTGGGGCTAGGCGGGAAGTATCCCGCCTAGGCCATGTCGACAGGCCTGTCGACTTGGGCCCAGACCAAGTCGACAGCCCTGTCGACTTGCCTGTCGACAGGGGGTGGCCGGGGCAAGTAGCCTGGCGCACCTGTTTGTCTCACCTGGTCTTGTTCTTGGGCTGGGTCTGGAAGCTTCCGAGATCTGATGGTCCTAATCTATCCTAGGGTTAATCTAAGGGCCTAAAACTATCCTAATCTCTATAAAAAGACCCTAAACCTAACCTAAATCCCTAAAAATCAAACCTAGCAACTAAGTGCTGCCAAAATCAATTTTGATCATGGCCTCCATCTCCAATCCCTAGAGCCTATGCACTCAAATCAAGTTCAAATCAAAAGGTGCAAGCTTGCTACACCAAATCAAGGCCAAATCAACATTGCTATGCGAGTTCCATGACGATTCTTCTACAAAGGAGGCACCTTTCTTAGCCAAGATGATTCATGCTCCTTTCCCTAGGCCTAACTAAGTAAGTTCTAGCTACTTTTGGATCAAAACGGTATTTTTAATGTTGACATGGGATAAAATGACGCTAAACATGATTATGCGAATCTATATGAACCTTACCATGCCTCTTGTGTTCATATTTATGATCTTAGGCCATGTGCGTGACTTAATCATGCCTCTCATGCTATGCATAACCTAGTTTAACTTGCAAGTTTGGATCTTTATGCATGAAATGCTAGCATGAACCTTTAGGAACCACTTTACTTGTGAAACATTGGCTAAGGCAAGATTTTGGGGCTTATGCATGTTTATGAACCCAAACCCCTTATGCTAACATGCAAGTTTGTGGCCAAATCCTTTATGAGATTATGCATGCTGGCCAATCCCCTCTTTTAAGTTGTGCATGTTTATGGCCAAATCCCTTTTGATAATAGGCATGTTTGTGGCCAAATTACCTTATGACACTATGCATGTTTATGGCCAATCCCTTTATGATGTTATGCATGTGGAAGCCAAGCCCTTTTTGGCATCATGCATGTTTTGAGACCAATATGTGACATAGTATCCTTACTATGTTGACTCGCTTTGCTTGCGTTGGGAAAACACGATTTTGGGTAGTTAGATAAACATGAACATGTCGCAAAATCTTAACTTGAATATGACATGTGTTTATACTTGAAAATATGACTTGAAAGATAACATGGAAGATGACATGTAAGTATGCATAAAAACATGAGCTTGGGAATTTACCTATTAAGTTAGGTCTACCCTTTGGGAATTTACCTATTAAGTTAGGTCTACCCAAATGCTTGAAAAACTTGTAACATGTTTTGGAAACATGATGAACTTAGATAATATAAGTATGGCCAACTCGAGGTTGGGTTGAGTTTGCAACGTAAAACTACCCGGAACCGACCGGCCTAACTAGTAGTTGCAAACAATAGGACCCAATGTGAGAAGTTGGTCATGTCGCGCTTAAGACCCGAGGTTAGACTAGGTTGTGGTGTAAATCTACCCGGACCCGCCCGGCTTAACTAGTAACCACAACAAGGTCTAATGTGAGAGGTTGAGGGTGCATTAATTAAATTAATGCCCCATAATAGGGTTAAGTTAATTTGATTAATGAGGCTTAACCAAATATGATATGGACAAATGGGTTAAGTAATTTGATTAGGCTAATGATACTTAACAAAACATGATAAGCTTGGGTAGGTTAAGTAACTTGATTTGCCTAATGACACTTGACCATTTTTATACGACTAGTGGACGGGATTAAGTTAACCAACACTTAATCAATCCAACACGATAACGTGATAAGGTTAAGTAAATTTTCTTAATGACACTTAACTGTATAATACAGTTAATGGATGGGGTTAAGATTAGGCTTAACTAATCTAAACATGGTAATCGGATGGGGTTAAGTTAGCCTAGACCTAATTAATCCCACTTGGTAATTTAATGGGGTTAAGTTGAACACTTAACTAATTTAACACGATGATTTGATGAGGTTAAGTGACCTATACTTAACCAATCTAACTCGTTAATTTGATGAGGTTAAGTTAATCTATACTTAACCAATCTAACGTGGAAACATGATAAGGCTAAGTCACGAATCACTTGAATACGCTTGACCGATTTGACTCGGTAATTTGACAAGGTCAAGTTAATTTATATAATTAACCAATCTAAAATGATAATTAGACGAGGTTAAGTTATGGATTGCTTAATATACTTAGCCAACTTGACACATGGTTTGTAGGGTTAAGTCTTGGACTTGGATACTTAGCCAATTTTGACATGGTTTGTAGACGGGCTAAGTTATGAACTTAAGTGACACTTAACCCATTAGATAAACCCTAATTCGGAGGATTAGGTAAATAACCATAGTTAACAAGGGTAATGGAAATAAGACTAAGTGGTAAACCTTAGTTAAGGGAAACTAAGTAATAATTCTTAGTCAAGGAAATCTGGACCACTTCTTAGATAGATGAGTAACCCGATACGGTAGGTCATCGTTTAAGTATACGCGTAGGAGCAGGCTATCTGATTTAGATAAAGGCTCCAGCGAACTGGGTAACGAAGCAGCGGCTTCGGGGAACGTGAGGATATTCTTGGTATCCCTCTGTGAGGTCGCAGATGATCATCCTGGGCTCACAAGAGGTTGAGGTCTGCGGTAGAAGAACCAGGAATATGCCTTGGTTGCTATGCGAGCGACCTAAAGACAGGGGTGGATAGCAGTGAGTCGGCGAATACATAAGGTGCCCGAGATAGCAAGTTCGTCGATCATCTACCATCTTGAGTCAAGCGTGTACGTACGGAAAGACAGGGAACACTCAACAGACCATAATTTGCTATCTAATTATGGGTGAGGTAGGCCGTAGGATGTGGGCTGGCCGGAGTGTAGTTCTCATGCAAGATTTTCTCTTGTGTTGCCTTTCACTAGTTGAGGGAGGGGTCTCGTGGGACCATAGCCACGTGTAGAAAAGCAGACCTTAGTATCTGCATCGGCAGATAAATCTAAAGCTCCCGACCGAGTCCTGTATTTCTTGGTTTACCCTGTGACAGGACTCGGATGGCACGATGTGATACATGTGCATACAGTTATAGAAAAACGATTCACGATGAATGCGTGGGAAAAAGGGCGCGGTTGAGGGTTAGCGTAATCCCTAGTGGCCTAGGTGGTTTAACCCAAACCGAAATACAAAAGCGTGCAATAGGTAAGCGTAATCCCTAGTGGTGCTAGGTGGCGTAAGTCCTAGTAGTTCAAACGATGATTCATATGGAAGAGCCTAGCTAGAACAAGGGTGACAGTCCAAACGATTTCAAGGATAATACGACATGAGGAAGCCCGTACGAGGTACGACAAAGGACTGAACTTATAAACATGGAAAGAAACATATGATTTGAGTAACCTATATATGCGATATTAGGTTGACATGGACCATTACACGACTTTGAGCACGGGACATTCATGGTTAACACATGACGCGGGTAGGGATACTAGTACGAGAGGTGCAGAGCAAATATACATGTTAGAACTAGGAAGAATATACATAATAGATACCGTGGGATGTCAGACGGGGTAGATACCTTGGGATAATGTACTCGATAGAAATCTGACGATGTGATACCTTGACTTATCATAACACCGTAGTTATCATGATACCTTAGTTTACCTTGCCGCAGTAGTTCAACCGGCTACCCTGGTTTATCTATCTTGTAGTTATCCTTATGTTTACTTTCAGTTTATGCATGTCATGTTACCTTTACCTGTTTTTATACTGGAAGTAGATAGGACTTACTCAGTCTTTTTGACTGACCCATTTTGTTTCGCCTCTTTTCTTCCGTTCCCCCCCCCCCAGGTTTCAGGGAGGAAACAATGCTGTTTAGTTCGGACTTCTTCTGCTTGAAGGTCATCATGGATGGCTTGGACTTCTCTTGGCTATGGCTACTTTACGGTTTTACTTGGGGAATAATTTATTAAAAAGTCTTTATGCTTCTTTACTATTGCAAGACAGGTTTTGATGTACTCTGATGTAAAAGGCTTTAGACCTTATTTATTCATGTTATGAAAGTTTGATTTTACTTCCGCTGTTTATATATGTTCTGTCTTGTGATATTTCTGTGCATGTTTACCAATAATGCCCCTCTAAAGCTAGTGCATTCCTTTGCGAGTGACCCTAGCGGAGGCAGGGTGTTACAAGAAAACTCAGGATTAGTTAAGCCTGAAAGTTCGTAGAGTAGTATGATAAATTTCGATGAACAGTAATCTCGCTTGAGTAAAATATTATGCCGGAAAAAGGAAGAAGAGAAAAAGAAGATTCCTTTTTTGGAAAAAGTTCGCTTTGTCATCTCTGCCATACATCTGAAATCAAATCAGTGAGCAGGATTCATGCTAGGAAAGCGAAAAGACAGAAACCATGCATGCTTAAAGCTTAGCCGTTTCTCAAGGCGAGAAAAGCTTGAATTGAAAAGTCGAAGATACCCCTTCACTGGGAGGGGGCCAAATGTTACTACCAAAATTAAATCCAAAACAAGTTGACAGCGAAGGGATATCGGATAACACAAACACTAGAAAAAACCAAGAGCAAGAAGGAATGATCGAAGAGCTGCATAAACCGACACCTTCCTAGGAGAAAGGAACTCAAAAGCAACAGAATACCAACTGGATCTATCCGGCAGGGCCGATCCGACAAGGTCTATCCGGCAGTGTCCATCCAGTAGGATCAATCCGACAGGGGATCCAATAGCGAAAGGCCATCTAAGCTTGATGCTAAGAAAGAGGGGAGCAAGAGCTCCGCTAATTGAAACTTGGAAGGACGGAAGGGCTATTGGTATTAACCTGCTTAATATCGATACATTAGGAGGCGAAGACATCAAGAGTATTAAGCCAGAAGCACATAGATATTATCTGGAACAGGCTTCCAAAACATCTACTGCATAAATACTGAAAGGACGCATTGATAGACAACAGACAATTCACTGGAAGCTACCTTCCAGAAGATCAGGTTATAGCCGGAGATCTCACCGAAAGGCAAATCAGAACCTTAAAAGAGATACAGGATGCCCATACTAATCTACTCAGTACATACATTCATAGTGGTTCTGATCCGGTAGCTATCTACATACATCATGAGGGCAAGCTCCTCTAAGTATTCATGAGAAAACTGGAAGCCTACATCTGAAAGCTTATAACCAAGAGCTTATATCAATCTCAAAGAAGCCCCAACTGACCGGAACCTTCATTACATATGCTATAATCAACACCATAAAGCGGTCGGAAGCCAAAACATTTGAAACCAAGGAGAAAAGCGGCCGATAGAGGCTCCTATAGGCCCAACAGCCCAACAACATAAGGGCCTCTGAATTCTCTATAAATAAGACCCCAAGGGTCACATTTTGAGGAAGATTTTTTCATTCTTATTCCTGTACTCTTTTCTCTAGAGTAAACCCTAACTCTTAAATCCATTTGGGGATTTCTTCCATTCTATTCTTGTACTCTAAATCAAAGATCAATAAAGAGTGAATCGATATTTATGATATTTCTTTACGAGTTTGCTATGCTATTTCCTAGATATTGTTGTCGCAACTTACTGTTTGTTTCCTACATATACATAAACTTTCGACCAAGCCTTTCCGCAGGTCAAGTGAAACACCCCTTCTCGCAAGCTTAAACCCTTCCTAGAAGCTCAAACCCTTACTGCAAAATTTGTCCCTTCCTACAGGATGAGACCTTTCAACGAGCCTAGCGCAGAACCCCTTCCTACCATCCGTTAAGTCCTTTATCAAGGGTTGTGTTTAGAAATTCATCCTCCTGGGATAACTGTTGGTTCTTCAATCGCTTAAGCGTGATACTCACCCCATCGAGGGAGGACTAACTATTCTTTCGGATTCTATACCTTGATACCTAGGAAATGGTGAGCTAACTCAAACTAGCGAAGGCGAAACAACCCACTTTCCCCTAGGTCACTTCCATAGACCTATCTCCGCTGTTGACGAAAAATATCGTTAACATCTTTCATTAGATAAATATAATCAAATAGATTCATACGATTCATGTTTCATAGAATTTCAATTTAAAATGGATTATGTATATTCAATTGAAGTTTAAAATCATAAATTACGAACTACCGCGACGTTACGAGCTTGATTTATAATTAATATAAATTATACGTTCAAATGTCGATTCAATAAGTGAATTATATATTATAAAACCATTTATGATTCAAGTTCAGCCTTTAATATAATAAAATATATTAAATATCTGAATACCAAAAATATGGAACGTTACATTCAGATTTTAGAATGAAATCAATTTAAATAATAAATCACATATTTAAAGGGTCAACATTTTAATCGGTCGATCGGCCAGCTAATAAATCACAGATTCAACAACTAACAGCCAACACGCATAAAAGAGAGTTGATCAACTAATTGACAAATTAAACATCATACAAAAAAATTAGAATAATAAGTAGATTTATATATCTTAATCGGTCGCCAAACATAGATCCTAATTTAAATAACATAAATTTATTTGGATCTAAAATAATTACCTAAGTAGACTCCGAAAAGAGGTAGTAAAACCCTACAATAGAAGTTGTATCGGACCCAAGAACCCATTGTTTGCAAGATGGGAGAAGAGCTCAAATGATCTACAATTGAATGAAACGTATATCGTGGAAGGATTATTGGGAAGAAGGGAGAAGAGCTGAAGTATGGCATCGGAGAAGGAGGAATCATTGAGGTCGAGTTAATGTGAAGTGCTAGTTGGGGAAAATATGAAGCAGGAAATGAAAGTCATGGCAGTAGAAAATTGTTTAATGCAACTATCATACGTTACAATTTTAAATAGCTAAACTCAAAATTTAAGGCATGATTCCAAAAAACTATCAATTATTATTTTTAAACACATATGAAAGCATCATTTTTTAGAAAACTTGATAACAATTCAAACATTATTTTAATATAAATTTAAAAATACTTAAAAACAGCAATATCAACAATTACAAATGATTAATTAATTCATAAAATACCTTTCTCGAACACAAATTATAAATTAATTCATACAAAAATTTATTATTAATTATTAATTATGCCATAATAGTAATATTAATCAATTATCGTTTATTTATTGATTATGAATTTATTAATTTTCTAGTTATTTATTATTTATACATATTTATACTTCAAATTAACTATTAATTTTTATCCATTTTTTTTATCATTCAATAATTATTATTATTTAATGATTATTTATTTATTTTATTATTTTTTAATTATTAATTATTATTAGTTAATTATTTATTATTAATAATAATTATTACATAGTTATCAATTAAAAATGTCATTTTATAATAATTAAATTTTATTATTAATTGATAATTATTAATCTTAATTATCATATAATTACTAACAGTTAATTATTTAATAGTAACTATTTAAAATTAATTATTAAAATTTAATCAATAAAAATTAATACTTATTTATTGACGGTTAATTATAAGTAGTTGTTTATGACTTCTTAATTAAAAATTGCTACTTATTTTTAATAGTATTTTTGTGGTGATTGGCTTTACCAGATGCAAACAAATGTAGTTATTGCAAGTAGCAAAAATATAGTTGTTAAAGATATTTTTTGCAACAAATTTGGAAGCGTAATTGTAAATAATATGTTTATTGCAACTATTTTTGAAGTGCAACTGTTAAAAATATGTTTTTGCAGCTGTAAGGAAAGCGCAATTGCTAAAAATATGTTTTTCGCACTCGAAACAGAAGGCTAATTGCTAAGTCTTATCTACTGCAAGTGCTACCAAAGGTCTGTTGCTAAATATCATTTACTGCAACTGTCATGTGTCGCTAGTTGCAAATAGCTTGTTGTAATAGAGTATTTTTCTTATAGTGTTATGAATTATGAATTTTATATGAGAAATAAAATTATTGCATATATTTATAGAAGTTATGAATATACTGATCGACATGAGATATCGATGACAAAATATGTTAAATATGATTTTACATATTTAATTTGGGACATATGGGGTTTAACAATCCATGCATTTTAGATTGGAAATTCATTGGTTTAGTTAAAGGAAAGGGGAAGCTACGATACATGAGATTAGGGTTTTGAGATGTCCGGTTGAGATCATTATTTTCTTTTTTATCTATCCATATAAAAGCAAATCTCAAATCCCTAGTCATATGGAATTTTATTTTTGAAGCCATCATTTTCTTCTTCCACATCCTAATTTTAATGGCAACAACTTTTCCCTAAAATCATCCTAGAAATTCTCAAATCAAAACCAAAACAAAATTACCAATTTTTAGTATAAGATCTCAAATCTCGGTATAATAACCTGATAGATTGTAAAGTATTATTAGAAGAGAAATCATTGTTCAACGTGGACTCAAAAGTGTCATTAAGAGAAATCAATCCACTCCAGAACAAAAGGTCAAACATTTATTTCATGGATTTGGGTAAGGTATGTTTCTTCTTTTAGATTATAATTTCTGATGCAATTTTATTTCCAGGTTTTGTCAAATTGATTATCATAATTTATATGTTTATGACCAAGGTTTTAAATATCAGATATTGGTCGCGTTTCATCTCACGAATTTTAGAGACCCGATCTTGTATCAGAGGATATCTCAGATGAGTTGAGTCATACTCGGGGGTTCATCTTGAATTTTTATCCTGGGTCTGAAAGTTCATATCGGATCAATCTCAAGGTACATGATATATTAAAAATGATAATCTTACATAATGACTTTTATGAATGTTTTTATAAAAATAATACAACAAACTTGAACTTCAAAATCACTTCATTGTTTTTATATTTACGAAAGACCATTCATGCACTAAATAGTAATATGCTTATAACAGAAATATAACACAACACAGATTGATTAGCGCTTACAATATATGATTCATGCACATGAATAATTGTTATACATAAAAAATATTCGAAACATTAAAAAAATTAGCATAAGAAAAACATAAAGTACATAATTTCATGGGTAATATATATGTAAAAAGTATGAGTATAAAAATCATAAGCATTGTAGAACATATATGAATATACGATATGGTCATTAACCTACAAAATGCTAAATAGTAGGAGATTATCATAGCTAGATTTGAGTTTTATAATTATTGTTCTAGTTCAGATACGGATTTAAATTTTAACAAGAGAAATCAAGATCTCAGACGATACTCCAGTATCTCATCTCAGTCGATATATCATTTGATATTGCAATATCTTGGGCGATATATTCGAAAGGAGATTTGTTGTTTCATTTTTAAAGGAACCTAAAACGAGATCTCAGGCGATATTTTCGAGATCTGGAATAGTGTTTATGACTTTTCCACTTTTAGTATGAAAATTGTTTATTTTGGTTTAAGTTGTTTTGTTAAATGATTTGATTCGAATTTTAATTTCATAAATTGAAATAATGGAGTTTGTTTATATCAGAAGGATTATTTATTCATCTATGTCTCAATCATTTACAAATCAAATTTTAATCCTTTAGATTTAAATTTGTATGTTCAAATTAACTTATTCTTTTATTTGTCAAATTAAAAAAATATAAATTATTTGATTTCAAATACAATGTTTTGTAGATCTATGTCATGAACATCTCTTTCAAAGTCTTATTTTTGGATCTAATTTTGTATGTTCATTTTGTTTGATTATATTTTAATTAATAAAATAAAGTTGAAATTTGTGTATGTATAATACATTGCCTTTAATTTAATAAGTCACGTAGCATTTTTATCCAATATATAATGCAAGAAGAACTTAATCAGTTTGAACGCAACGAAGTTTACGAATTAGTTCCTAGACCAAGCGATCAAGTTTCCATAGGTAAAAAAATGGTTATATACAAACAAAGCATCATAATTATAAAAGTTATTGCAAGCATTATACAATGCCATTGTGTTAACACTTAGTACTCGTTAATTCTTGTTGATTTTGCTATATTAATACTTGTTGACAATTGTTAATGCCATATATATTGATGTTTATTTATGCACATTAATGTTATATTATGGATTAGCTCTGATGAGCCTTATGAAAGTTATGACTATATTATACCGAATATGAAGAATTTGTCAAACATCGTGTATATATATATATATATATATATATATATATATATATATTGATTTCCTACAAGCTGCTGCTCCTTTCTGTCGATAATAAAGGGAGAGAAACTATATAGCATATATACAGGGGGAGCACAGGTAAAATTTACTCTACTTATATATATATATATATATATATATATATATCTTAAGTTGTATATGGTTGTAATCACTATAAAGGGGAGGATTGTTAGAGCCTCCATTTTTGGACTAGATTTTGATTATGACAACTATATATTGATGATATTATTCACTAACGTCTTTTATAGGAAAAAAGGAGAAGAATATAGTCTAAATACATGAAGATTCGAAGATTAGTATATTTGTATAAATTCGAGTCAGTATTTAGATAGTAATTACTGCTAAATTCTCTTCGATAATATATATATATATATATATATATATATAAATCAAGTAGGCTGGAAAACATGTGCATAGTCTTTTGCATCAGACGTCTAATTTGAAAATTCAGATGTCTGAATATTGAGTATTCAAACATACGAGTTTGAATATTTCAAATGTCTGAAATTCCAATTCAGGCATCGGAATATGCTAACTTGTGCCCTTGAACACCGTTTTCAAAACTAGCCATTTTTTAGACTTCTGAATTATAAATTCAAAAGGCAGGACTGAAGGATTGAGATGTTTTAAAGAGTCATAACTCTTTAATCCAAGAGTTTTAACTATATCTTTTGATCAAATATTTTCACAGATAATTGCTACCTTTTATTTATTATAAATACACTCCAGAATCATTTGTTTCAACCAATGAAGTTTCTTAAATAATATATTCATTGATTCTGAACTATTTTCTATTCAATATTCACTTGTGCTATGAAATATTCTATAATTTGTGATTATAAATCACTTCTTTTCTCTATTCTTCACTTGCATTCAAATATATATACAAAGGAGAAGATTATAGGAAAGGTGTACTCAAATTGTGACTTATCCTTATTAAGAACACATATACAGTCAAAACTATTTTATGTATTTGTTTGAAGTCATGTTCTGCTGTTTAGGCAAGAAGTCCTCTTCGGCAGGTGAGATGAAACCCTGTTCTATTGCTCAGGTGCTGTAATACTTGTTCCTCTGGGTTATGTGAGGGTGTTGATTTGTGAAATTCCATAAGGAGTCTAGGACTAGACGTAGGAGGTGCTCCGAACCTATATAGAAATTCCTGGTATTCTTTTCTTTATTTACTTTATTTATATTTATTATATGTGATATAATATCTAAATATTTATCAATTAAATATTAACTTGCATATATTTAGAATAATATATCACACTATCAAAACTTCCACATATACACATACTTCCATATTACTCGATCCTACTCATTCTTTTCTTTTGGTATCAGAGTAGGACATCTTATAACTATAAAATTGTTATTTGATATCTGATAATATGGAAAATAAATTAACCCCGCACAAACACTAGTTTCACAGAAGGTTATTCCACTATATGACATCCACTTTTTAATGGCATGAACTACATTTATTGGGCTACACGAATGAGAATCTATATGCAAGTAAATGGTTTTGATTCTTGGAGTATTACTCAAAAGGAATATCACCCGCTACTACTAATTATTATGAATGGTCAGACACTGATAAAACAGATGCCACTGCAAATTCTAAAGCTATTAATATATTACATTGTGCCTTGGATAGAAATGAGTTTAATCATATTTGTATGTTTAACACTATATATAAAATATGTTGAATACTCAAAATAACTCATGGAGGAACTTACAAGATTAAACAAAGCAAGATATCCATGCTTAAAATCAGTTTCAGAATTTTGGAATGATGAAAATGAATCTATTAATTACATGAACTCTAAACATTTATTATTCATCACTGGGCTTAGGAGAAAAATACTTTGATTTTGATATAGTATCGAAAATCCAAAACTCTTTAACGGAAGATTGAGAAAGATGGTCTTGGCAACTGAAAAAGCTAATGATCTTCCAATTATGAAGCCTGAAGAGTTAACAGGAAATGTAACACCCCATAAAAATATACCTAAAATAAATTAATAATAACAAACAATGAAAATTAACAATAAAGTAATAATATATTAATAGGCTAAAAATGGAATTTTTGCAGCATTAGGAATTGGGCCAAAAAAATATCGTAGTTATATTCATGGAAAAATTATGTTCAATTTCCATATAGTAAGTCAGATTCCGAGCCGAAAGAATTACACTTAAAAGAAGTTGTACGTTAAATATATATGCAACAATATTTGAAATTCAAATTATAATATAAATATATGGAATAATATATGACCAATAAATGAGTGATTGGAATATTCCATCCAATTTGAATTTGTGTGTATATATAAGTATATAACAGGGGACAACAATAATGTTCAAAAGGCAAGTTATAAATGAAAGAAATAACATAATATAATAAAACCTTTTGAGCCTTCAAATTCATTCACTGGGTCAATGCACGAGCAAAAGGTCGACCTCCCCCTAGGAATGGAGTTGACCGTCGCTCAACTGCCCTTCTAGGGGAGTGGTTGACCATTCGGTGCAGCCAGTGCCTAGTTTTTCCTAGTTTAGGTTGAGTTTTTGGGTGTTTGTCTATAAATTAATAGCCGGGATTTAATCTAAATAATCCTACGGCTATTATTCATACACACACCTATAAATAACACCCTAAACTTCAGACCTAAACCTAGTCTTCTTCTCCTTCCCTGCCTCCACTCTGCCATTGATTCCAGAGAAATATATTATAGGTTTTCTTCTTCCTCTCTTGAAATCTATTTTCTTTTCTAATCTCGTTTCTTATATAACTTGAATAGGATCTAAATCTGGAATCACAAGATTTATATATAAGAATTATAACTGTTTAATTCTTATATATATATCTAAGGGATTGGAGTTCGCATTCGTGTTCATCCTTGAAGGTTTTCAAATCTAATAGGCAACCATCGCCAAATCTGCAACATTTCCATACAGTCAAATGACTGTGTGTGAAAATAATAATTGTTTATGCATATTCTATATTTTGTAGATTTGTGTATTGATAAGTATGTCTAGGGAGATAACGATAATATCTGTTGACCCGCTTTTTAGTCAAAGCAGTCACATATGGAATCTCTGATAAATAACACACTAGAGTTTGGAAACATCGTCAGAAGACAGGCAGCGATTTGGTCGAAATCGCATCACAAACAAAAAAAGACCCGGAACTCCTACCAGATGACCTTTTTTTGGCCCGAAAACAGCGATTACGAAGCTAAGCTTTGTAACTCTTGTAGATCTCCGAATTAGCGTCAGTTTGAGCTTTGGTTTGGCTCAATCGGACTTACGGTTTTGAAGTTACGCTCATTTCCGTGAACACATGCAGAACCGGAAACTTGAACATTGGAAATCTGGAAACCGGTTCGGATCGGATGGGCGGAGGACCCGATCCGAACGTCTCTGAAACACTAGCTTGGCACAACTCCCATTCTCATCATTCCGGATCGGAAGGGGCAAACCCGATCCGCTTCACCTTCGAACACACTGGCATACGAAGTCTTCGGATTGAAGACACCAACTCGGTTCGGATCGGAATTCCGAATTGACCCCCCTGCACCTGCTCAGACGCAGCAGCTTTGACCTGTTCTTCAGGCGTAACCGCCTCCTATTTAACCGGATCGGCTTCCACCTGTCCTAGCACGATCTGAAGACCACTCTTCCACTATCTCCGAGATGGCCTTAGTGCACGCCACGTGCCCCTCCGATCCGATCCGATTCAGAGCACCTAGCTGCTTCTCTACACCTATAAATACGCCAGGAGATGGTCATTTCAGGGGACTTTTGGAACTCTAACTTTTCATGGCTTCCACTATGGTTCTTCGCAAGGCTATTGCATAACCTAAAAGTCGAATTCCACATTACAACACGAGGATTTCGTGTATAATCCTCCCTTTAATCTCCTCTTCTTCATTGTAAACATGAGGATTTCGTGTATAAACTGCAAACAAACAGCATTGTAATAGCTTCTTAGGATTTAAGAAACTATAAAGTGGACGTAGGCTTGGATTGAGCCGAACCACTATAAAAATCTCGTGTGTCTCCTCATATTTTACTTCTTTTTCCGCATTAATATGTGATTGTGAGGTTTTCACATAGCATTTGGGTGTTAGGCCCAAATTTTGGTCTAACATTTTGGCGCGCCAGGAAAGGGGGCACACGACAACTTCAACTTCTGCTTGGATTATTTGGCTATTGGATCGATGGCTAAGCGAAAGATTTCCCGTGTTGAAGGCGAAAGCACGAGAAATGAGGCAAGCCATGAAGCTTCCTCGCATGAAAATCCATCAGCATACTTAACCAGAGAAGAGATGGATGGTGTTCTTGCTGAATTGAGAACCCAGATGGCAAGGCAAGATGATCTCCTCCGCAAATAACAGTAGATGATTGACCAATTCTTCGCTTGGATGGAAGGCAGGCCGAGCGGCAATGCACAACTCACTGGAATTGGCACGGAATCAGCACTAGCATGAGCAGATAACCGGACCGGTTCGGGCCCGATCCGAACCGTGGAGCACATCACAGCAGATCAGAACCCAGCTCAACTGGAAACTTGGGGCAAACTAGGGCAACTCCAACCGGATCGGTTCGGATCCGATCCGGACCGTAGAACTTGGTGGACCCAGGGGCAGCAGCTTCCCATCTGGAAACTCAGGTAGCGCACGACCCACATCTGCACCGGTTCGGCTTGAGCCAACGCACACGCAGCAGCATGAAACGCCTCAGCTACAGGCACAAAGACCCATTCGGATCGGACATAACGAACTGAACCGGTTCGGTCCCACTGACCCACTGCAACCCGATCCGAACCGGATGACCTGTCAAGCTCCTTACACACTTCCAACCTCTTCTGGATTCAACGCTGGGGGCACCAGCTCTGCTCTCAGCAACTTGCAACAGCTCTTTGAAGGCGACCGGCTCGCCAATCTCATTGAACGCCTCTCGAGAGGCCGCACCTATCAGAATGACATGGATGATGTCAACCACAATCCGTTCACACAGGAAATCAGGAATTCTCGCAATTCCCCAGATTTCAAACTTCCACAACTGGAGCCCTACAACGGCAGGATGGATCCTACCGTGCATCTGATGCGCTATAAACGGCATATGGAAGTTCAATCGACGTCGGAAAACGTCATAGCAAAGTGCTTCCCTCTGTTCTTGACTGATATTGCTGCTATGTGGATTCGGCAGCTGGAATCTGAATCGATCAACAGCTGGAACATGTTGGTCGCTCGCTTTATTGAACAGTTTCAGGTCCACATTGCTCAACCTAAGAATGTATTGTCTCTCACCACAATCAAGCAGAGGCCTAAAGAAACTCTGCGCTCATTTCTGGAAAGGTTCAACGTTGCAGCAGCATCAGTTGATCGACCTGATCCATCTATGGTATTAATGGGGGCAGTTTCTAGCGTTCTAGACAACTCGGAGTTCAAAAAATCCTTGTACCGAGACCCACCACGGAATCTCAGTGAGTTCTACCTTGAATCGGATAGGTTTTTGCGTGAAGAAGACGCAACCTCCGAGAAGAAAGTTCTCGATGTTAACATGCTCAAAGACGGAGAACCGTCTGATTTTGATAAAGGCAAAAGATAAGCTGCCGTCAAGAATGACCGCAACGCTCAGCCCCGGAGAGGGCCCAGATATGAAAAGTACACAGAGCTCAATTCATCACTAACCGACATCTATGTGAACACAAACGGTGATATCTCCTATACAAAGCCTCCCAGGAGGGAGCCATCACAAAGAGAACGCGATTCTGGGAAATACTGCATGTTTCACGATATGGACGGTCATGACACAAATGACTGTAGACACTTGCGAGATCTGATTGAAGAACGGGTTAGACGTGGAGAGCTACCTGAGTATGTGAAACAACCAACGGCGCCAGCACCTGTGCTACCACCACCTGCTCCCTGGAGAGGGAATGACCCTGGATCGAGCTCTCGCGGGCTCATCATCAACTGATCTGGATGAGATCAGCCTGGATTTCCTGCATTTCTTAGGATTTAAGATATGTTTCTTTGCTTTCTTTAGGTTTTCCGATTGGCTAAATCGGAGTACGCACGTTCGGGGTTAGGATTTAGCTCCAAAGCATACGCTGCACTCGATAACAAACCAATCAGGATTTGCTTTGGTTTTGTACTTTGAATTGAATAAGGATGAACTTTCCGAGCATGGATTATGTTTGGCAAATTTTAGTATCTTGTCAGGTTGTGGCAGGATTGTCAATCTCAACTAAAGTATGGCTTATACTTATCTCGGACCCCTGGGCATGGATTATGCCTAGGGACAGACTGTCTTGTCAGGTTTTGGCAAGCATAGCTCTATCCCGACATGAGTATGGATTTTACTGACTAGGATTCTTAAGTATGGATTGTACTCTGGAACGACTTATTGTTTTGTTAGGTTCTGGCAAAGGAACTCAATAAAACTCGAGTATGGTTTATGCTCAGTTTGAACTTCCTGGTGTGGCTTATACCCGGAAGGTTAGGTCCCTCGTTAGGTTTTGGCAGGATGATTCGAACGTATCTTGAGTATGGTTTATGCTCAAACAAACGCCCAAGCATGGTTTAAGCTCGAAAGGGTAATCGGTTTTGTTAGGTTTTGACATACCTGTTTGTTTTCTCTTCTTCGCAGGTATGGATTATACTTGCAGCTGGCAGGCCCGGCGTGGCCTTGGATTATCAAGAACACATCTTCCTTCAACCAGCAAGATATGTTCTGGGGGGCAAAATGTTGACCCGCTTTTTAGTCAAAGCAGTCACATATGGAATCTCTGATAAACAACACACTAGAGTTTTGGAAACATCATCAGAAGACAGGCAGCGATTTGGTCGAAATCGCATCATAAACAAAGAAAGGCCCGGAACTCCTACCAGATGACCTTTTTTGGGCCCGAAAACAGCGATTACAAAGTTGTGCTCCGTAACTCTTGTAGATCTCTGAATTAGCGTCAGTTTGAGCTTTGGTTTGGCTCAATCGAACTTACGGTTTGTAAGTTACGCTCGTTTCCGTGAACACTTGCAGAACCGGAAACTTGAACATTGGAAATCTAGAAACCGGTTCGGATCGGATGAGCGGAGGACCCGATCCGAACGTCTCTGACACACTAGCTTGACACAGCTCCCATTCTCATCATTCCGGATCGGAAGGGGCAAACCCGATCCGCTTCACCTTCGAACACACTGGCATTCGAAGTCTTCGGATTGAAGACACCAACTCGGTTCGGATCGGAATTCCGAACTGACCCCCCTGCACCTGCTCAGACGCAGCAGCTTTGACATGTTCGTCAGGCGTAACCGCCTCCTATTTACCTGGATCGGCTTCCACCTGTCCTAGCACGATCTGAAGACCACTCTTCCACTATCTCCGAGATGGCCTTAGTGCACGCCACGTGCCCCTCCGATCCGATCCGATTCAGAGCACCTAGCTGCTTCTCTACACCTATAAATACGCGAGGAGATGGTCATTTCAGGGGACTTTTAGAACTCTAACTTTTCATGGCTTCCACTATGGTTCTTCGCAAGGCTATTGCATAACCTAAAAGTCGAATTCCACATTACAACACGAGGATTTCGTGTATAATCTTCCCTTTTGTCTCCTCTTCTTCATTGTAAACATGAGGATTTCGTGTATAAACTGCAAACAAACAGCATTGTAATAGCTTCTTAGGATTTAAGAAACTATAAAGTGGACGTAGGATTGGATTGAGCCGAACCACTATAAAAATCTCGTGTGTCTCCTCTTATATTACTTCTTTTTCCGCATTAATCTGTGATTGTGAGGTTTTCACATAGCATTTGGGTGTTAGGCCCAAATTTTGGTCTAACATTTTGGCGTGCCTGGAAAGGGGGCATACGACAACTTCAACTTCTACTTGGATTATTTGGCTATTGGATCGATGGCTAAGCGAAAGATTTCCCGTGTTGAAGGCGAAAGCACGAGAAATGAGGCAAGCCATGAAGCTTCCTCGCATGAAAATCCATCAACATACTTAACCAGAGAAGAGATGGATGGTGTTCTTACTGAATTGAGAACCCAGATGGCAAGGCAAGATGATCTCCTCCGCAAACAACAGGAGATGATTGACCAATTCTTCGCTTGGATGGAAGGCAGGCCGAGCGGCAATGCACAACTCACTGGAATTGGCACGGAATCAGCACTAGCAGGAGCAGATAACCGGACCGGTTCGGGCCCAATCCGAACTGTGGAGCACATCACAGCAGATCAGAACCCAGCTCAACTGGAAACTAGGGGCAAACTAGGGGCAACTCCAACCGGATCGGTTCGGATCCGATCCGGACCGTAGAACTTGGTGGACCCGGGGGCAGCAGCTTCCCATCTGGAAACTCAGGTAGCGCACGACCCACATCTGCACCGGTTCGACTCGAGCCAACGCACACGCAGCAGCATGAAACGCCTCAGCTACAGGCACAAAGACCCATTCGGATCGGACATAACGAACTGAACCGGTTCGGTCCCACTGACCCACTGCAACCCGATCCGAACCGGATGACCTGTCAAGCTCCTTACACACTTCCAACCTCTTCTGGATTCAACGCTGGGGGCACCAGCTCTGCTCTCAGCAACTTGCAACAGCTCTTTGAAGGCGACCGGCTCGCCAATCTCATTGAACGCCTCTCGAGAGGCCGCACCTATCAGAATGACATGGATGATGTCAACCACAATCCGTTCACACAGGAATTCTCGCAATTCCCCATATTTCAAACTTCCACAACTGGAGCCCTACAACGGCATGACGGATCCTACCGTGCATCTGATGCGCTATAAACGGCATATGGAAGTTCAATCAGCGTCGGAAAACGTCATAGCAAAGTGCTTCCCTCTGTTCTTGACTGATATTGCTGCTATGTGGATTCGGCAGCTGGAATCTGAATCGATCAACAGCTGGAACATGTTGGTCGCTCGCTTTATTGAACAGTTTCGGGTCCACATTGCTCGACCCAAGAATGTAATGTCTCTCACCACAATCAAGAAGAGGCCTAAAGAAACTCTGTGCTCATTTCTGGAAAGGTTCAACGTTGCAGCAGCATCAGTTGATCGACCTGATCCATCTATGGTATTAATGGTGGCAGTTTCTGGCGTTCTAGACAACTCGGACTTCAAAAAATCCTTGTACCGAGACCCACCATGGAATCTCAGTGAGTTCTACCTTGAATCGGATAGGTTTTTGCGTGAAGAAGACGCAACCTCCGAGAAGAAAGTTCTCGATGTTAACATGCACAAAGACGGAGAGCCGTCTGATTCTGATAAAGGAAAAAGAAAAGCTACCGTCAAGAATGACCGCAACGCTCAGCCCCGGAGAGGGCCCAGATATGAAAAGTACACAGAACTCAATTCATCACTAACCGACATCTATGTGAACACAAACGGTGTTATCTCCTATCCAAAGCCTCCCAGGTGGGAGCCATCACAAAGAGAACGTGATTCTGGGAAATACTGCATGTTTCACGATATGGACGGTCATGACACAAATGACCGTAGACACTTGCGAGATCTGATTGAGGAACGGGTTAGACGTGGAGAGCTACCCGAGTATGTGAAACAACCAACGGCGCCAGCACCTGTGCTACCACCACCTGCTCCCTGGAGAGGGAATGACCCTAGATCGAGCTCTCGCGGGCTCATCATCAACTGATCTGGATGAGATCAGCCTGGATTTCCTGCATTTCTTAGGATTTAAGATATGTTTCTTTGCTTTCTTTAGGTTTTCCGATTTGCTAAATCGGAGTATGCACGTTCGGGGTTAGGATTTAGCTCCAAAGCGTACACTGCACTCGATAACAAACCAATCAGGATTTGCTTTGGTTTTGTACTTTGAATTGAATAAGGACGGACTTTCCGAGCATGGATTATGTTTGGCAAATTTAAGTATCTTGTCAGGTTGTGGCAGGATTGTCAATCTCAACTAAAGTATGGCTTATACTTATCTCGGACCCCTGGGCATGGATTATGCCTAGGGACAAACTGTCTTGTCAGGTTTTGGCAAGCATAGCTCTATCCCGACATGAGTATGGATTGTACTCACTAAGATTCTTAAGTATGGATTGTACTCTGGAACGACTTATTATTTTGTCAGGTTCGGGCAAAGGAACTCAATAAAACTCGAGTATGGTTTATGCTCAGTTTGAACTTCCTGGTATGGCTTATACCCGGAAGGTTAGGTCCCTCGTTAGGTTTTGGCAGGATGATTCGAACGCATCTTGAGTATGGTTTATGCTCAAACAAACGCCCAAGCATGTTTTAAGCTTGAAAGTGTAATCGGTTTTGTTAGGTTTTGACATACCTGTTTGTTTTCTCTTCTTCGCAGGTATGGATTATACTTGCAGCTGGCAGGCCCGGCGTGGCCTTGGATTATCAAGAACACATCTTCCTTCAACCAGCAAGATATGTTCTAGGGGGCAAAATGTTGACCCGCTTTTTAGTCAAAGCAGTCACATATGGAATCTCTGATAAACAACACACTAGAGATTTGGAAACATCGTCAGAAGACAGGCAACGATTTGGTCGAAATCGCATCACAAACAAAGAAAGGCCCGAAACTCCTACCAGATGACCTTTTTTGGGCCCGAAAACAGCGATTACAAAGTTGTGCTCCGTAACACTTGTAGATCTCTGAATTAGCATCAGTTTGAGCTTTGGTTTGGCTCAATCGGACTTACGGTTTGGAAGTTATGCTCGTTTCCGTGAACACATGCAGAACCGGAAACTTGAACATTGGAAATCTGGAAACCGGTTCTGATCGGATGGGTGGAGGACCCGATCCGAACATACTAGCTTGGCACAACTCCCATTCTCATCAGTCCGGACCGGATCGGAAGGGGCAAACCCGATCCACTTCACCTTCGAACACACTGGCATACGAAGTCTTCGGATTGAAGACACCAACTCGGTTCAGATCGGAATTCCGAACCGACCCCCTGCACCTGCTCAGACGCATCAGCTTTGACCTGTTCTTCAGGCGTAACCGCCTCCTATTTACCCGGATCGGCTTCCACCTGTCCTAGCACGATCTGAAGACAACTCTTCCACTATCTCCGAGATGGCCTTAGTGCACGCCATGTGCCCTTCAGATCCGATCTGATTCAGAGCACCTAGCTACTTCTCTACACCTATAAATATGCCAGGAGATGGTCATTTCAGGGGACTTTTGGAAATCTAACTTGTAACACCCCACACCCGCTACGGTCACTCACTAAGGGAATGCCATAACATCGGTGGAGTATTTTAAGTGAATATAGAACAGAAAAATTACAACAAGACAGATATAAGTAATACTTGAGAATTTAAAACATCATTTCATTGTAGCGGAAAGTAAAACATGTTTGGTTACACCAAAACCATAAACAAGAGTCAAGTACATAATATCCATCCTGATAAAACAAAAGTACATAATCCCACTACATAACTTAATAGCCATAATAGAAAAGATAAACTGAGCTTTACATCCACGGTCCAAGCTCCAAAAGATAGATAAAGCAGTCTGATCAAAGCCCACTAGTGCTAGGCCCACTCTTAAAACCTGAGGGTTGGGAAAAGATAAAAAAACAACGGGGTCAGACATAAGTCTGAGCGAGTCCTATAATCTTAACAATACAATCATTAAAGTAATTAGGGTATGATATAAACAAGGTACGGTACCTCTGGGGATAATGACTACACTAAGTAGCCAACTAAACACAGGATGTACTAGGATAACCGAAAAGACGCATTTACCCACCCAAGGATAATTACTACACTGCACCACCCCAGATCTACCCACCCAAGGGTAATACCTACACTGCACCACACCAGTTCTACCCACCCAAGGGTAATTCCTACTTAAGGTTGATCCCACTAAGTGTACTTAGTAATTTTTAATAGTAGTTTCGTGTACCCCTAGCTGACTACATAGGTGCCGTCTGCCCCTATCTCCACTAGGTGTACCCACTACTCCCCAAGCGATCGGCTCCCTAACGTAGATACCCGTGCTGGCCCCACAGTGGGGTGTATCATTCCCCAAAGTGGCAACCTGATAATATCAACGGTGCATGGCTTATACCTACACGATGCAACAACGTCTTACTTACCAGCACGGGTCCACACACGCATATGAAACTCGTTGGACTTGCGTTGCCACCGCTAACCCGTTTTGGCCTCTTACAGTCAAGCCCAATATGCGTGTCCCGTCCTCGACTTAGGTCGAGCCCACAAAGATACGTTTGGGATATTGGTTGAAATGGGCCCCCACAAGCTACCCACCTAAGCTTGTCATTTCTAGTGAATCCCACTTAACCCTTTAACCATGTCCACTTACATGTTATAAATTTTGGTTAAGTCTTTTAATCATATTTTAATTGCCACTCAAGGCACCCACTAGATTTCCACATGCCACCCAAGGCACTTACTTGATTCCCACATGCCACCCAAGGCACTTACTTAACCCTTTAATCATGTTTAATTACATGTTCCACTTTGGTTAAGTATTCTAATCGTATTTTCTATTGCCACCCAAGGCAACCCACTAGTTTCCTCATGCCACCCAAGGCACCCCCACTAGTTACTACATGCCACCCAAGGCACCCACTTAACCCCTCATGCCCCCACTACATGCTAATTTGGTTAAGTGTTTCTTAATTAATTAAGATCGTAACCTTTGTAAAGACCTCTCATATTAGACTGTCTTTTATGGCAGCTGGATATGCCGGTAGGTTCCGGGCAGCCTTACACCATAACAGAGTCTAACCTCGTGTCTTTACACTTGTCACGTATTTAGTTTATGACTAAGACCTCTCACATTGGGCCAATCATTTGTAGCCGCTTGATTTGCCGGTTGGTTCCGGGCAGTCTTATGCTACAAAAGGGTCCAACCTCGTGTCTTAGTCGATTAATTACGCCTAATTAATCACCCCCATAATTTGTATTAATTATCCCTAATTAATTACCAATTTCAAGAATATGGGTAGACCTAACTCAATAGGTAAATTCCCAATTCCATAATATGGGTAGACCTAACTTAATAGGTAAATTCCCAATTCCATAATATGGGTAGGCCTAACTTAATAGGTAAATTCCCAATTATGTCCATTCACTTTATGTTATGCTTAAGCATACCCATTTCACACCATTTTATTAACATGCATATTAACCCCATCGTTCTCCACGTAATTCGTTCTCATAACATGACATAATAAAGGGAAGATTCATCACAAATGCCATGGGTTTAACCAATCATAGCATATAACTTTATCATGGGTTTAAAAGGTGTCAACTTGCATATATGAGCATACATTAAACCCAACTAGCATTTAACCCAAACTTGCATGAAGCACATATGTCACAAAGGGGGTAACTTGCATATGATTCTTATGTCATACAAAGGTGTGAACTTGCATAGCATGTCACATGTTAACTTGCATATAACCAAACACATAACTTGTTTAACATGTTACATATGAACTTGCATATAATCATGCACATAACTTGCATTACATGTTACATATGAACTTGCATATAATCTCACATATAGCTTGCATAACATGTTACATATGAACTTGCATATAATCTCACATATAGCTTGCATAACATGTTACATATGAATCAATGTTCAACATAGTGTTTTGCATAATGAGCATCATAAAACATAGCATTAAACTTGCATAACATATAGCATAAAACTCGCAAAACACACAACATACACTATACTAAACTTGCATAAACACATTGATCCACAAACATAGCCATATCTTATCATATCCTATCATAATCAATTTAACAATTGATTATTAAGGCTATAGAAACTCACCACTAAACTCCAATAAGCAAACCCTTGCCAAAAATCACCCAAAAACTCTAGCCTTGAAAATAAAGCTTGCAACTTGATGATGAATGCAAGCTAATGATCACTCGTACAACTTAAAAATGCTTGTATGAACATGAAAGCCTTCATAGAAATAGTTTAGAAAGAGGATGGAGGCTAGGGTTTTGAGTGGAGGCCATGATCATAGAAAATTTTGGCATAGTTTAGTTAGAGGATAGGATTATGATCATTTAGGGCTAGCTTAGGGTCTTATTTATAGGATTAGGATGTGTTTTAGACCCTTAGATTAACCCTAGGTTAGTTTAGGTCCGTCAGATTTCGTCCCAAGCCCTCCAACCCAGCCCAAAACTCAACCAGGTGCACCCAGGCCAGAATCAACCGACAGGGCAAGTCGACAGCCCTGTCGACTGCCAAGTCGACAGGCATGTCGACAGGCAAGTCGACAGCCCTGTCGACAGCCAAGTCGACTTGGCTGGGCGGGAGTTTTCCCGCCTGGCCCCCATTTCTGCATGTTTCGAAATTCAAATTTCCCGAAAACTTCTTTGGGCCTTAACCGGGTCATACGGACTCCAATTTACAAAATTTCGGACTCTATTTCGCGTATTTTTCCGAGACGAATACAGTGACGTAACCCGTTTCCCCTGATTCTCACATCTGAGATTATTAATTCTGTAATTAGTGAATATCAGTGTTAACTGAAATTCGGGGTGTTACATTCTCCCCTCCTTAAAGGATTTCGTCCCCGAAATCTCCAAGTTAAGGAGAATGCATATCCTACCATCCAAACAACCATCTACTCAATCCATCAAACACGGGCATCCATTGTCCTTAAAACAATTTCTACTGATGTATGAGCATATGCAAAAAGTGTGTGTATATGTTCCCTATCTAATGTATGAACATATGCAAACCGTGATAGTGCCATGCATCCAATATGTATGCGAAAGAACCCTATCGACACATACTATATCTACATGAGTGCACAATCATTCACCAAAATGCATCATCCATATGATAACACAACCATTATACATCCATAAATATAGCTACCTACACACAATTATATGCAATATGCAATATGAAGTGATTGAGCCGATCTAGTGTCTAGAGTGTGTGTATATGCATCCACGAGCAACCACTAGCAAACACTTGCATCCACATGCATCCATCAATCATAACATGTCTCAAACACATGTTTCAACCATAGGTTTACCCTATCTAAAGGTCAAAGGCACTAACAAGAGGACATACTAAAGATAAGATAAGTACTAGACAAACGATAAAGGAGAAGTTAAAAGACATACCCTCAAAAAGGAATGGGTATAATGAACGCATTTTCGCTTCCGTCTCCCAAGTAGCGCTGCTCTCATCTTCTCCCCATTGCACTTTGACTAGTTGAACCTCCCTGTTTCTCAACCTCTTAATCTCTGACCTAAGGATGCGTGTAGGAGCTCGTCGAATAGTCGCATCACGCTCTATCTCTACTTCTCTAAGCAAGCTCGGCTCTACCACCTCTGTGGTCTCATGTAGGCACTTCCTCAAATGTGACACATGGAATACATCATGTACACCACTAAGTCTGTCGGGCAACTCCACTCTATAGGCCATCTGTCCAACCCTTTCCTTAATAGGAAACGGTCCAACAAACCTTGGTGCTAACTTCCCAACAGATCCAAAGCGAACCACATTCCGTAACGGAGATACTTTGACAAAGACCATGTCCCCAACATCAAACTCAAGCTCTGTTCTCCTCTTGTCCGCATAAGATTTCTGTCTGTCTTGCGCCGCTTTCATCCTTCTTCGAATCAAATCAATCTTTTCTGAAGTCTTCCTAACCATATCGGGCCCAAGCAAGATCTTATCCGTAGATTCCCACCAACATGTAGGTGATCGACAAGGCCTTCCATAAAAAGCTTCGAAAGGAGCCATGCCAATACTAGACTGAAAGATGTTATTATATGCGAACTCCACCAATGGAAGATGCTCTTCTCATGTACCTCCAAAATCTAAGATACATAGCCTCAAAAGGTCTTCTAAAATGCGATTCACCCTCCCGGTCTGGCCGTCCGTCTGAGGATGATTTGCGGTGCTCAAACACAGCTGAGTCCCTACCGCCTCTTTCAAACTCTTCCAAAACACGCTAGTGAAGATAGGATCTCGATCACTCACTATGCTGGAAGGTACACCATGCAATCTAACAATCTCTCGAATGTAGATTGAAGCTAGCCATTGAGCAGTCCTCTTACTCTTCACGGGTATAAAATGGGCACTCTTAGTAAGTTTGTCTACCCCAACCCAAATTCCCGTATTACCCTTCCTCGATCTTGGTAATCCATTGACGAAATCCATCGAGACACTATCCCACTTCCATAGCGGAACCTCCAATGGGTGAAGCAACCCACCGGATTTCTTTTGCTCCGCTTTTACTTGTTGGCACACCAAGCATCTAGCGACATACTCGGCTGCGTCTTTCTTCATACCGGCCCAAATGAAAACTCGCTTCATGTCTTGGTACATCTTGTCCCTACCGGGATGAATGGTCATCTTCGAACGATGTGCATCATCAAGTATAGCCTTCCTCAAACCCTCGTCTTGCGGTACACAAAGTCTACCGTCTCTACGCAACCACCCCTTACCATCTAGGGTGTACCTACTCAAATGGCTGGACGACTCCCCCTCCTCATGAGCTTCTCTACTAACTCAACCAACTATGGGTCGTCTCGCTGCGCTCCGCCAATCCGCCCCAAAAGAGTAGGCCTAAACTCCAAGGAGGCTAGCAAACTGGGTACAAAGTCAACGGAAGGTCTAAAGTCAAACATAGAAATAAACTCTAAGCTCCGTCGTTCAATGAACAATGAACTCAAGGACAACCTTTTTCTACTTAAGGCGTCCGCTACCACGTTACCTTTGCCATGGGTATACGCTATCTCAAACTCATAGGATGCTAAGAATCCCATCCACTTTTGCTGTCCTAAGACTATGCGCTCGAAGAGTCTCCAACACTTCCCTAAGATGTAGGGCATGCTCTTCTCCACTTTTAGAGAAAACCAGGATATTACCCCATCCAAAATCATCACAACTGTCCATCTCTCACGCAGACCACCCTAGTCGAACTCGACATCCCCCAAATGCAAGCCCCAAAGGCCTAAACCAATATCAGACAAACACCCAAGGGATACCTCCTTCGAATTCAGACGACCTACGTGAGATGATACTAGTAAAAACGGCTAAATAATTGAGCCCTTGTCCAACTCTGGATGTCCTCGCCAGTCTCGCTCCAAAACCACCATTTATCCCATAACTGGCTTTGCTCAACCTATTGAGCACATACGAAAACTTATTTCGCTCCTAGAAAAGACCAAGATGTCATTTACAAAGACCATCACGAACTTATTTAGGTACTCCCTGAACACCCTTCTCATCAAATCAACAAAGTATGCGGGGGCGTTTGTCAAACCAAATGGCATCACCAGCCACTCATAAAAACCATCTGGAGTCCTAAAGGTAGTCTTCTCTATACTATCCTCAGCCACTCTCAACTGATGAAACCCCGTGGCTAAGTCCTACTACGAAAACACTGAGGCGCCAACCAACTGATCAAAGAGATCATCAATCCTCGGCAATGGGTGTCTATTCTTCTTTGTTATCTTGTTAAACTCCCTATAATCTACACAAAGTCTGAGGGACCCATCCGCCTTCATAGCAAAAACTACTGGAGCACCCCACTCCGATATACTTCGTCTTCTAAACCCCTTCTCAAGCAAATCGCCTACTTGCTTATGGAGTTCCCTCCTCTCACGAGGAGCCATGTGGCACACTGGCCAAGATACTGGTTTGGCATTGTCTACCGGATATATTCGGAAGTCAATCTCCCGCTCCGGAGGTAAGCCCTTTACCTCCTCAAACACATCCGAGTATTCCCGGACCACTCTAACAGATCGCAAACTCTAGACCGACGTGTCAAGCGATTCTAGATAACTTAGCATGACAGATTCCATGGGATTACAAGAGATCTCGAGAGTGTTACCCAAGCGGGTCGTAAGCCTAACAACTCTCCTTCCACAAACAAGAACGGCACCATTACTGGATAACCAGTTCATGCCCAAAACTAACCCATAGCCCGTGAAGCCCAAGAAGCATCACATCTAAACTCAACGCTAAGTATAGAAACTTTCAAACCCAAACACATCATGGAGCCCCCAATTGGGTTTGAAAAAATTAAGGGATCATCTACTAAACTGGTGTCTAAGTGCAGTGACTCAACTAACAACGATGAGATAAACGAACTCGATGCGTCAGAATCAAATAAAGTTCGAACCGGATAATAAAGAAATCCAAATTCCAACCTAGACGGTCTTATCCCCATCTGGTACACTAGCCGTGAGGGAATACAACTACCCTCCAGAAGATTCCATACCTTGCCCTTGCCCCTTTGGACAACCCTAATAAGGTGCCCTATTCCTCCCAAAAGGATAACTACTCGCCTTCTTCTTCCCATTCTCCACTCGTAACCTCCCACCAATGAGGTTTCATCCTTCATTAACCAAACAACTATTTGAGCCTTCCTCCCATCGTCTATCCAATAGGTACCTACCAGTCCTCCTCCTTCTTGAACCAACTTCTAATCCGACTAACGTCTAAGTCCCTTGAAGTGGTTTTCCATTCTTATCTATCTTAGAAAGATCATCTATACACGGAGGGGAAACTCAAAACGAGAGAGGAAGAGATTCAAAACGGAGAATTCGAAAGATAAAGATATGGTTATCGGGGATTATGCTTTTCTTTCAAAAACTTTTCTCTTAAAAGACATGTTTTTGAAAATACTCCTTTCAAAAATATTCTTAGAAAATAGTTTTTCTAAAAATTTTATCTGTTCTGGTAACCTTAAGCTCTGATACCACGTGTAACACCCCACACCCGCTACGGTCACTCACTAAGGGAATGCCATAACATCGGTGGAGTATTTTAAGTGAATATAGAATAGAAAAATTACAACAAGACAGATATAAGTAATACTTGAGAATTTAAAACATCATTTCATTGCAGCGGAAAGTAAAACATGTTTGGTTACACCAAAACCATAAACAAGAGTCAAGTACATAATATCCATCCTGATAAAACAAAAGTACATAATCCCACTACATAACTTAATAGCCATAATAGAAAAGATAAACTGAGCTTTACATCCACGGTCCAAGCTCCAAAAGATAGATAAAGTAGTCTGATCAAAGCCCACTAGTCCTAGGCCCACTCTGAAAACCTGAGGGTTGGGAAAAAGATAAAAAAACAACGGGGTCAGACATAAGTCTGAGCGAGTCCTATAACCTTAACAATACAATCATTAAAGTAATTAGGGTATGATATAAACAAGGTACGGTACCTCTGGGGATAATGACTACACTAAGTAGCCAACTAAACACAGGATGTACTAAGATAACCGAAAAGACGCATTTACCCACCCAAGGATAATTACTACACTGCACCACCCCAGATCTACCCACCCAAGGGTAATTCCTACACTGCACCACACCAGTTCTACCCACCCAAGGGTAATTCCTACTTAAGGTTGATCCCACTAAGTGTACTTAGTAATTTTTAATAGTAGTTTCGTGTACCCCTAGCTGACTACATAGGTGCCGTCTGCCCCTATCTCCACTAGGTGCACCCACTACTCCCCAAGCGATCGGCTCCCTAACGTAGATACCCGTGCTGGCCCCACAGTGGGGTGTATCATTCCCCAAAGTGGCAACCTGATAATATCAACGGTGCACAGCTTATACCTACACGATGCAACAACGTCTTACTTACCAGCCCGGGTCCACACACGCATATGAAACCCGTTGGACTTGCGTTGCCACCGCTAACCCGTTTTGGCCTCTTACAGTCAAGCCCAATATGCGTGTCCCGTCCTCGACTTGGGTCGAGCCCACAAAGATACGTTTGGGATATTGGTTGAAATGGGCCCCCACAAGCTACCCACCTAAGCTTGTCATTTCTAGTGAATCCCACTTAACCCTTTAACCATGTCCACTTACATGTTATAAATTTTGGTTAAGTCTTTTAATCATATTTTAATTGCCACTCAAGGCACCCACTAGATTTCCACATGCCACCCAAGGCACTTACTTGATTCCCACATGCCACCCAAGGCACTTACTTAACCCTTTAATCATGTTTAATTACATGTTCCACTTTGGTTAAGTATTCTAATCGTATTTTCTATTGCCACCCAAGGCAACCCACTAGTTTCCTCATGCCACCCAAGGCACCCCCACTAGTTACTACATGCCACCCAAGGCACCCACTTAAACCCTCATGCCCCACTACATGCTAATTTGGTTAAGTGTTTCTTAATTAATTAAGATCGTAACCTTTGTAAAGACCTCTCACATTAGACTGTCTTTTATGGCAGCTGGATATGCCGGTTGGTTCCGGGCAGCCTTACACCATAACAGAGTCTAACCTCGTGTCTTTACACTTGTCACGTATTTAGTTTATGACTAAGACCTCTCACATTGGGCCAATCATTTGTAGCCGCTGGATTTGTCGGTTGGTTCCGGGCAGTCTTATGCTACAAAAGGGTCCAACCTCGTGTCTTAGTCGATTAATTACACCTAATTAATCACCCCCATAATTTGTATTAATTATCCCTAATTAATTACCAATTTCAAGAATATGGGTAGACCTAATTCAACAGGTAAATTCCCAATTCCATAATATGGGTAGACCTAACTTAATAGGTAAATTCCCAATTCCATAATATGGGTAGACCTAACTTAATAGGTAAATTTCCAATTCCATAATATGGGTAGACCTAACTTAATAGGTAAATTCCCAATTATGTCCATTCACTTTATGTTATGCTTAAGCATTCCCATTTCACACCATTTTATTAACATGCATATTAACCCCATCGTTCCCCACGTAATTCGTTCTCATAACATGACATAATAAAGGGAAGATTCATCACAAATGCCATGGGTTTAACCAATCATAGCATATAACTTTATCATGGGTTTAAAAGGTGTCAACTTGCATATATGAGCATACATTAAACCCAACTAGCATTTAACCCAAACTTGCATGAAGCACATATGTCACAAAGGGGGTAACTTGCATATGATTCTTATGTCATACAAAGGTGTGAACTTGCATAGCATGTCACATGTTAACTTGCATATAACCAAACACATAACTTGCATAACATGTTACATATGAACTTGCATATAATCATGCACATAACTTGCATTACATGTTACATATGAACTTGCATATAATCTCACATATAGCTTGCATAACATGTTACATATGAACTTGCATATAATCTCACATATAGCTTGCATAACATGTTACATATGAACTTGCATATAATCTCACATATAGCTTGCATAACATGTTACATATGAATCAATGTTCAACATAGTGTTTTGCATAATGAGCATCATAAAACATAGCATTAAACTTGCATAACATATAGCATAAAACTCGCAAAACACACAACATACACTATACTAAACTTGCATAAACACATTGATCCACAAACATAGCCATATCTTATCATATCCTATCATAATCAATTTAACAATTGATTATTAAGGCTATAGAAACTCACCACTAAACTCCAATAAGCAAACCCTTGCCAAAAATCACCCAAAAACTCTAGCCTTGAAAATAAAGCTTGCAACTTGATGATGAATGCAAGCTAATGATCACTCATACAACTTAAAAATGCTTGTATGAACATGAAAGCCTTCATAGAAATAGTTTAGAAAGAGGATGGAGGCTAGGGTTTTGAGTGGAGGCCATGATCATAGAAATTTTTGGCATAGTTTAGTTAGAGGATAGGATTATGATCATTTAGGGCTAGCTTAGGGTCTTATTTATAGGATTAGGATGTGTTTTAGACCCTTAGATTAACCCTAGGTTAGTTTAGGTCCGTCAGATTTCGTCCCAAGCCCTCCAACCCAGCCCAAAACTCAACCAAGTGCACCCAGGCCAGAATCAGCCGACAGGGCAAGTCGACAGCCCTGTCGACTGCCAAGTCGACAGGCATGTCGACAGGCAAGTCGACAGCCCAGTCGACAGCCAAGTCGACTTGGCTGGGCGGGAGTTTTCCCGCCTGGCCCCCATTTTTGCATGTTTCGAAATTCAAATTTCCCGAAAACTTCTTTGGGCCTTAACCGGGTCATACGGACTCCGATTTACAAAATTTCGGACTCTATTTCGCGTATTTTTCCGAGACGAACACAATGACGTAACCCGTTTCCCCTGATTCTCACGTCTGAGATTATTAATTCTGTAATTAGTGAATATCAGTGTTAACTGAAATTCGGGGTGTTACATAACTTTTCATGGCTTCCACTATGGTTCTTCGCAAGGCTATTGCATAACCTAGAAGTCGAATTCCACATTACAACACGAGGATTTCGTGTATAATCTTCCCTTTAATCTCCTCTTCTTCATTGTAAACATGAGGATTTCGTGTATAAACTGCAAACAAACAGCATTGTAATAGCTTCTTAGGATTTAAGAAACTATAAAGTGGACGTAGGCTTGGATTGAGCCGAACCACTATAAAAATCTCGTGTGACTCTTCTTATTTTACTGCTTTTTCAGCATTAATCTGTGATTATGAGGTTTTTACATAGCATTTGGGTGTTAGGCCCAAATTTCGGTCTAACAATATCAAATTGTAAAACCCCACAAATATCCTACTTTTATATATGTTTTGCAAGAATTATTAATAAATGTTTGGGTTTGTGAATTTTTTTGGGTTGTCGATGAAGAACATTTTGTGTGACTTACTTTTATTTGATCTGATTTACACTTTTTATTTAAAAGCGTGTGATGTAAAAGGGTCAGAATTTGATTTAGTTTTTTTATTTGAATAGGTTGGGATTTCCATTCTAAATGTATAATTTGAACGTATTCAGATTTGAAATAAATCAAATGTCAATGTTCATATGTACACCATGGAAATGGGTAAATTGGATTAAATAGAGGTCTATGTATGTGTGTGTGTGTATATATATATGTATATATTTATATATATACGCATATATGTTGTATGAAATTTACACCTCGTTCTTGATTCATTACCCGATTTGTTCTAACAAGCCTAGGATGCAAGATTTGAAAATTATGTTATAATTTTTCCCATTACTGCTATCATTAATTATACCATTATTCCATGGATTTAGCGGTTTTATGTGGGAATTAACTTGTATGCCTTTAATGTAGATCGAATTGACAATTACACCGTTAAAACGTTTCTTTATTTGAACAGAAATTAGTGCTCATTATATGTATTAAATATTCTAATTATATAACGTTATTAACAGAATCCAATGTAATAAATACATTAGAATAAGGTTAGAAATTTGAAATGTTCCTAAAAAGATTGTTGTTTGTGTGCGTATAAAATGGCTTATGTATATATTAAATAATGACATGCAAACACGAGGTTAGTCATCATTTGTGGTAAAAGTCTGCCCGGAACCAACCGGCTAATCCAGCAACCACAAGTGGGTTCGGCTAATGTGAGAGGTCTGGGTGCCATAGGCCATTTAATTTATTACACTATGACATGAAGTTATGCCTACTTGTAGTAGAAGTCTGCTCGGAACGTCCTAGCATATTTAGCATCTACAGGTAGATGGTTTAATGTGTGAGGTCTAGTGTATGTATACCTATTATGTGTGTAAATAGGTTTCTTACTACGCCTTGTGGAGGTCTTAAGCTGCTAGCTTTCTTCTTATCTAGTTTGGGTCTTAAATGGTTAGGACCATTCAAAAGGTTTGTTCCTTGGAATTGGACCAAAGTCGTGGGACCCTCCCTTATTAGATTCGAAGTAGGTCTATAGGTCAGCCTTCTCTAAAAGTGGTTTAGTCATGGCAATAACATACTAGAGTAGTCTACCAGAATGTCCACTTCCTATAGGAGCTTTGTGAGGTCTAATCTAGGGACAAATTTGGTATATGTGGGATGTAGCATGCTATCTATTTCACCAACTGTCTACGGGAATTCTTAAGCGGCATAGGTATTCTACTATAATATCAGTTAAGTAGCAACATGAGGCATCCGCTGGAGTGGTCTTAAAGGGCTCTATACGGGCCTACCCTAAACCGATACTAAGCAGCGAGATACTACTTTTCATATTACTTATGAGAGTATATATATAACTATAAGAACATTAACGTGCTAGGATAGGGTCTTAAGTGGCTAGGGTCCGCCTTAGGGTCATAAGAGATCATAAGAATCCATCTTTAATAAATATGCCTGAATGGGCCTTATGTGACCGAGAATATCCAACTCGTTGGGTCTCCACCCTAAATGCATCAATGAAGGTCCTAAGTGATTGACTCAAATATCCACCTCATTGGATAAATATTTCTTTGTATGTGTGTGCTTATGTGTTTCATAGACATACCTTGACATATACATGACCTGCCAAATTTAAGGTATGGTCTTTAAGCAAATATTATTTTCAGTTACACATGATTTATGTTCTGACCCCTCTCCTTAACATATATAGTAGGTTAGTAGGTGGGGTAGCGACTCAATGGACGAAACGATGATGGAGCCCGAAAGCGATGAGGCTGTTATGATATTATTAGCTATTATTGATGTATTGCCTATGGAAACTCTAGATTATGAACAATGATGATGTACCAGTTTGAATAATTGTATTTGACAATTTGTATTTGAATCTGTGGCTTTTAATAATATGATGCACCTTATTTTGGTATTATACTTTTTTGTTCCGTTACGTGAGATTCCATAATGTTATGTTATCTGTTATTCTGTGCAAATGTAATTCCTTATAGGAACCAATGATCCATTTAGAGTGGCTCTAAGTTTCAATGGGCCTTTTCTGGGTGAAAATTTAGGCCCACTCCCACTACGCCGTAGATAGCCTATCGCAACGAAAATCCATGGTGTTGCTAGCTACAATGTTGCCATTGTTATGTTGTTTTTTGTCTATTGCAACACACGCTTTAGTGTGTTAGGATAGATATCAAATTGTATTGCAGTGGCTATAGATATATTCTAAATAAAAATATTTAAAAAAAATACACCTCAACAATCCATACCATTAGTTTAAACAAAATCTCAGTCGTCCATCCACATCATCAATCCGCACCTCATTTATTTCTATTCCCACTTTTATTTTCGTTTTACCGCCTCTCTTTTCATTTCGTTTCTACCCCAAATTCCCAGAATCACCGATCCCTAATTCCAAATCGAATGACCATCAATTATCCCTTCTAATTTCCATTTAGAATCAAATTGGTCGGCTTTGAGACAATCAGCGTCCCTGCTCATCGTCGTTGTTTCGTTTCTCCTACCACTTCTTACTGTCGTCCTCTGCCTCAGCAATATCCCCTTTTTTGTCTGTCGCAATTCCAATCGATTGTTGTGCCCTTCCTCCAACTCCATCTGTGCGACAATTTGGTTATTTTGTCAGTTGTCTTCCTTACGCTTTGCATTTATTGAGGTAAAATTCCTAATTTTTTGATTCACACAATTCATTTTTGTACAATGCGTTACCTCAAAAACTGAGCTTGTGTTCAATCTAAATACTTTGAGATATACTGGCAAAAACTGAGCTTTAGAATGCACTGTCTCAGTCTATAATCCAGAATTTTCATCTACAAACAAGCCTAAAACCGAGGCTAGTCTTTTTGGCTAGAATAGTGCTTCTAAATATGTGTAATACAAGTTTGATTCTGGGTTTGTAGCTTAGTTTAGTTGAAGGAGTTTTGAAACTTAAAAATTAAGGTAGATATGAACAACAATATTGGGCATGATAATGAAACGAAAAGTTGAAACTAAGATCTATAAATTGTAGATGGTGGTGTATTTTTGTGGTTTCGTTGTATGTTGATTCACTGAAATGTTCTTTGAGCCGCTATTTGGTTGTTAATCAATTTAATAAAATAGAACTTTAGTTCCTAGTGAAGTGTGGTTGTGAACAATTAGACAAACAACCTTATAGGAGCTACATGTTCTAAACAACTACTCGGGTTTCCCAGGTTGTTGTTGCCTGTGATGATTGAGACATGATACACTGGTTTATGAAAATGTTTTCATAAGGATGCTTACATATACATGATAGTTACCATTTCTTAAGTATAATCATGATTTGTTCCAATAAGACCATCTAATAAGTATATGCATGATTTCTTAAGTGTGTATGTGTGTGTATAAGACTAGCTAATAAATATACGCATGTTTTGTTTTGATTATGCACACAAATACTGAATATACATGAACTACATGCCTGAAAGCCTACTAAATGATTTGTAATTTGTGATATCACTTCAATTCTTCCTTCAAATCGAATTGAATGACCGCTCAATCAATTTCTACTTCAAATTCGTCAATAGGGGCCACGAGAAAGAACTGCCACCACAAAATCCCAGTGAAGATAAGGACTGTGAAGGTAGGGTCGAATGCGGGAAGAAGTTTTTTGGTTGCTCCACGTGGCCAGTAAGTATAAATTAGGTTTTTTTTGGTTGCTCCATGTCGATTATCATATCTTTCATTGATGTTTTACTCGAGAATTTAATATATGTGCAGAATGGCGATTGCGGGTATTTTATGTGGCATGACGAAGTGTATGAAATCAACAACAATTCTGAATTGGATGATACTACTGTTAAATTGATGGAAAAACAAAAGACTATATCGCAATTGCTCGTGGAAAAGAAGACAATTGAAGAAAAGCTGCTGAAGCAAAACAAAAGAGGGCAAACGTCAGTGAATTTGTGGCAGATATAAAGGAAGAGTTGGCCCTAATGCGCATTGAATGCGGAAAGCACGAGACAGGAGAAAAATTCTTTGCAAAAACTTTAGCTCCGTCCTGGATCATGTTTGGAGTTCTTTTGTGTGTTGTTATGGCAATGTAGAGCAGTAAAGTAACATGAAATAGCATGCATGAGCAGTTTTTCAGGTATAATTTTAAGTTTTTTCACATTGTAGATTAGTGATAATTTTTGCCATGTTGCAGATTAGTGATAATATTTGCTACATTGCTCATTAAACCTAAATTACTGATTACATAATTTTTTGCCACACTGCCACACTTGTTTACACATTGTTTAGATCAGTTATGTAACTCAGTTATGTTTAGATCAGTACACTTGTATCCACATTGTGCCTCTGTTGTGTAACTCGGTTATGTAAATGAAACGCAAATGCAAATGAAACTCGGTTATGTTTAGATCAGTATACACTTGTATACACATTGTTTAGATCAGTTATACAACTCAACAGTACACTTTTATACACATTGTTTAGATCAGTATATTATGTTATACTGAAATGCAAATGGAATTCAGTTATGAAACTCAGTTTGTGCTGAAAGGAAACTCAGTTATACTATGACCATAGTTTGTGCTGAAATGCAATTAAGGCATGCATACCTCTTATTTTGTGCTGAAATGCAACTGATGTATGCAGGTGAAGGAGGCCGTAATGAGGATTTTCAAGAACTTGTTACTGAAGGCAATAGAGGTACGAGATGCAGTAGAGGAATTGAACGCATTGAAGGCTTGCGCTATATTTTGAAACTGTTTTAGTTTTATGTAAACATGAATTTAGGACTTTCTGTATTTGTTTTTGAAATGTCTGTAAAATTGAATTTAGTGGCTATGTTTTGTTATTTTGTAGTTAACTAAGTACTACTTGTGTTTGCTGGTTAATTTGAAATAAAAAGTTCTTTGTTAATTTCAGTTTGATGTTATGTTATGTAATTTTGCCATATATATGATATAATATAGCAGTATGTGATGTTAAATGTTTCCATAGCTATGATATAGTGTTGCCATTGGGTGGTAAAATTGTTGCCACAGATTTATGCATGTGGGCCCCATAATTGGATTCCGTGAACCGGGGTTACAGATTTTAGTGGTGATTCCTTAAACCTGGTTACAGATTCTAGTGGGCCCCACAATTTTGTAAATTTAGTACATGCGGTAATACCAGTGCTGATGTTGCCTTATGGTCACAAATGTGTTGCCTTTGACTCTAAGGCAACGCGACAAAAGGCAACCCCAAAAAAGTGTTGCCACAGATCATTTTTTGCCCACAGCAACACTTTTTGGCACCTACTGTGTTATTTCTATGGGGTTGCCGTAGGCCATATATGGCGTAATGTCCGTGTAACACCACGTATTTTCTGTAAACGTTACTGTAACAAATAAAAGTATACTTAATTTTTAAGAGAAGAATTAAGGGAAATGGGTTATGCCATTGCGTTCGTCTCGGAATTCTGCTTGAGATAGAGTCCGAGTTTGTGTGAATCAGACTTCGTATGAAGAAGTTATAGCCTTCGGAAGTTTCAGCTCAAATTTAAAAACAACTCGAAACTGAATTCAAAATTCAAAACAGAACCCAGAAGCGGGCTGGGTGGGAAATTTCCCACCCAGGACCCAGGTCGACCAGGGGGTCGACCTCCCCCCTATAGGTCGACCTGGGGGTCGACCTGAGGGTCGACCTGCCCTGTTTTTCCAGATCCGAGGCAGAATTCATTTTTATGTATCTGGGTTGATTTCTGGACCAAATTCATGAGTTCTACGCTATATAAACGCCTCCAAACTTCACTTTCTCCAAACAACTTCATTACGCCTATACTCTGCCTCAATCCTAATTAAAATAAATCTTATTCTCCATTAAAACAAGTTATAGTTCTTCTTCAAATTGGAGATTCAAATCAAGATAAAGCTTCAAGTTGGACCATAGGCATTCCGCTTCATGCAACGTCACTCGAATCATAGCAAATTGCCTTTTCTAAACCGATCGCTGTAAGTTCGGTTATTCCTTAGATTTGAATGTGTAATTGGAATTGTGAATGTAATGAATCAAAATGTAGAACAATACCAATTTGCAAGTTAATTATCTTTGATTCGTGTTGATGTCAAATCCAACGTTATCTATGCCTTTGGATCCGATTCTCGATTGTGGCCTAGAACTTATTGTGGCTAATTGCCAATGACTATGATTATGGGACTTTTGCCTAAGACTATGACTATGAAACTGTTTCCCATGAAACTATCGCCTATGACTATGATTCATGATAAAGAGACTATTACATATGACTATAACTATAAGACTATTGCCGATGACTATGACTATGATTCATAATTTTGAGACTATTGCATATGATTCATGACTATGAGACTATTACCAAGATTTATGACTATGAGACTATTGCCTATGACAATGATTAAGAAACTATTGTGATTAGTCGCCCATGACCATTGTGCTTAATTGCCTATAACTATTGTAGTCAGTGACTTATGCATATTCTCATTAACCTATTAGGTTGCACTTCGAACTGGCATTATGTTGGACCAAATCACCTATGCCTATTCCCTTAATTATGTTGGATCCCATTTTTTTGGGGTGTAACTTGTCTAGTTAATTCATATTCACTATTATGTACATCAAACCCATTGGAACCATTATTTTTGTATTTGGTTCATTCTTGCATGGCTATTCTTTTATGTCAATTCTCGTGCTTATCCCCCATTCCTTGTTTTGATACTGTTAGTACCATTTCATGAGTACATAGAAAACTTGTGAAATCATGTTATATGTACGATTATGATGCGGGGATTGGGCGTAGCTTAATTAAGTTAGTTTGGCATAATAAATATGTTGGCATAGTCTAAATTGGCTATAATAGTGAATGATTTACATGCATATTAGACTTGGGCATAACTTGATAAATTTAATTGGCCGTAAAAAATGTAATTGGCGTGTATACCAAGTTTTGGACATAAACGGTAAACTAGAATATTAAATCTAGTTTTGACATGAACCGTAAATTGGAATATTAATCTAGATTGGGCATGAATTGTAAAAGGGGAATATTATATCTAAATTGTATAAACTGCAAGTTGAGCTGATTGATAGGTAAATCAAGTTTTGGGCACAGAATATAAGTATGCTAATTTGCATCACAAATGAGTATGATCTAGGCTAAATTAATTTATTGAAAATTTACATAAATAATAAATATGTAAATTTAGTAAAAGACGAATATGCCTAACCCGAGGTTAGACTGTGTTGTCGTGTAAAACTGCCCGGAACCGACCGGCACATCCAGTGACCATAACAAACCTGTCTAATGTGGGTGGTTAGTGCATCAAGCCCAGAAAGACCCGAGGTTAGACTGAGTTGTGGTGTAAACCTGCCCGGAACCGACCGACACTTCCAGTAACCATAACAATATCTGTCTAATGTGAGTGGTTGGTGCTTTAATTAATTAATTTATTAATTAAGGCACATGAATAAATCAAGCTAGAAATGGTGAGGTTAAGTAATTAGGGAAACACTTAACCGTAATAACATGTTAACTAGGCAAGTGGGTGAGGTTAAGTAAAATTAGAACACTTAACCGTTACAACATATTAATTAGACAAGTGGGTGAGGTTAAGTAAATTTAGAACACTTAACCGTTGTTACATGTTAATTAAGAAGATGATAGGGTTAAGTTAACTAAGGTAACACTTAACCAAAATATATAATGACATGTGGTGGGGTTAAGTAATACAAGAGGAAAACACTTAACCAATTATATAGCATGATGTATGGGAAGGGTTAAGTTAGCACGAGAACACAACATTTAACCAATATAACATGATTTGAGGTAGGGTCAAGTCAACACCAGAAGGAAACACTTAACCAACATGACGTGACGGGTGGATAGTTAAGTTAACTTGAGTTGACTAATGACACTTGACCAATATAACTTGATGAGCGAATGAGGTTAAGTTAAATGAGAAATACTTCACCAATATAACCTGATGAATGAACAGGGTTAAGTTAATAAATCACACTTAACCAATCCAACATGATAAGCAAGAAAGGTTAAGTTAATAAGAACCACTTAACCAACACGACTTGACGAGTAGGAGGTTAAGTACACGTCGGTTTGGTGAGTAATATTAGTAAATATAGTCCCACAATAGATGTACACCTGAAGGCAACCGCAAATACGGGGATTGGGATCACGTTATCATATGATCATAGATTACTAGTTTGGACACCAGTTAGGTAGTGCAGAGATATAGAAATCAGTATAACAGGGTAGTTGCGAAGCAGAGAAGGAGTAGAAGCGCATTCAGTTTATCAGTACATTTAGTTTATCGATACATTCAGTTTATCTTGCCATATCCCATGCTTACCTCATGTTATCGTGTTACTATGGTTTAGTCTTATATTTAGTTTATTCATGTCATGACCCTTCTCCTCGTTTAAATACTAAGAATCACTGGACTTACCTGACTTTATGTCTGACCAAGTTTTCTTTTGCCTCTTTTCTTCCGTTTCCCTCCCCCCCCCCTCCCCCCACCTTATGTAGTCAGGGAGGGAAAAGCTCAGCTCATTTTGGGGTCGTTACTCTTTCCGAGCTTGAAGATTCTTTGGTTCATTTCTTTGAACTCCATTTTCTACTGCTATGGATGGCTCATGCTTTATTGGGGAATATCATTGTCAGTTTGTGCTTCTTATATATTAAACAAGACAGATGCTTTCTGGTAATATGTATTGGTGTTGCAAAACAATCTTTGTACAAGCTGTTTTAATCAATAAAGGTTATTTATTTTTTGCTGCTTTATTTGTCTGTCTTGTAATTTTTCTGCATCTTGTACTAAAAATGCTCCACCAAAGTTAAGGCATTCCCTTTGTGAGTGACCTTAACGGAGGAGGGGTGTTTCAGTCCGGGCAGGTTGTTACATCTAATATCAGAGCATAAGTCACCAGATTATAGGGAAATTATACATATGAGAGGCGTGTCTGTATTTTGAAAAAGGTTTTCAAACTATATTTATGTAGTATATTTATTTATTTACCCCCAATAAGCGTACGCAACTATACTAGACAACTTTATTGTTTTCTTCCCTTTTCATCTTAAATACTATTTCAGGAGTATCCGCTAAAGGATTCTTCCTTTGCTTATGCAGATAGTAGAATGTCTGAAAACCCTTCCGTAGGGAAACCAGGCAAGACCTCGGTATTTTCCAGAATGGTTCCAACAGTATGCCCATACTGTGGAGCAATTCCCTGTTGCTAATCCCGCCCCAGCGGTGCATGTAGCTCCTACTGTTGAGGTAGCCTTTGATTTTCCACGATTCTGTAAGAATATCGCAAGCCTTGGTGGAAAACCATTCTTCGGAACAGAAAGCTTTATGGATGCTCAAGCCTGGAGAATGGACTGTAAAAGGATTTTTGGAGCCACTAGATAGTCAGATGAAGTTAAAGGAGAATTATGGCCTGACACTTAAAAGGTGAAGCCCTTGAACGATGGAACCTAGTATCTGGAGAGAACGAGGGTCGAGTATTTACCCGGGTTTAATTCAAGACTCGCTTTAAAGCAAAGTTTCTACCAAATGCTGAGATGACAATCTAATTATAGAAGTTTATCCACCACAAACAAGGAAATATGAGCCTGCGAGAGTAAGTAGGTAAATTCACCTAACTGTGTAAGTTTGGTAAGGGTTTGGTGGATACCCCAATAAGCAAAGATTTAAGGTTTATTAAGGGGTTGAACTCCCATTAAAGGACACTTTGTTGGCGCAAGTGACATTCAGAGAAACCTTTGAAACATTAGTAGAGATAGCCATTTTGTGCACAACTGAAGGATCTAAGAGAATAAGAATGATGAGAAGGGAGAAGAAAATTCTGGTCCTAATAAAAATAAGAAGAAAGAGTGGTGGAAGATAAGAAGAAAGGGGGTAAGTTTAACAAAGAAGCTAAGACTTGTATGAGGTGCAACCACAAGTCCTATGAGGCTAAGGATTTCAGGACTGCTTTGGCAAAGAAAGAGTTTAAGGGAAAGGACTACAATTGTCACAAGGAAGGAAACTTGTCTAGAGATTTACCAATGCCTAAGGTTATTCAGAGCGAACAGAATTATTCTTTAGAGGCAACACTGTCACAGAGCTGACCCCTAAGTAATCAAGGTCAACCCGCACTTGAAGGTATAACTTCTATTTTAGGAATTTCTGTATACACCTTCTTTGACTCGAGAGCGAACAATTCTTTTATATCTAAGAGACTAGTTGATTTGTTGAACCTTCCCTTATTTATCACTTGTAATCCGATAGAGGTGGCCAACCCTATTGGAGGAACTAAGTATCTTAAGTTTATCTGTAAGGACCTAGTATTGGATATCGACAATGTTGAATTCCTCTATGAAGCGTATGCTTGGATTTTATGGTGTTTGATCTTATCCTAGGTATGGATTAGCTATCGTTTTATGGGGTCGTCCTAGATTGCGACAAGAGAATCGTTCATCTTAGGAGCCAAAGAGGACATAGTCTAAGAATTCCTTGTAACGTTAGAAACAAGGATAGATCCCTGTTATATATCTTATCTCCTAGTTTGGAAGGGCTATCTTTGGTCCCTATAGTATATGAGTTCTTGGACATCTTTAAGGAAGTCATGGGACTATCTCCCTATAGAGAAATCTCTTTTTGTGTTGACCTAGAGAAGGATGCTCGACCAGTAGCTTTACCCTTAACTAGTATGGTGCCAGAAGAAAGGGGAGAGTTAGATAAACATATTTTAGAATTACTTCAGAAAGACTTCATTCCACGAAGTATGTCTAAATGAGGTGCACCTGTTGTGTTTGCCACTAAAACGGAAGGATCTCTAAGACTTTTAGTAGATTATAGGGAGCTTAATTAGCTAACAAAAAAGAATAAGTACTACTTACCAGAATTGTTGATATGTTTGACCACTTGGGAGGAGCCCAAGTATTTCCCAATTAGACCTTGCAATTGGATTTCACTAAATGAGAATTTTGGAAGACAGTAATAATAAAACCACATTTAGGATGCCGGATGGATTGTTCCAATGGGAAGTTATTCCCCTTGGACTGACAATTGCACTCGCCTTCTTTGTTGACCTCTTGAGTAGAGCGCTTAGGGGAATTCTGAATAAGATTGTTGTAGTTTTCATAAATGATGTCCTTATATTTTCAAAGGACCAAAAAGAGCATGAAAGTCACTTAAAGCAGGTCCTAAGGATATTAAGAGAGAACGAGTTAAAAGCCAAAATTTTGAAATGTCATTTCTGGAGAGAAGAAATTAGATTTTTTGGACATATCGTGTCAAGCAAAAGCTTGACAGTAGACCCCACGAAGATCGAGGTAATTAAGGAATGGAGAGTATCTCGAAATGCTATGGAGGTGAGAAACTTTCTTGGATTGGTTGGATATTACCAAAATTTTATTAAAGACTTCACAAGGATTGCTACTCCTTTAACTCAACTAACAAAGAAAAACTTGGTATTTTCTTGGGGTAATAAGTGCGATGCGGATTTTAAGAAATTAAAGGAAATATTGACTAGCGCGCCAGTATTTATTATACTCGATGGCTTGAAGATGTTCACGATTTACACGCATGCAGAACCAGTTTAGGACTGGTTCTTATGCAAGAAGGAAGATTTATTGCTTATTCCAATAGGAAACTCAAGGACCCTGAGAAGAGATATCTAGTTCATGACGTAGAGTTAGCCGCAGTAGTGTTCGTCTTAAAGATATAAGGCATTATCTTTTAGGGGAGAAGTTTAAACTTTTTACTAAACACAAATCCCTAAAATGTTTATTCTCTAAATGTGACCTTCAATTTAAGACAACAACGATGGAAGGAATACATTGCCTCTTTTGATTTTATGATCCAGTATACCCCATAAAAAGGGAATATCAGAGCGGATGCGCTGAGTAGAAAACATGCATCTTTGAATGGAAACAGTTGGAGTTTCTCTCTCAATTTAACTTGCAATCCCCACTTGTAACTTCTATGGAGTTATGCTTATTAGATCCACTCTAAGAGAAAGGATTCAGAATAAGCAAGACCTTGACAAAGAAACAAGAAACTTAAAAGTGAAAGTGGGGAAGGAGACCTTTTCCCATTCAGTCAGATATTCATTAGGTGACGACGGAATTTTGCTTAGCGATGGACGACTTTGCATCACTAAGGATGAGGAGTTAAGAAAGGAAATTTTAGAGGAGTGCCATAGGTCGAGGATGACCATACACCCTGGTGGAGATAAAATGTATAAAGATATGAAGAGAAATCTCCATTGGGAAGGGATGAAAAGGGAGAAAGCTGAGTTTATATCCAAGTGTTTAACATGCCAAAAAGTGAAAGCGGAGCAAGGAAAACATGGAGGATTACTATTACCTTTAGAAATTCCCATGTGGAAGCGATAACATATTTCCATGGATTTTATAGATGGAATTCCAAGAAGTTAGAAAGGAAATGAGGCTATTTGGGTTTTAGTAGACTGTTTGACCAAGAGTGCTCACTTTATACCAATCAAAAAGAATAGGACTGCAGCTTCATTGACCTAGTTATATGTCAAAGAAATAGTCAGATTGCATGGTATACCATTTATATAGTGAGCGATCGAGACCCCTTATTCACGAGTGAATTTTGCAGAAGTTTACAAGCAGCATAGGGAATGACCCTCAACTTAAGTACAACTTATCACCCACAAATCGATGGCCAGACGAAAAAGAGTAAACTAAATCCTAGAAGACATGCTCATAGCTTGCGTTATCGACTTTGGAAGAGTTTGGAAGCAGCATCTACCACTCATGGAATTTACTTATAATAATAGTTTTTAAGCGACGATTGGTATGACCCCTTTTGAATCCTTTACGGGATTCCATGCAAATTGCCAACTTGTTGGTGGGAAACTACCAACAAGGTTCTACTCGAACCAAGCTTTGTCCGTGATTCCATGGAGAGGATTTCTTTGATTAGGCAGAGGATGAAGGCAACCCCAAGACCGCTAGAAATCATATGCGGATAAAAGGAGGAGGGAACTTGAGTTTGATATTGAAGACTTGTTATTTGTAAACGTTTCTCCTTAAGACTGTTCGGTTTGGAAAGACTGGGAAATCGGCTCCTAGATTTATTGAGCCTTTCCACATCATTGAGAGGATAAGATCTTTGGCCTATCGAGTGAATCTCCCAGAATGCCTGTTGGGAATCCACAACGTTTTTCATGTATCACATCTGAGGAAATGCCTTCATGATTCTGCTATAAGACTTGAGCTTGATGAAATTGGGGATATAGGAAAACTCGAGTTGGAGTCCAGGGTGCCCCGTGCCACTGCAAAGATTATAGAGCACAGAATTAAGAGAGTTTATAACAAAACCATTTGCCTCGTCTAAGTACAATGGGGAAATGATCCTACGGAAAGTACATAGGAGACTGAGGATAAGATGATACAGACCTGCTTAGAGCTTTTATCGGGTATTTTTTCCTCTAATTTACGTTTATCGATTCATTGTGGTTACTGGATTGGATGTTAGGGAAATGGATGCAACACAGTTGCACAACGCACTCAAATAGAAAATATACGTGTTAGACAAAAAAGGTAGTTCTAACACCCAATAGAACAATAATTCTAAATAAGGTGGAAAGAAAAACAGCGAGAACACAAGATTTATAGTGGTTTGGCATTAAAGAGCCTACGTCCACTTTATACTTCTTTGTTGATTGATAATTTGAATACAAATACAATGCTAACTCTCACTCAATCTCACTTATACAATTGATAATCTCTCTTAAATTTGTGGAATTATGATCCAAAAGTTAGGATATAATCCGAATAAACCAAGGAAATTCCCTGTTCTAAAAGATAGAGTGATTTATTTGCCAAAAGATCCCTTCATATGAGGTGTTTTCATGGTATTTATAGATTGTGTACCCATCTGGTTTGGGTGCCACGTAGGGACCATCCCGTGAACTTAGGATCCGGCAGCTTCAAGATGGTGACATCACATAGAAAACGTGGGATAGTGGAGTGAAACCATTCCGGGATCGAAGGAACGTAGGGTGTAACCAACGTAATCTCTACTCTCGGTTCGGATCAATGGAAGAAAGGGGGATCTGGATCGGAGAAGGACTCACCGAACCAATCCGAGTAGTCTACCTGCAAAAAATCTTCTGGCTTGTGCATAATATAGAGAAGGAGTCCGTACTAAAAGCTCTGAACCGATATGGAGGACTGTCTTTCATGCTCCATATATTTAAATACATTCATTGAACAATTCTTCAGTTTTGTATAGCTTAACCACAGGGTAAGCTAACATTTTTCCCCCTCAAAGTAAGCTAACATTTTGCCCCCTCAAAGTAAGCTAACATTTTGCCCCCTCAAAGTATGCGTTTATTGAAGATAAGGTATGCTTCGAAATAAACAACTCATTTGCCACTAAATCGGTGCCATTTATTAGTTGCTTCCATTCGTTCATAGAGTCATAACATTTCATGGAGTCATATCTTTTGGGGCTTTTAAATACATTACGAACTTAGGTATCACCTTTGCTACTTCTAACAGTTCCAAAATCTTGGTTAAGGTTTTAAACAATTTTTACAGGTACTCCTTTGACATATATACGCATAAATTATGTCCATCCCTTCTAATTTCATTTGTTCACTCTTCATGTATTGTCGTAATCACTGAATGGGTAATCATGCTCTGGCTCAAATTGGCCTGAATTGGCTCAGCCTGACCCATGTTGCCTTCGATCTATCGGTTCGTCACTAGGCTAAAAGGCTCTGGCATTGCTTTCTGAATGGCCGGTTTGGGCTGTATGGCCCACTAGAATACGAGCGGCCTTCTAATCCTCATATAAATTTATGGATTCCCATCTCTCATTCTTCATTTTCTTTGTATACACTTTCCCAACTCATCACAAACCATAATTTTTAAGGCACAAAGATATCTTCTAATCTTCGAAATTGATTCATAGGTAGGGCTTTGATTCTCGTGGTATTTAATTTTTACCAATCAAACCTGAATTTAGAGTAAACTTAGGTGATTTTGTTCGGCTTAATACCAAATTCGACGCTGGCGCTTGCCCTTTTGTTGTCATCGTCGTTGGCGGTCTTGTCGCTGCCTCGAGGCAGTGGTGGAAGCGATCTGAGCTTGTGGCGAGGTCATTGTTTCACAAACATTCCATCAAAAACAAACATATGAGAGTATGCGGTTCGTTGTTCTTGGATGAGTAGGAAAGAGGAAGCAAGAGATGTATTTGAGGGAGTGGGATCAGTCTAAGACGGAGCAGATGAGGTCAGAGTGATTGGGAGAAGGCATGCGACCTTGGTTCAGAATCGGAGGAGATGAAGTTGGTTGAAGTCTCAAAACCACTTAAGTGGAGAAATTGTGTTTCAAGGTATAGGTGCGGCTCGGTTCGATGTCGACCGATCCGAATGGAATTGTCCCCACTAAAGTTCTACCCGAGCCGGTTCCATTTTCCATTCACCTCTGAACTGATCCAAGGCTCTAATACCTGAGTCACCAAACCAACACGATATTTCTATATACATACATTCAAATCACTCCTGTCGTTTTGTCTTAGATTACCGAACTGAACCGATGCACTGACTTGAAGGACCCTCAACCCGAACCGATAGTTCCTTGGTAAAACAAGAATACAACTTAGATGCCTATGAATTTGAATAAAGTCAAAACCTTAAGGATGTGAATCTACAACATAATCTTGTATAAATCTCAACTAAAGTCAAGTATGATTTGTAAACTTGCAGACAGTTAGGATATGCCCTTCACGACAGGACATCCTCGGACTGAATGGACAAATAATTGTTAACTTTTTTATAATGCCTTTCATTCTGCTAGCTTTTATATTTTTTGATTTCTGCATTGTGCACATTTGCACAGTTTAGCATACATACACACACGGGGGGCAGGGGAAACTATACTCTTATTACTGTTATCTTTTGGATAGTTCACTAGAAGATGTACGGCTAGGTAAGCAAAGAGAAAAGATACCGCAGGATCATCCGAAAATCCCACCATCGAAGACATATCCTCTACTTCGGACCCAGATTGGGATAGTGCAGGATCAGACTATGAGATAAGAACTCATGAAAGTGCAGTATCATCTAGGGTTGAAGTCTCTATGGGTGAAGAAGAGGATGGAGGAGTAGGAGACAAACGCGCTCCTGACATGTTCGAGAATGCCATCGTCTTAGAATCACCTAGTAACTATGTTGAATTGAAAATTGACGATGCAAAACTTACACGAATATGTTTAAAGCATGGAATTCTTCGAAAGGAGACTATGTTGCCCACTAAAACAGACCGACCTCATAATCCACTTGAAGGGTATATGGCGATTAGTACGTTAATGTGTCTTGTCGGGGCGATACCTCCATTTTCTCCATTCGTCGTCGATTTTCTGAGACGAATGCAAATTGCCCCTATGCAACTCCAACCCAACGTCTACGCTAATATGTACATCTTATACATTGCTTATAGGGAAATTCTAGGTACATAGCTTACCTCGAAGATGTCTGCTTCTTCTATAATTTCAAACATCGAACATAAGGGACTCCATTTTTTGTATATTTCGAATCGGTGCCAAAGAGGAAGATCATTAGCGTACCATTTAGCGGCAAAGTTAGTGATCCGAGACCTGAATGGTTCTATATCAAGCAATAGTCGGGATGTACTAGGTGATGGCTTAAATAAAGTAAACTTTAGATTCCGATTTCTAACTTCAATCAATATTGTAAATGTATTGATCGTCATTCATTTTTACTTGCAGTTTGTAATCCGAAATAGGATGTACACCAAGTGTATTTAGATCACTTGAAACAATTGCTTAACGGTGATAAAAAAATTCTGACTATCAGAGACTGTCTAATAGATGAGTATCTTCACCGTTATCGCTGACTTGTTATGACTCATAGCATAGGCCACGAAGAAGGTCCTTATGTATATGTTTCCCCATTCGAGGGTCTAGTTGAAACCTTAACTAAGAGGGGAGAAAATTCGAAAGATCCAATGATGCCTCAGAAGAGTCCTTCTCCGACATCCACTCAAGATGATATATTAGCAAATATAGCTACGGGTGATAGGAAAAAATACGTTACCCCTGAAGATGCAACCACTCTCGAAAAACTGACTTCTCCAAGAGAGTCACCATTAACCAAGTCATGAGGCGATGATTCTTTCATAGACGACTCTATATATAAGGGTTCAGGGGAGCTTCACTTGCCCGACGCCATTTATATTTCACAAGACTTTGGGACAAATCCCCTCACTCTTACCTCAGAAGAAAACATTACCCCCGTGAAAGCCGAGGAAACAGCTCACATAGGCCTGACTCCAGGCTCTAGTCTATTAGGGGGATCACTTAGGACATACACACTGCACTTGCACTACACATCGCAACACTTATGGTCCATACCGTTTTCAATTCTAACGTGTACTTGTATCATTGCAGGACAAATGACATGCCACCGCTACTACATGAGAGATGTCCGTTCGAGCATGTCCTTGATTGATTCTGATACAAGGCATGATCAACATGAAATTCGGGGCATAGACGACAGGAGGAATCAGCCCCGTTCACCTCACCGATCTTCTCGTTCTCGATCTCCACATCGTGTAGATTTGGAAAAACATAAAATCCACTCTACTCATCATGAAGGGGACAAGTACACTCCTAAAACTACAGCTTCCTCCAAGGACAAAACTCGTTAGGAAAAACCGTCAAAGAAAGGTTCTGATCCAAAAGAGAAACAAAAGGAACCAAGCAAGGGAGCTGAGAAAGATAAAACATCTATTGTGCCATCTAGGCGCCGCCATATTGACATTACTACCATGAAACCTTTCATACTTGATGATGAGAACCAGGCCAAACTGGAGCTTTTGAAGAAGCAATTTCCTGATCATCATTTTAGTAACATGCATTTTGTTCTAGCTCTTAACCCATTAGATGTCGACTGGGGAACAGTGGTTAAGCCCAAGATTGATGATGCAAATACTCAATACAAAGGATGTAGAGATATTCACAGACTTTATTCAAGATCATTCAGGAATTGCTGGCCGACATTAAATACATGAGATATAATGCTGAATATGATGCAAACGCCATTGAAAATTCTGATAAAGACCTTGAGGATGCTCAAGCCAAACTTGCCCTTGTACAACATGACACAGACGCTTATAACAAACAATATAAAGAATTACAATAGCGTTACCACACCGAGCTTGAGTCCCATAGCCAAGAGCTCATAGACTTAAAGAAACAAGCCGAGAATGCTTAATCTGCAAGCACCACGACCAAGTTAGCTTGTACTCGTCTTGAACAGGAGAAAGCGGAGCTGGCGGGGAAGAAGCTCGAATTGGAGTCCAAGCTCATAGAGGCCGAGACAAGGGTAACCTTAGCCAGGGAAATGCGGATATTGCTATAAAATCTATTGAGAGTTCTAACGCACAATTTGTTGAAACCCAAAAAGAATTGGATGGGGGTGCAGAGACTGTGATAGGATTCTTTGCTTAAGTGATCCATTATCGTGATATTTCATGGATTAAAGACTACCCAACTACTTTGGTGTATGTATGGGATCAGGTAGTTGAATGGGAGAAACAAGAGCTCAAGATGGATTCGATTGACGAGGATAAGCTTATGGAGAAGTATTTGAGGGGTGAAGAGTCAGTACGCTTGGCCGAAGGGCGTAAGCTTATCGCAGCTGATATGGAGGAAGAGAGACGCCAACTTAAAGGAAAACACTATTGAAAACTAGATCGTCCTCTGCTACTACTGGGATTACTGAATCGTAGGGATACGATCCCGAGAATCCATTGCTTCCTCAAGTATCTCTTCTATACCCAATTATTGAAACCACTTCAGAGACTCCCGCTGCTCACGTGGTAAAATCATTAGAAGGTATCTTCACCTTTTCACCTCAATTTGTTAGAGCCATTTCAACCTTTCGTCATATCATTGGACAAACAATCGAGGAGCCTGCTTTTTCTCCTAAGTTAATAACTATTACTTCTCGCCCTGTAGGTGCGAAGACAGCTGAGAAGACTGATAAGAAGCCAAAAGAAGCCATCTAGGCAAAGTCCGCTGAGAAGGCCGAGGAGGAAAAAGAAGAGGCTACTAACAAAGCCCTCATACCGTCTAGCACTGAGACTCCCAAGGACGAGGATATGATAGATTCTTTGAAATAAGATGATGGTAATGACGGGAACGAGGATGATGATGATGTAGTAATGATTACAGGTACATATAAGGTTGATGACATGACTTTGGCTGAATTGAAGGCAATGAAAGATGCTTTTTTAAAATCCAAGGCCGAAAAGAAGAGCCTCTTAATGTTGATCCTTTCAAACCATTGCTCCTCAGTCGGGATTAATTGTTAAGCTCTCTACCAAATCAATAGCCGGGAGTTTAAGTCAATAGGCCCCTACTGATCCAACTGTGCCTCCGGCTGACAAGGGTAGAAAGAAGCGCATTCTCACTGAAGCTGAGCTAGAGGAGAAAGCCAGGCTTAAGGCCGCCAAGAAGTCCAAAATCTCTCCAAAGCCTAAATAAATGTAGCCCAACTTTATCTATTTTGTATCCCACTGGCCTGCTGCTGTTGTAGCGAGTGCGGTCCTCACATCTTTCGATTAGCTCCCTTGTACAAGACTACACTTATGTAAATAAAGTAGTTTATTTTTAGTAGCTCGTTTTTCTATGATATGGTACATTTGCATGTTTGTTGTTTATTTTGATCAAATGCAAACACAATCAACAAATAGTAAGTTATATAATCAACCAAACAAAACAAACAGTCCTGCCTGGGCCCCCTGCAAACAACAATACGTGTAATGTCGCAACGTTAACACTATTAAGCAAAGCGATTAACAACATGGAAGTGTGATGTGTATGCCCCCAATCAATCTTGAATAAAGTCCCTGGCCAGGGATTGTTCGAAATTAATTAACTTCGACATTAGATTGCCCCCAGCCTTTCAACGGGGCCAAGATTCTTTTTCTTTCGCACTCGTTCTTAGCACCTTTATATTCTCCTATCGTATAGTAAGGTTAGAGTGTATTCAAGGCAGTCTCTTATTGTGGTGCACCTTCACGCCTTAGGGATATCGTCTACATGTTATTCATATACTCTCCTGCATCATGAGAGCTAGAGTTTGGAACGCCATCTTCCCGTCATTTTCATCTTGTTACCGAAATGGTTATCTCATTTGCTCCGGTTTCTTTCTACACATAATTTCTTAAGGTAGAGTCTCACCGGTTGGACACACAAAAAATTCAATTCTAAATCAGTTTCTCATACTCAAATCACAGCAATCACAGAATATAAAAAGATTCATGCAAGAAAAGTAAATAATACATGATATTTTTATAGTGGTTCGGCCAAGTCATGACCTACTTCCACTTCATAATTTTTTGCTTATGTCAACCAGACATATCTAGGCAAGTCGTGCCTTTTTATATGGTTCATAAACAAAATAAAACAATACAGATTTAAGTCAAGTACCGCTGCAAGTGTTGGGCATTCCATGCTTTGGGTACCTCTTCACCATCCACGGTCGTTCACTTGAAAGCTCCTATATCAAGTTTCCGCTGGATGGTATATGGTCCTTCCACTTCAGACCCAGATGGATTGGGGGAGGAAAGACCCGTTTCAGTACTAAGTATCCAGGTTCAAAGTTTCGAGGCCGAACCTTCCTTGGCATAGTATCGTGCTACTTGGTGTCTGTGCCTCGAGGCACGTAGATCCGCTTCATCTCTTTTTTCTTCAACCATGTCTAGGGATTCAAGTAGAAGTTCTTTGTTTGTCATTGGATCGTAGTATGTTATCCAGTGAGATGGAAATTTCAAATCCATCGAAATGACCGCTTCTGATCCAAAAGAAAGTGAAAAAGGAATATGACCCGTTGCCGTCTTGTAAGTCATTCGGTAGGCCCATAATGCCAAAGGTAATTTGTCGACCCACATGGCTTTTGCCTATTCCAATCACTTTTTAAGGATGGACTTAATGATTTTGTTTATCGCATCAATTTGTCCATTTGATTATGGATGAGCTATTGCAGTGTATCTTTTGTCAATCTTATACTTCTGGCAGAAATTTCTGAATTCTGTGCTATCGAATTGGGTTCTATTGTCAGTTATGATAGTTTTGGGAATCCCAAATCGACAAATGATATTTCTGACTACAAAATTAATCACCCGTTTCAACGTGATCGTAGTTAAGGGTTCGGCTTTCGCCTATTTTGTAAAGTAATCTATGACCACGATTACATACTTTGCTCCACCATTAGCAATTAGCAGGGTTCCAATGTTGTCGATTTCCCATACAGCAAATGGCTATGGGCTCACCATTGACTTAAGTAGATTTGGAGGTGCTTTGGGAAATTTAGCAAATTTATCGCACCTATCGCAGCTTGTGAATGATCAGTTGCGTCTTTATTTATGGTAGGCCAGAAATAGCCGTATCGCAATATTTTCTTTGCCAATAACTGGCCTCCGGTATTCACATTCACCTTTGTGCACTTCTGTTACTACACATTTGATGTCATCTTGTGCTATACACCGGAGTAAAGGAATAGAAAATCCTTAGCGGTAAAGGATTCCATCTTGTAAGACATATATTGCGGCTTTACGAATCACAATTTATCTTTCATTCTTCTTTGCTGGAAGCATCCCATTTCGCAGGAAGTTCTTAATAGTGTCATCCATGATTCTCTTTCCGTTTCAGCTTCCAGTACCGGGTTGACTTCCATCTGATCAAAGCTTGGTGACTTCAGTACCTCTATCGGAACCATCTCTATCTCTTTTGGATTGTTCAGAGCTCGCTAACTTAGCTAGTTTGTCTGCTTTCTGATTTTCTGTCCATGGGATGTGAGTTATGCTTTAATGCTCCAAGTTGTCTAACAACTCCTCTACCTTTTCAAGGTAAGTGACGAGTCGAGATCCCCAACCTGGAATTCCTTTTGGACCTGGCAAACAACCATTTTGGGATCATAGAAAATGTCTAGCGTGGTCAACCCTAATTCCTTAGCGGTAATCAGGGCCTCATATTCGGAATCATTGTTGGTGGCAGAGAATTCCAACCGCAAAGCATAGTAAATAGATCGTCCCTTAGGAGTCGTTAAAATGACTTCGGCGCCAGATCTTCAATCATTCCTAGCCCCATCTGTATATAGTTTCTAAGGGCTAAGTTCTAAACTCTGCTCTGAGGGGTTAGTCTTATCATCTAATACATCCTCCCAGGGGATTGTGGATTCTACGATGAAGTCAGCTAATGCTTGTCCCCTTATTGATCTTCTTGGCTGGAAATTTCAGTCGAACTAGCTCAACTCAATGTTCAATTTGAGAAATCATCTAGACGCTTCAGGTCGTTGCAATACTGTCGGAGCAATTGATTAGTGTATACCACAATTGGATGAGCTTGGAAATAATGACAGAGTTTTCGAGATGCAATCAGGAGGATATAGGCAATTTTTTCTATCCTTGGGTAATTACGCTCTACTACCACTAATTTCTTGCTTATGTAATACACCGACACCTAAACTTTGTCTTCCTTGTGTACCAGAGCTGAACTGATGGCATGAGATGATACTACCAAATATATGAACAGATCTTCATGGTCCACTGGCTTATACAAAATTGGGGGTTTCTCTAGTAGACTCAACAAGTTTTGAAAGGCCTCTACATAGTCAGGGGTCCATTCGAAGTTTCGTTTCCCTTGTTTAATTAAGTCAAAGACAGGAACACGCTTGTCTATTGCTTTGAAAATGTATCTGCTTGATGCCGCAACTTTTCTAGCCAAACTTTAAATATCTCTGATCTTTCGTGGCTCTTCTATGTTCCTGATTGTTATAATCTGGTCAAGATTAATAACAATCCCACGAGATCTGACTATGAACCCGAAGAAGTTTCCTGATGCAACCCCAAATGAACATTTCAAAGGGTTCAACTTCATCATGTACCACCGTAGAATTTCGAACATCTCCGCCAAATCTTTTGTGTGATCGGAGGATCGTTTAGACTTCACAAGCATGTCATCTACATAAAATTCGATTGTTTTCCCAATCTGATTGTAAAACATTCGGTTCACCAAACGCTGATATGTGGCTCCGGCATTCTTCAGTCCAAATGGCATCACCACATAACAGTACAACCCTAAGTTTGTAATGAAACTAGTGTGTTCTTGATTCGGTACATGCATGGGGCTCTGGTTGTACCCTGAATATGTGTCCATGAAGGAGAGAAGCTCTTGCCCCGCCGTTGAGTCTACCAGTTGATCAATCCTGGGGAGTGGAAAGTTGTCCTTTGGGTAGGCTTTGTTTAAATCAGAAATGTCGATGCATGTTCGCCACTTGCATTTGATTTCTTGACCAGGACGGGATTTGATATCCGGTTAGGATATGTCGAGTCTCCGATGAACCTGTTATTCCTTAACTTCTCCATTTCTTCTTTCAAGGCTGCTGACCTTTCTGGGCCCAACATACACCTTTTTTTGTTTCACCGAAGGATGCTTTGGGTTTAGGCTTAGCGAATGGCTCATGATCGAGGGAGAAATTCCACGCATGTCTGCATGGGTCCAAGCAAACACATCAAGGTTTGCCTTTAAAAAATCAGTCAATTATTTCATCTGGAAAGAATCCAAATGAGATCCAATCTTCAAGATCTTTGTCGGGTTGTCGTTATCGATTGGAATGTTAACAGTTGCCTCGTTGGGTGTCTCCTTCCTGGTTCCTGGCTCATCGTCCTCTCTAGGATCAACATCTTCAGGTTGGTCGTCAGGCGACTCCTTTGGCGGTATTATCTTTAGTTGTTATGCCAAGTTCTCCTTAGCAGGAGAGGAAGCATTCTTAGACTCTGAACTTATTCCGTTACATAACATCTTCAACTCTGCCATATAACAGACTCTTCCAGTAACCTGATCGCCGCGAATCATTCCCACTTTGGCGTTAGTTGGGAATTTCATTAGCAGGCACCAGGGAGTGATGCAAGCTCTAAACTCTGAAAGTGCTGGTCGGCCCAGGAAAGCGTTGTAAGGAGAATCAATGTCCATGATGACAGATTGGACGATCCATACTCTTCTGCGTTCTCCTTCACCTAATTCTACGGGTAAATCTATCACCCCAATTTGGGAGGTTGAAGCTCCATTAAAGCCCCGAATCCATCCTTCACACGTCTTTAAATCCCTCATTTCTAATTCCATTTGATCGAAAGCCTTTTTAAACAGGATGTTAACAGAGCTCCCATTATCCACTGGGACTTTCTTGACTATCGCAGGTCCGATGATGGTAGTTGTTACTAATGAATCAGTGCTTAGTGCTTTGACTCCAACACTCTCTCAATCTCGAAAGACAACATCCTCGGTCGATGTCTTTTGCTATTTTACTAGTGGGGTTTCTTCGAGGTTACTACATTCCCCTATTTCTTTATGTTGGTTGCATTAACATACTGCTCTATTGTCCTATTACTGAACCCAGCTGGATGTGGTCCCCCAACTATGGTGTTTATAACAAAATTGTTTCCCTTCTGTTGAGCCGTGGGCTTAGAAGCGGGTTAGTTTTAATTCAGGGCTTGTCCTCCTTCCTCCCTGTCCTTCAGTATGACTTTGTATTCGTCCAGTTTTCCCAGACGGAGTAGCTTTTTAATAACATCCCTCAAGTGACGGCATTCGTTCGTAGAGTGACCGTGAGTTTCGTGAAACAAACATAATTTCCCAGTTGCACGTTCCTTCTCGGTAGAGTCCCTGGGTGGAGGTTTCTTGTATTGTACGACATTGTAAGTATCCAGATAAATGTTCTCCAAAGTGTCGCTCAACGGCGTGTAATTTTCGAGAGTTTTAAATCGAGGCATTTTTCCAGAATTGATCCCTTGGTTCCTGTTCCTTTTACCACCGTTTCCATTTCGACTGCCATTTCCTCCATTTTTGTTACGGAGTTTACCTCGACTTTCCCTGAATTGTCGCCGGACTGCTTCACAACGACATTACTTTGAATGTCTTCTTTGTAAGCTCCCTCAGATTTTCTTTTTTGATTGGCATATATTTCCTCCCGCCTGAGGCGAATATTTTCCTTCTCATAGAACGATTCCCTCGTCAATGGTGGTTTTCCAGCCAGATATCCCCCGAACTCTGTGTTTGGATCGACCCCATCTATTAACGCCGTCAAAATGGTTGGCTCATGCGGGTCGCATACTTCAGTAACTGCTAGGTTAAAGCGATCTAAATAAGAATCAAAAGATTCACCAGAATCCTGATTGATCCTGGACAGTCAATGGAACTTTTAGATTTTTGGGCATGGAGTCAGAACTGGTTCATAAAACGTTTGCTTAGTTCTTTAAAGCTTGATACTGATCGTGGAGGGAGTCGAATGAACCACATCAATGCAACATCTTCAAGATATATCGGAAAATCTTTATATTTCACAGCATCAGGTGCAGCTGCGACATTCATATACCATGAATACTTCATCAAATGTTGTCCTGGATTGGTTCTTCCTCCATATCGATCCATTTGTGGCAGATTGAATCATCGGGAAAACTGGAAATCCAGGATGTCATCGGTGAATGAGGGTGTGGTTACGTTCAATATCCCAGTCCTCATTGGTGTAATGCCGACTATCAACCATGATCTGGCGCATCATTGCCTCTACTCAGTATTATTAAAGTTGGTTCAGGATCCACACTCCTATTTTTTCTAACATGCCCGGTTCCTACATCGGGTGACGTTCTTTGGTTCCGGGCTACAGCTGAACTTCCTTGTCCTCTACGATCCAGGTAATTTACAGGACGAATGGGCTAGAGCAGTTGTCCTTGAGTAGTATTAGTGATTTAGGTATCTCTGGGATGGATGTGGGATCCTTGCATCGGCAATAGCATTGGTTCTCTCAGGCTAAGGTCATTAGGTCCGAGGACATGGGCCGCGTCCTTGCGAGATCCCAATGATCCAAATGTTAACTGATCAAGATTCTCGGGCCTTTCATACGGCCTCATCCGACATGGGCATTCTTTGTCTGAAGAGGATGAATTGTCTGCAGCAAGATGATGAGTTGGAGAGGGCGTTCTTTGTCTACGATGTTCATTTATCTCTCTGCTCATAGCTTTCATGTTCTCTCGCATAAGAATGCTATCGCGTTTATGGGCCTCTAAAGCATCATTGGTTCTGTCTAACATGTCAAGTAAGTGCGAGAATTCCATGTGTGTGACGGGCGCAAAGAGAGCAGGCTGATGCCTAGTTGTCGCGGCTGGCATTGGAGATTCTGCAGGGGCTCGAGTAGAAGTACCAGCCTCAACTGTAATCGGCTCGGTTCGGGTTGTGATTGCACCATCGGTTCGGATCAGGGAGTGCCAGCAGAAATGCACAAGTTCCAGCTCGATTCGTATGTTCTCCATCGGCTCGTGTTGGATCGTCACCCTCGGTTCGGATCGGCGAGCCTCTTCAAGATCGATTAGGTCCTGAACTGTGCCCCCTCGATCTGGTGACAACCGTTGCTTATAGATCTTCATTCATCTCGTTCTCCTGGGAAACTTGCGGTTCTTTTCCTTTTCCCTTAGCCATAAAGCCTGATTCTTCTGAGATTTTAGAAATTTTTTTCTAAAAGTACTGAAGAAAGTGGACTAACTTCTTTGGACTTGACTATCCAAATAGTAGAACGATAACCCAAAATGTTGAGAATTCGAATTCTCAGTGAAAGCACCAAAAAGTGGTTCTAACACCTAGTTGAACAATAATTCTAAATAAGGTGGAAAGAAAAATAGCGAGAACACAGGATTTATAGTGGTTCGGCGTTAAAGAGCTTACGTCCACTTTATACTTCTTTGATTGATGATTAGAATACAAATACAATGCTAATTCTCACTCAGTCTCACTTATACAATTGATAATCTCTCTCCAGTTTGTGGAATTACGCTCCAAAAGTTGGGATATAATTTGAATAAACCAAGGAAATTTGCTGGTCTAAAGTTAGAGTGATTTATTTGCCAAAAGATCCCTTCAAATGAGGTGTTTTGGGGTATTTATATGTTGTAAACCCATCCAATTCGGGTGCCACGTGGGGCCCATCTCATGAACTTCGGATGCGGTAGCTTCAAGATGGTGACACCACATCGAAAACATGGGATAGTGGAGTGAAACCGTTCCAGGATCGAAGGAACGTGGGGTGCAACCGCCATAATCTCTGCTCTTGGTTTGGATTGGGGGAAGAAAGGGGGTTCGGATCGGAGAAGGACTCACCGAACCGATTCGAGTAGTCTGCCTGCAAACAGTCTTCTGGCTTGCGCATAATAAAGCGAAGGAGTCTGTACTGAAAGCTCCGAACCAATCCAGAGGACTGTCTTCCATGCTCCATATATTTAAGTACATTCATTGAACAATTCTTTAGCTTTGTATATAAGCTAACCACAGGATAGGCTAACAATAGACATATTAGGATGTTTTGCATATGTACTGCATCACTTATTTCACATACACGCTAGGATTGAGCTCACTTTAGTGAATCTACAGTTCATAATCATCGCGAGTCATGGATATTTATGGATGTATTAAAAATAACATGGGTGTACAACATGGATGTTTAGAGCAAGCTGTGTTTTTCGGCCCTTCAGACATATTTCAGGACGAAATCTATTTTAAAGAGGGGAGATTGTAACACCCCATAAAAATATACCTAAAACAAGTTAATAACAATAAATAATGAAAATTAACAATAAAGTAATAATATATTAATGGGATGAAAAATGGAATTTTTGCAGCATCAGGAATTGGGCTAAAAAATATCGTAGTTATTATTCATGGAAAAATTCTGATCAATTTTCATATATAATATGTCAGATTCCGAGCCTGTATGAAAGAATTTCAGTTAAAAGAAGTTGTACGTTATATATATATATATATATATATATATATATATATATATATATGCAACGATGTTTGAAATTCAAGTTATAATATAAATATATGGAATAATATATGACCAATAAATAAGTGATTGGAATATTCAATCCAATTTGAATTTGTGTGTATATATAAGTATACAACAGGGAACAACAAAAATGTTTAAAAAGCAAGTTATGAATGAAATAAACGTAATATAATAAAATCTTTCCAGCCCTCAAATAAGTTCATTAGGCAAATGTACGACAAGGAGGTCGGCCTTATGTTACCGAGAATATCCAACTTGTTGGGTCTCCAACCTAAATGCATCAATGAAGGTCCTAAGAGATTGACTCAAATATCCACCTCATTGGCTAAACATTTCTTTGTATGTGTGTGTGCTTATGTGTTTCATAGACATACCTTGACATATACATGACCTGCCAAATCTAAGGTATGGTCTTTAAGCAAATATTATTTTCAGTCACACATGACTTTATGTTCTGACCCCTCTCCTTAACATATATAGTAGGTTAGTAGGTGGGGTAGCGACTCAATGGACGAAACGATGATGGAGCCCGAAAGCGATGAGACTATTATGATATTATTAGCTATTATTGATGTTTTGCTTATGGAAACTCTAGATTATGAACAATGATGGTGTACCAGTTTGAATAATTGTATTTGACAATTTGTATTTGAATCTGTGGCTTTTAATAATATGATGCACCTTACTTTGGTTTTATACTTTTTCGTTTCGTTATGTGAGATTCCATAATGTTATGTTATCTGTTATTCTGTGCAAATGTAATTCCTTATAGGAACCAATGATCCATTTAGAGTGGCTCTAATTTTCAATGGGCCTTTTCTAGGTCAAAATTTAGGCCCACTCCCACAATGCCATAAATGGCCTATCGCAACGAAAATCCATGGTGTTGCTAGCTACAATGTTGCCATTGTTATGTTGTTTTTTGTCTATTGCAACACACGCTTCAGTGTGTTAGGATACATATCAAATTGTATTGTAGTGGCTATAGATATATTCTAAATAAAAATATTTAAAAAAAAATACACCTCAACGATCCATACCATTAGTTTAAACAAAATCTCAGTCGTCCGTCCACATCATAATACTGCACCTCACTTATTTCTATTCCCACTTTTATTTTAGTTCTACTGCCTCTCTTTTCATTTCGTTTATACCCCAAATTCCCAAATTCCCATAATCACCGATCCCTAATTCCAAATCGAACGACCATCAATTATCCCTTCTAATTTCCATTTACAATCAAATTGGATGGCTTTGAGACAATCAGCGTCCCTGCTCATCGTCGTTGTTTCGTTTCTCCTACCACTTCTTACTGTCGTCCTCTGCCTCAGCAATATCCCCTTTTTTGTCTACTGCAATTCCAATCAGTTGTTGTGCCCTTCCTCCAACTCCATCTGTGCGACAGTCTGGTTATTTTGTCAGTTGTCTCCCTTACGCTTTGCATTTATTGAGGTAAAATTCCTAATTTTTTGTTTCAAACAATCCAATTTGTTTCACACAATTCATTTTTGTACAATGCGTTACCTCAAAAACTGAGCTTGTGTTCAATCTAGATACTTTGAGATATACTGGCAAAAACTGAGCTTTAGAATGCACTGTCTCAGTCTATAATCCAGAATTTTCATCTACAAACAAGCCTAAAACCGAGGCTAGTCTTTTTGGCTAGAATAGTGCTTCTAAATATGTGTAATACAAGTTTGATTCTGGGTTTGTAGCTTAGTTTAGTTGAAGGAGTTTTGAAACTTAAAAATTAAGGTAGATATGAACAACAATATTGGGCATGATAATGAAACAAAAAGTTGAAACTAAGATCTATAAATTGTAGATGGTGGTGTATTTTTGTGGTTTCGTTATAGGTTGATTCACTGAAATGTTCTTTGAGCCGCTATTTGGTTGTTAATCAATTTAATAAAATAGAACTTTAGTTCCTAGTGAAGTGTGGTTGTGAACAATTAGACAAATGACCTTATATGAGCTACATGTTCTAAACAATTGCTTGGGTTTCCTAGGTTGTTGTTGCCTGTGATGATTGAGACATGATACACTGGTTTATGAAAATGTTTTCAAAAGGATGCTTACATATACATGATAGTTATCATTTCTTAAGTATAATCATGATCTGTTTCAATAAGACCGTATAATAAGTATACACATGATTTCTTAAGTGTGTGTGTGTAAGACTGGCTAATAAATATACGCATGTTTTGTTTTGATTATGCACACAAATACTGAATATACATGAACTACGTGCCTGAAAGCCTACTGAATGATTTGCAGTTTGTTATATCACTTCAATTCTTCCTTCAAATCGAATTGAATGACCACCCAATCAATTTCTACTTCAAATTCGTCAACAGCGGCTGCGAGAAAGAACTACCACCACAAAACCCCAGCGAAGATGAGGACTGTGAAGGTAGGGTCGAATGCAGGGAAGAAGTTTTTTGGTTGCTCCATGTGGCCGGTAAGTATAAATTAGGTTTTTTTTTGGGTTGCTCCATGTCGATTATCATATCTTTCATTGATATTTTACTCAAGAATTTAATATATGTGCAGAATGGCGATTGCGGGTATTTTATGTGGCATGACGAAGTGTATGAAATCAACAACAATTCTGAATTGGATGATACTACTGTTAAATTGATGGAAAAACAAAAGACTATATCGCAATTGCTATGGAAAAGAAGACAATTGAAGAAAAGCTGCTGAAGCAAAAGCAAAAGAGGGCAAAAGCCAATGAATTTGTGGCAGATATAAAGGAAGAGTTGGCTCTAATGCGCATTGAATGCGGAAAAAATGAGACAGGAGAAAAATTCTTTGCAAAAACTTTAGCTACATCCTGGATCATGTTTGGAGTTCTTTTGTGTGTTGTTATGGCAATGTAGAGTAGTGAAGTAACATGAAATAGCATGCATGGGCAGTTTTTCAGGTATAATTTTAAGTTTTATCACATTGTAGATTAGTGATAATTTTTTCCACATTGCAGATTAGTGATAATTTTTGCTACATTGCCCATTAAACCTAAATTATTGATTACATAATTTTTGCCACATTGCCACACTTGTTTACACATTGTTTAGATCAGTTATGTAACTCAGTTATGTTTAGATATGTACACTTGTATCCACATTGTGCCTCTGTTATGTAACTCAGTTATGTAAATGAAACACAAATGCAAATGAAACTCTGTTATGTTTAGATCAGTATACACTTGTATACACATTGTTTAGATCAGTTATACAACTCACACATTGTTTAGGCCAGTACACTTTTATACACATTGTTTATATCAGTATACTATGTTATACTGAAATGCAAATGGAATTCAGATATGAAACTCAGTTTGTGCTGAAAGGAAACTCAGTTATACTATGACCATAGTTTGTGCTGAAATGCAATTGAGGCATGCATACCTCTTATTTTGTGCTGAAATGCAACTGATGTATGGAGGTGAAGGAGGCAGTGATGAGGATTTTCAAGAACTTGTTATTGAAGGCAATAGAGGTACGAGATGCAGTAGAGGAATTGAACACATTGAAGGATTGCGCTATATTTTGAAACTGTTTTAGTTTTATGTAAACATGAATTTAGGACTTGCTGTGTTTGTTTTTGAAATGTCTGTAAAATTGAATTTAGTGGCTATGTTTTGTTATTTTTAGTTGACTAAGTACTACTTGTGTTTGCTGGTTAATTTGAAATAAAAATTACTTTGTTAATTTCAGTTTGATGTTATGTTACACTACAACAAAATGGCTATTTTATAGCTATATTGAATAGCGTTGCCCCACAGGGACCTTCACATGCTCCGATGGATTAGGGTTCGAACGCTATTTCAAATCATTAGGAGTATTTACGTGCAACACGCTATTCTAACAAAAGATAGGTGGGAAAAAAAATTGTTGTGCGGGAAGGAAGTAAAATAAGCTTTTTTTTGTCCAATTTCCTTCATCATTTCCAGAAACCTAAATCGTTCATTCCTAAATCTTCGTCGCCTCCGCCATCAAAATAAATAAATAAATAAAAATCAATCTCGCTACTGTCATTTCCACATACCCAACATCGCCATTCCTAAATTCAAGCCGTCATTCCTCCATCGAAAGAACGAAAGTCACTATAGTTCGGTCACTGTCATTCCCAACAAAATCGCTATTGATCCCGCTCCTTAAATTGCTGTAGTCATTTTTCCCAAAATCGCAAATTGGAAATCCAAAATCGTGAAGGGCACTACAGGTACTACAAGCTTTATCACATATATTTTTACAGTTCCTTCATATGATTATTGATTTTTTTTTTTATTAATAGTGTTTATCTGTTGCGTGGGCTTCAACTTGTTTGAATTGAATTGAATTTAAAGGTATTGTTTGAATTGAATTGAATCGAAAATTCTGAATAACAGAATAAAATTTAAAGGTGTTGTTTTGTGACATGAAGAACAGGTGAAGAAAGCAAGTTGCAGTGAGTTCTTTTAACATCTAGACCCAACTTTAGAAGTATTATATCCAGCAAGTGCTAATATGATCTGCTATTTTGTATCATATAGTAAGTTATAATTCATCAAGTATTAAGTAACATATATATTATTTAAGATCAAACGTATCAAGAGATTAAAAACTGTATGATCGGTTGTTTGTGTCAGGAATTCTGATAAGAGGCTTATGTTAGTAATCAAGTTCTAAAATAAGAATAACAGAATAGTACGAAGTAAAGAAAAATGTATTCATAATTTCATATAATCAAAATAACAAGATCATGAGGTGTCAGAGAAGAATCTTGAGGTGTTGGAGAAGTGTGACTTCTTGATATGATAAAAAGTGGTGGTTACAAAGAGTTGAGTTGGACATTAATAAAAACTAGAGGAAATCCTATCATAATCGAAGATGTTGTAGAACAAGAATGGTAGTATTCATACTATCAGACTCAACATCAAACTAGGTGAATAGTTCTTTTTTACAATTTGCCAATTCATGAATCAGCTATTTATTCTGAAGATGAAAAATTATTTTCAAATATATTCTGAAATAATGTCTATATGAGCCTCTGAAGTATATGATATGATAAAATGTATAATTTTAAAGATATTAGCGTCCAATTCATAGCATAAGAATTGGTTTCAGAAATATGCTATTACTGAGCATTCATGAATTCTAGTGCCGTGAGAACTTTTAGTACACAAGTTGAATTGATTACATACATCAGTTTCTAATGAATGAACTAAGTTTTATAAACATGTTTGGTTTTAAAAGATTTAAAGTCCTCCACTTCAATTATCAATTTTCTTTTTCAAAAAGTTATCAAATCCATATTTTACTCAAGTTCTCCCAGGTTTGTGACTTTGAATATTACATTATTGCAAATACTTGAACAAGAGACACATTTAAAAAAAAGAGTATATCTTCTTCAGCCCTAATGTGTATACAAAATTATATTTAGAAAGAATAGATCTTGTATAAATTCTTATTGTGGTATGCATATGAATTCTAAAACATATCAGTTTCAAACATGCACATGCTTTTATATGCTAGTTTTGAATGTGTGAAGCTTTTGGTACAGTAGTTTATAAAATAATAAAGATTGATTTCAATGCCTCTGGTCTGAATCTCAACACATATTCTCATACTTTCTGTTTTCGAATATTCATGTTTTCAACTTGAAGTAGTGATCTAAAACAGAGGTATAAGGTTTTGTTCTTTGCGGAATATTTGTTGTCTTATCATTGATACCTCAAGCTCATTTGCAGTTCATTCCTTTCCAACCTTGTCTTTTATTGAGGTCAACTGAATGGATTTTTGTCGATATGCAGAAGAAATCAAAGAATTATACTAAAATTTCTTCATTTGTTAACAAATTACCTGATCGGCAGTTTTCAGTGGGTAGAAAGAGCTATCGAAATTCCTTTGAGCAACCTATAAACTTTTGAAGTATGTATTTTGTTCTATCCGTAGCTTTATATCCTTCTATCTTATATATTGTTTCTATTTTTCACTGATGATATGTTCTTGTATGATAGTTGGTCACGAGGTGTAGATTGATTACCCCATTTTTGTGAGAATCAAATAAAACCTTATATTAGCTCTTGAAATATAAATCATGTACTGGTACTATGATGGTACTGAATCCCTAGCCATTAGACAAAAAAGTGGTTGTATTCTTCAATCTTTTTCCTATCAGCTTTTGCACATGCTTAGTCATTTCTGTAAAATATACGAATTGTTGATGATTTGTTTTATTTTAGCCATTTGGTTTTCGAGGTGAGTGGGAATTTGCCTTGTGACTGCCACGACAAGAACATATGGTGAAACTTATTGACATTGATATGGTTGTTCTTAAGACGTAGACTACTGGAAGACTTGGTCTGCATTAAAACTTTGATAGGACATGAACAACTTAGCTTAATGGAGTTTATGAGCTTATAAAGGTTAGGAACACCAAATGGTTGTTTTTTTAATGTTGGAGAGTGAATTACAAAAGCATCAAATGTGTGAAGCTTTTGTATGCATAATTTTGACTTGGTTTTGAATGTGAAGCTTTTGGACATGAACAACTTGACATTGGACAAAAATTGAAGCATGCTAAATTATTTAAAACACAACTTTAACTGCATACTTGATATATGTAAAGGCTGCATATACTTGGTTGATATCGAGTATAGTCTATGAAGTGTATGCATTTGCATACATTTGTCATGAAGAGATGATTTGCAGAATATTCGATAGGGAGATTTGTATAAAATGTTGATTGATTGCTTGAAGATTATGTACAGAATTCTCAATATGATACATACAGCTGTTTACCGTTAAAAAAAGGGTTGCTTAGAATATAGATTTTAATCTGCTGTTCGGACGTAAAATTAAATATACCGGTATTACATATATTAATATTCCACTGCTAGTAATAAGTTCTTGCCAAAAATACTAGGACTGAAAATACTGAAAAAGTGATTTATATATTAAAAGCATGCTTGTCCAGAATAACTTATAGAAGAATAATAGTAAGCAATAATAATAAACACAAAAACCCTTTGGAAGGTCCAAATTTGTCCTTAGCAAATATAGAAATGACTAAATTAAAAATAAAATGATGATTTTGCCATATCAAAAAGACACCCAGGCAACCATGTGAAAATGTTAATTAGAATGCACGCATAATACCTCATGGAATTTCCTTCAGCTTACATCATGTCAAAAGTTGTAAAAGCCTACATGCATGCTGACCCTTTTTTTTGTGGAGACAACAGTATTCAAGTAGAGCACATATTTTAATGTCTCAAAGATTTGTACCCATGACCAATAAAATTTGTTCAGAACGTCATACTAGTTGTCATTTGAATTAGTGGCCCTTTATCTACCAAGCTGTTGTTGATTAGGCATTTTATATTAAAGCAGTTTGAAATTGCATTAATGCAATTTCATTAGAAAAAATATCCTTGTGCTGCTTGATGCAAATTCTGCTAAAAAATACATGCCACAATTTAGAATTGATTTAGTAGAAACAGACTTATTTATGATATATACTTGAAGATTTTTCATTTTGTGGTAACTTCAGAGAAATGAACTAATTGGAAAAAAAGTTATCTGTAAAGGCAGTAACTGATTTATCTGTATTCAGAAAAATAAACCTAAGTAATCTTATGGCTAAGCAACCTGCTGGAAAAGAAAATGTATACACACTTCTGATAAAGTTATATGAAACTTTAAGATGCCAATGGAATATTGAAACACTAGCATGAAAACTGACAAGAATAAACCAATGCACAACTTTGACGTTGATAAAGTTTATTTCTTATTGCTTAACAATTGATGCACTTGAGGTGCTTTGATTTATTGTGACCTAAACTGACTGATATACGAGCAATATAATCATCGATCTATGTTGAAGTTGAGTGATCCTTGCAACTTATTATGGATAGATTTGGAAACAGAGATAGCACACCCATTCTCTTTTATTTGCTTTCTAAACTCCTAGTTTTTTGATAGATCGGGCATGAATGTGAATTGAGTAGTTAAGCTTGAGTGTGCTGTATCCGATGGATTTATACATAGAGAGTGATTCTTTATATAGGCATTGAAGGAGTGTATTTACATAAGGATATAATCAGTGAATATATGGCAAGATATATGTGTAGATTCATGAGATAATCTGCTTTCGTTCGTGATATGCAATTAACAGAAATTTGTTTTCAAAACAACGTAAATAAATTATATTCTATCATCCATCAAATATCATACGATCGAATCCATGTTTCTTTCGTTTTGTTGAGAATTTTTTTTACTTTAATTGTCTCCAATATATTTTCAGAAGCTTGAAAATAAAGCATCAATTTCCGGAGTAACGATGATAACCGTGCCATTTTTGAACAAATCAGAGCTATAACAAAATGTTACCATGGAATACTTAATATTTATGTAAAATTTTCCTTGAAATCATATAGATGAGCCTATATAATAAACTAGATTGCACATAAATAATTCGAAAATTGTCGAATGATGAAACATGAAGGATACAAATGGAAAATCAAACATTAATAATAAATCTAATTTACTCTTCTTCTTAGCATCAAATAACAGAAATTATATAGGAAAACAAATTTTAATTATGGTGATCAACATTAGTCAGTTTTACAACACCTATGATATAATTTATGAATTCATTAACAATGTTAAATGCTCTATGCAGAATCTTCGTATCACTGCATATTTGACGTATACACATATGCAACTAAAAGAAGCGCACCACTCGATAAAGCATTACTAATTTACAAACACAACAGAAAAAACCAAAAACAACTTCACAAAGAACTCAATGACTACTTCCATAAACAACTTAGTAGACAAACTGGTTAGACATTCATTACTAATCAGTTCTAACACTCTTTCCCTAATACGCCCATCGGTGGTTGATTAGTTGGTTACATAATTCTAAGTGTTCTACTTGATCCTCGTCATGCTTTACTACTAAAATATTTTCTTCCATCGAGTTAAGGTTTCTTTAGTCTTATAGTTGAACTCTTGAACATGTCTTGATAATTATTGCTTGAATTCTTATACTTGTCGATTTCAGACTTCATGTCACATGACACACGTATACACAATCTTGGAAGAAGTCGTGCATGAAATAGGGTAGGATTTCATATAAATTTGAAACTTTACTTATAAAATATTGAAAGTACTTTCAATGTCATTGTAGCTTGCCACTCTCTTCGTAAAATACCGTTCCTTATTATTTTTAGGCACTAAGAACACTTTCAATAAAAAATTCAAGGTATAGTTGGTCATATTGCAAAAAAATTCTCTTTTCTTAGTTTAAAATTTCTCTGTTTGCTTCTGCATATGCGGTATCAGCTACATCAAATTCATTGATAGTAAATAAATATCGGTGTTGCAATATTATAGTTTGTTTTAGAATATTTTGAATAAATACAAACATTGCTATATTTTGATAGATGAATATGATTTTATATGAATACAGAACGTCAAAATTATGTTATGCAAATTATACCCGTGGCTTGAAATAATAGCATAGTCAAGAACTGCCCAAATTATTTTCGAATTCACCTATTGTCATATATGTGTACATTTTCTTGTGCTTTTTTTTAATCTTTATTGTTTATTCTTCTTATCATTATTTCAGCTTTGCTCTATACAAAATCTTCCTCAAAAGCTGAAATAGAATATAGTTCTAGTAAGTAAGCATTATTTCTTTTATAGATATTAAATTTCAAGATATATACAAATTTGGCGTTCTACCACTTTTATATAGGTAACCAATGTTAAAGTCTGTTAGCTGATCAGAAGGATATAGCTAGCTTGATGCCTTAACTGCAAGTTTACATCTCCTTTATTTTTTTGTTTGCTTCCCTTATGCCTACCTTGATGTGGGTTCATTTGATTTGATGATTAATTCATTGATTTGAATTTTTTTTTTAAAAGCTATTTCTTTCACTCACATGAAATTGGACAAAGTTGGTCGTTGGGTGTTTTCTAAAATTTTGAAAGCTAAAATGAGATTAGTGAAAGAAAATAATAAACAAAGTAGACATATAAGCTAGGGCATAAACATCCGTTGGCAGATCAGAGAATGTAAAATGTATGTGTGTGTGTGTGTGTTTATATGTGTATATATATATATATATATATATATATGTGTGTGTGTGTGTGTGTGGCCGTTAATATAAATAGTAAATAATAGACCAGAGACAAAATTGCAATAATGAAAAGAAAATGACAGATTAAAGACAAGAAAATGAAAAGAGAATGTACAATGTAAATATAAATAGTAAATAATAGAGAAAATATGTAATATAGAAGTCACTATTGAAATACTCCTTTTTTTAGTTGAGAACTGTAATTAGAGAAATAGTATAATTAAAGTCGCAATGCAATATTTTTTTCTTTTCAGATATGTGTGCACAAAAATGAAAATCAACTTAAAAAATTAAGTAAATAAAAATGAATTAAATTGAATAAAAGTTACTGTTTATATAGGCTATAAATATCGAAATAGTAATTTAAATAGGGCACAAACATCCAAATGTTTTGAGATGGTGTAGTAGGCGGTAGTTGCGGTGGTTTCTTGAAGGAGGAAGAGGTGCTCGAGGTGGCAATTTGTGTGTAGCAATACAGGTTAGAGCGGGTAGTAATCTGGAGAAGATATGGTTTGCTTGCGTATATCAGACGTAGTTGTTTTTACGTCTTCTAGCCCCGACTGGGACGTTCCTTGTAATGCCTTCGGCGATCCAGTATCTTTGACAGTTTTCGCGGAAGTGGCGAGGTTGGTTGACATTGTATTTGTTATAGTAGCAAAATTTGGTGTCTATACAGAAGGGGCTGGCTTTGGTTGATGGTTTGTATGAACTGCTGATTTTCTGATGGAGTTAATGTACTGGAGTTGATGACGGAAGTGAAATTTGAACTTTGAAGCAGTTTGCAATGGTTTTTTGGAAAATGGAGGTAGATGGTGCTTGTGGCAAGGCAATGGAATGGTTAAGTGGTTTGGTTGGAGGATTTGCAGTCTCATAATATTTTAAGGTTCTTAAATATGATCTTTTATATACTTCATAATTGATACATGGTGAATGTTATTGGGAAAAATTGTGGATTAGTATGGATAGGAAAAAAAATGATAAAGCACCATACGTGAAACTGGAAATTGTTCTTTTGAAGACTGGAATAGTAGACTGTTGGCTACATCAGCAAAAGCACTTTACATTTATTTCAGCATACGACTGAATTTTGCAATTTCCTCTGAAGTCTGTGATATAACAGGATTTGAGAAAGAATCATGAATTTGATCTTCAAATGAAATGGAAAAAAAATGTTTATGATGATTATCTTAGGAACTGATATAAATGAAGAGAACGGTTGAGTGGAAATAATATAAAAGGAGGGAGAGAAAAGAAGAGTAAGACATGAAAATTTGGGAAGAGAAGTAGCACGCTTTTTTGTTTACAGACATTTGTTTTTGAGCATAACCATCTTTTTCTCCTATGGCTACAGGTTTCAAAAGCAAAGAAGGGAAAAAGATTAAGGATAGGGATGCATGCTACAGGCTACGCATGAATCAAAATGAAACACATAGCATTTTTGTAGCACATTCTTTTATTTGATTTTCAAAGTTGCGTGAATATGTTTTTGGGGAATGGTAGAACAAACGTGACAGAAGAGTTACAGGGAAGAAGAAAGAAAATGGGAGGAAGAAACTGAGTTTCATGAGTTTATCTAGAACGCGAACCAATGAATTTTGACTAACTGATGGGCGCTCGCGACTTTTTGAATTGGCTAAAAAGTTGCAGCCTATTATAATTACGTTCATTCCACTGTTTTTCTGATTAGTTAGCACTTATGTGCTGCATGATGCAGACGCTTGATCACACAAGCTACATACATGCTTATAATCACCACCAACTAACATTGTCTAAGTATAGATAAAACTAATATGTTTATTTCATCCATGATGTCCATCATTATAGCGGAAAGTTCTACTATCATACTACTTAAGTTTAGCACTTTCCATTTTACTAGTGATCATCGTCAATTTACTTTTAAGCTAAATATTTGTTTATTTTTGTTGTAACAGCACCAAATTACTTATGTATTGGAGAAAATATCAAAAGCAAAGGAAGTTTAAATCAAGCATTTGGCTACTGTGTAAGTAATTTGTTAATGCAAGTATGTATAATGTATCATGGACATGGAAGAGTTGATCAATCAATATGTATGAATTGTTAAGTTTGCATATGTGAGAAGTAGTTTGAATTGTATGTATGAAATATTAAGTTTGAATATATGAACGTTGTTTAAATGATGTTAAAAATATCATGTCATAGTTTACATGTTTGTTGTTTATGAAAATGTGTTATGTTTGTATACATTTGAGAAATAGATAATGATATATATGAATATTGTTTGAATAATATGCATGTATTTAACATTAATGAAAGAACTGAAATGGTGGTAAATGCTATAAAATTGTAAGTGAGACTATAGGGTTTCTCAAACGCTATCAAATTATATCAACAAACGCTATTAGACATGTATAACAAGCGCTATAAGAATGTAATGATAAACGCTATAGGAGTACTAGGAAACACTACAGTAGAAGCTTAGTAAACGCTATAACAACAGGTAAAAAAACGCTATAACAACAGGTAAAAAATCGCTATAATAGGCAGCAGTTGTTTATGATTTCATATAGCGTTTTCATTTAATAGCAAAGACAAACGCTATAAAATATTTATTTTCTATAGCGTTTTTCTCTGTGCTATTTAAAGTTGATGGGCTAACATAGCATGTCGTTACATAGCGTTCTCTGAAACGCTATTTTTGGATATAATAGCGTTTTCGAAACGCTATGAAAACCCAATTTTGTTGTAGTGTTATGTAATTTTGCCATATATATGATATAATATAGCAGTATGTGATGTTAAATGTTTCCATAGCTATGATATAGTGTTGCCATTAGGTGGTAAAATTGTTGCCATAGATTTATGCATGTGGGCCCCACAATTGGATTCTGTGAACCGGGGCTACAGATTTTAGTGGCGATTCCTTAAACCTGGTTACAGATTTTAGTGGGTCTCACATTTTTGTAAATTTAGTACATATGGAAATACCAGTGCTGATGTTGCCTTAGGGTCACAAATGTGTTGCCTTTGACTCTAAGGCAACGCGGCAAAAGGTAACCCCAAAAAAGTGTTGCCACAGATCATTTTTTGCCTACAGCAACACTTTTTGGCACATACTGCATTATTTCTATGGGGTTGTCGTAGGCCATCTATGGGGTTGCCGTAGGCCATCTATGGCGTAGTGTCCGTGTAACACCCCGTATTTTCTGTAAACGTTACAGTAACAAATCAAAGTATACTTAATTTTTAAGAGAAGAATTAAGGGAAGCGGGTTATGCCATTGCGTTCGTCTCGGAATTCTGCTTGAGATAGAGTCCGAGTTTGTGTGAATCGGACTTCGTATGAAGAAGTTATAGCCTTCGGAAGTTTCAGCTCAAATTTAAAAACAACTCGAAACTGAATTCAAAATTCAAAACAGAAACCAGAAGCGGGCTGGGCGGGAAATTTCCCGCCCAGGACCCAGGTCGACCAGGGGTCGACCTCCCCCCTATAGGTCGACCTGGGGGTCGACCTGAGGGTCGACCTGCCCTGTTTTTCCAGATCCGAGGCAGAATTCATTTTTATGTATCCGGGCTAATTTCTGGACCAAATTCATGAGTTCTACGCTATATAAACGCACCCAAACTTCACTTTCTCCACACAACTTCATTACGCCTATACTCTGCCTCAATCCTAATTAAAATAAATCTTATTCTCCATTAAAACAAGTTATAGTTCTTCTTCAAATTGGAGATTCAAATCAAGATAAAGCTTCAAGTTGGACCATAGGCATTCCGCTTCAAGCAACGTCACTCGAATCATAGCAAATTGCCTTTTCTAAACTGATCGCTGTAAGTTCGGTTATTCCATAGATTTGAATGTGTAATTGGAATTGTGAATGTAATGAATCAAAATATATAAATATACCAATTTGCAATTTAATTATCTTTGATTCGTGCTGATGTCAAATCCAACGTTATTTATGCCTTTGGATCTGATTCTCGATTGTGGCCTAGAACTTATTGTGGCTAATTGCCAATGACTATGATTATGGGACTTTTTCCTAAGACTATGACTATGAAACAGTTGCCCATGAAACTTTCGCCTATGACTATGATCCATGACAAAGAGGCTATTACATATGACTATGACTATAAGACTGTTGCCGATGACTATGACTATGATTCATAATTTTGAGACTATTGCATATGATTCATGACTATGAGACTATTACCAAGATTTATGACTATGAGACTATTGCCTATGACAATGATTATGAAACTATTGTGATTAGTCGCCCATGACCATTGTGGTTAATTGCCTATAACTATTGTAGTCGGTGACTTATGCCTATTCCCATTAACCTATTATGTTGTACTTCAAACTGGCATTATGTTGGACTAAATCGCGTATGCCTATTCCCTTAATTATGTTGGATCCCATTTTTTGGGGTGTATCTTGTCTAGTTTATTCCTATTCACTGTTATGTACATCAAACCCATTGGAACTATTATTTTTGTATTTGGTTCATTCTTGCATGGCTATTCTTTAATGTCAATTCTCGTGCTTATCCCCTATTCCTTTCTTTGATACTGTTAGTATCATTTCATGAGTACATATAAAACTTGTGAAATCATGTTATACATACGATTATGATGCGGGGATTAGGCGTAGCTTAATTAAGTTAGTTTGGCTATGTTGGCATAGTCTAAATTGGCTATAATAGTGAATGATTTACATGCATATTAGACTTGGGCATAAGTTGATAAATTTAATTGGCCGCAAAGTGTGTAATTGGCGTGTAAATCAAGTTTTGGACATAAACGGTAAACTAGAATATTAAATCTAGTTTTGACATGAACCGTAAATTGGAATATTAATCTAGATTGGGCATGAATTGTAAAAGGGGAATATTAAATCTAAATTGGTATAAACTGCAAGTTGGGCTGATTGATAGGTAAATCAAGTTTTGGGCATAGAATATAAGTATGCTAATTTGCATCACAAATGAGTATGATCTAGGCTAAATTGATTTACAAAAAATTTATATAAATAATAAATATGTAAATTGAGTAAAAGACGAATATGCCTAACCCGAGGTTAGACTGTGTTGTCGTGTAAAACTACCCGGAACCGACCGGCACATCCAGTGACCACAACAATACCTGTCTAATGTGGGTGGTTAGTGCATCAAGCCCAGAAAGACCCGAGGTTAGACTGAGTTGTGGTGTAAACCTGCCCGGAACTGACCGGCACGTCCAGTAACCACAACTATATCTGTCTAATGTGAGTGGTTGGTGCTTTAATTAATTAATTTATTAATTAAGGCTCATGAATAAATCAAGCTAGAAATGGTGAGTTTAAGTAATTAGGGAAACACTTAACCATAATAACATGTTAACTAGGCAAGTGGGTGAGGTTAAGTAAAATTAGAACACTTAACCGTTACAACATATTATTTAGACAAGTGGGTGATGTTAAGTAAATTTAGAACACTTAACCGTTGTAACATGTTAATTAAGCAAACGATAGGGTTAAGTTAACTAAGGTAACACTTAACCAAAATATATAATGACATGGGGTGGGGTTAAGTAATACAAGAGGAAAACACTTAACCAATTATATAACATGATGCATGGGAAGGGTTAAGTTAACACGAGAACAACACATAAATAATATAACATGATTTGAGGTAGGGTCAAGTCAACACTAGAAGAAAACACTTAACCAACATGACGTGACAGGTGGATAGTTAAGTTAACTTGAATTGATTAATGACACTTGACCAATATAACTTGATGAGTGAATGAGGTTAAGTTAAATGAGAAATACTTAACAAATATAACTTGATGAATGAACAGGGTTAAGTTAATAAATCACACTTAACCAATCCAACATGATAAGCAAGAAAGCTTACGTTAATAAGAACCACTTAACCAACACAACTTGACGAGTAGGAGGTTAAGTACACGTCGGGTTGGTGAATAATATTAGTAAATATAGGCCCACAAAACTTAACCACTATATAAACATGTGGATCGATGGGAGGGTTAAGTACATCTCGTGTAGGTGGGTAATATTAGTACATATAGGCCCACAAACTTAACCATTAAGAAAACATGCTAGAATCGGTGGGGGGTTAAGTACATCTCGTATAGGTGGGTAATATTTGTATATATAGGCCCACAAACTTAACCAGCAGGAAACCCTAGTAACGGGGACCCATTTCAGCAGTAACCCACATAGATGTATCATGGTACCCTAAAACTAGGCAGGGTGGGGCACGATTACTGGGTTGCTTATAAGCGGTCAAAAATAGCGGCAAGGGGTACGCCAGTGTAGGTTCCGACGGTTTACGGGCATGCACATACTCCGGAGTGGAAAAAGCAGGCACTAAGTACCAATAGTTATACACTGTGCATCTTGAATTGTGTCGGGTCGCTATCATAAGGCTTGATACACCTTATGGTGGGGCAAGCACAGAGTATCTACACGCAAGAGAGGGCCGACTGACACAGACACATGGAAAATTAATACAAGTAGGTAGCATAATCCTTAGTTGGACCTAGGTCGCGTAAACCTTGAATCCGAGAAGCGTTCAATAGGTAGCATAAACCCCAGTGGCCCTGGGTAGCATAAACCCTAGTTGAATCTAGTAAGCACTTGATAGTAAACCCTAGATTAGATCTAGGTAATAAACGGAATCCCCATAATAGATGTACACCTGAAGGCAACCACAAATACGGGGATTGGGATCACGTTATCACATGATCACAGATTACTAGTTTGGACACCAGTTAGGTAGTGCAGAGATATAGAAATCAGTATAACAGGGTAGTTGCGAAGCAGAGAAGGAGTAGAAGCGCATTCAGTTTATCAGTACATTCAGTTTATCGGTACATTCAGTTTATCTTGCCATATCCCAAGCTTACCCCATGTTATCGTGTTACTATGGTTTAGTCTTATATTTAGTTTATTCATGTCATGACCGTTTTCCTCGTATAAATACTAAGAATCACTAGACTTACCAGACTTTATGTCTGACCTAGTTTGCTTTCTCCTCTTTTCTTCCGTTCCCACCCCCCTCAGGTAGTCAGGGAGGGAAAAGCTCATCTCATTTTGGGGTCGTTACTCTTTCCGAGCTTGAAGTCTTTGGTGCATTTCTTTGAACTCCATTTTCTACTGCTATGGCTGGCTCATGCTTTATTGGGGAATATCATTGTCAGTTTGTGCTTCTTATATATTAAACAAGACAGTTGCTTTCTGGTAATAAGTTTTGGTGTTGTAAAACAATCTTTGTACAAGTTGTTTTAATCAATAAAGGTTATTTATTTTACGCTGCTTTATTCGTCTGTCTTGTAATTTTTCTGCATCTTGTACTAAAAATGCTCCACCGAAGTTAAGGCATTCCCTTTGTGAGTGACCTTAACGGAGGTGGGGTGTTTCACTTGGTATTAGAGCTGAAGGTTACCAGGTCAGATAAAAGATTTGAAAATTTATTTTCAAAACGGTTTTAAAAGAAGCATTTTCAAAAGAAAAGTTTTGTTTTAAAGTCATATTCCCCAAAGCCGTATGCACTATCTTTTGATCCTCTGTTTGAGTCCTTGTTTCCTTCTTTCCTGAGTCTCCAGGGCTCCTAGCTTTCTGGGAGGTAACCTCATCGCGACATTGTTCCGTAGGCTTGATGAGACTACAACACTTGTCAAAGGGCAAATAAGTGCCTAACTTCCATCTGTAGCCGTAATTTTCTTTCGAGCTTTGTAGGATTCTCCGTGCGATGGAGGCAGCTTCCGAGAGACGTGTCAACAAGTTACACAAGGGTGGCAAAGTTGAGAATAAGGGGGTCTGGCTAAGGAGCACCACACAAGGATGAAAAACCCATGGATATGGACATGGTTCACAAAGGAGGGGAGGAAAGAATTGTAAAACCTAAAACAAGAGGAAGTATCTTTATTTTGGTATAACGGGTCATATAATTAAGGGCAAGGCAAGAACAAGGGACAGGATTTTCCGGAAGGCGAGTGCATGCTCTCACCGCCAGCATACCTAAGAGAGAAAGGCAGTAAGATTTCGGTTGAAAGACTTTTTCCTTTTTGATTATCCTGTTAGTACTCCTTCCGATTTTAGTGCTTCACATCCGTGTATATATATATATATATATATATATATATATATATATATATATATATATCTGCTTCCATAGTTGAGTCTCTGCACCCTAGATATTGTGTAGTAGAGGATCCCATTATAGTCTCAAATCCAATTGTTGTTTCGACCCATTTATCTTTGACTTGTGAGGATTTGAGAATAGTTATATTGATGCTTATGTTTTTGGGATATGGTTTGATTCTAGGCATTGATTGGTTAGCTAGTAATTATGAAACAAGGGTAGTTTTAGACTTTAGACTTGCCTTGGGAATACCCTTGAGATTTCGTACGATCCTAAGGGATCAGTTTGTCTTAGCTACCTAGAATCACTTACTTATCTATCGACGATTTTCGATCTGTTGAGGTAGTCCATGAGCACGCAAGATGTTTTGACTAGGGTAGGGGTTTTCCCCCTAAAAAACTCGAGACAGACTTCCGCATGTATCTAGATGACACTGCAAAGCCAGTTATGCGATCAACGATAATTCTGGAGCAAGATTGGCGAGGATAGCCAGAGTCGGTAAAGTGCTCAATTGTTTGGTTGTTTTGTTAATATCATTTCACATAGATCGTCCAAATTCGGAGGAGGTATCCCTTGGGTGCTTGTATGATATTGCTTTAGGCCTTTGGGGCTTGTGCTTGAGGGATGTCGAGTTTGACTAGGATGGTTTGCGTGAGAAATAAATGGTTGGGGGCTGGCACCCTAAGTTAGACTGACCTTAAGAGAGGTAATAAGCACATAGTAACCATTAGCTTTTGACCCTCAGATTTGCAGCATGATGAATAGGCTAAGTAGAGGAGAGACCTCTAATCATCTTAGGTATATACACTTGGTATCATGATTAACATATGTTTTATCTTGGAAAGATAGTTCGACTACGTTGGATACCCTCTAGCATAGTAAGTGATCGAAGGCCTATCTTTACTAGTGGGTTTTGGAAAGGGAGGTCAAGAAGCTTCGCAACCATGAAGTTAAGTTAGATAAGGTACAATGGAGTGAAGCTCAAGAAGATGCGACTTAGAAGACTGAAGACTAGATACGCGCATCTTACCCTTTTTGAGGGTATATCCTTGATTCCTCTTTTTCTGAAAAATCTATTTGTATGATAGTCTTTAGCTTTTAAGTATATCCTCTCGATCATATCCTCGATCCTTAGGTAGAAGCCAATGAATGTAAACATGTGTTTGAGAAATGTTATGTTTGGTGGATGCAAGTGGTTACAAGTGTTTGCTAGTGGTTGCTCGTGGATGCATATACACACATTAGGCACTAGATCGACTCAGTCACTTTCATGTTTGCATATGCATATATGTATTTGTATATGGATTAAAACTTGATGTGTTATCATATGGATGTTGCATATGGATGAATGAATATGCACGCATATAGTACTTACATGACTAGGGATAATTGCATACATGATGGACTCATGGCACTGACATAATTCGCATTAAGGAGGTCAACTGAATCAGTAGACCGCCTGATTTTACATTTGATAAGGACATGTACACACACTATGTATAGAATCATGAAAGCATTAGAAATCCTTTTAGGAACAATTGATGTCTGTGATTGAATGGTTGAGTAGATGGATGCTGGATGTTAGGATACATTCTTCTTAACTTGAAGATTTCGGGGACGAAATCCTTTAAGGAGGGGAGAATGTAACACCCTGTTTTTTCGGTAAACGTTAATGTAACAAATCAAAGTATAATCAATTTTTAAGAGAAGAATTAAGGGAAATAGTTTATGCCATTGCGCTCATCTCGGAATTCTGCTTGAGATAGAGTCCAAGTTTGCGTGAATCGGACTTCGTATGAAGAAGTTATGGTCTTCGGAAGTTTTAGCTCAAATTTAAAAACAGCTCGAAACTGAATTCAAAATTCAAAATTCAAAACAGAACCCAGAAGCGGACTGGACGGGAAATTTCACGCCCAGGACCCAAGTCGACCAGGGGGTCGACCTCCCCCCTGTAGGTCGACCTGGGGGTCGACGTGCCCTATTTTTCCAGATCCGAGGCAGAATTCATTTTTATGTATCTAGGCTGATTTCTGGACCAAATTCATGAGTTCTACGCTATATAAACGCCCCCAAACTTCACTTTCTCCACACAACTTCATTACGCCTATACTCTACCTCAATCCTAATTAAATAAATCTTATTCTCCATTAAAACAAGTTATAGTTCTTCTTCAAATTGGAGATTCAAATCAAGATAAAGCTTCAAGTTGGACCATAGGCATTCCGCTTCAAGCAACGTCACTTGAATCATAGCAAATCGCCTTTTCTAAACCGATCGTTGTAAGTTCGGTTATTCCTCAGATTTGATCGTGTAATTGGAATTGTGAATATAATGAATCAAAATATAGAACTATACCAATTTGCAAGTTAATTATCTTTGATTTGTGCTTATGTCAAATCTAACGTTATCTATGTCTTTGGATCTGATTCTCAATTGTGGCCTAGAACTTATTGTGGCTAATTGCCAATGACTATGATTATGGGACTTTTGCCTAAGACTATGACTATGAAACTGTTGCCCATGAAGCTATCGCATATGACTATGATTCATGACAAAGAGACTATTACATATGACTATGACTATAAGACTATTGCCGATGACTATGACTATGATTCATAATTTTGAGACTATTGCATATGATTCATGACTATGAGACTATTACCAAGATTTATGACTATGAGACTATTGCCTATGACAATGATTAAGAAACTATTGTGATTAGTCGCCCATGACCATTGTGGTTAATTGCCTATAACTATTATAATCAGTGACTTACGCCTATTCCCATTAACCTATTAGGTTGTACTTCGAACTGGCACCTATGCTTATTCTCTTAATTATTTGGATCCCATTTTTTTGGGGTGTAACTTGTCTAGTTTATTCCTATTCACTGTTATGTACATCAAACCCATTGGAACCAATATTTTTGTATTTGGTTCATTCTTGCATGGCTATTCTTTTATGTCAATTCTCGTGTTTATCCCGTATTCCTTGCTTTGATACTGTTAGTATCATTTCATGAGTACATAGAAAACTTGTGAAATCATGTTATATGTACGATTATGATGCGGGGATTGGGTGTAGCTTAATTAAGTTAGTTTGGCATAATAAATATGTTGGCATAGTCTAAATTGGCTATAATAGTGAATGATTTACATGCATATTAGACTTGGGCATAAGTTGATAAATTTAATTGGACGAAAAGTGTGAAATTGGCGTGTAAATGAAGTTTTGGACATAAACGGTAACAAGAATATTGAATCTAGTTTTGACATGAACCGTAAATTGGAATATTAATCTATATTGGGCATGAATTGTAAAAGGGGAATATTAAATCTAAATTGGTATAAACTGCAAATTGGGCTGATTGATAGGTAAATCAAGTTTTGGGCATAGAATATAAGTATGTTAATTTGCATGACAAATGAGTATGAACTAGGCTAAATTGATTTACGGAAAATTTACATAAATAATAAATATGTAAATTTAGTAAAAGACGAATATGCCTAACCCAAGGTTAGACTGAGTTGTGGTGTAGAACTGCCCAGAACCGACCGGCACATCCAGTGACCACAACAATACCTATCTAATGTGGGTGGTTAGTGCATCAAGCCTAGAAAGACGCACGGTTAGACTGAGTTGTGGTGTAAACCTGCCCGGAACCGACCGGCACATCCAGTAACCACAACAATATCTGTCTAATGCGAGTGGTTGGTGCTTTAATTAATTAATTAATTAATGCTCATGAATAAATCAAGCTAGAAATGGTGAGGTTAAGTAATTAGGGAAACACTTAACCGTAATAACATGTTAACTAGGCAAGTGGGTGAGGTTAAGTAAAATTAGAACACTTAACCATTACAACATGTTAATTAGACAAGTGGGTGAGGTTAAGTAAATTTAGAACACTTAACCATTGTAACATGTTAATTAAGAAGATGATAGGGTTAAGTTAACTAAGGTAACACTTAACCAAAATATATAATGACATGTGGTGGGGTTAAGTAATACAGGAGGAAAGCACTTAACCAATTATATAACATGATGTATGGGAAGGGTTAAGTTAACACGAGAACAACACTTAACCAATATAACATGATTTGAAGTAGGGTCAAGTCAACACCAGAAGGAAACACTTAACCAACATGACGTGATGGGTGGATGGGTTAAGTTAACTTGAATTGATTAATGACACTTGACCAATATCACTTGATGAGCGAATGGTGTTAAGTTAAATGAGAAATACTTAACCAATATAACCTGATGAATGAACAGGGTTAAGTTAATAAATCATACTTAACCAATCCTACATGATAAGCAAGAAAGGTTAAGTTAATAAGAACCACTTAACCAACACGACTTGACGAGTAGGAGGTTAAGTACACGTCGGGTTGGTGGGTAATGTTAGTAAATATAGGCCCACAAAACTTAACCATTATATAAACATGCTTGGATCGATGGGAGGGTTAAGTACATCTCGTGTAGGTGGGTAATATTAGTACATATAGGCCCACAAACTTAACCATTAAGAAAACATGCTAGAATCGGTGGGGGGGTTAAGTACATCTCGTATAAGTGGGTAATATTTGTATATATAGGCCCACAAACTTAACCAACAGGAAACCCTAGTAACGGGGACCCATTTCAGCAGTAACCCACATAGATGTATCATGGTACCCTGAAACTAAGCAGGGTGAGGTACGATTACTTGGCTGATTATAAGCGGTCAAAAAGAGCGGTAGGGGTTACGTCAGTGTAGGTTCCGACGGTTTACGGGCGTGCACGTACTTCGGAGTGGAAAAAGCAGGCACTGGGTACAAGTAGTTATACACTGTGCATCTTGAATCGTGTCGGGTCGCTATCATAAGGCTTGATACACCTTATGGTGGGGCTAGCACAGAGTGTCTACATGCAAGAGAGGGCCGACTGACACAGACACATGGAAAATTAATACAAGTAGGTAGCATAATTCTTACTTGGACCTAGGTCGCGTAAACCTTGAATCCGAGAAGTGTTCAATAGGTAGCATAAACCCCAGTGCCCCTGGGTAGCGTAATCCCTGGTTGAATCTAGTAAGCACTTGATAGTAAACCCTAGATTAGATCTAGGTAATAAATGGAATCCCCATAATAGATGTACACCTGAAGGCAACCGCAAATACAGGGATTGGGATCATGTTATCATATGATCATAGATTACTAGTTTGGACACCAATTAGGTAGTGCAGAGATATAGAAATTGGTATAACAGGGTAGTTGCGAAGCAGAGAAGGAGTAGAAGCGCATTCAGTTTATCTTTCCATATCCCATGCTTACCCCATGTTATCGCGTTACTATGGTTTAGTCTTATATTTAGTTTATCCATGACATGACCCTTTTCCTCGTTTAAATACTAAGAATCACTGGACTTACCAGACTTTATGTCTGACCTAGTTTGCTTTCGCCTCTTTTCTTCCGTTCCCCACCCCTCCAAGGTAGTAAGGGAGGGAAAAGCTCAGCTCATTTTGGGGCCGTTACTCTTTCCGAGCTTGAAGATTCTTTGGTGCATTTCTTTGAACTCCATTTTCTACTGCTATGGCTGGCTCATGCTTTATTGGAAATATCATTGTCAGTTTGTGCTTCTTATATATTAAACAAGATAGATGCTTTATGGTAATAAGTATTGGTGTTGTAAAACAATCTTTGTATAAGCTGTTTTAATCAATAAAGGTTATTTATTTTTTGCTGCTTTATTTGTCTGTCTTGTAATTTTTCTGCATCTTGTACTAAAAATGCTCCACCGAAGTTAAGGCATTCCCTTTGTGAGTGACCTTAACGGAGGTGGGGTGTTTCAGCCCGGGCAGGTTGTTACATTTAGTATCAGAGCATAAGTCACCAGATTATAGGGAAATTATACATATGAGAGGCGTGTTTGTATTTTGAAAAAGTTTTTCAAACTATATTTATGTAGTATATTTATTTATTTACCCCCAATAAGTGTACGCAACTATACTAGACAACTTTATTGTTTTCTTCCCTTTTCAGCTTAAATACTATTTCAGGAGTATCCGCTAAAGGATTCTTCCTTTTCTTTTGCAGATAGTAGAATGGATTAAAACCCTTCCGTAGGGAAACCAGGCAGGACCTCAGTATTTTCCAGAATGGTTCCAACAGTAAGCCCATACCGTGGAGCAATTCCCTGTTGCTAATCCCGCCCCAGTGGTGCCTGTAGCTCCTAATGCTGAGGTAGCCTTTGATTTTCCCCGATTCTGTAAGAATATCGCAAGCCTTGGTGGAAAACCATTCTTCGAAACAGAAAGCTTTATGGATGCTCAAACCTGGATAATGGACTGTAAAAGGATTTTTGGAGCCACTGGATAGTCAGATGAAGTTAAAAGGAGAATTATGGCCTGGCACTTAAAAGGTGAAGCCCTTGAATGATGGAACCTAGTATCTGGAGAGAACGAGGGCCGAGTATTTACACGGTTTAATTCAAGACTCGCTTTAAAGCAAAGTTTCTACCAAATGCTGAGATGACAATCTAATTATAGAAATTTATCCACCATAAACAAGGAAATATGAGCCTGCGAGAGTAAGTGGGTAAATTAACCTAACTGTGTAAGTTTGGTAAGGGTTTGGTGGATACCCCAATAAGCAAAGATTTAAGGTTAATTAAGGGGTTGAACTCCCATTAAAGGATACTTTGTTAGCGCAAGTGACATTCAGAGAAACCTTTGAAACATTAGTAGAGATAGCCATTTTGTGCCCAACTTAAGGATCTAAGAGTATAAGAATGATGAGAAGGGAGAAGAAAATTCCGGTCCTAATAAAAATAAGAAGAAAGAGTGGTGGAAGATAAGAAGAAAGGGGGTAAGTTTAAGAAAGAAGCTAAGACTTGTATGAGGTGCAACCACAAGTCCCATGAGGCTAAGGATTTCAAGACTGCTTTGGCAAAGAAAGGGTTTAAGGGAAAGGGCTACAATTATCACAAGGAAGGAAAGTTGTCTAGAGATTTACCAATGCCTAAGGTTATTCAGAGCGACCAGAATTATTCGTTAGAAGCAACACTGTCACAGAGCTGACCCCTAAGTAATCAAGGTCAACCCGCACTTGAAGGTATAACTTCTATTTTAGGAATTTATGTATACACCTTCTTTGACTCGAGAGCGAACCATTCTTTTATATCTAAGAGACTAGTTGATTTGTTGAACCTTCCCTTATTTATCACTTGCAATCCGATAGAGGTGGCCAACCCTATTGGAGGAACTAAGTATCTTGAATTGATCTGTAAAGACCTAGTATTGGATATCGACAATGTCGAATTCCTCTATGAAGCGTATGCTTGGATTTTATGGTGTTTGACCTTATCCTAGGTATGGATTGGTTATCGTTTTATGGGGTCGTCCTAGATTGTGACAAGAGAATCGTTCATCTTAGGAGCCAAAGAGGACATAGTCTGAAAATTCCTTGTAACGTTAGAAACAAGGATAGATCCATGTTATATATCTTATCTCCTAGTTTGGAAGGGCTATCTTTGGTCCCTATAGTATATGAGTTCTTGGACATCTTTAAGGAAGTCACGGGACTATCTCCCCATAGAGAAATCTCTTTTTGTGTTGACCTAGAGAAGGATGCTCGACCAGTAGCTTTACCCTTAACGCGTATGGTGTCAAAAGAAAGGAGGGAGTTAGATAAACATATTTTAGAATTACTTCAAAAAGACTTTATTCAACGAAGTATGTCCGAATGAGGTGCACCTGTTGTGTTTTCCACCAAAGCGGAAGGATGTCTAAGACTTTTAGTAGATTATAGGGAGCTTAATTAGCTAATAAAAAAGAATAAGTACTACTTACCAGAATTGATGATATGTTTGACCACTTGGGAGGTGCCCAAGTATTTCCCAATTAGACCTTGCAATTGGATTTCACCAACTGAGAATTTTGGAAGACAGTAATAATAAAACCACATTTAGGATGCCAGATGGATTGTTCCAATGGGAAGTTATTCCCCTTGGACTGACAATTGCACCCGCCTTCTTTGTTGACCTCTTGAATAGAGTGCTTAGGGGCATTCTGAATAAGATTGAGGTAGTTTTCATAAATGATGTCCTTATATTTTCAAAGGACCAAAAAGAGCATGAAAGTCACTTAAAGCAGGTCCTAAGGATATTAAGAGAGAACGAGTTAAAATTCAAAATTTTGAAATGTCATTTCTAGAGAGAATAAGTTAGATTTTTGGGACATATCGTGTCAAACAAAAGCTTGACAGTAGACCCCGCGAAGATCGAGGCAATTAAGGAATGGAGAGTATCTCGAAATGTTATGGAGGTGAGAAACTTTCTTGGATTGGTTGGATATTACCAAAAGTTTATTAAAGACTTCACAAGGATTGCTACTCCTTTAACTCAACTAACAAAGAAAAACTTGGTATTTTCTTGGGGTAATAAGTGCGATGCAGATTTTAAGAAATTAAAGGAAATATTGACTAGCGCGCCAGTATTTATTATACTCGATGGCTTGAAGATGTTCACGATTTACACTGACGCATGCAGAACCAGTTTAGTAGTGGTTCTTATGCAAGAAGGAAGAGTTATTGCTTATGCCAGTAGGAAACTCAAGGACCCCGAGAAGAGATATCTAGTTCTTGACCTAGAGTTAGCCACAATAGTGTTAGTCTTAAAGATATGAGGCATTATCTTTTAGGGGAGAAGTTTGAACTTTTTACTGAACACAAATCCCTAAAATGTTTATTCTCTAAATGTGACCCTCAATTTAAGACAACAACAATGGATGGAATACATTGCCTCTTTTGATTTTATGATCCAGTATACCCTAGAAAAAGGGAATGTCATAGCAGATGCGTTGAGTAGAAAACATGCATCTTTGAATGGAAACAGTTGGAGTTTCTCTCTCAATTTAACTTGCAATCCCCACCAGTAACTTCTATGGAGTTATGCTTATTAGATCCACTCTAAGAGAAAGGATTTAGAATAAGCAAGACCTTGACAAAGAAACAAGAAACTTAAAGGTGAAAGTGGGGAAGGAGACCTTTTCCCATTCAGTCAGATATCCATTAGGTGACGATGGAATTTTGCTTAGCGATGGACGACTTTGCATCACTAAGGATGAGGAGTTAAGAAAGGAAATTTTAGAGGAGTGCCATAGGTCGAGGATTACCATACACCCTGGTGGAGATAAAATGTATAAAGATATGAAGAGGAATCTCCATTGGGAAGGGATGAAAAGGGAGAAAGCTGAGTTTATATCCAAGTGTTTAACATGCCAAAAAGTGAAAGCGGAGCAAGGAAAACATGGAGGATTACTATTACCTTTAGAAATTCCCATGTGGAAGTGATAACTTATTTCCATGGATTTTATGGATGGAATTCTAAGAAGTCAGAAAGGAAATGAGGCTATTTGGGTTTTAGTAGACCGTTTGACCAAGAGTGCTCACTTTATACCAATCAAAAAGAATAGGACTGCAGCTTCATTGACCTAGTTGTATGTCAAAGAAATAGTCAGATTGCATGGTATACCATCTATACAGTGAGCGATCGAGACCCCTTATTCACGAGTGAATTTTGCAGAAGTTTACAAGCAGCATAGGGAACGACCCTCAACTTAAGTACAACTTATCAACGGCGAATCGATGGCCAGACGAAAAAGAGTAAACTAAATCCTAGAAGACTTGCTCATAGCTTGCGTTATCGACTTTGTAAGAGTTTGGAAGCAGCATCTACCACTCGTGGAATTTACTTATAATAATAGTTTTCAAGCGACGATTGGTATGGCCCCTTTTGAATCCTTTACGGGAAGCCATGCAAATTGCCAACTTGTTGGTGGGAAACTACCAACAAGGTTCTACTCGGACCAGGCTTTGTCCGTGATTCCACGGAGAAGATTTCTTTGATTAGGCAGAGGATGAAGGTAGCCCCAAGACCGCTAGAAATCATATGCGGATAAAAGGAGGAGGGAACTTGAGTTCAGATTTATATTCGCAGGATCCTGATTTATAGCTGGAACGATGCTCGGAAAGCTCTGTATCCGTGTATCACTTTCAGTTGTGTTTTGTATATTTTTCCGCTGCTATGTAATTTATTGTAATCTCTGTTATTTATAGAATGTAATTTATTCATTTATACTCTGTATATTCTTGTATTTGATGGAATTGTTGTAATAACAATGAAATGTTCTTCCGTCTGCGTTCTATTTTGTCCTGTTCTCAAAGTATCCGCTCTTTCCTTCACGGGGAAGTTACGGGTCCTTACATCTTCATCATCTTCTTTTGGTCGGTAAGGGTCATTTTTGATATCTAGTGATCTGACAATCATAGGCGTACAAAGCGGTATGCTTTATCCATTTGAAAACACTTCAGGATTTTCTCAATGTAATTTGATTGATGGATTAATGTGCCCTTTTTACTATGCTCAATCTATAGACCAAGACAGTATTTGGTTTTACCAAGATCTTTCATTTCAAATTCTTGATTTAAGTAATCTATTGTTTCATTGATCTCTTCTGGAGTTCCAATCAAATTTATATCATCAACATATAACGCTAAGATAGCAAATCCCTTTACCGATTTCTTTATAAAGACACACAGACAAATGAGATTGTTTTTGTATCCAGCTTTTACTAAATATTCACTAAAACGGTTATACCACATTCTTCCAGATTGTTTCAAACCATATAGTGATCGTCTCAATTTTAATGAATACATTGACTTTGATTTTGTTTCAGGCAATTTATATCTGTTTGGGATTTTCATGTAAATATCGGTATCTAATTCACCGTATAGATAAGCGGTCACAACATTAGTCAATCTTATGTCAAGATTCTCAGAAACTACAAGGCTTATTAAATATCGAAGTGTTATGACATCCATAATAGGAGAGTATGTTTCTTTGAAGTCAAAACCTGGTCTCTGCAGGAAACCTTGTGCAATAAGCCTTGCTTTGTATCTCACAACTTCATTTTTATCATTTCGTTTTATAACGAATACCCATTTGTAACTGACTGGTTTAACACCTTCTAGTGTTTTCTCTATTGATCCAAACACACCATGTTTTTGAAGTGAATCTAGTTCAACCTGAATAGCTTCTTTCCACTTTGGTCGATCATGTCTTTTTCGACATTCATTTATGGTAGTTGGTTCAATATCATTGTCCTCATTATAGTCATGAATTTCAGTTATTTCAATAGCTACTGCGAATGAGAATACATCATCAATTGTTATTTTACTTCGATCCCACATTTCTCCATAATTCATATAGAATATTGAGATCTCATTATTATTAGGTACCATTTCATTTTCGGAAGCTTCTACTATTTCTTCTGTGATAATAGTTCCTTCACCGATTTTAGGAGAATTGGAATTTTCTTTTGAGTTATCCTTTGGATCACTTACAACCTCTTCAGGAGATTTGTTAATTGATGATTTTTCATTAGACTTTCTTTTTCTAGGCGCCAAGTCTTTTGAACCCATCGGTCTTCCACATTTTTGTCTGGCTTTAGATTCATTTGCTGCTATTGGTCCTTTGGGGACTTCAATTCTAGCTGGTGTATTTGTTGCTGGAATATGAGATTTAGTTATTTTCGCAGCATCATTAAATGCATCTGGCATTTGATTTGCAATATTTTGAATATGCAAAATTCTTTGTACCTCGTATTGACATTGTTTGGTACGTAGATCCAAATGATACATAAAAAGATTATTCCATGAAATTTCACGCCGTTCTACTGGAACGGTCTTTTCTTCCCCTAACGGCGAGAAATTTGACTCATCAGATTTGCAATCTGCAAATCTTGCAGTAAAGACATCACTTGTAAGAGATTCAAGATAACAAATTATTGAAGGTGAGTCAAATCCCACATAAATTCCCAGCATTCTTTGAGGACCCATTTTAGTACGAAGTGGGGGACTAATGGGTACATGCACAACGCAACCAAATTTTCGTAGATGTGAAATGTTTAGTTAGGATCCAGTTAAAAGCTGTGATGGTGAAAATTGACAATAAGCCATTGGTCTAATTTTAATCAATTTGGATGCCTGAAAGATTGCATGTCCCCAAGCTGAAACCGACAACTTTGTTTGCATAAGTTAAGGTCTTGCAATAAGTTACAAACGCTTAATTAATGATTCTGCTAGACCATTTTAAGTATGAACATGAGCTACTGGATGTTCAATTTCAATTCCCAGTAATAAACAATAATTATCAAATACTTGAGAAGTGAATTCTCCTGCATTATCTAGTCGTATTGATTTGATTTGATAATCGGAGAAATGTGCTCTTAATTTAATTATTTGAGCAAGTAATTTGGAAAATGCCATGTTTCTAGTAGATAACAAACATACATGTGACCAACGAGTTGATGCATCAATTAACACCATAAAGTATCTAAATGGCCCGCAAGCTGGATGAATTGGACCACATATATCACCTTGAGTTCTTTGCAAAAATGTTGGAGATTCAGAGGTGATCTTACTGTATGAAGGTCGAGTAATTAATTTTCCTTGTGCACATGCTGTACACATGTAATCATTTGGTAAATTCAACTGATTTAGTAAATCATGCCTATTTGAGTTCTTGGCAATTTTACGCATCATAGTTGATCCAGGATGACCTAAACGATCATGCCAAAGAATCAATTTCTTTGTACCTGTGAGCTTCTAGCTCATGTTTATAAAATAAGATTCAATTATGCCTATTTTGGTAAAGTATAATCCAGTTGAAATTGTACCAAATTTTTCTAAAATAAGCTTCTACCTTTCAATTTTAGAAATAACACAAAGATATTCTTTATTGATTTTATTTATAGTTTCAATAGGATATCCGTTCATTCTTATATTTTTGAAGCTAAGCAAATTTCTTTTAGAATTGCTTGAATATAGTGCATTTTGAATGAATATATGTGTACCATTTGGTAACAATATATGGACTCTTCCGGACCTTTCAATTATATTGGCTGAACCAACTATAGTTGAAACTTTGTATGAAACATTTTCAGATAAATCAGAGAAAAACTTCGTCTTTTTCAATATCGTATGAGTAGTTCCACTATCAACCAGACATACATCATCACTTAAACACTGTCGATCCATACCTTTAGAATTAAAAACAATACAACTAGTTAATAACTGAAATAACATATAAATATAGATAAATGTCCATGAGAATAAACTACTTATAATGTCTAACGTTACATATTATTTCTGCAATTCCATAAGAACAAACTAAAAAGAAAGGCAATTAAACAAAAGTTTCAGAATAATACATGTTGAAAGGAAGCGAAACAAAATAAAAATCACATAGTGAGCTTCAGGCTACTTATTTGTTGGTTCAGTCATATATTCGAATATTGCATTCAAATTTTCGTCGCTGAATAAATTTCCATCATAATCTTCAAAGAAATCATCTAACTTCAGGTTAGCATTATCGGACAATCCCTCGATATTGTTTGTCTTGATATTTTTTGATTTATGATATTCTTCTACTATTTTCTTTGATGATCTGCAAGTACGTGACCAATGACCAATGCGCCCACATCTATAGAAAATTTCCTCATAATGCTTTTTATTTTCTACAGCTGAATTATTATTGTTTTTAGACTCATTTTTCTTTTGCTACTTTTTGAAATCAGTAGTTTTGTTGCCCTCAAAACCACCATAACCACCTCTGCTGGGGTTGTATCCACGTCCACATCCTCGTCCTCATCCACGACCATGTCCTTTATTTCTGCCTCTGCCACGACCTCTTCCGGAGTGGGCAAAATTAGCATTAACTTCTGGTAATGCGGCTGAACCAGTTGGTCTTAAGGAATGATTTTTAAGAAGCAATTCATTGTTTTGTTTAGCAATCAACAAACATTCAATGAGTTCAGAATATTTTATAAAATGATGCTCTCGATATTGCTGCTGTAGGAGCACATTCGAGGCATGAAATGTTGAAAAGGTCTTTTCCAACATTTGCGCATCATCTACCTTTTCTCCACATAATTTTAGTTTAGAAGTAATTCTAAACATAGCGGAATTATATTCTCTTACAGTTTTAAAGTCTTGAAACCTCAGGTTCAACCACTCTTGCCTTGTGTTTGGAAGTACGACCGTCTTCTAGTGGTCATAATGCTCCTTCAGGGAGTTCCATAAGTGAAGAGGATCTTTTCCAGTTAAATATTCTGATTTTAGATCATCGTAGATGTGACATCTTAAAAATATTAGAGCCTTTGCTTTGTCCTGCTGGGACATATTATTACCATCTTTAATGGCATTCTCTAAACATTGAGATTGCAAGTGGATCTCGGCATCCAGTATCCATGACAAATAATTGTCTCCAGAAATGTCCAATGCTTTAAATTCAAGTTTAGCAATGTTTGACATTTTGCTAACTACACAAAAAAAAAATTGCAGATGCTTAATTAAACAAAATTCACAGATCAGCATACATGTTCTATAATTGTCAAAATGAATTAACAAATTAACGAACAGACAAAATAATGAAACTATAGTACTATTATATCATAAAAAATATGCAGATCTCGTAAAATAGAATATGACCGTAGACATACATGTATTAAATTGAATATATTACGACACAGAATCATAAAAATAATAATAATAATAATATCCAAATCTACAAGTCTTTCTACATTTACAATGAACTTATCACAATAATGAAACAATACAAATTGTCAAGGAGCCATACACCATGTTACATAACAAAAATAATGGCCACAGTAGTACATATGTTGGCTAACAAGCAGCTTGCTTGTATTGGAAGATGAAAAATCATATAAAAGTAAGCCATACATGGAAATGTAATTCTAAATATTTAAAGCATCTCATCTGGCGAGATGAAGCATTACAGTAAAGTAGTAGGATAAAATAAAAATCAGAAGAGGTAGTCTCTTATTACAAAGTTGATGCTATACAACAAGCATTAGATTAAATAAGAAGCAACCTATAGTTTACATATATGCATACCTATTAGCAATGACTTCTATGTTATTGAAGAGATAAAGTAGCAAATGAAGATGTATGGCGTATGGGTAAAAGATCCATATATAATATTATAAAAAGAAATTGAATGAATCTTCCTTAAAAAATATTCGGTATACCATAATACCATGTCAAATATGAATAGGTGGATATCTAAAAACTACTAAGCTAAAAAATAGGAATACTCAATAGTAAGAAAATAGCCGATCTAATTATATATTATAATAATATATAGCATCGTGTTGATAACTTGTTATAAAATAAAACGGAACAGATAATAAAAGAAGCTATCAGAAAGAACATAAAAAATAAGGGAGAGACATTTTATTCCTCTTGGTTCAGTGTACATACTTCTATTACATTGGCTCCTTTATATATAGACTTTGGAGCTGATGTTAGCCTTATTCTCATAATGTGAGACTAAATAGAATATAACAAATGCATATTCACTTATATGTATTACAACAGAATCATAATTATAAAAGTTATCGCAAGCATTATACTATGCCATTGTGTTAACACTTAATACTCGTTAATGTTTGTTATATTAATACTTGTTAATTCCATATATATTGATGTTTATTTACGCTCGTTAATGCTATATTATGGATTAACTCTTATGATCCTTACGCAAGTAATAACTATATTATATCGAATTTGATTAGCATTTGTCATATACTATTTCCTATAAGTTGCTACTCCTTTTTGTCGATGATAAAGATGGAGAAAACTATATAGCATATATACAGGGGGAGCCCAGGTAAAATTTATACTATTTTTATGTGAACACACACACACATATATATATCTTAAGTCGTATATAGTTGTCATTGTCAAAAGGGGGAGATTGTTAGAACCTCCATTTTTGGACTAGATTTTGATTACGACAACTATATATTGACGATATTATCCGCTGACATTTTCTACCGGAAAAAAAAGAGAAGAATATAGTCTAAATACACGAAGATCCGACAGGAAGATATATTGGTATATTTGTAGTAAATTCGAGTCAGTATTTGGATAGCAATTATTGTTAAAATCTCTATGATAGTGTATATGTATATATAATTATAAATTCTATTTTCAAATAGGTTGGAAAACATATGCAGAGTCTTGTGCATCAGACGTCTGATTTGAAAATTCAGACATCTGACTACTAAGTATTTGAATATACGAGTTTTAATATTCAGACATTTGAAATTTCAATTCAAACGTCTGAATATGCTAACTTGTGCACGTGCACACCAATTTTCAAATACTAGCCTTTTTTAGACTTCTGAATTATAAATTCAAAAGGCTGAACTGAAGGTTTGCGATCTTTTTAAAGAGTTATAACTCTTTAATTCAAAAGTTATGACTATATCTTTTGATCAAATCTTTTCACGAATAATTGCAACCTTTTTTGATTATAAGTACACTTTAGAGTCATTTGTTTCAACTACGAATTTTCTTGAATTATCTGTTCTTTGATTCTGAACTATTTTCTATTTTATATTCACTTGTAACCTCAAATATTCAATAATTCGTGATTATAACTCACTTTCCTTCCCTGTTCTTCGCTTGCTTTCAAATATATATACAAATGAGAAGATTATAGGAAGGGTATACTCAAATTGTGACTTATCTACGTTACTAAGAACACATATACAGTCAAAACTATTTTTTGTATTTGTTTGAAGTTCTATTTCGTTGTTCAGGCAAGAAATCATCTTCGGCTGTTGAGGCGAAATCACGTTCTGCTGCTTAAGTCCCTGTTATGTTGGTCAGGTCCCTGTTCTATTGCTCAGGTGTTGTAATACCTTTTCCTCCAGGTTAAGTGAGGGTGTTGATTTGTGAAATTCCAAAAGAAGTCTGTGACTGGACGTAGGACGGTGCTCCGAACCAGTATAAAAATTTCAGTTGTTCATTACTTTATTTACCGCATTATCCTATTAAATATTTACTTGCATATATCAAGAATAATATATCACACTATCAAAACTTCTGTATATACACGTATGTCTATATTACTCAATCCTACTCTCTTTTTTTCACGACCCACCGTAAATACATGTCGCGCCTGCCTTCCTGGAACCTTCCTATGGTTTCCACGCTCCGACTCTAGGATAGTAAAGGGTTAGTGTGGGATCCAAGGTAGGACAAGTCATGTTACGAAAGTACTCGTAGTGCCAATACTGCAAAATCTCTCAAAACCCAGTAAACGAAGACGTCCTAGGCCTAATGACACACTAATGATCCAACCCCTATACAAGTAGGCTAATATTGGTGTACCCCACTTATACACACTAGTGCTAGTGTCGAATGAAAACTGTGCAACAACCGCCACATAACCACAAGGTAGAGTGTTCAAGGTGTTTGAAAATAAATAAATTTCCTATCATGTATAAAACAAAAGGTCTAAGAATCTCTAAATGATTATCTGTAAGATGTACATGTACTAATTACTATATTGCTTGTTTTATGTACGAGCATCTAATATGGAAACTAGAAGTGATGCCACCGTGTAAGTCAAGAAGTGAAAGTAAACTAGCCAAAAGGTCATCCTCATACTGCTCATCATATGGTAAGGTTCCACCCCGACCGATGGCTGTACCAGTAAGCATAGTAGTCTAATGAGGTGAAAACCAACTTTGCAAAACTAAAGTGGAATGTATGTGTAGTTTTCCACCAACAAGCGGCCAATACATCACATCACTAAACATCATTATTTAAAAGGTTTTCGATACCTATTTAAATAATTATAAATTATCAATAGTGAATAAAATGAGTACACAAATTAGTACATAAGTATATATGGAAAAACATGCTCAAAAAGTCTTCGAATCCGATATCATGAAGATACCCATGAAAAACGGTCACGTCATGAGCACGAATCATATTATATATACGAACAATAGTAATCTAAGAACCACGTGTACGCTCACGTCGAGCCTAATATTAAATACAGGGATTATTCAACATTTTGTACAATAATACTTTCTTAAAAAAGAAGTTAGACAAAACTTGAAGGTTGTAAAAACCCGTAACTTCCCCGTAAAGGAAAGTGTCGGATAGTTCGAGAACAAGCCACAACTGAACGCATACAAAGAACATTTCATTGTGTATTACAACAATGCATCAGATTACAAGGATATACAGAGTATAAATGAATATTACACAGAAATATCAGAGATTTAAATTACATTTAAATACATAGCAGCGGAAAATAATACAATACACAACTAGAAGAGATATACGGATACAAAGCTTTCCGGATATCATTCCAGCTGTAAACCAGGATCCTGTGAATATAAATCTGCAAAACCAAAACTACTAGCTGCCCGTGTCGAAAATAAGGGCACCCAGAGTTTAGGTTAAAACAATAAACTCCAGGTCAGTCATGGGACTGGTGTGAGAACTAAAACAGTTATTAATCTTTATTTTAAAGTTAGGTAAATCAAGGGACCACGCCGTATAACACGGAACGGGTTTCCTCCCAAGAATACCAGTGCATAAAACAAACAGTGCAATGCTAAATAAAGAAAAATGAAGCTGTTATAAGACCCAGGTCCCAACACACAATGCAACGCAGCCGAGGATAGGGTTTTCCCTTATAACAACCAAAGAATGCTTGATACGGTTAAAACAAATCGTTTGATACTATTATAAGTGCATAGTGTATAAAACAACTTCAAATCATAAGTATCAATCATAGGCGGCATGGGTACCATATATCATGTCGCCATATATAGGTTTACAAATAAAACCGCAAGTGTCACGTATTTGGAGATTGGATTTCCATCTATGAACCGAGGCCAGGGACCGTCCTCTACCGATTCGAGACTCTCTAGCCCGAGCCTCAGGAACAGCCGCAACTGCCCCATGGAGCGACAGGGCCGGTCCACCGATGTGGATTATAGTGCCTGAACAATACGTTTCCCCGCCCTTTGGGGCGTAAATGAGCCAACTAAATGACTCCATCGGTTCGAGAACGACCGATCAATCCGAGGCGCCTCGCAACAGCAACAACCACATAAGTCAAACTCGTCAGGGCGTGTAAAACCACTGACGACACTTCTAACTAGAAAGAAACGCATGCCCTCCCTGAGGTCCTCTCCCGTTTTTGGTTCATACCGGGTGTGAAACACGCGAAGTAAACGTTACACAAAGCTACGCCACAAAGGCCTTGCTTTGATCCTCACCACAAGACTTTGCTTTTCAACAGAAGCCTCGATCAATTGCCACTTAGGCATGCCACACAGGCAATTCACTCCATGCGTTTGATATCCATCAATATATAACCCCTGAGCTCGTACGTCTCAGAGAAGGGCGTTAAGCAAGAGAATAAATTCTCCGCTGCCAAACAGATATATATTTAATAGAGATCAATCACACGGACTAAAATCCAATGTAAGACACACACTCCATTTACAAGTCCGTTCTGGGTCTGAACGAAACCGGAGGCACCTAGTACCCCGCATCCCCATCGATCTCCAAGTACGTCTGGACGATCACCAACTGTTTCCATCTTCTTGGGTGTACAGCCCAATCAAGATCATCAGTAATCACCCAAACGACGTGAAGACCTCCGGTCTTCGACCATCGTCTTCATCTTCGACTTATCGTCGTATCAGTTATCCAGAATGGGATAAACCCGGTCTTTCCGAATAACTCGCGTATATTTTAAATAAGTGTTACACAAACACAACATACGCCTCATTCCAATTCATCAGTCACTAACCGTAAATTAATCAAGAGAATAATTCCCCAAATATTAACCCCGAAGGTCGAAACCAACATCAGATTAATATCCAGAAAACCATTCTGCTTGGCTAACCGACAGTTAGTTTCTAAATTTCACATTCATAGGGAAAGGTTCCAATTAATTTTATCCAAGATAAATTCCTTGAATTTATTCTTTATTCTATTTTTGAATCTCAATTCAAACTAGTCGGGATTAGCGAACCTTACCGAAGTAATCATTTATTTTAATTTCCCCATCCCAACCTATTCATCCCATGAAGTAAAACCGGTAATACTTCATATCTAACACCACAGTGTTATCGGTAAATTCAATTACCATTTCACGTTCAAATCTAATTAAAGATTTAACTATCGCCTGGAGCAAAACTGGTGATACTCCATTTTCAATCATTTCAATCTAATTGAAGATTCATTAAAACTCCACTTAGTTTTAATCTTCGACTGGGTTAAAGAATCAGTGTCATTTAAAACACGGTTCACGATAAACCCAAAATCATATTCCATTAATTATCGGGTTAAAGAACAAGTGTTATTTAAAACACTGTTCACGATAAACCCAAAAATCATTCTATTAATCATCGGGTTAAAGAACAAGTGTTATTTAAAACACTGTTCGCGATAAACCAAAAAATCATTCTATTAATCATCGGGTTAAAGAACAAGTGTTATTTAAAACACTGTTCACGATAAACCCAAAAATCATTCTGTTAATCATCGGGTTAAAGAACAAGTGTTATTTAAAACACTGTTCACGATAAACCCAAAAATCATTCTATTAATCATCGGGTTAAAGAACAAGTGTTATTTAAAACACTGTTCACGATAAACCCAAAAATCATTCCATTAATCATCGGGTTAAAGAACAAGTGTTATTTAAAACACTGTTCACGATAAACCCAAAAATCATTCCATTAATCATCGGGTTAAAGAACAAGTGTTATTTAAAACACTATTCACGATAAACCCAAAAATCAATACCAATTCAATTTCAATTAAATATCATTTAATTGGTACACTTCATTAAATCTAAATAAAAAGATTTAATCTTTTCTCAACTGGGTTCAAAAACAGTGTTAGTGAAGACACCATTCACGACAAACCCAAATCACATTTGATATTCAATATAAGGCTCTGAATAGAAAATATATCGGCTTATATTCAATATCAAATTCTACGATTAACAAATGTCGTATTGGAAATAACGATATAAATACATATCTTTCAAATTTCCATAACAACATCTGTATAATCACGAATTCCAACATCGAAATATTCCGAAGACAATTTCGATTCAAATCCACTCCAATGCAATCATTGGAAATTCTGGTTATTTTTAAAACCCTTTTCAAATTCAATTTATTTCTTTAAAAATAAATAGAATTATATTTCTAGTTCAAAACTAGTTCATTTCGATAAAAATCTATTTTTATCTTTTCAAATATGGAGTTTTTCATCCCAAATCTTCACAAATCATTTCTTATGATTTTTCACAAATTATTACTATTTTTAATAATTTTATCAAGGCCTGTACAGTCGATTTCCATTAACGGCCATCGAACTGCACTTACAGCGATCTTTTTCAAATTTGATTTGGACATAATTCCAAATCCAACCGTTAGATTTCTAATTTCTAATATTCGTTAGAAATCTCTTTTCGATACGAACCCAACGGTTCCGGTTTTAGGAGAATCCGACGGTCGGATCTCCCGTAATGTCTGTTTGAAATAAATGGTCGAAATTCACGAACTGCCGCGGCGCGGCGCGTTCTATTCAGGCCATTATATTATATATATAATATATATTTTGTCTATTTCTATTTAAAATGAATTATATAAATAGTTTAAATTCGTTTCAAAAGCAATTTCAACTTCCTTTTCAATTCAAATCAAAATTGAATCTTTCCTTATAAATTCGTTTTAAAATTCATTTCTATTCAATTTAAATTTCAATTCAATTTGAATTCATTTCAATTCGCTTTCAATTCAATTTGAATTCGTTTTCAATTCAATTCATTTCAAAATCGTTTTCAATTCAATTCATTTCGAAATCGTTTTCAATTCAATTCATTTCGAAATCGTTCTCAATTCAATTCATTTCGAAATCGTTTTCAATTCAATTCATTTCGAAATCGTTTTCAATTCAATTCATTTCGAAATGAATAAAATCGATATAAATATCGTTTACGTCAAAATGGCGTCAATCTAATCAACACGGCTTCATAAATTTCTATTTTCAAATATTCTATTTCAAATATTTCTTTTTTTCAAAATAGTCGTTATTATCAAAATATTTCGTTCAACACATAACCAATCTCAATGGATGAGTACTGTCAACACATGAACCTTTATTTTATATTGATAAAGATGTAAATTTTATTACTAAAATATTTCGTTCAACACATGACCAATCTCAATGGATGAGTACTGTCAACACATGAACCTTTGTTTTATATTGATAAAGATGTAAATTTTATTACTAAAATATTTCGTTCAACACATGACCAATCTCAATGGATGAGTACTGTCAACACATGAACTTTTGTTTTATATCGATAAAGATGTAAATTTTATTACTAAAATATTTCGTTCAACACATGACCAATCTCAATGGATGAGTACTGTCAACACATGAACTTTTGTTTTATATCGATAAAGATGTAAATTTTATTACTAAAATATTTCGTTCAACACATGACCAATCTCAATGGATGAGTACTGTCAACACATGAACTTTTGTTTTATATCGATAAAGATGTAAATTTTATTACTAAAATATTTCGTTCAACACATGACCAATCTCAATGGATGAGTACTGTCAACACATGAACCTTTATTTTATATTGATAAAGATGTAAATTTTATTACTAAAATATTTCGTTCAACACATGACCAATCTCAATGGATGAGTACTGTCAACACATGAACTTTTATTTTATATTATTCTTTATTTTCTAAATTGGAATGAGGCCCAATCAATCACCATATAATGTTAATTATATGGATTCCATACAACAAATGTATATAATAGCAACGATAGATAATCAACCATCAACCAAGGTGCACTACACTGTATAAGCATCAAATATAGATATCTAACGCTTATAGCAGCCTGTCAATCAATCGATCGACATATTTAATCAATCAGGATGAGTGAACTTCAAGTTTCATCCCAACACCCGTGTGGGGTTTCAAACAATCACACAGATTTTATTTGTGCAGTTGGGCGATGTGTAAAATTTATCGACCCAATCAATATCAGTCAAATCAGTGTACATAAACAAACCGTCCGGTTTGTAAATGAATATTTTATTTTATTCACTTCACGTTAAAAATTATATTTTTAACGATAAAATATTTTATTTCAACACTTGAATTTCTATCTAGTACACTCTTTAAATAAAATGATATTTTTATTTTTCTAACTAATTTTAGAAAATTTCGACGGCAAAACGGCACGATACTAGAAACGGGACGAGGCCTAGCCTTATCCCCGGTCTAGTGAAGGCCCACGCCATTCACACATCAATCAAGTCAATTTAATTTCACCAAACAATTCAACTAATCTATGCAACCAAACAAACAAGTCCATGGTCTGTGGACGATTGTGTCGGGCGCTACTAAGCACCGTCTGCATCCTAGCATATATATATATATATATATATATATATATATATATAAATAGAAATGAAATTGAAAGGTGAGAAATTCTCACAGATAGCTATCCAACTTCACGACACTCCTATTGCAGAAAATCTTGTCGTTCTCGCCTTTTTGTCATCTTCGTTGCCCGCGGCCACTACATATGTAAAAATCGAATTTTTACTTCGTTATTCAATATATATAAAAATCGAATTTTTTACTTCGATGTTCAATATATAAAAATCAAATTTTTATTATGCTATTCAATATAGATAAAATTCCATTTCAAAAATATAGATTTCGCATTTTTACTTCTAAAAATTTCGCCTTTTTACATCTAAAAATTTCGCCTTTTCACATTTTAACATATCGCCTTTTCACATTTTAACATATCGCCTTTTCACATTTTAACATATCGCCTTTTCACATTTTAACATATCGCCTTTTCACATTTTTACATCTATATCTCATAAAGATTATATTTTTATAGTTCCTACTATGCAAAGATCATATTTTTATCTTTCTACAATATAAAAGATTATATTTTTACTACTTTAAAAATATAAAAATCATATTTTTATAATCGCTATATAGTAAAGACTATATTTTTAATACTTTAAAAATATAAAAATCATATTTTTAATTCTCTACCTAAACAAAAATCATATTTCTACCACTTCTATATAGTAAAGATTATATTTTAAAAAATATAAAAATCATATTTTTATCCTCTTCCTTATATAAAAAATATATTTTTACTTTGAAGTTCAATATATAAAAATCATATTTTTACTTTCTTCTACTATATAAAAGATTATATTTTTATATATATTTAAAGCCATATTTTTATAAACTAAAATACCCTATTTGTATTAACCCTAAAAACATAATAAAACAAAGCTTTATAGTGTAAAAAAGAAAACACTTACTGTTTTTAGCGAGGGGGGGGGGGCGGATTTCTGCCCGTCGGCGGCAGAGGACGTCAGGGGGGGAGGGTCGGCGAGGTCTGGCGGAGCACGGAGGGAGGCGGGTGCTGTTCCGGTTGCGTCGGCTTCAGGGGCTTAGGGTTTCAAGTGGAGAGCGGTGGGGCGTCGGAGGGAATCAGAGTGGGAGGCGCCATCGCCAGGGGCCGGAGGAAGAAAGTGGCGGAGGTGCGACGCGGAAAGGGGGGAGGAGCGGATGAACTTCGAAGGTTTTTTTTTTTTTTTTTTATTTCTCCGTTGAAATGAATCTTAACGGGGGGGGGGGGGGGGGCAAAGGAGATAAGAGTTTTTATTTTTATTTTATTATTTTATTTTTCTAAAAAGTTGACTTTTACATACGACCTCTAAACGAGGTCCACCGCCTGTCGTTCATAGCGTTTTACCCCCATTCCGAACCCAATGGGATATGTATCGCAAGCTGATTCGACCGTTTCGATCAGTTTCCGTTGCATTTACATTTAAATCTTTATATTGAATTTTAAACGTACCTTTCAAATTACCGGGGCCACATACGAACACGAAAAATTCCAGAAAAATGTACGATACGGTCCTAACAAAACTAGTTTCGTCGAATTCTGAGACCGTTGGAAAAATGGCCATTTTCCAGTCGATTAAAATCAACTAAAACTGGTCAAACACGTTTTCCTTTGCCACGCTCACATATTGATTCGAAAAATTATGAAATTTGGAACCTAGCAATAATTTAACATCACGGACCCAACAAAACTGGTTTCGTCGAAATCCGAGGTCATTTGCAAAATTTCCATTTTTAAGGGCCTGAATTCCATAGCGACTATTCAGAATTTTCAACTGGGCGTATCTTTTGATTCCCGCTATGAAATCTTGATTTTTCGGATTCGATAGAAAGATATTATCAATTAGATCCTATCATTTTTGGTTTCACTAAAATCCGGATTGTTTTGCACCCGGTACATTCAATTGAAGTTTAAAATCGAATTATCGAACTACCGCGCCATTTTTAATTCTATTTATAATTATATATAAATATTTATATTCTAACGACGACGCGTATAAATATATACGTTCGAATTATATTCAAAATAAATTTCTCGTCGATATTATTTAAAATAATTCATTTTAAATAATCAAAATTCGCTAAAATTGCCAAAATAAAAATTTTAAACTGGCCCAGATTTTCGGGTTGTTACAATCTCCCCCACTTAAAACTTTTCGTCCCCGAAAAGGAACAAAGTCGAAAGTGGTTTGATTAATCAACTCTACGTTCGATCTGGCTTTCATTCTCCAACCTTTCAGTTTCTGGGAATTTTCAAAAATTTGGCTAACACCCTAAATTTTTGAAAAATTTCGCCATAACCTCCCCTGCACCGGGAGCATCGGGGAATTTCAAATAGCTTCCCCGGTCCTTCTAATCTCAAAAAGAAAAAGAAAAAGCCAAGCGGCTAGCCAATAGGCTCACAAAATCATCATCACCCAAACAAAACAGGAAATTATGTAGTAAACATGTACCTATTTGTCGGGCAAACAAATTTTATTCTCTGCTCTAGCCTCCTTGCTATGACCTGTTCAATGTAAGTATATGTATATGCAAGCAAATGCGACCCATTTTCAATATAGTTCAATATGTGATTCAATTAGGCTAAATGGTTCAAAATTATCAAACAAATGAACAAACAACACAAACATCAATCAATTAGTGAATTAGAGTTTCAAATTTAATTTTGATACATATACAAAAATCATGATTTTGATGCCAAATCACAACAATAGGCCTTATCTAATTTTTGGTTCTCGCACCAGTCTAATTGAGATATATAAATATCACATCTTCAAAACACGAACATAAATTTTGATGATGATCGATCAATCATCAGAACCATCTCCGGGTGTCTAGAATGAGATTCTATATCTATCCAGTATATTAAAATTTCAAATATACGTTTGCAAGGCGTATATGCAAAATCTTTATATATTGGACTGTCCAAATCAATATAAACTAAATAATCAAATACGAATAATTGATTTTAAATTTTCAAAACAAAAATTTGTTTTCATTTTAAAAATATACTCTTCACACTCGTTCTAGGATACTACTGATCCCATCTCTAACGAGTCATTCTCATTGGATATTACTAATCCAATATCTGATGAATTCTTTCGTATGGTTCAAATGTGTCTTGTTCTCTAGCTCTGTAAACCAGAGCTCTGATACCAACTGTAAAAACCCGTAACTTCCCCGTAAAGGAAAGTGTCGGATAGTTCGAGAACAAGCCACAACTGAACGCATACAAAGAACATTTCATTGTGTATTACAACAATGCATCAGATTACAAGGATATACAGAGTATAAATGAATATTACACAGAAATATCAGAGATTTAAATTACATTTAAATACATAGCAGCGGAAAATAATACAATACACAACTAGAAGAGATATACGGATACAAAGCTTTCTGGATATCATTCCAGCTGTAAACCAGGATCCTGTGAATATAAATCTGCAAAACCAAAACTACTAGCTGCCCGTGTCGAAAATAAGGGCACCCAGAGTTTAGGTTAAAACAATAAACTCCAGGTCAGTCATGGGACTGGTGTGAGAACTAAAACAGTTATTAATCTTTATTTTAAAGTTAGGTAAATCAAGGGACCACGCCGTATAACACGGAACGGGTTTCCTCCCAAGAATACCAGTGCATAAAACAAACAGCGCAATGCTAAATAAAGAAAAATGAAGCTGTTATAAGACCCAGGTCCCATCACACAATGCAACGCAGCCGAGGATAGGGTTTTCCCTTATAACAGCCAAAGAATGCTTGATACGGTTAAAACAAATCGTTTGATACTATTATAAGTGCATAATGTATAAAACAACTTCAAATCATAAGTATCAATCATAGGCGGCATGGGTACCATATATCATGTCGCCATATATAGGTTTACAAATAAAACCGCAAGTGTCACGTATTTGGAGATTGGATTTCCATCTATGAACCGAGGCCAGGGATCGTCCTCTACCGATTCGAGACTCTCTAGCCCGAGCCTCAGGAACAGCCGCAACTGCCCCATGGAGCGACAGGGCCGGTCCACCGATGTGGATTATAGTGCCTGAACAATACGTTTCCCCGCCCTTTAGGGCGTAAATGAGCCAACTAAATGACTCCATCGGTTCGAGAACGACCGATCAATCCGAGGCGCCTCGCAACAGCAACAACCACATAAGTCAAACTCGTCAGGGCGTGTAAAACCACTGACGCCACTTCTAACTAGAAAGAAACGCATGCCCTCCGTGAGGTCCTCTCCCGTTTTTGGTTCATACCGGGTGTGAAACACGTGAAGTAAACGTTACACAAAGCTACGCCACAAAGGCCTTGCTTTGATCCTCACCACAAGACTTTGCTTTTCAACAGAAGCCTCGATCAATTGCCACTTAGGCATGCCACACAGGCAATTCACTCCATGCGTTTGATATCCATCAATATATAACCCCTGAGCTCGTACGTCTCAGAGAAGGGCGTTAAGCAAGAGAATAAATTCTCCGCCGCCAAACAGATATATATTTAATAGAGATCAATCACACGGACTAAAATCCAATGTCAGACACACAGTCTATTTACAAGTCCGTTCTGGGTCTGAACGAAACCGGAGGCACCTAGTACCCCGCATCCCCATCGATCTCCAAGTACGTCTGGACGATCACCAACTGTTTCCATCTTCTTGGGTGTACAGCCCAATCAAGATAATCAGTAATCACCCAAACGACGTGAAGACCTCCGGTCTTCGACCATCGTCTTCATCTTCGACTTATCGTCGTATCAGTTATCCAGAATGGGATAAACCCGGTCTTTCCGAATAACTCGCGTATATTTTAAATAAGTGTTACACAAACACAACATACGCCTCATTCCAATTCATCAGTCACTAACCGTAAATTAATCAAGAGAATAATTCCCCAAATATTAACCCCGAAGGCCGAAACCAACATCAGATCAATATCCAGAAAACCATTCTGCTTGGCTAACCGACAGTTAGTTTCTAAATTTCACATTCATAGGGAAAGGTTCCCATTAATTTTATCCAAGATAAATTCCTTGAATTTATTCTTTATTCTATTTTTGAATCTCAATTCAAACTAGTCGGGATTAGCGAACCTTACCGAAGTAATCATTTATTTTAATTTCCCCATCCCAACCTATTCATCCCATGAAGTAAAACCGGTAATACTTCATATCTAACACCACAGTGTTATCGGTAAATTCAATTACCATTTCACGTTCAAATCTAATTAAAGATTTAACTATCGCCTGGAGCAAAACTGGTGATACTCCATTTTCGATCATTTCAGTCTAATTGAAGATTCATTAAAACTCCACTTAGTTTTAATCTTCGACTGGGTTAAAGAATCAGTGTCATTTAAAACACGGTTCACGATAAACCCAAAATCATATTCCATTAATTATCGGGTTAAAGAACAAGTGTTATTTAAAACACTGTTCACGATAAACCCAAAAATCATTCTATTGATCATCGGGTTAAAGAACAAGTGTTATTTAAAACACTGTTCACGATAAACCCAAAAATCATTCTATTAATCATCGGGTTAAAGAACAAGTGTTATTTAAAACACTGTTCACGATAAACCCAAAAATCATTCTATTAATCATCGGGTTAAAGAACAAGTGTTATTTAAAACACTGTTCACGATAAACCCAAAAATCATTCTATTAATCATCGGGTTAAAGAACAAGTGTTATTTAAAACACTGTTCACGATAAACCCAAAAATCATTCCATTAATCATCGGGTTAAAGAACAAGTGTTATTTAAAACACTGTTCACGATAAACCCAAAAATCATTCCATTAATCATCGGGTTAAAGAACAAGTGTTATTTAAAACACTATTCACGATAAACCCAAAAATCAATACCAATTCAATTTCAATTAAATATCATTTAATTGGTACACTTCATTAAATCTAAATAAAAAGATTTAATCTTTTCTCAACTGGGTTCAAAAACAGTGTTAGTGAAGACACCATTCACGACAAACCCAAATCACATTTGATATTCAATATAAGGCTCTGAATAGAAAATATATCGGCTTATATTCAATATCAAATTCTACAATTAACAAATGTCGTATTGGAAATAACGATATAAATACATATCTTTCAAATTTCCATAACAACATCTGTATAATCACGAATTCCAACATCGAAATATTCCGAAGACAATTTCGATTCAAATCCACTCCAATGCAATCATAGGAAATTCTGGTTATTTTTAAAACCCTTTTCAAATTCAATTTATTTCTTTAAAAATAAATAGAATTATATTTCTAGTTCAAAACTAGTTCATTTCGATAAAAATCTATTTTTATCTTTTCAAATATGGAGTTTTTCATCCCAAATCTTCACAAATCATTTCTTATGATTTTTCACAAATTATTACTATTTTTAATAATTTTATCAAGGCCTGTACAGTCGATTTCCATCAACGGCCATCGAACTGCACTTACAGCGACCTTTTTCATATTTGATTTGGACATAATTCCAAATCCAACCGTTAGATTTCTAATTTCTAATATTCGTTAGAAAGCTCTTTTCGATACGAACCCAACGGTTCCGGTTTTAGGAGAATCCGACGGTCGGATCTCCCGTAATGTCTGTTTGAAATAAATGGTCGAAATTCACGAACTGCCGCGGCGCGGCGCGTTCTATTCAGGCCATTATATTATATATATAATATATATTTCGTCTATTTCTATTTAAAACGAATTATATAAATAGTTTAAATTCGTTTCAAAAGCAATTTCAACTTCCTTTTCAATTCAAATCAAAATTGAATCTTTCCTTATAAATTCGTTTTAAAATTCATTTCTATTCAATTCAAATTTCAATTCAATTTGAATTCATTTCAATTCGCTTTCAATTCAATTTGAATTCGTTTTCAATTCAGTTCATTTCGAAATCGTTTTCAATTCAATTCATTTCGAAATCGTTTTCAATTCAATTCATTTCGAAATCGTTTTCAATACAATTCATTTCGAAATCGTTTTCAATTCAATTCATTTCGAAATCGTTTTCAATTCAATTCATTTCGAAATGAATAAAATCGATATAAATATCGTTTACGTCAAAATGGCGTCAATCTAATCAACGCGGCTTCATAAATTTCTATTTTCAAATATTCTATTTCAAATATTTCTTTTTTTCAAAATAGTCGTTATTATCAAAATATTTCGTTCAACACATGACCAATCTCAATGGATGAGTACTGTCAACACATGAACCTTTATTTTATATTGATAAAGATGTAAATTTTATTACTAAAATATTTCGTTCAACACATGACCAATCTCAATGGATGAGTACTGTCAACACATGAACCTTTGTTTTATATTGATAAAGATGTAAATTTTATTACTAAAATATTTCGTTCAACACATGACCAATCTCAATGGATGAGTACTGTCAACACATGAACTTTTGTTTTATATCGATAAAGATGTAAATTTTATTACTAAAATATTTCGTTCAACACATGACCAATCTCAATGGATGAGTACTGTCAACACATGAACTTTTGTTTTATATCGATAAAGATGTAAATTTTATTACTAAAATATTTCGTTCAACACATGACCAATCTCAATGGATGAGTACTGTCAACACATGAACTTTTGTTTTATATCGATAAAGATGTAAATTTTATTACTAAAATATTTCGTTCAACACATGACCAATCTCAATGGATGAGTACTGTCAACACATGAACCTTTATTTTATATTGATAAAGATGTAAATTTTATTACTAAAATATTTCGTTCAACACATGACCAATCTCAATGGATGAGTACTGTCAACACATGAACTTTTATTTTATATTATTCTTTATTTTCTAAATTGGAATGAGGCCCAATCAATCACCATATAATGTTAATTATATGGATTCCATACAACAAATGTATATAATAGCAACGATAGATAATCAACCATCAACCAAGGTGCACTACACTGTATAAGCATCAAATATAGATGTCTAACGCTTATAGCAGCCTGTCAATCAATCGATCGACATATTTAATCAACCCGGATGAGTGAACTTCAAGTTTCATCCCAACACCCGTGTGGGGTTTCAAACAATCACACAGATTTTATTTGTGCAGTTGGGCGATGTGTAAAATTTATCGACCCAATCAATATCAGTCAAATCAGTGTACATAAACAAACCGTCCGGTTTGTAAATGAATATTTTATTTTATTCACTTCACGTTAAAAATTATATTTTTAACGGTAAAATATTTTATTTCAACACTTGAATTTCTATCCAGTACACTCTTTAAATAAAATGATATTTTTATTTTTCTAACTTATTTTAGAAAATTTCGGCGGCAAAACGGCACGATACTAGAAACGGGACGAGGCCTAGCCTTATCCCCGGTCTAGTGAAGGCCCACGCCATTCACACATCAATCAAGTCAATTTAATTTCACCAAACAATTCAACTAATCTATGCAACCAAACAAACAAGTCCATGGTCTGTGGACGATTGTGTCGGGCGCTACTAAGGACCGTCTGCATCCTAGCATATATATATATATATATATATATATATATATATACATATATAAATAGAAATGAAATTGAAAGTTGAGAAATTCTCACAGATAGCTATCCAACTTCACGACACTCCTATTGCAGAAAATCTTGTCGTTCTCGCCTTTTTGTCATCTTCGTTGCCCGCGGCCACTACATATGTAAAAATCGAATTTTTACTTCGTTATTCAATATATATAAAAATCGAATTTTTTACTTCGATGTTCAATATATAAAAATCAAATTTTTATTATGCTATTCAATATAGATAAAATTCCATTTCAAAAATATAGATTTCGCATTTTTACTTCTAAAAATTTCGCCTTTTTACATCTAAAAATTTCGCCTTTTCACATTTTAACATTAACATATCGCCTTTTCACATTTTAACATATCGCCTTTTCACATTTTTACATCTATATCTCATAAAGATTATATTTTTATAGTTCCTACTATGCAAAGATCATATTTTTATCTTTCTACAATATAAAAGATTATATTTTTACTACTTTAAAAATATAAAAATCATATTTTTATAATCGCTATATAGTAAAGACTATATTTTTAATACTTTAAAAATATAAAAATCATATTTTTAATTCTCTACCTAAAAAAAAAATCATATTTCTACCACTTCTATATAGTAAAGATTATATTTTAAAAAATATAAAAATCATATTTTTATCCTCTTCCTTATATAAAAATTATATTTTTACTTCGAAGTTCAATATATAAGAATCATATTTTTACTTTCTTCTACTATATAAAAGATTATATTTTTATATATATTTAAAGCCATATTTTTATAAACTAAAATACCCTATTTGTATTAACCCTAAAAACATAATAAAACAAAGCTTTATAGTGTAAAAAAGAAAACACTTACTGTTTTTAGCGAAGGGGGGGGGGTGGATTTCTGCCCGTCGGCGGCAGAGGACGTCAGGGGGGGAGGGTCGGCGAGGTCTGGCGGAGCAAGGAGGGAGGCGGGTGCTGTTCCGGTTGCGTCGGCTTCAGGGGCTTAGGGTTTCAAGTGGAGAGCGGTGGGGCGTCGGAGGGAATCAGAGGGGGACGCGCCATCGCCAGGGGCCGGAGGAAGAAAGTGGCGGAGGTGCGACGTGGAAGGGGGGGAGGAGCGGATGAACTTCGACGGTTTTTTTTTTTTTTTTTTTTTTTCTCCGTTGAAATGAATCTGAACGGGGGGGGGGGGGGGCAAAGGAGATAAGAGTTTTTATTTTTATTTTATTATTTTATTTTTCTAAAAAGTTGACTTTTACATACGACCTCTAAACGAGGTCCACCGCCTGTCGTTCATAGCGTTTTACCCCCATTCCGAACCCAATGGGATATGTATCGCAAGCTGATTCGACCGTTTCGACCAGTTTCCGTTGCATTTACATTTAAATCTTTATATTGAATTTTAAACGTACCTTTCAAATTACCGGGGCCACATACGAACACGAAAAATTCCAGAAAAATATTTTCTAGCTTCGTATTGACGATACGGTCCTAACAAAACTAGTTTCGTCGAATTCTGAGACCGTTGGAAAAATGGTCATTTTCCAGTCGATTAAAATCAACTGAAACTGGTCAAACACGTTTTCCTTTGCCACGCTCACATATTGATTCGAAAAATTATGAAATTTGGAATCTAGCAATAATTTAACATCACGGACCCAACAAAACTGGTTTCGTCGAAATCCGAGGTCATTTGCAAAATTTCCATTTTTAAGGGCCTGAATTCCATAGCGACTATTCAGAATTTTCAACTGGGCGTATCTTTTGATTCCCGCTATGAAATCTTGATTTTTCGGATTCGATAGAAAGATATTATCAATTAGATCCTATCATTTTTGGTTTCACTAAAATCTGGATTGTTTTGCACCCGGTACATTCAATTGAAGTTTGAAATCGAATTATCGAACTACCGCGCCATTTTCAATTTTATTTATAATTATATATAAATATTTATATTATAACGACGACGCGTATAAATATATACGTTCGAATTATATTCAAAATAAATTTCTCGTCGATATTATTTAAAATAATTCATTTTAAATAATCAAAATTCGCTGAAATTGCCAAAATAAAAATTTTAAACTGGCCCAGATTTTCGGGTTGTTACAAAGGTGCATCAACTAAAATGCTGACATGTTATTCATCTCTAGACAGTTCATGAAAATTAGCCAACTGTTTGTCCGGTCTTAAATCCGGTCCCTGTGAGGATACAAAACTACATGATCACTGCCTCTAGTGACACATCTTCTCCTGACAGTCGTTGTACGACGTCCTCAAGTACCACCGATCGGTATGTTTCCTTCTATCGGTGCGTTATCCTCATTTGGATTAACATTGCTAGCACTCCGACTCCCACTTCGATGAAGAGCCCTCCATACTAGCCTCATTTTTTTTTAATCTGTAGGAGGGTGGCAACTGGAGGAAGGAGGAAGAAGATGGTTTTAAGTATATAACGGCTTAAAATAAGTTGACTATATATAGAAAGAAGTTTATCCGACTTATTTTAAGCCGGTTAAGTGGGTGGTGTGGATTTGTTCCCATACCGCCATGCGGATTGCAATCCAATGGTGTTGGATTGCAATATGTGTGGATTTGTTTCCACACTACTACACGGATTGCAATCCAATGGTGTTGGATTGTAATCTATGTGATTTTCCTTAGCCGGCTTGCAATAAAGCGGCTAAGGCAAAAATAATTGTCTCATTTGAGGGTTGCTTTCGGTTGATCCCGTATGAATCGATCTAAAGCAACCCATCACGCTGGGACTGCTCTTAATCTGTATTCTCTGAATTCACGACGAAATGAATGACATAATATTTTGGAATATTTTTTAAGTCATTTCCAAAATAACTATACATGTCTTACACAAGTCTCAAAACAATACCACTGAAAACATATGGTTCTATATGAGTTAAATACTAAATTGGGGAATAACACAAAATAGGTAGCTAGGAAAATTTAGCGCCTCCAGTGATCCATTAAACATCAATGTTCTCTCTATCTTCTCAAGTACATTGAAAAAAATGAAGATGTATACAAGATCATGTATAAATTTGTAAAAGAGACTATTTCCACAGATATGATATTGGCAAATTCTATTCATACACCGAAAATTACCTAACGTACACCACTATTTTGCTAAAAAAATTTTTACTAAATTATCATTCTTCTTTATTGCATTCTTACTTTTTTAATTATAACTCATCAAACTAAAACATTACAATTAACAATATTAACTAAATTAATGTAAAAAAATTGAAGAACTTAATGTATTTTTAAACATGAAACCTAAAATTCGAATTACGGGAACTTCTGCAAGAGTTAACGCAAATTTAAAATCATTTAATTTAAAAGTAGGGTTTTTTTTGCTGAAATTAAGAATTTTTTGTAGCATAATAAATTGGTTACCATACATTTAAAAAATTGAAATTCATTTTACTAAATTTAAACTTTTTTCAGTGCTATAAATTTCTTATTTTATGTAAATATAAGTTTAAAGGTTTAAAGAAGCAAAGTGCCTGTATGGAAAGTAATTTTTGATATACAATAGTATATTTTACGGTATGCGTTAAGATATCGTTGTAGACTCGTTTGATTCTGAACGGGAATGGGCATTTGGAAGGGGCATTTAAAGGGGAATAATTGGGAACAGAGAATGTGTTCTTTTTACGAAAGGGACATTTTGGAAGGGGCAGAGTTATTATTTTATTGTTTTTATATATATTATTTTTAATTGTTTGTGTTTGTTTGTGTTTAGTGTTGAACAGAATAGTAGAACGCAGAATACAAAAATTACTGAATTTAAACAAAAACAACTACAATACCATATATAGAGAGATTTTAGCTGAAATTTAAAATACAAATTTAAAATACAGATTAGAAGGTGATTGTTGCTGAAATTTTCGGATTTGGTGTTGTTTTGGTGATGAAAATGGATTGAAATGAAGGAAATATATAGAGAGAGGGAGAGGAATCGGCTGTTCTGGAATTTTCGTCGCGTCGGACTTGCGTCTGACGCGTCGGACGCGAAACTTATCTTTTCAACCGTTCGTCTTGAAGGGGCAAAAGGGTGGGACCCACCTTTGACGCGTCGGACGCGGTCAACAAATCAAACGTTACTATGAACAGAATTAGCCTACGATGTTTTTGGCAGTTCCCTCTCCTTCTCCCCCACCTCATTCAGCAAATACGATGAAACCCTTCTTCGATGTTGCTTGTTCAGCTGCGAACCCGACCAAATCCATCATTGCTGCAAATTTCAACATTGACCGGCGACATCATTTTAGGCAAATCCTCTAATTTGGACATCAGTCCCGTCGCCGCTGCGGCCAGATCCTATTTTCTCGGCAAATGGACGTTGTTTGTCGCCTTCCCCAATCCTTTCTTGACGTTGCTTGCTGCCTTGCATAGGTATTATTCATTATTTCATTGCTTAGGGTTTAGGGAAGTTGGAGTAATGTTGAATTGTTTGCTTATTGTTTATTCTTGAAATGTAGTGATATAAAGTATTGAATTGGAGTAAATTATTTTAAAACCCCAATTATTTTAGAAATACTTGATTGGTGAACATACACACGTTCTTATATTGCATTTCCTTATCTCCATGATTCTCTCTCTTTTTTCTGCCTTCCCGTTTCCTCCTTGGCTATAAGATAATTATGATGATTTAACTTCGTAGAATCTTTTTCATGTATCCATGGTGTAACTGTGTATGGTCTTTATTTTATGGTGCATTATCGCAGAATATGTTGGGGACCGTTAAAGGGACTCCACATTTGGTTAAGAGGATCAATTTTAATTTAGTGTATAATTGTCGTAGGGTACAAAATAAATTAGTCTCGTCTTAAACATATAAATTAAAATTCCAATATTAACCCCCTATAAACCTCATTAATAAAAACTATAAAACCTAAACCCTTGTTAATACTTAAATTTAACGATACACGTAAAAATAAAAAATGGATATATTTAATGTAATGTAGAAAAAAGAATGTTTCGTAGGAGTTCAGCTGATCAGGTAATTAACGAAATTTTTGATCTAACATGCTACGTCAACATTATGTAATTGAGATGAATAGTAATTCCCGCATCGGTGATGATATCGATTTTTTTTTTTTTTTTTATTTCTGGAAGATTGCGTTTGTAATTTACGCTGAATTTAGTACGTTAGGTTTTAACACAAGTGACGAGCCAGAGGCATTTAGGTCTCTTTTTCTTTCTTTTTTAAAATAATCTGGACCCCCTTAACAATTTTTTTTAAGCTGGAATCCCCTTAAAATTGTCCCTCCTTAACTAAATGTCGAGTCCCTTTAACAATCCCCAATCTTTTTCGTATACTTTGATGTACTTCCACTTTTCAACTGCTTAGGTAATTGATTAATTATTTAATCAACAAGCATTATTCATTTTAACTTTGTTTAGCTTATTCATTGTTAGACTTTTCTGTCCAAAACTTCTTGCATTTGGCTCTTCCTTGAGTTTGAAAACTAAGTTCCTTTCGTTGGCTTGTATACCTACTCTTTCACTATCAGTACACTTTTTTGTGTACTTTAACAGTTTTAACTATGTTAATGAATAGAAAAAATCTTATTTGAAATATGTGAGGAGGCAAAATTAAAAAGCTTCAAATTGATATGTAAGCTTAAAAACTAAAAAGAAAGTCTTTTCCTAGTTATATAAAAAAATGTAAACTAGAATAAGTAGTGGGTTGATAAATAGTTCCCAATAAAATATATCACATATTCAACTCTGTGTGTGTGGGTACTATTTCCTTTTCTTTTTATTTAACTAGTAATATCCTTTGACATTCTATGTTTACTATTAAATAGGTGTCTTCTTTCATCATCTATTATTGTCATTGCTATTGTCGAGCTTGAATTATATTTTTGTGTACCATATTACATAATTCCAAGCTTAAAAATAAATTACGTCATCAAGTCTCAACTTTACATTGCCGTTTGCATGTCTTTGTTGAAGGCGTATGTAAAAGAAAAATAAGTACAATTTGATTACAAACTTGAAAACTTAATTTATTAAAATTTTCATAGTATATAATTATTAAACTATGCATTTTCATAATTTATTTATAATTGGGCAAATATTATAATTTTTGACAATTGACCAGTGTTCTAATGACTAGACCGGGCTGCCGGTTTGGCCATCTAAGCCGTCCTTTGTTGGCCATGGCGGTTTGGTGGTCCGATGGTCCATAAAACCTCAATTTACATACAACCTTAATTAAACCGCACAGAACCTCAAAAAGGTCCTCACAAAACTGTTGTTTAGCTGTGATTTAACATATTATTATGATTTTTATTGAGGTTTGAAAATTGAGGTGGGTTTAGTGGTCTATGTTGCATGTGGAAGAGGATGGATATTTAACAGTTTTGCATTTATGTCCATCATCTCATTCAGTTAAGTCTTTTTACATGTTCTAGTTTTTATCAAAATTATGTAATGTACACCATAGTATTATATTCTCCGTTAAATGCATATAAGTAGTAATATGTTTTTGATAATCTGAACTGTCGAAGCCTTCGACGATGGATTGCCACGGTTTGAGCTGCGGTTGATGTTCGATACTGTGCAGTAGATGTAGTTTTAGAAGTTTTTTTTCTTCCTAATGTCGAGTCATTGTGCTCAAATAAATGCCTTGCCTTATTTTTTTCTTAATCGGCAGTGAAGTTACACTTTTGTAAATTGTAAAAGTGACTTACAAATACAGCTGATTCCGCCAATCCGGGATGGGTCCCGCTTAAATGTAACCTTAGTTACCAGTTCAGTTCAATCATGTCAAATTCATGTCTTTTCTCGGCCGTAACTATTTATCATCTATTTCAGCACTCACAATGGTGTACAGAGGTAATCGGAGTTGTTACGTTGAAGCAGGTGTCTAAAGCAATAAATTAAAGCTGGTCAGACATTGCTAGTTACAGCATAACATTGTACCGCTTAAACTGTACTGCTAGCTCAGCATATCTCTCCTGCTTTAGAAAATCATTGCTAATCAATCATACAAACACTCGGTTTCTATATATACACACATTCTTCTGTTATATCTTAATAAATCAAATGCTCTGATCTTTATATTCGACATTTACCACCTGCTTTCACAACTTTGCAATTCCTAAATTCAGGTTCTTTTCGAATAAATCTCGTCAAATAAGCTCCATTCAATTGTAATTTTTTCATTTATGAAGGAAAATTGTTTGACATCAGATTGATTATTGTAGGAAATGGATGCAGTGGAAAGGATGAAGTCAGGGTTCAAGCACTTCAAAACAGAGATCTACGAGTAAGTTTTTTTTTTTTCTTCTTCTATAATTACATGTGTCATACCCAATGTGTGTTTGTCAATAATGATAAAGAAGGTCAAAACAGTATTACTTGATTAAATACACTTTCAATTACCTTTTAATATTTTTGTCTTTTTTTAACCTATAATAAAGAGAAAAAAATACGATGAAAGCTATGATTACCATTTTTTTTTTTCATTTGATTGGACCAGTTACCATTTTATTTCATTTTCCAATTTTGCTGTTAATTTAGTAAAAAGCCGGAGCTTTTCAGTGAGCTTGCGAAAGGACAGAGCCCGAAGGTAAGAATACTAACATTACCCTTGGATAATCATATAGATAAGAGATTGTTTAGTGATCTTGTCTAAGTATTTTGGAGCTGAATCCAACTCTATTGTCAGAGATAGCAACTCTGGCCGAACCTTTGATTATGGAAAATCAATGCTTTGAACTTCTTTAATATTTCAATGCTTTGAACTTCTTTAAGATTCAGTAAACATTGTTTTTTTTAGTGTACGAACAGGGAATATTCCACTGTGATATGTTATAAGGCTTCTTATACTTTTTACACTTCTATAATGTCTGGGGCAAACGAAACTACTTATAATACTTTTGATTATCGTACCTGATGTATTCTTCCTTCTTTTGCTTTTTTGGAGGAATTGTTCATATCTTATTTTCAAAAGATGATATTGAATTACTTTCCTTTTTGTGGACTGGTATACTTGATTATATGCAGATTAATTAGGAATTGCTCCTTGTCTATCTAAGAAAGAAGCTGAAAGCGGTTTTAAAAGCCTATTATATACATGAATAGTAGTTGTAAAGCAAGTAGATGCTCAGAAAAGTTATTAAAAAATATTTTATCAATGGCTATGCAGTGGCGGAAAATATTGTAAAAAATTTGCGTCACGTGGGCCAACTTCCAACATAATTGAGTTTACTTTTGTAAATAAAGTATAGGTAAGTCTTGTTGAGTTGGAACTCTTCCCTACTTATTCAAAGACTAAACTTTCTTGTGGGTAAACCATGCAATGTTTTTCATCCAAGGAAACGTTTATACTTACATTACTGTAAAAATCAGCCAAGCAATCCTTCCCGCTGTGGTAATAAATGTATGATTAGCAGTCAGGTTACCTTATGTGGAGAAGAGAAATAAACTGTAGGTGTTGCTTTTATTGAAATTGTCCAGACTTTGTACGATATAGTAATTTTCCTGCTAGCATGCACAAATAGCTAATTCATGTATTATTGATGTAAAAACAGTTTATGGTGTTTTCATGTGCCGACTCTCGGGTTTGTCCATCAGTGACTCTTAACTTAGGCCCAGGAGAGGCGTTCGGCATGCGTAACATTGCTGCCATGGTTCCACCTTTCAATAAAGTATACGTTATTCATTTCCATAAACTATAATTCATGTAACTTTCTATTGAACTAATATTAGTGTGCTCTTTATTTACAATTGTGTGTTATGTTGGTGTGCAGACTAAGTTTTCTGGAACCGGTGCAGCTGTTGAATATGCAGTTCTTCTTCTCAAGGTCTATCATTTATTTATTTTCCCTTGAAGCATTTTTGGCATATTTTTACCAATTCAGCACACGTGCATGTCTTAATTAAGTGCCCAAAATGGAATATAATCAATTTTTTGTTTTATTAGGTCTGTGTTAATAAGACTTCTGCAATAGCAGCTCAGTCTATACAAAACAAATTTGACTTATGGGACCCTCCTTGTGGAATTATATCATATGGGGTTGCATATACATAAATCTAGTGCTCTTCTCTTCTTATAAGATTCAGTGTCATGCTATTAAGTATTAACTACAGGTATAACCTAGCATATGACCATATGCAGTGACAATTACATTGTCATCCCGCTATTTTTCCACTTCACGTCTTAGTATTTAGCAAGATCTTGTATATTACAAATTTAAAAAGTTTGTGTTTGGCTTTTAATCATAGATAACATTCAAGTAAAATAATAATATTATAAACCATGTAAAACTAAATCGATAAACCTAAAAGAGAAGTTGCATAAAACACATTGATACTACAGGTGGAGGTTATAGTGGTAATTGGACATAGCTGCTGCGGAGGGATTAAGGGGCTCATGTCTTTCGCCTGTGATGGTTCTAGCAACACGTAAGTTCTTACACTACGCCATAGATAAATCATATAGCTTCAATTTAATGGTAATGCTTTTAAAGAATAGTTGTCCTAATAAAATGTAAAATCAAAATATTAACATATAATCAAAAAATCAGCCCACCATAAATATACTGTTCATTTTGCAGTCATTTTTTGCTTTGTTCCAATGTTTGATGGGTCTGACACGCTGTAAAATTAATAATAGGACAAAGCTCCGCTATGCGGCATTCCCTCTCCATGAGGAAATTTGACAGTTTGAGATGACACATCCAACGCATCAGACGTCAATAGTTATTGTTCTATAAATAACAAATTGTAAAAATAAGTAGTAAATAATAGAACTTCATAGAAAATAATGACTGCTTATAAATTGTTAGAAGATTCATTTTTTTAATAAAAACAATAACAGAACTAAATTTATTTTTGTAAAAACTAAGTCAATATTAATACAGTGTGATAATTTTAGAAAGCGGCAGTGATAACATATATCGTCATCCACGTGTGCGTTGTCCATGTATCCCCAATTCCCCACTTAGTGCACAACTCAAGCAGTGGCGAACTGCATAAACATTTTCTAGAAAGGAACGGTACTCGCTTTTAATCCGTAGTGGTAAACCTGTTGTGTCTTCTTGTTATCTGTATACTAGTTTTACTTTTAATGTATTTGATTTTTAGTTCTCCAATTTTCATATTAATTTACACTTTATTACCAATCACTAACATTTATAATAAAGTACTTAAACTAATTTAAAAAATAAAAATACAGATAAACACAAACAATCGTTCACATTTCGCTATTCGTTTTGCAGCATAAAAATGCATTCTTCTTTCGCTGTAATGTCCTCTTTTGTGCTCATATCAGAATACCTTTTTATCATTCCCCTTTTAATTTGCAAAATAATAATAATAATAAATAAAGAATCTCCCCCAGTATCAATTTTTGTTACAGTTGTAGATAAGAATACAATAGTTTCAACCACTATTTTATCAGTGGAGTCATATTGAAAAGTATACAATTTCTGTAAAAGACATTTGGGATCCATGATTACGAAAAGGAACAAAAGAAAATATTCATTCTATAGTAATCTCATCATTCATCAACTATATTAATTAATATTTATCCTCGATGGACAGAATGCATAGTTGTATCATGCAATTTGGGGTAGAGGTTGGATTACAAAGTGTGCTGTATAATTCTACCACTTTTTAATAGCAGACTAGGTAGCTTCGAATTTTAGTTTACTGGTCCCATATTTCGGTGTCCTCATGTAGCACATGAATTTCAGTTTTCAACCGTTGACCTTCCACATTTTAATATGTTAAATAATCAAATCTGTATTTAGTCGATGAAGTAGATTTGTTTGACTTACGAAGATATGAAAGTATGAGACCATAGTTTTTAGAGTCACGTTGCATTTCTAAAATTATCACTCCCAAAAGATAGGGAGTATCTGTTTTATCATCATTTACTGTTTGACTATGGAATGCATCAATCTGCATAATTTCATATTCCCATTCAATCGTGGACATCGGATCATGAATGGATGGCTGCAAGTTTATTTAAGGGGCAACTGTCAGTTTATTCCCCACCTATGATATTTAATATGGTTGCATATATAAAGCCCTTTGTATCTCACAGTTCTTTTTATCAGTTTTTGTCCTTCTAGTTTAGCTTATATTCTCTATACATATGGACAAACACAATTTTTTTTATCAATCTTTACCCCTCTTTTTTTATATAACACACACATACACATGCATACTTAAAAAAATACATTTAGAACTATTCTCAACTATTTTGTTATCAATGAGTTTGGAAACTCTACCTGTAGGGTGTACTGTAGATCCAAATTCATAAGATAAGTGTTTGATAATAAACTTGCATTATGAGCAGTGATTTCATTGAAGACTGGATGAAAGTGATTATGCCTGCTAAGGAAAAGGTGAAAAAAGAGTACTCCAATTTGTCCTTTGAAGACCAGTGCACCAAGTGTGAAAAGGTATCATCTTTTATATCTCAGAGTCCTCACACCAATCCAAACTAACATTAAAAAAAATAGTCAGAAACGTGTATAAGCAACGCAGCTGATATGAATTTCCTTTTATAGGAGGCTGTGAGTGTATCACTTGAGAACTTAAAAACATACCCATTTGTGAAGGAAGGTATAGAAAGGGGAACTCTTGCCATTTATGGAGGACACTATGACTTTGTTAAAGGCACATTCGAGACATGGCAGTGATCGATAACAGATCTTTTGATTTCCCCATTTTCTGTAATACTTTTGCTTCTGTGGTATTATATCCTCATTGTTTCTTTGAATTGGATAAATTAATGTATAATTGTATGTTATGTATATGCTCTTTCAGCTTGCTTGTATCTATATTTCCAGAAAAAAAGAGAGGTTATTTCAATAATATTTTCATACGTTGGTTTAAACTAATAATTCTATCTATATGTGGAATTCTCTAAATTTGATCATACGGAGTCATCCTTGATCAAAATCTTATGTGTGCGCTTAATTTGATTCGCCATATTATGAGTCGCATACTGAATCATCGTTTTTCAAAATCTTATGTGTATATTCGTTACTTTTACTAGTTCGATTATTAACCAACTTTTCCAGGAAAGTCATTGAAATTGGGTTTGAATTACATACACATCATTTATTCTACATTTTTAACATGTTATATTAATGATTTTTATAGCCTTCTATCATTTAAATATTAGTTGTTTTCGCTTGGTCCAAAAGCTTAAATATATAATAGGTATCCTTTAAATTCAATTTGATCATCGATCTTGCAAGTTATTCGGTTTTATTCAATAATTAGTTAATTTAAAATATAAAGAATAATTTTCTTTTTTTATTCATCTTTTTTAAAAGAAAAATAGGAAACGTATGAGCTGTCCAAGTAGAAACAGTTGTAAGACTTTATAGCATATGTCTGCCATGATGCTGGTTTTGTAACCAGCAAACGGCCGGAGAAAGGTGTCTGCGTGTGGTACGTCTTATATTTTCAATTATCATAAGAGCATCTTCAACAAAGATCAATAATTACAAATATTATTATACCTATTTTCATCTCCAACAGAGTGCACAGTTCGTAACCAATAAAAAATTCAACGTTTTTTGTTACAAAAACGTAATTGGAAGAGAAGTTGGTTGAGTATGCGTCTGGTGTGAATTGCCTGTTATATATATATATATATATATATATATATATATATATATATATATATATATATATATATATATATATATATATATAACAAAAAGAAGAATCAAGTCATACTCCAACGGCTCACAAAAACAGATTGTGTAGAAAAGCCTACATAATTTGTGCACACATATAAGCGGTAACAAACAAGAATCTAGAATGCAGCAGATACAACAATAGGAGGAAAAAAAATAACAACAGCAGGCTGATATCTAGTGGAAGTATGACAATCATCGAGGTCATAACAGTCCACGCTGAATCATGCGAAGGTCGCTAGCGGCCGAAGGACCACCCTGCAAATGACTGAAACCCCTAGGACTCGGGCAAAAGATGGATTCAGACCACTGGAAACTGGCGCGACGATGCAAATGGAAAGTCCAAATGAAAGCTCCATCTCCTGAATCTAACCGCCTACCCTGAAAGCCCTAGAAAGATCCATAGATCCGTCATGCTCCTCTTCCTCTTGAAACCTGAGCCTGCGACAGTAGCAAACAACATCAAATAAAAGGGGGAGGGGGAGGCGTGTAAGGTGATAAAGAGTAGGTAAGAGTACAGAAGAGGGAACTTGAGAAATCGTCCTCACTCAAAAGTTCGTTGAGCGATTCAGCCAACCCCTAACCTAGAGGCAGGCGGAGCTGCCACGACGGATAACAAGCTCGCAAGCCTTCAAGAACGAGTGCCAAGCACTCCTCTGAACGGCCTACCACGGAAGGCAAGGAATACATCGTGTCTTACCTTCCTAAATAATGGTAGGAGAATTCATAGGAACTTCGTCAAAAATCACCTTATTCCGCGCGCACCATAAATGCCAGCAGATAAGGCAAGGTAAAAGATGAAAGAGAACCGAACGAAGAGATTTTCCTAAGCTACTATCCCACTAGTATCTCAGTAAATCACAAGATGAAGTTGCACCACCTCGGAGATCAACAAGATTCCCGAAGTAGTTCCAAACCGTTGTCGCAGAATAGCTACGGAAAAACAAGTGAGTAGCAAACTCCACCTAACCCACTTCGCAACACCTGCAGCGGGGCACGATTAGGATATCAATTATCTGAAGATTGACGTTAAGAGGTAACCCGTCATGGAGGGTTCGCCACATAAACAAAGAAACCTTCGGAGGGATTCTGACATCCCAAATAAAAGAGAAAAGATGGAGACGTGACGATGGGATCCTAATGGATCCCTAGGCCGCCCGAATAGAGAAAGGTCCGCCAACCCACCCGGTTCTACTCCTAAGGGAGTCCGAAAAGTACTTAATGGATTGCATATGTTTCCACGTCTCACTAGCATAGGACGGGGAACCAGAGAACTGCACACTCACGAGCCTGCGGTATTTGGCGTGAAGGAACGTTGCCCACAAGGAATCATTCGCTCCAAACCTTTCCCACAACTTACAAGTATACGCAGTACAGATATCCTTCGGATTACGAAGCCCCGACCCCCCTTCACTTTTGGGGCGACAAATAATGCCCCAAGAAATCCAATGGTGTCGGATAGCATTATCCTTTTTACCCCAGAATAAGGATGCTGGTAGCGAGCGATAAGAACGGAAGAAAGAATCAGTCGGAGTCATGACAGCGAAAATGTGAGAACCAATAGAGTCGAGTACATACTTAATGAGCACCAGTCTTCCTACTTGAGACAGAAGAACAGAATTCCAACGGATGATCTTGCCCCTTGCTTTGTCAGTCAAGGGATCGAAAATGGCGTTAAGCTTCCTTCCTCTGTAAAGAACAATTCCTAGATAAGGTAACGGAAGGGAGGCAACCTTGAAACCGGTTAATCTTTCTATCCAAGAAGAGCGAACTGGAGACAAGTCTTTCGCCGGGCCGGGACGAAGCAACTTTTAGCAGTATTAACGAGTTGACCCGAGCACCGCTCGTACCGGTGAATGAAGCCGAGGAGACGACGGACAGAGCGATAACTACCATTAGTGAAAATGATAATGTCATCTGCGAAAGATAAAGAAGAAATAACTGGACACCCAATAGGAATGCCAAACCGGTGAATCTGATTACCTATCATTAGTGAATGTAATCCATGAACGAATGCCTCAGCTGCGATGACAAACAAGGAAGGTGAAAGGGGGTCTCCCTGGTGAAGGACTCTTCCCGCCTTGAAGTACTCGTTTGCCAAACCGTTAATGAGAACAGAGAACCAACATTTGAGATAAGCCTCCAAACCAAATCGATGAGGGGATCCGGGAAACCGAATGCCCTCAGAACCTTAATAACAAAGAACTAAGACATACGGTCGTAAGCCTTCGCCATATCCAGCTTGACAACCACATTAGAACCTCTGACCATACGATCGATCTAGGAAATAAGCTTTTGGGCTAAGATGACATTGTCTGTAATCAAGCGACCTTTTACGAAACCAGCCTGAGAAGACGAGATAATACGCTCAAGAAATGAAGCTAGCCGACAGGCTAGAATCTTATAGATGACCTTGTTGGAGAAATTACACAAGCTGATAGGACGAAAATCCGCGCAGGAACGCAGATTCTCACATTTAGGAATGCGGACCAATTAGTGGAAGTCCAGCCCTGAGGAAGGGTTCCACGGCAGAAGAAAAGACGAATAACCAGACAAAAATTTGGTTGGATTATCGGCCAAACACTACGATAAAAGGCCCCGTTAAAACAGTCAGCCCAATCGCACTATCCTTACTTAGAGAAAAGATGCAAGCCCAAATCTCTTCCAAAGAAGGGGGTGAAGCTAGGTCCGCACTTTCTGTAGGAAGTAACAAACTGGGAATGAAAGCTAACATGGCAGGATCAGATACAGAAACAGAGGGATAGCCTAAAAAAGTTTGGAAATGGGATAGAACAGTCTCTTTGACCTCCTCCGGCGAGGATGCCCAAGAGAGATCTGGGCGAAGAATCTTCCGAATCGAAAGACGGCTATTCTTCTTTCAGATCGAAGAATGGAAAAACTTGGAGTACATATCTCCGTCGACCACCCACTTGATCCTCGCCTTCTGGCGAAGATGGTCGTTTTCAATGCGAAGTTCGGTTGAGAAGGCAAGCCGAGCAAGTGCCCAAGCCTCCCTATTAGCCGGTGAGGGGTCCTCATCGAAGGGCCCTTCAGCTAAGATGAGTTGTTCTTCAGTCGCCCTAACACGATTGAATATTTTCTTGAAAACTTGCACGTTCCAAACCTGAAGACAAGCCTTGAGACATTGCAGCTTTCGGGAAAACACAGCAGCAGGAGTTCCAGTAGTAGCAGAGATCCAAGAGTCTGCTACCACTTAGTGGAAAGAGTGGTGGGATCTCCACATAACCGAAAAGACAATAGACCGGAGAAAGACACAAGAGAGCAACTGAGAATCATGGGAGCATGATCTGAGAAGGTCTGATGAAGATGATAGATAGAATGCATGGAAGGAAGATTAAACCAATCTTTCGATCCGAGCAGTCTATCAAGCCTGGAAAGAATCCGGTTCGGTGCGTCTTGGTTGTTACACCAGTGAAGGCAGAACCGACAAAGGAAACCTCAGAAAGGCCCGAACTAGCAATGAAGGCATTGAAATCTTCCACCGCGGCATGGTTAACAGCAATACCTCCCCTCTTCTTAGCTTGACATGCGACTATTTTGAAGTCCCCTCCCAAAACTGAGATCTCGAAGCCTAGATCTGACAGCGATAGGATGTCGGACCAGAGGGTTAACCTCTCAATCCGATGACACTTAGCGTAGACCGCAGAGAACAAAAAGGAGGTAGAAAAGGACGAGATGGAACAAACAACTGAATGCAGCTGGTCAGAGTCGAAGATGGAGCGAACAACCACGTCTTTGGACCACAGAGTCCAAATCTTAGCAGACACGTTGGCAATTGCTCCACCGAAGCCTAACGAAAGAACAGAACGGTTGATCACTTCCAGGGCCATGAAAGACTCCAGAAGTGCCACCAAACAAACAAAGTGCTTCCTAACAATGCGCTTCAGCCGAGCTGTAGATGCATCGTTACCAATACCCAGAACATTCTGGAACAGAAAATTCGCCATAAAGAGGAACTAAAAAAGACCAAAGAAAAGCTAAAACTGGGGCCAAAGACCAGCTTAGATAAGGTAAAGCGTGCGTCAAGTAGATCATAAGATCTGCTCGGACGCTGCTATAGAGCGTGTGTGTATGGTGTGCACGGTGCGAAGACCAGCTCTTGGTCTTCAGGTGTCTGTTAAACAGGCTCCTGAAGTTTTTTTTTCTTTTTTTTGACTGGGCCTCTGGAGCTTAGATGCCTGTTGAACAGGAGCCTGACCCATATTTTGTTGGGGAGATTGTGTGATTGCATTTTGTAATTGATGAATGTATAATTTTAGATCAGAATTTTGCTGGAGATGCTCTAAAAAGGAAGTAACACATTTTCACATGTCTAAGTTATTACATAATAGTAAAGAATTCTTATAGATTGCTTTTGAAAAACAATTACTTAATTAGGACTGCCCACTCATACTCGTCACTTTTGATATTACTCTAAACGTATGCACTACAAGTCTACAAGAGAGGTTAAATTTTTTATTTCAAGCGGCTATTCATGTCTCAAACAACACAAAATAATATCTATTGCATCCTAATTTCAGAGATATAAAACATTAATCATGTATCACATATATCACCTCAATAAAAACACATCAATATATGTAATAAACTAACCTCAAACATCTATCAATATACCACAAAACTTAAACATTCTCACAACATCAAACCCAACCATCTCGTAGTCTATCGTAGATGACATCAAATCAAGCTCAACTATCTCTAATTGTATCATACATGACATCGAACCAAATTCAATGTGGTATATACTTGTACATATACACATATAGACATAAACACTCACACACATTATGTTAATATAAAAGAAATCATACCTTCTCTTCAGAGCCTGCATACCCTTGTGATGGAAGAAATATATATCGTTGTTGCATATATATAGCAATGCGCTCATCCGACATCTGGTACATTTTCATAGTTTGACGTTTGTCTCGATCCTCGAGGTCCGCGATTCAAGCTCTCGAGTCTGTAATCTCTTAATCGCTCTGAGTTCTTTTCTAGTCGACTTGTTGTCACCTAGACCGTAACATTTTTTTTACCAAAGTGTTACAATTCAAACAATGTGATTATAACCAGTGTGTTTGTTATATATTATTCATAAATATATTGCACATAAACATGATCTCTTGCTTCCTAAAATCATAACATCTATTCCTCGTTAATGGTTCAATTGTAGCGTCAAAAACCAAGTCCTTCTCTATAGCTATCAGCTCATTTGGACCTGTTCCCTTGTGCATCTTCTTTCATTCTTCGTAGACTTTGTTGCAAATATGATTTTAATGTTATAATGATAACAACTATACGATATTGCTACTAATGTGTTTATTAAGTAATTACAGATTTCACCGCTTGAATTGGTGGAAGTAGTATCGACCTATGGGGAAGTTAAAGCAAGTTGGGAATAAAAATGCCACTGTTAGGATTTGAACACAAGACCAACAACAAGGCAATGCAAGCATTTTCACCAAATCACAGTTGCTACCAAGTATAAGTTGAATGACATTTTTACTATACTAAAGGAGAGGTTGAACAATGCAGTAAAGCTAAAAGAGAGGTTTGAACTATGGACCTCCAACATCACAAGAAGACACGTTAATCACCTCAACTACGAAACATTTTAAAATGTTAATAAAGGCTACCCTTTTTAACAGCAAAAGGAAAAAATGAATAATTGGGAAAACAACCAAAAGGCAGAAATAAATAATTTGGAAAACAACCACTATGAGACTCGAACAGTGCACATTAAATAGAGAGGCATGTGCCCTTGCCAACTGACCGACACAACTTTTCAAATTTAAGGTGATGGCTAGTTCTAATCAATGCTTAAACTGAATATTCAAGTTCCAATAAAAGCATCTTTTTGAAGAGTTGCGAATTTTCAACGAATGCATCTTCTCCAAATAGATTTACTGAAGGTTTACTACTGTTTCGTGGTATCTTTACACTTCTGTGTAAATCTCCTACTATCTCAAAACCATATATATAATTCTCCTCTCTAATTCACTCTCATATTGCTATCAAACATTCAGTTTCATATCTATACCAAAGAAAATATTAGGTCAGCGATATTTCACTTCACAAAACATTCAAATTTGATCCAAAACCACTTTCTAACCTCTGTGTACTCAATCTACATCATTATTGTAGAAGGATGTAGATGTTGTACCACATTGCGATTACTCTGTGTATTAAAGGCACAATATATAGTCAATTTGCTTATTTTGCAAAAAACCTATTTCTTTCGGGGGAAGTAAGGGTTTTTGTGTTAGTGAAGAAAAACAAAAGAGAAGCTTTGGAATTGGAGGTAGGATGGGAAGAATCGATAGCGTGATTTATTTTTCTGCTGTTGTTACAATTATTTTACTAATGGTGTGATTACTTGTAACGACCTGCATTTTATGTATCAGTGGATCGTAAAATATTTTTTATATAATTCCCCGAGGGTCGGATCATTCTCATATTTTGATATGTTGGTTATGGGGATGTGAGACATGTCCATGTTTTTTACCAATTTTATTTGTGACCATTTTGCCCTTGTTAGATTTGTATAGGGAATAACTTTTGACTGGGATCCAATCAGGTGCTGAGATCGATTTCATTGGAAAGGAAATGGTGTTGCCAATTCTGTAGAGTGGTCACGTTAAAGATTTGGTCTGGTGGTTTGGGAGGAATCGTTGTTTTTGTGTTACACAATTTCTAGCCAGGATAATTAATCATTAGTGAGCTGATTTGTGGGGTCCACTGAGGCTTAGGCAATTGGCTATAAATAGGGGGTGGGGCATGGAGAATAGTTTAGCTTCTTCATTTCTCTCATTTGGTTGAGCTCGTGATCCTCTTGCTCAATCAAATACATCTCCACTTCATTTGTTTCAAAGATCTAGATTAGAAGATTGAAGGTCAACATCGAAGAGAGATAGATCGCATCAAAGTGATTGGTTCGAAGATCGTTCTTTGCTGTTCGGATTTGTGGATCATCGTTTTTAAACTAATTTGTGGATTTGGTGAGTGATAAGCATCTCTCGTACGGATTCAATTAAGCATATGGGTTGTTTGATCTTATTTTTTATCATTTCAAGTTGTTTTCACCTATATCTACATCATGGTAAGTATGTTTACATTCGAATCACCATATGATCTAATCTAGCAATTTAAATTAGTAATTCTTATGTTAATTAATATGTTTATGCAAATTTAGATCCACTATTTTGTTCATTCGTTGTTTTATCATGATTCAGTGGATTCTATAGGGATGTATGATGGTATTTGTTGTGTTATTGTCTGTTTGATGATTGCTTGAACTATTGGATTTTTTGATGGATTGGTTGCACGAGTTGGTGGTCGTTTGAGATTGAAGTCGGGTTCGCCAAAGTCGGGTCGTTGATGACGTAGCAAGCTAGGGTCATAGCCTAATGGGTCGGTCTGGTTGCAACATGATCAGTTGGTGCTTGGTAAAGCTGGGTCGTCCAAGTTGGGTCGGGTTGTCCAAGTTGGGTTGGGTCATCCCAGTTAGGTCGGGTCGTCCAAGTTGGGTCGGGTCACTTGGAGTTGGTAAGGTCAAGGCAGCGTTTGATGGATCAATCATATTGGCTTGCAGCACTTCAATTGGTCGCTATGATTAATGTCTTGTTATGGGAGTGGACTGATGGGTCGTGGAATGACCCAAGAATGGTCGCAGCGTTTGTGAAATGCTATGGATTGTGACTTATGGCAAAAGATGAAATGCTGTAGTAAAGAAGGGTGAAACATTATGTATCAACTATCAACCAAACAAAGCTTGTTATTGGTTCGATAATGGTCGTGGCTTCGACGTGAGTTCAAGGTGGAATGTTCGAAGTGTTTTGAAGTGTTCGTTGATCGATGAAATCCAACGAATGTGGAAACGACTCAAGGATGTTTGAGTTCATAGATAGTGGCTGCTCAAGGATGTTCGAGCTTATGGATAGTCACTGGTGATGACGACTAGAGTTATTGAAGGCCGAAGATTATCGTTGTAGTAGGTTCTAGCTGACTCAAAGTAGGGGTATAATATGGATGCCTAAAAGACCAATTGAATTGTCGAGTACCCTGGGTTGCGATGAAAGGACTTAATACGTACCGTGGAAAGGCGTATGGAATTTTGCTAGAACCGAGGTTACCATTAGCCCTTGACGGACGACATGATATTGAGCCGGTCATACGATTAATTATGGTTTCAAAGCAGGATAGGTAGTGATAGTCAGAGTCAAGGATGTTGATTGCTTTGCTTATATCGTCTTTTGTGAATTGTTCGACATCGAAGGAGATATCTCTTGGGTGCTTGTCTGATGTTGGTTTAAGCCTTCGGGCTTGTGCATGGGGGATGTTGATCTTATTAGGATGGTCTACGCTAGATAACTGGTTGCTATGTCTGCTATGTTTTCTATCTGATTATTGTAAAGGATATGACTGGTAGATGTACGGGAGACGGTTTGGGTTCTTCTCTGTTGTTGGGTTGGTAGATTAGTTGATTGATCTACCTATTTCTCATATACTTTATTGATGATGTTAGATAGTTATTTTGTCGCTCACTAAGACTGTTGTTTGACTTAAGGTTTAATTTTTCCTCTTATTACCTTGGACTGTTCATCCATTGTGTTGTGGATGGGCATACTGAGTAGCAAGTAGCAGGTAGCAGATCTTAGTAAGGACGATGCCACGATTTCCACTGTTATGTTTTTGTATGATTCTCTGAGTGACCTATAGTGAGGCAATTTGTACAGAAATCGATGTTGTATCCAGTTTGATGTATGGATCTTTCTAGTTAATATGAAAGTTTAAGTTACCGCTCAATTATGCTTCACTATCAATGCCTGATATATATGTTCTATTATACTTTATCTTTGCACTATGAGTTATACAACAGGTTCCGATTGTGTTTATCTTATTCAAACGATCGTCCATAGCTGCTTAACATGTCTTCAGCCCAATATTCCTCTTGTTAAGTGCATGGGTTATGGGTGATCATCAAATTTGGTATTAGAGCTGTGGTTATCGATTTTAGCTAAAACTCAAGGACGTAATAACATATGAGAGACGTATTTGTAGATTTCTGATAGATGTATACTATATGTTAGTGTATAGTATAATAACGCTTGAACTCCATTGCAGTTTTTCTCATATGGGGACTAGTCATTCTATATTACAGATTTGGAATGAGTTATCGATCGTCGAGACACACTGCTAGGGAGGAGACTGTTCCTGGATGGGGTGATGGCGGTATACCAAATTACCCAACTATGTTCGAGGATATGATGGTAGCAATCATGAGGAAGGTACCTGCTCCAGGAGCAGCGACAATAAATGTAGGGGTTCGGGTGTAGGTACTGAGGGTTGTGGACTTCGTGAAGCTATGTAATGACTTCACTGCTCTTGGTGGAAAGCCATTCCAAGGGTCATAGCCAACAGTTGAGATTCAAGGGTGGCTAGATACTTGCATTTGGATTTTTGGAGATTTGGGTATTGATGATGTTAATCAGAGGAAGCTTGCATCGAGGTAGTTACAGGGCAGAGCTATGGATCGACGGAACTCTGTCACTTTAGAGACTCCTAAGAATGAGAATACTGGGATTAGTTCTGAGTTAAGTTTGAGACAAAGTTCATCTCTTCCGCCCACAAGTCAGTTGTATTCAAGAAATTTGTTGAGTTAAAGCAGAATGGTCGACCAGTGCTAGAATATGTTTCTGATTTTGAAGCTTTGTCCAAGTATTGTAACACCTCGAAATTTTAACGACACTAAAGATGATGAATTAAAGAATAATTAGTTTGAAATACACTGTTAACAATGAATTAAGGAAAACTTAATTAAATATTCAGAAATAAGTAAAACAGACTGCGCCATTGCGTCCATCTCGAAATTCTGGTCAAGTTAGACATTTGGTTTGCATAAATCGTACATCGTATGAAGAAGTTTTTAAGGTTTGAAGTTTGTATACGCACAGGAAGAATATGTATATATATGTATATATATATATATAATAGTTTCAGAAATTCAAAAATGGGTCCAGAAATTTGAAATTCGGTTCAAAATTCGAAATTGGGAAGGCGGCAGATTTCCCGCCCAAGTGGGTCTACCCACCCAAAGGGGCGTCGACCCATAGGTTGGCCTACCCATAGGCCGACCTACCCAAAGGGGGGTCGACCCATAGGTCGACCCACTCAAAGGGGGGTCGACCCATCCTTGCAGATCTAGGCAAAATACATTTTTATGAACCTGGACCGATTTTGGGGCTAAATTCATGAACCCTAGTCTATATAAAGGACCTTAGACCTAGGTTTTATTCATCTAAAAAATGGTGGCGACGGCAGAGCTCTGCTGCAGCGTAGATTGAATGGCCTTTTCTTCTCCAAATCTAATTCAGCAAACATTATACAAATTCAACGGTTGCTACAACAACAAATTCAATGTGTTCTTCGCAGTAATTTGGATCCATTTCCTTAGGTATATTCACTGTGAGTTCAAGTTATTTTTAGATCTAAATATTTAATTAGTAACCTTGATATGTATATAAAAATTGGATCTTGAATTGGTGCCTAAACAGTTCTATTATGACATAATTATTTGATTTGCTTTTATATGCTCATATCGTCACCATTTTAAATCTTGTCATAATATGCCTATTCAGTTTATGCCTATTTCTATTAGTTTGTTATTGATTCGTTATTACGCTTATTTTGGATTTTCTTCTCTCCCTCTTTCCCCTTTTTATTTTTATATAGCCAAGCTACCTTCGAGCCTTGGCCTAACGTCGAAAAATGCGAACGTGCAAAATTGGGAAAGACATAATTTAGGGCATAATTGATATTGGAAAAATATGAATATAAGTTTGGGCATAAAATGTGGAAATATACAAATATGGATTTGGGGACATATATCGTGTTGTATAACATGAATGTGAATTTAGGGGAACATTGGAAAATATGATTTGGCTTAAATTATGTAAAATATGATTTGCGCATAAATTGGAATATATCTTAATATGAATTTGGGCACAACTTGTATTGAAATATGTGAATATGAACTAGGGACATAAATTGGAACATATGTAGATTTGGGTTTGTGCACAACATATATATATGTATATATATACCTTGACTTATAACTTGGGAAAAAGAGCATATGGTGCATAATTAAAAGGTGAATTGAAAAGGGGCATAAAAGTCTATGATTTGAATAGTGAATTGGGCATATAATTAAATATGGGTAAAAAGGGTATGAACACCTATAAGGACATAGGTAAAATTGGATAACAATGAATGCCTAGGATTACAATTAGAAATTGTAATTGTACTTATGACACGAGGAAAGGTTGCATTAGTGGTGGAAGTCTGCCCGGACCCGACTGGCATATCCATTAATTACTAATGTTTAACCTAATTTGAGAGGTCTAAGTGTGCAAATATGACACGTGCTCAGACATGAGGTTAAGCCCAATTTATGGAATAAGTCTGCCCGGACCTGCCCTGCATATCCAGCATCCACAAATGACAAGTTTAATGTGGGAGGTCCAGCATACTGTAACCATAAATGAAAATATGGTAATAAATCTTGAATACTTAACCTAGTTGAATCCATTGGGACTATACGAATAAAATAAAGATGGGGTTAAGTAAAATTGGTTGAACGGTGGGTGGGTTAAGTAAATTTGAGGAGATGGGTAATATTTACATATAAGCCCATAAACTTAACCCGATAAGGTTATGTAATTAAGACACCTAGTGGTATACATAACCGGTAGAAATAATAAAGTTATGTAATTGGAAGACACCTTGTAGGGTAAGCATAACTTATAGAAATGATAGAATTAGATATGCGTAATAATCTGCTCAGTAAACAACAATAAGTTGTAGTGACGGTGTAAATTGAATTCATGATTAAATGGGAAAGAATGAGGAAAACTTGTAAAATAAATAAGTTATATTTAGTCATGAATGGCAAGTGACATGTTAATTAGGAAACATGTGAATTGAGGTATACTTAATAAAGTATTAAGGAAAGCATGTTATTGTAATGATGTAACCAAGCAAGAATATAAAATAGATTGTGGATTACAGACCTTGGGCCACAATATAGAGAATTACATGTTGTGGGCTTATTAATTGTAACACCTCACATTTTTAATATAGTTAAAAGTATTCAAAAATATGTGTATATGCATATATAGGTAAATAATGGTGATGTATAATGAAAAATTTATTAATATATGGAAGAGAAGGAAAAATTAATTCGATAACAGTGTACGTAACAGAGAAGACAATAAAATAAGGATACTTAATTTAAATATCAGGACATCACCATTGCGTTCGTCTTGGAAATCTGCTTGGAATAGAGTCCAAGTTTTCGAAAATCGGACTCCATATGAAAGAGTTATGGCCTTCGGGAGATTCAACAAAAATTCAGAATTTACATAGGAAAATACCCAGGCAGGTCGACCTGGGGGTCGACCTACCCAGGGAGGTCAACCTAGGGGTCGACCTTAGTGTCGACCTCCCCCCTGATTTTTCTAGACCTGGCCAGTGATGATTTTTGATGTGCTGGACGGATCGGATGGCTTCTAGGGCGATCTTATGGCTCTAAAACACTCTCTACACCGATAAAATAGTGCCTAGACCTAACCTAATTCATAAACAATTCCTTCTGACGCTTCCATGCCACTAAACTTCAACCAAACATGGCCGCCGCCTCAAAACCCTAAATTAATTTGCAAGTTCTTCATCAACTTTGGAGTTTAATCAAATCAAGTAGCAAAGTTCTTCATCAACTTTGGAGTTTAATCAAATCAAGTAGCAAAGTTCTTCATCAACAATTCATGCTCTTCACCAATAATCAAATAAGAAGATTAAATCAGCGTTCTACATCAACGACAAATCACTTATTTCTCCAATCCAGTCAAAGTGAGTGGATTTGAACTATATTTGTTGTATAATATTGCTTCTATCGTTTACCATTCCCCATAATGAATATGATGATAATTTAATAAGATCAGTTATTTTATTTATGCCTACGTTTGAGTTCTCTCCTTTTTATTCTTTCCCTTTTTTATTTTTGGATCTAGGTTATCTTGAACCTAGACGAAATCTTAATATATATATATGTACGATTGAAATATGGGAATATTGGGGCATAATTTATCTTATGCAATCGAGGAATATAACCTGTAATTTGGGGATTGTGGCATAACAATTATTATTGCAAATATTGGGATAATTGGCGAATTGTACATTGGGATTATTCAATGAATTAAAGTCGAATTAGGTATTTTGGAGCGTATTTCAATAATGAATCTTTGGGTATGCTTTGGGAACATGAATCTATGCTGAATAGTGTGCAACTATGAATTTTGATTTATGATGTTAACATGAAATTGTGTAAATTTAATTGGAACTATTGGATATGGAATTGGTATAATTCAATATTAACAACATGTAATTGGATAACATGGATTGGTGAAATTTATTTGTGACTTGAAAAGTAAGCCTAGAGGGTGAATTAGATTATATGTACGAACGTGGGAATGTTGGGATATATATTGGGAAAATATTGATTATATGAAATTAGGGTATAGTTGGATATTGGAAATTGGCATGTTTGGGTATGAATAACATGGAATAGGTGAATTTTGCTATAATTGGATAATTTGGATAATATGAAATTTGTCTAACTATTATGTAATTGGTGTAGTGAATGACAAATTGGAAATAGGCGTAAAAATGAAATGTAATTAAGTTGAATTTGGAACATATGACATGAATTTGGGGTTTGGGTGAAAGATGATTGTTAATGAACGCCTATGACACGAGGTTAGGCGCGTTTGTGGTGTATGACTGCCCGGAACCGCCCGGCAAATCCCGCAACCACAAGCGGACGTCTAATGTTAGAGGTCAACGGCAAGAACTAGAGGCATAATGGTTTATGACACGAGGTTAGGTGGTTGTGGTATAAGTTTGCTCGGAACCGCCCGGCAAATCCAGTAGCCACTAACGGACTTCTAATGTGAGAGGTCATACATCGTTACGACATTATAAATAAATTAAGAAATAATAGCCATAATAAGACATGTGGGTGACATGGGTATGGTTAGAGGGTTAAGTGTGTGATATAAATGACATGTAAAGCATGACTAATGTGGACTTAACCGTTGTAAGACATGTGATGTAAAACCTGACTAAGGTAGACTTAACCGTAGTAAGACATGTGTAAGATATGGAAACTATAATAAAGGGCGTTAAGTGGGACACGGGTGACGTATGAAACAAAATTTAGATATGCTTAACCAAATGGAACCCGTGACGGTATCATAAAGTAATTGAATTGGGTAAAGTTTAAGTAACGGGTTAAGTAAATGGAAGGGTTAAGTCAAATCTAAAATTAATGACAAGAAATGGGGAATGATAAATAACCTATTATGAATAAACTTGAATAAGGCAAGAAAGGATAATAGGTGGAAATTATAACTTATGGGACAAGATAAGTTATAGGAAACGATAAGGAAGATGAGATAACTTATATGTAAAGATATACTTAAATTAAGTGTTTTGGAAAGGAGAAATGTGAAATTTAAAAATGATATAAGTTATATGAGTGGAAAAGAAGTAAATTAAAATCATAAATGTTGGTTGGGTTAAGTAATTCTCTGGGTGCCAGTCTGATGTTGATTTCGGTCTTCGGGGCTGGTGTTTAGAGGGTTATTCTCCTAATCAGTATGTATGTGGGATAAGGCATACTTAACTATGAATTAAGTATAACATGTTGTTGTAACCCAAAAAGGGAATAATTTATGAGATTGGAAAATAACATGTTGTGGGCTTATTAATGGACTTAAGTGGGTTAAGTATAAATTGAATTAATAAGCTAGGGTAACTTGGTGAATACGGAAAAAAGGAAGCTAATGTAAATAACCAAGTTAAATGAGAAAGTTGACGAGGTGGCACAAGCGTGAAATAAATGGTTAGACTTAGGGTCTAATGAAATATAAAACTAAAGCGCTTGAAGCAGTCCGTACGTTGTAGGATGAATAACCCAACGAGATAGATCATGATGGTGTCATAAGGCACGAGGAGAGCGCACGTTCGCTATTTTGGCGGCTCCAACAGACTGGAAGGGGAAGCATGCAGCTTCCTGAGTCGTTAAAGGTGCTCCTGGTAGTCCTCTGTAGTGGTTTAGCTTCGGGCTAGGATTACAGAGGTTGGGTCTGCGCAGAAATACCAGGTGGGTGGTCTTTGACTGCACAAGTAGGGGGCAGTAAGAATGCTGTACGCGGTGGCATTAAGGGTGGTTCGGCGATTGCCTCAGGCGGAGGTGGAGGGTCAAGACCAAACGATAGCAAGATCATTGGATGCCTGTCACCAGCAGCCTAAGAAATGCGAAAAGACAAGAGCTAACCCCTAGAGATCGTTAACCTTTGCTATCAAGGGACGGGTGCGGGGAGACCCCATGGATGTTTAGATTGTTTGCTTGTTAGGGGTGGTCGCTTAGCTCGTGTAGTCTTTACTTGTTGAGGGAGAGGCTGAGGTGGGGCCATAGCCACCATAGAAAAACCAGACCCGAGGGATATATGTACATTGGACACTCTTAGAGGCGGGCCCGTACAGATATAGAAAAGCTCCTGACCAAGTTCCGTGTTTTCTGGTGTAGCCCTGCCACGGAACTTGGGTGCATAAGTAGAGGTTATGTGCAGTAGAAACATCGAGTACGATTGATGATACGTACGTGGGAAAGTCTAGGTACAACCATGTCTGTTTTGGGTGGTGTATCGTAGGCTAGAGGGCATTATTCGGTGATGAAACCAAACTCGATCGAATAGTTCGCGGATAGCAGTCAGTACGCTTACGTAGCACAACGATAGTGGTTCTATGCGGATGTAGCGTTGTACGTTACTATGGCTTAGGATGAGGGACTGCGCATATTACTGTGGCGATACAGAGGAGACCGTGCGAGTGGGGTATCACGGGGTGTACCTCAGTTTGGGGGTAGCTACATATACACTATATTAGGTTAATCTACTAGGAGTAGATGGGTGTGACGTGTGTGTAAGCTTTGAGTGCTAATAACATGTATAACCTAATAAATAAGAAAGTGTAATTAAACGGTATATGTAGGATTATTCAAAAAGTGTAGTTTAAATTCATTCACACAGAACTTATGTTATGACCCCCTCCTTATAACCTTCGCAGGTTAGAAAGAGACTTATAGCTTTGGGAATACTGATTTAGCAGTATTGTGATTATGGTAAAGCTATGTTTTAAATATATTATATTTTACTACTTCCGCTGTGAGGTGTTTTCCGAACTCTGACATATCTCTTTTCTCTGTCTTTTTCTGTAGGATACCAGAGCAACCAAATCGGGTTTCGGTGGACTGGATTTTTGAAAAGAAATCGGTCCGTCGGAATCCGGGTTGTTACATCTGGTATCAGAGCATAGGTTTATGATTCCTATATAGATAACGAGTGAGCGTATTTGTATTTTCAAATATATATATATATATATAAACCTAGATCCATATAGTAACCCACTAGACATGAAAAGAGTTGGGATATCTAGTTTGTACACTCAAGGATTGAACATAGAAATTTTGAGACCCCTAAGAGGATTGGTTGGAAAGTGTACAATATGACTTGGCAATGGAGAAAGAAAGCATCCCATTAAGTGGAAACTGAAATGTTAGAGTAGTGGGTTTAGAAGTGTAACCTTAGAAACTCGAAAAGGTTGAAAAATGAAAAATGAATTAGGAATATATACAGTCGAGAGAATTGAATTCGTGAAAGTGCCTAGGAAAGTCTAGTTGATTTGAAGACCCGCTTTGAGTCAAACCCAATGATAAACTTTTAAGAACTTGAATTTGTAAAAGGATTTGTGGTATTTTCCAAGATTTAATCTTAAAAGTATTTTGATGTTTTTAGTGCATGATGGGTTTTAAAGTAAAGTGAGGTATATTGGGTAAAACAATGATTTCTTGTTTTAAAAGAATTCTCTCATGAAAAGGTGCATATTTTGGAGCATAAATAGCTCGCTAGTTTTCATATATGAAAAGAAGTTTGAAATCTCTATTCAGTTAACAATAAATTTTGATTATTGTTTTAAAAAGAAATTTTGTTGGGTAAACAAAATAAGCCGTAGAGTGCAAGAATAGAGTAAATATTTGCGCCTTAGCAACCAAAGTTAACAATGTAAATAGGAACAGTGTAACTCATTAGTCATCCTTGTCTACTCCAGTTTGTGATTTGAAAAAAAAAATATTTTTGCAATTTTACTTTGTAACATGTTTTTATGGTTTGGCAAAAGCAAGTTTTTGAGAAAAGAATAAAAGTTTTACCACTTTAGTTTTTTTTAAAGAAGAATGTAATAAAAAGAAAGAAGGCCAAACCATGTTTTAAAAATGGAGTAGTTAAGGATTAAGGCCTAGAAAGAACGAGATAAAGTTAAAGCTACTAGAACCAACTGGGAATTGGTTGAGATGAGAAATTCTCTGAGTATCAATCTGATATTGATTTCGGTCTTCGGGGTTGATACTTAGAGAGTTATTTTCTTGCCAATTTACAGTCAGGGATTAGATTATATTAAACTAATGGAAAATTTCCCGTAGAATGCATAAGCATTGAGAAACCTAGGTTTGTTGATTGAGAAAAAGAAAAAGGATTGTTGCTTGAAAGAGAAGTATAGGCTAGTAATACACAACATGGACTAGTGTTGACTACTAGGTAGTGAAGGGCAAGTAAGTGTATAGATCCTATTGAGTGGACTCGTGACATAAGTCCTAAGATTCTTGGCCCATAGTAGTAGCTGTGTAGGATGCTGTTTGAGTTGAAAACGAAAAGGCTTATTTGAAAATAATAAACTTAAGTAATTTGATTAAGTCAAATAAGCTAAGAAAGAAACTAGCCTAACTAAAAAGAAAACAACAGAATCATTCAAGCAGCAAAACGAGACGGGAAAAGAAAATGGAAATCTTAAGAAAAAGGTGAATAAATATTAATTTTTTCCAAGATAAGCGGAAAAAGAGAAGAAATTTTCATATGTGATTGTACTTGGACCGGAAAATAGGAAATCTTCATAGAATAGTCATATAAAAATCCAAGTACGATTAGAAAAGAAAAATGGAGGATGTGAATTTTTCCGTTTTACACCTTTTCATAACATAAGAAATCGAACTTGGAAAATTAAATTTTTCTAAAATTCGAATTTAATGATGGTTGGTAGGGTTTTGGATGCGAAAATTGGATGAACTATGCTCTGACTCTGTAAGAGTGTAGGAAAATTTGGATGAAAAATGTTTTGATTTTTCAAAAATATTGCATTCATAAAGAATTGCAAGTATATTTAAGATGTGAGCATCATGTTTTGAAAGAGTTTTTAAAGTTTGCATACATATGGTGGATCCAAATTAGGCATACATACTTTACTATGATGTATCTCACTTTGCACATGTGCACAATGTTTGCAACAATTGGATGCACACTTGATGGATGGATATTGCGAGGGGTTATCTATTTTACTCCTATTGAATTTCGGGGACGAAATTCTTTAAGGGTGGGAGAATGTAACACCCCACATTTTTAATATAGTAAAAAGAATGTAAAAATATGTGTATATGCATAGATAGGTAAATAATGGTGTTGTATAATGAAAAATTTATTAATATATGGAAGAGAAGGAAAAATTAATTCGATAACAGTGTACGTAACAGAGAAGACAATAAAATAAGAATACTTAATTTAAATATCAGGAATTAAGAAAAACGGAAATCACCATTGCGTTCGTCTCGGAATTCTGCTTGGAATAGAGTCCAAGTTTTCGAAAATAGGCCTTCGTATGAAAGAGTTATGGCCTTCGGGAGATTCAACAAAAATTCAGAATTTACATAGGAAAATACCCAGGCAGGTCGACCTGGGGGTCTACCTACCCAGGGAGGTCGACCTGGGGGTCGACATAGGGGTCGACCTTAGTGTCGACCTCCCCCCTGATTTTTCCAGATCTGGGCAGTGACGATTTTTGATGTGCTGGACGGACCGGATGGCTTCTAGGGCGATCTTATGGCTCTAAAACACTCTCTACACCTATAAAATAGTGCCTAGATCTACTCTAATTCATAAACAATTCCTTCTGACGCTTCCATGCCGCTAAACTTCAACCAAACATGGCCGTCGCCTCAAAACCCTAAATTAATTTGCAAGTTCTTCATCAACTTTGGAGTTTAATCAAATCAAGTAGCAAAGTTCTTCATCAACAATTCATGCTCTTCACCAATAATCAAATAAGAAGATTAAATCAGCGTTCTACATCAATGACAAATCACTTATTTCTCAAATCCAGTCAAAGTGAGTGGATTTGAACTATATTTTTTGTATAATATTGCTTCTATCGTTTACCATTCCCCATAATGAATATGATGATAATTTAATAAGATCAATTATTTTATTTATGCCTACGTTTGAGTTCTCTCCTTTTTATTCTGTCCCCTTTTTATTTTTGGATCTAGGTTATCTCGAACCTAGACGAAATCTTATTATATATACGTACAATTGAAATATGGGAATATTGGGGCATAATTTATCTTATGCAATCGAGGAATATAACCTGTAATTTGGGGATTATGGCATAATGAGACGACCCGAACTTCCCCGTGAAGGAAAGCACGGATTGAATTGAGGACAAGACGAATCAGAACACAAACAGAAGAACATTTCATTGTATATGACAACAATTCCATCAGATTACAAGAATATACAAAATATAAACAAATAAAATACATTACATAGCAGCGGAAAATAATACAATACACAACTAGAAGTAATACACGGATACAGAGCTTTCCGAGTATCGTTCCAGCTGTAAATCAGGATCCTGTGGATATAAATCTGCAAAACCAAAACTACTAGCTGCCCGTGCGGAAAATGAGGGCACCCAGAGTTTAGGTTAAAACAATAAACTCCAGGTCAGTCATGGGACTGGTGTGAGAACTAAAACAGTTATTAATCTTTATTTTAAAGTTAGGTAAATCAAGGGACCACGCCGTATAACATGGAACGGGTTTCCTCCCAAGAATACCAGTGCATAAAACAAACAGCGCAATGCTTAATAAAGAAAAATGAAGCTATTATAAGACCCAGGTCCCATCACACAATGCAACGCAAGCCAGAGGATAGGGTTTTACCTTATAATAGCCAAAGAATGCTTGATACTCTAAATTTCATCTTTTATTATTACTATAAGTGTATAGTGTTAAAACAATCAATCATAAGTATTAATCATAGACGGCATGGGTACCATATATCATGTCGCCAATACTAGGCTCTACAATCAAAACCGCACCTGTCACGTATTGGAAGTTGGATTTCCATCTGTGAACCGAGGCAAAAGATAGTCCTCTACCGATTCGAGACGCTCTAGCCCGTGTCTCAGGACTCATACTCAGGTGGGCCCTTCGATCGTTAGGGCCGGTTCACCGATGTGGATTAAAATGCCTGAACACTGCGTTTCCCCACCCTTTGGGGGTGTCAATGAGCCAACGAATGACTCCATCGGCTTCACATAGTCACCGATATATCCGAGGCGCCTCGCAACAGCAACAACCACATAAGTCAAACTCGTCAGGGCGTGTAAAACCACTGACGCCACTTCTAACTAGAAGGAAACGCATGCCCTCCCTGATGTCCTCTCCCGTTTCTGGTTCACAACCGGGGTGTGAGGCTCGCGAATCAACATTACACAAAGCTACGCCACACAGGCGATGCTTTGATCATCACCACAAGACTTTGCTTTTCAACAGAAGCCTTGATCAATTGCCACTTAGGCATGCCACACAGGCAATTCACTCCATGCGTTCGATATCCATCAATATATAACTCCTGAGCTCGTACGTCTCAGAGAAGGGCGTTAAGCAAGAGAATAAATTCTCCGCCGCCAAACAGATATATATTTAATAGAAGTCAATCACATAGAATAAAATCCAATGTTAGACACACAGTCCATTTACAAGTTCGTTCCGGGTCTGAACGAAACCGGAGGCACCTAGTACCCCGCATATCCATCGATCTCCAAGTACGTCTGGACAACCACTAACTGATTCCCTCCTCTTGGATGTACGGCCCAATCAAGATCATCAGTAATCACCCAAACGACGTGAAGACCTCTGGTCTTCGACCACCGTCTTCATCTTTGACTTATCGTCGTATCAGTTATTCAGAATGGGATAAACCCGGTCTTTCCGAATAACTCGCGTATATATTAAACAAGTGTTACACAAACACAACATAGGCCTCATTCCAATTCATCAGTCACTAACCATAAATTAGTAAGAGAACAACTCCCCAAATATTAACCCCGAAGGCTGAAACCAACATCAGTTCAATACCCATGAAACCATTCATCTTAACTAATCTTCAGTTAGTTTCTAAATTTCACATTCTTAGGGAAAGGTTCCCATTAATTTTATCAAAGATAAATTCCTCAAATTTATTCTTTAATCTTCTTTTGAATATCGATTCAGCTAGTCGGGATTAATGAACCTTACCGAAGTAATCGTTTGTTTTAATTTTCCAATCCCAACCTATTCATCCCATGAAGTAAAACTGGTCATACTTCATATCTAACACCACAGTGTTATCGGTAAATTCAATTACCATTTCATGTTTAAATCTAATCAAAGATTTAACTATCTCCTGGAGCAAAACTGGTGATACTCCATTCTCGATCTTTTCAATCTAATTAAATATTCATTAAAACTCCAATTAGTTCTAATCTTTAACTGGGTTAAAGGACCAATGTCATTTAAAACACGGTTCACGATAAACCCACATCACATTTCATTCTATTAGTCTCTAACCGTAAATTAGTAAGAGAACAGTTCCCTAAATATTAACCCCGAAGGTCGAAACCAACATCAGATCAATACCCAAGAAACCATTCAACATAACTAATCTCGAGTTAGTTTCTGATTTTCTTAACTCAGTTGGGCCTAAGAACAGTATTATTGAAGATACCGTTCACGACAACCCAAAATCACATTCCATTAATTATCGGGTTAAAGAACAAGTGTTATTTAAAACACCGTTCACGATAAACCCAAAAATCAATTCAAATTCAATTCCAATTAAATACCATTTAATTGGTACACTTCATTAAATCTAAATAAAAAGATTTAATCTTTTTCTCAACTGGGTTTAAGAATAGTGTTAATGAAGACACCATTCATGACAAACCCAAATCACATTCGATATTAAACACAAGGCTCTGAATAGAAAATATATCGGCTTATATTCAATATCAAATTCTACGACCAACAAATATCGTATTGGAAATAACGATATAAATATATCTTTAAAATTTCCATAACAATATCTGTATAATCACGAAATCCAACATCGAAATATTCCAAAGATAATTTCGATTCAACTCCATTCCAATTCAATTATTGGAAATTCTGTTTACTTTTAAAACAATTTCAAATCCAATTTATTTATTTAAAAATAAATAAATTATTATTCTAGTTCAAATCCAGTTCATTTCGATAAAAGTCTATTTTTATCTTTTCAAATATGGAGTTTTTCATCCCAATTCTTCACAAATCATTTCTTATGATTTTACACAGATTATTACTATTTTTAATTATTTTATCAAGGTCCGTACAGTCGATTTCCATCAACGGCCATCGAACTGCACTTACAACGACCTTTTCCAAATTTGATTTGGACAAAATTCCAAATCCAACCGTTAGATTTCAAATCTCTAATTTTCATTAGAAAGCTCTTTTCGATTCGGAAACAATGGTTCCGGTTTTAGGAGAATCCGATGGTCGGATCTCCCGCAATATCCATTCGAAGTCAGTGGTCGAAATTCGCGAACTGCCGCAGCGCGGCGCGTTCTATTCAGGCCATTATATATATTATATATATTTCATCGATTTCCTTTTAAAACGTATTTTATAAATCATTTATATTCGTTTTCAAAGCGATTTCAACTTCCCTTTCAAATTCAAATCAAGATTGAATTTTTCAATATAAATTCGTTTAATTTCATTTCAAATCGATTTCAATTCAATTTCAATTTAATTCGAATTTAAATTCATTTCAATTTAATTCGAATTTCAATTCATTTCCATTTAATTCGAATTCTAATTCATTTCCATTTAATTCGAATTTCAAATCTATTTCAATTTAATTCGAATTTCAATTCATTTCCATTTAATTCGAATTCTGAAATCACTTTCAATATTCATTGAAAAATGAATAAAATCGATATAAATATCGTTCACGTCAAAATGGCGTCAATCTAATCAACACGGCTTTTATTCAACACATGAATGTTTATTCTATTCAACACATGAATATTTTTCAATTCAACACATGGATTTATATAATTTCAACACATGAAATTATTTTCTATTCAACACATGAATTTATTTTCAATTCAACACATGAATTTATTTTCTATTCAACACATGAATTTATTTTCACTTCAACGCATGAATTTATTTTCTATATTGGAATGAGACCCAATCAATTACCATATAATGATAATTACATGGATTTTCTACAACACATGTATATAATAGCAACGATAAATAATCAACCATCATCCAGAGTGCACCACACAACTGCATAAGCATTAAATATAAATAATTAACACTTACACAGTCTGTCAACCCATCGATTGACATACGACTAAACAATCGGGATTAGTGTATATCAAATATCATCCCAATATCCGTGTGGGGTTTCAAATCAGCAAACACATATTTTTTTTGTGTGGTTGGGCGATGTGTAAAATTTATCGTCCCAATCAATATCAGTCAAATCAGTGTGTATAAACAAATCATCCGATTTGTTTATAAATATTTATTCTATATACATGTTAAAAATCATATTTTTAACTATAAAATATTTATTTTCTACTATAAAATATTTTATTTCATTCCACATCACACAATCAAATTTCACAACACAGCAACCAAACAAACAAGTCATCCATGGTCTGTGGACGACGGGTGTCGGGTGCTACTAAGCACCGTCTGCATCCTAGTATATATTTCAAACTAGAAATAAATTAAAGGTGAGGAGTTCTCACCGACTAGCTAAACCAATGCACCGCGACTCTTCATATGTAGAAATCTTCGTCGTGCTCGCCTTTCATCACTTTCGTTGCCCGTATTCACTACATATATAAAAATCATATTTTTATCTTCATGCTTATATAAAAAATTATATGTTTACCTTCTTTCTCTTCGCTTTCATATGATTAAAAACCCCTCCTTTTCACGATTAAAAATCTAAACTTTTCACGATTAAAAATCTAATCTTTACTTGTATAAAAATCGTTTCTTTGCATGATAAAAATCGCTACCTTTCTAAGATAAAAATCGCTACTTTCTATGATAAAAATCACTACTTTCTATGATAAAAATCACTACTTTCTCGTTTAAAAATCCGACCTTTCCTCGTTTAAAAATCCGACCTTTCCTCGTTTAAAAATCCGACCTTTCAGTTGTTTAAAAATCTATAAAATCAAATTTATAAAGCATATAAATTCAGAACTGTAAAGCTTATTGTTTTTCTTCGGTTGCTGGAGTTCGTCGGGGCTGTGGTTGAGAGGATTAGGGCTTGACGTCGGGGTGGAGTAAAGGGGGGGTCGGAGGTCGCTGGATCGGCCGTTCAGGCGGGTGGTGGCTCGTCGGAGAATGGGGCGCAGGCGGTTAGGGTTTGGGTGGTGGCGGGTTTTCAGAAAGGGGGTGCGGGTTCTCGAGGTCGCGTCTCGAATTGAAGAGGAGGAGGCAGAACGAGAGAGAGGGAGGCGACGAAGGAGAGATGGGGGGCCTCATGCTGGCGGCGCCGCGCCTGAGGGTGCGGTGGCTTGCTGGCGGAGGAGCCACGACTCCTCCCTCTTCTTCATTTTTTTCTTCTCAAGAACGATTTCTGATTGGAGAGAAAATGAATTGGGGGAGGGTTTTAAATGAAAAGTTATATATATTTTGTATTATTTATTTTCCATTGAATTCCAAAGATGTTAACTTTTTATTCGAACTCAAAACGAGACCCAACGACTGTCTTCTATAGCTAATTACCCCCATTCCGAACTCAATGGGATATGTATCGTAAGCTGATTCGGTCGTTTCGATCAGTTTTCGTCAAAATCAAAATATAACTCCATATATTGAATTTGAACGCGAATTTCAAATTGTCGGGGCCACATACGGACTCTAAAAATTACAAAAAAAATATTTCTAAATTCGTATTGACGATACGGTCCTAACAAAACTAATTTTATCGAATTCTGAGACTGTTTGAAAAATGACCATTTTCCAGTCGATTAAAATCAACTAAAACTGGCCAAACGCATTTTCCTTTGCCACACTCACATATTGATTCGGAAAATTACGGATTTTGAAACCTAGCAATAACTAGACATCACGGATCCAACAAAAGTGGTTTCGTAAAAAACCGAGGTCGTTTGCAAAATTCCCATTTTTAAGGGCTAGAATTCCATAGCGACTATTCTGAATTTTCAACTGGACATAACATTTTATCCCCGCTATGAAATTTCAATTTTTCGGATTCGTTGGAAAGATATTCTCAATTGGATTCTATTATTTTTGGTTTCGCTAAAATCCTGTTTATTTTGAATCCTGTACATTCATTTGAACTTTGAAATCGAATAATCGAACTACTGCGCCATTTTCAATTACTTTTATATATATAAATAAATATTTATATTCTAACGACGATTCAAATAAATATATACGTTCTATTTCTATTCAAAATAAATTTCTCGTCATTATTATTTAAAATAAACCATTTTAAATAATCAAAATTCGCTAAAATTGCCAAAATAAAAATTTTAAATTGACTCAGATTTTTGGGTTATCACAATATCCCCCACTTAAAACTTTTCGTCCCCGAAAAGGAGCGAAGCCGAAAGTTGTTTAACAAATCAACTCAACTTTCATTATTTCCATTATGGCTTAAGTTCTTCAACTTTTCAGTTTCTAAAAACTTTTCAGTTTCTAAAAACTTTTCAAATTTTTCAAAAATTTGGCTAACACCCTAAATTTTCGAAAAATTTCTTCCCCTGCACCGGGGACTTCAGGATATTTCATATAGCCTCCTATGGCCTTCTTCAATCCAAAAGAAAAAGAAAAAGCCAAGCGGCTAGCCAATCGGCTCCTAGAATCATCCAAACCCAAAGAAATACAATAAACATGTACCTATTTGTCGGGCAAACAATTTTATTCTTCTGCTCTAGCCTCTTTGCTTTGACCTGTTCAATTTCAGTACATGTATATGCATGCAAATGCGACTAATTTTAAATACACTCACTATTTGGTTCAATTTGGCTAAAGTTTCAACATTTTAATTAATCAAACTATAATCAAACAACACGACCAACAATCAATTAGTTGATTATCATTTCAAATTCATAATTTTGATACATAGTCTAAAAATCAGATTTTTGATGTCAAATCACAACAATTAGCTCTATCTAATTTTGGTTCTCACACCAGTCAATTGGAAATATATAGAAATCCCACCTTCGAAACTCGAATACTAATTCTGATGATGTAGCTACAATCATCAGAATCATCTCCAGGCGACTAGAGTGTGACTCTATATCTATCCAGTATATTAAAACTTCGAATATACGTTTGCAAGGCGTATATGCAAAATCTTTATATATTGGATTGTCCAAATTCAATACGAATAATTATTCAAATACGTAAAATAAAGTTTAAATTATCAAAATAAAATTGTTTTTCTTTTTATATTTCAAAAATATACTCTTCACACTCGTTCTAGGATACTACAGATCCCATCTCTAACGAGTCATTCTCATTGGATATTACTAATCCAATCTCTGATGAATTCTTTCGTTTGGTTCTAACGTGCCTTGTTCTCTAGCTTTGTAAACACAAGCTCTGATACCAAACTGAGACGACCCGAACTTCCCCGTGAAGGAAAGCACGAATTGAATTAAGGACAAGACGAATCAGAACACAAACAGAATAACATTTCATTGTATATGACAACAATTCCATCAGATTACAAGAATATACAAAGTATAAACAAATAAAATACATTACATAGCAGCGGAAAATAATACAATACACAAATAGAAGTAATACACGGATACAGAGCTTTCCGAGTATCGTTCCAGCTATAAATCAGGATCCTATGGATATAAATCTGCAAAACCAAAACTACTAGCTGCCCGTGCGGAAAATGAGGGCACCCAGAGTTTAGGTTAAAACAATAAACTCCAGGTCAGTCATGGGACTGGTGTGAGAACTAAAACAGTTATTAATCTTTATTTTAAAGTTAGGTAAATCAAGGGACCACGCCGTATAACACGGAACGGGTTTCCTCCCAAGAATACCAGTGCATAAAACAAACAGCGCAATGCTAAATAAAGAAAAATGAAGCTATTATAAGACCCAGGTCCCATGACACAATGCAACGCAAGCCGGAGGATAGGGTTTTACCTTATAATAGCCAAAGAATGATTGATACGCTAAATTTCATATTTTATTATTACTATAAGTGTATAGTGTTAAAACAATTTCAATCATAAGTATTAATCATAGACGGCATGGGTACCATATATCATGTCGCCAATACTAGGCTCTACAATCAAAACCGCACCTGTCACGTATTGGAAGTTGGATTTCCATCTGTGAACCGAGGCAAAAGATAGTCCTCTACCAATTCGAGACGCTCTAGCCCGTGTCTCAGGACCCAGACTCAGGTGGGCCCTTGGATCGTCAGGGCCAGTCCACCGATGTGGATTAAAATGCCTGAACACTGCGTTTCCCCACCCTTTGGGGTGTCAATGAGCTAACAAATGACTCCATCGGCTTCACATAGCCACCGATATATCCGAGGCGCCTCGCAACAGCAACAACCACATAAGTCAAACTCGTCAGGGTGTGTAAAACCACTGATACCACTTCTAACTAGAAGGAAACGCATGCCCTCCCTGATGTCCTCTCCCGTTTCTGGTTCACAACCGGGGTGTAAGGCACGAGAATTAATGTTACACAAAGCTATGCCACACAGGCAGTGCTTTGATCATCACCACAAGACTTTGCTTTTCAACAGAAGCCTTGATCAATTGCCACTTAGGCATGCCACACAGGAAATTCACTCCATGCGTTTGATATCCATCAATATATAACCCCTGAGCTCGTATGTCTCAGAGAAGGGCGTTAAGCAAGAGAATAAATTCTCTGCCGCCAAACAGATATATATTTAATAGAAATCAATCACATAGAATAAAATCCAATGTCAGACACACAGTCCATTTACAAGTTCGTTCTGGGTCTGAACGAAACCGGAGGCACCTAGTACCCTGCATATCCATCGATCTCCAAGTACGTCTGGACGACCACTAACTGATTCCCTCCTCTTGGGTGTACGACCCAATCAAGATCATCAATAATCACCCAAACGACGTGAAGACCTCCGGTCTTCGACCACCATCTTCATCTTCGACTTATCGTCGTATCAATTATTCAGAATGGGATAAACCCGGTCTTTCCGAATAACTCGCGTATATAATAAACAAGTGTTACACAAACACAACATACGCCTCATTCCAATTCATCAGTCACTAACCGTAAATTAGTAAGAGAACAACTCCCCAAATATTAACCCCGAAGGCCGAAACCAACATCAGATCAATACCCAGGAAACCATTCATCTTAACTAATCTTCAGTTAGTTTCTAAATTTTACATTCTTAGGGAAAGGTTCCCATTAATTTTATCAAAGATAAATTCCTCAAATATATTCTTTAATCTTCTTTTGAATATCGATTCAACTAGTCGGGATTAACGAACCTTACCGAAGTAATCGTTTGTTTTAATTTCCCAATCTCAACCTATTCATCCCTTGAAGTAAAACTGGTCATACTTCATATCTAACACCACGGTGTTATCGGTAAATTCAATTACCATTTCACGTTTAAATCTAATTAAAGATTTAACTATCGCCTGGAGCAAAACTGGTGATACTCCATTCTCGATCTTTTCTATCTAATTAAAGATTCATTAAAACTCCACTTAGTTCTAATCTTTAACTGGGTTAAAGGACCAATGTCATTTAAAACACGGTTCACGATAAGCCCACATCACATTCCATTCTATTAGTCTCTAACCGTAAATTAGTAAGAGAACAGTTCCCTAAATATTAACCCCGAAGGCCGAAACCAACATCAGATCAATACCCAAGAAACCATTCAACTTAACTAATCTCGAGTTAGTTTCTGATTTTCTTAACTCAGTTGGGCCTAAGAACAGTATTATTGAAGATACCGTTCATGACAACCCAAAATCACACTCCATTAATTATCGGGTTAAAGAACAAGTGTTATTTAAAACACCGTTCACGATAAACCCAAAAATCAATTCAAATTCAATTCCAATTAAATACCATTTAATTGGTACACTTCATTAAATCTAAATAAAAAGATTTAATCTTTTTCTCAACTGGGTTTAAGAACAGTGTTAATGAAGACACCATTCACGACAAACCCAAATCACATTCGATATTAAATACAAGGCTCTGAATAGAAAATATATCAGCTTATATTCAATATCAAATTCTACGACCAACAAATATCTTATTGGAAATAACGATATAAATATATCTTTCAAATTTCCATAACAATATCTGTATAATCACGAAATCCAACATCGAAATATTCCAAAGATAATTTCGATTCAACTCCATTCCAATTCAATTATTGGAAATTCTGTTTACTTTTAAAACCATTTCAAATCCAATTTATTTATTTAAAAATAAATAAATTATTATTCTAGTTCAAATCCAGTTCATTTCGATAAAAGTATATTTTTATCTTTTCAAATATGGAGTTTTTCATCCCAATTCTTCACAAATCATTTCGTATGATTTTACATGGATTATTACTATTTTTAATAATTTTATCAAGGCCCGTACAGTCGATTTCCATCAACGGCCATCGAACTGCACTTACAACGACCTTTTCCAAATTTGATTTGGACATAATTCCAAATCCAACCGTTAGATTTCAAATCTCTAATATTCATTAGAAAGCTCTTTTCGATACGAACCCAATGGTTCCGGTTTTTGGAGAATCCGACGGTCGGATTCGAAGTCAATGGTCGAAATTCGCGAACTGCCGTAGCGCGGCGCATTCTATTCATGCCATTATATATATAATATATATATTTCGTCGATTTCCTTTTAAAACGTATTTTATAAATCGTTTTAAATTCGTTTTCAAAGCGATTTTAACTTCCCTTTCAAATTCAAATCAAGATTGAATTTTTCAATATAAATTCGTTTAATTTCATTTCTAATCGATTTCAATTCAATTTCAATTTAATTCGAATTTCAATTCATTTCAATTTAATTCGAATTTCAATTCATTTCTATTTAATTCGAATTCTGATTCATTTCCATTTAATTCGAATTTTAAATCTATTTCAATTTAATTCGAAATTCAATTCATTTCAATTTAATTCGAATTTCAATTTATTTCCATTTAATTCGAATTCTGAAATCACTTTCAATATTCATTGAAAAATGAATAAAATCGATATAAGTATCGTTCACGTCAAAATGGCGTCAATCTAATTAACATGGCTTTTATTCAACACATGAATGTTTATTCTATTCAACATATGAATATTTTTCAATTCAACACATGAATTTATTTTATTTCAACACATGAAATTATTTTCTATTCAACACATGAATTTATTTTCAATTCAACACATGAATTTATTTTCTATTCAACACATGAATTTATTTTCAATTCAACACATGAATTTATTTTCTATATTGGAATGAGGCCCAATCAATTACCAAATAATGATAATTATATGGATTTTCTACAACACTTGTATATAATAGCAACGATAAATAATCAACCATCATCCAGAGTGCACCACACAACTGCATAAGCATTAAATATAAATAATTAACGCTTACACAGTCTGTCAACCCGTCGATTGACATACAACTAAACAATCAGGATTAGTGTATATCAAATATCATCCCAATACCCGTGTGGGGTTTCAAATCAACGAACAAATATTTTATTTGTGCGGTTCGGCGATGTGTAAAATTTATTGTCCCAATCAATATCAGTCAAATCAGTGTGTATAAACAAATCGTCCGATTTGTTTATTAATATTTATTCTATATACACGTTAAAAATCATAATTTTAACTATAAAATATTTTCTACTATAAAATATTTTATTTCATTCCACATCACACAATCAAATTTCACAACACAGCAACCAAACAAACAAGTTATCCATGGTCTGTGGACGACGGGTGTCGGGTGCTACTAAGCACCGTCTGCATCCTAGTATATATTTCAAACTAGAAATAAATTAAAGGTGAGGAGTTCTCACCGACTAGCTAAACCAATACACCGCGACTCTTCATATGTAGAAATCTTCGTCGTGCTCGCCTTTCATCACTTTCGTTGCCCGTATTCACTACATATATAAAAATCATATTTTTATCTTCATGCTTATATAAAAAATTATATTTTTACCTTCTTTCTCTTCGCTTTCATATGATTAAAAACCCCTCCTTTTCACGATTAAAAATCTAAAATTTCACGTTAAAAATCTAATCTTTACTTGTATAAAAATCGTTTCTTTGCATGATAAAAATCGCTACCTTTCTAAGATAAAAATCGCTACTTTCTATGATAAAAATCACTACTTTCTTTGATAAAAATAACTACTTTCTTGTTTAAAAATCCGACCTTTCCTCATTTAAAAATCCGACCTTTCCTCGTTTAAAAATCCGACCTTTCAGTTGTTTAAAAATCTAAAATTTCAGTTGTTTAAAAATCTATAAAATCAAATTTATAAAGAATATAAATTCAGAACTGTAAAGCTTACTGTTTTTCTTTGGTTGCCGGAGTTCGTCGGGGCTGTGGTTGAGAGCATTAGGGCTTGACGTCGGGGTGGAGTAAAGGGGGGCGGAGGTGGCTGGATCGGGCGTTCAGGCGGGTGGTGGCTCGTCGGAGAATGGGGCGCAAGCAGTTATGGTTTGGGTGGTGGCGGGTTTTCAGTAGGGGGTGCGGGTTCTCGAGGTCACGTCTCGAATTGAAGAGGGGGAGGCAGAATGAGAGAGAGGGAGGCGACGAAGGAGAGAGGGGGGGGGGGCTCATGCTGGCGGCGCCGCGCCTGACGGCGCGGTGGCTTGCTGGCGGAGGAGCGACGACTCCTCCATCTTCTTCGTTTTTTTAATCTCAAGAACGATTTATGATTGGAGAGAAAATGAATTGGGGGAGGGTTTTAAATGAAAAGTTATATATATTTTATAGTATTTATTTTCCATTAAATTCCAAAGATGTTAACTTTTCATTCGAACTCAAAACGAGACCCAACGACTGTCGTCCATAGCTAATTACCCCCATTCCGAACTCAATAGGATATGTATCGTAAGCTGATTCGGTCGTTTCGATCAGTTTTCGTCAAAATCAAAATATAACTCCATATATTGAATTTGAACGCGCATTTCAAATTGCCAGGGCCACATACGGACTCTAAAAATTACAGAAAAATTATTTCTAACTTCGTATTGACGATACGGTCCTAACAAAACTAATTTCATCGAATTCTGAGACCGTTTGAAAAATGACCATTTTCCAGTCGATTAAAATCAACTGAAACTGGCCAAACGCGTTTTCCTTTGCCACGCTCACATATTGATTCGGAAAATTACGAATTTTGAAACCTAGCAATAACTAGACATCACGAATCCAAAAAAAGTGGTTTCGTCGAAAACCGAGGTCGTTTGCAAAATTCCCATTTTTAAGGGCCAGAATTCCATAGCGACTATTCTGAATTTTCAACTGGACATAACTTTTTATCCCCGCTATGAAATTTCAATTTTTCGGATTCGTTGGAAAGATATTCTCAATTGGATTCTATTATTTTTGGTTTTGCTAAAATCCTGTTTATTTTGAATCCTGTACATTCATTTGAACTTTGAAATCGAATTATCGAACTACCGCGCCATTTTCAATTCCTTATATATATAAATAAATATTTATATTCTAATGACAATTCAAATAAATATATACATTCTATTTCTATTCAAAATAATTTTCTCGTCGTTATTATTTAAAATAAATCATTTAAATAATCAAAATTCGCTAAAATTGCCAAAATAAAAAATTTAAATTGGCTCAGATTTTCGGGTTATCACACATAACAATTATTATTGCAAATATTGGGACAGTTGGTGAATTGTACATTGGGATTATTCAATGAAATAAAGTCAAATTGGGGATTTTGGAGCGTATTTCAATAATGAATCTTTTCGTATGCTTTGGGAACATGAATCTATGCTGAATAGTGCGCAACTATGAATTTTGATTTATGATGTTAACATTAAATTGTGTAAATTTAATTGGAACTATTGGATATGGAATTGGTATAATTCAATATTAACAACAAGTAATTGGATAACATGGATGGTGAAATTTATTTGTGACTTGAAAAGTAAGCCTAGAGGGTGAATTAGATTATATATATGAACGTGGGAATGTTGGGATATATATTGGGAAAATATTGATTATAGGAAATTGGGGTATAATTGGATATTGGAAATTGGCATGTTTGGGTATGAATAACATGGAATTGGTGAATTTTGCTATAATTGGATAATTTGGGTAATATGAAATTTGGCTAACTATTATGTAATTGGTGTAGTGAATGAAAAATTGGAAATAGGCGAAAAATGAAATATAATTAAGTTGAATCTCGAACATATGATATGAATTTGGGGTTTGGGTGAAAGACAATTGTTAATGAACGCCTATGACACGAGGTTAGGTGCGTTTGTGGTGTAAGACTGCCCGGAACCGCCCGACAAATCCAGCAACCACAAGCGGACGTCTAATGTGAGAGGTCAACGGCAAGAACTAGAGGCGTAACGGTTTATGACACGAGGTTAGGCGCGTTGTGGTATAAGCTGCCCGGAACCGCCCGGCAAATCCAGCAGCCACGAACGGACGTCTAATGTGAGAGGTCATACATCGTTACGACATTATAAATAAATTAAGAAATACTAACCATAATAAGACATGTGGGTGACATGGGTATGGTTAGAGGGTTAAGTGGATGATATAAATGACATGTAAAGGATGACTAATGTGGACTTAACCGTTGTAAGACATGTGATGTAAAACATGACTAAAGTAGACTTAACCGTAGTAAGACATGTGTAAGATATGGAAACTATAATAAAGGGTGTTAAGTGGGCCACGGGTGACGTATGAAACAAAATTTAGATATGCTTAACCAAATGGGACCCGTGATGGTATCATAAAGTAATTGAATTGGGTAAAGTTTAAGTAACGGGTTAGGTAAATGGAAGGGTTAAGTCAAATCTAAAATTAATGACAAGAAATGGGGAATGATAAATTACCTATTATGAATAAACTTGAATAAGGCAAGAAAGGATAATAGGTGGAAATTATAACTTATGGGACAAGATAAGTTATAGGAAACGACAAGGAAGATGAGATAACTTATATGTAAAGATATACTTAAATTAAGTGTTTTGGAAAGGAGAAATGTGAAATTTAAAAATGATATAAGTTATATGAGTGGAAAAGAAGTAAATTAAAATCATATATGTTGGTTGGGTTGAGTAATTCTCTAGGTGCCAGTCTGATGTTGATTTCGGTCTTCGGGGCTGTTGTTTAGAGGGTTATTCTCCTAATCAGTATGTATGTGGGATAAGGCATACTTAACTATGAATTAAGTATAACATGTTGTTGTAACCCAAAAAGGGAATAATTTATGAGATAGGAAAATAACACGTTGTGTGCTTATTAATGGACTTAAGTGGGTTAAGTATAAATTGAATTAATAAGCTAGGGTAACTTGGTGAATACGGAAAAAAAGGAAGCTAATGTGAATAACCAAGTTAAATGAGAAAGTTGACGAGGTGGCACAAGCGTGAAATAAATGGTTAGACTTAGGGTCTAATGACATATAAAACTAAGGCGCTTGAAGCAGTCCGTACGTTGTAGGATGAATAACCCAACGAGATAGATCATGATGGTGTCATAAGGCACGAGGAGAGCGCACGTTCGCTATTTTGGCGGCTCCAACGGACTGGAAGAGGAAGCACGCGGCTTCCTGAGTCGTTAAAGGTGCTCCTGGTAGTCCTCTGTAGTGGTTTAGCTTCGGGCTAGGATTACAGAGGTTGGGTCTGCGCAGAACTACCAGGTGGGTGGTCCCTGACCGCACAAGTTGGGGGCAGTCAGAATGCTGTACGCGGTGGCATTAAGGGTGGTTCGGCGATTGCCTCAGGCGGAGGTGGAGGGTCAAGACCAAACGATAGCAAGATCATTGGACGCCTATCACCAGCAGCCTAAGAAATGCGAAAAGACAAGAGCTAACCCCTAGAGATCGTTAACCTTTGCTATCAAGGGACGGGTGCGGGGAGACGCCACATGGATGTTTAGATTGTTTGCATGTTAGGGGTGGTCGCTTAGCTCGTGTAGTCTTTACTAGTTGATGGAGGGGCTGAGGTGGGGCCATAGCCACCATAGAAAAACCAGACCCGAGGGATATCTATACATTGGACACTCTTAGAGGCGGGCCCGTACAGATATAGAAAAGCTCCCAACCGAGTTTCGTGTTTTCTGGTGCAGCCCTGCCACAGAACTTGGGTGCACAAGTAGAGGTTATGTGCAGTAGAAACATCGAGTACGATTGATGATACGTACGTGGGAAAGTCTAGGTACAACCATGTCTGCTCTGGGTGGTGTATCGTAGACTAGAGGGCATTATTCGGTGATGAAACCAAACTCGATCGAATAGTTCGAGGATAGCAGTCAGTACACTTACGTAGCACAGCGATAGTGGTTCTATGCGGATGTAGCGTTGTATGTCACTATGGCTTAGGATGAGGGACTGCGCATATTACTGTGGCGATATGGAGGAGACCGTGCGAGTGGGGTATCACGGGGTGTACCTCAGTTTGGTGGTAGCTACATATACACTGTATCAGGTTAATCTACTAGGGGTAGATGGGTGTGATGTTTGTGTAAGATTTGAGTGCTAATAACACGTATAACCTAATAAATAAGAAAGTGTAATTAAATAGTATATGTAGGATTATTCAAAAAGTGTAGTTTAAATTCATTCACACAGAACTTATGTTCTGACCCCTTCCTTATAACCTTCGCAGGTTAGACAGAGACTTAAAGCTTTGGGAATACTGATTTAGCGGTATTGTGATTAAGGTAAAGCTATGTTTTAAATATATTATATTTTACTCCTTCCGCTGTGAGGAGTTTTCCGAACTCTGACATATCTCTTTTCTCTGTCTTTTTCTGCAGGATACCAAAGCAACCAAATCGGGTTTCGGTGGATTGGATTTTTGAAAAGAAAATTGGTCCGTCGGAATCCGGGTTGTTACATCTCGTATCAGAGCATAGGTTTACGATTCCTATATAGATAACGAGTGAGCGTATTTGTATTTTCAAATATATATATATATATAAACCTAGATCCATATAGTGGCCCACTAGACATGAAAAGAGTTGGGATATCTAGTTTGTACACTCAAGGATTGAACATAGAAATTTTGAGACCCCTAAGAGGATTGGTTGGAAAGTGTACAATATGAGTTGGCAATGGAGAAAGAAAGCATCCCATAAAGTGGAAACTGAAATGTTAGAGTAGTGGGTTTAGAAGTGTAATCTTAGAAACTCGAAAAGGTTGAAAAATGAAAAATGGATTAGGAATATATATAGTCGAGAGAATTGAATTCGTGAAAGTGCCTAGGAAAGTCTAGTTGAGTTGAAGACCCGCTTTGAGTCTAACCCAATGATAAACTTTTAAGAACTTGAATTTGTAAAAGGATTTGTGGTATTTTCCAAGATTTAATCTTAAAAGTATTTTGATGTTTTTAGTGCATGATGGGTTTTAAAGTAAAGTGAGGTATATTGGGTAAAACAATGATTTCTTGTTTTAAAAGATTTCTCTCATGAAAAGGTGCATATTATGGAGCATAAATAGCTCGCTAGTTTTCATATATGAAAAGAAGTTTTGAAATCTCTACTCGGTTAACAATAAATTTTGATTATTGTTTTAAAAAGAAATTTTGTTGGGTAAACAAAATAAGCGATAGAGTGCAAGAATAGAGTAGATATTTGCGCCTTAGCAACCAAACTTAACATTGTAAATAGGAACAGTGTAACTCATTAGTCATCCTTGTCTACTCTAGTTTGTGATTTGAAAAAAAAAATATTTTTGCAATTTTACTTTGTAACATGTTTTTATGGTTTGGCAAAAGCAAGTTTTTGAGAAAAGAATAAAAGTTTTACCACTTTAGTTTTTTTTGAAAGAAGAACGTAATAAAAAGAAAGAAGGCCAAACCATGTTTTAAAAATGGAGTAGTTAAGGATTAAGGCCTAGAAAGAACGAGATAAAGTTAAAGCTATTAAAACCAACTGGGAATTGGTTGAGATGAGAAATTCTCTGAGTATCAATCTGATGTTGATTTCGGTCTTCGGGGTTGATACTTAGAGAGTTATTTTCTTGCCAATTTACAGTCAGGGATTAGATAATATTATACTAATGGAAAATTTCCCATCGAATGCATAAGCATTGAGAAACCTAGGTTTGTTGCTTGAGAAAAAGAAAAGGGATTGTTTCTTGAAAGAGAAGTATATGCTAGTAATACACAACATGGACTAGTGGTGACTACTAGGTAGTGAAGGGAAAGCAAGTGTATAGATCCTATTGAGTGGACCCGTGACATAAGTCCTAAGATTCTTGGCCCATAGTAGTAGCTGTGTAGGATGCTGTTTGAGTTGAAAACGAAAAGGCTTATTTGAAAATAATAAACTTAAGTAATTTGATTAAGTCAAATAAGCTAAGAAAGAAACTAGCCTAACTAAAAAGAAAACAACAGAATCAATCAAGCAGCAAAACGAGACAGGAAAAGAAAATGTAAATCTTAAGAAAAAGATGAATACATATTAAAATTATTCCAAGATAAGTGGAATAAGAGAAGAAATTTTCTTATGTGATTGTACTTGGATAGGAAAATAGGAAATCTTCATAGAATAGTCATATAAAAATCCAAGTACGATTAGAAAAGAAAAACGGAGGATGTGATTTTTTCTGTTTTACACCTTTTCATAACATAAGAAATCGAACTTGGAAAATTAGTTTTTTCTAAAATTCGAATTTCATGATGGTTGGTAGGGTTTTGGATGCGAAAATTGGATGAACTATGCTCTTACTCTGTAAGAGTGTAGGAAAATTTGGATGAAAAACGTTTTGATTTTTCAAAAATATTGCATTCATATAGAATTGCAAGTATAATTAGGATGTGAGCATCATGTTTTGAAAGAGTTTTTAAAGTTTGCATACACATAGATGGATCCAAATTTGGCATACATACTTTACAATGATGTATCTCACTTTGCACATGTGAACAATGTTTGCAACAATTGGATGCACACTTGATGGATGGATATTGCGAGGGGTTATCTATTTTACTCTTATCGAATTTCGGGGACGAAATTCTTTAAGGGTGGCAGAATGTAACACCCCGCATTTTTAATATAGTTAAAAGTATGTAAAAATATGTGTATATGCATAGACAGGTATATAATGGTGATGTATAATGAAAAATTTATTAATATATGGAAGAGAAGGAAAAATTAATTCGATAATAGTGTACGTAACAGAGAAGACAATAAAATAAGGATACTTAATTTAAATATCAGGAATTAAGAAAAACGGACATCACCATTGCGTTCGTCTCGGAATTCTTCTTGGAATAGAGTCCAAGTTTTCGAAAATCGGACTCCGTATGAAAGAGTTATGTCCTTCGGGAGATTCAACAAAAATTTAGAATTTACATAGGAAAATACCCAAGCAGGTCGACCTGGGGGTCGACCTACCCAGGGAGGTCGACCTAGGGGTCGATCTCCCCCCTGATTTTTCCAAATCTGGGCAGTGACGATTTTTGATGTGCTGGACGGACCGAATGGCTTCTAGGGCGATCTTTTGGCTCTAAAACACTCTCTACACCTATAAAATAGTGCCTAGACCTAACCTAATTCATAAACAATTCCTTCTGACGCTTCCATGCCGCTAAACTTCAACCAAACATGGCCGCCGCCTCAAAACCCTAAATTAATTTGCAATTTCTTCATCAACTTTGGAGTTTAATCAAATCAAGTAGCAAAGTTCTTCATCAACAATTCATGATCTTCACCAATAATCAAATAAGAAGATTAAATCAGCGTTCTACATCAACGACAAATCACTTATTTCTCTAATCCAGTCAAAGTGAATGGATTTGAACTATATTTGTTGTATAATATTGCTTCTATCGTTTACCATTCCCCATAATGAATATGATGATAATTTAATAAGATCAGTTATTTTATTTATGCCTACGTTTGAGTTTTCTCCTTTTTATTCTTTCCCCTTTTTATTTTTGGATCTAGGTTATCTCGAACCTAGACGAAATCTTATTATATATACGTATGATTGAAATATGGGAATATTGGGGCATAATTTATCTTATGCAATCGAGGAATATAACCTGCAATTTGGGGATTGTGGCATAACAATTATTATTGCAAATATTGGGACAATTGGCGAATTGTACATTGGGATTATTCAATGAAATAAAGTCGGATTGGGGATTTTGGAGCGTATTTCAATAATGAATCTTTGGGTATGCTTTGGGAACATGAATCTATGCTGAATAGTGTGCAACTATGAATTTTGATTTATGATGTTAACATGAAATTGTGTAAATTTGATTGGAATTATTGGAAATGGAATTGGTATAATTCAATATTAACAACATGCACTTGGATAACATGGATTGGTGAAATTTATTTGTGACTTGAAAAGTAAGCCTAGAGGGTGAATTAGATTATATGTATGAACGTGGGAATGTTGGGATAAATATTTGGAAAATATTGATTATATGAAATTGGGGTATAATTGGATATTGGAAATTGGCATGTTTGAGTATGAATAACATGGAATTGGTGAATTTTGCTATAATTGGATAATTTGGGTAATATGAAATTTGGCTAACTATTATGTAATTGGTGTAGTGAATGACAAATTGGAAATAGGCGAAAAAATGAAATGTAATTAAGTTGAATCTGGAATATATGACATGAATTTGGGGTTTGGGTGAAAGACGATTTTTAATGAATGCCTATGACACGAGGTTAGGTGCGTTTGTGGTGTAAGACTGCCCGGAACCGCCCGGCAATTCCAGCAACCACAAGCGGACGTCTAATGTGAGAGATCAACGGCAAGAACTAGAGGCGTAACGTTTTATGACACGAGGTTAGGCGCATTCTGGTATAAGCTGCCCGGAACCGCCCGGCAAATCCACCAGCCACGAACGAACGTCTAATGTGAGAGGTCATACATTGTTACGGCATTATAAATGAATTAAGAAATACTAACCATAATAAGACATGTGGGTGACATGGGTATGGTTAGAGAGTTAAGTGGATGATATAAATATCAATTTTACTTTGTAACATGTTTTTATGGTTTGGCAAAAGAAAGTTTTTGAGAAAAGAATAAAAATTTTACCACTTTAGTTTTTTTTGAAAGAAGAATGTAATAAAAAGTAAGAAGGCCAAACCATGTTTTAAAAATGGAGTAGTTAAGGATTAAGGCCTAGAAAGAACGAGATAAAGTTAAAGCTATTAAAACCAACTGGGAATTGGTTGAGATGAGAAATTCTCTGAGTATCAATCTGATGTTGATTTCGTTCTTCGGGGTTGATACTTAGAGAGTTATTTTCTTGACAATTTACAGTCAGGGATTAGATAATATTATACTAATGGAAAATTTCCCATCGAATGCATAAGCATTGAGAAACCTAGGTTTGTTACTTGAGAAAAAGAAAAAGGATTGTTTCTTGAAAGAGAAGTATATGCTAGTAATACACAACATGGACTAGTGGTGACTACTAGGTAGTGAAGGGAAAGCAAGTGTATTGATCCTATTGAGTGGACCCGTGACATAAGTCCTAAGATTCTTGGCCCATAGTAGTAGCTGTGTAGGATGCTGTTTGAGTTGAAAACGAAAAGGCTTATTTGAAAATAATAAACTTAAGTAATTTGATTAAGTCAAATAAGCTAAGAAAGAAACTAGCCTAACTAAAAAGAAAACAACAGAATCAATCAAGCAGCAAAACGAGACAGGAAAAGAAAATGTAAATCTTAAGAAAAAGATGAATACATATTAAAAAATTTCCAAGATAAGTGGAATAAGAGAAGAAATTTTCTTATGTGATTGTACTTGGATAGGAAAATAGGAAATCTTCATAGAATAGTCATATAAAAATCCAAGTACGATTAGAAAAGAAAAACGGAGGATGTGATTTTTTCTGTTTTACACCTTTTCATAACATAAGAAATCGAACTTGGAAAATTAGTTTTTTCTAAAATTCGAATTTATTGATGGTTGGTAGGGTTTTGGATGCGAAAATTGGATGAACTATGCTCTTACTCTGTAAGAGTGTAGGAAAATTTGGATGAAAAACGTTTTGATTTTTCAAAAATATTGCATTCATATAGAATTGCAAGTATAATTAGGATGTGAGCATCATGTTTTGAAAGAGTTTTTAAAGTTTGCATACACATAGGTGGTTCCAAATTAGGCATACATACTTTACAATGATGTATCTCACTTTGCACATGTGAACAATGTTTGCAACAATTGGATGCACACTTGATGGATGGATATTGCGAGGGGTTATCTATTTTACTCTTATCGAATTTCGGGGACGAAATTCTTTAAGGGTGGCAGAATGTAACACCTCGCATTTTTAATATAGTTAAAAGTATGTAAAAATATGTGTATATGCATAGATAGGTATATAATGGTGATGTATAATGAAAAATTTATTAATATATGGAAGAGAAGGAAAAATTAATTCGATAACAGTGTACGTAACAGAGAAGACAATAAAATAAGGATACTTAATTTAAATATCAGGAATTAAGAAAAACGGACATCACCATTGCGTTCGTCTCGGAATTCTTCTTGGAATAGAGTCCAAGTTTTCGAAAATCGGACTCCGTATGAAAGAGTTATGTCCTTCGGGAGATTCAACAAAAATTTAGAATTTACATAGGAAAATACCCAAGCAGGTCGACCTGGGGGTCGACCTACCCAGGGAGGTCGACCTAGGGGTCGATCTCCCCCCTGATTTTTCCAAATCTGGGCAGTGACGATTTTTGATGTGCTGGACGGACCGGATGGCTTCTAGGGCGATCTTTTGGCTCTAAAACACTCTCTACACCTATAAAATAGTGCCTAGACCTAACCTAATTCATAAACAATTCCTTCTGACGCTTCCATGCCGCTAAACTTCAACCAAACATGGTCGCCACCTCAAAACCCTAAATTAATTTGCAAGTTCTTCATTAACTTTGGAGTTTAATCAAATCAAGTAGCAAAGTTCTTCATCAACAATTCATGCTCTTCACCAATAATCAAATAAGAAGATTAAATCAGCGTTCTACATCAACGACAAATCACTTATTTCTCTAATCCAGTCAAAGTGAATGGATTTGAACTATATTTGTTGTATAATATTGCTTCTATCGTTTACCATTCCCCATAATGAATATGATGATAATTTAATAAGATCAGTTATTTTATTTATGCCTACGTTTGAGTTCTCTCCTTTTTATTCTTTCCCCTTTTTATTTTTGGATCTAGGTTATCTCGAACCTAGACGAAATCTTATTATGTATACGTATGATTGAAATATGGGAATATTGGGGCATAATTTATCTTATGCAATCGAGGAATATAACCTGAAATTTGGGGATTGTGGCATAACAATTATTATTGCAAATATTGGGACAATTGGCGAATTGTACATTGGGATTATTCAATGAAATAAAGTCGGATTGGGGATTTTGGAGCGTATTTCAATAATGAATCTTTGGGTATGCTTTGGGAACATGAATCTATGCTGAATAGTGTGCAACTATGAATTTTGATTTATGATGTTAACATGAAATTGTGTAAATTTGATTGGAACTATTGGATATGGAATTGGTATAATTCAATATTAACAACATGCACTTGGATAACATGGATTGGTGAAATTTATTTGTGACTTGAAAAGTAAGCCTAGAGGGTGAATTAGATTATATGTATGAACGTGGGAATGTTGGGATAAATATTTGGAAAATATTGATTATATGAAATTGGGGTATAATTGGATATTGGAAATTGGCATGTTTGAGTATGAATAACATGGAATTGGTGAATTTTGCTATAATTGGATAATTTGGGTAATATGAAATTTGGCTAACTATTATGTAATTGGTGTAGTGAATGACAAATTGGAAATAGGTCAAAAATGAAATGTAATTAAGTTGAATCTCGAACATATGACATGAATTTGGGGTTTGGGTGAAAGACGATTTTTAATGAACGCCTATGACACGAGGTTAGGTGCGTTTGTGGTGTAAGACTGCCCGGAACCGCCCGGTAATTCCAGCAACCACAAGCGGACGTCTAATGTGAGAGATCAACGGCAAGAACTAGAGGCGTAACGGTTTATGATACGAGGTTAGGCGCGTCGTGGTATAAGCTGCCCGGAACCGCCCGGCAAATCCAGCAGCCACGAACGGACGTCTAATGTGAGAGGTCATACATCGTTACGACATTATAAATAAATTAAGAAATACTAACCATAATAAGACATGTGGGTGACATGGGTATGGTTAGAGGGTTAAGTGGATGATATAAATGACATGTAAAGGATGACTAATGTGGACTTAACCGTTGTAAGACATGTGATGTAAAACATGACTAAGGTAGACTTAACCGTAGTAAGACATGTGTAAGATATGAAAACTATAATAAAGGGTGTTAAGTGGGACACGGGTGACGTATGTAACAAAATTTAGATATGCTTAACCAAATGGGACCCGTGATGGTATCATAAAGTAATTGAATTGGGTAAAGTTAGGTAAATGGAAGGTTAAGTCAAATCTAAAATTAATGACAAGAAATGGGGAATGATAAATAACTTATTATGAATAAACTTGAATAAGGCAATAAATGATAACAGGTGGAAATTATAACTTATGGGACAGGATAAGTTATAGGAAACGACAAGGAAGATGAGATAACTTATATATAAAGATATACTTAAATTAAGTGTTTTGGAAAGGAGAAATGTGAAATTTAAAAATGATATAAGTTATATGAGTGGAAAAGAAGTAAATTAAAATCATATATGTTGGTTGGGTTGAGTAATTCTCTGGGTGCCAGTCTGATGTTGATTTCGGTCTTCGGGGCTGGTGTTTAGAGGGTTATTCTCCTAATCAGTAAGTATGTGGGATAAGGCATACTTAACTATGAATTAAGTATAACAAGTTGTTGTGACCCAAAAAGGGATTAATTTATGAGATTGGAAAATAATATGTTGTGGGCTTATTAATGGACTTAAGTGGGTTAAGTATAAATTGAATTAATAAGCAAGGGTAACTTGGTGAATACGGAAAAAATAGGAAGCTAATGTGAATAACCAAGTTAAATGAGAAAGTTGACAAGGTGGAACAAGCGTGAAATAAATGGTTAGACTTAGGGTCTAATGACATATAAAAATAAGGCGCTTGAAGCAATCCGTACGTTGTAGGATGAATAACCCAACGAGATAGATCATGATGGTGTCATAAGGCACAAGGAGAGCGCACGTTAGCTATGTTGGCGGCTCCAATGGACTGGAAGGGGAAGCACGCAGCTTCCTGAGTCGTTAAAGGTGCTCCTGGTAGTCCACTGTAGTGGTTTAACATCGGGCTAGGATTACAGAGGTTGGGTCTGCGCAGAACTACCAGGTGGGTGGGCCTTGACTGCACAAGTAGGGGGCAGTCAGAATGCTTTACGCAGTGGCATTAAGGGTGGTTCGGCGATTGCCTCAGGCGGAGGTGGGGGGGGGTCAAGACCAAACGATAGCAAGATCGTCAGACTCCTGTCACCAGCAGACTAAGGAATGCAAAAAGACAAGAGCTAACCCCTAGAGATCGTTAACCTTTGCTATCAAGGGACGGGTGCGGGGAGACCCCACATGGATGTTTAGATTGTTTGCTTGTTAGGGGTGGTCTCTTAGCTCATGTGGTCTTTACTAGTTGAGGGAGAGGCTGAGGTGGGGCCATAGCCACCATAGAAAAACCAGACCCGAGGGATTTCTGTACATTGGACACTCTTAGAGGCGGGCCCGTACAGATATATAAATTCCCCCGACCGAGTTCCGTGTTTTCTGGTGTAGCCCTGCCACGGAACTTAGTGCACAAGTAGAGGTTATGTGCAGTAGAAACATCGAGTACGATTGATGATACATACGTGGGAAAGTCTAGGTACAACCATGCCTGCTCTGGGTGGTGTATCATAGAGTAGAGGGCATTATTCGGTGATGGAACCAAGCTCGATCGAATAGTTCGAGGATAGCAGTCTGTACGCTTACGTAGCACAGCGCTAGTGGTTCTATGCGGACGTAGTGTTGTACGTTACTATGGCATAGGATGAGGGACTGTGCATATTACTGTGGCGATACAGAGGAGACCGTGCGAGTAGGGTATCACGGGGTGTACCTCAGTTTGGGGGTAGCTACATATACACTATATTAGGTTAATCTACTAGGGGGTAGATGGGTGTGACGTGTGTGTGAGCTTTGAGTGCTAATAACACGTATAACCTAATAAATAAGAAAGTGTAATTGAATGGTATATGTAGGATTATTCAAGAAGTGTAGTTTAAATTCATTCACACAGAACTTATGTTCTGACCCCCTCCTCATAACCTTCGCAGGTTAGACAGAGACTTATAGCTTTGGGAATACTGATTTAGCAGTATTGTGATTAAGGTAAAGCTATGTTTTAAATATATTATATTTTACTCCTTCTGCTGTGAGGAGTTTTCCGAACTCTGACATATCTCTTTTCTCTGTTTTTTCTGCAGGATACCAGAGCAACCAACTCGGGTTTCGGTGGATTGGATTTTTGAAAAGAAAATCGGTCCGTCGGAATCCGGGTTATTACATTAATAAACTTAAATGGATTAAGTTTTATGATTGAAATTAAATAGCAAAAGAAACTTAGTAAATTGGAATAAGAATTCAATATGAACGGGAATAACCAAGTTAAATGGGAACCTGGTGAGGTAAGGCAAGCGCGTAAAAGAATGTTTAGACATAGGGTCTAACAGCATATTAAAGAAAGGCACTTGGACCAGTCCATACTTTGAGGGTGAATAACCCAACGGGGTAGATCATTGAGGTCTTATAAGACACGAGGGGAGCGCACATTCATCTGATTGTTATGATGGATCCAAAGGACTGGAAGGGGAAGCACGCGGCTTCCTGAAGTACGTAAGGTGCTCCTAGCAGTCCTCTGTGCAGTGGCAGATGTCTTAGGCTGTTGTAACACCCCGAATTTTCTATTAACACTAAAGTTGCTAAAATAATAATAAGTGTGTAGAAGAGGGGATGTATCTAATATGAATATAAAAATATTAATAAGTATGCAAGAGAGGGGATGTATCTATTATGAATATAAAAATATTAATAAGTGTGTAAGAGAGGGGATGTATCTATTATGAATATAAAAATATTAATAAGTGTGTAAGAGAGGGGATGTATCTAATATGAATATAAAAATATTAATAAGTGTGTAAGAGAGGGGATGTATCTAATATGTATATAAAAACAATAATAAGTGTGTAAAAGGGGGGGATGTATCTAATATGTACATTGTAGAAAAAATATATATATTTATGACATGAATAGAAGTTTATATATATATTGCTGAGTGTTTGCTGAGTCACTTCTGACTCATTGCTGAGTCAACAAGATAAACCCCATCTTGTCTGAACGGCTGCGGTTATTTCTAGGTTAAATCTAATGGCCTAAATGCATTCTAAAAATCTATAAATAAGTGGGTAGACCCTAAACCTAAATCACTTGTAAAATTAGAGAAGCTACCGTCATGCTGCTGCCATGGAGTTCAGTGTAGCCGTCACAAACTAAGAAGAGGAAGCCTAATCTACTACAACTAAATTCTACTCAACAAAACAAATCAAACCAAAGAACTCTCTCTCTAATTCTCTTCTTTTATTGGTGAGTATGATGATTCTCACAAGACTATTACAAACTAATTTGACTCAGTTATGAATGGATCACAAGAAAGTGATGTGATTTGTAATTGTAAATTCTATATATTGTGGATCTCTTATTATGTTATTATGTTGTCGTATGATGTAAATTATATATGCTATGTCATGCTATGTTGTAAATTCTCTTATGCTATGTCGTGCTATGTTGAGAATCATGTCAAGCTATGTTATACTATCATACTATGCCATGTTATAAATCATGCTATATTATGTTGAAAAATCATGTTGTTGGATCATGCTTAAAGTTATGTTTTTTTTTCTTAATTTAAATGGATCTTGTTTATGGGAATTTGCCTATTAGGTTAGGTGTACCCATAAACTTGAAACTATAATTAAATAAAACTTGATTATGGGAATTTGCCTAATGAGTTAGGTGTACCCATATAAAACCATGTTGTTAAAAAATTAGATGATGTTGATTCACACATGTTCATATGTAAGTTTATGAAAATTGATTGAGATTATATTAGGTGAATTTTGAACAAGTTGACACCTTTAGGCCCATGACAATGATAATCTATGCAAATTGGACATATGCAAGTTTCACCCCTTATTATGATTCATTTGGTCACATATACATGTTGTTATTATGATAATCTCTTTTATGCTATGAGTTAGGCTATTCGAGTCTAACATATATTTTGCGAATAAACGTTCAAACGTGGGGTAGGGGTAATATTAGGAATTAATAAATTGGGTGCAATTTTGTAAGATTTTGCATACCATGAATGGATGTCCATAATTGAGTCAATTATGGACATTGTTAAAAATTGGAAGTAATTAATAATTCAAGTAGGGAATTATTAAAATTGGGGGAAAGTGGATTATTATTAATAATCAATGCTTAGGACACGAGGTTGGACCCGTTTGTGATGTAAACCTGCCCGGACCCGCCCGGCAAATCCAGTAGTCACAAATGTCGGCCCAATGTGAGAGGTCCTAGGCCCAAACTAAAGCATAACAGTTGTAAAGACACGAGGTTAGACTCTTTTATGGTGTAAGACTGCCCGGACCCGCCCGGCAAATCCAGCTGCCATAAATGCCAGTCTAATGTGAGAGGTCTTTATGGGGTTATGGCCTTAATGAACTAAGAAATACTTAACCAGATAATCATGTAAGGTGAGACATGGGGGTTAAGTAGGTGCCTTGGGTGGCATGAGGAATCTGGTGGTTGCCTTTAGAGGCATTTGAAATACGATTAGACTTAACCAAACACACATGTAAATGAACATGACTAAGTGGGTTAAGTGGGATGGACTAATGGGGACAAGCTTAGGTGGAATGCTTGTGGTAAATAGTGGGGGCCCATTTCAACCAGTATCCCAAAACGTATCTTTGTGGGCTCGACCCAAGTCGAGGACGGGACACGCATACTGGGTTTGACTATAAGAGGCCAAAACAGGGAGCGGTGGCAACGCAAGTCCAACGGGTTTCATATGCGTGTGTGGACCCGGGCTGGTAGGTAAGACGTTGTTGCATCGTGTAGGTATAAGCCGTGCATGTCCGTTGTATCAGGTTGCCACTTTAGGGGAGTGATACACCCCACTGTGGGGCCAGCACGGGTATCTACGAGTTAGGGAGCCGATCGAATAATGGGAAGTAGGGTACACCTAGTGGAGATAGGGGCAGGCGGCACCTATGTAGTCAGCTAGGGGTACGTAAAGCCATTGGGAAAGTTTCTAAGTGAAGCTAAGTGGGATGGATCTTTAGGGTGACTGGTGTGGTGCAGTATAGTGTTTATCCTTTAGTATTTAGGAGCGCCTATAACGTTGCCTTTAGCGATTGTCTATGTCCTTAATCTGCTCTTCATAGACATTTTCTTGTTTTCCAGCTTATGCCTTAGTCCAGTTATTTTGGTAATAGTATTGTAGAATTATCATATTCACCAGACTTTATGTCTGACCCCCTCTTTTCCATCCTTTTTCTCCCTTCAGGTCCGCAGGTTGGGCCAAGTTCTAGTGGAGTCTAGTTGGATCGCTTATCTTCTGGAAAGCTTGGACTGCTGAAGTAAAGTCCAGCTTGTTATCTTTCTTTTTAATGGCTATTCATGTAATGGGATTATGTACTTGTTTTATCAAGATAGATATTGTACTTGACATTGAATATGGTGTGATGATGTAATCAAACATGTTTTGACTTCTGCTACAATGAAATAAAGTTTTTGAATTTCCAAGTACTATTTTATATCTGTCTTGTTGTAATTTTACTGTTCTATATTCACTTAAAACCTCCATGGAAGTTAATGCATTCCCTTTGTGAGTGACATTAATGGACGTGGGGTGTTACACGTGGTATCAGAGCATAAGGTTACCAGAACAGATAAAAAAATTTTTTAGAAAAATATTTTTTTTCTAAAGTATTTTTGGAAGAAGTGCTTTCAAAAAAAAAAAAAAAATGTTATTTAAAGAGAGTTTTTATGAAAAACATAATCCCAAATAGCCACATTCTTATCTTTATCTTTCGAATTCTCCATTTTGAATCTTTCCTTTTTTGTTTCAGCATGGCTGAAGATCTTAATCTCCCAGAAGGTATGACGATTCCAGGGTGGTTTAGGAGATACTTGGAGGCTAGGGCCACCACTGCAGGCCCAGCGGATACTCCTCCACCCCTAGTTGCACCCATTCCTCCTCCTCCTCCTCCTCGTGTTGACACTTTTGCAAAGACGTGCAAGGAATTCAAGGCTATGGGAGGAAAAACTTTTCAAGGGACTGAGACGTTTGTGGAGGCCAGAGATTGGCTTAAGGAGACTGAGGAATTGTTGGATATCTTTGAAGTGGAAGATGGGAGGAAAGTCCGTTTAGCTGCTTGGTTAATGAAGGGAGAGGCCTCGTTTTGGTGGGAGGTCACTAACGGGGGACGCCCAGTTGATTCATGGGCGGATTTCAGACGAAGGTTTGAGGCAAAGTTTCTTTCAAGGGCAGAGGAGAACTTAAATATGGACTTAAATATGGAAAAATTCCTGGCACTAAAGCAAGGGAGCTCATCAGTAAAGGAATATGTCAATAAATTTAATCAGTTAGCAAGGTTTGGCTTGGAGTTGGTGAACACGCCAGAGAAGAAAGCTTTGAGGTTCGTTAGAGGCTTGAATGAACCGTTGCAAGGGTTGGCTATGACCCACATTCCTATGGGAGCCACCTTTGAAAAGCTAGTAGAAATGGCACTTATGCATGAGGATAAGGCAGTTGAAAAGAAAGGGGATCAGAAGAAACCCCAACAACAAAATAAGAAGGGTGGTAAAAACAATAATGGCAAAGGGAAGAAGAAATGCTTCAATTGTGGGACGCCTGGCCATCTCAGCAAAGATTGTAGAAAGAAAAAGAAGACTGGTTGTTTTCATTGTGGAGATGCGGGACATTTAGTGAAGGACTGTCCAAAGAAGGGGCAGAGGGCAGGGTCTACCTCGGGAGGACAGGAGCAGGCTCTTATGGCACCAGGGCAGGCAAGGGGGCAAGTTCAGGCTATTGCGGCCCCACCGCTGCAAGAAAGAGGTAGAACAATTTCTGTTGAAAGCTTAGTTTTTCTGTTTGATCATCCTGTCCGTACCTTATTCGATTCTGGCGCATCTCATTCGTTTATCTCTGCATCATTAGTTGAATCACTGCACTTGAACACCAGTTTAGTAGAGGATCCCTTGGTCGTTTCAAATCCAATTGGGGGTTCGGCTCATTTGACCATGATATGTTTGGATTTGAAAATCTCTATACTTAGCGTTGAATTTAGATGTGATGCTTATGTATTGGGCTTCACGGGCTATGGGCTAATTTTAGGAATGGATTGGTTGTCTAGAAATAGGGCCATTCTTGATTGTGAAAGGAGAGTAGTTAGGCTTGTGACTCGCCTTGGTAATGCTCTCGACATCTTTTGTAATCCCATAAATTCCGTTATGCTAAGTTATCTTGAATCGCTTGACGCGTCTGTAGAGGACCTGCGATCGGTAGAAGTGGTCCGGGAATATCCGGATGTGTTTGAGGAGGTGAAGGGCTTACCTCCAAAGCGGGAGATAGACTTTCGAATTTATCTTGTGGATAATGCTAAACCCGTATCTTTGCCAGTGCGCCACATGGCTCCTCATGAAAGGAGGGAACTCAATAAGCAAGTAAAGGAGTTGCTTGAGAAGGGGTTCATAAGACGTAGTATATCGGAGTGGGGTGCTCCAGTAGTTTTTGCCACAAAGGCGGATGGGTCTCTTAGACTTTGTATGGACTATAGAGAACTAAACAAGCTTACTAAAAAGAACCGACACCCACTGCCGAGGATTGACGATCTCTTTGATCAGTTAGTTGGCGCCTCAGTGTTTTCGCAGTTGGACTTAGCCACTGGCTTTCATCAACTGAGAGTGGCTGAGGATAGTATAGATAAGACTGCTTTTAGGACTCCTGACGGATTCTATGAATGGCTAGTGATGCCCTTTGGTTTGACAAACGCCCCTGCATATTTTGTTGATTTGATGAGTTGGGTGTTTAGGGAATACCTTAACAAATTCGTGGTAGTCTTTGTGGATGACATCTTATTCTTTTCTAAGAATAAAGAAGAGCACTCCCTACATCTTAGGGAAGTGTTGGAAACCCTTCGAGCACATAACCTTAAGGCAAAATTTTCTAAGTGTCACTTCTGGAGGAAGGAAGTACGGTTCTTAGGGCACGTGGTTTCCAAAGAAGGGATAGCAGTGGATCCCGCAAAGGTGGTGGCCATCCAAGATTGGAAGGTCCCTAAAAATGCAACCGAAGTAAGAAGTTTCTTGGGGTTGGCTGGCTATTATAGGAAGTTTATCAAAGACTTCGCAAAAATATCAGCTCCATTAACACGGTTAACGAAGAAGAACCTGGTTTTTACATGGGACAACGATTGCGATGATGCGTTCCAACGTTTAAAGAGAGCCTTAACTTCAGCCCCAGTCTTAGTGCTGCCAGACGGGAATAAACCGTTTACCATCTATACTGATGCTTGTGGGACGGGACTTGGCGCAGTCCTCATGCAAGAGGGAAGAGTAATAGCCTATGGTGGAAGGCAGTTGAGGGTTCATGAAAAGAATTACCCCACACATGACTTAGAGCTAGCCGCAATTGTTTTCGCGCTTAAGTCTTGGCGTCACTATCTTCTTGGTGAGAAATTCGAACTGTTCACTGACCACAAATCATTAAAATAATTATTCTCTCAGAAGGATTTGAATTTAAGGCAGCAACGGTGGATGGAATTCTTAGCCTCCTACGATTTTGAAATAGCATATACCCCGGGCAAGGGTAACGTGGTGGCAGACGCCTTAAGTAGGAAAAGGTTGTCCTTGAGTCCGTTGTTTGTTGAACGACAAAGCTTAGAATTCATCTCTATGTTTGACTTTAGACCCTCCGTTGACTTAGTACCCGGTCTGTTAGCATCCTTGGAGGTTAGACCTACACTTCTAGGACGGGTTGGTGAGGCACAGCGAGACGACCCACAGTTGGTTGAGATAGTAGAAAAGCTCAAAGGGGGGGAGTCGTCAAGCCATCTTCGTAGGTATACCCTAGACGATAAGGGTTGGTTACGAAGGGATAATAGACTTTGTGTACCACAAGACGAAGACTTAAGGAAGGCCATTCTTGATGATGCTCATCGCTCAAAAATGACCATTCATCCCGGCGGGGATAAGATGTTCAAAGATATGAAGCGGGTTTTCTTTTGGGCCGGTATGAAAAAGGATGTGGCCGAGTACATCGCTAGATGCTTGGTGTGCCAACGAGTTAAAGCCGAACAAAAGAAACCCGGTGGGTTGCTTCACCCATTAGAAGTTCCACTATGGAAATGGGAAAGCATCTCAATGGATTTTGTGGATGGATTACCAAGATCAAGGAAGGGTAACACGGGGATTTGGGTTATAGTAGATAGACTTACTAAAAGCGCCCATTTTATTCCCGTGAAAAGTAAGAGGACTGCTCCGTGGTTGGCTTCTGTATACATTAAGGAGATAGTTCGTTTGCACGGTATTCCTTCTAGTATAGTAAGCGACCGTGACCCCATCTTTACTAGCGAATTTTGGAAGAGTTTACAAGAGGCGGTAGGGACTCAGCTATGTTTGAGCACCACATATCATCCTCAGACAGACGGCCAGACCGAGAGGGTGAATCGCATTCTAGAGGATCTTTTAAGGCTTTGTATCCTAGACTTTGGGGGTACATGGGAAGAGCACCTTCCGTTAGTAGAATTCGCATATAACAATAGCTTTCAGTCTAGTATTGGCATGGCACCTTTCGAAGCTCTTTATGGAAGGCCTTGCCGTTCGCCTACATGTTGGTGGGAATCTACCGATAAAATCCTACTTGGGCCCGATATGGTTAGGGAAACCTCGGAGAAGATTGAGTTGATTCGAAGGAGGATGAAAGCAGCACAAGATAGGCAAAAATCGTATGCTGATAAGAGGAGGACAGATCTTGAGTTTGACATTGGGGACACGGTTTTTATCAAAGTATCTCCGTTACAGAATGTTGTTCGCTTTGGGTCCGTGGGGAAATTAGCACCAAGGTTTGTAGGGCCGTTTCCTGTAAAAGACAGGATTGGGAAGATGGCATATAGGGTGGAGTTGCCTGAGAAACTTAGTGGAGTACACGACGTATTCCATGTATCACATTTGAGGAAGTGTTTGCACAAGACCGCGGAGGTGGTAGAGCCGAGCTTGCTTAAAGAGGTGGAAATAGAGCGTGATGCAACAATTAGACGAGCTCCTAAATGCATTCTTGGGTCGGAGATCAAAAAGTTGAGGAATCGAGAGGTCAGACTGGTTAAAGTGCAATGGGGAGATGATGAGAGCAACGTAACTTGGGAGACAGAAGAGAAGATGCGTTCGTTGTACCCTTTTCTTTTTGAGGGTATGTCTTTTAATTTCTCCTTTATCGCTTAGCTTATCTTATCTTATCTTTAGTATGTCCTCTCATTAGTATCTTTGACCTTTAGTTAGGATAATCCTATGGTTGAAACATGTGTTTGAGACATGTTATGTATGATGGATGCAAAATGGATGCAAGTGTTTGCTAGTGGTTGCTCGTGGATGCATATATACACACACTTTAGGCACTAGATCGGCTCAGTCACTTCATATTGCATATTGCATATATATGGATGTATTTAGTATAATGGATGTATAATGGTTGTACCATCATATGGATGCTGCATTCGGTTGAATGGGTGTGCACGCATATAGAAGTAGTATGTAAGCAATTATGATCTTTTGCATACATAATGGATTCATGACACTTACATAATTTGCATTAAGGAGGTCAACTGAATCAGTAGACCGCCTGATTTCGCATTAGGTAAGGACATGTACACACACTTGCATATGATCATAAAGCATTAGAAGTCTTTTAAGGACAATGGATGCCTGTGTATGATGGATGAGTAGATGGACGTTTGGATGGTAGGATATACATTCTTCCAGACTTGAAGATTTCGGGGACGAAATCCTAAAAGGAGGGGAGAATGTAACACCCCGAATTTTCTATTAACACTAAAGTTGCTAAAATAATAATAAGTGTGTAGAAGAGGGGATGTATCTAATATGAATATAAAAATATTAATAAGTATGTAAGAGAGGGGATGTATCTATTATGAATATAAAAATATTAATAAGTGTGTAAGAGAGGGGATGTATCTATTATGAATATAAAAATATTAATAAGTGTGTAAGAGAGGGGATGTATCTAATATGAATATAAAAATATTAATAAGTGTGTAAGAGAGGGGATATGTCTAATATGTATATAAAAACAATAATAAGTGTGTAAAAGGGGGGATGTATCTAATATGTACATTGTAGAAAATATATATATATATATTTATGACATGAATAGAAGTTTATATATATATTGCTGAGTGTTTGCTGAGTCACTTCTGACTCATTGCTGAGTCAACAAGATAAACCCCATCTTGTCTGAACGGCTGCGGTTATTTCTAGGTTAAATCTAATGGCCTAAATGCATTCTAAAAATCTATAAATAAGTGGGTAGACCCTAAACCTAAATCACTTGTAAAATTAGAGAAGCTACCGTCATGCTGCTGCCATGGAGTTCAGCGTAGCCGTCACAAACTAAGAAGAGGAAGCCTAATCTACTACAACTAAATTCTACTCAACAAAACAAATCAAACCAAAGAACTCTCTCTCTAATTCTCTTCTTTTATTGGTGAGTATGATGATTCTCACAAGACTATTACAAACTAATTTGACTCAGTTATGAATGGATCACAAGAAAGTGATGTGATTTGTAATTGTAAATTCTATATATTGTGGATCTCTTATTATGTTATTATGTTGTCGTATGATGTAAATTATATATGCTATGTCATGCTATGTTGTAAATTCTCTTATTCTATGTCGTGCTATGTTGAGAATCATGTCAAGCTATGTTATACTATCATACTATGCCATGTTATAAATCATGCTATATTATGTTGAAAAATCATGCTGTTGGATCATGCTTAAAGTTATGTTTTTTTTCTTCTTAATTTAAATGGATCTTGTTTATGGGAATTTGCCTATTAGGTTAGGTGTACCCATAAACTTGAAACTATAATTAAATAAAACTTGATTATGGGAATTTGCCTATTGAGTTAGGTGTACCCATATAAAACCATGTTGTTAAAAAATTAGATGATGTTGATTCACACATGTTCATATGTAAGTTTATGAAAATTGATTGAGATTATATTAGGTGAATTTTGAACAAGTTGACACCTTTAGGCCCATGACATGTATAATCTATGCAAGTTGGACATATGCAAGTTTCACCCCTTATTATGATTCATTTGGTCACATATACATGTTGTTATTATGATAATCTCTTTTATGCTATGAGTTAGGCTATTCGAGTCTAACATATATTTTGCGAATAAACGTTCAAACGTGGGGTAGGGGTAATATTAGGAATTAATAAATTGGGTGCAATTTTGTAAGATTTTGCATACCATGAATGGATGTCCATAATTGAGTCAATTATGGACATTGTTAAAAATTGGAAGTAATTAATAATTCAAGTAGGGAATTATTAAAATTGGGGGAAAGTGGATTATTATTAATAATCAATGCTTAGGACACGAGGTTGGACCCGTTTGTGATGTAAACCTGCCCGGACCCGCCCGGCAAATCCAGTAGTCACAAATGTCGGCCCAATGTGAGAGGTCCTAGGCCCAAACTAAAGCATAACAGTTGTAAAGACACGAGGTTAGACTCTTTTATGGTGTAAGACTGCCCGGACCCGCCCGACAAATCCAGCTGCCATAAATGTCAGTCTAATGTGAGAGGTCTTTATGGGGTTATGGCCTTAATGAACTAAGAAATACTTAACCAGATAATCATGTAAGGTGGGACATGGGGGTTAAGTAGGTGCCTTGGGTGGCATGAGGAATCTGGTGGTTGCCTTTAGAGGCATTTGAAATACGATTAGACTTAACCAAACACACATGTAAATGAACATTACTAAGTGGGTTAAGTGGGATGGACTAATGGGGACAAGCTTAGGTGGAATGCTTGTGGTAAATAGTGGGGGCCCATTTCAACCAGTATCCCAAAACGTATCTTTGTGGGCTCGACCCAAGTCGAGGACGGGACACGCATACTGGGTTTGACTATAAGAGGCCAAAACAGGGAGCGGTGGCAACGCAAGTCCAACGGGTTTCATATGCGTGTGTGGACCCGGGCTGGTAGGTAAGACGTTGTTGCATCGTGTAGGTATAAGCCGTGCATGTCCGTTGTATCAGGTTGCCACTTTAGGGGAGTGATACACCCCACTGTGGGGCCAGCACGGGTATCTACGAGTTAGGGAGCCGATCGAATAATGGGAAGTAGGGTACACCTAGTGGAGATAGGGGCAGGCGGCACCTATGTAGTCAGCTAGGGGTACGTAAAGCCATTGGGAAAGTTTCTAAGTGAAGCTAAGTGGGATGGATCTTTAGGGTGACTGGTGTGGTGCAGTATAGTGTTTATCCTTTAGTATTTAGGAGCGCCTATAACGTTGCCTTTAGCGATTGTCTATGTCCTTAATCTGCTCTTCATAGACATTTTCTTGTTTTCCAGCTTATGCCTTAGTCCAGTTATTTTGGTAATAGTATTGTAGAATTATCATATTCACCAGACTTTATGTCTGACCCCCTCTTTTCCATCCTTTTTCTCCCTTCAGGTCCGCAGGTTGGGCCAAGTTCTAGTGGAGTCTAGTTGGATCGCTTATCTTCTGGAAAGCTTGGACTACTGAAGTAAAGTCCAGCTTGTTATCTTTCTTTTTAATGGCTATTCATGTAATGGGATTATGTACTTGTTTTATCAAGATAGATATTGTACTTGACATTGAATATGGTGTTATGATGTAATCAAACATGTTTTGACTTCTGCTACAATGAAATAAAGTTTTTGAATTTCCAAGTACTATTTTATATCTGTCTTGTTGTAATTTTACTGTTCTATATTCACTTAAAACCTCCATGGAAGTTAATGCATTCCCTTTGTGAGTGACATTAATGGACGTGGGGTGTTACAGCTGTACTTATAGAGGTTGGGTCTGCGTGTAACTACTAGGTAGATGGGCCTTAACTGTAGATGTAGCTATGTAGTCAGAATGCTGTGACGAGGTGGCACTTGGGTAGTTCGGCGATTGCCTCATGAGGAGGCGGAGGGTCACGACCAGCAAGGATAGTAGAAAGTCGGATATCCGTCATCGGCAGCCAGCGAGATGCGAAGAGACTAGAGCTAAACCCAAGATACCATTTCACCTTTCACTATCGAGGTACGCGGTTGATGGTAGACGCCACAAGGATGTTTAGATTGGTTGTTATTAGGGGCGGTCTCTTAGATCTTGTAGTCTTTACTAGTTGAGGGAGGGGCTGAGGTGGGGCCATAGCCACCTTGGAAAACATACCCTAGGAATATCTGTATTTGGAGGCTCTTAAAGGTGGGCCTGTATAGGTATGGAAAAGCTCCCGGCTGAGTTCCGTGTTTCTTGTTTAGCCCTGCTATGGAACTCGATCCACATCAGAGGACGTGCGATTGAGGCATCGAGCTACAATTACAGTACATACGTGGGACAGTCCGGATACATGCATATCTGCTCTGGGTGGTGTATCGTAGACTAGAGGGCATTATTCCAATAAGGAATCTGATTCGATCGTTGGTGGCAGTCCATATGCTTACGTAGCATAGTAAAGACAGATATATGCTGAACGTAACATTGTTATGTAGAGATTCGTACGTCACTCCAGCGTAGGATGAGAGACTGCGTCCATTACGATGAAGACCGTGCGAGTGGGGTACCATGGGGTGCATCTCAAGATTGAGAGATAGCTACATATATTGTATTAAGTGAATCCATGGGAAAGTAAATGGGTACGATGCGCGGATAAGTCTTGAGTTTTATTAACACAAGTAACCTAATAATCAAGAAATTGTAATGGAACGGTATTGGTAGGGGTCACTCTATTTTTGATATACTAGTATCGGTGTGGTGCAGAGGAATGTATTTAAGAGCGCAATATATCCTGTTTATCTTATCTTGCTCATTTCACACTTGTTATTGTTATCTTTATCTTCCAGTTTGTTATACCTGTCAGGATACTTTTATTTATTTATATTAAAAGTAACTAGACTTGCCAGACTTTATGTCTGACGCTTTTTGTTTCCTCTTCTCTCTCTTTCGTTGTCCCCCCAGGTTCTCAGGGTGGAAGTGCTTAGAATTGATTTGGATTCTTTTAGCTTAGCTTGGATTTTGGATATAGATGTACCGCTTTGACCTCTGGTCAACTCTCTTATGGCTTCACATGGAAAATATGGTTTTATGCTTTTGTACTCTAATATTTTTGGCAAGATAGATTATTAATGTAACTGGTTATTTCAAACCTATGATGTAAACTCAGTATTTGGGACCTTGATGTTTTGATTTAAATAAAGTTTTTTTTTCCATTGCTATTTTACATGTCTGTCTTGTGATATTATGTTCTTATTTAATAATAACACTTCGTGAAACTTAATGCATTCTTTATAGAGTGACATTAACGGACGTGGTATGTCACATTTGGTATCAGAGCATATGGTTATAAGACCAGATAAAGTATTTTGAAAATGGTTGTATTTTAAAATAAAAAGTTTATTTTTGAAAAGCATATTTCCCAAGGCCATAAATATCTTCTTGATTCTCCGCTTGATTTCTTTTCCTTTTTGATCGGGGAACTGTTTCCTCTCGAAAGGGTATCCCTATTTCGGCATGGTTCCGTAGGCATGTTAAAACTACGGTACATGTCGAAGGGCAAAGAAGTGCCCAACCTCCATCTTTAACCGCATTGGTTTCACCTGCGACTTAATTCTCTCAAGCCTCGTAAGGATTTCCGTGCGGTGGAGGTAGCTTTCAAGAGACTTGTTAGCATGTTGCACAAGGATGGTAAAAAAGAGAATAAGGGAGTTGGGGCTAAGGAGCACAACCCAAAGATGAAAGGAAATGGTGGCTTAAGAAGGGACTATAGATGATAGAAGAAAAGAGGAAATACTATAACTTTGAAATGGTGGGTCATCTGGAAAAGGATTGTAGAAAGAGGAAAGGCACTTTGGTAAGGCAGGACACCTCATTAAGAAGTGCCCGAAGAGACAAGGCCAAGGCCAAAGGGCAGGAACTTCTAAAGGGCAAGCTAATGTTCTCATAGCTGGTGGACAGGATAGGGGTAGGAAAGTTTCCATTGAAGGATTGATTTTTATTTCTGATCATCCTATTAGGATTCTTTTTCTGGCGCTTCATGTTGACGTCAAAAGTTGGTCACTAGTGACAATCAACCCTCAATCGCGTGATCTACACATGAATAAAGATAAAATATGCAATAAAAAGTGAAAGAGCGGGGAGCACACACAGAATTTTTATAGTGGTTCGGCAAAGACAATGCCTACGTCCACTTTATATATTATTTCTCTCCTTTTTTGATTACAAATACAAATGCTTTTTTTGTTTGGAGAAAAGAAAGAAAATGACTATTTTCCTTTCTTCCTTTTTAGAGATTAAGAATCTGGAGGAGAGTGGAAATGAAAAGTTTGAAGGAAGCCGTCTGGCCAAGAGAAGTCGTCCTCTTTCTCTTTAAGCTTGGAGGTATTTATAGGTGGAAAATGCTGCTTGGGCTGTTGTGAAATGGTCCGGCCATTTCGGGAAGGTCCAGATACGTGGAATCCATCCATTGGCTTGAATTGCGGCTGGAAGACTGATTCCACTGTTCATAAATAGTATCCTCGAATGTTGTGGCCGACGTGGCATCCGTGGAGAGGTATATCAAAAGCAGAGCTTTGTCCGCATATGGTTGACCACCTTTATCTCCTTGGAAGTTGGGATATTAAATGGACTGGCTCTGTAGAAATTCTCCACGCTGGTCCGAGATAATAGGTCGACGAGTTCCTTCTGAAAGCGAGAGACTCGGTTGCCCTGGTGAACGATTTTTCAGGTAATGCGCAGTCAATCTGACTGAGTTGGATTTGGGCCGATATGCCATTGCTTGATGTAGCGCCCCTGATGGGCCTCTTGGAGCGCAACTTATATTTGGTTGTGCGTTTGGGCTCTGGTTTTGGCCCGATAAGATTAGTGCCAAAAAGAGGGCTAACACTTTGCCCCTCAGAATATATCTTCATCGACAGAGGGAGGTGTATTCTGAAATCTGAACTGAAGCACAAACGCTCGAGCTGCTATGGTCGCGTCGGACCATATTAAGGCCAGAAAACCGACGGTCCGATGTTGTATTAAGACCAGAAATCCGACGACCATGCCAGGTTGTATTAAGGCCAGAAAACCAACAACTATCGGAAACTGTATTAAGGCCGAGGTGATGATCGCCACTGGTACAAAAGTTGGTTCCTACAAATACAAAACAAACCATGGGTCGAGCATTTTATTCCACTTGGCTTTAGAGGGTGGCGAGTATAAACCATACTCGGCTTGGTGGCGAGCATAAACCATGCTCGGCTTGGTGGCGAGCATAAACCATGCTCGGCTTGGTGGCGAGCATAAACCATGCTCGGCTTGGTGGCAAGCATAAACCATGCTCGGCTTGGTGCGAGTGTTTCTCATGCTCAACTCATGTTGGGTTAGTTAGTTTAACGAGCTATGCACGCTCGTGGTGTAAAGAAAGAGAGTGTAATCCACACTCGTGTTCAAGAAAAAGCGACCTTTCTCACTTGAAAGAGTAGGTGTTTGAAGTAGTGGTGGGCTTTTGCGCTAACCACATAAAACATGGGGGCGAGCATTAACCATGCTCGGCTTAATGGCGAACACTAATCTGGTTCGGCTTAGAAATTTTACAACAGTCGATCTACTTTTGCAAAAAGTAAAGTTCATAACTGCTAAGCATCTATTACAAAGAAAACCTACGAGGACAGCGATTGACTACATATCATCAAAGCGTCCCTATTATTGAAAGAAATACATCAAGAGAAAAGATAAAAAATCTAATTAATGATAATGCCGCGAGTGCTAGTCTCAGGGTCCTTTCCATTTCTAGGAACTTGCGGACCAGCCTGAGGAGCTTGGGTAGAAGGTCACGGCGGCATGGCCGGGGCGCGATTTTTGACATACTCCGCGAGTTCCCCTTTTCTGACTCGCCCTTCGATGAGATCGCGCAGATGTCGGAAATCATTTGTATTATGTCCAGCTACGTTGTGGAATATACAATGCTTGCCAGAGTCAAGTTCCATCTGGGTCGGTTCTCGTTGAGGTGGCCTTGGAGTGGGGAAGGACTCGCGCATATCGAGATACATGTTTAGCAAAGAGGAATTGAGCTCGGTGTACTGATTATATTTGTTTTCATTTCAAGGTCGTACATTGCGTTTATCCTTTTCCGGGGCTGTTCCTCTTCCTTTATTATGGCTATTGCCGTTGAGTGGACCTTGTTGTTTAGCTACTAAAACTTCAAGGCTGGCATCCTCTTGTCGGAGGAATCTTTCGGCCTCGGAATAGAAATCATCTATATCTTTGGGAGGATCCCTAGTTAAGGAGTTCGAGAATTCTGATCTCTTCTGAACTCCCGCGATGGCTGCCATCAACACCATCGATGGCTCAGGCCGATCAATAGATGCTACGGCTGTGTTGAACCTTTCGAGGAAGGATCTTAGCGTCTCTCTGGATCGCTGTTTGATGGTAGATAGAAACATGACACTTTTCGGTCGAGAGATATGCACTCGAAATTGCTCGATGAAGTGGGTGACCAGAGTATTCCAACTACCGATCGACTCCGTTGTTAGCTGCCGAAACCACATACCGGCTATATCTGTGAGAAAGAGTGGAAAGCACATAGCCAAGAAGCTGGTCGATGCACCAAGTACTTCCATATGTCGCATGTATCGCATAAGATGAATGATCGGATCAATGCGACCGTTGTATGGTTCGATGGCAGGGAACCTGAAGTCCGGAGGATTTCGAGAATTTCTGATTTCTCTAGTGAAGGGGCAGCGATTGATATTGTCTATGTCTTGCTGCGAAGAATTGCCCCGAGTGAAACGTTGGATGATGCTTGCAAGCTGATTCCCATCTCCGAGGAGTCGTTGCCATGAACTTAACTCTGCATCCTGAGGGGGTTCTGTACGAGGATCCGGCAAAAGCATGCTCGGAAGGGTGGTCGTTGGCTGGGCTCGACCCCCGAGAGTTGAGTGAAGGTGTGACGGAAGGTGAGATCTGGCGGGTTGTTCTGGGTAGAATGGCCCCTCTGGAACCTGATGAGTTGTGGATCGAGCCATATTTGTAGCTAAAGGTCCAGGCTGATCCAACATAGCATGTGATGTTCGAGGGCCAGGGTTGCCCCCGTTTGGAGAGAGGTTAGGTGGGTCTACGACAACATTTTCTTCTGCTACGGTGAGCACCGGTATAGTAGGGTGGCTCCCCTCGTTCGAAGGGAAGGCTACTCCAATTCTTCGCTGAAGAGGAAGAGTGGTTAGACTGGTTTGCGGCAAGATCCCGGGTTGTAATGGGAATGGCGTTGATTCTGAGGGACCCGGGGGTAGCTCGACTGATTCGATAGGTCGAGATGTTCCAAAGAGTGGAGGCATATTTGTTAAACGACCTAGATCTTGGTCGCCTGCATCCTGAGGTTCTGTTGTTGCAGCCGCGCTAGTCGCTGGAAGCGATATTCTCGGCTGGGATCGATCGGTTGGTGGAACCAAACCAGGATGAAATAAAGGTGTAGCCTGATCAGTGGCCTGATTTCGTGCAGACCGAAGATCGGTTATTGCCCCAGATTCGGTCGATGAAGGAATTGATGTTGAAGCGTTCAACCCTGTTTCCAGTCGACCGAGAAGGTGATCCATCAACTGCTGTTGTCGTTCGAGGACTTTACCCTGAGATGTCATATGGTCCCTGAGTTCGACCATGATTTTATCCATGTCGTCCCGAGTAAGGAATTGGGACATGTTGTCATGAGAGAAAACTTCGTGGCTTGCTTCTGCAGCATCAGCATCAGCTGCATCGGCGTTTGCGAGACGAGAGGATGTTGCATCTTTCTTTCGTTTGTTCGCCATGACCTGGGATAAGCAGGAGCTCGATGGCGGTGTCGGTTCGCTTCCCCTTCCTGGCGCGCCAAAGTGTTGACGTCAAAAGTTGGTCACTAGTGACAATCAACCCCCAATCGCGTGACCTACACACGAATAAAGATAAAATATGCAATAAAAAGTGAAAGAGCGGGGAGCACACACAGAATTTTTATAGTGGTTCGGCAAAGACAATGCCTATGTCCACTTTATATATTATTTCTCTCCTTTTTTGATTACAAATACAAATGCTTTTTTTGTTTGGAGAAAAGAAAGAAAATGACTATTTTCCTTTCTTCCTTTTTAGAGATTAAGATTCTGGAGGAGAGTGGAAATGAAAAGTTTGAAGGAAGCCGTCTGGCCAAGAGAAGTCGTCCTCTTTCTCTTTAAGCTTGGAGGTATTTATAGATGGAAAATGCTGCTTGGGCTGTTGTGAAATGGTCCGGCCATTTCGGGAAGGTCCAGATACGTGGAATCCATCCATTGGCTTGAATTGCGGCTGGAAGACTGATTCCACTGTTCATAAATAGTATCCTCGGAAGTTGTGGCCGACGTGGCATCCGTGGAGAGGTATATCAAAAGCAGAGCTTTGTCCGCATATGGTTGACCGCCTTTATCTCCTTGGAAGTCGGGATATTAAATGGACTGGCTCTGTAGAAATTCTCCACGCTGGTCCGAGATAATCGGTCGATGAGTTCCTTCTGAAAGCGAGAGACTCGGTTGCCCTGGTGAACGATTTTTCAGGTAATGCGCAGTCAATCTGACTGAGTTGGATTTGGGCTGATATGCCATTGCTTGATGTAGCGCCCCTGATGGGCCTCTTGGAGCGCAACTTGTATTTGGTTGTGCGTTTGGGCTCTGGTTTTGGCCCGATATGATTAGTGCCAAAAAGAGGGCTAACACTTCACATTCTTTTATATCTAATCCTTTAGTTGAGTCTCTACACCTAGATACTAGTATGGTTTTGGATCCCTTTATTGCCTCAAACCCCATTGGAGGTACGACTCATTTATCGAGGATTTGTCAGGGTTTGAGAATCTCTGTGTTAGGCATCAAGTTTGGTTGCGACGCATATGTTCTTGATTTCATAAGATACGGTTTGATTCTAGGGATGGATTGGTTAACTACATATACGGAGCCATTCTAAGTTGTGAGAGGAGAGTCTTTAGACTTATAACTTGCCATATAAAGACTCTTGAGATTTCTTATGACCCCAAAAGGGTCTGTCATGCTTAGTCTCCTAGAGTCTCTTGATATATCTATCGATGATTTGCGATTTGTACCAATAGTTGTGAGTATCCTGACGTTTTGATGAGGTTCGAGGTTTACTCCCGAGACAGAGATTGGTTTCCACATACACTGGGTAGACAATGCAAAGCCAGTTGCATTGCCTGTGCGACATATGACTTCTAAAATAAAAAAGGGAACTTTGTAAGCAAGTAGGGGAGCTACCTGAGAAGAGGTTTGATAGGTGAATTATATCGGGATGGGAAACCTATTGAAGATAGTCCTTGAGGAAGCCCATCATTCCAAGATGACTATTCATTCAAGAGGGGAAAAAATGTATAGAGTTCCAGGTAGTGGAGCCAAACTTGCAAGAGGAAGTGAAAGTAGAGAAGGAAGCAACGATTGGACGAGTTCCGACTTGCGTACTTGGATCGAAGGTTAAGAAATTGTGCATAAAGAAGTGAAGCTAGTAAGAGTGAAATGGGGAGAGGATCGCGAGAACGCTACTTGGGAGGATGGAGACAAGATTCGCACTTCATATCCTTTCCTTTTCGAGAATATGTCCTTCACTTCTTTTTCCAAGCTTCGAATTAATACTTGTATCTATCATTTGAATATCTCCTGTCGATAGAATCTTTAGGTAGAAAACTAATGAGTGTAAACATGTGTTTGAGGCATGTTATGTTTGACGCACGCAAGTGTTTACTAGTGATTGCTTGTGGAAGCATATACATACACAATAGGCACTAGATTGGCTCGATCACTTACATATAACATATAAATATGTGTACATATAAATATGGATGAAAATGGGCGTATCGTTACATTGATGTTTTGATTTAAATAAAGTTTTTTTTCCGTTGTTATTTTACATGTCTGTCTTGTGATATTATGTTCTTACTTTCATGTCTGTCTTGTGATGTTGCATTTGGATGGATGATTGTGCACACATACAGAAATTACATGGATTAGGATGATTTGCATACATTTTGGTTGCATGGCACAAACATTCATTGCATTAAGGAGGTCAACTGAATCAGTAGACCGCCTGATCTTTCGCATTAGTTTACGGACATATGCACACACTATTGCATATGTTCATACAAGCATTAGAAATTCCTTAAGGACAATGGATGCCTATGACTACTAGATGGATGTATGATTTTTGGATGTTAGGATATACGTTCTTCTTAACTTATAGATTTCGAGGACGAAATCCTTTGAGTAGGGGAGAATGTAACACCCCGAAATTTTAACGACACTAAAGATGATGAATTAAAGAATAATTAGTGTGAAATACAATGTTAACAATGAATTAAGGAAAACTTAATTAAATATTCAGAATTAAGTAAAATGGACTACGCCATTGCGTCAGTCTCAAAATTCTAGTCAAGATACACATTTGGTTTGCGTAAATTGAACACCGTATGAAGTTATTAAGGTTTGAAGTTTGTATACGCATAGGAAGAATATATATATATATATATATATATATATATAGCAGGTTCAGAAATTCAAAAATGGGTCCAAAAATTCGAAATTCGGTTCAAAATTCGAAATTGGGAAGGCGGCAGATTTCCCGCCCAGGTGGGTCTACCCACCCACAGGGGGGTCGATCTACTCAAAGGGGGGTGGACCTACCCCTGCAGATCTGGGTAGAATACATTTTTCTGAACCTGGATCGATTTTAGGGCTAAATTCATGAACCCTAGGCTATATAAAGGACCTTAGACCGAGGTTTTACTTATCTAAAAATGGTGGCGACGGCGGAGCTCTGCTGCATCATAGATTGAATGGCCTTTTCTTCTTCAAATCTAATTCAGCAAACGTTGTACAAATTCAACGGTTGTTACAACAACAAATTCAATATGTTCTTCGCAGTAATTTGGATCCATTTCCTTAGATCTATTCACTTTGAGTTCAAGTTATTTTTAGATCTAAATATTTAATTAGTAACCCTGATATGTATATAAAAATTGGATCTTGAATCGGTGCATAATCAGTTCTATTATGACATAATTATCAGATCTGCTTTTATATGCTTATATCGTCACCATTTTAAATCTTGTCATAATATGCCTATTCAGTTTATGCCTATTTCTATCAGTTTATTATTGATATGTTATTATGCCTATTCTTGATTCTCTTCTCTCCCTCTTTTCCCTTTTTATTTTTATATAGCCAGGCTACCTTCGAGCCTAGGCCTAACGCCGAAAAATGCAAACATGCGAAATTGGGAATGATTGGGAAAGACATAATTTGGGACATAATTGATATTGGAAAAATATGAACATAAGTATGGGCATAAAATGTGGAAATATAAAAATATGGATTTAGGGACATATATCGTGTTGTATAACATGAATATTAATTTAGGCGAACATTGGAAAATATGATTTGGCATAAATTATCTAAAATATGATTTGCACGCAAATTAGAATATATGTTAATATGAATTTGGGCAGAACTTGTGTTGAAATATGTGAATATGAACTAGGGACATAATTTGGAAAATATGTAGATTTGGGTTGTGCATAACATATATATATATATATATATATATATATATATATATATATATATATATGCCTTAACTTATAACTTGGGAAAAAAGAGCATATGGTGCATAATTAAAAGGTGAATTGAAAAGGGGCATAAAAGTCTATAATTTGAATAATGAATTGGGCATATAATTAAATATGGGGAAAAAGGGTATGAACACCTATAAGACATAGGTAAAATTGGATAATAATGAATGCCTAGGATTACAATTAGAAATTGTAATTGTACTCATGACACGAGGTTAGGTTGCATTAGTGGTGGAAGTCTGCCCAGACTCGACCGGCATATCCAGCAATCACTAATGTTGAACCTAATGTGAGAGGTCTAAGTGCGAAAATATGAGACGTGCTCAGACATGAGGTTAAGCCCAATTTATGGAATAAGTCTTCCCGGACCCGCCCGACATATCCAGCATCCACAAATGACAGGTTTAATGTGGGAGGTCTAACATACTGTAACCATAAATGAAAATATGGTAATAAATCTTGAATACTTAACCTAGTTGAATCCATAGGGACTGTATGAATAAAATAGAGATAAGGTTAAGTAAAATTGGTTGAACATCGGGTGGGTTAAGTATTTCTGAGGGGGTGGGTAATATTTACATATAGGCCCATAAATTTAACCCAATAAGGTTATGTAATTAAGACACTTAGTGGTATACATAACTGGTAGAAATAATAAAGTTATGTAATTGGAAGACACCTTGTAGGGTAAGCGTAACTTGTAGAAATGATAGAATTAGATATGCGTAATAATCTGCTAAGTAAACAACAATAAGTTGTAGTGACGGTGTAAATTGAATTCATGATTAAATGAGAAAGAATGAGGAAAACTTGTAAAATAAATAAGTTATATTTGGTCATAGATGGCAAGTGACATGTTAATTAGGAAACATGTGAATTGAGATATACTTAATAACGTATTAAGGAGAGCATGTTATTGTAATGATGTAACAAAGCAAGAATATAAAATAGATTGTGGATTACAGACCTTGGGCCACAATCTAGAGAATAACATGTTGTTGGCTTATTAATAAACTTAAATGGATTAAGTTATATGGTTTAAATTAATAAACAAGAGAAACATAGTAAATTGGAATAAGAATTCAATATGAACGGGAATAATCAAGTTAAATGGGAACCTGGTGAGGTAAGGAAAGTGCGTAAGAGAATGTTTAGACGTAGGGTCTAACAACATATTAAAGAACGGCGCTTGGACAAGTCCGTACGCTTGAGGGTGAATAATCCAACGGGGTAGATCATCGAGGTGTTATAAGACACGAGGGGAGCGCACATTCATCTGATTATTATGACGGCTCCAAAGGACTGGAAGGGGAAGCACGCGGCTTCCTGAAGTACGTAAGGTGCTCCTAGTAGTCCTCTGTGTGGTGACAGATGTCTTAGGCTGTACTCGCAGAGGTTGGGTCTGCGTGTAACTACTAGGTGGGTGGTCCTTGACTGCAGATGTAGCTATGCACTCAGAAAGCTGTGACAAGGTGACACTAGGGTAGTTCGACGGTTGCCTCACGAGGAGGCGGAAGGTCACGACCAATAAGGATAGTAGACTATCAGATATCCGTCATCGACAACCACCGGGATGTGAAAAGACTAGAGCTAAACCCAAGATACCATTTCACCTTTCACTATCGAGGTACGGGGTTGAGGGTAGACACCATATGGATGTTTAGATTGTTTGTTATTAGGGGCAGTCGCTTAGCTCTTGTAGTCTTTACTAGTTGGGGGGGGGGGGGCGAGGTGGGGCCATAGCCACCATGGAAAACAGACCCTAGGAATATCTATATTTAGAGGCTCTTAAAGGCGGGCATGTACAGGTCTGGAAAATCTCCTGACCAAGTTCTGTGTTTCTTGTTTAGCCTTGCCATGGAACTTGGTGCACATTAGAGAACATGCTATTTAGGCATCGAGGTACAATTACAGTACATACGTTGGACAGTCTAGATACATGCATATTTTCTCTGGGTGGTCTATCGTAGACTAGAGGGCATTATTCTGATAAGGAATCTAATTCGATCGATGGTGGCAGTCCACATGCTTACGTAGCATAGTAATGACAGTTATATGCAGAACGTAACATTGTTATATAGAGATCCGTACGTCACTCCGGCGTAGGATGAGGGACTGCATTCATTATGGTAGAGACCGTGCGAGTGGGGTACCACGAGGTGCGTCTCAATATTGATAGATAGCTACATATATTGTATTAGGTGAATCCATGGGAAAGTAAATGGGTATGATGCGCGGATAAGTCTTGAGTTTTATTAACCCAAGTAACCTAATAATCAAGAAATTGTAATGGAACGGTATTGGTAGGGATCACTCTATTTCTGATATACTAGTATCGGTGCGGTGCAGAGGAATGTATTTAAGAAGCACAATGTATCCTGTTTATCTTATCTTGCTCAGTTCCCACTTTTTATTGTTATCTTGCTCATCCAATTTTATATACCTACCATAATACTTTTTTTTATTTATATTTAAAAGTAACTGGACTCGCCAGACTTTATGTCTGACCCTTTTTGTTTCCTCTTCTCTCTCTTCCATTACCCCCCAGGTTCTCAGGGTGGAAGTGCTTAGAGTTGATTTGGATTCTTTCAGCTTAACTTGGATTTTGGATATAGATGTACCTCTTTGACTTCTGGTCAACTCTCTTATGGCTTCACATGGGCAATATGGTTTTATGCTTTTGTACACTGATATTTTTGGCAAGACAGATTATTAATGTAACTGGTTATTTCAAACCTATGATGTAAACTCAGTATTTGGGACCATGATGTTTTGATTTAAATAATGTTTTTTTTTCGCTGCTATTTTACATGTCTGTCTTGTGATATTATGTTCTTATTTACCAATAACACTTCACGAAACTTAATCCATTCTTTATAGAGTGACAATAACGGACGTGGGGTGTCACAAGTATGCTCGTTCGTGATCGACCCCCTTATTAGAAGAACGAGAAGTTTGTCATGGGATTGGATACATATATGGGGATCCCATTGGCTGATCTTTGTAACAACCCACATTTTACATATCGGAAGATCGTAAAATATTTTTTTTATTCCCTAAGGGTCTCATATTTTAATATGTTGCTTATGGAGATGTGAGACATGCCAATAATTTTTACCAATTTTGTTTGTGACCATTTTTCCCTAGTTAGTCTTACGTTGGGCATAACTTTTGAATCAGGTTGAGTCTGCTGTTGAAACCTATGCCATTGGAAAGGAAATGATGTTTCCTTTTCCATAGAGTGATCACATTAAAGATTTGGATCAGCGTTTTGGGAGGAATCGCTGTTTTAAGGTTTAAAGTTGGTTGTTCATGTTTGGTAAGCCATAATGGACTGATTTGGGAAGGCTCGTTAGTGGGCTGGTGGAGGCAATAAATAGAGGGTAGGAGGCATGAAGAATAGTTTACTTTCTCCATTCTCTCGTTTGGAATTGCTATAGTTCCTCCATTTCTCCATTCTCTTCACCTTTCCACCATTAAAGCTTAGAGAATCGAAGATCTACAACATTCGAGCCTAGATCTATGCAAATCAAAGAGAGAGATCATCAAATCGAAGAGTTTAGACCAAATTATTCACTGTCCGGATCTAGATCTAAGTATTTTTGGGTTATTTTGGAGAATTGGTGAGTGATAAGCATCTCTCATGTGGATTCAATCAAGTATATGAGTTGTATGATCTTAATTTCATCAATTTCAAGTATTTTCCATAGATCTACATCATGGTAAGTTTAATTTCATATGAATCGCCATAGGATCTAATTTAGCAACTCAAAACTGGTAATTTCTATGTTATTTCAAATGTTTATGCAAGTTAGATTAATAATAATGTTCTTTTATCGTGATTGTGGTGAAATTTGCACAATTTTGATGAAAATCGTCATTTTCATGTTATTAGCGATTTCATACATGCTTATGGTTGTATTGGATGAATAGATTTTGTCAATCTTGTTGTCTAGCGAAGTTTTGCTTGAATTCGGTGATAAATTGGAGCTGTACAGGCCATGGATCAACCGAAATCATATGGATCGGCCGTGTAGTACAAGGCGTAGTACAGGAGATGGGTCAATCGGTCTGACTAAAATTGATCGATCGGTCAAGTTTTGAGTGTATAGATCAGTCTTATTTTGGAGGCTATGGATTGGTCGTGATTAATGAGGATGGATCAGTCAGGTATCTTGATGGATGGATCGGTCGGATCGAGGTAGCAACAGATGGATCGATCGGAGTTTTGATGTGATGGGTCAGTTCAAAAGGCAATGGGTCGGTCTGTATTGCATGGATAGTTCGGTCAGTCTCTGCTTTTGATAGCGAGTCGGTTATCATGTCTAATGGAAGGGTTGGTCGCACATGATCATTCCTAAAAAAAATATTTTACAGGTACGACCCAGATTTGAACCCATGCCACAACGCAGTGCGCTCTAAATGCCATGGTTGGCGGCATGAACGCTGTGGTTTATTTCATAGCAAATGGATGTAACGCTACAAAATGTGTTGAATCATATATCAATGTTATTTGGTTCAGTGATGTTGTGACTTCGAGGGGAATTCAAGTGGGAATATTCGAAATGTTGAATGTGTTCGTTGATCGGTGTGGAACAACGAATGAGACAAAAACTCAAAGGTTTGGATAATGATTGCTTGAGCTATGAAAAGTCGTCGGATTGGATGACTATAGATGCGAAGGCCAAGAAGTTATGTTTGTCGTAAGTTCTAACAAGCTCAAAGTAGGGGTACAATGGGGGCGCCCAAAAGTCTGGAAGGTTGCTAGTCTAGTACCCTGGGTATCATTGAAAGGCCTAGTCATCAAGGTTGGACAAACATACATATTGTTGAAAGACGTAGGAGTTTGTGCTAGAACTGGGGTTACCATTAGCGCTTGGCATATGGCAATGTTGGTCGTTATAGGATCAACGACGGTTTCGAAGAAGGATTGGCTGTGATAGCTAGAGTCTGTCATGGTTGACTGGTTTTTTGTTTTGTACCGTCTCACGTAGATTGTCCAACGTCGAAGGAGATGTTCCTTAGGTGCTTGTCTGATATTGGTTTAGGCCTCTGAGGCTTGTGCTGTAGGAATGATTGAATTCGATTAGGATGGTTTACGTAAGATATATAATCTGGATGTTATAAGTGTTATCATTGACTCTTTTATTGCCATGAATGGATTGTTATTCCTTTGGTTGAATGGATTGTAAAGGTTATCACTGTCCGATGTGGGGAAGACAGGTTGAGTTTTTCTCTGGTGTTTTGGGTAGATTATTTCATTTATTTACCCATTCTCATATATTTTATTGATGATGTTAGATAGCTGTTTTATCGCTCACTAAGACTGTTGTCTGACTTAAGGCTTTATATTTCCCTCTTATTACCTTGGGTTGCTCATCCGGTTGTGGATGGGCAGACTGACTGCATGTGAGATGTGATAGTTTGGTGAGACGACGATGCTGATCGATGGCGAGATGGAGGCTTACATACCAGTTTTATTACTGTATAGTATTTTCTGTTTCACTATTTAAGTTTCTTTATGAGTGTTGTAGTGAGGCTTTATGTACAGACTTTGATAATTCCTATGATGTATGGAAAATCTTTTAGGATGTTGTGAAAATTTTCTAAAGTTTGTTATATGATGCTTCACTATTATTACATGTTGTATATGCTCTACTATATTTTATCCTTGCGCTGTGAGTTCTACGACGGGTTCCGCTTGTGCTGCTTACCTTGATGATCGTCCACAACTGTCTGGCATGTCTTTCAGCACATTATTCCTGTTGTTTATTGCAGGGGTTATAGGCGATCGTCACATTTGGTAGATGACCCTTATGAAAAGATCATCGAAAAAGCTTTGGGACATGAGAGTTTGTTTTCCAAGGAAGAAACTGTTGTTGTTGCGGCCAAAGAGGCCCCGGAACTACAGTAGGGTGGTAACAATAACAATAAGGGTAATGGAAAGAGGAAGCAACAATAGTAGAAAAGAAAGAATGACTAGAAGAAACCAAAAAGTGAGGTGACTTACTATAACTGCTAGTAGAAGGGTCATTTCTCCAAAGATTGCAAGAATCCGAAAGTCGAGAGGAAGTGCTATAACTATGACAAGCCTAGGCATAACAAGAATGATTGTCCAGAACCAGCTAAGGGGAAGCAAATAGTAAAGGCGTATTCTTTGAAGGCTATGTCATCTTCTTCAAGAGCTCCTATGGAAGAGGAGAAAAGGAAGAGTGTTGTTGTTCAAGGTACGCTGCCTTTTTGGGGTGTTTCAGTTCGAGTGTTGTTTGATATTGCAACATCGCATTCTTTCAGCAATGAGCTAGTGAACCGCTTAGGTTTGGAGCCCGAGATATGTGATAAACCTTTGGTTGTGACTAATTCTGTTAGGGGTTCGTCCAACCTTTGTATGCTTTGTCGTGGTCTTGGGTTGTCGAGTCATGGTTGCTCTTTTTTGTGTGATTTCTTTGTTTTGAACTTCGCTCGGTTTGGGATCATTTTGGGTATGGACTGGCTCAAGAGGTATGCGATAAAAGTGGATTGCGAGAAGGTCGAGATGACAGTCGGGAATGTGGAAGGGCGGGTAGTTGTGATTCGATGTAAGCCCGAAGATGGTATTTCGTAAGATTTTTATATTCGCTTGTGATTTCATGGGAAGACCTGTCATCTGTGTCGATCGTTAATGAGTTTGATGATGTCTTTAAAGAGGTCAAAGGGTTGTCGCCGCATCACGAGATTGAGTTTAGGATCGATTTGGTCGAAAGCGCTAGACCTATCGTTATAGCTCTTAGGCGGATCGTGCCTATAGAACAACGAGAGCTAAAGGTGCAAGTTCATGATCTTTTGGGAAAAGGATTCATTCAAAGGAGTACATCCGAATGGGGTAAACCAGTTGTGTTTGCAACCAAGGCTGATGGATCTTTGAGATTTTGTGTGGGTTATCGTGAGCTAAACAAGGTGGCTGTAACAACCCGAATTCCGACAGATCGATTTTTTTTCAAAATTCTAATTTATTGAAACTCGTGTTGGTTTGTCAGGTATCCTGCAGAAAAGACAGAGATGTAAAATATGTCAGAGCTTAGAAAATATCTCACAGCGGAATGGACAAAATATAATATAATCAAAATATAGCCTTAACCAGATAATAATACTGCCTAAGCAGTATCCAAAGATATCATATCTCTGCCACAAATCTAACCTGCGAGTATGTTAGGAGGAGGGGGTCAGACCACAAGTTCAGGTGACTGGTTTTAAACTACACATTTTGGATAACGCTACATATACCGTTTAATTACATTTTCTTATTTATTAGGTTACTTAGGTTAACAACACTCAAGGCTTACACACACGTCGTACCCACCTACTTCCTACTAGATTAACCTAATATAGTATATATGTAAAGAAAATCCAATATTAAGGTACACCCCATGGTACCCCACTTGCACGGTCTCCGCCGTAACGCCACAGAAATATACGCAGTCCCTCATCCTACGTAGGGGTGACGTACGGATCCTAATATAACACTACGTTCCGCATATCCCCTCTTTTGCTATGCTATGTAAGCGTACGGACTACCACATTCGAACCATTCGATTGAATCAGATTCCATCACAGAGTGACGCCCTAGAGTCTACGATACACCACCCAGAGCGGACATGCATGTATCTAGATTTTCTCACATACGTATCGTTAATCGTACTCGATGCCTTAACTACACATATTCTCTACTGTGCACCGAGTTCCGTAACAAGGCTATACGAGAAACACAGAACTCATTCGGGATATTTTCACATATCTGTATACACATATGCTAAGGTTTGCATTTTCAGTGGCTATGGTCCCACCCGACCCCTCTCTCAACTAGTGAAAGACAAACAATATTGAGAGCTAGTGACGTGGCCTCATGAAACAACATCCTAATTGGCCTATCCCGCAACCAAAGCCTTGATAGCGAAAGGTCGATGATCTGTAGGTTTAGCTCTCCGTTTTTCCGTAGCACGCAGTTCACACATTACGATGACTATCAGTGGTTGGTATTCGACGACTACTATCCACGACCCGCTAAAGGCAACCTGATAAAATGGTCGTAACCCGCCTAGTCACAAGGCAACCTATTCGTCAAATCACCTATGCCAACCCATAGCCTTTTCACTGCCCAATATCATGGCAGTCAAGATATACTCACCGAGTAGTAATCCGCAGACCTAACCTATGCGAGCATAATGCGAACGCTGTCACCGCACAGAGGACTACCAGGCATACCCTCCACATCCCCGGAAGCCGCGTGCTTCTGTTTCCAGTCCTTCGGAGCCAACAGAATATCAGCAGAACAATCTCTTTATATAATTCATTGTTCGAAACATGTTCTACTTAATATGTAATTAAGTATATTTTATCTCAATTCACATGTTTTCTGTTTAACATGTCACTTATTATTTATGATTAAATATAACTTATTTCATCCCATATATTCACCTAGTTCTTCCTTATTTAATCATAATTCCATCTTACACTGTCACTACAACTTGTTGTTGTTTACTTATTAACTTAGTTATCTTAACTAAGATTTATTAATAAGTTTCCTTTCCATTTATTATAACTTATATTATAACTTCCACTTGTCCCTAGGACAAGCCTACCTATTATATAACATTCTCATTAATGTAATTAATTATAATAGGTTATTATCATTCCCGTTCATTACAATTCTTTTACCTTTGTAACTCTCATTCATTTTCGTTCATTTCCATTAATCACAATTAGTCTCTTTTATTTCTATCCTTTTATATACATATATTTATATATATATGTTTATGCACAAGACCTCTCATATTAAGCCGACTACTTGTGGATGCTGGATTTGCCGTGCGGTTCCGGGCATACTTCTACCGCAAGTTGGACTTAATCTCGTGTTTTAGCACCGTTACATGTATATTTATGCACTAGACCCCTCATATTAAATTAACAACTTGTGGATGCTAGATTTGTCGAGTGGTTCCGGGCAGACTTCTACCAAAAGTTGAATTTAACCTCGTGTCTAAGTGCGGTTACAATTTTCTATTTACTAAAGATTTAGGCATATCCATTCTTCTCAATTTTACTGTAATCTATTTTTACATGTCATACTTAATATCATATTAAGTCCATTTTAACTAATTATCATGTCGCACGTTCTTCCTAACATGTAATTAGTTCCATTTGAAAAGAATAACATGTAATCATACATCATGTAATTATTCCAATCTATCAAATTAACATGTAACTATCCCAATTCTTATAGTTAGGGGTTCAAGTACATAATATGTGACATATTAACATGTAATTAGGACATGTGTGTATACAACAGTAATTGTTTCCACATATTTTAACGTGTGTAAACATTTTAGCAAATACACATTTCAACAGATTAATCATTCTAGCAGATTTACATTGCATATTAACGAGGAATGTCAAACGATAAATATACCATTAACAAAAAGGTATAACTTAAATCCACTCACCTAATTGCTTTCGCATTCATGAATTTGGTCTAGATATAGCATTCCATAGTTCTCCTAGCTGAATTTTAGAACCTAAATAACCATGGATCCACAATTCTCAACTAAAAGAAAAAAGGAAGAAAGAGGAGAAGTTTAAATTGACCAGATCCAAGAATTTACCTTACTTCGAATAGAATTCTGAACACCTTTATTAATATACATTCTTTTCCTCCCGATCTTGAATCAAAATTTCCTTAGACTAACTATTATATTTCTCTGAAGAGATTTGTGGAGGAAGAAGAATGGCAGAGCTTAGGCAGTCTCTCAGAGAATGTGAGATTTAGGCTAGTCTCTAGCAGCCTATTTATAGATGTTCAGGATCTTATCGTACACGCAACGCTAAGTTAGCAACGAACATGGTTAAGAAAATAGTCCAGATACATCAATGAACCTGCCTAGATCAGGGGTGGGTCGACCCTCTTATGGGTGTGTCAACCCCTCGGTCGACCCCCCGGGTCCCGCGAGCGTTTTTGGGCACTGTTTACTATTTTTAACATTTGATTAGTATCCCCTTATACTTTCTTTGATTTATTTAAATATTATATCCTTGTATGTATACAAAACCTCAAACCCATTTTACACGTATATATATATATATGCACAACTTTTATTTTGTTTTCAAATATCCAAACGGTATTATGCCGTTATTTAATTCTTACCATATTTCTTTGATTGCGGCCTTATTTTGATATTCTCCTCTGTATGTGTATATATATATATATATATATATATATATATATATTTGCACATATATACGCATATATTTACATATACATATACTTTTTTATACTTCCTTATATGCATACTTTTCCTTATATGTGCGTTTATACATATTTTCTCTTTAGAACATCTATACTTCCTTATATGCATACTTTTCTTTATTTGTGTGTTTATACATATTTCTTTGATTGCAGCCTTATTTTGAATTTCTCCTCTGTATATATATATATATATTTGCACATATATACGCATATATTTACATATACATATGTTGTTCTATACTTCCTTATATGCATACTTTTCCTTATATCGGCTAGCCTATTTATAGGTGTTCAGGATCTTATCGTACACGTAGCGCTGAGTTAGCAATGAACATGGTTAATAAAATAGTCCAGGTTCATTAATGAACCTACCTGAATCAGGGGTGGGTCGACCCCCTATGGTTGTGTCAACCCTTGGGTCGACCCCTTGGGTCCCGCAAGCGGTTTTGGGCACTGTTTACTGTTTTTAACATTTCTAATTTAAACATTTGATTATTATCCCGTTATACTTTCTTTGATTTATTTAAATATTATATTGTTTTATTTCTTTTGTTACAGCCTTATTTTGAATTTCTCCTCTGTATATATATATATATATTTGCATATATGTATGCATATATTTACAGATACATATATTTTTCTATACTTCCTTATATACATACTTTTCCTTATATGTGCGTTTATACATATTTTCTCTTTAGAACATATATTATTTTATTCTCTAAAATAAAAAATGGCACTCGCCGGGATCGAACCTGCGCCACTCTCGTGAAAATCACATGCTCTATCAAACTGTAGTACTTAGGCTTTTGTTAACAAATATTAAAAAAATGGTGGTCATTGTTCTTTTTCTTTTATCCTCTTTTCATGTTCGTTGTAATCTTTTATTCAAACTATTTCATGTAACCATATCATTTTGCATGCATCTTTTTCTTTCATTTTTTTTATTTGCTTATTAATGCATAATATTTTCAAATAATTGCATGCAACATAATACACTGCATCCAACCAATTTCTTCTTTCTTTGAATGCATGCATTGCATTGTTACTTGTATTAGTCTTTTCTTCTTTTCAATGCATGTATTTATTACATGCAATCATATATTACCATTATAATTTATTCTTCTTTTATAAATTTATGTGTATGCATATATATACACATATGCATTATTAAATATTTAATTGTCATAAAATGCGGGGTGTTACATTCTCCCGCCATTAGGAAATTTCGTTCCCAAAATTTAATAAAGGTAAAAATCAGATAACCCCTCGCATGATATCCATCCATCATGTGTGCGTTTAATTTTTGCAAACATTATGCACTTGTGCAAAGTGTAATACAACATAGTAATACATGCATGCCTAAGAGGTACCTCCTATATGTATGCAAGTTTTTCAAAAATCCTTTAAAAACATGATGCACACATCCTAAATATACTGGCAATTCTACATGAATGCAATATTTTGAAAATAAAAATACAATTTCATGCAAATTTTCCATACCTGGATTTTATGTAACTATTATATAAAGATTCCCTATTATCCTGTCCAAGCACCGCCTACATAAGATAACTTTCTCTATTACAGATTTTCTTTTTCAACTTATCTTGGAAAAATTTACTCTTATTAATCTTTTCTCAGAATTTTCCATCTGTTGTTTCCTTTTTAGTTATGCCATTACTCTTTTCTTAGCTTATTTAACCTAATCCTCTGATCTAAGTTTTGTTTCAAATAAGCCTCCTAGTCCTTCAACTAAAACAAGGAATCAGACACTCTACACAGCTACTACTAAGGGCCAAGAATCTCAGGACTATGTCCCCTTCAGACAGAAAAATTCCAACAATAGGGTGCAAACACTTACTTGCCATCTACCGTCTACTAGTCACCACTTGTCCTTCCTGTGAACTAACAATCATTTCATACAACACCCTAGGCTTTTCAATGCTTACGCAATTTACAGGAACTTACCATTATTCCAATATAATTCTCGCTATCTACTTCATTGCCTCAAAACCTTTCCTGTCTTCGCTGGGTACTAATCCTTACCTACTCCATACTTTTTAAAACACGGTTTGGCCTTTTTATTTCACTCTTCTTCAAAAAGTTAAAAGTATCAAAACTTTATTTTCCTCACCAAAACCTTTTTTTGCCAAACCATAAAAACATGTCATCTCATAAAAATGTAAAACATTCTTTTTCAAATCACAAAAACTGGAGTAGATAAGGACAACTATTTTTCAATCAGGTTTACGACTTGTTCTTTCCTATAAGGTCAGTTCATTTACTTACCACAAAGTGCAAACATCCACTCTATTCTTAATTTCTACAACTTATTTTGTCCACCCAACAAAAATTTTCTCATTAAAACAATATATAAAAATGATTGGCAAAAGAATAGAGATTTCAAAACTTTCTTTACTGAAAATTCTAGTTTTCAACAAAATGTCTCATCAAAATGCCACTTTTTCTATGGTTTGCTTTTTAATCCTTTCATACAATATAACATGAAAACTAGTGACATACATGCTCTATAATGTGAACCTTTTAGTAAGAGAATTTCATTTTAGAAAAATTTTTCACAAGAAATCATTATTTCCAAAATATACCCCATTTTACTTCAAAACTCAATGCATACTTTTTCAAATATGTTCTTTACATATTTTAAAAATGTAATCTTTTAAGAGTCAAGCTTGAAAACACCATAAACCATTTTCCAAAAACTTTTATAATTTCTAGTTCTTAAAAGTTAACAATGGGGTTAGACACAAAGTGGGTTTCCAACTTACCTAGGCTTTCCTAGACACTCCCACAAAGTCAATTCTCTCAACCAGATATATTCCTAATCCATTCTTCTCTTTTTAACCTTTTCCGATTTATAAGGTTTTTCTGCTAAACACACTATCCTGAAATACCAATACATGGGATTCACCTTTCTTCCATAAATGTATATTGTACACTTCCCACCCAAATTACCTAAGAATCTCAGATTTCCATGTTATTCTTTTAGTGTACACTTCCCATCTTTTACAATATTATGCTTTATCTACGTAGTGGGTTTCTCTATGGATCTAGGTATATGTATATAATATATTTATATTTTTGAAAATACAAATACGTTCACTCATTATCTATATAGGAATCCTAAATCTAGGCTCTAACACCAGACGTAACAACCTGAATTCCAATAGACCGATTTTTTTTCAAAATTCTAGTCTATCGAAACTCATGTTTGTTTTTCTGGCATCCTGTAGAAAAGGCAGAGATATAAAATATATCAGAGCTCAGAAAATATCTCACAGCGGAATGGATAAAATATAATATAATCAAAATATAGCCATACCCAGATAATAATTCTGCCTAACCAGTATCCAAAGCTATCATATCTCTACCACAATTCTAACCTGGGAGTATGTTATGAGGAGGGGTCAGAACACAAGTTTTAGTGACTAGTTTTAAACTACACATTTTGGATAACCCTACATATATTGTTCAATTACATTTTCTTATTTATTAGGTTACTTGAGTTAACAGCACTGAAGACTTACACACACGTCATGCCCACCTACTTCCCAGTAGATTAACCTAATACAATATATATGTAGAAACCCCAAATATTAAGGTACACCCCATGGTACCCCACTCACACGGTCTCCGCCGTAACACCACAGAAATATACGCAATCCCCCATCCTACGTCGAGGCGACGTATAGATCCCAATATAACATTACGTTCTGCATAGCCCTGCCATTGCCATGCTATGTAAGAGTACGGACTGCCGCCTAAACCATTCGATCGAATTAGATTCCATTACACAGTAATGCCCTAGAGTTTACGATACACCACCTCGAGAAGAATGCATGTATCTAGGCTTTCTCACGTACGTTTCGTCAATCGTACTCGATACCTTAACCGCACATAATCTCTATTGTATACCGAGTTCCATAACAAGGCTGTATGAGAAACACGAAACTCGGTCGGGAGCTTTTCAGATATCTGTATACACAGATGCTAAGGTCTGCATTTTCGATAGCTATAGTCCCACCCGACCCCTCCTTGAACTAGAGAAAGACAATTGATATTGAGAGCTAGTTACATAGCCCCATGAAACAACAAACAATATCCTAATTGGCCTGTCTCGCAACCAAAGCCTTGATAGTGAATGGTCGATGATCTTTAGGTTTAGCTCTCTGTCTTTCCGCATCAAGCATCACACATTATGCATTACGTTGATTGTCGATGGTTGGTATCCGATGACTGCTATCCACGACCCACCAAAGGTAACCTGATAAAATGGTCGTAATCCGCTAGTCACAAGGCAAACTGTTCGTCGAATCACCTATGCCACCCTACAGCCTTTTGACTGCCCATTATCATGGCAGTCAAGGTATACTCACCGGGTAGTAAGGCGCAGACCAAACCTCTGTGAGCACAGTCTGAACGTTGTCACCGCACAAAGGACTACCAGGAGTATCCTCCACATCTCCGGAAGCCGTGTGCTTCCCTTTTCAGTCCTTTGAAGCCAACAGAATATCAGCAGAACAACAGAATAATCAGATGGACGTATGCTTCCCTCGTGCCTCATAACACCAAGGTGATCTACCCTGTTGGGTTATTTACCTTCAAATATACGGACTGGTCTAAGCGCCTCAAGTTAATGGGTTATTAGACCCTATATCTAATCATTTAATTGCGCGCTAGCTCTACCTTTGTAGATCTCCAATTTAACTTGGTTATTTCAAGTAATATTGACTTCTTGTTTAAGTTACCAAGTTCCTCTTTCTTATTAATTTCAGTTATATAACTTAACCCATTTAAGTTCATTAATAAGCCTTTAACATGTAATTTTCTAGATTATAATCCAAGGTCTGTAAGCTACAATCTCTTTATATTATTCATTGTCCGAAACATGTTCTACTTAATATGTAATTAAGTATATTTTATCTCAATTCATATGTTTTGTGTTTAACATGTCACTTATTATTTATGATTAAATATAACTTATTTCATCCCATATATTCATTCACCTTGTTCTTCCTTATTTAATCATAATTCCATCTTACACTGTCACTACAACTTGTTGTTGTTTACCTATTCACTTAGTTCTCTTATCTAATGTTTATTAATAAGTCTCCTTTCCATTTATTATAACTTATGTTATAATTTCCACTTGTCTCTAGGACAAGCCTACCTATTATATAACATTCTCATTAATGTAATTAATTATAATGGGTTATTATCATTCCTCGTTCATTCCAATTCTTTTGCTGTTGTAACTCTCATTTATTTTCGTTCATTTTCATTAATCATAATTAGTGCTTTTATTTCTATCCTTTTATATACATATATTTATAGATATGTTTATGCACCAGACCTCTCACATTAAGCCGACTACTTGTGGATGCTGGTTTTGTCGGGCGGTTCCAGGCATATTTCTACCACAAGTTGGACTTAACCTCATATCTTAGAACCATTACATGTATATTTATGCACTAGACCCCTCACATTAAATTAACAACTTGTTGATCCTGGATTTGCCGGGCGGTTTCGGGCAGACTTCTAACACAAGTTGAATTTAACCACGTGTCTAAGTGCGGTTACAATTTTTATCTACTATAAATTTAGGCATATTCATTTTTCCCAAATTTACCGTAATCTATTTTTACATGTCATACTTAATATCATATTAAGTCCATTTTAAACGATTATATCATGTTGCACGTTCTTCCTAACATATAATTAGCTCCATTTTAGAAGATTAACATGTAATCATAAATCATGTAATTATTCCAATCTAACAAATTAACATGCACTTATCCCAATTTTACAGTTAAGGGTTCAAACACATAATATGGCACAGTAACATGTAATTAGAACATGTATGTATACAACAATAATCGTTTCCACATATTTTTACAAGTTTAAACATTTTACCAGATTTACATTTCAACAGATTAATCATTCTAGCAGATTTACATTTCAATAGATTAATCATTCTAACAGATTTACATTGCATGTTAACGGGGAATGTCAAACGATAAATATACCTTTATCAAAAAGGTATAACTTAAATCCACTCACCTAAGTGCTTTCCAATTCATGAATCTGGTCCACATCTAGCATTCCATGGTTCTCTTTACTAAATTTTAGGACCTAAATAACCATGGATCCACAATTCTCAACTAAAAGAAAAAGGGAAAAAAGAGGAGAAATTTAAATTGACCAGATCCAAGAATTTACCTTACTTCGAATGGAATTCTAAACACATTCTTTATTAATATACATTTTTTTCCTCTAGATCTTGAACCAGAATTTCCATAGACTAATTATTCTATTTCTCTGAAGAGATTTGAGGAGAAAGAAGAATGGCAGAGCTTAGGCAGCCTCTCAGAAAATGTGAGATTTAGGTCAGGCTCTGCTAGTCTATTTATAGGTATTCAGGATCTTATCGTACACACAGCGCTGAGTTAGCAACGAACATGGTTAAGAAAATAGTCCATATTCATTAATGAACCTGCCCGGATCAGGGGTGGGTCGACCCTTGGGTCGACCCCCCTATTGGTGTGTCGACCACTGGTTCGACCCCTATGGGTGTGTCGACCCCAGGGTCGACCCCTAGGGCCCCGCGAGTGTTTTTGGGCACTGTTTACTGTGTTTAACGCTTTTAATTTAAACGTTTGATTAGTATCCCGTCATACTTTCTTTGATTTATTTAAATATTATATCCTTATATATATATAACTTCAAATGCTCATTTTACATGTACATATATACGCACAACTTTTATTTCGTTTTCAAAAATTCAAATGGTGTTATGTCGTTATTTAATTCTTACGATATTTCTTTGATTACAGCCTTAGTTTGAATGTCTCCTTTGTGTATATATATATATATATATATATATATATATATATATGCACATATATGCATATATTTACATATACATTTATACATTTATTTTTATGTACTTCTTTATATGTATATTTTTCCTTATATGTGCATTTATACATATTTTCTCTTTAGAACATGTAATATTTTAGCCGTTTCTCTAAAATAAAAATGTAGCACCTACGGGGATTAAACCTGCGCCACTCTCATGAAAGTCACATGCTCTAACCAACTGGACTACTTAGACTTTTGTTAACAAGGCTTAAAACAATGGTGGTCATTGTTCTTTTTCTTTTACTCTCTTTTCATGTTCATTGTAATCTTTTATCTAAACCATTTCATGTAACCTTATCATTTTGCATGCATCTTTTTCTTTTTCTTTTTTTTATTTTCTTATTAATGCAAAATATTTGTAAATCATTGCATGCAACATAAGTACACTGCATGCAACCAATTTCTTCTTTCTTTTAATGCATGCATTGCATTGTTCCTTGCATTAGTCTTTTCTAATTTTCAATGCATGTATTTATTACATGCACTCATATATTACCATTATTATATTCTTCTTTTATAAATTTATGTCTGTGCATATACATACACATATGCATTATTAAATACTTAATTGTCATAAAATGCGGGGTGTTACATTGACCAAGAAAAACAATCATCCATTGTCGAGGATAGATGACTTGTTTGATCAACTTCACGAGGCCAAGGTGTTTTCTCAAATGGATTTGGCAACGGGATTTCACCGGTTGAGAGTGGTGAAGGATAGTGTGTCGAAGACAACTTTTAGGACACCATCCGGGTTCTTTGAGTGGCTGGTGATGCCGTTTGGGTTGACCACTGCACCAACGTATTTCGTGCATCTTATGAATCGGATTTCTATAGATCAGTTGAACAAGTTTGTGCTTGTGTTCGTGGATGAATCCTGATTTAATCCCGGAATGAGGAAGAGTATAAGATGCACTTGCGAGTTGTTTTGAAAATCTTTCGAAAGCATCAGCTGAGAGCTAAGTTTTCGAAGTGTCACTCCTGGAAGAGTGAAGTGAGGTCCTTAAGCCATATTGTCTCTAGAAACGAAATAATGGTTGATCCAGCTAAGGTGGCAGAAATCCAGGACTGGAATAAACCTAAGAATGCAATGGACGTTAGGAGTTTCCTTGGATTTGCGGGGTAATATCGTCGGTTTGTCAAGGATTTCTCTAAGATAGCGGCACCATTAACAGGATTGACAAAGAAGAATCAAGTGTTCACATGGGATGAAAATTATGAGCGAGATTTTGGAATCCTGAAAGTGAGATTGATGAGTGCTCCTGTTTTGATGATTCCGAGTGGGAATGAAGATATGGTGGTTTATACCGATGCTTGTAGTATTGGACTTAGAGCAGTGCTGATGCAGAAAGATAGAGTTATAGCATATGCAAGTCGACAACTGAAACCGCACAAAAAGATTTATCGAACTCGTAATTTAGAGTTAGTGGCGATTGTGTTTGCTCTGAAGATGTGGAGACATTACTTGTTGGGAGTTCGATTCGAGTTGTTTACGGATCACAAGTCATTGAAGTATTTTTTCTCCCAAAAGGATTTGAATCTTCAGCAGCAGCGGTGGTTAGAGTTTTTGGTATCATACTATTTTGGTATAGCTTATACTCCTGGTAAAGGGAACGCAATTACAGATGTATTGAGTTGAAGACATGCATGAATAGGTACTATGCTTTCGGAATGGAAGCACCTCAGTACTCCAAGCTGAATGGTTAAACGCCCAACTCATAGTTGGCAAATTTTGGTAGGATTTGATTTCAGACCACGATGTGAGTTAGAACCAAAAATGTTAGCAAGCTTATCAATAAGACCTACTCTCATCGAAAGGATTGGAGAAATACAAAAGCGTGTTGGAAAGCTTATAGAGACTATCCAGAAGTTAGAACCAAAGGATAAGGAACTCGAAGTTGATCGAGAGGGTTGGCTTCGAAAGAAAGGACAACTGGTTGTTCCTGATATCGATGGATTGAGGGGTGAGGTCCTGAGGGAATGTCATCACTCGAGATTGACAATTCATCCTGGTGGTAATAAGATGTACAGGACATGAAGCGAGCCTACTACTGGGAGGGGATGAAGAGAGGTGTTGGAAAGTTCATTTCCAAATGCATGAACTGTCAGTTAGTGAAAAGTGAACAACAAAAGCCGAGTGGATTGCTTCAACCTTTATAAGTTCCTACGTGGAAATGGGAGCAAATATCGATGGATTTTATCGATGGATCACCTAGAACCAAGGCAGCGGATGAAGGGATTTGGTTCATCGTGGATCACTTGACCAAAAGCGTAAGGTTTATTCCTGTCAGATCAACTAGGATAACATCGAAGTTAGCTCAGCTTTATATAAAATGGAGAGTTTGATTCAATGGTATAACACCCCGTATTTTCTATTAACGTTATAATAATGCATCCAAGAATACTTAATTTAAAATGTGAGAATTAATGGAAACGGGTTACGCCATTGCGTTCGTCTCGGAATTCTGCTTGAGATAGAGTCCGAGTTTGAGTGAATTGGACTTCGTATGAAGAAGTTATGGCCTCTAGAAGTTTCAGAAATTCAAATAAATTCAAACAACTCAAGCCAAATTCCAAAAATTCAAACAGAAGTCAGAAGCGGGCTGGGCGGGAAAATTCCCGCCCAGGCAGGTCAACCAGGGGTCGACCCTAGTGTCGACCTCCCCCCTAGAGGTCGACCTGGGGGTCGACCTGGGAGTCGACCTAGCCCCCCGGCCAGATCTGAATTTTGAACGACTGATGACTTGTTGCTGAGTCACTAGGGTTTCTGGATGGTCCTGATCGGGTCTGAGTGGCTGTGATTAACCCTAGGTTCATCTGACGGCTATAATTAAACTGCAATTATATATAAATAACTCAATGCTCAACCTAAAAACACACAGAAAAATAATCCTAGAACTGAAATGCCGTCAGTAGAGGACTTGGAGTAGCCATCATCGTTTTCAATTCAAAGACGAGTTAAAAGCTTACATCAAAAATCAAATTAAAACTAGTCTAATTCAATGATCTTCATCAAAGGCAAGCATCTCCAATTTCAGAATTCAGATTTCAAAAATAAAGAATTCCTTTTAGTTTGTAAGTTAATTGTTACGCAGATTTAAACATTCTTTCAACTGAATCATGACATGTTGTAATTTGGATATAGAATGATACTTATGTATAAGATTTGATTCTCGTTTATCTTAGAGTATCGTTGTAATTAATCATGTTTATATGCTTGTGGCGATGAACATGTTGTATATTAATCATGTCTATATGCTTGTGGTGATGAACAACATTTTATGTTATTGGAATCTATTGTAACTGGGTAATGGATTTATTTTGCCAATTAAATGGTAAAACATGTCATGTTATAAATTGGTGGATATTTGCAAGTTTATGATCTAAAACACATGCTTATATGTTAGATCAACACTCATGTATATTCATGTTAGGCTGAATCTAATTATGTTGTAAAAGTTGGAATTGTAATCCTCTTTTGTTTTTAACACATAAGTATCATGCTAAATTGTCATTCGAATATGTTTATAACAGCCCTCTTGTGTTTAACACACATAATTTATCATGCTAAGTTGTAATTTAAAAATGATTAGAGTAGCTTTCTTATGTTTTGACATACATAAGTTAATATGCCAAGTTGAGGGTTGAAACTGTGATTATATGTTTAACCTCCATGTTAGACCCATATCAAGTTTACTTGAAAATTAGATCCAACTTAGTCACAATTTCACCTTTACCTGTTTAGTTAAGATAATGATACATCTATGCCAAGTTACATGCGATAAGTTAAATGTATGCTATTTTATGTTTATGTCATGTTCCTTGTTTATTACCCCTTTTTGTTTATGGGTGTGGGCTAATTTGTTATCCCAACATTTTATGTGATTCATATGTACGTTCTACGAGGATAACGATGGGAAAACATGAAAATTCATGGCATATGTTTGTTCATAAAATGGTATATTTGATATACCATTTATTGTGAGCAATATTTGAAAGGATAATTATGGCATGATTAAATTAAATTAAATTTACATAAAGAAATTTGACATATATAGAAAAATATGAATTTAGAAAAGATGAATATGCCTAACCCGAGGTTAGACTGAGTTGTGGTGTAAATCTGCCCGGAACCGACAGGCATATCCAGTGACCACAACAAGACCTGTCTAATGTGGGTGGTTAGTGCATCAAGCCCAAAAAGAACCCGAGGTTAGACTGAGTTGTGGTGTAAATCTTCCCAGAACCGACCGGCACATCCAGTGACCACAACAAGATCTGTCTAATGTGTGTGGTTGGTACTTTAATAAATTAAAGTTAAGCCAGGATTGGTAGGGTTAAGTAAATTAGGAAAACACTTAACCGATTCAACATGTTAACTAAACGGATGAGCGGGGGTTAGGTAGGCTTGGAAACTTAACCAAATAAACATGTTGATTAGAAAACCCTAGTAACGGGGACCCATTTCAGCAGTACCCACATAGATGTATCATGGTACCCTGAAACTAGGCAGGGTGGGGCACAATTACTGGGATGAATTATAAGCAGTCAAAACGTCGACGGTTGGTGGGCCAGTGTAGGTTCCGACGGAATATGGGCGTGCACGTATTCCGGAGTGGAAAAATCAGGCACTGGGCATCAGTAATGTACACTGTGCATCTTGAATCGTGTCGGGTTGCCACCAGAGGGACTGATACACCCCATGGTGGGACCAGCACATGTAGCTACAGTCAAGTGGGGCCGAATGACACAGGATATGAATGCATGCGAGTAGGAGCCGATCATTAAGGGGATCGTTTGTTATAAACGCATGGGGCTGGTTGAACCAATGGTTAAGTAGGTGCAGAGACTATAGTAATGGGTGCGATGACATGTTCCTCTTAGCTTATATTAGGGTATTGTCCTATGTTCTGTTATCACTGTCATGATCCCTTTCCTTGTTTAAATACAAGTAATCACTGAACTTACCAGACTTATTATCTTACCCGTTTTCTTTCATCTTCTTTTCTTCTATTCCCCCCCTCAGGTCCACAGGGAGGAACTACTCCAGCTTAATCAGACTCTTTGCAAGCTTTAAGAAAGTAGATGTATGATTTGGACTCTCTTGCATTGGCTATGGCTTTTGGATACGACCCATAGGGATTTATGAAGTTTTATCTATGTTTTATGCTTCTTTATTTAATAATCAAGACAGAAATTATGGTGTAATGTTTTGGAAGTTATTTTTGAGACAATTTGTTGTAATACTTTTGTGTTGAACCACGTATGCAATAAATGTTTGATTTTCGCTGCTTATATTTATCTGTCTTGTAAATTTTTCTGTGTCTTGTACCTATAACCCTCCACCGAAGTTAAGGCATTCCCTTTGTGAGTTACCTTAACGGAGGTGGGGTGTTTCACTTGGTATCAGAGCGAAGGTTTACCAGATCAGATAAGAATTTTTGAAAACTATTTTCAAAAGAAATATAAAGAAGCATTTTTCAAGGAAAAGTGTTGTTTTAAATTTAAAAAGGCATAATCCCCAAAGCCATATGCACTATCTTTCTATCCTTCGTTTTGAATCTTTTCTTTTTCATTTCAGCATGTCTGGGAATCTTAACCTTCTAGAGGGTGTACCGATACCTGGCTGGTTCAGGAGGTACTTAGAGGCTAGGGCCAATGACGCAGGCCCAGCAGATATTCCTCCTCCAGCTGCAGCAGTTCCTCCTCCTCCTCCTTGTGCAAATACTTTCTCAAAGATTTGTAGAGACTTTAGGGCCATGGGTGGAAAGGATTTCTAGGGAACTGAATCATTCGTAGAAGCAAGGAACTAGCTCAAAGAAACTGAGGATCTGTTCGTTATCTTCGAGGTGGACGATAGGCAGAAGATACAGTTGGTTGTATGGTTGCTCTAAGACGAAGCTTCCTATTGGTGGGAAGTCACTAACGCTGAAAGACCTGTTGACACATGGATGGATTTCAGGATAAGGTTTGAGATGAAATTCCTCTCACAGGCTGAACGAAGTTTACAACTTGAAAAGTTCTTATCTCTTAAGCAAGGAAGTATGACGGTCAAGGAGTACGTCAATCAATTCAATCTGCTGGCCCGATTTGGACTGGACTTAGTGAATACTCCTCATAAGAAGGCTCTCCGTTTTGTCAAGGGATTGAATGAGTCACTTCACAGCTTGGCTATGACCCATATACCTATGGGGGCTACTTACGAGAGGTTAGTGGACATGGCACTCTTACATGAGGAAGACAAGGGCAAGAAAGAGGCAAAAGCAGAAGTGCCTGAAGAGAAGAAGGGGGAAGGTCGCAGAACAAAAAGGCTGATTCAAAGAAAGGCGGGAAGAACAACAAACCCCGTGACAAGAGAAAATGTAATTTCTGTGGCATTCCTGGACATCTGGTCAAAGACTGCAGGAAGAAGAAAAGGAAGATGGGTGGTTGTTTCCACTGTGGCGAGACATGACACATGGCTAGGGCCTGCCCAAGGAAGCAAGGGCAGGGAGCTGGACCTTCTTCTGGAGGACAAGTTCACGCTTTCATGGCACCTCCGCAAGAACGAGGTAGAAATATTTCTGTCGAAAGTTTAGTCTATCTTTTTGATCATCCTGTTCGTACACTATTTGATTCTGGCGCATCGCACTCTTTCATATCTATTGCTTTAGTGGAATCTCTACACCTAGACACCAGTATAGTAGAGGATCCCTTGGTTGTTTCAAATCCAATTGGGGGCTCAGCCTATTTTTCAATGGTTTGTTTGGATTTGAAAATATCTATACTAAGCGTTGGGTTTAGATGTAATGCCTTTGTTTTGGGCTTCACGGGCTATGGGTTGATTCTAGGCATGGACTGGCTATCCAGTAATGGGGCCGTCCTCGATTGTGAAAAGAGAGTGGTTAGACTCGTGACTCACCTCGGTAACACTCTCAAAATTTCTTTTAATCCCATGAACTCCGTCATGCTTAGTTATCCAGAATCTCTTGATGCATCTGTTGAGAACTTGCAGTCTGTAAGGATAGTCCGTGAATACTCGGATGTGTTTGAAGAGATAAAGGGATTACCTCCGAAGCGGGAGATAGACTTCCGCATATACCTTGTTGATAATGCAAAGCCCCTTGCTTTACCCGTTAGGCAGATGGCCCCAAGGGAGAGAAAGGAGCTCAGTAAGAAAATCAAAGAGCTGCTTGGAAAAGGGTTCATAACACGGAGTATTTCTGAATGGGGTGCTCCGGTAGTGTTTGCAACCAAAGCTAATGGTTCGCTTCGCCTGTGCGTTGATTATAGGGAGCTAAACAAGCTGACCAAGAAGAATAGACACCCACTCCCAAGAATAGATGATTTGTTCGATCAGCTTGTTGGTGCATCGGTTTTCTCCCAATTAGATTTAGCTACCGGATTTCATCCGCTATGAGTGGCTGAAGACAACATTGATAAGACCACATTCAGAACTCCCGATGGTTTCTTCGAGTGGCTTGTCATGCCTTTCGGCTTGACAAACGCACCCGCTTACTTCGTTGATTTAATGAGCAGGGTATTCTGAGAGTTCCTCAATAAGTTTGTGGTGGTCTTCGTAGACGATATTTTGATCTTCTCAAAGAATGAGGAAGAGCATGCTCAACATCTAAAAGAGGTCATGGATACCCTCTGTGCACATCAGTTGAAGGCGAAATTCTCCAAATGTCATTTCTGGAGAGAAGAAGTTAGGTTCCTTGGACATGTTGTGTCCAAAGAGGGGATAGCTGTGGACCCCGCGAAAGTGGTTGCTGTGCAAGATTGGAAGGTTCCTCGAAACGCAACTGAAGTCCGAAGCTTTCTCGAGCTAGCAGGCTTTTATCGAAAGTTCATCAAAGATTTTGCAAAAATCTCAGCTCCACTAAAAAGATTGACAAAGAAGAACCTAGCTTTCAATTGGGATTGGGATTGCGATATTGGTTTCCAACGTTTGAAAAGGGCTCTAACAACAACCCTAGTTCTGACATTGCCTGATGGAAGCAAGATGTTTACAGTATACATAGATGCATGCGGAACGGGACTAGGCGCTGTTCTGATGCAAGAAGGGAAGGTAGTGGCTTATGGTGGAAGATAATTGAGAGTACATGAGAAAAACTACCCAACCCATGACCTAGAGTTGGCAGCCATCGTTTTTGCGCTTAAGTCTTGGCGCTATTATCTCCTAGGTGAGAAATTTGAACTGTGTACTGACCATAAGTCGTTGAAATACCTATTCTCGCAGAAAGATCTCAATTTGAGGCAGCAGAGATGGATGGAGTTTCTTGCCTCGTACGACTTTGAGATTTCCTACACTCCTGGCAAGGACAATGCAGTAGCTGGGCCTTGAGTAGAAAGAAACTGACCTTAAGCCCTCACTTTGTGGAAAGACAAAGCTTGGAGTTCATAGCAAGCTTTAACTTTATACCCTCCACTGACTTTGTACCTGGCTTGCTAGCAACGTTAGAAGTGCGGCCAACTCTATTAGACTCAATCGGAGCCGCGCAAAGAGAAGACCTCAGCTAGCCGATGTGGTGGAAAAGTTAATTAGGGGTGAGACTTCTAGTCACCTCAATAGATACTCCATTGATGCCAAGGGCTGGTTGAGACGAGATGGAAGACTATGTGTCACGCAAGCAAGGGGCTTGGTAAAGGCGGTTCTAGAAGAGGCACACCATTCCAAGCTGACCATACACCCAGGCGGAGACAAAATGTATAAAGATATCAAAAGAGTTTTTTTTTGGAATGGCATGAAGAAAGACGTAGCTGAATTTGTTTCTAAGTGTTAAATATGCCAACAAGTCAAGGCGGAGCAGAAGAAGCCTCGTGGTCTGCTCCATCCTCTAGAGATCCCACAGTGGAAATGGGATAGCATCTCGATGGACTTTATAGATGGGTTGCCTAGGTCAAGAAGGGGCAATACCAGCATTTGGGTAATAGTGGACAGGCTCACAAAAAGCGCCCACTTTATACCAGTCAAGAGTAGAAGGACAACCTCATCTCTAGCATCCATATATCTTAAGGAGATAGTTCGACTCCATGGGATACCCTCCAGCATAGTGAGTGATCGAGACCCTATCTTCGCGAGCGAGTTTTGGAAGAGTTTACAAGAGGCTGTAGGCACACAGTTATGCTTAAGCACGGACTATCACCCTCAAACCGATGGCCAAACGGAAAGAGTCAACAAAGTATTAGAAGACCTCTTGAGGTTATGCATTATTGGCTTCGGAGGATCATGGGAGGATCATCTACCTTTGGTAGAATTAGCGTACAATAATAGCTACCAAGCCACCATAGGCATGGCACCTTTCGAAGCATTATATGGAAGACCGTGCAGGTCACCAACTTGCTGGTGGGAGTCCACAGACAAGATCATACTTGGACCAGACATGATTACGGAAACTTCAGAGAAAGTAGACTTGATACGAAGAAGAATGAAGACTGCCCAAGATAGACAGAAGTCCTATGCAGACAAAACAAGAACTGACCTTGGATTCGAAGTTGGAGACAAGGTATTCCTTAAAGTATCTCCTTTGAGGAACGTTGTTCGCTTTGGTTCCACAGGAAATTTAGCACCAAGATTTGTAGGGTCGTTCCCTATCATCGAGAAGATTGGGAAGATGGCTTATAGGGTACAGCTGCCCGAAAGATTGGCCGGGCTTCATAATGTCTTTCATGTCTCTCACCTGCGGAAGTGCTTACACGAGTCTGCGGAAGTGGTAGAACCAAGTAGGCTAGAAGAAGTTGAAGTTGAACGAGAAGCAATGGTGAGGAGAGTTCCAACCCGTATCTTGGGAACAAAGGTCAAAAAGCTACGCAACCATGAAGTTAAGCTCGTCAAAGTTCAATGGAGCGACGTCGAGGAAGATGCGACTTGGGAAACTGAGGACAGAATACGCGCAACCTACCCATTTCTTTTTGAGGGTACGTCTTTAATCTCTTTTTCCTCAAGTTTATGCTCGTATCTATCTTTATCTCCTCGATCCTTTCTTTTATCCTTAGGTAGGAACCCATTTGGATGTAAACATGTAATTGAAACATGTTATGATTGATGGTTGCAAGTGGTTGCTAGTGGATGCATATACACACACATTAGGTATTAGATCGGCTCAGTCACTTCCATATTGCATATGCATATATGCATTGGTTTATGGATTAAAACTTGACGTGTTATCATATGGATGTTGCATTTGTATGAATGGTTGTGCACTCATGTAATAAATTTTGAGTAGGAAAAATTGCATTCATAATGGACTCATGGCACTAACATAATTTGCATTAAGGAGGTCAACTGAATCAGTAGACCGCCTGATTTTGCATTAGATAAGAACATGTACACACACTATGCATATGACCATGAAGCATTAGAAACCTTTTAAGGACAATGGACGCCTGTGTTTGATGGTTAAGTAGATGGGTGATTGGATGGTAGGATACAAGTTCTTCTCGACTTGAAGATTTCGGGGACGAAATCCTAAAAGAAGGGGAGAATGTAACACCCGTATTTTCTATTAACGTTATAATAATGAATCCAAGAATACTTAATTAAAAATGTGAGAATTAAGGGAAAAGGGTTACGCCATTGCGTTCGTCTCGGAATTCTGCTTGAGATAGAGTCCGAGTTTGCGTGAATTGGACTTCGTATGAAGAAGTTATGGCCTCCAGAAGTTTCAGAAATTAAAATAAATTAAAACAGCTCAAGCTAGATTTCAAAAATTCAAACAGAAGTCAGAAGCAGGCTGGGCGGGAAAATTCTCGCCCAGGAAGGTCGACTAGGGGGTCGACCCTAGTGTCGACCTCCCCCCTAAACGTCGACCTAGGGGTCGACCTTAGGGTCGACCTGGGGGTCGAACTGGCCCCCGGCCAGATCTGAATTTTGAACGACTGATGACTTGCTGCTGAGTCACTAGGGTTTCTGGATGGTCCTGATCAGGTCTGAGTGGTTGTGATTAACCCTAGGTTTATCTGATGGCTATAATTAAACTGGAATTCTATTTAAACAACTCAATGCTCAACCTAAAAACACATAGAAAAATAATCCTAGAACTGAAATGCCGTCAGTAGAGGACTTGGAGTAGCCGTCACCATTTTCAATTCAAAGACGAGTTAAAAGCTTACATCAAAAATCAAATTAAAACTAGTCTAATTCAACGATCTTCATCAAAGGCAAGCATCTCCAATTTCAGAATTCAAATTTCAAAAATCAAGAATTCCTTTTAGTTTGTAAGTTAGTTGTTACGCAGATTTAAACATTCTTTCAATTGAATCATGACATGTTGTAATTTGGATATAGAATGATGCTTATGTATAAGATTTGATTCTCGTTTATCTTAGAGTATCGTTGTAATTAATCATGTCTATATGCTTGTGGCGATGAACATGTTGTGTATTAATCATGTCTATATGCTTGTGGTGATGAACAACATTTTATGTTATTGGAATCAATTATAATTGGGTAATGGATTTATTTTGCCAATTAAATGGTAAAACTTGTCATGTTATAAATTGGTGGTTATTTGCAAGTTTATGATCTAAAACACATGCTTATACGTTAGATCAACACTCATGTGTATTCATGTTAGGTTGAATCTAATTATGTTGTAAAATTTGGAATTGTAATCCTCTTATGTTTTTAACACAAAAGTATCAGGCTAAATTGTCATTCGAATATGTTTATAACAGCCCTCTTATGTTTAACACACATAAGTTATCATGCTAAGTTGCAATTTAAAAATGATTAGGGTAGCTTTCTTATGTTTTGACATACATAAGTTAATATTCTAAGTTGAGGGTTGAAACTGTGATTATATGTTAAACCTCCATGTTAGACCCATATCAAGTTTACATGAAAATTAGGTCCAACTTAGTCACAAGTTCACCTTTACCTGTTTAGTTAAGATAATGATACATCTATGCCAAGTTACATGTGATAAGTTAAATGTATGCTATTTTATGTTTATGTCAGTTCCTTGTTTATTACCCCTTTTTGTTTATGGGTTTGGGCTAATTTGTTAGCCCAACATTTTATGTGATTCATACGTACGTTCTACGGGGATAACGATGGAAAAACATGAAAATTCATGGCATAGGTTTGTTCATAAAATGGTATATTTGATATACCATTTATTATGAGCAATATTTGAAAGGATAATTATGGCATGATTAAATTAAATTAAATTTACATAAAGAAATTTGACATATATAGAAAAATATGAATTTAGAAAAGACGAATATGCCTAACCCGAGGTTAGACTGAGTTGTGTAGTAAATCTGCCCGGAACCGACCGGCGTATCCAGTGACCACAACAAGACTTGTCTAATGTGGGTGGTTAGTGCATCAAGCCCAAAAAGAACCCGAGGTTAGACTGAGTTGTGGTGTAAATCTGCCCGGAACCGACCGGCACATCCAGTGACCACAACAAGACCTGTCTAATGTGAGCGGTTGGTGCTTTAATAAATTAAAGCTAAATCAGGATTGGTAGGGTTAAGTAAATTAGGAAAACACTTAACCGATTCAACATGTTAACTAAACGAATGGGCGGGGGTTAGGTAGGATTGGACCCTTAACCAAATAAACATGTTGATTAGAAAACCCTAGTAACGGGGACCCATTTCAGCAGTAACCCACATAGATGTATCATGGTACCCTGAAACTAGGCAGGGTGGGGCACGATTACTGGGCTGGATTATAAGCAGTCAAAACGTCGGCGGTTGGTGGGCCAGTGTAGGTTCCGACGGAGTATGGGCGTGCACGTATTCCGGAGTGGAAAAATCTGGCACTAGGCATCAGTAGTGTACACTGTGCATCTTGAATCGTGTCGGGTTGCCACCAGAGGGACTGATACACCCCATGGTGGGACCAGCACAGGTAGCTACAGTCAAGCGGGGCCGAATGACACAGGATATGAATGCATGCGAGTAGGAGCCGATCATTAAAGGGATCGTTTGTTATAAACGCTTGGGGCTGGTTGAACCAATGGTTAAGTAGGTGCAGAGACTATAGTAATGGGTGCGATCACATGTTCCTCTTATCTTATTTTAGGGTATTGTCCTACGTTCTGTTATCACTGTCATGATCCCTTTCCTTGTTTAAATACTAGTAATCATTGAACTTACCAGACTTATTGTCTGACCCGTTTTCTTTCGTCTTCTTTTCTTCCGTCCCCCCCAGGTCCACAAGGAGGAGATACTCCAGCTTAATCAGACTCTTTGCAAGCTTCAAGAAAGTAGATGTATGATTTGGACTCTCTGGCATTGGCTATGGCTTTTGGATACAACCCTTGGGGATTTATGCAGTTTTTTCTATGTTTTATGCTTCTTTATTTAATAATCAAGACAGAAATTATGGTGTAATGTTTTGGAAGTTATTTTTGAGACAATTTGATGTAATAGTTTTGTATTGAACCACATATGCAATAAATGTTTGATTTTCGCCGCTTATATTTATCTGTCTTTTAAATTTTTCAGTGTCTTATACCTATAACCCTCCACCAAAGTTAAGGCATTCCCTTTGTGAGTGACCTTAACGGAGGTGGGGTGTTTCAAATGGTATCTCGAAGAGCATCGTGAGTGATCGAGATTCTTTGTTCACAAGTGGATTTTGAAAAAATTTGAAAGAGACTTTGGGAACCGAGTTATGTTTAAGTACAACTTATCATCCCTAGATCGATGGTCAAACCGAAAGAGTTAATCAAGTTTTGGAAGATCTCTTAAGAGCTTTTGTATTGGATTTTCGAGGATCATGGGAAGACCATCTACATCTAGTTGAATTTTCCTACAATAATAGTTACCAGTCAAGCATTTGGATGGCACCATATGAGGCACTGTATGGAAGATCGTGTAATCCTCCGGCATGTTTTATAGAGACTGGAGATAAGTTGATACTTGGGCTTAAGATGGTAAGAGAAACATCAAATTGTATTGAGATCGTTCGGCAATGAATGAAGGCAGCCCAAGATCGTCAGAAAAGTTACACCAATAAGCGTCGTAAGGATTTGGAATTCAACGTTAGCGATATGGTTTTCGTAATGATTTCTCCTTTGAAGAATACTGTTCGGTTCAGAAGTGAAGGAAAGTTAACTCCAAGGTTCGTTGGACCGTTTCGTATAGTCAAGCCAATTGGAAAGCTCGTGTATAGATTGGATTTACCCGAGAAGATGTCGATGTGCACAATGTGTTTCATGTGTCTTTTCTACAGAAGTATGTGATGATTCGAATGTGGTGGTATCTCCGGAATAATACAAAGACCTAGAATTCGAGTCCGCGGTCACAAAACCTCGTAAGCCACTTCGCGTTGTGGGGAATGACATGAAACAGCTTAGGAGGAAGACGGTTAAGCTAGTTAAGGTGCAATGGAGTGAGGATGATGATGATTGTACGTGGGAAACGAAAGAGAGTACGAAGACGATCCGTCTAAAACTCTTCGTTGGTACGACCCATTAATGACGTGTCATCCTTACATCATTGTAACTTGTACTATTTGTTAGAATTCCACGTGCTAGGTTAAGGCAATGGATGCGTGGCTAGATGGATGCTAGTTTGGACGATAGATTGACTGCTCATGGATGATAGGCATGCAGAATGGTTTTGGTTGCTTGTGATTTCGGGGGAGAAATTCCTAAGGAGGATGTAACGACCTGAATTTTATGTATCGAAGGATCGTCAAATATTATTTATTTAATTCCCTAAGGGTCGGATCATTCTCATATTTTGATATGTTGGTTATAGGGATGTGAGACATGTCCATAATTTTTATCAATTTTATTTGTGACTATTTTTCCCTTATCATTTTTGTACATGGTATAACTTTTGACTGGGATCCAATTGGGTGCAGAGATCAATTTCATTGGAAAGGAAATGGTGTTGCCAATTCCGTAGACTGGTCACATTAAAGATTTGATCAAGCGATTTGGGAGGAATCGCTGTTTTTGTGTTACACAATTTCTGGCGAAGCTAATTAGTCATTAATGGGCTGATTTGTGGGGCCCACTAAGGCTTGGTCTATTAGCTATAAATAGGGGGTGAAGGCATGGAGAATAGTTTAGCTTCTTCATTTCTCTTATTTGGTTGAGCTCGTGATCCTTCTTGCTCAATCAAATACATCTCCACTTCATTTGTTTCATAGATCTTGATTAGAAGATTGAAGATAAACATCGAAAAGAGGTAGATCGCATCAAAATGATTGATTCGAAGACCGTTCTTTGCTGTTCGGATTTGTAGATCATTATTTTCAAGCTAATTTGTGGATTTGGTGGGTGATAAGCATCTCTCACACGTATTCAATCGAGTATATGGGTTGTTTGATATTATTTTTCATTATTTCAAGTTGTTTTCACCTAGATCTACATCATGGTAGTATGTTTCATTCGAATCACCATAGGATCTAATCTTGTAACTTGAATAGGTAATTCTTATGTTAATTCATATGTTTATGCAAATTTAGATCCACTACTTTGTTCGTTCATTGTTTTATCATGAACCAGTTAATTCTATAGGAATGTATGATGATATTTGTAGTGTTATTGTTTATTTGACGATTGCTTGAATTATTGAATATTTTAATGGATCAGTTGCACGAGTTGATGGTACATCGAATCTTGCATGGATTGGTTGTGATTAGTGATGAATCACATGGCTTCTCGTGCAAGAAATGATGGGTCAAAGTGGTCGGGTCATCCGGGTCATTTGAGATTGAAGTTGGGTCGGCCAAAGTCGGGTCGTTGATGATGTGGCAAGCTTAGGTCATAGCTTAATCGGCCGGTCTGGTTGCAACATGATGGATTAGTGCTTAGTAAAGTTGAGTCATCCAAGTTGTGTCGGGTTGTCCTAGTTGGGTCGGGTCGTCCAAGTTGGTCCGTTAGTTCGAGTTGGTTCGCGTCGCTTGGAGTTGGTTAGGTCAAGCATTGTTTGATGGACCAGTGATAGTGGCTTGCTTCACTTCAATGGGTCGCTATGATTAATTGGTTGTCATGGGAGCAGACTGATGGGTCGTGGAACGACCCGGGAATGGTCAGTGTTTGTGAAACGTTGTGGATTATGACTTATGACAAAAGACGAAACATTGTAGCAAAGAAGGGTGAAACGCTGTGTATCAACTATCGACCAAATAAATCTTGTTATTGGTTCGATGATGGCCGTGGCTTTGACGTGAGCTCAAGGTGGAATGTTCGAAGTGCTTTGAAATGTTCATTGATCAATGAAATGCAACGAATGTGGAAACGACTCAAAGATGTTTGAGTTCGTGGATAATGGCTGCTAAAGGATGTTCGAGCTTATGGATAGTCGTCGGTGATGACAATTAGAGAATTTGAAGGCTAAGGAATTATCATTGTCTTAGGTACTCGAGATGCCTAAAAGACTTGTTGAATGGTCGAATACCCTGGTAGCGATGAAAGGCCTAGATACGTATCATGGAAAGACGTATGGAGTTTTGCTAAAAATGGGGTTACCATTAGCCCTTAACGGACGACATGATATTGAGCCGGTCATACGATTAACGATGGTTTCAAAGAAGGATAGGTGGAGATAGCCCGAGTCATGGATGTTGATCGCTTTGCTTGTATCGTCTTATGTGGATTGTTTGACATCAAAGGTGACATCTCTCGGGTGCTTGTTTGATGTTGGTTTAGGCCTTCGGGGCTTGTTCTTGGGGGATGTTGATCTCGATTTGGATGGTCTACGCTAGATAACTGGCTGCTATGTCTGCTATGTTTTCTACCTGATTATTGTAAAGGCTATCATTGTATGATGTGAGGGAGACGGTTTAGGTTCTTCTCTATTGTTCAGTTGTTAGATTAGTTGATTGATCTACCTATTTCTTGTATACTTTATTAATGATGTTAGATAGCTGTTTTATCGCTCATTAAGACAGTGTCTGACTCAAGGTTTTATGTTTCCTCTTATTACCTTAGGTTGTTCATCCATTGTGTTGCGGATGGGCAGACTGAATAGCAGGTAGCAGGTAGTAGATCTTTGTGAGGAAGATGCCGCAAATCGATGATGAGCTGGAGGCTTACATATTACATTATACTATACATACTCGTTGTTGTTTCCGCTGTTATGTTGTTGTATGATTCTCTAAGTGACCTATAGTGAGGCAGTTTGTACAGAAATTGACGTTATATCCAGTTTGATATATGGATCTTTCTAGTTGATACGAAAGTTTTAGTTTCTGCTCAATTATGCTTCACTATCAATGCTTGTTATATACGTTCTATTATACTTTATCTCTACGCTGAGTTATACGGCATGGCCTAATTGTGTTTATCTTACCTTGATGATCGTCCATAACTGCCTGGCACGTCTTTCAGCGCAGTATTCCTCTTGTTACGTGTAGGAGTTATGGGCATTCGTCACATTACTGCATTTCAAATCCTACATATATACATTGGTCATCATCTATCCAATGCATAAAGACTATTCATTCATAGCCGCACCAACTCAACAATTGGTATCAGAGCAAGAGATTCTATTGATCATCACAAGATTATAAAATAATAGCTAGAAAAAGATGTGGTCAAAATACATCAAACAAAAAGTTCGTATAAGCAAAGCTATAGCAAATGAAGACTACAAAAAGATACTTTATGATTTACAAATTTCAGTGAAAAATAATGATGATTTAGGTTGTAAAAATTTAAAGTTTAATTTTATTATTTTAGAGTTGATGAAATATGTCGAACTTGAAAATGAGAACTTGGGAAAAGAAATAATAGATTTAGAGAATCAAAATAGATTTCTCCCTTGTCCTCTAAACCAAGCACTTGTACGATCAAGACATGCGATTTCATTTTAGATCTGTAATTGCTTCAGATCTAACTCCTTATCGGGTTTCGATTTGATCTCCTCAACTCTTAAGTTATTCAAGCAGAATCTTCCATTGCCTCCGGGATCCTCTCACCCTAGCCTTGAGTTTCACGTCGAGGATGCTCCTGGGCCCGCGAATTTGATAGATTCTTTAGCAATGGTTGTTACCCTTGTTTGGTCTCCCAAAGGCAGTTCCCATATCAACTCTCTTGATGTATGACTTTTAAATAGAGCGTTTCTACATTGTTGGGCTTGGCATGTTTTGGTGTTAGTCTTCTATTTTGTAAACTTTCATGCTTTGGATCGACCGTTTGGTCAATGCTTCGATCGACTCTATTTCATTTTGCATTGGGTGTAGTTTGATTCAGGTTTATTTTTGCTGCTTCGTGGTTCTTAAGATTTGCATTGGCTGTTTGGTGCTCTTGTTTGTCGCTATGGTGTTCTGTTTGGGTTTATTTAGTTGGTATTCTGCTTTGTCGTCTACTTCGACACGCCATGAGATGCTACTGCACTAATCTGTGCTAAACCAGATGGTGAAGTTTCTTCCTTCTCTTACTCCAACTATGACCATATGCTCTGCTATGTCAATTTGTACCTGGCCAATATGTCATTTGCTCATGAATTTGCATATGGTGCTTCAATGGTGTTTTCTTTGGTCTAGTACCTCAGCAGCATTTTGGTTGTCTGATTACAATGATTTCACCTAACTAGATGGACGGCTATTGTGCTTCTGTTGTAGTATCTGGTTCTTTCCAGCTTGGTGTATAAGCTAAGTCATATCCAGATGTCAGAACATACAAGAAATGGAAGCAGCCTGCTGTGTCCTCATCAAGACAAGTCGGCTACAGTGTTCACTCATGCTTCTAGGTCCTGTTGGCTGTGTAGTTTACATTGTTGTTGTATTTAGTTTATAATTAGTAGCATGTAATTTTTAAGTATTCTTTTTAATTCGTTGGGAGCTATGTAACAAAACATGTAACTCCCTGCGTGGAGCTTTACTGTGGACGGAACACATTAAACTCCGATAGTGGTGGACGGTCCATCTTAAAAACAGAAATAGTTGATTATCAACTAATAATCACCATTACTATACTGAATTTTATTATTAGTTATAATAAAGGTGTTTGCGGTCACCTTAAAAACCGGTCGGCTTTGCCAAAAAGATTTTATAGATGAACAATATACTATATTTGAAAAAGAAAAAAATTTCAAAAGAAATTTATGATTTGAAAAGACAAAATAATTTAATTTAATCATCTTTAGATAATTCATAATCTCAAATTTGTCATCTTGAAAATTACAATGGTCTGTAAAAGAAAGAGAATTCTGAATTAAACAAAAAATTGATATTTTGAAAATTAACAAAATTTCTTTAGATAATGTCAATCATGACTTTGAACCAAATTTGAAAAATGTACAAGCGAATTCGCGAAATTTATTAAAGATCAAAATTATTTGAATATGGTTTAATCTTGTTGTAAACCTTTACACGATAAAAGTGACTTGAGATATAATAAAACTGATTATAGAAATAGTACTAAACATGCTTTCATGTATATATAATAAAAAAGTTAGTGCTAGAACTAGATTTTGATTAAATTCTAAACTTGATTTCATAAAAATTCAAGTACTTATACGAGTGGTGATGTTTATGATATTTCTAGAAGTACAAAATTAATGATAGAAAATACAAATATAAAATATCTAAGTATTTGGGCCTCTGTTAATTGGAAAAATTGAGAAAAAAACATCAACGATTATTTTTATATAATTGTTAATAATTAAATTTATTTTCAAAGGTTCTATTAGACCTTTTTGGATATGGTTACCTTCTGTAACGACCCGGATTTTGAGCGACTTTGGTTATCGACATAAGCTCGATGTCGATAACCAAAACATCGAAAAATCCCGGTAGTTAATGAAAGAAATTAGAAGGTGTGAATAGATAAGATAGAAAACTTAGAATAGAAGAAGAAGAAGAACACAACATCAGAGCAACACGAACCTCACAGCGGAACGAATAACATATAATAGATAACATAACTTTGAAATATAACAGTTATGTATACAATAGCACTTATCAGAGTACAACACTTACAACACAGCGGAAATAACTATAGCTATATGATCCAGAAGCCTCCTGCTCCAGCTCTTCAAGTATACCTGTAAATTCCTGACTACTTGACTGCCCGTACAAATTTAGGCACCCAAGAGTTTAGGGAAAACAAAATAAAACTCCGGGTCAGTCATGGGACTGGTGTGAATAAACTCAAATCATTTAAACAGGTATATGATATCTCATAAGACCACGCCGTGAATACGGAACGGGTTTTTCCCTTATGAGAATCCAAATAACTTTTCAAAGCAATATCATTCTGATATTATAATAATGTCTAAGTACAAATAAATATCAATCTAGCAGAAACGCTTGCATCTCACGTTACTACATATATAGTATACAATCAAAATCGCAAGCACGTATTGGATAATGGTTTTCAACTATGACAAGGTATGGAATCACCTTCCGATCAGTGTACTCTAGGAACGATACACTGGAGTTCAACAAGAACATCTTGCAACTCAGCCACACATGACCGACCACTCATTTCGCTTGAGTGTATCGAATGTACATCACCAACGGTTGGGATCAGCAACCGTTCCCGTATATATATGGGACAGCATTGATAGATTAAAGAAACAAATGAATATTCACTAGATAGGTGATTATACACCCTACTTCGGTGCGACCGACTTAGCCATGCTGCCTGCCCGATTTCTGTCATTTACCGGTTGATGAGGCTAGAAGCTACGCTTTATCATCATAATAGATTCACTTCGAATGCCACATTGTCAGATCCATCGAAAATCACTAATTGACGTCTACAACAATACATTATGTGTCAGCTAAAAGAAGTTTCCTTCTCCGCTTCCACTCTCGGTACGGTTGAAGAAATCAATGTACGTGGCCCTTCTGGAAATACTATGTCAGACACCCATCTTCATTCACTTAGAAATGTCACATCGTCATACCCGCCAAATCACAAATTGACTTATCCAAAAATAACACGGGTATACAGCTAAGAGAAACGAATTCCTCCGCCACCAAACGTGAATACGTTTGAATAGATCAACTTACGCGATCCATTAGATATACTCTGTCAGACCTTCGTCCATACAAGTTGTCCGGGGACTGGACAAACCGAAGGCACTATTCTGTAAACAGGATAGACCTTGCATTTTACTCCGTCTTCAATTATCTTTGGCATATATGGTTCACGACGCTTATGCCAATACAGAGTGGTTCTATGGATAATAATCCAACCGGTCTCTCCATATTAACAACGTTAAAATGGTCAAAACTTCGATAGTCTGTGATTTAACTATCAAATGAAAACATGTCCGTGTACAAACAACGATCTAAATTCCAAATGGAATGTCAATCGATCAATCATCATGTATATCTATACATATTTCCTTATTTTCTATATTTAGAAAATATTTGTTATCAACGTTGGAAAACATTTCCATTGTTTATTTACGTATCACTATCCTTCCACAACTATCAGACTCTAACTATAAACTAACAAGAGAACAACTTCCTAAGTATAAACCCCGAAGGCCGAAACCAACATCAGATCGATACTCAGGAAACCATTCAACTTATTAATCTCTAGTCAGATTCTAATTTTGCTTAACTCTATATTCTTTAACTCCATTCGCTCAACTCTAGATCGCAGCGATCACAATGGTTACGCCTGATTCCCTCAGGAAACATCCGACCGCCGTAGGCTATTTACAGCCCTGCGAATTACGCTAGCAGTCGTGCTAAATGGCGACTCATCCTGAATAACTATGTTTGTTTTAACTCTAACTGTTTAACTCTAACTGGTTTTACTTGGTTTGACTAACTCAATTTATTTACTCGACTGACTAATTCAACTCGATTACCCTAACTTGATTTACTTATCTCGATTAACTGAACTAATCACTTTGATTAACTCGACTAATTCACTTTGGTTAACTTAACCAATTCACTTAACTAATTCACTTAGTTTAACCTAACTATTAACTTAACTCCTGTCGAATAAACTATATTCGATAACTCCTCTAACTCTATTCGAATAAACTATATTTGATTTACTTTATTCACTTTATAAAGATTTCCTCTTTAACAACGTTTTATTTATTTGAAAAGATTTACTTTTAAATAACGGTTCTACACTTTAAAAATGATTTCCTTTTTATAACGTTTCCTTTTTAATTCTATTTGTAAATGGTTTACAAATATTTCCTTTTCAAATTTATTCTTGAAATATTCTAACTCCTTAAATTCCCGGGAAAATTCGCCATAACCTCCTTTGTATCGGGAGCATCGGGAAAATCCCCAAACCCGCCACACAGGCCTTTCCATTCAAAAGAAATGTTTTGAATTTATTTCCTTTTCAAATATCTCCTATTTATAAATATTCCAATTTATAAACATTTCTTATTTATAAATATTCCACTTTATAAATATCTCTTATTTATAAATATCCCATTTTATAAATAAGCTATTTTCAATATCACTTTGAAAATTCACTTATCAACATTCCGGCATGTTATGGTATTTTAACATATCAAATTACGATGTCTAATCTCGTCCATACACACACAATCAACAACAGGTTATACTTCACATCATATATTAAAATATATGAAAAACAATAAAATAACTGTTGAGGAATCCAGTCGGATTCCTCCAACCTGTTTCCCTGCATCACAGATGTTAGAAAATATAGATAACATCACTTTCAGTTCCATATGATATATTCTGTTAAACAGAATCAATATAGAAATTTAACTAACTGACTAGCAGTTCAATCAAACAGTCAACACACAATCAAACAGACAATTTTAACAGTTCTAAAAATACAACATGAAAATGTACTGTTCAGAGTTGGTGAGTTTTACTCACATTTGCAGTTCATCGTTAAAGAACGATAAACTGTTTGTTTTGATTTGAATCGAACAATTTATCCCGCCATAAATTCAAACGAGCTCGAATCCACTTCCAGTCAGCTTCATTGTGAAGCTCTCGTCCATACGGTCCCAACGCAACTTACGGTTCATGATTCTGACCTCGTACGAAATAGATATCGCGTTACGAAGTTTATACACTATTTAAATAAATTAAAACCCAATTAAATTCTTAGATGGGCCTTACCCCTTTATATTTGATCGGCCCACATCAATTCTATTTGAACCCGCTTAGGATATTTCACTTTCCTCTTCACCGAATTAAATACACAGTGCTAATCCTCGTTGACCCAACCTTGACCGCACTCCACCTTCCTCCATGACCACTCAGCGATGTCTCGGAGACCACCAACCAGCCCACTGTCGAAATCTCCACACGTCTACCCCTTTTTCCCCAAACTCGAACGTCCTACCCACTCAACATCGATCTGAACTTCTCGCCGCGACCATTACTGTCGCTTTTCTACCTCCAGCACCGGAGTACCCAAACTCAACGCCAACTAGTGTGCCTTCCCGCTAGCTACCCCCTGACAACCACACGACGACCCAGCACCACCCACGCTAGCGTCGACTCCATGCCCTAACCCTCGCCGAAGAAAACCAGCGAGAAAGATGGGGACCGAACTGAACGAAACTCGCATTAAACGGAAGAGGATGGATACACGATCTCATGTATACTCATCGAGTGATTTATAGCAATTTCCACGAATTGTTTGAGAATTTAGAACACTCGATTTACTATTGGAAATTTGTTTCAGTGGAGGCGCGGTTTCTATTGACTTCTGAAGTAAATGAATTAGGTCTTTAGGCTGAGGAGTTAACGCCCATTTATAGGCAAGAAGAAGGAGATATTTTGGACCATTAAAATATTATTTACTTATGTTTTTTTTCCATAAATGGTAACTCGTTCATTTGTTGGTTTGTATACATGTTATAAGGGTCCGATCCCGTTTCTATTCCTATGTGTATGTTATGTTGTTTTGAGACCAAAGGAAACGGGTGGTTCGAGAAGAAAATCGTGGACCTATGTTTTATCTGAAAAGTTTATCATTACGAAATAAAGAATTTTCTTCCTTTACAAACTGTTGTCGACAGAAGTAAACATACCGTTGTAATCAGCTCGGTGCCACGATCCCGAAAATATAAAAATACCGGTAGATGGACTCATATTTTGAAACTTCAAAATGTTGATTACAGGGTGCGAAAACACTCCAAATAAAAAGTTGCTTATTTAATTAATTAAAAATTACAGTAAAATTCAAAAAAATAAATTATCACTATATCCCAAAAGAACCTTGTCTAAATTCAAACCCGATCTCTAATTATTTTGAAATAACCGTTATGGCCGATAAACGATTCTATAGCGACTATTCTGAAATTTGATTTGGACATATCTCAAAATCTACATGACGAAATCCTGATCTTTCTCTTCCACTAGAAAAATATACTCCACTAGCTCCACGCGTTTCTTGTTTCACAGAAATCCGGCTTAAAACGAACCCTGTACATCCAGTTGAAGTCCGAATCGCCAAATAGCGAACTGCAGCGCCATTTCAAGCTCGTTTATAAATATATTATCAACTATACGCTCCATTGTCGTCGATTCAATATATTCGTTATTATATTTCGAATCGAAACTCAACCACATCTCGTATACTATTAAATTCACACTCTATTGTGAGTTCTACTATTTCTGACTATTTCGATATTTATAATATATTATTATATTATAATTATTAATTAAATATTCAATATTATTTAATTGAACGATCATTAACTTCTCTAAATCACCAATTATATAATTAAATAAATTAATTATATACCGTAGAAAATGCGGGTCATTACACCTTCTATGTGATCAGTTGGACCATAAAGGAGGCAATAGGTTTCAAAATATGTAATTTATTTTTGCATATATCAAAGAATGGTATAAAGATGATATGAATTTGTTGTGGAAAATGCTCACTACATATGGTTGAAAAAGACATTTAAGAATAACAAAACTGTAGAAAATTCGGTATGTTAAATTCATTCTTTTATTTATTTTGGGAATTTTTTATTTTATTTTTAGAATATAATAACTTTTAAAAAATCCTATTGCTGTTGCGAAACAATCTGAATTAATATACGATTCAAAGCCTATATATATTTTTCGGAGAAAATTGAGCATATTGGCAGAGGGAGTATGTAAATTTAGAGAAAGCGGATATTAATGGTGAATAATATAAGATTATTTATTTATATAGTCATACAGTTGGCATTATCAAAAAGTGAGAAAGTGTCGAAAACACGATTTTGATGTTTTGATGATAACAACTATACGATATTGCTACTAATGTGTTTATTAAGTGATTAGAGATTTTGCAGCTTGGATTGGTGGAAGTAGTATCGAACAATGGGAAATGGGCAAGCAAGTTGAAAATAAAAATGTCAATGTTAGGATTTGAACACAAGCCAACAACAAGGCAAACAAAAGCATTTCCACCAGACCACAACTGCTACTAAGTATAAGTTAAGTGACATTTTTACTATAATAAATGAAAGGCAGAATAATACGGAAAAAGATAAGAGCGAGTTTCAAACTGTGGAGCTCCAACATCACAAGCGAACACCTCAACCACCTTAACTACAAATCATTTTAAAATGATAATAATAGCTACATGTTTTCAACATTAAAAAGGCAAAAATGAATAATTGAGAAAACATCCACTACAGGACTAGAACCGTGCATATTAAGTAGAGAGGAATATGCCCTTACCAACAGACCAACACGTCTTTTAAATTTGAAGATAACATCTAGTTCTAATCAATGTTTAAACTAAAAATCCAAGTACCAGTAGAAGCACTTTTCAAAGAGTTGTGAAGTTCCAGCAGATGCATCTTCTCCAAATAGAATTATTGAAGGTTTGCTATTGATTTATAACATCTTTACACTCTTATATAAACCTCTTACTATCCCTAAAACAAATATATAATTCTCCTCTCTAATTCAATCTCATATTGCTATAAAACATTCAATTTTATGTCTATACCAAAAGAAAATATTTGACCAGCAATATTTTACTCCATAAAATATTAAAATATGGTCTAAGTATACTTTCTAACCTCTGTGTACTCAATCAACATCATCATTGAAGAAACAATATATAGTCAATCTATTTACTATGTAAAAAGCTTATTCCTCAGGGCAAAGTGGGTGTTTTTGTGTTAGTGAATAAAGGCCAAAGAGGAGCTTCAGGACTAAAGGTAGAATGAGAAATATGAACAAATATAAAATCGACTGTGTGATCTATATTTTCCACTAATATTACAATTATTTTACATCTACTGTGATTACTGCATTTCAAATTATATATATATATATATATATATATATATATATATGCAATATGCACACCGACCGTCATTGATACAGTGCATAGCTATATTCATTCATCCTTGCACCAAATCAACTAATTTTCCTATGATAAATAATAGAATTAAACTAAAATTCATATTACATTAATTTAGTTATTTATAGCTTATTGTTTAAAATAATTATTAATAACTTATAATTTAGAAAACGCTTACTATGGCCTATTTTGATTTTGTGTTATGCCAGGTGTTGGTCATTGAACCATCTTCATTGATATGCTCGATGACGTGAAAAGGATTAAACACTTCCAAGTAGGGGAGGGGATGATCTCACTCTCTTTCCTAAAATAACTATTTATTATATATATATATATATATATATATGACCACAATGTAATAAGTATTGATAGTCTTAGTGAACAAAATTTTCACTTTTGACGGTAATGCTGAAATGACTTTGAACCCAAGTGGTCTATGACAATATGTTTATATCTATTTGCAGAATACTACTCAAGTTTTACTTGTAAATTTAACATGAACATTACCTTTCACATTTGTAAAATGTGGCAATTGCAGCACTAATTCTGCTAAAATTTAAATAAATATTCGAGACTAGTATACTTACAATCACATTTGAACTTTCCATTAATCATTCAAAGCTTCTCATATGCTTGCATTCGTCTATGAAAATACAGCTAGAGTAGGATCGAGTAATATGGAATTAAGGTTATTGCGGAAGCGTTGATAATGTAATATATTATATTTCGATATAGTTATGTAAGTAAAAATTTAAAGAGAAAATCTAAATAAACAAATATTACAGATAAGCATAGTAAATGCAGTAAAATAAAAGTAAATGACACCAGAAATATTTAAACTAGTTCGGAGCACCGTCCTACGTCCAGTCCTAGACTCCTTTTGGATTTTTACTAAGCAACAACCCTCTCTTAACCCGGAGGAATAGGTATATACATCCCTTGAGTAGCGAAACAGGGACCTCAGCAGTGGAACAAGATTTCGCCTCAGCACCCAAAGAGGACTTGACGCACTTGAGCAGCAGAACAAGTCTTTACAATAAAAAGAAAACTTTGTAGATTGTTTATGTTCTTTGATAGCACTAACTCGTCTCTTCACATTACACCCTTCCTATAGCCCTCTCCTCGATTATGTGTATGTATAATTTAAGTATAAGATGATATGGAAGAAAGATATTGCTTGAAAATAGAATCCGAAAGTATGTTCAAGCAAATTTTCAGAATGCAGAATGTGACAACTCACGTCCGTTAACGTCACTCATAATAGAATACATTAAGTTCCATGAAGCGCAATAGGAAATCATTACAGAAAATATACAAGACATATAAAATAAGCAATGGAAAAACTTTGAACTTTATTATAAAAGAAACAAAGCATAGTCTCAGAAATACATCAAAACTAGTTACATCTAGCAAACTGTCTCAAATCTATCTTTCAAGCCATCTCATAAAATAAAATAGCAAAGTACATAAATTCATATCCCATGCCATAAGCCAAACTAAAGTAGAGAGCAAGTCAAAACGATACATCATAAGAAGCCCAAGTCAAGTCCAAGATGAAGAGATACACTAGTTACTGTTGAGGCTGCCACTCTGAGGACCTAAGGGGTGAGGTGAAGGAAGAAAGAGGTGAAAGAAAAAGGGTTAGACATAAAGTCTAGAGAGTTCTAGTGACTTACAAATATGCATAAAATAGGAATGCCAAGATAGGTAAATAAGACTGGATAAGAAAGTACAGTGTCACAACGGATAAACTAAACAGAATAGCAGGATGAATAGAATATCAAAAATAAATTTATGATCAGGTAATGCTTCACATTTATATCCTAAAAACAGGTAACATCTGAACATATATGTTTGCACCGGTACTAGTATAACAAGTTTAACAGGATTAGGTTCTTTGCCTAATTACATATCAGTAGGATAAACAGCAAGATTAATAACAGAAAATAACAGTAGGGTTATACAGCGAGATTAAACAGCTGGATTAGGTGTACCCTAATTACATAATAGGATTAGGTATTAACCTAATTACATAGCAACATGATTAAGTGTACCTTAATTACTACCCATGCGATCGACTTTCTACTATGTAAATACCATGTGTCAGCCCCGGCAGTAGGGTGTATCACTCCCTAACCCAACAACATATGACACAGACCTATTTACTGGTGTTATAGCGTCTTATCTCCCCTAGTCGGACCGATGCACACTCATGACTCCTCCTGAACGCACTCGTAACCACCCTCATGTGAACCTCTTACTATCAAGTTAAGTAAAGCATGCCCTGAGCCTCTACCCAGTGCAAGGCCCCATCAGATAAGATACCTACAGGGATACTAACTGATATGGGTTCCAAACAGTAGATGGACACAAGCCAAACCCCTTAAGCTTGTTTCCACAATCTAGGATTTAAGAGTCCCTAAAACCCGATACAACAGCAAACGGGGGATCTCTTTGCTTATTAATACTTATGTTCAGCTTAGCAGGTTATGGTTTTATTAATAAGCATGGTTGTAATGTCATTATGTGTATACAACCTTATTCTTAACATGTCATCTACTTAATGTCCATTTAAGTCAAAGTTAACATGTCTAGTCAATATTCATATTATTCATCAACTACATCCCCATGTTACAGGTTTATGCATAATGTCCATCTACAGCAAGTGTACACATGTATATTTATCCTTTTTCCCCAAATTTTGGTCAACCAGTCCAAGTAAATAATATGCCTAAGTCCCTCTTTATATTAATTACTTTTAACATAATCATACGCCTCTAATCAGGTATAGCCTAGGCTTCCAAAGGCCCGGACTTGGCTTAAAATAAAAAGGAAAACAGAGGGAGAGGAATAAAATCAAATCACGTATGTATATAGGCAAGATTGGAAATAAACATAGAAAATGGGAAAAGGAGGATAAATACATATATATTGTTAATCTTTCCAACATTACAGGCATACATATAACTTGTCCAATATCATCATAGGCATAGGTATAACTTGTCCAATTAACAACATCATAGGAATATATATAATTTGTTTAATTAATAGTATCACAGTCATATGTATAACATCACATGTATAGGTATAGCTTCGCATAACATCACGGGTATAGGTATGACTTGGCATAACATCACGGGTATAGGTGTAACTTGGTATAACTTGGCAAAACATCACATGTATAAGTATAACTTAGCATAACATCACAGGTATTAATAATGAAAACATGTATATTTGTTTTACTAACATTATAGATCTAAACTACTTTTATTTAACCGTCATGTTCAAGGCCTAAGAAATCAGATCTGTAAATAACTGTAACTCACAGTGAGTCTTAGTGAAGATAATTATGTATAACACTAGGCCACATAATATCCAAATCAAATCCAAGTCGTACGTATGCAAGTCTTGATTGATGCTGCTTCTTTTGATCCAACCTTTAGCAACATTCCCCTATTATATGTTTATATTTTTTAGAATAATTTAGAGGAAGAGTAAGATGTGAAGAATTTGTGTGAATACCAAATTGAGGGAAGCAATCTATTTATAGAGTTACAGAGCCAACATTAACCCTTAGATCTAGGTTTTAAATCGGAACAGTACATGTCATGCTGAGTCGGCATGAATAAAGACACAAAATAATACAGGTTCACGTTTCAGAATTCGGCCAGAACACATATGGGTCGACCCACCTACCACATGGGTCAACCCTAGTGTCGACCTGACCCTCATTGGGTCAACCCAGGCCAGTTGGGGTCGACCCTTACTGGGTCTTTTTCTTTCCTACCTGCGCTTGTCTCATTTTTTATTTTTCTAGAATTTTTATTTGATTTATGTTTACACACAAGCTCCTTATATGTATAAAAACTTCTAGAGCTTATAACTTCTTTATAAGTTGTCTGTTTTACGTAAACATGAGGTCTATATGAACCAGAATTCCAAGACGAACACAACAGTAATGCTGGTTTCAGTTAGTTCTGAAAATTTATTATGGTTATAGTGTATTATAGTTTTGGGGTGTTACATTCTCCCCTACTTAGAGGATTTCGTCCCCGAAATATCCAAGTCTAGAAGAATGTTATTATCCTAACATCCACCTACAACCATCTACTCATCCATCATCCACAGGTGTCCATTGTCCTTAACAGATTTCTAATGCTTGTATGAACTTATGCAAAGTGTTGTGTGTATATGTCCTTAGACTAATGTGAAAATCAGGCGATCGACTGATTCAGTTGATGTGACGACCCTAAACCCCCGTTCCACGGTGGCAAGTGTAATATTTGGAATATAACACATAAATAAATAACAGTAGAATAGAAATATATCATTACACCAGATAATGTACAACATAATACACTGGATAAACATAATCATCAGAGTTACACAGTATACAGGATCACACTTAGTACAACATACAGTTTCAGGTTTATATAAAATGTCTATAGCGGAATCAAACATAATATACATAACAGGAGCTAAACAGCATAAAAGAAGTGATAGAATCCATCTTTAGCTCCATAGCTATCCAAAAAGAGCCTGCTAAAACCTGAATACAAGGCTTCCCATGTAGAAAATAGGGCATCCGAGTTTGCAAGTGAAACAAACTACGAGTCAATCATGGGACTGGTATGAGAAATCTACTTAACTTATTTTACAATGAGGCCAATCACAGGACCACACCGCTAACGCAGAACGGGTTTACTCCATTGGATTGCCAGTGCTCAAAACAAGTAAATCATTAATACATCGAAGTGCTTTTTATAAAAATGAAGCCATTATAAGACTCAGGTCCCATCACACAATGCAACGCAAACCGGAGGATAGAGTTTTTACCTTATAATGGCCAAAATATGCTTGATACGTATAAAAAAGCATTTGATATTATTACTAGTGTTTATATGTTTCAAAAACAATTTCAATCATAAGTATCAATCATAGACGGCATAAGTGCCTCATACCACTATGTCGCCATATATAGGCTTACAATCAAAACCGCATGATGTCGTATTTGGAAATTGTATTTCCGTCATGAACCAAGGCAAGGGATCGTCCCTACCGCTTCGAGACTGTCTAGCCCGAGCCTCAGGCAAGTACTATGTCAAGCCTTTGGATCGTCAGGGCCGGTCCACACGGAGTGGATTAAAATGCCTGAACACTGCGTTTCCCCGCCCTATGGGGCGTAAATCTGGTCTGTATAAAGACCATCCATCAGCTCCGCAGAGATCGAAATAACTGAGGCGCCTCGCTATCCATCATCCACATAAGTAAAACGTCCGGGCGTGTAAAACCTAGACACCACTCCTAGCTAGAAGGAAACGCATGTCCTCCCTGAAGTCCTCTCCCGTTTCTGGTTCATACCGGGGTGTGAGGCCCGCGAATCAACGCCATACACAAAATTATGCTATTTAAAGCCGTGCTTTGATCATCAACCACAAGGCTCTGCTTTTCAACAAAAGCCTTGATCACAACATCTCTGTATGCCACGTTGTCAACTACAACGTCAGACACACATCCATTTACAAGTCCGTTCTGGGTCTAAACGAAACCAGAGGAACCTTATTCCTCATCCCATATGTCCAGTACAGGAGAGAGGTCCTCGCACATCCGAACGATCAACAAGTACGTCCAGACAACCACCACTGTAAACCTTTTAGGGTAGCAACTCCCATCAAAGGCATCAATAGCCATCCATTCGATGTGAAGATCATCAGTCTTGCACTGTCTTCATATCTTCGACTTCTAATCGTCGACCAATTATTTGAAATGAGATTTAACTCGGCCTTTTCAAATAATTCACATATATTTAGAATTCAAATCAATCCATTTCCATGGTTAAATTATTTGACATCCATAATTCAGTTCATTAATGTAATTTTCATGTTAAACACATTCAGCCATCAAATATCCAATAAACCGAGTAAATTTGGTTTATTTCCATTCCATATCATTTATAATATTTTATAACGATTTATCGCTATTTTTATTTATTTAAAAATAGCCCATTTATTCAAACAACACTTGAGGCCATGGCGCTGTTTTTCTTCAGATTTGATTTACATATATCTGAAAATCTAACCGTTGGATCTTTACAAATTTTATATCATTGGAAAGATCTTTTAAAAACGGACCCAACGGTTCCAGTTTTGGGAAAAACCCAACGGTCGGATCTCCCGGTACAATCGTTTAAAGTTACGATTTCGAAATTCGAACTACAGCGTCGTTATTCGTTTTATTTTAATTATATATAAATATAATCCATTCTGGCACTGTTTTTCTTCAGATTCTAATTAAACATTTCACACAATCTAACCGTTGGATCTTTACAAATTTGGTATCGTTGGAAAGATATTTTCAAAGGGACCCAATGGTTTCGGTTTCGGGAAAATCCGACGGTCAGTTCTCCCATAATAATCGTTTAAAATCACGATTTGAATATACGAACTGCAGCGTCGTTATTCATTTTATATTAATTATATATATATATAAATATAATCCGTTCTTCGATTTCCAAACCATTCTCATTTCATGGTAAAAATAATTTTTTTAGCCAATAAATATTTATTTCAGCACATGACTATTTTTAACACCTCATATCTATGATAAAAATATGATTTTTATTGTCAAAACAATTTATTTCAAACATTAATATTTTTAGTGTAACGAACAGGGATTTTCGGCCCCGAAAATCGACATAAATACCTTTACTGTAACTCATGCCGACCCTCCAACACCGAAAACACTGGACGTTATTAGAAAGAAATTAGAGGGTGAGATAAGAAAGAAAGAAATATTAGAATAGAAGAAGACGAAACAACACAACACAGAGTCTCACATCGCAGCGGAACAAAATATAATACAGAAATAAATCTTTATTGAGAGCTTTAAAAATACTTACAATATCAGAGCACCTCACACCCTGGGACAGTTATAATAACCTGTTCCCATATACAACACACAGCGGAATAGTAGCTATATAATATCATACGTCTGAACATCTCCAGCTCGTCTCTGGGCTTCATAGCATTTGATAACATGAACCTGTACACCCGGGCTAACCCGAGCATTTACAAAACACCAGGTCAATCTGGTGAACCAGAGTGAGAAAAACTCGCACAGTATTAAGGGTATCACACAACCTGATTTTAAAGTTAAAATCTTTCAAAGAAAAAGATAATCGTAAGACCAAATCCACACATAAACACGGACGGTTTTTACCTTATGATAACCCAAACCATTTTTGAAATCAATATCTTGTCTGATATTATAACAATGTCTAAATACAAGTAAATAGAATCTAGTAGAACACTTGCATCTCACGCTCTACAAATATAGTATACAATCAAAACCGCGGGCGTTTATTGGAGATTGGATTCTGACTATGACAAGGTAGGGGACCACCTTCCGATCGTGTATCTCTAGAGGCGAATACACTGGGTTCAACAAGAACGTCTTGCAAACCGGCCCTCACATGACCGACCACTCATTTCGCTTGAGTGTATCGAATGTATATCACCAACGGTTGGGTGCGACCCACCGTCTTCCCGAAAAGGGACAACATCGAAACAGATTAAAGAATGAAATGGATTTTCTCTAGATAGGTGATTATACACCCTAATGGGAGCGACCCACATAGCCATGCTGCCTGCCCGATATTTGTCATTTACCGGTTGTGAGGCTTGAGGCCAGAATTTACTTTTGAAACATATGATCGCCATTCACTTTTAATGCCACATCGTCAAATCCGCTAGATATCGCTAATTGACGTCCACAAAAATAATCTAGTTGGGAGCTAACCAACTACGACACGTTTGAAGAAATCAACGTACGTGATCCTTTTGGAAATACTCTGTCAGACATCCGTCCATACAAGTCATCTAGGAACAGGATGAACTAAAGGCGCTCTCCTACTGCATCTCATATAGGAATCACCCCATGGATCAGTAGCGAGAAGTCCTTGCAACCCGTAAATTCCAATCACAACAGAACCACATTTTATCTTTGGCCGCTAAACCGGAGATTTTTAGTAGTTCTTCCGCTTATGAAAATCCACGGTCTTCAATGCTCCATCTCGACCGTCTTCTGATATCTTCACGTATTTGTTGGTCGGAATGGTTTTCGAATATATATTCGATTCCGGTCTTTCCGTACCAACAATCGCATTGGAAAGATTTGATACTCGGTGATTTAACTATCAAAAATAAACTGTGTTTCAATCATGACATCCCTATGAGTTCACTGGTTCAGTATTCAGCACCACTTGGCCTTTTAATTTTACAAATGTAAATTCAAACTCTTAAATCTTTCGATATTAAGAATATAGTTTTCTCGCTTCTTATTTAACATAAGATTTCTTCTTTAAACCCATTTATACTCAGTGAAACCTATATCAAATTCAGTTTTCTATTTTCAAACTATAACCACATTATTATCAAATATTGGGAAGTTATTTCGATTTATTTCTCGTAATAACATTACGAAATATCTTTATTAAAAACAATAATCCATACTTATTCTTGTTGAATAGAATTCAACTCACTACTACAAAAGTGGGCATATTCGACACTAATTTGTGTGCGTTGCATGAAAAGTGTGGCGAAAGCTATGATTTCTTCGAGCTTCTGCAACAGCATTCATATGTTATTGTATTATACGTGGATGCACTGTTGCGGTGAGAATTTTAGTGTTCTGATGTGCAACACCAGTTAAAAGAGTAGCATTACGTATATATAATCCAGCTCAGCTATCCGCGTTATCAACATATAAAAACCCCAACCGTAGATGAAAGATTAATCCAACGGTTCAAACCATCTATGGATCTGATGATCTTAATGTTAGCCATCATCCAATCATTGACAGCCACATCATTTCTTTCTTTTGACGAAATTTTGGCGCGATCTTCTCCCTTCATGAAATCGTTTTCTTCTCTATCATCTAATCGTTTTTCCCCCTTTTTACTATTGACAAAAATTTAAACCTAAATTCACGTCAGTATCGATCCTCTCCTCGACAACAAATTCTATTCCGAAAAGGATGAAGCTTTGAAACGCTTTCTAGTTTTGATTGATCAGGGCGCTGACATCGCCAGTTTTTTCCCTCAGGTTCAGTTTGTATTGCACTGTGAATTAGTTGCGCTTATTATAGATTGGATTATGAGTAATTAGTAATTAGTTCATTTGTTACATTTTGGAAAACCCATTCGCTTATGAGTAATTAGTTGCGCTTATTATTGATTTGGGATTTGGGATTATGCTGAGGTTTATTCGAAAATTATACCCAGCAATAAACCATGAGAACCGGGCTACTGGCATGAAAAAGACATTGGTTTATTATAGAGGTCGAGCTAGTTAAGGAATGGGGACTGCGGTTAATTTGCAATGCTTGAGGTTCATACCTTACACTGCGGTTAATTTGTATGCTTGAGGTTAATTTGCACTGCGGTGTGTATGCACTGCGGTGACATCCAAATTTTAAGCCTCTTACCGCAGATTTTGACAAAATCTGAAGCGGGCACTCAAGCATTTTCGTTTTATTACAATACACATCATACACGCAGTGCATATATACACTCACAAGTATACACGCACGCACAAGTATACATGCACAAGTATCATAAGTATACACGCACAAGTGTACACGCACAAGTATCACAAGTATACAAGCTCAAGTATCATAAGTATACACGCACAAGTACACACGCTCAAGTATCACAAGTATACACGCACAAGTATCACAAGTATACAAGCTCAAGTATCATAAGTATACACGCACAAGTACACACGCTCAAGTAGACACGCACAAGTATACACGCGCGCACAAGTATACATGCACGCACAAGTATCATAAGGCAGCCATCTGAAGGCACGCACAAGTATACACACACAAGTATCATAAATATACACCAGAGACGTACGCAGAGATTTTAAAAAATCACCAGCATTCACAAACAAAACAACGTACCATTCACAAACATTCAAAAACATTCACCAGCATCCATCATCAGTCATCACCTGTCATCACAAACTTCCACAACCACACAAAGTTTCACAAATATTCACAAAATTTCAAGCCAAAAATCATTACCAGCAGAATAAAACCAACATCCACAAACATCACCAGTCATCACCAGCATCATCACCAGCATCCACACCGGCATCAGCACCAACATCCATGTCAGAGTCATTGTCTATGTCAGAGTGGCTGTTAAGGATAGAGCATAGTCAGCGACCAAACCAGAATTTCTTGTTGTGGAGGGCATGTGTGGTTGTGTCTCACTATAAGAAACTGTGGATGGAAGTAAAATTTACCTATGATAACAAAAAAATGGTACCACCGGTTCCTCCCTATTGCTCACAAACAGAATTTCAGGCCTCGTCAAAGGATGAGTATGTGTGGTGCGCTCAACCCTAATGATGTATTTCTTGTTGTCGAATCGAGCAGCAAAAACATTCTCCAAGCCAATGCCTTCATAAAATTCCATTTTCAGGTATAATGATCTATGGTCAATTCGAGACCAATGACAGTCGTTAATTTCACACACATTTCCCATTGGCGTCATTAATTCTTTTATTGCAGGAACATTTGTCTTCAGGAATTCGGGAAAGCCAACAACTCTGGCCCATGATTCTGCCTCGAACGCTGGTTCAGGCTCAAATTCTTCAGCAGACCATTGTTGCACATAAAAAGCACCTCCAATTTTTGTAAAAAGTTTCAACATTAGCGCATGATCACGCGTATTTTAAGATGGGCATGTTATTAGAAAAGAGTTTTTTGGGTATAACCCGTATAGTCCACTCTTCATTAAGCTTCAGCGTATGCCTAAGCGTGAGATGCACAAATTCGTAAGTCCAATGTCCTGAAAGAACAGTGGCAGTGATGCATAGTGAAGAGTCCTCCATTGTTTTTTTTAACTTTTGACGATGGAGTTTTGTTTAGGAGTTGAAGATGTAGATGACGATATGCTTCTGAAGCTTGACAGGATATGAAGTGACACACTGTACGTGGCAGTAATATGGGAACTGAAAACATTTTGCTCAGTAGACGAATGGCCATATGAAATTGCTTATTTGTTGGCTGGCATGAGTGACCAATCGCCAATGGTCAGTAAGTCAATTGTAATAATTGTGTTCATAACATTTTACTAAGAAGGCCAATGGCCATTCGATGCCACCACTTATCAAATAACTTGTTATCATTTGATCAGGTGCATATTTAATTCTGGAAGGCAGAGGGATACATTTTGCAGATCGGATTGCTGCATATATATGATTCATATATAGGTACATACTAACATACATATATATTTCCTATTGCAATCGGATTGCTGCATATATATGATTCATATATATAAATGAGTAATACATTTTGCAGGTGTGGACACATGTGTACATGTTCAGAATTCACTAAAGAATTGGCCAGGAATGGATCAGGATAATGTCCCTTATGCCGTGCACCTATTCTTGAAGTAGTTCGAGCTTACTGTATACAATGAACAAAACGGTGTAGCTGATTTTTGAGTTTTGATATTTGGATAATTAAAACAATTGCTTTGGATGAGTTTCTTGTACAAAACCTGTATTGCAAAATATTTAATTAAAGCATTGTATTTCTATCAAATTAGTGTTGCATTTTCCTTCTTCTACTGTTGCGTTAGCTTTTATTGATATTGCATTTCGTTGTAATGGTGTTGCATTACATATTGTACTGGTGTTGCATTACATTAAATATAATTGCTTACCCGTCGCACGTGGACCCCACAGCTGACGTGGATAGCTGGTGTGGCATGTGACACGTGGAGTGCTGACATGGAGAGATGACGTGTCGTGTGACACGTAGACAGCTGACGTGGAAAGCTGACGTGGCGGCACTGGAAGCCAGGCCCTAACTAATGCTTAAGGCAACGCTGAATAGTGTTGCATTATGTGCAAATAGTGTTGCATTATGGCTATAATGCAACACTTTCTTTCCGTGGCCGTAGATGGGCAAAAGTGTTGCCTTAGGTGGCTAATGCAACGGCCGCGTATGCCACGCCCCCCTGATGTTGCCTATTTGAAAAAATGGCCTACGGCAACACTTTTTTGATCTACGGCCACATAAAAATAGTGTCGAATATGCCCACTTTTGTAGTAGTGACTTTACGTCTCCTTTTCTAACTCGCAGTATCGTCATAATTCCATGTAACCCTTTTATTTCCCTTTTCACTTTGGAATCCTTATCATATACATACTTGCCAAGTTTTTACCAATGGTTCGCGTTATTATTTCTCTAATGAAAAATAATAAATTACTACCAACCTCTTTTATCATTACAACTCATACCACCCTCAGATAATCCCGATGTCGTTCAAGTTGGGGTATTTTAATTACCTCTCAGACCTCGATCAACAACGTTCATATCTAAAGACAATACGAGTTGTAATACAAAAACCAGTATTCCACTCTAATATCAACAAAAATTTCATTTAACCATTTACCCAAAATACGATTTCAAAACCCTTCTTATTATTTGAAATTCCCTTTCTCGGATATAACCATCTTTCTTAATTTAATCATTAGAACTTCTTTATAAACACCGCTTTCTAACCTTTTTCCTTTTTTTTTTTAAACCATTTCATTTAAAAGCCAGATTTGATTATATGACCTTATAACCCCCTTCTTTATCCAAATTCACTTCTTCAAATCTCTTTTTAATTTTGTTTCATCTTTTCCTGCTTGGAATCCTTATTCCAATTCCAATTAAAGATTCGATTTAGTCCCTCAAAACATGGTTATCTTATTAACCGATTCCAATTCGTTTTCCCTTTAAATTTATTATTAATATTATTTAAATAATTCCATTAAATTGTTTTAAAACAATTATCCGAACTTAACCGTTGGATAAATTTTCTTATTCTCACATTTACAAATATGATTAACATCAGAATTTGACTTTATAAAATTAATTTACACTTAATTATAACATAAATAATTATTTCCTTTTTAATTAAGTTTTTATTCAAAATCCATTTTCGAAATCTACTTTTAGTTATAAAATAAATTTTATAACTTCAATCCTATCGGTTTACTTGACGGTAACTCGATATACATGAAACGATTTACTTTTAAGACATTTACTGCCGATTACTCAACCAATATAGCCCATTGGTTAAAACACAACACATGTTGACTTTTCAGTCAATGATCACTACTAAAATCAATAACCCAATCATGACAGTTCATATATGATAATATGAAAATAAATAATATATTTGAGGAATCCGGTTGGATCCCTCCAACCTGTTCTTCCCTGTATACAACGGTTATCTCCACACAGTTTAAAACAATTCAAACAGATCAACCAATCAAACCATTAAACACATTTATTGATAAACGTGACCAATAAGGTAAGTTACCTTTATTGGAACCAATCGCTAGAATAACGATTTGGTATTTCAATGAAATTAAACAACGGTTTAATTTCATCAGTTAAATTAGTAAATAAATATATAACTAACAACAGTCAACCATTATCAAACAGAACATACAAAATAAAAACCCAATTTATATAAAATATAAATGGGGAAAATACTGAGTGAGTTTAACTCACCTTGGGTTTCCGTCTGCGACCAAACCTATTTCAAAATGCTACGCTTGTCGTCATGAATTTATCGTCCCTGGTCTGGTCATATTCTTTCCTCATCACGTAACGCTCAATCCTCCCCATGCTCCAAACCGTCCAACCATTCTTTACCATTCACGTCTCTAGGCAACTCACTTTCAAATGCCCATCCCTTCCGCATTATACCCTCTTCCCTTTGTTCATGTACATGCTGGTGCCATCAAATCCCATTCACCAATATTGCAAACTCCTACCAGCTCGTTCAAAAAGAAATGCGCCCAACCTTTATTTCCTTCCTCCATCACATATTCCAACGTATAAACCCATATTCCCATGCTAACCCCACCACATACGTGCTGTTTCTCCACCGTGTATCTCGCTCTTCTTTTCGTTTTCCTTCTGAGCAACTTGCTGTTGCTTCATGCACACATGCCCTCCACATACTCCTCTTTCTTTTGTGCAGCTCCAGACGCAAACGCCCTCCCCTTTCTTTTTCTTTTTTTCCTTTTTTTTAACTAAATTTAATCACTTTCTTAATAGTTAAATCGGACTGATTTCTACCTCTTCTTCCTGGAGCAATTCGAACGTGATTTCACCCTCCAGGTTCACGTGCACTTCACTTTGTATTGCTCCCTTTTTCCCTTGCTTATTAAAGCCCCAAAACCAATAACCCAAATGACGACCCACTTCACTTCAAATCCTTCTCCCACGTTACCATCTTCCATCCCAATGTTTCCTTTCCAGTTTCGGCTGACAGCATACTCGCTCCCCCACTCTTCTGCATGTTTAAACCCCTTTTGCACCAAACTAAACCCACGCACCAAAGGAAACACACCACCGTACTATTTCTTTGCAACAAAACCAACAAACCCTTTTTTTGTCCCAGTACCACCCTGAAACCACTCGCAAGAAACACCACCTCAAAAACTTGGATTGCCACTTTGACCCTTGTTGAATTCGACTTCCCCACACTCCACGTTTTGTTTACAAACCCGCTGCATGTATCCACGCACCACGACATCACCACGCAACCATCTAGCATGCTCCATTCGAAAACCCCATTCTAGATCTTCGAAACCCACTTCGAAATGAAGAACCTGGTCTTTGCTTTTATGAGTGACCCTTTCTTTTGTTTTTATTTTCTTTTTAACTGGAAGCTTTCAGTCTTCGTTGCTGAACCATAAGAAAATAAGGACGCACGAGCTATATATATAGGCGAGAGGTGCCTTGGCAATCACGTATAATGTTTGGAAATCACGGCATCAGAGACAGCTTGGTAATCACGGTTAAGTAAATTGGGGCGCAAGTAATTGTATGTATGGCAGGTGATGTGATGGTATAGCATATGTATGAGTTTTCATATCACAATCGTAGGTCTGTGATGTTTTAAATGCGAAAGAAAAGCCTTGGTCGTAGCTGAGAAATGTAGATTTCTAGGGTAGGTTGCGTATATATATAGGTTGAATATAATAACATAACGAAACTTCACGGCAAAGTAACGCGTAAAACTAATCACAAACGACTTTTGTTTTCTGATAAAAAGGCTAATCTTAGTGTAAAAAGGTATTCCGGACCCAATGGGACAAGTTTCGTCAAAATCCGAGATTGTATGAAAAAAATTCCTTTATAAAACCAGAAATAAACACGCGTTTAATTTTTCCACGATCCCTAGATAAATCAAATCAACTTGAAACCTTGCAATCCTATAATAATTCTTCAATACGAACCCAACGGCACTAGTTTCGTCGCATTCTGAGACTGTTTCCCCGATAGGCTGTTTTTGCGCGTACCACAATGCCATTCTGAACACCCAATTTGCCGATCTCTAAAAATAACAAACTATATACCTATCCTGACTCTAATCGACGATACAAACTCAACGGAATTGGTTTCGTGGCTTAATTCGATCGTATGTTCAAGTTATACCCAAATAACCTTTTATTTAATTAAATACGTGCTATAGAAATTGAACGAGCGTTTATGGCTACCGTGGTCACATACGACATCGGTTTGCCACGCCATTCAACACCGTACAATAATTTAACGATACGGTTCTAATGAAACTAGTTTCGTCGAAATCTGAGTCCGTTTGCAAAATGGCCATTTTAAATGTTGATATTTAAATAACGATTTTCACAGCGACTATTTCAAATTTTGATTTAGCCATAACTTACAATCTATAACAAGAAATCTGAATTTTTCTCTTTCATATGAAAATTATCATCAACACGGTTCCATCGTTTCTCGTTTCACTGAAATCCGACTTATATCGGACCCTGTATTCTCAGTTGAAGTTCAAAACTCCATATTACGAACTGCACGCCAACTTCAAGCTCGATTTATATTATAAATAAAATATAGCGTTTAAACTTCGTTTTAAATAACGAATTAAATATTAAAATCCATTAATATTCTAAATAAAATATTTAAAATAATAAATTAAATTAAATATTAGATGGCCAAAACACGGGTCGTTACATTCTTTCCCCCTTAAAATAATTTCGTCCTCGAAATTGCTAAGGTAAGAAAGAATGTTACAAACCCATTATCAAAAATAATAAATTTAAAACTCGCTTTTTATTTCCAAAACAAATCCAACTGGTTTTAAACCCAATTTACTTCAAATAAAAGAATTTCCCAAAAATCTTCAAAAAAATTCTAACACCTTAAATTTTGGAAATTTTTGGGCAGAGTCTCCCCTGTACGGAGGACATCTGCAATATCGCAGGTTCAAGAAATATGTATACATCGACCAACAGGGTCGGAAAAATTCAAAAATTAAACTCAAACCGAAATAAAAACCAAAATTTCTTATTCTGCATAGGCGTACCTTTTTGCGAGCGTTATTACGCAGTAAGCAATATTTTATATTCGAGCTTGGTTAGTTATTTTGTAGCTCTATTCAAACTGGATTCAATTAACTCCAGAATTTTCTCTTGGATGGATTTTAAAGATGAATTGGCACTTCTGCACCTATTTTCAACTCAAACAAATTTCATTAGTCCCAAAACAACAACAATTTGTTTCAAATATCCATATCATATGATCCAACCAGTTCTACACACAATCTTATCCACATGAGATTATAATTATTTATAATCACTTCATTCATTTCTTTAATTATCCATTCAAGTTTATTGGTCTGGATGATTTATCCAACATATTTATTTCATATTGGTTTTAACCCAAGTCTATCATTTTTAGATTTATATTCAAGCAATCACAAACCAAACATATCATTCAAATTAACATTAACAAATCAATCGATTTCCCATATTATAATAATTTGAGAAAATCATTACTTTTATTTTAAAATAGATTGGGCAAAAATAATTTCAAAAATAAGTTTATGTCAAATCACAAATACGCGCTCTCATATATATAACAAACTCAATATAGGGTATTACTAACCCATCTCTATCGAGTTACACCACAGAGCCAAGGTTATCACTAAACCAATAGCTCTGATACCACTGTAACGAACAGGGATTTTCGGCCATGAAAATCGACATAAATACCTTTACTGTAACTCATGCCGACCCTCCAACACCAAAAACACTGGACGTTATTAGAAAGAAATTAGAGGGTGAGATAATAAAGAAAGAAATATTAGAATAGAAGAAGAAGAAACAACACAACACAGAGTCTCACATCGCAGCGGAACAAAATATAATACAGAAATAAATCTTCACTGAGAGCTTTAAAAATACTTACAATATCATAGCACCTCACACCGTGGGACAGTTATAATAACCTGTTCCCATATACAACACACAGCGGAAAAGTAGCTATATAATATCATATGTCTGAACATCTCCAGCTCGCCTCTGGGCTTCATAACATTTGATAACCTGAACCTGTACACCCGGGCTAAACCGAGCATTTACAAAACACCGGGTCAGTCTGGTGAACCAGAGTGAGAAAAACTCGCACAGTATTAAGGGTATCACACAACCTGAATTTAAAGTTAAAATCTTTCAAAGAAAAAGATAATTGTAAGACCAAATCCACACATAAACACGGACGGTTTTTACCTTACGATAACCCAAACCATTTTTGAAATCAATGTCTTGTCTGATATTATAATAATGTCTAAATACAAGTAAATAGAATCTAGTAGAACGCTTGCATCTCACACTCTACATATATAGTATACAATCAAAACTGCGGGCGTTTATTGGAGATTGGATTCTGACTATGACAAGGTAGGGGACCACCTGCCGATCGTGTATCTCTAGAAGCGAATACACTGGGTTTAACAAGAACGTCTTGCAAACCGGCCCTCACATGACCGACCACTCATTTCGCTTGAGTGTATCGAATGTATATCACCAACGGTTGGGAGCGACCCACCGTCTTCCCGAAAAGGGACAGCATCGAAACAGATTAAAGAATGAAATGGATTTTCTCTAGATAGGTGATTATACACCCTAATGGGAGCGACCCACATAGCCATGCTGTCTGCCCGATTTTTGTCATTTACCTGTTGTGAGGCTTGAGGCCAGAATTTACTTTTGAAACATCTGATCGCCGTTCACTTTGAATGCCACATCGTCAAATCCGCAAGTTATCGCTAATTGACGTACACAAAAATACTCTAGTTGGGAGCTAACCAACTATGGCACGTTTGAAGAAATCAACGTACGCGATCCTTTTGGAAATACTCTGTCAGACATCCGTCCATACAAGTCATCCAGGAATAGGATGAACTGAAGGCGCTCTCCTACTGCATCTTATATAGGAATCACCCCATGGATCAGTAGCGAGAAGTCCTTGCAACCCGTAAATTCCAATCACGACAGAACCACAGTTTATCTCTGGCCGCTAAACCGGAGATTTTTAGTAGTTCTTCCGCTTATGAAAATCCAGGGTCTTCAATGCTCCATCTCGACCATCTTCTGATATCTTCACGTATTTGTTGGTCGGAATGGTTTTCGAATATATATTCGATTCCGGTCTTTCCGTACCAACAATCGCATTGGACAGATTTGATAGTCGGTGATTTAACTATAAAAAATAAACCGTGTTTCAATCATGACATCCCTATGAATTCACTGGTTCAGTATTCAGCACCACTTGGCCTTTTAATTTAACAAACGTAAATTCAAACTCTTAAATCTTTCGATATTAAGAATATAGTTTTCTCGCTTCTTATTTAACATAAGATTTCTTCTTTAAACCCATTTATACTCAGTGAAACCTATATCAAATTCAGTTTTCTATTTTCAAACTATAACCACATTATTATCAAATATTGGGAAGTTATTTCAATTTATTTCTCATATCAACATTACGAAATATCTTTATTAAAAACAATAATCCATACTTATTCTTGTAGAATAGAATTCAACTTTACGTCTCCTTTTCTAACTCGCAGTATCGTCATAATTCCATGTAACCCTTTATTTCCCTTTTCACTTTGGAATCCTTATCATATACATACTTGCCAAGTTTTTACCAATGGTTCGCGTTATTATTTCTCTAATGAAATAATAAATTACTACCAACCTCTTTTATTATTACAACTCATACCACCCTCAGATAATCCTGATGTCGTTCAAGTTGGGGTATTTTAATTACCTCTCAGACCTCGATCAACAACGTTCATATCTAAAGACAATACGAGTTGTAATACAAAAACCAGTATTCCACTCTAATATCAACAAAAATTCCATTTAACCATTTACCCAAAATATGATTTCAAAACCCTTCTTATTATTTGAATTTCCCTTTCTCGGATATAACCATCTTTCTTAATTTAATCATTAGAACTTCTTTATAAACACCGCTTTCTAACCTTTTTCCTTTTTTTTTTAAACCATTTCATTTAAAAGACAGATTTGGTTATATAACCTTATAACCCCCTTCTTTATCCAAATTCACTTCTTCAAATCTCTTTTTAATTTTGTTTCATCTTTTCCTGCTTGGAATCCTTATTCCAATTCCAATTAAAGATTCGATTTAGTCCCTCAAAACATGGTTATCTTATTAACCGATTCCAATTCGTTTTCCCTTTAAATTAATTAATAATATTATTTAAATAATTCCATTAAATTGTTTTAAAACAATTATCCAAACTTAACCATTAGATAAATTTGCTTATTCTCACATTTACAAATATGATTAACATCAGAATTTGACTTTATAAAATCAATTTAAACTTAATTATAACATAAATAATTATTTCCTTTTTAATTAAGTTTTTATTCAAAATCCATTTTCAAAATTTATTTTTAGTTATAAAATAAATTTTATAACTTCAATCCTATCGGTTTACTTGACGGTAACTCGATATACATGAAACGATTTACTTTTAGGCCATTTACTGCCGATTACTCAACCAATATAGCCCATTGGTTAAAACACAACACATATTGACTTTTTAGTCAATGATCACTACTAAAATCAATAACCCAATCATGATAGTTCATATATGATAATATGAAAATAAATAATATATTTGAGGAATCCGGTTGGATCCCTCCAACCTGTTCTTCCCTGTATACAACGGTTATCCCCACACAGTTTAAAACAATCCAAACAGATCAGACAATTCAAACAGATCAACCAATCAAACCATTAAACATGTTTATTGATAAACGTGACCAATAAGGTAAGTTACCTTTATTGGAACCAATCGTTAGAATAACGATTTGGTATTTCACTGAAATTAAACAACGGTTTAATTTCATCAGTTAAATCAGTAAATAAATATATAACTAACAACAGTCAACCATTATCAAACAGAACATACAAAATAAAAACCCAATTTATATAAAATATAAATGGGGAAAATACTGAGTGAGTTTAACTCACCTTGGGTTTCCGTCTGCGACCAAACCTATTTCAAAATGCTACGCTTGTCGTCATGAATTTATCATCCCTGGTCAGGTCGTATTCTTTCCTCATCATGTAACGCTCAGTCCTCCCCATGCTCCAAACCGTCCAACCATTCTTTACCATTCACGTCTCTAGGCAACTCACTTTCAAATGCCCATCCCTTCCGCATTATACCCTCTTCCCTTTGTTCATGTACATGCTGGTGCCATCAAATCCCATTCACCAATATTGCAAACTCCTACCAGCTCGTTCAAAAAGAAATGCGCCCAACCTTTATTTCCTTCCTCCATCACATATTCCAACGTATAAACCCATATTCCCATGCTAACCCCACCACATATGTGTTGTTTCTCCACCGTGTATCTCCCTCTTCTTTTCGTTTTCCTTCTGAGCAACTTGTTGTTGCTTCATGCACACATGCCCTCCACATACTCCTCTTTCTTTGGTGCAGCTCCAGACGCAAACGCCCTCCCCTTTCTTTTTCCTTTTTTCCTTTTTTTTAACTAAATTTAATCACTTGCTTAATAGTTAAATTGGACCGATTTCTACCTCTTCCTCCTGGAGCAATTCGAGCGTGATTTCACCCTCCAGGTTCACGTGCAATTTACTTTGTATTGCTCCCTTTTTCCCTTGCTTATTAAATCCCCAAAACCAATAACCCAAATGACGGCCCACTTCACTTTAAATCCTTCTCCCACGTTACCTTCTTCCATCCCAATGTTTCCTTTCCAGTTTTGGCTGACAGCATACTCGCTCCCCCACTCTTCTGCATGTTTAAACCCCTTTTGCACCAAACTAAACCCACGTACAAAAGGAAACACACCACCGTACTATTTCTTTGCAACAAAACCAACGCACCCTTGTTTTATCCCAGTACCACCCTGAAACCACTCGCAAGAAACACCACCTCAAAAACTTGGATTGCCACTTTGACCCTTGTTGAATTCGACTTCCCCACACTCCACGTTTTGTTTACAAACCCGCTGCATGTATCCACGACATCACCACGCAACCATCCAGCATGCTCCATTCGAAAACCCCACTCTAGATCTTCGAAACCCACTTCGAAATGAAGAACCCGGTCTTTGCTTTTATGAGTGACCCTTTCTTCTTTTTTTATTTTCTTTTTAACTGGAAGCTTTCAGTCTTCGTTGCTGAACCATAAGAAAATAAGGACGCACGAGCTGTATATATAGGCGAGAGGTGCCTTGGCAATCACGTATAATGTTTGGAAATCACGGCATCAGAGACAACTTGGCAATCACGGTTAAGTAAATTGGGGCACAAGTAATTGTATATATGGCAGGTGATGTGACAGTATATCATGTGTATGAGTTTTCATATCACAATCGTAGGTCTGTGATGTTTTAAATGCGAAAGGAAAGCCTGGGTCGTAGTTGAGAAATGTAGATTTCTAGGGTAGGTTGAGTATATATATATAGGTTGAATATAATAACATAACAAAACTCCACGGCAAAGTAACGCCTAAAACCAATCACAAACGACTTTTGTTTTCTGATAAAAAGGCTAATCTTAGTGTAAAAAGGTATTCCGGACCCAATGGGACAAGCTTCTTCAAAATCCGAGATTGTATGAAAAAATTCCTTTATAAAACCAGAAATAAACACGCGTTTAATTTTTCCACGATCACCAGATAAATCAAATCAACTTGAAACCTTGCAATCCTATAATAATTCTTCAATACGAACCCAACGACACTAGTTTCGTCGCATTCTGAGACTGTTTCCCCGATAGGCTATTTTTGCGCGTACCGCAATGCCATTCTGAACACCCAATTTGCCGATCTCTAAAAATAACAAACTATATACCTATCCTGACTCTAATCGACGATACAAACTCAACGGAATTGGTTTCGTGGCTTAATTCGATCGTCTGTTCAAGTTATACCCAAATAACCTTTTATTTAATTAAATACGCGCTGTAGAAATTGAACGAGCGTTTATGGCTGCCGTGGTCACATACGACATCGGTTTGCCACGCCATTCAACACCGTACAATAATTTAACGATACGGTTCTAATGAAACTAGTTTCGTCGAAATCTGAGTCCGTTTGCAAAATGGCCATTTTAAATGTCGATATTTAAATAACGATTTTCATAGCGACTATTTCAAATTTTGATTTAGCCATAACTTACAATCTATAACAAGAAATCTGAATTTTTCACTTTCATATGAAAATTATCATCAACACGGTTCCATCGTTTCTCGTTTCACCGAAATCCGACTTATATCGGACCCTATATTTTCAGTTGAAATTCAAAACTCCATATTACGAACTGCACGCCATCTTCAAGCTCGATTTATATTATAAATAAAATATAGCGTTTAAACTTCATTTTAAATAACGAATTAAATATTAAAATCCATTAATATTCTAAATAAAATATTTAAAATAATAAATTAAATTAAATATTAGACGGCCAAAATACGGGTCGTTACATTTAGCGATTCATATATATATAATAAAAGTGTGATTTTTATTGTTAAAACAATTTATTTCAAACATGAATATTTTATATACTTCATATACGTGATAAAAATGTGATTTTTATCGTTCAAACAATTCATTTGTCATATGAATATTTTTCCGACACATGAATATTTCAGAAAATTTCGGCAGCATAACGGTAGGGGGTTTAAAACTAGCACCGTCCCGAGTACGCTCTCGCACTACGTTACGCCTCGCGGCGTTCCTTAAGGGGCTTATCCGTATAATCTAAATATTTCAATCATTTTCATATCATAATGAATTTTTCCACAAACAATTCCAATTTTGTTTCAACCACAAACTACCATTATCAACCATTCGCATTTATCAACCAAAATTCACGTCAAACAAATCCAAACAATCACAACCAACATATATCGTCTATTGTCTGTGGACGAGGGGAGTGTATATATATATACGTAGATAAATATATTTCAATTTCATTTCAACTCACGTATGATTTTTACAACGTATATATAACTTACTCATCGCACATATAATTTATACAACGCTTATACATGAGGTGTACAATGCTTATATAACTTATACATTGATCAGATAATTTATACATCGCCATTCCATTCAAATTTGAATTTAGAAATATCGTATTAGGTTCCATTTCTTCAAAAATTGTAGGAAGCTCCAAAAAATCTCCGGTCTCTTCTAGAATGTAGAGGACGTCGCTGCGAGTCCATTGTCTCTTGTTTCACTGGATTTCAACAATATAGCATAAAGATATGATTTTTACCATGAAATCACGATTCGTAGCGCTTTAAAGTGCTATAAACAGTTTAAAAATTTCAAAGTCGTTATCTCAGCAAACTGTTCAAAACTAGGTTTTGATTTTGCGTGTGAAATCCGTGAAGCTTCGCGTTGATCAGCCGGCGCCATGTGAAAGAGGGAGGAGAGGCGCGCCAAGGGGTGGGGACCCCGTCAAGTGCGACGGCGGGGAGGAACTCAGACGGAGCTTCGAACGGCGAAACTTCGTGGAGGTGATTCCAGCGAAATACACAATGAAAAAAATCCAAACTTGGTATGGATTTGAAGAGGAGGACGAGATCTACAAAATTCCTAACTGGGGTGGAAGCTAATTTGGCTTAGTTTGGCCAGAATTTGGTCGGGAAGATGGTGAAGGGTTTCCGTCGTGCGCGATACGGGGAGAGAGAAAATGGATTTTCTTTTTTATAAAAAATCTGATTGGCCCGTGCTATTTATAATTCCAAAAATATATGTTTTTCCAAATGAACTCCAATTCAAACCCAATGAATGTCATCCCTAGCTAAATACCCCCATTCCGGACACAAAGGAATATGTTTCGTAGGCCCATTCGACTGTTTCAGTCAGTTAATTTTCAAATTAATATGTAAAACATTCAAATATGGATTTGAACATACATTTTTAATTTGCCGGGGCCACCTACTAATTCTAAAAATTCCAGAAAAATAACTCTGGCTATTTTTGGACGATACGGTCCCAACAAAACTGATTTCATTGAGTTGGGAGACCGTTTGAAAAATGGCCATTTTCTGGTCGATCCAAATTGACAGAAATTAACTAAACATGTTTTCTTTTACCACACATACATATTAACTCCAAAAATTATGAAAATTGGAATCTAGCAATAATTTGACATTCCGGATCCAACAAAAGTAGTTTCGTCGAAAACGGAGGTCGTTTGCAAAATTTCTATTTTTACGGGCTATATTTATTCCATAGCGACCTTACTGAAAATTCATTTGGCCATAACTTTTGATTTCCGCTATGAAATTTCGATTTTTCAGATTAGTTAGAAAGATATTCCTAAACATATTTAAATATTTTTTTCCACTAAAATCCATTTTATTTTGCATAATGTACAGTCAGTCAAAGTTCGAATTCAAATTTTCAAACTGTCGCGCTATTTCCAACACCTTTTTAAAATTAAAATAAATATTTATATTCCAACATTGATTCAAATAAATATATACATTCTAATCCTCTTAAAAATAAATTTCCTGTCGTTATTATTTAAAATAATTCATTTTAACTGTTCAAAATTCATTAAAATTGCCAAAATAAATTGGTTCTGATTTCCGGGTTGTTACAAATGACCTCCTTAATGCAATATATGTTTGTGCCATGAGTCCAAAATGTATGCAAATAGTCCTATTATATCATGTAAACTCTATATGTGTGCACAATCATCCATCCAAATGCAACATCCATATGATGATACATCCATTTTTATCCATAGAAAATCTAAAATGCACACACATCCATATGCAACATTTAGGTGATTTGAGCCGATCTAGTGCCTAGTGTGTGTATATGCATCAATCATAACATCACAGGTATAGGTATAACATGGCATAACATCACAGGTATTAATAATGAAAACATGTATATTTGTTTTACTAACATTATAGATCCTAACCAGTTTTATTTAACTGTCATGTTCAAAGCCAAAGAAATCATATCTGTAAATAACTGTAACTCACAACGAGCCTTGGTGAAGATAAATATGTATAACACAAGGCCACAGAATGTCCAAATCAAATCCAAGTTGTATGTATGCAAGCCTTGACTGATGTTGCTTCTGTTTGATCCAATCTTTAGCAGCATTCATATGTTTATACTTTTCAGAATAATTTAGAGGCAGAGTAAGATGTGAAGAATTTGTGTGAATTCCGGAATGAGAGAAGCCATATATTTATAGAGTTACAGAGCCAACATCAACCCTTGGATCTAGGTTTTAAATCTAAATCGTGCAAGTCATGCTGAGTCATAATGAATAGAGATACAAAATAATCCAGGTTCACATTTCATAATTCGACCAAATCACGTACGGGTCGGCCCACCTACCACATGGGTCGACCCTAGGGCTGACCCTACCCTCATTGGGTCGACCCAGGCCAGTGGGGGACGACCCTTAACTGATCTTTTTCCCACCTACCCGCGGTTGTCTCATTTTTTATATGTCTGGAATTTTTATTTGATTTATGTTTACACACAAGCTCCTTTTATGTATACAAACATCTAGAGCTTATAACTTCTTCATACGTTGTCCTTTTTATGCAAACTTGGGGTCTATCTAAACCAGAATTCCAAGACAAACGCAACGGTAATGTTGGTTTCAGTTAATTCTGAATATTTATTATGATTATAGTGTATTATGGTTTTAGGGTGTTACATAGAAAATATAGAATATTAAAAGAATGTATATAGATCAGATTAGAAGTGAGAAAAGTGATTTAGTTTGTTGTTAGATCACCTATATATAATGAGTTAATAGTTGTAACTTATGGTGAAGAGATTTGATGAAAATAAGTGTCTAAAACCTTCTATTAAAGATTGTATTTCTTCATGAAAACTGGTGACTTTTCATAAATTAGCTGTTGTAGAAATTCAGTCGACTGTAGTTCCAAGTCAGTCAACTAAATATTCAAACGTGTGTGTGTCTATATATATATATATATATATATGTGTGTGTGTGTGTGTGTGTGTGTGTGCGCGCGCGTATTTTGTGCATATTACACAATGTTGTGCAGGATAGTCGACTGACCTGGCATATTTTGTGCATATTGCACAAAATAGTGCATATATATTATAATTATAAACTTGTATTTAATATATATACATTCTTAGAAGAATTTTTTTAACAAATATAAACCTATGACTCAAGACTCTAACTCATCTTATATATACTCGCTTGAGATCTTGTTTGTTGATGTTCTCTTTTTGTTGTTGTACTAGTTGTTTGTCGTGTCATGAATCAAAACTATGACTCAACATTCTCCCCCTTTTTGATTGATGACAACCTGTAAATAAAGATGATTTTTGAGAACATATAGTAAAATATTTTATACTTGCTCATCCTGAATATGTGACAATATATTTCTTGCATTTGTTAGATAATTATCGACTTTCTCCCCCTTTGTCATTAACAAAAAGGAAGATTGAACACAAGATAAAATAGAAGAAAAAAAACATATCCATAAATACAAACATCATAGCAGTAGAGGAGTTCATAGTACAAACCAAAATAAAGCACAATAACAAGGCTATTTAGTATAAGCCTTATATAAGTCTTATATAGATTAGCATAATAAGATAGAACACAAAAAGATCGTACTCCATAATATCTTTACCCTTCCTTGCATGTGAGCTCTGTCCAATAACAAAGCCATCTCCTTCATCATTCGAGCTATCACTACTCTCGTGCTGCATGGATTTCTCTGAAAGCGACTTTCGCAACTCTACCTTGACACGTTCTGGTGAGCTATATGGATACACTTCTACTAATTATGTATGCTATACGAGAGCAGTACAATGTCTCTTGCCTGATGAGCAAACTCAGTGTTGTGTTTTATGGTTTGCTGTTAAGGTATGTGTTGTGGTCGTGTTGATGGGTTTGTTCGTTTGTGGCTTTAGGAAGATCGTCCTGGGGGTTTCAAGTTGGTGGTGTTTATATTGGTGTTGCATGGAAGATGCGTGTGAGCATGATAATTATGTTAGATTGGAATTTACGATGCTCCTTTGTTTTGCTTATACCTTTTTGGGATGAATTACTATAGAGGAGCATGTCTATTGGTGAGATTTCTATCAGTTTGGAATGTTACTATGCCATGTTTTGACAGTATTTAGGCCTGGTGTTGCTTCACTACTGACCCTCTCCATCGCAAAAGCCTTGTCTTCAGTGGAGTTAGGGCATCGGTGATCTATGTATGCAACCTTCAGGTCTTTGGTACTGTTTTGAGCATGGATAGTAACCTTTCTTGTCATTAGTACTTATTCATTATGCTTAATGGTCTCTTGGATTGAGAGTTTTTTTTCTAGTGGGTGATGATATTGATCGTATCGAAGGCTGTGCTTTCTGGAATTTGGTGATGGTAAGGGTCTGCTGGTTCTTAGTATTGTTGTGCTTAAGATTGTGTGGCTCTAAAATATGTCATAGTTATACTGGTTTTGGATTTTGTACTAATGTTAGTTGTTTTCAAGTCAAAAGCTATTGTTTGCGGCCCTATGGGTGAGCCATGAAATTTATAGTCTTGTAACACCCCGCATTTTGTAACAATTTAATAATTAAACAATGTATATATGTATATATATGCATTGACATATATATTTAAAAGAAGAAAATATTAATGCAAATAAAAATGTAATGTATGCATAGAAAAAGAAAGAAAGGATAGGTTGCATGCAGTATAAATATGTTGCATGCATTGATTATGCATATTTTAAAAAGAAAATAAAAATTTGAAGAACTTCCAGAATTTGGACATGAGATTAGCGTCATTACGTTCATAGCGATTTTCTATCAATTTAGACCTATGGATTTCATAAAACTGATTTAAGATGAAGAGATACCTTTAAATGAAGTGTGGTAGCAAAACATGAAAATAAGGTAAAAGAAAGAAAAAAATGACTACCATTGTTTCTAAATTTATTAACAAAAGGTAACATAGCTCAGTTGGTTAAGTTATTGGATATGTACATAAAGGTCGGGGGTTCAAACCCCGGCGGCAACATAATTTTTATATTTGTTTTAGAGAGGGCCAACTGAACATACAAATATATGTAGGCATACAAATTCAAAATTTAAAAGGATAAGAATGGCTTATAACGAAATAAAGAAAATATATGTATATATGAGAATATATATATATATATATATATATATGCAGAAATATATGTATACAAAAGATAAAATTCAAGATAAGGCTATAGTCAATGAAATATGGCAAGAATCAATTAACGGTTTAACACCTTTTGAATTTTGAAAACGAAACGAAAATTTTGTGTATATATATACACGTAAAATGATCATTAGAAGAATTGTATACGTATAAGAAAATTACATGTGAATATAACAGTTAAATAAATCCCAAAAAATTCAAACATTCGAATATCAAATTTCTGTGGCAAAACATTTCAAACATTCAAATTTCAAACTTTTGCGCCTAATTGGCACATTTAATTGGTAGGAAGTGACAATGCATGCCTTGTTGGCTTTATTCTATCGGTCCAATTCAAAACTATTGTTGACGTGGCAACTTCCTATTGGCTATATGACATGGAGAGAATAGATTTCATTAGGGAAAATAGACGGTTAGCATCGATTTAAGCTTCTTATATAAAGGACCATATAGTTCTCCATTCTCATTTGCTATTTCTTCACTCGCTTCTTCCTCCTCCATATAATTTCTGAATAAAATTATTAATTATAATATTAGGGCGTTGTCTAAATGATGATTAAAGAAAAGAAAAAGAAAATTTATCGTCAACAACGACAAGTTCAGAAAATAAGGCGTTCTCAACTGCAATAAAAGTACAAACTCATGACTCTCCATCTGCAACCAATCCAAAGAGATTCTTTTCTAGATCGGCTTATTAAGGTGAGTGGATTTAAGTTATATCAGTTTTGATAATGATATATTATCGTTTAACATTCCCCATTATTGTATAATGTGAATTTGCTAGAATAACTGAAAGTATTGAAATGTTATTATGACATGTTTAAATATGATATGTTGAATTGTTTAAACATTTGTTAAAAGGATTAAAGTGATGAATATGACATGTTGGAATATTAATATGCTAAGATATTAATATGTGAGAAAATTTATATGTTAAAAGATAAACTTGTAAAAATATGCGTAGCGGTTACTTTTGTTTCAATTCCATGTTAACTTGTGACATTTATGTACCTGGACCATTAACGGTAGAAATTGAGAAAATTACATGTTAGAATAGAATTGATTATATGTTAGAAAGAACATATGACATAAAATAGGCATAATATAATGACAAATAAAATATATATTACAATGGAAATTTGAAAGAATAGACAAACTTATGAAATGAAATATGTTATATTTAATCATAAATGATAAGTGACATGTTAGACAAAAAACATGTAAATTGAGATATACTTAATTTTAGTAGAACATGTTATTGTAACCTTGAATCAAACAACAATATAAAGGGATTGTGGATTACAGACCTTGGATCACAATCTAGAGAATAACATATTGTGGGCTTATTAATAAACTTAAATGGGTTAAGTTATATGATTGAAATTAATAAGTGAGAGGGGCCCATTCCTTAGAGATATAAAGGGCTAGAAAGAACTTAGTAACCTGAATAAAAAGTTAAGATGATAAGCAAGTTAAATGGAAACTCGATGAGGTAAAGTAAGTGCATAAAAGAATGTTTAGACATGGGGTCTAATAACGTATTAAAGTGAGGCGCTTGGACCAGTCCGCACGTTTGAGGGTGAATAACCCAATGGGGTAGATCATCGTGGTGTCTTAAGGCACAAGGGGAGGCACATTCATATGATTATTCTGTCAGCTCCGAAGGACTGGAAGGGGAAGCACGCGGCTTCCTGAGATACATAAGGTGCTCCTGGTAGTCCTCTGTGTGGTGGCAGGTGTTCAGGCTATGCTCACAGAGGTTGGGTTTGCGTGTAACTGCCAAGTGGGTGGGCCTTGATTGCAAAAGTAGCTTTGAAGTCAGAATGCTATGACGAGGTGACACTAGGGTGATTCGATGGTTGCCTTAACGGGGAGGCAGACGGTCACAACCAGCAAGGATAGTAGATCATTGGATACCAATCATCGGTAGCCGGTAGGATGCGTAAAGACTAGAGTTAAACCCAATAGACCATTCCCTTTCACTATCGAGGTACGTTGGTTGAGGGGAGAAGCCAACTGGATGTTTATATTGTTGTTAGGGGCATGTCGCTTAGCTCTTGCAGCCTTCACTAGTTGAGGGAGGGGCCGAGGTGGGGACATAGTCACCAAGAAAAATAGACCCTAGGAACCAGTACAAATATGGAAAAGCTCTCGACCGAGTTCCGTGTTTCTTGTATCGTCCTACCACAGAACTCGGTGCACATTAGAGGACGTGCGGTAAGGCATCGAGCTACAATTGACGATACGTATGTGGGAAAGTCTAGGTACATGTATGTCTGCTCTTGGTGGCGTATCATAGACTTGAGGGCATTACTATGTTATGGAATCTAATTCGATCGAAGGTGGCAGTCCGTACGCTTACGTAGCATAGAATTGACAGATATATGCGGAACGTAACATTGTTATATAGAGATTCGTACATCACTCCGGCGTAGGATGAGGGACTACATATATTTCGGTGGTATTACGGTGGAGACCGTGTGAGTGGGGTACCATGGGGTGTACCTTAATATTGGGGGTAGCTATGTATATAGGGTATTAGGTTAATCTACTAAGAAGTAAATGGGTACAACGTGTATGTAAGCCTTGAGTTCTGTTAACCCAAGTAACCTAATAAATAAGAAAATGTGATTGACCGATATATGTAGGATTATCCAAGGTGTATAGTTTAAATCCAGTCACTAGAACTTGTTTTCTAACCCCCTCCTCATAACATACTCGCAGGTTAGATTTGTGGCAGAGACATGATAGCTTTGGATACTGGTTAGACAATATTATTAATATGGTAAGGCTATACTTTGATTATATAATATTTTATCCATTCCGCTGTGAGATATTTTTTGAGCTCTGACATATTTTATGTCTCTGTTTTTTCTGCAATATACTAGAGCAAACCAACACGAGTTTCGATAGATTAGAATTTAAAAAAAAAACGGTCTATCAGAATTCGGGTTGTCACAATTTTGGTATATTTAGCTAGCTCCAGAGCTGTAATCTAGTATAGATGGAGTGGACGGACCATTATAAAAAGCCGTAAGTAGTGGACTGTACACTTTAAAAACTAAACTAGCAGTCTAACAATTTACCAACTTCTATACTTAATGTTATTATTTGTTATAATAATAATTGTTACGGAACACTATAAAAACCGATCGGCTTTGCCAAAAAATATATTATATATAATTGAAAATTAGCAGGATTTAATATATGTTGCATAGATTTTTTCATGTTTTATGTTAGATCTATGCTAATAAGTGATTGAATGTTGAATTGTAATGATTGAATGGTTGTAAATGGATGGGACTATATGTTATTTTTTGTTAGAATCATTTTCATGATTGAATTAGATGACATGCTTGATTTGTTTAGTATTGTTGTGTTTGCATAGGACTTGGATTGATGATCAGAGCATATTCAGAGCGAAGTTCATCAGAATTGTGTAAAAAATTGATGGTAGGATCTTAAGCACTACAGGAAGGGATCGTGTGGATCACACATAAATTGGAGATACAAACTTGAGTTGGTGTCGACTCCTCCTAATTGGAACAATACCAAGTCTGACCTAGAGCTCCAATGTAGTGATAATTCATATGGTTCAAAAGGGAATTCATTATAGAAGTCGTTCTATAGTTTTTGGTAAATATATAGGCCAAGTGTTGAAGTATGGATGAGTCATCTTCAACAAAATCGAAACATGATGCATAGAATAAAAAATAATGGAATGAGTGGGATTATAAGAATCAAGGATGATTATACTAGATATGTCAAAAATAGAGCTATCATTGGATAAGTAATAGACTCGATGTTGACTCATAGGGTTAAGTCAATACGAAGGCAAATAGAAGGCTCCTAGGGAGGAGTGACTCACAACGCCAGCTGAAGTGGAGTTGCAAAGGGTCTAGTTGGAGGTGGTGACCCATTTATAATATCTATGACGAGGAAGTAAAAATAATGAAGCTTGTACTCTTTGATCAAGAGTTCGGACAAGGAGTAGGATCAAAGGAATTAAAAGGCAGTTCGGGATGGAGTGAAGCTACAGGATAACAGACTGGGTTAAGTCATAGGATTCATGCATAGAAAATAAGTTGTGGAAGGATTCTATAGACTGGAAGTGCCAAGGAATCATTGATAACTTATAGTTTTTTAGTCATGACTCAAAGTAGGAGCACAATAGGTGGTGACACCTATAGATTAGTAACGACGATAGTATACCCTAGACTGCTCTAGTGTCAGATTTTGAATCCTCGAAGGAATATTGGATTTCAGGTCATGGAAAGTATGAGAGCACAATTAGAATCATGATTTTCTATTAGTCTCTGGCATAAGCAAGGATATTCCAATGTGTTATCATATACTTAAGGTTCAAGAAGATAATAGTTAGGTTTTGTTTGATGAATTATTTAGTGGCTTTACTTCACTTTTTTGGGTATACTATCACCTATAGGGCACTGTAGAGGGGATGAAAAAATGGGGTTAGTGAAGGTAGCTTCTTATATTCTTCTATCCTATTCTATTATAGTATCCTCTACTGTTTGTTTAAGTATCAGATTATATCTTATTGTTATGCGCTAATTCTTTGGTTACAAGAATAAGGCATGTATGACTTATCTGCATTTGTCTGGTAACTTTTGATAATAATTTATTACTCATACCAGATTGTTGTCTTACCCAAGGTTTTAGGTTTTGGTTCCTATTATCACGTGTACTCTTAAATGAGTAGAATAAATGATAGTCTGGTGACACGTTGTTGTGCCAGAGATGAGCTTGTAGAATTTTGGCAATTACTCTATATTTATAGATATTTCCATTGTTGTTATTCCATATACTGAGAGATTCATAGTAAGGAAAATGTTGTACCAGATATTATGACATTTTGTACATATCTTTGTGATTCTATAAAGTTGGTGTTTTCACTTTATTATGGCTCACTGCTATTTTTTGGTATACGTACTTATTATGTTTTTTCTATGCATCGTGAGATATGCGATATACTATTTTTTGGTTTTTTCCTTCTGTGATGATCTTCTCATATTTTCTCGATATGTATGCAACACTTCTTTTAATCTATTCCATGCAGATGGTATAGGGCAGTCATTATAATAATAGTCTCTCCAGAATTCTGCTAAGCATAATTCGTACTTAATGATATATAAGTTGATCTTGTCTCTCTCCACAAAGCGGCTTGCTTTATTCTCTGACCTTGGCTATTCAGCCATAAGCTTTATTTAGACGTGATTATTCTTCAGCCTCGAATATTTGGTTAAAGGCTTAACCTAATCGACACAAGTTGATCCTGTCGCTCTTTAACAAAACGACTTGTGTTTATTCTCCAACCACAACTCTCAGGCCGAAGACTTGTGATTATGCAAGATGTGTGAGTCCATCCAAACAATCTTCAGTGAAAGGGACTCCTACCTTATGGTTATTTCCCATCCTCTCCGGTTGGGCAATTATAAGCTATTTTGTTCATTGCAGTAATGCAGGTTTCAATATTTACTAAACCATTCATTTGATATAATGACCCAAAATTTTGGATACTTTGTATATAGATATTTGAATCTTGAATTATATGTTATTAAAATGATTTAATAACGTTTTCAAATCCCATTTTAATCAAAATTAATGATGGTATAATTGTATTGGAAAAATGTATGTAAAAGTATAATCTTTAGAAAAATACTTATAATGTGACTAAAATAGCTTTTTGCTAAACAAAAGTTATTCAAACTTTTTATGTATGTATAATTAATCATTAAAGATGTAATCAACAACTAAAAATACTTTTACATTTTTATGACTAATTAAATTGATGATGTCTGGTATGATGTTGTAACAACTTGCCCGAAATGGACCTAAATCCCGATCTAGAAAAGGCCCGTTGGAATTTAGAGTCACTCTAAACAAGTCTTTGGTTTCTGTAAAAAATGAAAAGAACAAAGCCAAACTAAAATGTAATCAAATCTCGCAGCGAAATGGATAAAATATAATAATCAAAATAGATGTATAATATCATAAAACATCAAAATGTCGAATACATCAAATTCCAAATGTCATAATTAATAAGTCAAGGTACATCATAATGATTACTGAGATACAATCAGATAATAATAATAATAATAATAATAATAATAATAAAATAAATAATGATTGCCATAGCCAAGCTTCATCATCCATATCATCGTCTAGCATGCTTCACCATCCGGCCTAACCGAGGTTGTTAAAAGGAGGTGGGTTAGAACCATAGTTCTAGTGAATAAAATTATTTAAGATTTAAGAAAACTATTTCCTATACTTAGCAGCATAAAACCTATCAGGTTTATGTCTAGGCGAATTCAAACACAAATATATGAATTTTTACATTTAACGGAAAGAGCCGAACACTTCTTTGTTACTTAAAACTAAATATGGGCACATTCCCATGATCATTTAATACCTTCGGCGGACCCTAGTCACTTGCGACCTTGTGTCCTTATACATCACACTATATACATATATTCTCTCAACGTAATGCAAGAGATAATAATCATCCACTTAATAAATGGCTTTACGTTGACACTCAACGCCATTTATGATCCTTCTGACGGTCCTTATATTACTATCCAGATGTCATTATAAGTGAACTCCTGACCACTTAATACTTCTCTTAGACAAGCGGTTTCCCTTGCATGCTTGGCAAAAATCTTAGTATCCCATCCCCAGGTATGCCCTCGCATGGCTCCTATATAAGAAGTAGACTACTTTCAAAAAAAACTACCTTACTCGTCGAGACCATTTAATACCTCATAATGCTTAGAGAAAGGCGGACCCATAGATCTCTTAATACCTAATAAGGGAGGGCCCTATCAATTTAGCCCAAATATAAGGGTTGAACCTTAGAAGTGGGCCATGTTCAACCACTTATTAACCTCATAAGGTAGATCAGCCACTTCATTCGAGGTCGACCTATCATACACTAAATGGCCTATGGTACGAGATATTCTCACATTAATCCGACTTCTTATAGCTGCTGGAATTATTAGGCTATTTAGATGGACTTTTACTACAAGTAAGGTTTAACCTCACGTCCATATGTCATTTAATATTCATAAAGGCCATTAACACACGCATAACAAAAAAAATCGTAACAGGGATATTTAACACTAATTTCCCAATTTAATGCGACAAATACGCATTAAAGATACATGAATTACGAGACTTAATAAATATATAAAGACATAATTAGTAGCACACGTTAAAGAAAGCACACTTGGTGATGAAACACCGATTTTTCTCCAAACAAAAGTTATGCAAGTCATATTACCCAAATTCACAGTATAAAGTATAAATCTTAATTTCAAAGTTTAAGCATTAATAAGGAAAATAAACATGACAAAACAATAGATAAACTTGTAAACTTAGGCTTTTAATATTACTCCAATAAACAAAAAGGGACAAGGTGAATAAACACTATTATATGTATACCTTTCAAGTATTGTTTTACTTCCACTTTATGTAATTCGTACACACAAGTAAGAATTTTGGTCACATGTGTTGTATTATGCCTAAATCTACTATATTACACAAAAACAGAGATTTAAACACACATAAGTTATAGTTCCAAAGCCACACTTTTATGACAATTTAGGTTTTACAACAAAAAGGAAAGGAAAGTAAAAGAGACTAATTTATGAGTTTACATACACATCAAAAAAAAGGAAAAATACCTTTTCATTTACATCAGTGGTTAAAACCCGAATTGATAACTAGATTCAGAATTCGTAATATTCAGTACAAGAAAAAGTTGATTTTGCAGTGGCAAAATCCACTGCTAATCCGTCGCTATATTGGCTATAGCGACAGATTTCCTATATATCACGGTAGTCGGTAAAAACCATGACAGTAATTGTGTTAAAATTTTGCGATGGGTATTAGCGTGAGTTTTCCGACAATTTTTCGTCATTATACTAAATAAATAATAAAAAAAATTATTTTATTTTTTTCTTTACTGACAATTTACCGATGGATAAGTAAATATAATAAATTATCATTATTAAAGACATTTGTAAACCCTTGCTAATTAGCAAGAGATTAGCGACGAATAATAAACGTTAATCAACCAATTTTGACGGTAATCTTTCGCTGTTCTCTTTCTAATCTACTAACAAACATTCTTCCTATTTTCCACTTTCAGTGTTACCAGCAACAATCATTTAACTGTGAATTCTAAAATAAATAGCATAACCAAAAAACAAAGATAAGTTTGCCAAACATATACAAATAAAGTTGTACCATAAGCAATAATATTAATATAAAAAAGAACATGACATTATTATCATCTCACAAACAAACATATCATAGATACAAACAATATATTATCATTATCTCACATACAAACATGCATGTTCAAATTGATATACATTAGTGGTAAATATGACAATTACAATCACCTGACCATTTTTTTAGCATAGACAACACAGAGAGGAGCATTAATGCACACAGCATAACTATTCACTATTATGTGTGTTTCACAATCAACAAATATAGAATATACCAGTAACAAGCCTTCCAGGAGCAACTGGATTCCAATCTATGGCATAGCCTTCATCTTTGTGCCCATCAAACTTCATTAATGGAGCTTTATTCTGAATATTGTTTCCTCCTCTGTTGGTATCAGTTTCAAATTCGGCTAAAGCATTTAAAATAGAGGTAAAGTCCCTTTTCTGTAGTTACAAATTGGTTTGGTAACCATATATGGTCACTTGAACACTGAAAATCATTACAATATACATCTATTATCATATTGTAAAGTACAATTCTTCAATGGTTTTTACACTTCCCACTACATTGCTAGTCACTTCTATCTCAAAGTTACAGTTAGTGTCCATATCATCATTTTTCAACTAAGTGCCATGTTATACTAATTGAGTTAAAATGTCAATGTAGTTATGATTTAGATCCGGCCTTTGAAAACATGATAAATAACATCAAATCAAAAAGGAAATATCAAATATAGGCAAATAATGTTTAATTAGTTTAATAAACTAGCCTCAAAAAAAAAAACTAAACAAATTCTAAGAAATCAATGTGAGGGTATGAGTTAAAAAACTTCGGTGGAAATATTTGTTTCATCTAAACAAAAAATGCTTACGTCCAAAGAATGATAAGAAGAACCAGAAGCATACATAAATGTGGCAATTGCTGGAGGAGGATTAGGAGCATCTGAGATGTCCGTGAAAGAGTTATTCTGGAAACCTCTTCTTGTATAAAAAAGGATAATGTTAAAAGAAGAAAATCTTTGATAACAAGACAAACTAAAATCCTTACAAAATATATACGAGTGCTCAACTCGAAGGGATCATACATGATCAGAGTTTGATTCGTACTAAAAGTCATGTTCTACCGTATAGTAGGAACTGAACTACTTAAAGAATTGTTTTTAAGAGATCTGCACAATGATATAGTTGTAAAGTTCAAAGAGATCACAAGAAGTACAGCGTGATTGATTCCAAGAAATTACTTATTGACTAAATAATTTTTTAAGACAGCCTACTTCTAGTATCAAACTTCTCTGGCTTTTAAATCATACTGACGTCCTCCTATATATTGACTCAGAAATTACAAGTTTACAGCAGCAGTTTAAGATGAAATGTAAAAGCAGGTACATTGCAAAAAATTGCTTTTTCGACATGCATTTGATGTATTTGGCAAAACAGAAACTCTAGAACTGAACGTGAAATGTGTGATCAAGTGCTAAATATGGTGCAAATCAGAGTTATAAGATTAAAATAAAACAATTATCTGAATTAAATATATGAAAACATTTGTAAAGAGTGTATATAAAAGGTCTTCCCAGAGGCATTGTTTCTCGATCCTGCATGTTGGGCATGGGCAGCATTGCATCAGACTTTTGTTCAGGTGACGGTTCCTTGTCACATTTTTCTCTGTAGCTATTTTAATTTGCTGATTCTGTCCTTCAAAGAACAATGAAACATTTTCAGATGGTGGAAGATATATTAGGGATCAGGTTTTAGCATTCTTACCTTCCTTTTCGGTAGCAGTTTTTTTTTCAATTGAAGATGGTCGCTCCTCAAGATATGATCCTTTTGGGTCTTATAGTGCGACTTACACATTAAGAACAAAACATTTACATTATTGTTTTCACTCTCAGAGCTTTATTTCGCCTTCTTTTTCATCATCAGACGACCTTGCAAGAAGGAAAAATCTTCTAGTTTATCTCTTTGGACTTCAGCAACTTGTATTCTTTTCACGAATTAATGGTACTTGATATAATGTGTTGAGACCGATGCAAGTAGTCTTGGAAACAGCAGATCGAACTGGATAATAATACTACAATTTAAGGGTAATTTCCAGCAATTTAATGCATGTACCTAACACAATTGAAATTAGAATTAGTGTTTCATTCCATGTATTTTGGGTTTTCGGCGTATAATTCAAATATGCACTTTTGATTTGTCATCCTAAGAAAGCGGTTACTCCATATCCAAAAATACAAATCCATCAACTGTTCCATTCTACCACATTACCCATGGATATGGAATCATTTAGGCCACTTGACTCAATCTCAAAAAATCTATTATATTTAGAATCTCTTTTTTTTAAAGAAAAATAGGATCTTCACTAATTTATATTTAAAAAATAGTAAAGAATTATTAAAATTTATTATGTTATATAGATTTATAAGCATATCTAATACACACAGAGCCGACCAAAGAATTTCCATGCCCTATCCCATTATTTGTTAAGAAAAAAAATTCCTTCAAAAATACATACTTCATAATTTAACCACTGCCAGATTCAAACCTAACTCAACCGCTAATAAAAGGCATGCTACACCCATTTGACCTCAACTTCAATCAATGAATTATGTTCACAACATATATTACATAATGAAAAATTGTTTAATGCTCAAAAGTATATGACTGCTTTGTAATTGTACCATTGGATGCCTTTTATACTTAATTTTGTGTTTGCATTTAGTAACTGAAACGAAAATTTGTTACTACTGGCAATGATCAAATATATTTTTGTATCTGTTCTATAAACTAAAATTGAATTTGTATTTTACTGTTTTTACTCTTGGAGTTGAAAAAAAAAGTAATAATAGGATATATGCATTTTTTTTCCTTTCTCCTCTTTATTAGTGTGGTTCTAAGGGCACCCCAAAATGTTCTTTCTAATACCGCAAGTAAAAAATAAAACTCATGCTTCCTAATACCGCATTACCTCTCCATTTGAATCTCTCACTCAATCGTTATTCGCCGAACTAATCACATACACAGCTAATCTTAAAACCATAATCCCTATTCTCTCTTAAACGTTGTATTCTTCACGTCTATCAGAAGGATATGTTATACATTGCACACTAAACAGAAGAATACGACGACACCATAAAAGTCCTTGTTCCTTTTGTTCTTTTTTTAACACTTACTTTATCATTCGCTATCATTGTTATGTTACTAATGGTAAATTTACTAACATATGATACCCAGGAAATACTGAGGTCAACATCAAGTTAGTCCTAAATTTATTGTAAATGTTTTATAACTTATCAATATAAAATATCAATGTTTATATCCCTAGCATCAAGTTGGAAATCATTCCAGCCAGCTTAGTTTAAAAAAAATAGCAGTTCAACTTCAAACGGCAATTATGTGTATAGTAACTGAACAGAGCTTACCTTGCATGTGTATTTTTTTGACAGTTTGATCGCTCATTCCTACCGAACAGGAATGTAAATTACGGTGCTTAATTACCGAACAGAGGTAAAATATACGGTGTTTTTACACCGAACAAAATGCAAGTACTACTAATATTTCACATGTTCGGTGGGTGCCCATTGCATTACACAGTAAAAATCATTTTTTACCCTCAATTTTTTACTCTCAGTACTACTAACTGTTCACTTGCGTTAGGATTTGATTAACGAGGATGAGATGAAAAGAGATGGTCGAATTAGCTTGTTTAGGGTTTTTGAATGAACGAGAGACGTAGCGAATTGAAGTTGAGAGGAGAGGCAGGTGGTAGCCCCTAATTTTTAATATGTGATACTTAGAAGAGTGGTATAATATTTTTTGTGGTATTTTTTAGTTATGGTATTAGGAAGCACACATTGGGGTGTCCTTAGCACCAAACTTTTATTATCAATAATCCTGAGTGTAATATTATATTTCCTGATTTAGGTTTGCAGCTAGTTCATCTGTGTTTAGTTAAAATGACTGGAAATTTATAAGAGCATTCCCAACGCTGGTTGGATGGATTTGTCAAATCCATCCAACCAGCAAAGCAACTCAGTAACTCACCCCAACGGGTGAGTTGCTTTGGGTACCTTATCCGGCTTTTATAAAGCCGGATAAGGTATCACCTGGATTGCAATCGGACAACCGTCCGATTGCAATCCGTGGTGTGGTGTGGAGATTAATCCACACCACACCTCTTATCCGGCTTTTTAAAAGCCGGATAAGAACCATAAAAAAAAAAAAAAAACCCAATGTATTTAAAGATGGAAGGCTATAGGAGAGAGAGGAGCGGGAAGGGAGCAACGGCTATTAAAATAGCCGTTGCTGTCTTTGCCGGCTAATTTAAAGCCGGCTAAGGGGGGGAGAAATAATTCAACCCCCCCTTAGCCGGCTTTAAATAAGCCGGTTAAGGTGGAGGAGGACTCCACCTTAACCGGCTTATTTAAAGCCGGCTACCTTTAGCCGGCTTTAAATAAGCCGGCTAAAGGTGGTTGCCAAAGCAACCAACCCGGTTGCTTTGGCAACCTTGGGGGTTGCCAAAGCAACCCCCAAGTGGGCAACTGACCCCGCGTTGGGGGTCAGTTGCCCACTGACCAACCCCGCGTTGCGGTTGGTCTAATATGTGAAAATAAGGATAACCTCAATCTGATAGTCCCTTATTAGGTAAATATATAATTAAATATTCATACAAGTAAATATATTAACCAAGGAATAATAAAATGTTATGCACCTGAGAATTAACTTCAGAAACATGCATTGCGGTGTTGGATGTATCAGTACTTGCTTTCTTGTATCTCTCAATTGTCTGTTTCACACTGCATGCATAATTTTTTCAACATTTGATTAATCCTTGTCTTTCAGTCGGAGAATATTAGAGATCATATCAAGCAAGAGCTTTCACTTCCACTATCAGTTTAAGTTAACAAAGATTGAAAAGAAACCATACAGTCGTGCAGTTGATTATGTTTCATAGTATAAGAAATATCTTTGCTAGCGTTAAAAACTTATGTGCACTCTTCTTTGATGCTAACTGACATTAAAATGAACTGTCCATTGAGGAATCTTTTATGTTTGCTGTCGTCATAAACCTGCTATGTATCTAATGCAAACTAATGCTAGGTTGATTGAAATATGTGAAGAAAAATGTCAAAGATATAACATTATTCGTGATATGTTCATTATTAACACCAATTCATCAAGTTATACAACAAGGCTTAATTTCAAAGCATGACTGGAGGTTGCCAAAATAGTTGTATTTCCGGTAAAGTAGATTTATGTGTATTTTCTGTAAAATATTCGTAAATTCTTAAATGCACAAGAAAAATTAAGAATAAAAGATTTGTTCAGAGATAAATACAATTTAACCATTACAGACCATTTCGAATAGATCATAGGAAATAAGTTAACCATTACAGAATCAAAACAGAAACCAATTAAAAGGGAAAACAAACCTAAATCAATAATTTCATTGAGTCAAGGACAGTTAAATAATTCAGTCGTTACGAAAGATTTAGCAGACGAATGAAAATTCGTAGGATGGATTGAAAAAAAAAAGAGACACAAAACCCTACTCTGAAATTGGAAATCAGACGAACAGACAATTCAAAAATCATAAAATGGAAAGCGAGAAAGATGTTACCGGGAATACTAAAGAAGATGGAAATCAATTCACCGTTGGTGACCAGGTTGAGATGCGAGCGGAAATTTTTTTTCCGTGTGGAGAAATTGGGAAAGAGGGGGGTTGAGCAGACCTGAGTATGGATGGTGAAAAAGGACGTAAATTTGAAATCTAAGGCATTGGCTGATAGCTTATCTAGCAGTTAAGAAACTAAGATATTAGAGGCGTGGATTGCTGCAAGGGGCAGCTATTGTTTTGCTTTTCACCTTCCAATATAAATATCAAAATAAGCAATCTAAAAATAGTGTTGAATAAAATAAATTCATAAAAATAAAATGATTGGAAGAGGTAAAATTCAATGACTTCCCTTAAATATTATGAAGAAGAAAAAAATACAGTACAATTGTCATTTTGTAGGGGTGATTTTGTGATTATTACCTCTTAATTATTTTATAGTAAATATTAGCTAATCAATACAAACTAGTGATTATTTACTATTAATAGTAATTATTTATTTTTTATCATTAGTATACTATTTTGAACATTAATTATTTAAAATTTATTTTTACTTACCGATTACTTATTAACAACATAACAGCAAAATATTTTACAAAAAATAAATATAACTATCCTTTGCAAATCCCTTGAAAATCTGCTTCAAAATATATTAGACGGTAATCTGTCTACATTTGCAACGGAATTTAGCGATGAAATAAAAATGACGGTAAAGTGCTGCAAGTTGCAACGGTTTAGCGACGAAAAACAATAGCTGACGGTAATAATTTAAAACAAGCGAAAATAAACAATCCTAGATATTATCCCTTACATATTCCACGAAAATCCGTTGCTAATCTTGCAACGGAATTTTCCGCTGCTAAAATCTGCAGCAATTTACAGCTTTTCTTGTAGTGATTAGAGATTGAAGGGATTTTGATTTGTTTTATTTTCGTGAAATCCTAAATCTCTATAGGCATAATCAATTCAGATTCATACTACAAACTATAAAAATTAGGTAAACTTAAAGAATCTCACTTACGGTACAGACAGAGGAAGAAAACTGTGAACAAACCTAATTTGATTATAACCTCGCACATTATGTAATTCTTTCTCCTATAAAATTATATATATGTAAGAAGTAATATAGAATCATATGCACATATAAAATCTAGATCCAATGATTCTAAATAGAAATATGATAGAATATAGGGAGAAGAAGAACTAACATGCACCAAGACTATATCTAAAATAAAGACGAGGGAGAGAAATGATGGAGGTAGAGAGCTAGTGTTGACCATCTTTTTGGCAAAAGCCGTCACAACTCAAGAACAAAGCCCTTTCCCTATCAGATATCGGCCTGAAACTTATAGAACCAACTTTCATTTTGGGTCGATGGATCATTCGTCAACCCATGGTAGCTCTTAAACAAAGACAGTGTCCTTCTAAAGAAAAGATTAAACTAGTCGGTTGAGTCAACGATAGACCGACCGACCAGTTCTTGAAAGAACAGATCGGGCTGAAATACTGGAGTTGAAGTGTCTAAGTAAAATTATCTCCTACAGTATCAAATCAGCATAATGATCGAAGCCAATTATACACTATCAAATGAAGTCCTATTCTCAAGGATGAAGCAGCAGATAAGCCTTGACCAGCACTTCTTTTCATACGCCAAGTATTCAACACCATGTATGCCACATATTTCGAGGAAGAACTATTCATAAGCAGTACCAGATCTCGCCGCCTACAGCTACTCAACAGGATCGAGCTCCACGTGTTAAAGCCCAAAATGAAAGTATGCCACGCTGCATGCAAATTTGGCCCACTAGCTCGTCTATAAATACAACTACCTCCAGAAATGGAAAGGGATTTGAAAATCTCCCAAGAACAACCTCTTGTTTGGCTTAGCAAGAATAGTATGTCATATTTTCTAAATTCAACACAAGGATTTTTTGTATTGACTCCTTCCTCTCTTTACTTTCCTCATAGAAAACAACCACTGTAACTTGTAATCAACAACATAAGCAAAGATTATAGAGTGGACGTAGGCTTGGATCAACCCGAACCACTATAAAAATATTGTGTCTTCTTGTTTATTTACATTTTCTAGCATTTCCGTGATTACTTTCCATGTGTGGTTAACGCACGTTGGGGGTTAACCGTCACTAGACCAACTTTTGACACCAACACTTTTGGCGCACCAGGTAGGGGTCGAACCTTCGGCTACTCTTAAGGAAGCAGTGATAAAACGGAAGAAGGATACAACGCCTTCTCACTCTCAATCTCGATCTGCTGACATAGCTGGAACAGTAGCAACGGAGGCGATCCATGAGGCTTCCTCCAATGAAGGCCCCTCCAAATATCTCACTAGGGACGAGATAAATAAAGTTTTGGCCGAATTGAAAAATCAGATAACACACATTCCAGTATCATTTTCTGTATCGGGTGAAGTTAGGGCAACAACTGATCTTCGGTCTACTGAGGCCCAACCGCAGATAGGTCCACATCTTTGCTTCCTCCTTATTCAACTTCACTTCCTGATTGGCCAGTGTTAGGATCATCACTTCCAGCGTTAAATGGAGCTTTGGTAGCTGCAGATTCTCAGGTCAGCCATGGCCAAATTCTGAACCAGTCGACCGTCTTGAATCCTCCCTGGGGATCAACTCAAACTCGACTCCCTGGACAAATAGCTTGCGAACTAGTGGAACCCTTGGGTCAACCAGAACATGGATCGATGCAACTCCCGGTTTGACCAAACGTCATACAGCAAACCCCTCTTATGCAGCCACACGTACAGCCTTCCCAGCTTGCTGATCCAAGGAAGGCTGGGGGCAGCAACCCTCTGTGTCACCAAGACCACTCTACCATAATGGTTCCCAGTGTGACAGAGGGGAAACGCTACTGTAAACCACTCTAACATCGCCCTAAGCGGAGGCAATGCCGAGCCTCGGATGGACACCACTCACCTGGAACGATCTGGCCTACCGCCATGGGTATGGTTCATACTAATACTTGGTTTAACAAGGCAGCTCCAGCTACTCCTAAATCAAGGCTGAAAGCTGGGGATCGCCTTCACTCAACTCTTGGAGGACGAACTAAACCAACCCTATGACTCAGGGTATGCTTCCACCTAGACCTAGTACTGGGGTTGTCACCGATGTCCCCAAAGCAGAATTGGATTCGTGGAAACAACTCCTCGAGGATGGAAGTCAGATTGCAAGTATCATTAAACACTTCACCAGAGGCAACACTTCTCACCAGGATCTGGATTACATCCATTGAAGTCCATTCACACGGGAGATCAGGAACTTTCGAAATCCACCTGACTTCAAGCTTCTGGTCCTGGAGCCCTACAACGGTAGGACCGACCCGACCACACATCTCATGCGATATATACGACACATGGAAGTACTATCAGCATCGACCAATGTCATGGCCAAGTGCTTCCCGCTCTTTCTCACCGGCATAACTGGCATGTGGTTAAGACAGCTAACAACTGAATAATCAGCAGCTGGAACATGCTTGTCACTCGTTTCATCGAGCAGTTCAGAGTTCATATCTCTCAACCGTAGAGTGTCATGTTCCTTTCATCCATCAAGAAGCGGTCCGGCAAGACCCTAGCTCCTTCTTAGAAAAATTCAACGCATCCATAGCATTAGTCGATCGACCTGAGCCATCGATGGTGCTTATGGTCGCCATAGTCGGTGTTCAAAGCCGATCTGAATTCAGGATCTCTCTAACTCGAGATTCCCCCAAAGACATCAAAGACTTCTATGCTAAAGCAGATAGACTCCTCCGTCAAGAAGACCTCTACATCGAGATGGAAAATCTCGAAGTACTGGTTACAAAAGATGGAGTCTCGTCCAATACCAATGGCCAGAGCAAAGGGAAGGGGAAAGCCTCGGAGAAGAACGATCGAAATGTACAATCCCAGGGAGAAGAAAAGTATGATCGATACACCGAGCTCAATTCCTTTCTGCTAGGCATATATCTCGACATACGAGGATCTGTATCTTTTCCAAATCCTTCCAGGAAGGAGCCGACCCAATGAGAACTCGATTCAGGAAAGCACTGCATGTATCATAATATGGCAGGTCATGGCACCAATGAATGTAGGCATTTGTGCGATCTCATCGAGTAAAGGGTCAGACGTGGAGAGCTAACCGAATTTTTCAAAAAATCTGTATTGGCCATGTTGCCACAATCTTCTTCCCAAGCTCCTTAGGTCGGTCCCCGAGCTCCTCGAAACGGAAAGGACCCGGAGCCTAGCAGTCGTGGCATCATTATCAAATGTTCTGGTTTAGATCATTGTGGATATTTCCTAGGATATAAGAAATGTACTTTTATTTTTTTATTTTCCAATAATATGGTTGTGTTGAAGTACACATGTACGGGGCTAGGATTTAATCCCTAAGCGTACTCTGGATTCAATGACCGACCCATTAGGATTTACTTTAATTTCTGTATAAGCTCTTTAACGACAATAGAATTTCTTTCTTGAACATGGATTATGTTTGATCAAATCAAGCACCTTGTCAGGATTTGATAGGATCCTTAATCTAAGCCGGGAATGGTTAATGCCTACCAACCCAAGTACGGTCATTGCTAGCCACCATCTCTAAACCGAGCATGGTCAACGCCCGCCATCATACCTACACAATCTCCTTAAGTCGAGTATGGTTAATACTCGTCCCCTTTTATTATTAAGTCGAGTATGGCTAATGCTCGTCAACATCCTTAGTATGAGTATGGTTCAAACTCGCCCCACTCTCTTAAGCCAAGTATGGTTAATACTTACCAACTTTATTAAGTTGGGTATGATTGATACTCGCCAGTTCTGCAAAACCGAGCATGGTTTATGCTCGTCCTTTAGGTATGGATAATACCAATACTCTAATCGTCAAGATATTAAAAACTTCTTTCTCCCAGTATGAGTATGGATAACACTCGATCCAAACCTTGTCAAGATTTAACAAGTAAAAGCTATTAACTCAAGAGTATGGTTTATACTCGTTCTCTAGGTATGGTTTATACCCACACTATAAAACCGAGTATGATTTATGCTCCTAGGCTAGTTCTTTGCAGGTATCATTTAATTGTCGGATCCCGGTTCTTCTACTTCAACCAAGATCGACTCAAAATGATTGATTTTTTTCTGGCAATCGCAACCTTTCGGCCTTAATATGATCACTCAGATGATTGTTGGCTTTCCGGCCTTAATACGATCCTCAGCAGTCGTCGGTTTTCTGGCCTTAATACAATCGTCGATCGTCGGTTTTATGACCTTAATATTGTTCGGCGCAGCCATGGCTTTCTGAAATTCTATTACTCAAAGATCCAACACACAATTCCTTTTCCCAAGAATATATGTTTCGGAGGGCAAAGTGTTGACCAGTGTAACAACCCGGAAATCCGAGCCAATTTTAATTTTTTATTTTGGCGATTTTAATGAATTTTGAATATTTAAAATGAATTATTTTAAATAATAACGACGAGAAATTTATTTTGAATAGAATTAGAATGTATATATTTATTTGAATCGACGTTAGAATATAAATAATTATTTTAAATTATAAAAGGAATTGAAAATGGCGTGGTAGTTTGAAATTTCGATTTCGAATTTTAAATGAATGTACAGGATTCAAAATAAACCAGATTTTAGCGAAACCAAAAATATTAGAATCTATTTGAAGATATCTTTCCAACAAATCCGAAAAATTGAAATTTCATAGCGGAGATAAAAAGTTATGCCCAGTTGAAATTTCAGAATAGTCGCTATGGAATTCTGGCCCTTATAAATGGAAATTTTGCAAACGACCTCGGTTTTCGACGAAACCACTTTTGTTGGATTCGGGATGCCAAGTTATTGCTAGATTCCAAAATTCATAATTTTTAGAATCAATATGTGAGCGTGGCGAATGAAAACGTGTTTTAATAGTTTCAGTCAATTCTGATCGACCACAAAATGGCCATTTTTCAAACGGTCTCAGAATTTGATGAAATTAGTTTTGTTAGAACCGTATCATCAATACGAAGCTAGAAAATATTTTTTGTGAATTTTTAGAGTCAGTATGTGGCCCCGGTAAATTGAAATGTGCGTTCAAAATCAATATATAGATTTATATTTTGATTTTGACGGAAACTGATCGAAACGGTCGAATCGGCTTGCCGGACATATCCCATTGTGTTCGGAATAGGGGTAATTAACTATGAGCGATAGTCGTTGGGTCTCGTTTGGTGGTCGAATGAAAAGTCAACATTTTTGAAATAAAAATAAAATAAAATAAATATTATACATATATTCTCTCTCACCCTCTCCTCTCTATATCGTTCAACAGAAAGAAAAAAACAAAATGAAAACCGCAACACAGCCATCCCCCCCCCCCCCGATTCAGCGTCGCCGCCGCCCTGGTGGCCACCGCAACCCCCCTCGCCTCCCCCTGGCGCATCTCTTCTCCCCTTCCTCCCTCTCTCCCTCCTCTTTCCTCTCTCTATTTGGAAGCTCCACGCCCTAGAAACCCTAGCCGCCACCCCCTGGACCTCTGACCACCGCCATTCCACATCTTCACCCCCACCACAGCCGGCGCCCCCCCTCCCCCGCCACATCCTCCGACCATCTCAGTGCCGTAGGTCCCCTCCTCCTCATAAAAATCCGATTTTTACCGCCTCCGCTGTGTACATTTCAGTCCCCGAGATGTTTTAGCTCTTCCCTGAGCCTCCTCCGCCACTCCGACACCCCAAGTGAGTTTTATTTCAATTTTTATTCACTTAGGCGATTAAAAATATGATTTTTACATTTGATTTTAAAGTAAAAAATGTGATTTTTTTATTGCATACGACATTTATAAAATGTGGTTTCTATTTATAGACTAGCGTAGTAAGAATTAGATTTTTATATTTAGAAGGAATATATTTTTAAAAGGGAAGTTTATATTTTTAATAACAAAAAGATTTGATTAAAGTTATGATTTTTATATATGAAGCGAAATAAAAATTCGATCTTTATCATGTAGAAGGTATAAAAATATGATTTTTATATACCAGAGAATATAAAAATGTGATTTTTATATGAGTGGCGATATAAAAATATAACCTTTATTAGAAGAGCGATATAAAAATATAATTTTTATTATGAACTTAGTGTGATAAAAATATGATCTTTATTATATGAACATCATTGTAAAAATAGAATTTTTATCTATATAGTAGCGGTGTAAAAATAGAATTTTTGTCTATATAGTAGCGGTGTAAAAATAGAATTTTTATCTATATAGTAGCGGTGTAAAAATAGAATTTTTATCTATATAGTAGCAGTATAAAAATGCGATTTTTTATCCATACAGCGTAGTTATAAAAATGTGTTTTTTATATACATAGCAACGATATAAAGATGCGATTTTTATATATGTAGTGGATACGGATGACGAAAGTGATAAAGGGCAAGCACGGCGAAGATTCCTACATATGAAGAGTCGCGGTGAATTGGTTTAGCTAGTCGGTTAGAACTTCTCACTTTAAATCTTGTTTTCTAGTTAAAAATATATACTAGGATGCAGACGGTGCTTAGTAGCACCCGACACTCGTCGTCCACAGACCACGGACGACTTGTTTGATTTTGTGTGGTGAAAATTGATTGTGATGTGAAATAGAAGGAAATATATTCATGTGCTGAAATAAATTATTTATCGTTAAAAATATAAATTTAACGTGAATGTGAATAAATAAATATTCATTTACAAATCAGACGATTTGTTTATGTACACCCATTTAAAGGATATTGATTGGGGCGATAAATTTTACACATCGCCCAACTACACAAATAAAAATCTATGTTTGTTGATTTGAAACCCCACACGGGTGTTGGGGTGATATTTGGTGTACACTAATCCCAATTATTAAGTTGTATGTCGATCGATTGGTCGACAGACTGTGTAAGCGTTGATTATTTATATTTAATGCTTATGCAGTTGTGTGTTGCACTTTGGATGATGGTTGATTATTTATCGTTGCTATTATATACGTTTGTTGTATGGAATCCATATAATTAACATTATATGGTAATTGATTGGGCTTCATTCCAATTTGGAAAATAAATAATATTATAAAATAAAGATTCATGTGTGGAATAGAATAAATAGTCATGTGTTGATGACTCATGTGTTGAGAATATTCATGTGTTGAAAAAAAAAATCATGTGTTGAAACTTATCATGTGTTGAACGAAATATTTTATAAAATATATTAAATAACAAAAATAGTCATGTGTTGACAATACTCATGTGTTGACAATACTCATGTGTTGAGAATATTCATGTGTTGAAGAAAATATTCATTTGTTGAATAGAATAACGAAGTTATTGAAATATATAAAGTTGTTTTGATTAGAGATGTGCCATTTTGACGCGAACGATATTTATATCGATTATATTCGTTTTTATAATAAATATCGAAAAAGAAGTGATTTCAAAATATAATGTTTTGAAACTATTATCATTTATATATTAATGATACGAAATATTCAATTTAGATTTGAAATTGAATATGAAGTTGAATTTGTTTTGAAAACGAATTTAAAACGATTTGTAAAATACGTTTTGAATTGAAACCGACGAAATATATATAATATATATTATGTATATTAATGGCCTGAATAGAACGCGCCGCGCCACGGCAGTTCGCGAATTTCGACCATTGACTTCGAGTTGACGTTACGGGAGATCCAACCGTCGGATTCTCCTGAAACCGGAATCGTTGGGTTCGTATCGAAAAGAGCTTTCCAATGAATATTAGAAATTTGAAATCTAATGGTTGGACTTGGAATTATGTCCAAATAATATTTGGAAAAGGTCGTTGTAAGTGCAGTTCGACGACCGTTATTGGAAATCGACTGAACGGGCCTTGATAAAATTATTAAAAATATTAATAATTTGTGTAAAATCATAATATATGAATTGGAACGAAATAGGATGAAAAATTTCACATTTGAAAGGATAAAAAAATATTTTTATCGAAATGAACTAGTTTTGAACTAGAATTATAATCAAATATTTTTGAATAAATAAATTGGATTTGAAGTGGTTTTAAAATAATCAGAATTTCCAATATACGAATTGGAATGGATTTGAATCGAAATTATCTTCGGAATATTTCGATGTTGGATTTCGTGATTATACAGATATGGTGGTGGAAATTTGAAAGATATATTTATATCGTTATTTCCAATACGATATTTGTTGGTTTCAGAATTTGATATTGAATATAAGCCGATATATTTTCTATTCAAAGACTTGTATTTAATATCAAATGGGATTTTGGGTTCGTCGTGATTGGTGTCTTAAATAACACTGTTCTTGGACCAAGTTTAGAAAAGAATAAATCTTTTAATTAAGATTTAGTGAAATTGTCCAGTTAATTAGTATTTAATTGGAATTGAATTTAAATTGGTTTTTGGGGTTTATCGGGAGCGGTGTTTTGAATAACACCTGTTCTTTAACCCGATTAACAATGAAAAGTTATTTTGGGTTTATCATGAACTGTGATTTAAGATGACATTGGTTCTTTAACCCAGTTAAAGACAGGATATTGATTTTTGGAAAGATTAAAACTATGTGGAGTTTTAAGGAATCTTTAATTAGATTAAAGTGATCGAGAATGGAGCATCACCAGTTTTGCTCCAAAGCGATAGTTAAATCTTTAATTAGAATTGAACGTGAAATGGTAATTAATATTTACCGATAACACCGTGGTGTTAGATATGGAATATTACCAGTTTTGCTCCATGGGATGAATAGGTTGGGATTGGGAAATAAAATAAATGATTACTTCGGTGTGGTTCGCTAATCCCGACTAGTTTGGAAAACCTTAACACAGTTTGAAATGATATCCAAAGGAAGATTAAAGAATAAATTTAGAGGAATTTATCTTTGATAAAATTAATGGGAACCTTTCCCTAAGAATGTGAATATTTGAATAAAAGATTATTCTAAATTGGAATGAGGCGTATGTTGTGTTTGTGTAACACTTGTTTATTATATACGCGGGTTATTCGAAAAGGCCGGGTTTATACCCATTCTGAATAACCGATTCAACGATAAGTCGAAGATGAAGACGGTGGTTGAAGACCGGAGGTCTTCTCGTCGTTTGGATGATTATTGATGATCTTGATTGGGTTGTACACTCAAGAGGAGGGAATCAGTTGGTGATCATCCAGACGTACTTGGAGATCGATGGATATGCGAGGAATAAGGTCCCTCCAGTTTCGTTCAGACCTAGAACGAACTTGTAAATGGACTGTGTGTCTGACATTGGATTTTATTCTGTGTTGATTGATCTCTATTAAATATACATCTGTTTGGCGGCGAAGAATTTATTCTCTTTCTTAACGCCCTTCTCTGAGACGTACGAGCTCAGAGGTTGTATATCGATGGACATCAATCGCATGGCATTAATTGCCTGTGTGGCATGCCTAAGTGGCAGATGATCGAGGCTTCTATTGAAAAGTAAAGTCTTGTGGTTGATGATCAAAGCACGACCTATGTGGCATAGCTTTGTGTAGGGCGTTAATTCGCGAGCCTCACACCTCGGTATGAGTCAAAAACGGGATAGTGACTGCAGGGAGAGCACGGCGTTTCTTTCTAGCTACGAGTGATGTCAGTGACCTGCCAGCCCTGACATTTATATACTTTTTACTTGTGTGGTTGTTGGATGCGAGGCGCCTCAGATATAGGTCTGAAAGGACCGGGAAACGTGTGTTCAGGAATAATTAATCCTCAAAAGTAGGAGAGGACCGACCCTGAAGATCCAGGATCGCTGTGTGTGGTCCTGAGACATTTTCTAGAGTGTCTCGAATGGAGAGGAGCTTGCCCCTTGCCTCGACTCATGACGAAAATCCAATTTCCAATATGAGATATTTCGGTTTTATTTGTAGAGCCTAGTATGGCGACATGATATATGGTACCCATGCCGTCTATGATTGATATTTATGATTGAAATTGTTTTGACCCTATACACTTATAATAGTATCAAATGATTTGTTTTAAACGTACCAAGCATGTTTGTCTATTATAAGGGAAAACCCTATCCTCCGGCTTGTGTTGCGTTGTGTGATGGGACCTGGGTCTTATAATAGCTTCATTTTTCCAAAAATCATTGCGCTGTTTTGTTATATGCACTAGTGTTCTTGGGAGGAATCTCGTTCCGTGTTATACGGCGTAGTCCCTTGAATTACTCTCTTTTAAAGTAAAGTTTTAAATAACTGTTTTAGTTCTCACACCAGTCACATGACTGACCTGGAGTTTATTGTTTTAACCTAAACTCTGGGTGCCCCTATTTTCCACACGGGCAGCTAGTAGTTTTGGGTTTTGCAGATTTATATTCACAGGATCCTGGTTTACAGCTGGAATGATATTCGGAAAGCTCTGTATCCGTATATCTCCTTCAGTTGTGTGTTGTATTATTTTTCCGCTGCTATGCATTTAAATGTAATTTAAATCTCTGATATTTGTCGAATGTAATATTTATTCATACTCTGTATATTCTTGTATTCTGATGGAATTGTTGTAATAAACAATGAAATGTTCTTCTGTTTGCGTTCTGATTCGTCCTATCCTCAAAGTAATTCGTTCTTTCTCTTCTCTTCGGATATTGGGGAAGTTCGGGTCGCTTCATTTCGTATCAGAGCTTTGGTTTATAGAGCTCGAGAACAAGACACATTAGAACCATACGAAAGAACCCATCAGAGATTGGATTAGTAATATCCATTAAGAATAACTCGGTAGAGATGGGATCAGTAGTATCCTAGAACGAGTGTGAAGAGTATATTTTTAAAAATAAAAATTGAAAACAAGTTTTGTTCTGGAAATTTAAACCTTTTTGTACGTATTTGAATATTTTATTTGTATTGAATTTGGACAATCGAGTATATAAAGATTTTGCATATACGCGTCATGAACGTATATTCGAAGTTTTAATATACTGGATAGATATAGAATCACACTCTAGTCGCCCGGGGACAATTCTGATGATGATTGCAACATCATCAGTATTTGTGTTCGAGTTTCGAAAGTGGGATTTCTATATATTTCCATTAGACTGGTGTGATAACCAAAACTAGATAGGTTTATTGTTGTGATTTGGCATCAAAAACATGATTTTCTGTATATGTATCAAAATTATGAATTTGAAAAGATAATCCACTAATTGATTGATGGTTGTGTTGTTTGATTATTGGTTTCGTTTATTGAAATTTTGAACCATTTAGCCTAATGGAACCGAATATTGAACTGTATTGAAAAATGATTACAATTGCATGCATATACATGTATATCTATTGAATAGGTCATAGCAAGAAGGCTAGAGAAGAGGAATAAAATTGTTTGCCCGACAAATAGGTACATGTTTATTGTATTTCTTGGGGATTTGATGATTTTATGAGCCGATTGGCTAGCCGCTTGGCTTTTTCTTTTTCTTTTGGATTGGTGAGGGCCATTGAGGCTATTTGAAATATCCCGAAGCTCCCAGTGTAGGGGAAGTTATGGCGAAATTTTTAGAAAATTTAGGGTGTTAGCCAAATTTTTGAAGAATTTGAAAAGTTCTTAGAAACTGAAAAGTTGAAGAACTTAAGCCGTAAAGAAAATAATGGAAGTTGAGTTGGTTTGTAAAACAACTTTCAGCTTCGTTCCTTTTCGGGGACGAAAAGTTTTAAGTGGGGGAGATTATAACAACCCGAAAATCCGAGCCAATTTAAAATTTTTATTTTGGCGATTTTTATGAATTTTGAATATTAAAAATGAATTATTTTAAATAATAATGACGAGAAATTTATTTTGAATATAATTAGAACGTATATATTTATTTAAATCGACGTTAAAATATAAATAATTATTTTAAATTATAAAAGGAATTGAAAATGGCGCGGTAGTTTGAAATTTCGATTTCGAATTTTAAATGAATGTACAGGATTCAAAATAAACCGGATTTTAGCGAAATCAAAAATATTAGAATCTATTTGAAGATATCTTTCCAACGAATCCGAAAAATTGAAATTTCATAGCGGAGATAAAAAGTTATGCCCAGTTGAAATTTCAGAATAATCGCTATGGAATTCTGACACTTAAAAATGGAAATTTTGCAAACGACCTCGGTTTTCAACGAAACACTTTTGTTGGATCCGGGATGCCAAGTTATTGCTAGATTCCAAAATACATAATTTTTAGAATCAATATGTGAGCGTGGCGAAGGAAAATGTGTTTTAATAGTTTCAGCCAATTCTGATCGACCAGAAAATGGCCAATTTTTAAACGGTCTTAGAATTTGACGAAATTAGTTTTATTAGAACCGTGTCGTCAATACGAAGCTAGAAAATATTTTTTGGGAAATTTTAGAGTCCGAATGTGGCCTCGGTAAATTGAAATGTGCGTTCAAAATCAATATATAGATTTATATTTTGATTTTGACGGAAACCGATCGAAACGGTCACCCTCTCCTCTCTCTATCGTTCACCAGAAAGAAAAAAAAAACAAAATAAAAACCGCACCACAGCCGTCGCCCCCTCCCCCCCCCCCCCCCCCCGATTCAGCGCCGCCGCCGCCCTGGTGGCCACCGCAACCCCCCCACCCCGATTCAGCGCCGCCGCCGCCCTGGTGGCCACCGCAACCCCCCTCCCCCCCGCGTCTCTTCTCCCATTCCTCCCTCTCTCCCTCCTCTTTCCTCTCTCTATTTGGAAGCTCCACGCCCTAGAAACCCTAGATGCCACCCCCTGGACCTACGACCGTCGCCATTCCACATCTTCACCCCCACCACAGCCCCCTCCCCCCCTCGCCACCTCCTCCGACCACCTCAGCGCCGTAGGTCCCCTCCTCCTCATAAAAATCTGATTTTTATCGCCTTCGCAGTGTACATTTCAGTCCCCGAGATGTTTTAGCTCTTTCCCGAGCCTCCTCCGCCACTCCAACACCCCAAGTGAGTTTTATTTCAATTTTTATTCACTTAGGCGATTAAAAATATGGTTTTTACATTTGATTTTAAAGTAAAAATGTGATTTTTTATTGCATACGGCGTTTATAAAATGTGGTTTCTATTTATAGACTAGCGTAGTAAGAATTAGATTTTTATATTTAGAAGGAATATATTTTTAAAAGGGAAATTTATATTTTTAATAACAAAAAGATTTGATTATTATTTGATTAAAGTTATGATTTTTATATATGAAGCGAAATAAAAATTCGATCTTTATCACGTAGAAGGTATAAAAATATGATTTTTATATACTAGAGAATATAAAAATGTGATTTTTATATGAGTAACGATATAAAAATATAATCTTTATTAGAAGAGCGATATAAAAATGTAATATTTATTATGAAGTTAGTGTGATAAAAATATGATCTTTATTATATGAACACCGTTGTAAAAAAAGAATTTTTATCTATATAGTAGCGGTGTAAAAATAGAATTTTTATCTATATAGTAGCGGTGTAAAAATAGAATTTTTATCTATATAGTAGCGGTGTAAAAATAGAATTTTTATCTATATAGTAGCGACGTAAAAATAGAATTTTTATCTATATAGTAGCGGTGTAAAAATAGAATTTTTATCTATATAGTAGCAGTATAAAAATGTGATTTTTTATACATATAGCGTAGTTATAAAAATGTGATTTTTATATACATAGCAACAATATAAAGATGTGATTTTTATATATGTAGTGGATACAGACGACGAAAGTGATAAAGAGCGAGCACGACGAAGATTCCTACATATGAAGAGTCATGGTGAATTGGTTTAGCTAGTCGGTGAGAACTTCTCACTTTAAATCTTTTTTTCTAGTTAAAAATATATACTAGGATGCAGACGATGCTTAGCAGCACCCGACACCCGTCGTCCACAGACCATGGACGACTTGTTTGATTTTGTGTGGTGAAAATTGATTGTGATGTGGAATAGAAGGAAATATATTCATGTGTTGAAATAAACAATTTATCGTTAAAAATATAAATTTAACGTGAATGTGAATAAATAAATATTCATTTACAAATCAGACGATTTGTTTATGTACACCCATTTGAAGGATATTGATTGGGACGATAAATTTTACACATCGCCAAACTGCACAAATAAAAATTTGTGTTTGTTGATTAGAAACCCCACACGGGTGTTGGGATGATATTTGGTGTACACTAATCCCAATTATTTAGTTGTATGTCGATCGATTGGTCGACAGACTGTGTAACCGTTAATTATTTATATTTAATGCTTATGCAGTTATGTGGTGCACTTTGGATGATGGCTGATTATTTATCGTTGCTATTATATACATGTGTTATATGGAATCCATATAATTAACATTATATGGTAATTGATTAGGCTTCATTCCAATTTGGAAAATAAATAATATTATAAAATAAAGATTCATGTGTTGAATAGAATAAATAGTCATGTGTTGACGACTCATGTGTTGAGAATATTCATGTGTTGAAAAAAAAATCATGTGTTGAACGAAATATTTTATAAAATATATTAAATAACAAAAATAGTCATGTGTTGACAATACTCATGTGTTGACAATATTCATGTGTTGAAGAAATATATATTCATGTGTTGAAGAAAATATTCATTTGTTGAATAGAATAACGAAGTTATTGAAATATATAAAGCCGTGTTGATTAGAGATGCGCCATTTTGACACGAACGATATTTATATCGATTATATTTGTTTTCATAATGAATATAGAAAAGGAAGTGCTTTCAAAATATAACGTTTTGAAACTATTATCATTTATATATTAATGATATGAAATATTCAACTTAGATTTGAAATTGAATATGAAGTTGAATTTGTTTTGAAAACGAATTTAAAACAATTTATAAAATACGTTTTGAATTGAAATCGATGAAATAAGTATAATATATATATTATATATATTAATGGCCTGAATAGAACGCGCCGCGCCGCGGCAGTTCGCGAATTTCTACCATTGACTTCGAGTTGACGTTACGGGAGATCCAACCGTCGGATTCTTCTGAAACCGGAACCGTTGGGTTCGTATCGAAAAGAGCTTTCCAATGAATATTAGAAATTTGAAATCTAATGGTTGGATTTGGAATTATGTCCAAATCAAATTTGGAAAAGGTCGCTGTAATTGCAGTTCGACGACCGTTATTGGAAATCGACTGAACGGGCCTTGATAAAATTATTAAAAATATTAATAATTTGTGTAAAATCATAATATATGAATTGGAAAGAACTGGGATGAAAAATTCCACATTTGAAAGGATAAAAATATATTTTTATCGAAATGAACTAGTTTTGAACTAGAATTATAATCCAATATTTTTGAATAAATAAATTGGATTTGAAGTGGTTTTAAAATAATCAGAATTTCCAATATACGAATTGGAATGGATTTGAATCGAAATTATCTTCAGAATATTTTGATATTGGAATTCGTATTTCGTGATTATACAGATATGGTGGTGGAAATTTGAAAGATATATTTATATTGTTATTTCCCATACGATATTTGTTGGTTTCAAAATTTGATATTGAATATAAGCCGATATATTTTCTATACAAAGCCTTGTATTTAATATCAAATGGGATTTTGGGTTCGTCGTGAATGGTGTCTTAAATAACACTGTTCTTGGACCCAGTTTAGAAAAGAATAAATCTTTTAATTAAGATTTAGTGAAATTGTCCAGTTAATTAGTATTTAATTGGAATTGAATTTAAATTGGTTTTTGGGATTTATCGTGAGCGGTGTTTTGAATAACACCTGTTCTTTAACCCGATTAACAATGGAAAGTGATTTTGGGTTTATCGTGAACCGTGATTTAAGATGACATTGGTTCTTTAACCCAGTTAAAGACAGGATATTGATTTTTGGACAGATTAAAACTAAGTGGATTTTTAATGAATCTTTAATTAGATTAAAGTGATCGAGAATGGAGCATCACCAGTTTTGCTCCAAAGCGATAGTTAAATCTTTAATTAGATTTGAACATGAAATGGTAATTAATATTTACCGATAACACCATGGTGTTAGATATGGAGTATTACCAGTTTTGCTCCATGGCATGAATAGGTTCGGATTGGGAAATAAAATAAATGATTACTTCGGTGTGGTTCGCTAATCTCGACTAGTTTGGAAAACCTTAACACGGTTTGAAATGATATCCAAAGGAAGATTAAAGAATAAATTTAGAAGAATTTATCTTTGATAAAATTAATGGGAACCTTTCCCTAAGAATGTGAATATTTGAATAAAAGATTATTCTAAATTGGAATGAGGCGTATGTTGTGTTTGTGTCACACTTGTTTATTATATACGCGGGTTATTCGGAAAGATCGGGTTTATACCCATTCTGAATAACCGATTCGACGATAAGTCGAAGATGAAGACGGTGGTTGAAGACCAGAGGTCTTCACGTCGTTTGGATGGTTATTGATGATCTTGATTGGGCTGTACAGCCAAGAGGAGGGAATCAGTTGGTGATCATCCAGACATACTTGGAGATCGATGGATATGCAAGGAATAAGGTTCCTCCGGTTTCGTTCAGACCTAGAACGAACTTGTAAATGGACTGTGTGTCTGACATTGGATTTTATTCTGTGTTGATTGATCTCTATTAAATATACATATGTTTGGCGGCGGAGAATTTATTCTCTTGCTTAACGCCCTTCTCTGAGACGTACGAACTCAGATGTTGTATATCGATGGACATCAATCACATGGCATGAATTGCCTGTGTGGCATGCCTAAGTGGCAGATGATCCAGGCTTCTGTTGAAAAGCAAAGTCTTGTGGTTGATGATCAAAGCATGGCCTATGTGGCATAGCTTTGTGCAGGGCGTTAATTCGCGAGCCTCACACCTCGGTATGTGTCAAAAACGGGATAGTGACTTCAGGGAGAGCATGACGTTTCTTTCTAGCTATGGGTGATGTCGGTGGTCTACCAGCCCTGACATTTATATACTTTTTACCTGTGTGGTTGTTGGATGCGAGGCGCCTCGGATATAGGTCTGAAAGGACCGGGAAACGTGTGTTTAGGAATAATTAATCCTCAAAAGTAGGACAGGACCGGCCCTGAAGATCCAGGATCACTGTGTGTGGTCCTGAGACATTTGCTAGAGTGTCTCGAACAGAGAGGAGCTTGCCCCTTGCCTCGACTCATGACGGAAATCCAATTTCCAATATGAGATATTTCGGTTTTATTTGTAGAGCCTAGTATGACGACACGATATATGGTACCCATGCCGTCTATGATTGATATTTATGATTGAAATTGTTTTGACCCTATACACTTATAATAGTATCAAATGATTTGTTTTAAAAATACCAAGCATGTTTGGCTATTATAATGGAAAACCCTATCCTCCGGCTTGCGTTGCATTGTGTGATGGGACCTGGGACTTATAATAGCTTCATTTTTTCAAAAAGCATTGCGCTGTTTTGTTATATGCACTAGTGGTCTTGGGAGGAAACCCGTTCCGTGTTATACGGCGGGGTCCCTTGAATTACTCTCTTTTAAAGTAAAGTTTTAAATAACTGTTTTAGTTCTCACACCAGTCACATGACTGACCTGGAGTTTATTGTTTTAACCTAAACTCTGGGTGCCCCTATTTTCCACTCAGGCAGCTAGTAGTTTTGAGTTTTGCAGATTTCTATTCACAGGATCTTGGTTTACAGCTGGAATGATATTCAGAAAGCTCTGTATCCGTATATCGCCTTCAGTTGTATGTTGTATTATTTTTCCGCTGCTATGCATTTAAATGTAATTTAAATCTCTGATATTTGTCGAATGTAATATTTATTCATACTCTGTATATTCTTGTATTCTGATGGAATTGTTGTAATAAACAATGAAATGTTCTTCTGTTTGCGTTCTGATTCATCTTGTCCTCAAAGTAATTCGTTCTTTCTCTTCTCTTCGGAGATTGGGGAAGCTCGGGTCGCTTCAACCAGCATTTTGGAAAAAGTCGTCACAACTCAAGAACAAAGCTCTCTCCCACCGGATATCGGCCCGACACTTATGGAACCAACTTTCATTTTGGGTCGATCGATCATTGGTTGAACTAAGGTAGCTCTTCAACAAAGATAGTGTCCTCCTAAAGAAAAGATCAAACTAATCGGCCGAGTCATCAACAGACCGATCGACCCATTCCTAAAAGAACGGATCGAGCTGAAATATTGGAGCTGAAGTGTCTAAGTTATCCCCTGCAATATCAGACCAGCATAACTGTCGAAGCCAGTTATACGCAATCAAACAAAGTCCTATTCCGAAGGCTGGAGCAGCGGATAAGCTTTGACCAGCACTTGTTTTCATACGCTAAGTATATGACTCCACGTATGCCGCATATTTCAAGGAATAACCATTTATAAGAAGTACCAGGTCCCCGCTGCCTACAACTACTCAGCAGGATCGAGCTCCACTGGTTAAAGCCCAAAATGAAAGTATGCCATGCCACATGCAAATTTGGCCCACTAGCTTGCCTATAAATACAACTACCCCCAGAAATGGAAAGGGATCTGAAAATCTCCAGAGAACAACCTCTTGTTCGGCTTACCTAGAATAGCATGCCGTATTTTCTAAATTCAACACAAGGATTTTGTGTATAGACTCCCTCCTCTCTCTACTCTATTCATAGAAAAAAACCACTATAACTTGTAATCAACAGTATAAACAAAGATTATAGCATAGGCGTAGGCTTGGATCAAGCCGAACCACTATAAAAATATTGTGTCTTCTGTGTTTATTTACATTTTCTCGCATTTCTGTGATTACTTTCAATGTGTGGTTAACGCGCGTTGGAGGTTGATCGTCACTAGACCAACTTCTGACGTCAAGAGCTAGAGAAATGTGGGTTTAGATAGTTGACTAAACCTCTATTTATAAGTGCTATAATGTATGAAAATCGTCTGATGTAAATTATAAAATCTGAACCGTTTAAGTCACCCAAGAATAAATAGAGTAACTTAGCCTAAACAGAGCCATTACCCATGTCTGCAGGCTCAGGGTGGTCGACACACTCCCTAGAAGGGCCGTCGATCCCCTCCCCCCAAGGTCCAAGCGCAATAAATTTATTTCACTCACACATTTGGTTCATAATTAATTAGTAATTAATGTCATTGATTTTTTTTCAATTGCTTTTATGCGTTGCCCCCTCTTATACGTATATATACACACAACTTTGAATATGAATATGTAATATTCTTTTATGTTAATGGTACTTATTTTATTCCATGTTTATATATTTAATTTAAAATTAAAATATGTCTATTTATATATTATTTTGTTGTTCAAACTTATTATATACATATCTTTCACATTACAATAAATAAAATATGAAAACGGGCTAGAATCTTGCCACGAATACAATGGTAATATTTTCATGGTCCAATTTCCAAGTATAAAATATTGATATTTTTAGGTTATTATTTTTATCAATCATTAATTACTCTTAATTGAAATTTCGTTGTCTAACTAAGATGTATTTTACGGGGTGTTACATTTTCCCCTCTTAAAAGAGATTTCGTCCCGAAGTTTTTACAAAGAAGCAAAAAAACAAAATTTGCTCTAGAAAAAAGTTTTATAATCGAGTTATTTATTTACACATCCATAAAACAGCCATACTCAATGTGATTATGTATTGCAGACTCACTAAAGTGAGCTCAGTCCGAACAATGAAGTGTAATTTGTGATAATGTATGTATGCAAACATCCTGATATTCTATATGAGTGCTCGGTAAATTTGTGTTGTAATCAATTCCTATCATCCATTCTAGAAACCATAATGCAACCTTAAAATCCTAAAATTTCTAGGATACGAAATTTAAATTTTTCATGCTTTCCCTCGATTTTTTCTCCCTAATATACTCGAACCAATCTAACTCAATGTTGTAGAGTCTTATAGTTCCGTGTTGCATAATATCTATGGTGTCGCGAGACACCAAGGATTATGTCTTAGTCTCCATTTTTGGCTAGGTCATACCATTTTTTTTTGGCAGTGTTGACCGGTTTTTACGGTGACCCATAACACTAATTATTATAACATATAATAATTACAATGGTTATAGGTGTTTGGCGAATTGCCGAACTACTATCTGTTTTTATATGGAATGTCCATTACATAGGTCATTTATAGTGAGTCGTCCACTGTATCTATTCTAGATATTAGTACAAGAGCTAGCTAAAATACTAGTCTACTATAAACGTCACCACGTAGGGAGCATTACATACAGGACGAGCATGTAACAGTTTCAGATATCATTTGACATTGGTTAAATAAACCCTGAAATAACATATTACAACAATTACATTCTCATATTAACTGGCAAAAGATACTACAAGTACTCTGTAGAGACATGATATGTTGCCTAGAAAGGACAACTTCATTGACCTAGAGTCACACAAGACAACTGTACTAACCAACTTAGGACAAGGCCACATTGACCGTACCTCGAATTTGCATGAGGAGTGTACATATGTACATCACATAGTTGAGAAAAGCATCGCACAAAAAACCACCTACTCCATCAGAACAACACCAACTTTACCAGCGGATATGGAAACTGATTGAGCCAAATATCATGGGAGGGGGTGTGTGCAGAAACGGAAGCACCAGCGCAATAAACAACCAGGTTGGAGCAAAGCTTCCCATGTTAGCATTTTTAAGCAAGTTGCAGGAAGAGACACATGACTCATCCCCAGACCAATCTTATATCTGAATGATGTTAGAAGAGTTCATAGTTCAACCAAAATCATAAAAACAACCAAGACACAAACCCATTGAAGCGACCCGAAACTTCCCCGGTCTCCGAAGAGATGAGAAAGAACGAATTACTGTGAGGACAAGACAAATCAGAACACAAACAGAAGAACATTTCATTGCTATTACAACAATTCCATCAGATACAAGAATATGCAGAGTATAAATGAATAAATTACATTCGATAAATGTCAGAGATTACAATAAATTACATAGCAGCGGAAAATAATACAAAGCACAACTGAAGGTGATATACGGATACAGAGCTTTCCGGATATCATTCCAGCTATAAACCAGGATCCTGTGAATATAAATCTGCAAAACCAAAATTACTAGCTGCCCGTGCGGAAAATAGGGGCACCCAGAGTTTAGGTTAAAACAATAAACTCCAGGTCAGTCATGTGACTGGTGTGAGAACTAAAACAGTTATTTAAAACTTTACTTTAAAAGAGAGTAATTCAAGGGACCACGCCGTATAACACGAAACGGGTTTCCTCCCAAGAATACCAGTGCATAGAATAAACAGCGCAATGCTTTTTCGAAAAAATGAAGCTATTATAAGACCCAGGTCCCATCACACAATGCAACGCAAGCCGGAGGATACGGTTTTCCCTTATAATAGCCAAACATGCTTGGTACATTTAAAACAAATCATTTGATACTATAATAAGTGTATAGTGTCAAAACAATTTCAATCATAAATATAAATCATAGACGGCATGGGTACCATATATCATGTCGCCATACTAGTTCTACAATTAAAACCGCAATACACGTATTGGAAATTGGATTTCCATCATGGTGGCTCCTGATTCGAAAGATCGATCGCGTAATGCAATTCACCACGGCTTACGTCCCCACAAGAGAAAACACCGTCTGCACATCCGCACATTTGGGACCAGAGTACCACCGCGGCTTACGTCCCAGCAAGAGAAAACACCGCCTACTCTATATATCCCTGAGCACTAGGCTCATCTCGGTCGACCGAATCCACGACACAACTAAGGTGCCCATCCGCGAAAAAGCATACTGATCAAACCATCAGTTTACCACCATACCGGGGTGTGAGGCTCGCGGATCAACGCTATACACTAAGCCATGCTATATCAGCTGCGCTTTGATCATCAACCACCAAACTTTGCTTTTCAACAAAAGTCTGGATCACTGCATCTCAGCATGCCACACTATCAATCCATATCGTACCACTTATTTCTGCCAATATATAACCTCTGAGCTCATATGTATCAGAGAAGGGCGTCAAGCAAGAGAATAAATTCTCCGCCGCCAAACAGATATATATTTAGCAGAGATCAACAAATACAATATAAAGGAATACAATGTTGGACACACCATCCATTTACAAGTCCGTTCTAGGTCTGAACGAAACCGGAGGCACTTTCCTCGCATATCCATCCATCTCCAAGTACGTCTGGACGACCACCAACTATTTCCATCCTCTTGGGTGTACAGCCCAATCAGGATCGTCAGTAATTATCCGAACGATGTGAAGACTTCCGGTCTTCAACCACCGTCTTCATCTTCGACATATCGTCGAATCGGTTATTCAGAATGGGTATAAACCCGGCCTTTCCGAACAACCCGCGTATATTAAAACAAATGTTACATAAACACAACATACGCCTCATTCCAATTCAGAATATTCTTTTATTCACAAAATCACATTTTTAGGGAAAGGTTCCCATTAATTTTATCCAAGATAAATTCTTTAAAATTTATCCTTTAATCTTCCTTTGGATGTCATTTCAAACCAAATTATTTATTTCCAAACTAGTCGAGATTAGCGAACCACACCGAAGTAATTATTTATTTTATTTCCCAATCCCAACCTATTCATCCCATGAAGCAAAACTGGTAATACTCCATACCTAATACTATGGTGTTATCGGTATAATTAATTTCCATTTCACGTTCAAATCTAATTAAAGATTTAACTATCGCTTTGGAGCAAAACTGGCGATACTCGATTCTCGCTCATTTCTAAATTTGATAATTTAGATTATAGATTCACATTTCAACCTAATTGCAGATTCGTTAAAACTCCTTTTACTGGGTTAAAGAACTAGGTGTTATTTAAAACATAGTTCTCGACAAACCCAAATCACATTCTATTTGTTATCGGGTTAAAGAACTAGTGTTATTTAAAACACCGTTCACGATAAACCCATTTCAAATCCAATCAAATATATTAGAAATTCCGATTATTTAAAACCCCTTTTTAAATCTAATTTATTTATTTAAAAACAAATCGGGTTTTAAATTTAGTTCAAACTAGTTCATTTCGATAAAAATCCATTTTTATCTTTTCAAATATGGAGTTTTTCACCCCAATGTTTCCCAAATCATTTCTTATGATTTTACACAAATTATTGATATTTTTAATAATTTTATCAAGGTTCGTACAGTCGATTTCCATCAACGGCCATCGAACTGCACTTACAACGACCTTTTTCAAATTTGATTTGGATGTAACTCCAAATCCAACCGTTAGATTTCAAATTTCTAATATTCGTTAGAAAGCTCTTTTCGATACGAACCCAACGGTTCCGGTTTTAGGAGAATCCGACGGTCGGATCTCCCGTCATGTCCGTTTGAAATAAATGGTCGAAATTCACGAACTGCCGCGGCGCGGCGCGTTCTATTTAGGGCATTATATTATATATATAATATATATTTCGTCGATTACTATTCAAAACGAATTTTATAAATAGTTTTGAATTTGTTTCAAAAACATTTCAACCTTTATTTCAAATTCAAATCAAAGTTGAATTTTTCCTTATAAATTTGTTTTAACATTCATTTCTATTCAATTCAAATATTAATTTAATTTGAATTCATTTCATTTCGCTTTCAATTCAATTTGAATTCGTTTCCAATTTAATTCGATTTCAAAGTCGTTTTCTATTCGATTCAATTCAAATTGGTTTTCTATTCGATTCAATTCAAATTGGTTTTCTATTCGATTCAATTCAAATTTGTTTTCTATTCGATTCAATTCAAATTCGTTTTCTATTCGATTCAATTCAAATTTGTTTTCTATTCGATTTGAATTCAATTTGTTTTCTATTCAATTTAGTTCGAAATCGTTTTATATTCAATTCATTTCGAAATCGTTTTATATTCCATTCATTTCGAATTCCACTTCAAAATATTCGGTTTCGAAATCACTTTTCAATATTCATTTTAAAATGATTAAAATCAATATAAATATCGTTCACGTCAAAATGGCGTAAATCTAATCAACACGGCTTCATATATTTCTATTTTCAAACATTCTATTTCAAATTCTATTTCAAATATTTCCTTTTCAAATATTTCGTTCAACACATGACTAATCTCAACGGATGAGTACTGTCAACACATGAACCTTTATTCTATATTGATAAAGATGGAAATTTTATTATTAAAATATTTCGTTCAACACATGACTAATCTCAACGGATGAGTACTGTCAACACATGAACCTTTATTGTATATTGATAAAGATGTAAAATTTATTATTAAAATATTTCGTTCAACACATGACTAATCTCAACGGATGAGTACCGTCAACACATGAACCTTTATTGTATATTGATAAAGATGTAAAATTTATTGTTAAAATATTTCGTTCAACACATGACTAATCTCAACGGATGAGTACAGTCAACACATGAACCTTTATTGTATATTGATAAAGATGTAAAATTTATTATTAAAATATTTCGTTCAACACATGACTAATCTCAACGGATGAGTACCGTCAACACATGAACCTTTATTGTATATTGATAAAGATGTAAAATTTATTATTAAAATATTTCGTTCAACACATGACTAATCTCAACGGATGAGTACAGTCAACACATGAACCTTTATTGTATATTGATAAAGATGTAAAATTTATTATTAAAATATTTCGTTCAACACATGACTAATCTCAACGGATGAGTACTGTCAACACATGAACCTTTATTGTATATTGATAAAGATGTAAAATTTATTATTAAAATATTTCGTTCAACACATGACTAATCTCAACGGATGAGTACCGTCAACACATGAACCTTTATTGTATATTGATAAAGATGTAAAATTTATTATTAAAATATTTCGTTCAACACATGACTAATCTCAACGGATGAGTACAGTCAACACATGAACCTTTATTTTATAATATTCTTTATTTTTCAAATTGGAACGAGGCCCAATCAATTACCATATAATGTTAATTATATGTATTTTCATACATCACACGTATATAATAGCATTGAAAAATAATCAACCATCAACCAAAGTGCACTACACTGTATAAGCATCAAATATAAATATCTAACGCTTATAACAGCCTGTCAATCAATCGATCGACATATTTAATCAATCAGGATGAGTGAACTTCAAATTTCATCCCAACACCCGTGTGGGGTTTCAAATCAACAAACACAGATTTTAGTTGTGCAGTTGGGCGATGTGTAAAATTTATCGACCCAATCAATGTCCTTCAAATAGGTGTACATCAACAAACCGTCCGGTTTGTAAATGAATATTTTATTTATTCACATTCACGTTAAAAATTATATTTTTAACAATAAAACATTTTATTTCCACTTATGAATTTCTATTCAGTTCATTCTTTAAATAAAATGATATTTTTATTTCTCTAACTTATTTTAGAAAATTTCGGCAGCATAACGGCACGATACTAGAAACGGGACGAGGCCTAGCCTTATCCCCGGTCTAGTGAAGGCCCACGCCATTCACACATCAATCAAATCAATTCATTTCACCAAACAATTCAATTCAAACAAAATAATCTAACTAATTTTTGCAATCAAACAAACAAGTCCATGGTCTGTGGAAGATTGTGTCGGGTGCTATTAAACACCGTCTGCATCCTAGTATATATATATATATATATATATATATAACTAGAAAATAAATTGAAGAGTGAGAAATTCTCACCGATAGCTATCCAATCATCTTGACTCTTCTTTGATAGAAATCTTCATCGTTATCGCATTTTTGTCATCTTCGTTGCTGTAGCCACTACATATGTAAAAATCGAATTTTTTACTTCGCTATTCAATATATAAAAATCGAATTTTTACTTCGCTATTCAATATATAAAAATCGAAATTTTACTTTGTTGTTCAATATATAAAAATCGAATTTTTACTTCGTTGTTCAATATATAAAAATCGAATTTTTACTTCGTTGTTCAATATATAAAAATCGAATTTTTACTTCGTTGTTCAATATATAAAAATCAAATTTTCACTTCGTTGTTCAATATATAAAAATCGAATTTTTACTTCGTTGTTCAATATATAAAATCGAATTTTTACTTCGTTGTTCAATATATAAAAATCGAATTTTTACTTCGCTATTCAATATATAAAAATCGAATTTTTACTTTGTTGTTCAATATATAAAAATCGAATTTTTACTTCTTCACATATGATAAAAATCATATTTTTCTATCAAATCTCTATACGTAAAAATCGTATTTTTATATTTCCGACTTCATAGTAAATATCATATTTTTATAACAAACAAAGACCATATTTTTATTTTGTTCTAAATATTTCAAAAACCATATTTTTATTCTATTCTAAATATTTCAAAAAACCATATTTTTATTTTGTTCTAAATATTTCAAAAAACCATATTTAATATTCCAAAAAACCATATTTAATATTTCAAAAAACCATATTTAATATTCTAAAACTGAAAAATATAAATGCTAATCACCTATTTAGAAACTGAAATTTACAATGCCAAATTTTATCTTATTTTCAAAAACATTTAACTGCTAAATGTGCTAAATTAATGAACTAATAAAAAAAATAAAAAAAACTCACAGTAAAAAAAAATGTTGCAATCCCTTCCTGGAACAACACAGTTGCTGAACCAATTTTGATCCGCCACTAGGGCTCGACCTCGCACCAGAATGGCGGCGCCAGAAGTTGATCGGACTTGCTCACGTGGAGCGCCTTGGAGAGAGCTCCCCGCCAACACCTCTTCTGGCCAATTCGATCAAGGCTTGACGCCTGAATCCGCTTCGAAACAGCGGTGGTTCGAGGGAGCAAATCGAGACAACGTCGCCTCCTTCCCCGATCTCCGCCATTGGTCTACATCAGCTTGGCGAGCTCTTTGATTTCACGTTTGGGGCTTTCGATTTTAGTTGCGTGGGATTGAAGAAAAAGGTTGAGGAATTTTAGAGCGTGAAAATCGCTCATTTGATGATGGAGGCGGCTCCATAAAAGGGTTGACCACGATTTGAGTTTTGAAGGGGTTTGACCTAGGCTAGGGTTATATAATTATATATATATATATTTATTTATTTTATTTCCAAACATGCATGCGTATCGATACGAACACCAAATCAAACCCAACGTCTGCCGCCCCTAGCTAATTACCCCCATTTCGAACGCAATGGGATATGTTACGCAAGCCAGTTCGGCTCTTTCAATCAGTTTCCATTAAAATCAAAATATAACTCTATATATTGGATTTGAACGCGCATTTCAATTTACTGGGGTCACACACTAACTCTAAAAATTCCCGAAAAATATTTTCTTGCTTCGTATTGACAATACGGTCCTAACAAAACTAATTTCGTCGAATTCCGAGACCGTTGGAAAAATGGCCAATTTCCAGTCGATTAAAATCAACTAAAACTGGTCAAACGCGTTTTCCTTTGCCACACTCACATATTGATTCGAAAATTATGAAATTTGGAATCTAGCAATAATTTGACACTACGGATCCAACAAAAGTGGTTTCGTCAAAATCCGAGGTCATTTGCAAAATTTCCATTTTTAAGGGCCTGAATTCCATAGCGACCATTCAGAATTTTCAACTGGACATACCTTTTGATTCCCGCTATGAAATTTTGATTTTTCGGATTCGTTGAAAAGATATCATCAATTAGATCCTAATGTTTTTGGTTTCACTAAAATCCGGATTGTTTTGCACCCGGTACATTCAATTGAAGTTTGAAATCAAATTATCGAACTACCGCGCCATTTTCAATTCTATTTATAATTATATATAAATATTTATATTCTAACGAAGACGCGTATAATATATACGTTCGAATTCTATTCAAAATAAATCTTTCGTCGTTTTTATTTAAAATAATCTATTTTAAATGTTCAAAATTCGCTAAAATTGCCAAAATAAAAATTTTAAACTGGCCCAGATTTTCGGGTTGTTACAATCTCCCCCACTTAAAACTTTTCGTCCCCGAAAAGGAACAAAGTCGAAAGTGGTTTGATTAATCAACTCTACGTTCGATCTGGCTTCCATTCTCCAACTTTTCAGTTTCTGAGAATTTTCAAATTTTCAAAAATTTGGCTAACACCCTAAATTTTCGAAAAATTTCGCCATAACCTCCCCTGCACCGGGAGCCACGGGAAAATCCCTAAATTGCCATATAGGCCTTCTGATCTCAAAAAGAAAAAGAAAAAGCCAAGCGGCTAGCCAATAGGCTCATAAAATCATCATCACCCAAACAAAACAGTAAATTATGTAGTAAACATGTACCTATTTGTCGGGCAAACAAATTTTATTCTTCGGCTCTAGCCTCTTTGCTATGACCTGTTCAAAAGATATACATGTATGCAAGCAAATGCGACCAATTTTCTATATAGTTCAATATTTGGTTCAATTAGGCATAATGGTTCAAAATTATTAAACAAATAAACAAACAACACAAACATCAATCAATTAGTGAATTAACGTTTCAAATTCATAATTTTGATATATATATATATATATACAAAAATCATGTTTTTGATGCCAATTCACAACAATGTGGTCTAGCTATATTAGTTTTGGTTCTCACACCAGTCTAATGGAAATATATAGAAATCAAACCTTCGAAACACGAACACAAATTCTGATGATGATATATCAATCAGCAGAATCATCTCCGGGTGTCTAGAATGTGATTCTATATCTATCCAGTATATTAAAACTTCGAATATACGTTCATGACGCGTATATACAAAATCTTTATATATTGGATTGTCCATATTCAAAACAAATAAATAATCAAATACGTTTAAAACGATTTAAATTTCAAAACAATATTGTTTTTATTTGAAAAAATATATTCTTCACACTCGTTCTAGGATACTACTGATCCTATCTCTAACGAGTCATTCTAATTGGATATTACTAATCCAATATCTGATGAATCCTTTCGTATGGTTCTAATGTGTCTTCTTCTCGAGCTCTGTAAACCAAAGCTCTGATACCAAATGAAGCGACCCGAAACTTCCCCGGTCTCCGAAGAGATGAGAAAGAACGAATTACTGTGAGGACATGACAAATCAGAACACAAACAGAAGAACATTTCATTGCTATTACAACAATTCCATCAGATACAAGAATATGCAGAGTATAAATGAATAAATTACATTCGATAAATGTCAGAGATTACAATAAATTACATAGCAGCGGAAAATAATACAAAGCACAACTGAAGGTGATATACGGATACAGAGCTTTCCGGATATCATTCCAGCTGTAAACCAGGATCCTGTGAATATAAATCTGCAAAACCAAAACTACTAGCTGCCCGTGCGGAAAATAGGGGCACCCAGAGTTTAGGTTAAAACAATAAACTCTAGGTCAGTCATGTGACTGGTGTGAGAACTAAAACAGTTATTTAAAACTTTACTTTAAAAGAGAGTAATTCAAGGGACCACGCCGTATAACACGAAACGGGTTTCCTCCCAAGAATACCAGTGCATAGAATAAACAGCGCAATGCTTTTTCGAAAAAATGAAGCTATTATAAGACCCAGGTCCCATCACACAATGCAACGCAAGCCGGAGGATACGGTTTTCCCTTATAATAGCCAAACATGCTTGGTACATTTAAAACAAATCATTTGATACTATAATAAGTGTATAGTGTCAAAACAATTTCAATCATAAATATAAATCATAGACGGCATGGGTACCATATATCATGTCGCCATACTAGTTCTACAATTAAAACCGCAATACACGTATTGGAAATTGGATTTCCATCATGGTGGCTCCTGATTCGAAAGATCGATCGCGTAATGCAATTCACCACGGCTTACGTCCCCACAAGAGAAAACACCGTCTGCACATCCGCACATTTGGGACCAGAGTACCACCGCGGCTTACGTCCCAGCAAGAGAAAACACCGCCTACTCTATATATCCCTGAGCACTAGGCTCATCTCGGTCGACCGAATCCACGACACAACTAAGGTGCCCATCCGCGAAAAAGCATACTGATCAAACCATCAGTTTACCACCATACCGGGGTGTGAGGCTCGCGGATCAACGCTATACACTAAGCCATGCTATATCAGCTGCGCTTTGATCATCAACCACCAAACTTTGCTTTTCAACAAAAGTCTGGATCACTGCATCTCAGCATGCCACACTATCAATCCATATCGTACCACTTATTTCTGCCAATATATAACCTCTGTGCTCATATGTATCAGAGAAGGGCATTAAGCAAGAGAATAAATTCTCCGCCGCCAAACAGATATATATTTAGCAGAGATCAACAAATACAATATAAAGGAATACAATGTTGGACACACCATCCATTTACAAGTCCGTTCTAGGTCTGAACGAAACCGGAGGCACTTTCCTCGCATATCCATCCATCTCCAAGTACGTCTGGACGACCACCAACTATTTCCATCCTCTTGGGTGTACAGCCCAATCAGGATCGTCAGTAATTATCCGAACGATGTGAAGACTTCCGGTCTTCAACCACCGTCTTCATCTTCGACATATCGTCGAATCGGTTATTCATAATGGGTATAAACCCGGCCTTTCCGAACAACCCGCGTATATTAAAACAAATGTTACATAAACACAACATACGCCTCATTCCAATTCAGAATATTCTTTTATTCAAAAAATCACATTTTTAGGGAAAGGTTCCCATTAATTTTATCCAAGATAAATTCTTTAAAATTTATCCTTTAATCTTCCTTTGGATGTCATTTCAAACCAAATTATTTATTTCCAAACTAGTCGAGATTAGCGAACCACACCGAAGTAATTATTTATTTTATTTCCCAATCCCAACCTATTCATCCCATGAAGCAAAACTGGTAAAACTCCATACCTAATACTATGGTGTTATCGGTAAAATTAATTTCCATTTCACGTTCAAATCTAATTAAAGATTTAACTATCGCTTTGGAGCAAAACTGGCGATACTCCATTCTCGCTCATTTCTAAATTTGATAATTTAGATTATAGATTCACATTTCAACCTAATTGCAGATTCGTTAAAACTCCTTTTACTGTGTTAAAGAACTTGGTGTTATTTAAAACACAGTTCACGACAAACCCAAATCACATTCTATTTGTTATCGGGTTAAAGAACTAGTGTTTTTAAAACACCGTTCACGATAAACCCATTTCAAATCCAATCAAATATATTAGAAATTCCGATTATTTAAAACCCCTTTTTAAATCTAATTTATTTATTTAAAAACAAATCGGGTTTTAAATTTAGTTCAAACTAGTTCATTTCGATAAAAATCCATTTTTATCTTTTCAAATATGGAGTTTTTCACCCCAATTTTTCCCAAATCATTTCTTATGATTTTACACAAATTATTGATATTTTTAATAATTTTATCAAGGTTCGTACAGTCGATTTCCATCAACGACCATCGAACTGCACTTACAACGACCTTTTTCAAATTTGATTTGGACGTAACTCCAAATCCAACCGTTAGATTTCAAATTTCTAATATTCGTTAGAAAGCTCTTTTCGATACGAACCCAACGGTTCCGGTTTTAGGAGAATCCGACGGTCGAATCTCCCGTCATGTCCGTTTGAAATAAATGGTCGAAATTCACGAACTACCGCGGCGCGGCGCGTTCTATTCAGGCCATTATATTATATATATAATATATATTTCGTCGATTACTATTCAAAACGGATTTTATAAATAGTTTTGAATTTGTTTCAAAAACATTTCAACCTTTATTTCAAATTCAAATCAAAGATGAATTTTTCCTTATAAATTCGTTTTAACATTCATTTCTATTCAATTCAAATATTAATTTAATTTGAATTCATTTCATTTTGCTTTCAATTCAATTTGAATTCGTTTTCAATTTAATTTGATTTCAAAGTCGTTTTCTATTCGATTCAATTCAAATTGGTTTTCTATTCGATTCAATTCAAATTGGTTTTCTATTCGATTCAATTCAAATTCGTTTTCTATTCGATTCAATTCAAATTCGTTTTCTATTCGATTCAATTCAAATTCGTTTTCTATTCGATTCAATTCAAATTCGTTTTCTTTTCGATTTGAATTCAATTTGTTTTCTATTCAATTTAGTTCGAAATCGTTTTATATTCAATTCATTTCGAAATCGTTTTATATTCCATTCATTTCGAATTCCACTTCAAAATATTCGGTTTCGAAATCACTTTTCAATATTCATTTTAAAATGATTAAAATCGATATAAATATCGTTCACGTCAAAATGGCGTAAATCTAATCAACACGGCTTCATATATTTCTATTTTCAAACATTCTATTTCAAATGTTTCCTTTTCAAATATTTCGTTCAACACATGACTAATCTCAACGGATGAGTACTGTCAACACATGAACCTTTATTCTATATTGATAAAGATGGAAATTTTATTATTAAAATATTTCGTTCAACACATGACTAATCTCAACGGATGAGTACTGTCAACACATGAACCTTTATTGTATATTGATAAAGATGTAAAATTTATTATTAAAATATTTCGTTCAACACATGACTAATCTCAACGGATGAGTACCGTCAACACATGAACCTTTATTGTATATTGATAAAGATGTAAAATTTATTATTAAAATATTTCGTTCAACACATGACTAATCTCAACGGATGAGTACAGTCAACACATGAACCTTTATTGTATAATGATAAAGATGTAAAATTTATTATTAAAATATTTCGTTCAACACATGACTAATCTCAACGGATGAGTACCGTCAACACATGAACCTTTATTGTATATTGATAAAGATGTAAAATTTATTATTAAAATATTTCGTTCAGCACATGACTAATCTCAACGGATGAGTACAGTCAACACATGAACCTTTATTGTATATTGATAAAGATGTAAAATTTATTATTAAAATATTTCGTTCAACACATGACTAATCTCAACGGATGAGTACTGTCAACACATGAACTTTTATTGTATATTGATAAAGATGTAAAATTTATTATTAAAATATTTCGTTCAACACATGACTAATCTCAACGGATGAGTACCGTCAACACATGAACCTTTATTGTATATTGATAAAGATGTAAAATTTATTATTAAAATATTTCGTTCAACACATGACTAATCTCAACGGATGAGTACAGTCAACACATGAACCTTTATTTTATAATATTCTTTATTTTTAAAATTGGAATGAGGCCCAATCAATTACCATATAATGTTAATTATATGGATTTTCATACATCACACGTATATAATAGCATTGAAAAATAATCAACCATCAACCAAAGTGCACTACACTGTATAAGCATCGAATATAAATATCTAACGCTTATAACAGCCTGTCAATCAATCGATCGACATATTTAATCAATCAGGATGAGTGAACTTCAAATTTCATCCCAACACCCGTGTGGGGTTTCAAATCAACAAACACAGATTTTAGTTGTGCAGTTGGGCGATGTGTAAAATTTATCGACCCAATCAATGTCCTTCAAATAGGTGTACATCAACAAACCGTCCGGTTTGTAAATGAATATTTTATTTATTCACATTCACGTTAAAAATTATATTTTTAACAATAAAACATTTTATTTCCACTTATGAATTTCTATTCAGTTCATTCTTTAGATAAAATGATATTTTTATTTCTCTAACTTATTTTAGAAAATTTCGGCAGCATAACGGCACGATACTAGAAACGGGACGAGGCCTAGCCTTATCCCCGGTCTAGTGAAGGCCCACGCCATTCACACATCAATCAAATCAATTCATTTCACCAAACAATTCAATTCAAACAAAATAATCTAACTAATTTTTGCAATCAAACAAACAAGTCCATGGTATGTGGACGATTGTGTCGGGTGCTACTAAACACCGTCTGCATCCTAGTATATATATATATATATAACTAGAAAATAAATTGAAGAGTGAGAAATTCTCACCGATAGCTATCCAATCATCTTGACTCTTCTTTGATAGAAATCTTCATCGTTATCGCATTTTTGTCATCTTCGTTGCTGTAGCCACTATATATGTAAAAATCGAATTTTTTACTTCGCTATTCAATATATAAAAATCGAATTTTTACTTCGCTATTCAATATATAAAAATCGAATTTTTACTTTGTTGTTCAATATATAAAAATCGGATTTTTACTTCGTTGTTCAATATATAAAAATCGAATTTTTACTTCGTTGTTCAATATATAAAAATCGAATTTTTACTTCGTTGTTCAATATATAAAAATCGAATTTTTACTTCGTTGTTCAATATATAAAAATCGAATTTTTACTTCGTTGTTCAATATATAAAAATCGAATTTTTACTTTGTTGTTCAATATATAAAAATCGAATTTTTACTTCTTCACATATGATAAAAATCATATTTTTCTATCAAATCTCTATACGTAAAAATCGTATTTTTATATTTTCGACTTCATAGTAAATATCGTATTTTTATAACAAACAAAGACCATATTTTTATTTTGTTCTAAATATTTCAAAAACCATATTTTTATTCTATTCTAAATATTTCAAAAAACCATATTTTTATTTTGTTCTAAATATTTCAAAAAACCATATTTAATATTCCAAAAAACCATATTTAATATTTCAAAAAAACCATATTTAATATTCTAAAATTGAAAAATATAAATGCTAATCACCTATTTAGAAACTGAAATTTACAATGCCAAATTTTATCTTATTTTCAAAAACATTTAACTGCTAAATGTGCTAAATTAATGAACTAATAAAAAAAACTCACAGTAAAAAAAAAATGTTGCAATCCAATCCTGGAACAACACAGTTGCTGAACCATTTTTGATCCGCCACTAGGGCTCGACCTCGCACCAGAATGGCGGCGCCAGAAGTTGATCGGACTTGCTCACGTGGAGCGCCTTGGAGAGAGCTCCCCGCCAACACCTCTTCTGGCTAATTCGATCAAGGCTTGACGCCTGAATCCGCTTCGAAACAGCGGTGGTTCGAGGGAGCAAATCGAGACAACGTCGCCTCCTTCCCCGATCTCCGCCATTGGTTTGCATCAGCTTGGCGAGCTCTTTGATTTTACGTTTGGGGCTTTCGATTTTAGTTGCGTGGGATTGAAGAAAAAGGTTAAGGAATTTTAGAGCGTGAAAATCGCTCATTTGCTGATGGAGGCGGCTCCATAAAAGGGTTGACCACGATTTGAGTTTTGAAGGGGTTTGACCTAGGCTAGGGTTATATAATTTTATATATATATTTATTTTATTTCCAAACATGCATGCGTATCGATACGAACACCAAATCAAACCCAACGACTGCCGCCCCTAGCTAATTACCCCCATTTCGAACGCAATGGGATATGTTACGCAAGCCAGTTCGGCTCTTTCAATCAGTTTCCATCAAAATCAAAATATAACTCTATATATTGGATTTGAACGAGCATTTCAATTTACTGGGGTCACACACTAACTCTAAAAATTCCCGAAAAATATTTTCTAGCTTCGTATTGACAATACGGTCCTAACAAAACAAATTTCGTCGAATTCCGAGACCGTTGGAAAAATGGCCAATTTCCAGTCGATTAAAATCAACTAAAACTGGTCAAACGCGTTTTCCTTTGCCACACTCACATATTGATTCGAAAAATTATGAAATTTGGAATCTAGCAATAATTTGACACTGCGGATCCAACAAAAGTTGTTTCGTCGAAATCCGAGGTCATTTGCAAAATTTCCATTTTTAAGGGCCTGAATTCCATAGCGACCATTCAGAATTTTCAACTGGACATACCTTTTGATTCCCGCTATGAAATTTTGATTTTTTGGGTTCGTTGAAAAGATATCACCAATTAGATCCTATTGTTTTTGGTTTCACTAAAATCCGGATTGTTTTGCACCCGGTACATTCAGTTGAAGTTTGAAATCGAATTATCGAACTACCGCGTCATTTTCAATTCTATTTATAATTATATATAAATATTTATATTCTAACGACGACGCGTATAATATATACGTTCGAATTCTATTCAAAATAAATCTTTCGTCGTTTTTATTTAAAATAATCTATTTTAAATGTTCAAAATTCGCTAAAATTGCCAAAATAAAAATTTTAAACTGGCCCAGATTTTCGGGTTGTTACACCCATCAAAAAGAAAGCCCATACATAGTAACCCATAGAGCCCCAGTTGTACCAATACCCCTAGCACCACTGACACACGGTAGTTGGAATTAGTTTCGTATGTGGGTCAGATGGAGAAATCAACTGGTCTGAAGGTAAGAGGAGGTAGGACACCGACAATATTCATCTTGATAGGCTGATCAAAAACAATTTTGGGGGAAATTGTAAACAAAGTGACGCAAATCTGAGGAGAGAAGAATATGGATTGAGAGGCGATCGACTGTTAGGCTCAGGCGCGAAGAAAGCAAGTGAATGGAAAAGAAAATGAGAGTAAGTTAGGCGTTTTGAAAGAGGGAGAATAAGAAACAGAATGGGACAGAAGAGGACTTGTCCCCGTTACCAAGCACTGGCAGCTGAAAGAGGCTTTTTTGATTGATCCTGGCTGTGATCATACCGTAATTTGTGATAGTGTTGGTATCTAATCAAATATTTAAGTATAAAAATGTCATGGGCTCCTATCATTAACAACCTCTTTTATTTCCCTAATATTGGAAAAGTTCAAAATATAATGCCGACTTTCTAACCTTTACAAGCTACCTAATCAAATTATACTTTTTCCAAAGTGTTAATCACAAATTTTGTTCGAGCAGAAAGTATTTCGGTGGTTGTCCCATCAACATCTTAGTAATTCGAATGGTCTCCTTGAAATACTTCAAGAGCGCCCAACAACTACAAAAAATGTAACTATGCTAATCCTATAAAGATAGATACTATTCATACTTTTACAATGGATGACCAATCCTAAGACTTAAAAAATTTCTTAAACCTAATTTTACAAATTAAACTAATTTATATTCTAGTCCATATTAATAACTAGAAATGTCTTTTTATGTTCTGATTGTTGAAATTAAAATCTTATTAAAGTTACTTTGCTATAATTATCATAAATTTTCCCAAACAATAATAAAGAAAGAATGTCGACATATTAAAATTACATGCAACGACTATTCTTTTATTTGGAATAGACAGTATAAACTATGTGCAAACAAGTAAATTACCCATCTCTTCCTTTATGTTTTATGCTTACTTCTTATAATTTCAAACATAGTCTTTTTGTGAAAAACGACAAAATGACTAATTTATAAAAATCAAATAAATGTACTTAAACAAACCAAAACACTGGTAGATTCAAACTAAAATGGGTATATTACCCAAATCCAACATTTATGCCTATTTCTTAGATCCATGTACCGGCATCTTATTCTTGAGGATGAAATTCTAGAACCTGAACTTCCTCCTCATTCAATATTATGAAACCTTAAGATCCAGACATTTCTCATTATGGGCTGCAAATATGATTCCTTTGTTAACTTCTAAATTTCATATGTGGTTAACCGCTAGTTAAGTGTCCCCATAAAAATTTTCTTACTCACAATAATTTTTTTAGTAAGTCATTTTAAATCCCAATCAGCACAAGCACAAATAGAGATACATTACTTTCATCTCCTTATGTCATTTTCCAATCATCATGGGAGACTACTAACGACCATAACCTCAAAACCTAATAAAAGAAAATTCGTTTGGAAGTTATCACCTACAATACAGTGGTATAGATAGTACTGGTGTCTTAATACTTTATTCCAAACTTAACATACCATTCCATTGCGATTTATCCTTCTCGATTTCCATTCTCGCTTTTCTTATAGATGTGATCCATCCATAATCCTAATTAATATATCCATAATAGTTGAATCGTGGACCGTTTAACAAATCTTTACTTAATTTCTTTAAACTCCTTATGAATATATTAGTTTTTTTAAATTCAATTCTTTTCCGATAAGTCGCCATAAATTCTTTTTTTATCTTGTTAATTACAAATTTATTGTCCATTAAATTTACAATTAATATCCATGAATCTAAAATTTGAAAATGGTAAATTGCGTAACTTGCGTCATACCTATATATGTTTAGAATTAATCGCATAATAGGTTATCAATATACTAAATTCTAAATCAAACTATCTAGGGTGGTCTAACTTATAACCAAATTAAGATTCTAAAAATCCTTATTCTTTATGAACCTTTCAAATATAAATCTTTGGGACTGATACACAAATTTTCAGATTAGGTTGTATAACTTATTCTTATCTAATCCTAGAATCTGCTGTAACTTGTCTAATTTGCTATCTTAATTTACTCCAAGGTTATTGCTTTAGTAAAATTATAATGCTTGTTGATTGAGTTCTTAAGTGGTCAAGTCTGCCCTCTTTTCTTTTATGAAGTAATAAATGGTTTATGTTATAGGATTAGAAAATATTCTTTAGGAATAGAAGGTCTTAAATGATGTAGGCATGCCTCAATTGATTTCTTGAATGGTCAAATTATGTCTTCTTTCCTTACATAAAGTATTAAATGATTTCAGAAATATATATGTAAGGAATGCTCCTATTTTAAATATACTACTCAAGTAAATAAGAATGCTCAAGGTATTTATTCATCAGACCGACTTCATGTTTATGCTTGTGTAATACAGGATTCTACACATTGTAAATAGATTCCGACTCCTCCTCATTACAATACAGATTAGACAAGGAGTTAATAATAATGATGCTTGAAGATGGCGAGACCAGAGCTTGTACATATACTATTTATCTATTCTTGTTATTTTGTATTGTACCCATTCAAAGATATATATTTTCAAACAAGACAATGTAATATATTATATTGACATTATATATGTTTTATGACATTCGATTTAAAATAGTATATGAATTATCATCATTATTATATTTTATTCCTTCCGCAATTGGTTTTGTTTCTGTATTGTTTTTATTCCTTTTAACCACCAACAATGAACTTTAAAATAGGCTTATGTTCTTATGCGCTTTTTCTAAGTCGAAAGTATGTATTTTTCGAAGTGGGTTGTTACATTTATTATGTTTCAATGTCGAAGACCTTTTCATTCATCAGGTTTTCTCTCTCCTAGTAAGAGAGGGACTTTCATAAGAGGTGTTGGTGGTGGTCAATCACATGTAAATTTTCCCACGATTACTTTAAAAGTTGAGCAAGTGAGTTATCAAATTTATTGGAGCATCGTAAGTATTTTGTGTATGGTATATTATTTATGACTTACTAAATGTCTGTATCACATATCATCTTTAAACTAGAATTCTTGGATGTTGTTCTTGATATTTTAAGGTTGTTTACAAAATTGGACTGAGTAGTTGCTAGGTTAAGTAGGAATATATCTTATCCCACATTATAAAGTGTATTTGGCAGGCTTCCTACACATGTGTAAATGTGTATTTCATTTTATATATTACCACTATTCATTTTGTTGACTAATTATAGATGTATAACTCAATTTATTTTCAATGTGCAAGAGGTAGTAGATTTACATAAAACTAACTATTCCCTTTGTAGGAATTACTATATTGAAAAAATATGGAAAATAACTATGATACGATATCGAAAATTTAAAAAGGAAAAAAAAACTTGCCTAGATTATTGAGTCATAGTTTTGATTCATGACACAACAATCAACTAGTACGACGACAAAAAGTGAACATCAACAAACAAGATCTCAAGCAAGCATATAAGATGAGTCAGAGTCTTGAGTCATAGGTTTATATTTGTTAAAATCTCTCCTCTAAGAAGGTGTGTATATATATATATTAATTCAAGTTTATATTTATAATATATATATATATATATATATATATATATATGCCCAAGTTTGTGCATACTGCACAAAATATGTCAAGTCAGTCGATTGACCAGGTAGGTCAGTCGACTGACCTGCACAACTTAATGCAATATGCACAAAATACACACACATAGACATACATATACATATATATATATATATACACACACACACACACACGTTTTAATATTCAATTGACTGACTTATAACTTTATTGGATTGAATTTCTACAACGGAAAATTTCTGAAAAGTCACCACTTTTCGTGAAGAGATACGTTCTTTAATCAAAGGTTTTAGACACTTCTTTCCATCAGATCTCTTCGCCATAAGTTACAACTATTTATTCAATATATATAAGTGATCTAACAACAAACAAAATCACTTTTCTCACTTCTAATCTGATCTATATACATTGTTCTAATATTCTATTTTCAACATTCTGAAAAATTACTTGAACATACTTTGCAAATTCTATTTTCAAGCAATATTTTTCTTCCTTATCTTCTTATACTTAAATTATACACACATATTCGAAGAGAAAATTATAGGAAGGGTGTACTATGAAGAGACGAGTTAGTGTTATCAAATAACATAAACAGTCTAGAAAGATTCCTATTTATCATAATGTGCTATTCTACTGCTCAGGCGCGTCAAGTCCTCTTCAGCTGCTCAAGCGAAATCATGTTCCGCTGCTCAGGTCCCTGTTCTACTGCTAAGGGGATGTATATACCTATTCCTCCAGGTTAAGAGAGGGTTGTTGCTTAGTAAAAATCCAGAAAGAGTCTAGGACTGGTGCTCTGAACCACTAAAAAAAATCCTGTGTCGTTTACTTCTATTTTACTACATTTACTCTGCTTATCTGTGATATTAGTTTATTTAAATTTTCTCATTAAATTTTTACTTGCATAACTATATTCTCACATTATCAACACTTCCGCATTAACCTTAATTCCATATTACACGATCCTACTCTAGCTGTATTTTCATTTGCTATCAGAGCATGACATCTTATAACCATAAAGCAATTATTTGATATTTCAATAATATGGAAAATAATACAAACACTAAAACCAGTACAAACACAAGCTTCACAGAAGGTCAATCTACTGCACGTTCTCCACTATTTAATGGCATGTATTATAATTAGGTAATTTTTATTCTAATCCACCATATTAGTAAGTTAATCCACCCAATTTAATAGGATCTTTGACTTTTACTCAAATTTAAATTTTCATCAGTGCATCCACCAAAAAAGGAAAACCGTACGTATTCCCTCTTCTCAATCTTCTGCGTTTTCTTCTTTTGTGCGTTTTCCTCTTCCATGCGTTTTCTTCTTCCTTGCTTTTCCCGTCGTCTTCTCGGTTCTGGAATCCTAGCATCTAAATCCAAGCTTAAGCGATAAGCGGAGTAATTCAACATAATAATAAGTAGTTTGTTTAATTTTTTTTATTTTTTTGAAGTTGATTAATTGTATACAAAATTGTTTTTTTTTAATTTCACCATTATCAAATATAATTGTAGTTAGTTATTTTCAGAATCTTGAAAAATCGATAGAAATATGTCTGAGAAGAGAAGCCGTTTACATCTTGATGAGGGAGACGGTAGTTACAGTACTAAGGAAATTGCAGGAAATCAAGGGTTTTATTCAAGACTGATAAATTTATATAAGAAACATGTTGCATACAGTAGATTTATAATGTGTATTTTTTTACATAATTATCTCGTATGAGATCTAGATTTTAGGCTAGTTGGATTATTATTATTAATTTGATATGAGAATGGTGAAATAACGCATTGTGAAACAAGAAGCACAAAATCAATTGTTAGATATATAATAGGGTGAAATCAGTAAGTTAATCCACTCGTGGATTAACTTACAAAATAGTTGTGGATTAACTTATTAAAGTAAAATGGTGGATTAACTTATTAAAACCGTGGATTAGAATAAAAATTACCTTATAATTAACGGGTTACATGTATGAGAATTTATATGCAAGATAATGGATTTGAATGAATATACTATTCCTACAACCAATTATTCCAAGTGGTCAAATTCACAAAAACTTGATGTTACTGCAAATGCAAAAGCAAAGAATATGTTGCAATGTGCCTTGGATAGAAATGAGTTTAATCTTATATGCATGTGCAATACTTCATATGAAATATGGAGAACACTCAAAGTCAGTCACGAAGGTACTAGCAAGGTTAAAAAAGCAAGATATCCATACTTAAAAATCAATTTCAGAATTTCTAAATGAATGAAAATGAATTCATTAATGATATGTACTCTAGATTCCAAAATATTTATCATTCATTACTAGGATTAGGAGAAAAATATTTTGACTTTGATATAGCATCGAAAATACCGATCTTTAATGGAAGAATGGGAAAGAAACATCTTAGCAATCAAAGAAGCAAACGATCTTCCAACCATGAAACCAGAAGAGTTAATAGGAAACTTAGTGCCTTATGAGGTTAACTTGCAGGCAAAACGAGTACATGCATAGGATAAAAAGAATGTAGCATTCAATGTAGAACAAGATGAACCAGAATCTGACAATGACAATGATGATCTAGCATTCATTGCCAAAAAATTCAAAAAGTTTTTGAAATATAGAAAGAACAACAAAACTAATGGCAAGAGAAGAATCAGCTCCAACAAACCATCATCATCAGTAATTGAATGTTATAACAGTCATAAGAAAGGGCACATATTAAAAGATTGTCTAGAACAAAAGGAGGAACATCACAATAAACATAAGAAGGATAAAGTTAAAAAGAAGTGATTTTCCGTCACTTGTTATGATTAAAAAATTTCCTCTTTAGAAAGTGATAGTGACAACGATAGTAAACAAGCAAATATCTATTTCATGGCAAAAGATACCGAGATTAGTGATTTTCTTTTGAAGATATAGTGGAAATAAATGCAGAATTACTAGAATCAAGAAATAATTTCACAAGAAAATATAAACAAGAAAATGAGGATAAAAAGGCAGAAATCGAAAGAGATATGATGAAAGATGAAAAAGAGATATTAGAAGAAGAAATCAGAAAACTTCAAGAATCTCTGTCTGATGCAAATTCACAACTTTCTTTATTGAGTCAAGAAATTGAAACTCAAAAAGAAAAGAACGACATGCTTAATTATGAACATCATGAGCTAAAAACCAAAATAACACTAGTAGAATTAGATAATTCAAGTCTTAAAAATAAGTTCGATGGAAGTACCAAAAAGTTACTAATTTTAATAAAGGTAGAGAGAATTTATCTAGAATAATAGAAAATTCTCAACCTGCATCTAGCAAAAAGGGACTAAGATATAAATCAAAAACCAATATTTCTAAGAAATCAATTAAATCTAAGAAGGTTAGACCTAGCAATCCCATAATATTACTGAAAGAAGTTTCTAAAACTGTTAATATACGGGTTCCTAAAAAAAATAATTATTTGATTAGGAATAAATATATATAAACATTCTTAGAAATTGTTCATAATAATAAGGATTATATTTATAAAAGGGACAATGAACCCTCTTGGGTTTGGTTTCCTAAGACCTAACTCTTAGGACCCTAATAGAGGAAGTGTGTGACGTCAAGGGATTTCGCTCGGTCCGAACCAGACGCTACACCGATCCAGGCCGTTCGAAACGCCCTATCGTTTGAGAACAGGACAAAATAGAACGCAGACGGAAGAACATTTCATTGTATATTACAACACTGCATCAGATTACAAGAATATACAGAGTATAAATGAATAAATATTACACAGAAATTATCAGAGATTACAATAAAGTACATAGCAGCGGAAAATAATACAATACACAACTAGAAGAGATATACGGATACAAAGCTTTCCGGATATCATTCCAGCTGTAAACCAGGATCCTGTGAATATAAATCTGCAAAACCAAAACTACTAGCTGCCCGTGTCGAAAATAGGGGCACCCAGAGTTTAAGTTAAAACAATAAACTCCAGGTCAGTCATGTGACTGGTGTGAGAAATAAAACAGTTATTAATCTTTATTTTTAAAGTTAGGTAAATCAAGGGACCACGCCGTATAACACGGAACGGGTTTCCTCCCAAGAACACCAGTGCATAAAACAACAGCGCAATGCTAAATAAAGAAAAATGAAGCTATTATAAGACCCAAGTCCCATCACACAATGCAACGCAGCCGGAGGATAGGGTTTTCCCTTATAATAGCCAAGAATTCTTGATACGTTTAAAACAAATCATTTGATACTATTATAAGTGTATAGTGTATAAAATAACTTCAAATCATAAGTATCAATCATAGGCGGCATGAATGCCTCATACCACTATGTCGCCATATATAGATTATACAATCAAAATCGCAAAGTCACGTATTTGGAAATTGGGTTTCCATCTATGAACCGAGGCCAGGGATCGTCCTCTACCGATTCGAGACAATCTAGCCCATGTCTCAGGCAAGTACTCAGTCAAGCCTTGGAGCGACAGGGCCGGTCCACCGATGTGGATCAAAATGCCTGAACACTACGTTTCCCCGCCCTTTGGGGCGTAAATGAGCCAACGAATGGCTCCATCGGACCCGGATCGTCCGATCAAACCGAGGCGCCTCGCAACAGCAACAACCACATAAGTCAAACTCGTCAGGGCGTGTAAAACCACTGACGCCACTTTTTAGCTAGAAGGAAACGCATGCCCTCCCTGAGGTCCTCTCCCGTTTTTGGTTCACAACCGGGGTGCGAAACTCGCGAAGTAAACGTTACACAAAGCTACGCCACAAAGGCCGTGCTTTGATCATCACCACAAGACTTTGCTTTTCAACAGAAGCCTTGATCATTCGCCACTTAGGCATGCCACACCGGCAGTTCACTCTATGCGTTTGATATCCATCAGTATATAACCTCTGAGCTCGTACGTCTCAGAGAAGGGCGTTAAGCAAGAGAATAAATTCTCCGCCGCCAAACAGATATATATTTAATAGAAATCAATCACATAGACTAAAATCCAATGTCAGACACACAGTCCATTTACAAGTTCGCTCTGGGTCTGAACGAAACCGAAGGCACCTAGTACCCCGCATATCCATCAATCTCCAAGTACGTCTGGACGATCACTAACTGTTTCCATCTTCTTGGGTGTACATCCCAATCAAGATCATCAGTAATTATCCAAACAACGTGAAGACTTCCGGTCTTCGACCACCGTCTTCATCTTCGACTTATCGTCGTATCAGTTATTCGGAGTGGGATAAACCCGGTCTTTCCGAATAATTCGCGTATATTTTAAATAAGTGTTACACAAACACAACATACGCCTCATTCCAATTCATCAGTCACTAACCGTTCATTAATCAAGAGAATAATTCCCCAAATATTAATCCCGAAGGCCGAAACCAACATCAGATCAATATCCAGAAAACCATTCTGCTTAGCTAATCGACAGTTAGTTTCTAAATTTCACATTCATAGGGAAAGGTTCCCATTAATTTTATCCAAGATAAATTCCTTGAATTTATTTATCAATCTTCTTTTGAATTTCGATTCAACTAGTCGGGATTAACGAACCTTACTGAAGTAATCATTTGTTTTAATTTCCCAATTCCAACCTATTCATCCCATGAAGTAAAACTGGTAATACTTCATATCTAACACCACGGTGTTATCGGTAAATTTAATTACCATTTCACGTTCAAATCTAATTAAAGATTTAACTATCGCCTGGAGCAAAACTGGTGATACTCCATTCTCGATCATTTCAATCTAATTAAAGATTCATTAAAACTCCACTTAGTTTTAATCTTTAACTGGGTTAAAGAACCAATGTCATTTAAAACACGGCCCACAATAAACCCAAAATCACATTCATTAATTATCGGGTTAAAGAACAAGTGTTATTTAAAACACTGTTCACGATAAACCCAAAAATCAATACCAATTCAATTCCAATTAAATATTATTTAATTGGCATACTTCATTAAATCTAAATAAAAAGATTTAATCTTTTCTCAGCTGGGTTCAAGAACAGTGTTAGTGAAGACACCATTCACGACAAACCCAAATCACATTTGATATTAAATACAAGGCTCTGAATAGAAAATATATCGGCTTATATTCAGTATCAAATTCTACGACCAACAGATATCGTATTGGAAATAACGATATATATATCAATATCTTTCAAATTTCCATAACAACATCTGTATAATCACGAAATCCAACATCGAAATATTCCGAAGACAATTTCGATTCAAATCCATTCCAATGCAATCATTGGAAATTCTGGTTATTTTCAAAACCATTTCAAATCCAATTTATTTATTTAAAAATAAATAGAATTATAATTCTAGTTCAAAACTAGTTCATTTCGATAAAAATCTATTTTTATCTTTTCAAATATGGAGTTTTTCATCCCAATTCTTTCTAAATCATTTCTTATGATTTTACACAAATTATTACTATTTTTAATAATTTTATCAAGGCCCGTACAGTCGATTTCCAACAACGGCCATCGAACTGCACTTACAACGACCTTTTTCAAATTCGATTTGGACATAATTCCAAATCCAACCGTTAGATTTCAAATTTCTAATATTCGTTAGAAAGCTCTTTTCGATACGAACCCAACGGTTCCGGTTTTAGGAGAATCCGACGGTCGGATCTCCCGCAATATCCGTTCGAAGTTAATGGTCGAAATTCGCGAACTGCCGCGGCGCGGCGCGTTCTATTCAGGCCATTATATTATATATATAATATATATAATACATACTTCGTCGATTTCAATTTAAAACGTGCTTTATAAATCGTTTTAAAATCCTTTCAAATCGATTTCAATTCGAATTCATTGATTTTCAAATTCAATTCGAGTTCATTTCTATTTATTTTCAATTCGAATTCATTTCTATATAGTTTCAATTCGAATTCATTTCTATATAGTTTCAATTTCAAATCTATTCCATTTTCAAATCTATTCAATTTCAATTGAAGAATGAATAAAATCGATACAAATATCGTTCACGTCAAAATGGCGTCAATCAAATCAACACGGCTTCATATATTGATATTTTCAAATATTCCATTTCGAATATTTCTATTTCAAATATTTCTATTTCAAATATTTCTTTTCAAATATTTCTATTTCAAATATTTCTTTTCAAATATTTCTATTTCAAATATTTCTATTTCAAATATTTCTTTTCAAATATTTCTATTTCAAATATTTCTTTTCAAATATTTCTATTTCAAATATTTCTATTTCAAATATTTCTATTTCAAATTTTTCTTTTTCTATTTCAAATATTTCTATTTCTAAACTGGAATGAGGCCCAATCAATTACCATGTAAAATTAATTATATGGATTTTCATACATCACACGTATATAATAGCATTGAAAAATAATCAACCATCAACCAAAGTGCACTACACTGCATAAGCATCAAATATAGATATATAACGCTTATAACAGCCTGTCAATCAATCGATCGACATATTTAATCAATCAGGATGAGTGAACTTCAAATTTCATCCCAACACCCGTGTGGGGTTTCAAACAATCAAACACAGATTTCATTTGTGCAGTTGGGCGATGTGTGAAATTTATCGTCCCAATCAATGTCCTTCAAATAGGTGTACATAAACAAACCGTCCGGTTTGTAAATGAATATTTTATTTTATTCACTTTACGTTAAAAATTATATTTTTAACAATAAAACATTTTATTTTAACATATGAATTTCTATTCAGTTCATTCTTTAAATAAAATGATATTTTTATTTTTCTAACTTATTTTAGAAAATTTCGGCGGCATAACGGCACGATACTAGAAACGGGACGAGGCCTAGCCTTATCCCCGGTCTAGTGAAGGCCCACGCCATTCACACATCAATCAATCCATTCATTTCACCAAACAATTCAATTTCAAATCAAATCATCTAACTAATCTATGCAACCAAACAAACAAGTCCATGGTCTGTGGACGATTGTGTCGGGTGCTACTAAGCACCGTCTGCATCCTAGTATATATATATGACTAGAAAAGAAATTGAAGAGTGAGAAATTCTCACCGATAGCTATCCCAATTCCACGACTCTTCATTGATAGAAATCTCCATCGTTCTCGCCTTTTTATCACCTTCGTTGTCCGTATTCTCTACATATGTAAAAATCGAATTTTTACTTTGCTATTCAATATATAAAAATCGAAATTTTACTTGCTATTCAATATAAAAAAATCGAATTTTTACTTCGCTATTCAATATATAAAAATCGAATTTTTACTTCTCTATTCAATATATAAAAATCACATTTTTACTTCTCTATATAATAAAAATTATATTTTCTTTCATATATGATAAAAACCTCGTCATTCCTTATATGAAAATATCGCCCTTCCTTATATAAAAATATAGCCTTTCCTCTAACTAAAAATCCGACCATTCTCCTAAATAAAAATCCGATCTTTCTCGTTTAAAGTCAGTTTTTAAATTGAAGAAAATAAATAATACCCAAAATTAAAACTTACATTGCATTTTCAGAAGGGGGGGTGTTCACAGTCGAACCAGGGGTCCCTGGAGGTGGTGGGTGGCGCCAGGGGGCTGCGCAGGTCGGAGGAGTGGTGCTGGAGGTGGTTCGCAGGCGGTAGGGCTTGGATTAGGGGGAGTCGCGGCTACAGGGAGAAGAAGAGAGAGAGCAACGCGTGGAGGAGGGAAGCTGGGGGGGCTGCGCCTCCTGGCGGCGGCGTGGCTCCGGCGACGCGCTGCTGGGAGGAGCGCGCCTCCTCCTTCCTTTTCTTTCTTTCTTTTTTTTTATTTCAGAAATCGATTTTCTGCTGAACGAAGAAATAGGGGGGGGGGGGGCAACATATAAGGGAAGAGGAAAGAGAAAAGATTTTAATTTTTAATTATTTTATTTTGCAAAAAGTTGACTTTTACATACGACCTCGAAACGAGGCCCACCGCCTGTCGTCCATAGCGTTTAACCCCCATTCCGAACACAATGGGATATGTATCGTAGGCTGATTCGATAGTTACAATCAGTTTCCGTCAAAATCAACATATAACTCTATATATTGAATTTGAACGCGCATTTCAATTTATCGGGGTCACATACTAACCAGAAAAATATTTTCTAGCTTCGTATTTACGATACCGTCCTAACAAAACTAGTTTCGTCGAATTCTGAGACCGTTAGAAAAATGGCCATTTTCCAGTCGATTAAAATCAACTAAAACTGGTCAAACGCGTTTTCCTTTTCCACGCTCACATATTGAATCGAAAAATTATGAAATTTGAAACCTAGCAATAATTTGACACCGCGGATCCAACAAAACTAGTTTCGTCGAAATCCGAGGTCGTTTTCAAAATGTCCATTTTTAAGGGCCTGAATTCCATAGCGACTATTCAGAATTTTCAACTGGACATATCTTTTGATTCCCGCTATGAAAATTTGATTTGTCAGATTCGTTGGAAAGATATTATCAATTAGATCCTAATGTTTTTGGTTTCACTAAAATCCGGATTGTTTGCACCCGGTACATTCAATTGAAGTTTGAAATCGAATTATCGAACTACCGCGCCATTTTCAATTCCTTTTATAATTATATATAATTATTTATATTCTAACGACGACGTATATAATATATACGTTCGAAATATATATTCAAAATAAATTTTTGTCGATATTATTTAAAATTATTCTTTTAAAATAATCAAAATTCGCTAAAATTGCCAAAATAAAAATTTCAAACTGGCCCAGATTTTACGGGTTGTTACAATCTCCCCCACTTAAAACTTTTCGTCCCCGAAAAGGAACAAAGTCGAAAGTGGTTTGATTAATCAACTCTACGTTCGATCTGGCTTCCATTCTCTAACCTTTCAGTTTCTGAGAATTTTCAAAATTTCAAAAATTTGGCTAACACCCTAAATTTTCGAAAAATTTCGCCATAACCTCCCCTGCACCGGGAGCCACGGGAAAATCCCGAAATTGCCATACAGGCCTTCTGATCTCAAAAAGAAAAAGAAAAAGCCAAGCGGCTAGCCAATAGGCTCATAAAATCATCATCACCCAAACAAAACAGTAAATTATGTAGTAAACATGTACCTATTTGTCGGGCAAACAAATTTTATTCTCTGCTCTAGCCTCCTTGCTATGACCTGTTCAATGCGAGTATATGTATATGCAAGCAAATGCGACCAATTTCAATATAATTCAATATTTGATTCAATTAGGCATAATGGTTCAAAATTATCAAACAATTAAACAAACAACACAAACATCAATCAATTAGTGAATTAGAGTTTCAAATTCATAATTTTGATACATATACAAAAATCATGTTTTTGATGCCAAATCACAACAATAAGCCCTATCTAATTTTGGTTCTCACACCAGTCAATAGGAAATATATAGAAAGTCCACTTTCGTCACTCGAACATAAATTCGGATGATGATCGATCAATCATCAGAATCACCCCCGGGCGACTAGAGTGTAATTCTATATCTATCCAGTATATTAAAACTTCAAATACACGTTTGCAAGGCGTATATGCAAAATCTTTATATACTGGACTGTCCTAATCAACATAAAATAAATATGCAAATACGTATACAACGATTTAAATTTTCAAAATAAAAATTGTTTTCATTTTAAACATATACTCTTCACACTCGTTCTAGGATACTACTGATCCCATCTCTAACGAGTCATTCTCATTGGATTTTACTAATCCAATATCTGATGAATTCTTTCGTATGGTTCTAATGTGTCTCGTTCTCTGAGCTATGTAAACCAAAGCTCTGACACCAAATGTGACGTCAAGGGATTTCGCTCGGTCCGAACCAGACGCTACACTGATCCAGGCCGTTCGAAACGCCCTATCGTTTGAGAATAGGACAAAATAGAACGTAGATGGAAGAACATTTCATTGTATATTATAACACTGCATCAGATTACAAGAATATACAAAGTATAAATGAATAAATATTACACAGAAATTATCAGAGATTACAATAAAGTACATAGCAGTGGAAAATAATACAATACACAACTAGAAGAGATATACGGATACAAAGCTTTCCGGATATCATTCCAGCTGTAAACCAGGATCCTATGAATATAAATCTGCAAAACCAAAACTACTAGCTGCCCGTGTCGAAAATAGGGGCACCCAGAGTTTAGGTTAAAACAATAAACTCCAGGTCAGTCATGTGACTGGTGTGAGAAATAAAACAGTTATTAATCTTTATTTTTAAAGTTAGGTAAATCAAGGGACCACGCCATATAACACGGAACGGGTTTCCTCCCAAGAACACCAGTGCATAAAACAACAGCGCAATGCTAAATAAAGAAAAATGAAGCTATTATAAGACCCAGGTCCCATCACACAATGCAACGCAGCCGGAGGATAGGGTTTTCCCTTATAATAGCCAAGAATGCTTGATACGTTTAAAACAAATCATTTGATACTATTATAAGTGTATAGTGTATAAAATAACTTCAAATCATAAGTATCAATCATAGGCGGCATGAATGCCCCATACCACTATGTCGCCATATATAGATTATACAATCAAAATCGCAAAGTCACGTATTTGGAAATTGGGTTTCCATCTATGAACCGAGGCCAGGGATCGTCCTCTACCGATTCGAGACAATCTAGCCCATGTCTCAGGCAAGTACTCAGTCAAGCCTTGGAGCGACAGGGCCGGTCCACCGATGTGGATTAAAATGCCTGAACACTACGTTTCCCCGCCCTTTGGGGCGTAAATGAGCCAACGAATGGCTCCATCGGACCCGGATCGTCCGATCAAACCGAGGCGCCTCGCAACAGCAACAACCACATAAGTCAAACTCGTCAGGGCGTGTAAAACCACTGACGCCACTTTTTAGCTAGAAGGAAACGCATGCCCTCCCTGAGGTCCTCTCCCGTTTTTGGTTCACAACCGGGGTGCGAAACTCGCGAAGTAAACGTTACACAAAGCTACGCCACAAAGGCCGTGCTTTGATCATCACCACAAGACTTTGCTTTTCAACAGAAGCCTTGATCATTCGCCACTTAGGCATGCCACACCGGCAGTTCACTCTATGCGTTTGATATCCATCAGTATATAACCTCTGAGCTCGTACGTCTCAGAGAAGGGCGTTAAGCAAGAGAATAAATTCTCCGCCGCCAAACAGATATATATTTAATAGAAATCAATCACATAGACTAAAATCCAATGTCAGACACACAGTCCATTTACAAGTTCGCTCTGGGTCTGAACGAAACCGGAGGCACCTAGTACCCCGCATATCCATCAATCTCCAAGTACGTCTGGACGATCACTAACTGTTTCCATCTTCTTAGGTGTACATCCCAATCAAGATCATCAGTAATTATCCAAACGACGTGAAGACTTCCGGTCTTCGACCACCGTCTTCATCTTCGACTTATCGTCGTATCAGTTATTCAGAGTGGGATAAACCCGGTCTTTCCGAATAATTCGCGTATATTTTAAATAAGTGTTACACAAACACAACATACGCCTCATTCCAATTCATCAGTCACTAACCGTTCATTAATCAAGAGAATAATTCCCCAAATATTAATCCCGAAGGCCGAAACCAACATCAGATCAATATCCAGAAAACCATTCTGCTTAGCTAATCGACAGTTAGTTTCTAAATTTCACATTCATAGGGAAAGGTTCCCATTAATTTTATCCAAGATAAATTCCTTGAATTTATTTATCAATCTTCTTTTGAATTTCGATTCAACTAGTCGGGATTAACGAACCTTACTGAAGTAATCATTTGTTTTAATTTCCCAATCCCAACCTATTCATCCCATGAAGTAAAACTGGTAATACTTCATATCTAACACCACGGTGTTATTGGTAAATTTAATTACCATTTCACGTTCAAATCTAATTAAAGATTTAACTATCGCCTGGAGCAAAACTGGTGATACTCCATTCTCGATCATTTCAATCTAATTAAAGATTCATTAAAACTCCACTTAGTTTTAATCTTTAACTGGGTTAAAGAACCAATGTCATTTAAAACACGGCCCACAATAAACCCAAAATCACATTCATTAATTATCGGGTTAAAGAACAAGTGTTATTTAAAACACAGTTCACGATAAACCCAAAAATCAATACCAATTCAATTCCAATTAAATATTATTTAATTGGCATACTTCATTAAATCTAAATAAAAAGATTTAATCTTTTCTCAGCTGGGTTCAAGAACAGTGTTAGTGAAGACACCATTCACGATAAACCCAAATCACATTTGATATTAAATACAAGGCTCTGAATAGAAAATATATCGGCTTATATTCAGTATCAAATTCTACGACCAACAGATATCGTATTGGAAATAACGATATATATATCAATATCTTTCAAATTTCCATAACAACATCTGTATAATCACGAAATCCAACATCGAAATATTCCGAAGACAATTTCGATTCAAATCCATTCCAATGCAATCATTGGAAATTCTGGTTATTTTCAAAACCATTTCAAATCCAATTTATTTATTTAAAAATAAATAGAATTATAATTCTAGTTCAAAACTAGTTCATTTCGATAAAAATCTATTTTTATCTTTTCAAATATGGAGTTTTTCATCCCAATTCTTTCTAAATCATTTCTTATGATTTTACACAAATTATTACTATTTTTAATAATTTTATCAAGGCCCGTACAGTCGATTTCCAACAACGGCCATCGAACTGCACTTACAACGACCTTTTTCAAATTCGATTTGGACATAATTCCAAATCCAACCGTTAGATTTCAAATTTCTAATATTCGTTAGAAAGCTCTTTTCGATACGAACCCAACGGTTCCGGTTTTAGGAGAATCCGACGGTCGGATCTCCCGCAATATCCGTTCGAAGTTAATGGTCGAAATTCGCGAACTGCCGCGGCGCGGCGCGTTCTATTCAGGCCATTATATTATATATATAATATATATAATACATACTTCGTCGATTTCAATTTAAAACGTGCTTTATAAATCGTTTTAAAATCCTTTCAAATCGATTTCAATTCGAATTCATTGATTTTCAAATTCAATTCGAGTTCATTTCTATTTATTTTCAATTCGAATTCATTTCTATATAGTTTCAATTCGAATTCATTTCTATATAGTTTCAATTTCAAATCTATTCCATTTTCAAATCTATTCAATTTCAATTGAAGAATGAATAAAATCGATACAAATATCGTTCACGTCAAAATGGCGTCAATCAAATCAACACGGCTTCATATATTGATATTTTCAAATATTCCATTTCGAATATTTCTATTTCAAATATTTCTATTTCAAATATTTCTTTTCAAATATTTCTATTTCAAATATTTCTTTTCAAATATTTCTAACAAATATTTCTATTTCAAATATTTCTATTTCAAATATTTCTATTTCTAAACTGGAATGAGGCCCAATCAATTACCATATAAAATTAATTATATGGATTTTCATACATCACACGCATATAATAGCAGTGAAAAATAATCAACCATCAACCAAAGTGCACTACACTGTATAAGCATCAAATATAGATATATATAACGCTTATAACAGCATGTCAATCAATCGACCGACATATTTAATCAATCAGGATGAGTGAACTTCAAATTTCATCCCAACACCCATGTGGGGTTTCAAACAATCAAACACAGATTTCATTTGTGCAGTTGGGCGATGTGTGAAATTTATCGTCCCAATCAATGTCCTTCAAATAGGTGTACATAAACAAACCGTCCGGTTTGTAAATGAATATTTTATTTTATTCACTTCACGTTAAAAATTATATTTTTAACGATAAAACATTTTATTTTAACATATGATTTTCTATTCAGTTCATTCTTTAAATAAAATGATATTTTTATTTTTCTAACTTATTTTAGAAAATTTCGGCGGCATAACGACACGATACTAGAAACAGGACGAGGCCTAGCCTTATCCCCGGTCTAGTGAAGGCCCACGCCATTCACACATCAATCAATCCATTCATTTCACCAAACAATTCAATTTCAAATCAAATCATCTAACTAATCTATGCAACCAAACAAACAAGTCCATGGTCTGTGGACGATTGTGTCGGGTGCTACTAAGCACCGTCTGCATCCTAGTATATATATATGACTAGAGAAGAAATTGAAGAGTGGGAAATTCTCACCGATAGCTATCCCAATTCCACGACTCTTCATTGATAGAAATCTCCATCGTTCTCGCCTTTTTATCACCTTCGTTGTCCGTATTCTCTACATATGTAAAAATCGAATTTTTACTTTGCTATTCAATATATAAAAATCGAATTTTTACTTCGCTATTCAATATATAAAAATCGAATTTTTACTTCGCTATTCAATATATAAAAATCGAATTTTTACTTCGCTATTCAATATATAAAAATCACATTTTTACTTCTCTATATAATAAAAATTATATTTTCTTTCATATATGATAAAAACCTCGTCATTCCTTATATGAAAATATCACCCTTCCTTATATAAAAATATCGCCTTTCCTCTAACTAAAAATCCGACCATTCTCCTAAATAAAAATCCGATCTTTCTCGTTTTAAGTCAGTTTTTAAATTGAAGAAAATAAATAATACCCAAAATTAAAACTTACATTGCATTTTCAGAAAGGGGGGGGGGGGTGTTCACAGTCGAACCAGGGGTCCCTGGAGGTGGTGGGTGGCGCCAGGGGGCTGCGCAGGTCGGAGGAGTGGTGCTGGAGGTGGTTCGCAGGCGGTAGGGCTTGGATTAGGGGGAGTCGCGGCTACAGGGAGAAGAAGAGAGAGAGCAACGCGTGGAGGAGGGAAGCTGGGGGGGGGGGGGCTGCGCCTCCTGGCGGCGGCGTGGCTCCGGCGACGCGCTGCTGGGAGGAGCGCGCCTCCTCCTTCCTTTTCTTTCTTTCTTTTTTTTATTTCAGAAATTGATTTTCTGCTGAATGAAGAAATAGGGGGAGGGGGCAACGTATAAGGGAAGAGGAAAGAGAAAGGATTTTAATTTTTAATTATTTTATTTTGCAAAAAGTTGACTTTTACATACGACCTCGAAACAAGGCCCACCGCCTGTCGTCCATAGCGTTTAACCCCCATTCCGAACACAATGAGATATGTATCGTAGGCTGATTCGATAGTTACAATCAGTTTCCGTCAAAATCAACATATAACTCTATATATTGAATTTGAACGCGCATTTCAATTTATCGGGGTCACATACTAACCAGAAAAATATTTTCTAGCTTCGTATTTACGATACGGTCCTAACAAAACAAGTATCGTCGAATTCTGAGACCGTTAGAAAAATGGCCATTTTCCAGTCGATTAAAATCAACTAAAACTGGTCAAACGCGTTTTCCTTTTCCACGCTCACATATTGAATCGAAAAATTATGAAATTTGAAACCTAGCAATAATTTGACACCGCGGATCCAACAAAACTGGTTTCGTCGAAATCCGAGGTCGTTTTCAAAATGTCCATTTTTAAGGGCCTGAATTCCATAGCGACTATTCAGAATTTTCAACTGGACATATCTTTTGATTCCCGCTATGAAAATTTGATTTGTCGGATTCATTGGAAAGATATTATCAATTAGATCCTAATGTTTTTGGTTTCACTAAAATCCGGATTGTTTTGCACCCGGTACATTCAATTGAAGTTTGAAATCGAATTATCGAACTACCGCACCATTTTCAATTCCTTTTATAATTATATATAATTATTTATATTCTAACGACGACGTATATAATATATACGTTCGAAATATATATTCAAAATAAATTTTTGTCGATATTATTTAAAATTATTCTTTTTAAATAATCAAAATTCGCTAAAATTGCCAAAATAAAAATTTTAAACTGGCCCAGATTTTACGGGTTGTTACAAAGTGGGTACCATCATCATTGCTTATTTTTTGCGGGTACCACTTTAGAAAAAAGGTAAATGGATTCTCGATGGTGGTTGCTCAAAACACGTGATAGAAGAAAAAAAATATGTTGACTAACCTTACTTACTCATGGAGGATCTGTCACTTTTGGAGACAATTCCAAAGGGTATATCATTGGCAATGGTGATGTGAGTAAATACGACAAATCTAATTGACCTCTTATTTCAAATGTTTCGCTAGATAAGAATCTTAAACATAACTTATTAAGTATAAGTCAATTATGAGACAAGGTTTTCAAAATCATGTTTTCAGAAGAAAAAAATGTAATATTCTCAATCAGAATTACAATCTTATTTTCGAAGGTAATAGAAATAAGAACATTTATATTTTAAATATGAATGTTAATAATAATTCAAACATGTGTCAATTAGCCAAAGAAAATGATACTTGGCTATGGCATAAAAGGTTTGTCACATAAACTTTAAAGTAATTAACAAGATTTCAAAAATAAACTTGTAAAAGGCATACCTAAAATGAATTTTACGGTTAATAACCTTTGTGATGCATGTCAACAAGAAAATTAAGAAAATTGTCATTTAATTCTAAAAAGGTCATTTCAACATAACAACTACTACATATGGATTTATTTGGACCAACTCAAATACAATCTATAAATCACAGTAGACATGTGTTTGTAATAGCTGATGATTTTAGTAGATATACCTGGACGATATTTTTGAAAAACAAAAGAGACACCTTTGATCATTTTAAAATATTTGTTAAATAAATTCAAATTTTAAAAGGAATAAAAATTAAAAACATTAGAAGTGATCATGGAGGATAATTCAAAATTGAAAATTTTGATCTCTATTATAAAAAGAAAGGAATTTTTCATAATTTTAAGTTTCTTAGAACTCCACAACAAAATGAAGTTGTAGAGCGGAAAAATCGAACATTACAAGAATGTGCAAGAACGTTATTAAATGGAAGCACGTTACAAAACATTTCTGGACAGAAGCAGTTGCAACAGCTTGTTATGTCTTGAATTGTGTTTCTATTCGACCTCTCATGAAAAATACTCCATATGAACTTTTTAACAGTAGAAAACCAAATATTTCATATTTTAAAGTTTTTGGATTAAAATATTTTATTTTACATATAAAAGATTAGCTTCGAAAATTCGATTTGAAATCCGATGAAGGATTATTTCTAGGATATTCAGATTGAAGTAAAGTTTATCGTATTTTCAATAAAAGATCAAATAAAATCGGAGAATCACTTCATGTTTCATTTAATGAAATTTTATTTAAAATTCTCATAATAATGAAATTTTATTTAAAATTCTCATAATAATGAAATTTTGAATAATACATATTCTCAAGATAATGATAACTTTAACTTTGATATTGGAGAAGATGAGAACGTTATTCATAACAATAATGATGAAAATCGAGATATTTCCAAAGATAATAATCAAGCTAAAAATATTACCACGAAAAATAATAATATTAATAATGAAAATACTATTCATACTAATAATGAAGTAAGATCTCCACCAAGAATATAACGAGATCATCCCGTTCAAAATGTTATTGGTGAGATAAACTCAAATGTAAGAACTAGAAATCAGTTAAATTTAGTAAGTCATGTAGCATTTTTATCCAAAATTGAACCTAAAAAATCTAAAGAAGCATCTTCTGATAAAAATTGGATTATTGCTATGCAAGAAGAATTGAATCATTCTGAACGCAATGAAGTGTGGGAATTAGTTCCCAGACCGAGTGATCAAGCTGTTATTGGAACAAAATGAGTCCTCAAAAATAAAACTGATAAATTAGGTAATATAACTAGAAATAAAGCTAAATTAGTATCACAATCTTGCATTCAAGAAGAAAGTATTTATTTTGAAGAAACGTTTGCTCTGATCGCTAGACTAGAAGCAATACGAATTTTATTAGCCTATACTTGTTTCAACAATTTCAAAATGGATGTTGAAAGTGTATTTTTAAATTGTTATATTAAAGAAAATGTTTATGTTGAACAACCACCTATATTTGTTCATGAAAAATATCTAGATCATGTTTATAAACTTAAGAAAGCTTTATAAACAATCTCCACGAGCTTGGTATGAATGACTCAAAAGCTATTTAATCAAATTCGATTTTGAAATTGGTAAAGTTAATCAAACTTTATATATAAAACATTCTAAAAATGATATTTTAATAGTTCAAATATATGTAGATGATATTATCTTTAGATCAACAAACGAAAATCTATGTACATAATTTTCTGATATAATGACTAAAGAATTTGAGATGTCATACATGGGTGAACTATCGTATTTTCTACGTCTTCAAATTAAACAATTACAAAATGGTATTTTTAAATAAAGAAAATATTGTAATGATTTAATAAAACACTTTGGAATGTAAAATACATCAAGTAAACCTGCCCCTATGAGTACAACAACACATTTAGAGAAAGATGAAAATGGTAAAAACATGGACCAAAAATTGTATCATAGTATGATAGGATCTCTTTTATATTTAACAGAAAGTAGACCGGATATTATGATGAGCGTTTGTTTATGTTCATGATTTCAAGCAAATCCAAAGGAGTCACACTTAAGAGTAGTAAAACGTATATTACATTATCTTTGCAATACCAAAGATTTTAGACTTTTTTATTTGAAAGATTGTCCTTCTGAATTAGTATCCTATAATGATGCTGATTTTGGAGGATCACAAACAGATATAAAAAGTACCAGTGGTACATTTCATTTTACTGGCAGATCATTAATCTCTTGGTTTAGCAAGAAAAAAAAATCATGTTTTACTATCTACGTGTAAATCAGAATATATATCTGCAGCCTTGGCATGTGCTCGAGTTGTTTACATGCAAAAAACAATTAAAGATTTTGGAATTTTTTTAAATAAATCAACAATTTATTGTGATAATTCTAGTGCAATTAACTTATCTAAAAATCTGGTTAACCATTCAAGAACTAAGCGCATTGATATTCGACTACACTTCTTACATGATTGTATTAAGAAAAATCTAATAGATTTAGAATTTGTGTCATCAGAAAATTAAATAGCTGACATATTTAACAAACCGCTACTTGAAAATGCTTTTATAAAATTATGATGTGAAATCGGTATTATGTCAGCTAAATATATATAAAAATATTACTTAAAAATAAAAAACTTCCAAAAGCTATTGCAAAAAATTTCAATTTTCTGAACCAACTAAGACTCAAACTTGGGATCTTTTACTTGACACTCAAATGTCTTAACCATTTGAGCTATATGTGTTTCTTGTTCAAGTTACTCCTATATATGTTTATTACTCCTAAGAAACCCTTCACAGTATATATATATACACATTTTAACTAATTTTTCTCTGCATGAAAATGTGAAAATTATTACTAACTATTTACACAGAAATTTCCCATGTAAAAACAATCGTTTCCATCTATTTCTATGTCAATGAGCTATTTTTAGTATAACCAATATTGCTTTCCTTCTTTATCTAACTCAAATCCTATAAATAAACACTTATATTTTGTAACGAAAAGGAATTTCGCTCGATCCGAATCAGTCGCTAAACCAATCAAGACCGTTCGATACCCCTGATCGCTTTGAGAACACGACAAATTAGAACGCAGACAGAAGAACATTTCATTGCTTATTACAACAATTCCATCAGAATACAAGAATATACAGAGTATAAATAAATAATATACATTCGATAAGATAACAGAGATTACAATACATTACATAGCAGCGGAAAATAATACAATACACAACTGAAGGAGATATACGGATACAAAGCTTTCCGGATATCATTCCAGCTGTTAACCAGGATCCTGTGAATATAAATCTGCAAAACCAAAACTACTAGCTGCCCGTGTCAAAATAAGGGCACCCAGAGTTTAGGTTAAAACAATAAACTCCAGGTCAGTCATGGGACTGGTGTGAGAACTAAAACAGTTATTAATCTTTATTTTAAAGTTAGGTAAATCAAGGGACCACGCCGTATAACACGGAACGGGTTTCCTCCCAAGAATACCAGTGCATAAAACAACAGCGCAATGCTAAATAAAGAACAATGAAGCTATTATAAGACCCAGGTTCCATCACACAATGCAACGCAAGCCGGAGGATAGGGTTTTTACCTTATAACAGCCAAGAATGCTTGATACGTTTAAAACAAATCATTTGATACTATTATAAGTGCATAGTGTATAAAACAACTTCAAATCATAAGTATCAATCATAGACGGCATAAGCGCCCCATCCCACTATGTCGCCATATATAGGATTACAACTAAAATTGAAACGTCACGTATTGGAAGTTGGATTTCCACCTGTGAACCGAGGCAAAAGATAGTCCTCACCGATTCGAGACAATCTAGCCTATGTCTCAGGATCAGAACGCATCAACCCTTTGGATCGTCAGGGTCGGTCCACCGATGTGGATTATTATGACTGAACACTACGTTTCCCCGCCCTTTGGGGCGTAAATGAGCCAACGAATGACTCCATCGGTCCCGGATCAACCGATATATCCGAGGCGCCTCGCAACAACAACAACCACATAAGTCAAACTCGTCAGGGCGTGTAAAACCACTGACTCCACTTCTATCTAGAAGGAAACGCATGCCCTCCCTGAAGTCGTTCTCTCGTTTTTGGTTCATAACCGGGGTGTGAGGCTCGCGAATCAACGTTACACAAAGCTATGCCACACAGGCCGTGCTTTGATCATCACCACAAGACTTTGCTTTCCAACAGAATCCTTGATCATTTGCATCTTAGCATGCCACACAGGCAGACTACTCTATGCAACCGATATCAGTCACACAGAATGAAATCCAATGTCAGACACACAGTCCATTTACAAGTTCGTTCTGGGTCTGAACGAAACCGGAGGCACCTAGTACCCCGCATATCCATCGATCTCCAAGTACGTCTGGACTATCACCAACTGATTCCCTCCTCTTGGGTGTACGGCCCAATCAAGATCATCAGTAATTATCCAAACGACGTGAAGACCTTCGGTCTTCGACCACCGTCTTCATCCTCGACATCACGTCGAATCAGTTATTCAGAATGGGATAAACCCGGTCTTTCTGAATAACTCACGTATATAATAAACAAGTGTTACACAAACACAACATACGCCTCATTCCAATTCATCAGTCACTAACCGTTAATCAACAAGAGAATAATTCCCCAAATATTAACCCCGAAGGCCGAAACCAACATCAGATCAATACCCAGGAAACCGTTCTTCTGAGCTAACCTACAGTTAGTTTCTAAATTTCACATTCTTAGGGAAAGGTTCCCATTAATTTTATCAAAGATAAATTCTTTAAAATTTATTCTTTAATCTTCCTTTGGATATCATTTCAAACTAGTCGTGATTAGCGAACCACACCGAAGTAATTATTTATTTTATTTCCCAATCCCAACCTATTTATTCCATGAAGTAAAACTGGTTATACTTCATATCTAACACTACAGTGTTATCGGTAAATTCAATTACCATTTCACGTTCAAATCTAATTAAAGATTTAACTATCTCCTGGAGCAAAACTGGTGATACTCCATTCTCGATCATTGCAATCTAATTAAAGATTCATTAAAACTCCACTTAGTTTTAATCTTTGACTGGGTTAAAGAATCAGTGTCACTTAAAGACACTGTTCACGATAAACCCCAAAATCACATCACATTTCAATCAGTCCCTAACCGTAAATTAGCAAGTGAGCAATTCCCTAAGTGTTAACCCCGAAGGCCGAAACCAACATCAGATCAATACCCCAAAAACCATTCAACTTAACTAATCTCCAGTTAGTTTCTGATTTTCTTAACTCCTTTGGGTCTAAGAACAGTATTATTGAAGATACTGTTCACGACAACCCAAAATCACATTCCATTAATTATCGGGTTAAAGAACAAGTGTTATTTAAAACACTGTTCACGACAAACCCCAAAAATCAATACCAATTCAGTTCCAATTAAATATTATTTAATTGGTACACTTCATTTAAATCTAAATAAAAAGATTTAATCTTTTTCTCAACTGGGCTTAAGAACAGTGTTAATGAAGACACCATTCACGACAAACCCAAATCACATTTGATATTAAATACAAGGCTCTGAATAGAAAATATATCGGCTTATATTCAATATCAAATTCTACGACCAACAAATATCGTATTGGAAATAACGATATATATATATCTTTCAAATTTCCATAACAATATCTGTATAATCACGAAATCCAACATCGAAATATTCTGAAGACAATTTCGATTCAAATCCATTCCAATGCAATTATTGGAAATTCTGGTTATTTTCAAAACCATTTCAAATTCAATTTATTTATTTAAAAAAAAATTATTATTCTAGTTCAAAACTAGTTCATTTCGATAAAAGTCTATTTTTATCATTTCAAATATGGAGTTTTTCATCCCAATTCTTCACAAATCATTTCTTATGATTTTACACAAATTATTACTAATTTTAATAATTTTATCAAGGCACGTACAGTCGATTTCCACCAACGGCCATCGAACTGCACTTACAGCGACATTTTCTAAATTTGATTTGGACATAATTCTAAATCCAACCATTAGATTTCTAATTTCTTATATTCGTTAGAAATTTCTTTTCGATACGAACCCAATGGTTCCGGTTTTAGGAGAATCCGACGGTCGGATCTCCCGTAATGTCCGTTCGAAGTCAATGGTTGAAATTCGCGAACTGCCGCAGCGCGGCGCGTTCTATTCAGGCCATTATATTATATATATAATATATATTTCGTCGATTTCAATTCAAAACGTATTTTAAAATTCTTTTTACATTAGTTTTCAAAACAGTTTCAACTTCGTATTCAATTTTAAATCAAAATTGAATTCTTCCTTATAAATTCGTTTTAAATTCATTTCAAATTGATTTCAATTCAAATCGATTTCAATTCAATTTCAGTTCGTTTTCAATTCGTTTTCATTTCAATTTGAATTCATTTCAACTTGAATTCATTTTATTTTCAATTCAATTTGAATTCATTTTATTTTCAATTCAAATCGAATTCCTTTTATTTTCAATTCAAATCGAATTCATTTTATTTTCAATTCAAATCGAATTCATTTTATACTCAATTCAAATCGAATTAATTTTATTTTCAATTCAATTCGAATTCATTTTATATTCAATTCAAATCGAATTCATTTTCTATTTAATTTGCTTTCAAATTCATTTCAATTCGATTTGATTTCAATTATATTTTCAAAATATACGATTTTGAAATCACCTTTCGATCTTCATTATAAAATCGACAAAATTCCCGTTCGCTTTGAAATGGCATTTAACCACTTAACACGGCTCCACATTTCAATTTTCAATGAATATTATTTTAAAATATTTGATAATTTTGAACTGGAATCAGACACAGTCAATTACCATATAATTTCAGTTATATGGATTTCATCCAATTCATATATACAACAATGACGATAAATAATCAACCATCATCCAAAGTACGTTCTACACTGTATAAGCATCAAATATAAATATTTAATGCTTATAACAGCCTGTCAATCAATCGATCGACATACAACTAATGATTGGGATTGGTGTATGTCCAATATCCTCCCAATACCCGTGTGGGGTTTCAAACAATCAAACACAGTTTTTATTTGTGCAGTTGGGCGATGTGTAAAATTTATCGTCCCAATCAATATCAGTCAAATGTGTGTATGTAAACAAATCGTCCGATTTGTTTATAATCATTTATTTCATTTTATATACACGTTAAAAATTATATTTTTAACTATAAAATATTTTTAACTATGTAAATATTTTATTTCATTCCACATCACACAATCAACTACACATCAAAATCAAACAAACAAGCAAGCATACAAGCCGTCCATGGTCTGTGGACGACGGCTGTCGGGTGCTACTAAACACCGTCTGCATCCTAGTATATATTTTAACTAGAAATAGAAAATTAAAGTGAGAAGTTCTCACAGAGGGTTCCACTCCGCCGTGCTTTGCTTTTGAACTGTTGAACCTTTTCGATCTACTTGAAATTCCAATGTAGTTCCATCTCATTTCTTTTCACGTTGTTCAAATAAAAATTATATTTTTATTGCTTCATTCATTAAATAAAAATTCTATTTTTATTTCGAATTCATATATATTTACAACGCTTATTTCTATATAAAAATTATATTTTTATATTTCTACTTTATAAATAAAGATCGAATTTTCATTTCAACATATATATAATAAAAATCATATTTTTATTCTTTCTAAAAATAAAAATTTTATATTCATGAGAATTTTATAAAAATCTAGGCTTTATATAAATAAAAATACAAAAATTTTTATAACGAAAAATCTGAACCTTTTAATAACTAAGAAAAAAAATTAGTTTCAATAAAAAAAAAATCAGTTTTATATACTAAGAAAAATCAGTTTTATATAAATTAAAAATCATGTCTTTAACTAAATGAAAAATCATATATTTCCTAAATGAAAAATCATATATTTCTACCAACTTTATCCCATAAAAATCCTCACTTTATATTTATAAACTGATCTTAAAACTAATTGTTTTTAAACAAAAATAAATAAAAACTAAATAAAACTAACTTTTTACTTGTTGTGGGTAGGGGTGAGCATTATTCGGTTAAACCAAATAAACCAATCAAACCAGTTTATTTTGGTCGGTTTGGTTCGGTTTTGAAATTAAATCGGTTTGTAATCGACCCGAAAAAATATTAAGTTCGGTTATTGGTTTAACCAAATTAACCAAACTTTTACTATATTTTCAAAATTATCAGTATTATAATAAATATTTTAGGTTAGTTTAGTTATTGAAGTAAATTTTAATCATCTCCTATGTGTCAAAATTAATATCAGAAAGCATAGAAATCATAAATAATAATAATCTAATAATGTATTTATAATTTATTTTAAATTATAGTGAATATTTCAAACAAAAAGGTGTAAAACATTTTTAGTTCGGTTTAATCGGATAACCAACCGAACCAACCAAACTTAATTTGGTTGGTTTGGTTTGGTTTTCATTTTTATTGGTTTTAGTTTGGTTTAACAAATTTCATCATCGGATAAACCAAACCAACCAAACGCTCACCCCTAGTTGTGGGGGCCCACGATGGTCAGAACCGGCGGAGGAAGGGGGTCAAGATCGGAGGTGATGGCGTCGTCGTCTTGTAGGTGGGTGGCGGTGTCAGTTTGGCAGTGGGGAGCAGAGCACGGGGAGGGGTCTCGGCATTCTTGCTGGAGAAGGGGGGTTCGATTTAGGGCTGAGGGGCGACTGGAGAAGAAGAAGGGGGGCAGCGTCGCGGTGCAGAGGAAGGGGAACGAGGAGGGAAGAAGATCGGAGAAGGGGGGGTTCGCCGGAGCTCACGGCGGACGGTGGCGAGTCGCGGTGGGGGGGGGGGGTCGACGAGATCTGGTTTGCAGTTTTTTTTTCTGTTCGGGGAGATTAAAGTGAAGAGGGGAGAGGGGGAGTTATAAGGAATATATACTAATATATATTATATTATTTTATTTAATTCATTTCAAAAAGCAACTTTTTATTTCGACCTCCAAACGGGACCCACCGCCTATCATCCATAGCTAATTACCCCCATTCCGAACACAATGGGATATGTGTATCGTAAGCTGATTCGAACGTTTCGATTAGTTTTCGTCAAAATCAACATATAACACTATATATTGAATTTGAATGCGCATTTCAATTTACCGGTGCCACATACTCACTCGAAAAATTTCAGAAAAATATTTTCTAGCTTCGTATTGACGATACGGTCCTAAAAAAACTAATTTCATCGAATTCTGAGACCGTTTGAAAAATGGCCATTTTCCAGTCGATTAAAATCAACTGAAACTGGTCAAACGCGTTTTCCTTCGCCACGCTCACTGTAACACCCCGTATGTTGAATAACTTGTTATAATATAAAACAGGGCAGAATTAAATTTTAAAATCTGAATCAGGGGAAACGGGCTATGCCATTGCGTTCGTCTCGGAAAAATACGCGAAATAGAGTCCGAGTTTTCGAAAATCGGAGTCCGTATGACCCAGTTAAGGCCCGAAGAAGTTTTCAGAAATTCAAAACAGATTTAAAACATAAAAATTTCACAATTCAGAAGAGGCGGGAAAATTCCCGCCAGGCAGAGGGTGTCGACCCTAGGGTCGACATGGGTGTCGACCCCCTCCCTAGGGGTCGACCCAGGGGTCGACCCCCTCTGTCGGTCTGTGTGACCTGGGTGCACCATTTTGGCTTTTGGGCTGTGCTTGGTGGCTAGTGACGAAATCTGACGGCTCTAATCTGATTTAGGGTTAATCTAGTGGCCTAAAACACTTAACTACTCTATAAATACACCCTAAGACTACCTTAATTCATACTAAAAATAGATACAACGTCGTCATGCCATCAAAATGCAACTTGAAGGAGCCTCCATCAAATTAAAGAGGAAGATAGCTTCTCAAATCAACCTCTAATCAACTCTAGCAACTTAATCTTCTTCTTAGGAGTGCTAATCAACAAGTTGTGAGTTTCTATAGCCTTAATGACCAATTGTTGAAATGATTATGATAGGATATAATGAGGTTATGGCTATGAATGTGGATCAATGCAAGTTATGTTATCATATGCTATATGTTCATGATGTTATGCAAGTTATGCAAGTTATATGCTATGTGTTATGCAAGTTATGCAAGTCATATGCTATGTGTTCATGATGTTATGTGTTATGCAAGTTATATGCTATGTGTTCATGATGCTATGCAAGTTATGCAAGTCATATGCTATGTGATTATGATGTTATGCAAGTTATGCAAGTCATATGATATGTGATCATGATGTTATGCAAGTCATATGCTATGAGTTCATGATGCTAGTTATGCAAATCACTATGATAAACATTGATCCACTTTGACACCATGGTTATGCAAGTTTGGTGTATGATTATATGCAAGTTCATATATGATATGTTATGCAAGTTTGGTGTATGATTATATGCAAGTTCATATATGACATGTTATGCAAGTTTGGTGTTTGATTATATGCAAGTAACATGTGCAAGTTTACACCTTAGTATGATATGCATACATATGCAAGTTAACCCATTCGTATGTCATACATACATATGCAAGTTTACCCCTTTGTATGGCATAAGTAGCTTATGCAAGTTACCCTCCTTATGACATATGTGATTCATGCAAGTTTGGGTTGATTATTTATGCTAGTTGGGTTTGATGCTATATGCATGTTGACACCTTTAAAACCCATGTTGATGCTAATGTTATGCAAGTTAAACCCATTGTATGTGTGATGAATCTTCCCTTTTGAATATGTCATGTTAGCGAATTACGTGGGGAACGATGGGGTTAATATACATGTTAATGAAATGATGTGAAGTTGGTATGATTATGCATACCATAAAGTGGATGGACATAATTGAGTCCATTATGTACATCGTTAAATTTGTAATTAATTAGGGATAATTAATACAAATTATGGGGGTGATTAATTAGGTGTAATTAATCGACTAAGACACGAGGTTGGACCCTTTTGTAGCATAAGACTGCCCGGAACCGACCGGCAAATCCAGCGGCTACAAATGATTGGCCCAATGTGAGAGGTCTTAGGCACAAACTTAATATGTGACAAGTGTAAAGACACGAGGTTAGACTCAGTTATGGCGTAAGACTGCCCGGACCCGACCGGCAAATCCAGCTGCCATAAAAGATAGTCTAATGTGAGAGGTCTTTACAACGGTTACGTTCTTAATCAATTAAGAAACACTTAACCAGAAAAGCATGTAGTGGGGCATGAGGGGTTAAGTGGGTGCCTTGGGTGGCATGTGGAAATCAAGTAAGTGCCTTGGGTTGCATGAGGAAATCTAGTGGGTTGCCTTGGGTGGCAATAGAAAATACGATTAGAATACTTAACCAAGTGGAAACATGTAATTAAACATGATTAAAGGGTTAAGTGGGATGCACTAGATAAAGGGACAAGCTTAGGTGGGTATCTTGTGGGGGCCCATTTCAACCAGTAACCCATATGTATCTTATTGGGCTCGACCCATGTCGAGGACGGGACACGCGTACTGGGCTTGACTATAAGAGGCCAAAACGGGTTAGCGGTGGCAACGCAAGTCCAACGGGTTTCATATGCGTGTGTGGACCCGGGCTGGTAGGTAAGACGTTGTTGCATCGTGTAGGTATAAGTCGTGCACCATTGGTTGTATCGGGTTGCCACTTTGGGGAGTGATACACCCCACTGTGGGGCCAGCATGGGTATCTACGGTAGGGAGCCGATCGCTTGGGGAGTAGTGTGTACACCTAGTGGAGATAGGGGCAGACGACACTATGTAGTCAGCTAGGGGTACAGGAAACTACTGGGTAAATTTTCTAAGTCCTTGGGTGGGATCAACATTTAAGTAGGAATGACTGGTGTGGTGCAGTTAGTAATTACCCTTGGGTGGGTAGATGCGTCTTTACCGTTATCTTAGTTCATCCTATGTCTAGTTGGCTACTTAGTGTAGTCATTTATCCCCAGTCATCACCGTACCAAGTTTATATCATACCCTAATTACTTTAATGATTGTGTAGTTAAAGTTATAGGGCTCACTCAGACTTATGTCTGACCCCGTTGTTTTTATCTTTTCCCCCTCAGGTCCTCAGGTTGGGCCTAGCACTAGTGGGCTTTGATCAGATTTCTTTATCTATCTTTTGGAGCTTGGACCGTGATGTAAAGCCCAGCTTATCTTTTCTTTTATGGCTATTAGTTTATGTAATGGGATTATGTACTTATGTTTTATCAGGATGGATATTTGGTACTTGACTCTTTTTTTTTGGTGTTGTAACTAAACATGTTTACCTTCTGCTGCAATGAAATGATGTTTTAGATTTTCCAAGTATTATTTATATTTGTCTTGTTGTAATTTTTCAGTTCTATATTCACTTAAAATGCTCCACCGAAGTTAAGGCATTCCCTTAGTGAGTGACCTTAACGGGTGTGGGGTGTTACACGTGGTATCAGAGCTGAAGGTTACCGGAACAGATAAAATTTTTAGAAAACTATTTTTCTAAAAACATTTTTGGAAGAAGTATTTTCAAAAACATGTCTTTTAAGAGAAAAGTTTTTGAAAGAAAAGCATAATCCCCAATAGCCATATCTTTATCCTTCGAATTCTCCGTTTTAAATCTTTCCTTTTTCGTTTCATCATGGCTGAAGATCTTAACTTTCCGGAGGGTGTGACGATACCAGTATGGTATAGGAGATTGATGGAGGCTAGGGCCGCCACTGCGGGTCCAGCAAATGTCCCTCCACCAACAGTAGCACCCGATCTTCCTCCTCCCCCTCCTCCTCGCATGCATACTTTTACTAAGACTTGTAAGGAATTTAAGGCTATGGGAGGGAAACCTTTTCAAGGATCAGAAACTTTTGTGGAAGCTAGAGATTGGCTTAAGGAGGTGGAAGAGTTGATAGATATCTTTGAGATGGAAGAAGGAAAGAAAGTCAAGTTAGCTGCTTGGTTAATGAAGGGAGAGGCCTCATTCTGGTGGGAGGTCACTAATGGAGAACGCCCTGTTGACTCTTGGGCGGATTTCAGGCAAAGGTTTGTGGCAAAGTTTCTCTCAAGGGCGGAGGAAAACTTGTATACGGAAAGGTTCTTGACTCTAAAGCAAGGAAACCTATCAGTGAAGGAATATGTCAACAAGTTTAATCAATTGGCAAGGTTTGGCATAGACATGGTGAATACACCGAAGAAGAAGGCTTTGAGTTTCGTTAAGGGCTTGAATGAACCGATGCATGGATTGGTTATGACTCACATCCCTATGGGGGCCACCTTTGAGAAGCTAGTTGACATGGCACTCATGCATGAGGAAGAGAAGGGTCCCAATGCTAATAAGGCACCCGAGAAGAAATGAGATCAGAAGAGACCTCAACAGCAACAGCAAAACAAGGGTGGGAAAGGCAACGGTGGCAAGGGAAAGAAGAAGTGCTTCAATTGCGGGACACCAGGCCACCTAAGCAAAGATTGTCGGAAGAAGAAGAAGATCGGCTGCTTCCACTGTGGTGAAGCAGGGCATCTAGTGAAGGACTGCCCTAAGAAGGGGCAAAGGACGGGATCTACCTCAGGAGGACAGGTGCAAGCTCTTATGGCACCAGGTCAGGCAAGGGGGCAAGTTCAGGCTCTCGCAGTTCCACCGATTCAGGAAAGAGGTAGAACTATTTCCATTGAAAGTCTGGTTTTTCTGTTTGATCATCCTGTCCGTACATTGTTTGACTCTGGCGCATCGCATTCGTTTATCTCATCATCATTAGTTGATTCACTGCACTTAGACACCATTCTAGTAGATGATCCCTTGGTTGTTTCAAACCCAATTGGGGGCTCCACTTATTTGTCCATGATATGTTTGGGTTTGAAGATTTCTATACTTAGCGTTGAGTTTAGATGTGATGCTTTTGTTTTGGGCTTCACGGGCTATGGGTTGATTTTGGGCATGGACTGGTTATCCAGTAATGGTGTCGTTCTTGATTGCGAAAGTAGAGTTGTTAGGCTCATGACCCGCTTGGGGAACACTCTCGAGATCTCTTGTAATCCCATGGATTCTGTTATGCTAAGTTATCTTGAATCGCTCAACGCTTCGGTCGAGAGTTTGCAATCTGTTAGAGTGGTCTGGGAATACTCGGATGTGTTTGAGGAGGTGAAGGGCTTACCTCCGAAGCGGGAGATAGACTTTCGAATATATCTGGTGGACAATGCTAAACCAGTATCTTTACCAGTGCGCCACATGGCTCCTCGTGAGAGGAGGGAACTCCATAAGCAAGTAGGGGAGTTGCTTGAGAAGGGGTTCATAAGACGAAGTATATCGGAGTGGGGTGCTCCAGTAGTTTTTTCTACGAAGGCGGATGGGTCCCTCAGACTTTGTGTAGACTATAGAGAACTCAACAAGCTCACAAAGAAGAATAGACACCCATTGCCGAGGATTGATGATCACTTTGATCAGTTGGTTGGCGCCTCAGTGTTTTCGCAGTTGGACTTGGCCACGGGGTTTCATCAGTTGAGAGTGGCTGAGGATAGTATAGAGAAGACTGCCTTTAGGACTCCGGATGGTTTCTATGAGTGGCTGGTGATGCCATTTGGTTTGACGAACGCCCCTGCATACTTTGTTGATTTGATGAGTAGGGTGTTCAGGGAGTACCTTAATAAGTTCGTGGTGGTCTTTGTGGATGACATCTTAGTATTTTCTAAGAGTGAAGAAGAGCATGCCCTACATCTTAGGGAAGTGTTGGAGACTCTTCGAGCGCATAGCCTTAAGGCTAAATTCTCTAAATGTCACTTTTGGAGGAAGGAAGTGCAGTTCTTGGGGCATGTAGTCTCCAAGGAAGGGATAGCTGTGGATCCCGCGAAGGTAGTATCCATCCAAGATTGGAAGGTTCCGAAGAATGCTACCGAGGTGAGGAGTTTCTTGGGGTTGGCTGGCTACTATAGGAAGTTTATCAAGGACTTCGCAAAAATATCAGCCCCATTAACACGCTTGACGAAGAAGAATCTGGTCTTCGCATGGGACGTAGATTGTGATGATGCGTTCCAACGGTTAAAGAGAGCTTTAACCACAGCTCCAGTCTTAGTGTTGCCAGATGGGAGCAAGCCATTTGTTGTTTATACCGATGCTTGTGGGACAGGACTGGGCGTAGTCTTAATGCAAGAGGGAAGGGTAATAGCCTACGGTGGAAGGCAGTTGAGAGCGCATGAGAAAAATTACCCTACCCATGATTTAGAGTTGGCCGCTATTGTTTTTGCGCTTAAGATTTGGCGCCATTATCTTCTTGGCGAGAGGTTCGAATTGTTCATGGACCACAAATCATTGAAGTACTTATTTTCTCAGAAGGATTTGAACTTGAGACAGCAAAGGTGGATGGAGTTCTTAGCATCCTATGATTTCGAGATAGCGTATACCCCTGGCAAGGGTAACGTGGTGGCGGACGCCTTGAGCAGAAAAAGGTTGTCCTTGAGTCCATTGTTCGTGGAACGACGGAGCTTGGAATTTATCTCGATGTTTGATTTCAGACCTTCCGTTGACTTTATACCCGGTTTGCTAGCATCCTTAGAGGTCAGACCTACTCTTTTGGGGAGGATTGGCGAGGCACAGCGGGACGACCCACAGTTGGTTGAGTTGGTAGAGAGGCTCATAAGGGGGGAGTCGTCCAGCCATTTGAGTAGGTACACCCTAGACGATAGGGGGTGCTTGCGTAGAGACTGTAGACTTTGTGTACCGCAAGACGAGGGTTTGAGGAAGGCTATTCTTGATGATGCACACCGTTCTAGGATGACCATTCATCCCGGTGGGGACAAGGTGTACCAAGACATGAAGCGAGTTTTCTTTTGGGCCGGTATGAACAAAGATGTGGCCGAGTATGTCGCTAGATGCTTGGTGTGCCAACAAGTGAAAGCGGAGCAAAAGAAACCCGGTGGGTTGCTACACCCATTGGAAGTTCCGCAATGGAAGTGGGATAGCGTCTCGATGGATTTTATTGATGGGTTACCGAGATCGAGGAAGGGTAATACGGGAATTTGGGTTGTGGTAGACAGACTTACTAAGAGTGCCCATTTCATATCCGTGAAGAGTAAGAGGACTGCTCCATGGTTAGCTTCAATTTACCTTCGAGAGATAGTTCGGTTGCATGGTGTACCTTCTAGAATAGTGAGCGATCAAGATCCTATCTTCACTAGCGAGTTTTGGAAAAGTTTGCAAGAGGCGGTAGGGACTCAGTTGTGTTTGAGCACCGCATATCATCCTCAGACGGACGGCCAGACCGAGAGGGTGAATCGTGTTCTAGAAGACCTTTTGAGGCTATGTATCTTAGATTTTGGAGGTACATGGGAAGAGCATCTTCCATTGGTGGAGTTCGCGTATAATAACAGCTTTCAGTCTAGTATTGGTATGGCTCCTTTCGAAGCTCTTTATGGAAGGCCTTGTCGATCACCTACATGTTGGTGGGAATCTACGGATAAGATCTTGCTTGGGCCTGATATGGTTAGAGAGACTTCAGAAAAGAATGATTTGATTCAGAGAAGGATGAAAGCAGCGCAAGATAGGCAAAAATCTTACGCGGATAAGAGGAGGACGGATCTTGAGTTTGATGTTGGGGACATGGTCTTTGTTAAAGTATCTCCATTACGGAATGTTGTTCGCTTTGGGTCCGTTGGGAAGTTAGCTCCAAGATTTGTGGGACCGTTTCCTATTAAGGAAAGGATTGGATGGATGGCATATAGAGTGGATTTACCCGAGAGACTTAGTGGGGTACATGACGTATTCCATGTGTCACATTTGAGGAAGTGCCTACATGAGACCGCAGAGGTGGTAGAGCCGAGCTTGCTTAGAGAAGTGGAGGTAGAGCGTGATGCGACTATTCGACGAGCTCCTACCCGCATCCTTGGGTCAGAGATTAGGAAGTTGACAAATAGAGAGGTGCAATTAGTCAAAGTGCAATGGGGAGAGGATGAGAGCAATGCTACTTGGGAGACAGAAGCGAAGATGCGTTCATTGTACCCATTCCTTTTTGAGGGTATGTCTTTTAACTTCTCCTCTATCGTTTGTCTAGTACTTATCTTGTCTATAGTATGTCCTCTCATTAGTACCTTTGACCTTTAGATAGGGTAAACCTATGGTTGAAACATGTTTTTGAGACATGTTATGATTGATGGATGCGTGTGGATGCAAGTGGTTGCTAGTGGTTGCTCGTGGATGCATATACACACACACTCTAGGCACTAGATCGGCTCAGTCACTTCATATTGCATATTGCATATAATTGTGTGTAGGTAGCTATATTAATGGATGTATAATGGCTGTGTTATCATATGGATGATGCATTTTGGTGTATGGTTGTGCACTCATGTAGAAATAGTATGTGTCGATAGAGTTCTTTCGCATACATATTGGATGCATGGCACTATCATGGTTTGCATTGAGGAGGTCAACTGAATCAGTAGACCGCCTGATTTTGCATTAGACAGGGAACATATACACACACTCTTTGCATATGTTCATACAGCATTAGAACTTTAAGGACAATGGATGCCAATGTTTGATGGTTTGAGTAGATGGTTGTTTGGTTGGTAGGATACGTTCTTCTTGACTTAGAGATTTCGGGGACGAAATCCTTTAAGTAGGGGAGAATGTAACACCTCGTATGTTGAATAACTTGTTATAATATAAAACAGGGCAGAATTAAATTTTAAAATCTGAATCAGGGGAAACGGGCTATGCCATTGCGTTCGTCTCGGAAAAATACGCGAAATAGAGTCCGAGTTTTCGAAAATCGGAGTCCGTATGACCCAGTTAAGGCCCGAAGAAGTTTTCAGAAATTCAAAACAGATTTAAAACATAAAAATTTCATAATTCAGAAGAGGCGAGAAAATTCCCGCCAGGCAGAGGGTGTCGACCCTAGGGTCGACATGGGTGTCGACCCCCTCCCTAGGGGTCGACCCAGGGGTCGACCCCCCCTGTCGGTCTGTGTGACCTGGGTGCACCATTTTGGCTTTTGGGCTGTGCTTGGTGGCTAGTGACGAAATCTGACGGCTCTAATCTGATTTAGGGTTAATCTAGTGGCCTAAAACACTTAACTACTCTATAAATACACCCTAAGACTACCTTAATTCATACTAAAAATAGATACAACGTCGTCATGCCGTCAAAATGCAACTTGAAGGAGCCTCCATCAAATTAAAGAGGAAGATAGCTTCTCAAATCAACCTCTAATCAACTCTAGCAACTTAATCTTCTTCTTAGGAGTGCTAATCAACAAGTTGTGAGTTTCTATAGCCTTAATGACCAATTGTTGAAATGATTATGATAGGATATAATGAGGTTATGGCTATGAATGTGGATCAATGCAAGTTATGTTATCATATGCTATAAGATCATGATGTTCTGCAAGTTATGCAAGTTATATGCTATGTGTTATGCAAGTTATGCAAGTCATATGCTATGTGTTCATGATGTTATGTGTTATGCAAGTTATATGCTATGTGTTCATGATGCTATGCAAGTTATGCAAGTCATATGCTATGTGATTATGATGTTATGCAAGTTATGCAAGTCATATGATATGTGATCATGATGTTATGCAAGTCATATGCTATGAGTTCATGATGCTAGTTATGCAAATCACTATGATAAACATTGATCCACTTTGACACCATGGTTATGCAAGTTTGGTGTATGATTATATGCAAGTTCATATATGATATGTTATGCAAGTTTGGTGTATGATTATATGCAAGTTCATATATGACATGTTATGCAAGTTTGGTGTTTGATTATATGCAAGTAACATGTGCAAGTTTACACCTTAGTATGATATGCATACATATGCAAGTTAACCCATTTGTATGTCATACATACATATGCAAGTTTACCCCTTTGTATGGCATAAGTAGCTTATGCAAGTTACCCTCCTTATGACATATGTGATTCATGCAAGTTTGGGTTGATTATTTATGCTAGTTGGGTTTGATGCTATATGCATGTTGACACCTTTAAAACCCATGTTGATGCTAATGTTATGCAAGTTAAACCCATTGTATGTGTGATGAATCTTCCCTTTTGAATATGTCATGTTAGCGAATTACGTGGGGAACGATGGGGTTAATATACATGTTAATGAAATGGTGTGAAGTTGGTATGATTATGCATACCATAAAGTGGATGGACATAATTGAGTCCATTATGTACATCGTTAAATTTGTAATTAATTAGGGATAATTAATACAAATTATGGGGGTGATTAATTAGGTGTAATTAATCGACTAAGACACGAGGTTGGACCCTTTTGTAGCATAAGACTGCCCGGAACCGACCGGCAAATCCAGCGGCTACAAATGATTGGCCCAATGTGAGAGGTCTTAGGCACAAACTTAATACGTGACAAGTGTAAAGACACGAGGTTAGACTCGGTTATGGCGTAAGACTGCCCGGACCCGACCGGCAAATCCAGCTGCCATAAAAGATAGTCTAATGTGAGAGTTCTTTACAACGGTTACGTTCTTAATCAATTAAGAAACACTTAACCAGAAAAGCATGTAGTGGGGCATGAGGGGTTAAGTGGGTTCCGTTGGGTGGCATGTGGAAATCAAGTAAGTGCCTTGGGTGGCATGAGGAAATCTAGTGGGTTGCCTTGGGTGGCAATAGAAAATACGATTAGAATACTTAACCAAGTGGAAACATGTAATTAAACATGATTAAAGGGTTAAGTGGGATGCACTAGATAAATGGACAAGCTTAGGTGGGTAGCTTGTGGGGGCCCATTTCAACCAGTAACCCATATGTATCTTATTGGGCTCGACCCATGTCGAGGACGGGACACGCGTACTGGGCTTGACTATAAGAGGCCAAAACGGGTTAGCGGTGGCAACGCAAGTCCAACGGGTTTCATATGCGTGTGTGGACCCGGGCTGGTAGGTAAGACGTTGTTGCATCGTGTAGGTGTAAGCCGTGCACCATTGGTTGTATCGGGTTGCCACTTTGGGGAGTGATACACCCCACTGTGGGGCCAGCACGGGTATCTACGGTAGGTAGCCGATCTCTTGGGGAGTAGTGTGTACACCTAGTGGAGATAGGGGCAGACGGCACCTATGTAGTCAGCTAGGGGTACAGGAAACTACTGGGTAAATTTTCTAAGTCCTTGGGTGGGATCAACATTTAAGTAGGAATGACTGGTGTGGTGCAGTTAGTAATTACCCTTGGGTGGGTAGATGCGTCTTTACCGTTATCTTAGTTCATCCTATGTCTAGTTGGCTACTTAGTGTAGTCATTTATTCCCAGTCATCACCGTACCAAGTTTATATCATACCCTAATTACTTTAATGATTGTGTAGTTAAAGTTATAGGGCTCACTCAGACTTATGTCTGACCCCGTTGTTTTTATCTTTTTCCCCCTCAGGTCCTCAGGTTGGGCCTAGCACTAGTGGGCTTTGATCAGATTTCTTTATCCATCTTTTGGAGCTTGGACCGTGATGTAAAGCCCAGCTTATCTTTTCTTTTATGGCTATTAGTTTATGTAGTGGGATTATGTACTTATGTTTTATCAGGATGGATATTTGGTACTTGACTCTTTTTTTTGGTGTTGTAACTAAACATGTTTACCTTCTGCTGCAATGAAATGATGTTTTAGATTTTCCAAGTATTATTTATATCTGTCTTGTTGTAATTTTTCTGTTCTATATTCACTTAAAATGCTCCACCGAAGTTAAGGCATTCCCTTAGTGAGTGACCTTAACGGGTGTGGGGTGTTACACTCACAAATTGAATCGAAAAATTACGAAATTTGAAATCTAGTAATAACTTGACATCAGGGATCCAACAAAAGTGGTTTCATCAAAATCCGAGGTCGTTTGCAAAATTACCATTTTTAAGGGCCAGAATTCCATAGCAACTATTCTGCATTTTCCTCTGGACATATCTTTTGATTCCCGCTATGAAATTTTGATTTCTCGGATTCGTTGGAAAGATATTTTCAATTAGATTCTATTATTTTTGGTTTCGCTAAATTCCGGTTTATTTTGAATCCTGTACATTCATTTGAAGTTTGAAATCGAATTATCGAACTACCGCGCCATTTTCAATTCCTTTTATAATTGAAAATAAATATTTATATTCTAACGACGACGTATATAAATATGTACATCCTAATTTTATTCAAAATAAATTTCTCGTCATTATTATTTTAAAATAATTCATTTTAAATATTCAAAATTCACTAAAATTGCCAAAATAAATTTTTTAAATTGGCTCAGAATTTCCGAGTCGTTACATATTTTTTATCATTCACTATTCAGTTTACTTAAACCCCAAAGCATGCCTTCTCCAACTCCCTCATCTGACTCTTCCATTAATATCATCACCTCACCTGAAACAGATCAAAAAACTCCATGCCATACCCATACATGTACTCGTACCAGATATACTCCGAAAAAGAAAAAGACCAAGGTTGTATTATTTGGAGGTTCGTCATCAACAAAATCTAAGATAGACGAAATGCACCACTACCAATGTGAATCGCTTGATTTACAATGCGAAACGTACTACGAGAAGAAAGTTAATTCACAACGTCTTGGAATTATCGAATATATCACCATGAAATTTTGTGGAGCTTCGTCTCACTAATTCGATGATCAAGTATTTACTCCAATCCGTCAACCAATCATTCCTTCTCCTCAGTGGCCACCAGTGTAACATTCCGTTATTTTTAATGATTTAAATCTGAATTCAAATCGTATATTTTTATTTTGGAAATATTCTATATTTTTTCTTAACGGAAATTTAAAATATGAAATACGTTCAGTGAGATGTAGCAGCTATGAAAATTTCATAGGAAAATTTGAATGTTTGTCGGTCCGTAATTTTCAATGTAAAGTTGCGCATAACAGTTAAAATTTTAGCGATTCAAAATCTCTCTGAAAGCAGTTCGGACATACATGAAAAGTGATCTATTCGATGTCACGAATTTAACGATGAAATTCGTTTCTCTAAAATTGGATGTTTTGACCTTCATTCAATTGTTTTCCGTCCAAATTTTATGTTTAAAACGGTCCGCACGTTTTTGAATGAAGCATCCTAACACTGGAAACAATATATCATTGTGACCGTCACGTAGAGCTAGTTACCGCAATATATTCATTGGTCAGTTTTAGTACTCGGTTCGCGACGAAATTGCTAAAATGCTTGCTCAGTCCATTTTTGACACAAAGCCATTTGAATTCGACGTGTTCCTATTCGGGTGCCACATATTTTTCTAGTCGTTTTGGGTCTGCAAAACCCTTCCTTTTATTTTACTAAACCATCCATTAGTTTTTTTGTTTTTTTCCAAAGCACTTTCAACATATCCATTCCTTTTCTTTTCTAATTCCAAAGCTACATGGCTTCTTTTTTTCCATTGTATATTAATTTCCAAAAGGCATGCGTTATATTCATGCATGTACATTTAATTCCAAACGCCATGTTTATATTTCTAACCTTTCCAACTTTTCTTTTTCTAAGTTTCATGCATATGTGTTCCATGCGATATGTTTGCATTTACAAACCATCTCATTAAAATTAGACCGTTTGTTTTGAATCAAAAGTCATTATTCATTCCCACTACCAATGCTTCATGAAAGATAACGTAATAATAATATAAATGCAATTGCAGCCTTATATCTTCCCATCACAACAACTATTTATGCTTTTCCCATCACACAACTAAACTGATCCCATACGGCAGAAATTATTCTACAATATATATATATAAATTAAGTTGAATAGGTGTTAAGCTAGATCCAATTTGTTTGCTTACACGTCTATTTACCTTTATATAATTTGCCACTTTTCATTTGTTTCAAAACTGTACCCTTCTTTGTTCATTTTCTCCCAGCCGACATTCTTTCTCCAAATCAAATTCCCAAACCTAAAATAGCTACCTCCAAGATCTTTTGCTCCTTCCTCAAAATTGTTCCCCAATTTAAATGGCTGTAGCCATTTTCCACCTTTCCGTTCGCTCCTCCGTATCCCGAAGACGCATGCTCCATCACACCGTCTCAATCGAAGTCGAACTCCACCTTCTCGATGCACAACACCACGTCGCCACTAGGCACTACTCGCTCTTTTGCCATCCATTGTCGCAACGATTGTAGGTTACTGTACGATTAAATCTATATCAAGTTTACAACTTCGTTTTGCATTGATATCATTAGTTTGCGGGTTGTTAATTGCTTCCCATGTGTTTCATGCCTAAACTTGTGCATGGCCTGCTACTTCATTTGAAATACTGATTTTATGCCTGTGCTCTTCATTTACACCAATGTTCTACTCTTTATTAGACCTTGATATAACGCTTAGATTCTTATAATAGAAAGATAGGATGGCAAATTTTTAGCCTGCACTTTTATGCATGTACAGTAGCATGCGAATTTGCATCAGCTACCTTGATGTCGTAGCCGCTTTTGAAACTCACCCACGTCTTGATTGAGATTTTGTTGTGAGCCAAACTATTCCCTATTGAGTCTAGTAATAATTTGTTATCTACGATACTAGAACCTTATTTTACTAATTTTATTTATACCATGCTTTTGACTTGTTGATCGTTATGCTGGACTCTGGTTCTAGGTAATTATATGCATAAGATACTTTATTTGTTTAATCATAGACACAACTTATGTTATTCCAGTTTAAAAGACGCATGCATACAACATAGGCTTATATATATATTTAAACTTGCATTGTGGATCTTGACTTGTATAAAACCGCAGAATATGTTAGCTGATGTACTAATGTTAAGGTTGTCGTTCCAATTTTGAATTCGTGAAAAAAATTGTGCCTATACGTTGTTACACATAAGTATTTCAACATTGGATCTTGGTTTCGAAGCAACTGCATATATATGCATTACTTTATGTGACTAATACTAGGAAACCACATCCTATTTGCATTTTTTGAAATTCATGCACCAGTAGTCATAAATGTGCCCATTTAATTCCCTTAACACTTGCGTGTTACATAACATGTGAAATGATTTTGCTATATTTTGCACCAGTTTGATCGTGCCATTCATTTTATAATATGGAAGTCATTCTACACTGGAAATATTCGTACTACCTGTAGTACTTCATCCTGCAAGTGTTACCAGTCCCGGTCTTATACAGTTCGAAACCCGCTGTCTTATATGCATACTTACTGTTATTTGCTGCTGAAATTGCTAGACCATGCAATGTACCACACATCGATGTCACCTAGCCTCCTGTTTGCTTCATGCACGTTCTATGATCTATTTGGTATATTATTGGCGCAGTCATGGGAATTATGCTTGAATTATTTAATAAGTTGTTGGGATTAAACTAATTATATTTATGTGTTTATCGAAGTTTACTTACTTGAAATAAGTTTAATCCTGACTCGGGTGATTTATGTTTTTGCATGGAATGCTCGGGTCAGACCCCAAGTGTTTCAGATTTAGAGATTTCGGCTCGCGAGAACCGGAGAGGAACGTGAAGACGAATATGCGCGCGCAAGGCTCGACTAAACTATAAATTTTACATTAAAAACTTCGTAATGTATTTTATTATTTTGTTGTTCAAAATATTTTTTAAAACTTTGATATTTGTATAGAATTTATTTCGCTGCAAACATTGTACTTTGTGATTCTGTGTCTATTCTATTTTAAACCCTGTAAGCTAAAACAATATGTCGTTTTGAGCATTTCGAGTTGGTTTAATCACCGATTTGAAGCAGTCGAAAAGGCAGGTCATTACAGTTGGTATCAGCGCCAGGTTATACAAAGCTTAGGTTATTGGGTTTAAAAGCTCATTAGAGAGAGGATAGCGATATCCTAGAATGAATGGAATTGATACAAGAATCACTTTAGAGAGAGCATATTTTGAAAATATAAATTATTTTGAAATTAAATAAATAATTTTGAAAAGCGTATTTATTTTGAAATGTAACTTATGATAAGAGTTTTGAGTATATTATTGACGTCGAGGTTGGACTGTCAAGTATGTACCGATTTTGAATATACGCCTATCTAATGTATATACAAAATCCAATATATACTAGATAGATATAGAATTACACTTTAGTTGCCCCAGGATGATTCTGTTGATTGATGCATCATCATCTGCATTTATTTTTGAGTTTTGAAAGTGGGATAACTATATGATTCTAGTTAAAACGCCAAGAAATACTTGAAACCATTTAGATAAGTGACTGAAATTGTTTGGATAAAATTTAATAAAATGTTTTGATAAATTAATATGAACCGGAATAGATAAGCAAAATTTAAATAAGCGACATATTAATCATTTGTAAAGTATAAATTGAACATGCAAATGGTAAGATGAAATTTGGAATAATTTGAATAAAATTTGAATAGAAATGAACGTTTTGAAAATATAATGCTATCCCTTCGCGGCTTGATGTGTTTTGCTTTTCCTTGACCTGCCGTCATCCTTTGCTTATTATCTATTCGATTTATTCATGCTTGAATTTTGAAATTGCCCAATCGTATCCTTGAACCCTTGCCTTGCTTTAACAAATCTATGCGCAAGTTGGATTTTGAAAAGAAATGTTTATTTGAGAATTTGGTACCTGATATTTTTGAAATCGATTTCTAATATTTAGAATTAATACTTCAAAACAAAAAATAGTTTGAAATACGTATATACTGAATCAGAGTAGCAGAACGAAGCAAGAAGATATTTTCAAATAAAATTGTTTTATGATATTTTCCGACTATTCGAATAATGTAATCTTTTTCAAACGAGATTTAAATATTTGAAACCAAAATGAATAAAATCCGATATTATTTTGTAAAGGATTTTAAAATGAAAAGTACATGACTTTATGAATCTCTAGGAAAATATTATCTTATGCGAAATTGTTGGAAATCTTAATTCAATAATATTTCAAAGTGATTTGAAATCATTTTTATGAAGCTTGATATAAGTTATAAATAGAAATGGGTTATAAAGCCTATGATTTGGATATTTGCAAAGTTTGAATTTGTACAATATTTATTATAAGTTAAATTGTATTATAAATTGATTAAATTCTGACTTCCAATTATTGAATGAAATTAATTTTCCTAATATTTGGAAATTTGAAAATTTGTTTAAAACCAAGAACATGGAATGAATGAAAAATTCATACTTCACATGAAAATTGAAGATGAGAAATTTGTGTGGTTGATCTAACTTGAACGCTTAGTTCAAACTGAAAGGTTTCCAATTGAATTTTTAGTTAAATTTGAGTTTGATTTCGACATTGGAATCGATGTTAGTTAAATTTTGTAAAGTTCGGGAACTTGATTCGGATTGGAATACTTCTTAAAATTATTATTATTTATTTTGCAACTAATATATGTTTTACTATTGTTTTATGTGAACTAATGTATTAAATTTATCTATCTTGTTTTAACTAGTTTGTATATAAATTTAACTATCTTATTTAATTATTCTATACCAAATCTATTTTGGTTTTAAACAAATTTTTCAAACTTACTTTATATCAAAACCTATCTATTTTAAATTCGAACCTATTTTGTCAAACCTATTTTATTTACTTAAACTATTTTATATCAAAAACTTATCTAATTTCTTCAAATCCTATTTTTTTTCCAAAGACTTATTTATTTTATTCAAATATATTTTATTTCAAGTCCATTATTTTACCTAAACTACTTTTTATCTAAATATTTTGAGATAAATTATTTATTTCCGATCCAAGCCGTTTAGTTCAAAGTAATTGAATGTAAAGATTCAACTGATATTTGTATTATGTAACCTAAATCGAATGTGAATTTTGAAATTGATTGATTTTTGAATATGAACTAGATTTGAAATGAAATTGAATATTCAAATCGATTATGAAATCAAAACTAAATTGGTATTCAAATGGAATTTCGAGAATATTTGATTTTGAATAATTGATATGCCATTTTTGAATTTATATATGGAAGATTTTATAAGAACGATGACGAATTCGAAAACTATTGAATTGGAAGGTAATTGATTTGAAATAAAATCTTATATAGCTTGACATTTATATTAGTGTGATATATGCGAAAATGAAATGATGTACTAATATTGCAATGCAGTTAAAGCCCCGCTAAAGCCCCATAATATCCCCGCTATAACCCATAGCGCTCTTCAACCGCTACGCTATTTCAATTTAGCGCTGATGAACATTAGATCTGCTTTTAGCCCTGCTACTTTCCGCTGCATGCACTAAGTCAACGCTTTTTAGCGCTCGCTTTAGCAATATTAATACATAAAGCTTGATTTGACTAGTTCTCATTTCAAAAAATTCAGTAAAATTAGCGTAAAAGGCTAAATTAAAGGCATAAGTGCATAATATATGGTAATAATCAATTACACTCTTCAAATTTAGCATGCTTAACTATGATATTCCTTGATTTTGTTATACGAGAATAATTAATATTAGTTTCTTGAACTTATATAACTTGTGAAAGATGATTAATTAATTTTCTAATATTTGATTTTACATTTGATGAGCCTTTTTGTGCCTCCGTTATATCCCTGTTATTTCCCCGCTTTATCCTCGCTACACCTTTTTGCACATTCGCCGCTATGGAACCGCTAAGCATTTTAACTGCATAGGTATATAGTATCTTATGCTTTAATACCAAAGATATGAGAAAGTGCCTTTTAGTGCGTGACTACTTGGTAGGTAACGTCTAAGAACTCGGGTCATTTAAAAACCGTAGCTATGTTGGAGCTTCATTGATTAGACTATCCCTTGAAATTTGAATCTCATTTTATTATGATTGTTTTACTTGCGTAATTCAATGGGGTGTGATGCCTATAGTTACAAGTGATTCCACTGGAATAGTGACGCAACCGCCGCGTAACTGTGATCTAGACGCCATAGCGAAATTTGAGGGGAGCATGATGCCTACAGTTATAAGCGATTCCACTGGAATAGTGGTGTAACCGCTCGTAACTGCAATCTATGTGATATACACGTAAATGTGTATATTTTATCTGCTTATTTATCTAGTTTTCTATTTAAAATAATTAATATTGTGTATTTATAGCTGTGTTTTCAGATTGTTGATAAAAAGCTTGGTTTAGAGCATTTGATGGATAAAGCATGAAGAATTTGCTTAAAAAGGAGTGAAGTTTGAAATTACTAAAGCTTGAAGAGTGTAAAGCTTGAAGAACGGTTGCAAATAGAGTTCAGTTAGGAAGATTTGGCTCAATGAATACTCATGCTGCGTTCACATTAGCTTATTTGCAAGGCCACTCACTCTACAACTGCGTTCACACTGGCTTATGTGTTATTTGGGTTAATTCTTTAGTCCCACATTGTGTAATTAGCTAGTTAATCTTTGTCATATCAGCTATAAATACCTTGTATCTCATTCATGTAAGAACACACTTAGTTTTATTCTGTAATCTTTCTCTTGGAATAAAACTCTTCTTCCTCTGTTCTATTTAGTTATAGTTTTATTTATGTTCATGTTATTTAATTTCTGTTTTTCTTCTTCTTTAGCTATGTCTAGCTAATCCCCTTTGATTAGGGGGTGATGACGCTAATAGATATGATTCAACATGAATCACATAGCCAATAGATAAGGACTTTATATATGTAGATCTAGATCTGACAAAGGTTAGATCCGAACCTTCATATTCTGTGTCGTTTAAGAGCTATGCTCCTTCACAGGGTATATTTGTGTTCGATCTAACAATTATCAGATTTAGATCTAATTTTAGGGTTTTAGAAATTAATTTGTGAATCTGTCCTGATAGTCTATAGTTGTTTAAGAGCTCAGCTCCTGCATAGGCTATGCTTGTTGTTATTTACTTATTTGTTTCTAAGAATCTATTTATCGTTGATTCATGTTTGTGACAGAAACATGAATTAGATCTATATTTATTTGTTGGCTATTGATGAGTGTGAATCTAATCTATGTCATTATCCCCTAATTGCTTTCTCTTATTAGATAAATCTCTCTTTTTTATTTAATTGCTGCTATTTTCTGTGTTTTCAGTCAATCAAAATTCTGGAATAACTTGATTGGATTTATTAATTAAAATATTTTTGGTCCCAGAGTTTGACACCCTCTACAACAATCCTTGTTGTTTAGGAAAGCCGAACGGATTTTACAGTTGTTTACAATTGCAAAATTTGTTCGCAAACAAATTTTGGCGCCGTTGCCGGGGACCAAAATAATTTAAAATAGTAGATCCTTCGGGTTACATATTTGCTTATATATTTTCTTATTTTTTCCATAAAAAAAACACAAAAATATTTTTTATTTATTTCTTTCTTTTGTTTTTTTATATAGAAAAAAATCTACTTTGGTGATTTGGTATTAATTATTGATGCCATAATCTTCCATTTAAAAAAAAAATCTTGTTTTTTTTGTTTCCTTTCTTTATTGCTTTCCTATTTTTCCTTTATTTCTTTTCCTTTTTACATTTCTTCCTTTACAAGTCTTTCTATAAAAAAAAATAAACAAATTGCTTTGCATTTTTTGTTTTTGTTTTGTGTTGCTACAAACTCTCCGTCATCAATCATTTACACAACCTTCAAACCTCCAACTTGTCAACATTCACGTACACAGTTTCAACTCCAGAACCCTCCGTCCCCATATCTGAAAACCGCTCATACAATTCCCACCAATCTTCATCAGCTCAACCACATATTCACCCATCTTGCAACCAAGACAAAAACTGCACCTCAACTAAACTACTTCAGACAACCGAACTCCAGCAAACTGTCACTCCAAACACTCATCATCATCATCCCCAACTCGACCACAAACACAATATACTACCCACATGCACCAATTCAAACTCTTTGCCATTGCCAGTTCATCCACCCACATCGCACAATTCTCAAACTCCAAGCCATCAACCACAAATCCCAAATTCCAAAACAAAGCAACACTTCGGTTATCTGTACAAGTCTAAAAAAAAGAAGGAAAGCAATTTTCCTTTTACTGATTCTTTTCTCTTCCTGAACTATCATCACGCAACCAAAGCTTCAACCTGTCAACAATCCACGCACAACATCAGCTTCCTCATCGTACAAACCGACCCTTCCTTAATTTCTACACCCCAAACAAAATCCTTTTTCCACCACCGTCCTCATATAAACAGAATTTCAACACCTCATAACTCAAAGTCGAAACAACCTAACCCCTGAACGCACTCGTGAGCCATCGGAGCAAGCCCCCACCGAACCCTAAATCGCATGCTCCTACACAAGCTGTTAACCCGCCTGCACCGAATCCAAACCCGTTTCGAATTTGCGCGAACCCTAAAATCCCCAATCGGAATCCTTAACTCGATAGATTCATTCGATTCTAGATTTAAATTCCAAAGGTTCTGAGTCTGTTGCTTTCGATTTCGAAAAGAAAGATTCGAAAAAGAAAAGAGAGAGAGAGAGAGAGACAAGGAAGGCAGCTTCTGTAATTGATTTTGAGGGGATTTCATTATTTGTTTTAAAAAGAAAATATAAAAGGGCGTGAGTTTATTTATTTCTGCATTTGCCAAATCCGTATTGACTGTGCCAAGCAAGCCTTGCAATACCCTATGAAAAGTGAATCCTTTGACTTTGGAATTAAGCCGAGAAATTCTGATTAGATTGGTTTCGTGATTTGTTTCCTGAAAAGAAAATAAGGAGAGAGTATTTGAATAGTTCCTTCTTTTAGCGCGTGACCTGTTTAGGCTAAATATTTGGGTAGTGGGCCGCGTGAGTGGTGGTTTTCTTTTTGATTCACTTGGGGGTTCTTTCTTTTGTTTTTGTTTTTGTTTTTTTTCTCATTTTTGAATTGTTTCATTCCCTTCTTTGAATTCAAAAAAAAACTTTTGCTTTCATTTTATCCTTTCGCCAAAAAAAAAGAGAAAAAAAAGGGCGAAATTTTTCAAAAGCAGGTACGGTGGAAATTAAAGAAAAAAGGGCCTTAAAATTTAGGGTTGGAGCGGTTGCACACCAAGTGGGGTGTGAACGCGCTAGCGCTACCCAATTGCACTGGACGGACTGCCGATCAAGGTGAGTATTTTCTAACTCTACAGGGACCGCTGCTGCAAATAAAAAATATATATAGACATTGCTTGTAAAAATCTTCTGCAGGGCATCGACTTGCTTGTAAAAAAAATTTGTTCTTTTTTATTTATTTCTGCAATTGCCTGTTCTGTGACTGTCCTGAGACTGTTCATTCTGTGACTGATTAAAAAAAATTGCATTCATCTTAGTTTTGTTTTTATTTTCTAGGGACTTCATTATATTTTGACAATCTGGTTTAGTTCTAACGGATTATTTCTCGGTGTCTAGACTACGGCAGAGTAATAACTGTTTATAAATATTACGGTGATTCGTAAATATTATATCGGTTGTTCCTCTGAAGGTACTTAAACCTTCGGCTGCATTGCTAGGGTGATTCCTGGTGCATCGATAACTCCTGTCCGTTAACTGGCTGAGAAGTCTTTTGTTGAAATAAATCAAACCGTCATTATATAATTCTAGAAATTGTAAATTGCATTAGGTTCATTTAAAAAAAAATCTTTTGTGTCTAATTCTTTTTCTCTAAAAAAAAAATTCTCGTTTTGTAAAAAAAAAAAAAAAATCGCTTCTCAAATTTGTTTTTTCTCGTCTTCCCTTATTCTTCTCGCTAGTGCATGTGTCATTGGACTCGTGATCCTTCAGACAATCGTTTAGTTCGAACAAACATTTGTCTAACCATGGCCGAAGAAAATCCCCCTCGATCTCTTATGGATAGATACTTCCCCGATCGGGTTTCTATTCCTTCCTGCATCATATTGCCCGCCCCAACGGGTAACCACTTTGAAATTCATTCGAATCACATAAATACTCTTCCAAAGTTCGGCAATCTAGAATGTGATGATCCTTATATTTTCTTGACCAAATTTGAACAAGTTTGTGCAACAATGAAATTTCAACAATTAAGTGACGATGGAATCAAACTTAGGTTAATTCCATTTGCACTTACCGATTATGCTGAGAAATGGTTGTATAGCTTGCCTTCAAATACGATTGGAACTTGGGGTGAATTTGTGAACATTTTTCTAAAGAAATTTTACCCTTTGGAAAAAACATCCGAAACGAAATCGTCAATTTTCATCAATTTGGGGGTGAATCCTTTGCAAAATATTTTGAAAGATTTAAAGAACTCCTAGTCAAATGTCCACATCACAATTTCGAAAAATGGACTCTTTGTCAAATTTTATACGATGGACTTGAAAATAAATCTCGAACCATGCTCGAATCGATGTCCAAGGAAATTTTCTAGCCCAAGATCACAATGCCGCTTGGCAGTTTCTCGAAAATTTGGCCGAAAAATCAGCTCAATGGGAAACATCTAATGAGAAATTGATTTATTCCCGATCTAACGCTCATTCAGTAGGATCAACAGTAGCCTTAGAAGCAAAAATAGACGCGATGATATCCAAATTCGATAATGTCCTTTCATCAACTCAAATAAATCAGGCTCAAGCGTCTCAGACCTCATGTTACAAATGTAACGATCCTAACCACATAGCTGATCAATGCCCACATTCATTGGAACAACTCAACGCATTTAACAAAGCTAGGAACGACCCATTCTCCCCAACGTACAATCCAGGTTGGAGAAACCATCCTAACTTCTCTTGGACCCAAAACATTGCGAATTCGAATGCGGTTCGACCTCCTTTTCAATCATTTTCGAATAATCCTTCGAAACCTCCCTTTCAACAAACTCAATTCCAACATCCTGCGCCACCTTCTCAAATTCAAGTGCAACAATCTTTTGTTCCACAAGACGATAAACGATTGACATCACTTGAGAAAACTCTCGAAGAACTAACTAAAGCAACGACTCAAAATCTCCAATCAAATACCAATCAACAAAATTTATTGACTTCGCACATGCAAAACACGAGTCAATCGATCGCTAAACTTGAAATGCAAATGAGTCAGTTAGCCACTTCGGTAAGCGAACGGGAAAGAGGCACTTTCCCGAGTCAACCCATTCCAAACCCCAACCGTCAAAATCCTAACTCCAACCAAATTCACATCATTCAAGATTCAAACGTTAGTCACTTGAATGCGGTCACGACTCTTAGATCTGGCAAAAAGATTGACAACCATGTGGTCAACCCAAATGCTTTACCGGACGATCTTCCAACTCCAACCGAAAATTCGACCAACTCAGATCAAAACATCGAGCCAATTTCTGACAAGGACCATCCTCAAACTCAAGTAGCCCAACCTACTGAGTTGTCTGCTCCATTTCCTCATAGACTCCGACCTAGGAAAAAGACGGATCAGCTAGAAAAAATCCTTGAAATATTTAAGCAAGTTAAAGTGAACATTCCTCTTTTAGATATTATACAACAAGTTCCACAATACGCAAAATTTCTAAAAGATATGTGCACTCAAAAACGTCATACACAAGTACCTAAGAAAGTGTTTCTAGCGGCAACTCTAAGCGAGGTCTTGTCCCAATCAATGCCAGTGAAATACAAAGATCCTGGCTGCCCCACAATATCATGTACTATTGGGGACAAGAAAATTGATAGATGCCTACTAGACTTAGGTGCTAGTGTTAACTTGCTTCCATATTCCGTCTATCGCCAATTAGGGCTAGGAGAACTGAAACCCACCAAGGTTACCCTTCAGCTTGCTGACCGGTCAATTAAGAAACCTATGGGCGAAATCGAGGATGTGTTGATCAAAATTGGCGAATTCATCTTTCCAGTCGATTTCATTGTCTTAGAAACTCAACAGGTTAGCAATCCTGCAAACCAGATCCCTTTGATTCTAGGACGACCCTTCTTAGCAACCTCTAATGCTCTCATCAACTGTAGAAATGGGTCTATGAAACTTTCTTTCGGTAACATGACTGTCGAGCTAAACATCTTTAGAACTGAAAACTCTCCTAACTCTTATGTGGACCAGTTTTCTGAAATCCATGCTGTCCACGATAATGAAATTGAGCTCGATCATCTGAATAACGAAATTGAATCAAATTACGAAACTTTGTTTCAAGATACTCCCGAAAATGTCTCTGATTCGATTCCTGTCGAGCCTCTCACAAATGAGTCTATCCCTCAACCAATTTCTTCGGTTGAGTTGTCCCCAAAATCTGAACTCAAAGTATTGCCCAGTCATCTTAAGTACGCTTACTTAGGAGACAATGAAACTTTTCCTGTCATCGTCGCTTCTGACCTTACTTTAGAGCAGGAACAATTGCTCCTTCCCATCCTTAAGAAAAATAAGGAAGCAATTGGTTGGTATATGGCTGATATTAAGGGGATTAGTCCTTCGATTCTCCAACATCGAATCCACCTTATAGATGATGCCAAACCCACTCGTGATCCCCAGCGTCGACTAAACCCTATCATGAAAGAAGCAGCTCGTGCTGAAATCCTCAAATGTCTTGACAATGGAATCATCTACCCTATTTCCAATAGTCAATGGGTTAGTCCGATTCATGTCGTTCCGAAGAAATCAGGGATTACCGTGATCCAAAATGAAGCTAACGAGCTTATCCCAACCCGTACCCAGACCGGTTGGCGTGTTTGCATTGACTATTGGAAACTTAACGCCGCAACACATAAGGATCATTTCCCTCTGCCATTTATCGATCAAATGTTAGAACGACTAGCCGGTCACGAGTACTACTGTTTCCTTGACGGGTACTCAGGCTATAATCAAATCCCTATCGCTCTTGGGGACCAAGAGAAAACCACTTTCACTTGTCTGTTTGGTACATTTGCATACCGACGTATGCCTTTTGGTCTCTGTAATGAACCTGCAACCTTTCAGAGGTGCATGATTAGCATTTTTTCTGATATGATCGAGCGATTTTTGGAAGTGTTCATGGATGATTTTTCCATCTTCGGGGATTCCTACACTGAGTGTTTACATCACCTGGATCTTGTTCTTAACCGTTGCAAAGATAAACACTTAACGCTTAATTGGGAAAAGTGTCACTTCATGGTTAAACATGGCATTGTTTTGGGACATGTCATCTCTTACAAAGGAATTGAAGTAGACAAAGCCAAAATTGAGGTTATCTCGTATCTTCCCATTCCCAAATCCGTTAAGGACATCCGATCCTTTTTAGGTCATGCTGGTTTTTACCGTCGCTTTATAAAAGATTTCAGCAAAATCACTCGACCTTTAACCAATCTTCTTGGTAAGGATGTCCCTTTTGACTTCAATTCTGATTGCATTTCATCTTTTGAGCATCTTAAAAATGAACTTGTCTCTGCTCCGATTATCTGCTCTCCCAACTGGAAGCTGCCTTTTGAAATCATGTGCGATGCCTCGAATTTCGCTGTTGGCGCTGTCTTAGGACAACGTATCGATAAGATTCTTCACGTCATTTACTACGCGAGTAAGACTCTGAACGACGCTCAAATCAATTATACGACCATTGAAAAGGAACTCTTGGCAGTCGTTTTCGCTTTAGAAAAATTCAGACCTTATCTAGTTGGCTCACACATCACTGTTCATACCGATCATTCCGCACTTAGGTACCTTTTCTCTAAAAAGGATGATAAGGCTCGTCTCATTCGTTGGATCCTTTTAGTTCAAGAATTTGACCTTACCATTAAGGATAAAAAAGGATCTGACAACGTTGTTGTGGACCACTTGTCTCGTCTTCCAAATGCCCCGTCTTCTTCTCTTCCGATCAATGAGAATTTCCTTGATGAACAGCTATTTTCTCTATCCATTGATCCTTGGTTTGCTGACATTGTCAACTACTTAGTCACCAAGCAAACCCCTTCTTTTTGGTCTAAGAAGGATAAACACAAATTCTTTTCTCAAGTGAAACATTTTTATTGGGACGACCACTATCTTTTCAAGTATTGTCCCGACCAAATCATTCGAAGGTGTGTTCCCGACACTAAAACTCACAGTGTCCTCTCTTTCTGTCATGACCAAGCCTGTGGTGGTCACTTCGGTCCCAAAAAGACAGCCGAAAAGGTTCTCCAATCGGGATTCTACTGGCCCACCCTTTTCAAAGACGCGTACGAATTTTGCAAAACTTGTGATCGATGTCAATTCTTGGGGAAAATTTCTAAACGGAATATGATGCCCCTAAACCCCATTCTAGAGGTCGAAATTTTTGATGTGTGGGGTATAGACTTCATGGGACCCTTTCCTAATTCTTTTGGGAACCTATACATCCTTTTAGCTGTCGATTATGTTTCTAAATGGGTCGAAGCTGTTCCATGCAAAACAAACGATAACAAGGTTGTTGTGCTCTTCTTGAAAGAAAATATCTTCTCTAGGTTTGGCACTCCTCGCACAATAATCAGTGATAATGGAACACACTTCTGTAATCGTTCTTTTGAAGCTCTCATGAGGAAGTATTCGATAACCCACAAGCTATCCACTCCTTACCATCCTCAAACTTGTGGGCAAGTTGAAGTATCGAATAGGCAGATTAAACAAATCCTTGAGAAAACTGTGAATCGAAATCGTAAAGATTGGTCTCAAAAATTAACCGACGCTCTTTGGGCTTACCGCACCGCTTTCAAAACAAACTTGGATATGTCCCCTTATCGGTTGATTTTTGGTAAGCCATGTCACTTGCCAGTTGAACTAGAACATAGGGCGTTATGGGCAATAAAAAATTTGAATCTTGATTTAGAGCAAGCAGGTGAACATAGGAAGCTTCAACTTAATGAACTTGATGAAATTAGAAATGATGCCTATGAAAATGAACGAATTTACAAGGACAGAACAAAAGTTTTTCATGATAAATCAATTTTACGTAAAACTTTCATGCCAGGTCAAAAAGTTTTGTTGTATGACTCAAAACTGCATCTATTTCCGGGTAAGCTAAAATCTAGATGGACAGGACCTTACACTGTACGGACTGTTTTTCCGTATGGTGCAGTAGAAATTGAGAATCCAACTGATGGATCATCCTTTAAGGTCAATGGTCAACGCCTTAAACCTTACTTGGAACCAATACCCAACCAAGAGGAAGAGCTCATGGTCCTCCATGAGCCACATTACATTCGGTAAGACGCACTAACCTTCTTTTGTACATATGTAAATAGTCTCTTATTTTATTTTTCCTTTCACTAAGATATGTCTGATTAACGACTGTGGGGACACAGTCACACTCAAGTGTGGGGGGAATTTACATTACATCAGCAATCAAATTGTAAGGGTCGGGAATTTCGCTCGATCCGAATCGGTCGTTAAACCAATCTAGACCGTTCGAAACTCCTGATCGTTTGAGAACAAGACAAATCAGAACACAAACAGAAGAACATTTCATTGTATATTACAACAATTCCATCAGATACAAGAATATACAGAGTATGAATGAATAAATTACATTCGAAAAATATCATAGATTACAATAAATTACATAGCAGCGGAAAAATAATACAAAGCACAACTGAAGGTGATATACGGATACAAAGCTTTCCGGATATCATTCCAGCTGTAAACCAGGATCCTGTGAATATAAATCTGCAAAACCAAAACTACTAGCTGCCCGTAAGGAAAATAGGGGCACCCAGAGTTTAGGTTAAAACAATAAACTCCGGATCAGTCATGTGACTGGTGTGAGAACTAAAACAGTTATTTAAAACTTTACTTTAAAAGAGAGTAATTCAAGGGACCACGCCGTATAACACGGAACGGGTTTCCTCCCAAGAATACCAGTGCATAGAATAAACAGCGCAATGCTTTTTCAGAAAATGAAGCTATTATAAGACCCAGGTCCCATCACACAATGCAACGCAAGCCGAAGGATAGGGTTTTCCCTTATAATAGCCAAATATGCTTGGTACGTTTAAAACAAATCATTTGATACTATAATAAGTGTATAGTGTCAAAACAATTTCAATCATAAATATAAATCATAGACGGCATGGGTACCATATATAATGTCGCCATACTAGTTCTACAATTAAAACCGCAATACACGTATTGGAAATTGGATTTCCGTCATGAGTCGAGGCAAGGGGCAAGCTCCTCTCCGCGTTCGAGACACTCTAGCAAATGCCTCAGGGCTACGCACTCTGGGCAACCCCTGGATCTTCAGGGCTGGTCCTCACTTACGTTAGAGGATTGGCAATTCCTGAACACACGTTTCCCGGTCCTTATAGACCTAAAATCGAGGCGCCTCATCCAACAACCACATAGGTGAAAAGTATATAAATGTCTGGGCTGGTAAGTCACTGACACCACCAAAGCTAGAAAGAAACGTCGTGCTCTCCCTGCAGTCTGTATCCCGTTTTTGACTCATACCGAGGTGTGAGGCTCGCGAATTCACGTTATACACAAAGCTGCCACGTAGGCGTGCTTTGATCATCAACCACAAGACTTTGCTTTTCAACAGAAGCCTTGATCATTGCATCTTAGTGTGCCACACATGCAATTCATGCCATGCGACTGATGTCCATCGATATGCAACCTCTGAACTCGTATGTCTCAGAGAAGGGCGTTAAGCAAAAGAATAAATTCTCCGCCGCCAAACAGATGTATATTTAATAGAAATCAATCAACACATAATAAAATCCAATGTCAGACACACAATCCATTTACAAGTCCGTTCTGGGTCTGAACGAAACCGGAGGCACTTTCCTCGCATATCCATCCATCTCCAAGTACGTCTGGACGACCACCAACTATTTCCATCCTCTTGGGTGTACAGCCCAATCAGGATCGTCAGTAATTATCCAAACGATGTGAAGACTTCCGGTCTTCAACCACCGTCTTCATCTTCGACTTATCGTCGAATCGGTTGTTCTGAATGGGTATAAACCCGGACTTTCCGAACAACCCGCGTATATTAAAAACAAATGTTACACCAACACAACATACGCCTCATTCCAATTCAGAATATCCTTTTTATTCACGAAATCACATTCTTAGGGAAAGGTTCCCATTAATTTTATCCAAGATAAATTCTTTAAAATTTATCCTTTAATCTTCCTTTGGATGTCGTTTCAAACCAAATTATGGTTTTCTAAACTAGTCGAGATTAGCGAACCGTAACGAAGTAATTATTTATTTTATTTTCCAATCCCAACCTATTCATCCCATGAAGCAAAACTGGTAATACTCCATATCTAACACCACAGTGTTGTTGGTAAAATTAATTACCATTTCACGTTCAAATCTAATTAAAGATTTAACTATCGCTTTGGAGCAAAAACTGGTGATACTCCATTCTCGCTCATTTTCTAAATTCGATAATTTAGATTATAAATTCACATTTCAATCTAATTGCAGATTCGTTAAAACTCCTTTTACTGGGTTAAAGAACTAGTGTTATTTAAAACACAGTTCACGACAAACCCAAATCACATTCTATTTATTATCGGGTTAAAGAACTAATGTTATTTAAAACACCGTTCACGATAAACCCATTTCAAATCCAATCAAATATATTAGAAATTCCGATTATTTAAAACCCCTTTTTAAATCTAATTTATTTATTTAAAAATAATTGGGTTTTAAATTTAGTTCAAAACTAGTTCATTTCGATAAAAATCTATTTTTATCTTTTCAAATGTGGAGATTTTCATCCCAATTTTTCCCAAATCATTTCTTATGATTTTACACAAATTATTACTATTTTTAATAATTTTATCAAGGCCCGTACAGTCGATTTCCAACAATGGCCATCGAATTGCACTTACAGCGACCTTTTTCAAATTTGATTTGGACGTATCTCCAAATCCAACCGTTAGATTTTGAATTTCAAATATTCGTTAGAAAGCCCTTTTCGATACGAACCCAACGGTTCTGGTTTTAGGAGAATCCGACGGTCGGATCTCCCGTAATGTCCGTTTGAAATAAAGGGTCGAAATTCACGAACTGCCGCGCCGCGGCGCGGCGCGTTCTATTCAAGCTATAATATATATAATATATATAATATATATTTCGTCGATTTCTATTTAAAACGAATTTTATAAATCGTTTTAATTTCGTTTCAAAAACAATTTCAACTTCCATTTCATTTCAAATCAAAATTGAATTCTTCCTTATAAATTCGTTTTAAAATTCATTTCTATTCAATTCAATTTGAATTGATTTCAATTTGTTTTAAATTCAACTCAAATTCGTTTTCAATTCGATTCAATTCAAAGTGGTTTTCTATTCGATTCATGTGAAGACCCGCAACTTCCCCGTAAAGGAAAGCGTCGGATAGTTCGAGAACAAGCCACAACAGAACGCATACAGAAGAACATTTCATTGTATATTACAACAATGCATCAGATTACAAGAATATACAGAGTATAAATGAATATTACACAGAAATATCAGAGATTTAAATTACATTTAAATACATCGCAGCGGAAAATAATACAATACACAACTAGAAGTAGATATACGGATACAAAGCTTTCCGGATATCGTTCCAGCTGTAAACCAGGATCCTGTGAATATAAATCTGCAAAACCAAAACTACTAGCTGCCCGTGTCAAAAATAGGGGCACCCAGAGTTTAGGTTAAAACAATAAACTCCAGGTCAGTCATGTGACTGGTGTGAGAACTAAAACAGTTAATCTTTATTTTAAAATTAGGTAAATCAAGGGACCACGCCGTATAACACGGAACGGGTTTCCTCCCAAGAATACCAGTGCATAAAACAAACAGCGCAATGCTAAATAAAGAAAAATGAAGCTGTTATAAGACCCAGGTCCTATCACACAATGCAACGCAAGCCGGGGGATAGGGTTTTCCCTTATAACAGCCAAAGAATGCTTGATACGTTTTAAAACAAATCATTTGATACTATTATAAGTGCATAGTGTATAAAACACTTCAAATCAGAAGTATCAATCATAGGCGGCATGGGTACCATATATCTTGTCGCCATATATAGGTTTACAAATAAAACCGCAAATGTCACGTATTTGGAAATTGGATTTCCATCTATGAACCGAGGCAAAAGATAGTCCTCAACCGTTTTCGTGACTGCCTAGCCCGAGCCACAGGGTCAGAGCGCATCGACCCTTAGATCGTCAGGGCCGGTCCACACGGAGTGGATTAAAATGCCTGAACATGCGTTTCTCCGCCCTATGGGGCGTAAACGAGCCAACTAAATGACTCCATCGGTTCGAGAACGACCGATCAATCCGAGGCGCCTCGCAACAGCAACAACCACATAAGTCAAACTCGTCAGGGCGTGTAAAACCACTGACGCCACTTCTAGCTAGGAAGAAACGCATGCCCTCCCTGAGGTCCGTCTCCCGTTTTTAGTTCATACCGGGTGTGAAACACGCGAAGTAAACGTTACACAAAGCTACGCCACAAAGGCTGTGCTTTGATCATCAACCACAAGACTTTGCTTTTCAACAGAAGCCTTGATCATTTGCATCTTAGCATGCCACACAGGCAAACCATCCTATGCAACCGATATCAATCACACAGAATGAAATCCGATGTCAGACACACAGTCCATTTACAAGTCCGTCCTGGGTCTGAACGAAACCGGAGGCACCTAGTACCCCGCATATCCATCGATCTCCAAGTACGTCTGGACGATCACCAACTGTTTCCATCTTCTTGGGTGTACAGCCCAATCAAGATCATCAGTTATCACCCAAACGACGTGAAGACTTCCGGTCTTCGACCACCGTCTTCATCTTCGACTTATCGTCGTATCAGTTATTCAGAATGGGATAAACCCGGTCTTTCTGAATAACTCGCGTATATTTTATAAAAGTGTTACACAAACACAACATACGCCTCATTCCAACTCATCAGTCACTAACCGTAAATTAATCAAGAGAATAATTTCCCAAATATAAACCCCGAAGGCCGAAACCAACTTCAGATCAATATCCAGAAAACCATTCTGCTTGGCTAACCGACAGTTAGTTTCTAAATTTCACATTCAAATCTAATTAAAGATTTAACTATCGCCTGGAGCAAAAATGGTGATACTCCATTCTCGATCTTTTCAATCTAATTAAAGATTCATTAAAACTCCACTTAGTTTTAATTTTTGACTGGGTTAAAGAATCAGTGTCATTTAAAAACACGGTTCACGATAAACCCAAAATCACATTCATTAATTATCGGGTTAAAGAACAAGTGTTATTTAAAACACTGTTCACGATAAACCCAAAAATCAATATCAATTCAATTCCAATTAAATATTATTTAATTGGTACACTTCATTAAATCTAAATAAAAAGATTCAATCTTTTCTCAACTGGGTTCAAGAACAGTGTTAGTGAAGACACCATTCACGACAAACCCAAATCACATTCGATTAATTATCGGGTTAAAGAACAAGTGTTATTTAAAACACTGTTCACGATAAACCCAAAAATCAATATCAATTCAATTCCAATTAAATATTATTTAATTGGTACACTTCATTAAATCTAAATAAAAAGATTCAATCTTTTCTCAACTGGGTTCAAGAACAGTGTTAGTGAAGACACCATTCACGACAAACCCAAATCACATTCGATTAATTATCGGGTTAAAGAACAAGTGTTATTTAAAACACTGTTCACGATAAACCCAAAAATCAATACCAATTCAATTCCAATTAAATATCATTTAATTGGTACACTTCATTAAATCTAAATAAAAAGATTTAATCTTTTCTCAACTGGGTTCAAGAACAGTGTTAGTGAAGACACTACTCACGACAAACCCAAATCACATTCGATATTCAATACAAGGCTCTGAATAGAAAATATATCGGCTTATATTGAATATCGAATTCTACGACTAACAAATGTCGTATTGGAAATAACGATACAAATATATATCTTTCAAATTTCCATAACAACACCTGTAATATCACGAATTCCAACATCGAAATATTCCGAAGACAATTTCGATTCAAATCCACTCCAATGCAATCATTGGAAATTTTGGTTATTTTCAAAACCATTTCAAATTCAATTTATTTATTTAAAAATAAATAGAATTATAATTCTAGTTCAAAACTAGTTCATTTCGATAAAAATCTATTTTTATCTTTTCAAATATGGAGTTTTTCATCCCAAACTTTCACAAATCATTTCTTATGATTTTACACAAATTATTACTATTTTTAATAATTTTATCAAGGCCCGTACAGTCGATTTCCAACAACGGCCATCGAACTGCACTTACAGCGACCTTTTTCGAATTTGATTTGGACGTATCTCCAAATCCAACCGTTAGATTTCAAATTTCTAACATTCGTTAGAAAGCTCTTTTCGATACGAACCCAACGGTTCCGGTTTTAGGAGAATCCGACGGTCGGATCTCCCGTAATATCCGTTTGAAATAAATGGTCGAAATTCGCGAACTGCCGCGGCGCGGCGCGTTCTATTCAGGCCATTATATTATATATATAATATATATAATATATATTTCGTCGATTTCTATTTAAAACGAATTATATAAATAGTTTTGAATTCGTTTCAAAAGCAATTTCAACTTCCTTTTCAATTCAAATCAAAATTGAATTCTTCTTTATAAATTCGTTTCAAAATTCATTCCTATTCAATTCAAATTTCAATTCAATTTGAATTCATTTCAATTCGTTTTCAATTCAATTCATTTCGAAATCGTTTTCAATTCAATTCATTTCGAAATCGTTTTCAATTCAATTCATTTCGAAATCGTTTTCAATTCATTTCGAAATCGTTTTCAATTCAATTCATTTCGAAATCGTTTTCTATTCAATTCATTTCGAAATCGTTTTCAATTCATTTCGAAATCGTTTTCAATTCAATTCATTTCGAAATCGTTTTCTATTCAATTCATTTCGAAATCGTTTTCAATTCATTTCGAAATCGTTTTCAATTCATTTCGAAATCGTTTTCAATTCAATTCAAAATATTCGATTTCGAAATCACTATTCAATATTCATTTTTAAGATGAATAAAATCGATATAAATATCGTTCACGTCAAAATGGCGTCAATCTAATCAACACGGCTTCATAAATTTCTAATTTCAAATATTCTATTTCAAATATCTCTTTTTCAAAATAGTTGTTATTATCAAAATATTTCGTTCAACACATGACCAATCTCAATGAATGAGTACTGTCAACACATGAACTTTTATTTTATAATATTCTTTATTTTTCAAATTGGAATGAGGCCCCATCAATCACCATATAAAGTTAATTATATGGATTTTCATACAACACATGTATATAATAACATTGAAAATAATCAACCATCAACCAAAGTGCACTACACTGTAAAAGCATCAAATATAGATATTCAACGCTTATAACAGCCTGTCAATCAATCGATCGACATATTTAATCAATCAGGATGAGTGAACTGCAAATTTCATCCCAACACCCGTGTGGGGTTTCAAACAATCAAACAAATATTTTATTCGTGCAGTTGGGCGATGTGTAAAATTTATCGTCCCAATCAATGTCATTCAAATAGGTGTACATAAACAAACCGTCTGGTTTGTAAATGAATATTCTATTTTATTCACTTCACGTTAAAAATTATATTTTTAACGATAAAACATTTTATTCCAACATATGAATTTCTATTCAGTTCATTCTTTAAATAAAATGATATTTTTATTTTTCTAACACATTTTAGAAAATTTCGGCGGCATAACGGCACGATACTAGAAACGGGACGAGGCCTGGCCTTATCCCCGGTCTAGTGAAGGCCCACGCCATTCACACATCAATTAAATCAATTTCATCTCACCAAACAATTCAATTCAAACAAATAACTCAACTAATCTATGCAACCAAACAAACAAGTCCATGGTCTGTGGACGATTGTGTCGGGTGCTACTAAGCACCGTCTGCATCCTAGTATATATATATATATAACTAGAAAAATACATTGAAAGGTGAGAAATTCTCACATATAGCTATCCTAGCTCCACGGCTCTTCACTGATAGAAAACTTCATCGCTATCGCATCTTCGTCATCTTCGTTGCCCGTATCCTCTACATATGTAAAAATCGAATTTTTACGATGCTATTCAATATATAAAAATATGATTTTTATCTCGACTTTCTATACATAAAAATATGATTTTTATCTCGACTTTTCTATACATAAAAATATGATTTTTATCTCGACTTTCTATACATAAAAATATGATTTTTATCTCGACTTTCTATACATAAAAATATGATTTTTATCTCGACTTTCTATATATAAAAATATGATTTTCCTTTCTACAAATCTGATCTTCTTAAAGTTTAAACCTTTTTCTTTAATCTTAAAATTAAAATAAAATCAGTTTTAATTCTTTTTCAAAAATCAGCTTTTATATTCTAATTCAAAAATCAGTTTTTATATTCTAATTCAGTTTAATTCTTTTATTTCTAAAATAAACAGTTTTAATCTTTATAAATAAATCAGTTTTTAACTTTAAACATAAAACAGTTTTTAAACCTTTAACATAAAATAGTTTTTAAACTTTTAACATAAAACAGTTTTTACTTCTTTTTTTTTTCCAAAAAAAATCTGTTTTTAATCCTTTTTTAAAAATTCAGTTTTAAAATCTTTGAAAAGAAAGAAAAAAACAGTTTTTCTCTTTTTGAAAATTTCAGTTTTAAAATCTTTAAAATCAGTTTTATTCTTTTAAAAATTTCAGTTTTAATCTTTAAACAATTTTTAAACTTTTAACATAAAAACAGTTTTACAGAATAAATAAAAAGAAAATAAAATAAATAAATAAAAATAGCAAATGCTCACCGATGTAGCTGCGAAGGGGAGGAGGCGTCGGCGGCGATTCTGAGGCGGCGTTCGGAGGTTCGCGGCAGGGTGCGTCGTCTTCGGGTGTCGAGGGTTGCTCGATGGTTCCAGGAGGTGTCGCGATGTCTCGACGGAAGGAGGGGGTCGGGCGGTGGGGGCTTCGGCGAGGCCTTCGTCGGTGGGTTCGTGGGTCAGGAGGGCGGCGGCGATTTAGAATTAGGTTTGCTTTTTTTTTTTTTTTTATTTCTCTTTCTGGTAATGATCGGGGGGGGGGGGGGCAGTGAAGAAGAAAAAGGGGGGGGGGGAGAAAGTATGTTTTTTTTTTATTATTTTATTTTATTATTTAATTATTTATATTTGCACAAGGGTTGACTTTTACACATGACCTCGAAACGAGGCCCACCGCCTGTCGCCCATAGCGTTCCACCCCCCTTCCGAACACAATGGGATATGTATCGCAAGCTGAATCGACCGTTTCGATCAGTTTCCGTTGCATTTACATTTAAATCATTATATTGGATTTTAAACGTACATTTCAAATTACCGGGGTCACATGCTAACTTTAAAAATTCCAGAAAAATATTTTCTAGCTTCGTATTGACGATACGGTCCTAACAAAACTAGTTTCGTCGAATTCTGAGACCGTTAGAAAAATGGCCAATTTCCAGTCGATTAAAATCAACTGAAACTGGTCAAACGCGTTTTCCTTTGCCACGCTCACATATTGATTCGAAAAATTATGAAATTTGGAATCTAGCAATAACTTTACACTGCGGATCCAACAAAAGTGGTTTCGTCGAAATCCGAGGTCATTTGCAAAATGTCTATTTTTAAGGGCCTGAATTCCATAGCGACTATTCAGAATTTTCAACTGGACATATCTTTTGATTCCCGCTACGAACTTTTGATCATTCGGATTCGTTGGAAAGATATTCACTATTAGATTCCATTATTTTTGGTTTCACTAAAATCCGGATTGTTTTGCACCCGGTACATTCAATTGAAGTTTGAAATCGAATTATCGAACTACCGCGCCATTTTCAATTCTATTTATAATTATATATAAATATTTATATTCTAACGACGACGCGTATAATATATACGTTATAATTATATTCAAAATAAATTTTCTCGTCGATACTATTTAAAATAATCTATTTTAAATATTCAAAACTCGCTAAAATCGCCAAAATAAAAATTTCAAACTGGCTCGCATTTTACGGGTTGTTACAATCTCCTCCACTTAAAACTTTTCGTCCCCGAAAAGGAACAAAGTCGAAAGTGGTTTGATTAATCAACTCTACGCTCGGTCTGGCTTCCATTCTCCAACTCTTTAGTTTCTGAGAATTTTCAAAATTTCAAAAATTTGGCTAACTCCCTAAATTTTCGAAAAATTTCGCCATAACCTCCCCTGCACCGGGAGCATCGGGGAATTTCAAATAGCTTCCCCGGTCCTTCAGATCTCAAAAAGAAAAAGAAAAAGCCAAGCGGCTAGCCAATAGGCTCACAAAATCATCATCACCCAAACAAAACAGGAAATTATGTAGTAAACATGTACCTATTTGTCGGGCAAACAAATTTTATTCTCTGGCTCTAGCCTCCTTGCTATGACCTGTTCAATGATATACATGTATATGCAAGCAGATGCGACCAATTTTCAATATAGTTCAATATTTGGTTCAATTAGGCATAATGGCTAAAAATTAGCAAACAAATAAACAAACAACGCAAACATCAATCAATTAGTGAATTAGAGTTTCAAATCCATAACTTTGATACATAGTCAAAAATCAGATTTTTGATGCCAAATCACAACAATGTATCCTAACTATATAAGCTTTGGTTCTCACACCAGTCTAATGGAAATATATAGAAAGTCACACCTTCGAAACTCGAACATAAATGTTGATGATGCGATCGCTATCATCAATACCATCTTCGGGCGACTAGAGTGTGATTCTATATCTATTCAATATATTAAAACTTTGAATATACGTTTGCAAGGCGTATATGCAAATTCTTTATATACTGATTTGTCCAAATCTATATAAATAAATAATCAACTACGAATAATTGAATTAAATTTTCAAAACAAAATTTGTTTTCATTTTCAAAAATATACTCTTCACACTCGTTCTAGGATACTACTGATCCTATCTCTAACGAGTCATTCCATTGGATATTGCTAATCCAATATCTGATGAATTCTTTCGTATGGTTCTAATGTGTCTTGTTCTCTGAGCTTTGTAAACCAAAGCTCTGATACCACGTGTGAAGACCCGCAACTTCCCCGTAAAGGAAAGCGTCGGATAGTTCGAGAACAAGCCACAACAGAACGCATACAGAAGAACATTTCATTGTATATTACAACAATGCATCAGATTACAAGAATATACAGAGTATAAATGAATATTACACAGAAATATCAGAGATTTAAATTACATTTAAATACATCGCAGCGGAAAATAATACAATACACAACTAGAAGTAGATATACGGATACAAAGCTTTCCGGATATCGTTCCAGCTGTAAACCAGGATCCTGTGAATATAAATCTGCAAAACCAAAACTACTAGCTGCCCGTGTCAAAAATAGGGGCACCCAGAGTTTAGGTTAAAACAATAAACTCCAGGTCAGTCATGTGACTGGTGTGAGAACTAAAACAGTTAATCTTTATTTTAAAATTAGGTAAATCAAGGGACCACGCCGTATAACACGGAACGGGTTTCCTCCCAAGAATACCAGTGCATAAAACAAACAGCGCAATGCTAAATAAAGAAAAATGAAGCTGTTATAAGACCCAGGTCCTATCACACAATGCAACGCAAGCCGGGGGATAGGGTTTTCCCTTATAACAGCCAAAGAATGCTTGATACGTTTTAAAACAAATCATTTGATACTATTATAAGTGCATAGTGTATAAAACACTTCAAATCAGAAGTATCAATCATAGGCGGCATGGGTACCATATATCATGTCGCCATATATAGGTTTACAAATAAAACCGCAAATGTCACGTATTTGGAAATTGGATTTCCATCTATGAACCGAGGCAAAAGATAGTCCTCAACCGTTTTCGTGACTGCCTAGCCCGAGCCACAGGGTCAGAGCGCATCGACCCTTGGATCGTCAGGGCCGGTCCACACGGAGTGGAGTAAAATGCCTGAACATGCGTTTCTCCGCCCTATGGGGCGTAAACGAGCCAACTAAATGACTCCATCGGTTCGAGAACGACCGATCAATCCGAGGCGCCTCGCAACAGCAACAACCACATAAGTCAAACTCGTCAGGGCGTGTAAAACCACTGACGCCACTTCTAGCTAGGAAGAAACACATGCCCTCCCTGAGGTCCGTCTCCCGTTTTTAGTTCATACCGGGTGTGAAACACGCGAAGTAAACGTTACACAAAGCTACGCCACAAAGGCCGTGCTTTGATCATCAACCACAAGACTTTGCTTTTCAACAGAAGCCTTGATCATTTGCATCTTAGCATGCCACACAGGCAAACCATCCTATGCAACCGATATCAATCACACAGAATGAAATCCGATGTCAGACACACAGTCCATTTACAAGTCCGTCCTGGGTCTGAACGAAACCGGAGGCACCTAGTACCCCGCATATCCATCGATCTCCAAGTACGTCTGGACGATCACCAACTGTTTCCATCTTCTTGGGTGTACAGCCCAATCAAGATCATCAGTTATCACCCAAACGACGTGAAGACTTCCGGTCTTCGACCACCGTCTTCATCTTCGACTTATCGTCGTATCAGTTATTCAGAATGGGATAAACCCGGTCTTTCTGAATAACTCGCGTATATTTTATAAAAGTGTTACACAAACACAACATACGCCTCATTCCAACTCATCAGTCACTAACCGTAAATTAATCAAGAGAATAATTTCCCAAATATAAACCCCGAAGGCCGAAACCAACATCAGATCAATATCCAGAAAACCATTCTGCTTGGCTAACCGACAGTTAGTTTCTAAATTTCACATTCAAATCTAATTAAAGATTTAACTATCGCCTGGAGCAAAACTGGTGATACTCCATTCTCGATCTTTTCAATCTAATTAAAGATTCATTAAAACTCCACTTAGTTTTAATTTTTGACTGGGTTAAAGAATCAGTGTCATTTAAAAACACGGTTCACGATAAACCCAAAATCACATTCATTAATTATCGGGTTAAAGAACAAGTGTTATTTAAAACACTGTTCACGATAAACCCAAAAATCAATATCAATTCAATTCCAATTAAATATTATTTAATTGGTACACTTCATTAAATCTAAATAAAAAGATTCAATCTTTTCTCAACTGGGTTCAAGAACAGTGTTAGTGAAGACACCATTCACGACAAACCCAAATCACATTCGATTAATTATCGGGTTAAAGAACAAGTGTTATTTAAAACACTGTTCACGATAAACCCAAAAATCAATATCAATTCAATTCCAATTAAATATTATTTAATTGGTACACTTCATTAAATCTAAATAAAAAGATTCAATCTTTTCTCAACTGGGTTCAAGAACAGTGTTAGTGAAGACACCATTCACGACAAACCCAAATCACATTCGATTAATTATCGGGTTAAAGAACAAGTGTTATTTAAAACACTGTTCACGATAAACCCAAAAATCAATACCAATTCAATTCCAATTAAATATCATTTAATTGGTACACTTCATTAAATCTAAATAAAAAGATTTAATCTTTTCTCAACTGGGTTCAAGAACAGTGTTAGTGAAGACACTACTCACGACAAACCCAAATCACATTCGATATTCAATACAAGGCTCTGAATAGAAAATATATCGGCTTATATTGAATATCGAATTCTACGACTAACAAATGTCGTATTGGAAATAACGATACAAATATATATCTTTCAAATTTCCATAACAACACCTGTAATATCACGAATTCCAACATCGAAATATTCCGAAGACAATTTCGATTCAAATCCACTCCAATGCAATCATTGGAAATTTTGGTTATTTTCAAAACCATTTCAAATTCAATTTATTTATTTAAAAATAAATAGAATTATAATTCTAGTTCAAAACTAGTTCATTTCGATAAAAATCTATTTTTATCTTTTCAAATATGGAGTTTTTCATCCCAAACTTTCACAAATCATTTCTTATGATTTTACACAAATTATTACTATTTTTAATAATTTTATCAAGGCCCGTACAGTCGATTTCCAACAACGGCCATCGAACTGCACTTACAGCGACCTTTTTCGAATTTGATTTGGACGTATCTCCAAATCCAACCGTTAGATTTCAAATTTCTAACATTCGTTAGAAAGCTCTTTTCGATACGAACCCAACGGTTCCGGTTTTAGGAGAATCCGACGGTCGGATCTCCCGTAATATCCGTTTGAAATAAATGGTCGAAATTCGCGAACTGCCGCGGCGCGGCGCGTTCTATTCAGGCCATTATATTATATATATAATATATATAATATATATTTCGTCGATTTCTATTTAAAACGAATTATATAAATAGTTTTGAATTCGTTTCAAAAGCAATTTCAACTTCCTTTTCAATTCAAATCAAAATTGAATTCTTCTTTATAAATTCGTTTCAAAATTCATTCCTATTCAATTCAAATTTCAATTCAATTTGAATTCATTTCAATTCGTTTTCAATTCAATTCATTTCGAAATCGTTTTCAATTCAATTCATTTCGAAATCGTTTTCAATTCAATTCATTTCGAAATCGTTTTCAATTCATTTCGAAATCGTTTTCAATTCAATTCATTTCGAAATCGTTTTCTATTCAATTCATTTCGAAATCGTTTTCAATTCATTTCGAAATCGTTTTCAATTCAATTCATTTCGAAATCGTTTTCTATTCAATTCATTTCGAAATCGTTTTCAATTCATTTCGAAATCGTTTTCAATTCATTTCGAAATCGTTTTCAATTCAATTCAAAATATTCGATTTCGAAATCACTATTCAATATTCATTTTTAAGATGAATAAAATCGATATAAATATCGTTCACGTCAAAATGGCGTCAATCTAATCAACACGGCTTCATAAATTTCTAATTTCAAATATTCTATTTCAAATATCTCTTTTTCAAAATAGTTGTTATTATCAAAATATTTCGTTCAACACATGACCAATCTCAATGAATGAGTACTGTCAACACATGAACTTTTATTTTATAATATTCTTTATTTTTCAAATTGGAATGAGGCCCCATCAATCACCATATAAAGTTAATTATATGGATTTTCATACAACACATGTATATAATAACATTGAAAATAATCAACCATCAACCAAAGTGCACTACACTGTAAAAGCATCAAATATAGATATTCAACGCTTATAACAGCCTGTCAATCAATCGATCGACATATTTAATCAATCAGGATGAGTGAACTGCAAATTTCATCCCAACACCCGTGTGGGGTTTCAAACAATCAAACAAATATTTTATTCGTGCAGTTGGGCGATGTGTAAAATTTATCGTCCCAATCAATGTCATTCAAATAGGTGTACATAAACAAACCGTCTGGTTTGTAAATGAATATTCTATTTTATTCACTTCACGTTAAAAATTATATTTTTAACGATAAAACATTTTATTCCAACATATGAATTTCTATTCAGTTCATTCTTTAAATAAAATGATATTTTTATTTTTCTAACACATTTTAGAAAATTTCGGCGGCATAACGGCACGATACTAGAAACGGGACGAGGCCTGGCCTTATCCCCGGTCTAGTGAAGGCCCACGCCATTCACACATCAATTAAATCAATTTCATCTCACCAAACAATTCAATTCAAACAAATAACTCAACTAATCTATGCAACCAAACAAACAAGTCCATGGTCTGTGGACGATTGTGTCGGGTGCTACTAAGCACCGTCTGCATCCTAGTATATATATATATAACTAGAAAAATAAATTGAAAGGTGAGAAATTCTCACATATAGCTATCCTAGCTCCACGGCTCTTCACTGATAGAAAACTTCATCGCTATCGCATCTTCGTCATCTTCGTTGCCCGTATCCTCTACATATGTAAAAATCGAATTTTTACGATGCTATTCAATATATAAAAATATGATTTTTATCTCGACTTTCTATACATAAAAATATGATTTTTATCTCGACTTTTCTATACATAAAAATATGATTTTTATCTCGACTTTCTATACATAAAAATATGATTTTTATCTCGACTTTCTATACATAAAAATATGATTTTTATCTCGACTTTCTATATATAAAAATATGATTTTCCTTTCTACAAATCTGATCTTCTTAAAGTTTAAACCTTTTTCTTTAATCTTAAAATTAAAATAAAATCAGTTTTAATTCTTTTTCAAAAATCAGCTTTTATATTCTAATTCAAAAATCAGTTTTTATATTCTAATTCAGTTTAATTCTTTTATTTCTAAAATAAACAGTTTTAATCTTTATAAATAAATCAGTTTTTAACTTTAAACATAAAACAGTTTTTAAACCTTTAACATAAAATAGTTTTTAAACTTTTAACATAAAACAGTTTTTACTTCTTTTTTTTTTCCAAAAAAAATCTGTTTTTAATCCTTTTTTAAAAATTCAGTTTTAAAATCTTTGAAAAGAAAGAAAAAAACAGTTTTTCTCTTTTTGAAAATTTCAGTTTTAAAATCTTTAAAATCAGTTTTATTCTTTTAAAAATTTCAGTTTTAATCTTTAAACAATTTTTAAACTTTTAACATAAAAACAGTTTTACAGAATAAATAAAAAGAAAATAAAATAAATAAATAAAAATAGCAAATGCTCACCGATGTAGCTGCGAAGGGGAGGAGGCGTCGGCGGCGATTCTGAGGCGGCGTTCGGAGGTTCGCGGCAGGGTGCGTCGTCTTCGGGTGTCGAGGGTTGCTCGATGGTTCCAGGAGGTGTCGCGATGTCTCAACGGAAGGAGGGGGTCGGGCGGTGGGGGCTTCGGCGAGGCCTTCGTCGGTGGGTTCGTGGGTCAGGAGGGCGGCGGCGATTTAGAATTAGGTTTGCTTTTTTTTTTTTTTTATTTCTCTTTCTGGTAATGATCGGGGGGGGGGGGGGGGGGGCAGTGAAGAAGAAAAAGGGGGGGGGGAGAAAGTATGTTTTTTTTTTATTATTTTATTTTATTATTTAATTATTTATATTTGCACAAGGGTTGACTTTTACACATGACCTCGAAACGAGGCCCACCGCCTGTCGCCCATAGCGTTCCACCCCCCTTCCGAACACAATGGGATATGTATCGCAAGCTGAATCGACCGTTTCGATCAGTTTCCGTTGCATTTACATTTAAATCATTATATTGGATTTTAAACGTACATTTCAAATTACCGGGGTCACATGCTAACTTTAAAAATTCCAGAAAAATATTTTCTAGCTTCGTATTGACGATACGGTCCTAACAAAACTAGTTTCGTCGAATTCTGAGACCGTTAGAAAAATGGCCAATTTCCAGTCGATTAAAATCAACTGAAACTGGTCAAACGCGTTTTCCTTTGCCACGCTCACATATTGATTCGAAAAATTATGAAATTTGGAATCTAGCAATAACTTTACACTGCGGATCCAACAAAAGTGGTTTCGTCGAAATCCGAGGTCATTTGCAAAATGTCTATTTTTAAGGGCCTGAATTCCATAGCGACTATTCAGAATTTTCAACTGGACATATCTTTTGATTCCCGCTACGAACTTTTGATCATTCGGATTCGTTGGAAAGATATTCACTATTAGATTCCATTATTTTTGGTTTCACTAAAATCCGGATTGTTTTGCACCCGGTACATTCAATTGAAGTTTGAAATCGAATCATCGAACTACCGCGCCATTTTCAATTCTATTTATAATTATATATAAATATTTATATTCTAACGACGACGCGTATAATATATACGTTATAATTATATTCAAAATAAATTTTCTCGTCGATACTATTTAAAATAATCTATTTTAAATATTCAAAACTCGCTAAAATCGCCAAAATAAAAATTTCAAACTGGCTCGCATTTTACGGGTTGTTACAATTCAATTCAAATTGGTTTTCTATTTGATTCAAATTCGTTATATATTCAATTGAAATCAAATTCGTTTTCTATTCAAATCAAATTCGTTATATATTCAATTGAAATCAAATTCGTTTTCTATTCAAATCAAATTCGTTATATATTCAATTGAAATCAAATTCGCTTTATATTCAATTCAATTTCGTTACATATTCAATTGAAATCAAATTCGCTTTATATTCAATTCAATTCGAAATCGTTTTATATTCAATTCATTTCGAAATCGTTTTATATTCAATTCATTTCGAAATCGTTTTATATTCAATTCATTTCGAAATCGTTTTATATTCAATTCATTTCGAAATCGTTTTATATTCAATTCATTTCGAAATCGTTTTTCAATATTCATTTTAAAATGAATAAAATCGATATAAATATCGTTCACGTCAAAATGGCGTTAATCTAATCAACACGGCTTCATGTATTTCTATTTTCAAATATTCTATTTCAAATATTTCCTTTTCAAATATTCTATTTCAAATATTTCATTCAACACATGACTAATCACAACGGATGAGTACAGTCAACACATGAACCTTTATTTTATATTGATAAAGATATAAATTTTATTGTTAAAATATTTCGTTCAACACATGACTAATCTCAACGGATGAGTACAGTCAACACATGAACCTTTATTTTATATTGATAAAGATATAAATTTTATTATTAAAATATTTCGTTCAACACATGACTAATCTCAATGGATGAGTACAGTCAACACATGAACCTTTATTTTATATTGATAAAGATATAAATTTTATTGTTAAAATATTTCGTTCAACACATGACTAATCTCAACGGATGAGTACAGTCAACACATGAACCTTTACTTTATAATATTCTTTATCTTCTAAATTGGAATGAGGCCCAATCAATCACCATATAATGTTAATTATATGGATTTTCATACATCACACGTATATAATAGCATTGAAAAATAATCAACCATCAACCAAAGTGCACTACACTGTATAAGCATCAGATATAGATATCTAACGCTTATAACAGCCTGTCAATCAATCGATCGACATATTTAATCAATCAGGATGAGTGAACTTCAAATTTCATCCCAACACCCGTGTGGGGTTTCAAACAATCAAACACAGATTTTAGTTGTGCAGTTGGGCGATGTGTAAAATTTATCGTCCCAATCAATGTCCTTCAAATAGGTGTACATAAACAAACCGTCCGGTTTGTAAATGGATATTTATTTATTCACATTCATGTAAAAATTATATTTTTAACGATAAAATATTTCTAACTATATAAATATTTTATTTCCTTTCAACACATTAATTTCTATTTCGTTCATTTACGCAATAAAATGATATTTTTATTTTTCTAACTTATTTTAGAAACTTTCGGCGGCATAACGACACGATACTAGAAACGGGACGAGGCCTAGCCTTATCCCTGGTCTAGTGAAGGCCCACGCCATTCACAAATCAATCCAATCAATTCCATTTCACCAAACAATTCAATTTAAACCAAATAAACTAACCAACTACACAACCAAACAATTTAACAAACAAGCCATCCATGGTCTATGGATGACGGGTGTCGAGTGCTACTAAACACCGTCTGCATCCTATTATATATATATATATATATATATATATATATAACTAGAAAAGAAATTAAAGAGTGATAAATTCTCACTAATAGCTATCCCAATCCCACGACTCTTCATTTTATAGAAATCTTCGTCGCTATCGCACTTTTGTCATCTTCGTTGCCCGTATTCTCTACATATGTAAAAATCGAATTTTTACTTCGCTATTCAATATATAAAAATCGAAGTTTTACTTTGCTATTCAATATATACAAATCGAATTTTTACTATGCTATTCAATATATAAAAATCGAATTTTTACTATGCTATTCAATATATAAAAATCGAATTTTTATACTACGCTATTCAATATATAAAAATCGAATTTTTATACTACGCTATTCAATATATAAAAATCGAATTTTTATACTACGATGTCATATAGATAAAAATTCCATTTCAAAAATATAGATTTCGCCTTTATAAAAATATAGATTTCGCCTTTATAAAAATAAAGATTTCGCCTTTATAAAAATAAAGATTTCGCCTTTATAAAAATAAAGATTTCGCCTTTATAAAAATCACCACTTTATTTCAACGTATATATAATAAAAATCAGATTTTTATTTCGCTACATATACAAAGATGATATTTTTATATTCTCTATCTCATAAATATTATATTTTTATAGTTCCTACTATGTAAATATCATAATTTTAACCCACAACATATGTAAAAATCACATCTTTCTCCATTTAAAAATATCGCCTTTCTTCCTTTAAAAATCTAATCTTTTCTATTTTAAAAATCTATTCTTTCCTATTTTAAAAATCTAATCTTTTCACTTTAAAAATATCGTCTTTTCATATTAGTCTTTATTTTGCTACACATATAAAGATGCTATTTTTAATATTCCTATCATGTAAAAATTATATTTTTACTTTTCTACATAAACAAAAATCATATTTTTACATCTTCCATATAGTAAAGATTATATTTTTACTACTTTAAAAATATAAAAATCATATTTTTATTGCTTTAAAAATATAAAAATCATATTTTTAACTAAATAAAAATCATGGCTTTACCTAAATAAAACTGATTTCATGAATGTCAATTCATACCAAACCATAAAATAGGATTAAATAAAATAATTACTAAAAATAAAAAGAACTCTCACTGTTTTTTTTTTTGAAGCATCGGAGTCTGACAGGAGTTGGGGGCGGTGGCCTGGAAGCTTGGCGCTCGACGGTGGTGGTAGCGGGCCCTGGGTAGCGGCGCAGGAGGTTTTCTCGCATCAGCGAGGGGTGCGAGGTGGCTTGGGTGGCTGCGTCAGTCCGGGGGGGGGGGGCTTTGGGGTTTTCGACGGTCCTGCAGGAGGTTTTCTCGCATCAGCGAGGGGTGCGAGGTGGCTTGGGTGGCTGCGTCAGTCCGGGGGGGGGGGCTTTGGGGTTTTCGACGGTCCTGCAGGAGGTGGGTGGAGGAGCGGAGGAGAAGAGAGAGGGTGCGGGGTGGTGGCGCGGCCGTCAGGGTGAGGGGGGGTGGGGCGGCGCGATTTCGATTCTTTTTTTTTCCTTTTCGTTTCTGTTTTGTAATGAGATCGGGGGGGGGGGGGGCTGGTTAAGGGAGGAGAGGGTTTGATTATTTAATTTTCCACCAAAAAGCAACTTTTATTTTTGACCTCAAAACGAGGCCCACCGCCTGTCGCCCATAGCGTTTTACCCTCATTCTGAACACAATGGGATATGTATTGTAGGCCGATTCGGCTGTTTCGATCAGTTTCCGTCAAAATCAACATATAACTCTATATATTGAATTTGAACGCGCATTTCATTTTACCGGGGTCACATACTAACTTTAAAAATTCTCGAAAAATATTTTCCAGCTTCGTATTGACGATACGGTCCTAACAAAACTAGTTTCGTCGAATTCCGAGACCGTTGGAAAAATGGCCATTTTCCAGTCGATTAAAATCAACCAAAACTGGTCAAACGCGTTTTCCTCTGCCACGCTCACATGTTGATTCGAAAAATTATGAAATTTGGAATCTAGCAATAACTTGACATCACGGACCCAACAAAAGTAGTTTCGTCGAAATCCGAGGTCGTTTGCAAAATTCCCATTTTTAAGGGCCTGAATTCCATAGCGACTATTCAGAATTTTCAACTGGACATATCTTTTGATTCCTGCTATGAAATCTTGATTTTTCGGATTCGTTGGAAAGATATTCCCAAATAGATCCTATTATTTTTGGTTTCGTTAAAATCCGGTTTGTTTTGCACCCGGTACATTCAATTGAAGTTTGAAATTGAATTATCGAACTACCGCGCCATTTTCAATTCTATTTATAATTATATATAAATATTTATATTCTAAAGACGACGTATATAATATAAAGGTCGAATTTCAATTCAAAATAAATTTATCGTCGATATTATTTAAAATAATCTATTTTAAATATTCAAAATTCGCTAAAATTGCCCAAATAAAAATTTTAAACTGGCCCAGATTTTCGGGTTATTACAATCTCCCCCACTTAAAACTTTTCGTCCCCGAAAAGGAACAAAGTCAAAAGTTGTAACAACCCGGAAAATCTGGGCCAGTTTAAAATTTTTATTTTGGCAATTTTAGCGAATTTTGAATATTTAAAATAGATTATTTTAAATAATATCGACGAGAAATCTATTTTGAATATAATTAGAACGTATATATTATATACGTCGTCGTTAGAATATATAATAATTATATATAATTATAAAAGGAATTGAAAATGGCGCGGTAGTTCGAAAATTCGATTTCTAATTTCAAATGAATATACAGAATTCAATATAAGTCAGAATTGAACGAAACAAGAAATATTTGAATCTGTATAACTATATCTTTGTAACGAAGTTAACAAACTGAGATTTCATCTTAGAAATGATAAGATATGTCCAGTTTAAAATTAGGAATAGTCGCTGTGGAATTTATATATATTTTTATATATATAAGGCCCTTAAAAATAGCAATTTTGCAAACGACCTCGGATTTCGACGAAACCAGTTTTGTTGGGTCCGTGATGTTAAGTTATTGCTAGATTCCAAATTTCATAATTTTTCGAATCAATATGTGAGCGTGGCAAAGGAAAACGTGTTTTGACCATTTCAGTTGATTTTAATCGACTGGAAATTGGCCATTTTTCAAACGGTCTCAGAATTCGACGAAACTAGTTTTGTTAGGACCGTATCGTCGATACGAAGCTAGAAAATATTTTTCTGGAATTTTTCTAGTTAGTATGTGGCCCCGGTAATTTGAAAAGTACGTTTAAAATTCAATATAGTGATTTAAATGAAAATTCAAAAGGAAACCGATTGTAACGATCAAACCAGCTTGCGATACATATCCCATTGTGTTCGGAATGGGGGTTAAACGCTATGGACGACAGGCAGTGGGCCTCGTTTCGAGGTCGTGGATGAAAGTCAACCCTTGTGCATAATTTAATAATTAAATAATATAATAAAATAATAAAAAAAAAAATATACTTCTTCCCCTTTTCTTATCTGTTTGGCCCCCCCCGATCAGTTAATTATAAAACGAAAAAAAAAAAAAAAAAGACAAAACCCTAAATACTCCGAAGCCGCCCTCCAGACTTCGAAGCCCTATCGCGCCGCCGCCCCTTAGCTCGAGCCGCCGCCGAACCCTTCGCCTGAGCCGCCCTCGCAACCTCCTCCTCCCATCGATCGAACCCCGAAGCATAGCGACGCCCCCCTCGAGATCGCATCGACGAGGAAGCCAGCGCCTCCTGCCACGACGGTTCGAACGCCACCGCGAGCCCCTGGAAGCCGCCGACGACCTCTTCTTTCCCCTCCCCTTCTTCGCAGATCGGTGAGCATTTCTTTTTTTTTTTTATTATTTTATTTATTCAGTAAAAACTGTTTTGATTTTATATTTAAAACTGTTTTGATTTTATATTTAAAACTGTTTTGATTTTATATTTAAAACTGATTTGATTTTATAAAATAAATATTAAAAACTGTTTTGTTTTAAAAAGATAAAACTGGTTTGTTTTTTCTTAGATTTAAAAACTGGGTTTTTAAGATGAAAAAGAATTTTAAAACAGAATTTTTTTAAAAAAAGAAAATAAAACTGAATTTTTATTTTAAGTTATAAAAACTGTTTTTTTTTAGAAATTTAAAAACTGATTTATAAAGAACTTTAAAACTGATTTTTTTGGGAATTTTAAAAACTGCATTTTTAAAAGAAGAAAAAAAAACTGCATTTTTAAAAAGGCAAAACTGTTTTTTTTAAGTTGCATAAACTGATTTTTATGAATTTTTAAAACTGATTTTTAGGAGTTTTAAAACTGGATTTAAAAAGAAAGTTAAAAACTGATTTCTTTAAAAAGTAAAAATCATATTTTTATTTATTGAAAGTCGAAGTAAAAATCAGATTTTTATATATTGAATAACATAGTAAAAATTCGATTTTTACATATGTAGAGAATACGGGTGAAAGCGACAAAAGGCGAAGATTTCTATTAAGGAAGAATCGTGTGAGTGGATAGCTATTGGTGAGGATTTCTCACTCTTCAATTTCTTTTTAAAATTTTATATATATGTGTTGAAAGTGGAAGTGAATTGCTATATATAAATATCTATATATATATATATATATATACGCCCCTCGTCCACAAACCATGGACGATATTTATTGGTTGAAATTGTTGTGAAAATTGATTGATAGCGAAGTGAAATAACATATATATGAAAAGTGAAATTTATATATATAGCGAAGTGAAATAACATATATATGAAGAGTGAAATTTATATATATAGCGAAGTGAAATAACATATATATGAAGGGTGAAATTTATATATATAGCGAAGTGAAATAACATATATATGAAGAGTGAAATTTATATATATATATAGCGAAGTGAATATCGAATATATTGAAAGTGAAAATATCGAATATATTGAAAGTGAAAATATTCGAATTGAAAACAATGTATATGAAATATTCGAATTGAAAACGATATATATATATGTATGAAATGAAAACAATGTATATGAAATATTCGAATTGAAAACGATATATATATATATATGAAGTGAAAACGATATATATATTGAAAGTGAAAATATCGAATATATCGAAAGTGAAAATATTGAATATATTGAAAGTGAAAATATTGAATATATTGAAAGTGAAAATATCGAATATATTGAAAGTGAAAATATTGAATATATTGAAAGTGAAAGTATCGAATATATTGAAAATGAATATATCGTATATATTGAAAAATGAATATATCGTATGTATTGAAAATGAAAATATCGTATATAGTGAAAGGTGAATATATATATATATATATATATGAATTGAAAACGATGTATATGAAATATATATATGAATTGAAAACGATGTATATGAAATATATATATGAATTGAAAACGATGTATATGAAATATATATATGAATTGAAAACGATGTATATGAAATATTCGAATTGAAAACGATGTATATGAAATATTCGAATTGAAAACGATGTATATGAAATATTCGAATTGAACTGAATAGAAAACGAATTCGAATTGAATTGAATAGAAAACGAATTCGAAATGAATTGAATAGAAAACGAATTCGAATTGAATTGAATAGAAAACGAATTCGAATTGAATTGAATAGAAAACGAATTCGAATTGAATTAAATAGAAAACGAATTCGAATTGAATTGAATAGAAAACGAATTCGAATTGAATTGAATAGAAAACGAATTCGAATTGAATTGAATAGAAAACGAATTCGAATTGAATTGAATAGAAAACGAATTCGAATTGAATTGAATTGAAAACGAATTCGAATTGAATTGAAATTTGAATTGAATAGAAATAAATTTTAAAACGAATCTATAAAGAAGAATTCAATTGTGATTTGAATTGAAAAGGAAGTTGAAAATGTTTTTGAAACGAATTCAAAACTATTTATATAATTCGTTTTAAATAGAAATCGACGAACTATATATTATATATATAATATAATGGCCTGAATAGAACGCGCCGCGCCGCGGCAGTTCGTGAATTTCGACCATTTATTTCAAACGGACATTGCGGGAGATCCGACCGTCGGATTCTCCTAAAACCGGAACCGTTGGGTTCGTATCGAAAAGAGCTTTCTAATGAATGTTAGAAATTTGAAATCTAACGGTTGGATTTGGAATTATGTCCAAATCAAATTCGAAAAAGGTCGCTGTAAGTGCAGTTCGATGGCCATTGTTGGAAATCGACTGTACGGGCCTTGATAAAATTATTAAAAATAGTAATAATTTGTGTAAAATCATAAGAAATGATTTAGAAAGAATTGGGATGAAAAACTCCATATTTGAAAAGATAAAAATAGATTTTTATCGAAATGAACTAGTTTTGAACTAGAATTATAATTCTATTTATTTTTAAATAAATAAATTGAATTCGAAAAGGGTTTTAAAAATAACCAAAATTTCCAATGATTGCATTGGAGTGGATTTGAATCGAAATTGTCTTCGGAATATTTCGATGTTGGAATTCGTGATTATACAGGTGTTGTTATGGAAATTTGAAAGATATATATTGATATCGTTATTTCCAATACGACATTTGTTAGTCGTAGAATTCGATATTGAATATAAGCCGATATATTTTCTATTCAGAGCCTTGTATTGAATATCGAATGTGATTTGGGTTTGTCGTGAATGGTGTCTTCACTAACACTATTCTTGAACCCAGTTGAGAAAAGATTAAATCTTTTTATTTAGATTTAATGAAGTGTACCAATTAAATAATATTTAATTGGAATTGAATTGATATTGATTTTTGGGTTTATCGTGAACAGTGTTTTAAATAACACTCGTTCTTTAACCCGATAATTAATGGAATGTGACTTTGGGTTTATCGCGAACCGTGTTTTTAGATGACACTGATTCTTTAACCCAGTCACAGATTAAAACTAAGTGGAGTTTTAATGAATCTTTAATTAGATTGAAAAGATCGAGAATGGAGTATCACCAGTTTTGCTCCAGGCGATAGTTAAATCTTTAATTAGATTTGAACGTGAAATTTAGAAACTAACTGTCGGTTAGCCAAGCAGAATGGTTTTCTGGATATTGATCTGATGTTGGTTTCGGCCTTCGGGGTTAATATTTGGGGAATTATTCTCTTGATTAATTTACGGTTAGTGACTAATGAATTGGAATGAGGCGTATGTTAAATTTGATTGATTGATGGTTTGGATTGTGCTCGACCAGTTTAGGAGCAGAATATGCTTTTGCATTTAGCATTGGGTTGGGTTGAAAATATCTGTGTGCTAACGCCTTGTGAAACACTTCACGATTTGACGATAAGGTGTTTAGCGATGTTGTGTTCATTTCAAATTTAACGAATGATTGTGAAATGATATTTTTCTTAAGTGAAAAGAAATGTATTCCCGATTTTGGACAGGGAATGTTTTATAAAAATGTTTTATAAAACAGAAAGGATTTCGAGGCCCAAAACCCGATGATTTCTAAAGTGATTTAGAAATGTATTATATGTTACATTGTGATTATTATGTTGTGAAATGATTTTCCCTACTTCGGGATATGAAATGATTTAGTATGTGACTAAAGATTCGGGTAACCCTGAGACTAAAAGTATGGGTGAGAGGGCGGTGTATGCTCTCCTGAGTGGGAGGTGCATCGTCGGTGTAGCCTACTCCTATGTGGGGTAGGTGCACATATATATATCGAGTTGCGAGGTGCGTACCCTTTGCCTTGTCGATGGGGAGCACGATATTTGGTTGCATACTTGTTTGTATGCATTGTTATGTTTTGGAATTCATATTTCCAAATGATTTGATTTGAGATCCCGAAGTGAAATCTACTTTGATATAGAAAGTTAGATATGTATTTCAAATGATTTGAAATAAGAAATCGGGAATAAAATCCAAAGGAATAATTTCTGTAAATTGAATTGGATTTGGAAAATCTAAGTGTGGTGATTAATCTAAATGGGTAGATTGGGATATTGCATGTTGATTGATGCATAGTAGATCCATATATCTATATTGATTGTTGTTTATACACTGGCTTTCATGGGGGTAAACCCGTTCCGCGAAAGTGGCGTGGTCCCGTGATTTGCCTTATTTTTGAACAAAGTTAACAACTGTTTTTGAGTTCTCACACCAGTCCCATGACTGACCTGTAGTTTGCTTTTCCCTTGCGAACTCGGGTGCCCCTATTTTCCACACGGGCAGTCGAGTAGTTTTATTTTGCAGATGTTTTGAGCAGGATTCTGGATTGAAGCTTTAAGCTGTGTCCAGACATTTACAGTCTTCCGCTGTGTAGTTTATATTTCCGCTGTGCACTGTTTTACATTTATGTAAATTTATCTTCCGCTGTGTATTATATTTCGATATACTCTGATATTCTGTACTCTGATGTAACATTATTATGATGTTTATTGAAGTCTTCTGTTATTTGTTCTGATGTGTTGTATACCCAAAGTTAGCGTATGCGGGATTCGAACGGTCTTGGTCGGTTTAGCGATCGATTAGGTCCGGGCGAAATCCGTGTCGTTACAACGTGGTATCAGAGCTTTGGTTAAACTCAAATCTTTGGGGTACAACTCGTTAGAACAGAATAAAAGACTCATCAGAGGTAGGATTAGTAATGTCCTATAAAAGAATCCTCATTAGAGATAGAATCAGTAGCATTCTAGGATGAGTGACTCGTTAGAGATGGGGTTAGAAATGCCCTAGAATGAGTCGAGAGTTATTTGTTTATAAATAACGTATCTGTGATTATATATATAATCTGATTTTAGAAAATATGATTTTAAATATATAAAATTATATATTTGAAAATATAATCCATTAAATGTTCTTCTGTTTGTGTTCTGGTTTGTCATGTTCTCAACGTTCAGGGGTTTCGAACGGTTTAGATCGGTTTAACGACTGATTCAGATCGAGCGAAATTCCTTGCCGTCACAAAAGTGGTTTGATTAATCAACTCTACATTCGATTTGGCTTCCATTCTCCAACTTTTCAGTTTCTGAGAATTTTCAATTTTTCAAAAATTTGGCTAACACCCTAAATTTTCGAAAAATTTCGCCATAACCTCCTCTGCACCGGGAGCCACGGGAAAATCCCGAAATTGCCATATAGGCCTTCTGATCTCAAAAAGAAAAAGAAAAAGCCAAGCGGCTAGCCAATCGGCTCATAAAATCATCATCACCCAAACAAAACAGTAAATTATAGTAAACATGTACCTATTTGTCGGGCAAACAAATTTTATTCTCTGCTCTAGCCTCCTTGCTATGACCTGTTCAATGTAAGTATATGTATATACAAGCAAATGCGACCAATTTTCAATAATGTTCAATATGTGATTCTATTAGGCATAACGGTTCAAAATTAGCAAACAAATAGACAAACAACACAAACATCAATCAATTAGTGAATTAACGTTTCAAATTCATAATTTGATATATATACAAAAATCATGTTTTTGATGCCAATTCACAATAATGTGTTCTAGCTATATAAGTTTTGGTTCTCACACCAGTCTAATGGAAATATATAGATATCATACCTTCGTAACACGAAAATAAACCACTGATGCCGTACGTCATCAGTGGAATCATCCACGGGCTATTAGAGTGCGATTCTATATCTATCCAGTATATTAAAACTTCGAATATACGTTCATGACGCGTATATGCAAAATCTTTATATACTCGATTGTCCATATGAAAAATAAATAAATAACCAAATACGTTTAAAACGATTTAAATTTTCAAAACAAAATTGTTTCCATTTGAAAAATATACTCTTCACACTCGTTCTAGGATACTACTGATCCTATCTCTAACGAGTCATTCTAATTGGATATTACTAATCCAATATCTGATGAATTCTTTCGTATGGTTCTAATGTGTCTTGTTCTCGAGCTCTGTAAACCAAAGCTCCGATACCAAATGTAAGGGTCGGGAATTTCGCTCGATCTGAATCAGTCGTTAAACCGATCTAGACCATTCGAAACACCTGATCGTTTGAGAACAAGACAAATCAGAACACAAACAGAAGAACATTTCATTGTATATTACAACAATTCCATCAGATACAAGAATATACAGAGTATGAATGAATAAATTACATTCGATAAATATCAGAGATTACAATAAATTACATAGCAGCGGAAAAATAATACAAAGCACAACTGAAGGTGATATATGGATACAGAGCTTTCTGGATATCATTCCATCTGTAAACCAGGATCCTGTGAATATAAATCTGCAAAACCAAAACTACTAGCTGCCCGTGCGGAAAATAGGGGCACCCAGAGTTTAGGTTAAAACAATAAACTCCGGATCAGTCATGTGACTGGTGTGAGAACTAAAACAGTTATTTAAAACTTTACTTTAAAAGAGAGTAATTCAAGGGACCACGCCGTATAACACGGAACGGGTTTCCTCCCAAGAATACTAGATCATAGAATAAACAGCGCAATGCTTTTTCGAAAAATGAAGCTATTATAAGACTCAGGTCCCATCACACAATGCAACGCAAGCCGGAGGATAGGGTTTTCCCTTATAATAGCCAAATATGCTTGGTACGTTTAAAACAAATCATTTGATACTATAATAAGTGTATAGTGTCAAAACAATTTCAATCATAAATATAAATCATAGACGGCATGGGTACCATATATCATGTCGCCATACTAGTTCTACAATTAAAACCGCAATACACGTATTGGAAATTGGATTTCCGTCATGAGTCGAGGCAAGGGGCAAGCTCCTCTCCGCGTTCGAGACACTCTAGCAAATTCCTCAGGGCTACGCACTCTGGGCAACCCCTGGATCTTCAGGGCCGGTCCTCACTTACGTTAGAGGATTGGCAATTCCTGAACACACGTTTCCCGGTCCTTACAGACCTAAAATCAAGGCGCCTCATCCAACAACCACATAGGTGAAAAGTATATAAATGTCAGGGCTGGTAAGTCACTGACACCACCAAAGCTAGAAAGAAACGTCGTGCTCTCCCTGTAGTCTGTATCCCATTTTTGACTCATACCGAGGTGTGAGGCTCGCGAATTCACGTTATACACAAAGCTGCCACGTAGGCGTGCTTTGATCATCAACCACAAGACTTTGCTTTTCAACAGAAGCCTTGATCATTGCATCTTAGCGTGCCACATATGCAATTCATGCCATGCGACCGATGTCCATCGATATACAACCTCTGAACTCGTACGTCTCAGAGAAGGGCGTTAAGCAAAAGAATAAATTCTCCGCCGCCAAACAGATGTATATTTAATAGAAATCAATCAACACATAATAAAATCCAATGTCAGACACACAATCCATTTACAAGTCCGTTCTGGGTCTGAACGAAACCGGAGGCACTTTCCTCGCATATCCATCCATCTCTAAGTACGTCTGGACGACCACCAACTATTTCCATCCTCTTGGGTGTACAGCCCAATCAGGATCGTCAGTAATTATCCAAACGATGTGAAGACTTCCGGTCTTCAACCACCGTCTTCATCTTCGACTTATCGTCGAATCGGTTGTTCAGAATGGGTATAAACCCGGACTTTCCGAACAACCCGCGTATATTAAAAACAAATGTTACACCAACACAACATACGCCTCATTCCAATTCAGAATATCCTTTTTATTCACGAAATCACATTCTTAGGGAAAGGTTCCCATTAATTTTATCCAAGATAAATTCTTTAAAATTTATCCTTTAATCTTCCTTTGGATGTCGTTTCAAACCAAATTATGGTTTTCTAAACTAGTCGAGATTAGCGAACCGTAACGAAGTAATTATTTATTTTATTTCCCAATCCCAACCTATTCATCCCATGAAGCAAAACTGGTAATACTCCATATCTAACACCACAGTGTTGTTGGTAAAATTAATTACCATTTCACGTTCAAATCTAATTAAAGATTAAACTATCGCTTTGGAGCAAAAACTGGTGATACTCCATTCTCGCTCATTTTCTAAATTCGATAATTTAGATTATAAATTCAAATTTCAATCTAATTGCAGATTCGTTAAAACTCCTTTTACTGGGTTAAAGAACTAGTGTTATTTAAAACACAGTTCACGACAAACCCAAATCACATTCTATTTATTATCGGGTTAAAGAACTAATGTTATTTAAAACACCGTTCACGATAAACCCATTTCAAATCCAATCAAATATATTAGAAATTCCGATTATTTAAAACCCCTTTTTAAATCTAATTTATTTAAAAATAATTGGGTTTTAAATTTAGTTCAAAACTAGTTCATTTCGATAAAAATCTATTTTTATCTTTTCAAATGTGGAGATTTTCATCCCAATTTTTCCCAAATCATTTCTTATGATTTTACACAAATTATTACTATTTTTAATAATTTTATCAAGGCCCGTACAGTCGATTTCCAACAATGGCCATCGAATTGCACTTACAACGACCTTTTTCAAATTTGATTTGGACGTATCTCCAAATCCAACCGTTAGATTTTGAATTTCAAATATTCGTTAGAAAGCCCTTTTCGATACAAACCCAACGGTTCCGGTTTTAGGAGAATCCGACGGTCGGATCTCCCGTAATGTCCGTTTGAAATAAATGGTCGAAATTCACGAACTGCCGCGGCGCGGCGCTTTCTATTCAAGCCATTATATTATATATATATAATATATAATATATTTTTCGTCGATTTCTATTTAAAACGAATTTTATAAATCGTTTTAATTTCGTTTCAAAAACAATTTCAACTTCCATTTCATTTCAAATCAAAATTGAATTCTTCCTTATAAATTCGTTTTAAAATTCATTTCTATTCAATTCAATTTGAATTGATTTCAATTTGTTTTAAATTCAATTCGAATTCGTTTTCAATTCGATTCAATTCAAAGTGGTTTTCTATTCGATTCAATTCAAATTGGTTTTCTATTTGATTCAAATTCGTTATATATTCAATTGAAATCAAATTCGTTTTCTATTCAAATCAAATTCGTTATATATTCAATTGAAATCAAATTCGTTTTCTATTCAAATCAAATTCGTTATATATTCAATTGAAATCAAATTCGCTTTATATTCAATTCAATTTCGTTATATATTCAATTGAAATCAAATTCGCTTTATATTCAATTCAATTCGAAATCGTTTTATATTCAATTCATTTCGAAATGGTTTTATATTCAATTCATTTCGAAATCATTTTATATTCAATTCATTTCGAAATCGTTTTATATTCAATTCATTTCGAAATCGTTTTATATTCAATTCATTTCGAAATCGTTTTATATTTAATTCATTTCGAAATCGTTTTTCAATATTCATTTTAAAATGAATAAAATCGATATAAATATCGTTCACGTCAAAATGGCGTTAATCTAATCAACACGGCTTCATGTATTTCTATTTTCAAATATTCTATTTCAAATATTTCCTTTTCAAATATTCTATTTCAAATATTTCGTTCAACACATGACTAATCTCAACGGATGAGTACAGTCAACACATGAACCTTTATTTTATATTGATAAAGATATAAATTTTATTTTTAAAATATTTCGTTCAACACATGACTAATCTCAACGGATGAGTACAGTCAACACATGAACCTTTATTTTATATTGATAAAGATATAAATTTTATTATTAAAATATTTCGTTCAACACATGACTAATCTCAACGGATGAGTACAGTCAACACATGAACCTTTATTTTATATTGATAAAGATATAAATTTTATTGTTAAAATATTTCGTTCAACACATGACTAATCTCAACGGATGAGTACAGTCAACACATGAACCTTTACTTTATAATATTCTTTATCTTCTAAATTGGAATGAGGCCCAATCAATCACCATATAATGTTAATTATATGGATTTTCATACATCACACGTATATAATAGCATTGAAAAATAATCAACCATCAACCAAAGTGCACTACACTGTATAAGCATCAGATATAGATATCTAACGCTTATAACAGCCTGTCAATCAATCGATCGACATATTTAATCAATCAGGATGAGTGAACTTCAAATTTCATCCCAACACCCATGTGGGGTTTCAAACAATCAAACACAGATTTTAGTTGTGCAGTTGGGCGATGTGTAAAATTTATCGTCCCAATCAATGTCCATCAAATAGGTGTACATAAACAAAACGTCCGGTTTGTAAATGGATATTTATTTATTCACATTCATGTTAAAAATTATATTTTGAACGATAAAATATTTTTAACTATATAAATATTTTATTTCCTTTCAACACATTAATTTCTATTTTGTTCATTTACACAATAAAATGATATTTTTATTTTTCTAACTTATTTTAGAAAATTTCGGCGGCATAACGGCACGATACTAGAAACGGGACGAGGCCTAGCCTTATCCCCGGTCTAGTGAAGGCCCACGCCATTCACAAATCAATCCAATCAATTCCATTTCACCAAACAATTCAATTTAAACCAAATAAACTAACCAACTACACAACCAAACAATTTAACAAACAAGATATCCATGGTCTGTGGATGACGGGTGTCGGGTGCTACTAAACACCGTCTGCATCCTATTATATATATATATATATAACTAGAAAAGAAATTAAAGAGTGAGAAATCCTCACTAATAGCTATTCCAATCCCACGACTCTTCATTTTATAGAAATCTTCATCGCTATCGCACTTTTGTCATCTTCGTTACCCGTATTCTCTACATATGTAAAAATCGAATTTTTACTTCGCTATTCAATATATAAAAATCGAACTTTTACTTTGCTATTCAATATATAAAAATCAAATTTTTACTATGCTATTCAATATATAAAAATCGAATTTTTACTATGCTATTCAATATATAAAAATCGAATTTTTATACTACACTATTCAATATATAAAAATCGAATTTTTATACTACGCTATTCAATATATAAAAATCGAATTTTTATACTACGATGTCATATAGATAAAAATTCCATTTCAAAAATATAGATTTCTCCTTTATAAAAATATAGATTTCGCCTTTATAAAAATAAAGATTTCGCCTTTATAAAAATAAAGATTTCGCCTTTATAAAAATATAGATTTCGCCTTTATAAAAATATAGATTTCGCCTTTATAAAAATATAGATTTCGCCTTTATAAAAATAAAGATTTCGCCTTTATAAAAATCACCACTTTATTTCAACGTATATATAATAAAAATCATATTTTTATTTCGCTACATATACAAAGATGATATTTTTATATTCTCTATCTCATAAAGATTACATTTTTATAGTTCCTACTATGTAAAAATCATATTTTTAACCCACAACATATGTAAAAATCACATATTTCTCCATTTAAAAATATCGTCTTTCTTCCTTTAAAAATCTAATCTTTTCTATTTTAAAAATCTAATCTTTCCTATTTTAAAAATCTAATCTTTTCACTTTAAAAATATCGTCTTTTCATATTAGTCTTTATTTTGCTACACATATAAAGATGCTATTTTTAATATTCCTATCATGTAAAAATTATATTTTTACTTTTCTACATAAACAAAAATCATATTTTTACATCTTCCATATAGTAAAGATTATATTTTTACTACTTTAAAAATATAAAAATCATATTTTTATTGTTTTAAAAATATAAAAATCATATTTTTAACTAAATAAAATTCATGGCTTTACCTAAATAAAACTGATTTCATGAATGTCAATTCATACCAAACCATAAAATAGGATTAAATAAAATAATTACTAGAAATAAAAAGAACTCTCATTGTTTTTTTTTTGAAGCATCGGAGTCTGACAGGAGTTGGGGGCGGCGGCCTGGAAGCTTGGCGCTCGACGGTGGTCGTAGCGGGCCCTGGGTAGTGGCGCAGGAGGTTTTCTCGCATCAGGGAGGGGTGCGAGGTGGCTTGGGTGGCTGCGTCAGTTCGGGGGGGGGGCTTTGGGGTTTTCGACGGTCCTGCAAGAGGTGGGTGGAGGAGCGGAGGAGAAGAGAGAGGGTGCGGGGTGGTGGCACGGCCGTCAGGGTTAGGGGGGGGGGGGCGGCGCGATTTCGATTTCGATTCTTTTTTTTCCTTTTCGTTTCTGTTTTGTAATGAGATCGGGGGGGCCTGGTTAAGGGAGGAGAGGGTTTGATTATTTAATTTATTTAATTTTCCACCAAAAAGCAACTTTTATTTTTGACCTCAAAACGAGGCCCACCGCATGTCGCCCATAGTGTTTTACCCTCATTCTGAACACAATGGGATATGTATCGTAGGCTGATTCGGCTGTTTCGATCAGTTTCCGTCAAAATCAACATATAACTCTATATATTGAATTTGAACGCGCATTTCATTTTACCGGGGTCACATACTAACTTTAAAAATTCTCGAAAAATATTTTCCAGCTTCGTATTGACGATACGGTCCTAACAAAACTAGTTTCGTCGAATTCCGAGACCGTTGGAAAAATGGTCATTTTCCAGTCGATTAAAATCAACTGAAACTGGTCAAACGCGTTTTCCTCTGCCACGCTCACATGTTGATTCGAAAAATTATGAAATTTGGAATCTAGCAATAACTTGACATTACGGACCCAACAAAAGTGATTTCGTCGAAATCCGAGGTCGTTTGCAAAATTCCCATTTTTAAGGGCCTGAATTCCATAGCGACTATTCAGAATTTTCAACTGGACATATCTTTTGATTCCCGCTATGAAATCTTGATTTTTCGGATTCGTTGGAAAGATATTCCCAAATAGATCCTATTATTTTTGGTTTCGTTAAAATCCGGTTTGTTTTGCACCCGGTACATTCAATTGAAGTTTGAAATCGAATTATCGAACTACCGCGCCATTTTCAATTCTATTTATAATTATATATAAATATTTATATTCTAAAGACGACGTATATAATATAAAGGTCGAATTTCAATTCAAAATAAATTTATCGTCGATATTATTTAAAATAATCTATTTTAAATATTCAAAATTCGCTAAAATAAAAATTTTAAACTGGCCCAGATTTTCGGGTTATTACACAAATTTTATGAAGTAGGTCATTCATTGAACAAGGATTAACTTAAAATTCATAAATAACACCTTGGTTCTTGTTTGATAAGTTGAATTGTTGGGTGATGGGAATGAACATTATTTATTCATTGAATCGTAATGTGTCTTTTTAAGATGCTAGCTTGAGACCGTGCAGACGTTAGTCGTGTTCTGGAGTAAGCGTGTCAACCTTTGTTATACATGTTAGAATGTGCAAGTAAAAAAAATCAAAAAAAAAAAAAAATCAAATAAAAATGAGTTTGCACCTACATATGTTGGAATTTCTGAGTTCGTTTTCATGCATAATATTTCTCTCACTCAAATTTTCACACTTGTAAGTTCTAAATTCCACTTGGCCCAATTAAGGAGAAATGACTCATTGTAGCGTTCTTCTTCGATACCCCACATTATTCAAACCCAAGTTCTAGTCGATTTACATCCATGTTTCGATAAATTTTTCTTATATTAGTATACTCAAGAACCTTTTCACTGATTTATTTTCAAAGGTTAAATACGTCACTTTATTTACCAATATTACACTACCCATTCCGTACTTGTTTTAAGGTAGGATAACCATATACCACATCTTATTTTATATGGGTTATCTATCTTACGAAACTTTGTTTATCATTCCTTTCAGCTTTTTGTATAACATCAATCCAGACTTGTGTGTTGAATTAAGGTTATAGAAGTAGAGTAACTAGGGCACAAAACTTTCCTTTCATAAAGTGTTGGTTTAGTAGAGGAGGAATCAAATGAAATCATGTACGGCATCATTCCATTCCATCTCCATTCATCATTCATCATGCAAAAGAGAGAAAAAAAAGAAGAAAAAAAGAAAAAGAAAAAAAATGAAGTAAAGAGAGAGTCTCTCAGAATAAAATAGTCATTCATCATTCTTGACTATAAAGCATTCAGTTCCATTCCATCCACATCCATTATACCGTACTTGGAAGTGAGGATTGTAGTAGAGGAGATGAAAGGAAACAAAAATGTTCATATGTGCCTTAGTATTACTTTATCTTTTGTAGCTTGAAGTTCAACTAATACACTTGCCCTCTTATCTATAACATTTTTAGAACTTACAAAATTTTCCTTCATCTATGCATAACTCACATCCAATACAGTACAGTTACAGTGGTGCAAAATTATTCAAAAAAATATATGAATAAATGATTGGGTGCACATTGTTGATGTGTAGAACTTTGGTTGACACCACGCTCTTAACCTTCAAGACAATTACAGTGTTATCAAGGAATTGTCAACAACCATAGCAAAATTCGATGGGGTGTGATACCTATGGGCACAAGCGATTCTACTAGGATAGTAGCGTAACCGCTACGTGTTTGCGATCCATAAGGGAAGTGAAGTACTTTCCATATCTATTTTCTACAAAGTTTATAAGTATTTTCAGTGGAAGTTGAAACAAGTATATATTTAGTACTTGGATATTGTTAGTCATGAGTCGGTACCACGTATACCTAAATTTCTGTAAGAACAAAAATAATCTTTTTAAACTTCGAGTTATCCAGTATTTTCAAACTTTAAATAACAAAATAGTAATTTGAAATTAAAACTTATATAATTTAAACAAATAAACTAAGAAAGAAAGTTTAAAGGTTTTTTCAAGTTCACAACTTTTAAATATAATAAATTTTTTCTAAATTTCCAACATGAGAATTTTGTGTTTAAATTTAAGTTTGTAAATAAATGTTATAATGGTTTTAATAAAAATAGTTTTGATGAATTTAGATTTATATGAAATTTTCGAGTTTTACATCCTATTGTTATTTTATTTTAAACTAAGTTTGTATTAGTATATGGATTTGATGTATACACAAGTTTTTTTTGTAGCCTCTCCTTTTCGGGGACGAAAAGTTTTGAGTGGGAGAGAGTGTAACAACCCGCTATTTTTAACGATTTAAATCGAAATTTAAATCATATTTTTTATTTTGAAAATATTCTATAGTTTTTCGTAATGGAAATTTAAAGTTTGAAAGCTCAGTGAGACGTAGCAGCTGTGAAAATTTCATAAGAAAATTTGAATGTTTGCGGTCGCTCAGTTTTCAGTGCAAAGCTTTACATAATAGTTTAAATTTTAGCGATTTTAAAATCTCTCTGAAAGCAGTTCGGACAGACGCAAAAAGTATTCTATTCGATGTAACGAATCTAATGATAAAATTCGTTCGTGAAAGTTGATTTTTTGACCATTGTTTAATTGTTTTCTACCCTAATTTTATGTTTAAAAGGGTCTGTAACGCGTTTTTGAATGGAGCATCCTCACACTGGAAACTATATGCTGTTGTGTCTATCTCGTAGAGTTGATTACCTAAATATATTCATTTGTCAGTTTTAGTGCTCGTTTCGTGATGAAATTGCAAAAATGCTTCTGTTGTTCATTTTTGACACAAAGCCATTTGAGTTCGACGTGTCCCTGTTCGGGTCTCGCATATTTTTCTAGTCATTTTGGGTCTACAAAACCCGTCCTTTTATTTTACTAAACCATCCATTAGTTTTTTTGTTTTTTCAAAGAACTTTCAACATATCCTTCCCTTTTCTAATTCCAAAGCTATGTGCCTTCTTTTTTTTCAATGTATATTAGTTTCCAAAAGGCATTCGTTATGTTCATGCATGTGCGTTTAATTCCAAAAGCCATGTTTATATTTCTAACCTTTCCAACTTTCCTTTTTCTATGTTTCATGCATATGTGTTCAATGCGATATGTTTGCATTTGCAAACCATCTTATTAAAATTAAACCGTCTGGTTTGGCTTAAAAGTCATTATTCATTCCTAATGCCAATGCTTCATGAAAGATAACGTAATGATAATATAAATGCAATTGCAGCCCTATATCTTCCCATCACAACAGCTATTTATGTCTTCCCCATCACGCAACAAAACCGATCCCATATGGCATACGTTATTCTACAATATAAATATATATACATTAAGTTGAATCGATGTTAAGGTTGATCCAATTTGTTTGCTTACGCGTCTATTTACCTTTATATAATTTGTACCCTTTCATTTGTTTCAAAACCGTACCCTTCTTTGTTCATTTTCTCCCAGCCGATATTCTTTCTCCAAATCAAATTCCCTAACCAAAATTGGTTGCCTCTAAGATCTTTTTCTCCTTCCTCAAAATTGTTCCCCAAATTAAATGGCCAATGTCGAATGCCACCTTTTTGTTCACTCCTCCGTATCCCGAAGCCACATGCTCCATCCCACTGCCTCAATTGAAGTCGAACGCCACCTTCTCGACGCACAGCACCACGTTGCCACTGAGCACTGCTCTCTCTTCTGTCGTCCATTGTCGCAATGATGATAAGTTACCTTACGATTAAATCTATTTCGAGTTTATGACTTTAGTTTGCACTGATATCATTAATTTGCGGGTTGTTTATTGCTTTCCTTTTGTCTCGTGCCTGAACTTGTACATGACCTACTACTTCATTTGAAATACTGATTTTATGCTTGTGGTCTTCATTTACACCAATGTTCCACTCTTCATTGGACCTTGATACAACACTTAGATTCTTATAATAGAAAGATAGGATGGCAGATTTTTGGCATGCACTTATATGTATGTACAGTACCATGTGAATTTGCATCAGCTACCTTGATGCCTTGGCCGCTTTTGAAACTCACCCACGTCTTGATTGAGGTTTTGTTGTGAGCCAAATTATTCCCTGTTAACTCTAATAAGAATTTTTTATCTACCATACTGGAACTTTATTTTGCTAGTTTTATTTATGCTATGCTTTTGACTTGTTGATTGTTATACTGGAATCTGAATCTAGGTAATTATATGCACAAGACACTTTATTTGTTTAATCATGGACACAGCTTATGTTATTACTGTTTAAAAGACGCATGCATATAACATAGGTTTATATATTTAACTTGCATGGTTGATCTTAGCTTGTATAAAACAACAGAATATGTTAGCTGATGTACTAATGTTTAGGTTGTCGTTCCAATTTTGAATTCATGAAAAAAAACTGTGCCTGTACTTTGTTTCGTATAAGTATTTCAACATTGGATTTTGGTTTCGAAGGAACTACAATATATGCATTACTGCATATAACTGATACTAGGAAACCGCATCCTATTTGCATTTTTGAAATTCATGCACCAGTAGCCATAAATGTGCCCATTTAATTCCCTTAACACTTGCATGTTACATAACCTATGAAATGATTTTTCTATATTTTGCACCAATTTGATCTTGCCATTCATTTTATAATATGGAAGTCATGCTACACCGGAAATATTCGTACTACCTATAGTATTGCATCCTGCAAGTGTTACCAGTCCTGGTCTTAACAGTTTGAAACCCGCTGTGTTATATGCATACTTGCTATTATTTGTTGCTGAAATTGCTAGACCATGCAACGTATCGCACATCGATGTCACCTAGCCTCCTATTTGCTTCATGCATGTTCTATGATCCATTTGGTATGTTATTAGGTGCAGTCATGGGTATTATACTCGAATTATTTTAATAAGTTGTTGGGATTAAACTAATTATATTTGTGTGTTTATTGAAGTTTACTTACTTGAAATAAGTTTAATCCTAACTCGGTGTTTTATGTTTTTGCATGGAACGCTCGGGTCAGACCCCAAGTTTTTAGATTTAGATATTTCAGCTCGCGAAAACCAGAAAGGAATGTGAAGATGCATATGAGCGCGCAGGGCTTGACTGAACTGTAAATTCTACTTTAAAAACTTATGAATGTATTTTATTGTTCCACCGTGCAAAATGTTTTGTAAAACTCTGATATTTGTATAAAATTTATTTCGCTACAAACATTGTACTATATGATTTTTTGTCAGTTCTATTTTAAACCCTGTAAGCCAAAACAATATGTCGTTTTGAGCATTTCGAGTTAGTTTAATTACCGATTTGAAGCGGTCGAAAAGGGTCGTTACAACTAGTATCACCAATATTGGGATAAACATGAAGAATCTAACAAGAGGAGGAAGAAGGAGCTTAAAACGCCCAAACCGAAGAACTAAACTTAAGTACTACTTCATTTTTTAATCTTGGTGTTTGAAATTGGTTGTACTTCATTTACAGTTCATAATAAATATTCATCTTATAATGGTATAAATAATAATCATATTAATAAATAAAATTAGGAAAATAGGGGAACCAGAAAAAAGTTTCAGGTTAGCCGATTGACCCAGGGGTACTAGTTAACTGATCCAGATAATGGAAAATTAATTTTTTCCAGAAACAGTCGAACGACCTAGAGGGCCGGCCGACTGACCCAAAACCCGAATTATTCCCAGGTATGGTTCTGTTGACTGACTACCTAGTTAATCTGATTGAATCGTGAATAATCTGGAACTTAAATACCCTAACCACCTCCTTTTACCCTCTTTAACCACTTCACTTTATCACTTTTACCTCATTTCACCCAAATTCTCATAAATTACCCTAATTCCTTTTAACCCTACACCTCCAAAAAAATTAATTCTTTTCATTTCAAATTCAAACACTATGCCTCCTAAAAGACAAAAAGTTACTCAACCTTCCAGACCACCTTCTATTGAACCACAAATTCGTCAATGGCTTTACAATGACATAGTCGTGAAGAGATGGAAGAAGATGCACAATTCCACCATCTTTGAAGGTTCTTTCATGAAATTTGAGGATTTTGCTCATACGGTATTCAATCCATAGGTAGATGAAGTAATTTAGAATCACCTTTTAATATCAATGATAACAACTTGAAAATTAACAATATCATGGTCAAGTTGTTTTATGCAAACCTCAATTTGGACCATCAACAAGTGGAAAACCAAGAAGATTGCGTTTGAAGTTTGGTTTATGGTGTACCAACTTTTATTTCTCTAGATCGAATGGCAAACATTCTACATTCATCAAATGATGGAATCCACCAAAATGATGTAGACTATGATATGATTGTACGTGACAAAGTAAGCTATAGATTTTAGAAGATAACATACGAGAACAAAAGTCTACTTCTGTAAGACTGGTAGCACGAGTTTTACTCAAAACTTTAATCCGTACAATTACACCATGATCTGTAAGTTATGAGCTTTTATATCAACATAATTTCAAGGCACTTTACCCAATATATGGAAATATAAGGGTAAATTTTCTCCAACTTTTTCTTGTGAGTATCTTAGCTTCAACAATGGGCGCATGAATATCATCTATTATGGTGAATATATCATGTGAATGCTCAAAGAATGAGAAATTTCGAAACTAGACTCTCCAATTACCAAAGTATGTGCCCTTACTTCCAAAACCTTGTCCCTAATGAAGGTTCCCAAGAATGTGCCACCAAGAATTATGACCTTTCAAAAATGGGTACAACGCTAACAAAGACCTCAATCGGCACAAGAGCCTCCCCATCCCAGTAGACACACACATAAACCACAATCTGTGATGAGGACGAGATCGTGATTGCGGATCCGGCACTTGGTGAACATAAATCTATTGCTATAATGTGATGCAATCAACAAATATTGGAATCTCTTATTAAAAAGGCTGACAAAAAGATAGAAAAAATCGAAGGCATTTTTAACACACTTTGGGAAACTATCTCTTGTACTTCTCAACCATATGTAACTCTTCAAGAGTATCCAGGAAAGCATCCAACATTTACATGGTCTAAATCGAAAGATAACAAAAGGAGACTCCACGGAAGGTTCAAAACATCAGCTATTTAGCAACTCAAACCAATTCAGATGAATGAAAATCCCCAAATACTAAACCAACAACGAGAAGACCATACAGACACCTACCAACTATTCCACCTTACAACGGTCATACTTAGTTAGATAAAAATACACCAGGCAATGCAAGCCCAGGCTCGCCTGGAAACCTAATGTTTAACACTTTTCTGTGGATTAGAAAAGCGCAAAATTATTATAAATTTACTGCAAGCGCACAAGTGTGTAGTATGAAGGTCGAACACGGGAAGGAAAATCAAAATTATATTATTTATGTAATTTCATAGGCGAGTTAGACAATGTTTGGAGATATGATTTGAATAAAATTGAAATTGCGATTTGGTTCAGAACAAATCTAATTGAACTGATAATCAAAATTATAATTATCAGTAAAACAAAAGAGAAAAGAAAATACTGGAAATAAAATTGCAAAACAGAAATAAACAAATAGAAATAAAAATTAGGATTACTATAGATCACATCAGACGGTCAATCCCTAATAAGAAAAGTAAATGTAATAGCAATTTGTATTCTAGAAAATCTAATTGACTAGACAACACATATTTCCATGAAAATAAAAAATGCAGAAAAAATTAAAAATAAAGCTTTATTAATGGAGAAGAGAGAAAAGGTACCAGATTACAATGAATACAATGAGTATTTATTGAAGATATAGTCTCCTATCTATGTGAATATTGAGCCTATAATGAATCTCTTGAAATATTCTATTTACAATAAAAGACATATAAAGATGGATTTGAGATATTCCATGGAGATTCCCTCTTATGATTATTGGCATATGGTAGATTGATTGGCTTTTCTTTTGGTAATAATTTTATCAAATCTTCTTCTATATGGCCATTGAAAATGAATGATTTGATTTGATTTCCTTGACAAGAATATGCCTATTTATTAAATCCTTTACTAGTGTATATAATATATATATACACATACATATGAATATATTATATATATAATGTAAGCACTAGTGCACGTATTCCTTAGAGCACAGGAGGCGTTGTGTGCATATCCATCCTACTTTCTTCAATCGCAAAAAATAGGGTTTAACAGGGATCGAAATCAAACCACTCTACACAAATTCCTAGGCCTTTCTTTACCTATGTGTTACAGCTTCCTTTATGACTGAAAACTTGTTGATTCCGAAAAGTAGAATATTTCTATTCAAATGGTCTTTGATTGAGACAGAAGAGACTTTTATCGAAAATCTATGAAAAAACACAAAAATACTCAAAGTAATGTTTATTTATATACACTAAAGATAAGATATGAGCATAAAAAAACACTTTTACATGTTATTCAAATACCTCGACGCTTATTTTTTTACTCATCCTCGAGTAAACAGATATAAAAAACTAAACTAGGTAGGTCACATTTTCGTAGGAAACACTATTGCATTGGGTGTATGCAACCAGCTGTTAAACCTCTAGGTGTCCCCAGTAGGACGAGTGGTGTCTAATGAGAGTTTTGAGCGGATACTACCCACATTATCCAAATGCAGTATGCTATGGTTCTAATGTAACTACATGAATGCAACAGACATATGCAAATGAAAACATGACTTATTTCAGAAAAGTTGCAACATAGAAGTATACAATTTGAATTCAATCTACATAAATTTTTGGTTTCTCAACTCGTCACAAATTTTAAACATAGTTCAAGTTTTCATGCATTAAATTCTAGTTTGGGCAGTTAGTTCGGTTAATAACATTGTGCAACCATAAAATAAATTCTTAATTTGCTTGTCACAGTTTGCAAAGCGGTATTTTTATTTCCTTGTGCATTACTTGTCAAATCAATAAGGTCACGAAGTGCTTGGGAATCAATTGCTTATTCTCTCTCTTTATAAAAATTAATTTTTATAACTAATTAAACACTCCTAACTGACGAAACCAAGGTATACCACCCATGCGCTTCTTTGCGGGCGGACGTGAGAGTTTAGGACGGAGCTTAGCGGATTGTGTAGACCGACGCTGACTTTGTAAATAAGATGTCGGTATTCCTTAGGTGTCCAACTTATAAAATGTGACCAAGGTATACCACCCATGCACTGCCTTGAGGGATAACGTGAGAGTTGGGAAAGAGTTTGGCGAGTTTGCACACCAACGCTAGATTTATTGGCAATGTTGGATACCCTTGGATTACTATTAATTTTTAATATAAGAAAAAGAAAGAGTTGTGCAATTTCAGCTTAACTTAAATTAATTTTAAAAACTCGAAAAGCCAATACATGTACTTTAAGTCCTCTACTCATTAAACAAATACTAGAATTTAGAATAGACTTTATGGTCATCACCTAAGAATCTTCCTATATATTGGTTACACTCTTATGGCTCGTAATTTGACTTTTCATTATATTAATTATTCAATCTTAGTTAAGAGAAAAAAATTATCAACTGACCAAAAAATTGTAAACTTGCTTCGTTGTACCAATCTTAAATGAGTCGTATTTAAAAAAAAATATCAACATGTTACTACGACCTAAAATGCATGATGGTCCTATCTAAATGCATAAAAAAATTAAAGGAAAATAGAAAGAATGCAATGTTGATTCCTGTGACGGCAAGGAATTTCGCCCGGTCCGAACCAGTCGCTAAACCGATTCAAGCCGTTCGAAACACCCTATCGTTTGAGAACACGACAAATCAGAACGCATACAGAAGAACATTTCATTGTATATTACAACAATGCATCAGATTACAAGAATATACAGAGTATGAATAAATATTACACAGAAATATCAGAGATTTAAATTACATTTAAATAAATTGCAGCGGAAAATAATACAATACACAACTAGAAGAGATATACGGATACAAAGCTTTCCGGATATCGTTCAAGCTGTAAACCAGGATCCTGTGAATATAAATCTGCAAAACCAAAACTACTAGCTGCCCGTGTCAAAATAAGGGCACCCAGAGTTTAGGTTAAAACAATAAACTCCAGGTCAGTCATGTGACTGGTGTGAGAACTAAAACAGTTATAAATCTTTATTTTTAAAGTTAGGTAAATCAAGGGACCACGCCGTATAACACGGAACGGGTTTCCTCCCAAGAATACCAGTGCATAAAACAAACAGCGCAATGCTAAATAAAGAAAAATGAAGCTGTTATAAGACCCAGGTCCTATCACACAATGCAAACGCAAGCCGGGGGATAGGGTTTTCCCTTATAACAGCCAAAGAATGCTTGATACGCTTAAAACAAATCATTTGATACTAATAAGTGCATAGTGTATAAAACAACTTCAAATCATAAGTATAAATCATAGGCGGCATGAGCGTCCCATGCCACTATGTCGCCACATATAGGTTTACAATCAAAACCGCAATGTCGTATTGGAAGTTGGGTTATCATTTATGGTATGAACCGAGGCTAGGGGCAAGATCCTCTACCGATTTGAGACGCTCTAGTCCGTGTCTCAGGAACAGCCGCAACTGCCCCCTGGATCGTCAGGGCCGGTCCACCGATGTGGATTATAATGCCTGAACAATACGTTTCTCCGCCCTTTGGGGCGTAAGCCTGGCCCGTCAGCCGACCAGAAGCATCGGCCGAAACCGATATCACGAGGCGCCTCGCTTTTCAGCAAGTAATAATAAGCAATATCCACATGAGTCAAACTCGTCAGCCAGTTCAAGCACTGACGCCACTCATAACTAGAAAGAAAACGCATGTCCCCCCTGAGGTCCGTCTCCCGTTTTTGATTCATACCGGGTGTGATACTTGCGAATCAACGTTACACAAAGCTACGCCACAAAGGCCGTGCTTCGATCATCAACCACAAGACTTTGCTTTTCAACAGAAGCCTTGATCATTTGCATCTTAGCATGCCACACAGGCAATTCACTCCATGCGATTGATATCCATCAATATATAACCCCTGAGCTCGTACGTCTCAGAGAAGGGCGTTAAGCAAGAGAATAAATTCTCCGCCGCCAAACAGATATATATTTAATAGAGATCAATCACACGGACTGAAATCCAATGTCAGACACACAGTCCATTTACAAGTCCGTTCTGGGTCTGAACGAAACCGGAGGCACCTAGTACCCCGCATATCCATCGATCTCCAAGTACGTCTGGACGATCACTAACTGTTTCCATCTTCTTGGGTGTACCGCCCAATCAAGATCATCAGTTATCACCCAAACGACGTGAAGACCTCCGGTCTTCGACCATCGTCTTCATCTTCGACTTATCGTCGTATCAGTTATTCAGAATGGGATAAACCCGGTCTTTCCGAATAACTCACGTATATTTAAATAAGTGTTACACAAACACAATATACGCCTCATTCCAATTCATCAGTCACTAACCGTAAATTAATCAAGAGAATAATTCCCCAAACATTAACCCCGAAGGCCGAAACCAACATCAGATCAATATTCAGAAAACCATTCTGCTTGGCTAACCGACAGTTAGTTTCTAAATTTCACGTTCATAGGGAAAGGTTCCCATTAATTTTTATCAAAGATAAATTCTTGAATTTATGCTTTAATCTACTTTTGAATATCAATTCAAACTAGTCGGGATTAGCGAACCTTACCGAAGTAATCATTTGTTTTAATTTCCCAATCCCAACCTATTCATCCCATGAAGTAAAACTGGTTATACTTCATATCTAACACCACGGTGTTATCGGTAAATTCAATTACCATTTCACGTTCAAATCTAATTAAAGATTTAACTATCGCCTGGAGCAAAACTGGTGATACTCCATTTTCGATCATTTCAATCTAATTAAAGATTCATTAAAACTCCACTTAGTTTTAATCTTCGACTGGGTTAAAGAATCAGTGTCATTTAAAACACGGTTCACGATAAACCCAAAATCACATTCATTAATTATCGGGTTAAAGAACGAGTGTTATTTAAAACACTGTTCACGATAAACCCAAAAATCAATATCGATTCAATTCCAATTAAATATCGTTTAATTGGTACACTTCGTTAAATCTAAACAAAAAGATTTAATCTTTTCTCAACTGGGTTCAAAAACAGTGTTAGTGAAGACACCATTCACGACAAACCCAAATCACATTTGATATTCAATACAAGGCTCTGAATAGAAAATATACCGGCTTATATTCAATATCAAATTCTACGACTAACAAATATCGCATTGGAAATAACGATATATATATCTATCTTTCAAATTTCCATAACAACATCTGTATAGTCACGAAATCCAACATCGAAATATTCCGAAGACAATTTCGATTCAAATCCATTCCAATGCAATCATTGGAAATTTTGGTTATTTTTAAAACCCTTTTCGAATTCAATTTATTTATTTAAAAATAAATAGAATTATAATTCTAGTTCAAAACTAGTTCATTTCGATAAAAATCTATTTTTATCTTTTCAAATATGGAGTTTTTCATCCCAATTCTTCACAAATCATTTCTTATGATTTTACACAAATTATTACTATTTTTAATAATTTTATCAAGGCCCGTACAGTCGATTTCCATCAACGGCCATCGAACTGCACTTACAACGACCTTTTTCGAATTTGATTTGGACGTATCTCCAAATCCAACCGTTAGATTTCAAATTTCTAACATTCGTTAGAAAGCTCTTTTCGATACGAACCCAACGGTTCCGGTTTTAGGAGAATCCGACGGTCGGATCTCCCGTAATGTCCGTTTGAAATAAATGGTCGAAATTCGCGAACTGCCGCGGCGCGGCGCGTTCTATTCAGGCCATTATATTATATATATAATATATATAATATATATTTCGTTGATTTCTATTTAAAACGAATTATATAAATAGTTTTAAAATTCGTTTCAAAAGCAATTTCAACTTCCTTTTCAATTCAAATCAAAATTGAATTCTTCTCTATAAATTCGTTCCTATTCAATTCAAATTTCAATTCAATTTGAATTCATTTCAATTTGCTTTCAATTCAATTTGAATTCGTTTTCAATTCATCTCGAAATCGTTTTCAATTCAATTCATTTCGAAATCGTTTTCAATTCATTTCATTTCGAAATCGTTTTCAATTCATTTCAAAATCGTTTTCAATTCAATTCATTTCGAAATCGTTTTCAATTCATTTCAAAATCGTTTTCAATTCAATTCATTTCGAAATCGTTTTCAATTCAATTCATTTCGAAATCACTTTCAATATTCATTTCATTTCGAAATCACTTTCAATATTCATTTTAAAATGAATAAAATCGATATAAATATCGTTCACGTCAAAATGGCGTCAACCTAATCAACACGGCTTCATATATTGATATTTTCAAATATTCCATTTCGAATATTTCTATTTCAAATATTTCTATTTCGAATATTTCTATTTTAAAACTGGAATGAGGCCCAATCAATTACCATATAAAGTTATTATATGGATTTTCATACAACACATGTATAATAGCATTGAAAAATAATCCACCATCAACCAAAGTGCACTACACTGTATAAGCATCAAATATAGATATCTAACGCTTATAACAGCCTGTCAATCAATCGATCGACATATTTAATCAATCAGGATGAGTGAACTTCAAATTTCATCCCAACACCCGTGTGGGGTTTCAAACAATCAAACACAGATTTTATTTGTGCAGTTGGGCGATGTGTGAAATTTATCGACCCAATCAATATCAGTCAAATCAGTGTATATACAAACAAATCGGCCGATTTGTTTATAACTGTTCATTTATTCACATTCACGTTAAAAATTATATTTTTAACGATAAAACATTTTATTTCAACCTATGAATTTCTATTCAATTCATTTATTCTATAAAATGATATTTTTATTTTTCTAACACATTTTAGAAAATTTCGGCGGCATAACGGCACGATACTAGAAACGGGACAAGGCCTAGCCTTATCCCCGGTCTAGTGAAGGCCCACGCCATTCACACATCAATCATATCAATTTCATTTCACCAAACAATTCAAATCAACTCAAACAATCTAACTAACAACACAGCCAAACAAACAAGTCCATGGTCTGTGGACGATTGTGTCGGGTGCTACTAAGCACCGTCTGCATCCTAGTATATATATATATAACTAGAAAAATAAATTGAAAGGTGAGAAATTCTCACATATAGCTGTTCTAGCTCCACGGCTCTTCTAATGCAGGAAATCTTCGCCAACTCGCCTTTTTATCACCATCGTTGCCCGTATACACTGTATATAAAAATCACATTTTTATATTCTCTATTATATAAAAATCATATTTATATCGCTAACTTCATATTGTGAAAATAGAATTTTCATCGCTATTTCATATTTGTAAAAATAGAATTTTCACTTCGTTATTCAATATATAAAATCGAATTTTTACTTCGCTATTCAATTTATAAAAATCGAATTTTTACTTCGCTATTCAATATATAAAAATCGAATTTTTACTTCGCTATTCAATATATAAAAATCGAATTTTTATTTCGCTATTCAATATATAAAAATCGAATTTTTATTTCGCTATTCAATATATAAAAATCGAATTTTTATTTCAAAGTTCAATATATAAAAATCATATTTTTATTTCGACTTTCAACATATAAAAATCCTATTTTTATTTCGACTTTCAACATATAAAAATCCTATTTTTATTTCGACTTTCTACATATAAAAATCCTATTTTTATTTCGACTTTCAACATATAAAAATCCTATTTTTATTTCGACTTTCAACATATAAAAATCCTATTTTTATTTCGACTTTCTAATCTCCTTTTAGTTTATAAATCATTTTAAAATCATCTTTTAAATCATCTTAAAAATCAGTTTTTTATACTTTTATAAAATTCAGTTTTTAACTTTTACATAATAAATAAAAAACAACAGTGTTGTTTTTTTTCTAATTAAAATCGGATAAAACTATATAAATAAAATAAAGAAATAAAAATAAAATAAAATAACTTACAGGGAGGGTTTAGCGTCGGTTGTCGGGTTTGGAAAAAAAAGAGGGGGAGGGGGGGTTAGCGTCGGTCGTGGGGTGGCTACTGGGGGTGTCGATGTCGGCATGAGGCCTGGAGGGGGGTGGGGCTGTCGCGGCTTCAGGTGGCGGGTCCTGGAGACTAGGGCGTCGTTCAAATAGAAGAAGAGGAGGGATTCGCGAGCGGGGGGGGGGGGGGTGCGTGGGGTTCGTCTGAGGCGGTCGGATCATCGGAGGTGGGGCGGAGCTCCTGGAGCTGGCGGCGATGGCCCTCGTTTTCTTTTTTATTTTTTATTTTTTTTATTTTGCTTCTGATTTAATTTCGTAGAGGGGGGGGGGGGCAGAACGGTTTTTAAGAAGGAGGAGGTTTTTTTTTATTTATTTATTTTATATATTATTTAATTTCTAAAAGTTGACTTTTACATACGACCTCGAAACGAGGCCCACCGCCTGTCGTCCATAGCGTTTTACCCCCATTCCGAACACAATGGGATATGTATCGCAAGCTGATTCGACTGTTTCGATCAGTTTCCGTTGAATTTACATTTAAATCACTTATATTCAATTTTAAACGTACATTTCAAATTACCGGGGTCACATACTAACTCTAAAAATTCTCGAAAAATATTTTCTAGCTTCGTATTGACGATACGGTCCTAACAAAGCTAGTTTCGTCGAATTCTAAGACCGTTAGAAAAATGGCCAATTTCCAGTCGATTAAAATCAACTGAAACTGGTCAAACGCGTTTTCCTTTGCCACGCTCACATACTGATTCGAAAAATTATGAAATCTGAAACCTAGCAATAACTTTACATCCCGGACCCAACAAAACAGGTTTCGTCGAAATCCGAGGTCGTTTGCAAAATGTCCATTTTTAAGGGCCTGAATTCCATAGCGACTATTCAGAATTTTCAACTGGACATATCTTTTGATTCCCGCTATGAAATCTTGATTTTTCAGATTCGTTGGAAAGATATTATCAATTAGGTTCTATGATTTTTGGTTTCACTAAAATCTGGATTGTTTTGCACCCGGTACATTCAATTGAAGTTTGAAATCGAATTATCGAACTACCGCGCCATTTTCAATTCTATTTATAATTATTTATAAATATTTATATTCTAACGACGACGCGTATAATATATACGTCGAACTATATTCTAAATATATTTTCCGGTCGATATTATTTAAAATACTTCATTTTAAATATTCAAAATTCGCTAAAATTGCCAAAATAAAAAAAAAATTAAACTGGCCCAGAATTTCCGGGTTATTACAATCTCCCCCACTTAAAACTTTTCGTCCCCGAAAAGGAACAAAGTCGAAAGTGGTTTGATCAATCAACTCTACGTTCGATTTGGCTTCCATTCTCCAACTTTTCAGTTTCTGAGAATTTTCAAAATTTCAAAAATTTGGCTAACACCCTAAATTTTTGAAAAATTTCGCCATAACCTCCCCTGCACCGGGAGCATCGGGGAATTTCAAATAGCTTCCCCGGTCCTTCAGATCTCAAAAAGAAAAAGCCAAGCGGCTAGCCAATAGGCTCACAAAATCATCATCACCCAAACAAAACAGTAAATTATGTAGTAAACATGTACCTATTTGTCGGGCAAACAAATTTTATTCTTCGGCTCTAGCCTCCTTGCTATGACCTGTTCAATGTAAGTATATGTATATGCAAGCAAATGCGACCAATTTTCAATATAGTTCAATATTTGATTCAATTAGGCATAATGGTTCAAAATTATCAAACCAATAAACAAACAACACAAATATCAATCAATTAGTGAATTAGAGTTTCAAATTCATAATTTTGATACATATACAGAAAATCATGTTTTTGATGCCAAATCACAACAATGTATTCTAGCTATATAAGTTTTGGTTCTCACACCAGTCTAATGGAAATATATAGAAATCACACCTTCGAAGCACGAATATAAATATTGATGATGCCATGGTCATTATCAACATCATCTCCGGGCGATTAGAGTGTAATTCTATATCTATCCAATATATTAAAATTTCAAATACACATGGATCAGACGTATATGCAAAATCTTTATATACTGGACTGTCCAACTCAATATAAATTGATAATCAAATACGAATAATTGATTTAAATTTTCAAAACAAAAATTGCTTTCATTTGATAAATATACTCTTCCCACTCGTTCTAGGATACTACTGATCCTATCTCTAACGAGTCATTCTCATTGGATATTACTAATCCAATATCTGATGAATTCTTTCGTACAGTTCTAATGTGCCTTGTTCTCTGCTTTGTAAACCAAAGCTCTGATACCAACTGTGACGGCAAGGAATTTCGCCCGATCCGAACCAGTCGCTAAACCGATTCGAGCCGTTCGAAACACCCTATCGTTTGAGAACACGACAAATCAGAACGCATACAGAAGAACATTTCATTGTATATTACAACAATGCATCAGATTACAAGAATATACAGAGTATGAATAAATATTACACAGAAATATCAGAGATTTAAATTACATTTAAATAAATTGCAGCGGAAAATAATACAATACACAACTAGAAGAGATATACGGATACAAAGCTTTCCGGATATCGTTCCAGCTGTAAACCAGGATCCTGTGAATATAAATCTGCAAAACCAAAACTACTAGCTGCCCGTGTCAAAATAAGGGCACCCAGAGTTTAGGTTAAAACAATAAACTCCAGGTCAGTCATGTGACTGGTGTGAGAACTAAAACAGTTATAAATCTTTATTTTTAAAGTTAGGTAAATCAAGGGACCACGCCGTATAACACGGAACGGGTTTCCTCCCAAGAATACCAGTGCATAAAACAAACAGCGCAATGCTAAATAAAGAAAAATGAAGCTGTTATAAGACCCAAGTCCTATCACACAATGCAAACGCAAGCCGGGGGATAGGGTTTTCCCTTATAACAGCCAAAGAATGCTTGATACGCTTAAAACAAATCATTTGATACTAATAAGTGCATAGTGTATAAAACAACTTCAAATCATAAGTATAAATCATAGGCGGCATGAGCGTCCCATGCCACTATGTCGCCACATATAGGTTTACAATCAAAACCGCAATGTCGTATTGGAAGTTGGGTTATCATTTATGGTATGAACCGAGGCTAGGGGCAAGATCCTCTACCGATTTGAGACGCTCTAGTCCGTGTCTCAGGAACAGCCGCAACTGCCCCCTGGATCGTCAGGGCCGGTCCACCGATGTGGATTATAATGCCTGAACAATACGTTTCTCCGCCCTTTGGGGCGTAAGCCTGGCCCGTCAGCCGACCAGAAGCATCGGCCGAAACCGATATCATGAGGCGCCTCGCTTTTCAGCAAGTAATAATAAGCAATATCCACATGAGTCAAACTCGTCAGCCAGTTCAAGCACTGACGCCACTCATAACTAGAAAGAAAACGCATGTCCCCCCTGAGGTCCGTCTCCCGTTTTTGATTCATACCGGGTGTGATACTCGCGAATCAACGTTACACAAAGCTACGCCACAAAGGCCGTGCTTCGATCATCAACCACAAGACTTTGCTTTTCAACAGAAGCCTTGATCATTTGCATCTTAGCATGCCACACAGGCAATTCACTCCATGCGATTGATATCCATCAATATATAACCCCTGAGCTCGTACGTCTCAGAGAAGGGCGTTAAGCAAGAGAATAAATTCTCCGCCGCCAAACAGATATATATTTAATAGAGATCAATCACACGGACTGAAATCCAATGTCAGACACACAGTCCATTTACAAGTCCGTTCTGGGTCTGAACGAAACCGGAGGCACCTAGTACCCCGCATATCCATCGATCTCCAAGTACGTCTGGACGATCACTAACTGTTTCCATCTTCTTGGGTGTACCGCCCAATCAAGATCATCAGTTATCACCCAAACGACGTGAAGACCTCCGGTCTTCGACCATCGTCTTCATCTTCGACTTATCGTCGTATCAGTTATTCAGAATGGGATAAACCCGGTCTTTCCGAATAACTCACGTATATTTAAATAAGTGTTACACAAACACAATATACGCCTCATTCCAATTCATCAGTCACTAACCGTAAATTAATCAAGAGAATAATTCCCCAAACATTAACCCCGAAGGCCGAAACCAACATCAGATCAATATTCAGAAAACCATTCTGCTTGGCTAACCGACAGTTAGTTTCTAAATTTCACGTTCATAGGGAAAGGTTCCCATTAATTTTTATCAAAGATAAATTCTTGAATTTATGCTTTAATCTACTTTTGAATATCAATTCAAACTAGTCGGGATTAGCGAACCTTACCGAAGTAATCATTTGTTTTAATTTCCCAATCCCAACCTATTCATCTCATGAAGTAAAACTGGTTATACTTCATATCTAACACCACGGTGTTATCGGTAAATTCAATTACCATTTCACGTTCAAATCTAATTAAAGATTTAACTATCGCCTGGAGCAAAACTGGTGATACTCCATTTTCGATCATTTCAATCTAATTAAAGATTCATTAAAACTCCACTTAGTTTTAATCTTCGACTGGGTTAAAGAATCAGTGTCATTTAAAACACGGTTCACGATAAACCCAAAATCACATTCATTAATTATCGGGTTAAAGAACGAGTGTTATTTAAAACACTGTTCACGATAAACCCAAAAATCAATATCGATTCAATTCCAATTAAATATCGTTTAATTGGTACACTTCGTTAAATCTAAACAAAAAGATTTAATCTTTTCTCAACTGGGTTCAAAAACAGTGTTAGTGAAGACACCATTCACGACAAACCCAAATCACATTTGATATTCAATACAAGGCTCTGAATAGAAAATATACCGGCTTATATTCAATATCAAATTCTACGACTAACAAATATCGCATTGGAAATAACGATATATATATCTATCTTTCAAATTTCCATAACAACATCTGTATAGTCACGAAATCCAACATCGAAATATTCCGAAGACAATTTCGATTCAAATCCATTCCAATGCAATCATTGGAAATTTTGGTTATTTTTAAAACCCTTTTCGAATTCAATTTATTTATTTAAAAATAAATAGAATTATAATTCTAGTTCAAAACTAGTTCATTTCGATAAAAATCTATTTTTATCTTTTCAAATATGGAGTTTTTCATCCCAATTCTTCACAAATCATTTCTTATGATTTTACACAAATTATTACTATTTTTAATAATTTTATCAAGGCCCGTACAGTCGATTTCCATCAACGGCCATCGAACTGCACTTACAGCGACCTTTTTCGAATTTGATTTGGACGTATCTCCAAATCCAACCGTTATATTTCAAATTTCTAACATTCGTTAGAAAGCTCTTTTCGATACGAACCCAACGGTTCCGGTTTTAGGAGAATCCGACGGTCGGATCTCCCGTAATGTCCGTTTGAAATAAATGGTCGAAATTCGCGAACTGCCGCGGCGCGTTCTATTTAGGCCATTATATTATATATATAATATATATTTCGTCGATTTCTATTTAAAACGAATTATATAAATAGTTTTAAAATTCGTTTCAAAAGCAATTTCAACTTCCTTTTCAATTCAAATCAAAATTGAATTCTTCTCTATAAATTCGTTCCTATTCAATTCAAATTTCAATTCAATTTGAATTCATTTCAATTTGCTTTCAATTCAATTTGAATTCGTTTTCAATTCATCTCGAAATCGTTTTCAATTCAATTCATTTCGAAATCGTTTTCAATTCATTTCATTTCGAAATCGTTTTCAATTCATTTCAAAATCGTTTTCAGTTCAATTCATTTCGAAATCGTTTTCAATTCATTTCAAAATCGTTTTCAATTCAATTCATTTCGAAATCGTTTTCAATTCAATTCATTTCGAAATCACTTTCAATATTCATTTCATTTCGAAATCACTTTCAATATTCATTTTAAAATGAATAAAATCGATATAAATATCGTTCATGTCAGACCCAAATATGGTTCTAACACCCAAATTGATTAGAAACAAGATAAAGTAAGGCAGAAATAAAAAGGGACACACAAGGTTTATAGTGGTTCGGCGAAGAAATGCCTACGTCCACTTAGTTTTCACTATATTCAATAATTCAGTTACAAATGCAGTGTAAGATTCGCTCACAACTCACTTTTATTCACTCAAAATGATAAAAACAGGAAATGAAAGATGGTTTGGATTTTCCGGGAGTAAAGGAATTCGGACGATGGAGGTACTTGGATTCTCGAAAGTGCTGAAAAGGATCCTTCTCTTTGTCTCTAGATGGGGTATTTATAGGTGTGAATTTGCCTGAGATTCAATCCGGGTCGGAACACGTGTCATCCATCGCACTCTCTTTGGGTTCGGATGGGCTATCAGGCGGACAACGCATCCATGAGATGGACGTTAGGGGTAGGAATTAGTCATATCCGGTCCGGTTCTCCAGGCGACTTTATAGGAGATTTTCCTGGATCAAGGGTGCGGGTCGGAGACGTGCAGGTTGGGGGCTCGGATCGGAATACCCGATCCGAACTGGAGTAGCTTGGACGTCTCTTCTTCTCTAACCATACTCCGCTCCGCTCCGAAGTCGTGGCAAGCAGACGGCTTTCCGATCCACCTGAGATTCATTGGCCTTCCGATCCGATCAGGTATGCTCTGCCAATTTATCCAGTAAGAGATATCCGATCCGAACAGAGAATTTTACCCGATCCGAACCGATACGCTGCTATCAATCTGAATTGTGGTGTTTCCTTCCGATCCGAACCGGTGTCTTATAACTTAAAATACTCTTCAAGGGTTGGTTTCTTGACTTTGTGTTGCCTAGTTCACAAAGTAGGCTAACATTTTGCCCCCTCAAAGGATGCTTTCGTTGTACAAAGCGTGCTTTGATGTCGTTTAACCAGAGTTGTCAAGAGTAATGCACGGACTTCTGTTCGGTTCGGCGTCCGATCCGAACACATCTTCCTCATTTTTGAGCAGATTTGGGAACTCTTCTCGCCGTGTAATGCTTCTTGCAGGTATGCTCCTCCTTTACCTCCCTTCTCTTCAATTCGAGTCGGACGTTAAATCAATCGCGTGAGACTTCCGCTCGGTTCGGATTCCGATCCGAAGCGTTTTCGTGAGTTAGGCTCTTGGACGTTGGGCCTTCAGAGGGAGTTGTGCTTCTGGGCTTCCACTCCGGTCCGATCGGGCGAGACAAAATAGGGAGACGAGGAGTCAACTCCATTCTTTATATAAACCCATCGCCGTCTTCATTTCTTTCTTCTTCGTTTCTATTGCCGCTCGGACCCAAGCGTCGAAAACCTTAAAAACTCTAAAACTCCGAACTCCTTTCTTGTAGATTCCTCGAATCAAGCACATAGGTAGCTTTTCAATCTCGAATAACATCGTAATAAACGTTCTTGATTTCACTTTACGGTCGATTGGAACGGTTTAGACACAGAGCTTCGCTTGAATTCCACGTCGCCACTGGTGGATGCGCCGTCGCTTCGAGGCGTCGCGAGGCTGGAGAGGGCCCTTAACAATAGCTTTGGCGATGAAACGGACTCGTTCGTGGGAAAGGGGGAGAAGAGGAAGAAGACAAGGAGCGTGGTGACCAACTGGAGTCGGCTCGGGTAGAAGACGAAGGAGCGGAAAGGAAGGAGTAGGATAAGAGATCGGTCCGGGTTTCACACTTTAGAAAGACAGGGAGGACAGAAAACGTCGGTTCGGGTCGGGGAAGTGAAGGTCGAAGTAAATGGATCGGTTGAGTGGTGCTAGTTCGGTTCGGATCGGGCCATCCGATCCGATCAGATCGGTCCTGCCTCCGAACCCATTGCTTCCCTTGTCTCGGACTGGCCCTACTCTAATGACGCATCCGAACCGATTACTATCTGTGTTTGCATTGAGCCAGCCATCATACACATATCCGAACCGATCCGAACATATCAAACTTGGCACATAAAGACTACCCAATTAATTCAACTGACGCTTACTCTAGATGAATATGCTTCGCGAACAGTTAGGATAGTGCCTTGCGAACATAAACGAGAATCAAGGACAAATCTGACTATTATTTTCTCTTTAAAGCTTCGTCTTGCATTGCTGTACTTCTATTTTGTATTTCCCACATTTGTTGCATACACTTTAGTTCACACACATACACAAAAAGGGGGACACGGGATAATTCACTCTAATCCGTGCTATTGCTTCTTCAATAGTTCCATGACAATGAGGCCCAGACGCTCTTCTCGTTTAGCTGAGAGGAAAGAAGCTCCAGAAACTTCCAACAAAACCACTCTCGAGGATATATCTTCTTCATCTGACCCAGAATGGGACAGCGAGGGTCCAGATTACGGAGTTGGTCATCGGGAAAGCGATGAAATGTCTTCAGAAAATGAAGTTTCCCTAGGCTTTGAGGTGGAAGGAGGGATTGGTGACAACCGAGCACCCGATGAATTTGACTCAGCCATTATATTGGAATCACCTCCAGATTCCGTAGAATCAACAATTGACAATGACCGACTCGTGAGAATTTGCTTGAAGTACGGAATAATGAAGAGAGACACTCTAGTGCCCTCACGTTCTGACCGTCCACATAACCCTCCAGAAGGATATATGACGGTCACTCGTCTGATGTGCATGGTTGGCGCCATTCCTCCTTTCTCGCCTTTCATCGTCGACTTCTTAAGACAAATGCGGATTGCCCCCATGCAGCTGCATCCCAATTCATATGCCTATCTGCATACCTTATTCATAGCATATCGTGAAATTCTAGGCGTGGAGCTTACGTTTGACGATGTTCATTTCTTCTATAATTTCAAACATCGGACTAGGGAAACCCCTTCTTTCTGTTACTTTGAGTCGGTCCCAAAGAGGAAGATAATCTCTACACCGTTTAGCAGCAAGGCTGGAGATTCCAGACTGGAGTGGTTCTATATAAAGCAACAGTCTGGATGCGCCAGAAGATGGACAAAATCAAGTAAAGCACTGATTTTCTGACCCTGGACTCTATACACTTGAATCATCACCCTGACCTGTTTTTCCTTTTTATTTGCAGTCGATAATCCCAAACAGGTATCAGACCAAGTGTTCTTTGATCGAATGCACCGTCTCCTCAATGGCGACCAAAAATTCCTTACTATTGACGAGGTTCTTAAAGATGAGTACCTTCATTTTCACGGGCTGCTATCCGTCTACCGTAGCATCGGTCATGGGACAGTCCCTTATGCATATATTCCTCCAGTGGAAACAGTTCCAGAAATAGGAGAAGGCTCGGGAATTCCTGCAGCTTCTCTTCAAACTTCACCCTCTCCCTCTTCCACTCAAGACGATGAGCTGGCTAATCTGGCCAAAAAACATCGGGAAGGGTATGTTGCCCCCGAGGAAACTACCTCGGTAGACAAATCAAAATCTCCCCAAGGGTCGCCACTTCACGCTTCCGAAGGGGATGTTCCTAGCGCCGACGAGCACATATTTCAGGGTTTGGGGGATCTCCCTTTACCCGAAACTATATACACTTCGGAAGATTTCAGAAAGGACCCTCTAGTCTTCACTTCTTCTGAAGAGACTACTCCTGCTAAGGCCAAAGAGCCCGCCCGCACCAGTCTAGCTTCAGACTCGGGTTGGTTGGGGGGACACATACACCACATAGGATGCACTTTGCACCGTAGCACTAGCATTCATTGCACTTCTTTTTTCATGGATCCGTCGATTCTAAACTTCATTTAACTTACCGTGCAGGCACAATGTCTCGATCCTCTTATGACATAAGAAAGCTTCGCCGCAGCATGTCTAATCCTCCCCAGGATGCCGAATATAACCGCCGGGATGACCGCGGCAGGGAGGAAAGGAGACCCTATGATCCTTATCGATCTCGATCCTCACGCTCCCGCTCACCAGTTCGACCGGAACAGGAAAAATACAAAAGCTATCAAGGTCGTAGAGAGGAGGATAGACCACAATCTAGGGATTCCACTTCCTCCTATGAAAAGCGGGGTAGAGAGAAGACACCTCCAAAGGAAACTGGGTCTAGAAGTAAGCAAAAAGTCCCTGCCACTAAGCGACCTCGGACAGACAAGGGTTCTACAGAATCTTCTTCAGGAAGGGATACTGAACTAACCATCCTCGCCCCTCCTCCACCAGATGCGGGGAACCGCAGTAAGGCTGGCATATTTAAAGGAGCAATTTCCCGAGCACTACTTCGAGACTCTGACCTTTCTACCTTCCCTTGAACCTATTTCTTCTAATTGGGCAGAGGAGGCCAGAGCAAAGATTGATTTGGTGGAAAAACAATATACCGAAATGTTCAAGTATTCCCGCACTCTTTCTAGAATCATCCGCACGCTAATGACAAATGCTGACTCAATGCACAAAACTGCAGAGGAAGATGCTAAGGCCCTGAAAACCTTAGGAAAAAATTTAGAAGATACTCAAGCTCAACTAGCTATCGCTCAGAAGAACGCTTCTAACTTCAAACCACAGTTTGAGGACATGCAAAAGCGCTATCATGATTTGCTAGAATCCCACACTCAGGAACGTTCCGAGTTGAAGAAGCAAGCTGACGAAGCCAAGTCAGAGGCTGCTAAGACACGTCTCGCTTATGCTGAGCTTGAGCAAAAGAATGCCGAGTTAGCGAAAAGGAGTGCTGAGTTAGAAAAGAAAAACGCTGATTTGGCTTCAAAATTGTTAGAGGCGGAAAACAGGGCTGCTCTGGCTGAGGGCAACGTTGAATGCGCTATTAAATCTGCGGAGGAAACCCGCAAACAGCTATCAGAGGCGGAGGCCGATATTCAGGGCTTCGGGGAGCTAATGATCGAATTCTTTGCGCACATTATTCGTCGTCGAAACATTTCCTGGATCGAGGACTATCCATCCACTTTGGTTCATGTGTGGAATCAAATCGTTGAGTGGGAAAAAGAAGAGCTTAAGGTCGATTCCCTCGATGAAGATAAGTTGATGGAGAAGTACTTGAGAGACGACGAACCGGAGCGCCTAGCTGAAGGTCGCCGTCTAATTGCTGAGGCCATGGAAGAAGAGAGGCGGAAGTCTAAACAGAAAACCATTCCTGAAGCTGGCTCCTCTTCTTCTGCTCCTGTAACTCCTGAAGTGGAAGGGTATGATCCCGAAAACCCGGGAATTCCCCGATCAACTTTACTATCTCCCATTCCTGAAATAACTCCAGAGGTAGTAGTCACCCCCGCTGAGAAGTCTTCAGAAGGTATCCCTGTCTTTTCTCCTCAACTTGTCAAGGCTACTACTACCTTTGGCTACATGATTGAACGTTCAATGAGAAATCCTTTGCTCTCGCCTGAGTTGATAACCGATGTTTCTCATTTTGTAGGCGTTGAATCCTCCGCGAAGACAGATGTAGTTCAAGGAGCTACCACTGGGACAAAGCCCGCTGATAGGGTCAAAGAAGGAGAAGACAAGGCTGCTTCCACAGAATTGGGGGAAAAAAGTGAATCAACTAAGGTGACTACTCCCCATGACGAAGAAATGATTGCAGCTTTAAAAGACGACGGAGGAGACGAGGGGCATGATGAGGAACCAGAAGTTACAATAACCGGGGAGTCGAAAAGCGCTGAGGACATTACCTTGGCTGCCATGAAGGCTGATCAAGACAAGCGCTTGCAATTAAAGGCTAAAGAATTAGACCCTGAGGTCCTCAAGCCCCTTGCAGTTGTGGATGCAGGTTCAAGGTTAGTGGTTAAGCTCTCAACTAGATCTATCACCGAAGAACTTGCTAAAAAATCTTCTTTTGATTCCAGTGCCCAGCCTTCCGGGAAGAAGTCTGCCGGCTCCAGTGCTACACCTTCAGGGAAAAAGAAATCAAAGCGAATTTTGACTGAGGCAGAGAGGGAAGCAAAGGATGCGGAAAAAGCTGCCAAGAAATCGAAGGCTCATCCCAAACCCAAATAGTGGGTTCTCCTGTGTCCTTTGAGCATCTTTGTAAATCAATAAGTGCTGCCACAACAGCAGCTCCCGCACTTTCTTTTTTAGTCATTTCCCTGTACAAATTTATTCATTTGTAAATAAAAATAATTCACTTTTTGCAATGTTTATCTGTTAGCAGCTCTGCACTTATGTAAAAATGCATGTCTATAGTTATGAAACAAAGTTGTGAAGAGGGGAGATATGTGTATGGGTATGTGTCCCCAGTCAATCTCCGTAAGTCATTCAGTGCCTAACTATGCAATCTGGATGCTCCCGATTCTCTAACGGGATAGCATTTCCTGTATCATCAATATCTGTTGTTTTTCCTGGCATTTCTTTTATACTCTTTCTCACTCTCTTGAGAGTTAGAGTTCGAGTTCAGTTATTTGTTTATCCCCCGGTCGTTCAACGGGAAAAGATTTCTTTCTCGGCGCTCAGTCGGAGACGCCTTTATACTCTCTTTCTCTCTGGAAAGTTAGAGTTCGGAGTTGAACCTCTTTCTCAGCGCTCAGTCTGAGACGCTTTTATACTCTCTCTCTTTCTCTGGAGAGTTAGAGTTAAGAATGTCGTTTTCTCATTCTTTTATGTCTTATTGCACAAATAATCATTGTGCTTCTCTTTATGCCCAAACTGTTTCAACCTTTCTAGGCTCTAAGTTGTCCTGTATTTTATAATCACAACAGAATAACTAACGAATGAAAATGCATAAAAGTAAATAACACACAATATTTTATAGTGGTTCAGCTAAGTCATAGCCTACGTCCACTTTATAGCCCTTTATTCATATCGTCATATTTTCCAAAGGCAAGCCGTGCCTTATTACAGAGTTTACAGGAAGAACAGCAAAAAGTATAGCATTTCTAATCCCAATATCGCATTAAGTGTTGGGCATTCCATGCTCGAGGGACTTCTTCGCCATCTACGGTCGTTAACTTGAATGTTCCTTTATCAAGTTTCCGTCGGATGACAAAGGGTCCCTCCCATTTTGGGCCGAGGTGAGGAAGGGATGGAAAAACTCTCTTGAGCACCAAATCTCCGGGTTCAAAAGTTCTGAGGCGAACTTTTTTGTCATAATAGCGTGCCATTTGATGCCGATGTCTTGCTGCACGCAAGTCTGCTTCGTCTCTTTTCTCTTCGACTTCATCAAGAGACTCAAGTAAAAGTGCCCGATTCGTCATCGGGTCATAATATGTCACCCTGTGGGAAGGAACTTCCAGTTCAACTGGAATTACTGCTTCTGAGCCAAAGGAGAGGGAGAAAGGGGTATGACCGGTAGCCGTTTTAAACGTTGTTCGATATGCCCACAAAGCTAGGGGCAATTCATCAACCCATTTTGCCTTTGCATGCTCTAATCGCTTTTTGAGGATGGATTTTATTACCTTGTTTATTGCCTCTACTTGCCCATTAGATTGTGGATAGGCAACTGCAGTATATCGTTTGTCTATCTTATATTTCTGGCAAAAGTTTCTGAATTCAGTGCTATCAAATTGGGTCCCGTTATCGGTAATAATCGTCCTTGGGATCCCGAATCGGCATATAATATTTCTGACCACAAAACTTATCACCTTTCTTGTTGTGATCTTAGTCAAGGGTTCAGCTTCCACCCACTTTGTAAAATAATCCACGGCTACTATGGCATACTTAGCCCCTCCTTTAGCGATCGGTAAAACTCCAATGATATCGATTCCCCATGTGGCAAATGGCCAAGGACTCACCATCGATTTAAGCTGGATTGACGGTGCCCTGGGGATTTTGGCGAATCTCTGGCACTTATCGCAGCGTCGTGAATAATCAGCTGCATCTTTGTTGATCGTAGGCCAGAAGTATCCGTATCGCAATATTTTCTTCGCTAAAGTTTGACCTCCTGTATGATCTCCACACTCACCTTCGTGCACTTCTCTCAGTACACGCTTGATGTCGTCGTGTGCGATACATCATAACAGGGGCATAGAAAATCCTTGTCTATAGAGAATATCGTCTTGTATAACATATCTGGTAGCTCTGCGCACTACGGCTCTCTTTTCACTCTTCTTTAATGGGAGTGTCCCATTCTTAAGAAAATTCTTGATTGGAGTCATCCATGATTCCTTCTCTGGTTCCGCTTCAAGAACGAATTCCATTTCCATTGACTCAAAGCTTGGCGACTCCAACGTTTCAATTGGAATTACCTCAGTCCCTTCTGGATTGTCAGAACTAGCTAATTTTGCTAGTCTATCCGCTTTCTGGTTTTCTTCTCTGGGAATATGTGTTATGTTGTACCGCTCTAAGTTACTTAATAGCTCTTTCACTTTCTTAAGGTAAGCGACAAGTCGAGGTCCTCGAGCCGCGAACTCCTCTCGCACTTGACAAACAACAATCTTAGAGTCACAAAATATATCCATCACTTTTACTCCGAGGTCTTTAGCGAGTTTCAGCCCGGCAATCAGGGCTTCATACTCAGAGTCGTTGTTTGTTGCCGAAAACTCTAATCGCAGGGCGTAATATAACGACCGTCCCTCCGGAGTGACTAAGACAATTCCAGCTCCGGATCTTTGGTCATTTTTAGCTCCATCTGTATATAATTCCCACGGATTCATCTTTAGCTTATCCTCGGATTTAACCACTCGGTCATTGATTATTTCTTCCTCTGGAATGGTGAACTCCGCAATAAAGTCTGCTAGAGCTTGCCCCCTGATTGACTTTCGTGGTTGAAAATTCAAATCAAACTGGCTTAGTTCTATGTTCCATTTAATCAACCTTCCCGACGCTTCGGGTCTCTGCAACACTTGTCTTAACGGCTGATCGGTGTATATGGTTATTGGATGGGCTTGAAAGTAGTGACGAAGCTTTCGGGATGCAATCAGGAGGCTGTAAGCAAGCTTCTCGATCTTTGGGTAGTTGCGCTCCGCCGCTGCTAATTTCTTACTCACATAGTATACTGGCCTTTGGACTTTGTCTTCTTCTCGAACCAGAACTGTGCTGACAGCGTGAGCCGAGACTGCTAAATAAACAAATAGTTCTTCGTGGTCTACGGGCTTTGATAAGATTGGCGGTTTTTCCAACAGTTCTAACAGATTTTGAAAAGCCTCGACACAATCGGGAGTCCACTGGAAGTTCTTCTTTCCCCTTTTTATCAAATCAAAAAATGGAACACATTTATCGGTGGCTTTGGAGATGAATCTACTTAGCGCCGCTACCTTCCCTGCCAGACTTTGGACGTCTTTAATTCTCCTTGGTTCCCTGATATTTCTAATCGCCGCTATCTGGCTAGGGTTGATCTCAATTCCTCGGGAACTCACAATGAAGCCAAGGAACTTTCCCGACGCCACTCCAAATGAACATTTTAAAGGATTCAATTTCATACGGTATTTTCGCAAGATACCAAACATTTCTGCTAAGTCTTGCGTATGACTGGAGGACTGCTTTGATTTAACAAGCATATCATCCACATAAACTTCCATAGTTTTTCCTATTTGATCATAAAACATTCTATTTACCAACCGCTGATAAGTAGCTCCAGCGTTTTTTAATCCGAATGGCATTACAACATAACAATATAATCCCAAATTCGTAATGAAACTTGTATGCTCTTGGTCTGGTACATGCATAGGAATTTGATTGTATCCAGAATATGCATCCATGAAAGAGAGAAGTTCATGACCTGCTGTCGAGTCTACAAGCTGGTCAATCCTGGGAAGTGGGAAACTATCTTTTGGGCAAGCCTTATTTAAATCTGAAAAGTCGATACAAGTTCGCCACTTTCCGTTTGGCTTCTTTACCAGGACGGGATTCGATATCCAGTCGGGATAGGTCGAATCTCGAATAAATCCATTTTGCTTCAATTTCTCTACTTCCTCTTTGAGGGCAGCCGACCTCTCTGGGCCCAGCATGTGTCTCTTTTGCTTTACAGGTGGATGCTTCGGATTTACATTCAATTTGTGACTGATAACGGAAGGCGATATCCCACACATGTCAGCATGGGTCCAGGCGAACACATCTAAGTTCGCCTTCAAGAAGTTCGTCAGGTCTTTAGCACGACGTGGATCCAATTGGGAACCGATCTTCAAAACTTTTGTCGGATCAGCTTTATCAACAGGAACTTCCACTGTTGCTTCATTAGGAGTTGCATTTCTAGCCTCTGGTTCCTCGTCTTTTCTAGGATCCAGGTCTTCAGGCGTTCCTTTTCGCAACTCCCTTGGGTTCAACCTCTCTAATTGCTATGCCGAGTCCCCCTTTGAGGGAGATGAGGCATCCTTACTCTTAGCATTAACTCCTTTCATCAACATCTTCAGTTCGGCCACATAGCAGGCCCGTCCAGAAACCTGATCCCCTCTTATTACTCCAGTCCCGGCTTCGGTTGGGAACTTTAGTAACAAGCACCAAGGGGCGATACAAATTCTAAACTCAGCGAGGGCAGGCCTCCCTAAAAATGCGTTATATGGCGAATCTACGTCCAGTACTACAAACTGAAGCATTCGCACTCTTCTACGTTCTCCTTGCCCTAGGGTCACAGGCAACTCTATGTATCCCATAGGAGCTGTCGTCGCTCCGTTGAAACCTCTAATCCATCCTTCACAAGGTTTCAGATCTTCGGGCTCAAGCTTCATCTGATCAAATGACTTCTTGAACAAAATATTAACGGAACTTCCGTTGTCTACTAATACCTTATGGACCAAAGCCGGCCCAATAGTGGTAGTAATAACCAACGGATCATTGGTGGGAGATTGTATTCCCGTGTTGTCTCGGCTGCGAAACACCACGTCATCGAACATGGTTTTTTGTTGTTTGATGGGGGTAACATCTTCCAAATCGTCACCTTCATTCACATCTAGATGCTTGGCCGCATTCACATATTGGTCCATTGACCTAAAGCTTCGGATTGCCGGGTGAGGTCCGCCTACTATGGAGTTGATGACGATCCCTTTACCTTTCTGCTGCGCGGTAGGCTTAGGAGCAGGTAGGATTTGCTTTGGAGCCTGCTCTCCTTGCCCCCTGTCCCTCGGGGCAACCTTGTACTCATCCAACTTTCCTTCACGCAACAGCTTTTCAATTACATCCCTCAAATGTCGACACTCATTGGTCGAATGTCCATGTGTTCCGTGAAACAAGCAAAATTTCCCTGTCGCCATTTCTTTCTCGGTCGAATCACGAGGTGGCGGTCTTTTGTACTGCAACACATTATACGTGTCCAGGTAAATATTTTCCAATGTGTCATTCAATGGTGTGTAGTTCTCGTAGTTCTGGAATCGGGGCCTTTTGTTTGGGTCGCTTCCCCTATTTCTGTTTCTCCTGTTACCGTTCGAACTACGGTTGTTGTTGTTTCCCCCGCTTCCAGTATTGCTGTTTCCACCCTTGTTTCCTACATTTACCTCAACCTTGCCAGAACTTTCCCCAGACTGCTTCACTGCAATATTACTCTGCACATTCTCCTTTGAAGCTGTCTCAGACTTTCTCTTCCGGTTTGCCCGGGCCTCCTCTCGTCTTAGATAAATATCGGCTTTTTCGTAGAATATCGCCCTTGTGGGGGGTGTCTTCCCAGAAAGGTAGTCTCCAAACTCAGATTCAGGATCGACTCCTTCCTTCAATGCCATCAGAATAGTGGGCTCATGCGGGTCACTGACCTCGGTTACAGCTTGGTTAAAACGATCTAAATATGCCCTTAAAGACTCTCCGGGTGCCTGTTTGATCCTCGACAATTCAATAACACTCTTGGACTTGCGGGCATGTAGTCGAAACTGGTTCATGAAACGCTCGCTTAGTTCTTTGTAATTAGAAATTGAACGAGGAGGAAGTCGGGTAAACCAAAATAAAGCCACATCTTCTAGGTAGATTGGGAACGCTTTGCACTTCACTTCATCGGGGGCAGCAGCGGCATTCATAAGCCACGAATACCGCATCAAGTGCTGTCCTGGATCAGTCCTTCCGTTATACTTGTCCATCTGTGGCAAGTTAAAGCGTCGGGGAAACTGGAAGTCTAGAATATCGTCAGTGAACGGGGTATGGCTTCGTTCGATGCCATAGTCTTCATTTGTATAATTCCGGCTCTCGGACATAATTCGGCGAACCATTGCCTGTACATCGGCACTAGTTAGGGGCTGCTCAGGTTCCCTGGCCCTAGTGTCCGAGTTCCTTCGGGGCTCTTGCTCAGGAGACGCCCTTCTTCTTCGAGCTGCCTCTGCTCGATTCCTTTCCCTGCGTTCCCGGTCGATCTCGGGAAGAGGGGACTGGAGTCTTTGCCCCCGAGAGGGGCTATCGTTTCCTAATGCTCGTGCGATATCCTCGCGAGATCCCAAAGATCCAAACGTTAGCTGCTCCACGTTCTGAGGTCGTTCGAGTGGCCTTCGTTCACGGGGCCTCTCTTCCTCAGAAGATGAAGATTGATCTACTGGTGTATGACGAACTGGCGACGGAGTTCTTTGCCGGCGGAGCTCATTGATTTCTCGACTCATGAGCCTCATATTTTCCTGCATCATGAGATTGGTGCGCTCATGAACTCTCATAGCTTCCCTCGTGCTCTCAAGCATATCAAGCAAGCGCGAGAAATCTCCTTGAGTGATGGGAGCAGATGGATTGGCCTGGTCTCCAACCCTGGCAGCTGGAATTGGAGCATTCGCGGGGACTCGAGTAGATGTTCCAGCTTCACCAAGCATCGGGTCGGATCGGAGGTAGGAAGTCGGGTCGGATCGGAGCTGGGGTGCCTGGTCGGATCGGTGTGCAGCGAGCAAGTCGGGTCGGTTCAGACTGGGGGAGTGCACTGCTTCAGAGTCTCCAACCCGGATCGGATCGGAACTTTCCCCTTGCTGTCGGTTCGGATGTCCTGCATTAATTCTCCCTGCTGCCGAACTCTGCCCCCTAGACCTTGTTACAACAGCATGTTGCTGATCTTCACCAGCTCCATTTCCTTGAACAGACTGGACTTCCTTGCCTTTTCCTCTGGCCATGAGTCTTTGACAATTACTTCAACGAATGTAAGAAAGTGGAGAAGCTTAAGGATTCACTTCTTTGAACTCAACGGTCCAAAAAGTAAAAAGAGATCCCGGAAAATAAAGAATTTAGATGAGGGTTCTCAGTGAAAGCACCAAAATGTTAGACCCAAATATGGTTCTAACACCCAAATTGATTAGAAACAAGATAAAGTAAGGCAGAAATAAAAAGGGACACACAAGGTTTATAGTGGTTCGGCGAAGAAATGCCTACGTCCACTTAGTTTTCACTATATTCAATAATTCAGTTACAAATGCAGTGTAAGATTCGCTCACAACTCACTTTTATTCACTCAAAATGATAAAAACAGGAAATGAAAGATGGTTTGGATTTTCCGGGAGTAAAGGAATTCGGACGATGGAGGTACTTGGATTCTCGAAAGTGCTGAAAAGGATCCTTCTCTTTGTCTCTAGATGGGGTATTTATAGGTGTGAATTTGCCTGAGATTCAATCCGGGTCGGAACACGTGTCATCCATCGCACTCTCTTTGGGTTCGGATGGGCTATCAGGCGGACAACGCATCCATGAGATGGACGTTAGGGGTAGGAATTAGTCATATCCGGTCCGGTTCTCCAGGCGACTTTATAGGAGATTTTCCTGGATCAAGGGTGCGGGTCGGAGACGTGCAGGTTGGGGGCTCGGATCGGAATACCCGATCCGAACTGGAGTAGCTTGGACGTCTCTTCTTCTCTAACCATACTCCGCTCCGCTCCGAAGTCGTGGCAAGCAGACGGCTTTCCGATCCACCTGAGATTCATTGGCCTTCCGATCCGATCAGGTATGCTCTGCCAATTTATCCAGTAAGAGATATCCGATCCGAACAGAGAATTTTACCCGATCCGAACCGATACGCTGCTATCAATCTGAATTGTGGTGTTTCCTTCCGATCCGAACCGGTGTCTTATAACTTAAAATACTCTTCAAGGGTTGGTTTCTTGACTTTGTGTTGCCTAGTTCACAAAGTAGGCTAACAGTTCACGTCAAAATGGCGTCAACCTAATCAACACGGCTTCATATATTGATATTTTCCAATATTCCATTTCGAATATTTCTATTTCGAATATTTCTATTTTAAAACTGGAATGAGGCCCAATCAATTACCATATAAAGTTATTATATGGATTTTCATACAACACATGTATAATAGCATTGAAAAATAATCAACCATCAACCAAAGTGCACTACACTGTATAAGCATCAAATATAGATATCTAACGCTTATAACAGCCTGTCAATCAATCGATCGACATATTTAATCAATCAGGATGAGTGAACTTCAAATTTCATCCCAACACCCGTGTGGGGTTTCAAACAATCAAACACAGATTTTATTTGTGCAGTTGGGCGATGTGTGAAATTTATCGACCCAATCAATATCAGTCAAATCAGTGTATATACAAACAAATCGGCCGATTTGTTTATAACTATTCATTTATTCACATTCACGTTAAAAATTATATTTTTAACGATAAAACATTTTATTTCAACCTATGAATTTCTATTCAATTCATTTATTCTATAAAATGATATTTTTATTTTTCTAACACATTTTAGAAAATTTCGGCGGCATAACGGCACGATACTAGAAACGGGACAAGGCCTAGCCTTATCCCCGGTCTAGTGAAGGCCCACGCCATTCACACATCAATCATATCAATTTCATTTCACCAAACAATTCAAATCAACTCAAACAATCTAACTAACAACACAGCCAAACAAACAAGTCCATGGTCTGTGGACGATTGTGTCGGGTGCTACTAAGCACCGTCTGCATCCTAGTATATATATATATAACTAGAAAAATAAATTGAAAGGTGAGAAATTCTCACATATAGCTGTCCTAGCTCCACGGCTCTTCTAATGCAGGAAATCTTCGCCAACTCGCCTTTTTATCACCATCGTTGCCCGTATACACTGTATATAAAAATCACATTTTTATATTCTCTATTATATAAAAATCATATTTTTATCGCTAACTTCATATTGTGAAAATAGAATTTTCATCGCTATTTCATATTTGTAAAAATAGAATTTTCACTTCGTTATTCAATATATAAAATCGAATTTTTACTTCGCTATTCAATTTATAAAAATCGAATTTTTACTTCGCTATTCAATATATAAAAATCGAATTTTTACTTCGCTATTCAATATATAAAAATCGAATTTTTATTTCGCTATTCAATATATAAAAATCGAATTTTTATTTCGCTATTCAATATATAAAAATTGAATTTTTATTTCAAAGTTCAATATATAAAAATCATATTTTTATTTCGACTTTCAACATATAAAAATCCTATTTTTATTTCGACTTTCAACATATAAAAATCCTATTTTTATTTCGACTTTCTACATATAAAAATCCTATTTTTATTTCGACTTTCAACATATAAAAATCCTATTTTTATTTCGACTTTCAACATATAAAAATCCTATTTTTATTTCGACTTTCTAATCTCCTTTTAGTTTATAAATCATTTTAAAATCATCTTTTAAATCATCTTAAAAATCAGTTTTTTTATACTTTTATAAAATTCAGTTTTTAACTTTTACATAATAAATAAAAAACAACAGTGTTGTATTTTTTCTAATTAAAATCGGATAAAACTATATAAATAAAATAAAGAAATAAAATAAAAATAAAATAACTTACAGGGAGGGTTTAGCGTCGGTTGTCGGGTTTGGAAAAAAAAGAGGGGGGGGGGTTAGCGTCGGTCGTGGGGTGGCTACTGGGGGTGTCGATGTCGGCGTGAGGCCTGGAGGGGGTGGGGCTGTCGCGGCTTCAGGTGGCGGGTCCTGGAGGCTAGGGCGTCATTCAAATAGAAGAAGAGGAGGGATTCGCGAGCAGGGGGGGGGGGTGCGTGGGGTTCGTCTGAGGCGGTCGGATCATCGGAGGTGGGGCGGAGCTCCTGGAGCTGGCGGCGGCGGCTCTCGAATGCGATGGCCCTCGTTTTTTTTTTATTTTATTTTTTTTATTTTGCTTCTGATTTAATTTCGTAGAGGGGGGGGGGGCAGAACGGTTTTTAAGAAGGAGGGGGGTTTTTATTTATTTATTTTTTTATTTTATATATTATTTAATTTCTAAAAGTTGACTTTTACATACGACCTCGAAACGAGGCCCACCGCCTGTCGTCCATAGCGTTTTACCCCCATTCCGAACACAATGGGATATGTATCGCAAGCTGATTCGACTGTTTCGATCAGTTTCCGTTGAATTTACATTTAAATCGCTTATATTCAATTTTAAACGTACATTTCAAATTACCGGGGTCACATACTAACTCTAAAAATTCTCGAAAAATATTTTCTAGCTTCGTATTGACGATACGGTCCTAACAAAGCTAGTTTCGTCGAATTCTGAGACCGTTAGAAAAATGGCCAATTTCCAGTCGATTAAAATCAACTGAAACTGGTCAAACGCGTTTTCCTTTGCCACGCTCACATACTGATTCGAAAAATTATGAAATCTGAAACCTAGCAATAACTTTACATCCCGGACCCAACAAAACAGGTTTCGTCGAAATCCGAGGTCGTTTGCAAAATATCCATTTTTAAGGGCCTGAATTCCATAGCGACTATTCAGAATTTTCAACTGGACATGTCTTTTGATTCCCGCTATGAAATCTTGATTTTTCGGATTCGTTGGAAAGATATTATCAATTAGGTTCTATGATTTTTGGTTTCACTAAAATCTGGATTGTTTTGCACCCGGTACATTCAATTGAAGTTTGAAATCGAATTATCGAACTACCGCGCCATTTTCAATTCTATTTATAATTATTTATAAATATTTATATTCTAACGACGACGCGTATAATATATACGTCGAACTATATTCTAAATATATTTTCCGGTCGATATTATTTAAAATAATTCATTTTAAATATTCAAAATTCGCTCAAATTGCCAAAATAAAAAAAAAATTAAACTGGCCCAGAATTTCCGGGTTATTACAATTCCCCCCACACACGTGGTCAAAACAGTGTCCACACTGTAAACACGTTTCCTAAATTTGAAAGATAGTGCCCAAAGATGGATTAGATGCAAAATAATTTGTAAAATGAAGTGCAATTTAACAACTATATGTGAATTCATATGCAAAATAAAATCTATGATGATGATGAATGTTTTGTGATGAATGTTGCTTCCTTTCGTCCCCATACTTTCCTCTATCGAAAATAATGCACGATGATTTGTTATTTGATTTGTGAGGTACAATAGGCATATCAGTGAGTTTTGAAATCAAAATCCTTCCTATGAATTTTTTTAGTGCCAAGGGTTTATACCATTCAAATCAAGATTATCATAGTCCCATAAACTTAAGCGTTTAGCCGCAATCTCATTCGTCGATATAGAATTAAGATTATTTTTGAGGCATTCCCCTAATTCATCATGAAAATTTTAATCTTGTCCTTAAATAACTCTTTAAAAGACATAGAGGATACGTCTATTAAGATAAGAGAATTAAAATGGATAAAACTTTTTCAATCATCATTATCAGTTGCAAACAGATAAAATCCTAGACTTAAGGTTGATAAAAGTAGCTATTATTACAAAATAGATAACGTACTCAAGTATATCTTATTAGTTGACAATCTTGATTTGAAGGGGGAAGAGGGTCTTATGGTCATTCACATATAGTATAAATACCAAGGGATACAACCAATGTTTTATGGGTAGTATGCAGTCTCTTTTGCTAAAAATTCTATAAATTGAACTAATATATAGTTGCGATCAAACCTTTAAAAGAATCAATTTCATAAAATACACTCTTGTAGTTAAATATTTGCAAATCAAATCAAGCTTTATAATTGAAAAATGACGAGAGTGATGACTTTAGCTATGGAAATTATTCCTCATTAGATTTATTTAGAAATTTCTACCAATCACAACACTCAAATAATAATAACTATATAAATTAAAAACAAATTGTACAAGTAAGCCCTTGCCTCTGTAGAAAATCTTTACAAGCAATTTTTATATATATTTCTTTTACCAGCAGAGCACCTGTAGAGTTAAAGAAATTTTACAATGGGGGCATGGCTGTCCTTTTTGAGCAATTTAGTAGCTTGAACTATGTTCTTCACTTTCATCTTGTTTTTTATTTCGATTTTTAAAAGAAAACAAATAAAGAAAACGAAAGGAAAATAAAAACTAATTAGGAACTAACCCAAAAAAACTAAACAAAAAAAAACTGATTGGACTAAATAAAATAAAAACTAAACAAAAAAAATTAAGCCAAAAAAAAAAAAAAACAATTAAGACCCATGCACCAAATAAAAGGATTTATCCTATAAGTCAATATCTAATGCTCATGCACTCAAATCTGGTTTCTCACAATGGCGAAAAAATGGAAATAGTCCAAGACCAATGAAACAAAGGAAAAGGAAATTTCATCCCTTTTAGGAACAAATCACAAAAAAAATGCGATCGGATTTCTAAAAAAAAATTATTTACAAACTAGAGTCTGTTCAAAAAAAACAAGCACCGTTCAGGCCTATATAAGACACGGTCAAATCATTACAACTCATCTCAAATAAACGATGGCCAAAAACGATTCCTTGATTTCAAATAAAATATGAAATCAAACACCCAGTCTTCCACTTTTTCTTTTGTTCGAAGCAGATTAGGCTTCGCGAATCAAATTGACGGGTTTTTTTTTTCAAATCGGATGTGAATTTTGCTGTTGAATTGGATTTAACGTTCGAGATAGGTTTTGGTGTAGGCAATTGTGAGGCTAGGGCTTTGAGTTCAATTTGGCTCGAACGTTTATAATGGTACGTCTGGGTTTTTGAATTGTATTCGATTTGGAGTAATTTGTTGAGTTGAGAAGGATTTACCGGTAAGATAACACTTTTGATTTTGGATTACTAGTGAGGATTGATTGGGAAATTGATGGTTGTGGAAGTGGACTTGATGATCAGGAAGTTGATCGGAAGATGTTGAGTTGTTTTGATGTGAATTGGATGGTATGAACAGTGATGTACTTGACGGTGGTTTTGGTAAGGGGTTGGTAGTTGGTTGTAGATGTCGGCAGTTAGGACTGAGGAAGGATTGATGGTTTGGTAGTATTTGATTAGAATTGGGTTGGAGCAGCATGGTTTGTATGTGAGGGGATTGGCTCGTGGTGTTGATGGTGTTTTGGAGTATGAAATGTGGCAAATAGAGGTTGCTTAGACAAAAATTGTTTTACAGTGTTGTAATGTGATCAAGAAGGCAATGCAGATGCTTGTCGGAGAAGATGATGAAGGCAGTGGTCGTGTGTGAAGTGACCGTAGCAAAAGGAGAAAAAAGTGCAAAGGATTTTTTTTAAAGACTAGTAAATGAAGAAATGTAAGGATTAGTGAGGGAATAAGAAAAAGGAAAGAAATCTGAAAAAAGCACGATTTTTTTTTTCTTTTTTTTTTCTTCCTTTTTTGTCTTTTGTAGAGATTATGGTATCAACAAGTAATACCAAATCAACTAATCAAGAGATTTTTTTAATATATAAAAGAAATCAAAACAAGAAAATAAAATAAAAACTAACACGAATTGAAGTTAAATAGATAATAAAATTTAATTATTGCCTCCTCGGCAACCGCGCCAAAAACTTGTTTGATACTTTTCTATGGATTAGAAAAACGCAAATTTATTATAAGTTTACTACAAGCGCACAGGTGTGTAGTATGTAGGTCGAACACAGGGAGGAAAATTTAATTATATTATTTACGTAATTTCATGAGCGAGTTAGACAATGCTTGGAGATGTGATTTGAATAAAATTGAAATTTTAATTTGGTTCAGAACAAATATAATTGAGCCGACAACCAAAATTGCAATTATCAATAAAACAAAAGAGAAAAGAAAGTAAAATTACAAGTGAATTCACTACAGATTCAAATCTAATCAGATCTATAATAAATTAAATGATTAACAAACAAAAAAGAATACTGGAAATAAAATTGCAGAACATAATTAAACAAATAGAAATAAAAATTAGGATTACCGTTGTATCTAGTCAGACAATCAATCACTAATAAGAAAAGTAAATGCAATAGCGATTTGTGTTCTAGAAAATCTAATTGACTAGACAACACAAATTGCTATAAAAATAAAAAACCCAGAAATAAAAGAAAAAGAAAAAGAAAATAAAGCTTAATTAATGGAGAAGAGAGAAAAGGTACCTGATTATATTAAATACAATGGGTATTTATAAGGGATGTAGTCTCCTATCTATGTGAATGTTGGGCCTATAACGAATCTCTTGAAATATTCTATTTACAAATAAAAGAGATATGAAAATGGATTTGAGATATTCCATTGAGATTCCCTCTTCTGATTATTGGCATGTGATGATTGATTGGCTTTTCTTTTGGCAATAATCCTATCAAATCTTCTTCTAAATGGCGGTTGAAAATGAACGATTTGATTTCCATGAGAAGAATATGCCTATTTCTTAAATCCTTTACTGGTGCATACATATGAACATATATATAGTTTTTGAAATTGGGTTTAGGATTTTATTGCTGGGCATTTCGGCCCAAGGGGAAAACAAACGCCCAAGGCCTTGTTACAAATCAGTCTGGATACTTCCACACTAACCGACATAATGCTACTTTACATCTGAAATAATGAAAGAATAATAAAACAAAAGCATAAAAGTTCAGATCTAAAAACCCTCTACGTCCTTCATTTATGGTGGCTGGTAAGTGTAGTAGCTCATGCTTGTACCTGGGTGCGGAACCAATAGCTGCAAAGGAATATGAACATGTATAAATATAAACCACTAGTATATGTATTCTTAGAGCATAGGAGGCAGGGTGTACATATCCATCCTTCTTCTTCATTCGCAAAAAAATAAGGCTTGATGGGGATAAACTCAACCACTCTACACAAATTCCTAGGCCTTTATCAATGTGCTACAGCTTCCTTTGTGACCGAAAACTTGTTGATTTTGAAAAGTAGCATACTTCTATTCAAATGGTTTTTGATTGAGATAGAAGATTCTTTTATTGATAATCTATGAAAACACACAAAAATACCCAAATTAATATTTATTTACATACAAAATAGTAAAAATAAGCACTTTTACATGTTAATCACCTAACTAAGCACATTATAGGAATTGTAACGGGTAAGTCGTGAAACCCACTCAGCATTGGCATAGACTTGGAGATTCGGTTTAACTGAGGAGGACACCACGCTAAATAACGAAGGGATAGTGACTGATAATGGAGATGGAAAACGGTACGAGAGGAAGGAAGCACGAAACCGTTGATTGGGGGCAAGGGGTTCAGATCTGGAAAGCCGATCTGAGAAATTAAATTATGGCGATAGGCTATGATTACAAACAAATCTAAAGTGGAGTAGAGATGAGATCCGGTGGTTTGAGAAGTACGAAGGGAAGAAGAAATGAATTCGTAAGAGAATGAAGAAAAGGAAGATAGTGGGAGAAAATGCTTTGTTGCCATTAACAACCTATGCTGTGAAAACCTCACGTGATTATATATAATATTAGGTTGACCTATGATTTCTATATCCGAAATCACTAAGATTTATTATTGGGTTTAATTTAATAATTTCAACATGAAATCACCTAATTGCAACATATTCTCCATCATAAACAAGTGAGAAATCACTACCAATCACTTGATCAAATAATTCAATGGTCTAATGTAGATTTGGTCTAGACAGCAAGCAATCAGATGAAGATGCAACTAATATGATGAGATCTAAGTAATAGATTTATATTTAGCTTTATTTTGACGTTATAGACGATTTGAGATGAATAAAGTGAGAATCAGTGAATTAATTGGAGAATTAAAGTAGATCTGGGGTTCGAAGCTGATACGAAATGAGAGAAAAACTTTAAATGGCATGTCTTATCCCATATTTAATGTCAAGCCTGATTAAACTATTAGTGTAACACCGCGCATTTTTAATTAAATAATAAAATGAAAAATTGAAAAGTTTTCAGAGTTCAGTCACAGAATTAGGGTCATTACGCCTATGGCAATTTTTTGATCAATTTAGACTTATGATATGCATAAATGGATTTAAAACAAAAAAAAACTTTGAATGAAGTTTTAAAACAAACATGAAAACGAAGATATAAGAAGAACACTAATCAAAACAATGACTGCCAATGTTTTTAGTCTTGTGAACAAAAGCTTATGTAGTCCAGTTGGTACAGATATGTCACTCCTATGTGAGTGGTGCAAGTTCGAGTCTCACTAATGTCATATTTATAATTTTAGAGGGACGACTATAGAAATTCATGTTCTTAGAGAAAAATTATATAAATGTACACATAAGGAAAACTACACATATAGGTGAGTATAAATATATATAAGTGGGTTCTAGGGCCACATATTTATATTTAAATAATTGAGTGAGGGGAGAGAGAGTTAGTGGGAGGAGAGAGAAAATGAAATGTGTGGTGAAAATCAAGGGGATAAAGGGGTGCTGCACTACTTGAGGTGTTATTGAACGCTTCTAGATATATACACACACACACATATATGCGCATATATGTGTATGTGTGTGTGCGTATATATATATATATATATATATATATATATATATATATATGAATATGAAAACCAAAAGTAAAATGCAAACAACAAAAGTGAGTAAGAAATAAATGTTGGCATAACGCCGTCTGGATTTTGAAAAGAAATGATATTGTCCGTAGATATATACACATAAATTCAAAGATTCAAATTAAAATGTAATTTAAGGACGAAAAGTTATGAATGTATAATGAATGAAAAATAGACAAGAAGATAGATGCATTTGAAATTAGAATGTATATTAAAAGGAAGAAATCGACAAATTGATGGCGTTAATAATGACATTAATTGAACAGCTATTAACGGACAAAGATTTGAAGAGTTATGCACGTATATATGCGCATAAGTTTGAAATTCAAATATTGAGTATATGTTATAAACGGAAGAAAATAATTTACATAGTGATATTTGGCAACAAAAAGAAACATTATCAGCAATATTAAACAAGGAATTAATATCGGCAAAAATTAACGTAAATGGCCCAGGCCATGGGTCGACACACCTTAGAGGTGGGTCGACACAGCACTGAGCCATTTAATGTTAAAAATTTCTACTTGTATGCTTCAGATTTTATTTTGTTTAATCCGACAGACTAGAATCATCTGTACACCTATAAGTAGACTAGCAAAGCCCAGCCTCCAACTCATATTTTGTAATGGCCATGATTTTATTAAGGAATAATTAAATTCATTTAATTACTTAAATGAGTTATTTTAAGAATTAACGACGTGGAATTTATTTACTTTAAGTTTTGAACGTATAATTTATAATATGAATAAAAACGAGCTCGCAACAACACGGTAGTTTGTAATATTACGTTTTGAGCTTTAAATGAATGTATAGGATTCAATGTAAGTCAAAATTCGTTGAAACAAGAAATGTTCGAATTTATTAAAATATAGTTTTCTAATGAAAGAGAAAAATCGAGATTTCGTCTTGTAAATTATGAGTTATGTCCAAATCAAATATTCATAAATTCTTTATGGAATCATTTATAAACCATAACGATTTATTTAATAAGATTATTGGATTTCAATATAAAATGAATATCGATTTAGCTTAAAAATGGAAGTATCAAGTTACAGATCCAATATAGTTCATTTTGAAGCTATATGAGATTTCATTTGAATATATAAGATAATGATATCTTATTATTATTAGATTTGAATATTTTGAAATTAAATTATATATTATCGATTTAATTGAATATTGGAAAATATCCATTTTGCAAAGGATCTCGGATTTTGAAAAAACCAATTTTATCGGATCCATAAATTATTGTAAGATTCCAAATTTTGGACCAATCGGGAGTTAGTATGTGGCCGTCTGAGCTATAAACGTTCAATGTAAATACGTTTGAATATAAAATCAATAATTTGAGCTCAAATTAGTGTCATTTGAGCAAACGGACTCATATTTCGATGAAGCAAGTTTCACTAGTACCGTAATGTCAAACCATAGCTATATATCCATTTTCTCTGCGAACGGAGTTCGTATGTGCCCATGCGAATATATAAACGACGAATGGAGGTAGCGATTGAATAAAAATTAATAAAATAATATGAAGCTTCACCTATAAGCTAACCTTCCCTAAAATATCTACCCTATAAATAACCCCCAAAATTCTAAATCTAATTTCGAAATTCATTAGCCTCCATATTTTGTAATTAATCCCTTCTCTCTATCATAATTTATTTCTCTCAAACAATTAAGAATTGGTGCAAGTCACCAACATGAAAGTTGTAGAGTATTTCGACAGCTACCTACAACACAAATTTGATGGCGATTGGTTTGTGGTTTGGTGTAAATCTTGGTTTAAAGTCAATAGGAGGACTTTCGAATTTTCTCGTTTTGCTTGCAAACAGTGGAGAGTTAGGTAATGGAGTCAACCGAGAAGTTGTAAATGGGCGAGACGTCGACAATTTTCATGTTAGAGGGCTGGCCTTAAATGGCCTGTGGTGGTCATGGTGTCAAGATAATCAATGTGATGTTATTTGGGAGCACCGAACAAAAATGTGTGTTATTTCGCAAATCAAGGAAGAGTTGGACGAAACGGTCAACAAAAAGATGTTCGTGGTGGTGGGGTCGAGGTGCTGGTCAAGTTCGATGGTCGCTAATTGTGTATGGCGGTCGAAATCTAGGTCGACGTGGGTCACGGTTGAGGGTAATTTTCATGGCGACAACGGCAAATTGGGGATGGCGGCTTCTAGCGGTGGTGTGCCTCGCAATGGAGAAGGCGACAATGGGCTGTAAGAACCCATAAAATCAGAACCAATTTAAAATTTTTAATTTGGCTATTTTAGTGGATTTTGAATATTTAAAATCAATTATATTAAATAATAACGACCAAAAATCTATTTTGATCGAAGTTATAGCGAATATATTTATTTTAATTATAAAACAAGGCCTGAAATGGCGCAGTAGTTTGAAAATTTGAATTCAAACTTTGACTGACTATACGGGGTGCAAAATAAAACGGATATTGGTGAAACCAAAAATATTTAAATCTGTTTATGAATATCTTTCTAACGAATCTGAAAAATCGAAATTTCATAGCCGGAATCAAAGGTTATGGCCAAATGAATTTCCAGAAAGGTCGCTATGGAGTTTATATAACCCTTGAAAATAGACATTTAACGACCTTTGTTTTCGACGAAACCACTTTTGTTAGATCCAGAATGTCAAATTATTGCTAGATTCCAAATTCTATAATTTGTGGAGTTAATATGTGAGCGTGGCAAAGGAAAATGTGTTTGGTAAATTTCAGTCAATTTGGATCGACCAGAAAATGGCCATTTTTCAAACGGTCTCCAAATTTGACGAAACTAGTTTTGTTAGGACCGTATCGTCAATACGAAGCTAGATATAATTTTTCTGGAATTTTTAGAATCAGTATATGGCCCCGGCAAATTGAAATGTACGTCCAAGTCCATATTTGAATGTTTTATATTCTAAATTGAAGAATAACTGACTAAAACAGTCGAATGGGCCTACGAATCATATTTCATTGTGTTCAGAATGAGGGTAAATAACCAGGGACGACAGTCGTTGTGTTTGAATTGGAGTTCGTAAGGAAAAAGAGGTATTTTTGGAAATAAATAATTAAATATATATATTTTTGGTCAATCATAATCCTCCATTTCACTTTCTCTCTCCCGATCCTCTGAATCGCGCACGACGGAAAGAGGTTGACCCCTTCTCTCCACTTTTTCTTCTAATCCGCTCAATAAAATCAAGGGCTTCAGTTAGGGATTTTGTAGTGCTTTTCAAGATCTACACATCCATATAGGGTTTGCATTTTTTCATCGAGTATTGAAGCCGGATCGACGCCCCGAAGTTCCGACCTTCAACTCGCCGCCGCCGCCGCCTGTATAGGTCACCGAAGTGGACCCCACCCCCTGCGCACGTGCGCCCTCCATCCCCCTTCGACGCTGCATAGCCCGATCGTCCAACCCCTTCACGGATTCGACGAAAAATCCAAACCTATTTTGGAACCATTTATTGAAGGGTACGACCTTTGTTTATTTTAACTGATTTTGACAAATAAAAGCGTTGCAAACTTATAAAAATATATCTTTTTTGCTATGTGGAAGAAATTCAGTGAAACAAGAGACACCGGGACCGTGTGGACGTCTTCTACATTCTAGAAGAGACCGGAGAATTTTTGGAGTTTCCTACAATTTTTGGAGGAGTGGAACCCAATGTGAGATTTCTAAATTATAAACGATATGGAATGGCGATGTATAAATTATACGATCGATATATAAGTTATATAAGCGTTGTACACCTTATGTATAAGCATTGTATAAGTTGTATGTGCGATGTATAAATTATATATACGTTGTAAAAATCATATATGCGTTGAATGGAATTGAAATGATATTGGAATGAAATCGAAATATAGTTATATACGTATATATATATATATATATATATACCCCCCTCGTCCACAGACCATGGACGATATATATTGGTTGTGATTGTTTGGATTTTGGTTGATGTGAAATTTGGTTGATAAATGCGAATGGATGATATGATTGATTGTGGTTGAATCCCAATAGGATTAGTTTATGGGAAAATTCCTCTGCGTACGAACTAGATATTGAAATCCCACTTGTCAAAAGCTGCGAGCCTTTAAGGTAGAGCGAGGAGCCGTACTCAGGACGGTGCCGATTTTAACTACCCTGCCGTTATGCTGCCGAAATTTTCTGAAATATTCATATGTTTGATTATTATTCATGTGTTGGAAAAATATTCCTTTTTGAAATAGAATTGTTTGAACGACAAAAGTAACATTTTTATTGAATGTACGAAATAGAAATGGTTTGAACGATAAAAATAACATTTTTAGTGAATATATGAAATAAAATGGTTTGACAATAAAAATCACATTTTTATTATATATGCGAAGTATATAAAATATTCATGTTTGAAATAAATTGTTTGAACAATAAAAATCACATTTTTATTATATATATGAATCGCTAATAATCTTCATTTTTGAAATAAATTGTTTTAACAATAAAAAAATCACATTTATACATATATATATATATGAAGTATCAAAAATAGTCATGTGTTGAAATAGATATTTGTTAGATAAAAATATTATTTTTATCACATATATGAAATGAAATGGTGTGGAAATCGAAGAACGGATTATATTTATATATATATATATATAAATATAATTAAATTAAATCGAATAATGATGTTGTAGTTCGTATTTTGAAACCGTGATTTCAAACGATTATTGTGGGAGATCCGACCATCGGATTTTCCCAAAACCAAAACCGTTGGGTTTGCTTTGGAAATATCTTTCCAACGACACCAAATTTGTAAAGATCCAACGGTTAGATTTTGTGAAAAGTTAAATTTAAATCTGAATGAAAACAGCGCCAGAATGGATTATATTAATATATATAAATATAATTAAATTAAATCGAATAACGACGCTACAGTTCGTATTTTGAAATCGTAACTTCAAACGATTGTACCGGGAGATCCGACCGTTTTTCCCAAAACTGGAACCATTGGGTCCGCTTTGAAAATCTCTTTCCAATGATATAAAATACGTAAATATCCAACGGTTAGATTTTTAGATATGTGTAAATCAAATCTAGAGAAAAACAGCGCCATGGCCGCGTTATGGCCTGAAGCATCGTTTGAATAAAGTGGCTATATTTAAATAAATAAAAATAGCGATAAATCGTTATAAAGTATTATAAACGATATGGAATGGAAATAAACTGAATTTACTCGGTTTATAGGATATTTGATGGTTGAATGTGTTTGACGTGAAAATTACATTAATGAACTGAATTATGGATGTCAAATAATTTAACCATTGAAATGAATTGATTTGAAATTCTAAATATACGTGAATTATTTGAAAAGGCCGAGTTAATTCTCATTTCAAATAATTGATCGATGGTTAGATGTCGAAGATATTAAGATGGTGCAAGACCGAGGATCTTCACATCGAATGGATGGCTACTGATGCTTTTGATGGGAGTTGCTGCCCTGAAGGGGTTACAGTGGTGGTCGTCCGGACGTACTTGTTGATCGTTCAGATGTGTGAGGGCCTCTCTCCTGTATTGGACATACGAGAGAGGAGTAAGGTGCCTCCGGTTTCGTTCAGAACCAGAATGGACTTGTAAATGGATGTGTATCTGACGTTGTAGATTGACAACGTGGCATACAGAGATGCTGTGATCAAGGCTTTTGTTGAAAAGCAGAGCCTTGTGGTTGATGATCAAAGCACGACTTTAAATAGCTAGCTTTGTGTTTAGCGTTGATTCGCAGGCCTCACACCCCGATATGAGCCAGAAACGGGAGAGTACATCAGGGAGGACATGCGTTTCTTTCTAGCTAAGAGTGGTGTTTTGGGTTTTGCACGCCCTGGCATTTTACTTATGTGGATGATGGATAGCGAGGCCTCGGTTATTTCAGTCTCTTCGGGGCCGATGGTTTGGTCGGGATATGACCATTTTACGCCCCATAGGGTGGGGAAACACAGTGTTCAGGCATTTTAATCCGTGTAGACCAGCCCTGATGATCCAAGTGTCACTCAACCTCTGATCCTGAGACATAGTAGGTTAGATTGTCTCGAAGCTGTAAGGACGATCCCTTGCCTTGGTTCATGACGAAAATCCAATTTCCAAATACGGCATCGTGCGGTTTTGATTGTATACCTATATATGGCGACATAGTGGTATGGGGCATTTATGCCGTCTATGATTGATGCTTATGATTGAAGTTGTTTTTGAAACATATAGACACTAGTAATAATATTAAATGCTTTTGTTTTATTCGTATCAAGCGTATTTTGGCCATTATAAGGTAAAACTCTATCCTCCGCTTTGCGATGCATTGTGTGATGGGAACTGAGTCTTATAATGGCTTCATTTTTATAAAAGCATTGCGAGGTTTTAAATGATTTACTTGTTTTTAGCACTAGCAATCCAATGGAGTAAACTCGTTCCGCGTTAGCTGCGTAGTCCCGTGATTGGCCTCATTATTAAAATAAGTTAAGTAGATTTCTCATACCAGTCCCCTGACCGACTCGTAGTTTGTTTCACTTGCAAACTCGGGTGCCCTTATTTCTACACGGGCATCCTTGTATTCAGGTTTTAGCGGGCTCTTTCTGGATAGCTATGGAGCTGAAGATGGATTCTATCATTTCTTTCTTTTTATGCTGTTCAGCTCCTGTTGTACATATTATGTTTGATTCCGCTGTAGACATTTTATGTAAAGCTGAAACTGTATTTTGTACTAAGTATGATCCTATATACTGTGTAACTCTGATGATTATTATTTCTAGTATATTTTGATGTACATTATCTGGTGTATTTATATATTTCTACTCAATTGTTATTTGTTTATGTGTTATATTCCAAAGATTACCCTTTCCATCGTGGAACGGGGTTTGGGGTTGTCGCATGGGCTGTGTTGGTGCCCCGGCATCCCAGTGATCGCGGCGGTGATGAAGAGGGAGGGCGTAGCGTAAACACGATGAGGAAGAAGAAATATATGTTTAATTATTTAATTAATATTCATCAATGATGTGAATTAATCTTTTAATGTTTAAACATATGTATCTCGCTCGTATGAACTCAGAATTTGATGAAACGAGTTGCTATCGAATCATGGAGAAGAATACTAGGCTGTGAAATTGATTTGGACGAGATTGGAGCTGACTAGAATTTTGAGTTAAATTAAACCCATATTTAATTTAATTTAAAATGATCGTTATTGCAATGGTCAAAAATCACTATGATAACTCTTTTTATTTAACTTGAAAGTTATTATAACCATCTACTGGTTATATATTGATTGCTTGTAGTTGCTATGGTTGTATTATGGATGATGGATGTTTATTACAGTTTATATTTACTATTTATGTACATATAAGCGTTAACAATTATAACACCTATATTATAACTGAAGATTCATGGATGATAACTATTGTGGCTGTTATTGTAATTGTTCCCACTATTCATACCACGAATTTGGAATTATGTAGGATTTGATTGAGTTTTGTTCCATTTAGTATATTAAATGAAAATATATTCATTTAAGTGAAATTAGACGTAAAAATGAAAATTGCACTTTTATATCCAAAATGATTGGAAAATAAAATTGAGATGATTTTAAACAACTTTTGAAAAGGTTGAAATGGATTTGAAAGATTTTTGAATTGAAATAACTTGTTCTAATTTAAAATTATTTGAATAATAAATTCAAAAGTGAATATAAGTTATATATATAAATGACATTTTAACTCGAACTGATTATCCTGTTATTTTTTAAAACGTTAAATAGATTTCTGCAAAGTTTGGATTTCAAAAGATTTAATTTTGAAAAAATAATTATTTTAATACTATAATAATAAAATATTCAATTATGATATATAACTAAATTTGGAATCAGAATCATTTTTAAACAAGTTTACAAATGTTTTATAAATATGTTTAGATTGAATTGGACAAGTTTTATTTTAAATAATAATATAGTTTGAATAGGACGTGTCGCGCAGCGATAGTTCGAGAATTTCGACCATCAACTTCAAACAACCATAACTAGTGCAATTTAAATCGGATTTTCCCAAAACAAAAACGTTTGTTTAATATTGATAGTAAAACTCAAATGAAAGAAGAAATTTTGAATTTCAACTTATAAATTTTAAGTTATGTTTAAATTTATTTTGAAAAGGTCACTGTAAACGTAGTTCAATGACTGTAATTAGAAATCGATCAAAATGACCATATAAAAATTATTAAAAATATGGAAAAAATGATAAATCATCGTAAATGATTTTAATGGGATTTGAAAAAGAAATATTAAGTTTTGAACTATACTATGGTTTTTGTTTTTTCATCCTAACATGCTGAATACGGTAAAAAGATGTTTTGGGAATTTGGTAAATCTTTTAATTTAGAAAAGTTTTCCAATTTGAATAAATTGGATTTGACTAGAATTAATCTTCGAATATTTAATATTGATTTCCATGGTGTAGACGTTTACTATTTTGAAGAATTTAGAAGATGTTTATATTGTTATTCCGCTTATAGTATTCTAATATAAGTTGATGAAAATTCCGAAGAATCTTGTATTTGATATCAACTGTTTGAGGTTTGCCATGAATGGTGTCTTCAATAACATCGTTGTTTAACCTAGTCAAAAATGAAGAGTATGGGACAAATCTTTTAAATAAGATTTAATGAAGTTTTCCAAAGTTAAGTTTTCCAATTGATGAATTAAATCAGAATTGAATGGGAATCAATACGGTGATAATCAAAATGAGTCTCTATGGATGAAGACCTTTACTATTTAAGGAACTTAAAAGGATTTTCCTTTATTCCGCTTACAGTATTAGTCTGAAATGGGAATTTATATCGATTATGAATTGATATGATTTCCGTGAAGATTCCATTTCTGATGAAAGTATGATTTTGGGTATATCGTGAACGATATCTTAAATAACATTTATTCTTTAACCTAGTTAAAGGAAAGATGATTTCTCAAGTTAAGTTGAAGTGAATCTTTATTTAGTTTGCTTATAAAGATTTAATGAAAGTGTTTAAGCGTTAATGGGAGCAAAGTTTAAGAATCACTTAAAAGAAGATAAGTTGTGTATTTGGGTAACGATATGATTAAGAAATCATAAGTACGATTTTGGGGGAGAGATATGATCGAGGAAAGATAAAGTAGTTTACCATAATCAATGATCAAAGAATGGGTTGGGTTTGGGCAAATATGGTTTTCCCGTAAAGATAATTGAAATCTTTAATCGGTTTTGAAATAAAAGAATGGTATAAATGATGGTAATCAAACTTATCAATAAATGAGGGCAATTAGATATGGAGTACTACTAGTTTTGGTCCATGGGTTGAAAGGATGGGAATGGATAACGGTTTGATAAATTAACTTTTTCGTGAGATTCCCAATAAAGTGTAGAAAACTCGGTCCAAGTTAAATTAGTGAAATTAAATTTTATAATCATATGAAATGATTTCCATGGAAAGATTTGAACAATAGTTTAAAGTATGTAAATCTTGGATAAGATTTAAATCGGTATAACCAATATAAAGAATGATTTGAGCAAAAGAATATTCCAAGTTGTAATGAGACTTGTGATATTTTTGTATAACAGTTATGATTTGTAAAGATACTCTAGTTATTCGGAAAGACTGGGTTTCAACCTATTATGAATAACTATACATTGAGTATTGAAGATACTGAAGATGGTGATTGAAGATCGGGGATCGTCACATCATTTAGATTGATTGCCGATGTCTCGATTGGGGTGTACACCCAAGACGAGGTTATTAGTGATAACGGTCTGGACGTACTTGTTGATTGTACGGGTTTGGAAGGGCGCCTCTCCTTTATTGGACAAGGAATAAGGTGCCTTCAGTTTCGTTCACAACCCAGAACGAACTTGTAAATGAATGTGTGTCTAACGTTGTATTTAACGGAATAGCTAATTAGTTTCTATTGATGATATATCGGTTGGTGGCGGAGGATTTATTCTCTTAGCTTAGCACCCTACTCTGAGACTCATGTACTTAGTGGGATATATGTCAGTAGGCACTGATTATATGTTATGAACTGACAATGTGGAATGCTAAATGCTGAGTTATTGATGATCAAAGCTATTTGTTGAAAAGTAGATCTTTTTGTAAAAGCATGACTTCCGGGCCTTACAACCGGAATGAAATGAAACAGGATGAAGTACCGCAAAGTAAGGGGTAACATTTCCTTCTAGTTGAGAAAGTGATGTTGTGGTAGGAGCCCCAGCAATTTACTTAGTGGATGATGGAACGAGGCACCTCAGATAATGGTCAACGACAACCAGGAGACGTTATGTTCAGGAGAGATTCGACCTACACCTGTAATAGGTGGATCGACTCTACCACTACAGAAGTAGCATTTGTTTATCCTAGGACATCACGCTAGAGGTATTTTGAAACACGGGAAGGAAGATCCTTTACCTTGGTCATTGAAGGAACCCAAATTCCAATACGAACCTATTACGGTTTTAGTTGTATCCTATATATGTAGGCTTTATATATGGTAACTACATCTTCTAAGATTTACACATTTACTTTCGAAAGTGATTTCCACAATATGCACTCGTGATAATAAAAGTGAATTTCACGTACCAAGCATATTTGGTAATCATGAAGCAAAACTTGCTTTTAATGGTTTATGTTTGCATTGTGCGACGGTATGAGAGTCTTACGGTAGCTTCATTTTCAAAAGGCATTATGAGTAGTTTTAAGACTAGTATTCACAAGAGGAAACCCGTTCCCTGTTTTAAGGCGTGGTCTTATGATTTACCCAACTTTAAAATAAAGTAAATAACTATTTTAGTTCTCCTAATGAATGATCCGGAGTTTATTGTTCTTTCCCTAAACTCTGTGTGCCCATACTTTCCACATGGGTAACCTAGTAGTTTTGGTTTGCAGATATTTTATAGATCAGGTGCTAGATTTAAGCTAGAGCTGTGTCTAGAGCATTTTATTTCTTCCGCTGAGTTGTGAATTTTTCTATTAGGTATGTATTTATTATTGTACTCTGATAATATTTTTGTTCTTTGATATCTCTTGTACTCTAATGTAAAAGTTATTGTAATGATGATGAAAAGACTATTTTGTTCACCTCTTGTGTGTTGTATACCCAAAAACGGATACATCTTGTTGATCAATTTAAGTCAGTTTAATCATTGGTTTCAACCGGACATGAAGGAGTGTCGTCACATCTAGATCAGAGCTTTGGTTTATACAAAGCTTGGAGCATGACTCATTTGAATAGAAGGAAAGGACTCATAAGAGATTGGATTAGTAATATCCTAGAAGGTGACTCTGTAGCAACCCGGGAAATTCGACACTCGAATTTTGATACTAATACATTCCATCCAAATTCAAGTACCGTAAACCCTAGACAGATAAATAAAAAAATTAGAGGGTGGGATAAGAAAGAAAGTTAAGAATAGAAGAATAAGAAGAAGAACTAACATAGAATCAGAGTCTCCCATCGTAGTGGAACAAAACATAATATAGAAATAAATCATTATTGAGAGCTTAAAAAAAATACTTAAAATCGTCAGATGTATTAATGTACTCTGATGATTGTAAGTATATTTTTTAGATCTCAATAAAGATTTATTTCTATACTATATTTTGTTCAGCTGCGATGTCTTATTCTTATATTCTTAACTTTCTTTCTTTCTTATCTCACCCTCTAATTTCTTTCTTTAGCTTTCTGGGTTGTTGGTATTTGAATTTGGACACGGAAGGTATTAATGTCAAAATTCAAGCGTCAAATTTCTGGTTCGCTACAGACTCTTTAGAGATAAGATTATTAATGCTCTAGAATGAGTTAAGAGCATTAAATATAGAAGAAAAAGAATTTGTGTATTTATAAAAAAGAGTTTTGTTTTGAAAGATTATATCTTATAATAAGAGTTTGAGTATTTTATTAGATGCTGAGGTTGGACTACCGATTATAAGAAGATTTTGAATATACGCTTAGCTAACGTATATACGAAGTCTTAAATATACTAGATAGATATTGAATCACATTCCAGTCGCTTGAGGATGATCCGTTGATGGCTGCAGTATGATCAGTGTTTGTTTTCGGGTTTCGAAGTTGGATGACTATATGATTCAATTGAAATGTCAATATATGCTTAAACCGACTTAGATAAATGTTTGAAAATGATTTGAATAGCGAAGATAAAGGAAAGAATAGCCTTATGCTAAGAACTTGGTTAAAACTTAATGTTGGTGATTTGGGAAATGATTAAGATGATTTGAGCTTTAAATTTAAATGATACAAGTAAAATAAATTGAAAGGATAAAAGTGAATCAAATGAATTATAACTTAACTTAAGTGTAGTTAAATAAAAATTAGATTGGATTTGAAAATATGTCAAGTGAAATTGAATATAATTAAATTTTGTAGTTTATAGATTGGAAATTAGCTGGAATTGGACAGGTTATTGAATGGAAGCTAAGATGAGGAATAAAATTGATTGCCCATCCAAAACGTACATGTTTACTGTATTAATTGGGTTTGATGAATTTTTGAGCCTAGTCAGCAAGCCGCTTGGATTTTTGATTATCTTTTGATTGGTGAGGGTCTAGAGAGGCGAGTTATAGTTGTACCGATTAAGCCGCACATAGGAGGTTATGCGAAATATTTCGAAAATTTAAGGCGTTAGAGAAAAGTTCGAGAATTGGGAAATTGTTAAGAAACTAAAAAGTTGAAGAACTTAAGTTAATTAGAATAAAGGCTTTGTTGGTTAAGTAAACGACCTCTAGTTCCGCCTTCGATTTCTAGGATGAAATCTTTTTAAGCGAGGGAGATTGTAATGACCTAGGTTTTATTAAGGAATATTTAAATTTATTTAAAATTTAAAACGAGTTATTTTAAGAATTAACAACTTGAAATTTATTCAATTTAAGGTTTGAATGTATAATTTATAATTTAATTAAAAATGAGCTCGTAACAACGCAGTAGCTCGTAATATTACATTTTGAACTTTGAATGAAGGTATAGGATCCAATATAAGTTAGAATTTGTTGAAACAAGAAACATTCGAATCTATTGAACTATATTTTTCTAATGAAAGGGAAAAATCGCGATTTCATCTTGTATATTGTGAGTTATGTCCAAATCAAATTTTTGGAAACTTGATATTGAATTGTTTATAAACCATAATGATTTATTTAATGAAATAAAAAGATTTCAATGTAAATTGAATTTCTATTTAGCTTAAAAATGGAAGTATCAAGTTATAAATCCGACATAGTTTATTTTGAAGCTGTACGAGATTTCATTTGAATATATATAATATAATGATATCTTATTATTATTAGATTTGAATATTTTAAAATTAAATTATATATTATCGAATTAATTGAATATTGGAAAATAACCATTTTGCAAACGATCTCGAATTTCAACGAAACCAGTTTTATCGAATCTAGGTTAGTAAAATTGTAATATTCCAAATTTTGGACCAATCGGAGTTTGTATGTGGCCGTGCGAGCTACAAATGTTCAATTTAAATAAGTTTGAATATAAAATCAATAATTTGAGCTAAAATTAGTGTCACTTGAGCAAATAGTCTCGGGTTTCGACGAAACAAGTTTCATTAGGACCATAATGTCAAACTATAGTTGCTTATCGATTTTCACTGCTAATGGAGTTCGTATGTGCCCATGCAAATTTATAAACAACAAACAGAGGTAGCGGTTGAATAAAAATTAATAAAATAATATAATGCTTCACCTATAAGGTAACCTACCCTAAATATATATATATATATATATATTTGATAAATAACCCCTAAAATTCATAAACTTAATTTCCAAATTCATTTCTCTCAAACCGTTAAGTATTGGTGGAAGCCACCAACATGAAAGTCGTAGAGCATGTACAGAGCAACCTACAACAAAAATTAGATAGCAATCGGTGTAGTGTTTTGGGGTAAATCTGGGTTCAAAGTCAGTAGGAGGACTTTCAAATTTTCTTGTTTCGTGTGTAAACAATGGAGAGTTAGGCGATTGTGTCAATTAGGAAGTTGTAGAGGGGACATAGGTCGATAAGTTTCATGTTAGAGGGTTGGCCTGAAATGTACTGCGTTGGCCGTGGTGTCGAGATAATAAAAGTGATGTTATTTGGGAGCTCCGATCAAAAATGTGTGTTATTCTGCAAATCAAGGAAGAGTTGGAAAAATAGTCAACATGAAAGATGTTCGTTGTAGTGGGGCCGAGGTGCCAGTCAAGTTCGGTGGTCGCTGATTGTGTGTGACGGTTGGAATTTGGGCCGACATGGGTCACGGTAGTGGGCGATTTTCATGGAGAAAGCGACAAATTAGGGGTGGCAGCCTCTAGCGGTGGTGCGCCTCGCAACGGCGAAGGCGACAATGGGATGCATTGGTTCCCCGGTAGCCCCAGGTAATTGCGGTGTTGATGAATATGGAGGGAGCAACGTGAATGTGATGGGGAAGAAGAAATATAGGTTTAATTATTTAATTAATATACATTTATGACGTGATTAAATCTTTTAATGTTTAAACATATGTATCTCGCTCATATGAACTCAGAATTTGACGTAATGAGTTGCTATAGAATCGTGGAAAAGAATACTACGCTATGGAACTGATTTGAACGAGACTGGAGTTGGCTGGAATCTTAAGTTAAATTAGACCAACTTTTAATTTAATTTAAAACGATCATTATTACAACAGTCAAAAATCACTATGAGAACTTTTTAACTTAACTTGAAAGTTATTATAATCGTCAACTGATCATACATTGATTGCTTGTGGTTGCTATGGTTTCTTTGTGGACGATGGATGTTTATTACAGTTTATATTTACTGTTTATGTACATATAAATGTTAACAATTATAATGCCTATAGTATATCTAATAGTTGATGGTTGATAATTGTTGTGGTTGTTATTATAATTGTTCACACAATTCACACCATGAATTTGGAATTATTTGGGATTTTATTGAGTTTGTTCTATTTAGGATATTAAATGAAAATATATTCATTTAAGTGAAATTAAACATAAAAATGAAAATTGAATTTTTACATTTGAAACGATTTCGAAATGAAATTGAGACGATTCCAAACAACTTTTGAAAAGGCCGAAATGGATTTGAATTGTAAATAACTTGATTTAATTTATAATTAATTTTTAATAGTAAATTCAAAAGAGAATTTGAGATATATATAAATGACGTTTTTAACTCGAACTGACTATCCCATTATTTTTATATAATGTTTAAATGTATTTCTACAAAGTTTAGATTTCAAAAGATTTAATTTTGAAAAATATTATTATTTTAACACTATAACAATAAAATATTCAATTTTGATATATAACTAAATTTAAATGAGTTTGTAAAAGTTTTATAGATTTGGATTGAGATGGACGAGTTTTATTTTAAATAATAATATAGTTTGAATAGGATATGCCATGCAACAATAGTTCGCGAATTTCGACCATAAACTTCAAACGACCATAGCTAGTGCAATTTAAATTGGATTTTCCCGAAACACAAAACGTTTATTTTCAATTGATAGTAACTTTCAAATAAAGGAAGAAATTTTGAATTTCAACTTATAGATTTCAAGTTATAACAAAATCTATTTTTGAAATGGTCGCTGTAAGCACAGTTAGATAACCGTACGAAATGGCCATATAAAAATTATTAAAAACTTTAAAAAATTATGATAAATCATAACAAATGATTTTAAAGTGATTTGGAAAAAGAAATAGAAAGTTTTGAATTATACTTCTATTTTTGTGTTTTCAGCCTGACTTGCTGAATACGGTAAAACAACATTTTGGGAATTCGGTAAACCTTTTGATTTAGAAAACATTTCCAATTTGAATAAATTGGATTTGATAGAAATGATCTTCGAATATTTGGTATTGATTTCCATTGTGTAGACGTTTACTATTTTGAGAAATTTGGAAGATGATTACATCGTTATTCCACTTATAATATTCGTTGATTACGAGAATTTGTATTGAAAATAAGTTGATGAAAATTTTGAGGAATCTTATATTTGATATCAATTGGTTAGGGGTTTGTCATGAATGGTGTCTTTAATAACATCGTTCTTTAACCCGGCTAAAGGTGAAAAGTATGGAACAAATATTTTAATTAAGATTTAATGAAGTTCTCTAAAGTTAGGTTTTCCAATTTATGAATTAAATTGGGATTAAATGGGAATCGATTCGGTAATAATCAAGATGAGTAGCTATGGATGATGACCTTTACTGTATAAGTAATTTAAGAGGTTTTGTCGTTATTTCTCTTATAGTATTGGTATGAAACGGGAATTTATATCGATTGTGAACTGATACGATTTCCTTGAAGATTCCATTTCTAACAGAAGTATGATTTGGGTTTATCGTGAACGATGTCTTAAATAAGATTTTTTTTCTTTAACCGAATTAAAGGAAAATTGATTTCCCAAGTTAGGTCGAAGAGAAATCTATATTTAATTTGTTTATAAAGATTTAATTAAAGAGTTTTCCCTAGCAAACGATAACGGAAGTAAAGTTTAAGAATCGCTTAAAAGAAGATAAGCGTGTTTTTCACGTAACGATAAGAAATTGTAATACGATTTTGGACGAGATATATAATCAAGGAAAGATAAAGTAGTTTACCCTAATCAATGATAAATGAATGGGTTGGGTTTGGGCGAATATGCTTTTTCGTAAAGATAATTGAAATCCTTAACCAGTTTTGAAATGAAAGAATGGTATAATTGATGGTAACCAAACCTACCGAAATATGAGGGAAACTAAATATGGAGTACTGCTAGTTTTGCTCCATGGGTTGAATAGGATGGAAGTGGTATATTGGTTTGAGAAATTGCCATTTTTGGGAGATTCAATAATCCCGATAAAGCGCAAAAAACTCAGTTTGAGTTAAATTTGCGAAATGAGATTTTATAATCATTTGAAATAGTTTCCACGGAAAGATGTAAACAAGAGTTTAAAGTATGTAAATCTTGGATAAGAGTTAAATCGGTATACTCAACATAAAGAATGATTTGAGCAGAAGAATATTCCAAGACGGAATGAGACTGATGATATTTTTGTATATCAATTATAGTTTGTAAGATACGTTGGTTATTTGGATAGTCCGGGTTTCAACCCATTCTTAATAACTATACATCAAGTATTGAAGATATTGAAGACTGTGGTTGAAGAGTGTGGATCTTCACATCGTTTGGATTGATTGTTGATATCTCGATTGGGGTGTACACCCAGGACGAGGTTATAAGTAACAATGGTCCGGACATACTTGTTGATTATCCAGATTTGGAAGGGAATCTCTCCTTTATTAGACAAAGAATAAGGTGCCTTCAATTTCGTTCATAACCCCTAACGAACCTGTAAATGGATGTGTGTTTAACGTTGTATTCGGAATAACCAATTGGTTTCTATTGATGATATATCGGTTGGTGGCGGAGGACTTATTCTCTTAGCTTAACGCCCAGCTCTGAGACTTATGTGCTCAGTGGGATATATATATTAATAGGCACTGATTATATGTTGTGAATTGACAATATGACATGCTAAGTGATGAGCTACTGATGATCAAAGTTTTTTGTTGAAAAGCGGTGCTTTTTGTAAAAGCATGACTTCAGGGCCTCACAATCGGAATGAGTCAAAACAGGATGAAGTACTACAAAGTAAGGAGCAACGTTTCCTTCTAATTGAGAAAGTGATATTGTGGTAAGGATCCCCGACAATTTACTTAGTGGATGATTGTAACAACCCGTATTTCGATAACATGTTAAGACGAGAATCAAGGCAGAATTTAATTTTAAATTCTGAATCAAGTAAACGGGCTATGCCATTGTGTTCGTCTCGGAAAAATACGCAAAATAGAGTCTGAGTTTTCGAGAAACGGAGTCCGTATGACCAAGTTATGGTCCGACGAAGTTTTCAGAAAATTCAAGTTCAAAAACGAGTTCTAATTTCGAAAATTTGGCCTAGAAGGCTAGGCGGGAAAATTCCCGCCAGCCACCCCAAGTCAACAGCCCTGTCGACTTGGGAGTCGACATGGCATGACCCAAGTTGACAGCCCTGTCGACTTGGGTGTCGACTTATGGTGGCCGGGCAGTTTTGCCTGGTGCACCTGTTTTCTGGTTTGGCTAGGTTTTTGGGCCTGGTTCGAAATCTGATGGTTCAGGTTGATCCTAGGGTTAATCCTAAGGTCCTAATCACTCCTAATCTCTATAAATAAGCCCCTAACCTACCCCTAAATCCTCATTATTCATTCATGCAACTAAACTATGGCAAAATTATTACTCTCATGGCCTCCACTCTCATTCTAAAATTCCTAAGTAAATTCCTATGAGAGATTCATGTTCATGCAAGTGTTTTCAAGCATGAATGGATGTTGTTAGCTTGCATTCAAGTCAAGTTGCAACATTTCTATTTCAAAGCAAGGGTTTTATTGATTTGGAGCTTTCATATTGGGTTTATTTGATTGCATAAGAGCTTCGTCTCAATCTTTGTTTTGCATTTCGATTTGTGCCTTCATAGCAATGTAAGCCCTTTCCCTACTCTTAGATATTAACTATGAAGTTAAATGTTCATGTTGCAAGTTTGGGTTTGATCATTAAGTATGATACATGCTATCATGTCATGCAAGTTTATGAAGTCATTATCTTGATCTTGTGGGCTAAAAGCTACAACCTTTATGTTGAAATGTTGCATTATGCAACATGAGAACCCTCATAACCTTTATGTCAACTTGCATATGAAGTCATAACCCTTATATGATGATATATGCGAGTTACTAGTCATCATTCCATGTCTTTTGTCACCATGATTCGCTTATGTGCCAAGTTTGGGTTTATGCATGTTTTTGAGGCTTAAGAATGTAACATGCAAGTTAATGAACACATTTGTGCCTCATTTGCCACCATGATTAACTTGTGGCTTAATATCCATTTTTGTCATGCCTTTGCCAAGTCTCTTCTTTTAATCCATTACGTTGTTGCGAACGTATATGCGAGTTTAAAAGCGTTGGGTTATGTTATGGGTAATTTCTAATGACATGAAAATATAACTTAAAAACATGACTTGAAATATAACATGGAAGTTGACATGTAAGTATGCTTGAAAATATGAAATTGGGAATTTACCTATTAAGTTAGGTCTACCCATACTATGGAATTGGGAATTTACCTATTGAGTTAGGTCTACCCATATTCTTAAGAAAACTTGAATATGAACATGACACTAGACTAAACATGAAAGTGACCAACTCGAGGTTGGGTTGAGTTTGCAACATAAAGCTACCCGGAACCGACCGGCCTAACTAGTAGTTGCAAACAATAGGACCCAATGTGAGAAGTTGGTCATGTTGTGCTTGAACCCGAGGTTAGACCAAGTTGTGGTGTAAAGCTACCCGGAACCGACCGGCTTAACTAGTAACCACAACAAAGTCTAATGTGAGAGGTTGAGGTGCATTAAGTAATTAATGCCACATGATAAGGTTAAGTAAGTTTCCTTAATGACACTTAACCGTATAATACAGTTAATGGATGGGGTTAAGTTAACTTAGACTTAACTAATCTAAACATGGAAATCGGATGGGGTTAAGTTAGCCTAGACTTAATTAATCCAACTTGGTAGTTTAAGGGGGTTAAGTTAAACACTTAACTAACCTAACACGATGATTTGATGTGGTTAAGTGACCTATACTTAACCAATCTAACTCGTTAATTTGATGTGGTTAAGTTAACCAATATAACGTGAAAACATGATAAGGCTAAGTCACGAATCGCTTGAATACACTTGACCGATTTGACTAAGTAAATTGATAGGGTCAAGTTAATATATACTTAACCAATCTAGAATGATAATTGGACGAGGTTAAGTCATGAATTGCTTAATACACTTAACCAACTTGACACATGGTTTGTAGGGTTAAGTCTTGAACTTGGATACTTAGCCAATTTTGACATGATTTGTAGACGGATTAAGTCATGAACTTAAGTGACACTTAATCCATTATATAAACCCTAGTTCAGAGAATTAGGTGGATAACCGTAATTAACAAGAATAATGGGAATAAGCTAAGTGGTAAACCTTAGTTGGAGAATAGCTAAGTAATAATTCTTAGTCAAGGAATTTTGGACCAGTTCATAGATTGGATGAGTAACCCGATACGGTAGGTCATCGTTTAAGCACACGAGTAGGAGCGAGTTATCTGATTTAGATAAAGGCTCCAGCGAACTGGGTAACGAAGCAGCGGCTTCGGGGAACGTGAGGATATTCTTGGTATCCCTCTGTGAGCTGCCAGGTGATCACACTATGCTCATGAGAGGTTAAGGTCTGCGTTAGAAGAACCAAGAGTATGCCTTGGTTGCTATACGAGCGACCTAAAGACGGGGATGGATAGGGGATAGTCGACGATACACGGTAGTGCCCTAGATAGCATTTCGTCAGGCTACCTACCATCTTTGGTCAAGCGTGTACGTACGGAAAGGCAGAGAACACCCAAAAGACCATAATTACTATCTAATTATGGTTGCGGTAAGGCTAGGATTGTGGGTTGGCCAGTAGTGTGTTCTCATACAGGATTTATCCTGTCTTGTCTTTCACTAGTTGAGGGAGTGGTCTCGTGGGACCATAGCCACGTATAGGAAAAACAGACCTTAGCATCTGCATCGGCAGATAAATCGAAAGCTCCCGACCGAGTCCTGTAGTTCTTGATCTGCCCTGTGACAGGACTCGGATGGCACGATGTGATACATGTGCATACAGTCATGGAAAAACGATTCACGATGAATGCGTGGGAAAAAGGGCGCGGTTGACGGTTAGCGTAATTCCTAGTGGCCCTGGGTGGTTGAACCCAAACCGAAATACGAAAACGTGCAATAGGTAAGCATAATCACTAGTGGTCCTAGGTGGCATAAGTCCTAGTTGCACAAACGATGAATCATGTTGGGAAAGCCTAGCTAGGTCTAGGGTAACAGTCCAAACGAGCTTAAGGATCATGGAATTACATTGGAGTAGTATAGAACCTCATGGGAAAGCCCGTACGGTCTACGGCAAGGAACTGAACATTTACATGGAAAGAAACATACGAGTTGAGTAACCTATAAATGCGATATATTAGGTTGACATGAACCATTACACGACTTTTGAGTAAGGGTCATTCATGGTTAACACATGATACGGTGGGGATACTAGTATGGTAGGTGCAGAGCTAAAATACAGGATAGATACCATGGGACGTTATACGTAATAGATATCTTGGGAATATTATACTTGATAGGAACCTGACGATGGGATACCTTGTTTTATCTTGACATCGTAATTTATCATGACACCTTAGTTTATATGAGTTCAGTAGTTCATCCTGTTATTTTGATTTAGCTTATCTATCTTGTCATCATGCTTATGTTCATCTCAGTTTCTCATGTCAGTTAACTTTACTAGTTTTTATGCTGATAGTAGATAGGGCTTACTCAGTCTTTTTGACTGACCCGTTTTGTTTCGCTTCTTGTCTTCTGTTTCCCCCCCAGGTTACAGGGAGGAAATACTGTTGTTTAATTCGGACTTCTTCTGCTTGAAGGTCATCATGAATGGCTTGGGCTTTTCTTGGCTATGGCTACTTTACTGTTTTACTTGGGGAATAATTTTCGAAAATGTCTTTATGCTTCTTTACTATTGCAAGACAGGTTTTGATGTACTCTGATGTAAAAGGCTTTAGACCTTATTTATTCATGTTATGAAAGTTTGATTTTACTTCCGCTATTTTATATGTTATGTCTTGTGATATTTCTGTGCATGTTTACCAATAATGCCCCTCTAAAGCTAGTGCATTCCCTTGCGAGTGACCCTAGCGGAGGCGGGGTGTTACAATGATGGAACGACACGCCTCAGATAATGGTCAACGACAACCGGGAGATGTTATGTTCATGAGAAATCCGAACTACATCTGCTATAGGTGGGCCGACTTTGCCACTACAGAAGTAGCATTTGTTAATCCTGGGACATCCCGCTAGAGGTGTTTCGAAACACGGGAAGGAAGATCCTTTGCCTTGGCCATTGATGGAACCCAACTTCCAATAAGAAAACTTTTACAGTTTTAGTTGTAACCTATGTATGTAGGCTTAATATATGGTACCTATATTTTCTAAGATTTACACATTTACTTTCGAAAGTGATTTCCATAATATGTACTCATGATAATAAAAGTGACTTGTACAAAGCATATTTGGTTATCATAAAGTAAAACTTTCTCTTAATGGTTTATGTTTGCATTGTGTGATGGGGTGTGAGTCTTATGGTAGCTTCATTTTCAAAAAGCATTGTGATTAGTTTTATGACTGATATTCATAAAAGGAAACATGTTCCCTGTTATAAGGCACGGTCTTATGATTTACCCAACTTTAGAATAAAGTAAATAACCGTTTTAGTTCTCATACTGGTCTCTTGGCTGATCCAGAGTTTATTGTTCTTTCCTCAAACTTTATTTGCTATATTTTCCTCATGGGTGACCTAGTAGTTTTGATTTGCTGATATTTTATAGTGCAGGTGCTGGATTGAAAATAGAGCTGTGTCTAGAGCATTTTATTTCTTCCGTTGAGCTGTGTATTTTTCCATTATGCATGTATTTATTATTGCACTCTGATAATATTTCTGCGCTTTGATATCTCTTGTGCTCTGATGTAAAACTAATTGTAACGATATTGTAAAGTTATTTTGTTCAGTTCTTATGTGTTATATACCCAAAAACGATACGTCTTGTTGATCGGTTTATGCCGATTTAATCATCGGTTTCAACCGGATAGGAATGCATGTAATACCCCGAAATTTTAACAACGCTTAAGATGATGAATTAAAGAATAATCAGGGTGAAATACGCTGTTAACAATGAATTAAGGAAAACTTAATTAAATATTTAGAATTTAGTAAAACGGAAAGTGCCCTTGCGTCCATCTCGGAATTCTGGTCAAGATAGACAACTGGTTTGCGTAAATAGGACACCGTATGAAGAAGTTATTAAGGTTTGAAGTTTGTATGCATATAGGAAAGATATATACACATATAAAATTCAAAAATATTCAAAAATCAGTAAAACCAGAAATCCAACGCGCAAATCGAGGAAGGGCTGACATTTTGAAGCCGACCCGAGTTCCTGTTGGATCGACCTAGGGTCGACTCGGGCTCATGGGGGTCGACCCCGGGGTCAACCTAGGGGTCGGCACCCATGAAGGGGGGGGGGTCGACCTAGGGGTCGACCCACCTGAAGGGGGGCCGACCCACCCGTGGCTCTGGAAACTTCTTTTCTGAACCAGGACGATTTTGGAGCTAGATTCATGAACCCTAGGCTATATAAAGGACCCTAGATCTAGGTTTAATTCATCTAAAAAACAATGGTGATGGTGAAGCTCCGCTGCAACGAAGATTGAATGGCCTAATCTACTCCAAATCTAATTCAGCAAACATTATACAAATTCAATGATTGCTACAACAAATTCAGTGATGGCTACAACAACTTATTCAACATGTTCTTCGCAGTAATTTGGATCCATTTCCTTAGATCTATTCACTGTGATTTTATGTTATTTTTAGGTTTGAATATTTAAATAGTAATCTTGATATGTATGTAAAAATTGGATCTTGAAACGGTGCCTAATCAGTTCTATTATGACATAACTATCCGATCTGCTTTTATATATTCATACCGCCGCCATGTTAAATCTTGTCATAATATGCCTATTCAGTTTATTCCTATTTCTACCAGTTTATTATTGATTCGTTATTATGCCTGTTCTCGTTTCTCTTCTCTCCCTCTTTTCCCTTTTTATTTTTATAGCCAGGCTACCTTCGAGCCTAGGCCTAACGCTGAAAAGCGCGCACGTGCGAAATTGGGAATAATGGGGAAAGATATAATTTAGGGAAAAATTGTTATTGGAAAATATGGATCTAAATTTGGGCATAAATTTGGAAATATACAAATATGGGTTTGGGGACATATGTCTTGTTGGATAATACGAATTTAGGAATACGTTGGAAAATATAATTTGAGCATAAATTGGGACATGTGTAAGTACAGATTTTGGACATAAATTGGGATGTATGTGAATATGAATTTTAGGCATACATTGGAAAATATGAGAATATGGATTCGGGTATAAATTGTATCGAAATGGGTGAATATGGACTAGGGACATAAATCGGAAAATATGTAGATTTGGGTTTGTGCATAACACACACACATATATATATATATGTATATGTATATGTATATGCCTTGACTTATAACTTAGGAAAAAGAGCATATGATGCATAATTAAAAGGTGAATTAAAAAGGGGTGTAAAAGTCTATGATTTTAATAATGAATTGGGCACATAATTAAAAGGTGAATTAAAAAGTGGTGGAAGTCTTCCCGGACCCGACCGGCATATCCAATAGCCACTAATGTTGAACCTAATGTGAGAGGTCTAAGTGTGCAAATAAGAATCGGGCTAAGACATGAGGTTAGACCCAACTGTGGAATAAGACTGCCCGGACCCGACCGGCATATTCAGCATTCACACGTTGTAGGCCTAATGTGGGAGGTCTAGCCTATTATAACCATAATTGGACATGGTAATGAATTGGACTGCTTAACCTAATTTAATCCATAAGGATTGTATGATTATGAAATTAAGTTAGGGTTAAGTAAAATTGGATGGGTAGTGGGTGGGTTAAGTAAAATAGAGGGGGTAGGTAATATTTACATATTGACCCACGAACTTAACCCAATAAGGTTATGTAATTAAAGACACCTAGTGGTATGCATAACCAGTGGAAAATATAATAAAGTTATGTAATTAAAGACACCTTGTAGGGTAAGCATAACTTGTAGAAATGATAGAATTAGATATGTGTAATAATCTGCTAAGTAAACAATGATAAGTTGTAGTGACGGTGTAAATTGAATTTATGATTAAATGATAAAGAGTGAGGAAAACTTGTGAAATAAATAACTTACATTAAAATGTTAAGTGATTAGGAAACATGTGAATTGAGATATACTTAATAACGTATTAAGGAGAACGTGTCATTGTAATGATGTAACTGAGCTAGAATATAAAATAGAATGTGGGCTTATTAATAAACTTAAATGGATTAGGTTATATGATTGAAATTGATAAGCAAAAGAAACTTGGTAAATTGGAACAAGAATTCAATAGGAATGGGAATAACCAAGTTAAATTGGAACTGGGTGAGGTAAGGAAGCGCGTAAAAAAATGTTTAGACATATGGTCTAATAACATATTAAAGAAAGGTGCTTGGACCAGTCCGTACGTTTGAGGGTGAATAACGCTACGGGGTAGATCATCAAGGTGTTATAAGACATGAGGGGAGCGCACATTCATCTGATTGTTATGATGGCCCCAAAGGACTGGAAGGGGAAGCACGCGGCTTCCTGAAGTACGTAAGGTGCTCCTAGTAGTCCTTTGTGCGGTGACAAATGTCATAGGCTGTACTCGCAGAGGTTGGGTCTGCGCGTAACTACTAGGTGGGTGGGCCTTGACTGCAGATGTAGCTATGCAGTGAGAATGTTGTGGCAAGGTGACACCAGGGTGATTCGACGGTTGTCTCACGAGGAGGTAGAGAGGGTCACGACCAACAAGGATAGTAGACCATCGGATATCCATCATCGACATCCAGCGGGACGCGAAAAGACTAGAACTAAACCCAAGATATCATTTCACCTTTTACTATCAAGGACGGGGTTGAGGGTAGACGCCACATGGATGTTTAGATTGGTTGTATTAAGGACAGTCGCTTAGCTCTTGTAGTCTTTGCTAGTTGAGGGAGGGGCCAAAGTGGGGCCATAACCACCATGGAAAACAAACCCGAGGAATATCTGTATTTGAAGGCACTTAAAGGCGGCCTGTACAGGTATGGAAATGCTCCCGGCCGAGTTCCGTGTTTCTTGTTTAGCCCTGCCACGGAACTCGGTGCACATTAGAGGACGTGCGATTGAGGCATCGAGCTGCAATTATAGTACATACGTGGGACAGTCTAGATACATGTATATCTGCTCTGGGTGGTGTATCGTAGACTAGAGGGCATTATTCCGATAAGAAATCTGATTCGATCGATGGTGGCAGTCCGTACGCTTACGTAGCATAGTGATGACAGACATATGTGAAACATAACATTGTTATACAGAAATCCGTATGGCACTCCGATGTAGGATGAGGGACTGCTTTCACTATGGTGGAGACCGTACGAGTGGGTTACCATGGGGTGTATGTCAATATTGAGAGATAGCTACATATGTTGTATTAGGTGGATCCACGGGAAAGTAAATGGGTACGATGCATATAAATCTTGAGTGCTATTGACCCAAGTAACCTAATAATCAAAAAAATGTAATGGAACAGTATTAATAGGGATCATTCTTTTCTGATATACTAGTATCTGCGCGGTGCATAGAAATGTAATTAAGAAGCGTAATATCTCCTGTTTATCTTATCTTGCTCAGTTCACACTTGTTATTATTACTGTTATCTTGATCTTCCAGTTTTATATACCTGCCATGATACTTTTATTTATTTATATTTAAAAGTAACTAGACTTGCCAGACTTTATGTCTGACCCTTTATTTTTCCTCTTCTCTCTCTTCCGTTTCCCCCCCCCCCCAGGTTCTCACAATGGAAGTGCTTAGAGTTGATTTGGATTCTTTCATCTTAGCTTGGATTTTGGATATAGATGGACTACTTTGACTTCTTGTCAACTCTCTTATGGCTTTGCAAGGGAAGTATGGTTTTATGCTTTTGTACTTTGATATTTTTGGCAAGACAGATTATCAATATAATTAGTTACTTATGATGTAAACTCAATGTTTGGAACCATGATCTTTTAATTTAAATAAAGTTTTTAATTCCGCTGCTATTTTACATGTCTGTCTTGTGCTGTTATGTTCTTATTTACCTATAACTCTTTACGAAACTTAATGCATTCCCTTAGTGAGTGACATTAACGAACGTGGGGTGTCACATTTGGTATCAGAGCATATGGTTATAAGATCGAATAAAATATTTTGAAAATGGTTTTCAAAAAGGTCTAAAAAACAAAATATTTTAAAATAAAAAAGTCTGTTTTTGAAAAGCATATTTCCCAGAGCCATAAGTATCTTCTCGATTCTCTGCTTGATTTCTTTTCCTTTTTGATTGGGGAACCGTTTCCTCTCGAAAGGGTATCCCTATTTTGGCATAGTTCCATGGGCATGCTAAAACTATGGTACATGTCGAAGGGAAAGAAGTGCCCAACCTCCATATTTAGCCGCAGTGGTTTCACCTGCCTCTTATTTTCTCTTAAGCTTCGTAAGGATTTCCATGCAATGGAGACAACTTTCTAGAGACTTGTTAGCATGTTGCACAAGGATGGTAAAAAGGAGAATAAGGGAGTTGGGGATAAGGAGCATAGCCCAAAGAAGAAAAGAGGAAATACCATAATTTCGGAACGGTGGGTCATCTGAAAAAGGATTGCAGAAAGAGAAAAGGTGTTTGTTACCACTTTGGTAAGGCAGGACACCTCATTAAGGAGTGCCTGAAGAGACAAAAACAAGGCCAGAGGGCAAGCACTTCTAGGGGGCAAGCTAATGTTCTCAAAGCTGGTGGACAGGATAGGGGTAGGAAATTTCCATTGAAGGGTTGATTTCTATTTCTGATCATCCTGTTAGGATTCTTTTTCTGGTGCATCACATTCTTTTATATCTGATTCTTTAGTTGAGTCTCTGCACCTTGATACTAGTATGGTTTTGGATCCCGTTATTGTCTCAAACCCCAGTGGAGGTACGACTCATTTATCGATGATTTGTCGGGATTTGAGAATCTCTATGTTAAGTGTCGAGTTTGATTGCGACGCATATGTTCTTAATTTCATAAGATACAGTTTAATTCTAGGATGGATGGGTTAACCATATATGGAGCCATTCTAGATTGTGAGATGAGGGTCGTTAGACTTCTGACTTGCCACAGAAAGACTCTCGAAATTTCTTATGACCCCAAAGGGGTTTGTAATGCTTAGTCTCCTAGAACCTCTTGATATATCTATCGATTATTTACAACATGTGACTCCTACAAGAAAAGAGCGAACTTGATAAGCAAGTAGGGGAGCTACTCGAGAAGAGGTTTGATAGGTGAGTCATATCGAGATGGGAAACCTATTGAAGACAGTCCTTGAGGAAGCCCATCATTCTAAGATGACTATTCATCCAAGCGGCGATAAAATGTATAGAGTTCGAGGCAGTGAAGCCAAACTTGCGAGAGGAAGAGGAAGTATAGAAGGAAGAAATGATAGGAGGAGTTCCGACTTGCATACTTGGATCGGAGGTTAAGAAATTGTGCAACAAAGAAGTGAAGTTAGTAAGAGTGCAATGGAGAAAGGGCCGCGAGGACGCTACTTGGTAGGCTGAAGATAAGATCCGCGCTTCATATCCTTTCCTTTTCGAGAATATGTCCTTAACTTCTTTTTCCAAGCTTTGAATTAATACTTGTATCTATCGTTTGAATATCTCCTATCGATCGTGTCTTTAGGTAGAAAACTAATGAATGTAAACATGTTTTTGAGACATGTTATGTTTGATGGATGCAAGTGGTTGCTAGTGATTGCTCGTGAATGCATATACACTCATAATAGGCACTAGATCGGCTCATTCACTTACATATTGCATATTAATGTGTGTATATTTTAAATTTTTATGGATGGAAATGGGTGTATCGTTACATTGACGTTGCATTTGGATGGATGATTGTGCACACATATAAAACTTACATGTATTAGGATGATTTGCATACATTTTGGTTGCATGGCACAAACATACATTGCATTAAGGAGATCAACTGAATTAGTAGGCCGCCTGACCTTTCGCATTAGTTTACAGACATATACACACACCATTACGTATGATCATAAAAGCATTAGAGATTCCTTAAGGAAAATGGAAGCCTGTGATTGCTAGATGGATGTATGATTGTTGGATGTTAGGATATACATTCTTCTTAACTTAGAGATTTCGGGGACGAAATCCTTTGAGTATGGGAGAATGTAACACCCTAAAATTTTAACGACGCTTAAGATGATGAATTAAAGAATAATTAGTGTGAAATTACACTATTAACAATGAATTAAGGAAAACTTAATTAAATATTTAGAATTAAGTAAAACGGACCATGCCCTTGCGTCCGTCTCGGAATTCTGGTCAAGATAGACAACAGGTTTGCATAAATCGGACACCGTATGAAGAAGTTATTAAGGTTTGAAGTTTGTATGCATATAGGAAAGATGTATACACATATAAAATTCAAAGATATTCAAAAATCAGCAAACTAGAAATCCGGCGCGCAAATCGAGGAAGGGCCGACATTTTGAAGTCGACTCGAGACCCTATTGGGTTGACCTGGGGGTCGACTCAGGCTCATAGGGGTCGACCCCCGGGGTCGACCTAGGGGTCGATACCCATGAAAGGGGCTTGACCTAGGGGTCGACCCACCCGTGGCTCTGGAAACTTCTTTTCTGAAACTGGACGATTTTCAAGCTAGATTCATGAATCCTAGGCTATATAAATGACCCTAGACCTAGGTTTTATTCATCTAAAAACAATGGTGACGGCGAAGCTCCGCTGCAATGAAGACTGAATGGCCTAATCTACTCCAAATCAAATTTAGCAAACATTATACAAATTCAATGATTGCTACAACAAATTCAGCGATGGCTACAACAACTTATTCAACCTGTTCTTCGCAGCAATTTGGATCCATTTCCTTAGATCTATTCACTGTGAGTTCATATTCTTTTTAGATCTGAATATTTAAATAGTAATCTTGATATGTATGTAAAAATTGGATCTTGAATCGTTGCCTAATCAGTTCTATTATGACATAACTATCAGATCTGCTTTTATATGTTCATACCGCCACCATGTAAAATCTTGTCATAATATGCCTATTCAGTTTATGCCTATTTCTATCAGCTTATTGTTGATTCGTTATTAAGCCTGTTCTCGATACTCTTCTCTCCCTCTTTTCCCTTTTTATTTTTATATAGCCCGGCTACCTTCGAGCCTAGGCCTAACGCTGAAAAGCGCGAACGTGCGAAATTGGAAATAATAGGGAAAGACATAATCTGGGGCATAATTGATATTTGAAAATATGGTTCTAAATTTAGGCATATATTTGGAAATATACAAATATGGGTTTGGGGACATATGTCTTGTTGGATAATATGAATTTAGGCATACGTTGGAAAATATAATTTAAGCATAAATTGGGACATGTGTAAGTACTGATTTGGGACATAAATTGGGACGTATGTGAATATGAATATGCGAATATGGATTCGGGTATAACTTGTATCGAAATGGGTGAATATGGACTAGGGAAATAAATTGGAAAATATATAGATTTGGGTTGGTGCATAACATATGTATATATATATGCCTTGACTTATAACTTGGGAAAAAGAGCATATGATGCATTAAAAGGTGAATTAAAAAGGGGTGTAATAGTTTATGATTTGAATAGTGAATCGGGCACATAATTAAATATGGGGATGAAGAGAAATAATCACCTATAATGGCATAGGTAGATTTGGATAAAAATGGAATGTCTAGTAATTACAATTAGGAATTGTAATTGCACTTAAGACACGAGGTTGGGTTGCATTAGTGGTGGAAGTCTGCCCGGACCCGACCGGCATATCCAGCAGCCACTAATGTTGAACCTAATGTGAGAGGTCTAAGTGTGCAAATACGAACTGGGCTAAGACACGAGGTTAGACCCAATTATGGAATAAGACTGCCCGAACCTAAGCGGCATATCCAGCATCCACACGTTGTAGGCCTAATGTGGGAGTTCTAGCCCGTTATAACCATAATTGGACATGGTAATGAATTGGACTACTTAACCTAATTTAATCCCTAAGGATTGTATGATTATGAAATTAAGTTAGGGTTAAGTAAAATTGGATGGGTAGTGGGTGGGTTAAGTAAAATAGAGGGGGGGGTGGGGGTAGGTAATATTTACATATAGACCCACGAACTTAACCCAATAAGGTTATGTAATTAAAGATACCTAGTGGTATGCATAACCGGTGGAAAATATAATAAAGTTATGTAATTAAAGACACCTTGTAGGGTAAGCATAACTTGTAGAAATGATAGAATTAGATATGCATAATAATATGTTAAGTAAACAACGATAAGTTGTAGTGATGGTGTAAATTGAATTTATGATTAAATGAGAAAGAGTGCGGAAAACTTGTAAAATAAATAAGTTATATTTAAATGGTAAATGATTGGGAAACATGTGAATTGAGATATCCTTAATAACATATTAAGGAGAACATGTTATTGTAATGATGTAACCAAGCTAGAATATAAAATAGATTGTGGATTACAGACCTTGGGCCACAATCTAGAGAATAACATGTTGTGGGCTTATTAATAAACTTAAATGGATTAGGTTATATGACTGAAATTAATAGGCAAAAGAAACTTGGTAAATTGTAATAAGAATTCAATATGAACAGGAATAACCAAGTTAAATTGGAACCGGGTGAGGTAAGGCAAGCGCGTAAAAGAATGTTTAGACATAGGGTATAACAACATATTAAAGAAAGGCGCTTGGACCGGTCCATACGTTTGAGGGGGAATAACCCAACGGGGTAGATCATCGAGGTGTTATAAGACACGAGGGGAGAACACATCCATTTGATTGTTATGACGGCTCCAAAGGACTGGAAGGGGAAACACGCGGCTTCTTGAAGTACGTACGGTGCTCCTAGTAGTCCTCTATGCGGTGACAAATGTCTTAGGTTGTACTCGTAGAGGTTGGGTCTACACATAACTACTAGGTGGGTGGGCCTTGACTGCAGATGTAGCTATGCAGTCAGTATGCTATGACCAGGTAACACCAGGGTGATTCGACGTTTGCCTCACAAGGAGGAAGAGAGGGTTATGACCAACAAGGATAGTAGATCGTCGGATATCCATCATCGACAGCCAGTGGGATGCGAAAAGACTAGAGCTAAACCCAAGATATCATTTCACCTTTTACTATCGAGGTACGGGGTTGAGGGTAGACGCCACATGGATGTTTAGATTGGTTGTATTAGGGGCGGTCGCTTAGCTCTTGTAGTCTTTACTAGTTGAGGGAAGGGCCATAGCTACCATGGAAAACAGACCCGAGGAATATCTGTATTTGAAGGCACTTAAAGGCGGCCTGTACAGGTATGGAAAAGCTCCCGGCCGATTTCCGTGTTTCTTGTTTAGCCCTTCCACGGAACTCGGTGCACATTAGAGGACGTGCAATTAAGGCATCAAGCTACAATTACAGTGCATATGTGGGATAGTCTAGATACATACATATCTTCTCCGGGTGATGTATCGTAGACTAGAGGGCATTATTCCGATAAGGAATCTGATTCGATCGATGGTGGCAGTCCGTACGCTTACGTAGCATAGTAATGACAGATATATGCGGAACGTAACATTGTTATACAGAGATCTGTACGTCACTCCGGCGTAGGATGAGGGACTGTGTTCGCTACGGTGGAGACTGTGCGAGTGGATTACCATGGGGTGTATCTCAATATTGAGAGATAGCTACATATGATGTATTAGGTGGATCCATGGGAAAGTAAATAGGTATGATGCGCGTATAAGTCTTGAGTGTTATTGGCCCAAGTAACCTAATAATCAAGAAAATGTAATGGAACAGTATTAGTAGGGATCATTCTATTTCTGATATACTAGTATCTGCACGATGCAGAGAAATGTATTTAAGAAGCGCAAAATATCCTGATTATCTTATCTTGCTCAGTTCACACTTTTTATTGTTACTGTTATCTTGTTCTTCCAGTTTTATATACCTGCCATGATACTTTTATTTATTTATATTTAAAAGTAACTGGACTCGCCAGACTTTATGTCTGACCATTTTTGTTTCCTCTACTCTCTCTTCTGTTTCCCCCTAGGTTCTCAGGGTGGAAGTGCTTAGAGTTGATTTGGATTCTTTCAGCTCAGCTTAGATTTTGGATATAGATGTACTGCTTTGACTTCTTGTCAACTCTCTTATGGCTTTGCAAGGGAAATATGGTTTTATGCTTTTGTACTATGATATTTTTGGCAGGACAGATTATTAATGTAATTAGTTACTTATGATGTAAACTCAGTGTTTGGAACCATGATGTTTTGATTTAAATAAAGTTTTTAATTCCGCTACTATTTTACATGTCTGTCTTGTGCTATTATGTTCTTATTTACCTATAACGCTTCACGAAACTTAATGCATTCCATTAGTGAGTGACATTAACGGACATGGGGTGTCACAAGGCAGGTCGTCACATATTTTCTACGACGACGCCAAGGCTCTGCCATTTTCTTTCTTCACCAAATCTTTTAGAAATTAGAATATTAGTTTTTAGGAATTCTAGTTCAAGGTTTAATAACAAAGACTGTAGATCTATGGTATAAGTATTCATATTTCTTTTTTTTTTGAAAACCGACCGGTTTTTAAAGTGGTCCGTAACACTTTTTATTGTAGTAAATAATAAAAACTTTTAAGTATAGGAGATAGACATTTTGTCTAACTACTACAATAAGGTTTTTATAGTGACCCGTCCACTAAATGTCATACAACTCTTTCTCACCATCAGATGAGGAAAGACTGTGAGATCTAGAAGACACTAGACTGGTAACCTGTAAGTAGCCTAAGAAGATGGAAACAAAGTTAGGTAAATATCTCGAGTAGTCTTTGTTATAAGTATATTTCATGTCCCAACTCCCATCTTCCTAAATTACCTTATTCGCATTGCTAAAATCGTCATTTTCATGCAAAACAAGATCGGTACCATTATCATAATAGTGTAGCATTCTATGCTCCCTCTCAAACATGCTAACAGACATAAAGAAATTTTCACGGATTAAGTTATAACGCATATTTGAAGGTCTGTGGATCCAAGCCAACTCGAAAGAGTTCCACACAATATCACGAGAAGGTTCTACAATTGGCATAGAAATAGGAATAGTTACCAGTGTGGGTACCACCTCTGGAACAACTAAAAGAGCTTGGGCGGGCACAATATCAGAACGGGTACTGGACTGCGCGACTTTCTGGTTCCATTTTCTAATTGGATGCTTGGGAAGTAGGATTTTGGGAGGTAAGGGGAGAGGATCACAAGAGGAGGAGCGCTTGCAAGTTTTCTTTGTATGAACAAAGAATTGACATTCAACACATATATCAGGCTTCCAACTATAGAAAACATCAATGACAATTATACGACTTTCAATAATTACCTCAATCGTTGAGGGAAGAAGGTTCCCGGGAGTTATCTCGATAAGGGACCTAACATAAGAAAGTTTCCTTCTAGCTACAATAATAGCATCAAAACATTTCAATTTTCCAATGTGGCAAGCCAGCCAATTCAATCCCAGGAGAGATTGCAAAAAAGAAGGTACGTGACAAAACTAAACCCAAACGGGGACAGAGAATACTTGCTCTCGTGCTGAGTCAACAGAGGGGCACCATGAAGTAATAATGGAAGATATTTCGGCAAGAATATATGGTTAAGACTCCATAACTCTCTTTCTCTCTTCAAGGTTAGAGAACCTAAGGTAGAACATATCATCAACATATGTCACACATAGTTCTCCTCTAATTTACCATACTCGACACACTTGGTCATATACATCAATCTCAGTAGAAGTTGTCTCGAGAAAAATCCCACCAAACAGTCTGACCAAAAGTCTATACCAGCTTGCACGATAATATCCGGTAGCTCCATTGGAGATTTATCAATTTCAAAATGTATAGTAGTGAATTCTCTAGCAATACGTAGCAATTTATCAAACAGAGAAACCCACGCTGGCGGCTTTGGAGTTGCTAAGTGAACCGGAAGAGAACCATTACTGCCAGACTTAACAATACAGGCATTACTGTCATCCAACGCTCGCATATTAACATTTTCAACCAATTTTTCAACTACATTAATAATTTCATCAACATTACTAGTCGTAGTTTCAGGTGTTGCCCTAATGCTGAGGCTTGACACAATAGTGGTTGAAGCCAATAAGGTAGTTAGTGGTGAAAGCCTAATTTCTGAAGCTTTAATACCCGAGGGAATACCAATAGCACTTTCTGAAATGGTTTGATTAACTTCGCTGAATATTACCAAATTTGGGGATGAAATCCAATGGTCTAGGTTTCTAGAACCAAGAGAAGGTTTGGAAACGAGAAGAGGTCTAGGTCGCATAGTTGGAGATGTCGCTAGAATGGGGAGAGGAGGAAAGTTCACAAGACAGTCGACCCGGGGAGGAGCTGATGAATTAGAGTTCGTATGGAGAAGGCTCGACCCGAGCGAGTCAAAGAAGGATCTCGTAGGGAAGAGGAAGAAGACAACATGAGGCGGCAGACGATGGGAGGAGGATGGCGAATCGGGCGAAATGGACAGAGGTGAAAGGACGAAGATGTGATTTGGGGATTAACTGAAGACAAAATCGATTGCCATTAAGAAGAGTTTATTCGACGTTATTAGTGCTTATATTTCTTGTCAACGTGAGGTAAATCCTGCGAATTTGAATTATTTAGTTTTCTTTCCTTCTTCTTTTAGCCTAAGATTTCTAAATCCTTGGTTATCTTAATATTAAATTCAATTTGAAAGACTATGGAATAGCATATCTGAATCAGATTCAAGGATTAGAAAGCAGTAAGTGAGTGGATTTAAAATTATACCTTTTGGTAATGATATATTTATCGTTTACATTCCCCGTAATTCTTAACATGATAAATAATTGGAATTTGTGGTAATTACGATGTAATCGATTTCTAAGTACGTTAAGAATATTGTTGTTGTACAAATCTATTCTCTTCTATTCGGATTAAGAATTATTATAATACTGAAATAGTGGAATTTACAGTAAACATGAATATGGATTATTATTTAATGTCAAATTGGACAAGTTGTAAACATAATTATAGTGAAATTAGGGATAATGGAAATAGAATTGGTATGCCTAACTTTATATGGAAAATTTTATAGTAATTGAAAATGGTATATGAAAAACAGGAATTTAACTTCTAACTCATAAAAAGGGCAAATTTGTAGCGAACTGAGTTAGTTGGATTTGAGAAAAATGAATACATTTCCATAATGGAAAAATTACTGTAAACATAGTTGTAAGAAAAGAAATAAAAAAGGATTAGTGTGAAATATGGATTCTTATACTGTATTGCACACTAATCAAATAAAATATATATGTATGCCCATGGTGAAAATAAAAGAAATAACCTGCAACTACGGATTTTGATTGATGTGCATTATGAAAATGGATCTTTACATTTTTCCACTAACCAATGTAATGAGATATTTGAAAAAATTTCCTGAAGTAATGAGAATATACAAACGGTAAATAAATGAATGTTGTAAAAGTTTGGTTAATGTTAAGGAACCTTGGGAAAATGTGATGAACGAGGAATATGACGTATTATAATTAATTATATGAATGAGAATGTAATATGATGGGTAGGCTTTTCCTAGGGCAAGTGGAACTATAACATGGATTATAATAATTGAAAAGATATGTAACGACACGGATTTCGCCCGGACCTAATCGATCGCTAAACCGACCAAGACCGTTCGAATCCCGCATACGCTAACTTTGGGTATACAACACATCAGAACAAATAACAGAAGACTTCAATAAACATCATAATAATGTTACATCAGAGTACAGAATATCAGAGTATATCGATAATAATACACAGCGGAAGATAAATTTACATAAATGTAAAACAGTGCACAGCGGAAATATAAACTACACAGCGGAAGACTGTAAATGCCTGGACACAGCTTAAAGCTTCAATCCGGAATCCTGCTCAATACATCTGCAAAATAAAACTACTCGACTGCCCGTGTGGAAAATAGGGGCACCCGAGTTCGCAAGGGAAAAGCAAACTACAGGTCAGTCATGGGACTGGTGTGAGAACTCAAAAACAGTTGTTAAACTTGTTTAAAAATAAGGCAAATCACGGGACCACGCCACTTTCGCGGAACGGGTTTACCTCCATGAAAGCCAGTGTATAAGCAACAATCAATATAGATATATGGATCTACTATGCATCACACAACATGCAATATCCCAATCTACCCACTTAGATTAATCACAACACTTAGATTTTCCAAATCCAATTCAATTTACAGAAATTATTCCTTTGGATTTTATTCCCGATTTCTTATTTCAAATCATTTGAAATACATATCTAACTTTCTATATCAAAGTAGATTTCACTTCGGGATCTCAAATCAAATCATTTGGAAATGTGAATTCCAAAACATAACAATGCATACAAACAAGTATGCAACCAAATATCGTGCTCCCCATCGACAAGGCAAAGGGTACGCACCTCGCAACTCGATATATATATGTGCACCTACCCCACATAGGAGTAGGCTACACCGACGATGCACCTCCCACTCATGGAGAGCATACACCGCCCTCTCACCCATACTTTTAGTCTCAGGGTTACCCGAATCTTTAGCCACATACTAAATCATTTCATATCCCGAAGTAGGGAAAATCATTTCACAACATAATAATCACAATGTAACATATAATACATTTTCTAAATCACTTTAGAAATCATCGGGTTTTGGGCCTCGAAATCCTTTCTGTTTTATAAAACATTTTTATAAAACATTCCCTGTCCAAAATCGGGAATACGTTTCTTTTCGCTTTAAGAAAAATATCATTTCACAATCATTCATTAAATTTGAAATGAACACAATATCGCTAAACACCTTATCGTTAAATCGTGAAGTGTTTCACAAGGCGTTAGCACACAGATATTTTCAACCCAACCCAATGCTAAATGTAAAAGCATATTCTGCTCATAAACTGGTCGAGCACAATCCAAACCATCAATCAATCAAATTTGACATTAAATATAAGGTTTTAAATAGAGAGAGTAATGACTTATATTTAACATCAAATCCTGAAACCAACAGATATCATATCGGGAATAACGATATCGATATCTTCCAAATTCCCATCACGATATCTGTATAATCACGGAATCCAATATCGAAAATATCCAAAGATAATTTCAATTCAAATCTAATCCAATTTATTTATTTATAACCATTGGATTATTTTTCTAGTTAATAACTAGTTCATTTCGATAAAAATCTATTTTTATCTTTTCAAATATGGAGTTTTTCATCCCAATTCTTCCCAAATCATTTCTTATGATTTTACACAAATTATTACTATTTTTAATAATTTTATCAAGGCCTGTACGGTCGATTTCCATCAATGGCCATCGAACTGCACTTACAGCGACTTTTTCAAATTTGATTTGGACGTAATTCCAAATCCAACCGTTAGATTTCCAATTTCTAATATTCCTTAGAAAGCTCTTTTCGATACGAACCCAACGGTTCTGATTTCAGGAGAATCCGACGGTCGGATCTCCCGTACTGTCCGTTCGAAGTCAATGGTCGAAATTCGCGAACTGCCGCAGCGCGGCGCGTTCTATTCAGGCCATTTATTATATATATAATATATATAATATATATTTCGTCGATTTCTATTTAAAACGAATTATATAAATAGTTTTTGAATTCGTTTCAAAAACATTTTCAACTTCCTTTTCAATTCAAATCACAATTGAATTCTTCTTTATAGATTCGTTTTAAAATTCATTTCTATTCAATTCAAATTTCAATTCAATTTGAATTCGTTTTCAATTCAATTCATTTCGAATTCGTTTTCTATTCAATTCAATTCGAATTCGTTTTCTATTCAATTCAATTCGAATTCGTTTTCTATTCAATTCAATTCGAATTCATTTTCTATATATATATTCATTTTCAATATATTCGATACTTTCACTTTCAATATATTCAATATTTTCACTTTCAATATATTCGATATTTTCACTTTCAATATATTCGATATTTTCACTTTCAATATATATATTATTTTCACTTTCAATATATTCGATATTTTCACTTTCAATATATTCGATATTTTCACTTTCGATATATATAATATTTTCACTTTCGATATATATAATATTTTCACTTTCGATATATATAGTTCATTTCACCAAACCATTCAAACCAAACCATATAGTCTAACTAATTTGCAATCAAACAAACAAGTCCATGGTCTGTGGACGATTGTGTCGGGTGCTACTAAGCACTGTCTACATCCTAGTATATATATATATATAACTAGAAAAAGAAAATTTAGAGTGAGGAGTTCTCACCAATAGCTATCCAATAACACAACTCTTCCTTTATGGAAATCTTCGTCTATTTCGTCTTCTTGTCGCTTTCGTTTCCCGTATTCTCTACATAAGTAAAAATCGAATTTTTACTATGTTAATCAATATATAAAGATTATATTTTAGAAACAAAGATTATATTTTTAATATTCCTATGATGTAAAAATTATATTTTTATTATTTTAAAAATATAAGAATCATATCTTACTTCTTCTACTTAACAAAAATTCTGTCTTTTCTATTTTTAAAAATATGATCTTTATTTTTGCAAGTTCAAATCTTTTTCTTTTAAAAGATTCAACTTTTTTAATTTCAAAGTTTAAACCCCTTTTTTTCTATTTTAAACGATAAAACCTTTTCTATTTCAAAAGATAAAACCTTTTCTATTTCAAAAGATAAAACCTTTTCTATTTCAAAAGATAAAACCTTTTCTATTTCAAAAGATAAAACCTTTTTTCTTTTATCTTTTTGAAAATGCAGTTTTTATATTTTTTCCAAAATGCAGTTTTTTTCTTCTTTTTTTTAAAAATGCAGTTTTTAAAATCTTTTAAAAACAGTTTTTATTCTTCTTATCAAATCAGTTTTTCTTTTAAAATTCTGTTTTAAAAATTCTTTTTTAAAAATTTCTGTTTTTAAAATTCTTTTTAAAAATTTCTGTTTTAAAAATCTTTTTAAAAATTTCTGCTTTTAAAACTAAAAAAAACAGTTTATAAAACTAGAAAAAAAAATACAGTAATTAACTATAAATCAGTTTCATAAAACAAAAATAAAAATAAAATAAATTAAATGCTTACCGTGGTATGCGAAGGGGAGGAGGGAAGTCGAGGGCGGCTCAGGCGGCGTTCGGAGGTGTCGGTGGCGTCGCGACAGGGTGCGGAGGCTTCGGGTTGCTGCTTCGATGTCTGGAGGGAGGAGACTGAACGGGGGTCGTGCGGTGGGAGGAGGAGGTTGGTCGGCGGTGGGGCTTCGGCGAAGGGTTCGGCGGCGGCTTCGAAGGTCAGGCGGCGCGATTTAGTTTCTAGGGTTTTCCTTTTTTTTTTTCACTTTCTGATTAATGATCGGGGGGGGGGGGGGGGGCCAAGGCAGAAGAAAAGGGGAGGGAATTCTTTTTTTTTATTATTATTATTTAATTATTAAATTTTTGCCAAAGGGTTGACTTTTACTTATGACCTCGAAACGAGGCCCACCGCCTGTCGTCCATAGCGTTTTACCCCCATTCCGAACACAATGGGATATGTATCACAAGCTGATTCGATTGTTACAATCAGTTTCCTTTTGAATTTTCATTTAAATCACTATATTGAATTTTAAACGTACATTTCAAATTACTGGGGTCACATACTAACTAGAAAAATTCCAGAAAAATATTTTCTAGCTTCGTATTGACGATACGGTCCTAACAAAACTAGTTTCGTCGAATTCTGAGGCCGTTTGAAAAATGGCCAATTTCCAGTCGATTAAAATCAACTTAAACTGGTCAAACGCGTTTTCCTTTGCCACGCTCACATATTGATTCGAAAAATTACGAAATTTGGAATCTAGTAATAATTCGACATCACGGACCCAACAAAAGTGGTTTCGTCGAAATCCGAGGTCGTTTGCAAAATGCTATTTTTAAGGGCCTTATATTATATTAAAATATATATAAATTCCACAGCGACTATTTCTAAATTTCAACTGGACATATCTCATCATTTATAAAGTGAAATCTCAGTTTCTCAACTCCGTTGGAAAGATATTCACTATTAGATTCCATTATTTTTGGTTTCACTAAAATCCGGATTGTTTTGCACCCGGTACATTCAATTGAAGTTTGAAATCGAATTATCGAACTACCGCGCCATTTTCAATTCCTTTTATAATTATATATAAATATTTATATTCTAACGACGACGCGTATAATATATACGTTCGAATTCTATTCAAAATAAATTTCCGTCGATATTATTTAAAATAATCTATTTTAAATATTCAAAATTCGCTAAAATTGCCAAAATAAAAATTTTAAACTGGCCCAGATTTTCGGGTTGTTACAAGATAACTTATTAATAAACCTTAGTTAAGGAAACTAAGTTAAAAAGTAAACCCACAACACTGGTTGTGATAACAGTGCAAGATAATATTATGATTAAATAAGAAGGAATAAAGTAGGCTTATTATTAGTAGACTTATAATTAGAAGTATTAAGTCTAATAAAAATAATAAGCGGAAGTCCGCTTCAGAGGCATATGGCTGGATAAAGAAAGTAAGCAGCCAATGGTGAGCTAATGAACCAAGTAACTTGAATAAAAAGCTAATATATGAATAATCAAGTTAAGTAGTAGTATGATAAGGTAAAGCAGACGTGTGATTAAAAGATTAGATGTAGGGTCTAATAACACGATGGTGTGATGCGCTTAGACCAGTCTGTACGTACAAGGTAAAGAACCCAAAAGGGGTAGATCATTGTGGTGTCTGGAGACACGAGAGGAGCACGTTCAACTGATTATTCTACGGGACTGGAAGGAAACACGTTGCTTCTACGGGACGTGGTAGGGTATTCCGTGGTGGTCCTCTGTACGGTACGTGCTCAAGCCATACACGCAGGGGTTTGGTCTGTACGTTACCATCCACTAAGTATACTTTGACTGCAACTGTGATATGACAGTTAGAAGGTTTTGGTGGATGGCATTGGGTGATTCGGTGGTTTTCCTCGGGAGAGGTTGGTCAAGACAAAATTAAGGATAGTAATCGTCGAATACCTGTCATTAGCAGTCAGTGTGATGTGAAAAGACTAGAGCTAAACCTACAGACCTTCGATCTTTCACTATCGAGACATTAGTTTTAGGACACACCAAATTGAATGTTAGAATGGTTGATAGGGGTACGTCACTTGTCTCTTGAAGAAGTCTTTCATTCGTTGAGTGAGGGGCTAGGGTGAGGCCATAGCTACGTGAAAAGACAAACCATATGTGAATATCTATATTGTAGGCTTAATGAAGCGTTCCTTTACAGATATTGAAAGCCCATGACCGAGTTTTGTGCACTGGATGCGACACTATTACGGGACTCGGGTTATAGTAAGTAGTACATTCGTGTGAGGGTCTAAAAACACACACTGTGTGGTGTATCATAGACATTAGGGCATTACCCCGTGTTGAGACGTGATTCAACCGAGGAATTCTGATATGATGATTTGTACGCTTACATGGCATAGCATGGTAGTTCTGTGTGATTACGTGGCGTAACGATATAAATTTCCGTATGCAGTTTAGCATAAGATGGAGGCTGTATACGCTTCTGTGGCATGACGATGAAACCGTACGAGGAGGGTTCTATGGGTACTACCTTGGTATGTTGGGTATAGCCACATATATACTACATTAGGTTTAATCTACTAAGGAGTATATGAGTACGACGTGAGTGCAGAGCCTTGAGTGTTATTAACTCAAATAACCTAATAATTAAGAAAACATAACTGAACGGTATATGTAGGGTTACTTCAAAATGTACAATTTGTCCATTCACCAAAACATTGCGTTATAACCCTGCCCTCATGACATACTCGCAGGTTAGGTTTATGGCAGAGATATGGTAGCCTTTGTACACTTGCTAGACAGTGTTATTATTTCAATAAGGTTATACTTGATTATTATATTTTATCCATTCTGCCGTGAGATGTTTTATCGAGCTCTTCCAGATAAGCGAACTCGAGCTTAGATAGATTGAGAATTTTGAAGAAAAAAATCGGTGTGATGTTACATCTGGTACCAGAGCTCAAGCTCAGGATTCCTAATTATAGATAGTGAGTGAAAATATTTGTATTTTTAGAAATATAAATATATTATATATACACACCTAAATCCATAAAGGAACCCATTAAATAGGAAGAACGATCTATGGAAAGAGTTGGGATAGCAGTTACGTACACTAAAAGAAGGGTTATGAAAATCGGGGACCCTTAGGTGGTTTGGGTAGAAAGTGTACAATGAGTTTTGTAATGGAAAGAGATGGATAACATATGTTAGTTTCTGAAATATTAGTATTTCGGATTAGTGGGTTTGGCAGTTGAACCTTATAAATTAGAAAAGAGTAAAAAAGAAAATGGATTAAGAATATATATATACATATATCCATGTATGTATGTGTGTGTGTGTGTATATATATATATATATATATATATAAGAGAAGTGACTTTATGGGAATATTTAGGAAAGTCTATGTAAGTGAGGAATCCTCTTTGGGTCTTGCCCGTTATTAAATTTTAAGAACTTGAAATTTCAAAAGCTTTTGGATGATAATTTATGGTGTTTTCAAGTTTTGACCTCAAAGTTTTATAATGTTTACTAGTTAAATTGTGTAGAAACAATTCTTAAAACAAATAGATGTATTTCTGATGTTTGAAAATAATAATTAAGAAACATATTTGAAATGTACATATTGAGTTTTGAAAAAAGGGTATATTTTGGAAATGGTGCTTTCTTATGAAACTTTTATCTCAAATGAATTCTTTCAGAAAAATATATACAGTATGGAGAATGTATGGCTTGCTAATCTTTAAGCTATAAGTATGAAAGAATCAAATAACAAAACATAGAAAAGATTTCATTTTGTCAAAAAACTAAAATTTCTAGTAAGATTTTTTTGACAATATCTATTCTTTTCACAATTGATTTGACATAAACTATGGTGAGTGGAAAAAATAAGTTTTTAAAAATTTAGAATAGAGCAGATGTTTGGGATAAGTTTAGAAATTAACACCTAGTTATAAGTAGTTGAACTAGCGTAGTAAATATGAGATGTTGTGAAATTAATTGAGAAATAGTTGTCCTTGTCTACTCCAGTTTTTGTGATTTGAAAAAAAAATTGTGTTTTTTTATGAGATGTCAATTTTATGGTCTGGAAAAAGTAAGTTTTAATGAAGAAAAAAAAGTTTTGAAGCGTTTAAATTTTTAAAAAAAGTGACAATGTCAAACCATGTTTTTTAAATCATTGAGTAGGTAAAGATTAGTACCTAGGAAAGACGGAGAATATTTTTAAGGCTATAAGGTAGATAGCAAAAATTATTTTGGAATAGTAGTAAATTCACGTAGAGTGCGTAATTACTATAGAGCCTAGGTTGTTGCTTGAGAAAGACAGTTAGTACACAACAAAGGCTAGTTGTGACAAGTAGATGGTAGAGGGAAAACTAATTGGTTAGATCATGTGGTTTGGACTTTTCTTTGTTAGCAGTGACATGGTCCTAAGATTCTTAGCCCTTGCTAGAAGCTATGTAGTGTGCTTGTTTTCCTATTTTAGTTTTGAGAAAATTAGAAGGTTTATTTGAAATTCAGCTTAGGTCAGTAGATTAAGTTAAATAAGCTAAGGAAAAAGTAATGACATAACTAAAAGAATACAACAAGTCCAAATAAAGTAACAAATATGACAATCGATAGAAATAGAGAATTGCGAGAAATAAAAAAATAGATTTTTCCGAAGTAAGTTAGAAAAAAATTATAACAAAGAAAATTTTCTTATGTAAACGGTGCTTGGATAGAAAGAAAGAGAATCTATATATAATTGTTACGTAAAATCTAAGCACAGATAGAAAAAGTACATTAAATTAAAACAGAAGATGTGAAGTTTTCCGTCTTCCAAACGTCTGGTGCACAAAAGAAAATCAAGCATACTTTTGTGTTGGACGTTTGAAAGACGTGTTACTATGGTCTCGAGTTTTATTCCAAACCTGGACTAGATGTTTGAATAATGATACAGACGACTGACCTAAGGTTTGGGAATTAATCTTGAATTAAGTTGGGTGTCTGAACCAAATTCCCAAAAGTCTAACCCAACTATAACTGTCCTTTTTGAAAAGACACTTCTTTTCTTCTTTCTCCCTCGCATCTCAGCATAAGCAGTTGCAGCCATCAATCAGTATAGAACACTTCTAGACTCGTTACTCATGATGGAAACCATTAAACATCTATTTAATTATATTAAATTCCAAATACTAGGTATCAAATTTAGGGTTGTTAATGAGTATCCGAAAAATCTGATATCCGTCCGCATTCGTATCTGAAAATACGGAATATATCCGTTATCCGAGGATCGGATGTGGATATCCAATATCCGAAAATCTTCTGGGTACGGATATGGTTATACTGGTATCCATATCAGAAAACTATCTGTTCGATTTTATGATGCGTGTGAGTGTATGTGTGTAAATATTATATATAATATTTGATTTACACCTAAGCTTAAATTAATATATAAATTTCTTTAAAACAGATAAATTAATCTCAACTATTTGACATAAATGTTATTTGACTATAAATGAATGTTGTATTTGGTATTATGCAACATTTTAAATCATATACTCCTTAATTTATGTTCTGGTATGGTTTTAATCAAGACATAATTGTGTGTATGCTTCTATGATTTACGTTTTGTTTTATTTTAGTCTTAAGGTGGTGTTTTTCACATTTTGAACAATTTATCTCTTAAAATATTTGTTGTATGAATTTATTCGATCGATGTCTTGCTTGAATTTTTAATTAGATGTATTCATCTTTTCAAAAAATACTGTATGAACAAAATTTGGATGTGAGTGATGTATTGGTAATCTTTTACTATTTTATTTTCGGTTATTTTTTTGGATTTTTCGAATAACCACATCCAATGCACATTTTTAAGTTTCGAAAACAGATATTTTTCAGATTTTTTTTTGGATATTTTTGGATAATCGCCAATGTACATTTTTAAGTTTCGGATACAGATATATTCGAAAGGCAGATACAGATATCTTCGGATGTCCAAAAACATCCGCGGATACAGATTTGGATATTCTTAAGCGGATATCAGATACGGATTTTCATTTTCGGATACGGATTCGGATACAGCACTATCCATATCCGACTACATCCGTTTACAGCCCTAATCAAATTTTCTTTCTAAATATGCTTTTTTCCTGAATTTTCAAGTGCTCTCGGAAACACTAATACTCACTTATACTTACTACTTTCACCAAAATCCTTTACCTTTCGTCTTTATTCATTCACAATTTATTTTAGGAGTAGTTGTAGGAATAATTGTGCCCAAAAACAAAATCAACATTATAGAATATAAAGCTGTCAAGAAAAACAATTTGTATAAGTCTATTCCTAGACATGTTTTAGCTAGTGTCAGGCCCAAGAGGAGCTTTGAGACTAAAGGTAGAATGGAAAGTTCATAGCAGTATAAAAACTCTAGTGTGATCGCTTTTAACTTTTTATTTACTTCTCTACAATATTACTATTTTACAGTTTTTATCATGACATATTCAAGCTTTAGTCGATCCCTGTAGGTATTTTCATATTTGGCACATCTCTTTCTTTTATACGCACATATTTATTCCTTATCATTTTAAACATAAAACTTTTGTTGAATTTGAACCTGATAATATATGAAATCCACATACAACAATATAGTTTTCAATAAATTAAAATACTGCTAAAGTCCAAAAAGTTCTATTGACTTTATATCCAATCTCATCTATCAATACATAATAAAATGAAATTCCACTTTATTATGCTTCAATTAACTAATCTAACACTAATATGATAGTTACAACCATTTCAGAAATACAAAATCAAATCTAGTCGTTTCTCTTCCGTAATTATCAATACAACTCTATAGGAAAGTTAGCATTCTTCAACATTTCATATGGGTGAATTCATTTGCAATTTTAATTCAATTCTCTAGCATATATGATTAATTTGTAATGATGTAATCTAATATCATATATAATATATAATATTCTCGCTTACCTTTAATTTGCATTTTCAAATCTCTATATCTAATCCAAATTAGCATGTGACTCATACTGCTTATTTAGATCCACAATAACATTTATATAGATCTTATTAGAAATTGGATTAGGGAAAAAGGATTTTGATTTATCAATTAGAACTAGATCTAGAATTTACCCTTGATGCAACAACTTGAGTTAAATCTATTTCATGTCCTCTATACTTTTCTGATTTTCCCCATGTGTATTTAGAAATTTTTAGGAGAAAAGTGGAAGAATTTTTGCAATTATTAGAAAAATGATGTGTTAGAAGTAAAGCCCTAGTTCATAATTTATAGGGATTCAAACCAGCACTAATTGTCGAATGATACCGAGTAAGATCGAGATCACGTGGCCTAACATTACAATGGCCACCAAAAGAAAGCAGGTCAAGCAATTGCCTATGATTCACATTCTGTAATAAACCAGGATTTTCAATATTTAAATTTTAGAGTTAATTTAATTTAATGTTGAAAATTTATGTTTATACATGATTATTAATTTAGAATTTAGAATTTAGAATTTTGTTTTGAAATTTAACTTATATTAAGAAATTTATTTATAATTTGAGGTTTGGTCTATTTTTAACTTGGTCTTGAACTTATTTGCAAATCTAATTTAAAATTTTATATTGGAATTTAATAGTTTTTTAATTTTTTTCAACAATATTAATATTTTAAAACTAATTAAATATATCGTTTGATAAATTTTAAATTTGATTTTTCCTTTTCACTTGAGAATGTATTTAAATTTATTTAGAATTGAATTTAACAAGTATAAATGCCTATTATTATTTGTAAATATACCAGTATGGGGTATATACTTATTATGGTAGCCATACTTGGAAAAAAATATTGGTTACATTGGGTTTGCCACTTGTTAAATTTGTGCTGAAATGTTGAATCATACCTGTTATTTTGTTAATGTTTCACTAGGACTGTCAATGCGTCGTGTCCGGTCGGGTTCGGCTCGGGTTCGGATTGATTTATAAATGGGTCGGGTCAACCCGTTTATTAAACATGTCATATTTTCCCAACCCTAACCCGACCTGTTTATAAACGGGTTGGCCCGACCCGCGTAACCCGTTTAACTAAATGGGCCGTATCGGGTTGTGTTGGGTCGGGTTTACCTGTTTGACCCATTGATAGATATTGCCTACTAATATAAGCAACAAACGAGCCTAATCACCAACATGCACACTGTTATATAATCACCAATATGCAACAAGTTGCAAAGTCAACAACAGACAACACATGCATAAAGCATGAAATCACCATATCCAAAAGTCAATTTCTATACATAAGTATATATTCCCATACTGCATAAATTAAAGACTACGAGTATGGAAGAGATACAGTTGTTATAAGTAAAATCTAACTAACATCATACAAGAATAAATTAGTAAAATATAACAGCTTACATATACGAGCGTACTGATTACCACATACATAAAAGATTAACACTAATAGTATACATAAAAGACTAACAGTATGGAAGAGATACAACATATAATCGGGTTTGGCGGGTCAAAATCGGGTTAACGGGTCAACCTTAAACCCACCCGTTTATAAACGGGTCAAATTCGGGTTGACTCGAAAATGACCTGCTAACTAAATGGGTCTGGTTAACCTGCTAATTTCCGTGCGGGTTTCGGGTCGGGTCACGGGTCGTGTAGAAAATTGGCAGCCCTATGTTTCACCGCGTGTCCCCTTGTTATCGCCTGTCACCTTTACCTTTCTTCTATATTTTTTCCACTTCTTCATTTGTTCCGCCACTAGTTTTATCCCTAAATTTATTTCCTCCAAATCATTTTCCCCCAAATCGTTTCTCCTAATCCTCTGAAAAAATCCTGCCGACAACTAAATCCGTTTGCTCCTCTGCTCCACTCCATCATCCTCTGGTCACCACTCACCAATGCCGCATCTACCGCCACCGAAGTCGACCCATTTTTCCCGGTCCAAAGCCGAAGTCCTCAACTCTGGGACGAAGTCTTCTGCCTTGAAAACCAACTGCTCGCAACCCCAAACCGTACAAAGTAGTTGTCTCACAACCACCATGACCAAAGTTGTTGGCTACGCTCCGATTTCCGCCGCTTCCTATTTCACCACCATTGACCTGAGCCGTTGTTTTAGTAACCGTCATCTGCAACCTGTGCCGCAAGCTTTCCCCAAGTCCTCCCAAGTTCACCAGTTGTTAATCCCGCCCGTTGATCACCACATGTAGCAAAGTTGCTACTGTCTGCTTCTGATTCGACGACGCAAAGTAAGTCCACCTTACGATTAAACTCATTTTCAAGTCTTTAACTTTAGCGTAACACGGGTCTAAAATAGGAATTCAAATTGATTGGGGATTAACTGTAAGTTGAAAACGTTACTACATCATTTTTCTCCTGATTCCCTGTCCTTGGCTATATTTGTATCTGCATCTTATTTATTTATTGTATGTTCTTAAGCTTAGCACCATACGTGGGTTGAATGTCTTATTCATTGATTTCAGTTGCATTCTTATACACATAGTTACCAAATATGTATCATCTGGAAATTGCATTTTATGACTTGCTGTCGAAATATGAAATAACCAATATTGATATTTAAAAACCTGCTACCCTTCTGATGTGTTATTTTAGACCATGCTCTGCCTGCATTATTGTTACTTGTGTTTTACTTGTTCGTTTTCATGTTGGAAACTATATGCATATATGTAGGTGATTTTATTTGAAGTAGCTAGAGCATGTAACTTCCACTTTGTGAAATTGGCTATGCCTCACTACTACACTTTCTATCCATTGTTGACCAAAAACTAGTGTTTAGACACAATTTTATATGGTCATGCTACGTGTGATCTGCCATTTTACTTTGAGATTTAGGATGGATTTATATTGCATGCCTTTCATGTCCTTACAACTCCTATGTTAGTTCTGATCTCGTTGCCTTTGAATAAATGTGTCACACATGCATTGAGTCAATTTATTTAATTTACACTCATTAATTCAATCAGGTTAATTGCAGGCCTTAGTTCAGTTTGATTCGTTATCTACTTGCATTGGTCAAATTCCGTTTATTGAATGTATTTAACTCAATTCGTTTTGCATGCATTGTTCATTTTATATAAAGCTGTTGTGTTATCTTTAGATGCATGCACTTTACCTCGTCTTGTTAGCACGCTTCTCAAGCATGCATGGAATTTAATTTGTATGCTGCATCCTAAATTACTATCCCCCTCGTCACTAGTTGCTTCCACCTAGACTATTTGGTACTTGTAAGTACCTTGATCCATTGTAGTAAAGGTGTCTCGACAATTCACGGATTTTGCTCATTTTTTTCATAACTCGTTAGGACTAGAACTACTTATATTTATGCATTTATGTTGAAGCGACTGACATGAAATAATTTTAATCCTGACTGGGGTGTTTTATGTTTTATGTTTTTGAATGGAACACTCGGATCAGGTCCTAAGTGTTACAGATTTAAAGATTCAGCTTGCAAACTGAAGAGGAATGTGAAGACGTATTTGTGCGCGCAGGGACCGGCTGGAAAAGTAAACATTAATTTTAAAAATCGATGTATACATTGTATATTCTTCCATTGTAAAATATTTTGTTAACTCTTATATTTGTATAACAAAAATTTCAGTTGTGAGATATTGTATCTTATTCTATGTCTACGATTCTGTGTGTTATTCGGATTAAAACCTGTAAGCTAATAACGATTCGCCGTTTTGAGCGTTCTAAGATGGTATAGTTAACGACTTGGAGACGTTAAAAATAGCGGGTCGTTGCAGTTGGTATCGGAGCATTGGTTTGACAAAGCCTAGCTTATCGGGTTTAAAAACTCATTAGAGATAGAGTAGCAATACTCTAGAATGAGTGGAATTAACACAAGAATCACCGTCGAGAGAGCGTATTTTGAAATATAAATTATTTTGAAATTAAATAAATCGTTTTAAGAGTGTAATTGTTTTGAAATATTTGTAAATATTAGTTGATTTGAAAAGTAAGGTATTTCGGTTTTTAAGGTACTTTGAATATAAACTTATTTGAAAAATATTTTGAAATTGAAAATAAATAATTTTGAAATTAATTTGAAGAAATAAAGTATTGTAAAATATAAATTAATTTGGAAATGTAAATACTTTGAAATTTAAATTATTTTGAAACCAATATTTTATTAGAGTATTACAGAGGAAGCGTAAAGGCATATAAAAGTAGTTGGAAACTAAAAGGAACTTAAAACATAACGTATTTTGAAAAAAAAAGTATATGGAATTCTAAAGTGTTTTGAAACATAATTTATTCTGAAAAATAGAGTAATATGAAATATTAATAAATTTGGAATTGGAGTGTTGTAAATATAAATTAATTGAATACAATGTATGTTGCGACTTTGAAACTATATAATAAGAAATAGTTTGAAATCAATTTGAGTATTAAATCGATTGAAACCAAATAATTTTGGGAAATAAATGAGACTTAAATAAATTTGGAGATTATATAAAATATCACTCGAATAGAGCAAAGGATTTGGCTTGCATAAGTAAGATTGTGTTTGTAAATTATTTGAAATATAACATATGCGTAATAATTGATTAGATATTTAATTTGAATCAAGTATATATGTAAATTGCTTAGTAATATAAATATGTGTACCAATAATACATTCGATATTTAACTTGAAATGAGAGAATAAATTATTTTGAACCTAACTTATTTTGGAATTGAAAGCCCTTTTGAAGTCCCCACTCTTTGAATGTGTATGCTTGATAGCTTTCATTTCAATAGGGTTCCTCAACTTTCGTTGCAAATCTGTTCTAGATTTAACCAAGGAAATATATTGGAAGTTATAAATTTGTATAAATTGGTTTCCTTCTTTGATTATCGTATACTTATATATTAAAAAGTGATAGCAAATAGTCGATAAATAAATTGAAAATGTTAAATCACTGAAAGAATATGAAAGGTATATTAATTGAGTTAGTTGACTTAAAAAGAATTGTTCGACTGAAACTAGAGAATTTAATTCTGAAAAATTTGAAATTGGTTTCAAATGTTTTGAAATCACATTTTTCCAAGAAATTTAAATATGCTAGTAAACTATATAAGTATTTTAGAATGAAAATATTTCGAACGATTTCCATAATGTTTCGAGAAAAAAAAAATGAATGGAGAACCCACTTTGTCACTAGATAATAATTTACATTGTCGAGATTTATTATCAAGTTTCAAAGTGCGGGAGACCATGTTAGCAACATTGCTATTGGTTTCTTGGATAAAATGAGTTTGATTTCAGAAATACTTGGAATATGCAAATATGTATACATTCTGGAAAAATTTGGAATAAGATCCGGAATTGATTCTCTAGTATGCATTGGATGATGTAAAACCTAATGTATCGGGATAATCTAATATGTGAGTTTAGAGTGAACATCTCTAAGGAAATGATTGAATCTAAATTTCCAATAGTTGAGTAAAGTTCAAATTCTGACTGGTTAAATAAATTTTGAAATTTTAAGTGAAATTTGAAATTTTAAGTTATATCTTTATAAGCTCAAAGGAAATTGAATATGAATGCTGAGGGAATCAATTTGTAATGTGAACTTGAATAATTAGTTCAATTTGGAACTTAATTGAAATTGAGTCTTGAATTTCAAATTTAATTGAAATTGGAGATGAAGAAAAAAAGGGAAACTAAAGTAACGAGAAAATGTGAACCTTTGGTTCAACTAGAAATGTAAATGAATTGAATTTGAAGTTAAATTGAGTTTAAATCTCGAAATTAGAACCGACAATAATTAGGATTTTGAATTTTGGAAAATTGATTCGGATTGGATTATTTTTGAAAGTAGTATTCGTTATAAAACCATTTTATTTGAAATTATGGTATTAGGTTTATTTATATTATTTAAATTATTTTGTTATAGGCCTAATTATCTTTGTTTTCAAATATAATTTTCAAACTTACTTTTCCAAAACCTATTTATTCATTTAAAACCATTTGCAAGACTTATATAATCATTTAACCCATTTTCCAAAGCTATCTATTCATTAAGTTTATTGCATATCAAGCTAGTTATTTTACAATGCATATCCATTTATTTCAAACCCATTTTCAAAATCTATTTATTTATTTAGATTAATTTTACATTAAGCTATTATTTTTCCAAAATTACTTTTATGTAACTTAGTTATTTTGATAAACATATATATCCAATCTGAACAAGTTAAGATTCAAAATGATTGAATGTAAAGACTCAATTGAATATCGATAATCATAATGTGAAATCCAAATTGAGTATGAATGTTGATATTGAACAAATTTGTAAATGTGGATTTAAATTTTGAACTGATATTGAATACTCGAATCATTTTGAAAAAAATTAATTGATATTGAAATTGGAAATTTTGAAGTTTTTGATTTTGAAGATGAAGTTTTCGAACCTTATATATATATATATGGAAGATGTATATAAGAATTATGATTAATTCGAAAACTATTGATTTGGAAGAAGATTGATTTGAAATGAAATCTTATATAAGGAAATATGAGAATGGTATGTTTTAAAACATGGTTTGGACATATTATGAAAACTGCTGGTGTTATAAGTGCGATATGTCGAAACGTGAAACGAAGTACTACATGTATATAGTATCTTATGTTTTCAAAACCAAAGATTTGATAAATACCTTCCATCGAAAGTCGTGAAGGCACTTGAACTCCTAGGGAGTGTCCATTTGAAAGCCGCGAAGGGGCTGGAGCTTCGTGGGAGTGTCCATTGAAAACCGCAGCTGCGTTGGAGCTCCAATATTTGGAAACTCCATCGAAATCGGTACCAGTGCGATGGGGACATGTATTATATATTATGATTGATTTTATAACGTAATTCGAGGGGCTAGATGCCTTCAATACAAGAGATTCTACTGGGATAGTAGCATAACCGCCATGTAACTACGATCTATGGCAAACAACTATGGCAAAATTCAAGGGGTGTGATATCTAAGAGAACAAGCGATTCCACTAGGATAGTAGCGTAACCGTCGCGTGTCTTCGATCCATAGGGGAAGTGAAGTACTTTCAATATCTACCTGTTCCTAAAAGATTTTAAATATTTTCACTAGAAGTTGAAATAAGTATATTTAAGTACTTGGAGATTTTAGTCATTCGCTTGACCAGCGTATATATACACTCAACTCAATCTAGGGTATTGCTAACCCCATCTCTATTGATTCACGCCACAGAGCTAAGGTAATTACTTAACCTTAAGCTCTGATACCACTGTAACGACCCGGAAGCGAGAACCCCCTATCATGCGTACCAATTAAGCAACATGGACTGGTGTGAGTAAAAAAATTTAAAAACAGTTTGATAAAATAAACGATATCTCATAAGACCACGCCGTATAACGGAACGGGTTTTTCCCTTATGGGAATCCAAAATATTTGATTTGACCTTCAAAATCTTTTTGAAAGAAACGATAAACTTTATATCAAAACTCTTTTGATATTATAATAATGTCTATCAACCACAACTAAATATTCATCTAGCCGAAACGCTTTCATCTAACGTTCTATATATATAGTATATAATTAAATCCGCGAGTACTTATTGGATAATTGTAATAACCCGCAAAATCTGAGCCAGTTTAAAATTTATTTTGGCAATTTTAGCGAATTTTGAATATTTAAAATGAATTATTTTAAATAATATCGACGAGAAATTTATTTTGAATATAATTCGAACGTATATACTATATACGTCGTCGTTAGAATATAAATAATTATATATAATTATAAAAGGAATTGAAAATGGCGCGGTAGTTCGATAATTCAATTTCAAACTTCAATTGGATGTACCGGGGGCAAAACACTCCGGATTTTAGTGAAACCAAAAATGATAGGATCTATTTGATAATATCTTTCCAACGAATCCGAAAAATCAAGATTTCATAGCGGGAATCAAAAGATATGTCCAGTTGAAAATTCTGAATAGTCGCTATGGAATTCAAGCCCTTAAAAAAGGGAATTTTGCAAACGACCTCGGATTTCGATGAAACCACTTTTGTTGGATCCGCAGTGTCAGATTATTGCTAGATTCCAAATTTCATAATTTTTCGAATCAATATGTGAGCGTGGCAAAGGAAAACGCGTTTGACCAGTTTCAGTTGATTTTAATCGACTGGAAATTGGCCATTTTTCATACGATCTCAGAATTCGACGAAACTAGTTTTGTTAGGACCGTATCGTCAATACGAAGCTAGAAAATATTTTTATGAAATTTATAGAGTTAGTATGTGACCCCGGTAATTTGAAACGTACGTTTAAAATTCAATGTAGAGATTTAAATGTAAATTCAACGGAAACAAATCGAATCGATCAAATCAGCTTGCGATACATATCCCATTGTGTTCGGAATGGGGGTAAAACGCTATGGATGACAGGCGGTGGGCCTCGTTTAGAGGTCGAAAATAAAAGTTGCTTTATAAAGTAAAATTTAAAATAAATAAATTAATATATATATATATATATATATATATATTCAATCACCCCCTCCCTCTCTATTTCTCTCCCCGTTCCTTTCTTTAAACCAGGAAAAAAAATCGCGATGACCTAGCAGCCGCCTCCCTCCCCGAGACCACCGCGCCACCTCGCTCGAGACCCCCCACCCCCCCCTCCCCACCAGCGGCGCCGCGAGCCACCCAGACCCCCCCAGACCCGAACCCGCAACCAAGCCCCCTCGCCCTGATGGCCGCCGCGCTGCCTCACCGCCCCCCCATCTCATGCTCCTCCACGCGAGAACCCAGAGCCACCCAGCGCCACCCCGAGCACCTTGGCCTCTATCGAACGCTGTAAGTCCCTCCTTTTATTTTTATCATTTTATTGATTAATCTAATTAGTTTTAGGGATTTTATACATAATTTTAGGGTTTTATTTTATATAAAAATAGGATTTTTATATATGTATGGATAATAAAAATATGATTTTTATATTTTTAAAGTATTAAGAATATGATTTTTATATTTTTAAAGTATTAAAAATATAATCTTTACTATATAGAAGATGTAAAAATATGATTTTTGTTTAGGTAGAGGATTAAAAATATAATTTTTACATGATAGGAAGATTAAAAATATCATCTTTATATGTGTAGAAAAATAAAAATGAGATTTTATAAAGATGAAATCTTTAAATTTGAAAGGGCGAAGTCTATGTTTTTATAAAGGCGAAATCTTTATTTTAGAAAAGGCGAAATCTATATATGGAAAATAGCGTGATAAAAATATAATTTTTATCTATATAACATAGTAGTAAAAATTCGATTTTTATATATTGAATAACGGAATAAAAATTCGATTTTTAATGGTATGAAGCGATTATAAAAATATGATTTTTAAATTGAAAGTGAATAAATAAAAATGTGATTTTTATTTTAAAGACATCAGCAAATATAAAAATGTGTGATTTTTATATATGTAGTGGCTACGGGCAACGAAGATGACGAAGATGCGATAGCGATGAAGATTTCTATCTATGAAGTGTCGTGGAGTTGGACAGCTATCGGTGATAATTTCTCACCTTTCAATTTCATTTTCTAGTTATATATATACTAGGATGCAGACGGTGTTTAGTAGCACCCGACACAATCGTCCACAGACCATGGACTTGTTTGTTTGATTGAAAAATTTAGTTAGAATATTTGATTGAAATTTAATTGTTTGGTGAAATAAATGGATTTGATTGATGTGTGAATGGCGTGGGCCTTCACTAGACCGGGGATAAGGCTAGGCCTCGTCCCGTTTCTAGTATCGTGCCGTTATGCCGCCGAAATTTTCTAAAATAAGTTAGAAAAATAAAAATATCATTTTATTTAAAGAATGAACTGAATAGAAATTCATATGTTAAAATAAAATGTTTTATCGTTAAAAATATAATTTTTAACGTGAATATGAATATAGTGAATGTGAATAAATAAATATTCATTTACAAACCGGACGGTTTGTTTATGTATACCTATTTGAATGACATTGATTGGGACGATAAATTTTACACATCGCCCAACTGCACAAATAAAAATCTGTGTTTGATTGCTTGAAACCCCACACGGGTGTTGGGATGAAATTTGAAGTTCACTCATCCTGATTGATTAAATATGTCGATCGTTTGATTGACAGGCTGTTATAAGCGTTATATATCTATATTTAATGCTTATACAGTGTAGTGCACTTTGGTTGATGGTTGATTATTTTTCAATGCTATTATATGCATGTGTGGTATGGAATCCATATAGTTAATGCTATATGGTAATTGATTTGGCCTTATTCCAGTTTAGAAAATAAAGAATAATATAATATAAAGGTTCATGTGTTGACTGTACTCATCCGTTGAGATTAGTCATGTGTTGAACGAAATATTTTTATAATAAAAATTACATCTTTATCAATATAATATAAAGGTTCATGTGTTGACTGTACTCATCCGTTGAGATTAGTCATGTGTTGAACGAAATATTTTTATAATAAAAATTACATCTTTATCAATATAATATAAAGGTTCATGTGTTGACTGTACTCATCCGTTGAGATTAGTCATGTGTTGAACGAAATATTTTTAAAATAAAATCTACATCTTTATCATATATAAAATTAGAAACTGACTGGAAAATAGATAAGATGAGTGGTCTCCTGGATATTAATCTGATGTTGGTTTCGGCCTTCGGGGTTAATATTCAGGGAATCGTTCTCTTACTAATTTACGGTTGGAGTCTGATTTAATATCAAACGATAGATACCTTAATTTTCATAAAATATGTTAAATAATAAAATAGTCACACGTGGACGGTACTCATTCGTTGAGATTAGTCGTGTGTTGACAAAGAGATAGAGTCGTGTATTGAATAAAAATATTTTGAAATAGAATATTTGAAAATAGAAATATATGAAGCCGTGTTGATTAGATTGACGCCATTTTGACGTGAACGATATTTATATCGATTTTAATCATTTTAAAATGATGTTGAAAAGTGATTTCGAAATCGAATATTTTGAAATGAAATTTGAATCAAATTGAATAGAAAACGAATTCGAATTGAATATATAAGGAATTGAATTCGAATTGAATATAAAACGAATTTGATTTCAACTGAATATATGATGAATTTGATTCAAATAGAAAACGGTAATGAATTTGATTCAAATAGAAAACGAAATGAATTGAATATAAAATGTTTTCGAAATGAATTGAATATATAACGATTTCGAAATGAATTGAATATATAACGATTTCGAAATGAATTGAATATATAACGATTTCGAAATGAATCGAATAGAAAACCAATTTGAATTGAATCGAATAGAAAACCACTTTGAATTGAATCGAATAGAAAACCAATCTGAATTGAATCGAATAGAAAACCAATTTGAATTGAATCGAATAGAAAACGACTTTGAAATTGGATTGAATTGAAAACGAATTCAAATTGAATCGAAAGCGAATTGAAATGAATTCAAATTGAATTGAAATTTGAATTGAATAGAAATGAATTTTAAAACGAATTTATAAAGAAGAATTCAATTTTGATTTAAATTGAAATGGAAGTTGAAATTGCTTTTGAAACGAATTTAAAAATATTTATATAATTCGTTTTAAATAGAAATCGACGAAATATATATTATATATTATATATATATATATATATAATATAATGGCCTGAATAGAACGCGCCGCGCTGCGGCAGTTCGTGAATTTCGACCATTTATTTCAAACGGACATAACGGGAGATCCAACCGTCGGATTCTCCTAAAACCGGAACCGTTGGGTTCGTATCGAAAAGAGCTTTCTAACGAATATTAGAAATTTGAAATCTAACGGTTGGATTTGAAGTTACGTCCAAATCAAATTTGAAAAAGGTCGCTATAAGTGCAGTTCGATGGCCATTGATGGAAATCGACTGTACGGGCCTTAATAAAATTATTAAAAATATCAATAATTTGTGTAAAATCATAAGAAATAATTTGAGAAAAATTGGGGTGAAAAACTCCATATTTGAAAAGATAAAAATAGATTTTTATCGAAATGAACTAGATTGAACTAAATTTAAAACCCGGGTTTTTATTTTTAAATAAATAAATTAGATTTAAAAAGGGGTTTTAAATAATCGGAATTCCTAATATATTTGATTTGAATTGAACTAGAATTGATTTGTGGGTTTATCGTGAACTGTGTTTTAAACAACACTAGTTCTTTAACCCGATAACAAATAAAATGTGATTTGGGTTTGTCGTGAACTGTGTTTTAAATAACACCTAGTTCTTTAACCCAGTAAAAGGAGTTTTAACGAATCTGCAATTAGATTGAAATGTAAATCTATAATCTAAATTACCCAATTTAGAAATGAGCGAGAATGGGGTATCGCCAGTTTTGCTCCAAAGCGATAGTTAAATCTTTAATTAGATTTGAACGTGTAATGGTAATTAATCTTACCGATAACACCATAGTATTAGATATGGGGTATTACCAGTTTTGCTTCATGGGATGAATAGGTTGGGATTGGGAAATAAAATAAATAATTACGTCGGTGTGGTTCGCTAATCTCGACTAGTTTAGAAAACCATAATTTGGTTGGAAACGACATCCAAAGAAAAAGTAAAGGATAAATTTTAAAGAATTTATCTTGGATAAAATTAATGGGAACTTTTCCCAAAAGATGTGAATATTTAAATAACAGAATATTCAGAATTGGAATGAGGCGTATGTTGTGTTTTCTAGCATTTGTTTTAATATACGCGGGTTGTTCGGAAAGTCCGGGTTTATACCCATTCTGAATAATCGATTCGACGATATGTCGAAGATGAAGACGGTGGTTGAAGACCGGAAGTCTTCACATCGTTTGGATAATTACTGACGATCCTGATTGGGCTGTACACCCAAGAGGATGGAAATAGTTGGTGGTCGTCCAGACGTACTTGGAGATGGATGGATATGCGAGGAAAGTGCCTCCGGTTTCGTTCAGACCCAGAACGGACTTGTAAATGGATTGTGTGTCTGACATTGGATTTTATTCCGTGTTGATTGATTTCTATTAAATATACATCTGTTTGGCGGCGGAGAATTTATTCTTTTGCTTAACGCCCTTCTCTGAGACGTACGAGCTCAGAGGTTGTATATCGATGGACATCAGTCGCATGGCATGAATTTCCTGTGTGGCACGCTAAGATGCAATGATCAAGGCTTCTGTTGAAAAGCAAAGTCTTGTGGTTGATGATCAAAGCACGGCCTACGTGGCAACTTTGTGTATAACGTGAATTCGCGAGCCTCACACCTCGGTATGAGTTAAAAACGGGATAGTGACTACAGGGAGAGCACGACGTTTCTTTCTAGCTTTGGTGGTGTCAGTGACTTACCAACCCTGACATTTATATACTTTTCACCTATGTGGTTGTTGGAATGCGAGGCGCCTCGATTATAGGTCTGTAAGGACCGGGAAACGTGTGTTCAGGCATAATTAATCCTTTAACGTAAGTGAGGACCGGCCCTGAAGATCCAGGATTACCCAGAGTGCGTAGTCCTGAGGCATTTGCTAGAGTGTCTCGAACGCGGAGAGGAGCTTGCCCCTTGCCTCGACTCATGACGGAAATCCAATTTCCAATACGTGTATTTCGGCTTTATTTGTAGAGCCTAGTATGGCGACATAGTAGCATGGGATGCTATGCCGTCTATGATTTATATTTATGATTGAAATTGTTTTGACACTATACACTTATTATAGTATCAAATGATTTGTTTTAAACGTACCAAGCATGTTTGGCTATTATAAGGGAAAACCCTATCCTCCGGCTTGCGTTGCATTGTGTGATGGGACCTGAGTCTTATAATAGCTTCATTTTTCGAAAAAGCATTGCGTTGTTTATTCTATGCACTAGTATTCTTGGGAGGAAACCCGTTCCGTGTTATACGGCGTGGTCTCTTGAATTACTTTCTTTTAAAATAAAGTTTTAATAACTGTTTTAGTTCTCACACCAGTCACATGACTGACCTGGAGTTTATTGTTTTAACCTAAACTCTGGGTGCCCCTATTTTCCGCACGGGCAGCTAGTAGTTTTGGTTTTGCAGATTTATATTCACAGGATCCTGATTTACAGCTGGAATGGTATCCGGAAAGCTCTGTATCCGTATATCACCTTCAGTTGTGGTTTGTATTATTTTCCGCTGCTGTGTATTTATTGTAATCTCTGATATTTATTGAATGTAATTTATTCATTTATACTCTGTGTATTCTTGTATTCTGATGGTATTGTTGTAATAACAATGAAATGTTCTTCCGTCTGCGTTCATATGTGTGTTGTTCTCAAAGTATCCGCTCTTTCCTTCACGGGGAAGTAACGGGTTCTTACAGTAATGAATTACCAACTATGACAAGGTATGGAACCACCTTCCGATAGTGTACCTCTAGAGAGGAATACACTGGGTTCAACAAGAACATCTTGCAACCCGGCCACACATGACCGACCACTCATTTCGCTTGAGTGTATCGAATGTATATCAACAACGGTTGGGATCAGCAACCGTTTCCCAAATGGGACAGCATCGAATAGATTAAAGAATGAAATGAATATCTCTAGATAGGTGATAATACATCCTAATAGGCAGCCAACCACTTAGCCATCCTGCTTCCCCGATTTTTGTCATTTCCAAGTTGTGAGACTAGAGGCCACGCTTATCTCTGACAGATCACACAATTATTCACTTTGAATGTCACATCGTCTTACCCGCCAAATCACAAATTGATTCCCTAAAAAATACCATGGGTATACAGCTAAGAGAAACGAATTCCTCTGCCACCAAACATAAATACGTTTGAAGTGATCAACTTACATGATCCATTAAATATACTCTGTCAGACATTCTTCCATATAGGTTGTCCTGGGACTGGACAAACCGAAGGCACTATTCTGTAAACATGATAGCCCTTGCATTAACTCCGTCTTCAATTATCTTCATCATATTTGATCGCAATGCTAACGCCCCTACAGAGTGGTTTTCAGATAATGAATCTGATCCCGATCTCTCCGTATTGACAACAGAAAAATGGTCAAAAACTTTAATAGTCGGTGAGTTAACTATCAAAGAAAAACACGTGTACAAACAACGATATTATTTCCAGATGGAAATTATATCAATCAATCGTCATTTAACATTTATCTCTTCAGTTCATTTTTCATCTCTTGTTTCCATATTTCAACATTTCCTATTTTCTAAATTTAGAAAATATATGTTATTAACCTTGGGAACATTTCCATTTCTTGTTTCCTATATTAGAAAACATTTCTGATTCTTATTTGGAAAACATTTCCAAACTCCTACATTTGGATTTAAACAGATGTTTAAATAAAACATTGTTATGCCATCTCAAAACATTACACTCATTTAACTAAATTCACTTAACCAACCTTCACTATCGAACCTTAACCATTCCTTAGTTAAAAACGAAGCCAATCAAGTTGGGGTACAACTACCTCTCAGACCTTAACTGAACAACATTTCTAACTTCGAAACAGACAAGGTTCACCTTTTAAACCTTTAACAAACTTCCTTACGTAACTCTCTTTCGAATAAATCTTTATTCGATAACTCTTTCCTTCGAATAATTTATATTCGATAATCTCTCTTTCTTATAAACTATATTCGAAAATCTTTCTTCAAATAACTATTTGATTAACTCTGTTCGATTAACTCTGTTCGATTAACTCTTATTCGATTAACTCTAATTCGAATAACCCTATTCAATTAACTCTAACTCTAATTGATTAACTCTATTCGATTTGCTCTAATTGATTAACTCTTATCAATTTACTCTAATTGATTAACTCTTATCAATTTACTCTAATTGATTAACTCTTATCACTTAACTCCTTTCAAATAAACTACATTCGATTAACTCCTTTCGAATAACTCTATTTGATTAACTCCTTTTGAATAACTCTATTCGATTAACTCCTTTCCTTTGAATAAACTATATTTGATTAACTCCTTTCGAATAACTTTATTCGATTAACTCCTTTCGAATAACTCAATTCGATGAACTCCTTTTCTTCGAATAAACTATATTCGATAATTCCTTTCGAATAAACCAATATTCGATATTTCCTTTCGAATAAACTAATATTCGATAATTCCTATTGAATAAACTAATATTCGATTTATTCCTTTCTCTATTCGAATAAACTATATTCGATTAACTCCTTTTTAACTCTATTCGAATAACTAATATTCGATAACTCCTTTTTAACTCTATTGGAGTAACTAATATTCGATAACTCCTTTTTAACTCTATTCGAATAACTAATATTCGATAACTCCTTTTCAACTTTATTCGAATAAACTATATTCGATTTACTCTATTGGATTAACTCTATCGATTAACTCTATTTGATTAACTCTATCTGGTTAACTCTAATTGATTAACTCTAACTGGTTAACTCTAACTGATTAACTCTAACTGGTTAACTCTAACTGATTTACTATAACTGGTTAACCCTATCCAATTTACTCTTCGTCCATATTCAGTTTCAAATATCGATGTTAAAATCGATTCTTACTTCTCTATATAAGTCCCGACTTATATATTCCATTTATCCAATGATAAATATTTTATTTAATTTATAAAATATTATTTATAAATTAATCTTCTCTATCTATCGGTTAGAACAGATTCTATTTAAAATCTTTGCTTTAAATCCATATCATGTTATACCCGTGTGCGAAGCACGGGTCTAAACCTTTCAAATGTAAAATTCTCTTTTTATACAATTCTATTCATTTTTCAAGTATTTCCTTTTGTAATATATTTATTTACCAGTTAAAATCCCTTTTGATAATTCCATTTATTTTATAATATATTTCCTTTTTATATAAAATCCATTGATTTTATAAGTAATTCCTTTTATAATCTAACTATTTCCTTTTCTATTTGTTTTACAAATATTTTCTTTCCTATTCTATTTATTTTTCAATTAAATATTCCTTTTATATTTTATTTGTAAATGGTTTACAAATATTCCCTTTTCAATTCCATTTGTAAATGATTTACAAATATTTCTTTTTCTATTTGTTTTCACAAATATTTCCTTTTCTATTATATTTGTAAATGTTTTACAAATATTTATCTTTCAATTCTATTTGTGAATGTTTTACAAATATCTTCTTTTCTATTCTGTTTGTAAATGTTTTACAAATATTTTCTTTTCTATTCTATTTGTCAATGTTTTACAAATATTTCCTTTTTTATTTAAAATCCATTGATTTTATATAAATAGTTCATTTTCAAAATAAACTTTGAAAATCCCCTTTTCTACATCCCAGTATTTCTTACGGTATCTAAAATACCAAATAACAATGATTGATATCATTCAAACACACATAATCAACACAGATTATATATCACATCATATATTTCAATATATGAAAACAACAGTATTATAAATATTGAGGAATCCAGTTGGATCCCTCTAACCTGTTTCCCTGCATCCACAGATGTTAAACAATATAATTAACATCAACTTCATTTTGATATGAAATATTATGATAGACAGAATCAATATTTGATTAACGATATATATATATATATATATATATATATATCGTTATCTATAATTTCAACCAATCACTTAGCAGTTCAACCAAACAGTCAACACGCAGAATCAAACATCATCTATCAGTTCTAAAAATACGTTATAAAAATATAAACTGGTAGAGTTGGTGAGTTTTACTCACATTGGACGATCATCGTTAATAACGATAACCATCGCTTGATTCAGACGGACAATTTATTTTACTATAAATTGTAATGAGCTCCATTTCAGTCCCAGTCAGTTCCATTGTGTAGGCATCGTCCCTACAATCCTGTTGGATCTTATTTCGCTGAATTTCATTTTCGTATGATCAAATTATGATTTTTTTTACACTTAATATTAAATTTACTTAAAAAACGGACCTCACCCTTATTTAAATCGTTGGCCCAACTTCTCACTGCCAAGCCCATACCCGCTTTACACAATACCCTTCTTCCACCGTATAGTTTCTCCAACTCCAGTACATCTTCCAAGCCATTATCGTGGCTTCCTCCACCGAGTTCCTTCACTTCTCTCCACGGTTTTGAAATCCGACAACACCATTCATCTCTCCATCGAAATCTCCATCAACTGTTATCCTTTACACCCAACTCGGCCTCCTCCTTTAGACTGCGACTTCGAGCCTCATCCGCCCAAACACAGTGAACCATCGACACCTTTTAATTCCAAAAAAAACCCAAAATACATCAGATCGAAGCTATTCTCGTTCTAAACTCGAAATTGATTTCCTAAATCGAGGCTTAAATCTCACTATAAATCGAACCCTAGGTCGATCTGTACACTTTGAGCATCGTGAATAACATGTCGCACCAGCTATTACTGACATGAGGAGGAAGCACTTCTCCCCAAGATCCCGAATATATATGTATATATATATATATATTGATTTATAGATTTTATTTTGATTTTCATTTGATTTTTGAAGAACGGGATTTTCACGTTTGGAATTAGAGAACTGACGCCGGAAAATACTTTGACCAAAGAGAAAATAGGAATTAGGTTTAGGTTTAGAAATAGTTTAGGGTATTATATAGGTAGGTTTTAATATATTTTTGTTCGATTATTATATTAATTTCTAAGCAACCAATACTTGTACTTGTCTTTAAAAATTTATGTGACCACATACGATACCCAAAAATCATGAAAATTGGCATGTAGCTAAAGTTCGACATTATGGACCCAACGCAACTAGCTTCGTCGAATTCCAACTCCGTTTGCTCACATAGTGTATTTTTAAAGTCAGAATACTGACTGTTTTTCACATTAAAATCTCATACGGCCACATACTAACTCCAAAAATCACGCAAATTGAAATCTAACAATAATTTAATATTGCGGATCCAACAAAATTAGTTTCATCAAAAATGGAGGTCGTTTGCAAAACTGGCTATTTTTAAAGCTCTAAATAACCCATTTAAATATATAAATATATTTAAAATAATTAAATTTAATATTTAAAAATAAATATTATCGTATATATTCACAATAAAATATCATACAGCTCCACTGGGATTTATAACTCGATATTTCAAAGTTCTCAGTTATATCGATATTCGATTTATATTTAAATCCTTTTTAAAATATAAATAAATCGTTATAAATTATAAAGGAATTCCATAGCAACTTTTTGAAAATTTGATTTGGACATAAATCTACACAATGAAATCCCGATTTTTCTCTTCCACTAGAAAAATATACTTCACCAGCTCTGAACGTTTCTTGTTTCACAGAAATCTGATTTAAAACGAACCATGTATATTCAGTTGAAGTTCAAATCGCCAAATAACGAACTGCCGCGCTATTTCGAGCTCGATTATAATTATATTATAATTCATACATTCAAACTGTTGTTATTTAAATATATTCGTTAATATAATTCTATTTCAAACTGAATATATATATATATATATTTGAATTTTCCCATTTCACACAATATTGCTATTTCAGTTGATTCTGATTATTTCGGAAATTAAATATATTATTCTATTATTTATAATAATTAAATATTCCATATAATTTAATTAAACAACCATTTAATTCTCTGCATCACTATTTAAATAATTAAATTAATTAATTATATATCGTTGAAAATACGGGTCGTTACAGGTCAGGTCCTAAGTGTTCTAGATGTAAAGTTTCAACTTGAAAACTGGAGAGGAACGTGAAGACACATTTGTGCGCGAAAGGCCCGACAAACCCGTAATGTTGCTTTATGAATTTTATGTATACATTATATTGTTCTTCCGCTATATAGAAAATTATGTATTGTAAAACTCTTATATATGTATAAGATTTTTTCCGTTGCATATATTTGTTCTGTGTGATTCTGTGTTTATTCTGTTTAAACTCTGTAAGCTAATAACGAGCTGTCGTGTTGAACGTTCTGAGTTAGTTTAAATACCGACTTGGAGCGGTCAGAAAGGAAGGTCGTTACAATGTGGTATCGGAGCCAGGTTTGACAAAGCTTAGCTTAACGAGTTTAAAAAACTCATTAGAGGTAGGGTATCAATACCCCAGAATGAATAGAATTATCGCCAGAATTACTATAGGGAGGGCGTATTTTGAAACTATTTTATTCTATTTGTTTGAATTTGATTTTTATTTAAGCTTGAGATTTATTTTTGATTTGAATTTGGTATTTAAGAAATTTATATTTTTGATAAATTTGATCCAGCCTATTTACAACGTGTTTGAATAAAATTTTGTATAGGTAAAGCTATATTTTAGAACTTATTGAGATATGTTGTTAGAAGATTTTTAATTTTGTTTTAACTTAAGATTTATTTTTTTATTTTATTTAGCTTTATTTTTTTTGTTTTAGAATTTACTAAAGTTTTATTTGAAATATTAAGTGGTCTAGTATGTCTGGTATATATTAGTATGTATAATGGTATTTGTACATAAAGATATTGTTTATTTGGTGTGGAACTTGTCAAAAACTTATTGAAATAAAGGACACTTGGCTTGGTTTTGCTGTAGATTATAACACATGTTTGTCCACCGCGTCTATCCTCATTTTCAAAACCGTGCCTTTTTCCCCTTTTATTCATTGACCAGCCAAAAATGTTTTCAAAAAAAATCAAAAATGTCTTCCTTCGCAAAAATTGGTTCGTTTAAATTTCCTGTTACGACCCGAAATCCCCCTTACGGGAGATCGCGGATTGTACTGAGGACAAGATGAATCAGAACACAAACTGAAGAACATTTCATTGTTTATTACAACAATTTCATCAGATTACAAGAATATACAGAGTATGAATGAATTAAATACATTCGATAAATATCAGAGATTACAATAAATTACATAACAGCAGAAAATAATACAAAACACAACTGAAAGTAATATACGGATACAGAGCTTTCCGAATATCATTCCAGTTGTAAACCAGGTTCCTGTGAATATAAATCTGCAAAACCAAAACTACTAGCTGCCCGTGTCAAAATAAGGGCACCCAGAGTTTAGGTTAAAACAATAAACTCCAGGTCAGTCATGTGACTGGTGTGAGAACTAAAACAGTTATTAGTCTTTATTTTAAAGTTAGGTAAATCAAGGGACCACGCCGCATAACACGGAATGGGTTTCCCCCTAAGAATACCAGTGCATAAAAAAACAGCGCAATGCTAAATAAAGAACAATGAAGCTATTATAAGACCCAGGTCCCATCACACAAGGCAACGCAAGCCGGAGGATAGGGTTTTTACCTTATAATAGCCAAGAATGCTTGATACGTTTAAAACAAATCATTTGATACTATTATAAGTGCATAGTGTATAAAACAACTTCAAATCATAAGTATCAATCATAGACGGCATAAGTGCCCCATACCACTATATCGCCATACTAGGCTCTACAATCAAAACCGCAAAGTCACGTATTGGAAGTTGGATTTCCATCTGTGAACCGAGGCAAAAGATAGTCCTCACCGATTCGAGACTCTCTAGCCCGAGCCTCAGGACCCAGACACAGGTGAGCCCTTGGATCGTCAGGGCCGGTCCACCGATGTGGATTAAAATGCCTGAACACTGCGTTTCCCCACCCTTTGGGGCGTAAATGAGCCAAATGACTCCATCGGCTCCACATAGTCACTGATATATCTGAGGCGCCTCGCAACAACAACAACCACACAGGTGAAAATAATATAAATGTCAGGGCTGGTAGGTCACTGACACCACCCTAGCTAGAAAGAAACGCATGCCCTCCCTGATGTCCTCTCCCGTTTCTGGGTCACAACCGGGGTGTGAGGCTCGCAAATCAACGCTACACAAAGCTATGCCACACAGACTGTGCTTTGATCATCAACCACAAGACTCTGCTTTTCAATAGAAGCCTTGATCATATGCCACTTAGGCATGCCACACAAGCAATTCACTCCATGCGACTGATGTCCATCGATATACAACCCCTGAGCTCATACGTCTCAGAGAAGGGTGTTAAGAAAGAGAATAAATTCTCCGTCACCAAACAGATGTATATTTAATAGAGATCAATCAACACAGAATAAAATCCAATGCCAAACACATAGTCCATTTACAAGTTAGTTCTGGGTCTGAACGAAACCGGAGGCACCTTGTACCTCGCATATCCATCGATCTCCAAGTACGTCTGGACGATCACCAACTGATTCCCTCCTCTTGGGTGTACAGCCCAATCAAAATCATCTGTAATTATCCAAACGATGTGAAGACCTCCGGTCTTCGACCACCGTCTTCATCCTTGACACATCGTCGAATCAGTTATTCAGAATGGGATAAACCTGGTCTTTCTGAATAACTCGCATATATAATAAACAATTGTTACACAAACACAACATACGCCTCATTCCAATTCAGAATATTCTTTTATTCAAATATTCTTATACTTTGGGAAAGGTTCCCATTAATTTTATCAAAGATAAATTCTTTAAATTTATTCTTTAATCTTCTTTTGAATATCAATTTAAACCAAATTATGGTTTATCCAAACTAGTCGGGATTAACGAACCTTACCGAAGTAATAATTTGTTTTAAATTTCCTAATCCCAACCTATTCATCCCATGAAGTAAAACTGGTCATACTTCATATCTAACACCACGGTGTTAACAGTAAATTCAATTACCATTTCACGTTTAAATCTAATTAAAGATTTAATTATCGCTTGGAGCAAAACTGGTGATACTCCATTCTCGATCATCTCAATCTAATTAAAGATTCATTAAAACTCCACTTGGTTTTAATCTTCCCAAAAAATCATATTAATGATTGTTTAACTTGGGAAACCATATCCTGTCTTTAACTGGGTTAAAGAACTAGTGTCATTTAAAACACGGTTCGCGATAAACCCAAAATCACATTCCATTAATTATCTGGTTAAAGAACAAGTGTTATTTAAAACACCGTTCACGATAAACCCAAAAATCAATTCCAATTCAATCCCAAATAAATATAATTTAATTGGTATACTTCATTAAATCTAATAAAAAGATTTAACCTTTTTCTCAACTGGGTTTAAGAACAGTGTTAATGAAGACATCATTCACGACAAACCCAAATCCCATTTGATATTAAATACAAGGCTCTGAATAGAAAATATATCGGCTTATATTCAATATCAAATTCTACGACCAACAAATATCGTATTGGAAATAACGATATAAATATATCTTTCAAATTTCCATAACAATGTCTGTATAATCACGAAATCCAACATCGAAATATTCCAAAGACAATTTCGATTCACATCCATTCCAATTCAATTATTGGAAATTCTGGTTATTTTGAAAATCATTTCAAATCCAATTTATTTATTTTAAAAATAAATGGAATTATAATTCTAGTTCAAAACTAGTTCATTTTGATAAAAATGTATTTTTATCTTTTCAAATATGGAAATTTTCATCCCAATTCTTTCCAAATCATTTCTTATGATTTTACACAAATTATTACTATTTTTAATAATTTTATCAAGGCCTGTACAGTCGATTTCCATCAACGGCCATCGAACTGCACTTACAACGACCTTTTCCAAATTTGATTTGGACATAATTCCAAATTCAACTGTTAGATTTCAAATCTCTAATATTCGTTAGAAAGCTCTTTTCGATACGAACCCAACGGTTCCGGTTTTAGGAGAATCCGACGGTCGGATCTCCCGTAATATCCATTCGAAGTCAATGGTCGAAATTCGCGAACTGTCGTGGCGCGGCGCGTTCTATTCAGGCCATTATATATATAATATATATATTATATATATTTCGTCGATTTCCTTTCAAAACGTATTTTATAAACCGTTTTAAATTCGTTTTCAAAACAATTTCAACTTCCTATTCAATTTCTAATCAAAATTGAATATTTCATATCATCGATATATAAATGATAATATTTTCAAAACAATAGATTTTGAAATCAATTCCTTTTCTATATTCATTTTAAAAATGAATATAATCGATATAAATATCGTTTACGTCAAAATGGCGCAAATCTAATCAACGCGGCTTTATATCTTTCAATAACTTCGTTATTCTATTCAACAAATGAATATTTTCTTCAACCCATGAATTTTCTTCTATTCAACACATGAATATATATATATATTTTATTCAACACATGAATTTAATCTATTCAACACATGAATTTATTCTATTCAACACATAAATTTCTATTATTCAACACATGAATATATATTTTATTCAACACATGAATATTTATTCTATTCAACACATGAATTTACTCTATTCAACACATAAATTTATTCTATTCAACACATGAATTTATTCTATTATTCAACACATGAATATATATATTTTTATTGGAATGAGACCCACTCAATTACCATATAATATTATTTATATGGATTCTATACAACACATGTATATAATAGCAATGATAAATAATCAACCATCATCCAAAGTGCACCACACAACTGCATAAGCATTAAATATAAAAAATTAACGCTTACACAGTCTGTCAACCAATCGGTCGACATACTACTAAACAATTGGGATTAGTGTACGTCAATATCATCCCAACACCCGCGTGGGGTTTCAAATCAACAAACACAGATTTTTATTTATGCAGTTGGGCGATGTGTAAAATTTTATCGTCCCAATCAATATCAGTCAAATCAGTGTATATAAACAAATCATCCGATTTGTTTATTACTATTTATTTTATATACACGTTAAAAATTATATTTTTAACTATAAAATATTTATTCGTTCCACATCACACAATCAATTTTCACAACACATCAATCAAACAAACAAGTCATCCATGGTCTGTGGACGACGGGTGTCAGGTCCTGCTAAGCACCGTCTGCATCCTAGTATATATTTCAACTAGAAAATAAAATCAAAGTGAGGAGTTCTCACTTTTGGGATTCCACTCCGCCGTTTCATTTCTGAATTTCTAAACGGCTTGAATTTGCCTGAAATTCCAATGCAATCTTTTTCACGCTGTTCACATTAAAAATAACATTTTGATCTCACTATATATACAATAAAAATCAAAATTTTATTCCGCTACATATATAAAAATTATATTTTTATATTCTCTATTATACAAAAATTCCATTTTCAATTCTCTACTCATATAAAAATCGATTTTTTATTTCGCTACAACATATAAAAATCGTATTTTTATATTTTCTGTCTTATAAAAATCATATTTTTATAATCTCTACTATATAAAAATCATATTTTTATTCTTTCTATAATATAAAAATCATATTTTTATTTTTTCTATAATATAAAAATCATATTTTTATTCTTTCTATAATATAAAAATCATATTTTTATTCTTTCTATAATATAAAAATCATATTTTTCTAATCTAACAAAAAATCATAACTTCGATCGAACCAAAAATCATATCTTTTCAAAAATCTAATCTTTTTGTTGTTGTTCATACATATGTAAAACTGAAACAAAATCTATATTAAAAAGCTCACCTTTTCCTTTGAAAAAAAATCAATTTGCGGATGGAGGAGAGGCCTACAGCTGACCAAGGCAGCGGAGGAGAGGCGCAGGGGGCCTGAAGTGCGGCGGAAGGGGCTTCAGCAGTGTTAGGCGGCTAGGGTTTCGTGGTGGTCTCGATTTTGGGCTATTAAGTTTAGGGGTTTTGATTTTGGTCGGAGGACAGAGGGGTGGTGGCGGCTGAGGGGAGCAGGCGGAGGTGGGGAGCGGCTGACGGAGGGAGGCGGGCCCACTGGGACTGGCGATGGCTGTTTGGACTAGGGGGTGCGGTTTGAATTAGAGAAGGAGGAGAGAGAAGCGCGCGAGGCGGGGGGGGGGGGGGTCATCGAGGGTGGGGCGCCGACGTTGGGGGGGTCACGGCGGTGGGCAGTGCTCGTGGCTAGAGGGCGACCGGGGGAAGCTCCATGTAGAACGGTAGGGTTTTTTTTAATTTCTGAAATGAGGAGAGAGGAGCTGAGGGGTGGAGTTATATAAATATATATATATATTATTTTATTTTCTAAAAAGTAACTTTTTATTTCGACCTCCAAACGAGACCCACCGACTGTCGTCCATAACTAATTACCCCCATTTCGAACCCAATTGGATGTGTATCGTAAGAAGATTCGATCGTTTCAATTGGTTTTCGTCAAAATCAAAATATAAATTAATATACTGAATTCGAATGCACATTTCAATTTACCGGGGCCACGTACGGACTCTAAAAATTCCCGAAAAATATTTTCTAGCTTTGTATTGACGATACAGTCCTAACAAAATTAATTTCGTCAAATTCTGAGATTGTTTGAAAAATGGCCCTTTTCTGGTCGATCGAAATTGACAAAAACTGCCAAAACACGTTTTCTTTCGCTACGCTCACATATTGATTCAGAAAATTACGAATTTTGGAATCTAGCAATAACTTGACATCTCGAATCCAACAAAAGTGGTTTCGTCGAAAACAGAGATCGTTTGCAAAATTTCCATTTTTAAGGGCCGAAATTCCATAGCGACTATTCTGAATTTTCAACTGGACGTAACTTTTTATCCCCGCTATGAAATTTCAATTTTTCAGATTCATTGGAAAGATATTATCAAATAGATTCAAATATTTTTAGTTTCGCTAAAATCCGGTTTATTTTGAATCTTGTACATTCATTTGAAATTTGAAATCAAAATTTCAAACTACCGCGCCATTTTCAATTCCTTTTATAATTAAAATAAAATATTTATATTCTAACACCGAGCTATATAAATATATACGTTCTAATTCTATTCAAAATAAATTTCTCGTCGTAATTATTTAAAATAATTCATTTTAAATATTCAAAATTCACTAAAATTGCCAAAATAAAAATTTTAAATTGGCTCAGATTTCCGGGTTATTACATTTTCCCAAATTGAAATTACGTTAATGACTCCACCAAGAATTGCCCCACTGGCCGCTACCACTGCGTTGTGCCTTCTCTGGCGAACACTGTCCATCTCTGCCTTACTCCACTCGATTCCTCCACCGTGTGCCTCTTCCCCGCCTCTCTGTTCATCGCGCGAGCTAATTTTACCTGAACCATGACAACTGCATCGAAGAGGCACCGCCTCGCAAACTCAAAGCCACTGCCTTTACCCTCTTCTTCGTCGCTAGTTTCGGCACATCACCATGGCTCGACCTTTCTAATTCTGGTGCCTCCAGATTTCATTTCAGCTCAAACCCAATTGGACCAACCCTCGTCCAATCGAACACTGTTTACCTCGACTGCGAGTCGCCTTCAAGCCGTGCCTTCTCTCCTGCAACTCGCTAAAACCAAGACTGAGCCTTTAGGCTAGAAACTAGTCAGCCTGCTTCTTTCTCCCCATTTCGTCGTCGATGCAATGTAAGTATAGCTTACGATTTAACTTATTACAAGTCTAATACTTCGCTTTTCACTATGTATAATTTGTTTGTTGCGGGCTGTTGCACGTTGCCTTTCCGGCACTTTGATTTTTGGTTTGAAAACTTGTTGTTGTGCCTTGTATATATTAGTGGCGCCATGTTTTCCTGGCCATGACACTTGCTATTTTATTGTTGTCCATGTATATTGCACTGCCTTGCCTCACCTTGCTGTTTTTGTCCCACTTCTTTGACAACCAAATTTCCAGTCAGACTTGTATCTATTGGGGCATTCATCTACATATTTTATCATACATATCCATATGTATATGTTAGCACCATATGTATTCAAATACAAGAGTATAATGGTTAGTGGTTGTTTATTTTGTCATGACAGAAGGGAGAAAGAGGAAAGGACATCCTAGTTTGACTTGAACTTGAAACACACATAGTGATTTACTTTAGTTGGCACCATTTGAAATTGTACTGTCATTTGACTATGCTCCGAGCTCTGAGCCTGCTGTTAGATTCTTCATGAGACTTTCATCACCGTGCATGTCTGATTTTCTTGTCGACATAAGTAATTGTTGTTGCCAGTTGCCTTTTGTTACCCTAATCTATTGTAGCTCTCACTGTCTTGCATTTTCCATATGTTACCATCATGTGATGATAAGTTCCTTGGGATGACCATTCATTTGGTGTTTTGTTATATGCATGGGTCTGCATATGCTTACATATGCTTTCTACTATTTAAAAGGAGTTTATGCTGCACACACTGGCTTGCGCCATCCAAATCCAACTGTCACCTTGTATGTCGTCACCATTCATGCTTATCATTTTCGCTGTCATGCATGTTATCTTATTTTACATGCTTCATAATGCCATCATTTCACGATTTATTTATACTCGAATTTCTTAATATATTGGTTGGGATTAGATAATTATATTTATGTGATTCTGCGAAATAACTTACTTGAAATACGTTTAATCCTGACTCGAGTGTTTTATGTTTTTGCATGGAACGCTCAGGTTAGGTCCTAAGTGTTCCAGATTTAAAGATTTCAGCTTGAAAACTGGAGTGGAATGTGAAGATGTATATATGTGCGCAAGGCCCGACAAAACTGTAATATTGTTTTAAGAAGTTTATGTATACATTATATTGTTCTTCCGCTGTATAGAAAATTCTGTATTGTAAAACTCTGATATATGTATAAGATTTTTTTCCACTGCATATATTTGTTCTGTGTGATTCTATGTTTATTCTGTTTAAACCCTATAAGCTAATAAGAGCTATCGTTTTAAACGTTCTGAGTTGGTTTAAATACCGACTTGGAGCGGTCAAAAAGGCAGGTCGTTACAAATTTAGTGAACATTGCTTCATTTTAAGGTTTTGTTAATATATCTGCTATTTGTTTTTCAATTTCTATGAATTCGAGTGAAATTTTTTCTTTACTTACGTTATTTGTTAGAAAATGATGTCTTATACATATATGTTTTGTTCTTAAATGATGAGTTGGATTTTTAGATATATTTATAGCACTTGTAATATCACACTATATTGGTGATTTGTTTATTTTTGATCCAAAATCATTTAGAGTTTGTTGCATATATATTACTTGTGAACAAGCCAAAGCTGCAGATATATATTCTGCTTCAGTTGTTGACAAAGACACCATATTTTTCTATTTTACTAAACCAAGAAACTAGTGAATGTACTAAGAAATGACATGTTTCACTAATGCTTTTACGATTGGATTTACATCCCGCATAATCAGCGTCACAATAAGAGATTAAATCAAATGAATCATCCTTGGGATTAATAATCCCAAATCGAATGTATGTTTTACATATATTAGAATACGTTTTACAACTTTTAAATGTGCTTCCTTAGGTTGCGATTGATATCTTACACAGAGATGTACACTATGCATTATATCTGGTCTACTAGCGGTTATATATAATAATGATCCTATCATACATTTATATTATTTTTGATCAACGTCTTTTGATGTGTCGTCTTTACTTAGGGCTATATTAGTTGCCATTGGTGTTAGTCTCCCATTAGTTGTCATTAAATTATATTTGTTAATTAAATCTCTAACATATTTTTCTTGGTTAATAAATATTTCGTTATCTAGTTGTTTTATTTGTAATCATAGAAAAAAATGTAAGTTCTCCCATATGAATCATTTCAAATTCTTATGTCATAATATCTGAAAATTCTTTGTTCATTTTATTATTTGTTGATGAAGATCATATCGTTAACATATATTTGTACTAATTGAATATCGTTATTATTTCTTTTAATAAAAAGTGTATTATCTATTTAACCAATCTCGAAGTTAGATTGTAATAAATAATTTCTTAATCTATCATATCAGGCTCTAAGGACTTGTTTTAATCCATAAAACGCTTTCTTTAATTTGTATACATGATCTGGATATTTTTCATCTTCAAAAAGTGGTTGTTGCTCTACATATACATCTTCTTTAACATATCCATTTAAAAACGAACTATTAACATCCATTTTAAATAATTTTAAATTATTATGGTTAGTGAAAGCTAGTAGGAATCTAATTGCTTCTAATCTTGCTACGGGGCAAAGGTTTCATCATAATTTATTCCCTCTTCTTGACTATAACCTTGTGCAACCAACCATACTTTATTTCTTATAACCTCAGCATGTCCATTAATTTTATTTTTATAAACCCGTTTAGTTCCAATTATAGTTTTATCCTCGGATCTGGGAACAAGTTCTTATACATCATTCCGGGTAAATTGATTCAATTCCTCTTGCATAGCAAGGATCCATGAATCGTCAGATGATGCTTCCTTTGGATTCTTAGGTTCAATAGTTGAAATAAATGTTGAATTACTCATAATATTTAATTGGTTTCGAATCCTAACAAGAGATTCAATATCGCCTAAGATATTTTCTACAGGGTGGTCTCTTAGAAGTCTAATTATTTTATTTAGTTGGTGAATTTCATTAATCGTTTCATCGATCTCATTTTCACTTTCATTTTCATTATGTTTTGTTATATTTTTACAATTTTCGTAAAAGGATACATTTACTGTTTCTTCTATGGTATTAGTTCTTGAGTTAAAAGCTTTATATGCCTTACTTCTCTCTAAGTATCCAATAAATATTCCTTTATCAGATTTCGAGTCGAATTTATCTAAATTTTCTTTAATATTAAGAATAAAACATTTACTTCCAAATATTTTAAAATATGATATTTTTGGTTTCTTATTATATAAAAGTTCATATGGTGTTTCACGAGTTAAGGGTCTTAACAAAATCCTATTTAAAATATAACAAGTTGTTGCAACTGCCTCAGCCCAAAAATTTCTTAGTAAGCTACTATCAGATAACATAGTTCTCGCACACTCTTGAATTGATCTATTCTTACGTTCAAATACTTCGTTTTCTTGAGGTGTTCTGGGGAAAGAAAATTTATGGGTTATCTCCTTTTTATTACATTTTTTTTCAAAATTTTCACTTTAGAACTCTCCACCATGGTTGTATCGTTTTGATTTTTAAAGATAATAAATTTTGAATTCTTTTAGCAAAGGTTTTAAATTGATCAAAAGCATCACTTTTATTTTAAGAAACAAAGTCCAAGTAAATCCAAAAAAATCATCAATTACTACATAAACATATCTACTATGATTTATTAATTGAGTTTGGGATAGACCAAAAAAATCCATGTGAATTAATTTTAATGGTTTTGAAGTTGCAATTTCCTATTTTGATTTAAATGAACTTCGTTTTAATTTTCCGAACTGGCAAGCGTCGCATAAATTATTTACCTTAAATTTCATTTTAGGTAATCCCCTAATTGAATCTAACTTTGAAATTCTAGAAATGTGTTTGAAATTTATATGACCGAGTCTCTTATGTCAAATCCAAGGGTCACTTGTATTAGCCATAAGGCATAAATTATCATTGGAGATTTTCATAATTAATATATAGATATTTTTCTTTCTATCTCCTTTGAATATTATTTTTGAATTCTTGTCCTCTATAAAGCATTTATCTTTTTCAAAGTTTATTTTATAGCCTTTATTGCAAAGTAGACTTATGCTTAGTAGATTATGTTTTAAATTCCTAGTTAATAAAACATCAGAAATAGTAGGAGTTTCAGAATTACTAACATTGCTGATGCCAAATATATATATCCTTTAGAGTTATCTTTGAAGTTGACCATTCCTTCATCTTTATATACTAGATGATTCAGTAATTTTGGATTTCCCATCATATGCCTTGAACAACCACTATCCAATATCCATTTGTCCTTTTTGATCTCCACCATTTGTCCATTAGAATTTGAATTTTCAACAGCCATGTAACACACCTTTTCATAATTTGAATTCCCAATAGCCATGTAACATACCTTTTCCTGTATTGGACAAAAATTCAGTAGATCACTTAATTTTTCAAATAATTGAATGTAGACTCTTCTAACATTGATGCAATGCATGAATTAAGACTGGTGTTATAAATCACTTCAAAATTTGCCATTTAATATTTCCAAAATTCAGATAATGAACTTTTGAAAACCTATGCTCGGATACTAATTGTTAAGGATGCGAAATGTGGATCTTAAGGAAGAACTAACACTAGAGAGAGGGTGAATAGTGTTTATGAGGAATTTACAGAAATCTTAAACCATCTTGAATTACTATATGAATCACACAACGATTATCACACCAGAATTGATCACAAACACAGAAAAAATCGTAGACACAGAAATGAGTAAATATAAATTCAGGTAAAGGAAAGAACACACCGGATTTTATACTGGTTCAGATTACTCCTACATCCAGTCCCACGCAATGTTGAATTGCACAGATTCTTATTATTATCAATATCCAAGTATAACACCCTTTATTTCACGACAACAAGGTTAATGCCGATTCCACCACCCTTGATTCCACGACTACAAGGATGACACCACTCCCTTTCCTTGATTTCAGGGCTACAAGGAACACACCCTTTCCCAAACAATTCCCAGACAATTACAACAACCCAAGAACTCTTCAATAGCAATTTAAAGAGAAAGTAGTTAATAGAAATTGAGAAGAGGAGAAGAATGATATAAATTTTGTTGAAATCGACAGAGTATGAGTGTAGAAATCAAGAATTTTATGTATATTAATGGTGGTAAGCAAAGTGGTGAAGAAAGAGAAGAAGGAAGTGTTAAAAATTCAAAAATGACCCATATTTATAGTGTTCCAAAGGTTGCAGTGTTTCTGAAATGTTTCAAATAGTGAAAAGACACTTCGTATAGAAATCAAGAATTTTATGTATATTAATGGTGGTTAGCAAAGTGGTGAAGAAAGAGAACAAGGAAGTGTTAAAAATTCAAAAACGAACCATATTTATAGTGGTCCAAAGGTTGCAGTGTTTCTGAAACGTTTCAAATAGTGAAAAAACACTTCCTTTGAAAATTAAATTTATGACGGTTATATGTCGACATGCTCATTTTGGTATGTCGACATATGCATTGTAATTTTATTTTTGAAATCAAATTTCAAGTGTTTAAACCAATATATATTTTCTGGGAGCACTAAATAAAAAATAATGTTTCAAAATGGATTTTCTGAAGTGTAAAACATATAAAAACATAGTGATATATAATATAAACTTCTTTATAAAGTTATGTGATTTAAAACTATTAAAACTATATATATGTATATATTATAAACATATTATTATAAAATTTTGAACTATATATATATATATATATATATATATATATATATATTTGAAATCATTTGGGAAAAAAATTGAAATAATTTGAGGTCAAGATTTGAATTTTGAAACAGAATTTGAAAATGAAGTGCTATTTAGAGTCTTACATATAAACTAGACTCAATTATTATATTTTCTTGAGCTCTTGAAATCTTGATATCTTAATACTCATGCGTCTTGAATCTCTTTGAATCCTGAATCTCTTGGAACTCTAAAACTATACAGTCTCCAATATTAAATCATGTATATAAACCCTGCACACACACACACACACACACACACACACACACATATATATATATTCTAGATAAAGATGCTAGTATATATTTTATAATCAATTAATAATGATAATTGAAATAAGGTTGTTTCCATCAAAATTCCATTCTCCAACAAATAATACCATAAATATTTAAGATTTTCTCATTTCCCTTTTTGATTCTGGCAACACTATGACTAGTGCATTGGATCTACAACTACTTAATCATCAGAGCCTCACCAATATTCGGCTGCTCCGACTGAAGAGCCTCATTGATATTTCACTGCATCCAACAATAACATTATCAATAATAATAACAGGCATCATGATTTCAATAGCAACAAGGGTGACATGGATGATTCTTACCTTTAACAAGAAGATCCACACTGATGAAAATGGTAAAAATCCTAGTTTAAGCTCTCTTTCTTGGATCGACTTCATCCGATATATAATAGAAAGCTTAGATCTTTATTCTCATAGATCTAACACACACTTGTCTAATTTTCAGACCAAAATGGCCTCTCATCATTTTAGATTTCTCAAAGATTATTCATGACTTAGATAATGACAATATAAGATCTAAAGACAAAATATTACCAAGTCTTCTCAAAATTGAATTTGATGGCTTGAGAATCAAGTTCAATGAATGTTTACCTTACTAGGAAAGAGGTGAGAGTAGTAGGAGTCAATATTGATTGATGATTTTCTCTATCGATCCACTACAAGAACAACGATATATCACCACGCCCAGATTTCGATGATTGGAAACGACATTTCCAATAGCTAGCAATGACCCATTGTTTTCATGGTAAAAATGTTATTTTAATGAACTAACAGTTTGAAGCCATTGAAATCCATTACTATATTTACTATTTGTGGCTAGTGCTAGCCATTGGAAATCTCCGGTATACCATCTTCCAACCCGCAAGCTTTTCGTTTCAGCTGGTCCCTCCCAAAACTTAAAAAACCCACCACCCTCCTCTTCTCCAAAATGCAGCCAGTCTCTATTTCGCCCTCTAAACCACCTCTGATGCCTCCGATCACTGCTTGATGCCTCTCATCACTCTCAAATCCTCTCTAAATTAGGTTTTTCATTTAACTGTACTTATTCTTAGTTTTATAATATAGGGCTAAATGTTTATTATACATATTCTTAATTCCTATTGAATGTTTATTATATCCCATTGCATGGTAATTATTATTATCATCAAAATGCCCAAATTATTAGTTAGAATTGATTTGATGTATATGTTTTGGATGATTTTGTTAGGATTGATCATAGATGTACAAGTTTAGCATGGTAATTACTATTACATAGGTAGGATTGATTTGAATGATTTGATGTGTATATTTTGTAAATATCTAACATTAGATTAATTTAATCATTTGTTTGAACTCAAATTTGGTTCTATATTATGTGACACATAAATTAATTTTTTAAATAATATAATTTAGTATATAAAAAATTATATATTTAATTTATTATATAAAAAGCTTGAATTACATATTATAAGAAATGGAGTAAATCACATAATTTAGCTTTATAAAAAATTAATGCATAATGTGCTTCATTTTTTAATTTAATACAATTTTTTTAAAATATCTTAGGTATTATTTGGTCCGGTCTGATAAGTGTTGTATATGATCGTTATATGGATATTCATTTTTATTACAAAACAGACATCCATATTCATTTTATACTACGTTTGTCGGATTTGTCCTTGTATTGGGCAAGTTACAAATACTATATAGTGATTATGTTTTGTAAATCATATCATTGTATATGGTTCACAAATTTTAACTGCATTTCTTTTTCATTCCTTAACAAGCATTTGTGTACGATATAAGGAATATAAGGGAAGTGCTGCTGAAATTTTGGGAACTCGTTTAAAATGATGTGATTTACGTAATGTAATTACTTTTGTGTTTGTAATGGGAAATCGGATGACTGACTACGAATTATCTTATGTGTCACATGAACCCTTAATCATTTATTTAAAATAAAGTTTGGTACAATATTTTGTGTCACATGCTATAAATTTTATTATAAAAAACTAAGAATATTAAAAAAAAATCTATATAATTTTTTTGTCATAGCCAACCAGTTTTTACAATGATCCGTATCACTTATTATTATAACAAATAATAATTACAATAGTTACAAGAGTGTGGCAGATTGCTAGACTACTATTTCGGTTTTTAAAGTGGACCGTCCACTACCTATGACATTTATTGTAGGCCATCCACAGAATCTATCCTAGATTACAGTATAAGAGCTTGCTACTTTACAAGAGTACTAAATTCATCTCCATACAGAGAGTGCATTTCATAATATTACATTTCATACTACATAGAGTAGTGAGATTACATTCGTGAACTAAATAAACAATATAACAGGTACAAGTACACTGCAAAAAGTAAAATAGCATGGTAGTCACGAGGTTGATTTGAGAGGCTGCAAGAGCAACTCCAATATGTGCATAACATACTGCTACAGGGAAAGCACAGGACGTTAGAGCAGCTGTAGAAGTGATAGCCGTGAGCTCCACACCAAGATGAAGCACATTCCTGACAGGATCAAGCGTGCTAAACCCAACAAAATTGTTTAGACTGCTCGAGAGCAAGATCTTCCATTTTGTCTAAACGGTGAGGCCGAGCTACCACGGTGACCGACTACCAACAGAATATACATAAATGTAGGTGCTGGAGCGTTTATGGTGGCAGAAAATGAAAATGGCTCTGCGGAATTCAACAAAATTCGAGCAAATGCTTCACTTGTATTGCCAATTTCGGAGAGCATTACAATCAACCAGATCACCACCATTGACATACACAACAACATTACACCCAATCAGTTGCGTAAAGACAAATCCATGGACCAAGATCCAAAAGAAAAACCAAACACCTCAACAGTAGCGTAAACCACAAAGACACAGCACTGTCAAAAATGAACTACCAACAAGTTGACCACATAGAAAACATTGAATACCTAGGAGTAGAACTGAACTATCAAAGACATGGCAGAGCCACACAGAAAATTATCCATATAATTTTGTATGTAAACAAAAATGAATTATATATTTTTCTAAATAGAAAAAATCAATATAATTTAGTACATATTTACTAAGACAATAAAATATAAAACGAATGATTAATAATTTTTTGAATATGTGCCATAGGTATTAGCATAGGAAAAGTGATCAGTTATTTGTTGATCGAAGCTGGACATATCAACAAAGGGAAATTATAGGCTCAATAAGTGAACATTTCATAATGAGGTACATGTGTTTATCAAAATTGCTTTAAGTAATAACGGAAATGACATAGAAATTCATTGTCCATGTAGTAGGTACAAATTGTTGAAGCATTTAATACCGGACATGGTTAGAGTTCATTTGTGCCAACACGATTTATATCCGATTATTTGGTGTGGGATCGTCATGGAGAAAATATAGCACCTATCAAGAATAGTCAAAGGAGGTCGTTGGTAATGAATGTTAGTATGACGACTCTTATAGAACATATGGTTGAAGATGCAACACGGTCAATGTTCCATAATGTTGAAATTGATAACAACGATGTTAACGTCGAAGAGGAATCAAACATTGGAGCCAAAAAAATATGATTTATTGGATGCTGCAAAAAGCCCCTTTGAAATGGAAGTACATTGCAATGAAATCAAAGTACAACCTCACAGAAGTCGGATATACGTTTGTTGTACAAGCTTCTAAACGCTATATGTCATCCGATAATTTAATGTGCTAAAATTATTATGAAGTGAGAAAACTTATATCATATTTCAGTTTGCCGTATCAAAAAATAGATACGTGTTTAAATGGTTGCATGTTGTTTTGAAAAGAATACATCAATCATAGGAATTATAAAATATGTAACTAGGAAAGATATAAAACAAGAAAGTAGAAGGAAAACGAAGTTCCATACAAGCGTATGCATCATTTACTTACCACCCTAGACTTCAAAAGTTATATACCTCATCTATAATAGTGCATCATATGAGATGGCATAGTGTGAGAACCTTTAAGAAGGTACGTTACCACATCCAACCGATAGGGAACCATGGGAGCATTTTGATAAGAAATGTTCCAATTTCGCAGTAGAGAGCCATAATGTTAGGCTAGGTTTATGTACGGCGGATTTTCACTATTTTATCAGCTTGGTTCTAAATATTCATCTAGGCCTATAATCGATACACCTTACAATCTATCTTAGTGGATGTGTGCGAAAATTCCGTATATATTTCTCACAAATTTCATCCCTGGCCTTGATGACCTGACATAAGGCATTAATGTTTACTTACAACCTCTAAGAAGAGTTGAAAACATTATGGTATGAAGGAGTTGAAACATAGGACGTATCAAAAAAATTCGTATGTTCGCTTCTTTGTTGTGGACTATTAACGATTTTCCTACATATGCAATGCTTTTGGGTTGGAGTATATCTGGTTGTTTTGTTTGTCCTTATTGTATGGAAAAAATATGAGCATTTTCTTTACCGCACAGAAAAAAATTTCATGGTTTGATTGTCATTGATGTTTTCTCCATATTAATCATCCATTTAAAAGAGACAAAAAACTTCACACCTAATAAACTTTAGAATTTACAACCACCACCGATTTGGTCAAGCGTAGATATATATGAACTTGTAAAAGATTATACAAAGATACATGAAACCGGATAGAAAACTTAAATCCAAGGTAAATCGATGGTTCATAACAGATGCAAACAAAGTATATTATAGCAGTTTTCTTATTGGAAAAGTCTTCTAATCTGTCATAACATTGGTGTGATACATAATAAGAAAAACGTATATAATAATGTGTTTAATAAAGTTTTGAATATTAAGGTAAAACTAAAAATTATTTGGAATCATGACATGATATAAAAGAAATATGTAATCGTCCTGAGCTTCATATCAAGCCAAATGACAGTAAAAAACCCAAAGCATGCTATGAAATATACATCAACCAAGTTAAAATACTGTTAAAATGGGTGGAAGGATTACAATTTCCTAATGGAATTTCATTTAATCTTAGGAGATGTGTCGACTGTAAGAATGGAAGACCGAATAGGATGAAAAGCCACAATTGTCATGTAATGGTGGAAAATTTGTTACCCGTCGCGTCCAAAGAAATGTTGCCCATAAAAGTTTGGAAGGTTATAATAGGATTCAGATTATTTTATAAGGAGCTTTGTTCAACTACGTTAAAAGTTGATCATCTATAGAAGCATGAGGAAGAAATCCCTATACTACTATGCAAATTGAAGAAAATATTTCTTTTATATTTCTTCAATGCAATGGAGCATTTACCTGTTCATCTTCCATATGTAGCACAACATCGAAATCCTTACAATGTAGATGGATGTACCTATTTGAGAGGTATGTTTTTAATAATGAATATGGAAATGTTAATTTAATTATAAGTTAATTTTGAATTGAAATTGTTCACCCGCCTTTTTATAATGTCGTCACGCTTCGGATTTCTAGTTATCAGGGTGCTCAGGACTTGAATACAGATAGGAGATACACATTTGATTTTTTTAGTCCGGTTGTGAGGTCTAAATAATAGGTATGAATCATAGCTAGAATATTTTTTTACTTTTTGCTATAATATTCTTTGTTCGAGATATTAGAATAAATATCCAAAAATAAAGGGAGATTTAATTCAAGTTGTAAAGTCCAGGATTTGAAATGTGGAAATTTGGCTAAGTTTTCAGGATAGGAAGTTCGGGAAACGAAATGTGGAAATTTGGCTAACTTTACGAGATACGAAATCTGGAAATTTGGCTAAGTTTTCGGGGTATAATGTTTGAGATATGAAATCTGGAGATTTCGAAATATGGAATTTTGGCTAAGTTTTTAGGATACGAAGTTCGAGATACGAAATGTGGAAATTTGGCTAAATTTTCGAGACAGAAGTTCGAATTACGAAATCTGGAAATTTGGTTAAGATTTTAGGATACAATTTCTCAAAAAACTTGGACATTTTTGGATGGGTACAAAGCTCCTACAACTATATATGGCCATGAATTTGGATATATTGGAGAACTTTTGGCTCTCATACACAGGGACTCGGCCATGGCTAACACTTTACTTCTTTTCTCTACATTTTTCTAATCCAAACGAAATGTACTTGTAGTCATATAGTGTAAACAATAAAGATTATCACACAGCAGACGGAGGCTTGATTTTCCGAACCACTATAAATTCTTAGTGTTATTTGTTTTTTTACATTTCTGTTATTGTCATTCAGTATTTGGGTGTTGCGCTTGATTGACCAAAATTATCATCAATATTTGGCATGCTAGGAAGGGGAACATAACTTTTGAAGTGTTAAGGGATTTGTATTGCGCAGGTTTCAAAGATGGTGAAAAGAAAGAACACTAACTCTACCAATCAGGTTGAAGGAGTAGGATTGGAAAGAAGCCAGGAGGTTTCCTCCACTGAAAATATTTCCATCTATCTAACTTGGAAAGAGATGGATGGAATGACAAAGAAATTGCACATGCATATGGAATGGCAATAGGAACTCCTCGGAAGGTATGAGGCTACGAATGCATTTTTGGCTCGGATGGAAGAGTTTGGAAGGTTTTCAGGCCAAGGTGTACTCATTGGAACTACTTCAAGTGGCACCCAAGGATTCTAGCGAGACCTTGGGAAGTTCCACCAAATCAGTATTGATCCCTCGATCGGTATCGATCTGACTCGACCAAGGGGAAAGTCCCCTAATCTCGATGAAAGTGTGGCTCATGATATTCTAGTTAGTCATATTTTGGATTCTGAAGTTAGAAATGCGGCTCAAGCGCAGGTGTGCATGAATTTGGAATTTGGACTTCGAATTTCTCGAATTATAAGGACTTTGGATCTCGGAAATTGATTGCAGGCACATAGAGGCTTAGATGATTGATTGGGCCAGGACTTAGCTAGCTTGGTATAATAATTGATTGATTAATCTGGACTTGGATTTTAGATGGCTAAGTCTACCTGCATATGTATAGAATCAAGCGATATTCCTAGCATTCTCTTTGCGGTAGAAAAAACATTCAATCTCTTTCACTTAATAAACTTGAAATAAAAAAGGCTAAGTTGGCTCACCCTTATACGGGATTATGATTTAATCTCCAAGAGCGCTCTGTACCCGGTGATAAACCGTTAGGCTTTCCTTTTGATTCGTAATAAATTAGAACTTTTAGAGCTTTAAATAAATTTCTTTTCTTCTATGGATTGTGATTTAATAACTTAGTGAGTATGGAATATGCTCGTCAAGTGTAAAACTCTTACCTCGGTCCTCAAGTATGGATTATAGTTAGGAAGTGTCGGGCCGTCTTGTCAGGACTTAGTAAGATCGCTCGGTCATGGCTCGAGTATGGACTATACTCGATAATATACGGATTGTTCCATTAAAACTTGGAAGAATGGTTCACCTGGTTTTTTTTGCTAGTATCGATTATAATGACTCTAGTTAAGCTTAGTGTGGCCATGAATTTCAGATTGTATTAGGTCTACTTTTCTGGATTTCATTCTACTTGGACTTCTCTCATATTACGACTTTCGTATTCATGGATTTTTAAATTATACAAAACGCATCTTCCTTAGAATGACATGCTTTGGAGGGAACGTGTTGACCCGCCTTTTTACAAGGCTTCATGCTTTATATTTTTTTTAATCTGAGTGCTTAGGACTTGAATATAGACTTAGGCAAATCTGGGGAAACTTGGTTTAAGTCGCAAAGTTTGGGATTTGAAATGTAGAAATTTGGCTAAGTTTTTGGGATATGAAGTTCGAGATACAAAATATGGAAATTTGTCTATGGTTTTAGGATACGAAACATGAAATTAACAAAATGTGGAAATTTAGCTATCTTTTTTGGATACGAAGTTCAGGATACGAAATGTGGAAATTTGACTAAGTTCTCAGGTAGAATTTTATAAATTTGGCTAAGTTTTTAGGATACAAATTTCGCAGAAAAATTGGATATTTTTGCATGAGCACACAACTTTATAACTATAAATAGGCATGGACTTGGACTTTTTGGAGATCTTTTCGCTCTCATACACGGGGATTCTGCCATGGCCAAGACTTTACTTCTTTTCTCAATATTTTGTAATCGAAAAGGACTATATTTGTAATCATACAGTATAAAGAATAAAGATTACCTTATAGTGGATGTAGGCACAATTTTCCGAACCACTATAAATTCTTGGTCTTCTTTGCCTTTTTCTACATTTCTTTGACTGTTATTCAATATTAGAGTGTTGCGCTTGATTGACCAAAATCAACGCTAATAGATTTTTTTTTAGGTATCTAAGTCATTTAAATAAAAAGGTGAGACGAAAAGCTCGAGTTAAAAGTTCGATCTGCAAATCATATATCGAAGAAGAAGCTTCATTCTTTTTCTCTCATTATTCAATGATCATGTGAACCTACCATTTGAAAGTGTTACACGTAATGATGAGCCTGTTGAACAACATTCTTCTTCTAAGTAATGTTATCAATTTTTAAAAAACATGGTTGATGTGCTGGAAAATGTATGGAAGTATGGTTAAATGATAGAGATTACCATGTAGCGCACACAATATTCTTCTTAATTGTCATGAACCCACACCATTTGTTAGGTAATTATCAAATTACAAGTTTTGATACATTTAATTTAATGATGCACATCTAAATTAATAATAATGTAATATATTATGTTTATGTTTGAAGTGTTTATGAATCACAAAATCCAACTGGCGATTTAAGAAAAGATTTCATTACTTGGTTTCCAAACTACATCTATAATCCCATAAATTATGTGGTTGACGAAGGACCAAAACATTTGGCATTGGAACCGAAAAGGAAAGTTAAAACATATCCAATATTTTTCGTTAATGGATATAAATTCAGCATCAAAAAGTACAGTGCTGAAAAATTAACAAAAAATACTGGTGGATTAGTTGAAGGCAATGATGAAACTAATAATCATATAAATGATTTTTATGGCGTGTTAACCCAGTTTTAGCAATTGACATATTTTACAAGACCCACAGAGGATTTTTTTGTTTAGATGCAACTGATTCAACAATGTTCTAGGTTCTGGTATCAACGTATGTCCAAATTATAATCTTATAGAAATAAAATATACCTTGTATAATCAAAAGTACGACGATCCTCTCATACTAGAAAACAAACTCTAAAAGTTTAACCCCTTATCCATCTCTAAAAAGAGATAAATCAGATTGGTTCAGAATTTTCAAAACCAAGATTAGATTTACATTCGATGGAAAGAATTTTCCAAATTAATAATTCAACCAAGCAGATATCAAGGAAAATGTTGAAATAACAATTACTTAAATTGATTATGAACCTTTAAATGATGAGGAAAATGTATTAGTCAAAACATTTGAGAGTGTAGAGGAAAACAATGTAGAACATGATACTGAGTCTAAATCAGATAACAACGAAGACTGAGTAATATCCGATAATTTATGCAATTATTCATGTTACATTTTTTCTCATTAATATCAGTTTAACTACACATGCAATGCACAACACATAATATAGGCATACAGTCAAAAACAAATATTAACTCACGCACACAACACACATAATATACGGAATGACACAAACAATGCACATGCAACTATCACACATAATACACAGATTTTAATGATTCAGCATATCATAATTGTTATGAATTATACATATGTCCTAAGTGATAGGATATATATATATATATATATATATATATATGAATGTGATTTGAATGGCGGCTGCTACCTCTAATGGGGATTTGAACCCTAGTTCCAAAGAAGATGCTGGATGGCAAAAAGTTAGCGAAAAAAGAGGAAAGCAGGTGCCTGGATCTGCTAATGCGACAAAAGGCAATCGGTTGAGACAACCAGTTATCTCGAATCGCCAACCCCCAACAAACGCTTGGACCAACAACTTCAATACAAGTGGGTCTCGCTCCTGGGCTGATGCGCTAGCAGGAAATACTGTCATCGATGGAGGAGTGGAAACATTTGAAGCAACGATATATGATTTGGGGGAATATGCGATGATGGATGATGAAGTTTTTAAGCAGGCTGTAAATATGTGGGGAAACACAATCTATGTTTACCTAGTGGGTAAGAGACCATACTACGTTCATCTAAATGCCTATATTCGACGTGAATGGAAGCCTATAGGTAAATGGGGTGTTTTTGCTCGAGAAAATGGTTTTTATCTTATCAAATTTGAGCATGAAGCTGATTGCAGTAAAGTTCTAGATAAAGGTCCATGGTTTATGGAGAGTAAACTAATGTTTATCAAAAAATGGGAGCCTAATCTGAGGTTATAAAGAGATATGCTAGAATCACATCCTGTGTGGATTAAAATGTTTAACCTAGACCTATCCCTTTAGAATGCTACAGGCATAAGTAAATTAGCTAGCCTAGTGGGAGTTCCCCTTGCTATGGATGAAAACACTAGAAAAGTAAGAAGACTAAAGTATGCTAGGGTGATAGTTGATATAAAAGCTAGCGACGACCTCAAAAAACAAGTGTGTGCCAAAGACAGCAAAGGCAATGTGTATGTGCAAGACATTGAATATGAATTTGTGCCTCCTAGGTGCAAAAGTTGTGTGTGCTTTGGTCATACTGATGACCAGTGTGAAGTGGTAGTTAAACTAGCAAAAAAAGTTTGGCAAATGAAAGACAAAACCACAGTCAGCGAGACTTATACACAATCAAATTTACGAAGCAAAACGGTGGAAAATGCTTCCACATCGCAAACTGTAGTAGCCCCACAAAGCTCCCTAGTAGATACCCATAATTTACAAATGATCTTGGATCAGTGCAGCCCAATTACAGCCCAGGAGGAGGCCCAAGAGGTGATAGGCCTTGGCCATGATAAGGCCCAGGTGCAGAGCCAAGGTTCAGCCAAACAAGCGTAGCATCACTAGGAAAGCAAGTAGCTGCATCAACCGATAAGGAAGAGGTGTCGAAGCTATCAGACAATGAAAAACCATCAAACAAATATACCAAACCAAATGAGAAATATGATGCACAATTCACAAAACAAAAAAATCTTAGCCACTATGGCTAACATGAAGGAAATCCCTCCTAGGTTATTGAGGAGTAATTCTCAACTGCCTCAATGTCGATAGTTAGCTGGGACGTGAGAGGTCTAAATAATGATGCTCGTACGTTAGACCTCTATAATCTTAGAAGGAACTTATCTCCTTCTATATTAAGCATTTTGGAAAAATAAATTTAGTGATGAAAATCTGAAGTATTTCGAGTTGAACATGGGAGAGGAATGGTTGTCGACCAACAACAATGATATGGGAGAGAAAGGAAGAATTATGCTTATGTGGAATAAACCTGTGTGGACAACACAAGTAATAGACAGAGATGAACAACAAATCACTATAAAGGCACTCAATCATGGGGGTCTCGTGATTATGGTTACTGCAGTGTACGCGAGCAATTTAGCAACGCAGAGAATTCATCTATAGGACAAGCTTAGAGATCTAGGCAGAATTGTGACTGCACCATGGTTGGTGATGGGAGATTTCAATGCCATACTTAAAAGTCATGAAAAGAAAGGAGGTTGTATGCTGATGGTCTCCCAGCTTGAAGAATTTAGCACATGTGTAGTTGCGACAGGATTGTTGGAGCCTATCCACAAAGGCCTGAAATACACATGGAGAAGCAGGGAGTGTAAGAAAATATCATGAAAACTGGATAGTGTTAGTGAATTCAGACTACATTAACATGTTTTCAGAGATTATGGTAAACATTTTTCCTAACTCAACTAGTGATCACAGTCCACTTCATATCATGCTTACTGAGAAAAATGATACCGCAAAAGGCAAGCCTTTTCGCTAAAGTATTGCATGGCATCAGATGCAAGGATATGATGATGTAGTACACATCAATGATATGCCTCAGATGGATGGGACTTGTTTTTTTATGCTCATTCATATTATTAAAACGGCAAACTTAAAATTAAATGAATGGAATCATACAAGGCCGAAAGATCAAGACAACATTATTGCACTGCAGACCCAATGTGAAGAGCTTCTAACTAAACTAGATGAAGAAAACAAGGATGATGATTGCTGCGTGCATACTATAATTTGCAATGGCAATTAAAGGATGCACTTAAAACCAAAGCAATAGAACTAAAAAAAAGCTAAAGAAAGATGGATCACTGAAGGGGACGAATGCACTAAATTGTTTTATACTAAAATGTCCATTAGAAAGATTTTAATGACTAACATGCAATGTTTTGAACAGGATGGGATGCCTCATATCAACAATCAACTGTTTGAGGAGGAAGCAATTAAGTAATATTCTGAATTGTAAAATGGGCATACCGAGACTGACTTACCCAGTATTAGCTACCCGAGGCTGTTGAACGCTGCTGGGAAAAGAAAACTCTGGCGACCAGTCACTGTTGAAGAAGTTTGGAGTGCTCTGGACAGTATTCATGGGGATGCTAGCCCCGCCCCCAATGGTATGAGCTCCTTGTTCTTCCATAGACATTGGGAACACCTGAAATTATTTTGTTAGTGCAATTCAGGAAGCATTTCGAACTGGCAGAATACCTAAAGAAATAAATCACACATTCATTTGCCTCATCCCAAAGAAAGAAAATCCATCGAGAATTGATGACTATAGGCCTATTACGTGCTGTAATGTAGTGTATAAGATTCCTTCCAAAGTAATATGTAATAGAATTAATCTTATTTTTCCTGATTTCATAAATGAGTGCCAAAGTGCTTTTATCAAAGGCAGAAGTATATTAGAAAACTCTTTATTGGCGCATGAGTTAGTCAGGAATTTTAACAAGCAGGGGGCAGATAAATTATGCTTAAAAGTGGATCTACATAAAGCGTATGACAAAATTAATCGCAAATTTATTATTCATATGCTACATTGTATGAGATTCCCTAACATAAAATCTAATCTCATAGAAAAGTGCATTAATGCTCCTACATTTTCTATCTTGATTAATGGTATTCCTAAAGGGCACATTAGTAGCAATCGGGGAATTAGGCAAGGGGACCATCGTTCTCTTTATTTATTTGCAATTGCTATGGAATTTTTCACTCTTCAAATGGAAATTGCTTGCTTCAAGAAGGAAATTACAACTATTTATTACTTTCAGCCCCAGCTCAGCCATCTTCTCTATGCTGATGATTTGATAATTTGTATTAGATCATCTAAAGAGGCAGCCACTACTATTAATAGAATATTTAGGGAGTTGGAGAGGAATGATGGTTTAAAGGTAAATGAACTCAAAACCAAATGTTTGTGATGACGCCGAACTTCCACGGAGTGAAAGCAAGGAGAAATCATATGGAATACAACATAAATATAGTATAACAAGTCACAGAAACAACATAGCACAGGAAATCCATATAGTAACAACATCATGGCAGCGGATACATAATGTCATTAGCAATAGAAAATCCACAGTCACAGAATCTAAGTTATTACAACAAGTTTTTTTTAGAAAATGACATAAGTTCCAACTCCAAATTAAATAACATGAAATGGAAATAAGTCTGATGTCTGAAACAAAAGGAAAAATGCGATAAAACAAAAGATAGAGGATCTTCGAAGCTCCAAATCATCACCTCTTCACCAAAGCAAATTCCAAGAGAGAGAATATAAGCAGCTCCAAAGAAAACTCCAAGCAGAAAGGTAACCTGTCTACTTGGCCGCCCGTGTGGAAGAGAGGGCACCCAAGTTTGCAAAAAGGTGAAACAAACGATGGGTCAGTCGTGGGACTGGTTGAGAATTCTTAACTAACTTAACTCATACAAAATAAGGCAAATCCAAAGACCACGCCGCTAACGCGGAACGGGTTGTACCAATGGATTGCTGTGCATAACTACAGTGTCAGTACAGATAAATAAAACGTAACACAATGCAATGTCTTTTGAAAAATGGAACCACCATAAGACTCAGGTCCCATCACACAATGCAACGCACACCAAGAGGATAGAGTTTTACCTTATGGTGGTTAAACATGCTAAATACGCCAAATACGAGGCTAATACTATCATTAAAGTGTATAGTTTTTTTTTTAAAACAAAACAAAGCAATGTATTAATCCTAGGAAGCATAGGTACCATATATTATGCCTCCAATACTAGTAATACAATTAAATCCGTCGGGTCGTATTGGAAAGTTGGGTTTCCATCATGAGTCCAGGCTAGGGAGGACTCCTTACCGATTCGAGACACTCTAGTTAATGCCTCAGGATTACCCGCAGTTAACCCTTGGAAATGGCAGGGCCGGTCCTCAAATACAGCTTAGAGGATTGGCAATTCCTAAGCACACGTTCCCCGGTCCTATAGGACCTATCCGAGGCGCCTCATTTCATCATCCACATAAGTAAAATGACTACTAACTAGAAAGAAACGTGCTACTTTCCCTGCGTTCCCTTCCCCCTTTTTAGACTCAACCGGTGTGTGAGGCTCGTGAAGTCATGTATACCATACCACAAGGTTCTGCTTTTCAACAAGGAACCTTGGTTCTTTTTATCTTAGCATGCCACACCGTCACTTCATACCGTACCATCGATCGTCTGTCAATATATAAAAGGGTGTTAAGCAGAGAATAAATTCTCTACCACCAATCATTTATATATTAACAGAAAATCGACAACATGATATTTAATGGGGTACGATGTCAGACACACCATCCATTTACACCCATGCTCTGGGTCTGAGCGAGGGTCAAATCCGTGAAACCAACGCGTACGTTTTGACAATTACCACGACTCTTGAATCGGGAGCTACCTAATTCAGAGTCTTGATCGTTGTCCATTCGAGGGAAGGTTTACGGTCTTCATACGTCTTCATATTTAGACTCTTGAAATCGTACAATCATTTGGAATGGAATAAATCCGGACTTTCCAAATAATCTCGCATTCATAATTTTGAGAAAAACACACTTCATGTCATTATGTTGTTTTATAGCGATTAATCCTTGCCTTAATTATCTAATATAATTAATTTCTTTATTTAGCGACGCTTCAGGTCAAGGGCGACTCTGGCGCTGTTTTCCATCAATTTTGATTTTTCACCTTTCTCAAAATCTAACCGTTGGATTTTAACGTAGCTTATATCGTTGGAAAGATTTTTCCAAGACGGTCCTAACGGTTTCAGTTTTGGGAAAATCCGACGGTCGGATCTTCTGGTATAGTCGTTTAAAAGTTCGATTTCAAAACGCGAACTACCGCGCTCGATTCGTTAAATTTTAATTTTATATACATGGTTTGTTTAACTCATCGTCCTTTCATACACCTTCCTTCTTCTCTTATCCTTTCACCGCTTAACTTACATGAAAATGTAATTTATGATTAGACGGTGAATTGTTCCTTTTATTTTATTTTATTTCATACTTTCTATAATTTGCCTTAAAATGTAAATTATAATTCATCGTTCTAATTATTCCATTTTATCTTTCAATTACATTATGATTCCTCTTACATATATAATATTCCTTCTCTTTTAAGTGCATTCCTAGTTTCTATTACATCAAAAATGTAACTTCATTTTACGATGAAATTGTCATTCCTAATTACTTAAAAAAAGTAATCTTTAAGTTACATCCTCATTTTATTTATATAAAAATAAAATAAAAATGTAACTTTCATGTCTGCAACCTACTAATTTAATTTGCATCGAATGAAATGTAAATTTTACCTCTGGTGTAATTTCCTACATATATATTACATAAAAAAATACTCTTCTTCCTACGGTGTATTTTCTCTTTTATATACATTATAAAATAAAAAACAAATAATGTTAAATCATCCTACAGTGTAAATTCTTTCATTTTAACATTAAAATAAATGTTAAATCATACTATGGTCAAATTCTTTTATTTACATTGAACATAATGTTACTTTAACATACAATGCATTACCTTTTTATATTTACACTAAAAATGATGTAAATTTCTCTATGGTGAAAAAAAAAAGAAAAATCCCTATTTTATTCACATTAAGAATAATGTAATTTTTTCCTACCTATACATTGCCCATGAAAAATGTATATTTTGATACATCACCAATTCCTACTTTAAATTTACAAAATAAAAAGTAAATCTTGTCATACAGTGACAATGCCAATTTATTTTTACAAATAAAAATATACATCTTGTCATTCAATGTAAATTGCTATTTTAGTTTTATATACACTAATAAAGGGGTACATTTCTCAAACAATGTAAATGTCTAATTTTCATACAATGTATTTTTATATTTATTAACATGAGAAAAGTGCTATTTTTCATACAGTGACCATATTTCTATATTAACATTTGGCAAAAATGTCAATTTCATACGGTGACCATTTTTCTATATTAACATTTGACAAAAATGTCAATTTCATACGGTGACCATTTTCTATATTAACATTTGACAAAAATGTAAATTTCATACGGCGACCATTTTCTATATTAACATTTGACAAAAATGTCAATTTCATACGGTGACCATTTTCCTATGTTAACATTTAATAAAAATGACAATTAACCATATGGTGACAGTTTTCTAATTAACATTAACATAAATGTCATTTACCTACGATGAACATTTTCTATTTTAACATAACAAAAATTGTCCTTCAACATACAGTGAATAATTTCTATTTAAATATTTAACAAAAATTGTTCATCAACATACGGTGAATAATTTCTATTTAAATATTGAACATGAAATCAAAGGGATCTAATACTAGCTATTCAATCATGTAACAATCATCATCAAACATGCCCAAACAAACAGATCTGAATTTATATTATTCATATCACATACTGAATAATTCATTTTAATATAAATTTTAAATAAAAAAAACTCTCACCTTGATTGGATAAGAATTATAATAAATCCAAATAAATTTCAGAATGCTTCAATCAATCACAGCAGATCCTAATCGTCGTCACGGTTCTAACGGTTCTGAAATTTTCAGAATCGGGGTTCATATGCATTAGTTATCAATGTTTTAAACATACTGACTTTTAACAACTGCTGCAGTCACGCCTAAAAGCGTCACAAAATCTGAAATAGAAATTTACCTTAATAGTTCAGTTTTTGCTCAAAAATTCAAATCCAATTTTCTCTTGATTTACTGATCGGTTTTGAGTGCTGTTTGTTGGACAAGGACCGGGAAGGAGAGGTCTACGCGCGCCGGGAAAGGGGTGGCGCTCGGCGGCTTCAGGTGGGCTCGGCGGGGGTGCGAGCGGCGGCCGTTCGGGGCCTCGGGGCGGGCGCGACGGTGGACGAGGGCGGGTGAAACTGGTATGGGATCGAAGGTCTTGGTTTTCTCTTCGAAACGGGTATGGGTTTGCAGGATTTCGTGGAGTTTTGAAAGAGAATTTAGAGTTTGAAAATTTGAGCAAGAAATGGGTTGCGGTGGCCAAAATTGAACGGGGAAGAAGCAGTACTGTTCACGTATACGGCTTCGTATTTATACCGGTATTTCTAGGGTTTTATTTTTTAATTATTTAATTAATTAATTCCAAAAATTAGTGTTTTCTCATACGATCTTCGATTCGCGCTCAACGACTGTCGAACTTAATGTTTTGACGTCTTCTAAATGCGATGGCACTATTGCCAAGGCCTAAATCTGAAGCTACAGCCTGGTTTTCTTTTTTTTTCAAATTAAATTGTTTAATTTAAATTTGAACATACGTTTTAATTTCCTGAGGCCACATACTGACTCAGAAAAATCCAGAAAATTTATTTTTGACATTGTGATGACGATACGGTTCTAACAAAGCCAATTTCGTCGAATTCTGAGACCTTTCGAAAAATGGCTATTTTCAAGCTGTTCAATTTCAACTGTATTTGACCAAACACAGTTTCTCTCGCTACGCTCACATATTAAATCGAAAAATTCTAAAAATTGAAACCTATCCATATTATGACATTCCGGGTCCAACGAAAGTGGTTTCGTCGAATTCCGAGGTCGTTCGCAAAATGGCCATTTTTAACTGTTTCAGAGTTATTTAAAATTGGAAATTTTAAATTTGGACTAAAAATTCAACAAAATTCCCAGAAATAAAATTTTCAAACTGGTTCAGATTTCCGGGTCATTACAATCTCCCCTCCTTAAGAACTTTTCGTCCTCGAAAAGGAAAAAGGGAAAATAGAAGAGTAGGAACCAACAAAGAATGTAAAATATTTTAAGCATACCTCAAATCAAAATCTAATCAGCGATATCCACTCTGCATTTGGGATAGGCTTGTCTGATACTCTCCTCAGTCTCCCAAGTGTAGTCCCTAGGATCGCCACTCCACTGTACTTTGACTTGGTTGATTCTTTTATTCCTCAGAGCTCGGGTTTCCCTGCCAATAATCTTTATCGGCTCTTTTCTCACCCTTAGACTCGGAGTAATATCCAAATCCTGCTGTGATGCTTCCTCCACAATTAGATCCGGATCATGGACATGCCTTCGAAGTTGAGATACATGAAATACATCGTGAACTCCAGGCAACCAGTCGGGCATCTGAATTCTGTAAGCTAGGGTGCCAATCCTCTCAAGAATAGGGAAAGGGCCTATGAATTTTGGTGCAAGTTTTCCTGTCTTCCCAAACTGAATCACACCTCTTAGTGGAGAAACCTTCAAGTACACATGGTCCCCAACAGAGAATTGTAAGTCTCTTCTACGCTTGTCTGCATAGCTTTTCTGTCGGCTTTGTGCAGCTAGTAATCGCTTCTTAATTTTATCAACTTTGTCTGAAGCCTCTCGGACCATGTCTGGACCCAAAACAAGGCGATCTCCCTTTTCAATCCAACAGGCTGGCGATCTACATGGCTTATCATATAAGGCTTCGAATGGAGACATTTTCAAACTTGCTTGATAGCTATTGTTATATGAATTCAACTAAATGCAAGTGATCCTCCCAAGAACCTCCATAATCGAGTATGCAAGCCCGCAACAAATCTTCAAGAATGCGATTCACCCTCTCAGTTTGGCCATCTGTCTGAGGGTGGTATGCGGTACTAAGGTTTAACTTTGTTCCCAACTCATTTTGGAATGCTTCCCAAAACTTGCTAGTGAAGATAGGATCACGGTCGCTAACAATACAGCTAGGAACTCTGTTTAACACGAAAGATTTTCTTTGATTAGACATGAAAATTTTCATTTAGAAAACGATGAAAAGGAAAGATTTAGTTTTATTACCCATATAGCCTGACTATTTCTTTGAGATAAATTTGTGCCAGACTTTGAGCAGTTCTGGTGGACTTAACAGGTATAAAATGAGCGACCTTGGTGAAACGGTCCACGATCACCCAAATGCTGTCATTCCCTTTCCTAGTACGGGGCAAACCATCTATAAAATCCATAGAGACTTGGTCCCACTTCCCTTCTGGTACCGGCAATGGTTGCAACAATCCTGCTGGCTTTTGTTGATCGCTTTTAACTCGCTGGCATGTAGGACATCTACTCACATAAATGGATATATCCCTCTTCATATCTTTCCACCAAAACGTGTGCTTTAGATCATGATACATCTTGTTCACGCCTGGGTGGATGGAAAGCTTTGATTTGTGCCCTTCATTTAATACTTCCCGGATGAGCTCTGGGATTTTTGGAACACAGATCCTCCCCTGCAATCTAAGGACCCCTTTTGATCTATTATGAAGCTCGTGCTTTCACCTTCTTGAATTCTCTTGATCATTCTTCGGATAAACTTATCCTCCTTTTGGAGGGTGGAAATTTTATCAATCAAAGAAGGGGTAACGATGAAGCTTACAACCATGACAGCCTTTCTACTGAGTGCGTCTGCCACAACATTGGCTTTACCCGGCGTATACAAGATGTCGAGATCATACGCCGCAAGAAATTCTAGCCACCTTAGCTGCCTTAAATTCAAGTCCTTTTGATCGAAGAGATATTTCAAAGATTGATGGTCTGTGAATAATTCGAATTTTTCGCCCAAGAGATAATGCCTCCAAATTTTTAAAGCAAAGACTATGGACAACAGCTCTAGGTCATGGACACGGTAATTTTTCTCATGTGGCTTTAGTTGACGGCTTGCATACACAACAACTTTGCCCCTTTGCATCAATACTGCGCCGAGACCACCATTTTGAGAAGCATCGGTATAGACGACTAAATCTTGGTTGCCATCGATGATGGTTAGCACGGGAGCAGTGATCAAACTCCCCTTTAGCTTCTGGAAGGACTCCTCACATTCTGCCGTCCAAATGAACTTGGTATGCTTCTTGGTGAGCTGTGTTAAAGGGCCAGATAGCTTGGAAAAGTTTTTGACGAACTTTCTGTAATATTCAGCCAACCCTAGGAAGCTTCTTACTTCTGTGGGTGTAGTCGGCTGCTTCCAATCTTGAATGGCGGAAATTTTGCTTGGGTCCACAGCAATTCCTTCTTTTGACACAACATGGCCCAAGAATTTTACCTCTTCTTGCCAAAATGTGCATTTTGAAAATTTTGCTTTTAGAACATTTCTTTGCAGGATCTTTAGCACTTCTCTTAGATGCCCCTCATGCTCCTCCTTGGTTTTAGAAAAGATCAAGATATCATCAATGAAGACTAAGACGAATTTATTCAAGACCTCTCTGAAGACCCTATTCATTAAGTCAACAAAATAGGCTGGAGCATTGCACAGACCGAACGGCATTACCAACCATTCGTAGAATAAGTCAGGACCTCTGAAAGCGGTCAAAGGGATGCATTCTTCGGCTATGCGGAGTTGGTGGAAACCTGTGGCTATGTCCATCTTCGAAAACACCTTGGCTCCATTTAAATTGTCCATCAAATAATCTATGCGAGGCAAGGGGTATTTGTTCTTCAAGGTCTGTTTATTTAGGTCGCGGTAATCCACACAGAGCCTTAGAGTGCCGTCAGATTTGGGGACAAACACCACAGCTGCTCCCCAATTGGAAAAACTAGGCCGGATTAATCCCTTCTTTAAGAGCTGTTTGGTTTGGGTACTCAACTCTTCTTTTTCTTTAGGGGTCATCCTTCGTATAGCATGAACTACAGGTCTTGCATTAGGGACAAGATCAATTCTGAAATCGGTTTCCCTTCGCGGCGGCAAACTACCTACTTCTTCAAATACGTCCCCGTAATTCTTGACAATAGGAATATTCTCTGAAGAGATGGGCGTGACTTCTAAAGAAGACCAAAAATCTTTCCTATCAGGCTTTGAGCCATGGCAAGGTATAGCAACGGTATTTCCTAATCCTGGTTTCGCCTTCACTACTCTTTCTGAGCATAGCACTTCAGTGTCATATTTTGTAAGCCAGTCAAGACCAAGGATAATATCAAATTCTGAAAAATCCATAATGATCAAGTCGAAGGGAAATTTGAAACGAGAGTAAGAAATAGGCACCCTACAGTATAAATCAAGGATGATAGAACCCCCCACAGGATTATGAACATTAGTTGGCTCTTTAAGGCTTCTTTGTTTTAAATTTAACTTCTTAACCGTGTTGCTAGAAACAAAACTTCTTGATGCGCCCGTATCAAACAAAGTAGTGACCGGAATATTTTTAATAGAAACAGTACCATCTAGAACATCAGGCTTACCTCCCTCAGTAGGTGCAGAGGAAGATTGTGTACCTGCTCCCTCATAGACATGGGCAATCTGAGCTCCTTTCAACAGTGGGCAGTTGGCCTTGACGTGACCCTTCTTATGGCAGTTGTAGCAGTCCTTGGTGCTATCACTCCTAGCCTTCTTTGGATTCTTGCACTCCGAGCTATAATGTCCAAATTGCTGGCAGTTAAAACATTGCACCTTTGACTTATCCTCCTTCTTAGCGGCTCCCGAACTACTCCCTTCAGTCTTTTTCTCAGGCTGCTTCCTTTTGTTGTTGTTGTTAGCTAAGCTCCTCTCTCTGTCCTGCTGAGAAACCTTCTTGTCATTCTCTTCATAACGGCAAGCGAACTCCACCATCTTATTGAAGGAAAGGTCGATGTGGGCAGTGACTCTATCAATATATTTCCTTGCAAGGCCATTTATGAATCTCTTATTCTTCTGAAAGTCATCTCGAATCAGTTCAGGTGCATAACGGGAAAGGTCCTCGAACCTACGAACATACTCTGAAATGGACTTGTCGCCTTGCTTCAGATTGGCGAATTCGTCGTGTAGCCTTTCTACCTCCTGCCTCGGAATGTATTTGTCGTTAAAAAGCTCCTTAAATCTATCCCAAGACATATTATCTTCGTCGCCTCCAATGTTGACCACCTCCCACCAGTTTTGCGCTTCACCTTGAAGATGCCATGCTGCAGTGAATCTCTTTCTCTGATCATCTAGGCCCAGTCCTCTAAGTATCTTTTCGCAATTTTTCAGCCACGCCTGAGCTTGTACCACGGTCTCAGGACCGGTGAATGGAACTCCGCCTAGATTCTTGAATTTCTTTGCCACCTTGTCTAAGTCAAAGGGTGGCGGCGGTGATGGTGGTTGTTGTTGGACAGTGGGCTCCTTAGTTTCAGTGGTATTTTGCCTTCTCCTAGCGGCCCTAGCCGCTCTAGTCGCAGCGGTACTCATCTTCCTAGTTAATTCTGTATGATTAAGAGAAGAGTCAGAACCATTTTAATGATGATTTTAAGAAGTGATAGGATAAAAGGATAGATAAAAGATGGTGATAAAGCGACTGACTATTGTGTATTCATGTGAAATGTCCATCGTAGAATATTGTGATTCTACGTAAACGAGTTACTATAAATATGTTATATTCCGCTTTGTAAACCAAAGCTCTGATACCAACTGTGATGACCCCGAACTTCCACGGAGTGAAAGCAAGGAGAAATCATATGGAATACAACATAAATATAGTATAACAAGTCACAGAAACAACATAGCACAGGAAATCCATATAGTAACAACATCATGGCAGCGGATACATAATGTCATTAGCAATAGAAAATCCACAGTCACAGAATCTAAGTTATTACAACAAGTTTTTTTTTAGAAAATGACATAAGTTCCAACTCCAAATTAAATAACATGAAATGGAAATAAGTCTGATGTCTGAAACAAAAGGAAAAATGCGATAAAACAAAAGATAGAGGATCTTCGAAGCTCCAAATCATCACCTCTTCACCAAAGCAAATTCCAAGAGAGAGAATATAAGCAGCTCCAAAGAAAACTCCAAGCAGAAAGGTAACCTGTCTACTTGGCTACCCGTGTGGAAGAGAGGGCACCCAAGTTTGCAAAAAGGTGAAACAAACGATGGGTCAGTCGTGGGACTGGTGTGAGAATTCTTAACTAACTTAACTCATACAAAATAAGGCAAATCCAAAGACCACGCCGCTAACGCGGAACGTGTTGTACCAATGGATTGCTGTGCATAACTACAGTGTCAGTACAGATAAATAAAACATAACACAACGCAATGTCTTTTGAAAAATGGAACCACAATAAGACCCAGGTCCCATCACACAATGCAACACACACCAAGAGGATAGAGTTTTACCTTATGGTGGTTAAACATGCTAAATACGCCAAATACGAGGCTAATACTATCATTAAAGTGTATAGTTTTTTTTTAAAACAAAACAAAGCAATGTATTAATCCTAGGAAGCATAGGTACCATATATTATGCCTCCAATACTAGTAATACAATTAAATCCGTCGGGTCGTATTGGAAAGTTGGGTTTCCATCATGAGTCCAGGCTAGGGAGGACTCCTTACCGATTCGAGACACTCTAGTTAATGCCTCAGGATTACCCGCAGTTAACCCTTGGAAATGGCAGGGCCGGTCCTCAAATACAGCTTAGAGGATTTGCAATTCCTAAGCACACGTTCCCCGGTCCTATAGGACCTATCCGAGGCGCCTCATTTCATCATCCACAAAAGTAAAATGACTACTAACTAGAAAGAAACGTGCTACTTTCCCTGCGTTCCCTTCCCCCTTTTTAGACTCAACCGGTGTGTGAGGCTCGTGAAGTCATGTATACCATACCACAAGGTTCTGCTTTTCAACAAGGAACCTTGGTTCTTTTTATCTTAGCATGCCACACCGTCACTTCATACCGTACCATCGATCGTCTGTCAATATATAAAAGGGTGTTAAGCAGAGAATAAATTCTCTACCACCAATCATTTATATATTAACAGAAAATCGACAACATGATATTTAATGGGGTACGATGTCAGACACACCATCCATTTACACCCATGCTCTGGGTCTGAGCGAGGGTCAAATCCGTGAAACCAACGCGTACGTTTTGACAATTACCACGACTCTTGAATCGGGAGCTACCCAATTCAGAGTCTTGATCGTTGTCCATTCGAGGGAAGGTTTACGGTCTTCATACGTCTTCATATTTAGACTCTTGAAATCGTACAATCATTTGGAATGGAATAAATCCGGACTTTCCAAATAATCTCGCATTCATAATTTTGAGAAAAACACACTTCATGTCATTATGTTGTTTTATAGCGATTAATCCTTGCCTTAATTATCTAATATAATTAATTTCTTTATTTAGCGACGCGTCAGGTCAAGGGCGACTCTGGCGCTGTTTTCCATCAATTTTGATTTTTCACCTTTCTCAAAATCTAACCGTTGGATTTTAACGTAGCTTATATCGTTGGAAAGATTTTTTCCAAGACGGTCCTAACGGTTTCAGTTTTGGGAAAATCCGACGGTCGGATCTTCTGGTATAGTCGTTTAAAAGTTCGATTTCAAAACGCGAACTACCGCGCTCGATTCGTTAAATTTTAATTATATATACATGGTTTGTTTAACTCATCGTCCTTTCATACACCTTCCTTCTTCTCTTATCCTTTCACCGCTTAACTTACATGAAAATGTAATTTATGATTAGACGGTGAATTGTTCCTTTTATTTTATTTTATTTCATACTTTCTATAATTTGCCTTAAAATGTAAATTATAATTCATCGTTCTAATTATTCCATTTTATCTTTCAATTACATTATGATTCCACTTACATATATAATATTCCTTCTCTTTTAAGTGCATTCCTAGTTTCTATTACATCAAAAATGTAACTTCATTTTACGATGAAATTGTCATTCCTAATTACTTAAAAAAAGTAATCTTTAAGTTACATCCTCATTTTATTTATATAAAAATAAAATAAAAATGTAACTTTCATGTCTGCAACCTACTAATTTAATTTGCATCGAATGAAATGTAAATTTTACCTCTGGTGTAATTTCCTACATATATATTACATAAAAAAAATACTCTTCTTCCTACAGTGTATTTTCTCTTTTATATACATTATAAAATATAAAAAAAATAATGTTAAATCATCCTACAGTGTAAATTCTTTCATTTTAACATTAAAATAAATGTTAAATCATACTATGGTCAAATTCTTTTATTTACATTGAACATAATGTTACTTTAACATACAATGCATTACCTTTTTATATTTACACTAAAAATGGTGTAAATTTCTCTATGGTGAAAAAAAAAGAAAAATCCCTATTTTATTCACATTAAGAATAATGTAATTTTTTCCTACCTATACATTACCCATGAAAAATGTATATTTTGATACATCACCAATTCCTACTTTAAATTTACAAAATAAAAAGTAAATCTTGTCATACAGTGACAATGCCAATTTATTTTTACAAATAAAAATATACATCTTGTCATTCAATGTAAATTGCTATTTTAGTTTTATATACACTAATAAAGGGGTACATTTCTCAAACAATGTAAATGTCTAATTTTCATACAATGTATTTTTATATTTATTAACATGAGAAAAGTGCTATTTTTCATACAGTGACCATATTTCTATATTAACATTTGGCAAAAATGTCAATTTCATACGGTGACCATTTTTCTATATTAACATTTGACAAAAATGTCAATTTCATACGGTGACCATTTTCTATATTAACATTTGACAAAAATGTAAATTTCATACGGCGACCATTTTCTATATTAACATTTGACAAAAATGTCAATTTCATACGGTGACCATTTTCCTATGTTAACATTTAATAAAAATGACAATTAACCATATGGTGACAGTTTTCTAATTAACATTAACATAAATGTCATTTACCTACGATGAACATTTTCTATTTTAACATAACAAAAATTGTCCTTCAACATACAGTGAATAATTTCTATTTAAATATTTAACAAAAATTGTTCATCAACATACGGTGAATAATTTCTATTTAAATATTGAACATGAAATCAAAGGGATCTAATACTAGCTATTCAATCATGTAACAATCATCATCAAACATGCCCAAACAAACAGATCTGAATTTATATTATTCATATCACATACTGAATAATTCATTTTAATATAAATTTTAAATAAAAAAACTCTCACCTTGATTGGATAAGAATTATAATAAATCCAAATAAATTTCAGAATGCTTCAATCAATCACAACAGATCCTAATCGTCGTCACGGTTCTAACGGTTCTGAAATTTCAGAATCGGGGTTCATATGCATTAGTTATCAATGTTTTAAACATACTGACTTTTAACAACTGCTGCAGTCACGCCTAAAAGCGTCACAAAATCTGAAATAGAAATTTACCTTAATAGTTCAGTTTTTGCTCAAAAATTCAAATCCAGTTTTCTCTTGATTTACTGATCGGTTTTGAGTGTTGTTTGTTGGACAAGGACCGGGAAGGAGAGGTCTACGCGCGCCGGGAAAGGGGTGGCGCTCGGCGGCTTCAGGTGGGCTCGGCGGGGGTGCGAGCGGCGGCCGTTTGGGGCCTCGGGGCGGGCGCGACGGTGGACGAGGGCGGGTGAAACTGGTATGGGATCGAAGGTCTTGGTTTTCTCTTCGAAACGGGTATGGGTTTGCAGGATTTCGTGGAGTATTGAAAGAGAATTTGGAGTTTGAAAATTTGAGCAAGAAATGGGTTGCGGCGGCCAAAATTGAACGGGGAAGAAGCAGTATTGTTCATGTATACGGCTGCGTATTTATACCGGTATTTCTAGGGTTTTATTTTTTAATTAATTAATTCCAAAAATTAGTGTTTTCTCATACGATCTTCGATTCGCGCTCAACGACTGTCGAACTTAATGTTTTGACGTCTTCTGAATGCGATGGCGCTGTTGCCAAGGCCTAAATCTGAAGTTACAGCCTGGTTTTCTTTTATTTTCAAATTAAATTGTTTAATTTAAATTTGAACATACGTTTTAATTTCCTGAGGCCACATACTGACTCAGAAAAATCCAAAAAAATTATTTTTGACATTGTGATGACGATACGGTTCTAACAAAGCCAATTTCGTCGAATTCTGAGACCGTTCGTTAAATGGCTATTTTCAAGCTGTTCAATTTCAACTGTATTTGACCAAACACAGTTTCTCTCGCTACGCTCACATATTAAATCAAAAAATTCTAAAAATTGAAACCTAGCCATATTATGACATTCCGGGTCCAACGAAAGTGGTTTCGTTGAATTCCGAGGTCGTTCGCAAAATGGCCATTTTTAACTGTTTCAGAGTTATTTAAAATTGGAAATTTTAAATTTGGACTAAAAATTCAACAAAATTCCCAGAAATAAAATTTTCAAACTGGTTCAGATTTCCGGGTCATTACAATGTTATTTCAACAAGTTCAACAAGAAGAAAGCTGAAGTACTTGAAGTGCTAAAAGTGCAAGAAGGAAATTTACCAGTGAAGTACATAGGGGTGCCCTTATCATCTAATAAAATCACTGATGCTGAATGTGCTGAACTCACTACGAAGATAAGGGACAAACTGCACGGACGGAGCTCAAATTTGTTATCATTTACAGGTAGAGTAGAGCATGTACACACAGTCATTGAATCTAAAGTGAATTTCTGGTTACAAACCTTCCAATTGCCTGATGCATCTATAGATAAAATTGAGAAAGTTTGTGCAGAGTTCATTTGGAAAGGGAGTATGCATAACATCAAGTATTCTGACCTATGCAGAACTAAATAGGAAGGAGGAGTAGGTTTGCATAACCTTAGAGAAATGAGAGACGCTTTTACACTAAAGCAAGGGTGGAAAATCATTAACTCAAGTGGGCTGTGGGCTAAGTGGATGAGAAGTAGATATTTGAAGGGAAATTTCTGGCAATTACACTCTAATAACAATGCTTCTCCTACATGGACGGAAATTCTACGAATCAGAGACAAATTGGCCAAAAACTTTGTGAAAGAGATAGCTAAAGGGAAGGAGACGGACTTATGGAAGAACCCTTGGATTGATGGAAAGTCACTGATTGAATTACTGGGTTAGGACACTTTCTTAGCCTATGGATGCCCAAATAAAACAGTGTACGAGATAATTACTGACAACAATTGGAGTTGCAACAGTCTATCGTGTAGCTCAGACATAAAAGCAAAAATTCGATACATGCCGCTGTTTTTTAACAGGGAAGAGGATATTTGGGCGTGTAAACACAACACTGAGTTTACCACTCGTTCAGCATGGGAAGCTATAAGAGTTAAGCATCAGAAGAAGGAATGGCATGATTTTATTTGGGATAGAGTAAACTATCCTAAGATGGCTGCTACCGCTTACAAAGCAATTCAACAGAGATTGCCAACGAAAGACAGGCTTTTGCATGGGGAATCATTCAGGAAAATATATGTGTTCTATGTAGTAAAGAAGCGGAAACACACCAACACTTGTTTTTCGAATGCGAGTTTTCGAAGAAGATCTGGGGTAACTGCATATGCAAACTGAACATAAATAATGGTAGCTACAATCTTAATACATGCATCGAATACCAGAAAATCAGCAGGATGTTGGTACACTACAAAGCCAAACTCTACAAGATCACTGTCACCAACTCCGTGTGGTCGATTTGGAGGGTGAGGAATGCCAGAATATTCAGACAAAAAACAAAAAAACCAAACAAAGTTAGTCACTTGAATTGGGTTGACGTGAGAATTACAGCAAATAGAATTCGACTAAAAGGACTTACTGATAACCACGAATTAGAAGCAGAGGAGTCGCTAGCAGTGGATCTGAGGGATGAAGAGGGAGGAAGCCGATTCGAGGGTAGTAATTACTGGCTTCCATGACCTAATTTTTAGGTTTGAAGAGAGACGCTGAACTTTCGAGAATAACTTTTGAAGTGGTCAGTGGAAAAGGTGGTTTTGTTATAGATTCTCTTTTATGTTCAATGGGCTTGGTCCTTAGATGGTCAAGCTTGCAATGTAAAGGCTACTGTAGCCATTATCGTGATTTGGGCTGAGAAGCTTATAATAAAATTTACCCATCTTCTAAATATATATATATATATGAGGTTGGATCAAGAACACCCTTATAGCCCCCTAATTTCCACCACACATTCTTGTTTCTCTCTCCTCCCACTATCTTATTTAGTATTAAATGAGTGGTTGTGGTTGAGGTGTAAAATGGGTGCCATGGAAGAGGGGTGCCATATAACTCTCCTATATACACACACATACACACACGCGCACACACACACACACACACATATATATATATATGTATATAAATATGTCTCATGTATTATGTTTAGTTCTAGATGTCAATGTAGCTCTTCCCACTTGGGAGGTGAGAGAAGTAGTCCTTCGGAGTCACCAACTCATCCGATTGTATATTAGCCTAATGTTGATTGATCGTAAGTACCGAAATTAGTAGGATAGCAGTAGAAATTTTTCGTACATGATATATATAATTGTCTAAAGCTCTATTTTATATTTAACATAGAGGATTCTAGTTGGAGCCATAAGGATTGGTGCTTGACATTTCAAAGAAAGCATATATGAGTAGGATGTCAGATTGTTGGCCCAAGTGGAGTAATGTAACACCCCACCTCCACTAGGGTCACTCACAAAGGGAATGCACCAGGTTTGGTGAAGCATTATCGAGGTAATCAGGCACAGAAATATTACAAGACAGAACATATATAAAACAGCGGAAGTAAAACAAATTTCATTTCCTTATAAAATAAGGTCTAAAGCCTTTTACATCAGAATACATCAAAACCTGTCTTGCAATAGTAAAGAAGCATAAAACATTTTCATAAATTATTCCCCAAAATAAAGCGGTGAAGCAGCCATAGCCAAGAGAAGACCAAGCTATACATGATGACCTTCAAGCATAAGAGGTCCGAACTAAACAACATCATTTCCTCCCTGAAAAACCTAGGGGGGGGGAACGGAAGACAAAGAGGCGAAAGAAAACGGGGTCAGTCATAAAGACTGGTAAGTCCTATCTACTTCCAGTATAAAAACAGGTAAAGGTAACATGACATGCATAAACTGAAAGTAAACATAAGGATGACGACAAGATAGATAAGCTAAACCAAGATAACTGGATGAACTACTGTAGCAAGATAAACTAAGGTATCATGATAAACTACGGTGTCAAGATAAATCAAGGTATCACATCGTCAGGTTCCTATCAAGTATACTATCCCAAGGTATCTATCATGTATATTTGCTCTGCACCTCTCGTACTAGTATCCCAACCCGTGTCATGTGTTAACTATGAATGTCCCTTGCCCAATGTCATGTAATGGTCCATGTCAACCTAATATATATAGCATATGTAGGTTTTCCCAACTCATATGTTTCTTTCCATGTATAAGTTTAGTCCTTTACCGTAGGCCGTACGGCTTTCCCATGTAAATCTATACCATATCAACGTAGTACCATTTTATCCTTGAAGTTGTTTTGGACTGCTACCCTTGGTTTGGTTATGTTTTCTTACCATGAACTATCGCGTGTTCACCTAGGGTTTATGCCACTTAGGACTGCTAGGGATTATACTACCTAATGAACGTTTTCGTGTCTCGGTTTGGGTTTTAGCCACCTAGGTCTACTAGGGATTATGCTACCCGTCAACCGCGCCCTTTTCTCCCACATATGAATCGTGAATCGTTTTCCATGTCTAGACACACATGTATCTCAATGTGCCATCCGAGTTCCGTGCCAGGGCAAATCAAGAAATACGGAACTCGGTCGGGAGTTTTAAGTCATCTGCCGATGCAGATATCAAGGTCTGTTTTTGTGTCCGTGGTTATGGTCCCACGTGACCCCTCCCTCAACTACTGAAAGGCAAAACAAGAAAAGTCATGTATGAGAACTACACTACAGCCATCGATGCCCACTTTCCGGACGACCAACCTCACCCATACCTAGATAGCAAGTATGGTTTGTTGGGTGTTCTCTGCCTTTCCGTACGTACACGATTGACTAAAGATGGTAGGTGGCCGACGAATGTGCTATCTAGGGCAACCGTGAAAATATCGCCGACCCCATGCTAATCCACCCCAGTCTTTAGGTTGCTTGCACAGCAACCAAGGCATACCCTTGGCTCTTCTACCGCAGACCTTAACCTCTGTGAGCCCAGGTTTCGTGGACCATCCGCAACCTCACAGAGGGATACCAAGAGTATCCTCACGTTCCCCGAAGCTACTGCTTCGTCACCCAGTTCGTTGGAGCCTTTATCTAAGTCAGATAATTTGCTCCTCCTCGTGTGTTTAAGCGATGACCTACCGTATCGGGTTACTCATCTATCCGCGAACTGGTTCAAATTCCATGACTAAGAATTATTACTCAGTTATCCTAAACTAAGGTTTATCACTTAGTTCCCTTTCCCGTTATCCTTGATAACTACGATTTTCCACCTAGTCCCCTGAACTGGGGTTTTGTCAAATGGGTTAAGTGTTGTCATTCCAGTTCATGACTTAACCCGCCTACGAATCATGTCAAGATTGGATAAGTATTTAAGCTCAAGACTTAGCCCTACAAGTTGGTTAAGTATACCAAGAAGCTCATGACTTAACCCTATTCAATTATCAAGTCAAATTGGTTAAGTATTAGTTTGTCTTGACCCTATCAGATTATCATGTTAGATTGGTTAAGCATAGATTATCTTAACCCCATCAGATTATCGAGTCGGATTGGTTAAATGTGGGTTAGCTCAACCCCATCCACTAATCGTATTACTATGGTTAAGTATATTTAAATGGTCTTGTGACTTAACCCTATCAAGTTCTCATATTAGATAGGTTAAGTATAGGTTACTTAACCTTATCAAATCTTCATGTATAATTGGTTAAGTATAAGTTACTTAACCCCATTAAATTATCACGTTTAGTTGGTTAAGTATTGGTTACTTAACCTCATTGAATTATCAAGTTTAGATTGGTTAAGTGTTTAACTTAACCCCATCGTATTACCGTGTTTAGATTAGTTAAGTGTAGGTTTATCTTAACCCCATCCCCTAACTGTATTTTTACGGTTAAGTGTCATTAAGAAATCAAGTCCGGTTTAACTTAACCTACCCATTCATGTCATATCGGTTAAGTGTCATTAGTCAAATTTACTTAACCTTATCATGTGGCATTAATTAAATTAATGCACTCTCAACCTCTCACATTAGACCTTGTTGTGGTTACTAGTTAAGCCGGGCGGGTCCGGGTAGTTTTACACCACAACCTAGTCTAACCTCGGGTTTCAAGCGCGATATGACCAACTACTCACATTGGGTCCTATTGTTTGTAGCCACTGGATTTGTCGGGCGGGTCCGGGCAGATTTATGCTACAAACTCAACCCAACCTCGAGTTGGCCACTTCCATGTTTTTCTACGTGTCATGTTCATGTCAAGTTTAGACCCCTTTTTAAGCCCATGTTTCATGTAGCCCCATGTCAAGTTTTCGCGTCATATTCACATTATTTATCATTACATGAAATTACATGTAATTTTATGTCAAGATCATAGTCATTTTTCAAGTTTGCCTAAGCTACCCAAAGCGTGTCTCCAACGCACATGAAAGCGAATCAACATATTTGGGATAATATGACAAAGATGGGTACAAGATGGCAATGATGAATCACAAGTTAAACATGGTAAAAATTGAGGCAGAGGTGTTCACATAACTAGCATATTGCATATTGGCCTCTAAATATGCACAATGTCATAAAGGGATTGGCCACAAACGTGAATAATATCACAAAGGATTTGGCCTCAAGCATGCATAGTATCATAAGGGAATTTGGCCACAAACGTGCATAGTATCATAAGGGAATTTGGCCACAAGCATGCATGATAACATAAGGGGTTTGGGTTCATTTACATGCATAAGCCCCAAAGTCAAGTTTTTGGCAATGTTTCACAAGTCAAATGGTTCCCAAAGGTTCATGCTAACATTCCATAGATAAAGATTCAAACTTGCAAGATAAACTAGGTTACACATAACATGAGTGGCATGATTAAGTCGCTAAAACTTAGCCCAAGGTCATAGATCAAAGAAAAGAGCAATGATTAAGTTCACATAGGTTAGCATACTCATGTTTCATCGCATTTTATTCCATGCCATCATTAAAACTACCGTTTAGATCTAGAAGTAGCTAGAACTTACATAGCGAGGCTTAGAGATTTAGGAGCATGAATCGTCTTGTCGAAGAATCCATGTTGAGATGATGATCAAAACCCTTGATTTGGTGTAGAAAGCTTGCACCTTTGTCTTGGATCTAGTTTGAATGCATAGGCTCTTGAAGTTGGAGATGGAGGCCATGATCAAGATAGATTTTGGCAGCACTTAGTTGTAGGATTGATTTTTAGTGATTTAGGTTAGGTCCTAGGGTGTTTTTATAGAGATTAGGAGTAGTTTTGGCCCTTAGATTAACCCTAGGATAGATCTGAACCCTCAAAATCCGTCACAGGCCAATAGACCAGACCCAAAATCATGTCTTGAGGAACAAGTCAGGTACACCCAGGCCAACTGGTCGACCACCCAAGTCGACAGGGGTGTCGACTGGGCAGTCGACACCACCTGGGGTGTGTCGACTCCCAAGTCGACTCCCCAGTCGACTTGGGGGTGGCGGGAATTTTTCCCGCCTCTTCTGCTTGGCTGAATTTGAAACCTGAATTCAAATTTGAACTTGTTTTTGAACTTGAAATTTTCTGAAAACTTTGACGGGCCATAACTTGGTCATACGAACTCCGATTTTCGAAAACTCGGACTCTATTTCGCGTATTTTTCCGAGACGAACGCAATGGCACAGGCCGTTACCCTTGAATCAGATTTTATAATTAAATTCTACCTTGATTCTTGTCTTATCCTGTTGTAAAAATCCGGGTTGTTACAAGTAAGATCCTTGGTCCCATTCGGAAGACCATCTGATAGGATTTTCTTGTATGTTCATAGAGCTTTACAATAAGATTAAGTATAAATGAACAATTAATGATGTTTTCTCATTGTACAATGGGCAGTGGATCTGCAAGAGGCTGACATTTCCTTAGTCCGCTGCCATGAGAATTCAAACATTTCTAAGAATTATAGGGAGGTTGTAACGACCCGATCGAATTTTGATGCTCAAATTTCGACAATACTACATTATCCTGTATTCACTTGACAAAACTCAAGTATCGAAAACCCAGATAGTTAAAAGAAAGAAGTTAGAAGATGAGAAATGAAAGAAAGAAACATTAGACAAAAGAAGAAGAAGAAGAAGAAGAAGAAGAAGGCCAACACTACAGAATCAAAGTAGAATAGAATCTCACAACGGAAAGAATAAAATATAATACATCATCTTTACACAAAGAGTAAATTGTATATATAAATGGCTATACAACATCAGAGTACACAGTAGATCAGATTATAAAATCTGATAAATACAACACACACAGTGGAAGTAAAATAAATCCAGATATTTAGGAATACGTCCCGACTCTGGTTTCTCTCCTGAAGCTCCAAGAAAAAACTAACTTGGAAAATATACTTGGCCTGACTTAAGCACATTTTGAGAAAAGCAAAATCACCCAAGTCAGTCTAGAATACTTTTAGTGATAATACTCACCATTAACAACTTTCTTAACGTTAGAGAACCCTTTAAAAAGAATGGAACTCTTGTAATACACGACCACACATTAACATGGAACGTGTTTTTACCTTACGAAAACCAAAACACTTTTTATTATTAGAATCTAGTGCTATTATAATAATGTCTATCAAACCACAAATAAAATAGGAATATAGCTGAAAAGCTTGCATCTCACTTTTCAACATAGTTGGTATACAACTAAAAACATACGATTCGTATTGGAGTTTGGATTTCCAACATGACTAGGTATGAAATCACCTTTCGATCAGTGTTCTCTAGAGATGAAACACAGAGGTTCAACAAAAACATCTTGCAACCTGGCCACACTGAATCGACCACTCATTCAACTAGAGTAAAACGAATATATCATCACCACGGTTGTTGGTCGTCCAACCGTACTTATTATGAAGCACACAAAAAGGGACACTCAATTTCTCTAGATCATGTGATAAAATACCCAAATGGGATGATCCACATAGCCCTGTTGCCTGCCTGATTTCATTCACTTTCCGGTTGATGAGGCTTGAGGCTACAATTACCTTTTAGAACATCACATCATCATTCACTTTGAATGCCAGATTGTCAGAACCTCCAAATCACTAATTGATTTGCACCAATATACTCTGGGTGTTAATATAAAATAAATTACCTTCTTCGCCATCGTACTTTGTATATTTATAAAACCAACGTATGTAATTCTTAGGGAATACCCGGTCAGACATTCGTCCATACGAGTCATCCAGAAATAGGATGAACCTAAGACACTCTCCTACCACATCAGATATAGGAATCACCCTATGGATCACCAAGAGATTTCAGTCACAATAGAATTACTGTCAAAACATCTCTTGGTGCAAATCAGAGAAATTCAATAAATAGTTCTTTCGTTCATAAAGATCTACGGTCTTTAATGTTTCATCTTTAAATCACAAAAGCATCCCTGCAAGTTAGTTCTCGAACGCAAAGTCAATTCGAAGTGTTTTTGGGACCAGTTCTCATTCCGGTCTCTTCGAACTAACATGTCAATAATAAAAAAGGGATATTTATTTGATAGTCGGTTCTTTAACTATCAAATCAAAACAGTACAGTCAAGTACATTAGCAGCTCGGGCCTTTTAATTTAAAACTATTCATTAAAATCATTTCATTGTTTCTTTCAAATCGATTTCATATAATTATTTCAACAAATTTCTTTGTTTTTGTTGTTTTGAAAACAATATCCAACGCTTATATCTTTAGAATAAGCTTATTCACCAAAACACCTCTTTATTTCGTTTACCGCAAAATATTGGTATATATTCACAAATCCCCTTCTTATTTTCTTTATTTCAAAATTATCGCTATATATACTTAACCCAAATGTATAAGTCAAATTACTAATCTTATATGGGTCAAATCAATGTCCTACAACATATTATTTATCATATAAAACCAAACGATTTTATTTAATTTCTACTTTATAGATTAAAATTTAAAAAATACTACTTATGGAAATAATAAACTATTTCCAACATTATTACCATTACAAACTAATATCATCCCTTGATAATAGTGAAGTCGTTCAAGTTAGGGTATTCTATTTACCTCTCAGACCTTGATTCGACACCATTCTTATCTTAAGATAGATAAAAGTTTGTAACTCAAAAACTGATATTAATTATAATACCATATTAATTTAATTTACTATTCCATTAAAATATGATTTTATAAACCATTATTATTTGCCTTTGGAAAATCTAATTCCAATTTATGTCACCTTCACTTAATTTGTTTATTAAGTAAATACTTTCTAAAACTTAACTTTTAGTTTTAAATCTCTTAAATACAATTCATATATAATTTGGATTATTACAAAAAAATTCTTACCAGATTCTCTAGACCAATTTTTTTTACACCCTTCCTTTTCCATTTTTGAAATCGTTCTCTTGATTACAAACGTTTTACTTAATTCAATTCTTAAGTAAAAGTTTTATTTTTAAATCATCGTCTTAGTTTAAACCTCTTTTATAAGGTTTGTTTATACGATTTGGATTTATATTTCAAATCCCTTTACGGAACCCTTTAATGAATTCCAATTAAGAAGTAATCACCTAAATTAAGAAAAAATATTAACTTCATCACTAACGAAAGTAAAAGTAGTTAAATTCCTTATTAACTAAAATTAGAATAGCTAATCTCTTTCAAATAATTATCAAAATAATCATAATTATCAAAATAATCACTAACTTAATTAATAACAATTAACTAAATAATTTGCTTTATACATGGTTAATTAAAAGATTAATTAACTTCTATGAACACTCGTTAAATTTTAAACAACTATTTGTTAAAAACTATTTCTACTAAATTAATTGAAAACAAATAAATTAAATAAATAATTTCAGTTAAAAACAGTCGACTTAGTTAACTTGAAAGCACAGTTATCTAGTTTCATCTAATTCTTCCTATTAAATTAATTAAGAGTATAATTAATTTAATATCATCTCGCTTAATTGTTTCCTTAAAACAATTATCACAAAACCATTAACCTTTAGATTGATTCCTAACTTATTTGCTTATAAGACTTATAACATAAGAATTTATTATACAAATTATTTATACTTACTTTATAAAAATCAACTATAAAATATAAACTCATAAAACTTTTATTCTTATCTAATTTATAAAAATATAATCGGAAATCTTGCTTTAGTTAAAAAATAAATTTTTATAACTTCAACTACGTTAATTCGTGTGACGACAAATCAACATCTTAGAAAGATGGGTTTTAGGCCATCTGCTTCCAAATACTTAATTAATACCATTTACTGATTAATAACACACTAAACACTGAAATTCAAACAATCACATCCGAATCAAATTCAATGTCACTTGGGTTAAATAGTTCACATATAAATAATATAAAATCAAATAATATCCAAAATAATTGAGGAATCCAGTTGGATCCCTCCAATCTGTTTTTTCCTTGCATCATAGCTCATTATATCATTATATAGATGCATATGAAATGGAAATTTAATCTAATGCATTTAAATTGATGGAAATATAAATATCGTCAACCACGAAACAAATAAACAAACAATAATCGTCCATAGCATCCAAACATCCAATTTTATACTAACAACCATAAATATTATTTAGTGATTTTAATCACAACATAGTATTTCAGAAAATGTGAGGGTTAACTCACAATTTGTGTCGATCGACTATTTTGCGTCGTTTTATCTAATCTCTAACGAACGTTTAAAATTAGATAAAATTCCAGCTAGCTCCAAATTATTCCGAACCAGCTTGTATGCATAGATTTTGTCACCACGATTCCAACGCTACTTGTTTTGTTCGATTCTGTTTACGTACGAGTAAATTATATGTGTTACAAGTTTAAATTGTATCAAATAATTAAATTAATTCATTAACTAACCTTAATTACTGTAATTAGCTTAAGATAACCACCCTCTAATCTTCTCCACTACAGGCAAAAACCCGAGTCCCTTATATTGAACAAACTCGATTTTTATAAGCATCTACCGTGCCTCCTCCCAACCACTTGGGCCTTCGCCGACCCCACTGGCGCGACTGCCGCTTCGTCGCCTCCCATCACCCGAGACCTTGATCCCCCACCTTCCCCGAACCGCCCTGTATTACGAGATGAACAAAAACTCCTTATTCCCAAAATTGGCCACCACCAATCATCTGAGAGGATCATACCACCCTTGATCTCTCTGATTCGCCTCCCTCTACCAATCTCCTTCAGACGTCTTTGACTGAAACCTCCTAGTCAATGCTCAAACTCCCAAAAATCCAAACCCACATTGTTTCCTATTCAAAATAGTTCATAAACGATTATACAATGATTTTCTGAAAATATTATTTTGACATAATTCAAAATCTACAAGGTAAAATCTCGATTTTTCTTCTTTCATTAGAAAACTATAATCCAATAGTTCCGGAAGATTCTTATTTCAAAGAATTTCGATTAATATTAAATCTTATATATTTGATTGAAGTTCAAATCATAAAACTATGAACTACTGCGACACGACGAGCTCGTTTTTAATTAATTTAAATTAATACGATCATACTTCGTTTAAATTTATAAATTCCTTATTATAATTCAAATCTGAACTTAATTGGGTCTTAATAAATCATCCAATTCACACTTGACCTCAAAATCCAATTGATTCCCAATTATTTCAAAAATTAAATTATTAAATTATTTTTCAAATTGAAGTAATAACTCAAAATTGTCAAATTCAATTTATTTATATTGCCAAATCAATATTAAATAATTGAATAGATTAAATACTCAACCATTAAAAATAAGGGTTGTTACATTTCTCTCTCTTTAAAAGAATTTCGTCTCCGAAATTACTAAGGTAGGAAAATTGCATCAAACTCATTAACTCCCATGCATTTCTATTTTCCAAACTCAAGTCAATTCCTAACCTCTTAAGTTCTGTATTGAAATGACTTAATTATTATTGACTTAAGTTCAATTCTATTTCAAAACTCAAGTTCAATTACAACTTTCTCTTATTTCAATTTAATTTACGTTACATATACTCAGTTTTTATTTGATACCATTTCAATTCCAATCCAGTTTTTATTAAACTTATACGAATCATTTTAACTCAATATATTTAACTACATAAGTTAAATTAAATATTAAAATTCTCATTTGCACATTTCACATTTGAAATCTACTCTTGGTTAAATCACTCCAACTTCGTAATCCAATTTGAATTCCATTCAAATCGACATTGGTGTACATTTTTGATTACCAACATTGTAAAAATTTGAGAAAATTATTTCTTTTACCCTCTTTACAAAATATAATGTGCTAGTGATATAAAAACAATTTTATTGTAACAACCCGGAAAATCTGAACCCGTTTAAAATTTTTTATTTGGTTATTTTAGTGGATTTTAATATTTAAAATAAATTATTTTAAATAATAATGATGAAAAGTATGTTTGAATCGATGTTTGAAAATAAATATATTTATTTTAAATTATAAACAAGGCTGAAATGGCGCGGTACTTACAAATTTTGAATTCGAACTTTGACTGACTGTACCGGGTGCAAAATAAAATGGATTTTAGTTAAACCAAAAATGTTTAAATCTGTTTATGAATATCTTTTTAACAAATCTGAAAAATCGAAGTTTCATAACGGGAGTCAAAAGTTATGGCCAAATGAATTTTCAGAAAGGTCGCTATAGAATTTATATTGCCCTTGAAAATAGCCATTTTGCAAACAACCTCAGAATTCGACGATACCACTTTTGTTGGATCTAGGATATCAAATTATTGCTAGGTTTCAAATTCCATAATTTTTGAAGTTAATATGTGAGCGTGGCGAACGAAAATGTGTTTGGTTGATTTCTGTTAAATTGGATCGACCAGAAAATGGCCATTTTTCAAACGGTCTCAGAATTTGATGAAACTAGTTTTGTTGGGACCGTATCGTCAAAACATAGCTAGATTTATTTTTCTGGAATTTTTGGGATCAGTATGTGGCCCCGGCAAATTGAAATGTACGTTCAAATCAAATATTGGATGTTTTATATTTTAATTTGATGAAAAACTGACTATAACAGTCGAATAGGCCTACGAAACATATCCCATTGTATTCGGAATGGGGGTATTTACCTATGGGTGACAGTCATTGGGTTTGGATTGGAGTTCGTGTGTAGAAGGGGGTATTTTCGGATTTTATAAAAATATAAATAAATTTTTTTATTGGCCAATCAAAATCATTCTCTCGTTTCTGAAGAAAACCCGTAACCCCCTATTCACGAACGACAACCGTGCTCCCCACCTTCTCTCCTCCTTATCTCCTCAACCATGCATCGAAATCGAAGGGCATGTTGGGGATTTTGTAGAGTTTTCCTTCCTCTTTAAATCCTTACAGGATTTGCCAGACATCGTTGAGTATTTAGGGAGAATCACCTCGAGGAAGGCGCCGACTTTCCACCGCCGTAACTCCTCCGATCTGACGGCGAGTTGACTGCGACTGGTACCCTCTGGCGTGCGACTCCAAGCTCCTCGACGTGGTATAGTTTGATCCTCCTCAAAGTCAACGGATTTGAAGATATCTCGTGACCTAGTTTTGAAGATTAAACTGAGGTATACGGCTTTGTTTTCTTTGAACTAAAAATAACACTTTTATGTGTTGCTAATTTTGATTTTCGTTTAAAAATCGTATCTTTTTGCTATGTTGACGAAATCCAGTGAAACAAGAGACAGTGGACTTGTGCGGACGTCTTCTACATTCTAGAAGAGACCGGATATTTTTCTGAGCTTCCTGCTATATTTGGAGGAGTGGAACCCGATGTGAGATTTCTAATTTATAAACAATATGGAAAACAACGATGTATAAATTATATAGTCGAAGTATGAGTTGTATAAGCGTTGTACACCTCATGTATAAGCGTTGTTTAAGTTGTATGTTTGATGTATAAGTTATATATGCGTTGTAAAAATGATATATGCGTTGAAATAAATTGAAATGAAATCGAAAAATAGTTATATACGTATATATATATACTCCCCTCGTCCACAGACCATGGACGATATATATTGGTTATGATATTGTTTGAATTATTGGTTGATGTGAAATTTGGTGAATATCATGAATGGTTGATTTGAAATGATTGATTGTGATTGAAATCCCAATAGGATTAGTATATCGGAAAATTCGTCTGCGTACGAACTAGATATTGAAAATCCCCATTGTCAAAAGGTGCAAGGCTTTAAGGTAGAGCAAGGAGTCGTACTCGGGACGGTGCCGGTTTTAACTACCCTGCCGTTATGCTGCCGAAATTTTCAATAATATTCATGTGTTAGAATTATTTTCATGTGTTAGAATTAGTTTCATGTGTTGAAACTATATTCATGTGTTGAATAGAAATTCATGTGTTGAATAGAAATTCATGTGTTGAATGAAGTTCATGTATTGAATAAATTCTTTGAAAGATAAAAATAACATTTTTATTATATATATAGACTATATAAAATATTAATATTTTAAATAAATTGTTTTAACACCAAAAATAACATTTTTACCTTATGTATGAACTATATAAAATAATCGTGTTTTGAAATAAATTGTTTTAACAATAAAAATCACATTTTTATTATATATATAAACTATCGAAAACATTCATGTGTTGAATAAAGGACTAGAACGATAAAAATCATATTTTTATCGTATGTGTGAAGTCGAAAACATTCATGTGTTGAATGTATAGATTGAACAATAAAATCTACATTTTTATTGTGAATATGAAGTGCTAAAAATATTAATGTGTTGAATAAATATTTTTGATGATAAAAATATCATTTTTATCATGTAAACGACTCGCTAAAAATACACAAGTGTTGAAATAAATATTTATTTGCTATGAATATTATTTTTAACTGGTGTATGAACTAAATAAAATAGTCATGCGTTGAAAGATATTTTTGTTCTCTAAAAATATCATTTTTATGCGAAATATGAAGTGTTAAAAATGGTGATGTGTTGAAATAAATATTTACTGGATAAAAATATCATTTTTATTAAATATATGAAGTGGATATGGTTTTGAAATCGAAGAATGACTTATACATATATAAATATAATTAAAATAAATCGAATAACGAAGCTGCAGTTCGTATTTTGAAACCGTGATTTCAAACGTTTAGTGCGGGAGATCCGACCATCGGATTTTCCCGAAACCGAAACCATTGGGTTCGCTTTGGAAATATCTTTCCAACGACACCCACTTTGTAAAGATTCAACGGTTGGATTGTCTGGAATGTTTAATTCAAATCTGAATGAAAACAGCGTCAGAATCGATTATATTTATATATAAATATAAATATAATTAAATTAAATCGAATAATGACGACGCAGTTCGTATTTTGAAATCGTAACTTCAAACAATTGTACCGAGAGATCCGACCGTCGGATTTTCCCAAAACTGAAACTGTTGGATTCGTTTTGAAAAGATCTTTCTAATGATATAAAATTTGTGAAGATCCAACGGTTAGATTTTTAGATATGTGTAAATCAAATCTGAAGGAAAACAGCGCCACGGTCGCGTTATGGCCTGAAGCGTCATTTGAATGAATTGGCTATTTTGAAATAAATAAAAATAGCGATAAATCATGATAAAATGTTATAAACGATATGGAATGGAAATAAACTGAATTTGCTCGGTTTATTTGATATTTGATGGTTGAATGTGTTTGGCATGAAAATTACATTAAAGAACAGAATTATTGATGTCGAATAATTTAACCATTGAAATGAATTGATTTGAAATTCTAAATATACGTGAATTATTTGAAAAGGCTGAGTTAATTCTCATTTCAAATAATTGGTCGACGGTTAGCAGTCGAAGATATGAAGACGGTGCAAGACCGACGATCTTCACGTCGAATGGAGGGGTGTTACTGATGCTCATGATAGGAGTAGCTACCTTGAAGGGACTGAAGTGGTAGCCGTCCGGATGTACTTGTTGATTGTACGGATGTGCGAGGTATTAAGTGCCTCTGGTTTCGTTCAGACCCGGAATGAACTTGTAAATGAACTGTGTGTCTGACATTGGATTTTGTTCTGTGCTGATTGATCTCTATTAAATATATATCTATTTGGCGGCAGAGAATTTATTCTCTTGCTTAACGCCCTTCTCTGAGACGTACGAGCTCAGAGGTTATATATCGATAGAAATCAGTCGCATGGAGTAAATTGCCTGTGTGGCATGCCAAAGTGGCAGATGATCAAGGCTTTTGTTGAAAAGCAAAGCTTTGTGGTTGATGATCAAAGCACGGCTTTGAATAGCTAGCTTTGTGTTTAGCATTGTTTCGCGAGCCTCACACCCAGGTATGAGCTAGAAACGGGAGAGGACATCAGGGAGGACCAGCGTTTCTTTCTAGCTAGGAGTGGTGTTTTGGGTTTGACACGCCCGGGCATTTTACTTATGTGGATGATGGAAAGCGAGACACCTCGGTTAGTTCGGTCTCTTTGGAGCCAATGGTCTAGTCGGGATATGACCAATTTACGCCCCATAGGGTGGGGAAACGCAGTGTTCAGGCATTTTAATCCATATCGAGTGGACCGGCCCTGACGATCCAGGGGCCCACCTGAGTCTGGGTCCTGAGACATGGTAGACTAGATTGTCTCGAAGCGGTAAGGACGATCCCTTGCCTTGGTTCATGACGGAAATCCAATTTCCAAATACGACACCATGCGACTTTGATTGTATACCTATATATGGCGACATGATATTTGGTACCCATGCCGTCTATGATTGATATTTATGATTGAAATTGTTTTTGAAACATATAAACACTAGCAATAATATCAAATGATTTATTTTGCTCATATCAAGCATATTTTGGCCATTATAAGGTAAAACTCTATCCTCCGGTTTGTGTTGCATTATGTGAAGGGAACTGAGTCTTATAATGGCTTCATTTTTATAAAAAGCATTGCGATGTTTAAATGATTTACTTGTTTTAAAGCACTGGCAATCCAGTGGAGTAAATCCGTTCCGCGAAAGTGGCGTGGTCCTGTGATTGGCCAAATTGTAAAATAAGTTAAAATAGATTTATCATACCAGTCCCATGACTGACTCATAGTTTGTTTCACTTGCAAACTCGGGTGCCCTATTTTCTACATGGGCAGCCTTGTATTCAGGTTTTAGCAGGCTCTTTCTAGATAGCTGGAGCTGAAGATGGATTCTATCATTTATCTCTTTTTATGCTGTTCAGCTCCTATTGTACATATTATGTTTTTGTTTTCCGCTGTAGACATTTATGTATAGCTGAACTGTATCTGTACTAAGTATGATCCTGTATACTGTGTAACTCTGATGATTATGTCTGTCCAGTGTATTCTATTGTACATTATCTGGTGTATTTAATTATTTATGTTCTTCTATTATTTGTTTATGTGTTATATTCCAATGATTATCCTTAACACCGTCGTATGGGGTTTTGGGATTGTCACATTTATATTCAATTACAAATATGCTCCCTCATACATATACACTCAAACTTAATCTTGGGTATTAATAACCCCATCTATATTGAGTTATGCCACAGAGTTAAAGTGATTACTTAACCTTATGCTCTGGTACCAATGTAACGACCCAGGGGAACTTCAACAATGACACATTATCCTGTTTTCACTTGGCAAAACTCAAGTATCGAATACCCAAATAGTTAAAAGAAAGAAGTTAGAGGATGAGAAAAGAAAGAAATGTTAGAAGAAGAAGTCCAACACTACAAATTCAGAGTAGAATATAATCTCATAGCGGAACAAATAAAATATAATATATCAAATCCTGTAAACAAAGAGTAAACTATGTGTGTGTGTGTATATATATATATGGTTATACAATATCGAAGTACACACTAGATCAGATTATACAATCTGATAAATAAAACACACACAGTAGAAATAAATTAATACCAAAAAATTTGGGAATACGTCTTAACTCTATTTCTCCAACCTGGAAAATATACTCGGTCTGACTAGAGCACATTTTGACAAAAGCAAAATCATTTGAGTCATTCTGGAATACTTTCAGCGATAAAACTCACTACAAACAACTTGCTTAGCTTTAGAAAATCCTTAGAAAGAATGGAACTCTTGTACGACACGACCACACTTAAACGTGGTACGTGTTTTTATCATACGATAATCAAAATACTTTTTATTATCAAAATCCAGTGATATTACAATAATGTCTATGAAACCACAAATAAAATAGGAATATAACCGCTCTCACTTTTCAATATAGTTGGTATACAACTTAAAATGTACGGTTCGTATTGGAGTTTGAATTTCCAACATGACTAGGTATGGTACCACTTTTCGATCAGTGTTCTCTAGAGATGAAACACTGGGATTCGACAAAAACATCTTGCAACCCAACCACATAGAACCGACCACTCATTTAACTTGAGTGTACCTAATAAAGTATTACCACGGTTGTTGGCCATCCAACCATACTTATTCCGAAGTGTACAAAAAGGGACATTTGATTTCTTTAGATCAGGTGATGATATACCCTAATAGGTATGACCCACATAGCCCTACCGCCAGCCCGATTTCAAACATTTCCCAGTTAATGAGGTTTGAGGCTACGATTACCTTTTAGACCATCACATCATCATTCACTTTGAAAGTCACATTATCAGATCGGTTAAATCACTAATTGATTTGCACAAATATACTCTAGGTGTTAAGCTAAGAGAAGTTACCTTCTCCGCCACCATACTTGGTATATTTGTAGAAACAATGTACTTGATTCTTAGGAAATACTCTGTCAGACATTTGTCCATACAAGTTATCCAGGAACAAAATAAACCGAAAGCACTCTCCTACCACATCTTATGTAGGAATCACCCAGTGGGTCAGTAGCTTGTAGTCATTGGAATGCGAAGATCTCAATCATGATGGAATCACCGTTAAAATATCTCTGGGAGCAAATCAGAGAAATTCAAAAAATAGTTCTTCTATTCATAAAGATCTACGATCTTCAATTTTTCATCTTTAAATCGCATAAGCATTCCAGCAACTTAGTTTTCGAATGCAAAGTCGGTTAGAAGTGGTTTTAGGTCTAGTTCCCATCCCGATCTCTTCGAACTAACACATCAATAGTCAAAAGGGATATTTATTTGACAGTCGAACTAACATGTTAATAGTCAAAAGGGATTCCTCCAACCTATTTTTCCCTGCATTACAGCTCATTATATCATTATATAGATGCATATGAAATGGAAATTTAATCTAGTGCATTTAAAACGATGCAAATATAAATATTATCAACCACCAAACAAATAAACAAACAATAATCATCCATAACATCCAATTTTAACTAACAACCATGAATATAATTAAATGAGTTTAATCACATCATAGTATTTCAAAAAAGCATGAGAGTTAAACTCACAATTCTTTTCGATTGACGATTCTGCGTCATTTTATCTAATTTCTAACATATGTTTAAAATTTAGATAAAATTCTAACTAGCTCTAAATTATTCTGAACTAGCTTTTATGCATAGATTTCGTCTCCACGATTCTAATGCTTCTTGTTTCATTGATTCTGTTTACGTACAAGTAAATTATACGTGTTACAGGTTTACATTGTATTAAATAATCAGATTAATCTATTAACTATCATTGACTTACCTTAATTACTATAATTAGTTTACGATAATCACCCTTTAATCTTCTTCCCTACAGGAGAAAAACCGACTCCCCTGTATCGAACAAACTCGACTTCTACAAGCATCCACCGCGCCTCCTCCCTACCACTTAGGGCTTTGCCGACTCTGCTACCGTGACCGCTAGTTCGTCACCTCCTATCTCCCAAAACCTGAGCCCCCACCTCACTCCGACCGCCCTTTTATTACAAGATGAACGGAAACTCCTTATTCCAAAAATTCAACCGCTACCGATCATTTGAGATGACCACACCCCTAGATCTCTCGGCCTCGCCTCCCTCTACCAATCTCCTTCAAACGCCTCTGACCGAAACCTCCTTGTCTACGCTCAAACCCCCAAAAACCAGAACCCATACTATTTCTTGTTCAACCTCCTCCATACTTCGTCTCTGACCACTGCTTCCGGCGAGACCACCACCAATAGCACAGCCTCCCATTCCCCCTCCTATATCCTTCATAGTCGATCACCTGAAAGTGACTGTATAGCTGAAAAACCACCAAAAACCGAAAATGCTACTTTATAGTTTAGCCTCAATTTTTGATTTCTTATGGCAGTCGTACCACCCTAAACATCACCTATAGGTCACCCTCTCTATCCCCTACAACTTCCCAGTTGGACATTTCCACTAATTCTTTACGATATTAGGAGATTTGTTCGATTGAAATGGAAAGGAAGGCTTCGTTATACATTGAGGATGGCAGCCGAAAACGTTGAATGAAAGGGTTATGTATCTTAATGTAGAGATTAGGATAAGATAGGATAGGATTTGGATAAGATTATGAAAAGATTTAGATAAGATTTTATATTATTGTATTTATTTATAATGGAAACTCATCTTGCATCCTTGTTTTCAAATATAATGTAAAGCAGCCCCTTGTCTATGTTTTGTTGTAAAGCTAGTCCTTTTACCGTAGCAACATGTTTTTATGTTTTCTTTTTGTGCTGCTTGATAAAAATTAAAAAATCGAAAAATTGTAAATATTAACGGAAGTATTCTACATAAAAAAAATGCTGAAATATCAACAGTTTTAGTGAATACCTAGAATTTAGTTGAAAGACGGATGAATAATTGTTGATATATCAGCAATTATACATATGTAGTTGCTGATATATCAGAAATTTTTTAACAGTAGATGCAAATAAATGGAACTGAAATATAAGCAATTACAATGAATTATTACTGATATTTCTAGAATTATTCATATAATACAAAATTGAAAGGCGGACGAACAATTGCTGAAATATCAGCAAGTATTGCAAATAGTTGCAATATTTGTAGCAATTTACTATAGTTAAATTATTTTCATTAAGCAAAAGTTGCATGAAATTCAGCAACTTTTTGAATCATTTTTTGTAGTTTTAATGCATTAATACGATGATGATTATGTGTTGAATTTAATTTCGAAGTTCGATAAATTTTTACGTTGTTTTTTGTTGATTCTAGAAAAATTAGGACCTACTTTATAAAGTTTTTAGACATGGACGTCTTTTGTATTTTAAAACTTAATGAGGACATGAGCTAAACTTACCCTTATTTATATTCTCGTCAAGCGTTTTAAGTTCGTACGAACTCCGATCATGACAAAATTTGAAATCCAACAATAACTTAATATTCCTAATGCGATGAAACTGGTTTCGTCAAATTCCAAGACAATCTGAAAGAATTCCAATAGATTCGGAAAATTCTTGTTTCAAATAATTCCGTTTATATTGAATCATATATATTCAACTGAAGTTCAAATCGTAAAACTATAAACTGCCACAACCCGACGAGCTCATTTTAGTTAATTTAAATTAATATGATTAAACTTCGTTTATATAACAACACTGATTTTTGGAACCAATTTAAAATTTATTTAACTGATTTAATGAAAATTAAATATTTTAAACGATTCATTTTGAGAATAAATGACTTGAATTTATTTAAAATGAAGTTTGAACGTATAAATTTAAAATTTAATTAAAACTAGCACATAACGCTGCAGTAGTTTGAAATTTTAGTTTTGAATTTCAACTGGATGTACAAAATTCAAAGTAAGCCCGATTTCAGTAAAACAAGAAACGTTAGAATCTATTTAAATATTTCTTTCAAACGAATATAAGAAATTGAGATTTCATATTACAAATTGTAAGTTAGTCGCAGACCAAAATTTAGAATAACCGCTATGGAATTTATTAATATTTTAGTATTATTTAAGCCCTTAAAAATGGTCATTTTGCAAATAATCATTGTTTTCGACGAAATCAATTTTGTTGGATCCGTAACGTCAAATTGTTGTCAGGTTTAAAATTTCAAGTCATTGGAAATTAATATGTAAGCGTAGTAAATTTAAAGGTGTATTCAATTTTAGTTGTAAATTTAATAAGCTAGTTAAGATGTCATTTTCCAAACGGTCTCCAGATTCGACGAAATTAGTTTTGTTAGAATGGTATTTGTAAAACATAGATAGATTTCAAATTGCATAATTTTTGGAGTCAGTATGTGGCCGTGACAAATTAAAACGTGCATTCAAATTCAATATTTAATATCATATTTTAATTTTGATAAAAACTGACTGTAGCGATCAAACGGTCTTACAAAACATATCACATTGTGTCCGGAATGAGGGTATTTGGTTAGGGGAGAAATCCGTTGGGGTTCGTTTGGAGTTCGGAGTTTAAACTTTGTTATAAAGCAATAAAAGAAGCAAAAAGAATTATTAAAATATTATATATATATATATATATAACCTTAACCTTTCTAAAACCCTAACACCCCATTTATCAGCGCTGCCAATATATGTTTCAAAGGCCAGAAAGCTCCAAAAAAATAATCGTTAATTGCTTATAAATTACAATGAATTAGCTGATGATTTATAAACAAAAATCGTAGAGATTTTCTCAAGCTTTAATTCCATAAGGCTATGATGGGTTTATGTGTTGAAAATTGAGAGGAATCAATGCCCAAACTTCACCCATTCACATGCAAATCATGGGCTGATGGAGGTTTCGAGCTTCACCGAGTTGAGGGCGTGGGAAGAGAAGATGTAGGCGGAGGTTGGGGACATGTCAGATCGACGGTCAAGGTCTTGGATTGGCGTGCGTGATGAAGGTTTTGGGGGAGGTTTCATGGGTTGCGGTGTTCGATTGATCCAGGAGGAAGATAAGTGAGTAGGGATTAAGGAAAAATGATTAATTAAATTAATGATTAATTAGTTTAGTTAATCATATATTTAATTATTTTAATGTTCAAACATCCACAACTGTTTCAAACGAACACAAAATTCAGCAAACCAAAGTGCATTGGAATTGTAGCAGTGAAAACTACACCACGAAACAAACCAGGACAGATTCAAAGCCAGTTGGAATTTATGATAAAATTAAACGCTTGTTAATTTTGTTAAAACAAACATTATTTAACGATTTCAGAAACCGATCGATATGAGAACTCTCTCACTCAAATACTTTGAACAGTTATTTTATAACCAAATATATATATTGATTGCCTATAATGGTTTTTATATGTTTAGTTATTATAAATTGTTATACGGTATACGATAGCTCACATCACAGTTGTTTAAAAACCAGGTGGATGAATGGATGATTGTTTGTGTTATGATTTGAATGTGATTTTGAAATAATTAACGTATTAAAAACGATGTTAGATTATTTGTGATAGTTGAAATTTGATTAAAACATCCATTTACAAGTCGAACGGCTTGTTTATGTTCACCCATTTAAGTAATATCGATTGGAATAAATAAATAGTTTATTAATTGATTATTTATTGGTTGAAAACCCCACATGGGTCTTGGGATGATATTTAATTCACACATCTCCCTTGTGCGTAGTTGTATGTCAACCGATTGATTGATAGGATGTTGTAAGCGTTATTTAATTATTTAATGTTTATACGGTTATAGATGCACTCTAGATGTGAATAGGATGATTAATAAGTGATGGTCGTCCAGACGTACTTGGAGATCGACTGGATATGCAAAGGCCTCTCTCCTGTATTAGACATATGTGATGAGAAATAAGATGTCTTTGGTTTCGTTTAGAACCAGAATGGACTTGCAAACTGTGCAGTTAAAGCGCTTAGCGGTTTTATAGCGGTAAAGGTACAAAAAGGTTTAGTGGTGATGAAGCGGGGAAACAACGGGGATATAGCGGAGGTGCAAAATGGTTCATTGGATGTAAAACCAAATATTTGAAAATTAATTAGTCATCTTTCTCACATTATACGTATACATGAAACTAATATTAATTGATTTTATATAACAAAATTAAAAAATATCGTAGTTATGCATACAAAATTTGATGAGTGTAATTAATTGTTTCCATATATTAAACACTTATGCCTTAAATTTAACCCTTTTGCGCTAAATTTACTGAATTTACTAAAAATAGAATTAGTCAAATCAAGCTCTAAATATTAATATTGCTAAAGCAGACGCAAAAAAGCCTTGATTTAGCAGATGTAGTGGAAAATAGAGGGGATAAAAGCGGAACTACTGTTCATCGTCGCTAAATTGAAATGACGTAGCTAGTGGTTGAAGAGCGCTATGAGCTATACGGTACTTTAGCGGGGATTTAACTGCATAGCTTGCAAATGGATTGTATGTCTGACATTGTACTTCGTGTTGTATTCGTTGATCTCTTCTAAATATATATCTGTTTAGTGGAGGAGAATTTATTCTCTTTGCTTAACACCCTTCTCTAAGACGTACGAGTTTAGAGGTTATATATTTGTGAAAATCAATGGTATGGTATGGATTGACAATGTGACATGCTGAGATGCATGAATCAAAGCTTTTGTTGAAAAGTAGAGCTTTGTGGTTAATGATCAAATATGACTTTAGTATAGCGTAGCTTTGTGTATAGCGTTAATTCGCGAGCTTCACACCCTGGTATGAACCAGAAACGGGATGGAGGACAACAGATAAATACATGACATGCGTTTCTTTCTAGCAAGAAGTGATATCATGGTATGAAGCCCAGACATTTACTTATGTGGATGTTGGATGATGGATAACGAGGTACCTCGGATTTGGCCGTACAAGGCCCTTAATGGTCGACATACTAACAAAGATGGTCAACATACTGACCAGATTTTAGGTCCCAAAGGACCGGGAAACGTATTATTCAGGAGTAATCCTAATTAGCGACGACTGGCATGGGCTAGAATGTCTCTAATCGGATAAGTTAGATCCCTTGACTTGGTTCATAGATGGAAACCCAATTTCCAATACGCAATTTTACGGTTTTAGTTGTATATTATCGGCCACATAGTGGTACGGGACATTCATGTCGTCTAGGATTGATACATTTACATTTGAAATTGATTTTTACACTATGCACTAATAGTAATAATAAAAGATAAATTTTGTGTATCAAGCATATTTGGCCATTATAAGGTAAAACTCTATCCTCTGCTTTGTGTTGCATTGTGTGATGGGACCTGAGTCTTATAATGGCATCATTTTTCTTTTTAGCATTGCGGGTTTTGTTTTATGGTATTCATGGGAGAAAACTCGTTCCGTGTTATACGACATGGTCCCGCGATTTACCCAACATTAAAATAAAGTTAATAACCGTTTTAGTTCTCATACCAGTCTCATGACTGACCTAGAGTTTATTGTTTTTCACTTAAACTCTAGGTGCCTATATTTCCACATGACAAGCTAGTAGTTTTGGTTTCGCAAATAATTCTTTTCATCGGATCCCGGATTACGGCTGGAGCTATACTCTGGAATGTTTTGTATCCGTGTATTTCTTTCAGTTGTGGTAGTTGATGTTTTCCGCTGCACATTATACTTCTGTATTATATTTCCGTTGCTTTGTAATTTATTAATCTCTGGTAACTTTCCATTGTATAGTATTTATTTGTACTATGATACCTTGTACTCTGATATAAATTGTTGTAATAGCAAAGAAATGTTCTCTTGTTCTATGTTCTGATGCACCGTGTTTTCAAAACAATCTGTCTTCTTGTTCGGTTTAGGCCAGCTGGGAAGTTCGGGTTCGTCACGGTTTAAATTAATAATTTTCTTATTAACTCAAATATGAACTTAATTGGGCCTTAATAAATTATCCAATTCATACTTTACTTCAAATCCAATTGATTATCAATTATTTCGGGAATTAAATTTATTAATTTACTGTTCAAATTGAAGTAATAACTCAAAATCGTTGAATTAGAGTTATTTAAATTACCAAATCAATAATTAAATAGATCAAATATTCAACCATTAAAAATACGGGTTGTTACAGAGGTAATGTCAAGGCTCAAGAAATCGGGCAAGAAGTCAAACTGGATGGGCGCGGCTATATGAGATTCTTGGGTTAGGTGGTGGAACAATGATGTTTTCAAGGTAAACCTACCAAATAGCTTATTAATTATTTTGCAATTAATAAGTATTGTATTCAAGTTAAATTTGCAGGCGGAGTCATAGAGGAACTCTACAACTAGAAGCAAGTACCCGGTAACACATCGTTGCAGATCCAGGTCTTTCCAACATCATTGTGAGAACTTGGTAAATTTATCAATTATGATCCTAAGCAGTTATTAGAGTTATATACTGATCATTTCAGTAAATAGCTATATATAATTAAAATATATAAATTATCTACTGTAGAAAAGAGCGGGTGGATGTCCCATATCACTAATGGACGTATTTACTCACAGGCATGCATCAAAGAAAACCGATGATTATAGCAACATCACAAATCAGTGAGGGGATGAGGATTAGGCGACGACTACATACATATGCATATTTTAAATTTTAAATTATTAATAATTACACGTTGAGTACTTAGCAATGTAAAATAAGAATAATGTTTTGTTAAATTTCAACAGTAATTATTTTTGCATTGTAGGCAAAGTTTCAAGAGGCACGAACATAGATACTTGAGGGATCGGATTGCGCAGAGTTGACATGCGAGGAGGAAGATGCTATCTTAGACTCTATTATGGATCTGATGCAATGTAATAGTCATTACGGCTACAGGACCTAGCGGTAATCTTATATATGTTCTTGTATTATATTTAATGTGAATATGTGCAAAATTGATTATTATGCAACTATTTAATGTTCCTTAAATATGAGAACAACAATTCACATATTATTATTTCTATGTAGACATGTTGAATATATTATTGCTAGGTAAACAAATCATTTAAACTATGTAAATAATTATATATTTACACCAAGTTAACATATAAATATAGTTGCTAAGTTGCTCTATTGTTTGTCTGTGGCATATATCTAGTTTTGATGTTGAATACTTTGATGGCGTTTACATTTCTATATTTTGAACTATGCACTGCTTAGTAAGAAAACAATTATAATATAAATGTGAACATCTCTTTCATTCTATTTGCAGGCTAGAGCAACTCAAGCGGCGTATGATAAAGCTCAAGACAAAGCTGAAATAATAGAGCTTAGAGTCATGATTGAGCAGTTGCAGGATCAAGATCTTCTTCGAGCTATACTAATGGAGCAGTTTAATCAGTGCCTAGCGGAAGTATGTTTAGCAGCATGGTTCCTTCCCTTCGCCGTTTGATGCTTCTGGAGGCAAAGATGATGCTTGAGAGGTATGCTTTATTATGTTTGTGCTTGATTAATGTACATATTGATATGGAGTTGGGGAGGATTGTCATTCGATATTGTACATATTCGCTTGGAGTTGTTAAGGATATTATGTTTGGATGCATATACTTTAATGGTATACACTTCTTTTGATGATGTGTGACATTTGTGGGTTTAGTTTGAGATGTTTTGATATTTGATGTTGTATGTATTGGTATTGATTTGGTTTATATTTGATGTTTATGGAGTGGAAACGAATAGTGATATATATTGGATGGCTGGAAGATGAGTGACTTACTGTAATATAAAAAATACCCAAATTAGCACTAGCTACCAACGAGTTGCAACGACTTATTGGTCACATTTTTCTAATGGCTACAACGGCTTATTCGTATGTAATGTTTGCCAAAAGCCATTGGTATAGCCATCGGAAAAAGCTCGTTGATTCCATTGGAAACCGTGAGAAAGCACAGACGATATTCCAACAGCTTTCGACGGCCGCTAACAATTTTGAGCCGATAGAATAACCCTGTTTCCTTGTAGTAATCCCAACTATTCCCCCAGTTATTATTATTATTATTATTAGTAGTAGTAGTAGTAGTAGTAGTAGACGACGTTTTTGTGGTATATTTGGTGGTTGTAATGTAACTCTAGTTGTTGAGGGTTACTTCTTTTTGGGTAGGGTTTTCACCCACTTGTATGGGCTTTTTGGCCAAAACCTTTTCGGCTATTTTCCATTAAAAAAAAGCCACCAATTAACACACTATTTATTTCTATCAATCAAAAAACACTAATTTCATTTCATTTAATATCTGTGGAAAAGTCAAGACTTTGTTTTCCATTGCCACACATATCTGGACAATCATTAACGTATTATGTCAACATAGTGAGCACATTGGAAGCACATTTGTTTGTCATGGTTCTCCAATTCTGAGAGCATTATATAATAAGTAATTTGATTGACAAATTTAACAACATATCTTACTCTCTCCTTCATCATGAACATTTTATACATTTTTATGTCTAACGAAACTCCGCGATCTGGTTCCATGGAAAGAATTTGGTTGTACACCATAATTTTTTGTGGATCAACGATCGCAAGTTCCATTTCTTTTGAGGTTTTCCATCTATTTTTATGTTCATAAATTCGACAAATTGTTTTTTTGTTCTTCCCACTTGTAGTACTGAAAAAAGAAGAAGGCATTGTATCCATATTCAAGCATATTATATTACAGATTGATAAAAATATATGAAAATCTGGGGTTCACAACTAAACGAAGATGCTTCGTTTTATCCATGAAGATCATGATCACAAGGAAATGAAGCCCTCACATTTGTTGTGGCTGCTAGGGCAACGGTATGGACACCTGCATTATATTGTTGTAGCCTATCTCCGTGTACACCACATACATGTTCTTATCTGATGCGTTTTCTTATCTCCACACCTCTCTCATCTTTTTTTCTGCCTTCCCTTTCTCCCTCGACGATAAAATAATTATAATGAATTCACATCATAGAGTCTTTTTCATGTTGTAGCTGTGCATGGTCCTTGGAAACTATGGTGCATTATTGTTCATGTCCTAAAATAATAAAGCATATTTATATAAAACATCCATTATTTGATTCAAGTCAAATATCATCCACGACAACATTGATTAATGTTAATTAGTTATAAACTGCAGAAAAGATATACAAGCTGACATTGGGTCGCATTTTTGATCAGTGTAAAATATACAGTATATATTTGCATTTTTCAAAAGATTTTTGACATTAAAAAGCAACAATAATAGGTCATACATAATTCTTACTCATCAAGAACAAGTGATCAACTAATTTATTTGGGGAACTTTCAAGTGCTAATCATTACGTGTTCTTCATTAATGCTCAACAGATTATTCTCTGGTATTAATCTTTCTAGCTAACCTGCAATGAACACTCAGAATCATCAATGCATGCAACAATGTAATGCAACCACCATATCATATCATACACATACCATGAAAATTAACAAAACACTCACCATAGAAAAATGCAGTTGGGAAATTAAATAAAATGTACATCTCATATAAGATGATTCTATCTTCCATATACATTTCAGTGGTTCTTCTTTCATGCTACACAGAATTCAACCACGTAATGCTGTTCAATATGCTATAAATACACATGTGATTCCTGTGGTAGAGCAAAATAATGTCTACCACAGCACCTCAGAGTTGCTCGTGTTTTGCTTCAATCTTCTCTAGACCTTCCTCAGCGTCAAAGGCATCCAAGAAATTTACAGTTATTTCTTCTTCTCTTTCTAATTCTACTCAATTTCCTCGCCTCATTAGAAGTACCCCTGTCTTTGCTGCCCCTTCCACTGTCACAACAGCTGTGGTAATTCATTCATTAATTAATTAATCAACAAGTCCATTCGTTAATGATCTCTTAGTTAATTTTTAATTTCATTAGTTTATTTGTTGTTAGACTTTTCTTGACATTTGGCTCTTCCTTGTGTCTGAAAACTAGATTTTCTTCACTGGCTTGTATACCTACCATTTCACCATCAATATCCTTTGTGTGCATTACTTAACAGCGTTAATTATGTTCATGAACAGACCAATATCATTTCAAAATATGTGAGGCAGCAACAAAATAAAATATATACATCAAATATTGTAAGCATGAAAGTCAAAAAGAAAGTCCTTCGTTTTTATTTTTATTTTGAAAATAAAGAAAGTTTTTTGTTAATTATATAGAAATGGAAACTAGAATAAACAGTAGTTGGGTTGGTAGTTCCCAAATAGGTTAATTATATCACATATTCAACTCTCTCTACCTGGCGGCCATTTCCATTTCATTTTATTTAGTTACTACATCCTTTGGCTTTTTAAGTCCATACAAATATTAGTTGCCTTCATACATCATTGTCAATTGTTTAATATTCATATTTAAGTTATTATTGTGTACATTATATTAGATAACTCCGAACTTAAAATAAAAATTACACCATCCAAATCTCAACTTACCACTACTGTCTCTGTTGAGGAATAATGTAAGGGAAGAATAAATAGAAACTGATTACAAACATTAACCTAATTCTCATCGGTTTTGGTAAGTAATCAAATTATACAATTTTCATGTTATTAAAATTAAACAAATATCATTGAGTTCAGAATGCATTAGGAAAGCTTCTGGAAGTTTGCGTTTCTTCATCTTGTTTTTTTTTTTTTTTTTTTTTGGTTGAAGTTAAGCCAATATCTATGAATTCCTCTTTTATGTTAATAAATAAATAAATCTTTTTCATGAACGGCGGCAAACTTGCACTCTGCAAACGGTAAAAGTGCTTACAGTACGGTGATGTCGGCAGGGCCCACTTAAAAGTAACCGTAACTACCAATTCAACTCAATCGTGCCATATTTGTCTCCTTGCTCAGATACACCGATTGATCACCCATTTTAGCACCCACGTTCGTGGGTCTACACGTCAAAAGGAGGTGAACAAAGGTGTCACAATAAAAACAGGCGTCAAAAGCAATTGAGTAATGCTGGTCAGACATTGCTAGTTTCAGTAGAACATTGTAACCCTTAGGTTGCACAGCAAGTTCACCGTACCCATACAGTTTTGGAAATTAATTGCTAATTAGATGAGCAAAATACTCTGTTTTTATATGCACACGCATTCTTTCTCTCTTCTCTGCATAAATCAAGTGCTCTGATCTTTATATTGAAAATTTACTATCCCCTTTCCCAACTTTTGCAATTCCTATACAATTCAGGTCATTTCCTGAGTATTTCTCATCATACAAGCTCGATTGCCCTTTTTTTTCTTCTATTATGTAGGAAAATTGTTTGATATTAGATGGATTATTGTAGGAGATGGATGCTGTAGAAAGGTTGAAGACTGGATTCGAGCACTTCAAAACAGAGATCTATGAGTGAGTTTTTCTTCTTCTATACTTACATGTATTGTCGTTTCCAACATATGCTTGTTGATTGTAATAATGAAGATCGGAAACCGTGTTACTTGATTAATACTGTTTCGATCCCAGTTGTGTATTTTCGTTTTTATTTGCGATGATACAGTATTACTGTGGTTTTTTATTTTTTAATTGGACTAATTATTATTTTATTATGTTTTCGCTGTAAATTTAGCAAAAAGCCTGAGGTTTTCGGTGAGCTTGCCAAAGGACAGAGCCCGAAGGTAAGAATTATAACATTATTATTTTATACTAATAATCATGGAGTATAATTAAGAGGTTAGGTTATCTGATTAATCCAAATTTTTTTAGATATTTGGAGCTGAATCTTACTTTATTGTCAGAAACTGTAACCCTGGCCGAACTATAAGTTCACGAAAATCAATGCTTTGATCTCCTTGAGAATCAGTAGATAAATGACAAGTTGCTTCTTTGTTTTTGTTTTGTTAATGAACGTACCGAATGGGGAATATTCTACAATGATAGTATGTCATAAGGCTTCTTCTTTTCAAACAGTAGAAAACTGCTTTTGCACAGCATATTAGTTTTGACGTGTTCTTTGCTCGGTTGTTTTTTTGGGAGAATTGCTGAATCTTATTTCCAAAAAGATGATATAGAATTAGTCTACTTTTGATACACTAAATTAGATGCAGACTAAGCAGGAATTACTCCTTTTCATATCAAATAAAAGAAGCTAAAAGTGGCTTTACAAGCTTAATTTGCATGAAAAGTTGGTGAAAAGCCAAAACATGTTCAGAATTTTCATAATCAGCCCCCACATTCAGTATCGTTTATGCTTTGTCTATGGATATGGATTGGAGGAAATTCATGATAACATCCCAACATCATTGAGTTTTCTTTCATAGATAAAATATAGGTACATCTAGTTGACTTGGAACTCTTCCCTATTAATTGACCTAGAATTAAATTTCCTTATGGGTAAACTATACAATATATACCTACAAGCAAACATTTGCACTTACATTAATGTAAAAATAATTAGGTAAGCAAGCATTTGTGTGGTAACAATGAATAATTTAGCAATCAAGTTACCTTGTATGAGGAAGAAGAATAATCTGGAAATGTTGCTCTTCTTGAAATATCCTGATTTTGCATAACACATTATAGTGCCTGTAATACTGGTTTGTACTAATCGTAGCTAATTCATTTACACATTTTTTTGATTTAAAAACAGTTCATGGTGTTTTCATGTGCTGACTCTCGGGTTTGTCCATCGGTGACCCTTAACTTCAGTCCAGGAGAGGCATTTGTCATGCGTAACATTGCCGCCATGGTTCCTCCTTATGATAAAGTATGTAATATTCATTTTTATAATCCATATCATATGCAACATTATGTTATAATGAATACAAATAACATTAGTGTACCCATTATTTACAATTTGTTATGTGTGTTATGTTGGTGCAGACTAAGTTTTCTGGAACTGGCGCAGCTGTTGAATATGCAGTTCTTCATCTCAAGGTCAATTATTTGCTTTTAAATTCAAACATCTTTTGCCATATTTTCAGTAATTCAATAGTAGTACACACGACTTAATTGGGTAGGTAAAGTGGAATAATATTTAGTTGTGTTTAGATTTGTTTTAGTGCGTGGAATTTATGTAAAGCTACCCTAATGTATTCAAAAGAATAAATTTTACTTATGGGACTCTCCTTATAAAATTTTGTTCTATGGGGGTTGCAGTCTCATAAATCCAGAACTATGTTTCTCTTATAAGACTAAAACTGCTATTAATTGCATGTTTAGTCTGACTATATATGGTGAGATACATATTATGTCCACCATCTTCCCACTTGACCTTATAGCACTTAGCAAGACCTTGCATATATATTGCATAATTTGAAATGTTTGTATTTAGCAGCATTTTAACCATACCTGACATTTAATTAATTAATAATATAAATCCAGGTGGAGAATATAGTGGTTATTGGACACAGTTGCTGTGGAGGGATCAAGGGGCTTATGTCTTTCGCTGGTGATGGCTCTAGCGGCACGTAAGTCGTACTTACAATAGTTCAGTAACTAATCATATACTTTCAATTTAATTGAATTCCTTTCAAAGACGACATAGTGCAAACTGCTGAAATGGACTTACTGTGATAATATTGCATATATAGCTGCTAAACTATAATCAATCATCTTATCATGTATATATAGAGAAAGATAAAGCCGGTTTTCAAAGCAAGCTAAAGCTAATTATATTAGATCTTATCTCCAGTCAACTCCAAATTATAGTTCATATATATACATTTGGAGTTCATATATATAGAGAGAGACACACACTCCGTATGTTTATTCAACTTCGATTTCAGTTGTAGATAAGGATATACTTGTTGGAAAGCACTATTTAGATAGTGGACTCAAGGAAAAGCATATAACTTTTACAATGGACATTTGTGATCCATAATTCTCAATGTGTATAAATAAGATCCTTTCGTATTTGTCTGATTGTCTCATCATGTCCACTTTTATATCATATAGTATTGCTGTCCATTAAAGTCTTACTAACCGTATCACGCAATTTGCGATATATCATACAAGTATAAAAGTCGAATTAATTAAAAAATGTGCTGCATACCACTATTAAAATCTGATAATGAGCCTTTAATTCTAGGTTAGTGGCATTTCTTTCGCATTGCATTTCAACAATCGTTGACTCCAAAAAGATAGGATGCATCCATTTTATTATTATTTACTGTTATATATATTATGGAATCCGGCAATCTGCATCATTTCATTTGGTCCCCTCAATCATAGCTGTCAGATCATGAATGTACGGCTGCAAATTTACTGGAGGGCAATTATCAGTTCATTCCCCACCAATGATATATAATAGAGTTGCCATATATAATAAGCCCTTCTTTGTGCTTTGCTTTGTAATATTCTTTTATCAGTCCTCATCCATATATCTTGCTTAACTTATATTCTGTATGGACAAGCACAATATTTTTTTTTTTTTTTTTTTTTTTAAAATCAGTCGTTATCTCTCTTGTTTGTCTTATATTCTATGGACAAATGCAATATATATTATCATGATACACACACAGGCACATGCATACTTAGGTAAATGCATACATCTAGAGCTGTTCTCCACGATTGTATTATGAATGAGTGTGGAAAGTCTACCTGCAGGTTTTAAATGTAAATTTTGACTGCTATAGTCTATATATACTGTGGTTGTGTTTAATAAACTTACATTATGGGCAGTGATTTTATTGAAGACTGGGTGAAAGTGGGTACAACAGCTAAGGAAAGGGTGCTAAAACAGTACTCCGATTTGCCCTTTGAAGAGCAATGCACCAAGTGTGAAAAGGTATCATCTTTACACCTCGACCATCAAACAAAAAAAATAACATATGACAATGGTCCTGCAGGAACGTATATAACACGGTTTTCATAATGTTCTTTTACAGGAGGCTGTGAATGTATCACTTGAGAGCTTAAAAACATACCCATTTGTGAAGGAAGGCATCGAAAAGGGAACTCTTGCCATTTATGGAGGATACTACGACTTTGTTAAAGGCACATTCGAGACATGGCAGTGATCCCATACCAGCTCTTTTGATTTCCCCGTTTTCTTGATTTCTTCCTCATTTAATTTCCTGCTATAATTGTCCGTCCCTTGTACTATGCATCCTCATTGTCTCTTTGAACTGGTATAAATAATATATAATTGTATGTTATGCGCATGCTCCTTTCAGCTGGCTTGTATCTCAAACATTTTATTGATTATAAGCAGAACTCCTTATCAATACCACTCAAAATCGCTGAAAGTTTGAATAATATAACCGACATAAGAAGGAACTCTACAGTAACAATACCCTAATGGTTATATATTGTACTCTGAGCACTGAAATATCAGCTGAGATGTGGTGATAGTAAATATCACCATGTTATGAATATCTTAGCACTATTTTATGTGCTAATATAAAAACAAATTAGAGAAGAAATTAAGCAGAAAGGATATGAACTATTGTTGTGTAAAGATACAAAGGAGGTCGAAGATAAGAAAACCAAGTCGACAAATAAACAGTAGACAAGAATAGGACAAAGAAGTTTCAGGCAGACAGTTAATTTTTAACTTTCATTTACTGTATCCATGTGCAAAATCATGGAGTTTGCCTATAAACGGTTAGAGTAGGCCGGTTCCACACGGATACAAATAGTGCTGCATTTGAATATCCGGATGCTGAGTGGCCACACTATTAAGTAGACAATTAATATCAGGTGATGATGTGCTGTGTTATTTTAGTTTGAGAATATGTAAATTTTAAGTTTAAATTGTACACTGATTGTGATCAATTACATGATATGGTTATTCTGATTTTGTGATGGAAAAATCTGCTACTGATTGTTGATGTTTATTTTACTTTATTTATTTATAAGTAATTGCCCAATACAAGTATTCATGATATAACATAAATCCATCGTAGACTGTGACAAACCAGCTATGCATCCGTCACAAATATTTGAAGCATAGCTAAGTTTTGAGATAAAGCGATGAAAAATGAGGCGAAATGGTATTAGTGATGACTAAAAACTTAAAAGACTAAACTCATAGCTAAGAAACGTTTCTAGTTGCAGCCTTTTAACTATCTCACCACAAGCTGGTAGCCAAGACTAAAAACCGACGCTAGCTGATACTAAAATCTATCATCATTTAGCTCGACATAAACAAAATAGTGTCGGCTATCATAGCCATATTAGCGACAGCTAGTGTTGGGTCGGTGAGACACGTGACATGTTGTGTTTGTAGGATCCAAAATTAACCATAGAGGGGGTGAATAAAGTTTATTGCAGTTTTTACTGAATAATTAAATAATAACCATTACAGATAATAATCAGAGTAAATGCGGAAAATAAATAACACACAGATATATTCAGCTTCGGCAAAACCCTGCATACTGTTGCATTCCCCAAGGTTACTACTAGGAGTTAAAACAATCTATACGCTTACAATCCCCTGTAAACTCGCGACACTTGCTTCCAACTGTTCTTAACCCTACGCTCAAAATCGTGCATTGGTTTCTATCGCCGAAACCAGATTTTCCCGAATTACAAATCCCGTAATTCGTTTCCCTAGTTTTAAAGACAAACTAGAAAACTCTAAATTCAATTACAAATTGAAAAACTTGAAAAATAAAAACAATAAAAATCTTAAAACAAAACCCTTAATACTTAAAACCCTAGTTTATAATTATAACAAAATCCTTTAGCCTCTTTGATGCTTTAATAGGCCGACCCTCTTCCATTTTTTATTTGCTTCACCACTTTGGCTTTAGTCCGATCTCCTTTTATTATTGATAAAAAAATGGCGGCGGCTCCAAACTAGGGTTTTTCTCTGTTGCACCAAATCGAATCGTTCTATCTTTAAATTGATGATTTTGTTGATCCCTGAAGCTCGAAATGTTTGTGCTCTATCGTCGATTGATTTGGCCAATTGCTTCTCTGTCTAGCGATCGAAATCCTAAAAATATATGAGTTATTCTCTGAATTCGTATTATGATTTGGTCGTGATATATGAATAAATTTTGGGGTTTAATTTTATTGGTTTTGAACTGGTCTTGAACTTGCGATTTTCCTGGAAATTTACTTTCTGCGAGATTGGTATTTTGAAATCTTTAGCCTTGAATTTTTGTAGTTTGAACTCTTCAAACACTTCTGGAAACTTTTGCGTGATTTAAAATCTGGACTTCGAATTTGTCTTTATTGAGCTGTTTTTCTGGAACTAAGTTTTCGCTCATGTAAATGCTTATATTTGTGCCATTATACTTGCATGATTTGTGCACTTCCATGTTTAGATCCACCTTTGTTTCCACCATCAATTGCATTCATCACATTCTTAAAAGAAATTGTCCCTGGTATGTAACATATATTGCTGAAAAGATTTGTTGTTAACCTGTTGACATGGCTTGTATACATTTTCTACTGAACCATATCTGAACTGTTGTGCACCATGTAATATGATCTGCATGCTCCATTGCTACACTTGAATGCTTGACTTGATCCATTTACCAGAAATGTATATGCTGATTTGTCGCACTGTATGCCACCATACTGTTTGATCGCAATACTTGCATGCTGCTTTCATATATCACCTTGACATTTGCACTAATTATGTGTGCTATCTTTCACCATGCTGCTCCACAATGTTTTATGACAATTCTGTGTACACACTTGAATCTTAGTCTGTCATCATGCCATTCCTGTTTTGAAGTTGCTTTGGGTATTCTTCCATGCATATCCATACTTCCATTCAGAATACACCATTGTGTAGGCTACCTTGACCTGGTTATGTTGCAGCACTAGTTTGAGGCATGTACTCTTGAACTTGAACCGTGATTTGCATGTCCATGATTATGTTGACAACTGCTTTGTCTTGCCTGCATATGTACTTGAGCATGCACCATACACTTGTGATCCACTGACCATGTACATGCTGCTCCCATGTATTTGTCTTGCTACACCATGTTGACTAACTTGGAGTATAATTGCATTCCTACACTTGATTCACCATCACCAAGTTACACTGCATTTGCTGTTTTGATATGCTGAACCCATGAACCTTTTTGCCTTGTGAAACTTGTATCATGCTGAGCTGATTTCCATGTGTTGTCCATTGTAGTTCATGCTGCTTGAGCTTTGACCTGCCTTGTACTAATGTTGATGGGCTGGTCACATTTGTATATTTGCCTATGCTTTGCTTACCTTGTTGTTGACCATATGCATAGAATTTGACCTGTGCTCGACCATATTGATATGTGTTGCATTGAGTCGAGATGGTCCACGTGGCTACTTCTCAGCCGCACACTGATTGGCGAGGCAGTGCACACGTGTATATAAATGCACGTGTGTATTTGCAGACCATCAGAAAAGTTTCCTGTCCCTGTACATATACAAATTGTCTGCCTTGTGGTATTTATAGTGGATTACTGTGAATATCACAAACTGTCTAGACATAGATAAATCAGGTCAAGTCATGAAAAATGACGAGAAACACACTAAAATTCTAAGACAAATAAATTTTTAAAATAAAAAATTATATCTGCTAGAATTTGAAATATTATTTCTGTTCCAGATACTGTGTGTGTTTCTGTATGTGACAGGTATGGATTGTGACTGGACTGACCGTGGCTGTGAAGACTGAAGATGACGGAGACATGTATATAAAAATATTTGTATATGAGTGAGTGTGTATGTTTGTACAGATGAAACTGTATACATAGTGTATGTAACAATGATGAGTGAACTGTAGTGAGGAGTACTATATAAGATTGAATATCAGTGAATTTAAGTTGTATTATAGAAATGTTCAAATAGTGGAGTATAAAACTTGTACTGTTTAAAATGTTGAAATAAAATATTCTATTTAAATAAAATACTGTGTATAATAGTATATTATTTAATAGATATTTATTTATATGAAATGAAATATAAAATAGTATAGTTACAAACACATTTAAATAATATTACATGTTTGTTATCATCAAACAAAAATCATACAACACATTGTTGTACCCAACAGTGTTGTGGGTGGTTGGATGTTTGTCGCTAGCCAACACAAATGTAGAAATACTTATATGTGTGACTGGGAATCACTAATGAAAATATAATTTGTCACTAGTCGATACAAGCCCAGACCAGTAAGTCGTCACTAGCCTTCACTAAACTAAAGCATATTTTCTGATTTTCAGCTTCAATCTGGTCTTCTAACCATAGAATCACTACTAGAAATTGTGCTTATTCCAATAGAGTGGGGCAAGGTTTCCGACGGTCGATTTCCGACTGCATTCGACGGGCCGTACGCGGCCCTCGGAAGCCATCGGAAAATATCGAATTATACAACAGGCCGGAGAACTCTTTCTTCCCTAATTCACTTTCTTTCCCATCGTTTCAACATGGGTTTAAAACCCTCGTACCTCCAAATCCGAAAATTTAACCTCCAAACGACCATTTCTTCGTTTTAGAACCTCACCGTCTTCAATTTCAACGTCTAGAGACAGCAATTTTAGGTATAATATCTTAATTTCCAAAAAAAAAAAAAAAAAATCAAATTTTTACCTAAAACTATATATGATTAAATTAGAAAATTATGGTTACTTTGGTTTATTGTAATTAAGTACCCTTTTTTCAAAAAAAAAAAAAAATTATGGTTATCTATTGATTGCAATTGGTTCTGATAGTATTGTCGTGGGTTATAACATCCTCTTATGTGCATTTTTCATATGATATAGCAAAATTGGAAAATTTACGTATAATGTTTGGTTATTTATGTATATGTCCCCTTAACGTGTGACGCATCGTTACAGTAAGCCAGAATGAATTTAAGTAGTAACATAGATAAAACAACAATTTTCGTTGATCTCAATGAAGCCGGAAACTTGGTCTTCTAAATTGTTGATTCGCAACTGAATATCGAGTTTGGGTGAAGCAATTGGAGTTTCCTCCAACAATGGCAAAATGCCAAAATTATATATTCCAAAACGAACTGAGTGTTTCATGTTAACAACCACCTATATCTAATATGTTAAATCCAAAATCGATACGCGGACACCAACACCGAAACAAGAAAATACAAAGATAAACCGACACTGAAACAAACATACAGAACACTGAAAACGAAATAGAAAATGCAAAGGAGTCCATTTGAGACGACACCGAAACCACTTGAGCCAAAACAGATGCAAAGAATTACCCACAAATTATCTCTGATACAACGAAAACAATACCATGTGAGCCGAAACAGAAACCTAACAAAGCACATTATCATCAATACCGAAACAGATTATTTTCGATACCAAAACCTCTATCATTAAAGCCAATTAACCCTGTGTTGCATCATCCTTGGTATCGCCCTATATTGCATCATTCTTGGTATCGCCCTGCATTGCATCATTCTTGGTTTCGGCCTATGCGGCATCATCCTCTCTTGGATCAAGAGAATTCACCCATGAATTCACATTAGTCTCTCCAACCATTGCATTCTCGTAATATGGCAACAAATGTTTGACATTGAAAACATCAACAGTGCGAATATGACTTGGTAGGGGTTGACCTTCTTAACAATTTCCGAAGGACCAATATTTTTGGTAACTAATTTGTTGTATGTACCGACATGAAACGGTCTTTTGTCAACACAACCCACACAAAATTGCCCTCCTGAAAGTCAACATGTTTATGCTTTGAGTCTGCAGTCTGCTTGTACTTGTGATTTGCCTCAACCAAATGTTCATGCACTACAAGATGGTGCTCCTGTAACCCTGAGACAAGGTCAGTGGCCTTTCCTTGCATTTTATCTTGATGCAACAATGGAGTTCAATTCAAGGGCCCTTTCTTTTAATTACTGAACATACGATCTTGAAAGGACTAAATCTAGTACTGCAATTAATAACATGGTCATGTGCCAATTCAGCATGGCATAACTTTGAATCCCAGTTCTACAAGTTGTCATTAACAAGGCTCCTCGGCAAATTATTACCCAATGATCTATTCACCACCTCCGTTTTTCTATCCATTTGCGGATGATACGCACTACTAAACTTCAATTCCGTACCCACCGTCTTCCACAAACCAATCCAAAACGACTCAGAAACCGAGTATCACGATCTGAAACAATCGAATCTGGTAATCCTTTAAGACGATATATTTCCCGAAAGTATAATTGAGTTACATTCACTATATAGGCAGTTTTCTTGTAAGCAATAAAATGAAACATCTTAGAAAGCCGATCAACAATGACATAAGCGGAATTGTTTCCTTGCTACGACCTTGGTAAACCCAAAACAAAATCCATGCTCGCATCTACCCATCGTCGAGAACGAACTGGCAATGACATATACATTCCTGCATTACCTGTCGTTCCCTTGGACACTTGACAGATGTGACACCTCTGCATAAACTTTTCAACTTCTCTATGCACCAAAGGCCAAAAGTATGAATCCAAGATCGACTGCAGTGTACGGTCTCAACCTATGTGTCCTTCATCGTGAAGTTTTTCGATTATCTTCATTCGAAGACTACATTCGGGAATGCACAGTTGATTCTCTTTGAACAGAAACCCCTCCACCAATGTAAACTATGAAGCTTCGCCTTCCTTTATTTTGTCTAAAATCTTTGTGAAATAAGGATCAGAAGCCAGTAATTCTGAAAGTGAGTCAAATCCCAACACTGCTACTCTCATTGTTGTCAAAAGATTACCCCTCCGTCTTAATGCATCAGCTACCTTATTTGTAACTCCAGCCTTATGTTTCACTACAAACGTGAATTGCTACAGATAGGCTATCCAGGAGGCATGTCTAGCTGCCACTTTGTCTTGGCTCTCAAGATGTTTCAAAGCATCATGATCCATGTACAAAACGAATTCCTTATAAAAAAAGATAATGTCACCAATGTTTGATGGCTTAAACCACAGCATAAAACTCAACATCGTAAGTGTTGTATCTCATCTTTGCCCCAGACAATTTCTCACCGAAATAAGCAATAGGCCATCCTTTCTGACTCAAAACTCCTCCAATTCTAACTTTTGAAGCATCGTATGTAGCTCGAATGGTTGATGGAAGTTTGGAAATACTAGAATAGGTGCCAAAGTTAACAAACCCTTAATACTTTCAAAAGCTTGCTTTACCTTCTTAGTCCATATAAACTACTGCCCTTTCATGCAATCTGTCACTGGAGCCATAATACTACTGAAGTGTGGAATGGAACGCCTATAAAAATGTAATGACCCGAAAATCTCCGCCCTTTGAATCAACCATAAACCACACAGGTCTCATCCAAAAGTTGGAAATCCTCGAATGCACTAACTCTGGGCATACAACACATCAGAACAAATAACAACAGACTTTATAAACATCATAATAATGTTACACCAGAGTACAAAATATATCAGAGTACATCGAAATATAATCACAGCGAAAGATAATTTACAATAGACTTCATACAATGCAGTGGAACTCAAAATCTAAAACAGCGGAAGGCTAACAATGCTCTGGACACAACTTTAAGCTTCGATCCAGAATCCTGCTCAAAATATCTGCAAAGTAAACTACTCAACTGCCCATGTGAAAAAGAGGGCACCCGAGTTTGCAAGTGAAACAAACTACGAGTCAGTCATGGGACTGGTATGAGAAATCTTACTTATCTTATTTAATAATAAGGCTAATCACAGGACCACGCCGCAAACACGGAACGGGTTTACTCCATTGGATTGCCAGTGCATGAAATAAAGTAAATCATTAAACAACGCAATGCTTTTTAGAAAAATAAAACCATTATAAGACTCAAGTCCTATCACACAATGCAATGCAAACTGGAGGATAGAGTTTTACCTTATAATGGTCAAAAATGCTTCATACGATAAAACGGATTTGGTATTATTATTACTGTATAGATGTTTCAAAAACATTTCAATCATAATGTATCAGTCATAGGCGGCGTAACTACCATATACTATGTCACCATACTAGTTTTACATTCAAAACCGTACGGTGTCGTATTGGAAGTTGGGTTTCCATCATAAGTCAAGGCTAGGGACGATCTCCTTACCGATTCGAGACACTCTAGCAAATGTCTCAGGATCACACCTACGGGCAACCCTTGGATCCTCCAAGGCCGGTCCACAAATACTTTAGTGGATTAGTTATGCCTAAACACATGTTTTTCGGTCCTATTGAACCTATAAATTGGTCACTATCGACCAATATAACCGAGGCTTCGTAATCCATCATCCACATAAGTAAAATGTCAGGGCTTCCAAAACCCTGATACCACTTCTAGCGAGAAAGAAACGTGTGCACTCCTTGGGTCCCTTATCCCATTTCTGACTCTTACCGGGGTGTGAGGTTCGCGAAGTTATGCTATATACAAAGCTATGCCTAAATGGGTTGTGCTTTGATCATCAACCACAAGGCCTTGCTTTCAACAAAAGCCTTGATCATTTGCATCTTGGCATGCCACATTGACAATCCACGCCATGCGATCAATAACTATCAATATATAACCTCTGAGCTCGTGCGTCTCAGAGAAGGGTGTTAAGCAAGAGAATAATTTCTCCGCCACCAAACAGATATATATTAAATAGAAATTATTTTACATGGAATGAAATCCAATGTCAGACACACATCCATTTACAAGTTCGTTCTGGGTCCGAACGAAACCGGAGACACCTTATTCCCCGTCCCGGATGTCCAATACGGATGAGAGGTGCTCGCTTATCCGGACAATCAACAAGTACGTCCGGACAACTGCCACTTTAACCCTTTCAAGGCAGCAACTCCAATCAAAGGCATCAGTAGCCGTCCATTTGATGTGAAGATCGTCGGTCTTCAATCACCGTCTTCATCTTCGACTTTTAATCGTCGTAGTAATTATCCAGAATGGGTTAAACCTGGTCTTTCCGAATAACTCGCGTATTTTATAATCAAAAATCAAGTGCTATAAAAATACATCATACGCTTCATTCCAATTCAGAATATTCTTTAATAAAATATTCACATTATTAGGGAAAGGTTCCCATTAATTTTATCAAAGATAAATTCTTTAAATTTATTCTTTAATCTTTTTTTTTTAAAAAAGATTAAAACTCCAATTTGGTTTTAATACCAAAAATCATTACTTTATGATTATCCAAATCTAAGAAATTAATCTTATCTTTAACTGAGTTGAAGAACTAATATCATTTAAAACCATTGTTCACGATAAACCCAAAATCATCTTCCATTAAATATGGAATTTACACAAAAATCAAATCAATATTTAATCGATATAAATTTCCGTATCAGACTAATAATATAAATGGGATAACGACAAAGCCTTTTAAATTCCATTTATAGTAACAGTCTTCTTTTACAGAAGCTCATCTCGATTATTACCAAATCAAATTTCCATTCAATTCCAATTTAATATATTAAATTGGAAAACTTGATTTTGGAAAATTTCCATTTAAATCTTAATAAAAGATTTAAAATTCCAAATTATAGTTTCACTATTAATTGGGTTAAAGAACAAATGTTGTTTAAAACATAGTTCACAATAAACCCAATTCACATTTCCTTTTATTCCAATTACAAAATACAATCGGAAACTCTAATAATCTTAATTAAAAGATTTATTATTTTCACACGGGGTTTTAAGAACAGTGTTATTTAAGACACCATTCACGACAGACCCAACAATCCAATTTATTTTATTTAATTCCAATTAAATATTAATTTATTGGAAAGCTTCATTAAATCTTAATTTAAAGATTTATTCTAGTTAATAACTAGTTCATTACGATAAAAATATATTTTATCTTTACAAAATTGGAATTTTTCATCCAAAATTCTTCCAAATCATTTATTATGATTTTACATAATTTTTTCCATATTTTTAATAATTTTATTATGGCCCGTACAGTTGGTTTCCAATAACGGCCACCGAACTGCACTTACAGCGACCTTTTCTGAAATTGATTTGGACATAATTCCAAATCTAACCGTTAGATTTCAAAACTCTTATATTCACTGGAAAGCTCTTTTCGATAAGAACCCAACGGTTCCGGTTTTAGGAGAATCTGACGGTCAGATCTCCCGTTACACCAATTTGAAGTTAATGGTCGAAATTCGCGAACGGTCGTTGCGCGGCGCGTTCTATTCAGGCCATTAAATATATATATATATATATATATATATATATATATATATATATATAATATTTCGTCGATTTCTAATTAAAACATGTTCATAAAATATTTATAAATTTATTTTAAAATGATTTTAATTTCCTTTTTAATTTTAAATAAAAATTGAATACCCAATATCTTTATCATATTAAAATGATAATATTTCCAAAATATTAAATTTTGAAATCACTTCTTTTCGATATTCATTATAAAATGAATAAAATCAATAGATAAACCCGTTCGAGTTAAAATGACGTTTGTTACTTAATTCGGCTTCACATTTCAATATCTTTGTGTCCATTTAAAATCGGACCTCAAAATCATAATTTTATTCTACACTGAATATTATTTTAAAATATTCGTTACTTAAAAATATTCTTTATTTTTAAAAGATTCTTTTTTTTAATATTCTTTATTCTAAAATATTCCGAATCGGAATGCGGCTCAAACAATTACCATATAATTCCAGTTATATGGATTTCATACATCGCAACAATAATGATAAATAATCAATAAACAATCCATTCACATCCAAAGTGAAATTTACAACTGTGTGAGCATTAAAATAAATAACGCTCATCACAGACTGTCAATCCATTGATTGACATACAACTAAATATTGAGATTAGTGTATGTCAAATATCATCCTAATACCTGTGCGGGGTTTCCAAACAACAACAGTTCATCTAAATAAATCATTGATTAATGATTTTAACCAATTCTAATTCCACTAACATGTTGATGATCATGAACAAAACATGTTATTATATTTCTAATGTCAAATAACGATGCATTTTATATGTATATCTTCTCTACATGTTTCTAATGTCAAAAAAATATGTGCTTCATTTGCATACATGTTCTATTCTTCTAGTGACAAAAATAAAAGACAATTTTGCCTACGTACATGTTTTCAAATTCAAGTGACAAAATAAAGAGATAATTTTGTCAACATACATATGTTCTAATTCTAACGATAATATAAAACGATAATTTATTTACATGGCCTGTTTTAATGTCCTAATGACAGTATAAAAAGATAATTTATTTACATGACATGTTTTAATGTCCTAATGACAATATCAAAAGATAATTTATTTACATGACATGTTTTAATAAAATAACATTTTCATTTCAACTTGGCATTATTCTAAGTAAATGACATTTCTATTTGACAAAAACATATTCTAACTAAATGATATTTTTGTTTGACAAAACATATTCTAACTAAATGACATATTTATTTATAAAATATGTTTTCTACATAAATGACATATTTACTTATAAAATATGTTCTCTACATGAATGACATATTTATTCTAATATAACATTTCTAACAAAAATGACATTTTTATTCTAATATAACATTTCTAACAAAAATGACATTTTTATTTTAACATAACATGATTCTAAATAAAATGTTATTTTTATCTAACATAACATGATTCTAAATAAAATGTTATTTTTATCTAACATAACATGATTCTAAATAGAATGTGATTTTTATCTAACATAACATGATTCTAAATAAAATGTTATTTTTATCTAACATAACATGATTCTAAATAAAATGTGAATTTTATTGTAAACTTATTATATTTTAAGACAATGAATATTTTATTATCATTTCTATATACAATAAAAATGTAAATTTTTATTGTAAACTTTTAAAAACAAGGAATATTTTATTTTCATCTATGCAATAAAATATTATTTTAATTGTATAAGCAAATTTTAGATTTAAACAATTCAGTTCAATCCAATAAATTCATTTCAACCACAAACAACCAAATCTAGTCTCCTACATTACACACATGAATTTTAATAGCGAATACATGTAAATTTCACATCGAAAACAACCATTTAAACTAGAGATCTCACCTTGATCGGTTTCAGGAATTGTTTATATAACAATTGGTTTTAATAAAATTAAACTTGTGTTTACTTTTATCAAAAATCCAATAGCCTTTGTTTTAGATCTGATCTGTTCCATGTCGTAGATCTTGTTTCTGCGATCGCAACGCACCTGAAATCACTGAATTTGGATAACGTATGGAAAAGATATTGAATTACATACGTTGCATTACAAAATTAAAATAATTAATTAAATGATTAATGAGTTAATTACATTTCTAATTCCCTTCCTCTTTGTTATTCATAATTCCAGGCTCTTCACGACATAGACCGAACCCATCTTCCAACCTAGTCCTAGAATCTGCCACCTCCACAGTCCACTTGAAGTCGATCCAAAACCGCCATGATGCTCACCGTCCAAACCTCTTCATAATTTGCTTTAGAACTCTATTAAATCATTGCGTATAGAAGGAGAAAAAGAGGGAAGAAGAAGAGAGCTTGCTGGCCATTGAAAGAATAAGAGGCGGTGACTGATGTTTTGTAATTAGGAATAGGTTTAGAGAAGTTTAGGATGTTAAATAGTGAAGCCAATATATATATATATATATATATATATATAATATTTGGTTACATATTTGATTTTTATCCCTCACTTGTCTCTACATAAGAAGTAAGTTACAAATGAAATAAATTAGCTGACTAGGTAGGTGTTAATCTAATCAATGTTTATCTCCTATTCAAAAGAAAAACATAGGGAAAGAGAAAACGGGAATGTAATTAATGCATGATTTATTGTTTAATGCCAATTGTTAGAAAGTTTATAACTTTGTTTGGATGTAAATGTTAATATTTAACAAATGTACATTTTCTACTTCTGAAACATTTTTTTTACGTTAAAACGTTTTATCAAACTATGAATCCCTTTTTAATGATTCATCTTTTACATTAAAAATATAATTTCTAATGTGAACACAATTTATTATACAATGAATCTTTTTCTAATGTAACATTTACACTAAAAATGTAAATTTTAATGTCAAAACATTTTTTATTACACAATGAATCTCTTTTAATGATTCATTTACACTAAAAATGAAAATTTTAATGTTAACACATTTTCAAACAATGAATCTCTTTTACATTAAAAATGAAATTTTTAATGTAAACATATCTAATCAAACTTTAATCTTTTTATTCTTTTTATTTTATTAAAATTCCAAAAGTAAATAGCAGTGAAAGAGAGGGAGAATAAACAGAAAGAAATGAATACCAGATTAATGCTAATTGTTAGAAATTAGGACTAACATTACAGTATTAAATATTATTGTTAGAAATGAATGTTTACAACTTTCCACATTTCAAAAATTAACTAATTAATGAAGGTTTAGAACATGTAATCTACGTTTTCAATTCCTAAAAGTTACATTTTGAATTGATAGGGAAAATATTTAAGAGGACAGCCAAAGATATATACATACATACATACATACATACATATATATATATATATATATATATATATATATCATCAGAATTTATTTCATTTAGAACCTACACATTATTTTCAATCAATATTTCAACATAAATTAATAAATGTTATTAAAGTTCCTTAGGCTTTTTTTTTGGCATGTAGTTAAAAGATTGTTGGACTTTAAGGACGACATCCTTGCTATAAATATCTAATTGAGGAAATATTTTAAAATTATTTTTCTTTCTCTTTGTATATTTAGAATGCGCATTAATCAAGCGCCTTCATGAGTGATGTCAATCAACATTTAAATCTTGGGGATTGTTAAAGGAACTCCACGTTTAGTTAAGGGGAGGACCAATTTTTATTTATTGTATAATTGTTATGGGGAGGACAAAATAAATTAGCCTCCCCTTAAACATATAAATTAAAATTTCGATATTAACCCCTATAATTCTCATTAATATAAACCATAAATTATAAACCTTAATTAATGCTTACAGTTTAATGTTGCACATAAAAATAAAAATGAAGATAGTTAATGTAATGGGACACAAGAAAGTTTTGTGTGTGGTCAGAAGGCATCGAATCAGGTAATTAATTGTAAATTCATATTGGAATCGGTATGATTAATTTAAAATAAACGCAGGAACAAAAAATTTGGTCTAATATGCTGTATCGGATTTGTGTAATTGAAATAGGCCAATTCTATTTGTACATCTTAAATTTCATTAGATACACCAGTCTTTTTTTAAAATCATATACACCACTTTTTGCTTATTATACACCATACATATTACTAAACTATCCTCAAGCCTGAATAGAACAAAATAAGTTTCTCATTCAGTATCTTTTAGACGTGCATTGATCGAACTAAGGAATATTGATTTCTAAAATCAATGAATTCACTTTTGCAACTCAAATTCAAATCCTTAATTGGATTTATATTTATTTTATTCATGTACTAAAATTTAACTTTAAATTTTGAATAATAAAATATTAATCTACTTAAATTTTGATTTTAAATTAAAAATCGATTTAAATATAGTAAAAAAATTGAGAACTTAGTACATAATGAACCATATTAATGTTAGTACTTCATTTGTAAATTTATTGTTGTGACTAATTTGTAGTGCATGATGTTAGAACTGATTATACATGAATATAACAAGAAAGAATGTGAATAAAATTTAACGCTTTAATAGAAGTTAAATTAAATTCACTTGATAACATATAGAAATTTCAGTAATTTTATAAAAGAATTTTAATGATTATATATGATGTGGACATATGAAACTTTTATTATTTAGTTTTATTTTGATTATTTTTTAATAAGGGTATTTTTATCTTTAATTTACTTAATGGTTTTGGTAAAGTAATTTACGGTGTATAAATAGAAATTGCCATTGAAATATTTAGTAATTTGCATGTTTGTTACTTGCGCTGAATTTAATAAATTACGGTCTAACATAAGTCACGAGCCAGGGGTAGTTAGGTCTCCATTTCTTTTTTATAAAATAAGCCAAACCTCCCCTTAACAAAAAAATATTAAGCTGGAGTCCACTTAAAATTATCCTCCCCTTAACCAAATGTGGAGTCCCTGTAACAATCCTCTAAATCTTAGGATTTAGGCTTTCCATCACTAAACGTAATCTTATAATCAACAAACTTAAATTAAATATAAATTTAATCATTTAATCTTAAAATTTAATTCAACCTTTCAAGAACAAATTAAATTAAACAAATTAGAAATTCAAGCATAAATCTCTACGTTCAAATCCTAATTCAAACTTATAATCTCAAATTGAACTTCATGTGTTATTACATAAATAACATTAGAAGTTTTACGGTGTTATTATATATATATTTTTTGTAATTCAATTTAATAATTTTTTTTTTTAAATTCTGATGCATTTTCTATTTAAAATTTATTAAAATAAATTTTAAATTGGTTCTGATTTTTCGGGTTGTTACAAAAAAGGAGCCAAACCATGAAAACTCTGAACTCTGAAATAGTCTTCGGTTGAGGCCAATCTCTGATTTCCGCAACTTTATGTTGATGAACTTGTAAACCATATTTTGAAACAACATAAACCAAAAACAACACATTTAGAGGCATGAATATACATTTCTAAGTCAGTGCATAAAACAGTTCTTGACTAAGGACGCCCAAAACTATATGTAAGTGTTAAAGATGCTCACTTAGACTAGCATTATAGATGAGAATATCATCGAGGTAAACAACCACAAATTTCCCGATGTAGGGCCAGAATATTTAGTTCATCACTCTCATAAAAGTACTTGGCGCATTTGACAACTTGAAGGGCATAACAAGCTATTCATACAGCCCTTATCTAGTCTTGAAATTAGTCTTCTATTCATCTCCTGACCTAATTCTGATCTGATGATACCCACTCTTCAAGCATATCTTCGAGAAAACAACTGACCCACTAATCAAATCTAGTAATTCATCAAGACGTGGAATAGGAAATTGATATCTCACAGTAATTTTGTTAAGGGCTCGACTGTCAACGCACATCATGTTGTGCATCCCTATCACTTCTCCAACGAATTCTAGCCACCCTCTTTCACTTCTCCTACGAATTCTAGCCACCCTCTTTCACTTCTCCTACGAATTCATTCATCGATAACAAACTGAAAGTTTCATTTTTCTTGTCAGGTTTTGCTCCAATTTGATTATGCCTCTTAGGAACTAAAGTAATCTTAGTGCCTTTAAACATGAAACTATAATTGTTTGTGCGCAGATCATGTTTTGCATCCCTATTGTATTTCCATAGTCTCCCCAACAAGAGATGACAAACATCCATATTTACAACATCACACCAAATGCTATCTTTATACTTAAGACTAATAGAAAAAGGAACAAATGCACGTTTAGAAATTGTGACATCTCCACCTTTATTCAACCAGGCAAGCTTGTAAGGTCGTGGATGTTTTCTGTCTTCAATCCATGCTTCCACCCGCTTCTTCTGAAATAATGTAGTCACATCTTACCGCATCAATCACAAATCGGAAACTTTTTCCCAAAACCATACATGTCGATTTGAAAAATATTACTTCGTAACCATTTGAGTTCATGGAATGTCTTTGTAGTTAGACAAGCCCACCTCATCATCAAACTAAACCCTTCATCACCCGTTACAATCTCCTCTTTATTTTCATTGAACCATGGTGGGTTTGAGAAGAGTCAAACTCTTCCTCGTCGTTACTAGCTCCATAGTCATCTGTCACCATAGTTCTCCTTATAGGTTTCGGCCATTCAAAAATTCAATATCTGATTTCTTGATATTGAAACACTTCAAATTACTACCTAATTTCGTCTTTGTAGAGTCATTAACATTTGGTTTACTATATAAAGCATCACCCCTAATATTCTTGTTCTGACTGTTCGACATCGTGAAACTAGCCCCTCGTCGACCCTGTTTTTCCCATGCAAGCGCTCTTTGATGTGCATTGGTGATTGAAGATGGATCAAACATATTGACCATGTCATGGATTTGATTCCGAAGTCCCCCAATATATCTTGCAGCTAACTATTCTTCGGTCTCTGATATTCCATTACAAGCAATTAGTTGAAAGAATTCTTCCGTATAATCATCAACTGAACAAGCACCCTATAGTAGATTATGCAATCGTTGATACATCAATGATTGAGAGTTGTAAGGCAAAACTGTTGCCCTCATTTTTTTCTTCATTTTCTCCCATGTCACCACCTTGGACTTTCCCATTCTTTCTCGAATCAATTTTGTTTGTTTCCAATTGAACTCGATGATTTTCTGGTACCTCTTTATACACAAGAATTTCCTCGACCGTGGAAATCTAATCTAGAAATTCTTCAGCCTGCATACCACCCTTAAATTTTGGAATTTCTGTTCTCATTCCTGCTTGCCACCGCTGATCCATTACTCGAGTTCGAGCTTGTGATATCGTATCTCCCTGATGTTGGAATCGAAAACATTAATTATCTTCATCTATTCCGAATACGTTCTCCGATATAGGTGATGTCCTATTCGATTGATTCTGATTCATATCTAGAATCGTCCTTTCGAGTCGCCCAATTCCTTCATCAAGCCTGGCGTTAAGCCACTGGTCCAACTGTGGTGTGTCATCCTGCTCATAAACCTCCTCTATATTTCGATTTCGAAGAGATCGTCTTGGCAGCATTTTGATTCGAAGCGATGAAGAAAGTTGAACTGAGTTGGCTCTAATACCAATTGACGCAACGTTACAGCAAGCAATAATTAATTTAAGTAGTAACAGAGATAAAACGCCAATTTTCATTGATCTCAATGATGTCGAACACTTGGTCTTCCAAGTCATTGATTCGCAACCGAATACCGAATTTGGGTGTAGCAATTGGAGTTTTCTCCAACAATGGCGAAATGCCAAAATTTTATATCTCAAAATAAACCAAGCGTTTCATGTTTACAACCCCCTATATATTGTATGCTAAACCTGAAACTAACACCGGGACACCGACACTGAAACAAGAAAATACAAAGATAAATCGATAACGAAACAAAAATACAAAACACTGAAACTGTGACGAACGCCCATAATCCCCGCACTAACAAAAGGAATAATGCGTTGAAAGGAGTGTCAGACAACTATGGACATCATCAAGGTAAGATAACAATCGTGGAACCTGTCGTTACTCACAGTGCAAGGATAAAGTATAGTAGAACATGTACAACAGGTAGTGATGGTGAAGCAGAAAATACTAAATTTCCATAACTACTTGAAAGTAATATCCATACACGTGGATAACAACAATAGTGTTTGTACAATTTGCCTCACTACAACACTCAGAGAAAAAACAAACAACAGAAATCCAAATACTAGATAGTAGGTGAAATAATACGCCAGCCTCCTACTTGCCTCCGAATAGCATCATCGTCATCACTAAGCTTTCACCTGTCACCTGCTACTCAGTCTGCACATCCACGTCTGGATGAACAACCCAAGGTTATAAGAAGGAAACATAAAACCTTGAGTTAGACAATAGTCTTAATGAGCGATAAAACAGCTAAAAAAGTTCATCAATAAAGTATATGAGAATAGGTAGATTTACCAACCACTACCCAACACCAGAGAAGAACTCACATTTGTCTCCCCCACATCTGATAGTGATAGACTTTACATACAACCATTCGACCATTCATTAATATCAGCCAGAACAACCATTCAGTCATGGCACTCAATCAACAACCATAACAACCAAATGGTGTATCCCACATAAACTGTCTTGATCGAACTCAACGTTTCTCAAGTACAAGCCCCAAAGGACTAAACCAATATTAGACAAGCACCAAAGAAATATCTCCTTCGACTTCATATGATTCACATAGGACAGTTCAAATAAAGCACATAACATCCATGACTGGCCCTATCACTGCCAAATCCTTCTTCGAAACCATTGCAAATTGTATGACCGACTCAACACTTGCCGTCCGTCAAGTGTTAATGGTATCCCCAGTTCTAGCAAAATTCCATATGCCTTCGTGACTCGTATCTAAGCCCATTATGGTTGCCCAGGGTATGTTAGTCCCATCATGACGGCCAAGTCCACCCCTGCTTTGAGTCCGCTAGAACATACGACAGCGATACTCTCTCGGCCTTCACATCTCTAGTCGTCATCACCGACGAATAATCACAACTCAAGTCCGACTCGAGTAACCATTATCCACAACCCAATACCTTTGAGTTGTCTACTTATTCATTGCTTTACACCAATCAACGAACTCATCACATTACTTCAAACATTCCCGTTGAGCTATCCATCGAAGTCATCACATCATTGAACAGAACAACGATCAACGTAAGGTTCAATTTCCACGATCGAGCCACCATTAACTGACCCACATCACCACGACCGACCGATCTATTCACAACAGGACCGACCGACCCTATCACAACAGGACCGACCGACCCTCCTGGAATCACCCCCTTCTAGACTCAAGCCGACCCGGTTACTCCAACATGACCGACCCGACCCGATCACCTCTTTTGGAACATGACCGACTCGACCCGGCTATGCATGACCGACACGCCTGCTTCCCAAAACCAAGACTCCAGACCGACCCTTCAAGACCGACCAGGTATGGACTGACCCGACCAGCTTCCAAGTGACCGACCGACCCAACGTTGCACATTCACCGACCGATCCAACATGCTTATTTTCCAAGAAAGAAACAACCGACCCGACCAGGATGGTCAGGACCGACCCAAAAGCTGCATTTCACCAATTCAACTCTGATTTTGACACAAACTTTGCCAAATGATAGATTCGATGAAATCAACTCATCTAATTCATCAAAAATGGCCGCAAACATGGTATGAAACTATTAGCAACATGAATACAACGATTTTCACCAAAATTATGCAGATCACTCCAAAATCATAATGAATAATCATATGAACAAAATTACTGATCTAACTTGCAAAATCATATGAAATAGCATAAGAATTACCGGTTTAACTTGTTAAATTAGATCCTAAAGTGATACATATGAAAATGAACTTACCAATGCATAGATCTATGAAAAGACACTTGAATTTGATGAAAAACATGATCAAACACTCATACACTTCATTGAATCCATGTGAGAGATATAAACCACTCAACAATTCTTCAAAACAAAGCACAAACGGTGAATTATGAATCCAGATAGCAAGAAATTCGAACCAAACTCCTTGAATTTTCCCTTGAAACAATGTAGATCTAGCTCCAATGGTGTAGATCTTCGATTTACCAAGCCTAGATCTCGATTTTAATGGTGGAAAGGTGTTAGAGGAAGGAGGAACATAGGCCACCAAATGAGAGAATAGAGAAAATAAACCATTTCTCATACCTTCCACCCCTTGTTACCCTTCTATCAACCCACTAATGGGCCTCTCCAAATTAGCCTATTAAGGCTCCCAAAACCTGAACAGCCAATTGTTAAACTTAAAATAGTGATTTCTCCAAAATCGCCGAGCCAAAATTTTAATGTAACCACTCTACGGAAAGGCAATCATCATTTCCTTTCCAATGACACAGGTCTCACAACCTGATTCAACCGGAGTCAAAAGTTATGCCCTGTACAATACTGATAGGGGAAAAATGGCCACAAACAAAATTGGTAAAAATTATGGACATGTCTCACATCCCCGTAAGCAACATATTAAAATATGAGAATGATCCAACCCTCAGGGAATAAAATAAAAATATTTTATGATCTTCCGATACATAAAATGCAGGCTGTTACATTCTCCCACTTAAGAATTTTGCTCCGAAATTCCAAGAAAACACAAGCAACTTCAATAATTCTGCATTCCTATCATCCATGAGAAGCCAATTCATCCAAACTAACAAGCTATGCATCCGTGGCCTTATCCTAGCACATTGAATTCTATCAAACAACAACAAGTTACAACGATGATACGATATCAAAGGGTCCTACTGATGAAGAGTTCTGGATCAGTCGCCCTCATGCTCTCTTCCGTCTCCCATGTACAATCGTCGCCATCTTCACCCCATTGTACCTTGAATAGCTTAACCGTCTTCCTCCTAAGTTGTTTCGTGTCATTCCCTACAACACAAAGTGGTTTACGAGGTTTCACAACTGCGGTTTCTACTTCTAGGTCTTCATACTGCTCTGGAGGTACCACCACATTCGAATCATGCACGAACTTCCGTAGAAACAACACATGAAACACATTATGCACATTCGACATCTTCACGGGTAACTCCAACCTATATGCGAGCTTGCCAATTCTCTCGACTATCGAAAATGGTCCAACAAACCTTGATGATGAATTTCCTTTATTCCCGAACCGAACCACATGCTTCAACAGTGAAATTTTCACGAAAACCATATCGCCAACATCGAACTCCAAATCCTTTCGACGCTTATTTGCATAACTCTTTTGATCGTCTTAGGCCGCCTTCACTCGTTGTCGAACGATCTCGATACAATCAGAGGTCTCTCTAATCATCTATGGCCCAATTATCTACTTATCTCTAGTTTCTAACCAACAAGCTGGAGAATTACAAGGTCTACCATACAACGCCTCGTATGGTGCCATCCCAATACTTGATTGGTAACTATTATTATACACAAACTCCACTAGATGTAGATGGTCTTCCCATGATTCCCCAAAATCCAACACATAAGCTCTTAGGAGATCTTCCAAAACTCGATTAACCTTCTCGGTTTAACCATTAGTTAGGGGATGGTAAGCCATACTTAAACACAACTTGGTTCCCAAACCTTCTTGCAAGCTCTTCCAAAATCCACTCGTAAATAATGGATCTCGATCACTCACTATGTTCTTTGGGATACCATGGAATCGAACTATCCATTTCACATAAAGTTCAGATAATTTCGATGTCATGCTAGTCGATTTGACAGGAATGAACCTTGCTCTTTTGGCCAGGCGGTCCATGGTGAACCAAATTCCTTCATTTCCTACCCTAGTTCTAGGTAGTCCATCAATAAAATCCGTCGATATCTGCTCCCGCTTCCACGTAGGAACTTCCAATGGCTGAAGCAAACCACTCGGCTTCTTCTGTTCAGCTTTCACCAACATTTCATGCACTTGGAAATGAACTTTCCAATATCTCGCTTCATTCCCTCCCAGTAGTATATTCTCTTCATGTCCTGATACATCTTATTACCAGCAAGATGAATTGTTAACTTCGAGTGATAACTTTCCCTCAGAACCTCATCTCTCAATCCGTCGATATCAGGAACAACTAGTCGTCCTTGCTTTCGAAGCCAACCTTCTCGATCGACTTCGAACTCTTTATTCTTTGGTTCCAGCTTCTAGATAAACTCGACAAGCTATCATCTCACTTTTGGATTTCGCCAATCCTTTTGATAAGAGTAGGTCTTATTGATAGGCTTGCCAATATTTCAGGTTCCAGTTCACACCTTAGCCTGAAATCTAACCTTGCCAAATACTCAATACTCTTCCATTCCGAAAACATCACTCCCAAAACTTGTGTGTCTTCGACTCAACGCATTTTGCAACTGCATTACCCTTGCCAAGAGTATAGGCTATACTAAAATCATATGATGCTTGAAACTCTAACCATCGTTGCTGCCGAAGATTCAAATCCTTTTGGGAGAATAGATGCTTCAACGACTTGTGATCCGTGAACAACTCGAATCAAATTCCCAACAGGTAATGTCTCCACATCTTCAGAGCAAACACAATCGCTACCAACTCTAAATCATGAGTTGGGTAATTCCTTTCATGCGGCTTTAGCTGTCGACTCGCGTAGGCCACAACCTCATCCTTCTGCATCAGCACTATTCCATGTCTAGTACCACATGCATCGGTATACACAATCATTTCTTCATTCCCACTTGGAATGGTCAAAACAGGAGCACTCGTCGGTTTCTCTTTCAGGATCCCGAACACTTGTTCACACTTTGCATCCCATATGAACACTTGGTTCTTCTTCGTCAATCATGTCAATGGTGCATCTATCTTGGAGAAATCCTTGATAAACCATCGATAATAACCAGCCAACCAAAGGAAACTTTTCACATCCGTCGCATTCTTAGGTCTATCCCAGTCCTGGATTACTACCACCTTAGCGGGGTCAACCGCTATGCCATTTACAGAAACTACATGGCTTAAGAATCTCACTTCACTCTTCCAAAAGTGACACTTCGAAAACTTAGCCCTCAGCTGATGCTTTCGCAAGATTTCCAAAACAACCCTCAAGTGCATCTTGTGCTCTTCCTCATTCCGGGAGTAAACTAGAATATCGTCCACAAACACAAGCACGAACTTGTTCAACTGATCTTTGAAAACTCTATTCATAAGATCCACAAAATACGCTGGCGCGTTAGTCAACCCGAATGGCATCACCAACCATTCGAAGAAACCAAATGGTGTCCTAAAAGTAGTCTTTGGCACACTATCCTTTGCCACCCTCTACTTGTGAAATCTCGTTGCCAAATCCATCTGAGAAAACACTTTGGCTTCGTGAAGCCGATCGAACAAGTCATCTATCCTTGGCAACGGATACTTGTTCTTCTTGGTCACCTTGTTCAGTTCACGATAGTCCACATACAATCTTAACGAGTCATCTGCCAGGTTGCAAACACGACTAGTGCACCCCATTTGGAAACACTTCTCCGAATGAATCCCTTTCCTAGAAGATCTCGAACTTGCACCTCCAACTCTCGATATTCCTTAGGCGCCATTCGCCTAAGAGGCATAACGATTGGTCTAGCACCCTCGACCAAATCGATTCGAAACGCGATCTTACAATGCGGCGACAACCCTTTGACCTCGTCAAAGACGTCCTCAAACTCTTTTGCGATTAACACAGATGACAAGTCTTCTCGTGGAATCTCAAGCGAATATATATAGTAATGAAGACACCCTCTTCGCGCTTACACCATATCAACACCTTTCTCCCTTCCACATCCCCGACTCTCACCTCTAGCTTCTTGCAATTTACTCTTGCCGCATACCTCTTGAGCCAATACATGCCCAAGATGATCCCAAACCCATCGAAGTTAAGAACAAAGCAATCACACACAAAAGAGAAACCATGACTCGACAACACTATACCACAGCATATCATGCAAAGATTGGACGAACCCCCAACTGGATTAGTCACGATCAATGGTCTATCACAAATCTTAGGTTCCAAACCTAAGCGACACACAAGCTCATTGCAAATGAACGAATGTGACGCTCCAGTATTAAACAAAACTCAAACTGAAATACCATGAACAGAAAGAGTACCTTGAATGATGACACTCTTTCCCTTCTCCTCTATAGTAGGAGCTTACGAAGACAATGGCACAGCTTCCAAAGCGTATGCCTTCACAACCTGCTTCTCCTTAGCTGGTTCTGGATAATCCTTTTTGAGATGCCCAGGCTTGCCACAGATATGACACTTCCTTTCTGCCTTAGGATTCTTACAATCCCTGGAATAATGGCCCTTCTACTAGAAGTTAAAGAAAACCATCTCGCCCTTCTACTTCTTCTTGCCATCCTTTCCTTTCTGCTATTGTTGCTTCCTCTTCTTACTATTACCACCCTGTTGTGGCTTCTGAACATCTTCTTAGGAAACAAGCTTTCATGCCTCAAAACCTTTTCAACGATATTCTCAAAACTATCGTCGAGGTTATCCACATGCTGATTCCCAAGGTATTCATCTAATCCCAAAAAAAACTTCTTGATCTTTTGATAAGGAGTATCCACATATGAACGAGCATACTTTGACAAAGCCTCGAAGTCAGAAATGTAGTTAAGAACTGGTCGATAATTCTACTTAAGCTCCACGAATCTCTTAAACATAATTGACTTTTGCACGGTGGAGATAAACTTCGCTTCAAACTTAGCTTGGAACTATTCCCATGAAATATCCTCTTCAGGGGTCTCAAGTGTGACAGAGTTCCACCAGTCCATTGCTCTGCCCTCTAACTGCCTTGATGCAAGCTTCCTTTTGGTTTCATCATCAATACCCAAGTCCTTGAAGATCCAGACACAAGTATCCATCCACCTTTTAACCTCTTCAGCTAGCTCAAATCCTTTGAATGGTTTTCCTTCCAGAGATGCAAAGTCCTTGCATAGCTTTGCAAATTCCACAGCTCTAGGCACTTGGACTCTAACATCAACCGTAGCTGCCACTGGAGTGGGGGCCCTTCGCGGGCATTCTTCTATCATAGCTTCAAACATGGCCGGGTAGTCAGGTGCCCCACCGTTACCCCTCCATACACAGCCTCTCATATTGCAGTAAGTCTTGTGTAACGTCTACTCATTCTAAATATGCAAATTAGAACAATTAGCCACTTGCAAGAAAACTGCTAAAGAAGTACAAATGCTACTATACTATATAGTATCATATAATATACATCAAATTGAAATCTACAAGTACGTCTCTCATATGTGATTACATCCTTGAACTTTGGATAAAATCGATAACCAGAGCTATGATACCAAATGTGACAACCACCCACAACCCCTTCACTAACAAGAGGAATAATGTGCTAAAAGGTGTGCCAGGCAGCTGTGGACGATCTTTAAGGTAAGATAGCAATCGCGGAACCTATCGTAAACTCACAGCGCAAGGATAAAATATAACAGAACATATACAACAGGTAGTGATAGTGAAGCAGAAAACACCAAACTTCCATAACAACTAGAAAGTAATATCCATACACGTGGATAATAACAATAGTGTTTGTACAATTTTCCTAACTGCAACACTAAGAGAAATAGCTAATAGCGGAAATCCAAATACTAGATAGTAAGTGAAATAATACGCCGGCCTCCTGCTCGCTTCCGAATAACATCATCGTCATCACTATGCTTTCATCGTCACCTGCTACTCAGTCTCCCCATCCACATCAGGATGAACAGCCCAAGGTGATAAGAAGGAAACATAAAACCTTGAGTCAGACAACAGTCTTAGTGAGCGATAAAACAACTAACAAAGTTCATCAATAAAGTATATGAGAATGGTTAGATTTACAAACCACTACCCAACACCAGAGAAGAACTCACACTTGTCTCCCTACATCTGACAATGATAGCCTTTACATACAACCATTCGACCATTCATTCGTATCAGCTAGAACAACCATTCAGTCATGTAACTCAATCAACAATCATAACAACCAAAGGGTGTATCCCACATAAACCGTCTTGATCGAACTCAACGTTTCTTAAGTATAAGCCCCAATAACCTAAACCAATATCAGACAAGCACCCAAGAAATGTCTCCTTCGACTTCAGATAATTCACATATGATAGTTCAAACAAAGGACTCAGCATCCATGACTGACCCTGGCTATCACTGCCAAATCCTTCTTCGAAACCATCACAAATCGTATGACCGGCTCAACACTTGCCGTCCATTAAGGGCTAATGGTAAACCCAGTTCTAGCAAAACTCCATACGCCTTCACGACTCATATCTAAGCCCATCGTGACTACCCAGGGTATGTTAGGCCCATCACGACTACCAAGTCTACCCCTGCTTTGAGTCCGCTAGAACCTACGACAACGATAATCTTTCGGCCTTCGCATCTCTAGTCGTCATCACTGGCGACTAATCACAAACTCAAGTCCCATTCGAGTAACCATTATCCACATCCCAACACCTTTGAGCTGTCTGCTTATTCATTGCTTTACACCGATCAACGAACTCATCACAATACTTCGAACATTCCCGTCTGGCTATCCATTGAAGTCATCACATCATTGAACGAACAACGATCAATATAAGGTACAATTTCCACGATTGAGCTACTAATAACTGACCCACAATACAATGAATGACCGTCCTATTCACCACTGGACCGACCGATCCTATCACAATAGGACCGACTGACCCACCCTCCACAGGATCGATCGACCCTCCTGGAATCACTCCCTTCTGGACTCAAGCTGACCCGGTTACTCCAACATGACCGACCCAACCCGATCACCCATTCTGGAACATGACCGACCCGACCCGGGTATGCACGACCGACCCGCTTGCTTCCCAAAATCAAAACTCCAGACCGACCCTTTGAGACCGACCATGTATGGACCGACTCGACCAGCTTCCAAGTGACCGACCGACCAAACATTGCACATTCACCGACCGATCCAACTGGCTTATTCTCCAAGACAGAAACGACCGACCCGACCAGGATGGTCACGACCGACCCAAAACCTGCACTTCACCAATTCAACTCCAATTTCGGCACAAACTTCGCCAAGTGATAGTTTCGATGAAATTAACTCATCCAATTCATTAAATATGGCGGCAAACATGGTATGAAACCATTAGCAACATGAATACAACGATTTTCACCAAAATTATGCAAATCACTCCAAAATCATAATGAGTGATCATATGAACAAAATTATAGATGTAACTTGCAAAATCATATGAAATAGCTAAGAATTACTGGTTTAACTTGCTAAATTAGATCCTGAAGTGATACATATGAAAATGAACTTAACAATGCATAGATCTATGAGAAAATACTTGAATTTGATGAAAAACATGATCAAACACTCATACACTATGAGAGATGTAAACCACTCACCAATTCTTCAAAACAAAACAAAAACGGTGAATTATGAATCCAGACAGCAAGCAATTTGAACCAAACTTGTAACACCCCGTGTACTCTATAACAGTGAAATTCACAAATTAAAGTATAATTAATTTCAAATCAAAGAATTAAGGGAAACGGGATACGTCGTTGCGTTCGTCTCGGAATTCTACTTGAGATAGAGTCTGAGTTTGCGTAAAACGAACACCGTATGAAGAAGATATGGCCTCCGAAAGTTTCAGAATTCAGTTTAAAATTCAAACAGACCAAAACAGCCCAGAAAAACCAATTCAAAATTCAAAATCGGGCACAATTGTCCAGGGCGGGAATTTTCCCGCCCAAGGCACCCAGGTCGACTTGGCAATCGACCTGGGGCTAACCAGGTCGACTGGGCAGTCGACCTGGGTTACCCGTGTCGACTGCCAAGTCGACACGGTGTCGACTGGCATGTCGACCTGGCTCCTGAGCCAGGTCTAACCCAGCCCCCCCTGGCTGGCCTGGTCTGTGTTTGGTCGATTTTCTGAGCCTTGCCTTGTCACTAGGGCTAGGTGTCAGCTCCTGGTTGGTCTCTCCTTCAAACGAACGGCTATTATTAAACCAAGCTCCATCGACGGTCTAAATCAACTCACAAACTCTATAAAAAGGACCTAAGACTCACCCTAATTCACACAAACAAAAATGGAGATGAGACCGTCATGCTGCTGAGGAGAGACTAAGAATAGCCGTCAGTAATTGAGAGACAATTAGGAGATAATTCGAAAGCCTAAAGCAACGTCAATTAAAACAACGCCTACAACAAAGGATAGCATCTCCAAATTCAGAATTCAGATTCCTGAATTGAAGATTCGTCATACGTTGTAAGTAGAGTGCTATTCCGATGTGAATAATTAATTGTGTTTGATTTATGTAAAATGAGAAATGGAATTGTGGCGATAATAATCTATATTTGTATGTTGTTTTGATTCTAAACGATTCGGGAATGTTATGGTATACGATTGGATATTTATAAGTATGTGATTTATGTTGGAAGTTAACAACCATATGTTGTGGTGTTTTATTTGGGATTCATACATGTACATGATTCATGTTAACAACCATATGTTGTGGTATTTTATTTAGGTATTCATACAAGTATATGATTCATGTTAACAACCACATGTTGTGGAATTTTAATTGGGATTCATGCAAGAATATGATTCACTATTATGCCAATATGATGTACATACTTTTGTGATCACTTTTAGTGTGTAATTGGACTCGACTAAGTACTATGGTTTATATGAATCTATGTTGAAATGGGCAAATCACACTTTTGTATTAGAAACAAAAGTAAGCATCTTTATGAACATGACTAAACTATGTTAGGTATTATGCCTAGTTGAAAACATGTTTTAGGCCTAAGTTGTTATCAAAACCATATGGTGATATATGTGGCACAATTAAGTTAGATTTACATTCCAATTGCAAGTTTACATGAATAGAATGATTCATGTTTTGTTTATGCCATGATTATATGAATAGAATGATTCATGTTTAAGTATTGTTTATACCATGATTATATGAATAGAATGATTCATGTTTTAGTATTGTTTATGCCATGATTATATGCTATTACAATGCAAGTTCACATGTGCCTAATTCATGTTAATTGAATCGTTATGTTGCAAGTTCATGCGTTCACACTCCCCTTTTTATGTTACCTTATAAACACCATGTTATAAGCCTCCCTTTTTCATATGGCTAAGTTGGGTTTAAATGTTAAACCCAACATATCTTATATTGTAGCGAACGTGTAAAACGGGGGTAATGACGTTTGGGTTAAAATATAGAACATATGTGTTGGCATGTTTGACGCATGCCAACCACCTTGAAAAACAATTAAGTGGCATAAATAAATTTTAACCAATAAAGATGAATTTGAATAATGGGCCGCAAATATTTACATATAAAAAGAAAAGAGACAAAATATGTAAATGTAGAAAATACGATGTGTTTAACCCGAGGTTGGATTGAGTTGTGATGTAAACCTGCTCGGAACCGCCCGGCTGTCCAGTAGTCACAACAATACCTATCCAATGTGGGTGGTTAAACACGGAGCCCAATAAGGACCCAAGGTTAGACTGAGTTGTGGCGTAAGACTGCCCGGACCCAACCGACAACAGGCAGCCACAACAATACCTGTCTAATGTGAGAGGTCGAGGCTTTAATAAGACAATTAAGGCTGAGTCAGGATTGATAGGATTAAGTAAATTATATTAATACTTAATCAAAATGAAACATGCTAAACTATACAGACTGATTGGGGGTTAGGTTTATAAAACACTTAACCAACTTAGCATGTTGGCTAGAAATAGAAAACCTAGTAGCGGGGGACCCTTTTCAGCAGTAACCCTACAAGGTGTATCAGGATACCCTGAACTAGGCAGGGTGGGGCACGATTACTGGGCTGATTGTAAGAGGTCAAATCGATGGTGGTGGTGCAGCAGTGTAGGTTCTAACGGGGTGCGGGCGCGCACACACTCCGGCGCAGAAAAATAAGGCACTGGGCACCAGTAGCATACCTGTGCATTCTAGAATTGTGTCGGGCCGCCATCATGGGACTTGATACACCCCATGGTGGGACCAGCATAGGTAACTACAACAACGGGGGCCGTAAGACACATGTAACTATGCGAGTAGGAGCCGATCATCAGAAATGGATCACTTCACCCTCATTATGGGGTGCCTGTTGGGAACTAGTTTATATGGGTATAGAGATTAATATGGGGTACGATAGTGTATTCGACCCTAGACAACTTAACTTAGTTTATGGTGCTTTCTCATTTCCAGTTTATGCTTATCATACCTAGTTCTTTATTCATAGACTGAATAGTCCTAGACTTACTCAGGCTTTATGTCTAACTCTACTTTTCTTTCGCCTTCTTTTCTTTCGTTCCCCCCCCCCCAAGGTCCACAGGGAGGGAATACCGCAGCTTGACCAGCTTTCACATCCAGCTTGAAGAGGAAGAATGTATTGCTTGGATCTTTTTCGTTTTGGACTATGGCTTGGACAGCAATTATGGGACTTATGCAGTTTATTTATGTTTTCTTTATGCTTCTTTAAATAATGTAATCAAGACAGTTATGATTTTGGAAGTATTGTAAGACAAATCATGACATGGTTTGTGTAACACGTATTATGTTGAAATAAAAGTTGTTGTTATTTTCCGCTGTTCAAAAATATGTGTTCTTATATCTGTCTTGTATATCTGTGACTTATACTTATAAACCTCCACCAAAATTAGGGCATTCCCTTTGAGATTGACCCTAACGGAGGTGGGGTGTTTCACTTGGTATCAGAGTATAGGTTTACCAGATAAGATAAAAGTTTTGAAAATTTCTTTTCAAAGGAAAATTTAAAAAGCATTTTTAAAGATAAAATATTATATTTTAAAAAGGCAAAGTCCCCCAAAGCCATAGGTACTATCTCTTATCCTTCGTTTTGAATCTATCCTTTTTGTTTCAGCATGTCCGAAGAACTTAACTTGCCAGAGGGTGTACCAATACCTGGTTGGTTTAGACGGTTCTTAGAAGCAAGGGCCACTCAGCCAGGTCCTACCGTTCCTCCTCCCCCAGCTGCAGGAAATCATCCAGCTGCAGCAGCACCTCTTCCTCCACCTCCTCCGCGGGGAAACACTTTTGCTAAGATATGTAAAGATTTTAAAGCTATGGGAGGAAAGGACTTTCATGGAACCGAGTCCTTCGTGGCAGCCAGGAATTGGCTGAAGGAAACCGAGGACCTATTCGTCATCTTTGAGGTAGAAGATAGGCAGAAAGTACAACTGGCAGTATGGCTACTTAATGGCGAGGCTTCCTACTGGTGGGAAGTCACCAATGCAGAAAGACCAGTGGAAACATGGGAGGACTTTAGGGCAAGGTTTGAGGCTAAATTTCTCTCAGAAGCTGAAAGGAGTCTTCAGTTGGAAAAATTCTTATTTCTTAAGCAAGGGAATATGACAATCAAAGAGTATGTTAACCAGTTTGATCAGCTGGCTAGGTTCGGACTGGACCTAGTCAACACCCCGCACAAGAAGGCTCTCCGCTTTGTCAAGGGGTTTAATGAGCCATTACACAGTTTGTCCATGACCCATGGGAGCTACGTATGAAAGATTGGTACAGATGGCATTGCTGAACGAAGAGGATAAGGGCAAGAAGGAGACAAAGGCAGAAAGTGCTCAAGGGAAGAAAGAGGGTTTACAGCCCAAGAAGACAGACTTTAAGAAGTCGGGAAAGACAACAAAGAGAAGAGGAAGTGTAATTTCTGTGGTAAAGTGGGGCACTTAGTGAAATATTGCCGGAAAAAGAAGGCCAAGATGAATGGCGGTTGCTTTTCTTGCGGTGAGACAGGCCACATGGCTAAGGACTGCCCAAAGAAACGAGGACAGGGGCAGAGGGCTGGATCCACCTCAGGGGCACAGGTTCATGTTCTAGAAGCGCCACCTCTGCAACAGCGAGGTATAAATACTTCTGTAGAAAGTGTAGTTTATCTTTATGATCACCCCGTTCTCACTTTATTTGATTCTGGCGCATCACACTCCTTTATCTCGTCTGCTTTAGTAGAATCTCTGCACCTAGAAACTAGTATGGTAGAGGACCCCTTAACTGTTTCAAACCCAATTGGGGGCCCAGCTCATTTGTCTATGATCTGTGTGGGATTGAAAATTTCTATTCTAAGCGTAGAATTTAAATGTAGTGCCATTGTTTTGGGCTTTTCGGGATATGGTTTGATTTTGGGCATGGATTGGCTATCCAGTAATGGGGCCATCCTTGATTGTGAGAAAAGGGTTGTTAGGCTCCTGACCCAGCTCGGTAACACTTTGGAAATTACTTGTAATCCCTCGTATGCGGTTATGCTTAGTTATCTTGAATCGCTAGATGCCTCTGTTGAAAGTTTGCAATCGGTTAGAGTGGTCCGGGAATATCCGGATGTCTTCGAAGAGGTGAAGGGCTTGCCTCCGAAGCGGGAGATAGACTTCCGCATATATCTTGTAGATAATGCAAAGCCCGTTGCGTTGCCCGTTAGACAAATGGCTCCACGGGAAAGAAAAGAGCTCAGTAAACAGATTAAAGAGCTTCTAGAGAAGGGGTTCATTAGAAGGAGCATTTTAGAATGGGGCTCTCCAGTGGTGTTCGCTACAAAGGCGGATAGTTCACTCCGTCTATGTGTTGACTATAGGGAGCTCAACAAGCTAACAAAAAAGAATAGGCACCCTCTCCCCAGAATCGACGATCTGTTTGATCAACTTGTAGGAGCGTCTATTTTCTCCCAACTCGATTTAGCGACCGGTTTTCATCAGCTAAGGGTGGCTGAAGATAGCATCGATAAAACGGCATTCAGAACCCCAGACGGCTTCTTTGAATGGTTTGTCATGCCTTTCGGCTTGACAAACGCACCTGCTTACTTCGTGGACCTGATGAGTAGGGTATTCAGAGATTTCCTCAATAAGTTCGTAGTGGTTTTCGTAGACGATATCTTGATCTTCTCAAAGAGTGAAGAGGAGCATGCCCAGCACCTAAGGGCAATCATGGAAACTCTGCGAGTCCATCAGCTAAAAGCAAAATTCTCCAAATGCCACTTTTGGAGAGAGGAAGTAAGATTTCTTGGGCACATAGTATCCAAGGAAGGATTAGCAGTAAACCCGGCTAAGGCAGTAGCGGTGCAGGATTGGAAGACACCAAGGAATGCAACTGAGGTCCGAAGTTTTCTAGGACTAGCAGGTTTCTATCGAAAGTTCATAAGGGATTTTGCGAAAATCTCAGCTCCGCTCACAAGGCTGACCAAGAAGAATCTAGTGTTCAATTAGGACTTGGATTGCGAGTTTGCTTTCCAACGACTAAAAAGGGCTCTTACAACAGCCCCAGTTTTAACATTGCCAGATGGAAGCAAGATGTTCACAGTTTATACAGATGCATGTGGGACAGGGCTAGGCGCCGTCTTAATGCAAGAAGGAAGGGTAGTAGCTTATGGCCGGAGACAATTGAAAGGGCATGAAAAGAACTACCCGACCCACGATCTTGAGTTAGCTGCCATCGTCTTTGCACTCAAGTCTTGGCGACACTATCTCTTAGGTGAGAAGTTCGAACTTTACACTGACCATAAATCGTTGAAATATATTTTCTCGCAAAAAGATCTTAACTTGAGGCAACGGAGATGGATGGAGTTTCTTGCCTCGTATGATTTCGAGATCTCCTACACTCCGGGCAAAGGCAACGTAGTGGCAGACGCGTTGAGCCGAAAGAAACTGACCCTAGGCCCACTGTTTGTTGAAAGACAAAGCCTAGAGTTTATAGCCAGTTTTGACTTTAGGCCCTCCTCCGATTTTGTACCAGGCTTGCTAGCATCTCTCGACGTACGCCCGACTTTAGTGGACTCAATAGGGACAGCACAACGCGAAGACCCTCAGCTTGTGGAGACGATTGATAGGCTAATTAGGGGTGAGACTTCAAGTCACCTCAACAGATACTCCATCGACGATAAGGGTTGGCTAAGGCGAGACGGAAGACTATGCGTCCCACAGACAAGGGATTTAGTAAAGACGGTTCTCGAGGAAGCACATCACTCCAAGATGATGATACATCCAGGTGGGGATAGAATGTACAAGGACATTAAAAGAACTTTCTTTTGGAACGGCATGAAGAAGGATGTGGCAGATTTCGTTTCTAAGTGTATGGTGTGCCAACAGGTTAAGGCGGAACAGAAAAAGCCTGGCGGTCTACTCCATCCTCTAGAGGTCCCGCAGTGGAAGTGGGATAGCATCTCAATGGACTTCATTGATGGGCTGCCTAGGTCTAGGAGAGGCAACACTAGCATTTCGGTAATGAGACAACCCCAAACCCCGTACTCACGGCGGCAAGGGTAATCCGTGGAATATAACACAGAAACAGATAATAGCAGAACAAAAATAAATAAATACACCAGATAATGAACAATAGAATATATTGGATAAAAGTAATCATCAGAGTTACACAGTATACAGGATTTTACTTAGTACAAATACAGTTCAGCTATACATATATGTCTACAGCGGAAACAAACAAAATATGTACAATAGGAGCTGAACAGCATAAAAAGAGATAAATGATAGAATCCATCTTTAGCCCCAGCTATCCAGAAAGAACCAGCTAAACCTGAATACAAGGCTGCCCGTGTAGAAAAAGGGGCACCCGAGTTTGAAAGTGAAACAAACTACGAGTCAGTCATGGGACTGGTATGAGAAATCTACTCAACACATATATAATTTGGCTAATCACAGGACCACGCCACTTTCGTGGAACGGGTTTACTCCATTGGATTGCTAGTGCTTTAAAACAAATCATTCTTTTAACCATCGCAATGTTTTTTATAAGAATGAAGCCATTATAAGATTCAGTTCCCATCTCACAATGCAACGCAAACCGAAGGATAGAGTTTTTACCTTATAACGGCCAAAATATGCTTGATACGAATAAAACAAAGGCATTTGTATTATTGCTAGTGTTTATATGTTTTGAAAACAATTTCAAATCATAACTATCAATCATAGACGGCATTAATGCTCCATACCACTATGTCGTCATATATAGGTATACAATCAAAGCCGCACAGTCACGCATTTGGAAATTGGGTTTCCGTCTTGAACCAAGGCAAAAGATAGTCCTTACCGAATTCATGACTCTCTAGCCCGAGCCACAAGCAAGTACTCAGTCAAGCCTTTGGATCGTCAGCGCCGGTCCACCGATGTGGATTAAAATGCCTGAACAATACGTTTCCCCGCCCTTTGGGGGCGTAAACGAGCCAACGAATGACTCCATCGGACCCGGATCGTCCGATCTAACCGAGCCGCCTCGCAACAGCAACAACCACATAGGTGAAAAGTATATAAATGTCAGGGCTGGTAGGTCACTGACACCACCCTAGCTAGAAAGAAACGCATGCCCTCCCTGAGGTCCTTCTCCCGTTTCTGGTTCATACCGGGGTGTGAGGCTCGCGAATTCACATTATACATAAAGCTACGCCACACAGGCGGTGCTTTGATCATCACCACAAGACTTTGCTTTTCAATAGAAGCCCTGATCACTGCATCTTAGCATGCCACACAGGCAATTAATGCCATGCGACTGATGTCCATTTACAAGTCCGTTCTGGGTCTGAACGAAACCGGAGGCACTAAATACCTCGCAAACCCGTCGACCACCACGTACGTCTGGACGATCACCACTCATTATCCATATTTCGGGATGCCTCCCAATCAGGACCTCGGTTACCATCCAAACGAGGTGAAGATCTCCGGTCTTCGACCACCGTCTTCATCTTCGACTTTCAATCGTCGGTCAATTATTTGAAATGAGAATTAACTCGGCCTTTTCAAATAATTCACGTATATTTAGAATTTCAAATCAACATATTTCAATGGTTAAATCATTCGACAACACCAATTTTATTCTTTAATGTAATCTTCACACCAAACACATTCAACCATCAAATACCACATAAATCGAGCAAATTCAGTTTATTTCCATTCCATATCGTTTATGATATTTTATAACGATTTATCGCTATTTTTATTTATTTTAAAATAGCCAATTTATTCAAAACGACGCTTCGGGCCATAACGCGGTCGTGGCACTGTTTTTCTTCAGATTTGATTTACACATATCTGAAAATCTAACCGTTGGATCTTCACACAATTTACATCATTAGAAAGGTCTTTTCGAAACGAATCCAACGGTTCCAGTTTCGGGAAAATCCGACGGTCGGATCTCCCGGTACAATCGTTTGAAGTTTCGATTTCAAAACACGAACTGCAGCGTCGTTATTCGATTAAATATAATTATATTTATATTTATATATAAATATAATCGTTTCTGGCGCTGTTTTTCTTCAGATTTGAATTAAACATTCCAGACAATCCAACCGTTGGATTTTTACAAGGTTGGTGCCATTGGAAAGATATTTCCAAGGCGAACCCGACGGTTGCGGTTTCGGGAAAATCCAATGGTCGGATTTCCCGCACTAGTTGTTTGAAATCACGGTTTCAAAACACGAACTACACGGCCACGTTTCATTTTAATTTTATTTATATTTATATATTTATATAAATATAGTTCATTCAACAATTTCAATATCGTTTCACTTCAAATATTTCACTAACGCCTTTAAATTTTGGAAAATTTCGCCATAACCTCCTTTGTACGGGAGGGGCTGGGAAAATTCCCAAATAGCCACACGGGCGTCTCATGTCAAAAAGAAAAAGAAAAAGCCAAGCGGCTAGCCAACAGGCTCATAAAATCATCACCCAAACAAAACAGTAAATATGTACCTATTTGTCGGGCACAAAATTTTATTCCTCTTCTATAGCCCCTTTGCTATAACCTGTTCAATAAATATGCATGTACATATATATAGTTTTTATCACTTATCATTTTCCATTCAACTTCATATTTGATTCTATTTAGTTTAAAAACACCATTCATTCTAATGTTGCATGTATAGGCAAAAATCATATCATTAGCTAATTAATGAATATTTCAACTCATATATATTTATTTGAACGAGTGGTTATTTTTAACACTTCACATTTCAACAATTCGTGTATATAATAAAAATGTGATTTTTATTGTAAAACAATTCATTTCAAAACACTATTATTTTATATAGTTTATATAGGTGATAAAAATAGGATTTTTATTATAAAACAATTTCTTTTAAAACGAGATTATTTTACATAGTCCATATAGTTGATAAAAGGTGATTTTTATTATGAAACAATTTATTTCAAAATATGAATACCATTCAACACATGAATTTCAATTCAACGAATGAATATCGACTCAACACATGAAGGTTTTCTATAGTTTCTATATATAGATAAAAATGTGATTTTTATATTTAAAACATGAATACCATTCAACATATGAATTTCTAATCAACGAATGAATATCGATTCAACACATGAAGGTTTTCTATTCAACGAATAAATATAGTTTCGGCAAATGAAAATAATTCAAACACATGAATATTATTCAAAATTTCGGCAGCATAACGGCAGGGTAGTTAAAACCGGGATCGTCCCTAGTACGGCTCCTCGCTCTACCTTAAAACCTCGCGGTTTTTGACAATGGGGATCATGCATCTAGTTCGCACGCAGGCGGCATGTATATATTTATTTCATTTCCACAAACTAATCCTATGTGGTTTCAACCAAATATTTCTCAACCACAAATGGGTATTTTTCAACCACAATCAATCAATATCAACCACAAACAATCCCAAACAACCATTCGCTATCAATCAATTTTCACACCAATCACAATCAATAAATATCGTCCATGGTTTGTGGACGAGGGGCGTATATATATATATATATAGCAATTCACTTCTATTTCAACACATATAATTTTTACAACGCATATATAACTTATACATCGAACGTACAACTTATACAACGCTTATACTTGAGGTGTACAACGCTTATATAACTCATACATCGAATATATAATTTATGCATCGTCGTTTCCATATCGTTTATAAATTAGAAATCTCACATTGGATTCCACTCCATCAAAAATAGCAGAAGGCTTAGAAAAATATGCGATCTCTTCTAAAATGTAGAAAACGTCCTCACGGTCACGATGTTTCCTGTTTCATTAACGAACGAAAAAGATATGATTTTCAAAGTTTGCAACGGTTTAAAGGTGTTAAAACAGCTGAAAATAAAACAAGCCGTATACCTTTCTGAAATGTTCAAAACTATGTCACGCGATTTCGTGAAATCCGTGAATCGATAGCTCGATCGGCCTACGCAGTGTCGAAGGGGAAGGAGAGATCTTTCAGCGCAGGGGGGTGCGGTGACGTTCGATCGCCTGAGGCGGCGGTGGCGGCTTGAACGCGCCAACTTCTCGACGTCCGTTCTCCCAAACCACGCAATGAAAAAATCCAAACCTTATATGGATTTGAAGATCTCTCCTAGCTCTACAAAATCTTCAACTGGAGGAGGGACTGATTTTGCTTGTAGAGGGAGAAAATGAAGAGAGAAGGAATCGAACATTTTCCGCCTTCGGTCGAACTTCGGGGAGAGAGAAAATAGAATTTCTGACCAATGAATTTTTTTGTTTATTTATATATTTTTAAAAATCCGAAAATACCCTCTTTCACACACGAACACCAATTCAAACCCAACGACTGTCGTCCCTAGCGTTTTACCCCATTCCGAACACAATGGGACATGTTTCGTAGGCCCATTCGACTGTTTCAGTTAGTTTTCCTTCAAATTAAAATATAAAACATTCAATATTTGATTTGAACGTGCATTTCAATTTGCCAGGGCCACAAACTGGTTCGAAAAATTCTAGAAAAATAAATCTAGCTATGTTTTGACGATACGGTCCCAACAAAACTAGTTTCGTCGAATTCTGAGACCGTTTTCAAAAAGGCCCATTTCTGGTCGATCCAATTTAACTGTAATTGACCAAAACACGTTTTCCTTTGCCACGCTCACATACTAGCTTCAAAAATTATGAAATTTGAAACTTAGCAATAACTTCACATCCCGGATCCAACAAAAGTGGTTTTGTCGAATTCCGAGGTCGTATGCAAAATGCCCAATTTCACGGCTATATAAATTCCATAGCGACCTTTCTGAAAATTCATTCGGCCATAACTTTTGCTTTCCGTTATGAAAATTCGATTTTTCAGATTCGTTAGAAAGGTATTCACTAACAGATTTAAATATTATTGGTTTCACTAAAATCCGTTTTGTTTTGCACCTGGTACAGTCCGACAAAATTTGAATTCAATTTTTGAAACTACAGCGCCATTTCAGGCCTTGTTTACAATTATAATTAATTATATTCGTTTTCAATTGTCGATCCAAACTCACTTTTCATCCCTATTATTTAAAATATTTATTTTAAATATTTAAAATCCATTATTTTGGCCAATTTAAATTTTTTAAATTGGTTCAGATTTTCTGGGTCGTTACAATCTCCCCCACTTAAAACTTTTCGTCCCCGAAAAGGAACAAAGTCGAAAGTGGTTTGATTAATCAACAATCACACAACACAACAACCAATCCAATTGTTTTCAACCTTTCAAAAATATACTAATCAATTTCTATACTCTTTTTTAAAATCATTCAGACTATAGAATTTAAAAGTGCACACCCATGGAAAGAAAATAACAACAGAGTAGAGAATTAAATGGTAATGCAAAGTAGGGTAAATGTACCTTGCACCGGAGTCAATCAGAGATATCCACTCGGCATCTAGGATAAGCTTTCTGAATGCTCTCCTCAGTTTCCCAAGTACAATCTCGCGGATCTCCACTCCATTGCACTTTGACTAAGTGAACCTTCTTGTTCCTCAGCTCTTTGGTTTCTTTGCCGATAATCTTTAGCGGCTCTCTTCTCACAGCTAATTCTGGAGTAATTTCAATATCCTGTTGAGCTGCTTCTTCGACGATCAAGTCTGGATCATGAACGTGCTTTCGAAGTTGAGATATGTGGAATACATCATGAACTCCAGGCAACCAATCAGGCAATTTGACCCTATAAGCGAGAGTCCCGATCCGTTCCAGAATAGGAAACGAACCAATAAATTTGGGCGCCAACTTTCCAGTTTTACCGAACCGGATAACTCCTCTCATCGGCGATACTTTCAAATATACATAGTCGCCAACAACAAAGGATATATCTCTCCTTCTGCTATCGGCATAGCTCTTTTGTCGGCTTTGAGCGGCCAGTAATCGTTTCTTAATAAAATCGACTTTGTCGGCGGCTTCTCGAATCATATCAGGACCCAACACAAGTCTATTACCGGGTTCGAACCAACAAGCAGGAGATCGGCACGGTCTACCATACAACGCTTCGAATGGCGACATTGTCAGACTCGCCTGGTAGCTGTTGTTATATGAGAATTCAGCCAAATGCAGATGGTCTTCCCATGATCCACCGAAATCTATAACACAAGCCCGCAATAGATCTTCTAAAATACGATTCACCCTCTCAGTCTGACCGTCTGTCTGAGGATGATAAGCGGTGCTCAAGTTCAACTTCGTTCCCAGTTCGACTTGAAATGCTTCCCAGAATTTGCTAGTGAATATTGTATCTCTATCACTGACTATACTGAGCGGCACTCCATGTAGTCTAACTATTTCCCTGAAGTACATCTGCGCCAGACTCTGAGCAGTTCTGTTTGATCTGACAGGTATGAAATGGGCGGTCTTCGTGAAGCGATCTACGATCACCCAAATACTGTCATTCCCTTTTCTGGTTCTGGGCAGACCATCAATGAAATCCATTGAAATATGTTCCCACTTCCAACCAGGAACTTCTAGTGGTTGTAACAACCTAGCCAATTTCTGTTGGTCGCTCTTGACTAGTTGGCAAGTAGGGCATCGGCTAACATATATTGAAACATCTATTTTCATAGCCTTCAACCAGAATGTTCGTTTGAGATCGTTGTACATTTTGGCCACACCAGGATGGATACTCAGCTTGGACTTGTGACACTCGTCTAACACTTCCCTTTTTAACTCTGGGATGTCAGGAACACAAATCCTTCCTTTCAACCTCAAGGTCTCGTCGTTATCTATTTGAAAACACGAGGGTTCGCCTTTCTGAATCCTTTTGATCATAACCTTAATAAAGTTATCCTCTTTCTGAAGAATAGATATTTTGTCAATCAAGGAAGTCGTGATAATAAAACTGGTGATCATTACATTCTTTCGGCTCAGCGCATCGGCCATGACATTGGCTTTCTCGGGAGTATATATAATTTCAAAGTCATATGCTGCTAGAAACTCCAGCCAACGTTGCTGCCTCAAATTCAGGTCTTTCTGAGTGAACAGATACTTTAACGACTGATGATCTGTAAACAGTTCAAATCTCTCACCCAGAAGATAGTGTCTCCAGATTTTCAAAGCGAATACTATAGCCAATAACTCAAGATCATGAGTTACGTAGTTCTTCTCGTGTGGCTTCAGTTGACGGCTAGCATAAGCAATCACTTGGCCTCTTTGCATTAACACTGCGCCAAGGCCTTCTCTAGAAGCATCAGTCCAGACCTTTAAATCCTGGTTGCCATCGATGATGGTTAACACTGGAGAAGTCGTTAGTCTTAACTTTAGCTCTTCAAAAGCCTCCTCACTTTCTGGAGTCCATTTGAATTTAGAGTGCTTCTTTGTAAGCTTTGTTAAATTACCAGATATCTTCGAAAAGTTTTTAACGAACTTCCGGTAATAGCTGGCCAATCCGAGAAAACTACGGACTTCAAGGGGGGTGCTGGGCTGTTTCCAATTTTGAATAGTCGTGATTTTACTTGGATCCACAGCGATTCCTTCTTTCGATACGACGTGGCCCAGAAATTTCACTTCATCTTGCCAGAATATACATTTGGAAAACTTTGCTTTCAATACATTCCTTCTGAGGATTTCTAACACTTGTTCCAAATGTTTTTCATGTTCGGCCTTTGATTTAGAGAAGATTAGAATATCGTCAATGAAAACCAGAACAAATTTATTCAATACTCCTCTGAATACTCTGTTCATTAGATCGACGAAGTAAGCGGGAGCGTTACATAAGCTGAACGGCATTACTAACCACTCGTAGAATAAGTCGGGGCCTCTGAACGCTGTCATTGGAACACACTCTTCGGCAATTCGAAGTTGATGGAAACCTGTAGCTAGGTCCATCCTTGAGAATACTTGTGCGCCATTTAAACGATCCAATAAATCATCGATCCGCGGCAATGGGTATTTGTTCTTTATCGTCTGCTTGTTCAGATCTCGATAATCCACACATAGACGTAGAGTACCGTCAGATTTTGGGACAATCACCACTGCTGCACCCCAATCAGAGAAACTAGGCCTGATCAGACCCTTCCATACTAGCTGTCATGTTTGATTGTCAAGTTCTTCTTTCTCTTTCAAGGACATTCTTCGAATAGCGTGAACTACCGGCCTTGCATTGGGAATCAAAGCGATCTTGAAATCTATTTCTCTCTGCGGAGGTAAGCGAACAACTTCCTTGAACACATCCGCATAGTTCTTTACGATAGGAATATCTTGGATGAGGTCAGGAATATTCTCTGCAACTTCAGGGATATTTTCTATTTGGGCTGGAGAAACATTCAAAGCTGCCCAGAAGTCTTTTCTATTAGCATTCTGACCTTCACAGGGAATGGTTATATAATCGCCTGATTTAATCCTCGCCTTTACGACTCTGTCGGCGCATTTAACTTCTGCTTCATATTTGGTCAACCAGTTTAACCCCAAGATAAGATCAAACTCTTTAAAATTCATGACCACTGCGATGGTAGGAAACCGATAACGAAAGAAGGAAACCGGCACTCCACAAACCCAACTGAGATCAATGGAACCCCCAACCGGATTCTGGACAGTCATTGGTTCCTTGAGCTTTTTCAAATTCAAATCCAGTTTCTTAGCTGCATCTTTGGCAATAAAGCTTCGCGACACGCCTGTGTCAAATAGTACTTTAACTGGAATGTTTTTGACAGTAAGCGTTCCTTCTAAAACATCAGCCCTTTCTTGACTAGCGGAGGGCTCGGAAGTTTCTGGTACTTCATTTATATATACAGCTTCAGATTTCTTTGAGAGTTGGCACTCCCGTGCAATATGACCTGCTTGGCGGCACTTATGGCATCTCCTTTCCCCATGTGGGTTCTTTTGTTTCATAGTGCGCTTATATCCACTCTTGATCTGTTTCTCTAAAGATCGGCAACTTACCGAGAAATGTCCTCGCCTATTGCAGTTATTGCATACGATGGTCGTTACGGGTTCTTTCCTAGATTCAGCCCTTTTTCTCTTGGCACTGGGCTTCTCATTGACCTCAGATCTCGTACTGGCTTCAGGGATATCAGTTTCTGACTCTGCTTTGTCACTAGAACTGACTTCTTCTTCGTCGCGTAACATTCCTTTCTTATGGAGATCTTCATACTGATAAGCCATGTATATCATTTCAGAAAAAGGAAGCTTCACATTCCTCAATACACTATTCTGATATCTCCTTTGCAGGCCATGAATAAATCTCAGATTTTTCCTCTTTGGATCTTGAATCAGATGAGGAGCAAAGTGAGCAAGTTCGTTGAATTTCTTATGATATTCTGGGATGGTCATATCACCTTGTATCAAATAAGAAAATTCATCACATAATCGCTCCATCGCTTCTGGAGGAGTAAATCTTTCTAGGAAAATCACTTTGAATCTGTCCCAGGTGATATCACCTTCTGGATTATCTTTGATGATTGCTTCCCACCAGATTAAAGCTTCTTCTTTGAGCGCCCAAGAGGCTACTAATCTTTTCTGATCATCTCTCAACTGGATGCGCTCAAATATTCTTTCGACAGAACTCATCCAAGCTTGAGTCTGAATTATAGATTCGTTGCCCGAGAACTGTGCTCCGTTCAGATTTCGATATCTCTTTAATAGAGCCTCTAGATCGGGTTCTACATTTCTCCTGTTTCTGACACTCATTTTTCTAGTACTTCTGCAATTAGCAGATCAAGTGTCAGGTCACAGAAAAGGTATTTTTAAAATATAGAAACACATACTTCAAATGTAAATGTGTCTATCGAGGTGTAATTTCATTCTGCTTTACTCATACTAGGATATTACTGATCCTATCTTTATAGAGTTACCCGTCCTAGAACACTACTGGTTCTATTTCTGACGAGTTCATTCAAATGTTATATTCCAGAACTAAGCTTAACCAAAGCTCTAATACCAAATGAGACGACCCCAAACCCCGTACTCACGGCGGCAAGGGTAATCCGTGGAATATAACACAGAAACAGATAATAGCAGAACAAAAATAAATAAATACACCAGATAATGAACAATAGAATATACTGGATAAAAGTAATCATCAGAGTTACACAGTATACAGGATCTTACTTAGTACAAATACAGTTCAGCTATACATATATGTCTACAGCGGAAACAAACAAAATATGTACAATAGGAGTTGAACAACATAAAAAGAGATAAATGATAGAATCCATCTTCAGCCCCAGCTATCCAGAAAGAACCAGCTAAACCTGAATACAAGGCTGCCCGTGTAGAAAAAGGGGCACCCGAGTTTGAAAGTGAAACAAACTACGAGTCAGTCATGGGACTGGTATGAGAAATCTACTCAACACATATATAATTTGGCTAATCACAGGACCACGCCACTTTCGTGGAGCGGGTTTACTCCATTAGATTGCCAGTGCTTTAAAACAAATCATTCTTTTAACCATCGCTATGCTTTTTATTAAAATGAAGTCATTATAAGACTCTGTTCCCATCACACAATGCAACGCAAACCGGAGGATAGAGTTTTTACCTTATAACGGCCAAAATATGCTTGATACGAATAAAACAAAGGCATTTGTATTATTGCTAGTGTTTATATGTTTTGAAAACAATTTCAAATCATAACTATCAATCATAGACGGCATTAATGCCCCATACCACTATGTCATCATATATAGGTATACAATCAAAGCCGCACAGTCACGTATTTGGAAATTGGGTTTCCGTCTTGAACCAAGGCAAAAGATAGTCCTTACCGAATTCGTGACTCTCTAGCCTGAGCCACAGGCAAGTACTCAGTCAAGCCTTTGGATCGTCAGGGCCGGTCCACCGATGTGGATTAAAATGCCTGAACAATACGTTTCCCCGCCCTTTGGGGCGTAAACGAGCCAACGAATGACTCCATCGGACCCGGATCGTCCGATCTAACCGAGGCGCCTCGCAACAGCAACAACCACATAGGTGAAAAGTTTATAAATGTCAGGGCTGGTAGGTCACTGACACCACCCTAGCTAGAAAGAAACGCATGCCCTCCCTAAGGTCCTTCTCCCGTTTCTGGTTCATACCGGGGTGTGAGGCTCGCGAATTCACATTATACACAAAGCTACGCCACACAGGCGGTGCTTTGATCATGACCACAAGACTTTGCTTTTCAACAGAAGCCCTGATCACTGCATCTTAGCATGCCACACAGGCAATTCATGCCATGCGACTGATGTCCATTTACAAGTCCGTTCTGGGTCTGAACGAAACCAGAGGCACTGAATACCTCGCAAACCCATCGACCACCACGTACGTCTGGACGATCACCACTCATTATCCATATTTCGGGATGCCTCCCAATCAGGACCTCGGTTACCATCCAAACGAGGTGAAGATCTCCGGTCTTCGACCACCGTCTTCATCTTCGACTTTCAATCCTCGGTCAATTATTTGAAATGAGAATTAACTCGGCCTTTTCAAATAATTCACGTATATTTAGAATTTCAAATCAACTTATTTCAATGGTTAAATCATTCGACAACACCAATTTTGTTCTTTAATGTAATTTTCACACCAAACACATTCAACCATCAAATACCACATAAATCGAGCAAATTCAGTTTATTTCCATTCCATATCATTTATGATATTTTATAACGATTTGTCGCTATTTTTATTTATTTTAAAATAGCCAATTTATTCAAAATGACGCTTCGGGCCATAACGCGGCCGTGGCGCTGTTTTTCTTCAGATTTGATTTTCACATATCTAAAAATCTTATCGTTGGATCTTCACACAATTTACATCATTAGAAAGGTCTTTTCGAAACGAATCCAACGGTTCCAGTTTCGGGAAAATCCGACGGTCGGATCTCCCAGTACAATCGTTTGAAGTTTCGATTTCAAAACACGAACTGCGGCGTCGTTATTCGATTAAATATAATTATATTTATATATAAATATAATCATTTCTGGCGCTGTTTTTCTTCAGATTTTAATTAAACATTCCAGACAATCCAACCGTTGGATTTTTACAAGGTTGGTGCCGTTGGAAAGATATTTCCAAGACGAACCCGACGGTTGCGGTTTCGGGAAAATCCAATGGTCGGATTTTCCGCACTAGTTGTTTGAAATCACGGTTTCAAAACACGAACTGCACGGCCACGTTACGTTTTAATTTTATTTATATTTATATATTTATATAAATATAGCTCATTCAACAATTTCAATATCGTTTCACTTCAAATATTTCACTAACGCCTTTAAATTTTGGAAAATTTCTCCATAACCTCCTTTGTACGGGAGGGGCTGGGAAAATTCCCAAATAGCCACACGGGCGTCTCATGTCAAAAAGAAAAAGAAAAAGCCAAGCGGCTAGCCAACAGGCTCATAAAATCATCACCCAAACAAAACAGTAAATATGTACCTATTTGTCGGGCACAAAATTTTATTCCTCTTCTCTAGCCCCTTTGCTATAACCTGTTCAATAAATATGCATGTACATATATATAGTTTTTATCACTTATCATTTTCCATTCAACTTCATATTTGATTCCATTTAGTTTAAAAACACCATTCATTCTAATGTTGCATGTATAGGCAAAAATCATATCATTAGCTAATTAATGAATATTTCAACTCATATATATTTATTTGAACGAGTGGCTATTTTTAACACTTCACATTTCAACAATTCGTGTATATAATAAAAATGTGATTTTTATTGTAAAACAATTCATTTCAAAACACTATTATTTTATATAGTTTATATAGGTGATAAAAATAGGATTTTTATTATAAAACAATTTCTTTTAAAATGAGATTATTTTACATAGTCCGTATAGTTGATAAAAGGTGATTTTTATTATGAAACAATTTATTTCAAAATATGAATACCATTCAACACATGAATTTCAATTCAATGAATGAATATCGACTCAACACATGAAGGTTTTCTATAGTTTCTATATATAGATAAAAATGTGATTTTTATATTTAAAACACGAATACCATTCAACATATGAATTTCTAATCAACGAATGAATATCGATTCAACACATGAAGATTTTTTATTCAACGAATAAATATAGTTTCGACAAATGAAAATAATTCAAACACATGAATATTATTCAAAATTTCGGCAGCATAATGGCAGGGTAGTTAAAACCGGGACCGTCCCTAGTACGGCTCCTCGCTCTACCTTAAAACCTCGTGGTTTTTGACAATGGGGATCATGCATCTAGTTCGCACGCAGGCGACATGTATATATTTATTTCATTTCCACAAACTAATCCTATGTGGTTTCAACCAAATATTTCTCAACCACAAATGGGTATTTTTCAACCACAATCAATCAATATCAACCACAAACAATCCCAAACAACCATTCGCTATCAATCAATTTTCACACCAATCACAATCAATAAATATCGTCCATGGTTTGTGGACAAGGGGCATATATATATATATATATATATATATATATATATATATAGCAATTCACTTCTATTTCAACACATATATAATTTTTACAATGCATATATAACTTATACATCGAACATACAACTTATACAACGCTTATACATGCTTATATAACTCATACATCGAATATATAATTTATACATCGTCGTTTCCATATCGTTTATAAATTAGAAATCTCACATTGGATTCCACTCCACCAAAAATAGCAGAAGGCTCAGCAAAATATGCGGTCTCTTCTAAAATGTAGAAGACGTCCTCACGGTCACGATATTTCCTGTTTCATCGAATTTCATTAACGAACGAAAAAGATATGATTTTTCAAAGTTTGCAATGGTTTAAAGGTGTTAAAACAGCTGAAAACAAAACAAGCTGTATACCTTTCTGAAATGTTCAAAACTAGGTCACGCGATTTCGTGAAATCCGTGAATCGATGGCTCGATCGGCCTACGCAGTGTCGAAGGGGAAGGAGAGAGCTTTCAGCGCAGGGGGGTGCGGTGGCGTTCGATCGCCTGAGGCGGCGGCGGCGGCTTGAACGCGCCAACTTCTCGACGTCCGTTCTCCCAAACCACGCATTGAAAAAATCCAAACCTTATATGGATTTGAAGATCTCTCCTAGCTCTACAAAATCTTCAACTGGAGGAGGGACTGATTTTGCTTGTAGAGGGAGAAAATGAAGAGAGAAGGAATCGAACGTTTTCCGCCTTCGGTCGAACTTCGGGGAGAGAGAAAATAGAATTTCTGACCAATGATTTTTTTTTGTTTACGTATATATATTTTTAAAAATCCGAAAATACCCTCTTTCACACACAAACACCAATTCAAACCCAACGACTATCGTCCCTAGCGTTTTACCCCCATTTCGAACACAATGGGACATGTTTCGTAGGCTCATTCGACCGTTTCAGTCAGTTTTCCTTCAAATTAAAATATAAAACATTTAATATTTGATTTGTACGTGCATTTCAATTTTCCAGGGCCACAAACTGATTCGAAAAATTCCAGAAAAATAAATCTAGCTATGTTTTGACGATACGGTCCCAACAAAACTAGTTTCGTCGAATTCTGAGACCGTTTGCAAAAAGGCCCATTTCTGGTCGATCCAATTTAACTGTAATTGACCAAAACACGTTTTCCTTTGCCACGCTCACATACTAGCTTCAAAAATTATGAAATTTGAAACCTAGCAATAACTTCACATCCCAGATCCAACAAAACTGGTTTCGTTGAATTCCGAGGTCGTATGCAAAATGGCCAATTTCACTACTATATAAATTCCATAGCGACCTTTCTGAAAATTCATTCGGCCATAACTTTTGCTTTCCGTTATGAAAATTCGATTTTTCAGATTCGTTAGAAAGGTATTCACTAACAGATTTAAATATTTTTGGTTTCACTAAAATCCACTTTGTTTTGCACCCGGTATAGTCCGACAAAGTTTGAATTCAATTTTTGAAACTGCATCGCCATTTCAGGCCTTGTTTATAATTATAATTAATTATATTCGTTTTCAATTGTCGATTCAAACTCACTTTTCATCTCTATTATTTAAAATATTTATTTTAAATATTTAAAATCCATTATTTTGGCCAATTTAAATTTTTTTAATTGGTTCAGATTTTCTGGGTCGTTACAGGTAATAGTGGATAGGCTTACTAAAAGCGCCCACTTTTTACCTGTCAAAAATAAAAGAACTGCCTCATCCCTAGCATCTCTTTACCTCAAGGAAATTGTTCAACTCCATGGAATACCATCCAGCATTGTTAGTGACCGAGACCCTATCTTCACAAGTGAGTTTTGGCGGAGTCTGCAAGAAGCGGTAGGCACACAGTTATGCTTGAGCACAGCCTATCATCCCCAAACCGACGGCCAAACAGAAAGAGTGAACAGAGTTTTGGAGGACCTTTTAAGACTGTGCGTCCTTGACTTTGGAGGGACATGGGACGACCATCTTGATTTGGTGGAATTTGCCTACAACAACAGCTATCAAGCAACCATCGGAATGGCGCCCTTCGAAGCTTTATGTGGAAGACCGTGTCGATCACCCACTTGTTGGTGGGAGTCTACTGATAAGCTCATACTTGGACCAGATATGATCCGAGAGACTTCAGAGAAAGTAGACTTAATACGAAGAAGGATGAAGACGACCCAAGACAGACAAAAGTCCTACGCCGACAAGAGGAGGACCGACCTTGAATTTGAGGTTGGGGATAGAGTTTTTCTTAAAGTATCTCCGCTAAGGAACGTTGTTCGTTTTAGAATCACAGGAAAGCTAGCACCAAGGTTCGTAGGACCATTTCCAATTATTGAGAAGATTGGGAAAATGGCCTATAGATTAGAGCTACCCGAAAAATTGGCCGAAGTTCACAACGTCTTTCACGTTTCACATCTCCGAAAATGTCTACATGATTCTTCTGAAGTGGTAGAGCCAAATATCCTAGAAGAAGCTGAAGTGGAACGCGAAGCAACCGTGAGGAAAGTTCCAACCCGCATATTAGGAACGGAAGTGAAGAAGCTACGCAACCGCGAAGTCAAGCTCATCAAGGCTCAGTGGAGCGACGCCGAAGGAGACGCAACTTGGGAAACTGAAGCTAGAATACGCGCAGCCTACCCTTTTCTTTTCGAGGGTACATCTTTGATCTTTCTTTTTCCTTAAGTTGCGCTTTTATCTATCTTTTTGGGTATATCTCCTCGACCTTATCTTTTAGGAAGAAACCCTTTGGATGAAAATATGTAACTGAAACATGTTATGGATGATGGTTGCAAGTGGTTGCAAGTGGTTGCAAGTGATTGCTAGTGGTTGCTCGTGGTTGCATATACACACACAATCTAGGTTTTAGATCGGCTCAGTCACTTCATATTGCATATGCATATATGTTTGCATTTGTATATGGTTGAACTTTAATGTGTTTTCATATGGATGTTGCATTTGTATTAATGATTGTGCACTCATGTAGAATCATGAATAGGAGAATTTGCATACATAATGGATTCATGGCACTTACATAATTCGCATTAAGGAGGTCAACTGAATCAGTAGACCGCCTGATTTTGCATTAGATAAGTACATGTACACACACACTTCTCATATGATCATGAAGCATTAGAAGTCTTTTAAGGACAATGGATGCTCGTGTTTGATGGATGAGTAGATGGATGTTTGGATGTTAGGATATACATTCTTCCTGAACTTGAAGATTTCGGGGACGAAATCCTTTTAAGTGGGGGAGAATGTAACACCCCGTGTACTCTATAACAGTGAAATTCACAAATTAAAGTATAATTAGTTTCAAATCAAAGAATTAAGGGAAACGGGATAAGCCGTTGCGTTCGTCTCGGAATTCTGCTTGAGATAGAGTCCGAGTTTGCGTAAAACGGACTCCATATGAAGAAGATATGGCCTCCGGAAGTTTCAGAATTCAGTTTAAAATTCAAACAGACCAAAACAGCCTAGAAAAACCAATTCAAAATTCAAAATCGGGCCCAATTGGCCAGGGCGGGAATTTACCCGCCCAAGGCACCCAGGTCGACTTGGCAGTCGACCTTGGGCTAACCAGGTCGACTGGGCAGTCGACCTGGGTCACCCGTGTCGATTGCCAAGTCGACACGGTGTCGACTGGCATGTCGACCTGGCTCCTGAGCCAGGTCGAACCCAGCCCTCCCTGGCTGGCCTGGTCTATGTTTGGTCGATTTTCTGAGCCTTGCCTTGTCATTAGGGCTAGGTGTCAGCTCCTGGTTTGTCTCTCCTTCAAACGAATGGCTATTATTAAACCAAGCTCCATCGACGGTCTAAATCAACTCACAAACTCTATAAAAAGGACCTAAGACTCACCCTAATTCACACAAACAAAAATGGAGATGAGACCGTCATGCTGTTGAGGAGAGACTAAGAATAGCCGTCAGAAATTGAGATACAATTAGGAGATAATTCGAAAGCCTAAAGCAACGTCAATTAAAACAACGCCTACAACAAAGGATAGCATCTCCAAATTCAGAATTCAGATTCCTGAATTGAAGATTCGTCATACGTTGTAAGTAGAGTGCTATTCCGATGTGAATAATTAATTGCGTTTGATTTGTGTAAAATGAGAAATGGAATTGTGGCGATAATAATCTATATTTGTATGTTGTTTTGATTCTAAACGATTCGGGAGTGTTATGGTATACGATTGGATATTTGTAAGTATGTGATTTATGTTGGAAGTTAACAACCATATGTTGTGGTGTTTTATTTGGGATTCATACATGTACATGATTCATGTTAACAACCATATGTTGTGGTATTTTATTTAGGTATTCATACAAGTATATGATTCATGTTAACAACCACATGTTGTGGAATTTTAATTGGGATTCATGCAAGAATATGATTCACTATTATGCCAATATGATGTACATACTTTTGTGATCACTTTTAGTGTGTAATTGGACTCGACTAAGTACTATGGTTTATATGAATCTATGTTGAAATTGGCAAATCATACTTTTGTATTAGAAACAAAAGTAAGCATCTTTATGAACATGACTAAACTATGTTTGGTATTATGCCTAGTTGAAAACATGTTTTAGGCCTAAGTTGTTATCAAAACCATATGGTGATATATGTGGCACAATTAAGTTAGATTTACATTCCAATTGCAAGTTTACATGAATAGAATGATTCATGTTTTTTTTATGCCATGATTATATGAATAGAATGATTCATGTTTAAGTATTTTTTATGCCATGATTATATGAATAGAATGATTCATGTTTTAGTATTGTTTATGCCATGATTATATGCTATTACAATGCAAGTTCACATGTGCCTAATTCATGTTAATTGAATCGTTATGCTGCAAGTTCATGCGTTCACACTCCCCTTTTTATGTTACCTTATAAACACCATGTTATATGCCTCCCCTTTTCATATGGCTAAGTTGGGTTTAAATTTTAAACCCAACATATCTTATATTGTAGCGAACGTGTAAAACGGGGGTAATGATGTTTGGGTTAAAATATAGAACATATGTGTTGGCATGTTTGACGCATGCCAACCACCTTGAAAAACAATTAAGTGGCATAAATAAATTTTAACCAATAAAGATGAATTTGAATAATGGGCCGCAAATATTTACATATAAAAAGAAAAGAGACAAAATATGTAAATGTAGAAAATACGATGTGTTTAACCCGAGGTTGGATTGAGTTATGATGTAAACCTGCCCGGAACCGCCCGGCTGTCCAGTAGTCACAACAATACCTATCCAATGTGGGTGGTTAAACACAGAGCCCAATAAGGACCCGAGGTTAGACTGAGTTGTGGCGTAAGACTGCCCGGACCCAACCGGCAACAGGCAGCCACAACAATACCTGTCTAATGTGAGAGGTCGAGGCTTTAATAAGAAAATTAAGGCTGAGTCAGGATTGATAGGATTAAGTAAATTATATTAATACTTAATCAAAATAAAACATGCTAAACTATACAGACTGATTGGGGGTTAGGTTTATAAAACACTTAACCAACTTAGCATGTTGGCTAGAAATAGAAAACCTAGTAGCGGGGGACCCTTTTCAGCAGTAACCCTACAAGGTGTATCAGGATACCCTGAACTAGGCAGGGTGGGGCACGATTATTGGGCTGACTGTAAGAGGTCAAATCGACGGCGGTGGTGCAGCAGTGTAGGTTCTAACGGGGTGCGGGCGTGCACACACTCCGACACAGAAAAATAAGGCACTGGGCACCAGTAACATACCTGTGCATTCTAGAATTGTGTCGGGCCGCCACCATGGGACTTGATACACCCCATGGTGGGACCAGCATAGGTAACTACAACAACGGGGGCCGTAAGACACATGTAACTATGCGAGTAGGAGCTGATCATCAGAAATGGATCACTTCACCCTCATTATGTGGTGCCTGTTGGGAACTAGTTTATATGGGTACAGAGATTAATATGGGGTACGATAGTGTATTCGACCCTAGACAACTTAACTTAGTTTATGGTGCTTTCTCATTTCCAGTTTATGCTTATCATACCCAGTTCTTTATTCATAGACTGAATAGTCCTAGACTTACTCAGGCTTTATGTCTGACTCTACTTTTCTTTCGCCTTCTTTTCTTTCGTCCCCCCCGCCCCCCCCCCCCTCCCAGGTCTACAGGGAGGGAATACCGCAGCTTGACCAGCTTTCACATCCAGCTTGAAGAGAAAGAATGTATTGCTTGGATCTTTTTCGTTTTGGACTATGGCTTGGACAACAATTATGGGACTTATGCAGTTTATTTATGTTTTCTTTATGCTTCTTTAAATAATGTAATCAAGACAATTATGATTTTGGAAGTATTGTAAGACAAATTATGACATGGTTTGTGTAACACGTATTATGTTGAAATAAAAGTTGTTGTTGTTTTCCGCTGTTCAAAAATATGTGTTCTTATATCTGTCTTGTATATCTGTGACTTATACTTATAAACCTCCACCAAAATCAGGGCATTCCCTTTGAGAGTGACCCTAACGGAGGTGGGGTGTTTCAAAACTCCTTGAATTTTCCCTTGAAATCATGTAGATATAGCCTCCGATGGTGTAGATCTTCGATTTCCCAAGCATATATCTTGATTTTAATGGTGGAAAGGTGTTAGAGGAAGGAGGAACATATGCCATCAAATGAGAGAATAGAGAAACTAATCCATTTCTCATACCTCCCACTCCCTATTTATACCCTTCTATCAGCCCATTAATGGGCTATCCAAATCAGCCCATTAAGGCTCCCAAAACCTGAACAGCCAACTGTTAAACCTTAAAACAGTGATTCCTCCCAAACCGCTAAACCAAAATTTTAATGTAACCACTCCACTGAAAGGCAATCATCATTTCCTTTCCAATAGCATAGGTATCACCACCTGATTCGACCCGAGTCAAAAGTTATGCCCTATACAAGTCTGATAGGGCCAAAATGGTCATAAACAAAATTGGTAAAAATTATGGACATGTCTCACATCTCCAAAAGCAACATATTAAAATATGAGTATGATCCAACCCTCAGGGAACAAAATAAAAATATTTTATGATCTTCTGATACGTAAAATGTGGGCTGTTACAGAAACTGAAACAGGAAATGCAAAGGAGTTCATTTTAGACCACATCGAAACCGCTTGAGTCGAAACATATGCAAAGAATTACCTATGAATTATCTCTGATACAACGAAACCGATACCACATGAGCTGGAACAGAAAACTAACAAAGAAGATTATCGCCGATACTGAAACAGATTATTTTCGATACCGAAATAGCTATCATTGAAGCCAACTAACCCTGTGCTGCATCATCCTTGGTATTTCCTTGCATTGCATCATTCTTGGTATCACCCTGCATTGCACCATTCTTGGTATCGGCCTACGCTGCATCAGCAAGTTTTTGGCCCATTGTATAATAGTGGTTATTTGCGTATATGTGCACCATTGTATATGCGTGGTCGTTGTATTTTGTTAGTTAAAATAGGATAAATTGAATGCATGAGCTAGGAATAGTATTTTGTGCACATTTTGACTTATGCACAAAAAGCATAAGTCTTGTTAGACCGAAATTTGGGCCTAACACCCAAATGCTATGTGAAAACCTCACAATCACATATTAATGCGGAAAAAGCAGTAAAATAAGAGGAGACACACGAGATTTTTATAGTAGTTCGGCTCAATCCAAGCCTACGTCCACTTTATAGTTTCTTAAATCCTAAGAAGCTATTACAATGTTGTTTTCTTGCCATTTATACACGAAATCCTCGTGTTTACAATGAAAAGAAGTGAGAAAAGTGGAGATTATACACGAAATCCTCGTGTTATTATGTGGAATTTGGCTTCTTCATTGAGCAATGACCTTGCGTGAAGTGGTGGTAGAAGCCATGATCAGTTAGAACCGAAAAGATCCCCTCAAATGTCCATCTCACGGTGTATTTATAGGCATAGAGGAGCCTTGCATAGCCCTGGAGCGGTCCGGTTCGGAGGCGCCACGTGGAGGGTGGTGAGGCCATCTCGGAAGTAGTGGAGAAGTGGTCTTCAGATCGTGCTAGGACAGGTGGAGCTCGATCCATGAGAGTAGGAGGTATTGACTCCTTAAGAATAGGTCAGATCCGAAGTGTAGCAGCAGGTTACCTAGGGTCGGATCGGTTCGGGTCCGATCCTAACCGAGGTGGAATCTCCGATCCGAAGGCTGGAAGCACTTCGGTGCAGGATACTTCAGGCGGGTCGGTCCGGGTCCGATCCGAACCGAGTTGGTGTCCTCAATCCGAAGTCTCTGTGTCCAATGCTTTGAAGGTGGAGCGGATCGGGAATGCTCCCTCCGATCTGATCCGTGCTGATGTGAATGCGAAGAGAAAGTGCCAAGTTGTCCACTTTAAGGCAGCGTCCGATCCGAACAGGCTTGTCCGATCCGATCCGAGGATCTATTCAATGCTAAATTCCAGGTTTCCAGTTCTGCATGCGTTCACGGAAACGGGCGTAACTTTCAAACCATAAGTCCGATTGAGCCAAACCAAAGCTCAAACTGAAGCTGATTCAGAGATCTACAAGAATTACAAAGCTCAGCTCCGTAATTGCTGTTTTTGGGCCCAAAAAAGGTCATCTAGTAGGAGTTTCGGGCCTTTCTTTGTTTGTGATGCGATTTCGACCTAATCGCTGCCTGTCTTCTGACGACGTTTCCAATACTCTAGTGTGTTGTTTATCAGAGATTCCATATGTGACTGCTTTGACTAAAAAGCGGGTCAACAAGTCTAAAATCTAATTGAGCCTATTAAAATGACAATAATGGTAAATCAGCTTTAAGTTAATGTGATACGTCGAACAAATGTGATAAATTAAAATATTTTTTTGTAAATACAAACATTTAGTAAAACTATATTTTTTTTGGTAAAATGCACACATCTAATTGACTAATGTCCCATAGAGAGTTTTCGCCCCCGTGCGACGAGATTCATTATATAAATAGTCGTTTTTGTCAAAAACAACGACCTTTTATATTAATCTGGTACAATGTTCGTTGGATTTGTCTCTGTATTGAACAAGTTATAAACACAATAAGCATTTACATTTTGTATACTACTTTGTTTCAAAAGACTCACAAAATTTTGGTTTAACTTTTCTTTTTGTTTCCTGCGTACATGCATTTGTGTACAATGGAGGAACAAAAGGGAAATGCTGCCGAAATTTTATTGAATCGTATGAGATGAAGTAATATACGAAATGTTAATCCTTACTGTGTTTATAACGGGAAGTAGGATGCCTGACCATGGAAAAAAGTTATGTTAAAAAAAATGTTCCATATTTGAAAACATTTTTAAAATTATGAAACGGTTATTTATTTTCAACTATTATACATATGTTGTACGACCATGAAAATAAGCTTTTTTGAATTTGTATTCTTGAAAATAAATATTAATTTTTGAACTTGTGACTAAATTTCTCAAATAGGAAAAATGGTTGATTATTTTGTTGATCAGAGGAGATGGATATACTAAAGAAGAGGACTGAGAGGTTCAATAAAACAAGATTTTTATAATGGTATAAATTGTTGAATCATCGGATTTTTGATTCAATTCAACGACGAAATGAAGATCAAATCAAAGAGTTAGTTTATATATATATATGTGTGTGTGTGTGTGTGCGTGTGTGTTTGTGTGTGTGTTTAGATGTGTTAGATCAATGTCAAAATCTATCCTCATTATATAACACATATGCACGTATTTTGATAATATATATAAACAAATGGATGAAAAACAGTCATGACTGGACAAAATATACTGAATCGGTCGATTGGTGACTGTTGAGCCAGTCGATTAGTCGAGCATATTTTTGCCTAGTAACGGCTAGTTTCTACAAATTTTAAATATATACGATTTTCAGTATTTTAACCAGTGGTGATTTACAGATCAGTTGACTAATTCGAAACAACAATCATTTTTATGAAGAGACATCATTCTTCATGAAGGGGTTTCTCTTAATTTCTGAAAAGAAATGGGTGCATCTCTTTGAATAAACTCTTCATGAAGAATCTCTACCTATCAACTATTATATATTCACTACAAACTTAGTTTTCAAATCACCAATTCCTTCCGAATCTAATCTATTCTCTGATCTACATTTCTAAACTCTTGCATTCTAAAAAGTTTTCATATATTCAAGATACTTATTGAATCATTGGAATTATTTCATATTTCTTGATTTAATAAGTAATATACTTCCTTCAAATCTTCACGTATATGATATATAATCGAGGATAAGATTATAGGAAGGGTGTACTCAATTATTAGTTATTCAATGTTTCAAGAACACAAGAAGAAGTCAATTCTTGTAATTTGTAAAAGTCCTGTGTTGGTGCTCAGGCGGGAAGATCTTCGTTGGGGCTCAGAATGATCTGTAACACCCCAGAATTTTGAATAATCGAATTAACTAAATTAAAGAATAATTAATCTCAGACGTGAGAATTATGGTGATTGGGTTGCGCCATTGTGTTCGTCTCGGAATTCTGGTTGAAATAGAGTCCGAGTTTGCGGGAAACGGGTACTGGATGAAGGAGTTATGGACGAACGAAGTTTGGTGGCAAAATAGAAAAAAAAGATTGCACTGGCGCACTTGGGAAGTGTGCCAGTACAAATTAACACTGGCGCACCTGCAAAGTGCGCCCAGGCCGAGGCAAAAGCCTGCACAGCTTTCTGGTTCAGACTGACTCGTGTTGTTGAGTCCTTTCTGACTCCTTGCTGAGTCATTAGGGATGACTCATCACCCTATCATGCTTGAATGGTTTTGATTAACCCTAAGAACATCCGACGGCTTAAATTAATTCATAACTCTATAAAAAGACCCATAGACTCAAACCCTAAATCAGAATTAAAATTGAAACTATGGCCGTCATGCTGTTGTCTTGAACCCTAGAACAGCCGCCACCAAAATTAAGAGGAAGAACAGCAACCAAATCAGAACTATTCAACCCTAACAGCGAATCTTCATCAAAGGAGCGCTAATTCAACTCCAGAAATCAGAATTCAGAACTCAATACTGCTTTTGAGTTGTGAGTTCGATAGTCCTAGCAAACTAATTAATAAATGAATTGGATTGAGTTATAATGCGGATAATTCCGATGTGATATGAATTGTTGATTGCATGTTGTAATTATGTTGTAGGATTGTGTTGTAATTTCTATGATACTATGTTATGATGCTATCATTTACGATGCAATGTTATGATGCTATCACCCATGTTATAATCCTATGATTGGCTTATGTCTAGTTGAATCATCATGTTTCTTATGCTAGTTTGTTATATTAACTCATATGATAAATCATATGTATGCAAGTTTAGATTTTGATTCAAACATGAATCATATACAAGTTGGGTAGAATTATATGTGAACTTACATGATTATGACACCTAGTTTATGTGAGAATTTAATTGAAAGTTAGGCTATGACATATGCTAAATTCTACATGATACTTTACATGTTAGATACTAGTCTACACCATTGTTGCGATGTATAAATCACATATGTGAGTTTATGAGTTGGATATGAATCATGTTACTTTAGATATAGATCTATGACATATGTTGTTTATGCAAGTTTGTGGCCATTATTTCATCAAGTTCACACCTATAGGTTTGGATCTATGTTATACATGATGTTTATGCAAGTTTGTGGCCATTATCTCATCAAGTTCACACCTTTAGATTTGGATCCATGACATATATTGTTTATGTAAGTTGTAACTTTGGCCTATGCAAGTTTTAGATGTAGAACATCATTCATATATGCAAGTTCACCCCTATGTTAGATCTATGTTTTAATTATGTGTATATATTGTGATGTTTTCTTTTATTTCATGAGTTAGACTATTCGAGTCTAACGTATATTTTACGTTAAACGAACAAACGTACTACGTGGGGGTAAAGGGGATAATATTAAAAAGGTTTAATTGGCTTAAATGCCTTAAAAGGCATAAAATATAATTGTGGTGAAAATTGGTATGATTTTGCATACCATAAATGGATGGACATAATTGAGTCAATTATGGAAATCGTTAAATTTTGAATTGATTGATAATTTGAATAGGGAAAGTAATTCAAATTGGGGAATGATTAATTAGGAATAATTAATCGTCTAAGACATGAGGTTAGACTCTTTTGTGGTGTAAGACTGCACGGACCCGCCCGGCAAATCCAGCTGCCACAAATGCCAGTCTAATGTGAGAGGTCTTAGGCATAAACTAAATACGCAACAATTGTAAAGACACGAGGTTAGACTCTTTTGTGGTGTAAGACTGCCCGGACCCGCCCGGCAAATCCAGCTGCCACAAATGTCAGTCTAATGTGAGAGGTCTTTATGCGGTTACGGTCTTAATGAATTAAGAAACACTTAACCAGATAAGCATGTAGTGGGACATGAGGGGGTTAAGTGGGTGCCTTGGGTGGCATGTGGAATCTAGTGGGTGCCTTGGGTGGCATTTGGAAATACGATTAGAAACACTTAACCAAAATTGAAACATGTAATTAAAACATGAATAAGAAGTGGGTTAAGTGGGATGTACTAGAGGGGACCAGGCTTAGGTGGATAGCTTGTGTCAAGTAATGAGGGCCCGTTTCAACCAGTAACCCATACGTATCTTTGTGGGCTCGACCCAAGTCGAGGACGGGACACGCATAATGGGGTTGACTGTAAGAGGCCAAACCGGGTTAGCGGTGGCAACGCAACTCCAACGGATTCATATGCGTGTGTGGACCCGGGCTGGTAGGTAAGACGTTGTTGCATCGTGTAGGTATAAGCTGTGCATTGTTGGTTGTATCGGGTTGCCACTTTGGGGAGTGATACACCCCACTGTGGGGCCAGCACGGGTATCTACGAGTTAGGGAGCCGATCGCTTGGGGGTAGTGGGTACACCTAGTGGAGATAGGGGCAGACGACACCTATGAAGGCAGCTAGGGGTGCACGAAACTACCAATATCATTATTAGGTCTATAGGCGGGATCAACCTTAGGGTGACTAGTGGTGCAGTATACTAGTGGCGGTGCAGTATAGCAATTATCCCATAGTGTTGGTATAGTTTAGTAATCATCCTATTGTGGTTTAAGTGCGCTTAACGATATCGTTGATCATCCTGTTTCCTTATTTACTCTGCCATACTCAATGGTTCATGATCATTTCCTTATTTTCCAACTTATGCCTTAGCCTAGTTACTTTGTTAATTATATTGTTAGAATTATCGCACTCGCCAGACTTTATGTCTGACCCCCCCTTTATCCGTGTCTTCCCTTCCCCCCCCCCAGGTGCTCAGGTTGGAACTAGCACCAATGGAGCTTGATTTTGGTCTGCTTTTAGAAGATTTCTTGGACCGCTGAAGTAAAGATCAGCTTCTCATTAATTATGGCTATTTTAATGTTGGGGATTATGTCTTTCAGATTATGTACTTTGTTTTATCAAGATGGATACGATGTACTTGACTTTGGTTTATGGTTTTGATGATGTAACCAAACATATTTACCTTCTGCTGCAATAAATAAAGTTTTGAATTTTCAAGTACTGCTTAATATCTGTCTTGTTGTGATTTTCTATTCTATATTCACTTAAAATGCTCCATGGAAGTTAATGCATTCCCTTTGCGAGTGACATTAATGGACGTGGAGTGTTACATGTGGTATCAGAGCTGAAGGTTACCAGAACAGATATGAATTTTGAAAAACTATTTTTCAAAGCAATTTTTATAAAGAAATACTTTCAAAAGTATGTTTTAAGGAGAGTATTTTCAAGAGAAAAGTATATTTTATAGAGCATAACCCCAAGAGCCATATATCTTTCCTTCAGTCCTTTTTGTATTGAATCTTTCCTTTTTCGTTTCAGCATGTCTGAAGCATCTGAAATACCAGAGGGCGTTCATGTGCCCGGTTGGTTTCGTCAATATCTTGAGGCTAGGGCCGCCGCCGCAGGTCCAGCAAATCCTCCTCCTCCTCCTCGTGTCGATAATTTCGCAAAGATATGTAAGGACTTTAGAGCAATGGGTGGAAAACCTTTTCACGGGACGGAGACATTTGTTGAAGCTCGTAACTGGCTAAAGGAGGTGGAATAATTGTTTAGAATTTTTGAAGTGGATGATGGAAGAAAAGTCCAGCTAGCTGTCTGGCTAATGAAGGATGACGCCTCATTTTGGTGGGAGGTCACTAATGGGGGACGTCCAGTCGATACATGGCTAGATTTTAGGCAGAGGTTTGAGGCGAAGTTTCTCTCACGGGCTGAAGAGAATCTATACATGGAAGGTTTTTGTCACTGAAGCAAGGGAATCTATCGGTGAAAGAGTACGTCAACAAATTCAACCAATTGGAAAGGTTTGGCTTAGACTTGGTAAACACTCCAGAAAAGAAGGCTCTAAGATTTGTTAAGGGTTTAAACGAGCCGCTTCATGCATTAGCTATGACCCATATTCCCATGGGGGCTACCTTTGAGAGGTTAGTTGACATGGCACTCATGCATGAAGAGGAGAAGGACGCCAATGCTAATAAGGCACCCGAGAAGAAAGGGGATCAAAAGAAGTCGCAACAGCAACAACAGAACAAGAAAGGTGGCAAAGGCAACAATGCTAAGGGGAAGAAGAAATGCTTTAACTGTGGGGACACCCGGCCATCTAAGAAAAGATTGTAGGAAGAAAAATAAGACTGGTTGTTTCCATTGTGGCGAAGCGGGACATATTATTAAGGACTGCCCAAAGAAAGGGCAGAGGGCAGGGTCTACCTCGGGAGGATAGGTGCCAGCTCTTATGGCACCCAGGCAGGCAAGGGGACAAGTTCAAGCTCTCGTGGTTCCTCCGCTGCAAGAACGAGGTAGAGCAATTTCCGTTGAAAGTTTAGTTTTTCTGTTTGATCAGCCTGTCCGTACTTTATTCGATTCTGGCGCATCGCATTCGTTTATTTCTACATCATTAGTTGAAACACTGCACTTTGATACTAGTCTAGTTACTAATCCCTTAGTAGTCTCAAATCCTATCGGTGGTTCGGCTCATCTTTCTATGATTTGTCGGGATTTGAGAGTGTTTATCTTGGGCGTTGAGTTTGAATGCAATGCCTTTGTTCTTAGCTTCATGGGCTACGGTTTAATTCTAGGTATGGATTGGCTAGCTAGATATGGGGCCATCCTAGATTGTGAAAGAAGGGTAGTTAGATTGTTGACTCGTTCTGGAAAGACCCTTGATATTTCTTGTGACCCTAGAGGTCCAGTAATGCTTAGTTACCTAGAATCCCTTGACGCATCTGATGATGATTTACATTTTGTTCCCATAGTCCGTGAATATGCTGATGTCTTCGATGAGGTGAGGGGTTTACCCCCAAAACGTGAAATCGACTTTCGAATATATCTAGTAGACAATGCAAAGCCGGTTGCATTGCTAGTGCACCACATGGCTCCAAGAGAGAGAAGAGAACTCAGTAAGCAAGTGAAAGAATTACTTGAGAAGGGGTTCATCAGACGTAGTATATCGGAGTGGGGTGCTCCAGTAGTATTTGCCACGAAGGCGGATGGGTCCCTTAGACTTTGTGTGGACTATAGAGAACTTAATAAGCTTACTAAGAAGAATAGACACCCACTGCCGAGGATTGACGATCTTTTCGATCAGTTAGTTGGCACCTCAGTGTTTTCGCAGTTGGACTTTGCCACCGGTTTCCATCAGTTGAGAGTGGCTGAGGATAGCATAGACAAGACTGCCTTTAGGACTCCAGATCGTTTCTTCGAGTGGTTGGTGATGCCCTTCGATTTGACAAACGCCCCCGCATACTTTGTTGATTTGATGAGTAGGGTGTTTAGGGAGTACCTTAATAAATTCGTGGTAGTCTTTGTAGATGACATCTTGATCTTTTCTAAAAGCGAAGAAGATCATGCCCTACATCTTAGGGAAGTGTTGGAGACTCTTCGAGCGCATAGCCTTAAAGCAAAATTTTCTAAATGTCACTTTTGGAGGAAGGAAGTGCGATTCTTAGGGCACGTGGTTTCCAAAGAAGGGATAGCCGTGGATCCCGCGAAGGTAGTGGCCATCCGAGATTGGAAGGTTTCTAAAAATGCTACCAAGGTGAGGAGTTTCTTAGGGTTGGCTGGCTACTATAGGAAGTTCATCAAAGACTTCGCAAAAATATCAGCTCCATTAACACGTTTGACGAAGAAGAATTTAGTTTTCACGTGGGACGTAGATTGTGATGATGCGTTCCAACGTTTAAAGAGAGCTTTGACCACAGCCCCAGTCTTAGTGTTGCCAGATGGGAGTAAGCCATTTACCGTTTATACCGATGCTTGTGGGACAGGACTAGGCGCTGTCTTAATGCAAGAGGGAAGGGTAATAGCCTATGGTGGAAGGCAATTGAGAGTACATGAGAGAAATTACCCTACACATGACCTAGAGTTGGCCGCTATTGTTTTCGCGCTTAAGTCTTGGCGTCATTATCTTCTTGGTGAAAAATTCGAATTATTCACTGACCAAAAATCACTAAAATATTTGTTCTCTCAGAAGGACTTGAACTTAAGGCAGCAAAGGTGGATGGAATTCTTAGCATCCTACGACTTCGAGATAGCATATACCCCTGGCAAGGGTAACGTGGTGGCAGACGCCTTAAGTAGAAAAAGGTTATCCTTGAGTCCGTTGTTTGTTGAGCGGCAAAGTTTATAGTTCATCTCTACGTTTGACTTTACACCTTCCATTGACTTCGTACCTGGTTTGCTAACAACCTTAGAGGTCAGACCTACGCTTTTGGGACGGATTGGCGAGGCACAGCGAGACGACCCACATTTGGTTGAGTTAGTAGAAAAGCTCAAAGGAGGGGAGTCATCAAGCCATCTCCGTAGGTATACCCTAGATGATAAGGGTTGGTTCCGTAGGGACGGTAGACTTTGTGTACCAAGGGACGAGAATCTGAAGAAGATCATTCTTGATGATGCCCATCGTTCGAAGATGACCATTCATCCCGGCAGGGACAGGATGTACATGGACATGAGACGAGTTTACTTTTGGGCCGGCATGAAGAAGGATGTGGTCGAGTATGTCGCTAGATGCTTGGTGTGCCAACAAGTAAAAGCAAAGCATAAGAAGCCCGGTGGATTGCTTCATCCATTAGAGGTGCCACAATGGAAGTGGGAAAGCGTCTCGATGGACTTTATTAACGGATTACCAAGATCGAGGAAGGGTAATACGGGGATTTGGGTCGTGGTAGACAGACTTACTAAGAGCGCCCATTTCATTCCCGTGAAGAGTAAGAGGACTGCTCCATGGTTTGCCTCCGTATACGTTCGAGAAATAGTTTGTTTGCACGGTGTTCCTTCTAGCATAGTGAGCGACCGCGATCCTATTTTCACTAGTGAATTTTGGAAAAGCTTGCAAGAGGCGGTAGGGACTCAGTTATGTTTGAGCACCGCATATCATCCTCTGACGAACAGCCAGACCGAGAGGGTGAATCGTATTCTAGAGGACCTATTGAGGTTATTTGTCTTAGACTTTGGAGGTACATGGGAGGAACATCTTTCGTTGTTAGAGTTCGCATATAATAACAGCTTTCAGTCTAGCATTGGAATGACACCGTTCGAGGCTCTTTATGGACGACCGTGTAGTTCGCCTACATGTTGGTGGGAGTCTACAGACAAGATCTTGCTTGGACCCGATATGATTAGAGAGACTTCGGAAAAGATCGATTTGATTCGAAGGAGGATGAAGACGGCGCAAGATAGACAGAAATCTTATGCGGATAAGAGGAGGTCAGATCTTGAGTTTGATGTTGGGGACATGGTCTTCGTCAAGGTGTCTCCATTACGGAACGTCGTTCGCTTTGGGTCCATTGGAAAGTTAGCACCATGGTTCGTAGGGCCGTTTCCTATTAAGGAAAGGATTGGGCAGATGGCGTATAGAGTGGAGTTGCCCGAGAGACTTAGTGGTGTACACGACGTATTCCATGTATCACACTTGAGGAAGTGCTTGCACGAGACCGCGGAAGTGGTAGAGCCGAGCTTGCTTAGAGAGGTAGAGATCGAGCGTGATGCGATGATTCGACGAGCTCCTACGCGCATTCTTGGGTCGGAGATTAAGAAGTTGAGGAATCGAGAGGTCAAGCTAGTCAAAATGCAATGGGGAGATGATGAGAGCAACGCTACTTGGGAGACGGAAGCGAAGATGCGTTCATAATACCCTTTTCTTTTCGAGGGTATGTCTTTTAGTTTCTCCTTTATCGCTTATCTTGTACTTATCTTATCTTTAGTGTGTCCTCTCGCTAGTATCTTTGACCTTTAGATAGGATAGTCCCATGGTTGAAACACGTGTTTGAGACGTGTTATGTATGATGGATGCACGTGGATGCAAGCGTTTGCTAGTGGTTGCTCGTGGATGCATATACACACACTTTAGGCACTAGATCGGCTCAGTCACTTCATATTGCATATTGCATATAAATGTGTGTACTTATTTAAGTAATGGATGTATAATGGTTGTACCATCATATGGATGTTGCATTTTGGTGAATGGTTGTTCACACATGTAGAAATAATATGTATCGATAAGGTTCCTTCGCATACATAATGGACGCATGGCACTATCATGGTTTGCATTAAGGAGGTCAACTGAATCAGTAGACCGCCTGATTTTGCATTAGATAAGGAACATATACACACACTTCTTGCATATGTTCATACAGCATTAGAAATTTTATAAGGACAATGGATGCCTGTGTTTGATGGTTGAGTAGATGGTTGTTTGGATGGTAGGATATGCATTCTCCTTGACTGGGATATTTCGGGGACGAAATCCTTTAAGGAGGGGAGAATGTAACACTCCGGAATTTTGAATAATCGAATTAACTAAATTAAAGAATAATTAATCTCATACATGAGAATTATGGGGATTGGGTTGCGCCATTGTGTTCGTCTCGGAATTTTGGTTGAAATAGAGTCCGAGTTTGCGGGAAACGGGTACCGGATGAAGGAGTTATGGACGAACGAAGTTTGGTGGAAAAATAGAAAAAAAAAAAGATTGCACTGGCGCACTTGGGAAGTGCGCCAGTACAAATTAACACTGGCGCACCTGCCAAGTGCGCCCAGGCCAAGGCAAAAGCCTGCACAGCTTTCTGGTTCAGGCTGACCCGTGTTGTTGAGTCCTTTCTGATTCCTTGCTGAGTCATTAGGGCTGACTCATCACCCTATCATGATTGAATGGTTTTGATTAACCCTAAGAACATCCAACGGCTTAAATTAATTCATAACTCTATAAAAAGACCCATAGACTCAAACCCTAAATCAGAATTAAAATTGAAACTATGGCCGTCATGCTGTTATCTTGAACCCTAGAGCAGCTGCCACCAAAATTAAGAGGAAGAACAGCAAACAAATCAGAACTATTCAACCCTAACAGTGAATCTTCATTAAAGGAGCGCTAATTCAACTCCAGAAATCAGAATTCAGAACTCAAGACTGCTTTTGAGTTGTGAGTTCGATAGTCCTAGCAAAATAATTAATAAATGAATTGGATTGAGTTATAATGCGGATAATTCGGATGTGATATGAATTGTTGATTGTATGTTGTAATTATGTTGTAATTTCTATGATACTATGTTATGATGCTATCATTTATGATGCAAAGTTATGATGCTATCACCCATGTTATAATCCTATGATTGGCTTATGTCTAGTTGAATCATCATGTTTCTTATGCTAGTTTGTTATATTAACTCATATGATAAATCATATGTATGCAAGTTTAGATTTTGATTCAAACATGAATCATATACAAGTTGGGTAGAATTATATGTGAACTTACATGATTATGACACCTAGTTTATGTGAGAATTTAATTGAAAGTTAGGCTATGACATATGCTAAATTCTACATGATACTTTACATGTTAGATACTAGTCTACACCATTGTTGCGATGTATAAATCACATATGTGAGTTTATGAGTTGGATATGAATCATGTTATGTTATTACCTATGCAAGTTTAACCCCTTTAGATATAGATCTATGACATATGTTGTTTATGCAAGTTTGTGGCCATTATTTCATCAAGTTCACACCTTTAGGTTTGGATCTATGTTATACATGATGTTTATGCAAGTTTGTGGCCATTATCTCATCAAGTTCACACCTTTAGATTTGGATCCATGACATATATTATTTATGTAAGTTGTAACTTTGGCCTATGCAAGTTTTAGATGTAGAATATCATTGATATATACAAGTTCACCCCCTATGTTAGATCTATGTTTTAATTATGTGTACATATTGTGATGTTTTCTTTTATTTCATGAGTTAGACTATTCGAGTCTAACTTATATTTTACGTTAAACGAACAAACGTACTATGTGGGGGTAAAGGGGATAATATTAAAAAGGTTTAATTGGCATAAATGCCTTAAAAGGCATAAAATATAATTGGGGTGAAAATTGGTATGATTTTACATACCACAAATGGATGGACATAATTGAGTCAATTATGGACATCGTTAAATTTGGAATTGATTGATAATTTGAATAGGGAAAGTAATTCAAATTGGGGAATGATTAATTAGGAATAAATAATCGTCTAAGACACGAGGTTAGACTCTTTTGTGGTGTAAGAATGCCCGGACCCGCCCGGCAAATCCAGCTGCCACAAATGCCAGTCTAATGTGAGATGTTTTAGGCATAAACTAAATATGTAACAATTGTAAAGACATGAGGTTAGACTCTTTTGTGGTGTAAGACTGCCCGGACCCGCCTGGCAAATCCAACTGCCACAAATTCCAGTCTAATGTGAGAGGTCTTTATGAGGTTACGGTCTTAATGAATTAAGAAACTCTTAACCAGATAAGCATGTAGTGGGACATGAGGGGGTTAAGTGGGTGCCTTGGGTGACATGTGGAATCTAGTGGGTGCCTTGGGTGGCATTTGGAAATACGATTAGAAACACTTAACCAAAATTGAAACATGTAATTAAAACATGAATAAGAAGTGGGTTAAGTGGGATGTACTAGAGGGGACTAGGCTTAGGTGGATAGCTTGTGTCAAGTAATGAGGGCCCGTTTCAACCAGTAACCCATACGTATCTTTGTGGGCTCGACCCATGTCGAGGACGGGACACGCATACTGGGCTTGACTGTAAAAGGCCAAACCGGGTTAGCGGTGGCAACGCAACTCCAACGGATTCATATGCGTGTGTGGACCCGGGCTGGTAGGTAAGACGTTGTTGCATCGTGTAGGTATAAGCCGTGCATTGTTGGTTGTATCGGGTTGCCACTTTGGGGAGTGATACACCCCACTGTGGGGCCAGCATGGGTATCTACGAGTTAGGGAGCCGATCGCTTGGGGGTAGTGGGTACACCTAGTGGAGATAGGGGCAGACGACACCTATGAAGGCAGCTAGGGGTGCACGAAACTACCAATATCATTATTAAGTCTGTAGGCGGGATCAACCTTAGGGTGACTAGTGGTGGTGCAGTATACTAGTGGCGGTGCAGTATAGCAATTATCCCATAGTGTTGGTATAGTTTAGTAATCATCCTATAGTGGTTTAGGTGCGCTTAACGATATCGTTGATCATCCTGCTTCCTTATTTACTCTGCCATACTCAATGGTTCATGATCATTTCCTTATTTTCCAACTTATGCCTTAGCCTAGTTACTTTGTTAATTACATTGTTAGAATTATCGCACTCACCAGACTTTATGTCTGACCCCCCTTTTTCCATCTCTTCCCTTCCCCCCCCCCCCCCAGGTGCTCAGGTTGGAACTAGCACCAGTGGAGCTTGATTTTGGACTGCTTTTAGAAGATTTCTTGGACCGCTAAAGTAAAGTTCAGCTTCTCTTTAATTATGGCTATTTTAATGTTGGGGATTATGTCTTTCAGATTATGTGCTTTGTTTTATCAAGATGGATATGATGTACTTGACTTTAGTTTATGGTTTTGATGATGTAACCAAACATATTTACCTTCTGCTGCAATAAATAAAGTTTTGAATTTTCAAGTACTGCTTAATATCTGTCTTGTTGTGATTTTCTATTCTATATTCACTTAAAATGCTCCATGGAAGTTAATGCATTCCCTTTGCGAGTGACATTAATGGACGTGGAGTGTTACACGTGGTATCAGAGCTGAATGTTACCAGAACAGATATGAATTTTGAAAAACTATTTTTCAAAGCAACTTTTATAAAGAAATACTTTCAAAAGTATGTTTTAAGGAGAGTATTTTCAAGAGAAAAGTATATTTTAGAGAGCATAACCCCAAGAGCCATATATCTTTCCTTTAGTCCTTTTTGTATTGAATCTTTCCTTTTTCGTTTCAGCATGTCTGAAGCATCTGAGATACCAGAGGGCATTCATGTGCCCGGTTGGTTTCATCAATATCTTGAGGCTAGGGCCGCCGCCGCAGGTCCAGCAAATCCTCCTCCTCCTCATGTCGATAATTTCGCAAAGATATGTAAGGACTTTAGAGCAATGGGTGGAAAACCTTTTAATGGGACGAAGACATTTGTTGAAGCTCGTAACTGGCTAAAGGAGGTGGAAGAATTGTTTAGAATTTTTGAAGTGGATGATGGAAGAAAAGTCCAGCTAGCTGCCTGGCTAATGAAGGATGAGGCCTCGTTTTGGTGGGAGGTCACTAATAGGGGACGTCCAGTCGATACATGGCTAGATTTCAGGCAGAGGTTTGAGGCGAAGTTTCTCTCACGGGCTGAAGAGAATCTATACATGGAAAGGTTTTTGTCATTGAAGCAAGGGAATCTATCGGTGAAAGAGTACGTCAACAAATTCAACCAATTGGCATGGTTTGGCTTAGACTTGTTAAACACTCCAGAAAAGAAGGCTCTAAGATTTGTTAAGGGTTTAAACGAGCCGCTTCATGGGTTAGCTATGACCCATATTCCCATGGGGGCTACCTTTGAGAGGTTAGTTGACATGGCACTCATGGATGAAGAGGAGAAGGGCGCCAATGCTAATAAGGCACCCGAGAAGAAAGGGGATCAAAAGAAGTCACAACAGCAACAACAGAACAAGAAAGGTGGCAAAGGCAACAATGCTAAGGGGAAGAAGAAATGCTTTAACTGTGGGACACCCGGCCATCTAAGCAAAGATTGTAGGAAGAAAAAGAAGACTGGTTGTTTCCACTGTGGCGAAGCGGGACATCTTATTAAGGACTGCCCAAAGAAAGGGCAGAGGGAAGGGTCTACCTCGGGAGGACAGGTGCAAGCTCTTATGGCACCCGGGCAGGCAAGGGGACAAGTTCAAGCTCTCGTGGTCCCACCGCTACAAGAACGAGGTAGAGCAATTTCAGTTGAATGTTTAGTTTTTCTGTTTGATTAGCCTGTCTGTACTTTATTCGATTCTGGCACATCACATTCGTTTATTTCTACATCATTAGTTGAAACACTGCACCTTGATACTAGTCTAGTTACTGATCCCTTAGTAGTCTCAAATCCTATCGGTGGTTCGGCTCATCTTTCTATGATTTGTCGGGATTTGAGAGTGTTTATCTTGGGCGTTGAGTTTGAATGCAATGCCTTTGTTCTTGGCTTCATGAGCTACGGTTTAATTCTAGGTATGGATTGGCTAGCTAGATATGGGGCCATCCTAGATTGTGAAAGAATGGTAGTTAGATTGTTGACTCGTTCTGGAAAGACCCTTGATATTTCTTGTGACCCTAGAGGTCAAGTAATGCTTAGTTACGTAGAATCCCTTGACGCATCTGATGATGATTTACATTTTGTTCCCATAGTCCGTGAATATGCTGATGTATTCGATGAGGTGAGGGGTTTACCCCCAAAATGTGAAATCGACTTTCGAATATATCTAGTAGACATTGCAAAGCCGGTTGCATTGCCAGTGCGCCACATGGCTCCAAGAGAGAGAAGAGAACTCAGTAAGCAAGTGAAAGAATTGCTTGAGAAGGGGTTCATCAGACGTAGTATATCGGAGTGGGGTGCTCCAGTAGTATTTGCCACGAAGGCGGATGGGTCCCTTAGACTTTGTGTGGACTATAGAGAAGTTAATAAGCTTACTAAGAAGAATAGACACCCACTGCCGAGGATTGACGATCTTTTCGATCAGTTAGTTGGCGCCTCAGTGTTTTCGCAGTTGGACTTAGCCACTGGTTTCCATCAGTTGAGAGTGGCTGAGGATAGCATAGACAAGACTGCCTTTAGGACTCCAGACGGTTTCTTCGAGTGGCTGGTGATGCCCTTCGGTTTGACAAACTCCCCCGCATACTTTGTTGATTTGATGAGTAGGGTGTTTAGGGAGTACCTTAATAAATTCGTGGTAGTCTTTGTAGATGACATCTTAATCTTTTCTAAAAGCGAAGAAGAGCATGCCCTACATCTTAGGGAAGTGTTGGAGACTCTTCGAGCGCATAGCCTTAAAGCAAAATTTTCTAAATGTCACTTTTGGAGGAAGGAAGAGCGATTCTTAGGGCACGTGGTTTCCAAAGAAGGGATGGCCATGGATCCCGCGAAGGTAGTGGCCATCCAAGATTGGAAGGTTCCTAAAAATGCTACCGAGGTGAGGAGTTTCTTAGGGTTGGCTGGCTACTATAGGAAGTTCATCAAAGACTTCGCAAAAATATCAGCTCCATTAACACGTTTGACGAAGAAGAATTTTTTTTTCACGTGGGACGTAGATTGTGATGATGCGTTCCAACGTTTAAAGAGAGCTTTGACCACAGCCCCAGTCTTAGTGTTGCCAGATGGGAGTAAGCCATTTACCGTTTATACCGATGCTTGTGGGATAGGACTAGGCGCTGTCTTAATGCAAGAGGGAAGGGTAATAGCCTATGGTGGAAGGCAATTGAGAGTACATGAGAGAAATTACCCTACACATGACCTAGAGTTGGCCGCTATTGTTTTCGCGCTTATGTCTTGGTGTCATTATCTTCTTGGCGAAAAATTCGAATTATTCACTGACCACAAATCGCTAAAATATTTGTTCTCTCAGAAGGACTTGAACTTAAGGCAGCAAAGGTGGATGGAATTCCTAGCATCCTACGACTTCGAGATAGCATATACCCCTGGCAAGGGTAACGTGGTGGCAGACGCCTTAAGTAGAAAAATGTTATCCTTGAGTCCGTTGTTTGTTGAGCGGCAAAGTTTAGAGTTCATCTCTACGTTTGACTTTACACCTTCCATTACTGTGAAAACCCGCAACTTCCCCGTAAAGGAAAGCGTCGGATAGTTCGAGAACAAACCACAACAGAACGCATACAGGAGAACGTTTCATTGTATATAACAACAATGCATCAGATTACAAGAATATACAGAGTATGAATGAATATTACATAGAAATATCAGAGATTTAAATTACATTTAAATACATCGCAGCGGAAAAATAATACAATACACAACTAGAATGAGATATACGGATACAAAGCTTTCCGGATATCGTTCCAGCTGTAAACCAGGATCCTGTGAATATAAATCTGCAAAACCAAAACTACTAGCTGCCCGTGTCAAAATAAGGGCACCCAGAGTTTAGGTTAAAACAATAAACTCCAGGTCAGTCATGTGACTGGTGTGAGAACTAAAACAGTTAATCTTTATTTTTAAAGCTAGGTAAATCAAGGGACCACGCCGTATAACACGGAACGGGTTTCCTCCCAAGAATACCAGTGCATAAATAAACAGCGCAATGCTAAATAAAGAAAAATGAAGCTGTTATAAGACCCAGGTCCCATCACACAATGCAACGCAGTCGAGGATAGGGTTTTCCCTTATAACAGCCAAAGAATGCTTGATACGTTTTAAAACAAATCATTTGATACTATTATAAGTGCATAGTGTATAAAACAACTTCAAATCATAAGTATCAATCATAGGCGGCATGAATGCCCCATACCACTATGTCGCCATTTATAGGTTATACAATCAAAATCGCAAAGTCACGTATTTGGAAATTGGATTTCCGTCTATGAACCGAGGCAAAAGATAGTCCTCAACCGATTCGAGACGCTCTAGCCCGCCCCTCAGGACCCAGACTCAGGTGGGCCCTTGGATCCTCAGGGCCAGTCCACCGATGTGGATTAAACTTAAACCCTGAACATGCATTTCCCCGCCCTATGGGGCGTAAACGAGCCAACTAAATGACTCCATCGGTTCGAGAACGACCGATCAATCCGAGGCGCCTCGCAACAGCAACAACCACATAAGTCAAACTCGTCAGGGCGTGTAAAACCACTGACGCCACTTCTAGCTAGAAAGAAACGCATGCCCTCCCTGACGTCCACTCCCGTTTTTGGTTCATACCGGGTGTGAAACTCGCGAAGCAAACGTTACACAAAGCTACGCCACAAAGGCCTTGCTTTGATCATCACCACAAGACTTTTCTTTTCAACAGAAGCCTCGATCAACTGCCACTTAGGCATGCCACACAGGCAATTCACTCCATGCGTTTGATATCCATCAATATATAACCCCTGAGCTCGTACGTCTCAGAGAAGGGCGTTAAGCAAGAAAATAAATTCTCCGCCGCCAAACAGATATATATTTAATAGAGATCAATCACACGGACTAAAATCCAATGTCAGACACACAGTCCTTTTACAAGTTCGCTCTGGGTCTGAACGAAACCGGAGGCACCTAGTACCCCGCATATCCATCGATCTCCAAGTACGTCTGGACGATCACTAACTGTTTCCATCTTCTTGGGTGTACAGCCCAATCAAGATCATCAGTAATTACCCAAACGACGTGAAAACCTCCGGTCTTCGACCATCGTCTTCATCTTCGACTTATCGTCGTATCAGTTATTCAGAATGGGATAAACCCGGTCTTTCCGAATAACTCGCGTATATTTTAAATAAGTGTTACACAAACACAACATACGCCTCATTCCAATTCATTAGTCACTAACCGTAAATTAATCAAGAGAATAATTTCCCAAATATTAACCCCGAAGGCCGAAACCAACATCAGATCAATATCCAGAAAACCATTCTGCTTGGCTAACCGACAGTTAGTTTCTAAATTTCACATTCATAGGGAAAGATTCCCATTAATTTTTATCAAAGATAAATTCTTGAATTTATGCTTTAATCTACTTTTGAATATCAATTCAAACTAGTCGGGATTAGCGAACCTTACCGAAGTAATCATTTGTTTTAATTTCCCAATCCCAACCTATTCATCCCATGAAGTAAAACTGGCTTTACTTCATATCTAACACCACGGTGTTATCGGTAAATTCAATTACCATTTCACGTTCAAATCTAATTAAAGATTTAACTATCGCCTGGAGCAAAACTGGTGATACTCCATTTCGATTATTTCAATCTAATTAAAGATTCATTAAAACTCCACTTAGTTTTAATCTTCAACTGGGTTAAAGAATCAGTGTCATTTAAAACACGGTTCACGATAAACCCAAAATCACATTCATTAATTATCGGGTTAAAGAACGAGTGTTATTTAAAACATTGTTCACGATAAACCCAAAAATCAATATCAATTCAATTCCAATTAAATATTATTTAATTGGTACACTTCATTAAATCTAAATAAAAAGATTTAATCTTTTCTCAACTGGGTTCAAGAACAGTGTTAGTGAAGACACCATTCACGACAAACCCAAATCACATTTGATATCCAATATAAGGCTCTGAATAGAAAATATATCGGCTTATATTCAATATCAAATTCCACGATTAACAAATGTCGTATTGGAAATAACGATATAAATATATATCTTTCAAATTTCCATAACAACATCCGTATAATCACGAATTCCAACATCGAAATATTCCGAAGACAATTTCGATTCAATTCCACTCCAATGCAATCATTGGAAATTTTGGTTATCTTTAAAACCCTTTTCAAATTCAATTTATTTATTTCAAAATAAATAGAATTATATTTCTAGTTCAAAACTAGTTCATTTCGATAAAAATCTATTTTTATGTTTTCAAATATGGAGTTTTTCATCCCAAATCTTCACAAATCATTTCTTATGATTTTACATAAATTATTACTATTTTTAATAATTTTATCAAGGCCCGTACAGTCGATTTCCATCAATGGCCATCGAACTGCACTTACAGCGACCTTTTTCGAATTTGATTTGGACATAATTCCAAATCCAACCGTTAGATTTCAAATTTCTAATATTCGTTAGAAAGCTCTTTTCGATTCGAACCCAACGGTTCCGGTTTTAGGAGAATCCGACGGTCGGATCTCCCGTAATGTCCGTTTGAAATAAATGGTCGAAATTCACGAACTGCCGCGGCGCGGCGCGTTCTATTCAGGCCATTATATTATATATATAATATATATAATATATACTTCGTCGATTTCTATTTAAAACGAATTATATAAATAGTTTTGAATTCGTTTCAAAAACAATTTCAACTTCCTTTTCAATTCAAATCAAAATTGAATTCTTCTTTATAAATTCGTTTTAAAATTCATTTCTATTCAATTCAAATTTCAATTCAATTTGAATTCATTTCAATTCACTTTCAATTCAATTCGAATTCGTTTTCAATTTATTTCGAAATCGTTTTCAATTCAATTCATTTCGAAATCACTTTCAATTCAATTCATTTCGAAATCACTTTCAATTCAATTCATTTCGAAATCGTTTTCAATTCAATTCATTTCGAAATCACTTTCAATTCAATTCGAATTCGTTTTCAATTCAATTCACTTTGAATTCGTTTTCAATTCACTTTGAAATCGATTAAAATTGATATAAATATCGTTCACGTCAAAATGGCGTCAATCTAATCAACACGGCTTCATAAATTTCTATTTTCAAATATTCTATTTCAAATATTTCTATTTCAAATATTTCTATTTCTAAACTGGAATGAGGCCCAATCAATTACCATATAAAATTAATTATATGGATTTTCATACAACACATGTATATAATAGCATTGAAAAATAATCAACCATCAACCAAAGTGCACTACACTGTATAAGCATCAAATATAGATATTCAACGCTTATAACAGCCTGTCAATCAATCGATCGACATATTCAATGAATCAGGATGAGTGAACTTCAAATTTCATCCCAACACCCGTGTGGGGTTTCAACAATCAAACACATATTTTATTTGTGCAGTTGGGCGATGTGTAAAATTTATCGACCCAATCCATGTCCTTCAAATAGGTGTACATAAACAAACCGTCCGGTTTGTAAATGAATATTTATTTATTCACATTCACGTTAAAAATTATATTTTTAACGATAAAACATTTTATTTCAACATATGAATTTCTATTCAGTTCATTCTTTAAATAAAATGATATTTATATTTTTCTAACATATTTTAGAAAATTTCGGCGGCATAACGGCACGATACTAGAAACGGGACAAGGCCTAGCCTTATCCCCGGTCTAGTGAAGGCCCACGCCATTCACTCATCAATCAAATCAATTTCATTATGCAAACCACAAGATTTGGAGTAAGGGTCTAACCTAGCCTTACTCCTTCGCCTTATAACGGCGCACGTCTAATCCTAACCAATTTATCGATTCGATTTTTCACACCACAAACCACATTCAAACCAATATCACAATCAATCACCAAACAGTCAAACAAACAAGTCCATGGTCTGTGGACGATTGTGTCGGGTGCTACTAAGCACCGTCTGCATCCTAGTATAAATATATAACTAGAAAAGAAATAGAAAGGTGAGAAATTCTCACTTATAGCTATCCTAGCTCCACGGCTCTTCTTTTGCAGAAGTCTTCGTCGTTTCGCCTTTTTGTCACCTTCGTTGCTGCTTTCACTACATATGTAAAAATCGAATTTTTACTTCGCTATTCCATATATAAAAATCGAATTTTTAGTTCAAAGTTCAATATATAAAAATCGAATTTTTAGTTCAAAGTTCAATATATAAAAATCGAATTTTTAGTTCAAAGTTCAATATATAAAAAATCGAATTTTTAGTTCAAAGTTCAATATATAAAAAATCGAATTTTTAGTTCAAAGTTCAATATATAAAAATCGAATTTTTAGTTCAAAGTTCAATATATAAAAATCGAATTTTTAGTTCAAAGTTCAATATATAAAAATCGAATTTTTAGTTCAAAGTTCAATATATAAAAATCGAATTTTTAGTTCAAAGTTCAATATATAAAAAAATCGAATTTTTAGTTCAAAGTTCAATATATAAAAATCGAATTTTTAGTTCAAAGTTCAATATATAAAAATCGAATTTTTAGTTCGAAGTTAAATATATAAAAATCGAATTTTTAGTTCGAAGTTAAATATATAAAAATCGAATTTTTAGTTCGAAGTTGAATATATAAAAATCGAATTTTTAGTTCGAAGTTGAATATATAAAAATCGAATTTTTAGTTCGAAGTTAAATATATAAAAATCGAATTTTTATTTCAAAGTTAAAACCTTTTTCTTATTTCAAGTTAAAACCTTTTTCTTATATTAAAGTTAAAACCTTTTTCTTATTTCAAGTTAAAACCTTTTTCTTATATTAAACCTTAAGATAAAATCAGTTTTATATACTTTAAAAATTCAGTTTTATATACTTTAAAAAAAACAGTTTATAAAAATTCTTTTAAAAATCAGTTTATAATCTTCTAAAAAAAAGAATCAGTTTTAAAACTAAAAAAAAAACAGTTTTTAACAGAACAAAACAAAATAAAAATAAAAAGGAAATTACCTAATCACGCGAAGGGGAGGAGGGAAGGCAGAGGGGTCGTCGGTTGGGTCTTGGACTCGATTTGGTTTCCCCGTCAACCGCGCCGCCCTAGGCTGATCGGACCACCATCGGAGGTCATCACCTCCTTCGCCCTCGTGCCCCGCCAACGCCAGTAGTGGCGCGTTGTTCGAAGTCCCCCGGAGCGGCGGTTTTAGGTCAGAGGAGGTGGAGCGAGAGGATAGAGAAGAAGAAGGAGGCGGTGGGGTCTGGGTGGAGGCTGGAGGTCGGCTGCGAGGTGGCGGAGGGCAGGGCGACGGCGAAGTCGCCATCGATGGGGGGGTTTCGGGATTTCGATCCGCGATGATTTTTTTTTTTTTTTATTTTGAAAACAATTTTTCTGCTTTGAAAAGTAAGGGGGGGTCGGCTGATAAGGAGGAGGGGGATATTTTTTTTATTATTATTATTAATTAATTTATTTATTTTATCCTAAAGAGTTGACTTTCACATACGACCTCGAAACGAGGCCTACCGCCTGTCGTCCATAGCGTTTAACCCCCATTCCGAACACAATGGGATATGTATCGCAAGCTGATTTGACCATTTGAATCAGTTTCCGTTTAATTTACATTTAAATCACTATATTGAATTTTAAACGTACTTTTCAATTTACCGGGGTCACATACTAACTAGAAAAATTCCAGAAAAATATTTTCTAGCTTCGTATTGTCGATACGGTCCTAACAAAACTAGTTTCGTCGAATTCTGAGACCGTTAGAAAAATGGCCAATTTCCAGTCGATTAAAATCAACTGAAACTGGTCAAACGCGTTTTCCTTTGCCACGCTCACATATCGATTCGAAAAATTATGAAATTTGGAATCTAGCAATAACTTAACATCACGGACCCAACAAAACTGGTTTCGTCGAAATCCGAGGTCGTTTGCAAAATTGCTATTTTTAAGGGCCTTATATATATAAAAATATATATAAATTCCACAGCGACTATTTCTAATTTTAAACTGGACGTATCTTATCATTCCTAAGATGAAATCTCAGTTTGCTAACTTCGTTACAAAGATATAGTTATACAGATTCAAATATTTCTTGTTTCGTTCAATTCCGACTTATATTGAATTCTGTATATTCATTTGAAATTAGAAATCGAATTTTCGAACTACCGCGCCATTTTCAATTCCTTTTTATAATTATATATAAATATTTATATTCTAACGACGACGTGTATAAATATATACGTCGAATTCTATTCAAAATAAATTTCACGTCGATATTATTTAAAATAATTTATTTTAAATATTCAAAATTCGCTAAAATTGCCAAAATAAAATTTTTAAACTGGCCCAGATTTTGCGGGTTATTACAATCTCCCCCACTTAAAACTTTTCGTCCCCGAAAAGGAACAAAGTCGAAAGTGGTTTGATTAATCAACTCTACGTTCGATCTGGTTTCCATTCTCCAACTTTTCAGTTTCTGAGAATTTCCCAAATTTCAAAAATTTGGCTAACACCCTAAATTTTTGAAAAATTTCGCCATAACCTCCCCTGCACCGGGAGCGTCGGGGAATTTCAAATAGCTTCCCCGGTCCTTCAGATTTCAAAAAGAAAAAGAAAAAGCCAAGCGGCTAGCCAATAGGCTCACAAAATCATCATCACCCAAACAAAACAGGAAATTATGTAGTAAACATGTACCTATTTGTCGGGCAAACAAATTTTATTATCTGGCTCTAGCCTCCTTGCTATGACCTGTTCAAAAGATATACATGTATGCATGCAAATGCGACCAAATTTCAATACAGTTCAATATTCGATTTAATTAGGCATAAATGGTTCAAAATTAGCAAACAATTAAACAAACAACACAAACATCAATCAATTAGTGAATTAGAGTTTCAAATTCATAATTTTGATACATAGTCAAAAATCAGGTTCTTAATGCCAAATCACAACAATAGGCCCTATCTAATTTTTGGTTCTCACACCAGTCTAATGGAAATATATAGATATCACACCTTCGTTACTCGAACATGAATACTAATGACGACTAGTCAATCATCAGAATCATCTTCGGGCCACTAGAGTATGATTCTATATCTATCCAGTATATTAAAACTTCGAATACACGCGGATCAGACGTATACGCAAAATCTATATATACTGGACTGTCCAACTCAATATAAACAGATAATCAAATACGAATAATTGATTTAAATTTTCAAAACAAAAATTGTTTTCATTTGAAATATATACTCTTCACACTCGTTCTAGGATACTACTGATCCCATCTCTAACGAGTCATTCCCATTGGATTTTACTAATCCAATATCTGATGAATTCTTTCGTATGGTTCTAATGTGTCTTGTTCTCTGAGCTCTGTAAACCAAAGCTCTGATACCAACTGTGAAAACCCGCAACTTCCCCGTAAAGGAAAGCGTCGGATAGTTCGAGAACAAACCACAACAGAACGCATACAGGAGAACGTTTCATTGTATATAACAACAATGCATCAGATTACAAGAATATACAGAGTATGAATGAATATTACACAGAAATATCAGAGATTTAAATTACATTTAAATACATCGCAGCGGAAAAATAATACAATACACAACTAGAATGAGATATACGGATACAAAGCTTTCCGGATATCGTTCCAGCTGTAAACCAGGATCCTGTGAATATAAATCTGCAAAACCAAAACTACTAGCTGCCCGTGTCAAAATAAGGGCACCCAGAGTTTAGGTTAAAACAATAAACTCCAGGTCAGTCATGTGACTGGTGTGAGAACTAAAACAGTTAATCTTTATTTTTAAAGCTAGGTAAATCAAGGGACCACGCCGTATAACACGGAACGGGTTTCCTCCCAAGAATACCAGTGCATAAATAAACAGCGCAATGCTAAATAAAGAAAAATGAAGCTGTTATAAGACCCAGGTCCCATCACACAATGCAACGCAGTCGAGGATAGGGTTTTCCCTTATAACAGCCAAAGAATGCTTGATACGTTTTAAAACAAATCATTTGATACTATTATAAGTGCATAGTGTATAAAACAACTTCAAATCATAAGTATCAATCATAGGCGGCATGAATGCCCCATACCACTATGTCGCCATTTATAGGTTATACAATCAAAATCGCAAAGTCACGTATTTGGAAATTGGATTTCCGTCTATGAACCGAGGCAAAAGATAGTCCTCAACCGATTCGAGACGCTCTAGCCCGCCCCTCAGGACCCAGACTCAGGTGGGCCCTTGGATCCTCAGGGCCAGTCCACCGATGTGGATTAAACTTAAACCCTGAACATGCATTTCCCCGCCCTATGGGGCGTAAACGAGCCAACTAAATGACTCCATCGGTTCGAGAACGACCGATCAATCCGAGGCGCCTCGCAACAGCAACAACCACATAAGTCAAACTCGTCAGGGCGTGTAAAACCACTGACGCCACTTCTAGCTAGAAAGAAACGCATGCCCTCCCTGACGTCCACTCCCGTTTTTGGTTCATACCGGGTGTGAAACTCGCGAAGCAAACGTTACACAAAGCTACGCCACAAAGGCCTTGCTTTGATCATCACCACAAGACTTTGCTTTTCAACAGAAGCCTCGATCAACTGCCACTTAGGCATGCCACACAGGCAATTCACTCCATGCGTTTGATATCCATCAATATATAACCCCTGAGCTCGTACGTCTCAGAGAAGGGCGTTAAGCAAGAAAATAAATTCTCCGCCGCCAAACAGATATATATTTAATAGAGATCAATCACACGGACTAAAATCCAATGTCAGACACACAGTCCTTTTACAAGTTCGCTCTGGGTCTGAACGAAACCGGAGGCACCTAGTACCCCGCATATCCATCGATCTCCAAGTACGTCTGGACGATCACTAACTGTTTCCATCTTCTTGGGTGTACAGCCCAATCAAGATCATCAGTAATTACCCAAACGACGTGAAAACCTCCGGTCTTCGACCATCGTCTTCATCTTCGACTTATCGTCGTATCAGTTATTCAGAATGGGATAAACCCGGTCTTTCCGAATAACTCGCGTATATTTTAAATAAGTGTTACACAAACACAACATACGCCTCATTCCAATTCATTAGTCACTAACCGTAAATTAATCAAGAGAATAATTTCCCAAATATTAACCCCGAAGGCCGAAACCAACATCAGATCAATATCCAGAAAACCATTCTGCTTGGCTAACCGACAGTTAGTTTCTAAATTTCACATTCATAGGGAAAGATTCCCATTAATTTTTATCAAAGATAAATTCTTGAATTTATGCTTTAATCTACTTTTGAATATCAATTCAAACTAGTCGGGATTAGCGAACCTTACCGAAGTAATCATTTGTTTTAATTTCCCAATCCCAACCTATTCATCCCATGAAGTAAAACTGGCTTTACTTCATATCTAACACCACGGTGTTATCGGTAAATTCAATTACCATTTCACGTTCAAATCTAATTAAAGATTTAACTATCGCCTGGAGCAAAACTGGTGATACTCCATTTCGATTATTTCAATCTAATTAAAGATTCATTAAAACTCCACTTAGTTTTAATCTTCAACTGGGTTAAAGAATCAGTGTCATTTAAAACACGGTTCACGATAAACCCAAAATCACATTCATTAATTATCGGGTTAAAGAACGAGTGTTATTTAAAACATTGTTCACGATAAACCCAAAAATCAATATCAATTCAATTCCAATTAAATATTATTTAATTGGTACACTTCATTAAATCTAAATAAAAAGATTTAATCTTTTCTCAACTGGGTTCAAGAACAGTGTTAGTGAAGACACCATTCACGACAAACCCAAATCACATTTGATATCCAATATAAGGCTCTGAATAGAAAATATATCGGCTTATATTCAATATCAAATTCCACGATTAACAAATGTCGTATTGGAAATAACGATATAAATATATATCTTTCAAATTTCCATAACAACATCCGTATAATCACGAATTCCAACATCGAAATATTCCGAAGACAATTTCGATTCAATTCCACTCCAATGCAATCATTGGAAATTTTGGTTATCTTTAAAACCCTTTTCAAATTCAATTTATTTATTTCAAAATAAATAGAATTATATTTCTAGTTCAAAACTAGTTCATTTCGATAAAAATCTATTTATATGTTTTCAAATATGGAGTTTTTCATCCCAAATCTTCACAAATCATTTCTTATGATTTTACATAAATTATTACTATTTTTAATAATTTTATCAAGGCCCGTACAGTCGATTTCCATCAATGGCCATCGAACTGCACTTACAGCGACCTTTTTCGAATTTGATTTGGACATAATTCCAAATCCAACCGTTAGATTTCAAATTTCTAATATTCGTTAGAAAGCTCTTTTCGATTCGAACCCAACGGTTCCGGTTTTAGGAGAATCCGACGGTCGGATCTCCCGTAATGTCCGTTTGAAATAAATGGTCGAAATTCACGAACTGCCGCGGCGCGGCGCGTTCTATTCAGGCCATTATATTATATATATAATATATATAATATATACTTCGTCGATTTCTATTTAAAACGAATTATATAAATAGTTTTGAATTCGTTTCAAAAACAATTTCAACTTCCTTTTCAATTCAAATCAAAATTGAATTCTTCTTTATAAATTCGTTTTAAAATTCATTTCTATTCAATTCAAATTTCAATTCAATTTGAATTCATTTCAATTCACTTTCAATTCAATTCGAATTCGTTTTCAATTTATTTCGAAATCGTTTTCAATTCAATTCATTTCGAAATCACTTTCAATTCAATTCATTTCGAAATCACTTTCAATTCAATTCATTTCGAAATCGTTTTCAATTCAATTCATTTCGAAATCACTTTCAATTCAATTCGAATTCGTTTTCAATTCAATTCACTTTGAATTCGTTTTCAATTCACTTTGAAATCGATTAAAATTGATATAAATATCGTTCACGTCAAAATGGCGTCAATCTAATCAACACGGCTTCATAAATTTCTATTTTCAAATATTCTATTTCAAATATTTCTATTTCAAATATTTCTATTTCTAAACTGGAATGAGGCCCAATCAATTACCATATAAAATTAATTATATGGATTTTCATACAACACATGTATATAATAGCATTGAAAAATAATCAACCATCAACCAAAGTGCACTACACTGTATAAGCATCAAATATAGATATTCAACGCTTATAACAGCCTGTCAATCAATCGATCGACATATTCAATGAATCAGGATGAGTGAACTTCAAATTTCATCCCAACACCCGTGTGGGGTTTCAAACAATCAAACACATATTTTATTTGTGCAGTTGGGCGATGTGTAAAATTTATCGACCCAATCCATGTCCTTCAAATAGGTGTACATAAACAAACCGTCCGGTTTGTAAATGAATATTTATTTATTCACATTCACGTTAAAAATTATATTTTTAACGATAAAACATTTTATTTCAACATATGAATTTCTATTCAGTTCATTCTTTAAATAAAATGATATTTTTATTTTTCTAACATATTTTAGAAAATTTCGGCGGCATAACGGCACGATACTAGAAACGGGACAAGGCCTAGCCTTATCCCCGGTCTAGTGAAGGCCCACGCCATTCACTCATCAATCAAATCAATTTCATTATGCAAACCACAAGATTTGGAGTAAGGGTCTAACCTAGCCTTACTCCTTCGCCTTATAACGGCGCACGTCTAATCCTAACCAATTTATCGATTCGATTTTTCACACCACAAACCACATTCAAACCAATATCGCAATCAATCACCAAACAGTCAAACAAACAAGTCCATGGTCTGTGGACGATTGTGTCGGGTGCTACTAAGCACCGTCTGCATCCTAGTATAAATATATAACTAGAAAAGAAATAGAAAGGTGAGAAATTCTCACTTATAGCTATCCTAGCTCCACGGCTCTTCTTTTGCAGAAGTCTTCGTCGTTTCGCCTTTTTGTCACCTTCGTTGCTGCTTTCACTACATATGTAAAAATCGAATTTTTAGTTCAAAGTTCAATATATAAAAATCGAATTTTTAGTTCAAAGTTCAATATATAAAAAAATCGAATTTTTAGTTCAAAGTTCAATATATAAAAATCGAATTTTTAGTTCGAAGTTAAATATATAAAAATCGAATTTTTAGTTCGAAGTTAAATATATAAAAATCGAATTTTTAGTTCGAAGTTGAATATATAAAAATCGAATTTTTAGTTCGAAGTTGAATATATAAAAATCGAATTTTTAGTTCGAAGTTAAATATATAAAAATCGAATTTTTATTTCAAAGTTAAAACCTTTTTCTTATTTCAAGTTAAAACCTTTTTCTTATATTAAAGTTAAAACCTTTTTCTTATTTCAAGTTAAAACCTTTTTCTTATATTAAACCTTAAGATAAAATCAGTTTTATATACTTTAAAAATTCAGTTTTATATACTTTAAAAAAAACAGTTTATAAAAATTCTTTTAAAAATCAGTTTATAATCTTCTAAAAAAAAAGAATCAGTTTTAAAACTTAAAAAAAACAGTTTTTAACAGAACAAAACAAAATAAAAATAAAAAGGAAATTACCTAATCACGCGAAGGGGAGGAGGGAAGGCAGAGGGGTCGTCGGTTGGGTCTTGGACTCGATTTGGTTTCCCCGTCAACCGCGCCGCCCTAGGCTGATCGGACCACCATCGGAGGTCATCACCTCCTTCGCCCTCGTGCCCCGCCAACGCCAGTAGTGGCGCGTTGTTCGAAGTCCCCCGGAGCGGCGGTTTTAGGTTAGAGGAGGTGGAGCGAGAGGATAGAGAAGAAGAAGGAGGCGGTGGGGTCTGGGTGGAGGCTGGAGGTCGGCTGCGAGGTGGCGGAGGGCAGGGCGACGGCGAAGTCGCCATCGATGGGGGGGTTTCGGGATTTCAATCCGCGATGATTTTTTTTTTTTTTTTTATTTTGAAAACAATTTTTCTGCTTTGAAAAGTAAGGGGGGGGGGTCGGCTGATAAGGAGGAGGGGGATATTTTTTTTATTATTATTATTAATTTATTTATTTATTTTATCCTAAAGAGTTGACTTTCACATACGACCTCGAAACGAGGCCTACCGCCTGTCGTCCATAGCGTTTAACCCCCATTCCGAACACAATGGGATATGTATCGCAAGCTGATTTGACCATTTGAATCAGTTTCCGTTTAATTTACATTTAAATCACTATATTGAATTTTAAACGTACTTTTCAATTTACCGGGGTCACATACTAACTAGAAAAATTCCAGAAAAATATTTTCTAGCTTCGTATTGTCGATACGGTCCTAACAAAACTAGTTTCGTCGAATTCTGAGACCGTTAGAAAAATGGCCAATTTCCAGTCGATTAAAATCAACTGAAACTGGTCAAACGCGTTTTCCTTTGCCACGCTCACATATCGATTCGAAAAATTATGAAATTTGGAATCTAGCAATAACTTAACATCACGGACCCAACAAAACTGGTTTCGTCGAAATCCGAGGTCGTTTGCAAAATTGCTATTTTTTAGGGCCTTATATATATAAAAATATATATAAATTCCACAGCGACTATTTCTAATTTTAAACTGGACGTATCTTATCATTCCTAAGATGAAATCTCAGTTTGCTAACTTCGTTACACAGATATAGTTATACAGATTCAAATATTTCTTGTTTCGTTCAATTCCGACTTATATTGAATTCTGTATATTCATTTGAAATTAGAAATCGAATTTTCGAACTACCGCGCCATTTTCAATTCCTTTTTATAATTATATATAAATATTTATATTCTAACGACGACGTGTATAAATATATACGTCGAATTCTATTCAAAATAAATTTCACATCGATATTATTTAAAATAATTTATTTTAAATATTCAAAATTCGCTAAAATTGCCAAAATAAAAATTTTAAACTGGCCCAGATTTTGCGGGTTATTACAATTGACTTCGTACCTGGTTTGCTAGCATCATTAGAGGTCAGACCTACGCTTTTGGGACGGATTGGCGAGGCACAGCGAGACGACCCACAGTTGGTTGAGTTAGTAGAAAAGCTCAAAGGAGGGGAGTCATCAAGCCATCTCTGTAGGTATACCCTAGATGATAAGGGTTGGTTGCGTAGGGACGGTAGACTTTGTGTACCAAGGGACGAGAATCTGAAGAAGACCATTCTTGATGATGCCCATCGTTCGAAGATGACCATTCATCCCGGTGGGGACAAGATGTACATGGACATGAGACGAGTTTACTTTTGGGCCGGCATGAAGAAGGATGTGGCCGAGTATGTCGCTAGATGCTTGGTGTGCCAACAAGTAAAAGCAGAGCAAAAGAAGCCCGTGGATTGCTTCATCCATTAGAGGTGCCACAATGGAAGTGGGAAAGCGTCTTGATGGACTTTATTGACGGATTACCAAGATCGAGGAAGGGTAATACGGGGATTTGGGTCGTGATAGACAGACTTACTAAGAGCGCCCATTTCATTCCCGTGAAGAGTAAGAGGACTGCTCCATGGTTAGCCTCCGTATACATTCGAGAAATAGTTCGTTTGCACGGTGTTCCTTCTAGCATAGTGAGCGACCGCGATCCTATTTTCACTAGCGAATTTTGGAAAAGCTTGCAAGAGGCGGTAGGGACTCAGTTATGTTTGAGCACCGCATATCATCCTCAGACGGACGACCAGACCGAGAGAGTGAATCGTATTCTTGAGGACCTATTGAGGTTATGTGTCTTAGACTTCGGAGGTACATGGGGGGAACATCTTCCGTTGGTAGAGTTCGCATATAATAACAGCTTTCAGTCTAGCATTGGCATGACACCATTCAAGGCTCTTTATGGACGGCCGTGTCGTTCGCCTACATGTTGGTGGGAGTCTACAAACAAAATCTTGCTTTGACCCGATATGATTAGAGAGACTTTGGAAAAGATCGATTTGATTCGAAGGAGGATGAAGACGGCGCAAGATAGACAGAAATCTTATGCGGATAAGAGGAGGTCAGATCTTGAGTTTGATGTTGGGGACATGGTCTTCGTCAAGGTGTCTCCATTACGGAACGTCGTTCGCTTTGGGTCCGTTGGAAAGTTAGCACCAAGGTTCGTAGGGTCGTTTCCTATTAAGGAAAGGATTGGGCAGATGGCGTATAGAGTGGAGTTGCCCGAGAGACTTAGTGGTGGTGTACACGACGTATTCCATGTATCACACTTGAGGAAGTGCTTGCACGAGACCGCGGAAGTGGTAGAGCCGAGCTTGCTTAGAGAGGTAGAGATCGAGCGTGATGCGACGATTTGACGAGCTCCTACGTGCATTCTTGGGTCGGAGATTAAGAAGTTGAGGAATCAAGAGGTCAAGCTAGTCAAAGTGCAATGGGGAGATGATGAGAGCAACGCTACTTGGGAGACGGAAGCGAAGATGCGTTCATTATACCCTTTTCTTTTCGAGGGTATGTCTTTTAATTTCTCCTTTATTGTAACACCCCGAATTTTCGGTTAACATTATAATAACAAATTAAAGAATACTTAATTTAAAATGCGAGAATTAAGTAAAATGGACATCACCATTGCGTTCGTCTCGGAATTCTGCTTGAGATAGAGTCCGAGTTTGCGTAAAACGGATAACCTATGAAGAAGATAACTTTGAATTAAATATTGCAGCAAAACGTGAAAAGAAAAGAATGAGAAAAGAATAATGTTTAGCATTGTTCTAAGGTTTGTAAGCAAAAGACTTAGTAGCTCATTTGGTTAGAACATGTGACTTGCATACAAGTGGTACAGAGTTCGATCCCTGCCAGTGCCATATTTTTGTTTTAGGGGAAATGGCTTAAAGGTGGCTCAGTGTGAACGTAGTTCAAAAAGTGGTTTAGTGTGAAAATGGTTAATTTGGAAGATAGATAAAAATAAAAAGAATATATATATATATATAATATATATATACGCATATATATATATATATATATATATATATATGATGTGTACGCATCATATAGCGTACGTTGCACATTTTTGGTTGTCAAGGATTTTTTTTTTTTAAATGGCCTTCTCTGATTGGATTTATGACAAATATTTTACATATTAGTACATATGTGCATTTATGTCATAAACATACAAATTTAATAAAAATGTGTAGATGCATGCAGCAAAAAGAAAGATTTATGCATATATACTTGTATACAGTAAAGGGGAGATGTATCTATTAAATACGTATTTATATTTGATGGATTGACAATATATAAATGTTGATAATGTACATTAAGAATGTAATTATGACATAATTTGAAATAAGAGTAATTTACAGCCCTTAAATTGTGAACATAATTGGCTCCTCTTGGTGCGTATGGTCTCGATTCCTCTGTGATCATCCGATGGCTCAAATCAATCTCAAATTCTTTATAAAGAACTTAGCTCACAAACCTAATTCACACAAAAATAAAAATAAAAATAAAAATAAAGGAGCCGTCATGCTGTTGAGAGGAAACTAGGAATAGCCGTCAAGTTAGAGAGAGAGCTAAGAGACAATCCAAAGTTGATTCAAAGCTTAAGTATAATAAAAAACAACGCCTACCCAAAGGAGAGCATCTCCAATTCAGAACTCAGAATCCTGAATTCATGATTCGTCATACGTTGTAAGTATAGAACTATTCCGATGTGAATAAAAATTGAGACTTGACTTGTGTAGAATGAGAATGGAATTGTACTTTAATTATAACGATGCTAATTCATAATTGTATGTTGTGATTATTTTATTATGAATGGATTTGGGATATGGTGGTATAATTAACATGATATTGGATCTATTGAACATTTGAAATGAAAAGTAACACCACATGCAAGTATATGATTCATGTTGGAAATTGACACTTATATGTTGTGGTTAATAAGAAGTTGTATATATTTTGTTACAACCAAGTTGAGACTTATGTAAATATGATTCACTGTTATGCCTACATGATTTAGATCCTTGTATATATATACCTATGATCATTTCAAGTGTAGTTGGATCCATTTGGGTAACATGATTCATACAAGTTCATAATTCAAGTTAAATCACATCTTTATGTTTATGTCATTAACATGGATTAATACCAATTGCAAGTTTGTGGTAAAAATTAGAAGTGACATCTTTATGTTTATGTCATTAACATGGATTAATACCAATTGCAAGTTTGTGGTAAAAATCATCTTTATGTTTATGTCATTAACATGGATTAATACCAATTGCAAGTTTGTGGTAAAAATCATCTTTATGTTTATGTCATTAACATGGATTAATACCAATTGCAAGTTTGTGGTAAAAACTAGAAGTGACACCTTTATGTTTATGTCATTAACATGGAGTGTATACATTCTTTTTAGTCTAAGTTAAGACTTATGTACACATGTTCTATGTTGAGGCCTTTTTGCCTATATGACTAAAAATGTATGTATACATTCTTATGTTTATTTGCAAGTTATAATATGGTTTATGCAAGTACCGTTTGGGTTACACAAACTATGCTAGTTTCATGAAATAGGCTACATGATTAGAACTAGCCTACACCTTTGAGTTATGTCAAAAAGTGGACATCTTTATGAACATGTAACATGCTAGTTTTGTGTTTGACGTTATGCCTAGTTAAATATGTTTAACCCATGTTTATGCAAGTCTAAAATTATGCCATTTCATGTGACACTTATTTTAGTTATATTATTAATTGAATGCAAGTTCACATGACCCATAATTTATGTTAGTTAAATCGCTAAATTGCAAGTTCATGCGCCACACATACCCTTTATGTATTTTAGAATATTTCATGTCTTGACTTCCCCTTTTTATGTTTATAAGTTAGGCTGAAATGTTGAGCCCAACTTATGTTATAATGCTGCGAACGTACAGACGGGGGAAATAACGTTGGGCTAGCTAATAAATAAAAATATGATGTAGTTGGGCCCAAAATCATGAAATGGGTTAGGGCCATGATTGGTGTAAACCTTTATACCATTAGTTTTAAAATTAAAATATATGACATTCTTTTCTAATAACACACACCAGAATGTTCTAGGGTGACAGAGAGGATAGTGTCTAGGCTTGGGTTTGGAAAATACAAGTTTCCTGCCCTCCCTGGCTATCCCTAGCTGATCCGATGGACGGGATGGTTATGAATTTAGAAAGATGCCTGACCCGAGGTTAGACTGAGTTGCGGTGTAAACCTGCCCGGAACCGACCGGCACATCCAGTAACCGCAACAATACCTGTCTAATGTGAGTGGTTGGTGCTTTAATTAATAAATTAAGGCTAAGTCAGGATTGGTAGGGTTAAGTTAACTAGAACACTTAACCAAATTCAACATGTTAACTAAATTAGTGGGTAGGGTTAGGTTAATCTGGACACTTAACCAATTTAATATGTTGACTAGGGGAGTGGGTAAGGTTAAGCAAATGTTTAACCATTATAACATGATTAAACTGGACTAGAGAGTGAGGTTAAGTTAATTAGAACACTTAACCACAGAAACATGTTAGTGAGACAAGTGATTGAGGTTAAGTAAAAATTAGAACTCTTAACCATGATAACAAGTTGATTTGACAAGTGGGTGAGGATTAAGTAAGTTAGAAATACTTAACCAATATAACATGAATGATTAGGGTTAAGTAACAAGAACACTTAACCAGTATACTTTGACTTGTGGTAAGGTTAAGTTAAATGTGAATGGACAACACTTAACCATTATAACCTGTTAATTAAACAAGTAGTAGGGTTAAGTTAGCTAAGGAGACACTTAACCGTTGTAACAGGTTAGTTAAACAGATGGTGAGGTTAAGTTAACACAAGGAGGCAACACTTTACCAGAGTAACATGATCAGTAGGAGGGTTAAGTTAACAATTTAAAACACTTAACCAATATGATATGAGGAATGGGCGGGTTAAGTTAACATGAATAAATGAACACTTAACCAGTATGACATAATATGTGGAAGGGTTAAGTACATATCGGGTTGGTGGGTAATATCTGTAAATATAGGCCCACAAACTTAACCATTAATAAATATGCTTGAATCAGTAGAGGGGTTAAGTATATATCGGGTTGGTGGGCAATATCAGTAAACACAGGCCCACAAACTTAACCATTAATAAACATGTTTGAATCAGTAGGAGGGTTAAGTAAATCACGGGTATGTGGGTAATATCAGCATATATAGGCCCACAAACTTAACCAGTAGGAAACCCTAGTAACAGGGACAGATTTCAGCAGTAACCCACATTGGCGTATCATGATACCCTGAAACTAGGCAGGGTGGGGCACGATTACTGGGCTGATTGTAAGCGGTCAAAACAACGGCGGTTAGTGCAGCAGTGTAGGTTCTAACGGAGTGTGGGCGTGCACGCACTCCGGCGCTGAAAAATAAGGCACTGGGCATCAGTAGTATACTCTATGCATTCTAGAAAGTGTGTCGGGCCACCACCATGGGACTTGATACACCCCATGGTGGGACCAGCATAGGTATCTACACTCAAGGGGGCCGTGTGACACACGTGACACATGCAAGCAAGTAGGGGCCGATCAATAGGGTAGTAAGGGTACATCTAACATCTTCGTGGCAATTGGGCTGGTTGAGGTGGAATCCTCATACTAGATGTATACCTAAAGGATACCACAACTACGGGGATTGGGATCACGTTGTATTGTTATCATTTTATACAAATTACTAGTTGGGATACTAGTTAGATGGTGCAGAGATTAGTATGGGGTACGATAGTAAATTCGGTTCTAAACCGCTTAACTTAGTTTATGGTGCTTTCCCATTTCCAGTTTATACCTATCATGTCCTTTTTCTTATTCATGGACTGAATAGTCACTAGACTTACTCAGGCTTTATGTCTGACTCTGTTTTTCTTTCGTCTTCTTTTCTTCCGTTTCCCCCCCACCCCCAGGTAGTCAGAGAGGGAATAGCTCAGCTTAAGTTTGGACCGATCATCTTTCCAAGCTTGAAGACTCTATGATATTTTGCTTTGGACTCGTTGCTTCATTGCTATGGCTGGCTCATGCTACATTAGGGAATATAAATGTTGTTTTATGCTTCTTTATTTTTATGTAAGACAGATACTCTGGTATTGGAAACAATTGTTGTACAAGCTATTTTATCAATAAAGCAAAGTTTCATTTTTTTTTTGCTGTTTAAATTTGCCTGTCTTGTAATTTATCTGCATCTTTTACCTATAATGCTCCACAGAACTTAATGCATTCCCTTTGTGAGTGACGCTAACGGATGTGGGGTGTTACACATGGTATCAGAGCTGAAAGTTACCGGATCAGATAAAGATTTGAAAAATTATTTTCAAAACAGTTTTAAAAGAAGAATTTTCAAAAGAAAAGTTTTGATTTAAAGGCATATTCCCCAAAGCCATATGCACTATCTTTTGATCCTCTACTTGAATCCTTGTTTCCTTCTTTCTTGAGTCTCTGTGGCTCCCGGCTTTCTAGGAGGTAACCTCGTCGAAGGGAAAAGTAGTGCCCGACTTCCAGCGACAGCCGTAGTAGTTTCACCTGCGGCTAGTTTTCTTTCCAGCTTTGTAGGGTTTTCTGTACGATGGAGGCAGCTTTCGAGGGATTTGTCAACACGTTTACACAAGGAAGAGGATGAGGAGTTTTGCTAAGGAGCACAACCCAAGGATGAAGAATTCATGGATATGGACTTGGCTCACGAAGGAGGAAGGAATTATAGAACATAAGACAAGAGGAAGTAGCTTTTCTATGGTATAATAGTGCATGTAATTAAGTACAAGGGCAAGGACGAGGAATAGGATTTTCAGGAGGGCGACTGCATGCTTTCACCACCAGAATACCTGAGAGAGAAGATAGTAAAAGTCTCTGTTAGAAAAGTTTAGCTTTTCATTTTGATCAACCAGTTAGTATTATTTCGATCTTAACACTTCGCCTTTGTTCATATCTACTTCCATAGTTGAGACTCTGCACCGTAGTACTTATATAGTAGAAAGATCCCACTAGTGTCTCAAATCCAATTGGTGGTTCAACCAATTTATCTTTGGTTTGTAGGGATTTGAGAGTAGCTATAGTTAAGTTTTGGAGCAAGATTGGCGATGGTAGTCAGAGTCGGTTAAGTGCTCAATTGCTTGGTTGGTTTTTTATATCATCTCACGTAGATCGTCCAAATTCGAAGGAGATATTCCTTGGGTGCTTGTCTGATATTGGTTTAGGCCTTTGGGGCTTGTACTTGAGGTATGACGAGTTCTACTAGGATGGTTTGCGTGAGAGATAAATAGTTGTGGGAGGCTCTCTAAATAGAGAAGGACTAACCTTCAGAGAGGTAAAATGTACGTAGTGACCTTTATCTTTTGACCCTCATAGTTGATGGATAAGCTAAGAGGAGATACCTAAAATCATCTTAGTATATACACTTGGTATCATGGTTAACATCTGTTTATTTTGGAAATGGAGATCAAGAAACTTCGCAATCGTGAAGTTAAATTAGTTAAGGTACAGTGGAGTAAAGCTCAAGAAGACGCGATATGGGGGAATTGAAGATAAGACACACACGCCATACTCTTTTTCTTAAGGATATATCCTTGATCTTTTTGTAGGAATTGACGCATACTTGTTTTTCTCTTTTTAAGATATATCCTCTTGGTCATATCTTCGATCCTTAGGTAGAAGCCAATGGATGTAAACATGTATTTGAAACATGTTATGATTGATGGTTGCAAGTGGTTACGAGTGGTTGCTAGTGGTTGATCGTGGATGCATTTACACACTTTAGGCACTAGATCGGCTCAGTCACATTTTCATATTGCATATGGATCCAAGTGCATATGTTTGTATATGACCCCGTTGGATGCATTTACACACTTTAGGCACTAGATCGGTTCAGTCACATTTTCGTATTGCATATGATCCAAGTGTATCATTCCCCAAAGTGGCAACCCGATACAACGGAGATGCACGGCTTATACCTACACAATGCAACAACGTCTTACCTACCAGCCCGAGCCCACGCACGTACATGACCCCGTTGGACTTGCGTTTCCACCGTTTAACCCATTTTGACCTCTTACATTCAAACCCAGTAGGCGTCTCCCGTCCTCGACATGGGTCGAGCTCACAAAGATACGAAATGGGCTACTGGTCTGAAAAGGGTCCCCCACCAAGCATCCCACCTAGGCTTGGTCCCCTCTAGTACATCCCACTTAACCCCCTCCATGTCCACTTACATGTTTTAAATTAGGCTAAGGGTTTCTATTAGTAATTCCACATGCCACCCAAGGCACCCACTTAACCCCTCCCATATCCCACTACATGCTTATCTTGGTTAAGTGTTTATAGGTTATATTTTACATGTCATTCATATTACCCCCAACGTCTGGGATTAATCAAGCGCCCTGGCTTTATTTGCCATTAGACCCTATGTCTATTCATTAATTATGCGCTTGTGCCATCTCATCGGTCTTATCATTTAACTTGGCTTTTTCCGTTTATACCAACCTTCAACTTGCTTATTAATTCAATTCTTAACTTGAACTATATTAAGTCCATTAATAAGCCCACAACATGTTATTCCTATGATTTATACATTAACCCCAGTTATGGTACAATAACATGTTCTTATTCAATCTTTACAACCAAGTACCCCTTAACTTACAAACACACTGGAGAGAGAGAATAATTCCCTAAATACCAGCCCCGAAGACCGGAATCAACATCAGATTGATACTCAAAGGATTATCCAACCTAACCAATGTTTTGTTCCTTTTTATAATATAACTTATGTCGCTTTCAATTGTAATGTCTTTACATATTGTTTAATCTACAATGAAGCACATCTTTCCTTATTACATAAGTTATCTCATCTTATCTATTGTCCCGCCTAACTTACTTCATTCCATAAGTTATCATTCCTACCTAGGCATTAATTAAGATTTACTTAACTCAACCATTCATGTCGTAACCGTTAAGTGTCATTAGCCTGGTCATATTACTTAACCCACTCATGCATACTGTATTGGTTAAGTGTCATTAGCCTAATCATATTACTTAACCCACCCATTCATACCATATTGGTTAAGTGTCATTAGCCTAATCATATTAGTTAACCCACCCATTCATACTATATTGGTTAAGTGTCATTAGCCTGGTCATATTACTTAACCCACCCATTCATACCATATTGGTTAAGTGTCATTAGCCTAATCAAATTACTTAACCCACCCATTCATACTATATTGGTTAAGTGTCATTAGCCTGGTCATATTACTTAACCCACCCATTCATACCATATTGGTTAAGTGTCATTAGCCTAATCATATTACTTAACTGACCCATTCATACCATATTGGTTAAGTGTCATTAGCCTAATCATATTACTACCGCAACCTTGTAGGACCTCTCACATTGGGCTACCATTTATGGTTGCTGGATTCGCCGGGCGGGTCCGGGCAGTCTTATACCATAAATGAGTCCAACCTCGTGTCCATACAGTTGTCATGCATCTAATTTTCAAATTAGGTTTTTAAGGTAACAATCATGTCCGTCAGATCAGTTAGGGATAGCCAGGGAGGGCAGGAAACTTGTATTTTCCAAACCCAAGCCTAGACATTATCCTCTCTGTCACCCTAGAACATTCAGGTATATGTGATTAGAAAGAAATGTCATTAATATATTCCAATTATCTTTATGTCCCTAATTTACATTAATCAACATTTATTATTATGGCCCACCTCCCCATAAATCAGATATAACTATACCATTCTTGCCAAGCCTAATGTACATGTCAATTGCTCACAATTATGGCTAGATCCAAAATTATGCTAATATGCTTATTATGCTAAATTAACTTAATTTAGCCAACCCCATTCTGAATAATATTCTAATTTTATAGCCTATGCCTAAAACAAAGCTTACTTACCGATACTAAATGTAATATGTCAAATTACATATTCCATGATTTATGTCAAATTACCCAATTTGCATTTTAATAAGCATGTCATAATGCACATTCCAAATTATGCTAATTTACATAATTTCCAAGTTTATGTCAAATCAACCCCTATTAAGTTTCATGACATATACCAAATTCTTGTCCAATTTACATAACCCAAGATCTATGTCAAATTATATATGCTAACCCAAATCTAGTAGTTACTATTTTATATCAAATCTAGATTAAATATCCAAATTCACAATTCATGTCCAAACTTGATTTAACATTCTAGTTTACAGTTTATGCCCAAAACTTGATTTACATGCCAAATTTACACATATACCCAAAATTATATGTATACCATGTTTATACAAATTTACCTATAACAAGTTCTAGCTTTTCACATATCTCAAGTCTCATGTTACATTACATAGATCAAATTTTATACCCAAAATTACGTGTAATTACATGTATAACATGTTTACACCAATTTACCCAAGTATTCAATTTTATGTTATGCCATCAATTCCACCAAATAGGCAATGTCCCAATATTTCCCCGTATACAAATCGCACGTATATCGTAGTTTAGGCCTAGGTCCGAAATTGACCAAGGTTTATCAAAAGAAAATAGGGAAAGGTAGAATTTTGCATAAAAACAAGATCAGAGAGAAAAACATCATCATTGTAGGCATAAAGATTATAACATGATGATAACATCATTACGAATCAAGAAAGCTGCTAAATAGATCATAAACTTGTCATGAGAATAAAGATAGCCACGCCCAAAACTCAAGATTCAAGAGGAAACAGAAATAAACTTGAATCGATGAACATGCTTACATCAATTACATTTTATTCCATAGCCATATTATATTTAAATATTTAGATCGGAAAATAACTAGTACTTACATAGCATGGCTAGCGAATTAAGACTTGAAATTTTTCGTAGAACGTTGTAGCGTTGTTGATTCATCTCCTTGAATCATTGTAGAAGTCTTCATCTTTGCATTGGATTGCGTATGAAAGCTTAAGAAGAAGAGTAGAGACGGCGGCCATGGCTCAAGAGAGATTTCAGCATTATTTTGTTATTAGAATGATTTGTGTGGGTTTAGGCTAGGTCTTAGGGTCTTTTTATAGGAGAATAGGGTGATTTAGAGCCTTCAGATCAGTCCAGAAGTCATCAGAATCGCACAGCTCGAATACACATCATCCAGCCATTCAAAAGAAGACACGTCACCTCAGAACACTCTAGAATTCGGTGTTGGATTTGTATGGGCGCACTTTGCAGGTGCGCTAGTGTATTTTTGCACTGGCGCACTTCACAAGTGCGCCAGTGTATTCTGGTCTGTTTTCGGTTTTCCTGCCTAACTTCGTTCGTCCATATCTTCTTCATACGGACTCCGATTCTCGCAAACTGGGACTCATTTCCAAGCAGAATTTCGAGACGGACGCAATGGCGCAACCCGTTTCTCTTAATTCTTCTCTTAAAAATTAATTATACCTTGATTTATTGTTTTAACATGTTATTAAAATTCGGGTTGTTACATTCTCCCCTCCTTAAAGGATTTCGTCCCCGAAATCTTCAAGTTAAGAAGAATGTGTCCTACCATCCAATCATCCATCTACTCAATCATCAATCACAGGCATTCATTGTCCTTAAGAGATTTCTAATGTTGTATGAATATATGCAAGAAGTGTGTGTATATGTTCCTTGTCTAATGCAAATGATCAGGCCTGATTGATCATCTAGATGCAAAATATGTTTAGTGCCATGAGTCCAACATGTATGCAAATAGTCCTAGTCACATAAACACTATATGTGTGCACAAACATTCATCCATATGCAACATCCACATGATAACACATTTAAATCCATCCATAAACAAGTATAAGCACTCATGCATATGCAATATGAAAGGTGACTGAGCCGATCTAGTGCCTAATGTGCGTGTATATGCATCCACGAGCAACCACTAGCAACCACTTGCAACCATTAATCATAACATGTCTCAAACACATGTTTACACCCAATTGTTCCTACCTAAAGATATAGTCGAATGATAGAAGCAAGTAAAAACTTTGTGCCCATTAGGCAACTCCAAAACTGGAAATCTACGTCACATATATACTGATTAGGAGAAGAATTCCCTAAGCACCAGCCCCGAAGACTGAAATCAACATCAGACTGATACCCAAAGAAATTCTCAACCCAACCAATATATATGTGACTCTAGGAAACTAAGCATGAGGGACTCCTTTTAGGTCACAAGAAACCCCTTCCCAAAGGATAACCCATATCCTATAAAACCCAAAAAGTTTAGTCAACCCAATGGACACCCCCAAGCCCTAACATGTATTACTAACAGATGAGTCATACTCCCTATGGGGTTTGCAACAGAAATGGGTTTAAGAATAGGACCGAGAGGATATACCTAAAAGATAGCATAAGAGTAAGCTCTTACAGGAAAAGATATACTCTTAAAAAGTGATATGATGCACGAATATAGTCTTCAATCTTCTGAGCCACATCCCCTTGAGCTTAACTCCATTGTGCTTTGACCGTCTTTAATCTTCACAATCTCATAGCTTCTTGATTCTTATTTCCAAAATATGAGTTGGAACTCATTTCACTTATTCTCCTTCTAGTATACTCGGCTTACACATAACTGCGTACTCAGGGTTTGACACGAGCCCTCCAAAATTCACTAGTGAATCTTGGATCTCGTTCACTTACTAGAAGGTATTCCACATAGATGAATTATCTCTTGAAAATAAACAAATGTCAACCATGTTGCCAAATGTACTCACTTAGGTGACTCTCCACAACTCATGCATAAGCGAAATGACCCATCCGCCTTAGAGGCTAACTCTACTCGAGTGGATCAATGAATTACCCAGAGATTCTAGGTGACTAATCATGACAAAACCCTAAAGGTTACACGGGACTTCGAGGGTATTACCGAGGCGAGTCAAGAGTCTAACTACCCTCCTTTCGAAACCGAGAATGGCACCCTTATTGGATAACCACTTCATCCCTAGAATCAACCCATAGCCCAAAAACAGGGGCATTACTCCTAAACTCAACACTTAGCATAGACGTTCTCAAATCCAAACAAGTCATGAATAAATGAGCCGATTCCCCAACAGGATTTAAGACAAAAATGGGATCCTCTACTACGCTAGTACTAAGGTGCAGAGACTTAACTATCGAAGCAGAATTAAAAGGACACGATGTACAAAAACAAAGTTCTAGCGAGATGATAGAAAAGAAAAGCTAAACCTTTAACAGAAATGTTACCATCTCTCTTAGGCACGCTAGTAGTGAGAGCATACAATTGCCCTCTCAACGATCTTGCCTTTTTGCCCTTGTCCTATAATACTTAACCACATGTCCCTTCTCACTAAAGATACTCTCTCTTGTCATGGGTTTTACTATTCCTTCACTTTGGCATCTTTCCTTCCACCTTTTCCCTCCTTCGTGGATTAAGCCATTTCAACAAGTTTATCCTCCTTAGGTTTGTGTTCTTTATGTTCTTACCATCCTTGTATAGCTTGTTGACAAGTCTCTCGAGAGCTACCTCCATCGCACGACAATTCTACAAAGCTTGAAATAAGATTAGACGCAGATGGAACTACTGCAGCTACAGATGGAGATTGGGCACTCCTTTGCCCTCCGACATATGTCGGATGCCTACAGAACTATGGTGAAAAGAGAGAGAAGAGATTTCAAGAGAGAATCAAAAGATAGTGCATATGGCTTTGTGGAATATGCCTTTTAATCAAAACAAAATTTTCTTGAAAATTTGCTTCTTTGTAAACGTTTTGAAAACTAATTTCAGAAGGTTTTTGAAAACTTTTGCCCAGTTTGGTAACCTCCTGCTCTGATACCAAATGTAACAACCCACATCCGTTAAGGTCACTCACAAAGGGAATGCCTTAACTTCAATGGAGCATTATGGGTACTGGAACAGAAATATTACAAGACAGACATATATAAAAACAGCGGAAAGTAAAGTGGAAGTACTTCAAATCATTTATTTACTTATAAATGTTTACAAGAAAAGCCCATCAACTTCCAATACCCAATTACATAGTTAAAATATCTGTCTTGCTCAAAAACAAAGAAGCATAAAAATAAACTGTAGTATTCCCCAATAAAGCAAAACAAGCCATAGCCAAGAGAAATCCAAGCCATACATGAAAGAGCCTTGGAGCTTGGAAAGATCCGCACTAAGCTGTATTCCCACCCTGCGAACCTGGGGGGGGGGAACGGAAGAAAAGAGGCGAAACAAAACGGGTCAGTCATAAAGACTGAGTAAGTCCTAGTGACCTTCAGCATAAAAATAGGTAAAGATAACATGGCATGAATAAACTGAAGTAAACATAAGCATGGTGATAAGATAAGCTTACAGGCACGATAACTAAGTATAAATTCGCAAGATTTCTATCAAACATAACAAGATTCCTCTGCTTCGCCATTAAGATATTTCTATGGCATCTATATTGCTCTGCACCACCTAACTAGCGTCTTTACAATTGTCTTTCATGGAATGTTTCGTATTTCTACTAGTACTTCAACTATTGTCCTCTGTAACAAGGATCCTTACCCCCTACTAGTGTCCCAACTAGTAGCCCGTGTTATATAATAAGGTGATCCCACCCACTACTTAGTAATCATAATACTAGTCTTATGTACCCTAGCTGACTACATAGGTGCCGCCTGCCCCTATCTCCACTAGGTGTACCCACCAACCCTTATGCGATCGGCTCCCTAACTCGTAGATACCCGTGCTGGCCCCACAGTGGGGTGTATCATTCCCCAAAGTGGCAACCCGATACAACGGAGATGCACGGCTTATACCTACACGATGCAACAATGTCTTACCTACCAGCCTGGGCCCACGCACGTACATGACCCCATTGGACTTGCGTTGCCACCGTTTAACCCATTTTGACCTCTTACAATCAAACCCAGTAGGCGTGTCCCGTCCTCGACATGGGTCGAGCTCACAAAGATACGAAATGGGCTACTGGTCTGAAAAGGGTCCCCCACCAAGCATCCCACCTAGGCTTGGTCCCCTCTAGTACATCCCACTTAACCCTCTCCATGTCCACTTATATGTTTTAAATTTGGTTAAGGGTTTCTATTAGTAATTCCACATGCCACCCAAGGCACCCACTTAACCCCTCCCATGTCCCACAACATGCTTATCTTGGTTAAGTGTTTATATTTTACATGTCATTCATATTACCCCCAACATCTGGGATTAATCAAGCGCCCTGGCTTTATTTTCCATTAGACCCTATGTCTATTCATTAATTATGCACTTGTGCCATCTCATCAGTCTTATCATTTAACTTGGTTTTTTCCGTTTATACCAACCTTCAACTTGCTTATTAATTCAATTCTTAACTTGAACTATATTAAGTCCATTAATAAGCCCACAACATGTTATTCCTATTATTTATACATTAACCCCAGTTATGGTACAATAACATGTTCTTATTCAATCTTTACAACCAAGTACCCCTTAACTTACAAACACACTGGAGAGAGAGAATAATTCCCTAAATACCAGCCCCGAAGACCGGAATCAACATCAGATTGATACTCAGAGGATTATCCAACCTAACCAATGTTTTGTTCCTTTTTATAATATAACTTATGTCGCTTTCAATTGTAATGTCTTTACATATTGTCTAATCTACAATGAAGCACATCTTTCCTTATTACATAAGTTATCTCATCTTATCTATTGTCCCGCCTAACTTACTTCATTCCATAAGTTATCATTCCGACCTAGGCATTAATTAAGATTTAATTAACTCAACCATTCATGTCATAACCGTTAAGTGTCATTAGCCTGGTCATATTACTTAACCCACTCATTCATACTGTATTGGTTAAGTGTCATTAGCCTAATCATATTACTTAACCCACCCATTCATACCATATTGGTTAAGTGTCATTAGCCTAATCATATTAGTTAACCCACCCATTCATAATATATTGGTTAAGTGTCATTAGCCATGTCATATTACTTAACCCACCCATTCATACCATATTGGTTAAGTGTCATTAGCCTAATCATATTACTTAACCCACCCATTCATACTATATTGGTTAAGTGTCATTAGCCTGGTCATATTACTTAACCCACCCATTCATACCATATTGGTTAAGTGTCATTAGCCTAATCATATTACTTAACCCACCCATTCATACCATATTGGTTAAGTGTCATTAGCCTAATCATATTACTACCGCAACCTTGTAGGACCTCTCACATTGGGCTACCATTTATGGTTGCTGGATTCGTCGGGCGGGTCCGGGCAGTCTTATACCATAAATGAGTCCAACCTCGTGTCCATACAGTTGTCATGCATCTAATTTTCAAATTAGGTTTTTAAGGTAACCATCATGTCCGTCAGATCAGTTAGGGATAGCCAGGGAGGGCAAGAAACTTGTATTTTCCAAACCCAAGCCTAGACACTATCCTCTCTGTCACCCTAGAACATTCAGGTATATGTGATTAGAAAGAAATGTCATTAATATATTCCAATTATCTTTATGTCCCTAATTTACATTAATCAACATTTATTATTATGGCCCACCTCCCCATAAATCAGATATAACTATACCATTCTTGCCAAGCCTAATGTACATGTCAGTTGCTCACAATTATGGCTAGATCCAAAATTATGCTAATATGCTTATTATGCTAAATTAACTTAATTTAGCCAACCCCATTCTGATTAATATTCTAATTTTATAGCCTATGCCTAAAACAAGGCTTACTTACCAATACTAAATGTAATATGTCAAATTACATATTCCATGATTCATGTCAAATTACCCAATTTGCATTTTAATATGAATGTCATAATGCACATTCCAAATTATGCTAATTTACATAATTTCCAAGTTTATGTCAAATCAACCCCTATTAAGTTTCATGACATATACCAAATTCTTGCCCAATTTACATAACCCAAGATCTATGTCAAATTATATATGCTAACCCAAATCTAGTAGTTACTATTTTATACCAAATCTAGATTAAATATCCAAATTCACAATTCATGTCCAAACTTGATTTAACATTCTAGTTTACAGTTTATGCCCAAAACTTGGTTTACATGCCAAATTTACACATATACCCAAAATTATATGTATACCATGTTTATACAAATTTACCTATAACAAGTTCTAGCTTTTCACATATCTCAAGTCTCATGTTACATTACATAGATCAAATTTTATACCCAAAATTACATGTAATTACATGTATAACATGTTTACACCAATTTACCCAAGTATTCAATTTTATGTTATGCCATCAATTCCACCAAATAGGCAATGTCCCAATATTTCCCCGTATACAAATCGCACGTATATCGTAGTTTAGGCCTAGGTCCGAAATTGACCAAGGTTTATCAAAAGAAAATAGGGAAAGGTAGAATTTTGCATAAAAACAAGATCAGAGAGAAAAACATCATCATGATAGGCATAAAGATTATAACATGATGATAACATCATTACGAATCAAGAAAGCTGCTAAATAGATCATAAACTTGTCATGAGAATAAAGATAGCCATGCCCAAAACTCAAGATTCAAGAGGAAACAGAAATAAACTTGAATCGATGAACATGCTTACATCAATTACATTTTATTCCATAGCCATATTATATTTAAATATTTAGATCGGAAAATAACTAGTACTTACATAGCATGGCTAGCGAATTAAGACTTGAAATTTTTCGTAGAACGTTGTAGCTTTGTTGATTCATCTCCTTGAATCGTTGTAGAAGTCTTCATCTTTGCATTGGATTGCGTATGAAAGCTTAAGAAGAAGAGTAGAGACGGCGGCCACGGCTCAAGAGAGATTTCAGCATTATTTTGTTATTAGAATGATTTGTGTGGGTTTAGGCTAGGTCTTAGGGTCTTTTTATAGGAGAATAGGGTGATTTAGAGCCTTGAGATCAGTCCAGAAGTCATCAGAATCGCACAGCTCGAATACACATCATCCAACCACTCAAAAGAAGACACGTCACCTCAGAACACTCTAGAATTCGGTATTGGATTTGTATGGGCGCACTTTGCAGGTGCGCCAGTGTATTTTTGCAATGGCGCACTTCACAAGTGCGCCAGTGTATTCTGGTCTGTTTTCGGTTTTTCTGCCTAACTTCGTTCGTCCATATCTTCTTCATACGGACTCCGATTCTCGCAAACTGGGACTCATTTCCAAGCAGAATTTCGAGACGGACGCAATGGCGCAACCCGTTTCTCTTAATTCTTCTCCTAAATATTAATTATACCTTGATTTATTGTTTTAACATGTTATTAAAATTCGGGTTGTTACACGACAGCTATGAAGGCAGCTTGGGGTGCACGAAACTACCAATATCATTATTAAGTCTGTAGGCGGGATCAACCTTAGGTGACTAGTGGTGGTGCAGTATACTAGTGGCGGTGCAGTATAGCAATTATCCCATAGTGTTGGTATAGTTTAGTAATCATCCTATAGTGGTTTAGGTGCGCTTAACGATATCGTTGATCATCCCGTTTCCTTATTTACTCTGCCATACTCAATGGTTCATGATCATTTCCTTATTTTCCAACTTATTCCTTAGCCTAGTTACTTTGTTAATTATATTGTTAGAATCATCGCACTCGCCAGACTTTATGTCTGACCCCCTTTTTCCATCTCTTCCCTCCCTCCCCCCCCCCCCCCAGGTGCTCAGGTTGGAACTAGCACCAGTGGAGCTTGATTTTGGACTGCTTTTAGAAGATTTCTTGGACCGCTGAAGTAAAGTTCAGCTTCTCTTTAATTATGGCTATTTTAATGTTGGGGATTATGTCTTTCAGATTATGTACTTTGTTTTATCAAGATGGTTATGATGTACTTGACTTTGGTTTATGGTTTTGATGATGTAACCAAACATATTTACCTTCTGCTGCAATAAATAAAGTTTTGAATTTTCAAGTACTGCTTAATATCTGCCTTGTTGTGATTTTCTGTTCTATATTCACTTAAAATGCTCCATGGAAGTTAATGCATTCCCTTTGCGAGTGACATTAATGGACGTGGGGTGTTACATGATCCTTGTTGGGGATCGGACCATTGTGAACCTGTTCCTCCGAGTGAAGAGAGAGTGTTGATAATGAATTCCAGAAAGAGTCTGGGTCTAGACGTAGGACAGGAAGTTTGAACCAGAATAAAATTTCTGGTGTCACTTTATTTACTGCATTTACTTATCAGTGATATATCATATCTATTAATATTTATTTGCATAACTATTTATTAGACAATTTAGTATTTCATAGTCAATTCCTCTATATTCCGTATATAAAGATCCTACACTAAGTCACACGAATTTCATAAATGTCTTTGTTGAATTCGCTTTAATTAATAATGGAAATGATCTAGAAATTCGTTGTCCTTGTAACAAGTGTAGATATTTGAATTCTATATTACCTGATATTGTTAAAGTACATTTGTGCAAAAACGAATCGTACCAGAGTACTATTTTTGGGATCATCATGGAGAAGTTGTAGTAAAAACTTCTGTAGATTCTGAGGTAAAACGTGTTGTTAATGAAAATGTTAGTATGACCCATATTGAAAATATAGTCGAAGATGTAGCATATCAATGTTTACTATAGTTAAGTTGACGACGATGATGGAAATGCTAAAGAATCGAATATTGAACCCAGTTTTTTTTTATGATTTACTGGATGCTGCTAAGATACCTATTTGGGATGGTCGTAAAAGCGACACTCAACTGTCGGTAATCGCATAATACTTTGCGATGAAGTCAAAATATAATATCATTGAAGCTGGGTTTACGACTACTGTGTAAGCTGCAAAAAAAACATGCCGCTCGATAATTTCATGTGTGAAAATCACTATAAAGTTAATAAAATTATGTTAACTTTTGGTTTACTTATAAAAAAAAGATACATGTTTAAATGGATGCATGTTGTTTTGGAAAGAAGACGTAAACCTTAGTAATTGTAAAATATGTAATCACTAAAGATACAAACCAAGAAAAAATAAGGGAAAGGAAGTTTCGTACTAGTGTATGCAATACTTAACCATTACTCCAAGGCTTCAAAGATTATATGCATCTTCTGTAACTGCATCTCATATGAGACGACATAATGTGAGTCAGAGGAAGAGGGTATGTTGACACATCTGACTGATGGAGAAGCATGGAAGCATTTCGATAAAACTTATGCCAATTTTGCAGCAGAGAGTCGTAATGTCAGACTTAGATTATGTACAGATGGTTTTTCACCATTTTCTCAATTTGGTGCTAAATCTTCATTAAGGCCCATTATCATTACACATTATAATTTACCTTCATGGATGTGTATGAAAAGGCAATATATGTTTCTTACTGTTGTTGTTCCTAGCCCCGACAATCCGACACAAGGAATTGATGTCTATTTACAACAGCTGATTGAAGAATTAAAAACATTGTGGAACGAAGGAGAAGAAACATACGATGTTTCAAAGACGATTTTTTTTGTATTTTTGCTTCTTTGTTGTGAACTGTAAGTGATTTTCGTACCTATGCAATGCTTTCAGGATGGAGTATTGTTGGTCGTCTAGTATGTCCATATTGCATGGAAGAAACACGAGCACTTTCTTAACCTCATGATAAGAAAATTTCGTGGTTTGACTGTCATCGATGTTTTCTCCATGTAAATCATCCTTTTAGAGGGGACAAGAAAAACTTTTCAACTAATAGAGTAGAAATCATACAACCACCAACGATATGCATAAGCGAAGACATATACGATCTGGTTAAAGATTATCCAAAGATATATGAAACAAGAGTTCAAACAGAAATTGTAGGCAAATCGACTTTTCATAATTGATGAAAATAGTATATTTTTTGGGAGTTGCCATATTGAAAACATCTTCTGCTTCATCATAATATTGATATGATGCACAATGAGAAAAATGTATTTTTTAATGTCTTTAACATAATTTTGAATGTCAAAGGGAAGACTAAAAATGATTTGAAATCAAGATGCGATATAGAAGAATTATGCAAACGTCATGAGCTTCATATAAACCAAATGATAGTAAAAAAAACCAAAGCATGTTATGAATTATATAATAATCAAGTTAAAGTTGTGTTAAAATGGGTTGAAGGGTTAAGATTTTTAGGTGGGATTTCATCAAATCTTCGTAGATATGTTGACTTTAAAAATGGTAAATTGAACGGAATGAAAAGCCATGACTGTCACATAATGATGGAAAATTTATTTTTTTATTATGTTCAAAGTACTACTGTCGTTAAAACTTTGGAAAGTAGTAACAAAGCTTTGTATGTTTTACAAAGAGCTTTGTTCGACTACTTTAAAGGTGCAACCTTTATGTAATTTTGAAGTAGATATTCCTATATTGCTCTACAAATTAGAGAAAATATTTCCTTTAGATTTTTTTAATGTAATGGAGCATTTACCTGTTTACCTCCCATCTGAAGAAGGACTTCTAGGTCCTGTCCAATATGGATGGATGTATCCATTTCGGAGGTATACATAACATGTTACCTATTAATTTAATTGCATTTAAAATATGAAGTAATGTAAATTAATTTTGCATATACATCTGAATCATCTGAAGAAAAAAGTGAGACAAAAAGCACAAGTTGAAGGTTAAGAAGAAGCTTCGTTCTTACTCTCGCTCTACCTATTTTAGTGATCAAGTGAATATATCATTTGAAAATGTTTCTCATAATGACGAAGGCGATGAACATCCGATAGTGATCATGTGAATTTATATTCTTCTAAATTGTGCTGAGTATGCATATTTGTTAGGTAATCTGAAATATCAGTTAGTGTTTTATTCATTTCTATAGTGCTTGCGTGTGAATAATCTAATGTAATATTTAATTTATATATATACTGTTTATGAACGTGAACATAAGAACGGAGATCTCAGTAAAGAATTTTCTGATTGGTTTTCAAATTACGTTTACAAACCCAGAAATTATGTTGCTGATGAAGGGTTGAAACATCTTGCAATGGGACCAAAAAGAGTGGTCAAGACATATCCAACATGTTTTGTGAATGGATATAAATTTTAACATCAAAGAATACAGTGTTGAAAATTTAATGAATAATACATGTGTATTCGTTAAATGCAGTGATGATCCAGAAAATCACACAAATGATTTTTATGGCATTTTAACACAAAATTTTCAACTGACATATTTCTCATGGCCGGCGGAGGAGGTGTTTCTATTTAAATGCAATTGGTTTACAATGTTCTAGGTTATGGGATTAATGTGCACAAGGATTATTTTCTGATTAAAATAAAGCATATATCACACTATCACAAGTATGATCGTTTTAAACCATCCAAACAAGTATTTCAAGTTTATTATGCTCCTCATCCCTCTCTAAAAAGAGATAAAAAAGATTGGTCGACATTTTTTTAAAAAAAAGGCCAAATTTACTTTCAGTGGAAAGAATATTCCAAACGAAGAAGCTTATCAGGAAGATCTTGAGCAAAACAATGAAATAATAATTGAAGACAATCATATAGATTTTGGACCTCTGAACGATGAACCAAACGTTTTGGTAGAAGCATTCGAGAGTACGAAGGAAAATATCGTAGAATATGGGATCGATTTTGAATTAGAAGATGATGATGACTGATGTAGATGATGACTATTATCTTCCTAGTTATAACTTATAATGTAATTATGCAGTATATGACGTATATTTTGGAATTCATGTCTGTTGAATTCTTCAATATTACCAGCTTATCTTTATTTACATATTTTATGTCATATGCACATTTTCCTATTTATTCATGTTAAAACTGCAATGTAATATGTTTCTCCTTAGAATATGAGACCCAATCTAATATAGATATATCCAATTTCATTTCCTTTTACGTCATTTTTTTAGCAAGTTATATCGTATGTTCAGTTAACTGTAAAATATATTTCAATATCATGTTATTGTTCTTTTTTAAAATAATTTGTCAGGCATATACATATGTCATCGAGAGGGAGGAGTTCTTCTTATTCTTTAAGCGATGGTTGTGGTCCATCGCAGCAATCACAATGTCATGTCTCTTACTTAGTGCCTAGATCCGAGGGGTAAAAAATAACCTTATTTAGACTGTTACAATACACTTATGTATATCATATTTAACATAAGGGTTTCGACCTACAACCTTCAAAGGTTGTTCTAGATGTTTCGAAAGCAGCGTACAGGGCTAGGATGTCGGCTTGTTGGCCGAAGTGGGATAAGATCCCACGTTACATCATATAGTGCATTTGGCAGGATATCCTTGTAAGTACATTGTTTTAAATAATTTTCTATTTTAGTTTTTTTATCGCCGATATACTATACATATTTTACTTCTTAATGTTTGTTTACCATGAAATACAGGCCGAACTGGATATACAGACCCATAAGTTACAGTTGGCCCAACTCTGTTAGATGCAAAAGATGAGAAAGAATTATAAGGGTAGAATATCATTAATAAAGAAAAAAAGGGAAAAGCCTAGCTGGAAGGGTGTGCTATATGGGAAGGATTTACCAGATATTGGGATACTATTGAGGAAAAGGTAGATGTACTATTTATTTTTTAAAATATTAAAAGTATTTGATTAATAGATAATGTATCAAATTTTGAATGTACAAGCAGAGTATGAAAGAAACTCTACAAATAGGAATATAAATCCAGTCATTCATCGAGGAGGATCTAAATCATTTCAGCAGTATTGGTAGGAGTTGGTAAATTTTATTAATGTGAATTACAAAAATTTAATATGCTATATAATTTTGAATGTATAATAATTGTAGGTAATAATCAAATTGAGGAGGTTGACGGCTTGTGTAACAACCCGTAATTTCTGAACCAATTTAAAAAATTTATTTTAGCAATTTTAATGGATTTTGAATATTTAATATAATAACGACGAAAAATTTATTTAAATCGAAGTTAGAACAAAAAAATTAATTTAATTATAAAAGGAGTTTAAAATGGCGTGGTAGTTCGAAAATTCAATTTCAAATTTCAATTGACTATATAGAATTCAAAAAAAATCGGATTACAGTAAAAGTAGAAATATTTAAATTTGATTAATTATATCTTTCTAACGAATGTGAAAAATCCAGATTTCATAATATAAATTGAAAGTTATGTCCAGTTTAAAATTTGAAATAGACGCTATGGAATTTTATATAATATATAGCCATTAAAAATAGCCATTCTGCGAACGACCTCCGTTTCCGACGAAACCACTTTTGTTGGATCCAGAATGACAAATTATTACTAGATTCCAATTTTCATAATTTTTGGAATCAATATGTGAGCGTGGCAAATGAAAATGTGTTTTGTCCATTTCAGTCAAATTGGATCGACCAGAAAATGACCATTTTTCAGATGGTCTCCAAATTCGACGAAATTAGTTTTATTAGGATCGTATCGTCAAAAAAAGCTAGAAATAATTTTTATGAAATTTTTAGAGCTAGTATGTGGCCGTGAGAAATTAATTGTGAAACGGTTAGCCATATAAGGGCAAGAACAGGGCTTTTTGAGCAAACGGACTCAAAATTCGACGAAACCAGTTTTATTGGAACTGTATCGTCAAGATATAGCAGCATATCAATTTTCATTGCCAACGGAGTTCATATGTGACCATGGCATCAATAACTGTCGAGTAAAGAGAGCGTGAAATAAAGAATTAATAATAAAGCTAGAAAATTAATAATAAAATAATATATCTTAATCCACGGCTATATAATATCTTTTCCCCCTTCCCAAACCCTCATTATTCTTCTTCCTCAAAAATTGACAACAGCCATCTCTCTCCTTTTCTCTCAAAATTTTGCAAATAAGCCCCTGGAAACAAAATAATTTATATCTCTCAATCCATACACAATTAACCCAAATCGTTTCTGGGTATTGTAGATCAAGATGATCTCTACCTACCAAAAAAATTCCACAGTCTATCGTTGCACGGATTCGCCGGAATCGACAGTCAAAGTCAGAAAACTGATTTCGGTTTTGGCCATTTTCTGATCAATCCTTGAAGAATTAGGCGATGGCCCAGTTGAAGAAATTGTAGAGGAGAGGAAGGGCTATGACATTGTCTTTGGTTGTTCGATCTGAAAGTGCTTGTGGTGGCCGGAAAACTGAGATGATCGGAGGTGTACAATTTCCGAAAGCTGGAAACAAAGATCGCCAAACTCCGGCGATAAGGTGGCGTTCCAGGTGATGGTGGCCGAGGGGAAAATGTCCGAGCTGACGTGTCGCATCGAACTGGTGGGGTCCACGATCGTGGAAGTAGCTGGGCGGCGGAATTCTGGCGCAAGGTCAGTTTGGGGGTTTCCGCGATTTCTGGCGAACGGAGGCGAACTGGACGGCGGCCTTCAGGTGACGGCGCGTGGCGGAGCCACATAGACGATGGTGGTGGTGGCCGACGGTATAGGGGGTTGTGGCCGACGGTATAGGGGGCTGTGGCAGCGGCGATCGGTGGTCAAAGGGGTGGAGCTCGGGTTTGACCCGATTTGGGGTGATATTTAATTAATTAATTAATTTATTCAAACTTCGTAATTGTATAACTCTCTCGCATGAACTCAGAATCTGACGATTTCAGATCCGCCGCGATCGTGGCGACAAGACCTTCGCGTGAGCACCAATTTCGTCTAATTTGGAGCAAGTTGAAATTTTGGGTAAAATCCACAATTTAATTAATTATTTAATTATTTTAAACTTCGTAAATTAATATCTTTTTGCTACGAACTCGAAATCGTGCAAAATAGGATTTGCTGCGATTATTGAGTCGAGAGTTTCGCGTGGACATCAATTTTGGTGCAAGTTGGATTTTGGACCAAAATCGGACTCGAACTGTCAATTAAAGACGAACGGAATAGAAATAAAGGTGAGAACTCTTTCGCACTCGATCTTTTAAACAGTTATTTATTTCTATACCTAAAGTGTAATATATTGTTTGTGAATGAAATAATTATCTGTTGATTATATCTATTTTCCATATAACTAAAATTATATGGTAATTGATTAGGTCTCATTCCAATTTAGAAATATACGACTGTTTTAAAATAAAAAGTTATTCTTTTTATTTTATGTAGGAATATAAAAATTGTCAGAATTTGTTTTACAATAAAAATTATCTTTTTATTGTTATGAAAGAACATATGAATTCTTAAAAATATGTTTTAGAATAAAATTTATTCTTTTATTCATATTTAGAAACATGAATTTGACAGTAAACATGAAAAATGATTTACAATTTTTTTTAATCTTTTTATTGTTATATAAAGAACATTGTTATTGTAAATTATATAAAGAACATTGTTATTGTAAATTATATAATGAATATTTTTGTTGAAAAAGAATTTTTTTGTTGTAAAAGAACATTTTTGATGTAAAAGGACATTTTTATTTATAAAGATTACATTTTTAGTGAAGCTTGTTTTCAATAAAAAGATTAAACATTAAAAATTACATTATTATTGTTAGTTGGTTTCATTTAGAAGAAACATATTTTAAAATAAAAGACTTGACAATGAAAAATATGTTTTCATTGTATGTTTGTTACGTTAAAAAGAATTATATATAAAAAATAAGAAGCTGAGTTAAGTAGCACCCGCCATTTTAACCCGAACGGGTTTATCGATCGATTTTATTCATTTTAAAATGAATATCGAAAAGAAGTGATTTCAAAAGATAATATTTTGAAAATATTATCATTTTAATATGATGAAGATATAGAATATTCAATTTTTATTTGAAACTGAAAATGAAGTTGGAATCCTTTTGAAATGAAATTATAAATATTTTATAAATATGTTTTAATGTAAATCGACGAAATATATATAATATATATTATATATATATAATGGCCAGAATAGAACGCGCCGCGCACCTACTGTTCGCGAATTTCGACCTTTATCTTCAAATGGACGTTACGGGAGCTCCGACTGTCGGATTCTCCTAATACCAGAACCGTTGGGTTCGTATCGAAAAGAGTTTTCCAATGAATATATAAGATTTGAAATCTAATGGTTAGATTTGGAGATATGTCCAAATCAATTTTAGAAAAGGTCGCTATGGATGCAGTTCGGTGGCCGTTGTTTGGAAACCGACTGAACGGGCGATAATAAAATTATTTAAAATATGGAAAAATTATGTAAAATCATAATAAATGGTTTGGAAAGATTTTTGATGAAAATTCCAATTTTATAAAGATAATAATATATTTTTATCAAAATGAGCTGTTTAATGAACTAGTTATTAACTAGAATAATAATTTAATTATTTTAGAAATAAATTGGACTTTGAAAATCGTTTTTTAAGATAATCAGAATTTTTCCATTATTTATTTATATATATTGGAATGTATTGGAATGGAAATTATCTTCGGGATACTTCGATATTGGGTTCCGTTATTATACGAATATTGTGAGGAATTTGGAAGATATATATATATATATATATATATCGTTATTCCCGATACGATATTGGTTGGTTTCAGAATTTGATATTGAATATAAGCCGAATTAATTTCTATTCGGAACCTTATATTTAATATCAAATGGGATTTTGGGTTTGTCGTGGACGATGTCTTTAATAACACTGTTCTTAAACCCAATTTATAAAAGAATAAATCTTTTATTTAAGGTTTAGGAAATTTTTACCAATTAATTAGTATTTAACTGGAATTGGATAACAGAATTGGATTTTTGGGTTTATCGTTAATGGTGTTTTAAATAACACTTGTTCTTAACCCAATTAACAACGAAGAAATAATTTGAAATTTATAAATCTTTTTTTAGGATTTAATGGGAATTTTCCAAAATAAAGTTTTCCAATTTAATATATTAAATTGGAATTGAATGGAATTCGATTTGGTAATAGTCGAGATGAGCTCATGTGAATGAAGACCGATACTATATATGGAATTTAAAAGGCATTGTCGCTATTCCATTTATATTATTAGTTTGATATGGGAATTTATATCGATTATACACCGTTATGATTTCTATGAAGATTCCATAGTTAATGGAAGAAGATTTGGGTTCATCATGAACAATGTTTTTAAAAGACATTAGTTCTTTAACCCAATTAAAGATAAGGTTAAATTCTTAAGCTTGAATAATCCGTAAGTAATGATTTTTGAGATTAAAAAGGATAAATTTAAAAGAATTTATCTTTGATAAAGTTAATGGGAACTTTTCCCTAAAAATGTGAATATCTTATTAAAAGGGTAGTCTGAACTGGAATGAGGTGTAGGATGTGTTTTATAGCACTTGCTTATAAAGTATGCCAGTTATTCGGAAAGACCGGGTTTAACCCATTCTGAATAATTGATATGACGATTAACAGTCGAAGAGATTGAAGATGGCGCAAGACCGATGATCTTCACATCGAATGGATGAGTTGCTACTGATGCCAATGATTGGAGTAGCTACCTTGAAGGGGCTACAGTGGTAGCCGTCCGGACGTACTTGTTGATTGTTCGGATATGCGAGGGCCTCTCTTCCGTATTGGATATACGGGATGAGGAATAAGGTGCCTCTGGTTTCGTTCAGACCCAGAACGGACTTGTAAATGGATGGTATGTCTTACGTTGTATTCCTTTATGTCGTATTCGTTGATCTCTGCTAAATATATATATATATCTGTTGGTGGCGGAGAATTTATTCTCTTGCTTAACGCGCTTGTCTAAGACGTATGTGCTTAGTGGTTATATATTGGCAGAAATCAATGGTATGGTATGGATTGACAATGTGGCATGCTAAGATGCATGGATCAAGGCTTTTGTTGAAAAGCAAAGCCTTGTGGATGATGATCAAAACACAACTTTAATTAGCACAGCTTTGTGTACAACGTTACTTCGCGAGCCTCACACCCTGGTATGATGGGGAACGATTTGTTTGATTAGTAGGTTTGACCAATATACTTTATTTATATATAGATTTGGTCGGCCGAGTTGTGCTGGGTGTGGTCGCCCCCACCTGCAGATTGGGATAGGTCATTTTAGCCGACCGAACCCCATGAGGATAGAACATATTTATGCTCATCCAAAATGCATAGTATATGTATTACGGTGTTTTCTCTTGCCGAGACGTAAGCCGTGGAGATACAATCACGATAGATCTTTCGAATCTGCAGCCATCATGATGGAAACCCAATTTTCCAATACGAGCTTTACGGTTTTAGTTGTATACCTATATGGTGACCTAATATATTATGCCGCTTACATGATATATTATACCACACCTAGGATTGGTACATTTATATTCGAAATTGATTTCTACACTGTGCACTTGTAGTAATATTGAAAGAAAAATTTCACGTATTAAGCATTTTTTTACTATTATAAGGTAAAACTCTACTCTTCGGCTTGCGTTGCATGGGACTTGAGTCTTATAATGGTTTCATTTTTCTAAAGAGCATAGCGCTGTTTATTTTATGCACTGGTATTCTTGGGGTTAAACCCATTCTGTGTAATATGGCGTGGTCCCTTGATTTACCTAACTTTAAAATCAAATTAATAATTGTTTTGAGTTCTCATACCAGTCCCATGACTGACCTGGAGTTTATTGTTTTAACCTAAACTGTGGGTGCCCATAATTTCCACATGGGCAGCTAGTAGTTTTGGTTTTGTAGATATTATGTTCACAGGATCCTGGTCTACAGCTGAAGCGATATTCGGAAAGCTCTGTGTCCGTGTAATTCTTTCAGTTGTATTTTGTATTATTTTTCCGCTTCTATTTAAATGTATTTAGATCTCTGATATTATCTCCTGTTTTATAATTATTCATACTCTAGAATATTCTTGTACTCTAATGTAAATTGTTGTAATAAGCATTGAAATTTTCTTCTGTTTGTGTTCTGGTTTGTCGTGTTCTCAAAGCAATCCAGGCTTTCCTTTACTGGGAAGTTTGGGTCATCACATTTGGTATCAGAGCTTTGGTTTACAGAGCTCGAGAACAAGACACATTAGAGCCGAACGAAAGAATTCATCAGAGATTGGATTAGTAATATCCAATAAGAATGACTCGTTAGAGATGGGATTAGTAGTATCCTAGAATGAGTCCGAAGAGTGTTATTTAAAAATAAAAATAAAAATGAAAACCAACTTTGGTTTAAAAATTTAAAACCATATTATACATATTTGAATATTTACTTTATATTGATATGGACAATCGACTATATAGAGATTTGCATATACGCCTGGCTAGCATATGTACGAAGTCTCAAATATACTGGGTAGATATAGAATCACAATCTAGTCACCAGGAGATGTTCTAATAGTGGTTCGAAACATCATCAGAATTTATGTTCGAGTATTCGAAAGTGGGATATCTATATATTTCCATTGACTAGTGTGAGAACTAAAACGAGATAGGGTTTATTGCTGTGATTTGCACTGAAATATGATTTTTATGTATACATAGAAGTTATATATATATTTGAAAAGTTAATCACCTAATTGATTGTTGGCTGTGATGTTTGATAATTAGTTTAACTAATTAAAATACTGGAATGATAATTAATTTAACCAATATATAAAAGAATTATAAATTTAGCGAAATCGAATTTAATATTGAACTGAATTGAAAATTGATTAGAATTAAAAGTTGAATTGGTTAGTTAAACAACTTTCAACTCCGTTCCTTTTCGAGGACGAAAAGATTTTAAGTGGGGAAGATTGTAACAACCCGCAATTTCTGAACCAATTTAAAATTTTTATTTTAGCAATTTTAATGGATTTTGAATATTTAAAATAATTTATTTTAAATAATAACAACGAAAAATTTATTTAAATGGAAGTTAGAACGAATTTTTTTTAATTTAATTATAAAAGGAGTTTAAAATGGCGCGGTAGTTCGAAAATTCAATTTCCAATTTCAATTAACTGTACAGGATTCAAAATAAATCGGATTTTAGTAAAACCAGAAATATTTAAATCTGTTTAATTATATCTTTTTAACGAATGTGAAAAATACAGATTTCATAATATAGATTGAAAGTTATGTCCACTTTAAAATTTAAAATAGTCGCTATGGAATTTTATTTAATATATAGCCATTAAAAATAGCCATTTTGCAAACGACCTCCTTTTCCTATGAAACCTCTTTTGTTGGATCCGGAATGTCAAATTATTACTAGATTCCAATTTTCATAATTTTTGGAATCAATATGTGAGCGTGGCAAAAGAAAACGTGTTTTGTCCATTTCAATCAAATTGGATCGACCAGAAAATGACCATTTTTCAAACGGCCTCCAAATTTGACGAAATTAGTTTTGTTAGGACCGTATCGTCAAAACAAAGCTATAAATAATTTTTCTGAAATTTTTAGAGCTAGTAAGTGGCCGTGAGAAATTAATTGTGAAACGATCAACCATATAAGGACCAGAAAAGGGCTTTTTGAGCAAACGGACTCAGAATTCGACGAAACTAGTTTTGTTGGAACCGTATCATCAAGATATAGCAGCATGTCAATTTTCATCGCCAACGGAGTTCATATGTGACCATGGCATCAATAACTGTCGAATAAAGAGAGCGTGAAATAAAGAATTAATAATAAAGCTAGAAAATTAACAATAAAATAAAATATCTTAACCAACGGCTATATAATATCTTTTCCCCCTTCCCAAACCCTCATTAGTTTTCTTCCTCAAAAATTGACAGCAGCCATCTCTCTCTTTTTCTCTCAAAATTTTGCAAATAAGCCCCTGGAAACAAAATAATTTATATCTCTCAATCCATACACAATTACCCAAACCGTTTCTAGGTATTGTAGATCAAGATGATCTATACCTACCACAAAAATTCCACAGTCTATCATCGCACGGATTCGCCGGAATCGACAGTCAAAGTCAAAAAACTGATTTCGGTTTTGGCTATTTTCTGATCAATCCGTGAAGAATTAGGCGATGGGCCAGTTAAAGAAATTGTAAAGGAGAGGAATGGCTATGACTTTGTCTTTGTTGTTCGATCTGAAAGTGCTTGTGGTGGCCGGAAAACTGAGATGATCGGAGGTGTACTATTTTCGAAAGCTGGAAACAAAGATCGCCAAACTCCGGCGACAAGGTGGCGTTTCAGGTGATGGTGGCTGAGGGGAAAATGTCTGAGCTGACGTGGCGCTTCGAATTGGTGGGGTCCACGATCATGGAAGTGGCTGGGGCGGTGGAATTCTGGCGCTAGGTCGATTTGGGGGTTTCCGCGATTTCTAGCGAACGGAGGTGAACTGGACGGCGGCCTTCAGGGTGGTGGCGCTTGGCTGAGCCACGGAGAAGATGGTAGTGGTGGCCGACGGTTTAGGGGGCTGTGGCGGCGGCGATCGGTGGTCAAAGGGGTGGAGCTCGGGTTTGTCCCGATTTGGGGTGAAATTTATTTAATTTGATTAATTAATTCAAACTTCGCAATTGTATAACTCTCTCATACGAATTCAGAATCTGACGATTTTTGATCCGCCGCGATTGTGGCGATAAGACCTTCGTGTGAGCACCAATTTCGTCCAATTTGTAGCAAGTTGAAATTTTGGGTAAAATCCACAATTTAATTAATTAATTAATTATTTTAAACTTCGTAAATTAATATACTTTTGCTACGAACTCAAAATCGCACAAAACAGGATTTGCTGCGATTATTGAGTCGAGAGCTTCACGTGGACATCAATTTTGTCAAATTTGAAGCAAGTTGGAATTTGGACCAAAATCGGACTCGAACTGTCAATTAAAGTCGAACAAAATAGAAATAATGGTGAGAACTCTTTCACACTCGATCTTTTAAACAATTATTTATTTCTATAACTGAAGTGTAATAAATTGTTTGTGAATGAAATAATTATTTGTTGATTATATCTATTGCCTGGATGATGTGTTGTGTTGTTATGACTGAGATTTGAAGAAAATAATGTTAATGTATTTATGATTATTTAAATAAAATATTACACTGCCATTTACAAGTTAATTGACTTGTTGATGTGATTGGGACGATAATTTTCACACATCGCCCATGTGCATAAATAATAATAATATATTAGGTAATTATTTGTTGGTTAAAACACCACATGGGTCTTGGGATGATATTCCGATCACACACCTCCCTTGTGATTAGCTGTAAAATGCACTCTGGTTGTTAATTGGATGCGTAATGAACATTTATCGTTATTTCAGAATTCATGCGATGTATGAAATCCATATAACTAATATTATATGTTAATTGATTGGGTCTCATTCCAATTCAGAAATAAACGACTATTTTAAATTAAAAAGTTATTCTTTTTATTTTATGTAGGAATATAAAAATTGTCAGAATTTGTTTTACAATAAAAATTATGTTTTTATTGTTATGAAAGAACATATGAATTATTAAAAATATGTTTTAGAATAAAATTTATTCTTTTATTCATATTTAGAAACATGAATTTGACAATAAACATGAAAAATGATTTACAATAATTTTTTTTTATCTTTTTATTGTTATATAAAGAACATTGTTATTGTAGATTATACAAAGAACATTGTTATTGTAAATTATACAAAGAACATTGTTATTGTAAATTATATAAAGAACATTGTTATTGTAAATTATATAAAGAATATTTTTGTTGTAAAAGAATATTTTTGTTGTAAAAGAACATTTTTGATGTAAAGGGACATTTTTATTTATAAAGATTACATTTTGGTGAAGTTTGTTTTCAATAAAAAGATTAAACATTAAAAATTACATTTTTATTGTTAGTTGGTTTCATTTAAAAGAAACCTATTTTAAAATAAAAGACTTGACAATGAAAATTATGTTTTCGTTGTATGTTTGTTACGATTAAAAGAATTATATAAAAAAAAGAAGCCGAGTTAAGTAGCACCCGCCATTTTAACCCGAACGGGTTTATCGATCGATTTTATTCATTTTAAAATGAATATCGAAAAGAAGTGATTTCAAAAGATGATATTTTGAAAATATTATCATTTTAATATGATGAAGATATTGAATATTCAATTTTTATTTGAAATTGAAAATGAAGTTGGAATCGTTTTGAAATGAAATTATAAATATTTTATAAATACGTTTTAATTGAAATCGACGAAATATATATAATATATACATAATGGCCTGGATAGAACGCGCCGTGCAGCGACCGTTCGCGAATTTTGACCATTATCTTCAAATGGACGTTACGGGAGATCCGACCGTCGGATTCTCCTAAAACCCGAACCGTTGGGTTCGTATCGAAAAGAGCTTTCCAATGGATACAAAAGATTTGAAATTTAATGTTAGATTTGGATATATGTCCAAATCAATTTCAGAAAAGGTCGCTATGGATGCAGTTCGGTGGCCGTTGTTTGGAAACCGACTGTACGGGCGATAATAAATTTATTAAAATTATGAAAAGAATTATGTAAAATCATAATAAATGGTTTGGAAATATTTTTGATGAAAATTTTCAATTTTATAAAGATAAAAATATATTTTTATCAAAATGAACTGTTTAATGAACTAGTTATTAACTAGAATAATAATTTAATTGTTTTAGAAATAAATTGGACTTTGAAAATGGTGTTTTAAGATAACCAGAATTTTTCTAATATTTATTTATATATATTGGAATGGATTTGAATGGAAATTGTCTTCGGGATACTTTGATATTGGATTATGTTATTATACGAATATTGTAAGGAATTTGGAAGATATATATATATATATATATATATATATATATATATATTATTCACGATACGATATTTGTTGGTTTCAGAATTTGATATTGAATATGAGCCTATATAATTTCTATTTAGAACCTTATATTTAATATCAAATGGGATTTTGGGTTTGTCGTGGACGTTGTCTTTAATAGCACTGTTCTTAAATCCAATTTATAAAAGAATAAATCTTTTATTTAAGATTTAGGAATTTTTTACCAATTAATTAATATTTAATTGGAATTGGATAAAAGAATTGGATTTTTGGGTTATCGTTAACGGTGTTTTAAATAACACTTGTTCTTTAATCCAATTAACAGTGAAGAAATAATTTCTAATTTATAAATCTTTTATTAGGATTTAATGGGAATTTTTCGAAATAAAGTTTTCCAATTTAATATATTAAATTGGAATTGAATGGAATTCGATTTGGTAATAATCGAGATGAGCTCCTGTGAATGAAGACCGATACTATATATGGAATTTAAAAGGCATTGCCGCTATTCCATTGATATTATTAGTTTGATATGGGAATTTATATCGATTATACACCGTTATGATTTCTATGAAGATTCCATAGTTAATGGAAGAAGATTTGGGTTCATCATGAACAATGTTTTTAAAAGACATTAGTTCTTTAACCCAGTTAAAGATAAGGTTAAATTCTTAAGCTTGAATAATCCGTAAGTAATGATTTTTGAGATTGAAAAGGATAAATTTAAAAGAATTTATCTTTGATAAAATTAATGGCAACTTCTCCCTAAAACTGTGAATATCTTATTAAAAGGATAATCTGAATTGGAATGAGGCGTAGATGTGTTTTATAACACTTGATCATAAAGTACGCCAGTTATTCGGAAAGACCGGGTTTAACCTATTCTGAATAATTGATACGACGATTAAAAGTCGAAGAGGTTGAAGACGGCGCAAGACCGACGTTCTTCACATCGAATGGATGAGTTGCTACTGATGCCCATGATTGGAGTAGCTACCTTGAAGGGGCTATAGTGGTAGTCGTCCGGACGTACTTGTTGATTGTTCAGATATGCGAGGGCCTCTCTTCCGTATTGGACATACGGGACGAGGAATAAGGTGCCTCCGGTTTCGTTCATACCTAGAACAGACTTGTAAATGGATGGTATGTCTGACGTTGTATTCCTTTATGCTGTATTCTTTGATTTCTGCTACATACATATACATATATATATATATATATATATCTGTTGGTGGCGGATAATTTATTCTCTTGCTTAACACCCTTCTCTGAGACGTATGTGCTCAAAGGTTATATATATTGGCAGAAATCAATGGTATGGTATGGATTAACAATGTCGCATGCTAAGATGCATGGATCAAGGCTATTGTTGAAAAGCAGAGCCTTGTGGATGAAGATCAAAGCACAACTTTAATTAGCACAACTTTGTGTACAATGTTACTTCGTGAGCCTCACACCCCGGTATGATGGTGAACGATTTGTTTGATTAGTAGGCTTGACCAATATACTTTATTTATATATGGATTTGGTCGGCCGAGTTGTGCTGGGTGTGGTCGCTCCACACCTCGAGATTAGGATAGGTCATTTCAGCCGACCGAATGCCATGAGGATAGAACATATTGATGCTCATCCAAAGTGCGTAGTATATGTATTACAGTGTTTTCTCTTGCCGAGATGTAAGCCGTGGAGATACATTCGCGATAGATCTTTCGAATCTGCAGCCATCATAATGGAAACACAATTTTTGAATACGAGCTTTACGATTTTAGTTGTATACCTATATGGTGACTTAATATACTATGTCGCTTACATGATATATTATGCCACCTAGGATTGATATAATTATGTTCGAAATTGATTTCTACATTGTGCACTTATAGTAATATTGAATGAGAAATTTCATGTGTTAAGCATTTTTTACCATTATAAGGTAAAACTCTACCCTTCGGCTTGCGTTGCATGGGACTTGAGTCTTATAATGGTTTCATTTTTCTAAAGAGCATTGCGTTATTTATTCTATGCACTGGTATTCTTGGGGTTAAACCCGTTCCGTGTAATACGGCGTGGTCCCTTGATTTACCTAACTTTAAAATCAAATTAATAACTGTTTTGAGTTCTCATACTAGTCCCATGACTAACCTGGAGTTTATTTTTTTAACCTAAACTTTGGTTGCCCATAATTTCCATAAGGACAGCTAGTAGTTTTGGTTTTGCAGATATTATGTTTACAGGATCGTGGTCTATAGCTGAAGCGATATTCGGAAAGCTCTGTGTCTTTGTATTTCTTTCAGTTGTATTTTGTATTATTTTTCCACTGCTATTTAAATGTATTTAGATCTCTGATATTTTCTCCTGTTGTATAATTATTCATACTTTAGAATATTCTTGTACTCTGATGTAAATTGTTGTAATAAGCAATGAAATGTTCTTTTGTTTGTGTTCTGAATTTGTCGTGTTCTCAAAGCAATCCGGGCTTTCCTTTACTGGGAAGTTTAGGTCGTCACAGCTTGGGTCCAGTCTCATATATAGACGTGTTCATTCATACGCATGACATCGAGCATGTTAATCTAGATGGGACCGTCTCATATACGTGGAACGATAAGAATCTAAGAAGAGCCATGTAAGAATATTTCATTTTATGTAGTGGTATTTGTAATAATTGTTAAATTATAATGAAATAAGATATCATGATATTTTATCTACATTCTTATTTGGTCATGGTGGCAAAGTTTATGGTGGAGTGCCAACAGCTTCTATCTGATACGGAGCAAGAGCAACTCACAACAGATGAGGAGGACATTGTAACAACCCGGAAAATCAGAACCAATTTAAAATTTTTATTTCGGCTATTTTAATGAATTTTGAATATTTAAAAGGATTTATTTTAAATAATAACGATTAGAAATTTAATCGGAATAGAATTAGAACGTATAACTTTATTTAAATCGCGTTAGAATATAAATATTTATTTTAATTATAAAAGGAATTGAAAATGGCGAGGTAGTTTGAAAATTCGATTTCAAATTTCAAATGAATGTGCAGGAATCAAAATAAACTGGATTTTAGTGAAACTAGAAATATTTAAATCTGTTTGAAAATATCTTTCCAACGAATCTGGAAAATTGAAATTTCATAGCGGGAATAAAAAGTTATGTTCAGTTGAATATTTAGAATAGTCGCTATGGAATAAATAAAGCCCTTAAAAATAGCCGTTTTTCAAACGACCTCCATTTTCGACGAAACCACTTTGTTGGATTCGGGATGTCGAGTTATGGCTAGGTTCCAATTTTCATAATTTTTGAAATTAATATGTGAGCGTGGCAAAAGAAAACGTGTTTTGTCAATTTCAGTCAAATTGGATCGACCAGAAAATGGCCATTTTTCAAACGGTCTCCAAATTATACGAAATTAGTTTTGTTATGACTATATCATCAAAATATAGCTAGATTTATTTTTCTGGAATTTTTGGAGTCAGTATGTGGCCCCGGTAAATTAAAATGTACGTTCAAATGTAGTTTATATAGATTTATGTTTTGATAAAAACTGATCGAAATAGTCGAATTGGCTTATGAAACATATCCCATTGTGTCCATAATGGGAGGATTTAGTTAGGGGCGACAGTCGTTAGAGTTCATTTGGTGTTCGGTGCCATTTCAAAGTAATTGAAAAATTAAAATATTATTTTATATTATAATATATATCTATAAATAATAATTTCCTAACCCTAGAGCTCCACAATGTAAGCCACTGCCCCAAGAGATAAACGATCAGAATTCTCCAAAATAAATCCCCCTTTTTCTCTAAATCGTTTAATCCATTCATGAAATTTTCAAAGACAAAAACGTAGAGGGTAAAGAGATCTTGAAGATCAACAGTGATGATCAACTTTCATCACCTGGATTGAACGAATGGGCAGCTCAAAGCCGCGAGTTTGCATGGAGATTTTAGGAACATTGAGGGGCGCGAGTTCACGTGGAAGGGGTGGCGCACGTGCGGCTTGGAGGGGGCTTCGAGGAGGCGTCGACGGATCTGGGTCCGATTATGGGTGAAGGTGGCGGTTGCGTGCCCTACGGGGTGAGGTTGGGTTCAATTGTCTGTAGCGTATCGGGGTAGAAGAAAGGGGATTAACGTGAAATGGTGATTATCCCTAATTGAATTATTAATTAATGTATATATTGTTTTTAATTTATGTAAAACTTCAAATATATATAACTTATTCATTTAAACTCAGAATTGCGTGAAACCAAGTGCAATGGAATCGTAGAATCGAATACAACGCCATGGAACTGACTATAGCATGATTCGATCTATCTGGGAATTTTGATTGGATTGAATGTGCAGTACAATTTAGTTAGAGATAATTGTTTATTAACGATTCCTGAACCTACCAAAGTGAGAACTTCTCACTATTATTTTTGTACAGTTATTTAAATTATTTTGTAACTGCACATATGAACTGCTCCCCGTCACAAACCATGGACGACTTGTTTGATTGTATTATGATGTAGAAATTGATTGTGATTGTCATATATTGATATTGCTGTATATAAAAATTATTTATATAAAATAAATATATAAATTATTGTGAAATGAAAATAAAATAAATATTCATTTACGAACCGGACAGTTTGTTTATGTACACTTATTTATCTGATATTGATTGGGATGATAAATTTTACACATCGCCCAACTGCACAAATAATAAACAGTATTTGTTATTTGAAAACCCTACACGGGTATTGGGATAATATTTGACATACACTGATCCCAATAATTAGTGGTATGTCAATCGATGGGTTGACAGACTGTATAAGCGTTATTTATTTATTTTAATGCTTATACAGTTGTAGAATGTACTCTGGATGTTGTATGAATTTTTAATGATTGTTCATCGTTATTATTGTATATATATGATGTTGAAATCCAAATAAATAAAATTATATGGTAATTGATTGAGTCTGATTCCAGTTTAGAATTAACGAATATTTTAAAATAATATTCAGTCAATATTGAAATTTGAAGCCGTGTTAAGTAGTTAAACGCCATTTTAACACGAACGGGAATTTTGTTGATTTTATTCATTTTACAATGAATATCGAAAGTGATTTCAAAAATCTAATATTTTGAAAATATTATCATTATAATATTGAAATGATATGGAAATTAAATTTTGATTTAAATTTGAAAAAAAAATCAAATTGAAATGGAATTGAAATCGATTTGAAATGAATTTAAAAGGAATTTATAAAAAGAATGTTCAATTTTGATTTGAATTTGAAAATAGAATTGAAGTCGTTTTAAAATGAATGTAAAACGAATTGAAATGGAATTGAAATCAATTTGAATTGAAAACGATTTGAAATGAATTTAAAACGAAATTAAATAGAAGATTCAAATTTGATTTGAATTTGAAATGAAATGGAAGTTGTTTAAAAAATGAATTTGAAACGAATTTAAAAGGAATATTCAAATTTTGATTTGAATTTGAAATGAAGTGGAAGTCGTTTTTAAAACAAATTTAAAACGATTTATAAAATTCATTTTAAATGGAAATCGACGAAATATATAATATATATATATATATATATATATATTATATATTATATATATATATATATATTATAATGGCCTGAATAGAACGCACCGCGCAGCGACCGTTCGCGAATTTCGACCATTGACTTCAAATTGACGTTATGGGAGATCTGACTGTCGGATTCTCCTAAAACCGGAACCATTGGGTTCGTATCGAAAAGAGCTTTCCAATGGATATAAGAGATTTGAAATCTAACGATTGGATTTGGAATTATGTCCAAATCTAATTTGGAAAAGGTCGCTGTAAGTGCAATTCGATGACTGTTTATGGAAATCGACTGAAAGGGCATTGATAAAATTATTAAAAATATCGATAATTTGTGTAAAATCATAATAAATGATTTGGAAAGAATTGGGATGAAAAATTCCATATTTGAAAAGATAAAAATATATTTTTATCGAAATGAACTAGTTATGAACTAGAATTATAATCCAATATTTTTAAATAAATAAATTGGATTTGAAATGGTTTTAAAAATAACCAGAATTTTCAATATACGAATTGGAATGGATTTGAATCGAAATTATCTTCGGAATATTTCGATATTGGATTCCATGATTATATGGATATTGTGGAGGAATTCGGAAGATATATATATCGTTATTCCAATACCATATTTGTTGATTTCATAATTTGATATTGAATATAAGCCGATATATTTTCTATTCAGTGCCTTGTATTTGATATCAAATTGGATTTTGGGTTTGTCGTGAACGGGGTCTTCATTAACACTGTTCTTAAACCCCCCGTGTGAAAAGAATAAATCTTTTAATTAAGATTTAATGTAGAAGTTTACCAATTAATTAATATTTAATTGGAATTGAATTGAATTTTTTTTTTGGGTTTATCGTGAACGGTGTTTTAAATAACACTTGTTCTTTAACCCGATTAACAACGGAAATGGGATTTTGGGTTTGTCGTGAATGGTATCTTTAAAAATACTGTTATTAAACCCAATGGAGTTAAGAAAATTAAAAACTAACTAGTGATTCACTAAGTTGAATGATTTCCTGGGTATTGATCTGATGTTGGTTTCGACCTTCAGGATTAATACTTAGGGAATTGTTCTCTTACTAAATTACGGTTAGAGACTGATGGAATAGAATGTGATTTTGGGTTTATCGTGAATTGTGTTTTAAATGACATTGGTTCTTTAACCCAGTTAAAGATAAGATTTATTTCTTAGCTTTGGATAATCATTAATATTGATTTTTGGGAAGATTAAAACTAAATGGAGTTTTAATGAATCTTTGATTAGATTGAAAAGTAAATGTGATAATTAAAATTATCAATTCAAGAAAATGATCGAAAATGGAGTACCACCAGTTTTACTCTAGGCGATAGTTAAATCTTTAATTAGATTTGAACGTGAAAAGGTAATTAATATTTACCGATAACACCGCGGTGTTAGATATGGAGCATTACCAGTTTTTCTCCATGGGATGAATAGGTTGGGATTGGGAAATAAAACAAATGATTACTTCGGTGTAGTTCGCTAATCCCGACTAGTTTGGAAAACTTTAATATGGTTCGATATCCAAAGGAAGATTAAAGAATAAATTTAAAGAACTTATCTTTGATAAAATTAATGGGAACCTTTCCCAAAGGAAAAGAACATTTGAATAAATGAATATTCTGGATTGGAATGAGGCGTATGATGTGTTGTTATAGCACTTGACTATAAGATACGCGAGTTATTCGAAAAGGCCGGGTTTAACTCATTCTGAATAACTGATACGACGAGAAGTCGAAGAGATTGAAGATCGTACAAGACCGACGATCTTCACATCGAATGGAAGGGTTACTACTGTTGCTCATGACGGGAGTAGCTACCTTGAAGGGTTTACTGTGGTAGCCGTTCGGACATACTTGTTGATTGTACGGATATCCGAGGGCCTCCCTCCTGTATTGGACATACGGGACGAGGAATAAGGTGCCTCCGGTTTCGTTCAGACCTAGAACGGACTTGCAAATGGATGGTGTGTCTGACATTGGATTTCATTCTGTGCTGATTGATCTCTATTAAATATACGTCTGCCTGGTGAAGGGGAATTTATTCCCTTACTTCACCCTTCTTTGAGACGTACGAGATCAGAGGCTCTATATGGATAGACATCAGTCGCATAGCATAAATTGCCTGTGTGGCATGCCTAAGTGGCAAATGATCAAGGCTTCTATTGAAAAGCAGAGTCTTGTGGTTGATGATCAAAGCACAACTTTAATATAGCATGACTTTGTGTTGCGTTAATTCGCGAGCCTCACACACCGGCATGGTGGTAAACTGATGGTTAAAACAGTATGCTTTTGAGATTAGGATAAAAACCTTAGTAGTGTCATGGATTCGGTCGACCGAGGTGAGGGATAGGGCACACCCTCCGATTCCCTAAAGGATAGATTTAGCGGTGTTTTCGCATGCTTGCGACGTAAGCCGCGGTAACTTGTTTCCTGGATAGTGCAGATGTGCATTACGGTGTTTTCGCATGTCTACGACGTAAACCGTGGTGAATTGCACTACGCGGTCGATCTTTCGAATCAGTAACCACCATGATGGAAATCCAACTTCCAAATACGACATTTTTCGGTTTTGATTGTAGAGCCTAATATGGATACATAGTGGGATGGGGCGCTCATGCCGTCTATGATTGATACATTTATATTTGAAGTTGATTTCTTCACTTATAGTAATAATAAAAGATTTGTTGTAAAATGTACCAAGCATATTTGGCTATTATAAGGTAAAACTCTATCCTACGGCTTGCGTTGCATTGTGTGATGGGACCTGGGTCTTATAATAGCTTCATTTTTCTTTATTTAGCATTGCGCTATTTGTTTTAGGCACTGGTATTATTGGGGGTAAACCCGTTCCGTGTTATACGGCGTGGTCCCTTGATTTACCTCATATTAAAGTAAAGTTTTAACTAACTGTTTTAGTTCTCACACCAGTCACATGACTGATCTGGAGTTTATTATTTTAACCTAAACTCTGGGTGCCCCTATTTTCCATACGGGCAGCTAGTAGTTGGGTTTTGCAGATATTATATTCACAGGATCCTGGTTTATAGCTGAAGCAATATTCGGAAAGCTTTGTATCCATATATTTGTTTCAGTTGTGTTTTGTATTAATTTTCTGCTGCGATGTCTTTAAATGTAATTTAAATCTCTGATATTTTTTTGATGTATAATATTTATTCATGCTCTGGAATATTCTTGTACTCTGATGTAATTGTTGTAATAAGCAATGAAATGTTCTTCAGTCTGTGTTCTGATTTGTCTTGTTCTCGAAGCAATCCGAGCTTTCCTTGATAGGGAAGTTTGGGTCGTCACAGACATTATGTTATAGTCAGTGATCGATACAGCAACGCGGAACATGCGTTATGGCTTTGGAAATCAAGTGGTAATCAATTTTTTCCTTGATTTAATTTTTAGTTTAGAAATAAAATAGCATTTACGAGTTATAGGTAATTAATATAATCACATATGATTAAAAGATTATTAAATAATTGTTACAAGCTAATACTCAGAGATGGAGCAGGCAGACCAGAGCTGATATTGACTTAGCAGAGATTCAGAAATTGAAGTCAAGAATGGTGCAACTTGAGGACTAGAATCGCTGCCAAGCCATTGAGATGACATTACTTCTGGCTCAACATATGACTGAGTTCATGCAGCAACATGGCTGCTTTCCATCTTCAACTGGCTCTATAGGTTTTGGAGATGATCATTGACACTGTGAGGTATATTTTTCTGTGTAGTGTATAACGTTGTGGTTGACTAGACTATGGGTTGGTGTTTTATATGTATTATCTAATGGTAGACTCTAACGATCGACTTAAATGGTAGACTCTAACGGTCGACTTAAATGGTAGACTTCGATGTATTTGTTTTTATTATTATTGTAGACTATATGGTATGTACAAATTTATGTATTGTATAATTACTGGTTTGAGTTTGTGATGAAACGTATGTTGATTTTGTGTTTTTGTTGATTTATTGTGTTAGAATTGGTTTATTTTGGTATTTTGTGATATATGGTATGTTGGGGTTATATATAGTTGATGAAAGAGTGGTTTGTGTGAGAAATGTTGTTGGAAGGCTAAATAGCAGCTATAATATAAATAATATGAAGATTTTCCGATGGTTTCCGATGTCTAGTGACGGCTTATTGGCCCATGTATCTGTAACTTTTTCCAACGGCTTGCGACAGCTCATGCCAGCCATCGGAAGCCGACTCTAGTCATCAAAAAAAGAAACGACAAGCTGTGTAAAGAGTCGTTGAAAACTCTCTTCCCCGATACCTTGGAACGCAACGGCTTCCGACGGCCGCCGATCGTCACCAACCGTTTTGAGCCGTCAGAAATAGAGTTTATTCTCGTAGTGGATCCTTGTCATGCTCACATCCAATCATCATGCAACACATATATACTTAATTCCATAACACATATCAATATCAGATAATTGCACAACACACATTACAACAAAGGCAGCTTTTTACAACATTTATTTTACAACATTTGTATGAAAAACATTTTAAAATCCTCTTTTACAACGTTTTCAGAAAAAAAACACAAAATACATTGTTTTAACAACCTTTCTGATAGAATACCATAAAATGTCTTTTTACAACATTTTCCCTGAAAACATTCTGAAAGGTTAACTTTTTGCGATCTTTATTGTGAATGTTGTCATAGTTACCTTTTAACAACAGGTTAAACAGATTGTAAAATTGTTGTTTTTACATCTATATATTAATTAACTACTTAAAAGTAGTTTTCCTTGTTTCTTTACATTACATTTGAATATATTTAGTATTGTTTAAAATATAATAATAATTATAACTAATAAATAATGTTTAAAACTTAAATAATTTATAGATGGTGGCTTATAATTAATGATTTATATAAAAAAAAAGGTATGTAACTATTTATAATTCACAACAAACGACTAGTATTAACTAGTTTATCATTATAAATTATTATATATAATCAATAATTAATTTTTATATTTAATAGTTTATTAGAATGAATAATTAGTACTTTATAGTTAATATTTATTAGTTAAATTGAATAATTAAGAATTTTAATTATATTGAATAACTACTGTTGAATAATTAATATTAAAAAAAAGTAATATAACTAATAATTAATGACAAGTGATTAAATAAGAAGTAAAAATTAATAATGAACGATTAATAACTAATAGAGTAAGGTAATATTTAGTAACTAATAAATAGTACGTAATGATTATTAACTAATAAATAAGAAGTAATATTTAGTAATTAATAATTATCATTAGATAATTAATGATTACTGTACATAATTAAAATCAATAAGTATTCCTTAATTATTAATAATTAATATACAACCTCTTGTATTGAATACTTAGTGACTAATAAGTGCATTTAATCTTAATTCATGCATATCCTAATACCATCATATTCAGCTAAAGGTGCATTTGCAACGAATAGTAAAAGGGCATTTGGGCACGGATGATAACTGAATGAGCTATGTGTTTACAACTACAAATGACGTATTTAAATTGGGTAATTAATTAATGGTTTTTAATTTAGATTTTTTGGCTAATTAGTTATTTGTTTTGTTGTGTAATACACATTTAATAATTGGAAAAAGAATGAAATAAAGTGCCAAGTTTTATTTAGATAAATTTAAACATATTTTTTTATTAAATAATTAAATTGTAAAATTTTAGATTACTAGGATATAATTCAAACAAATTCCATGCTGTAAGTTATTTCATCATATTATCTAAAATGATTGCCACTACAAATGGAGGGAGACAAGGTCCTTTAGATAGAAGTGCGGGGGGAATGCCCTCGCCAACGAGGACTGACCTGACCAGCCATGTCGCGAGGGTTGACTGAGGTCGAACCTGTAACATTTCATTTTCTATATCTCGAAACCAAGCACTACAGATGTTGTAGTCATCTATGGTATCGATTCCCGACACATATAAAATAGTTTGTTAATTTATTAGATCATCAAAATACATAAGAATCACAAAATGTTCCAAACACATTCTTCTTAATTTTTTTCATTACATTACCCTTCACAAAACCCCTTCCTAATGAAATATAATTATTACAAAGTAAAACTTCCGAGTGCAACAAATAAAAATTCCCCTCGGTTGATCAAAGTCAAACAAATATAAGTATAATATTCATGCCATTACATACAACCAGATGTAAATAAAAAAAAACCTGTAGTAGCTATAGTTCCCTTTTGCCTTCGAAAGCTTAATTGAAGAAGTAAAACCTGAAAACCCTTACCCTCGGCCTACTCAATTGAAAACCTGAGAGTTAAAGGGGAAAACAAAACTTCGAGGCAGTCAGCGGACTGATATGGATAATAGTCTATTTATTTGATCCAAACAAGATATCTAGCAAGATCATGTCATATAGAGGAACAAGTATCCACTCTCAAGCATCAAAACTTATCACCAAGCCTATGTTCCTGCACTCCCAATTATTAGAACAAAAAATACAACTATAATAAAGTGAAACAAAGTATTGTGAATTTCTCACCCTATTATTTTGACTAACTGTCTTAACGATTGCACCCCTTGATATCTTTCGTTTTGATTCCCATGTTGTCCTTCATGTAGTAACCCTCCAATAGGCAACGAATCCGAATTCTAAGATGTGGATTAAACATTGCACACCTTTATAGTAAGGATAACTATAAACCCTTGGTTTTAATGTAAAGCAAGTAACCTTTACGTACACCAGACGATGCAAGTAACCATTATGCCGCCGAATTCTGATTTATTATTGGTACGTCTCAATCTCCCATTCGTTTATCTAATTGGTAACCCCAATGTGTTCATACATGCACCAAAAGCATACAAGGTCTTTTACTAGGTCAAAGTAAAAACGAATGCCTTCATCTGGCAAGGTGTCACATCTAAAGTGTTGTATCAGCTTCTTACCAATAGCCCAATATATGATTGATGGGTTTGAAGCCCGTTCGACCCAATCCCTTTTTGACTCCCTCTATTAGCATCGAAAACTAACACTGTAAAACCGCATAAACTCAAGTGTAAGAAAAGTAATACCAATGAACCAGTCTAAGTAATCATTCACGCATAAGTTGTTTATTTGGAATAAGGCTTTCATTTAGTCCACCTCTCCTATTTCGTTGAAAGGTATAGAGGCGATGACCTCGTACTCCATGAATTTTTAGTTAAGAAAATATCCTCCCTTTATGTCTTTATCCTCTGAGGTTCAAAAAAATCTCCTTGACATAATCGAGAAGGCAAGGAGGTGGAAGCTTCAAAGTTAAAATTGGTTCTAATTTGGGATTCCTCCAACACTGTCGGATGGTTTAGAGAGATAACCTCCATAATTATTTTATAAAATTTGGTAAGATAAAATATTTCTTTTTTCGAACCGAGGATTATCAAGGTAGATGTCTCTAAACCATTAAATGATAGAGGCACGACTCCTATATTAAATTATTTTATATTCCTATCGACTTGACACAAAGACTGGAGCCCTTGTGCGAAACAATAAGCTTAGTTAGAGAAAATCAAAGCCAATGACCAAGGAATTCGTACAAAAGCCGCAGCCCAAAGCCCAACTTATGGAAGTGGAAGCCTGCGTACTTATTAAGCAATCAAATGACATTACAAGTATCCAGAACTTATCGGTAGGAAGCGAAGAGAGCTCCCGACCATTCCGAAAGGCGCGAAATGAACCTTCCGAGCGGGACCTTGGCACTGATAGAGAATGGTCAGAAAAAGCGTTTTAATGATATACTTGGGTGTCCTTTTCACCTACGCTAATACATTTTTCAAAATCTTATTAGTTGTCATAAATAAATTCTAAGCCAAAAAAACTTTTTCTAGCCCACTGTGATTGCAAAAAGGAACAAACATTGCTTAATATCATTATAGCAGTAATTAATATCTAATTTCACCTATGTCTAGACAAATTAAAAAAATTAGATCAATTGACCTTTCCTTAGGAAAATCTGATAAATTCGTAGGAAATTTATATAAGTTCAGAAAATCACAAGATTAATAACCCATCTTCCATAACTTTCCATAAAGATCATATGTATTAAATCGACTAAAGATGTACTAACCTAGGTTTTTCCCATAAAATCTATTTAAATAACACACTTCCATGTAAGTCAGGCAATCAAGCTTTACCTCAACCAAGCAACACATTAACATGCAAACAAACATGAAAGAAATCATTTGAATCATTAAATCATTTCGGGTATTCACTAATAACCGGAAGCGCAAAGTTAAGAATCATTATTCACCTTGATTAATATTGTGTTGTTGAGATTTTTCATAGAAGATCCTAGAGATTTAGTTTGATTTCATTGTCTCCTTGAATCGTAATGGTCGGCTTCTTAGGGATAATTTTTAGATTTTTGAAAATGAGGATAATGGGAGCTAAGATGTCGAAAAGATATTACATTGGGGATCAAATTTTCCCATTTTACCATCTATACAACCCTTCATGAATTTTATTTCATTTGTTGATTTCCTAAGGTCAACCGTTATTTATTTATATGCACAAATCTCAACCCAACATTCTCAATACGTTACTCTTATCTAATTATCCAATTAAATATCCTGAATAATATTCATCAAAATGGGGTTTGCTACATCCTTCCTTTCTTAAAAAAGTTTCGTCAACGAAATTATGCCAAAGACAAAATAGTCATACAAAGCGACAACAATGCTAACTATACTAGTGCAACCCACTAGTCTCTTAGTCTATAGAACAATATAAAACTTGCCACTAAGCAAATCAGGAAAAGTAGTCCACTTCCAATCTTTCGTTTTCCAAGTACATTTCTTAACATTGTCGCTTCACTGGACATTCACCAGCTTGATTGTCATGTTCCTTAACTTCTTTTCATCACCAGCCATAATTTGCACTGGTTGTCGCACAAAGGTTAAATTTGATTCTACTACTAGTTCTTCCATTTTCCTTGGGTTAAGGAAAGTGTCTGGATCATTCATATACTTTCACATATGTGAAACATGAAACATATTTTGAACATTTGTCGCACTATTAGTTAGTTCCACTTTATACGCGAGTTTCCCAATTCTCTCCATGATAGCAAAGGGTCCAATGAACCTAGTTTCACAGACTTACCGAAACAAACCACTCCTCTCAGTGATACTTTGACAACCCGGTCTCCAATAGATGCCTTGATGTTCTTTCGCCTTTTATCCATGTAACTCTTTTGCCTTGATTGAGCTTCCTTCATTCGGCCCCAGATTAGCTCAACCTTCTGTACAATGCTTCAAACGGTGCCATTCCTATAGTAGCTTGGATTCTGTTGTTATAGAAAACCTCAACTAAATACAACCAGTCTTCCTATTACCCATCGAAGTCTACAACACATGCTTTCATAAAGTCTTCAAGTACCATGTTGACTCTTTCTGTCTGCTCATCCGTCTATATGCGATGCTCATCTTGAAATTGGTTCATAAGAAATTTGCAGATTGGTCCAAATTTGCTAGTAAACGAGGGATCTCTATCGTCTATGATACTACTAAGAATTCTATAAAGTCTAACTATGTTCTCTGTGAACAAATCTACAAAAATAGGATCCATCCCAATGGCCTTAACCGGGATATAACTAGCGCTCTTGGTTTGTCGATCCATGATGAACCATGTACCCTCATTTCCACTTCTAGATCTCGACAATCCATCGATGAAATCCATGGATATAGAATCCCACTTCCAAATTAGGATATCCAACTGTTGAAGAAAACCTCCAGGCTTTTAATGCTCGACTTCCACCTGCTGACAATTCATGCAATGTTTTACCCATAAGTCAACATCTCTCTGCATGCCTTCCCAAAAGAAACTCCTATTCATATCCTAATACATTTTGGTATTCCCACGATGTATCATGAACTTAGAACAATGTCATTCAAGAAGAACCTCCTTCCTAAAATCGCCAATGTCTAGGACACAAAATCTTCCCTTCTTCCTCAACCATCCATTATGGTAAAGGACGAACTCTTTCAAGTCCTCTAATACCACTTCAGCATGAATCCCCGTGATCCTCTTAGCTAATAAAGGATTGTCCTTTTGCTTATTAACGATTCTTTCGATCAAAACTGATCAAATATCCAAACATGACAACAATGTTGCTTCCACTCGAACTTATTGTCGATTTAATCCGCACATTACATGTAGTCAAGGCATCTAAGTTTTTCCATTTAACCAGCATAGTCAAAACGACATCCTGATGTTTCCTACTAAGGGCTTCGATAATCTTATTCCCTTTTCCCAGCATATACTAAATGATGAAATCATAAGTTGCCAAAAACTCAAGCCACATCCGTTGTGTCTTATTCAACTTCTTATGTGAGAACAAATACTTCAATGACTTATGATCCGTGAATAACTTGAATCTTTCTCCTAGCAAGTAATGTCTCTAAATCTTCAGAGCAAAGATGACGACAGCTAACTCAAGATCATGCATTTGGTATCTAAGCTTATGGGGATGTAGCTATCTAAAAGCATGGGTTATAACCTTTCCTTTTTACATGAGGACTACTCCAAACCCGGTTCCACAAGCATCAGTTACAATACTAAGTCTCGATTGCTGTCTAGTAGCACTAAAACATGAGCATTGGTCAGTGAGTGTCTTAATCTTCGGAATGCTTCCTCGCACTTTTCGGACCTCTAACACCCCGCATTTTAAATAATAAAATTATCAAATTAATCATAGAGTAATGTGCATTTGAAATTCAAAAACAAACGCGTATGATAAAAATAATTAAATCAAGAAAGGGAAAGTAATTTACATTAAATTATAATATTCCTTTAATTGACAATGCGTGTGAATATATTTATTTTGAAATTTTATGTGCACATTAATTTCATAAATAGTATGCCTTTAAATTTGAAAAAAATTGTGCGGAATAAATGAGAAACAAATAAAAAGTTGTTGTTATGCAACCTTAGTTTTTCAATGGTTAAATAGAATTAAATAAAAAGAAACTTTACAGAAGAACGAATGGGGTTTAATCAATAGCATGTTATAAATTAATAAATAGACTGTAACGTTAAAATTTAAAAATGAAAGACTAATTAATAGTAACAAGCATGTAAGCATGTATAAATATATATTTATTTCATATAAATGTATAAATTTCGAAGGCAACGCGCATTTGAATTTGAAAGTTAATGCGCATCATTAATGACACTAATAGGAACATAAAGCACTAATAGGAACATAAATAGAAATAACGTTACAGCTTGAATTTGAAATCCGATGTTTGTTAAAAATAAAAGAAAATTTATATTCATATTAATTACGCGTTTGAATTTGAAATTTGAGCACACGTCAAAACTGGAAAAGGATAAAATAAAATTTTAGAAATAAAACAAAACATTAAACAAATAAACACATAAGAAAACAAAATGTACAATAAAGTAAAGCACACATGAAAGGGGATCAAACGATTTATTACAAATTGTTTAGGTCGACCTAAGAAGTGGTTGGGTCGACCTGTGTGTCGACCTAGGCATGGGTGTTGGTCGACCCATACTAGTGAATGACGATTTTTTTGGGGGGAAGGGGCCTAATTCCAAACTGGGTTTGTTTAATGGTGAGATTTGTATCAGTTTAAATCCAATGAGCATGATAAGTCCGGACATCTATAAATGAACCTACAGGGCAATAGCTGTCAAATTCATATTTTCTGAGAAGGTGTTGGAACCCCGCCATTCTCTTTCTCCTTCAAAATCTTAAAAAATAAAATATATTAGATTTAGGTTATTTGATTTAAGATTTGGAGGCATTTAAAATAGATTCAAGATTTAGATGTTTAGATTTTCTGTCCAAATGAATTCAAACTAAGAGAAAACATATTACAAGCCTAATTTTAAATCATATTCAGATCTTAGAATGCGCTGCAGGTGAGTGGATTTAAATTATATTTTTATATAATGTTATATGATATCTTTTGATTTCTGTAAAAATTAATAAGATATTCTCTTAGTCCTTTTTCCCATTTTCTTCATCGGATTTTACAGCTTTACGATGAGTTTTGGTTATGCGCTAAATATGTATGAACCTGCAATATTGGCATATGTATACGACTGAATTTCGCACCTAACTTTATGCGACTGATTATAATCCTTTTTGTTTGTACGCATTGGGAAATATAATTCAATTGAAATTATGAATAAAAGAGGATTTGATAATTTGGGGTTAAACGAACATGTATACTGAAACAGTAACAAAAGGGACTGTTTTCGAAAATAGAAAAGAGAAACGGGAATTCACATATGTCTATAAAATGAAATGTTAGGAATAACTTAGGTTGATTGGTTAAGAATAAGGGAATATATTTGCATAGTTGGTCAGTGAAAAAAAGGAAACATAATTATAAGCATGAAAAGAAGTAAAGACAAGGATTAGTGCAAAATAGGGATTTAGTCGTACTGCACAATAATTCAATATCACTAAAAATTGTGAAAAGGAATATCTTGCAATTTTGACTTTCTGTTGTAGTGATTACCCAAACAATGGAAATAAATTTCATACAATTTTGGTGACCAATCAATTAGGATTAGGCCTGACTTCCTAAAGAATAAATTACGAAGACGAAAAGAAAAATGATGACAAAACTGAAAGATGTTATGCTAAGAAAATAAGTAAGAAATTAGGTTGAATACTTGATAAATTAGAAATGAACTAGTGTGAACCCGTGCTTCACACACGGGTTATAGCGTTGTTATGACTCAAACCAAAATCATTATTAATAAAAAGAAAAAAGAAATAACCGACATAAAATCCAAAAAATAAGCAAAATACCAGACCTTCTAGGAATTGAAACCATAACGGTTACATTAAAGGCTAACATTTGTATTATTTGGCACTGATCATAGTGATAGACTAAATTATGTTAGTAAAGCAGACCATTGTAAAAGTAGTGGAAGATTTGCATGTTAAAATTGAAAATTTGGGTAATTCAGCCAGTAAGACCATTGCAGAAAAAAATCTTTCAGCAAGATGTTCATAATAACCTTTCAAATGAATTAGTAAAACAAATGTAACTTTTCTGAACTCATGACTCATCACTTTGTCCTACATAGAACACATATATGGCCAAACATGCCATCCATTGTGGCATAACCATAACCATAATTGCCACCAATTTACAAATTGAACAAAATAGCATTTTCCACGCATACCAACACATAACATGTGGTAAAAGGAAAAAAATTATAATCTTAAACCAAGCAAAGAAAAAATATAATGAATCGAAGGTGAAGATAAGTCCATTTATGAAGAAACTAACCGGAAACAGTATAATCTACCTCACATATACCAAAAGCAAAAAAAAAAACAAAAAAACCACTCATCGCATCATCTTCAAATATGTACATGGTCAACTTTCATTAAAGTACAAGCAAAGAGAGCCTAACATATATCAGTATATAATAATTAAACATCAGAAACTTAGCCACCATACATGGTTTGAAGCAGTAGGCATACCATACTAGGTCCCAAATCTTAATGCTACTTCTTGGCGGTGATTGATTTCATGTTAGCCTTCAGCCTCTTTCACTTTCTGTTTAAATATTTAAATTTTAATCCATGTACGATTTGAAAACAAAATAATCAGCTTATCCAACTAAAAGGTAGCAGATATTGCTAAAATTATGTATGATTATGCAAAACCTTGGCATATGGTAGCAGTAGAAAAAAAAAGTAAAGAACATTTTGAACAGTGTATTATGACCATCGTATGTGTAGTAACTATTATGGTGATCTTATTGGATTGAGGGTGAAAACCTTAAGTTAGATTAATTGAACTGAAATGTAACATTTGAAATTATGCATGTATATCTTAGGCATTCATCTTGCTGTTGGAGAAAAGTAAAGCAAACCTCAGCAAGGCTAAAAGTGTTTGGCCAAGTACAGGACAACATAAAAGTAGGAGCATCAAACAACAGATTTTTAATATAAACTTCATACTGGCCACGGAATTGTTGCTGTCAATATAAGCTGGGGTAGAAGAACAAAATCAAAAGGATTTTCAGATCTGGCTGTGTAGATCATTTAATCTCTTATAAGTTAATAATGCGGTTTCAGATTTCACAAAAATGAATGGCCTCAAACAATCATCATTTTGCTTATATCTCGGTAAAGGCTAAAAAAAAAATTGCATACACTACGTATTATCGCAATGCATACTGCAGGGTTGACAAAAAACACAATGCAAACCTAGATAAAGATAAATTATGTGAAAACTGTAACCATGCAATAAAACGACGCTAAATATAAAAAATTCAATGGCAAACCAAATAAATCATGTCAAGTATCTAAAACAGAAACTATATTCCAAAGCATGCATGGAGGAACATATATATATATATATATATATATATATATATATATATATATATATATATATATATATATATATATATATATATATATATATATATATATATGAAGTGAACCAATTTTCATAATAAAAAAATGTATGTAAGTGTGTGTGTGTATATATATATGTATATGTATATGTATGTATGTATGTCATCCATTAGAATATAAAATAATGAAATTACATTTCCTTGTTTTGTTTTGACTATTCAACCTCCTTCACATTCATTTTGTTGCAAAAATAAACCTAAAATATACGTTTAATCATGATCGTAATAACGACAATTAACGAAACTTTTCAATCCAGTGTAAGAGTAATAAATCGACTAGTATCAGTTTTTAGATGTACTTGAAAAGTGCTATCTTGATGTAGAAGGTGCACTTTTGTCCAATGACAGCAGTGGTTTGATTTTTCCTTTATATATGTGTGTGTGGGAATACACTTTCTCTGCAATTCAAGAAAAAACCATGGAATTTAAAAAATAGAAAACATGCCCACAGACCAGAAGTTTCAGGTAAATGCCATGCTTATCACAGATGGTAAAGATAAGAAATGAAAGAACTGCATAATAAAGTACATATGTTTGTCTTAAAGAGAAAAATTTGAAAACTTATTCAAATTAAAGAGTTAAACTTTCAGTTGCAAGGTAGTGGCGAATAAAATATAATATCCCCCTTAATAATAATGAATCAAGACAAAGCCAAATAACTAAATAGCTATCAAGATTTATGCAGTCAATTTAAATTCAAAAGCAATTTACCAGTGAGAGATGATACTCCACATCGGTTGTCAAGTAAAATTTCATGAACCCTTTGGACAGTTTCAACCTTTTACTGCTTTATACTATTTAATCCCATGCATTGTTTTAACCAAAAAACAAAATAAAACCCAGGTAATAAAGATAAGTAATTTAAAATATGTGACACAATTTTTTCTATAAGATTCTAGCTTAAGTTTCTTATCAACCATGGGACTTTGTTTTTTAATACGAATGATCTTACCATGATCATCCTCGTTCAAATCCTATATGTCAAAATTGTTGCTTAGTCATATAACTATTTTAGGCCTTCTGTGCCATATGATATTTCAAAAAATAAACTACTAAGATGTTCCGCATAGGTATAGTAAACAACATTGCAAAATTATTTCTTGTGATCCCAAAATCAAAGTCAAAACACTGCAAGTAAATAGACTCAACTAATAAAATAAAACTCTTACTAAAAATGAGTTTGAAAATGGATTATGAAGTTCCGTCATTCATAATTCTTATTTTACATTAGAGCAATCACTAATTCATAACTGAGGAATAAATTTTGTCTCATATCAACTCATTTCCGCTGGCCCCGAGGACCTATCTATATATAAATGTTGATTTTAAAAATAGACTGAAAATGAGTGTTGATGGGCAAAAAATTGAGTTTACCAGTATCAGTAAAAGTTGGAATTAATGAAATGATTGATTATGATGTTCTTGTCAACGATGAAACATGAGAGAATGTAAAAAAAATGGACTTACATTTCTAGTTTGCTAACTGAGTAGGGGTCTTCAATTCTGTTACAGAAAAAACAAAGGCCCATAGCAGATAATATTAGATAGAAACTCTTATTCTTAAGCAGGGAAAGCATTCTGAACTTATTTCATTTCCTTTATCACAACATGAGTTAAAATCTTATTCTGCCATCTTTGTTTTGAAACTTAGGGATTTATGCAAGGTTCGAGAACTCGGTTTCGGTCTCCATTTCGGTCATTTGAAATTTTGTTACTTTTGGATGATTTCGTAAACTTCGGAAGTTTCGGTTTAGGTCCAGATTTCGTCTTTCGGTGTTTTCTTAATAAACTTATGAAATAAAAGTCTACGCTCTTTCACTGTTTTGTCAAACAAAAAGGTAATAAACAAATTGAAGTGCCATATAAAATTCACATTTGTTGAATACACTGGCATACTTATTCTCTGCTACATGAAAAAAAAACGTTATAAAAGCTTAAAATCCCAAATAAAGCCAGCCCAATTAACATACATAACACCTGCTGTTTCTTTTCCCTTATCAGCATTAATTAGGGCATCCAGTCCATCGTATACTCGTAAACAGGCAGATAGTTTCAAAAAAGAAAAAAAAACTTCACTGTATTTTGATTTGTCTACGCTTTCTTCGACTTCACATTCACCTTCAGTCCCGCCAAACCTTCGATCCTACCTTCAATTTGGCCTCAACGGCGCCTTCCTTCCGATTCTACTTCACCTTCGATTCGCCTTCAGTTCGGCCTTGCCTTCGCTCGCTGCAGTTGATTAAGCTGCTATTGATTTTATATTTCGCTTTTTATTTATTTATTTATTTACTGCATAGCCGAAACCGAAAATTTGCCCTAATCTCATCTCGGAGATGGCCGAAACCGGTACAATACCCTCGAAATTTCGGGGTATCGGCCGAAACCTTAAACCTTTGATTTATGTATATGTAATATTTACCAATGTAATATATAATTGCTTCCCCATTTGTAAAAAAATAATAACTTTTGGATGCCTAATGTGAAATCTTATCTCCTTACACAATCAGTAAATACTTGAGCAAATGAAGTCCGAAGTAAAATTTTATCTCAAGGGACACTTACGTTTACCATTGACCATCCAAATAGGTTTTACCATCGTTACTAATTTATTATCTCAAATTAGCAAAGTCAAATTATTTGTTAAAGGACTGTGAGTTGAAAAGGGTAAATACTACTACAGTGATGTTAAACAGATGAGGTTGACATGCTACATAACATATGAATAACATTCATCAAATCAAGTTGATGATACAGAATATTGCTCCTCAAAGCGTTATGCTGATGGCAAACTTTGGCCCTACAGTCATATCCTTGAAAGAGGACAACAAAATTCACTTATTTTGACGTTCAATTGTAAAATGTACGCATCATACCAACATGTAACAAAAATTGGTTACAAAAAATGTTTTCATATTACTACCACGTCTTCTGTATTTTTCACAAAATTGTCTTTGAACAACCATACAAATTGATATTCACTAATGCTCGAAATAAAGCTAGAGCCTTGGAAACATTCAAACTGAATCCCACCCCCATCAAGAAATAGATCTTTCATGCTTTTCGAAATAAAAAACTAACACTTTATCGATTTTCCTTCTTTATTTTTCCCTCGCTAATAATCCAGATAATGTGTAATAGGTATAAGATTTCAGTAGCATAATAAGGTAACTTCCAAATATTAAATGATAGTTCTACTATCAGATGATTTAAATTTAGTAATAATAAAATGTTAATTTTTTAACAGATTGCTTAAATCGATCCAAAATAAAGAGGTTAGATTTTTTTTTTCTTTTTCTTAAAGTAGATAAAAAAACTATGTTGCATTATTAATCATATATAAACATATACATATAAAATAAGATGACAAAGTTACATGGTTCGCACACGGTTTGTTTCCATTAATTAGGTTCATACAGTATTAGAATAAGACATACTGAAAAGGAAAACGATATTACTTATAAAAGTCAAGCGATAAAATTTATGTTCCCGTCAATCAACAAAATGAAAATAAAAATCCAAAACCACTGAAGAAAATTGGGAGCTTCATATCACATCAAACCTGACGCAATATACAATCTAAGAAGAGTAAATCCAACATAAAATGCTACAATACAACAAAGAATGTCAGTTGGAATAACTATTTTGATACTCGTTGAAAATACTTGATTGAAAATGATATGAACTTGACCTAACTAAGATAAATTTGGCTTATAAATAATAAACTAACTTCTTATAGATTGAGGATTTGCTAATTTTTCGTAAGAGAGTTGCAAAAGGTAAGGGCATGCAAAAGCAATAAGGAACATGGCATAAGTAAGAGACATAGTGCAGTTACTATAGAGATCTATGTAAATTTAAGCTAGAAAATACAAAATATCTATATCCCCTTGCAATTCACTATGCATAAGCTAAACTTCTTCTAATCACGAAGCTTTACGATGGTGGGATGGAGATCTGTATATATGGATGGATCATTGGGTAGGCGTAATAGTGGCAATGATTCTATCTCCAACGGAGGGTGGCAGCTACTATAGATAGCAGGCATCGTATAGTTCTTTCTTGAAATTTAGAGTTGTAAGTGCCACCCAGTATGTTTAGTAATTAATTAAATGTAGGACACAAAGGAGTTCGGAAGCTTAAAACGAAAGGAACGCCAAAGTAAGATGAAGCGCCTGCTAATATGTGAAATTAAAATAGGTAAGAAAAATCTATAAGTGGACATGCATAAACATAGCATGGAATGCGTAGGAATTTTTTTCCCTTAAAAATTATGGGGAAAGTGAAAAAAGTGTACCAAATGATCCAGTTTTGCATAATAAGGAATAGATGGTATAAAAAATGAACATTAATCAAATATTTAAAGCTTACTTGATCCTTAAAATATGTGAACCACCTTTAGAGCCATCAGAATCTTACTGGTTATCAGGTAACAACTGTACCACCACCCTTAGAAACTTCGGTAACCATATGCAGCCTCCTCCATATTAGTAATCATTACTATCATATTTGGTGTCTCTTCTTACGTCAATAGTAATATGCATCAAGTATCTATATAAAAGGAGAGAAACTATGTTGATTCCATATTCCATAACTATGAACTTAAATGCACAAAGAAAAAAAAAAGTTTTGCTTCATAGTTTTCATCCAACTCGATGCGTATCATCCTAATACCCTAATAGATTATTTTTAGCTACATACCCATAATAATAAAATAATGAATTTATAATAGAGTACACAAATATTTGTCGGCTTTGAACAATTTATCTAAATCAATTCCTTTTTATTTGTATTTAATTCATTTTCAGCTGAAAGTAAGAATAGTCCTATAAAGCCAATTATATTTATTAGCCGATTTTGGATGCAAAAAATTGTTTAAGAAGAGAGGTTAGAAATTTCAAGCCTTACCAGTGAAGATTTTATAAGTATGTGGGTCGATATTAGGTTAAAGAGAAATTAAGGAATGTGTTTTTAAATAAACCCTAATCATGTAGTCAAATTAACATGAATAATGATACCAAATGTAAACCAAAAAGAACTACCAATTCAACATTAAGATCCAACAGTCTAATTCATTTAAAATATTGTACTCCTAGTATACAATGATAACTACCAAGAAAGAATGCCAATGAAACATTAGCTTCATGAAATATCACCTACACTACCATGCATAAAAATCGCAGGTAAAACTTAATCTTTCTAACCTACACTGTAATTTATGGGTACATATACATTAAAAAATAACCACTAAAGTGAACACAACAGTTGTCAAAACACTTGTAATTTGTTCACTTTATTTGATTCTACAAATTTCACAAATGCAAGTAGTCCAACAACTACTTAGTTACAAAATACTAAATGGAAATAAAAGCGTGATCGAGAGAAAAAGTAAAATTGCAACAAATTAAGTTCTATAATATTTTAATTTATCGTTTATTCAAATATTTTAGATATACGTAGTGTTTCAAGTCTTTCAAATATATATATTAAAAAAAATTGTGCAATATAAATAAACCTTAACATATGAATCACTCTTATGCAAGCAAGTTGACAATATTATGACAGTTCATTGTTAAGTTAACTAAAACCTCTACTGCTAAATTATCAAAAAGGGTTATTTATAGGATAATTGATAATAACCAGGTTATTTATATTGGTTCCCAAGGGCTTAATAAACAGTAAAAAAACTACATTGCAAACCAGGTTTTTGTTTATTCGAAAGTGCCTTGTAATTAATTTTATCTATATATATTATAATGTCAATAGAAAATCAATATAGAGAAGTCAGCACTCTGTTTAATGTGTAATAAGAATATATCAATATCGATTTAGGGCTAGGCATAGTTCAGGAAAATCTTGAGAAAGAAGTCAACATAATAGTGAGGCGCTATGCAATAATAATAATAATAATAATAATAGTCAGGGTAGAATTTACATCACCCACTGTATATGACAAAAATAGAGAAAATTTACCAATGAAAAAAAAACTACATATCCTATTTGGCACTTGCTTTCTTATTTTTTAGATTCAGTAATTTATCACACTGTTAAAGGAAATTATTTATCCAAATCATTCAAGTAAAAAGTTTCCAAAACAATATTGGCAACACACCTATAGATGATAGACGCTGGTGCTTTCAATCGTGTGTTATTAGCTACAGTAAACATCTAAATCAACACAAATTATGTAAAAATTACACATAATATGATAACGTAAAAGGATATTTTGGGCCACTTACATGACATGGAAATTCTGACCTCGTTATCTCTGACCAACTTCAACCACTATTTAGTTCAACAGTAGCTTCACACTGAAGAAAACACATGTGGACATAAGTGACAAAGAGGGAGCAATAGTTAATGAAGAAGTTAGACGGAATACAGCAATGGGAAGTAAACTCATAAAAATTCACATCGAAGTTCAGCATGAATTTTGTTATACCTAAAGCAACTTAAAAAATGTTACCTAGATTCCATTATTTTTCACATTCTAAAAAAATCGTGCTCCAGTTTATTAGCATACAAACACTGATTTCAAGCATATTATAAGTAAATAATTAAGAGGAAGCAGGAGTACCCGAAGTTTGTAACTCCTTTGCCCACAGTTATCTAAAAGGTGTTCGAGACGAAGTATTTGCAGAAGAAAATGAAAGATTAACACCTAATCATCGCTTTTCCTAACTGGTTGATTTAGTATTTTGTGACATGATCCACTCATTTGTCCTCATCTAAATAGATAAACTTGGCTGATATAACTAAATAAAGTTGTGTGATTCTGAAATAAAATGAAGCCAATTCAACAGTACATAGACGATCAAGCAAGAAGCCAAATGAAATGAAATGTCGTTATAATTGAGTGAATGAAAATCACATATGATTTTTCCTATCATTTTCCAAATGATGCCCGTTTAGCCACTACAGGTTTAATTTTGGTTGTTTGTAGTATCATTAAAAGCCGTAAGAAAGTTGAAAATTATCATGTAAATTGTAATTTTTCTTATGGACTGTGAATTATGATGTTATGCACATGCAACACTCACAATATGATTAATTATTTATATTGCTCATAATCATATTGCTTGAGAAATACAGTATATATTGCTATAGATTTAAGGGTAGGAAACAAAATTTTATTATTAAACAAAGGTTAAGTAAAGCAAAATTTAACGTGACACAAGAAAGAAAAGTAGCACCAATAGACTGTAAAGTGGACTGAACAGGTAAAGTAATTTCTGAAGCATACCTTCAGCAGAAAGATGTCCATTCATCCAATTGAAATCATCACAATTTTTCGTTAATCAACTGACTAATCATATGTCCACCTACAGTAACAAAAATAGTTACATGTCAACATAAGGTTTAATAAATGTAAAATATCGTAGTAAGATAAAAAACAGAAACTGAATTACCTTACCAAATGAAAGAACAAAAAAAAACTTCACCTATTTGATTATCTATGTTTCCTTCTTGTATAATACCGACGTATGATACAGACAACTTGTATACGTAAGGAAGACCATGATGAGATGTACAAACAAACTAAACACTCCTAAAATATATAAAATTTGTGTGCATGTAATCAAACAGGCATTGAAATTTATTCATATTATACTAAGAATATTAATGATACGTGAATAAACTTGATCCTTTAATTGTAGTTTATTACGGATACAGTTTTATAGTACACGCATAGCCTTGATTTCTAATTTTGCAAAATATAATATTGAATTTTTTTTACCAAATTTGAGAAAAAGATATACGTACAGGAAATTTACCTACGGCAGCACCTTTTTTGTTCTTTGATACCGCTTTAACTAAAACACTATAGTGAATAAAGCGGACGTTGCATTTTTTTTGGCTTAGCACCAATACAATTATCCGAATTACCCTTAGCAAATGGCCAAAAAAAACTTCTCACCTGTTAGCTTATTTTAGTTTCCTTTTTGAATTATGCTGACAAACGAAACATATGGCCTATTTACGTGTGGGATGACCATAATGATATGCATAAGATAACAAAATAATCCTGAAATACGCAAATCTATGTGCACGTAATTGAATAGCAGTTACACTTTTCTCATATTATACTAAAATTATTAAAATATACAAATACACTGTAAGAACCCGTAACTTCCCCGGTAAGGAAAGAGCGGATACTTCGAGAACAACCCACAAAAGAACGCAGACAGAAGAACATTTCATTGTATATTACAACAATTCCATCAGAATACAAGAATATACAGAGTATGAATAAATATTACACATTCGATAAATATCAGAGATTACAATAAATTACATCGCAGCGGAAAACAATATAAAACACAACTGAAAGTAATACACGGATACAGAGCTTTCCGAGCATCGTTCCAGCTGTAAATGAGGATCCTATGAATATAAATCTACAAAACCAAAACTACTAGCTGCCCATGTCAAAATAAGGGCACCCAGAGTTTAGGTTAAAACAATAAACTCCAGGTCAGTCATGGGACTGGTGTGAGAACTAAAACAGTTATTAATCTTTATTTTAAAGTTAGGTAAATCAAGGGACCATGCCGTATAACACGGAACGAGTTTCCTCCCAAGAATACCAGTGCAAAAACAAACAGCGTAATGCTAAATAAAGAAAAATGAAGCTATTATAAGACCCAGGTCCCATCACACAATGCAACGCAAGCCAGAGGATAGGGTTTTTACCTTATAATAGCCAAAGAATGCTTGATACATTTAAAACAGATTATTTTGATAGTACTATAGGTGTATAATGCCAAAAACAATTTCAAATCATAAGTCTCAATCATAGACGACATAAGCGCCACATCCCACTATGTCGCCATATATAGGATTACAACTAAAATCGAAACGTCACGTATTTGGAATTGGATTTCCATCTATGAACCGAGGCCAGGGATCGTCCTCTACCGATTCGAGACAATCTAGCCTACCATGTCTCAGGATCAGAACGCATCGACCCTTGGAGCGACAGGGCCGGTCCACCGATGTGGATTAGACGAAATCCTGAACAATGCGTTTCCCCGCCCTATGGGGCGCAAATGAGCCAACGAATGACTCCATCGGCTTCACATAGTCACCGATATATCTGAGGCGCCTCGCAACAGCAACAACCACATAAGTCAAACTCGTCAGGGCGTGTAAAACCACTGACGCCACTTCTAGGTAGAAAGAAACGCATGTCCTCCCTGAGGTCCCCTCCCGTTTCTGGTCCACTACAGGGGTGTGAGGCTCGCGAATCAACGCTACACAAAGCTACGCCATAAAGGCCGTGCTTTGACCATCAACCACAGGACTTTGCTTTTCAACAAAAGCCTTGATCATTTGCATCTTAGCATGCCACACAGGCAAACCACTCCATGCAACCGATATCCATCAATCACACAGAATGATATCCAATGTCAGACACACAGCCCATTTACAAGTCCGTTCTGGGTCTGAACGAAACCGGAGGCACCTTGTACCTCACATATCCATCGATCTCATAGTACATCTGGACGATCACCAATTGATTTCCTCATCTTGGGTGTACAGCCCAATCAAGATCATTAGTAATCACCCAAACGACGTGAAGACCTCCGGTCTTCAACCACCGTCTTCATCTTCGACTAATCGCCGAATCAGTTATTCAGAATGGGATAAACCTGGTCTTTCCGAATAACTCGCGTATATAATAAACAAGTGTTACACAAACACAACATACGCCTCATTCCAATTCAGAATATTCTTTTATTCAAATATTCTTATACTTTGGGAAAGGTTCCCATTAATTTTATCAAAGATAAATTCTTTAAATTTATTCTTTAACCTTCTTTGAATATCAATTCAAACTAGTCGGGATTAGCGAACCACACCGGAGTAATCATTTATTTCCCAATCCCAACCTATTCATCCCATGAAGTAAAACTGGTAATACTTCATCTCTAACACCACGGTGTTATCGGTAAATTCAATTACCATTTCACGTTCAAATCTAATTAAAGATTTAACTATCGCCTAGAGTAAAACTGGTGATACTCCATTCTCGATCTTTTCATTCTAATTAAAGATTCATTAAAACTCCACTTAGTTTTAATCTTTAACTGGGTTAAAGAATCAGTGTCATTTAAAACACAGTTCACGATAAACCCAAAATCACATTCCATTAATTATCGGGTTAAAGAACAAGTGTTATTTAAAACACTGTTCACGATAAACCCAAAAATCAATACCAGTTCAATTCCAATTAAATATTATTTAATTGGTACACTTCATTAAATTTAAATAAAAAGATTTAATCTTTTTCTCAACTGGGCTTAAGAACAGTGTTAAAGAAGACACCATTCACGACAAACCCAAATCACATTTGATATTCAATACAAGGCTCCGAATAGAAAATATATTGGCTTATATTCAATATCAAATTCTACGACCAACAAATATCGTATTGGAAATAATGATATATATATATATATATATATATATATATATATATATATCTTTAAAATTTCCATAACAACATCTGTATAATCACGAAATCCAACATCGAAATATTCCGAAGACATTTTCGATTCAAATCCATTCTAATGCAATTGTTGGAAATTCTGGTTATTTTCAAAACCATTTCAAATCCAATTTATTTATTTAAAAAAAAATTATTATTCTAGTTCAAAACTAGTTCATTTCGATAAAAATCTATTCTTACCTTTTCAAATATGGAGTTTTTCATCCCAATTCTTCACAAATCATTCCTTATGATTTTACACAAATTATTGATATTTTTAATAATTTTATCAAGGCCCGTACAGTCGATTTCCATCAACGACCATCGAACTGCACTTACAACGACCTTTTCCAAATTTGATTTGGACATAATACCAAATCCAACCGTTAGATTTCTAATTTCTAATATTCATTAGAAAGCTCTTTTCGATACGAACCCAACGGTTCGATTTTAGGAGAATCTGACGGTCGGATCTCCCGTAATATCCGTTTGAAGTCAATGGTCAAAATTCGCGAACTGCCGCGGCGCGGCGCGTTCTATTCAGGCCATTATATAATATATATAATATATACTTCGTCGATTTCCTTTTAAAACGTATTTTATAAATCGTTTTAAATTCGTTTTCGAAACGATTTCAACTTCGTTTCAAATTCAAATCAAAATTGAATTTTTCCTCATAAATTCGTTTTAAATTCATTTCAAATTCATTTCAAATTGATTTCAATTCAAATCGATTTTTAATTCAATTTCAATTCGTTTTCAATTCAATTTCAATTCGAATTCAATTCAATTTCAATTCGATTTCAATTCTATTCAATTTCAATTCAAATTCATTTCTATTCAATTTCAATTCGAATTTATTTCAAAACGATTTCAATTCTATTTCAATTTAATTCGAACTTCAATTTACTTTAAAATTCATTTCAATTAGAATAAAATCGATATAAATATCGTTCATGTCAAAATGGCGTCAATCTAATCAACACGGCTTCATATATTTCTATTTCAAATATTCTATTTCAAATATTTCTTTTTTCAAATATTTCTATTTCAAATATTTCTATTTTCAAATATTTCTATTTCAAATATTCTATTTCAAATATTCTATTTCAAATATTTTTTTTTTCAAATATTTCTATTTCAAATATTCTATTTCAAATATTTCTATTTCAAATATTCTATCTCAAATATTTCTATTTCAAATATTCTATCTCAAATATTTCTATTTTCAAATATTCTATTTCAAATATTTCTATTTTCAAAACTGGAATGAGGCCCAATCAATTACCATATAATGTTAATTATATGGATTCCCTACAACACATGTATATAATAGCAACGATAAGTAATCAATCATCATCCAAATTGCACTACACTATATAAGCATCAAATATAGATATCTAACGCTTATAACAGCCTGTCAATCAATCGATCGACATACAACTAATTATTGGGATTAGTGTATGCCGTATTTTATCCCAATACCCGTGTGGGGTTTCAAATCAACAAACACAGATTTTTATTTATTCACATACCCGTTAAAATTTATATTTTTAACGATAAAATATTTTTTTACTATATAAATATTTTATTTCATCTCACAACACAAAATAAAATTTCAAAACACAATAAAATTTCAAAACACATCAACAATCAAACATACAAGCCATCCATGGTCTGTAGACAACGGGTGTCGGGTGCTACTAAGCACCGTCTGCATCCTAGTATATATTTTAACTAGAAAACAAGATTTAAAGTGAGAAGTTCTCACCAATAGCTAATCCAAACGCCACGGCTCTTCTTATGTAGAAATCTTCGCCGTTCTCGCCTTTTATCACTTTCGTTGCCCGTAGCCACTACATATATAAAAATCACATTTTTATATTATTGCTATGTATATAAAAATCATATTTTTATTATCACTCTATATGGATAAAAATTCTATTTTTACATCGCTTTTATATAGATAAAATTTTATTTTTACATCGCTACTCATATAATAAAGATTATATTTTTATCTCGCCACTCTATATAAAGATTTCGCCTTTTCAAATATAAAGATTTCACCTTTTCAAATATAAAGATTTCACCTTTTCAAATATAAAGATTTCACCTTTTTAAATATAAAGGTTTCGTCTTTTCAAATATAAAGATTTCATCTTTTCAAATATAAAGATTTCACCTTTTCAAATATAAAGATTTCACCTTTTCAAATATAAAGATTTCACCTTTTCAAATATAAAGATTTCGTCTTTTCAAATATAAAGATTTCACCTTTTCAAATATAAAGATTTCGTCTCTTCAAATATAAAGATTTCACTTTTTCAAATATAAAGATTTCGTCTTTTCAAATATAAAGATTTCACCTTTTCAAATATAAAGATTTTGTCTTTTCAAATATAAAGATTTCACCTTTTCAAATATAAAGATTTCACCTTTTCAGATATAAAGATTTTGTCTTTTCAAATATAAAAATTTCGTCTTTTCAAATATAAAGATTTCACCTTTTCAAATATAAAGATTTCACCTTTCCAAATATAAAGATTTCACCTTTTAACTCTATAAAAATCATATTTTTATAACTTCAACTTCATAGTAAAAATCGCATTTTTATCACTTCAACTTCATAGTAAAAATCGCATTTTTATCACTTCAACTTCATAGTAAAAATCGCATTTTTATTTCTCTACTAAATGTATAAAGATTTCATTTTTATTCATCTACTATATAAATAAAAATCCGATTTTTATTCCAACGTTTTATATAACCAAAACCAGATTTTTAAACGATGTTATTTAAATAAAATTAAATTAAAACAAATAATTAAACTCACTGTGTTCTCTGCCTGAAGTACGTTGCCTAGGGTTGGCCATTTCCGACTAATCCGATCGTCGGAGCAAGGGGGATCAGAGGGGAGGCGCACCTGCGCGGTGATTTCTTGGAGGGGTGGCGGTTCTCCTCAGGCGGCGCGCCAGTGGTGGAGGGGAGGGGGAAGGAATGGCGACGGTTTCCAGGGGGGTTTGGGGACTTCGGTTTCGGGTTAAGGGGGGGTCTGGGATCGGCGTTTGAGGAGGGGAAGAAGAAGGAGAGGGGCCGGCGGCAGGTGGTGGGCCCGACGTGGAGGAGGCGTCGCGATGGATGGGGGCGACGAGATCGGCGGGTCTCCTTTTTTTTTCTTTTCTGAATGAACGAAGAGAGAGAGGGTGAGGGTTGAGAGAGAATATATATTTTTATTTTATTTTACTTTCTAAGTGGTTGACTTTGTCATTCTAACACGAAATCAAACCCAACGACTGTCATCCCTAGCTAATTACCACCATTCCGAACACAATGGGATATGTGTCGTAAGCTGATTCGATCTTTTCGATCAGTTTTCGTCAAAATCAACATATAACTCTATATATTGAATTTGAACGTGCATTTCAATATACTGGGGTTACATACTAACTCGAAAAATTTCAGAAAGATATTTTCTAGCTTCGTATTGACGATACGGTTCTAATAAAACTAGTTTCGCCAAATTCTAAGATCGTTTGGAAAATGGCCATTTTCCAGTCGATTAAAATCAACTGAAATTGGTCAAACGCGTTTAGCTTCGCCACGCTCACATACTGAATCAGAAAATTATGAAAATTGGAATCTAGCAATAACTTTACATCCCGGATCCAACAAAAGTGGTTTCGTCGAAAACCGAGGTCGTTTGTAAAATTTCCATTTTTAAGGGCCAGAATTCCATAACGACTATTCAGAATTTTCAACTGGACATATCTTTTGATTCCCTCTATGAAATTTTGAATTTTCAGATTCATTGGAAAGATATTCACAAATAGATTCTAATATTTTTGGTTTCACTAAAATCCGGTTTATTTTGCACCCGGTACATTCATTTGAATTTTGAAATCGAATTATCGAACTACCACGCCATTTTCAATTCCTTTTATATATATAAATAATTATTTATATTCTAACGACGATCTATATAAATATATACGTTTTAATTCCATTCAAACTAAATTTTTCGTCGTTATTATTTAAAATAATTCATTTTAAATAATCAAAATTCACTAAAATTGCCAAAATAAAAATTTTAAATTGGCTCGGATTTCCGGGTTATTACAATCTCCCCCACTTAAAACTTTCCGTCCCCGAAAAGGAATGAAGCCGAAAGTTGTTTGACAAATCAACTCAACTTTCACTATTTTCATTACGGCTTAAGTTCTTCAACTTTTCAGTTTCTAAGAAATTTTCAAATTTTTCAAAAATTTGGCTAACACCCTAAATTTTCGAAAAATTTCGCCATAACCTCCCCTGCACCGGGGACTTCGGGATATTTCATATAGCCTCCCATGGCCTTCTTCAATCCAAAAGAAAAAGCCAAGAGGCTAGCCAATCGGCTCACAAAATCATCACCACCCAAACAAAACAGTAAATTATGGTAAACATGTACCTATTTGTCGGGCAAACAATTTTATTCTCTGCTCTACCCTCCTTGCAATGACCTATTCAATAGATATACATGTACTATGCATGCAAATATGATAAATTTTCAATACAATTCACTATTTGATTCTATTTGGCTAAAGGTTCAACATTTTAATCAGTCAAACTATAATCAAACAACACAATCATCAATCAATTAGTCGATTAACGTTTCAAAGTCATAACTTTGATATATAGCCAAAAATCAGATTTTTGATGCCAAATCACAACAACAAGCCCTATCTAATTTTGGTTCTCACACCAGTCTAATGGAAATATATAGACATAACACTTTCGACACTCGAAAACAGACTACTGATGCCGTACGTCATCAGTAGAATCATGCCCGGGCGACTAGAGTGTGATTCTATATCTACCCAATATATTAAAACTTCGAATACACGCGGATCAGACGTATACGCAAAATCTTTATACACTGGATAGTCCAAATCAATATAAATAAATATCCAAATACGAATTATTGATTTAAATTTCAAAAAAAAATTTGTTTTCACTTTAAAAATATACTCTTCACACTCGTTCTAGGATACTACTGATCCTATCTCTAACGAGTCATCCCCATTGGATATTACTAACCCAATATCTGATGAATTCTTTCGTTTGGTTCTAATGTGTCTTATTCTCTGAGCTTTGTAAACCAAAGCTCTGATACCACTGTAAGAACCCGTAACTTCCCCGGTAAGGAAAGAGCGGATACTTCGAGAACAACCCACAAAAGAACGCAGACAGAAGAACATTTCATTGTATATTACAACAGTTCCATCAGAATACAAGAATATACAGAGTATGAATAAATATTACACATTCGATAAATATCAGGGATTACAATAAATTACATCGCAGCGGAAAACAATATAAAACACAACTGAAAGTAATACACGGATACAGAGCTTTCTGAAAAGTTCGAGTGTGTACGACTTGTGCAGGATCTTTAATATGGCTATGCGGAATATGATATGATAACAATATAAATCACAGATAACTATAAATGCAATAAATAAAGTAGTGTAACAACACCAGGATTTTTATACTGGTTCGTACCTCCCGTCCTACGTCCAGTCCCGAAGCTCCTCTTCGGCTTTTCACTAAACAACACCCTCGCTTCACCCGGAGGAACAGGTTCACAACTACTTGATTTACGGGCTACAAGTTTACCCACTTGATTTCACGGGCTACAAGATTACCCACTTGATTTCATGGGCTACAAGCTTACCCACTTGATTTCACGGGCTACAAGCTTACCCACACAGGACAATTACAAGAGTTTGACTTCTGATTTTGTTCTTCTTTCAACACTGATTAGTCAATGATTGAGCACACCCTTCCTATAATCTTATCCTCAAGTATACGAATTGAATGCGAAGATTTGAAGGAAGTTAGTTGCTTGTTGAATCAAGATATGAGAAATATTATCAAGGATTCAATAAGTAACTTGAATTTGGAGAGCATTTGTTTGCAAAGAATATAGAAGTTTAAATCAGAAATTAGAGAGAAAAATTCAGTATTTTGTGATTTGAATGATTGAATCTTGATGTATTTATAGAGTTTGAGAAGATGCAATCATTCATGAAAAGTTACAATCAAAAGAGACGATTCTTGATGAAGAGAAATGGATGCAACCTTTCATGAAAGAAGATGACTCTTCACAAATTTCAAAAAGGTGTTGACAGGAAAAAATAACAGGTTGACAGGTTTTTGACCGTTATTTTAAAAAGCTGTTGACCTGTTAATTTTAACAGGTTGACCTGTTAAGTTTAAAAAGCTGTTGACCTGTTAAATTTAACAGGTTGACAGGTTTTTGTCAACATACATAAAAAAAATAGTTTTCATGTATATTTTTGAAGAGAATAAGAAGTATGATTATTTGAGGATAGATTTTAACATAAATAACTCTAAATAACCAACTTCTAACCTATAAAAACATTGAATCTTCTTTTTGTCGATCATGAAGCTCCTTCTTGTCATTAATCAAAATAAGCATTGAAACCGTTGACTCAACACTTTCCGAGCATCGTTCCAGCTGTAAATCAGGATCCTATGAATATAAATCTGCAAAACCAAAACTACTAGCTGCCCGTGTCAAAATAAGGGCACCCAGAGTTTAGGTTAAAACAATAAACTCCAGGTCAGTCATGGGACTGGTGTGAGAACTAAAACAGTTATTAATATTTATTTTAAAGTTAGGTAAATCAAGGGACCACGCCGTATAACACGGAACGGGTTTCCTCCCAAGAATACCAGTGCAAAAACAAACAGTGCAATGCTAAATAAAGAAAAATGAAGCTATTATAAGACCCAGGTCCCATCACACAATGCAACGCAAGCCGGAGGATAGGGTTTTTACCTTATAATAGCCAAAGAATGCTTGATACGATTAAAACAGATTATTTTGATAGTACTATAGGTGTATAGTGCCAAAAACAATTTCAAATCATAAGTATCAATCATAGACGGCATAAGCACCCCATCCCACTATGCCGCCATATATAGGATTACAACTAAAATCGAAACGTCACGTATTTGGAAATTGGATTTCCATCTATGAACCGAGGCCAGGGATCGTCCTCTACTGATTCGAGACAATCTAGCCTACCATGTCTCAGAATTAGAACGCATCGACCCTTGGAGCTACAGGGTCGGTCCACCGATGTGGATTAGATGAAATCCTGAACACTGCGTTTCCCCGCCCTATGGGGCGTAAATGAGCCAACGAATGACTCCATCGGCTTCACATAGTCACTGATATATCCGAGGCGCCTCACAACAGCAACACCCACATAAGTCAAACTCGTCAGGGCGTGTAAAACCACTGACGCCACTGCTTGGTAGAAAGAAACGCATGTCCTTCCTGAGGTCCTCTCCCGTTTCTGGTCCACTACCGGGGTGTGAGGCTCGCGAATCAACGCTACACAAAGCTACGCCACAAAGGCCGTGCTTTGATCATCAACCACAAGACTTTGCTTTTCAACAAAAGCCTTGATTATTTGCATCTTAGCATGCCACACAGGCAAACCACTCCATGCAACCGATATCCATCAATCACACAGAATGATATCCAATGTCAGACACACAGTCCATTTACAAGTCCGTTCTGGGTCTGAACGAAACCGGAGGCACCTTGTACCTCGCATATCCATCGATCTCCAAGTACGTCTGGACGATCACCAATTGATTCCCTCATCTTGGGTGTACATCCCAATCAAGATCATCAGTAATCACCCAAACGACGTGAAGACCTCCGGTCTTCAACCACCGTCTTCATCTTCGACTAATCGCTGAATCAGTTATTCAGAATGGGATAAACCCGGTCTTTCCGAATAACTCGCGTATATAATAAACAAGTGTTACACAAACACAACATACGCCTCATTCCAATTCAGAATATTCTTTTATTCAAATATTCTTATACTTTGGGAAAGGTTCCCATTAATTTTATCAAAGATAAATTCTTTAAATTTATTCTTTAACCTTCTTTGAATATTAATTCAAACTAGTCGGGATTAGCGAACCACACCGGAGTAATCATTTATTTCCCAATCCCAACCTATTCATCCCATGAAGTAAAACTGGCAATACTTCATCTCTAACACCATGGTGTTATCGGTAAATTCAATTACCATTTCACGTTCAAATCTAATTAAAAATTTAACTATCGCCTGGAGTAAAACTGTTGATACTCCATTCTCGATCTTTTCAATCTAATTAAAGATTCATTAAAACTCCACTTAGTTTTAATCTTTAACTGGGTTAAAGAATCAGTGTCATTTAAAACACAGTTCACGATAAACCCAAAATCACATTCCATTAATTATCGGGTTAAAGAACAAGTGTTATTTAAAACACTGTTCACGATAAACCCAAAAATCAATACCAGTTCAATTCCAATTAAATATTATTTAATTGGTACACTTCATTAAATCCAAATAAAAAGATTTAATCTTTTTCTCAACTGGGCTTAAGAACAGTGTTAATGAAGACACCATTCACGACAAACCCAAATCACATTTGATATTCAATACAAGGCTCCGAATAGAAAATATATCGGATTATATTCAATATCAAATTCTACGACCAACAAATATCGTATTGAAAATAACGATATATATGTATCTTTCAAATTTCCATAACAACATCTGTATAATCACGAAATCCAACATCGAAATATTCCGAAGACAATTTCGATTCAAATCCATTCCAATGCAATTATTGGAAATTTTGGTTATTTTCAAAACCATTTCAAATCCAATTTATTTATTTTAAAATAAATAAATTATTATTCTAGTTCAAAACTAGTTCATTTCGATTAAAATCTATTCTTACCTTTTCAAATATGGAGTTTTCATCCCAATTCTTCACAAATCATTCCTTCTGATTTTACATAAATTATTGATATTTTTAATAATTTTATCAAGGCCCGTACAGTCGATTTCCATCAACGACCATCGAACTGCACTTACAACGACCTTTTCCAAATTTGATTTGGACATAATTCCAAATCCAACCATTAGATTTCTAATTTCTAATATTCGTTAGAAAGCTCTTTTCGATACGAACCCAACGGTCGGATCTCCCGTAATATCCGTTTGAAGTCAATGGTCGAAATTCACGAACTGCCGCGGTGCGGCGCGTTCTATTCAGGCCATTATATAATATATATAATATATACTTCGTCGATTTCCTTTTAAAACGTATTTTATAAATCGTTTTAAATTCGTTTTCGAAACGATTTCAACATCATTTCAAATTCAAATCAAAATTGAATTTTTCCTCATAAATTCGTTTTAAATTCATTTCAATTCAACTCGATTTTTAATTCAATTTCAATTCGTTTTCAATTCAAATTCAATTCAAATTCAATTCGAATTCAATTCTATTCAATTTCAATTCGAATTCATTTCTATTCAATTTCAATTCGAATTTATTTCAAAACGATTTCAATTCTATTTCAATTTAATTCGAAATTGAATTTACTTTAATATTCATTTCAATTAGAATAAAATCGATATAAATATCGTTCACGTCAAAATGGCGTCAATCTAATCAATATGGCTTCATATATTTCTATTTCAAATATTCTATTTCAAATATTTCTTTTTTCAAATATTTCTATTTCAAATATTTCTATTTTCAAATATTTCTATTTCAAATATTCTATTTCAAATATTCCCTTTTTTCAAATATTTCTATTTTAAATATTCTATTTCAAATATTTCTATTTCAAATATTCTATCTCAAATATTTCTATTTCAAATATTCTATCTAAAATATTTCTATTTTCAAATATTCTATTTCAAATATTTCTATTTTCAAAACTGGAATGAGGCCCAATCAATTACCATATAATGTTAATTATATGGATTCCCTACAACACATGTATATAATAGCAACGATAAGTAATCAATCATCATCCAAAGTGCACTACACTGTATAAGCATCAAATATAGATATCTAACGCTTATAACAGCCGGTCAATCGATCGATCGACATACAACTAATTATTGGGATTAGTGTATGCCGTATTTTATCCCAATACCCGTGTGGGGTTTCAAATCAACAAACGCAGGTTTTTATTTATTCACATACCCATTAAAAATTATATTTTTAACAATAAAATATTTTTTTGCTATATAAATATTTTATTTCATCTCACAACACAGAATAAAATTTCAAAACACATCAACAATCAAACATACAAGCCATCCATGGTCTGTGGACGACGGGTGTCGGGTGCTACTAAGCACCGTCTGCATCCTAGTATATATTTTAACTAGAAAACAAGATTTAAAGTGAGAAGTTCTCACCAATAGCTAATCCAAACGCCACGACTCTTCTTATGTAGAAATCTTCGCCGTTATCACCTTTTGTCACTTTCGTTGCCTGTAGCCACTACATATATAAAAATCACATTTTTATATTGTTGCTATGTATATAAAAATCATATTTTTATTATCACTCTATATGGATAAAAATTCTATTTTTACATCGCTACTATATAGATAAAAATCTATTTTTACATCGCTACTCATATAATAAAGATTATATTTTTATCTCGCCACTCTATATAAAGATTTCGCCTTTTCAAATATAAAGATTTCACCTTTTCAAATATAAAGATTTCACCTTTTCAAATATAAAGATTTCACCTTTTCAAATATAAAGAATTTGTCTTTTCAAATATAAAGATTTCACCTTTTCAAATATAATGATTTCGTCTTTTCAAATATAAAGATTTCGTCTTTTCAAATATAAAGATTTCACCTTTACAAATATAAAGATTTCGTCTTTTCAAATATAAAAATTTCACCTTTTCAAATATAAAGATTTCACCTTTTCAAATATAAAGATTTCATCTTTTCAAATATAAAGATTTCACCTTTTCAAATATAAAGATTTCACCTTTGAACTCTATAAAAATCATATTTTTATAACTTCAACTTCATAGTAAAAATTGTATTTTTGTCACTTCAACTTCATAGTAAAACTCGCATTTTTATCACTTCAACTTCATAGTAAAAATCGCATTTTTATCACTTCAACTTCATAGTAAAAATCGCATTTTTATTTCTCTACTAAATGTATAAAGATTTCATTTTTATTCATCTACTATATAAATAAAAATCCGATTTTTATACCAATGTTTTATATAACCAAAATCAGATTTTTAAATGATGTTATTTAAATAAAATTAAATTAAAACAAATAATGAAACTCACTGTGTTCTCAGCCTGAAGCACTTTGCCTAGGGTTGGCCATTTCCAGCTAATCCGATCGTCGGAGCAAGGGGGATCAGAGGGGAGGCGCGCCTGCGCGGTGGTTGCTTGGAGGGGCGGCGGTTCTCCTCAGGCGGCGCGCCAGTGGTGGAGTGGAGGGGGAAGGACTGGCGACGGTTTCCAGGGGGTTTGGTGACTTCGGTTTTAGGTTGGGGGGTCTAGGATCGGCGTTTGAGGAGGGGAAGAAGAAGGAGAGGAGGCGGCGACAGGTGGTGGGCCCGACGTGGAAGAGGCGTCACGATGGATGGGGGGCGATGAGATCGGCGGGTCTCCTTTTTTTTCTTTCTTTCTGAATGAACGAAGAGAGAGAGGGTGAGGGTTGAGAGAGAATATATATATATTTATTTTATTTTACTTTCTAAGTGGTTGACTTTTTCATTCTAACACGAAATCAAACCCAATGACCATCGCCCCCAATTAATTACCCCCATTCCGAACACAATGGGATATGTGTCGTAAGTTGATTCGATCTTTTCGATCAGTTTTCATCAAAATCAACATATAACTCTATATATTGAATTTGAACGTGCATTTCAATATACTGGGGTTACATACTAACTCGAAAAATTCCAAAAAGATATTTTCTAGCTTCGTATTGACGATACGGTCCTAATAAAACTAGTTTCGCCAAATTCTGAGATCGTTTGAAAAATGGCCATTTTCCAGTCGATTAAAATCAACTGAAATTGGTCAAACGCGTTTAGCTTCGCCACGCTCACATACTGAATCAGAAAATTATGAAAATTGGAATCTAGCAATAACTTGACATCCCGGATCCAACAAAAGTGGTTTCGTCAAAAACCGAGGTCGTTTGCAAAATTTCCATTTTTAAGGGCCAGAATTCCATAGTGACTATTCAGAATTTTCAACTGGACATATCTTTTGATTCCCGCTATGAAATTTTGATTTTTCGGATTCGTTGGAAAGATATTCACAAATAGATTCTAATATTTTTGCTTTCACTAAAATCCGGTTTATTTTGCACCCGGTACATTCATTTGAATTTTGAAATCGAATTATCGAACTACCGCGCCATTTTCAATCCCTTTTATATATATAAATAATTATTTATACTCTAACGACGATCTATATAAATATATATGTTTTAATTCCATTCAAACTAAATTTTTCGTCGTTATTATTTAAAATAATTCATTTTAAATAATCAAAATTCACTAAAATTGCCAAAATAAAATTTTTAAATTGGCTTGGATTTCCGGGTTATTACATACACTTGATCCTTTAATTGTATTTTATCACAGGTATAGGCTCATAGTAGATGCTTAGCCTTTAACTCCTTATTTTTTAAAATATAATATGGAAATAGTAATCAAATCTGGAAAATAAAATCAGGGTATTGAAAATTTACCCAATGTGGCACCTTTTAAGTTTTTTATATCGATCTAACTAAAATGCATTATCTTTATCATTATCTGAAAACACTACTGTAAGTGAAGTGGACACCTTGTATTTTGTTTAAGCATGAAATGAAGATAAATGGATAAAAACATGCACTGAATATGAAAATATTCAGAACAAAAGAGGAAAACTGCAGAAGGAAAACAGTAACGTGTGATAAATTAACTCCTAGCCCAGTATTCAATTGATTCGATGAAATGATATTTAATGATTCAGTTATCATAGGCTTCTGGCAAACCAACAGAGCCATATTTCCAATCAATACACAAGTAAATGCATTTTCTACCAAAAGAGAATAGACAAAACAAAAGAAAGTCATCGATGATGTTTAGAAACCCAAATTTAAACCAAGCAACTAAAATTAACAAACATTGCTTTACCCATTTCACTTTAGGACTGAAGTTTCCTGTCGACTCCACGATGACAAGCAATTAATGATGCTTGCAGGATTAGAGTTTGGTGAACTTTTTGGAAGAATATGTAACAAATGAAGTCCAAGGCGATTTGATAGACTAATCGATGAATAGGTTATGATGGCAAATAGAGTTATAAATAAATGATTAACTGTTTCAGCTAATGTAAATCATCAAATATCGAATTTCCAATCATCTATAGCAAGATCCAAACTGAAATGTAAATCAAAATCATACCATGCTTGCAATCCAAAGCAGACAACAAAGAATGCATCTGAAACATAAGCACAGAAGCCTTTATATATCTTCGGCCTCCAAAACCGAAAGCAACGGTTTGACAGGCAGATTAGACGGAGAGGTGGCTGAAATGAAAAAGGAGAAATTGGCTGGAGAACGCATGCCTGCTGATCAAACGTTTGTGGCGAAAATCAACCATGCCCAACCTAAATTAGGGTTTGGAAAAGAAATCCGGTGGAGCACTGAATAAGAAGGGGAGCACGAATCGAGAAGGCAGACGATGGGTAAAACCCGCAACTACGACGACGGAGAGGAATAAGGCGACAGGGTAGGGGACAATAGCAGCACGGAAAGGAAAGGATTAGACGGATGAGGATAATATTGCAAGGGGAAATAATAATTCAATAGAAAAAAGGATAGACGCGTAGAAAGGGTAAGACGTTTGAGTGCACAAAACACGTGTCAAGCTCATATCCGATTTAAATAAAAATTAAGGGGGTCTTGTGAGCCATCTATACTATTAAAGATGAGTGGTTTTACGGTGACTCTCAAGCCCCCTCCAAATTCTGCTGAGATTGCATTTGAGCATGACACATGTATTGTTTACTGTGTGGTATATAACGTTGTTGTTTACACAATTATATGATTTTTGTGTGATGATAAGAAGCAAATATATTTTATTATTAATGTGTTTGTTATTGTATTGTTTCATATATACACCATAGACAAGAATATAATTTTCATATTTAAATAGAATACGACTGTACAAAAATTCAAATATTCATACAGTATTTTATGTAAATAGAATATTTAATTTCAACTTTTCAAACAGTACAAACTTTATACTCCACTATTTGTACATCTCAGTATTGCAATACAGTTCATACTCACAATTTCTCACTACAACACTCATATACATTTTGCACTCAGTTGTACATTTTCATCTATACATACACTGTTACAAACACTCTTTAACTGACACTGTTCTTGTTGTCTTCAGTCTTCTGTCTTCACAGTTTCCAGTCAGTCCAGTCTTCATACCTGTCACATACAGTGACACACACACAGTATCTGGAATAGAAATAATATTTTAAAATTCTAGCAGATAATTTTTTTTTTAAATTTTGTTTGCCTCATAATTTTGGTGTGTTCCTCATCATTTTTCATGACTTGAGTAATTCATCTGTTACTAGACAGCTTGTAATATTCATAGTGAAACACTGTAAATATCACAAGGCAGTCCGTTTGTATATATAGTGCAGGGACAGAAAATTTATCTGATGGCCGCATATACACACGTGTATAAATATACATGTGTGCACTGCCTCACCAATCAGCGCGTAACTGAGGAGTAGCCACGTGGACCTTCTCGACTCAGTGCACATGTCAACATAATCAACGCATATCAAAATGGTCGAGCCAAGCCCAAGACTGCTCAACAAATAATAAAGTCAAAGTAAAATCAACTCAACATATCACAAAAGTGGTCGAGCACAAGTCAATGATGGTGCAACAAGCTTAAGCATATCATCCCAAACAAGTTCAAGCATAGACATGGTTCATGTAACGACCCAGGGTTTTCGGCCCCGAAAATCGACATAAATATCTTACCATATCTTATGCCGATCCTCTAAAACACCGAGAACACTGGAACGTTTATGGAAAGAAGTTAAAGGGTGAAATAAGAGAGAAAGAAGTATTAGAATAGAAGAAGAAGAAGAACACGACACAGAGTCTCACATCGCAGCGGAACAAAATAGATTATAGAAATAAATCTTTATTGAGAGCTTTTGAAAACACTTACAATATCAGAGTACATCAACACTTCTGGATAGTTATAATAATCCGTCGATATATATAACACAGCGGAATAACACTAAATATGTCTGGACTTCTCCAGCACTCCTTTTGTAGTGTCCAATAACCTGAACCTGCAAACACGGGCTAACCCGAGCATTTACAAAACACCGGGTCAGTCTGGTGAACCAAAGTGAGATAAACTCGCATAGTATTAAGGGTAAATCATCTAATCATGATTTTAAAGTTCAAAATCTTTTTAAAAGAAAATGATAATCGTAAAACCAAATGCACACATAAACGCGGACGGTTTTTACCTTACGATAACCCAAAACAGTTTTGAATCCAATATCTTTTCTGATATTATAATAATGTCTAAACACAAGTAAATATCAATCTAGTGGAATGCTTGCATCTCACGCTCCACATATATAGTATACAATCAAAATCGCAGGTGCTTATTGCAGATTGAATTTCAACTATGACAAGGTATAGGACCACCTGCCGATAGTGTATCTCTAGAGGCGAATACATTGGGTTCAACAAGAACGTCTTGCAACCCGACCCTCACATGACCGACCACTCATTTCGCTTGAGTGTATCGAATGTATATCACCAACGGTTGGGATCAGCAACTGTTTCCCGACAAGGGACAGCATCGATAGATTTAAGAACAAAAGGAATTTCTCTAGATAGGTGATTATACACCCTAATGGGAGCGACCCATATAGCCATGCCGTTTGCCTGATTTTTGTCATTTCCCGGTTGTGAGGCTTGAGGCTAGAATTAACTTTAGAACATCTGTCCACCATTTACTTTGAATGCCACATCGTCAGATCCACCGGATATCACTAATTGATGTCCATAAAAATATCCTAGTTGGGAGCTAACCAACTATGACACGTTTGAAGAAATCAACGTACGTGACCCCATTGGAAATACTCAGTCGGACATTCGTCCATACAAGTCATCCAGGAACAATATGAACCGAAGGCACCCTCCTGCTGTATCCTAGGAATCACCCTATAGATAAGCATCGAGTAGTCCTTGCGACCCATAGATTTCAATCACGACAGAATCACTGTCGAAATATCTCCGGCCGCTAAACCAGAGAAATTCAATCAGTAGTTCTTCCGCTCATGAAGATCAACGGTCTTCAATTTCTCCATCTTCAATAATCTTCTTCCACGTATTCGAGGGTTGGAATGGTTTTCGAATATAAATTCGATCCCGGTCTTTCCTTACCAACGATCGTATGGTCAGGTTTGATAGTCGGTGATTTAACTATCAAATAAATAATTGTGAGAATAACATTAGTTTACTATTTCAGTATTAACACTACGGGGCCTGTTTAAAATGATCAACGATAGTTAATCTCAAATCTTTAAATGTTTCATCATTTCAAAATATAATTTCTTTGGCGTAAGGTTATTTTAAACTATTTTACTTTCATATATTAAGAAAATATTCAATTCTTATACCATCATCGTTTCAAAACCATTTACTATTTTATTTCCCCCTTTCCATATTGGAAAAATCAACTCAACTTATCATTCATAATTTTGTGTTACGAAATCTCTTTCCGTTTTTAATACTTGAATATGTAAATCCACTCTTATTTCTGTAGAACGAATTCATTTTCAGAAAACTTAATTTTCCAAATACCTTTCACCTAGAAAGTATTATTTAAATTTCACACCATTCCCCTATTATTTCCTTTACTTTGGACATTTTATATAAATGCCAAATCCTTCCACTCATGGTACTTGGGAAAATCTCATTATATATTCTCGGCCCTTTCATTTACATCCCGTTATTATTTCCCATATGAAAATAATAAATTATTCCTCTCCTTTCACATTACAAACTAATATCATCTTTAGATAATCCTGAAGTCGTTCAAGTTGGGGAATTTTTTACCTCTCAGACCTTGATCAACCATGTTCTCATCTTCAGATAGACACCATTTGTAATTCAAAAGTCGATCTTTATATTAACGCCAAACACATCTCATCTACTGCATTATAAAACTTCTTACTTTTGAAGGTCTCTTTCTCGAATATGAATTTTATTTCTTAATTCATCAATTAAGGATTTTCTTACAAAAATATCTCCTTTCCTTTTTACTTCTTTAAACATTACATTTAACTAGTTGGATTTTATGTTAAAAATCCTGTCATTCCCTTCATTACCCAATTTACTTTTAATACTCCCGCTTGAAATCTTATTTCAATCAATTCTACTTAATCCTATTTTTAAGTAATGCTTTACACCTGATCCCCTTTTATAAACTTTGTTTATAAAATCCTAGTTTAATATAAACCTTCTACCTAAATTTCTAGATTTCAAATGTTAATTCAACATTTGTTAACCAATAAAAAAAAATCCTTTTTTACTTAACATTTGTTTGACGTCTCAGTTAACTAGAATAAATAGTAAAAACCCTTTTTAAGTCTTATTAAAATTAAAACAAATATCCTTTAAACAATATCATTAGATTAATTCAAACCAATTGATCTAATAATCAACATAGTTAAATAGTTGACTTCGTCAATCCCAAAATGTGATTTTCCTTTAATCAATCCCAAAAAATTCTTTATTTAAATTTATAAATAATATAATTAATTTAAATGATTTTCTCTTTTTATTTAATTCTCCAAACTATTATCCAAATTTATAACATTCTGCTTATTCACTTATAGATCTGATAAATATCAGAAACTTTCTTTATAAAATCAATTATAAGATCGATTTATAAATAATAATTATTTTTTTCTTTTTACAACCTTTAATTCAAAACAATAGATTTAAAAATCTATTTTCAGTTATATAATAAATTTTATAACTTTATCTCGTCGATTTACCTGACGGTAGATCGATATTTATAAAATGGTTAATTCATAGGCCATGTACTGCCAATCACTCAACCAATAGTACCCATTGGTTTAAATCAAACAAATGGTGAATTTCAGGTCAATATTCAATAAATCAACCATCTAATCAAAACAATTCAATTCAAATAAATAATAGTCTCATAATAGTCTATAACGACAATTCAATATCAACCACAACAATTAATCAAAACAATTTATTTATTAAAACACGTTTATTTTATAAACGTGACCAATAATGTAACTTACCTCAATTGGGACCAATCGTTAAAAATAACGATTTGGGTTTCACTGAAATTACACGACGTTTAATTTCGTCAGTTCAAACAATATATGAATATATATCAACAACAAGTCAATCATTAACCACCATAGCACACAGAAATAAAAACCCAACTTATAAAATATAAGTGGGGAGATCTGAGTGAGTTTAACTCACCTTGAATCGATTCTCCGTGAAAACGGCCGGCTTCAGTTGATTCCAAACGCATCCAAATAGCTCTAAGATACTGCGCTTGTCATTACGATTTCAACACTTCTGGTCCTGTCGAATTCTGACGATATATGAGAATGTTACAAAAATTATATGATTACGGTTTTAACTCAAACTATTTAAAAATTTAATTAAATTCTTATTTATTAACTAATTAAACATTTTGCTAAGTTAGTAGTAATAGGATTGGGCATATTAATACAACTTTAGTAGCAGGATTCAGCGCATTCTAAAATTCATTAGGCTACTTACAAAGTGGTTTAGGAGTACATTGTAAATAGTCAGGCACGTGAACCTTTTATCCCTGCTTGGTATATAAATGGTCGCGCTAGTATTTGATTAGGACCGAAAATAATTTAAACCAGCCACCTTATGTTTATTAATAACATTAGCCTAAAGTTAAATCAAAACTTAATTGGGTTTACTTCATTTGGAACGAACGAGCCCACCATAACCCACCTCCCTTAAAACATCGGATCCCCTTTTATCCCTTCATTCGTCCGCCGCCACACAATATCAAAGAGAAAAAAAAATGGAAAAAAACCTTCCACGCCAAAACCAAATCTCCGTCCATCCTTGTTTTCTTCAGCCAAATCAAATGTTTTACCGCTTCAGTCCTCCTCTCACCTCCCTACTTCCCTCACTCCGCTTCCTAGCCCGTCGATCCCCTTCAGCAACCCTCGGCGAACACCAACCTCATTGCTAAACCCATCCCTCCAATTTAAAAGCACCACAAACACTATGACTTCAGAAAATAGACCGAGGCTTGAACCCTAGAACTTCGGCTTTGTCACGAACCAGATAAGCATACTTTTTCGTGATTTTTAATTTCTGTTTTGATTTTCTTGTGGTTCGAATTTGGTTTCTTCTTTGCCGTTGTGTTTAGAATTGAGGTGTGGTTATGTATTTATAGTTGGATTCAATCTAGATAAGAACGATATCAATATCAACTATAACGTCATAGGTTTTAGACCTTTGCAATGCCTAGTTCTTAGGTTCTATATATTTTTTCGTTTTAGCTGTAATCGAACTGTAGTGATGGTGATGGAGACCCTGATGGTTACGATGCTTAACAGTGATGTGAGGAATTTGCGTTGGATTTTTTATACTGTTGGTCTGCTCGGATATGTGTAAGGATCAAATTGTTAATATAGCTTAGGTAAGCTTATGAAGCTATCGAATTTTCAATTCATTTTATCTGCTGTACAGTTAAAAAATTGCTTATTTCATTTTGCAGATCTGAATTGTGACATTGTATGGCTGAAAAGGTTTTGTACTTGAGATCTGCTAAGTTTTTGTATTGGATTTACAACTCTTTGGTCTGTTCGAAATGGATTTTTGCATGTATGGATTCGACTAGGAGTTTTTTATTCAATTCGAGATCTGAACAGTACTGTTGTAAATTTTCTTTCATTTTTATATGTATGAAAACAGTGACTATACATGAGATTTTCTGTATACATTTGATGGTGTAAATATATTTTGTTTTCTCTGTTTGTATACTGTTTTCTTTAACTGTCTCAATCTGATGGATAAAGATCTACATATTTCTATATATTGTCTGTTCAGATGAAGAAAGTCATGGAAGTTTGAATTGTGTTTTACTATACTTTATTAGCCTTTTGTCTGTGCTTATGTAGGTGAAGAAGGTGTAAGTTTGGCTTTTTGCCACAAGTTAGGAAAACTAAATTCATTCTAGTACTTGGGTGAACTCATAAAAGGCCTGGACGTACATGTATTTTTTTTCTTTTTGTTAAACTTAATTATAAACAATCCCATGAATGAAACTTTAAACAACTAACTAGTGTCATTTCATTTAACATCTGCGTAAGCAGCATCTCTACTAAAGGCAGTTACTTTTATATATAGTTGAGAAAAAAAAAAAAAAAACACACACATGTTTTAAATAACCTGAAGCTTCATGATGGATTCAAAATATATATAGTTAAGTAAAAATAGTTTTGTTATAGGCATAATTGTACTGTGTTCGCAACGTTACACAATCTGCGTTTAGTTCTGGTGAAATATCAACTGCATAAAATTAAACAGCAAGGGTTGAACTTATATATATTTTTAGCTTGTTTATTTCGACTATTTAAAGCTTATTAAATATCCATGTAGTATAACTAAAATTCAAAAAGTTGAATTAACTAATAATAGCCTTATATTATCGAGTATATATACTATATAGCCTTGGATTCAAATTTTCTGGGTTAAACGATATCAATTATATATATAAATCCTTATTTTAAATAAATAAACGTAATCGTTTGTAAACGATTTTCATAGCGACTATTTTAAAATTTGAACTGGACATAACTAACAAATTATAACACGAAATCTCGATTTTTCTCTTCCATACGAAAAATATAATCAAATCGATTCAAACGTTTCTGATTTCACAGAATTTCGACTTAAAATGGATTCTGTATATTCAGTTGAAGTTCAGAACGAAATTTACGAACTACCGCGCCATTTCTAGTTTGTTTATAATATAATTATAAATTAAACGTTCTGACGTCGTTTTAATAACAAATATATTTATATAATTCAATATAAACTATATTTAACCACTTTAAATCGCTCGTTCATATTATACAGCAAAATTAACATTTTCCCAAATATGCTGAAATTAAAATATTATTATATTATAAACATAATTTAAATATTTAAATTAAAATGGTCAAATCTCATTATTTAAACTCAAATCAATATTTTAAATAAATAAAATATTTCAAATAAATGGTCAGAAAATACGGGACATTACATTCTTTCCCCCTTAAAATAATTTCGTCCTCGAAATTGCTAAGGTAAGAAAAAGGTTGCAAATCCCATTAAATTTAAAAACATTTCAAAGCAAAACTAATTTATTATGGTAAAACAAAATTTTCAAAAATATTGAAAATATTCTAACACTTTAAATTCTCGAAAAATTCAGCAGAGTCGCCCCTGTACGGAGGGACTTCTGCGATATCGCAAGAACAACTAATACCGACCCACACGGTCGGAAAACAAAAATCAAAACCCAGAATTTATATTTTCGCGTAGGCATACCTTTTCGAGTGCTATTGAGCCTACTACTCAATTTACATGCAATTTACATCATCAAACTCAACCTTCATAGTCCTCTGGCCCCTGTACTTAACTCGATCCATCATGAAATATTTAAATAACACTTCATTTATTTTTCTCTTGTTTTTAGTTTATTTAACTCTTATTTAACCCATGGATGAAATATATTCAACTAATCTAACAAGCAGGCAACAATCAATCAACAACCAAGGCGCAACAAACTTAATCAAATCAACTAAATTCACATTCAGTATAACTATTTAATTTAATTTGAACATCAACCGATCACTATTCGATTGATTTCTATTTTATTATTGTTCATTAAATTTCCAAATTCCAATCAACTATATTTAATTACAACCTTATTTCTTAATTTAATTCTAATATAATTATTAATGTTTAATTCGATTTCACTTAACCCAGTTAAGTTCAAATTTTAACCAAATTTTGAATTCTATTCAAATCAGTCAATACCCCATATCTAAATAATTTGAGAAAATTATTTCTTTTCTATACAAAAATATATTTTGGGTAAAATTATTTCATTTACCCTCTTTACAAAACAATATTGTATTCATTACCAGTTCAATGCTTCTCAACACTTGAACCGATCAACAAACACAATACAAAACATTTGTATATAAAATTTACAAATACACTCTCATATATATACACTCAAACTCAATCTAGGGTGTTACTAACCCCATCTATATCAAGTTACGCCACAGAGCCAAGGTTATTACTAAACCAATAAATCTGATACCACTGTAACGACCCAGGGTTTTCGGCCCCGAAAATCGACATAAATATCTTACCATATCTCATGCTGATCCTATAAAACACCGAGAACACTGGAACGTTTATGGAAAGAAGTTAAAGGGCGAAATAAGAGAGAAAGAAGTATTAGAATAGAAGAAGAAGAAGAAGAAGAACACGACACAGAGTCTCACATCGCAGCGGAACAAAATAGAATATAGAAATAAATCTTTATTGAGAGCTTTTGAAAACACTTACAATATCAGAGTACATCAACACTTCTGGACAGTTATAATAATCTTTCCATATATATAACACAGCGGAATAACACAAAATATGTCTGGACTTCTCCAGCACTCCTTTCGTAGTGTCCAATAACCTGAACCTGCAAACCCGGGCTAACCCGAGCATTTACAAAACACCGGGTCAGTCTGGTGAACCAGAGTGAGATAACTCGTACAGTATTAAGGGTAAATCATCTAATCATGATTTCAAAGTTCAAAATCTTTTTAAAAGAAAATGATAATCGTAAGGCCAAATCCACACATAAACGCGGTTGGTTTTTACCTTACGATAACCCAAAACAGTTTTGAAACCAATATCTTTTCTGATATTATAATAATGTCTAAATACAAGTAAATAACAATCTAGTGGAACGCTTGCATCTCACGCTCCACATATATAGTATACAATCAGTATCGCAGGCGCTTATTGGAGATTGAATTCCAAATATGACAAGGTATGGGACCACCTGCCGATAGTGTATCACTAGAGGCGAATACACTGGATTCAACAAGAACGTCTTGCAACCCGGCCCTTACATGACCGACCACTCATTTCGCTTGAGTGTATCGAATGTATATCACCAACGGTTGGGATCAGCAACCGTTTCCCGACAAGGGACAGCATCGATAGATTTAAGAACAAAAGGAATTTCTCTAGATAGGTGATTATACACCCTAATGGGAGCGACCCACATAGCCATGCTGTCTGTCCGATTTTTGTCATTTCCCGGTTGTGAGGCTTGAGGCTAGAATCAACTTTAGAACATTTGCCCACTATTTACTTTGAACGCCACATCGTCAGATCCACCGGATATCACTAATTTACGTCCACAAAAATATCCTAGTTGGGAGCTAACCAACTATGACACATTTGAAGAAATCAACGTACGTGACCCCATTGGAAATACTCTGTCGGACATTCGTCCATACAAGTCATCCAGGAACAGGATGAACCGAAGGCACCCTCCTATTGTATCCTAGGAATCACCCTATAGATCAGCAGCGAGTAGTCCTTGCGACCCGTAGATTTCAATCACGACAGAATTACTGTCGAAATATCTCCGGATGCTAAACCAAAGAAATTCAATCAGTAGTTCTTCCGCTCATGAAGATCAACGGTCTTCAATTTCCCCTTTTTCAATAATCTTCTTCCACGTATTCGAGGGTTGGAATGGTTTTCGAATATAAATTTGATCCCGGTCTTTCCGTGCCAACGATTGTATGGTCAGGTTTGATAGTCGGTGATTTAACTATCAAATAAATAATTGTGAGAATAACATTAGTTTACTATTTCAGTACTAACACTACAGGGCCTGTTTAAAATGATCAACGATAGTTAATCTCAAATCTTTAAATGTTTCATCATTTCAAAATATAATTTCTTTAGCGTAAGGTTATTTCAAACTATTTTACTTTCATATATTAAGAAAATATTCAATTCTTATACCATCATCGTTTCAAAACCATTTACTATTTTATTTCCCCCTTTCCATATTGGAAAAATCAACTCAACTTATCATTCATAAGTTTGTGTTACGAAATCTCTTTCCGTTTTTAATACTTGAATATGTAAATCCACTCTTATTTCTGTAGAACGAATTCATTTTCATAAAACTTAATTTTCCAAATTCCTTTCACCTCGAAAGTATTATTTAAATTTCACACCATTCCCCTTTTATTTCCTTTACTTTGGACATTTTATATAAATGCCAAATCCTTCCACTCACGGCACTTGGGAAAATCTCATTATATATTCTCGACCCTTTCATTTACATCCCGTTATTATTTCCCATATGAAAATAATAAATTATTTCTCTCCTTTCACATTACAAACTAATGTCATCTTTAGATAATCCTGAGGTCGTTCAAGTTGGGGTATTTATTTACCTCTCAGACCTTGATCAACCACGTTCTCATCTTCAGATAGACACCAGTTGTAATTCAAAAGTCTTCTTTATATTAACGCCAAACACATCTCATCTACTGCATTATAAAACGTCTTACTTTTGAAGGTCTCTTTCTCGAATATGAATTTTATTTCTTAATTCATCGATTAAGGATTTTCTTACTAAAATATCTACTTTCCTTTTTACTTCTTTAAACATTACATTTAACTAGTTGGATTTTATGTTAAAAATCCTATCACTCCCTTCATTACCCAATTTACTTTTAATCCTCCCGCTTGAAATCTTATTTCAATCAATTCTACTTAATCCTATTTTTAAGTAATGCTTTACACCTGATCCCCTTTTATAAACTTTGTTTATAAAATCCTGGATTAATATAAACCTTCTACCTAAATTTCTAGATTTCAAATGTTAATTCAACATTTGTTAACCAATAAAAAAATCCTTTTCTACTTAACATTTGTTTGACGTCTCAATTAACTAGAATAAATAGTAAAAACCCTTTTTAAGTCTTATTAAAATTAAAAAAAATATCCTTTAACCAATCTCATTAGATTAATTCAAACCAATTGATCTAATAATCAACATAGTTAAATAGTTGACTTCGTCAATCCCAAAATTTGATTTTTCTTTAATCAATCCCGAATAATTCTTTATTTAAATTTATAAATAATATAATTAATTTAAATGATCTTCTCTTTTTATTTAATTCTCAAAACGATTATCCAAATGTATAACATTCTGCTTATTCACTTATAGATCTGATAAATATCAGAAACTTTCTTTATAAAATCAATTATAAGCTCGATTTATAAATAATAATTTTTTTTTCTTTTTACAACCTTTAATTCAAAACAATAGATTTAAAAATCTATTTTCAGTTATAAAATAAATTTTATAACTTTATCTCGTCGATTTACCTGACGGTAGATCGATATTTATAAAATGGTTAATTCATAGGCCATGTACTGCCAATCACTCAACCAATGGTACCCATTGGTTTAAATCAAGCAAATGGTGAATTTTAGGTCAATATTCAATAAATCAACCATCTAATCAAAACAATTCAATTCAAATAAATAATAGTCTCCTAACAGTCTATAACGATAATTCAATATCAACCACAACAATCAATCAAAACAATTTATTTATTAAAACACGTTTATTTTATAAACGTGACCAATAAGGTAACTTACCTCAATTGGGACCAATCGTTAAAAATAACGATTTGGGTTTCTCTGAAATTACACGACGTTTAATTTCGTCAGTTCAAACAATATATGAATATATATCAACAACAAGTCAATCATTAACCACCATAGCACACAGAAATAAAAACCCAACTTATAAAATATAAGTGGGGAGATCTGAGCGAGTTTAACTCACCTTGAATCGATTCTCCGTGAAAACGGTCGGCTTCAGTTGATTCCAGACGTGTCCAAATAGCTCTAAGATACTGTGCTTGTCGTTACGATTTCAACACTTCTGGTCCTGTCGAATTCTGACGATATATGAGAATGTTACAAAACTTATATGATTACGGTTTTCACTCAAACTATTTAAAAATTTAATTAAATTCTTATTTATTAACTGATTAAACATTTTGCTACTTTAGTAGTAATAGGATTGGGCATATTAATACAACTTTAGTAGCAAGATTCAGCGCATTCTAAAATTCATTAGGCTACTAACAAAGTGGTTTAGGAGTACATTGTAAATAGTCAGGCACGTGATCCTTTTATCCCTGCTTGGTATACAAATGGTCGCGCTAGTATTTGATTAGGACCGAAAATAATTTAAACCGGCCACCTTGTGTTTATTAATAACATTAGCCTAAAGTTAAATCAAAACTTAATTGGGCTTACATCATTTGGAACGAACGAGCCCACCATAACCCACCTCCCTTAAAACATCGGATCCCCTTTTATCCCTTCATTCGTCCGCCGCCACACAACATTAGAGAGGAAAAAAATGGAAAAAAACCTTCCACGCCAAAACCAAATCTCCGTCCATCCTTGTTTTCTTCAGCCAAATAAAATGTTTCACCGCTTCAGTCCTCCTCTCACCTCCCTACTTCCCTCGCTCCACTTCCTAGCCCGTCGACCCCCTTCAGCAACCCTCGGCGAACACCAACCTCACTGCTAAACCCTTCCCTGCAATTTAAAAGCTCTACAAACACTATGACTTCAGAAAATAGTCTGAGGCTTGAACCCTAGAACTTCGGCTTTGTCACGAACCAGATAAGCATACTTTTTCGTGATTTTTAATTTCTGTTTTGATTTTCTTGTGGTTCTAATTTGGTTTCTTCTTTGCTGTTGTGTTCAGAATTGAGTTGTGGTTTTGTATTTATAGTTGTATTCGATCCAGATAAGAATGATATCAATATCAACTATAACGTCATAGGTTTTAGACCTTTGCAGTGCCTAGTTCTTAGGTTCTATAATTTTTTTTCGTTTCAGCTGTAATCGAACTGTAATGATGGTGATGGAGACCCTGATGGTTACGATGCTTAACAGTGATGTGAGAGGAATTTGCGTTGGATTTTTTGTACTGTTGGTCTGCTCGGATATGTGTAAGGATCAAATTGTTAATATAGCTTAGGTAAGCTTATGAAGCTATCGAATTTTCAATTCATTTTGTCTGCTGTACAGTTAAAAAATTGCTTATTTCATTTTGCAGATCTGAATTGTGACATTGTATGGCTGAAAAGGTTTTGTACTTGAGATCTGTTAAGTTTTTGTATTGGATTTACAACTCTTTGGTCTGTTCGAAATGGATTTTTGCATGTATGGATTCGACTAGGAGTTGTTTATTCAATTCGAGATCTGAACAGTACTGTTGTAGATTTTCTTTCATTTTTATATGTATGAAAACAGTGACTTTACATGAGATTTTCTGTATACATTAGATGGTGTAAATATATTTTGTTTTCTCTGTTTGTATGCTGTTTTCTTTAACTATCTCAATCTGATGGATAAAGATCTACATATTTCTATATATTGTCTGTTCAGGTGAAGAAAGTCATGGAAGTTTGGATTGTTATTTACTATACTTTATTAGCCTTTTGTCTGTGCTTATGTAGGTGAAGAAGGTGTAAGTTTGGCTTTTTGCCACAAGTTAGGAAAACTAAATTCATTCTAGTACTTGGGTGAACTCATAAAAGGCCTGGACGTACATGTATTTTTTTTCTTTTTGTTAAACTTAATTATAAACAAACCCATGAATGCAACTTTAAACAACTAACTAGTGTCATTTCATTTTACATCTGCGTAAGCCACATCTCTACTAAAGGCAGTTACTTTTATATATAGTTGAGAAAAAAAACACACATGTTTTAAATAACCTGAAGCTTCATGATGGATTCAAAATATTTAGAGTTGAGTAAAAATACTTTTGTTATAGGCATAATTGTACTGTGTTCGCAACGTTACACAATCTGCGTTTAGTTCTGGTGAAATATCAACTGCATAAAATTAAACAGCAAGGGTTGAAATTATATATTTTTAGCTTGTTTATTTCGACTATTTAAAGCTTATTAAATATCCATGTAGTATAAATAAAATTCAAAAAGTTGAATTAAATAATAATAACCTTATATTATCGAGTATGTATAGTATATACCCTTGGATTCAAATTTTCTGGGTTAAACGATATCAATTATATATATAAATCCTTATTTTAAATAAATAAACGTAATCGTTTGTAAACGATTTTCATAGCGACTATTTTAAAATTTGAACTGGACAAACTAACAAATTATAACATGAAATCTCGATTTTTCTCTTCCATACGAAAAATATAATCAAATCGATTCAAACGTTTCTGATTTCACAGAATTTCGACTTAAAATGGATTCTGTATATTCAGTTGAAGTTCAGAACGAAATTTACGAATTACCGCGCCATTTCTTGTTTGTTTATAATATAATTATAAATTAAACGTTCTGACGTTGTTTTAATAACGAATATATTTATATAATTCAATATAAACTATATTTAACCACTTTAAATCGCTCGTTCATATTATACAACAAAATTAACTTTTTCCCAAATATGCTGAAATTAAAATATTATTATATTATTAACATAATTTAAATATTCAAATTAAAATGGTCAAATCTCATTATTTAAACTCAAATCAATATTTTAAATAAATAAAATATTTCAAATAAATGGTCAGAAAATACGGGACATTACAATTCAGCCTTTTCAAAATGGTAACACAACACAAACAAGGAATAAAGAATGGAGGCTGCCATGTTGATCACAGCAGCAAAACTATGCGAGACAGGGTCAACCAATTTCATGTCTAACTCAAGTGATGCAAGTAGCAGGAAATCAGCAAAAGGTCACACAAGCATGCAAGTGTACAAGGTTACAACAATTTATATATGCATAGTGTGATTAGCAGCTGTGCAAAATACATGTGGCACACTAATATGGTCTGATCAGTTTGCCGATGAAAATGGTGCAACTAGAGCATGCACAGTAAACAAGAGATACAAGCAGTAGTAAATGGTGCAACTCAGTTTTCAAAATAGTCAAGCAGTTCAACTACATCAAAAGGTCAACAGCAAAACTATTCAGCAAGGAACAGTGTCAAGAAATTCAAGTCAACAATGACCAAGCCAAGTGGTACATGCAGCAATGATTTAGCATGGTTCAACATCAAAGCATAGTAATGTATACAATAAATTCACACAGCGAAATGGTTCGACATGCAGGGTGTCAAGTAAAATTGCCAAACACAAGACATGATGACAGATTTCTACAAGTTCCAACTCAAGCAAACTAACTTGTAAATGGCCAAAGCATCAAATAGAGTGTGTATATAAGAATGGGTAATTTGCATAGTGGTACAGCATGGTGGATGTACATAAGTCAAGGAAGTATGTAACTTGTTCATATCAAACAATTACAAGTGGACAAGCAAATGTACATGGAGGGAAAGTACACGCAGTTTTTCAGGTGAATAAGGGAAAATAATGTCTTTCCTGAAATGCTAATTAAGGATGAATCATATTCGGCAACATGATTTCTCAACATAACATTTTTGGAAAGAAGTTTGTGATTGCTTTACAATCACACCATAAATCATATCAGAAATTTTAAGGGAAAATTCATTTCATCATATGTTTCAGTATTTTAGCCAAGACTGTTTTCTTTAATTAATTCAAAATATGGTATGAAAGCAATGGGGACAATTCAGTTTTATCAATCAAGACTGTTTTGGCAACTTTTTTCAAATAACTTCAGAAATCGTGATGGTGTTTCCAGAATTGGAATCAATCGTTTTTTTTAAGAGGGGAAAATACTTTCTGGGATATTTTTTTTAATCAAGGCAATCATTCAGTCGAATTCAATCCTTGAAACATTAACCACGCAAGGAAAACATTTATCTTGTTTCCAATTTATCATGCCGAGGGTTTTTCAATAAAGGCAATAGGGGACAATTTGTTTTCACCAGATTCATAGTAGAACCGAAATCAAGTCTAGGTTCATCAATTAAATCATGTAGGGTTTCACAGTATCAATTCGAGCAAGAATTTCTTCAATTGGAAAATCACGCAACAGAAAGTCGTTCAAGTCAATATATGAAATCAGAGAGCAAGTTATAGGATTTTATTATCCTATTTAAACACTATATTCATCACAGGCGTATATAGATCAAAACCAAAATAATTAAAAATCAACACAAGTGCATATAGATTCAAATCAGAATTCACTCACAAGTGTTTCAATCGTGAGAAACCCCAAATCAGAAATTTCCACAAAGAAGAGCATCAATCGACAAAGCAGAAAGCTTCGAGCATCAGAGAATTCAAGATCGATTTATCAAGCATCGCATTTTGCTTTGGGATTTGTAAGAAACCCTAACCCCAAATTTTCCAGAGCCTCCATTTTTAATCTCCAGAGCAAAGGAGATCGGAAGAACTAAAGTGGTGCACTCAAACAAAGTTGGCCGGCCTATCCAAGATAAAGGGGAGATTAATTTTTCCTTTATAAAGGCTAGGGTTTTATTTTGTTTTAAATTTTGTTATTTTTTAAATTGTTTTAAGTTGTAAACCAATATGAACATTTTTTCTAGTCTTTGTAAAAAACTAGGAGATCCAGTTAGGAGTTAGTTGGTAGTTTACTAAAGTCTGTAAAAACTAGAATTACGTGTTACGGGTTTGTAATACGGGAAAATCTAGTCGAGGGGATATCGGTCAGTCTAGGGTTTTAAGCGTAGGGTTAGTACAGGAGCAGGGAGTGCGAGTTTACAGGGTCTGTAAGCGGGATCTGTTATTAACACCTAGTAGAAACCTTAGTGAATGCAGCAGTAGGCAGAGTCTGCCGAAGCTGGGTATATCTATGTGTTATTTATTTACTACATTTATTTCCCTGTTGATTTCTATGCTGTGATTATTTTTAAATATCTCGATAAACTATAATAAACCCTATTCACCCCCCCCCCTCTAGGGTTAATCCAGATCCAACAAGAGGTATCAGAGCTTGGTTTTCTTTAACCCTAGAATCATGGATCCTAGTTGTCAGTCTTCTAAGATTCAGTCCAGTCGTATTCCATCTATTTTCAATGGTACAGATTTTTTAAATTGGAAATTAGAATGGGAATTTTATTTATAATTTGTTGATATTAAATGTTGGGATACTGTTATTAATGGTTATGATATGGTTAGTAGGAGCGATATTGGATTTAATTCTCGTGTTATTCACACTTTGTATTCTTATATTGATGATATCCAGTATAACCTTATCTCTCATTGCTTGAATGCGCAGGAAATACGGAATTTTCTCGATACGAAGTATGGAAAGATTGACAACAGCAACTCAAAACCCAAAATGGTCAACTCAGATTTAGATCTATGCTCAGGAGAAGAAACAAATGAAAATTCAAGTAGATCAGACGATGGAGATTCAACAGACAATGAAACTGAAAGCTTCTCATATGAAGAGTTGGTTTATATGTGTACTGATTTAACAAAAATCGTTGATAAACTCCATCGTAAAAATAATTCTTTAAAATCTAAAATCACGAGTTAAATAGCAAAATTAACTGTTTGGAATCAGAATTTACAAATGTCATGAAATTAGAAAATTCTGACTGTGGAAGTTGTTTGAAATTGAAAACTGACCTCGTTCATCTCAATAAAAATATTCAAAGGCTTAAAGAGGAAATTCTGATTTTAAAAGATAACGAGGTTGAGCTAAAAGATTCAAACAATTCTTTACAAAAGAATTTAATAATTTTAAGGCCATCAAAAATTCCAAACATGAAATTGCTGAAAACGAAAGCTTGTTGAAAAGTGATTTAATTTTAAACAAGCTTGAAAAAGAGTTTGAAAATTTCAAGAAACTTGAATTTGAAAAACAAATTAAATTTGAATCTGAAATCTTTGAGTCCAAGACCAAAATCAAACTTCTTGAAAACGAAAATTTGTTTTAGAAACAAAATGATACTGAAAGGAGAAAGATCAGCATTAATCGTTGTTCAAATCTGATAAAAGAAAATTCTGATCTTAAATCCAAAATTCAACAATTAGAATCAACTTTGGATAAATTTTCTAATGGGGAAAAATCGTTGAATATGCTGTTACAAAACCAAATTTTAGTTGGTCATAAACGAGGTATTGGTTTTGGAAAAATAAGTGGTTTTGAAAAAGTGAATTCTTTTGATTTTAAAAATCCTTCAGAAAACTTTGAAAATAATCATTTTAAAAATTTAAACTCTGATAATTTCAAAGGATTTTTAAATCATGAACGAAATAAGATTTTGTTTGATAACAATCTGTTTAATCCATTTTGGACCCCAAAAAGAAATAAAGTGAATTTTTCTAAAGTCAAACAGATTTGGGTTCCTAAGGGGACGAAGGTAAATTCCAATGGGTTGTTATACAAAAAAGTTTGGGTACCGAAAGACGTGAACAAAACTTTGAGTGGTGTTACTAATTTTGTTACACCACTCAATTCTCTAAACTATTAAGTACTTGAGGAGGTTGAGGAATTGTTGTGCAAAAAGAGATTTAAAACCAAGCTGAACTATATTTCTGTATCATTCACAGTTCCTTAGCCAAGTATGTTAAGTTAGTGATTCTGATTTACATTGGATTCTGGTATGATCTATAAACTCACCTTTGTAAATATTTTTTTCTTATTTATTTCTCCTTCTACCTCCTTTTTTCGTTTTCGATTTGTCACTGCTATATTTTTCTTCTTTGGGCTTCTTTAACTTCCAGTTGCAGAACTCTTGATTTTCTGGATATTTGCTTCACTTGAAAGAAAATCTATTGTTTTAAATCTTATTCAGACCTTTAATCTAAACTTGTATATATCTGCAATTGTTTTGAAGTTCATTTTCTGTTTTCTAAATTCCTAACAGTATTGATGTATTCTTGTTATATCTTGAACACTGTTAATATGAATTATAAATTTTTTTAGGTTCTGAAAGTTTAATGGAATTTCACACAACACTGCTATTTTGAGTTTTCTTCTAATTCATTTTATAAAAACTTAAAATGTTATACTCATTACAGCACACTACTTCTTATCAATTGTGATAATTTCATTGTTTTTCAGATTGGCTTGGAAATTTTAATCTGTCTTAAATCTCAGTGATACATCTTGAAAATCATCGTTATTCATGATCATTATGGCTGGAATTTGTTTGTTTGAAATCTTCTGAAATTATTGATATTTTGAATAATCACTCACCTCCTAAATTTGAAATTATCAACCTTGTGTGACTAATTCATTATATTTCAAAACTTGACATTGATTCAAGTGATTTCAAATAAATTATTTTGGATCAAGAATATCTACCAAACCTGATGTAAATGATCTGAAATTTCTTGTATACTTGTTAGAAAATTGCTTGTGAAAAATTCTTTGAAAATATAGTTGTAAAACTTACTGTTATTTCATGATTATTTGATTTGAATATCTGTTTGTTTAAAATCATTTGAAATTATTGATTTACTGAATCACACACATATCTTGAATCAAAAATTTATAATCTGGTGCGATTGATTCATTAAATTCTGATATTTTCATATTCCTTTAAATGAATTAAAACAAACTATATTTTTAAATCAGGGATCATGAATCATCTTATATGATCGTCATCTTGACAACTCTGTTGTGATATTGGTTTCTGTGATGCTCTGATACTGTTTTGAAGAATGTTTGTTTTGGAATCATCTGCTGCTCTGATAAATGTGCCAAATCTGTTGTTTTTTTTGCTTGGGCTTTGGGCTTAAATTTCTTCTGTCTGTTATATCCTTGTTTGTCACCGGTGTCATTTTTAAAATCCTCATTAATAAGGACATCAAGTGGTATCAGTTTAGAAGTGCTGATTTTGTTTTAGCTGTATATTTTTTTTAATCTCTCGTTGCTTTATATAGATCTTTTCTTTTTCCTCTTTTAATTGATTTTCAATTTTTAAAATTATTTATTGATTATTTATTCAAAAATTGAAATCAATATCCAAATTGAACAGTATTTACAATTCATCAAAATTATTATTAGATTTTGAAATTGTGATAAATTGTGACTGCAGTATATTTCACAACAAGAGGAGACTTTATTTAGATTTTCATGATGGTTGAATAATTATTATAATATCTTTGAATTGGCAATTATTTCACGACCATCTCCTTTATCTATCATCATTCTGTCATCCATCATGTCTTTTATATTAATGTGGAGAGTTTATTTATTTTTTTTAATTTTTTTTTTGAATAAACAGTGAAAGTATTTGTGATAAAAATTGGACTATGTTATTATTCAGAATTAGTGATAATTGAAAATTTTCAATAATCCCGATACAGTCGAGCATATTTCATAATATAATTAATTTAGAAATTTATTTCACAGTCCATTTCTGTACCTACCACATTTCTATCATTCATATTGGTTGTATATACCGAGGAGTTTTTTCTTTTAAAGCTGAAATGATAAATATATATAATTAATATATAAGTGTGTCTTTAACCTCATTTAAAAATCCAAGCTCTGGTCATGCATGGTTAAGAGACAACTTATAATTTAAGCTGCGACTGACCTCATTTAAAAATCCACGCTCTGGTTATGCATAGGCAGTGTGCTCTTAAATTAAATAAAAAGGGAAATAATGTGCTATAAATTGAAATTAATCTGAAATTCTCCTTGGTGTATAAAAACCAGCCTACCAATCCAACTTTCTAATCTGTGAAGTGTGTTAATATTTTATGACGTATTATGATTTGTTGATTGATATCTATTGGGATTTTAGAGCATTTTATTTTGTCACTTAAGTTGAATTATTAATTATAGTCCAAATCCATCGTTGTTTTTGAACTTCATTTTTATAAAATTCTTTTGAAAATGATTGGAAATATATATTGTTGAAACTCTCCCCATTTTATATAAAATTCATCGTAAATCCGTCATTCTACAATGTGAAATTTGCCACTAATTCTTTGTATATTATGATTTTTGTTTGACTGATTGAAATTTATGATAACCGTTCTTCCTCTCAAGCTGAAATTATATTTTTTTTTGGTCAATTTTCATCTATATTTTAAATTCTGAATCTTTTTGATGATAACAAAAGGGGGAGAATGGGTTGAGATTTTGATTTATGAGTGAATATTTTATAAACACTTTTAATTTTGAAAATTCATTAAATTTTCATTCTTGCACAGTTATAGGGGGAGTTTCTGTTGTAGGGGGAGCATTCAAATAGGGGGAGTTTTGTTCTTCACTGTCAAACACATTTATTTGATTCAAAATCTTAATATTTGTTTGTCATCATCAAAAGGGGGAGATTGTTGTATATAACGTTGTTGTATACACAATTATATGATTTTTGTTTGATGATAACAACCAAATATATTTTATTATAAATGTGTTTGTTATTGTATTGTTTCATATATACATCACAGACAAGAATATAATATTCATATATAAATAGAATACGACTTTACAAAAATTCAAATATTCACACAGTATTTTATTTAAATAGAATATTTTATTTCAACTTTTCAAACAGTACAAACTTTATACTCCACTATTTGTACATCTCAGTATTGCAATACAGTTCATACTCACAGTTTCTCACTACAACACTCATATATATTATGCACTCAGTTGTACATTTTCATCTATACATACACTGTTACAAACACTCTTTAACTCACATTGTTCTTGTTGTCTTCAGTCTTCTGTCTTCACAGTTTTCAGCCAGTCCAGTCTTCATACCTGTCACATACAGTAACACACACACACAATATCTAGAATAGAAATAATATTATAAAATTCTAGCAGATAATTTTTTTTTAAATTTTGTTTGCCTCTGAATTTTGTTGTGTTTCTCATCATTTTTCATGAATTGATCTGATTCATCTGTGACTAGACAACTTGTGATATTCACAGTGAAACACTGTAAATATCACAAGGCAGTCTATTTGTTATATAGTGCAGGGACAGATTATTTGTCTGATGGCTTCATATACACACGTGTATAAAAAAACACGTGTGCACTGCCTCACCAATCAGCGCACAACTGAGGAGTAGCCACGTGGACCTTCTCGACTTAGTGCACATGTCAACATAGTCAACACATATCAAAATGGTCGTGCCAAGCCCAAGACTGCTCCACAAATAATAAAGTCAAAGTGAAATCAACTCAACATATCACAAAAGTGGTCAAGCACAAGTCAATGACGGTGCAACAAGCTTAAGCATATCAGCCCAAACAAGTTCAAGCATAGACATGGTTCAGCCTTTTCAAAATGGTAACACAACACAAATAAGGAATAAAGAATGGATGCTGCCATGTTGATCACAGCAGCAAAACTATGGGAGACAGGGTCAACCAATTTCATGTCTAACTCAAGTGATGCAAGTAGCAGGAAATCAGAAAATGGTCACACAAGCATGCAAGTGTACAAGGTTACAACAATATATATATATATATATATAATACATATATACATGCATAGTGTGATTAGCAGCTGTGCAAAATACATGTGGCACACTAATATGGTCTGATCAGTTTGCTGATGAAAATGGTGCAACTAGAGCATGCACAGTAAACAAGAGATGCAAGCAATAGTAAATGGTGCAACTCAGTTTTCAAAATAGTCAAGTAGTTCAACTACATCTAAAGGTCAACAGCAAAACTATTTAGCAAGGAATAGTGTCAAGAAATTCAAGTCAACAATGATCAAGCCAAGTGGTACATGCAGCAATGATTTAGAATGGTTCAACATCAAAGCATAGTAAAGTATACAATAAATTCACACAGCAATATGGTTCGACATGCATGATGTCAAGTAAAATTGCCAAACACAAGACATGATGACAGATTTCTACAAGTTCCAACTTAAGCAAACTAACTTGTAAATGGCCAAAGCATCAAATAGAGTGTGTATACAAGAATGGGTAATTTGCATAGTGGTACAGCATGGTGGATGTACATAAGTCAAGGAAGTATGGAACTTGTTCATATCAAACAATTACAAGTGGACAAGCAAATGTACATGGAGGGAAAGTACACGTAGTTTTTTAGGTGAATAAGGGAAAATAATGTCTTTCCTGAAATGCTAATTAAGGATGAATCATATTCGGCAACATGATTTCTCAACATAACTTTTTTGGAAAGAAGTTTGTGATTGCTTTACAATCTCACTAGAAATCATTTCAGAAATTTCAAAGGAAAATTCATTTCATCAAATGTTTCAGTATTTTAGCCAAGACTGTTTTCTTTAAATAATACAAAATATGGTATGAAAGCGATGGGGATAATTTAGTTTTATCAATCAAGACTGTTTTGGCAACTTTTCTCAAATAATTTCAGAAATCGTGCTGGTGTTTCCAGAATTGGAATCAATCGTTTTTTTTAAGAGGGGCAAATACTTTCTCAGATTTTTTTTTAATCAAGGCAATCATTCAATCGAATTCAATCCTGGAAACATTAATCACGCAAGGAAAACATTTATCTTGTTTCCAATTTATCATGCCGAGGGTTTTTCAATATGGGCTACATGGGACAATTTGTTTTCACCAGATTCATAGTAGAACCGAAATCAAGTCTAGGTTCATCAATTAAATCATGCATGGTTTCACAGTATCAATTCAAGCAAGAATTTTTTTCAATTGGAAAATCACGCAATAGAAAGTCGTTCAAGTTAATATATGAAATCAGAGAGCAAGTTATAGGATTTTATTATCCTATTTAAACACTATATTCATTAAAGGTGTATATAGATCAAAACCAAAATAAAAAAAATCAACACAAGTGCATATAGATTCAAATCAGAATTCACTCACAAGTGTTTCGATCGAGAGAAATCCCAAATCAAAAATTTCCACAACGAAGAGCATCAATCGACAAAGCAGAAAGCTTCGAGCATCAGAGAATTCAAGATCAATTTATCAAGCATCGCATTTTGCTTTGGGATTTGTAAGAAAACCCTAACCCCAAATTTTCTAGAGCCGCCATTTTTAATCTCCAAAGCAAAGGAGATTTGAAGAACTAAAGTGGTGCACTCAAACAAAGTTGGCCGGCCTATCCAAGATAAAGGGGAGATTAATTTTTCCTTTATAAAGGCTAGGGTTTTATTTTGTTTTAAATTTTGTTATTTTTTAAATTGTTTTAAGTTGTAAACCAATCCGAACAGTTTTTTTAGTCTTTGTAAAAAACTAGGAGATCCAGTTAGGAGTTAGCTGGCAGTTTACTAGAGTCTGTAAAAACTAGAACTACGTGTTACACGTTTGTAATACGGGAAAATCGGGTCGAGGGGATATCGATCAGTCTAGAATTTTGAGTGTAGGGTTAGTACAGGAGCAGGGAGTGCGAGTTTACAGGGTCTGTAAGCGGGATCTGTTATTAACACCTAGTAGAAACCTTAGTGAATGCAGTAGTAGGCAGAGTCTGCCGAAGCTGGGTATATCTGTGTGTTATTTATTTACTGCTTTATTTCCCTGTTGATTTCTGTGCTATAATTGTTTTTAAATATCTCGATAAAGTATAATAAACCCTATTCACACCCCCTTTAGGGTTAATGTAGATCCAACATTCTGAACCGTCTCCGCCTTTTCTCGAATAACAATTCTTTTCGCATTCCTTTCATTCGCGTTATCATCTACCTTTTTTCTCCCTCCTCAGCGCCATTCACCTTCGATCATCATCCGCTTATTTTCTCTCACCCCACCGATTTTTCGCTCCCCAAACTCTAAATTAACTTGGGGCTAATCGGCTCTGTCTTACAATAGTTGATTTGCAACCATGGCTCCTCCCTGCCATTTCCCCTTTGCATTTCATATATTCCTCCACACAATCACTTCATATCATTTTTTGTTTCTCTTTCCCTAATTAAATTCAATTGCGGCTGAGCCATGTAATTATACGATCATTTCTTGCGGGTAGCAACGATTGGAGCTGTCCAACGTACATTGTTCCTAATCATTCACCCACATCATTTCTCGTGTGCCTCTCATGCCTTCTAAGTGTCTCTATTTCAAATATTTTCCCGTGGATCTACAGATCATTGGTCTAAGGTAATGTTCTTTGTCACTTTATTGTGCCCTAAGTTTAGTTCTTTTCCTGCCTGATATGTGTGAATCATTGAGTATTGAAATCAGTTGTTGCTGCTGAGAAAGTTTATGGTTGTCTTCCTATTTGCAGTTAAAATTGTGTTTGACTTTAAGTTAAGGAAACGATGTATAGCACAAATATTATAATGCAAATATGATATTACATGTACTTGCTCTGAGTGATGTTCATAATCCAATGAACTGATTTTTTCAATCGTGAAACGAAAAGAGTCAATTTTGGGTACTTTGTTCTTTAGTGATGAAATCTTTAGACCAACCTGCCAGTTTGCAAGTTATCATGTTGATTGGACATTCAAATTGATTGGGTGATATATGAAAAAAGGTAACATGAGTCAACCTGGACATATTTTTCCTCTCGGACTTAGGAAAATTTGAGACTTCTTCGTTCCATGTTCCATAACCGTATCATAAATTGTTTATTGTTGTCATTTACAGCTGATGACCTGCCTTACACCGAAAATTCGTATGATAAGTAGCTCCATAAAACAATCACTTGGTACCTTTCCCATCAACTCATTGGCGAGTATCCTTTCCTTCTGATCGTTTGAGGAGTTGCTTGCTTGGTGGCCTATTAAGTTTTTCGTTAAAGGTACTGGTTTTTCTCCAGCTCTATGCAGTTCACAGTTTTCTGTATATCTGTTAAGATTGTCATATACAAGGGCAAACACGTGCTTATGTGCCTGAGTATACAGTTATGCGTGTAGGTGCACTTTTGTCTATATATGTATAGGTATGTATGTATGTATGTATGTATGTATGTATGTGTGTATGTAGACAACTTATTCTTAATAGTTAAATGTTTCAGGTTTGTTGCACATTGGTTACACAACACTACTGCTCTTACTATTGAGGTAGCTGCATGCACCCCCAACTGTTTAGCAAGTTGGTGTCAGTAATCACATTAATATCCAACTATGCATTGATGGTATTATCTCTTTTATCCTTCATATTGCAACTTACACTATATGCTTTGATATTCAAGATATTAAGTGCTTGATAAGTTATTTGTATGAACCACATTTAAAATTTTCTAATTTGTTTTTCTGTGAACTTAGTGGCTAAACATTTAGCCATCAAATTTTAACACTTAGTAGCTATGCTGAGACCCAGTATTTTTAAGACAAACATGAATGATATGATCCTTGGTATTTTGAATCTAATTAGGGAGAAATATTACGTATGTTGTCATTTATATATTACCTAATAACAGAGAGAAACTGCCTTTTACATGTTTAATACCTTATATTACAGTTAACACCATGACTCATCGTATTTTACTAAATTAATTTACTTATGGATGCCCTGTATACCATTATTTTGTCATTTCCTGCCATCACTAAGTTGTTCATAATCTTGGATGAGTGGAACACCTGGAGTCATGGAGTAGTGATAAACTGCAGTTTAAATGTACCTTTATTAGTTTGTCATATCATTTGTCAATATTAGGAGTTATTTATGACTTTATTGGTTTAACTTTTTTACTATGACGTTCCAATTTTATCATTGATTTCTATTTGTTTTTCTGTGAACTGTGACTAAACAGTTAGCCATCAAATTTTAAGGCTTAGTATCTATACTAAGACCCAATATATTTTCAACTAAAACATGAATGATATGATCCTGGGTATTTTGAATCTAATTAATGAGAAATATTGCGTATGCGCCTGTCATTTATATATTACCTAATAATAGAGAGAAACTGCCTTTTACATATTTAATACCTTATATTAGAGTTTACACCATGACTCATCGTATAATACTAGATAGATCAATTTATCTATGGATGCCCTATATACCGTTATTTTGTCATTTCCTACCATCACTGAATTGTTCACGATTTTGGATGAGTGGAACACCTAGCGTCATGGAGTGGTGATAAACTGCAGTCTAAATATACCTCTATGAATTAATCATTTCATTTACCCATACTAGGATTTAAGGGGAAAAAATTATGCTATATTTGGATTCAAATCCATATTATCTTATTCTATTTGTTATTTATGACTTTACTTCTTATCTTTTTTACTTTGACCTTCCTATTTCATCATTGATTTCTATATGTAAAGTAGAGCTGATAATTAAATTCACATAAACAGTACTGCCTCATTTAACTATGTACTGTCAGCGTACTTCACTGCACTTAGTTTACTCATTGATGAATCAATTGCATTCCCTAATTTGTAAAATTGTTGGTTTTGTAAAGAAATCATATGTAACATAACGATAAGAAATTATATATCATTGGAGATATACTAAGTACTGCACTTATTAAAGGGACAATGGTTTTGTTAAACTTCCAGGGATAACTTTTTTTATCAAATTGATTATACTGTTTACTTATTGTAATTGCTTTTAGTTATTGGTCCGCCCCATCACTCATGGCTTTGCATATTTAAGGAGCCGACAGAAATGTGTTACTGTTGTTACTGTAGGCTAATATTTCTATTCTATAATTTATGAAATTTGTTCCTCCAATTGAGTTTCTAGATTTGTGTTTCATTCCATCCTCCCCTTCTATTTTTGCTTATTTATTATAAAAAAATCCTTGCAATGATGAATTTGATGTCGAGTTGGGGTTTGGTAAAATGATACTTCAAACATCGTACCTATAAATATATTAGATATAAATGCCCGTCCTTTCCCTGTTTTACAAAAGAAGTATGAAATATAAGTTGAACTGTTTTAGTCTGCAGCTGCCTTTATTCATATTCAATATGTCTAAATTAAAGTTATTTTTTTACCTTAATTATTTTTACAGTTCTCATTAAACTTCTTGAATTTTAGTATATCATTGTTTGTTTTGAAGAAGTTATCAGTGCAATTATGTTTCTTAATAAAATAGTAGATATGCATGCATCAGGTGATGAGTTTATATGATCTCCTAATTATTATTTGCTTGAAATATGATATGTCTTCAGCTACCAGATTGACAAATACTAGCATGTTTTACCACCATAAACCACAACAATTTTACGATATTTCGTGGTTATTTCAACAACAAAAATATCCTTTTTATGCAAAACCATTTACAGATTTGGCTTTTGCCGAAATCATAAACTGATTTTTGTAGTTTTAAGATTTCACATTTTACTGATGTGATTAACACTTCTGATATGAGACACAAGAATAGTGGAGAAACTGATTAGGTGAAATTGAACAGTGGTCTGAAATGTTTGAAATTGGCATATCATATGTTTTAGCCATCCTGGTGGTTATTTCATTTGTTGGTGAACTATAAAATAAAGAAAATTTGATAACCACATGATGTTTTTCGTGTATAATTGTTTCAATATTGTTAAATATGCATCTTCAAATCATGTTATCTTTTTGTTCATCGTAATTACCCGATCTTAGTCATTGTTTATTTTGTTTTTTCATTTTCTTTATCATTAGAATGCGTCATTTAATTTGTTTCTTGGTTAATTATCTTGTTTTCCTTTTTTCCATTGCATCTAGCATGTCACATAGAAGTTTATGAGTGAAATTTAAGCTGCAATAAATTTCCAGCAAAGATTACATGGAAGTGTCCATTTGTACCCAAAATTCTTATTTGTTGCCATTGGGAAATCATATCAATTTTGAAGTGTGTTGATGCCCTAATGTTTAGGCAAATTAGCAACGAAAATGTCTAATTTGGAAAATTATTTAATACAAGCAACACCCATGCTATGATATCATTTCCGTTAACTAATTTCAAGGCAATCACATTAAATGTTTATTTATTTATTATCATATTGATATCATATTAACATTATGTTGCCATTTTAAGTGAGTCATCACGTTTTGCTGTAAGTTATAGCAATTCTGGGAATTAAACATTTCTATACAGCCTATATGTAATTGCATATTAATGTTAATGCTTTAATCGCAACACTAATATTGTTTTGATATATTCATACATACATATATACATATATACATACATACATACATACATACATACATACATATATGCATTTATGCATAACAAATTAGGATTGGAAAATATTTAATCGAGTTATTGTGGTGCATAAATCAATTTATCTAAGATGTACATACCATGAACTACAAAGATTTCTCATGACTATAGGCTATTTTTTTAAAACCTTAATTACTCAATACAGACAAGTTTATGGTGGCTTCCCCACTTATTAGACATCTTCTTTGTCATTGCAATATCATAATTACAGTGTTTCTTAAAAATTCAAGAGTTATAATAAGTTCAGTTCTATCTTTTTGAAGTTGGCATGTTTGTTGTGGATAATTTAGTTACTTTATGTTGTTATTTCTTTATTGCTCCAATTGCACACGTGGTTTATATTCTACAAATGCTTAATTATTCTATAATGTTTTCTTGATTACAAAGCATTAATGGGTACAAAAACAAAACCACATATTTGCAGGTGTAACAACCCACACTTTGCTAAGCCTGAATTTCTAAAGTACATGATGGTAGAATTATGCCTTTAAAACATTATGTAAGCTCTATTAACCTCCTAACTTTCTATGCTTTTGATATTAAGATCTGACTATTTTTATTTCTTTTGCTCCACTATTAGAATTTCAAATAAAGATATCTTAATGTTATAATCTAACTTTAACATTGAAGCTTTCATATACACTACTTAATATCTCTTATCCACATTTGGAACATACTAATTGTGGCATCACTTAAAGATTCTTCATAGATTATGACAGATTTAGCTATTTTCCGATTAGGCTGGTATAATATTAGTTTACCGATTTTGTAATTTTTTTTAATCAACGTAATTTCTTCCCAAAGGTATAACCAATAATATCTATGAAGTATTTATTTGCCTCATTAAATGGCATGGATAGATGGAAATCTACCATATCATGTAGAAATGAGAATTTAGGTCCAATATCAAGTCCTAGTTTTTAGATATCCCCTACAAGCATCAAATAAAATTTTATAATTTCACTTGCATGTTACCACCTTTCTTCTAAACGGATAAAGACCCTAAGTCAGATTGCTGGTTTTGAATTTAGTTGCATCCATCATGCTCCACTGTTCCTATGTCCTTGGCGTTTCAAAGTTAATTTCAATCCTTATGTCTACAATACAGTCTTTTATCTTCCTTCACTTTTTATTTTAATTAGCAAAATGTTTGTATTATAGATAATTTGGGTCACATTCCTCTTTCAATTTCACAATCATTTTCAATTTGTTGTAAACCTCTTTATATTGTGTTATTTGACTCCCCTTCCATATCTACTCTTGATTTCAAAATCATTTTTAGATTTTTGTATAACTCTTTCTTTATATTGATTTGTTTCAGTTCTTCCTTAAGTTTGTTTTCATTTTCAAACAGCCTCTGAGGTTCCTTCCTTAATATTGATTTGTTTCATTTCCCCTTTATATTGATTTTGTTTTGACTGATTGCAGTTTTGTTATTCCCAAAATTTAAGTTTGACCTCAGTTACTTTCATTTTCATATACCATAGCATGTTAGCTTTTTGATATATGTTTAATACTTTGATAATTTGAAATATTAAATCAGTTATTTCTAAAAGGACAAATTTTCAAAAGAGACTAGTTTTCAAAACTAATAGCACAAATAGACTGGTTCAAAAAACTATTTGCAAATATAGGCTGATTTTGGCCAACTCAGCGATGAGCTGGCCAAATTTAAAAAAAAATTTACGGGGCGCACTTCCAAAGTGCGCCCTCATGTATTTGTATTGGCGCACTTGGCAAGTGCGTCCATACAAATATAATTAATATCAAAGCACGGATGCTCTCCGCACTTGGCAAGAACGGATGGTCTCCACTCTCACAAAACATTAGGGCATTCAAACGACATAAGACAACATGAAAAGAAGCAAAATCCAGGAAGCAGAATTATGAATATATCAAAAATCAATCAAGTCTCGTTCATTCATTAGTATCGAAATAACAACCAGTCGTACAAAAGAATTTCAGGGCACCTAGCTTGCATTTATATCAATGGACAATACATGATAGATGGACAATTAATTTAAAAGGAAAGGAGAAAAAACAACAAAGAAGAGGGAATAGAATGCAGGAAAAGCAGAAACAGCAAATCCGGAAGTAGCAGAAGTTGGAGATGGAGCAGCCGCCATGACCATTTCACTGGCTTGAGCCAAGGTAGCAACTACCATAGATAGAACTAAAGCAATGACCGTTAGAAAGAAGAAGTTGAACATGGCTGCCATATTAATATGGATGCATTTGAAGAAGTAATTCTTAGAACAGTGGATCCTGGGTTTTTCTTTTTGGTTGCAAATGAATGAATGGGAAGAAGTGAAAGCTATATATATATATATAAATAAAGGGAATTGTTAAAGGGACTCCACATTTGGTTAAAGGGAGGATCAATTTTTATTTATTGTATAATCGTTATGGGGAGGACCAAATAAATAAGCCTCCCCTTAAACATATAACTTAAAATTCCGATATCAACCCCTATAATTCTCATTAATATAAACTATAAAACATAAGCCTTAATTAATGCTTACAATTCAATGTTGCATATAAAAATAACAAATGGATATAGTTGACATAATGGAGACACAAGAAAATTTCATGGGTAACTAGAAGGCATCGGATTAGGTAATTAATTATAATTTCAAATTGGAATTTGTACAGTTAATTTTAAATGCAGAAACGAAAATTTTGTTCTAAAATGTTATATCGAATTTTTGTAATTAAGATGTTTAGTAATTCGCATGTTTGTTACTTGCGCTGAATTTAATATGTTAGTGTTTAACAAAAGTGACAATTCAGGGGTAGTTAAGTCTTTTTTCTTTTTAAAAATAAATTAGACCCCTCTTAATAATAATATATTAAGCTGGAGTCCCCTTAAAATTATTCTCCCCTTAACCAAATGTGGAATCTCTTTAACAATCCCCTAAATAAAGGAAAAAATGAGAGGCAGCTGGAGTGAGGGACCTCCAAGTGGATTAATGTTCTGGAAAGTTCACGAAGCCGCTGGAGACTGCTCCAAGTGCCAATTGTCCGAGGGAAACGCTAAAAGCCAGTAAACATATTTTCCCCGTAATTTTTTTCCAAAAAATTTTGGCCAGCTCATCGCTGAGTTGGCCAAAATCAGTCTATATTTGCAAATAGTTTTTGAACTGGCCTATTTATGCTATTAGTTTTGAAAAATAGCCTCTTTTGAAAATTTGTCCTTTCTAAAATTTAATTTTTTTAAGCATTTTCAATTCTATTTATTTCCGTTAAGTAGCTATTTTTTAAGTACTCTCTTCCATATCAGATTTAAATTTTACATTTGAATACCTAAAAGCTTAAAGAATCATAATTATACATACTATATATATATAATGCTTACTGATTTTATCAAACTAAAAGTACGAGGTTTACTGAACCAAGAGAAGAAATATATGTACCGTTAGTGGATATCCGAAAAAAGTTCAAATTTTGTATCCGAAAGTGGATAAATGTCTTATATTTGCAAAAATGGATGCAGAAGTGGATATGGAGGCTTCTACATCTGAAAATTATCTATATGATTTTTGGTAGGGAAAACAGTTATATTATGTGTAACGAAATATATGTGTTTATTATTTAAGTTAGTTAATATTTTATGTTATATGCCTGCAATGCATATTAAATGCTTAATACTATTTGTTATCATTATGTTTTATTTTATTTTCCGTACTTATGTAATCAATTTGAAAAATATTTATGTTAGAACCAAAATTTTAGAATTATGACTACTATACTTCTTTTTCCAAACTAATAATGGCAAACATAAGGTTGCAAGTTTAGTCTGTATTTCATTTTTTCAATAGTGTAATGTACCATATTTATCCCTTTATGATCTCTTATTGCAATAGTTTATCAGTAGAAAAAATTTCACAATCTAATTCCTCAAACATTTACAATAACCGTTTTAGCAGTGAATTGTTTTAATTTACCTTCGGTATACCTTTTCTTTTAAATATGCTAGGAAAATTACATACACCATGTCTATGTTTGATTTTGAATCTTAATTGCTGAAGGATCACCGATGACGATAGTGAAGTACATGCTTGCATATAGAAATTTAACAGTAACAACTATTAAACGATGACATTATCAGTTTTATCTTTTTTGCGAAACTTAAGGGTGCGTTCGGTTTATATTTTTTAATTTTGAGTTTTGCACATACAAAAGTAAGAACGATGCATACATATCGTGAAAAACGACCATTTTACAAAACGAAGTTAATACACAAAACCGAAAATAACTTTCTATTATTTTTCATATTTTAAGAAACAAGGGAAGTACGATAACAAATTTATCCATCCACCGGAGCGCGTCGCTCCATCACTCCCTCCGCCTTTGATCAGTCACCTCCACTATACTTCAAATCTTCACAGTTTTCATAATTAACGCTGAAACCAATAAAGCTCAAAACATGTAACACCCCACGTCCATTAATGTCACTCGCAAAGGGAATGCATTAACTTCCATGGAGCATTTTAAGTGAATATAGAACAGAAAATCACAACAAGACAGATATAAAGCAGTACTTGAAAAATTAAAACTTTATTTATTGCAGCAGAAGGTAAATATGTTTGGTAACATCATCAAAACCATAAACCAAAGTCAAATACATCATATCCATCTTGATAAAACAAAGCACATAAACTGAAAGACATAATCCCCAACATCAAAATAGCCATAAATAAAGAGAAGCTGAACTTTACTTCAGCGATCCAAGCAATCTTCTAAAAGCAGTCCAAAATCAAGCTCCACTGGTGCTAGTTCCAACTTGAGCACCTGGAGCGGGAAAAAGAAGAAAAAGAGGAGGGAACAAAGGGGGTCAGACATAAAGTGTAACGACCCGTGTTTTTGCCCATCGAATATTTAATTTAATTATTATTTTAAATATTATATATTGGGAATATAATGGTTTTTAAATATCTAATTCTCTATTTAAACAAAGTTCGAAGTTATATATTTAATTATAAATAGAGCTTGGAAATAGCGCTGCAGTTTGAAAATTCGAGTTTGAACTTCAACTGGACATACAGAGTCCGATATAAGTCGGATTTCTGTGAAACAAGAAACATTGGGAGCGTATTGACGATAATTTTCATATGAAAGAGAAAAATCTAGATTTCGTGTTATAGTTTGATAGTTATGGCCAAATCAAATTTTGAAATAGTCGCTATGGAAAACCGTTATTTAATTATAGGCCTTTAAATTAGCCGTTTTGCAAACGGACTCTGTTTTCGATGAAATCAGTTTCATTAGGACCGTATCATTAAATTATTGTACGGTGTTAGATGGCGTGGCAAACCAATGTCGTATGTGACCACGGTAGCCGTAAACGCCCGTTCAATTTCTATAGCGCGTATTTAAATAAATAAAGGGGTATTTGAGTGTAACTTGAGCAGACGATCGAATTAGACCACGAAACCAGTTCCATTGAGTTCGTATCGTCGATTAGAGTCAGGATACGTATATAGTTTGCTATTTTTAGAGATCGAGAAATTTGGCGTTAGAAAGGGTATTGCGGTACGCTACAAAAAGGGGCTACCGGGGCGACAGTCTCAGAATGCGACGGAACTAGTGTCGTTGGGTTCGTATCGAAAAGTTATTGTCAGACTTCGCAGTTTCGGGTTGATTTGATTTATCTGGTGACCATGGGAAAATTAAACGCGTGTTCATTTCTGGTTTCATAAAGGGAATTTTTCCATACGACCTCGGATTTCGACGAAACTTTTCCCATTGGATCCGGAATACCTTTTTACACTGAGATTAGTTTTTTTATCAGTAGACGGAAGTCGGTTGTGGGAGTTTCTGCGTGTTACTTCACCGTAAAGTTTCGTAAAATAATATTTAATTAAATTATTACCCTATATATGTATTTAAACAGCTACCCTCAAGCAGCAGACCTATATGTATACAGAATGACATATGCACTGGTACACGGCTAGGCTGTTTTTCTGCCCAACCATCACCCTGAATAGCACATGCCTATACCGTACCTTCACCATCACCCTGACCTGTATGGTCACCTCGCACGTCTTCTCCATCAACTGACCTCCCCTAGCTAGCTGCAAACCTACTATTCTGAAACGTGGTGGCCAAGGCTCGTCGGCTATATAAGCAGACGATTTCCACGCACATGCTCCACCATTTTCATATTTGGTTCGAGCAAACCAGAAGAAAAAAAAAAGAGAAAAAAAAAAGAGTTTAAATCCGTAACAATCAGGAGAGAAGTTGGCGGGTGTAGTTGCGTTCAAGATGAGCTGATGGAAGAATTAAAGTAGGGCTTGTTTTGTGAAGTGGGTCAACACGTGGTGGACTGGAGTTGAAATGAAGGGAAGACGGGCTCTGTTGTTCGAAGAAGTGAAGGCTGGTGATGCCAGAGCATGTGTTAATGGAGGTAGGACGTGGGTGATGGGATTTAGAGGGTGCAGTAAAGGAGTACGGTTTTGTTTTGGGTGGTGTTTGGAAACAAAGAAGGAAGCAAAAGGTCTGGACTTGGAAACATACGGGAAGAAGGACCAAAACGTTGGTCTTGGAAATCATTGTTTAATGTTTATAACACGGTGAGGTACCCACTAGAGAGGAGCTGATGGTATTGAACAACAGTCGATTAAAGGAGCTCGACCGTGCTTTTCTTCCAACTACACAGAAATGAAAAGGGAGCACCGCTGAACAAAAGGATACAAGGAAGAATGCCCGGCCTTTAATATTTGAACGTAATTAATCTTATTACTTATCTAATTAAGGATTTAGCTTAAACCTTATACTTAAAAGTTGTTAATGGTACCAGGCTTGAAAACAATGCAGCGGTCTGATTCCTAAAAGAAGCAGTACAGGAACTACTGGAGGAAAGGAAGACCGTTGGACCAAAGTTTAAGTAATTCATGGTAATTAATTAATGGTTAATTAAAGTTTAAAATTTGTTTAATCTCGTACAAATCAAATAACTGGAATGAATTAAGGTTGAATTAGGTAATTTGTTTAACTAAAAAATTTAGCCTATTTAGTATATAATTAAGGGATTTTTATGATGATACATTATAATTAAGAGGACTTATTAATTATTCAATTAAATCATATATGTTGTAACTCGTGCATATATGGACAGAACTGATCAGACAAGGCGCCGTTAGAACCGCACTGACAAACGCTACGTCATGGAACACACTTGGACACGCTTGGAATCAACAGGATGTTTAATTAAATTAAACACTTGTTTAATTTAATTAAAATGAACCTCTTTGGAAAGGAATCAACTCAAAGTGAGTTAAACTCACTCAGTTTTCCCATTTATATTTTAATATAAATTGGGTTTTTATTTTGGTTGCTGATGATTGCATGTTTGCTAGTTATACATTTGTTGGTTGATTTAACTGATGAAATTAAACTATGTTTAATTCAGTGAAATACCAAATCGTTATTTTTTTCGATTGGTTCCAATAAAGGTAACTCACCTTGGTTGGTCACGTTTATTTATAAACGTGTTTAAAATAGTTGCATTGTTTGAATTGTTTGTGGTTAATGTTAAATGGTTGTTATTTTAGTATATCAGTTAAACAAAACTGAACAGTCTGATTTGAGAAAACCATTTGAATACAGGGAAGAACAGGTTGGAGGGATCCAATCGGATTCCTCAAAAATATTGTTTGTTTCATATTATCACATATGAATTGTCCTGTTTGGGGTAATTGATTTGATTGTTGATTTTTGACTGAACATTCAACCTGTGTTGTGTTTAAACCAATGGGTAATATTGGTTGGGTATTTGGCAGCGTATGGCCTATGAAATCAATCGTGTTATAAATATGGATTCACCGTCAGGTGAATCGATAAAGAGGAAGTTATAAAATTTACTTTATAACTGGAGTTGGATTTTGAATATATTATTTGAATAAAGGTTTATAAAGAAAAATAAATATTTTATTTATTTAAGACTTCGATTTGTTCTGATGTTAATTAGATTTACAATTATGAGCATAAGAAATGAGATGAATGGATAAACTTTGATAATTGTTGTGTAAACAGCGATTTTAGCGCTTTTGTTATAATATATGTTTTGTAAATCTAATATAGCGATTGTAGCGCTTTTGCTATAGTAAATGGGTTGTAATCCTAAACAACGATTATAGCGCTGTTGTTTTGTAAATCTAAATAGTAATTATAACGCTATTGTTATAACATATGTGCTATAAATTTCTTTGTTAAAACTAATGGATTTCCGAATTTAAAAGATGATTTGAAGGAAGAATTAAGTGGGAAATTGAATATAGTTATTCGAGATAGAGTTAGTCAAACATAGTTATTCGGGATGAGTGCCATTTCGTACGACTGCTAGCGTAATTCGCAGGGCTGCAGATAGCCTACGGCGGTCGGATGTTTCCTGAGGGAATCAGGCGTAACCATTGTGATCGCTGCGATCTAGGGTCAAGCGAATGGATTTAAGTCGAGTATTAGTTAATCAATTAGAGTTAATCGATTAGAGTTAAATCGAATTAGAAGTATTCAAATATCGTATTTTTGAATATTGAAGGAGTTAGAAGTTTAATTTAACAAAAGTAAATCAAGTGTTAAAAGGCCAAGTGATGCTGAATACTGAACCAGTGAACTCATTGGAGTGTCATGATTGAAACACTGTATATTTTGATAGTTAAAACACCGACTATCAAACCTGTCCAATACGATTGTTGGTATGGAAAGACCGGGATCGGATCTATATTCGAAAACCATTCCGACCAACAAATACGTGAAGATATCAGAAGGTGATCGAGATGGTGCTGTGAAGACCGTGGATTTTCACAAACGGAAGAACCACTAATATTCTCTGCCTGGCAAGCAGAGATGAGCTGTGATTCTATCGTGGTTGGAACCTATGGGTTGCAAGGACTTCTCGCTACTGATCCATGGGGTGATTCCTATATGGATGCAGTAGGAGAGTACCTTCGGTTCATCCTGTTCCTGGATGACGTTTATGGACGGATGTCTGTCAGAGTATTTCCAAAGGATCACGTACGTTGATTTCTTCAAACGTGCTATAGTTGTTGGCGGGGAATCGCCGCTCTCTTAGCTTCCAGCTAGAGTATTTTTGTGGATATCAATTAGTGATATCTGATGGATTTGACGATGTGGCATTCAAAGTAAATGGCGATCAGATGTTCAAGAATAGACTCTGACCTCAAGCCTCATCAACCGGGAAATGACAAAAATCGGGCAGGCAGCATGGCTATGTGGGTCGCTCCCATTAGGGTGTATAATCACCTATCTAGAGGAAATCCTATTTGTTTCTAAATCTATGTTTCGATGCTGTCCCTTGTCGGGAGATGGTTGCTGATCCCAACCGTCGGTGATATACATTCGATACACTCAAGCGAAATGAGTGGTCGGTCATGTGAGGGCCGGGTTGCAAGACGTTCTTGTTGAACCCAGTGTATTCGTCTCTAGAGATACACTATCGGCAGGTGGTCCCATACCTTGTCAAGGTCGGAATCCAATTTCCAGTAAACGCCTGCGGTTTTGATTGTATACTATATATGTGGAGCGTGAGATGCAAGCGTTCCACTAAATTGATATTTACTTGTATTTAGACATTATTATAATACCAGAACAAGATATTGGTTTCAAAACTGTTTTGGGTTATCGTAAGGTAAAAACCGTCTGTGTTTATGTGTGGATTTGGTCTTACGATTATCCTTTTCTTTTGAAAAGGTTTTGAACTTTAAAATCATGATTGGATGATTTACCTTTATACTGTGCGAGTTTATCTCACTCTGGTTCACCAGACTGACCCGGTGTTTTGTAAATGCTCGGGTTAGCCCGGAGTGTGCAGGTTCAGGTTATCGACTGCTGTGAAGAGACGAGCTGGATGAGTCCAGACGTATGATATTATTATTCCGCTGTGTGTTATATGAGGACAGATTAGTATCACTGTCCAGATGTGTACTCTGATATTGTAAGTATTTCAAAAGCTTTCAATAAAGGTTATTTCTGTATTATATTTTGTTCCGCTGCGATGTGAGACTCTGTGTTGTGTTGCTTTCTTCTTCTTCTTCTATTCAATATTTCTACCTTATCTATTCTCACCCTCTAACTTCTTTCTATTAATGATCTGGAATGTTCGATGTCTGAATGGTCAACACGGTAGTTTGATGTTGATTTTCGGAGTCGAAAATCCCGGTTCGTTACAGTGGTATCAGAGTTGTTGGTTAAGTAATTACCTTGGCTCTGTGGCGTGATCAGTAGAGATGGGGTTAGTAATACCTTAGACTGAGTTTGAGTGTATATATATGAGCGCGTATTTGTAAATTGATATAAAAACTGTCTTATATTGTGTTGATTGGTTTGTCGAGTAGTTTATGAATTCTGGTCGATACAGTAATGCAAACTGTGTCGATAAGTGTTTCTAAACTCTTGAACAGAATAATTCGACACAGTATGTTTTTGAAAGAGGGTAAATGGAAATTTTTACCCGAAATATATTTTGATATTAGCAAGGTATATATATTAAAATTATTATAATGTATATATTGGTTGTGTTAATTTGTTAATAAAATTGAATCAGATTATAATCAAGATGGTTATAAATAACTAGTCAGGATTAGTGGAAATGTAATAAATCAGTCAGATGAATTAAATCTCAATTTAAATCAGAATTTAGATTGAAATTGGGAAAACTTAGAAAAGTGTGAAAAAGAATTTTGGATTAAATATATGGGAATCTTAAGATCCTGGGAGATTTTAAATTTGGTTTACGAGCATTGTGTTTGGTATTTTGAAAAGATTTCAAAATGGAAATGTTTAAATATGATTTTGAATGGTTATATAGTACTGAACTCACTTTGATAGCTGGGAAATAACTCTGATGATGCTGGCCACATCATCAGTGTTCATTTCCGAGTTTTAATTGACGGATTACTACCAAAAATCTTATTTTGAATTGCTTTGAGAAAAACAAGTTGTTTAAATCTTGAAAAGAAATATTTGTTTTTTTTTTGAAAGAGCTGAACTGTTTAAAAACTCCCAGAGAAATTATTTGAACAAAAACAAAATTAAATAGAAATTTGTGAAAGCAAATATGAATTGAATTGAAACCAATTAACTGGAAATTGAATCGAGATATATTATATCGAGCAGAACAAGATTTTGAATTGCGAGACAGGAATCTGAAATGGTGTTGGACTGATAAGTTAAGAGATGAAATGGATAATGGATGGAAATTGAGTTAAGAATGGGATTTGGCTTGGACGCATGAAGAATTTGGTCTTGAGGATACAATTGGAATTTTGTTTGGAATTGCATTTGTATATGCTGACAGGGCAGCAAATGGAAAGGATATAATGATGTGCCCGACAAAAAGGTACATGTTTATTTTTATATGGATTTGGTGATTTATGAGCCTATTTGGCAAACCGCTTGGCTGTTTCATTTTCTTTTGAATTGGAGGAGGCTTAGAAAGGCAAGTTGGAGTTGTACCGATTGAGCCGTACAAAGGAGGTGCTGGCGAAATTTTTCGGGAATTTAAGGTGTTAGAAAATTTTCGATATTTTTATGAAAATATTTACTTATAGTATTGAATTGATTTTGATTTAAACTAAATTAGATTTGAAATTAATGAGCTTATAACGTTCTTTCTTACCTTAGCAATTTCGAGGACGAAATTATTTTAAGGGGGGAAGAATGTAACGACCCGTGTTTTTGCCCGTCGAATATTTAATTTAATTATTATTTTAAATATTATATATTGGGAATATAATGGTTTTTAAATATCTAATTCGCTATTTAAACAAAGTTCGAAGTTATATATTTAATTATAAATAGAGCTTGGAAATAGCGCTGCAGTTTGAAAATTCGAGTTTGAACTTCAACTGGACATACAGAGTCCGATATAAGTCGGATTTCTGTGAAACAAGAAACATTGGGAGCGTATTGACGATAATTTTCATATGGAAGAGAAAAATCTAGATTTCGTGTTATAGTTTGATAGTTATGGCCAAATCAAATTTTGAAATAGTCGCTATGGAAAACCGTTATTTAATTATAGGCCTTTAAATTAGCCGTTTTGCAAACGGACTCTGTTTTCGATGAAATCAGTTTCATTGGGACCGTATCATTAAATTATTGTACGGTGTTAGATGGCGTGGCAAACCAATGTCGTATGTGACCACGGTAGCCGTAAACGCCCGTTCAATTTCTATAGCGCGTATTTAAATAAATAAAGGGGTATTTGAGTGTAACTTGAGCAGACGATCGAATTAGACCACGAAACCAGTTCCATTGAGTTCGTATCGTCGATTAGAGTCAGGATACGTATATAGTTTGCTATTTTTAGAGATCGAGAAATTTGGCGTTAGAAAGGGTATTGCGGTACGCTTTAAAAAGGGGCTACCGGGGCGACAGTCTCAGAATGCGACGGAACTAGTGTCGTTGGGTTCGTATCGAAAAGTTATTGTCAGACTTCGCAGTTTCGGGTTGATTTGATTTATCTGGTGACCATGGGAAAATTAAACGCGTGTTTATTTCTGGTTTCATAAAGGGAATTTTTCCATACGACCTCGGATTTCGACGAAACTTTTCCCATTGGATCCGGAATACCTTTTTACACTGAGATTAGTTTTTTTTATCAGTAGACGGAAGTCGGTTGTGGGAGTTTCTGCGTGTTACTTCACCGTAAAGTTTCGTAAAATAATATTTAATTAAATTATTACCCTATATATGTATTTAAACAGCTACCCTCAAGCAGCAGACCTATATGTATACAGAATGACATATGCACTGGTACACGGCTAGGCTGTTTTTCTGCCCAACCATCACCCTGAATAGCACATGCCTATACCGTACCTTGACTATCACCCTGACCTGTATGGTCACCTCGCGCGTCTTCTCCATCAACTGACCTCCCCTAGCTAGCTGCAAACCTACTATTCTGAAACGTGGTGGCCAAGGCTCGTCGGCTATATAAGCAGACGATTTCCACGCACATGCTCCACCATTTTCATATTTGGTTCGAGCAAACCAGAAGAAAAAAAAAAGAGAAAAAAAAAACAAAAGAGTTTAAATCCGTAACAATCAGGAGAGAAGCTGGCGGGTGTAGTTGCGTTCAAGATGAGCTGATGGAAGAATTAAAGTAGGGCTTGTTTTGTGAAGTGGGTCAACACGTGGTGGACAGGAGTTGAAATGAAGGGAAGACGGGCTCTGTTGTTCGAAGAAGTGAAGGCCGGTGATGCTTGAGCATGTGTTAATGGAGGTAGGACGTGGGTGATGGGATTTAGAGGGTGCAGTAAAGGAGTACGGTTTTGTTTTGGATGGTGTTTGGAAACAAAGAAGGAAGCAAAAGGTCTGGACTTGGAAACATACGGGAAGAAGGACCAAAATGTTGGTCTTGGAAATCATTGTTTAATGTTTATAACACGGTGAGGTATCCACTAGAGAGGAGCTGATGGTATTGAACAGAAGTCGATTAAAGGAGCTCGACCGTGCTTTTCTTCCAACTACACAGAAATGAAAAGGGAGCACCGCTGAACAAAAGGATACAAGGAAGAATGCCCGGCCTTTAATATTTGAACGTAATTAATCTTATTACTTATCTAATTAAGGATTTAGCTTAAACCTTATACTTAAAAGTTGTTAATGGTACCAGGCTTGAAAACAATGCAGCGGTCTGATTCCTAAAAGAAGCAGTACAAGAACTACTGGAGGAAAGGAAGACCGTTGGACCAAAGTTTAAGTAATTCATGGTAATTAATTAATGGTTAATTAAAGTTTAAAATTTGTTTAATCTCGTACAAATCAAATAACTGGAATGAATTAAGGTTGAATTAGGTAATTTGTTTAACTAAAAAATTTAGCCTATTTAGTATATAATTAAGGGATTTTTATGATGATACATTATAATTAAGAGGACTTATTAATTATTCAATTAAATAATATATGTTGTAACTCGTGCATATATGGACAGAACTGATCAGACAAGGCGCCGTTAGAACCGCACTGACAAACGCTACGTCATGGAACACACTTGGACACGCTTGGAATCAACAGGATGTTTAATTAAATTAAACACTTGTTTAATTTAATTAAAATGAACCTCTTTGGAAAGGAATCAACTCAAAGTGAGTTAAACTCACTCAGTTTTCCCATTTATATTTTAATATAAATTGGGTTTTTATTTTGGTTTCTGATGATTGCATGTATGCTAGTTATACATTTGTTGGTTGATTTAACTGATGAAATTAAACTATGTTTAATTTCAGTGAAATACCAAATCGTTATTTTTTTCGATTGGTTCCAATAAAGGTAACTCACCTTGGTTGGTCACGTTTATTTATAAACGTGTTTAAAATAGTTGCATTGTTTGAATTGTTTGTGGTTAATGTTAAATGGTTGTTATTTTAGTTTATCAGTTAAACAAAACTGAACAGTCTGATTTGAGAAAACCATTTGAATACAGGGAAGAACAAGTTGGAGGGATCCAACCGGATTCCTCAAAAATATTGTTTGTTTCATATTATCACATATGAATTGTCATGTTTGGGGTAATTGATTTGATTGTTGATTTTTGACTGAACATTCAACCTGTGTTGTGTTTAAACCAATGGGTAATATTGATTGGGTATTTGGCAGCGTATGGCCTATGAAATCAATCGTGTTATAAATATGGATTCACCGTCAGGTGAATCGATAAAGAGGAAGTTATAAAATTTACTTTATAACTGGAGTTGGATTTTGAATATATTATTTGAATAAAGGTTTATAAAGAAAAATAAATATTTTATTTATTTAAGACTTCGATTTGTTCTGATGTTAATCAGATTTACAATTATGAGCATAAGAAATGAGATGAATGGATAAACTTTGATAATTGTTGTGTAAACAGCGATTTTAGCGCTGTTGTTATAATATATGTTTTGTAAATCTAATATAGCGATTGTAGCGCTTTTGCTATAGTAAATGGGTTGTAATCCTAAACAACGATTATAGCGCTGTTGTTTTGTAAATCTAAATAGTAATTATAACGCTATTGTTATAACATATGTGCTATAAATTTCTTTGTTAAAACTAATGGATTTCCGAATTTAAAAGATGATTTGAAGGAAGAATTAAGTGGGAAATTGAATATAGTTATTCGAGATAGAGTTAGTCAAACATAGTTATTCGGGATGAGTGCCATTTCGTACGACTGCTAGCGTAATTCGCAGGGCTGCAGATAGACTACGGCGGTCGGATGTTTCCTGAGGGAATCAGGCGTAACCATTGTGATCGCTGCGATCTAGGGTCAAGCGAATGGATTTAAGTCGAGTATTAGTTAATCAATTAGAGTTAATCGATTAGAGTTAAATCGAATTAGAAGTATTCAAATATCGTATTTTTGAATATTGAAGGAGTTAGAAGTTTAATTTAACAAAAGTAAATCAAGTGTTAAAAGGCCAAGTGATGCTGAATACTGAACCAGTGAACTCATTGGAGTGTCATGATTGAAACACTGTATATTTTGATAGTTAAAACACCGACTATCAAACCTGTCCAATACGATTGTTGGTATGGAAAGACCGGGATCGGATCTATATTCGAAAACCATTCCGACCAACAAATACGTGAAGATATCAGAAGGTGATCGAGATGGTGCTGTGAAGACCGTGGATTTTCACAAACGGAAGAACCACTAATATTCTCTGCCTGGCAAGCAGAGATGAGCTGTGATTCTGTCGTGGTTGGAACCTATGGGTTGCAAGGACTTCTCGCTACTGATCCATGGGGTGATTCCTATATGGATGCAGTAGGAGAGTACCTTCGGTTCATCCTGTTCCTGGATGACGTGTATGGACGGATGTCTGTCAGAGTATTTCCAAAGGATCACGTACGTTGATTTCTTCAAACGTGCTATAGTTGTTGGCGGGGAATCGCCGCTCTCTTAGCTTCCAGCTAGAGTATTTTTGTGGATATCAATTAGTGATATCTAATGGATTTGACGATGTGGCATTCAAAGTAAATGGCGATCAGATGTTCAAGAATAGACTCTGACCTCAAGCCTCATCAACCGGGAAATGACAAAAATCGAGCAGGCAGCTTGGCTATGTGGGTCGCTCCCATTAGGGTGTATAATCACCTATCTAGAGGTAATCCTATTTGTTTCTAAATCTATGTTTCGATGCTGTCCCTTGTCGGGAGATGGTTGCTGATCCCAACCGTCGGTGATATACATTCGATACACTCAAGCGAAATGAGTGGTCGGTCATGCGAGGGCCGGGTTGCAAGACGTTCTTGTTGAACCCAGTGTATTCGTCTCTAGAGATACACTATCGGCAGGTGGTCCCATACCTTGTCAAGGTCGGAATCCAATTTCCAGTAAACGCCTGCGGTTTTGATTGTATACTATATATGTGGAGCGTGAGATGCAAGCGTTCCACTAAATTGATATTTACTTGTATTTAGACATTATTATAATACCATAACAAGATATTGGTTTCAAAACTGTTTTGGGTTATCGTAAGGTAAAAACCGTCCGTGTTTATGTGTGGATTTGGTCTTACGATTATCCTTTTCTTTTGAAAAGGTTTTGAACTTTAAAATCATGATTGGATGATTTACCTTTATACTGTGCGAGTTTATCTCACTCTGGTTCACCAGACTGACCCGGTGTTTTGTAAATGCTCGGGTTAGCCCGGAGTGTGCAGGTTCAGGTTATCGACTGCTGTGAAGAGACGAGCTGGATGAGTCCAGACGTATGATATTATTATTCCGTTGTGTGTTATATGAGGACAGATTAGTATCACTGTCCAGATGTGTACTCTGATATTGTAAGTATTTCAAAAGCTTTCAATAAAGGTTATTTCTGTATTATATTTTGTTCCGCTGCGATGTGAGACTCTGTGTTGTGTTGCTTTCTTCTTCTATTCAATATTTCTACCTTATCTATTCTCACCCTCTAACTTCTTTCTATTAATGATCTGGAATGTTCAATGTCTGAATGGTCAACACGGTAGTTTGATGTTGATTTTCGGAGTCGAAAATCCCGGTTCGTTACATAAAGTCTGGCGAGTGCGATAACTTTAACAATATAATTAACAAAGTAACTAGGCTAAGGCATAAGCTGGAAAATAAGGAAATGATCATGAACCATTGAGTATGGCAGAGTAAAAAAGGGAACAAGATGAACAACGATATCGTTTAAGCGCACCTAAACCACTATAGGATGATTACTAAACTACACCTACACTATAGGATATTTGCTATACTGCACCACCACTAGTAACCTAAGGTTGATCCCGCCTACAGACTTAATAATGATATTGGTAGTTTCGTGCACCCCTAGCTGCCTTCATAGGTGCCGCCTGCCCCTATCTCCACTAGGTGTACCCACTACCCCCCAAGCGATCGGCTCCCTAACTCGTAAATACCCGTGCTGACCCCATAGTGGGGTGTATCACTCCCCAAAGTGGCAACCCGATACCACCAATGATGCACGGCTTATACCAACACAATGCAACAACGTCTTACCTACCAGCCCGGGTCCACACACGCATATGAACCCGTTGGACTTGCGTTGCCACCGCTAACCCTGTTTGGCCTCTTACAGTCAAGCCCAGTATGCGTGTCCCGTCCTCGACTTGGGTCGAGCCCACAAAGATGCGTATGGGTTACTAGTTGAAACGGGCCCCCATTACTTGACACAAGCTATCCACCTAAGCTTGGTCCCCTCTAGTACATCCCACTTAACCCACTTCTTATTCATGTTTCAATTACATGTTTCAATTTTGGTTAAGTGTTTCTAATCGTATTTCCAAATGCCACCCAAGGCACCCACTAGATTCCACATGCCACCCAAGGCACCCACTTAATCCCCTCATGTCCCACTACATGTTTATCTGGTTAAGTGTTTCTTAATTCATTAAGACCGTAACCTCATAAAGACCTCTCACATTAGACTGGCATTTGTGGCAGCTGGATTTGCTGGGCGGGTCCGGGCAGTCTTACACCACAAAAGAGCCTAAACTCGTGTTTTTACAATTGTTACGTATTTAGTTTATGCCTAAGACCTCTCACATTAGACTGGCATTTGTGGCAGCTAGATTTGCTGGCAGGGTCCGTGCAGTCTTACACCACTAAAGAGCCTAACCTCGTGTCTTAGACGATTAATTACTCCTAATTAATCATTCCCCAAATTTGAATTACTTTCCCTATCCAAATTATCAATCATTTCCAAATTTAACGATGTCCATAATTGTTTCAATTATGTCCATCCGTTTATGGTATGTAAAATCATACCAATTTTCACCACAATTATATTTTATGCCTTTTAAAGCTTTTATGATAAATAATATTATCCCCTTTACCCCACGTTGTACGTTTGTTCGTTTAACGTAAAATATACGTTAGAATCGAATAGTCTAACTCATGGAATAAAGAGAAAACATCACAATATACACATAGATCTAACATAGGAGTGAACTTGCATATATGAATGATGTTCTACATCTAAAACTTGCATAAAGTTACAACTTGCATAAACAACATATGTCATGGATCCAAATCTAAAGGTGTGAACTTGATGAGATAATGGCCATAAACTTGCATAACCAACATATGTCATGGATCCAAATCTAAAGGTGTGAACTTGATGAGATAATGGCTACAAACTTGCATAAACAACATATGTCATGGATCCAAATCTAAAGGAGTAAACTTGCATAGGTAATAACCCTAAACTTGCATAACATGATTCATCACATATGTGATTTATACATCGCAACAATGGTGCAAACTAGTATCTAACATGTAAAGTATCATGTAGAATTTAGCATATAAGTCACACATGTCATAGCCTAACTTTCAATTAAATTTTCACATAAACTAGGTGTCATAACCATGTAAGGTCACATATAATTCTACCCAACTTGTATATGATTCATGTTTGAATCAAAATCTAAACTTGCCTACATATGATTTATCATATGAATCAACATAACCAAACTAGCATATGAAACATGATGATTTGATTGTATATAAAATTACAACATGGGTGATAGCAACATAACTTTACATCATAAATGATACCATCACAACATATCATCATAGAGATTTCAATCACAATCCTACAACATAATTACAACATGCAATCAATACTTCATATCACATCCATATAATCCGCATTATATCTGAATCCAATTAAATTACTAATTATTTTGTTAAAACTATCGAACTCACAACTCAAAAGCAGTCTTGAGTTCTGAATTCTGATTTCTGGAGTTGAATTAGCTTTCCTTTGAAGAAGATTCGCTGTTAGGGTTGAGTAGTACTGATTGGATTTGCTGTTCTTCCTCTTTAATTTGGTGGTGGCTGCTCTAGGGTTCAAGACAGCAGCATGACGGCCATAGTTTCAATTTTAATTTTGATTTAGGGTTTGAGTCTATGGGTCTTTTTATAGAGTTTTGAATTAATTTAAGCCGTCGGATGATCTTAGGGTTAATCAAAACCATTCAGTCATGATAGGGTGACACCTCAGCCCTAATGACTTAGCAAGGAGTCAGAAAGGACTCAGCAACATGTGTCAGCCTGAAACAGAAAGCTGTGCAGGTCTCTGCCTCGGCCTGGGCGCATTTGGCAGGTGTGCTAGTGCAAATTTGTACTAGCGCACTTCCCAAGTGCGCCAGTGCAATCCCTTTTTTTCTTTCTTTTGCCACCAATCTTCGTTCGTCCATAACTCCTTCATCCGATACCCGTTTCCCGCAAACTCGGACTCTGTTTCAATCAGAATTCCGAAACGAACACAATGATGCAACCCCATTGCCTTAATTCTCACGTCTGAGATTAATTATTCTTTAATTTAGTTAATTCGATTATTCAAAAATCCGGGGTGTTACATTCTCCCCTCCTTAAAGGATTTCGCCCCCGAAATCTCCAAGTTGAGGAGAATGCATATCCTACCATCCAAACAACCATCTACTCAACCATCAAACACGGGCATCCATTGTCCTTATAAAATTTCTAATGCTGTATGAACATATGCAAGAAGTGTGTGTATATGTTCCTTATCTAATGCAAAATCAGGCGGTCTACTGATTCAGTTGACCTCCTTAATGCAAACCATGATAGTGTCATGCGTCCATTATGTATGCGAAAGAACCCTATCGATACATATCATTTCTACATGTGTGCACAACCATTCACCAAAATGCAACATGCATATGATGGTACAATCATTATACATCCATTACTTAAATATTAAACACACATTTATATGCAATATGCAATATGAAGTGACTGAGCCGATCTAGTGCCTAAAGTGTGTGTATATGCATCCACGAGCAACCACTATCAACCACTTGCATCCACATGCATCCATCATACATAACATGTCTCAAACACATGTTTCAACCATAGGACTACCCTATCTAAAAGTCAAAGATACTAGCGAGAGGACACACTAAAGATAAGATAAGTACAAGGTAAGCGATAAAGGAGAAATTAAAAGACATACCCTCAAAAAGAAAAGGGTATGATGAACGCATCTTCGCTTCCGTCTCCCAAGTAGCGTCGCTCTCATCATCTCCCCATTGCACTTTGATTAGTTTGACCTCTCGATTCCTCAACTTCTTAATCTCCGACTCAAGAATGCACGTGGGAGCTCGTCGAATCGTCGCATCACGCTCTATCTCCACCTCTCTAGCAAGCTCGGCTCTACCACTTCCGCGGTCTCGTGCAAGCACTTCCTCAAATGTGATACATGGAATACGTGGTGTACACCACTAAGTCTCTCGGGCAACTCCACTCTATACGCCATTTGCCCAATCCTTTCCTTAATAGGAAATGGCCCTACGAACCTTGGTGCTAACTTTCCAATGGACCCAAAGCGAACGACGTTACGTAATGGAGACACCTTGACAAAGATCATGTCCCCAACATCAAACTCAAGATCTAACCTCCTCATGTCTGCATAAGATTTATGTCTATCTTGCGCCGACTTCATCCTCCTTCGAATCAAATCGATCTTTTCCGAAGTCTCTCTAATCATATCGGGCCCAAATAAGATCTTGTCTGTAGACTCCCACCAACATGTAGGCGAACGACACGACCGTCCATAAAGAGCCTCGAACGGTGCCATGCCAATGCTAGACTGAAAGCTATTATTATATGCGAACTCTACCAACGGAAGATGTTCCTCCCATGTACCTCCGAAATCTAAGACACACAACCTCAATAAGTCCTCTAGAATACGATTCACCCTCTCGGTCTGGCCGTCCATCTGAGGATGATATGCGGTGCTCAAACATAACTGAGTCCCTACCGCCTCTTGCAAGCTCTTCCAAAACTCGCTAGTGAAAATAGGATCGCGATCGCTCACTATGCTGGATGGAACACCGTGCAAACGAACTATCTCTCGAATGTATACGGAGGCTAACCATGGAGCAGTCCTCTTACTCTTCACGGGAATAAAATGGGCACTCTTAGTAAGTCTGTCTATGTAGTGACCCGAAAATCCGGTCCAATTTGAGCTGACCAAATAACACAAGTCCAACCCCAAATTGCACTGGAAATTCAAGAAATTAATAGAAAGAAGATAGAGGGTGGGGATAGATAAGATAGAACTATTAGAATAGAAGAAGAAGAAGAACATCATCATCAGATTAACCACGAATCTCACAGCGGAACGAATAAAATATAACATAACTTTTGAAATACAAACAGTATATGTATACAATAACATTTCAGAGTACAACACTTACAACAACAACGGAAATAATAATAGCTATAGAATCTTGAAGCCTCCTGCTCCAAGCTCTCCAAGTGTATCTGTAAAATCCTGAACTACTTGACTGCCCGTACAAATTTAGGCACCCAAGAGTTTAGGTAGAACAAAACAAAGTAAACTCCGGGTCAGTCATGGGACTGGTATGAGGAAAACAGTTTGAAAAAATTTGAACAAGTAAAAGATATCTCATAAGACCACGCCGTATAACGGAACGGGTTTTTCCCTTATGAGAATCCAAAATATCTTTATATCAAAAACCTTTTTATATTATAATAATGTCTATCAACCGCAATATAACAATCATCTAGCAGAAACGCTTTCATCTCACGTTCTACATATATAGTATACAATCAAAACCGCAAGCACATATTGGGAAATGGATTTCCAACTATGACAAGGTTTGGAACCACCTTCCAATCAGTGTACTCTAGGAACGTTACACTGGAGTTCAACAAGAACATCTTGCAACTCAGCCACACATGACCGACCACTCATTTCGCTTGAGTGTATCGAATGTACATCACCAACGGTTGGGATCAGCAACCGTTCCTGTATATATATATGGGACAACATTGATAGATTAAAGAAGCAAATGAATATTCACTAGATAGGTGATTATACACCCTACTTCGGTGCGAACGACTTAGCCATGCTGCCTGCCTGATTTTTGTCATTTACCGGTTGTTGAGGCCAGAGGTTACGATTACTTTCCATTCATTGATAACACGATCACTTTAAATGCCACATTATCAAATCCGTTAATCATTAATTGGTTTACACAAATATTTTGGATGTTATGCTAAGGGAATAAATCCGTTGCAACCATATATATTTATACAGACCAACCCATTCGATCATTGGAAATACTTTGTCAGACATTCGTCCATTTACGTTCGTTCTGGGATTGAACAAAACCGAAGGCACTATTCAGTACATCCATCTTAGTCCATTGTTATCTAAGATTTATACAACAGCCCTTGTACTTTACTCCGTCTTCAATCATCTTTGGCATATATGATTCGCAACGCTTATGCCAATACAGAGTGGTTCTTTGGATAAAAATCCAACCGGTCTCTCCATATTAACAACGTTAAAATGGTCAAAACTTCGATAGTCTGTGAGTTAACTATCAAAGAAAAACAAGTGTGCAAACAACAGTATTATTTCCAAATGGAAATTATATCGATCAATCATCAAACACATATATAATTCCTCATTTTCTATGTTTAGAAAATACGTTATTAACATTGGAAAACATTTCCATGTTATCTACATATCACTATTCTTCCACATCTATCAGACTCTAACTATCAACTAACAAGAGAACAACTTCCTAAGTATAAACCCCGAAGGCCGAAACCAACATCAGATCGATACTCAAGAAACCATTCAACTTATTAACCTCTAGTTAGTTTCTAATTTTTTGTTTAACTCTATATCTTTTACTCTATTTGATTAACTCTGTTTGGAAAACTCTAACTGATTAACTCTAACTGATTTACTCTATTCCCTTTTATAATATTGTATTTATTTTCTGAATAAATATTTCCTTTTATAATATCGTATTTATTTTCCAAATAAAAATCCCTTTTCCTTTAATATATAAAATCCATCGATTTTATATAAATAATTTATTTTCAAAAATCTACTTTGTAAATCTCCTTTCTATTTCCCAGTATTTCTTACGGTAATTTATATACCAAACCATAAAGATCGATATCATTTAAACATACATAATCAAACAGACAATATATGATAAACAGTAAAATAATTGTTGAGGAATCCAGTCGGATTCCTCCAACCTGTATTCCTGCATCACAGATGTTAAACAACATATATAACATCACTTTCAGTCCATTACGAATTATTCTGATAAACGGAATCAATATATATATATATATATATAATTTCAACTAACTGACTAGCAGTTCAATCAACCAAATCAACACACAACAGTCAACAAATAATTAACAGTTCTAAGAATACGTTATAAAAATATAACTGTTCAGAGTTGGTGAGATTTACTCACATTGTTTTGCAGTTGACGATTCCGCGTTCGTTTCGATTCAAAATCAAGCAACATTTGATTTTATCATGAAAATCTACTAGCCTTGTATTCTATGGAACCAGTTCCACAATGTAACTTCGTCATTTCGATTTCATCATGTCTGGTTCTGTCTGATTCTGTTAACATACACCAAGCTATAACCATTATAATTGTAATCTTTAAATAAATTAAATTATTTTCCTTATAAAATGGTTAATGTTGTTTATGTTTGTTTTCAACAGACCGACCTTGTTTTCTTCATCATGTTGCTCCTCTTGTACGCATATGTTGAAGAAGTATGCACTGACTGTTGATATCCAAAGTCTACCAGTGTACGCATATTATTTTAATTTAGATGCCTCCTCGACATACCATGAAAATAGCATTTGATACCGATGCCATATATCAAAGGCCATCAGCAAATTCGAACCAATGGTGGCACCCTCCTGAACCTAAGCATCTCTTCGAAACATTTTGATTCCAGTCTTTCTCCCCCCGATAACATTTCAACATTTAACAGGATCTGAAACCTAACGTATAGCCATTTATCACCCTTAAGCCATGTTTAAAATCCTTCATCACGGTCCGTTCACTTTTGTGAAACCCACTCACACCTGAACCTTAACTCCACATTTGCTATCATTCACTACGGATTCAAACCCCCAAAACAGTATGCGTTGACCGACAGTCATCACGTCAGTACAGATAAAAACCCCACTCCTCAATTAATTAACACCGTTAACCCCTAGATCACGCTTAACAGGAAAACATTCAGCATCTTCGTTCAAACCAGACGATACAGTTCTTCTTCCTGCGATGACTACGGAAAAATGAAACCATGTCCATTTTACTGATCACCGACGGCGTCTGAGAGTACGGAACCTCGCTCCACTCCGGCCAGTGCTAGCCCCGACCTCGCTCTTCCTGTCGACATCAGTAACCCCCTTTCGATCAACTACTGCTTCGTGAAATCCCCACTGGAACGCAGCGAGTATGAACTGCGAATACCACCATGAATCCAAATACACTACTCAAATCACAATCCAGGTTCTTAAATTCCCCAAATCCCAACCCTAGAACACAATGTCGAAAAACCCAATCACCCAAACGAGCGTCGAACACCTTAGAACTGAGATGCGGATGAAGAGAACGACCTTAAGAACCCAAAAATATGAGTATCATAAATTTAGGGATTTTATTTCGAATTGTTTGGAATTTTTATACTCACGATGGTTTTGCTGAGGAAGGAATTTGTGGCAGCTCCTTTCTTTGACTAATGAAGAGGATAGTTAGGTTTAGAGTAGGGTTTTTAAGGGTATTTATAGGCAATTCTTTTTAGATATTTCCAACTAGATATTTATATAAATAACCATTTATATTCCTTCGAGCATTTTAATCACACACAGCTTCATAACAAACCCGACTGTAACGAAATTTGATATCCTACTATATTACACTATTCCGGACTTGATAAAACCGGTTTCGTCAAATTCTGAACTCGTTTGTAAAAATAGTATTTCACACATATTAGTTAAATCGAATAAATACAAATCGATTTCCAACCACTTCCATTCTTCGATAATAATTATATATTATCGTTCACATTCAAATACGAATTTTCATAAGCTTCTAATTCGATTTAATTTCATATTTGATTCAGTTATTTTTAAATAACTCGTATATATTGAATTCAAGTTATCCAACTTCTGATTCAATCACATTCATATATTTAAATAAATTAAATATTCTGACGCTAAAAACCCGGGTCATTACAGTCTACCACGACGCAAATCCTCGTATTACCCTTCCTCGATCTCGGTAACCCGTCAACAAAATCCATTGAGACACTTTCCCACTTCCATTGTGGGACCTCCAATGGGTGTAGCAATCCACCGGGCTTCTTTTGCTCTGCTTTTACTTTTTGGCACACCAAGCATCTAGCGACAAACTCTTCCACGTCCTTCTTCATACCGGCCCAAAAGTAAACTCGTCTTATGTCCATGTACATCTTGTCCCCGCCGGGATGGATGGTCATATTCGAACGATGGGCATCATCAAGAATGGTCTTCCTCAAATTCTCGTCCTGTGGTACACAAAGTCTACCGTCCCTACGCAACCAACCCTTATCATCTAGGGTATACCTACTTAGGTGGCTTGATGACTCCCCTCTTATGAGCTTCTCTACTAACTCCATCAACTGTGGGTCATCAAGCTGTGCCTCTCTAACCCATCCCAAAAGCGTAGGTCTGGCCTCAAGGACGCTAGCAAACTGGGTACAAAATCAATGGATGGTCTAAAGTCAAAGGTAGAGATAAACTCTAAGCTATGCCGCTCGACAAACAAAGGACTCAATGTCAACTTTTTCCTACTCAAGGCATCCGCCACAACGTTACCCTTGTCAGGGGTATATGCGATCTCGAAATCGTAGGACGCCAAAAACTCCATCCACCATAACATATCACCCTTCCCTAGAGACCACATGCCCTAAAATTCTCACTTCTTTCCTCCAAAAATGGTATTTTGGAGAACTTAGCTTTAAGCTGGTGCACTTGTAGGGTCCCTAAGCTTTCCCTAAGATGTAGGGCATGCTCTTCTCTGCTTCTAGAGAAAACCAGGATATTATACCATGCAGAATTGTCACAACTATCCATCTCTCACACAGACCATCCTAGTCGAACTCGACATCCCCCAAGTGCAAGCCCCAAAGGCCTAAACCAATATCAGACAAACACCCAAGGGATACCTCCTTCGTATTCAGACGACCTACGTGAGATGATACTAGTAAGACGGCCAACCAATTGAGCACTTGACCGACTCTGGCTGTTCTTGCCAGTCTTGCTCCAAAACCACCGCTAATTACATAACTGGCTTTGCTTAATCTATTAAGCACATACGAAAACTTATTTCGCGCCTCTGGGTAAACCCCGCACTTTATCAACGACGTCTCCATACTCACGAACCATACAAACAGACTCCCAATCATCGTTGGATGCGTCAGAAGATTCTAGGCAGCTAAGCATTACTGAACTCCTAGGGTCACAGGAAATATGAGGGTCTTTCCATAACGAATCAATAGTCTAACTACCCTCCTTTCACAATCTAGGATGGCACCCCGCCTGGCTAGCCAATCCACCCCTAGAATCAAACCGTAGCCCATGAAGCCAAGAATAAAGGCATTACATTCAAACTCAACGCCCAAGATAAACACTCTCAAATCCCGATAAATCATAGAAAGATGAGCCGAACCACCGATAGGATTTGAGACTACTAAGGGATCAGTAATTAGACTACTATCAAGGTGCAGTGTTTCAACTAGTGATGTAGAAATAAACGAATGCAATGCGCCAGAATCGAATAAAGTACGGACATGATGATCAAACAGAAAAATTAAACATTCAACGGAAATTGCTCTACCTCGTTCTTGCAGCGGTGGGATCACGAGAGCTTGAACTTGTCCTCTTGCCTGCTCTAGTGCCATAAGAGCTTGCACCTGTCCTCCCGAGGTAGACCCTGCCCTCTGCCCTTTCTTTGGGCAGTCCTTAATAAAATGTCCCGCCTCGCCATAGTGGAAACAACCAGTCTTCTTTTTCTTCCTACAATCTTTGCTTAGTTGGCCGGGTGTCCCACCGTTAAAGCATCTTTTCTTTCCCTTAGCATTGTTGCCTTTGCCACCTTTCTTGTTCTGTTGTTGCAGTTGAGGCTTCTTTTGATCCCCTTTCTTCTCGGGTGCCTTATTGGCATTGGCGCCCTTCTCCTCTTCATGCATGAGCGCCATGTCAACTAGTCTCTCGAAGGTAGCCCCCATGGGAATGTCGGTCATAGCTAACCCATGAAGCGACTTGTTTAAACCCTTAACAAATCTTAGAGCCTTCTTTTCTGGAGTATTCACCAAGTCTATGCCAAACCTTGCCAATTGGTTGAATTTGTTAACGTACTCTTTTACCGATAGATTCCCTTGCTTTAGTGACAAAAACCTTTCCATGTATAGATTCTCTTCAGCCCGCGAGAGAAACTTCGCCTCAAACCTCTGCCTAAAATCTGGCCACGTATCGACTGGACGTCCCCCATTAGTGACCTCCCACCAAAACGAGGCCTCATCCTTCATTAGCCAGGCAACTAGCTGGACTTTTCTTCCATCATCCACTTCAAAGATTCCAAACAATTCTTCCACCTCCTTTAGCCAGTTACGAGCTTCAATAAATGTCTCCGTCCCGTGAAAAGGTTTTCCACCCATTGCTCTAAAGTCCTTACATATCCTAGCAAAAGTATCGACACGAGGAGGAGGGGGAGGAGGAGGAGGAGAAGGAGCATTTTCTGCACCTGCGGTGGCGGCCCTAGCCTCAAGATATTGACGAAACCAACCGGGTACATGAACACCCTCTGGTATCTCAGATGCTTCAGACATGCTGAAACGAAAAAGGAAAGATTCAATATAAAAGAACCGAGGGAAAGATATATGGCTCTTGGGGTTATGTTTTCTAAAATATACTTTTCTCTTGAAAATACTTTCCTTAAAACGTACTTTTGAAAGTACTTCTTTATAAAAATAGTTTTGAAAAATAGTTTTTCAAAATTCATATCTGTTCTGGTAACCTTCAGCTCTGATACCACGTGTAACACCCCACGTCCATTAATGTCACTCGCAAAGGGAATGCATTAACTTCCATGGAGCATTTTAAGTGAATATAGAACAGAAAATCAAAACAAGACAGATATAAAGCAGTACTTGAAAAATTAAAACTTTATTTATTGCAACAGAAGGTAAATATGTTTGGTTACATCATCAAAACCATAAACCAAAGTGAAGTACATTATATCCATCTTGATAAAACAAAGTACATAAACTGAAAGACATAATCCCCAACATCAAAATAGCCATAAATAAAGAGAAGCTGAACTTTACTTCAGCGATCTAAGCAATCTTCTAAAAGCAGTCCAAAATCAAGCTCCACTGGTGCTAGTTCCAATCTGAGCACCTGGAGGGGAAAAAGGAGAAAAAGAGGAGGGAACAAAGGGGGTCAGACATAAAGTCCGGTGAGTGCGATAACTTTAACAATATAATTAACAAAGTAACTAGGCTAAGGCATAAGTTGGAAAATAAGGAAATGATCATGAACCATTGAGTATGGCAGAGTAAACAAGGAAACAAGATGAACAACGATATCGTTTAAGCGCACCTAAACCACTATAAGATGATTACTAAACTACACCAACACTATAGGATAATTGCTATACTGCACCACCACTAGTCACCCTTAGGTTGATCCCGCCTATAGACTTAATAATGATATTGGTAGTTTCGTGCACCCCTAGCTGCCTTCATAGGTGCCGCCTGCCCCTATCTCCACTTGGTGTACCCACTACCCCCCCAAGCGATCGGCTCCCTAACTCGTAGATACCTGTGCTGGCCCCACAGTCGGGTGTATCACTCCCCAAAGTGGCAACCCGATACCACCAATGATGCACGGCTTATACCTACACAATGCAACAACGTCTTACCTACCAGCCCGGGTCCACACACGCATATGAATCCCTTAGACTTGCGTTGCCACCGCTAAACCTGTTTGGCCTCTTACAGTAAAGCCCAGTATGTGTGTCCCGTCCTCGACTTGGGTCGAGCCCACAAAGATACGTATGGGTTACTGGTTGAAACGGGCCCCCATTACTTGACACAAGCTATCCACCTAAGCTTGGTCCCCTCTAGTACATCCCACTTAACCCACTTCTTATTCATGTTTCAATTACATGTTTCAATTTTGGTTAAGTGTTTCTAATCGTATTTCCAAATGCCACCCAAGGCACCCACTACATTCCACATGCCACCCAAGGCACCCACTTAACCCCCTCATGTCCCACTACATGTTTATCTGGTTAAGTACTTTCTTAATTCATTAAGACCGTAACCTTATAAAGACTTCTCACATTAGACTGGCATTTGTGGCAGCTGGATTTGCTGGGCGGGTCCGGGCAGTCTTACACCACAAAAGACCCTAACCTCGTGTCTTTACAATTGTTACGTATTTAGTTTATGCCTAAGACCTCTCACATTAGACTGGCATTTGGATTTGCCGGGCGGGTCCGGGCAGTCTTACACCACAAAAGAGCCTAACCTCGTGTCTTAGATGATTAATTACTCCAAATTAATCATTCCCCAAATTTGAATTACTTTCCTTATCCAAATTATCAATCACTTCCTAATTTAACGATGTCCATAATTGACTCAATTATGTCCATCCATTTATGGTATGTAAAATCATACCAATTTTCACCACAATTATATTTTATGCCTTTTAAAGCTTTTATGCCAATTAATATTATCCCCTTTGTCCCACGTTGTACGTTTGTTCGTTTAACGTAAAATATACGTTAGACTCGAATAGTCTAACTCATCGAATAAAGAGAAAACATCACAATATACAAATAGATCTAACATAGGAGTGAACTTGCATATGTGAATGATGTTCTACATCTAAAACTTGCATAGGCCAAAGTTACAACTTGCATAAACAACATTTGTCATGTATCCAAATCTAAAGGTGTGAACTTAATGAGATAATGGCCACAAACTTGCATAAACAACATATGTCATGGATCCAAATTTAAAGGTGTGAACTTGATGAGATAATGACCACAAACTTGCATAAACAACATATGTCATGGATCCAAATCTAAAGGAGTAAACTTGCATAGGTAATAACCCTAAACTTGCATAACATGATTCATCACATATTTGATTTATACATCGCAACAATGGTGCAAACTAGCATCTAACATGTAAAGTATCATGTAGAAGTTAGCATATAACTCACACATGTCATAGCCTAACTTTCAATTAAATTTTCACATAAACTAGGTGTCATAACCATGTAAGGCCACATATAATTCTACCCAACTTGTATATGATTCATGTTTGAATCAAAATCTAAACTTGCCTACATTTGATTTATCATATGAATCAACATAACCAAACTAGCATATGAAACATGATGATTTGATTGTATATAAAATTACAACATGGTGATAGCAACATAACTTTACATCATAAATGATAACATCACAACATAACGTCATAGAGATTTCAATCACAATCCTACAACATAATTACAACATGCAATCAATACTTCATATCACATCCATACAATCCGCATTATATATTAATCCAATTAAATTTCTAATTATTTTGTTAAAACTATCGAACTCACAACTCAAAAGCAATCTTGAGTTATGAATTCTGATTTCTGGAGTTGAATTAGCTCTCTTTTGAAGAAGATTCGCTGTTAGGGTTGAGTAGTACTGATTTGATTTGTTGTTCTTCCTCTTTAATTTGGTGGCGGCTGCTCTAGGGTTCAAGACAGCAGCATGACGGCCATAGTTTCAATTTTAATTATGATTTAGGGTTTGAGTCTATGGGTCTTTTTATAGAGTTTTGAATTAATTTAAGTCGTCGGATGATCTTAGGGTTAATCAAAACCATTCAGTCATGATATGGTGACACCTCAGCCCTAATGACTCAGCAAGGAGTCAGAAAGGACTCAGCAACATGGGTCAGCCTGAACCAGAAAGCTGTGCAGGTCTCTGCCTCGGCCTGGGCGCACTTGGCAGGTGCACCAGTGCAAATTTGTACTGGCGCACTTCCCAAGTGCGCCAGTGCAATCCTTTTTTTCTTTCTTTTGCCACCAATCTTCGTTCGTCCATAACTCCTTCATCTGGTACCCGTTTCCCGCAAACTCGGACTCTATTTCAACCAGAATTCCGAGATGAACACAATGGCGCAACCTCATTCCCTTAATTCTCACGTCTGAGATTAATTATTCTTTAATTTAGTTAATTCGATTATTCAAAAATCCGGGATGTTACAAAACACAAGATGAACCAAGCACTACCTAAAATTTTGTTCCATTTTCAATATAAAACATAGTAATTCAACTAAGAATTTTATTTTTTACCGTAGTTTAAGAAAGCTATTACATGTGTTTTGTGTTTACACTTAAAAAGCTATGACAATATGAGTACCAAAATAAAACCAATGGAAACAAACACTTCATATGTTTCACTTTAAGATATGTTAATTTTATAGAAGATATCTTTTCTATATTATTTGAGTATAGAAAACGTAAGGTTGGTATAACATTTTTTCCCAATGATCAATAAATATTACTTGTTTTTGTTATGTATTTTTGAAACATTACTTTACCAAGCTATAAAAGTACGAATTATCTTAACTTAATATGAATATGAAAATTTTAAAATGTTATCTTCAAAAACCATAACAAATATATATCAAATATTTTTTTAGAAGTTCTTTACCTTCGATAAGTGGACCAACAAGATACCACAAATAAGAAGCGTATTTCCTAAAAAAGATAGTACTTAATGGAATTGTAATCTTCAGTAAACCATAAAATTCTTTTATGTTGGTTACTTGGTTTACATTTAATAAATATTTATCCAAGAATTTTGGATATTCATATAATATTATGTTACAGAGCATAAACCATATTATTAGTAGTAATGTATCAAAAATCAAATAAAGTACAATTACATCCATTTACATGGTTTTTTTTTCTAAAATTCCATGTTCTACTCCTCTTTGTGGCCTGGAGTCAACTTTGATACCATATTTCAAATTAATCTGCCCATCCAATATTATGGACATTAGGATAGACCTGATAAAAGAAAGTTGATTTGATTCTTTCTTAATGCCCATGGGCACGTGACAAATGTTCTTCAATACAAAACTCTCTCCGGTCCTTAACGTTAATATTCATATTCTATTTATCGCTCATGTTTGGACTGTTACCATTTGGTCATTTTGTTATGCACAATTTTGGCATAAAACAAAAATTTTGATTTGATAATAGTGAGTAAATATAATTTTTGTTTTAAGTTCATTTATATTTATTTACATTATATGCATAGCTATTTCCCTTCACTACTTTAATTTATAACCATCTTTTATGTCCATTTTCATTGATTTTTAGAGCTGGATGTAGCTTTAGATTTTTACATTTTCTATATACTTTTGTGGAAAAGGGAAAAAAATGGAACAAGAAAATCTTAGCAAGATATTTAAGCCAAAGTCAATGAACAACTAAGTACAACCAAATTAAAAAAAGCACTTTCAACAAAAATTCAAAATCAAGTGACTGTTTCATTAACAAGTTTTACAAGTGGATTATGCTCTCTATGTAAGATAGTTGAATATAATTTACTAAAATTTATATAACAAAATAGTCAGCTCATTTTCTTAAATTGTCGGTTAATGTATATGATGTTCATCCTTTTTTTGTTTAGTCTTCCATTTAGATGATAGGGTTTTGTTTTGATTCCTTTCAGTTATTATGTTTGTTTTCTTCTACTCATTTCTCAACATGATATTTTTTATTGATATAATAAAATGTGAACTTTCTAGCAGTTTCCCTATCAGGAAAATATTTACAAGGACAAAAGAGAAGGCCTTTTTATCCATAAGGACAACCCATTAAAATTTTACCCAGAAGGACAATTCACCGTTTCTCTTCTTCTTCACGTGCGCTTATTTCTTCTTCCTCCGCTCCCGATTCACGTCCGCTCCGTCTTTAAAACAATCGAACCCAAAAATCACAAAAATTTGAATCCATAACAATTCATAAATCACGAAAATCAAAAGGACATCATATTCGAAATTGCAATCGAACCCAAAAAATCGAATCCATAAATCGCTCGAAACAGAAACCCTAGAAAACAAAAAAATTGTTGAACAACAAAAATCCATTGGAAATCACAAGTGAATTGAATAAAAATATTTTTCAAACGATGGAAAACACAGTTGAAAAAGTCGAAATTGTTGAAACAATTTTGTCGTGGTTGGAAATGTTTTTTTTTCGTTAATAGTATAGCGGTTCGTAGGTATCATTTTTCTATTTTTTTAGGTATCATTTTTCCTATTTTAACTTTAAAACATAGTAGCAGTTTTTAGGTATCAATTTTCTATTTTTCTAGGTATCATTTTTCATATTTTAACTTTAAAACATAGCAGCAGATTTTAGGTATCAGTTTGCTATTTTTTTAGGTATCATTTTTACCATTTTAACTGTGTTATATGTTTTTTTCATGAGATTTTGTTGCTGTGTTAATTTTGAAGTTATATTGTTGTATCGGCTTTGAAACTACATCGAACTTATTTCATTTTAATCAATCAAACTGTGATATAATTTTTTTTTTATCTTCAAAACATTGCATCAGTATTTAGGTATCATTTTTATAATATTTTAGGTATCATTTTTACTGTTTTAACTATGTTATGTGTTGTTTTCATGTGATTTTATTGTTGTGTTAATTTTGAAGTTATATTGTTGCATCAATTTTTTAACTCAGTCGAATTTATTTAATTTTATACAATCAAACTGTGATGTAAACATTTTTTGCATTAGTTTTTCTTTAAAACATTGATGTAGTTTGTAGGTATCAGTTTTCTATTTTTTTAAGTATCAGTTTTCATGTTTTAACTGTGTTATGTTTTTTTTCCTTGTGATTTTGTTGTTGTGTTAATTTTGCAGTTATACTGTTGCATCAACTTTGTAACTCAGTCGAACTAATTTCATTTTATTCAATCAAACTTTGATGTAAACATTTTTTCCATTAGTTTTACTTCAAAACATTGAATCAGGTTTTAGGTATCAGTTTCCTATTTCCTTAAGAATCAGTTTTACTATTTTAACTGTGTTAATTGTTTTTTCATGTGATTTTTTTGTTCTGTTATCAGTTTTATAAGTTGGTAGGGCTAAGCTAAAGTTTTTCTCATATTCACGGTTCATAGATATCAGTTTTTTAATATTGTAGGTAAAAAAAAGATGTATATAAACATAACACAGAAATTACACTAAAAATGATACCTTAAAAAATATAAAAATGATACCTTAAAACTGATAATGTAACACCCCGTGTATTCTATAACTGTGGAATTAACAAATTAAAGTATAATTAATTTGAAATCAAAGAACTAAGGGAAACGGGATACGCCATTGCGTTCGTCTCGGAAAAATACGCGAAATAGAGTCCGAGTTTTCGAAAAACGGAGTCCGTATGAAGAAGATATAGCCTCCGGAAGTTTCTGAATCAAGTTTAAAATTAAAAATCGGGCCCAATTGGCCAGGGCGGGAAAAGTCCCGCCTAAGACACCCAGGTCGACTGGGCTGTCGACCTGGTCTAGCCAGGTCGACAGGGCTGTCGACAGGGCTGTCGACCTGGTCCAGACCCAGGTCGAACCCAGTCCACCCTGGCTGGCCTAGTCTATGTTGGTCGATTTCCAGAAGCATGCTTTGTCATTAGGGCTAGGTGGCAGGCTCTAATTGGTCTCTCTTTCGAATGAATGGCTACGATCAATCCAAGCAACATCGATGGTCCTAATCAGTTCATAAACTCTATAAAATGACCCTAGACTCTACCTAGGTTTCTTACACAATTCTCTAGCCTCCATTGCTCTCTTCTTCTAATAAAAAAATAAAAATGGCGTCGCTGCTCTGCTGGAATTAAAACTAGATGATAATCAACATCAGCCTAAGCAACTCAATTCAAACTAGAGATTAAAGTTTCTGCAAGGATTCTACAACAAGTTAAAGTTCTTTCTTTAATCCTATCAAGGCAAGTACAGTTATTCTCCGCTATAAACGTTAATTATAATTTTGATATGCATTTAAAACTGAGTTTGAGGTTGTATATATATATTCTCTTCTGTTGGATCTGTTTTCTGTGACTGTTCTGTATTCCTTTCTTCTTTTCTGTTTCTATAGCCAGGCTACCACGAGCCTGTGCCCAATCTCATAAAGAGATTAACGTATGAACGCAAAATTTGGGATAAATAATGAATGATGCGAAATTTGACAAGACTAAATTGAATGTATGACTTTAGGTCTGAGGCATAAAATATATTGGACATATGCATAAATTTGACTATGAACATATAATTTATGCATGTTGTATGCATAGTTATGTTGTAATTTAGAACTGTAATTAATGAGCATATGTTGTAAACTATATTTGGATCTATGCATATTCTATGATAGAAGAAAAGAGGAACCATTGTAAGATTACATATGATTTGAGACTTTGGACAAAATGCATATAAAAGTCAAGATCTGATTTTTAGAAGATATGATTTAAAGATTTATATTGTTGGGTAAAGTTTGCATAATGATTCATGACTCAAAAAGAAGAAGATATGGAAACTTAGGTGTAAAGATTTACATTAATTAGGATATCTATTATTGTGATTACACCTAAATAGGGATTTTTGGATATATGGCATGCATTGAAATTAATGGTTATATTTGGTATAATTTATATGTGAATTTGCTGTAAGATGCTAGTTTAACAAAAATTGGAACATATGTTATATGGCAAATTATGTCCATATTCTGCGCTTATGCAAACATGGAGTATATGTTGTGAATCATGACAATTATGTAGGCATATGAATTTAGGCCAATATATGATTGGACAAGGCATGTAAATAGAACTTTTAGAAATATTAAATTTGCTAAACCTGCTAATTTGTCAAGTTGCCTAAACTACTAGTTTTGTTATATTGCCTAGACTGCTAATTAGATTGAAATGCCTAATCTGTTAAATTTGTCGGTTGAAAAGCCTAACCTGTTATATGCCAAAATCTGCTAAGTTGCTAAATCTGTTAAATCCGTTAAGTCATATAAAATATGTTATCTGCTATGTTGATATAATCATCCTGTTATTGATATAATCTGAATTGGCATATATATTGGGCGTGCGAATAAACGGTAAATTATTAATTAATTGGCCGCAAAGATAAACATGGCTAACTCGAGGTTAGAATGAGTTTGCGGCGTAAATCTGCCCGGAACCGCCCGGCACATCCAGTGGCCGCAAACAATATGTTCTAATGTGAGAAGTTAGTCATAACATGCGTAAGACACGAGGTTAGGTCTGGCTTGTGGCAGAAGTCTACCCGAAACCGCCCGGCATATCCAGCGGCCACAAGCTACCGACCTAATGTGAGAGGTCTGTGCATTAATAATTAATTAATGCAAAATCTAAGATAAGAATGGCGTCTAAAACGTATTGGGGAAAATAGGGTTAAACCAAAGGGATTAATAGATGTAGTAAAACCCGTCCATGAATCTGTAGGCCCAATACAAAGTTAGACAAATCTGAAAAATTTGTACATCTGACCTGTTAGTCTGAAAACTTGTTAACTTAATTTGTGAATTAGTAAATCTGAATTCTGTATGTCTGAACTTGTAAACAAGTTAATCTGAAATCTGTTAGTCTGGGGACACAAGGTTAGGAGGGGAATTACTTGTGTCATCTGTTGTTTGGGGCCCATATTAGTCAGTAACCCTTTCTGGTATCAAAACTTTGACCCAACAGTAGGTAGGGTCCGGGCACGCTTACTGAACTAATTATAAGTGGTTCATTCTGATAATGGCGAAGGGTGTTGATGGTGCATTCCAACCGGGTCATGTGCGTGCATGGACCCCGGTCTGCCTCTGAGGATGTAAGACGCCGTGACATCTGTAAATAGGTCTGTGCCAATTGGTTGTCAATTTAGGGAGTGATACACCCTACTGTGGGGCCGACACAGGATATTTTTGTATTAGGGAGCCGATCGCTTGGGGTAGGGTTTTAGGGTACGCTTAGTTCTGTCTGTTTCTGTTGGTACCGTCTGTTTCTGTTGGGTGGTAACACCTGTCTGTTTCTGTGTGGTACCGTCTGTTCGGGTGGTAAAGGCCCATTACTAGTGTACACCTAATTCCACATTCTGTCTCCATAGGGATAAATCTGTTTCTTCTTCTGTCTGTTTCTGATCGGGTAGTAAAGGCCCATTATTAGCATTCTGTTTCTGTTAAAGTATTCTGTACCCGTTCCTGCTTCAATTTAGACATTAGGGTGACACCTAATTCTACTATACTAGTATTAGTGCCGAGAAGTGTAAAACAATAGTTTATATCATTCTGTTTTTCTGTTATATCTGCTACACCTGTTATAGTTATCTCACATCCAGTTTTATGTTCATATCATATTATTATTATCTGTTCATATGCTGAAAGTCACTGGACTTGCCAGACTTTTTGTCTGACCCTTGTTGTTTCGCCTCCTTTCTTCTGTTTCCCCCCCCCCCCAGGTTATCCAAGGAGGGAAATACTTTAGCTTGATCCGGATTTCTCTTTTCTTGAAGTGCTTAAAGTATGGCTTGGCTCTGTATAGCTTCCGTTCCATGGGGATTATGATTTTAAACTATGAATTTTGAAGGCTTTTGTACAAGACTGATATTTTGTACTTGAATTCTGAAATTGAAAGGATGTAACCATATTAATTTCTGTTTTCGCTGTAATAAAGTTAAAATTTTTCAAGTACTGTTTTATCTGTCTTGTAAGTTTCTGTTCTGTTTACTAAAATGCTCCACCAAAGTTAAGGCATTCCCTTTGTGAGTGACCTTAACGGAGGTGGGGTGTTACACTTGGTATCAGAGCTAAAGGTTACCAGATTAGATAAAAGTTTTTGAAAACTATTTTCAAAAAGGTTTTAAAATGAAGTATTTTCAAAATTAAAGCTTATTTTGAAAAACATGATCCCCAAGAGCCATATATCTTTCTTTCAGTCCTTTTTGTATTGAACCTTTCCTTTTTCGTTCCAGCATGTCTGAAGCATCTGAGATACCAGAGGGTGTTCATGTACCCGGTTGGTTTCGTCAATATCTTGAGGCTAGGACCGCCGCTGCAGGTCCAGCAAATGATCCCCCTCCTCCACCCCCTCCTCGTGCAATTGCTTTCTCAAAGATCTGTAGAGATTTTAGGGCCATGGGTGGGAAGGATTTCAAAGGAACTGAATCATTCGTAGAAGCAAGGAATTGGCTCAAAGAAACTGAGGATCTATTCGTTATCTTCGAGGTGGACGATAGGCAGAAGGTACAGTTGGCAGTATGGCTGATCAAAGACGAAGCTTCCTACTGGTGGGAAGTCACTAACGCCGAGAGGCCGGTTGAGACATGGATGGATTTCAGAACAAGGTTTGAGACAAAATTTCTCTCGCAAGCTGAACGAAGTTTACAATTGGAAAAGTTCTTGTCTCTTAAGCAAGGAAGTATGACGGTCAAGGAATACGTCAACCAGTTCAACCAACTAGCAAGATTCGGATTGGATTTAGTCAACACTCAGCATAAAAAGGCTCTCCGCTTTGTTAAAGGATTGAATGAGCCACTGCACAGCCTAGCCATGACCCATGTACCCATGGGAGCAACTTACGAGAAATTGGTGGATATGGCACTACTGCACGAGGAAGACAAGGGCCCGAAAGAGACAAAGAAGGAAGAACCACAGAATAAGAAAGCGGGGCCCAAAAAGGAAACACAAAAGAAGGATGAGAAGTTTGAAGATAAGAAGGGGAAAAAGTGCTTTACTTGTGGGAGCTCAACTCATCTGAACAAGGATTGCAGAAAAAGGAAGGGCGCTTGCTTCAACTGTGGGGAGATGGGACACTTCACTAGGGACTGCCCGAAGAGACGAGGACAAGGAGGGCAGGCGAACACTCTTGAGGCTAGTGGCTAGGATAGAAATAGGAAAATATCTATAGTAGGTTTAATTTCTTTATCCGATTGTGACTCTTTCTGATTCTGGTATTTTGATTTTGTAATCGATACTCTGCACTTTAATGCTAGTATTATTTCTGAATTCCGCTATAGACTCAGACCCATAAGGGTTATGGATCATCTGTTTGAGATTGGGGTTTGAGGGATATCTGTGTTAGGCGTCAAGTATGACGCATACATTCTGAGTTTTCGTAGGGTATGATTTTATCATGCTTAGCTTCCTAAGAATCATTAGGGAACCTGATCTGTACCAGTAGTCTGTAAATATCTAAATACTTTTGATAGGATTTCCAGTTTTGACATTGTCTAAAGAAGGTACTCCTCTGGGTGTCAATTTGATATTGGTTTCGGTCTTTGGGGCCGATACTTAGGACCCATGTCTAATGGGAACCAAATTTTCGTTCTATCTGTACTCGCTTCCATCATTCGACTGTATCCTATCGATCGAATATTTGAACTTTAGGTAGAAACTAATGGGTGTAAACATGTGTTTGAGACATGTTATGTTTGATGGTTGCAAGTGGATGCAAGTGGTTGCTAGTGGTTGCCCGTGGATGCATATACACACACTAGGCACTAGATCGGCTCGAAAACACACTCATACTGCATATGGATGGGTGAGCATTTTTCAATTCTTGTGGATGCAAATTGGTTGATTCAGCACATGGATGTTGCATTTGAGTGAATGGTTGTGCACTCATATAGAAATAATATATATCATCAGAATTCTATTGCATACATGTTGGACTCATGGCACTGACATAATTCGCATTAAGGAGGTCAACTGAATCAGTAGACCGCCTGATCTTTGCATTAGATAAGGAACATATACACACACTTTTGCATATGTTCATACAACATTAGAAGTTTTCTAAGGACAATGGATGCTTGTGGATGATGGTTGAGTAGATGGATGATTGGATGGTAGGACACATTCTTCTTAACTTGAAGATTTCGGGGACGAAATCCTTTTAAGTGGGGGAGAATGTAACACCCCGTGTATTCTATAACTGTGGAATTAACAAATTAAAGTATAATTAATTTGAAATCAAAGAACTAAGGGAAACGGGATACGCCATTGCGTTCGTCTCGGAAAAATACGCGAAATAGAGTCCGAGTTTTCGAAAAACGGAGTCCGTATGAAGAAGATATAGCCTCCGGAAGTTTCTGAATCAAGTTTAAAATTAAAAATCGGGCCCAATTGGCCAGGGCGGGAAAAGTCCCGCCTAAGACACCCAGGTCGACTGGGCTGTCGACCTGGTCTAGCCAGGTCGACAGGGCTGTCGACAGGGCTGTCGACCTGGTCCAGACCCAGGTCGAACCCAGTCCAGACCCAGGTCGAACCCAGTCCACCCTGGCTGGCCTAGTCTATGTTGGTCGATTTCCAGAAGCATGCTTTGTCATTAGGGCTAGGTGGCAGGCTCTAATTGGTCTCTCTTTCGAATGAATGGCTACGATCAATCCAAGCAACATCGATGGTCCTAATCAGTTCATAAACTCTATAAAATGACCCTAGACTCTACCTAGGTTTCTTACACAATTCTCTAGCCTCCATTGCTCTCTTCTTCTAATAAAAAAATAAAAATGGCGTCGCTGCTCTGCTGGAATTAAAACTAGAAGATAATCAACATCAGCCTAAGCAACTCAATTCAAACTAGAGATTAAAGTTTCTGCAAGGATTCTACAACAAGTTAAAGTTCTTTCTTTAATCCTATCAAGGCAAGTACAGTTATTCTCCGCTATAAACGTTAATTATAATTTTGATATGCATTTAAAACTGAGTTTGAGGTTGTATATATATATTCTCTTCTGTTGGATCTGTTTTCTGTGACTGTTCTGTATTCCTTTCTTCTTTTCTGTTTCTATAGCCAGGCTACCACGAGCCTGTGCCCAATCTCATAAAGAGATTAACGTATGAACGCAAAATTTGGGATAAATAATGAATGATGCGAAATTTGACAAGACTAAATTGAATGTATGACTTTAGGTCTGAGGCATAAAATATATTGGACATATGCATAAATTTGACTATGAACATATAATTTATGCATGTTGTATGCATAGTTATGTTGTAATTTAGAACTGTAATTAATGAGCATATGTTGTAAACTATATTTGGATCTATGCATATTCTATGATAGAAGAAAAGAGGAACCATTGTAAGATTACATATGATTTGAGACTTTGGACAAAATGCATATAAAAGTCAAGATCTGATTTTTAGAAGATATGATTTAAAGATTTATATTGTTGGGTAAAGTTTGCATAATGATTCATGACTCAAAAAGAAGAAGATATGGAAACTTAGGTGTAAAGATTTACATTAATTAGGATATCTATTATTGTGATTACACCTAAATAGGGATTTTTGGATATATGGCATGCATTGAAATTAATGGTTATATTTGGTATAATTTATATGTGAATCTGCTGTAAGATGCTAGTTTAACAAAAATTGGAACATATGTTATATGGCAAATTATGTCCATATTCTGCGCTTATGCAAACATGGAGTATATGTTGTGAATCATGACAATTATGTAGGCATATGAATTTAGGCCAATATATGATTGGGCAAGGCATGTAAATAGAACTTTTAGAAATATTAAATTTGCTAAACCTGCTAATTTGTCAAGTTGCCTAAACTACTAGTTTTGTTATATTGCCTAGACTGCTAATTAGATTGAAATGCCTAATCTGTTAAATTTGTCGGTTGAAAAGCCTAACCTGTTATATGCCAAAATCTGCTAAGTTGCTAAATCTGTTAAATCCGTTAAGTCATATAAAATCTGTTATCTGCTATGTTGATATAATCATCCTGTTATTGATATAATCTGAATTGGCATATATATTGGGCGTGCGCATAAACGGTAAATTATTAATTAATTGGCCGCAAAGATAAACATGGCTAACTCGAGGTTAGAATGAGTTTGCGGCGTAAATCTGCCCGGAACCGCCCGGCACATCCAGTGGCCGCAAACAATATTTTCTAATGTGAGAAGTTAGTCATAACATGCGTAAGACACGAGGTTAGGTCTGGCTTGTGGCAGAAGTTTGCCCGGAACCGCCCGGCATATCCAGCGGCCACAAGCTATCGACCTAATGTGAGAGGTCTGTGCATTAATAATTAATTAATGCAAAATCTAAGATAAGAATGGCGTCTAAAACGTATTGGGGAAAATAGGGTTAAACCAAAGGGATTAATAGATGTAGTAAAACCCGTCCATGAATCTGTAGGCCCAATACAAAGTTAAACAAATCTGAAAAATTTGTACATCTGACCTGTTAGTCTGAAAACTTGTTAACTTAATTTGTGAATTAGTAAATCTGAATTCTGTATGTCTGAACTTGTAAACAAGTTAATCTGAAATCTGTTAGTCTGGGGACACAAGGTTAGGAGGGGAATTACTTGTGTCATCTGTTGTTTGGGGCCCATATTAGTCAGTAACCCTTTCTGGTATCAAAACTTTGACCCAACAGTAGGTAGGGTCCGGGCACGCTTACTGAACTAATTATAAGTGGTTCATTCTGATAATGGCGAAGGGTGTTGATGGTGCGTTCCAACCGGGTCATGTGCGTGCATGGACCCCGGTCTGCCTCTGAGGATGTAAGACGCCGTGACATCTGTAAATAGGTCTGTGCCAATTGGTTGTCACTTTAGGGAGTGATACACCCTACTGTGGGGCCGACACAGGATATTTATGTATTAGGGAGCCGATCGCTTGGGGTAGGGTTTTAGGGTACGCTTAGTTCTGTCTGTTTCTGTTGGTACCGTCTGTTTCTGTTGGGTGGTAACACCTGTCTATTTCTGTGTGGTACCGTCTGTTCGGGTGGTAAAGGCCCATTACTAGTGTACACCTAATTCCACATTCTGTCTCCATAGGGATAAATCTGTTTCTTCTTCTGTCTGTTTCTGATCGGGTAGTAAAGGCCCATTATTAGCATTCTGTTTCTGTTAAAGTATTCTGTACCCGTTCCTGCTTCAATTTAGACATTAGGGTGACACCTAATTCTACTATACTAGTATTAGTGCCGAGAAGTGTAAAACAATAGTTTATATCATTCTGTTTTTCTGTTATATCTGCTACACCTGTTATAGTTATCTCACATCCAGTTTTATGTTCATATCATATTATTATTATCTGTTCATATGCTGAAAGTCACTGGACTTGCCAGACTTTTTGTCTGACCCTTGTTGTTTCGCCTCCTTTCTTCCGTTTCCCCCCCCCCAGGTTATCCAAGGAGGGAAATACTTTAGCTTGATCCGGATTTCTCTTTGCTTGAAGTGCTTAAAGTATGGCTTGGCTCTGTATAGCTTCCGTTCCATGGGGATTATGATTTTAAACTATGAATTTTGAAGGCTTTTGTACAAGACTGATATTTTGTACTTGAATTCTGAAATTGAAAGGATGTAACCATATTAATTTCTGTTTCCGCTGTAATAAAGTTAAAAAATTTCAAGTACTGTTTTATCTGTCTTGTAAGTTTCTGTTCTGTTTACTAAAATGCTCCACCAAAGTTAAGGCATTCCCTTTGTGAGTGACCTTAACGGAGGTGGGGTGTTACAGATATGATGTTTAACATAACACATAAACTACAGTAAAAATGATACCTTAAAAAATATAAAAATGATACCTTAAAACTGCTGTGATGTTTAACATAACACATAAATTACATTAAAAATGATACCTTAAAAAATATAAAAATGATTCCTTCAAACTGCAGTAATGTTTAACATAACAGAAAAATTACACTAAAAATGATACCTTGAAAAGTATAAAAATGATACCTTAAAACTGATGTGATGTTTAACATAACACATAAACTACAGTAAAAATGATACCTAGAAAAATTGATGCCTAAAAACTGCTGCTATATTTTAAAGTTAAAATAGGAAAAATGATACCTAAAAAAAATAGAAAAATGATACCTACGAACTGCTATACTATTAACGAAAAAAAAAAACATTTCCAATCACGAAAAAATTGTTTCAACAATTTTGACTTCTTCAATTGTGTTTTCCATTGTTTGAAAAATATTTTTATTCAATTCACTTGTGATTTCCAATGGATTTTTGTTGTTCGATTTTTTTTTCTAAGGTTTCTGTTTCGGCTGATATTTGGTCGTGATTTTGATTTCGTGATTTTTGTCTTCGATTGAGAATTTCGATTCTAATGCCTCATGATATTTGTGATTTCATCGATTTAGGGTTTCGTGATTTTTGTGATTTCGTGATAAACGATGAAATCGAGATACGCAACAGAGGGAAAAGATGGAAGCATCGGCCGAAATTTAATTTCAGTGTATTGTCCTTATGGATAAAATATTAGGTGGTTGTCCTTATGGATAAATTTTAATGGGTCTTTGTCCTTGTCGTTAATTACCCCTTTCCCTATTAGATGTAGCTCCAAGCTTCAAATTATAATAAGGGAGGCGAGGGAGTCACTCTAATGCTTCAGGCCCATATAATCTGATCCAGATATATAGGTAGCAAGGAGTAATGCTTCAGGTCCATATAAACAAGTCAACTAACAGGCGTCATAGATGGGGTTCAAAGGAAAGGTTGCCACAAAGTTTTCAAATACAAGGCACATTAGTTATTTTCAATTCCAAGATCAGGATATAACACTGTATTTTATATTTTTTTATACAGATAGGCTCATAAATGCATTGGAAAAGTGTTGCAAATATTGTATGATGGCCTTATTAATGTTTTCCTATTCTCCAAGAGAAAGTTATAAAATATATAAATTTTGGAATTAATCTTCGAGTATTCGGTTATCTAAAATCTAGTTTTGGGGAGAATTTTTTCCCTATTGGTACTGGATTTAGAAAAATTAGTTTACTCAATTAAGGCATGACAAAAACATTCATTTTGAAATAAAAAAAGAAAAAAGTATTCAAATTGGAAATGAGAGCTTTTGTTACACCAGCTAGACCTTTTTTTTTTCTTTTTAGTTTTCATAATGCAACTAATAGAGCCTACATGATGTTTTCTTCTTTTGTCGTTAACTATTTCAAAATATTGTTATATTTTCAACTCATTTATAAAGCATAAGCCTAACGCAAATCTAAATGAGTTGAACAATCTTCCATTAGCTATATTACTATTCTGAAAACTTGATTGATCACAATTTGTTTCGCTTACAATTGATCTGATTCCACTAATACATGTTTACTTATCATGACTTATTTAACTTAATGATTGACCTAATTCTTTCAATTATTGTATGACCGTAATAAAGGTCATTGTTGCTTTCAGTCAAATTATTTTTAATGAGTTTAAAAAGATAATATTATTTGGAGCTTGAAACTTCATGAGTTCTGCGAAGAATCACTCATTCCTCGATACCGGCATTTGCCTATGTATCAATTGCAAAAACTATAAAAATCTCTCAATGGAAAATGTTGAGAAACACTTTATTATTTATGGTATGGTTAAAACACATAATAGGTGGATTTTCCATGGGGAGATCAACAAGAATATCACAGGGGTGAATCTAAGTAGAATATTATTCCAGATCCTCATATCCAAGATCAAATTAAAAGTGTTTTCTCAAAAGGATTTGGCAACAGGATTTCACCAGTTGAGGGTGGCAAATGATAGTGTGTCAAAGACTGCTTTTAGGACACCATCCAGATTCTTTGAACGGTTGGTGATGCCATTTGGGTTGACTAACGCGCCAACGTATTTTGTGGATCTTATGAATAGGGTCTTAAAAGATCAACTGAATAAATTCATACTCATGTTCGTGGATGACATTTTGGTCTACTCACGGAATGAGGAAGATCACAAGATGCACTTTAGAGTTGCGTTGGAAATCTTGCGAAAGCATCAGCTGAGAGCTAAGTTTTTGAAGTGTCACTTCTGGAAGAGTGAAGTGAGGTTCTTAGGTCATGTTATTTCTGGAAATGGGATAACGGTTGACCCTGCTAAAGTGGCAGCAATCCAGGACTGGGATAGACCTAAAATGCGACGGATGTGAGAAGTTTCCTTGGGTTGGCTTGTTATTACCAAAAGTTTATCAAGGATTTCTCCAAGGTAGCTGCACCGTTGACAGGATTTACGAAGAAGACCCGAGTGTTCACATGGGATGCGAAGTGTGAACAAGCGTTTGAAATCCTGAAGGAGAAGTTGACGAGTGCTCCTGTGTTGACCATTTCAAGTGGGAATGAATAGATGGTGATATACCTCGATGCATGTGGTACTGGACTTGGAGCGGTACTGATGCAAAAGGATAAGGTTGTGGCTTACGCGAGTCGACAGCTGAAGCTGCATGAGAGGAATTGCCCGACTCATGATTTGGAGTTGGTAGCGATTGTGTTTGCTCTGAAGATGTGAAGGCATTACCTGTTAGGAGTCCGATTTGAGTTGTTTACAGATCATAAGTCGTTGAAGTATCTTTTCTCCCAAAAGGATTTGAAACTTCGGCAGGAACGATGGTTAGAATTTCTGGCATCGTATGATTTTGATATAGCCTATACTCCTGGACAAGCTAACGCGGTTGTAGATGCGTTGAGTCGAAGACACGCAAGTTTGGGAGCGATGTTTTCAGAATGGAAGAGCCTCGAGTATTTGCCAAGATTCGATTTTAGTCTAAGATGTGAGTTGGAACCTAAAATGTTGGCAAGCTTATTGATATGACCTACTCTCATAGAAAGGATCAGCGAGAGCCAAAAGCAAGATGTAAAGCTTGTTGAGTTTATCCAGAAGATGGAATCAGAGAATAAAAAGTTCGAAGTTGATCGAGAAAGATGGCTTCGAAACAAGGGCGATTAGTTGTTCCTGATATCAATGGATTGAGAGATGAGATTTTATAGGAATGTCATCACTCGACGTTGACGATTCATCCCGGTGGTAATAAGATGTATAAGGACATGAAGAGAGTCTACTATTGGGAGGGGATGAAGCGAGACATTGGGAAGTTCATTTCCAAGTGCATGAACTGTCAGTTAGTGAAAGCTTAACAGAAGAAGCAGAGTGGGTTGCTTCAACCATTGGAAGTTCCTACATGAAAGTGGGAGCAAATATCGATGGATTTTATCTATGGACTACCTAGGACGAGGGCAGGAAATGAGGGAATTTGGGTCATCGTGGATCGCTTGACCAAAAGTGCAAGGTTCATTCCTGTCAAGTCAACTAGGACGGCATCAAAGTTGGTTAAATTTTATGTGAAATGGATAGTTCAATTCCATGGTATCCCAAAAAGTATAGTGAGTGACTGAGATCCATTGTTTACGAGTGGATTATGGAAAAGTTTGCAAGAAGCTTTGGGACCCGAGTTATGTTTGTGTACGGCTTATCATCCCCAAACTAATGGTCAAACCAAGAGAGTCAATCAACTTTTGGAAGATCTCCTGAGGGCTTGGGTGTTAGACTTCGGAGGATCATGGGATGACCATCTGCATCTAGTTGAGTTTGCATATAATAATGGCTACCTGTCTAACATTGGGGTGGCACCATACGAGGCGTTGTATGGGAAACCGTGTAATTCTCCAGCATGTTGGTTAGAAACTAGAGATAAGTTGATACTTGGGGCCTGAGATGATAAAAGAGACCTTAGGTTGTATCGAGATCGTTCGATAACGAATGAAGGCAGCCCAAGATCGTTAGAAGAGTTACTCCGATAAGTGTCGTAAGGACTTGAAATTTGACGTGAGCGATATGGTTTTCGTGAAGGTTTCACCGTTGAAGCATATGGGTAGATTCGAAAATAAAGGGAAGTTAGCTCCTATGTTTGTTGGAAACAAAGGGAAGTTAGCTCCTAGGTTTCACCCTTTGATATCGTATCATCGTTGTATCTTGTTGTTGTTTGATAGAATTCCACGTGCTAGGATAAGGCTATGAATGCATGGCTTGATGGTTTCTAGTTTGGATGATAGAATTGGCTTTCCGTGGATGATAGGCATGCAGAATTGTTGTGTTTGCTTGGAATTTCGAAGGCAAAATTCTTAAGGGGGGAGATGTAATAGCCCGCATTTTACATATCGGAAGATCATAAAATATTTTTATTTTATTCCCTGTGGGTTGGATCATTTTCATCATTTAATATGCTGTTTATAGGGATGTGAGACATATCCATAAATTTTTACCAATTTTGTTTGTGACCATTTTGCCCCTGTCAGTCTTGTACAAATCATAACTTATAACTCAGGTCGAATCAGAGGGTGAGACCTGTGCCATTGGAAAGGAAATGATGATTGCCTTTCCGTAGAGTGGTTACATTAAAGGTTTGGCTCAGCGGTTTGGAAGGAATAACTATTTTAAGGTTTTTCAGTTGGCTGTTCAGAATTTTGAGCCACAATGGACTAAATTGGGGAGGCCCATTAGTGGGCTGGTGGAAGCTATAAATAGGGGGTGAGGGGTATGGAGAATAGGTTACTTCTCCCATTCTCTCATTTGGTGGCCTTTAGCTCCTTCTTCCTCTAACACCTCTTCACCATTAAAATATCAAAATCCAAGGAGGGAAATCATAGATCTACAGCATTTGAGGCTGGAACTACATCAATTGAAGCAAGGATTCATCGGATCAAGGGGATTGGTTCGAGGTGCTTGTTGTCCGGATTCATATTTCTATCATTTTTGCTTATTGTGGAGAATCAGTGAGTGGTTTACATCTCTTACATGGATTCAATGAAGTGTATGAGTGTTTGATCATGTTTCTCATCAAGTTTAAGTGTTTTATTATAGATCCATACCATATTAAGTCCATTATCATATGAATCACCCTATGATCTCATTTTGTAAGTTTAAAGCCATGATTCCATGTTATTTCATATGTTTAGGTAGGCTAGATCTATAGTTTTGTTCATACGATCATTCATGATGATTTTTGGAGTGATTTGCATTATTTGGGTGAAAACTATTGTTCTCATATTGTTAGCGGAAACCGAGTTTTTGATCTTATTTGATGGATTAGACAAGTTGATTTCGTCGAATCTATCGTTTGGTGAAGTTTTAGTGGAAATCGGAGTGGAAATGGTGAAGTGCAAGTTTTGTGTCACATAGGGGGGGGTCGTTCACACCAGGAATGATTTCTTGGGAAACAAGATAGGGTGCAGGCTCGGGCGAGCCAGTGAGAAGGGTCGGTCGACCAAGCTTGGGCGAAGGGTTTCAGCGAGCTTGGTTGAAGTGTTTGAGCGAGCGAGCCTATGGGTGGGCTAATTTGGTCGGTCGCACATGTTTCAGGTATGGATATACGGTCCGAGTAAAGGGGGTCAGTCGCTCCTGAGTAGAAGGGACAGTTGGCAGCTGATGGACCGGGTCGGTTCTCATCTGGTCGGGTCGGTCACCAGAGTGGGATGTGATTGGGATTAAGGAGTACAGGTTGGGTCGGTCGAGCCAGGAAGATTTAGTCGGTCGCGCAAAGTATTGGGTTCGATTGAGCGAGCCTACAGGTGGAGTGTTCGGTCGGTCGAGGAGAGAGGATGAATTAAATAGCGCTTCTAAACGCTGTGGTGGATGGTTTAAGAGTTGTGATTGGTTTCCTTAGCCAATGTATGTGAGTGTTATGGATTATATTGAACTTTATGTTGATGTTGTTTGGTTCGATGATGATGATGGCTTCGATAAGAGTCCAGATGAGGATATTCGAAGTGTTGAATGTGTTCGTTGATCGGTATAGAACAACGAATGAGATGACAACTCAAAGGTCGTGAGTTGGTGGATAATGCTTGCTTGAGAAGGTTGCTTGAGCTATGAAAATAGTCAGGATGGATGACTAGAGATGCAAAGGCCGAGAAGTTATCGTTGTCGCAAGCTCTAGCAGGCTCGAAGTAAGGGTACGATAGGGGCATCTAAAAGACCGGTTGTAGGTTGAGTACCCTGGGTATCGTTGAAAGGCCTAGTTGTCAAGGTTGGACATACATACCTATCGTTGAAAGGCATATGGAGTTTATGCTAGAATTGGAGTTACCATTAGCCCTTGACATGTGGCAAGGTTGACCGTCATACGATTAACGATGGTTTCAAGGCAGGATTAGCAGTGATAGCCAGAGTCATTCATGGATGTTTGATTATTTGGATGCTCTGTTTGTACCGTCTCATGTAGATTATCCAACGTCAAAGGAGATGTTCCTTGGGTGCTTGTCTGATATTGGTTTAGGCCTCTAGGGCTTGTGCTTGGGGGATGTTGAATTAGATTAGGATGGTTTGTATGAGATACATAATCTGGATGTCATAAGTGCTTTACCATGATTGTATGGGTGTTCTGGTTTCCATGGATGAATGGTTGAATTGTTGATATAAAGGCTATCACTGTCTGATGTGGGGAAGGCGGGAGTTGAGTTCTTCTCTGGTGTTTGGTAGATTGGTTTGTTAATCTACCTATTCTCATATACTTTATTGATGAAGTTTATTAGTTGTTTTATCGCTCACTAAGACTGTTGTCTGACTTAAGGTTTTATGTTTCCTCTTATTACCTTTCGTTGTTCATCCGGTTGTCGATGGGCAGATTGAGTAGCAGGTTACAGGTAATAGAGCTTATTGAGGCGAGGATGCAGAGCGACGACGAGAAGGAGACTTGTGTACCAGTTTATTTCTATGTAGTATTTCTATTTCCGCTATTGTTTGATGTTATACTCTGAGGGTTGTAGTGAGGACTCTTGTACAAAAATATTGATACGATTCCAAGATGTATGGATATTTTTACCTGTCATGATGAGAGGTTTATGTGCAATTGTGTTTCACTATTAATACCTTTTGTATATGTTCTATTATATTTTATCCTTGCACTGTGAGTTCTACGACAGGTTCTGCGATTGTTTACATACCTTGATGATCGTTCATAGCAGCCTGATACACCTTTCAGCGCATTATTCCTCGTGTATAGCGCGGGAGCGATGGGCGGTCGTCACATTAATTTATTATAAGATTTTATGAGCCTATTTGGCAAGTCGCTTGGCTTTTTGATTTTCTTTTTGAATGGAAAGGGCCTAGAGGGGCGAGTCGGTGTTTGAGCTATTGAGCCGTACAAAGGAGGTGCCGACGAAATTTTCCAGAAATTTAAGGAGATAGAAATATTTAAGAAAGCTTGAAAGGTCGGAGGGAGAGACGTATACACGTTTAGAAAGTGAATAATTGACTGTAATTTGGGTTATCGTAATGATGTTTTACACAACATTTGTTTTAACCCAAGTAAATGTGATTTTGGAAATATAATAACCTATTTTTTCTAAGCATAGAAAATGAAATGATTTTGTTGATGAGAAGTTAAGAAATGGAGTTAAAGAAATTAGAACCTGACTAGAGATAGTCGATTTGAACGGGTTCTTGATTGTCGATCTGATGTTGTTTTGGCCTTCAGGGTTGGTACTTAGGGAGTTGTTCCCTCACTAGTGTACAGTTAGAGACTAATGAATATGGAAGAATAGTGATTTGTGAATATATGAAAATGTTTTCTGATGTTAATAAGAGATATTTTCTAGAATATAGAAAATAAATAGTTATGATCGATGAAAAATGTTCCATGGATGCTTGTCCTACATTATTTAATCAGGTTTCTAAGGTTCAACTGTATCATTTCGACATTTTATCTCTCATTAAAAAATGCGTGCCCGAATTCTGCAAGGATATTGAGTTGAGCGATTTCAATGTTGACACATGCGGATGCCTTTGCAGGAAGGGAAGATTGGTTGTGCCTTTTATTCCTATGCTAAGGTGAGGAATTTTAGCTGAATATCATCTCTCTAAGTATATCATTCATCCGGACAGCAGTAAGATGTACGTCAATATGCATCGCTTATATTATTGGTATGACATGAAGCAAGATGTAGCGAGTTATGTAAGTAATTGCATGACTTGTAAACTCATAAAAGTCGAGCTTCAGCGACCTAGCGGTTTCCTTTAACCATTAGAGGTCCCGATGTGGAAGTGAGACCACATTTCTAATTTAATTGATGGTTTACCTTGCTCGATGTCGGGCCATACCAGCATTTGAGTTATTGTTGATCATCTAACCAAATCTTCCTATTTTGTTCCTATTAAATCTAATAGGATAACATCTCCCTTATCGAGGCTTCATATTAAGAAAGTTGTGTGATTGCATGGTATACCTAGTCCCATCGTATGTGATTGTGATCTGGTCTTTATGAGCTAAATCTAAAAAAAATCTTTAGAATGCTCTGGGTACGATGCTAAACCTCAGTACTACTAATCACCCGTCGTTTGACGGACAACGTAACACACCGTGATTTTAAAGGACATTATTAATAATAAACTAAGGGATACTTAATTAAATATTAGGAATTAATTAAAATGGACTATACCATTTCGTTTGCCTTGGAATTTTTCTTAAGATAGACTTCGAGTTTGCGTAAAACGAACATAGTATGAGGAAAATATAAAGGTTAGAAGTTTGTATAAGTATAAGAAGCATGTACGTTAATTAAACAACTCAAAAAATTCAAATAAAATCAAATGAAACGAGCGGTAGAAGCAGGCCGGAACCAGACCCATTGGGTCTGACCCACGCCTGGTCTGGGTCGACCCAAGGTCAGGTGGGTCGACCCAGGGGTCGAACTAGGTTGGGGTGGGTCGACCCAACCACGATCCGGTCGAATTCTTCTGAGTGTTTCTAGATGCATTTGTTGAATGGGTTCGTCGAAAGTAGGGTATATAAAGGACAACATTTCTATTGTTTTCCTATACCTAAAACAATGGAGACAATGAGATGCTGCCTCAACTAGCATTGAATCAGACTATCTTCTTCAACATCAGCCTATACATACTACAGAAACATTTCTTGTACGTCGATCCAATCTCAGATGTAACCCTGATATGTTTATAAACCTAGATCTGAACCTATGCCTGCTAAGAATCTGACTTATATCTGAACATTTCTGCTATGACTACATATGATTTTCTGTACACATGTTCTGCTGTTTAGTTCTTAAATGCCTATTTCTGTTATCATATGTCTATTTCTGTTATTATATGCCTATTTCTGCTAAGAAACTAACTTATATCTAAACAGTTCTGCTAGTGCCCAAGCCTCTTTATTAGCGAGTGAAGGATCCTCATTAAAGGATCCTTCAACTAAGATAAGCTTCTCTTCAGCCACCCTAACACGATCGAAAATGTTCTTGAAAACTAACACGTTCCAAGCCTTAACACAAGTCTTAAGACGATGTATCTTACGATAAAACACCACAGCAGGAAAGCTTGGAGAAGAAGAACTCCAAGACTCTTTCCACCACTCGATGGAAAGAGTGATGAGATCTCCATATACTTTGGAACCATAAGGAAGAAGAACCGGAAAAAGACAAAGGAGAGCAGTGAAGAATCATAGGAGCATGATCCGAAAAGGAACGATGAAGGTGGGAAACAGAGTATGTGAAAGGAAGATTAAACCAACCTTCTGATCCAAATAATCTATCAAGTCTGGAAACTATCCAGTTAGGCCCTTCCTGATTGTTACACCAAGTAAAAGCTGAGCCGACGAGGAAACCTCAAAGAGACCCTAGCTGACAATGAAGTCATTAAAGTCCACAACAGAAGACCTGTTGACAACATTGCCACCCCGTTTCTCAGATTGACAGGTGACTACATTAAAGTTACCTCCCAAAATTGAAACCTTGAAGCCAAAGTCCGCGAGAGAGATGATGTCTGACCAAAGGGTCAATCTTTCAACTCGATCGCACTTGGCATAGATCGACAAGAACAGAAAAAATGAGGCAACAGATTGGGTCGAGTGAACCACGGAGAGAAGCTGGGCAGAATAAAAAATAAGATGGACTACTACATCTTTAGACCAAAAGCACGAGTGAGCAAACAGTCGGCTCGGTTTATATTTTTCAAAAATTTCAAAGCCAAACAATTCGTTCATAAATAAACTAGTCAAACCAAACCAATTTTCTTAAAAACCAAATAAAACCAAACCCAAAAAACTGGTTTGGTTTGGTCGGTTTAATTGGTTAGGATTGGTTGGGTTGTAATTGGCACAAAATATATTATAAAATGCAAAAAATAGTAAATGATAAAAACTAGTCTTTATACTAAATCAACCACAACAACCAGTAACCACAAGCTCATTTGCATGGTACAGTATGACAAACCAACAAAATAATTTTGTATATACATCTCTGAGTCATGGTTGAAATTACATTTCAAAGCATAAAGATTCAAAACGCATCGTTGCTTACAATAAGTCAAAATACATTCATAATACTATTAATTTAACAAGCAAGATTGATAACTAGTAAAAAAAAATACTTAATAAGAGACGTCATAATCAAACTTGTTGTTGCACCATGATTATCCGAAAACTAAGATAGTGTAAATCTGGGTCTTGAATTGTGCATTCTAGTTGTAATTCTCATTCAGACCTTAGCCAACAAATCCTGTAACAAAATGAATTCTAGAATTAGTAAGTACATAAATGTATGATTTTTTCATAGTTTTCTAAGAATGTTAAATATGTAAATGCTAGCAAGACTAACTATGTAACCATTATATTCAGAATCTTAGATACAATTTCTAAATTCAAAATGAAACACCCTGCATGAAATATTGGAATGAATTACCATGTAAAATCATGTCATCCAAATTTGAAGGCCATACTAATATCATTTGAAAAAATGAATGTTATTTATGTTGGAAATCAAAATAGTTGCAACAGGATACAACATAATAAACTCACATAGTTGCAACCATGCATAATTATGGATCCTGCACCTACTAGGCTAAACATACAAGCATAATAATCTCACATAGTTGCAATAGGATACCATCATATTTATGCTTATGAAAAAAATGGGGAAAAATCATTTTAGAGAAAGCATACATAATTATAGATCCTGCATTTACCAGACTAAACCCACATAGTTGCAACAGGATCAAAGGCCAGCTTGATCATATCTGAAATTAAAGTATCATAATCATCAAAAATTGTTTATTATAATTCATAAAGTAAAAACATAATAAAAGATGCATGTTCTTACCAGCTCTAATTCCTCCAACATGTTTAAATCTTCCTCATAGATAGTTTTAGACGCAGAAAAATTGTTTGTGTAACAATCCTCAGTGGACACAAGAGATTGAACGATTTAAGGGGTTAATGAGCTTCTAAATGAATCAAGAACCTGTCCACTTGTGCTAAAACTAGATTCTGAAGCTAATGTAGATATGGGAACTGCTAAAATATCATGAGACAATCTAGAAAGAATGGGAAATCACAAACTATTTTCTTTCCAATATTTTAAAATGTCAAATTCCGCAGAATAAATCTCATTTTCTTCATTAAGATATTTATCCAATTCAAAATTACTTACTCCACTACTATTCAAAGCTTTAAACCTTTTAAACCAAGCTCTTAAGTCAACCACATCATCCTCATTCTCAATATCAGTAGTTACCTCAATACATTGATCAAAGCTTCCATATTTTGTTTTATACTCGCTAAATATTTGAAATGTTGCATTTTTAACCAATTGAACTTTTTCAATATATGTGGAGGGGTACAAAGTTTCTAATGAAAATTCAATGAAGTTAAACTTCCAGCGTGGATCAAGAACGACAGCTACATAGGTTAACATGTTCATTTTCTCCCAACTTCCCCAATATTTATCATACTTCTCTTTCATTCTTTAGGCTATACGCTACAAATTAGGATCATTGGTCATTCATAATTTTTCCAAGATTTCAACAACTTTACTTATCTCATGCAAATGACAATTACTAGTTACATAAGATGAATCTGACACGAGTAATGTGAGTTTAAAAAATTTGTTAAGAAACTCCATAACTTTCTAGCATTATCCCAGTTACTTTCCAAAGGTACCCCTCCCACTTTTTCCAACTCACTTCTAAAAATCTATCTTCAATGTCAAATCTCTCAAAAGCTTGTTCGTATTTTTGTGCTGCATTAAGCATAAAATATATGGAATTCCAACTGGTAGGAACATCTAAACATAAGGGGATTGTTAAAGGGACTCCACATTTGGTCAAGGGGAGGGTAATTTTATGAGGACTTGAGCTAATAAATAATTGTTAAGGGAGGTCCAAATCATTTTAAAAGAAAAAGAAAAAGAGACCTAAATGTCCCTGGCAAATCACTTATCTTAAAACCTAACGTATTAACTTCAGCAGAAATTACAAACGTGCGCTTTCAGAAATAAAAAAACAATTGCAAAAAAAATGTTGATAAAATAAACAACAATATAAAATATGTAGCATGTTAGATCAAATTTTTTGTTTTTTCATTTAATTTAAATTAAACGTATCAATTCCAATATGAAATCACAATTTATTACCTGATCTGATGCCTTCCGATCTCTGAAGAAACTTTCTTGTGTCTCCATTACATTAATTTTATCCATTTTTTATTCTTACATGCAGCATTAAACTGTAAATATTCATTAAGATTTAAGTTTTATGGTTTTTATTAATAAGGGTTATGGGGGTTAATATCGGAATTTTAATTAATATGTTTAAGGGGAGGCAAATTTATTTTGTACCCCCATAACAATTATACACTAAATTAAAATAGATCCTCCCCTTAACTAAATGTGGAGTCCCTTTAACAATCCCCAAACATAATCAACATTTATAATCGAGTTTTTCAAGTGAAACACAATTTTTGAAAATTTCAAACCTGGAAGGTGATTGTCTAACATACCAAACTGCATCTCATATACGTTATACCGATTCCCCAATTTCTTTCAATCCATCATTTACAACTAAATTTATAATATGAGCAATGCATCGCATGTACAAGTATCTACCAACTAAAATAGTTCCTTTCACATTATTAAATCTGTGTTTTAAATAACTAATCATAACATCATTTGAGCTTGCATTATCAACTGCAATGTTAAATACTTTATCAATGCTCTAACTGATTAAGCAATTTTCCACTGCTTTACCTAAATCGTCTCCCCGATGACTTGATATTGGACAGAAATTTAAAACCCTTTTTCTCAATACCCAATAATCATCAATCCAATGAGCAGTTAGGCAAATATGATTAATTCTTTAAATGGATGTCCATGTATCAGTAGTGAGGCAAATCATTAGAGAAGCGTCATTAAGAAATTATTTCAATTTTGCTTTTTCTTCCAAATATATTTCATAAAAATATCTTTGAATAGTACATCTAGAAGGGCAATGAAACTGAGGTCTAAGTGCTTAAGCTAGAAAATGTCCAAATCCAACCTCTTCTACTATTTTGAATGGCAGCTCATTTAATATAATAAATAAGATAATGCCTTTCTCACGTCACTTGTATTAAATTTCCATGCAGTTAAAGCATTTTCTCTACCATTTTCACTAATTTTAAGACTAATTTGTGCTGATGTGAGGTCTTTGTTATGTGGAAATTCCTTGCATAAAGCCATGTGAGTTTTCAAAATTGATGTACCATTTTTATTTGTATCAGCATAATATTCTTTTTTACAATATTTGCAGTGAGCTTTGTAGTCTCCTTCTTTGTCTTTAAATGTGTACTTGAGATCTTTTCTTTCCCCCTTTTCTTTTCACTCTAACCTTCGAAGGATTTTGACAATTAGTTATTGTTAACTGCTGTGTAGAATTACCATCTCGATCAAGCTATATAATATATATTTTTATAAGTACTAGCATGAAGTTATGGAAGTTTTAAAACAGAAAAAATAAGATCATATTTATATACAAATATCAATTTAGGTATCATACTAAAATGTGCCCATTTAAATTTCAGCTTTAATTTGTAGTGATGTTGCAAATAAAAAAGGAAAAGAGAAAGTAATATAGATAATATTTAACCTGGAATGCATGAGATGCTGTTAGAGCTAAATTTGATGTTGACTAATCCATTATAGTTGGCGGATGTTGCTGAGATGCCATGCCAATATGAAATATTTTGTTTAAAAAGTATCTGCACAAATGCATCGATACAATCAATAAAAGAAGACGCAATTGATAACAATAAGATTTGTAGCATGAGTGTTGTTAACGCCACTCCAAAAAGGGTTAAGGAGGAGTCGCTTTTTGCCTTTTTAATAAATTACTAAGGGGAGGATCATTTAACAAAGCCCCCCTCCCCCAGTAATATATAAAATATAGACCAAAGTGTTCTTTTATTATTTTACCCTAATTACATTTTAATGTTCGTTAAATTATAATCATCTTCATCTCAGAATAAACAATTAATCACTTTTTCATGGAAGAACCAATTTCTAATGAAATTTCTAACTTTGAAAAAGAAGACAACATGATTTTTATTTAGAAAAACGAACGACATGTTGAATTTTTTGAAGAATCACCGAAAAAGTAACAATTTATTGGAAAAAAGAGGGTCTGTTTTCGATCATCTATTTTCGGCATGTTATTTCCATATTTTGTACTGAATTTCAGTATGTTATTGTCGATTTTTATCATGTTTTGTGTATTTAAAATGGAGGGTAAAATCAGGTTATTTTTTTAATTTTTCCATTGTGTTTCCCCCCTTAACAATTTAATTTTTAATGGAGTGAAAATAAAATATGACCTCCCTTATTCGTTTTTGGAGTGGCGTCAACAATACTCATGTTTTTTTAGTTTCTGAATGACAAATAACTGAAAGCGGGAAGACGGTGAAAAAAAGGGGCCTGTGCGCGCTTTGAAAGTTAGGTTTGAAAAGAATGCGCGTCCTAAAAACAAGAAAAAAAAAGAAACTTGCATCTTTAAAAGTAAAATTTATTTAATGTTTTTTCTTTAAACTAATTACCTCATAATACAATTTTTGGCTTAAAAAAAGGCAAGAGCTTATCAATTATGTTACAATAGGAATATTTAATTCTCATATAGTTATATAATAGTCTAGTATTAATACATAGCATGTTCAGTGTGTCAAAAACTATTGTTTTCATAATCATTACCATTTATGATATACACATTTATAATACCATTAATGTCCGCGATGTATTTAAATATAACTATTAATTAGTAAAATAAGTGGACGGATGTGTGTTACAAGTGTGAAGATTTTGTTTGTCACAATGTTTTTTTAAGTGATTTTATTCATGGTATCCATGTCAAACTTGCAGTAAAACTCTATGACTGGGAAGGAGATGGTGGTAAGGAGTGCAAACCGATGGTAATATTTCATTTATGGTGGGGTAATTTATTTCAAAAAAAAAAAAACAGAGGAAATTATGTTTGTTTAAATTCTCTCTATTAATTGTAGGGACAATTATAAAATACTATAAAAATGATAAATACATTGTTTAGTACGTGAAAAACATTTATGAAATCATTTACCTTTTCCATGTATGTTAAAGGAAATAATGGCATTAATGTCATCGATTGCATTAATGACATTAACATTTGTTTTCAGTGTAATATTCTGAAATCTCCAAGTGCCATATAATTCGATAGAGTATAGCATTTCAAATTCTCCTCCTAGTATCATGTCCATTTTTGTAGTGTTCTTTCTTTTCCTCTTTATGGTTGAAGAAAAATACTTAAAGAACGATAAATATGCCATAACATTTCGAGTATGTTAAGACAAAGCATACTTTATTTTATTTTCTATTAATTTTTTTACACTTACTCTCTCTATTTTTTTATGTTTCCCTCTCTAACGGTGGCCTTGACGACTTGTTTTACTTACGCTTGATATGTAATATATATCTAGAGCAAAAAAGAAGGATATACGGTGGATTGTATCAATATTTACGAGCAACCGGCTTTTGAGAATCCATTGCTGCAAAATGCCAAAATTAAGGTAATAAATATGATACTAATCATTGGCTTTCTAAAGTTTAGTTTGAAATTTATGATAAGCCAACTTATGTGTATTATTTGTGTATTTCTAAATAGATGGAGTATAAAAAAAACTTTTCCACTGATAAATGTGATGGATCTAATGAACCAACGTCTCTAATTTTTTATCAAACATGGAACAAAAATGGATGTTGCCCTGAAGGACCATCCCAGTTGTGAGAAATATACCTGACTTTTGGAAAAAAGAACAGATTCAGAGTGGTAGCAGCATATACAATTTGGCAGTGAATGGAGCAGACACAAGCATAAATGTATGTCCTAGTTTTCTCGTTTTGTTATATATGGTTTATTGGACATAAAATATAGACAATTGGTCATACAAAGAACCTTCACTATGGGATTGACCTTAGATTTCCACTGTCATACGAGGATAAAAAGATCCATTGGTTCACATCTCCTATATCACCAATTATGTCCAATTTTGTGTTACAATAATATAATTATATATAGTTTTTAATGAGAGACAACGGTTCTAAATTTTTAGGAAGAAGCAATTGGATATTTTGTTGCAACTTCTTGATCTGGTGTCTTTACCGGGACTAAAGCAAAAGTTGATATCTGGCAGCCAAAGGTGGAAGCTAATGAAACAAGCTTTACATATATAGCAATTGCTGGATTGGGAGGTGACAATCAACTATACGCTGTATTTGTTGGATGGCATGTATGTTCTCTTTATACGAAGTACTTTTTTGAATTGGTGCTAAATGCACAAATTGTGTGGGCTTAATTAGCTTCACGCATTTATATATTCACGAGTGGAAACCCGTGCGATGCACGGAGGCATAAACTTTCAAGTATTGTAGTTTGCATTTATGAATAAGGTATGAGAATGTGTTGTATGGTAGTGAGAAATATAATGTAAATGATACATGTATTTGTTAGGATTCAACCATAGACATTAAATTTTCCAGTAAGTAAATGATTCATGTATAGCTAGTGGCTACAATTTGGACATGGTGTAAACTGTGTCAAATTTCATGTATCTCTATTCAATTGATGAAAAGATGTATATATGAAATGATGAATTAAACAACCATGTATGTGTTAATTTGCATTGATTGAACACAGTGAGCATAGAATACGAGTACGGAATTGAAAAAAGCATGTGCATAGAAATAAAAGGTTATGTCATACGAAATTAACCACACCATAACAAAGTGAACAGTAGTTACCAACCAGAATGATTGAAACAAAAGAGCAGTAAGTAGTAAAAAAATAGCATTCTTAAGATGGAGATAAAAAAACTGTAGTAGTTAAAAAGTCAACATAGTTTAAGATGGTGTATGGTGGCACTATAACATGCAACATACAACAGTATAAATATCAGTTTGCATTAAATACGTCTATTTGCAAATCAAACAGTAAACATCCTCTTATAAGAAAATACCTACGTTACTATATAAACAAGAGTATGAATATCGGTGTGCATTAAATATGTCTTACATAAATCTTTCTGAACAACGAAAAATATGTTGGAACTATGATTCAAAAAATAACAGTTCATAACAATTATTCTAAAACTAAAGTGAAAAAGTTAATCTTATAAACCATGCAATAATCATATATAATGCCTAATTAATAATGTTGACAAAATAAAATCAGCTTCAACAAAATTAGATTTGTTGGCAAATATAAATAAGGTCAATTGAAGTCATTCTCATATAAACTTCCCATTAGAGGAGAAGTAAACATATTTGAATGTGCATGCATAAACAGAACAATATATGATAACGGATGAATAACTAGCTTCACATTAAAGAAGAAACACACATAGGTTATTGTTCCATATATCTGCCAGTTGGGAGCTCAAGTATTCGTGTCTTACTATGTCATCTTGCCTTTGCAATCTCTCGCTTTGTATGGTCCATAGAAGCTGCCAAAAAACTTTTAAACCATAATTTTGTGCTGTCTTTTACAGGCCTATACATAAGCACTGAATTAAGTGACTTATCTCTTTCGTATCATACATGTCAAACAATAAATCAAACCTTCAAATACATTAGGAAAAAGTCTCCAATCAGGTGTAAAGTATAAGTTCTTTGGCAAATTAGACCAACAAAAAGCTGAATTTTTTTTTTTGTTGAAGGCTTGATGGATATAAAGACTTTAAGCTTCATATAAAAATACAAAAAAAAAATCAGTGCAAGATCAAAAAACATCAAAAGGATTGTATCAAAAAACATAACATGTATACATAATCATTCTGTTTGATTATATGTCAATTTAAAGGTGAGTATACGACAAATCGATAAAACAATTAACCGGTGGTTCGGAGTAATTTTTTAATTTGAAACAAGCAGTGAATAGAATAATTAAATCAAGCTATGACACAGTAAATGAGTTACCTTTTATATAAGTGTGCATTTTTTCCTATTTGACAATTAGTCTGCAATTATTTAATTTACAGTAATAACTTCACCCAGTTTATATTAAATAAAAGATGAAATACATTTTAGGTTAGGAGAAGTAGAAAGACAATGGAGAGAAATGCAATTCCAGCATCTTCGTTATATTAAATACGCAGTAGGAAAAAAAATTAGTTCATCCTTCTTTATATGCTTAATGCTCCTTTATTCATGTGCCTCTGCCAATAATACATATTTAAATATGCTATATTTATATAGTTCATTTGTTATTATGCATTTCAAAAGTGGGCAAATATTCTTAATACAATATAAATTTAATATTAATGTGTTAATAAATGAAGAAATGCTTTGTAAATTTGACTACCGGTATAGCAAATATGGTTAGCAGCAAGAATTACATCAATCAATATAAGGCAAATGCGGATGAGGTGGCAATAAAAATATCAGGGGGTGTTTAAATTAGGACGGTGGATTTGTTTTTGCGGGATTAAATCTGAACCACTCTTTGTCTTGTTGTTTGTCCAAAGGGAGAATTTTATTATATAGATATCTAATTTAGATAGTTTAATTTAAGTCTATGAAATATGCATAGACGCTTATGTGTATGTAAACCATATATAGGTCATATATCTAATTGCCTCACAAACTGCCATAACAATCAATGTTTGTCCACCCTTTTAGGAGAAAGATTATTCATATCTTACATAGTAGTTTTATTTATGATTTTTTTTTCTTATACTATCTTATCTACTGTATAGGTAACTCCAAATAATTTTGGTGATGGAAAGCTAAGATTAACGTGTAACAACCCGAAATTCTGGGCCAGTTTAATTTTTTTATTTTGGCAATTTTAGTGAATTTTGAACATTTAAAATGAATTATTTTAAATAATATCAACGAGAAATTTATTTTGAATAGAATTCGACGTATATATTATATACGTCATCGTTAGAATATAAATAATTATTTATAATTATAAATAGAATTGAAAATGGCGCGGTAGTTCGTTAATTCGATTTCAAACTTCAATTGAATGTACGGGTGCAAAATAAACCGGATTTTAGTGAAACAAAAAATAATAGGATCTATTTGAGGATATCTTTCCAACGAATCCGAAAAATTGAAATTTCATAGCGGGAATCAAAAGATATGTCCAGTTAAAAATTCTGAATAGTCGCTATGGAATTCAGGCCCTTAAAAATAGACATTTTGCAAACAACCTTGGATTTCGACGAAACCACTTTTGTTGGATCTGTGATGTCAAGTTATTGCTAGATTCCAATTTTCATAATTTTTCGAATCAATATGTGAGCGTGGCAAAGGAAAACGTGTTTGACCAGATTCAGTTGATTTTAATCGACTGGAAAATGGCCATTTTTCCAACGGTCTCAGAATTTGACGAAACTAGTTTTGTTAGGACCGTATCGTCAATACGAAGCTAGAAAATATTTTTCGGGAATTTTTAGAGTTAGTATGTGACCCCAGTAAATTGAAATGTGCGTTCAAATTCAATATAGTGATATATGTTGATTTTAACAGAAACTGATCGAAACGATTGAATCAGCTTGCAATACATATCCCATTGTGTTCGGAATGCGGGTAAAACGCTATGGACGACAGGCGGTGGGCCTCGTTTAGAGGTCGTATGTAAAAGTCAACTTTTTCATAATTAAATAATTAAATTAAAAAAAATAACCCTCTCCCCTTCAAAACCGTTGCCCCCCCCTCTTCAAAATCAAATCGAATCAGATTAAAATAAAAAAAATAAAAAAAGAGAGAAAGAAGAGGACGGAGGAGCACCGCCGCTCCTCCGAGAAGTGCGCCGCCGCGCCCCAACGCTCCTCCACCGATCCTCCTACCTCGCGCTGCCCCTCTGCCTTCGATCCCCCAACACCAAGCCCTTTCTCCGAGGCAAAACCCTACCCACCTCGAATCAAACCCGCCGCCACCCCTAGTGGGCCCTGCCTCCGACCCTGCACCGCCGCGAACCACCACACCTGACGCTAGTTCCTCCTGAAGCCGACGCTCCACCAACCCGCCATCGCCACTTCGATGCCGAACCCGCTCTTCCTCCCTCATTGAATAGTAAGCTTTATTTATTTATGTGATTAGCTTAGAGAAAAAAAAAACTGATTTTTCATATGTTTTTAGGCTTAGAAAAATCCGATTTTTTCATATATGTTTTAGCATATAAAAATATGATTTTCTATAGCGATGTTGAATATATAAAAATATGAAGTGGCGAAGGATAAAAATATAATTTTTATATACTAGAGGATATAAAAATGTGATTTTTATATATTGAATAGCGAAGTAAAGATTCGTTTTTTTTATATATTTAGAAAGGCTAGATTTTTAACAAAGAAATGAATAGATTTTTATAATGAAAAGATATGATTTTACAGTATGGAAAGTATAAAAATACGATTTTTATATTTTATAGATGGTAAAAATATCACCTTTATATAAGTAGCAATATAAAAATGTGATTTTTATAGTGAGGAATTAAAAAGGCGAAATCTTTATAAATAGAATAGTGTGGTAAAAATAGAATTTTTATCTATACAGTAGCGGTGTAAAAATAGAATTTTTATCTATACAGTAGCGGTGTAAAAATAGAATTTTTATCTATACAGTAGCGGTGTAAAAATAGAATTTTTATCTATATAAAAGCAAAGTAAAAATTCGATTTTTATATATTGAATAGCGAAGTAAAAATTCGATTTTTATATATTGAATAGCGAAGTAAAAATTCGATTTTTATATATTGAATAGCGAAGTAAAAATTCGATTTTTATATATTGAATAGCAAAGTAAAAATTCGATTTTTATATATTGAATAGCAAAGCAAAAATTCGATTTTTATATATTGAATAGCAAAGCAAAAATTCGATTTTTATATATTGAATAGCAAAGCAAAAATTCGATTTTTATATATTGAATAACGAAGTAAGAATTCGATTTTTATATATTGAATAGCGAAGTAAAAATTCGATTTTTATATATTGAATAGCAATATAAAAATATGATTTTTATATATGTAGTGACTACGGGCGACGAAAGGCGAGAACGACGAAGACTTCTACAAAAGAAGAGTCGAGATGATTGGATTAGCTATTGGTGAGAACTTCTCACTCTAAATATTCTTTTTCTAGTTATATATATATATATATACTAGGATGCAGACGGTGCTTAGCAGCACCCGACACCCGTCATCCACAGACCATGGATGGCTTGTTTGATTGATGTGTTGTGAAATTTGTTTGTGAAGTTGATGTGAAATAGATAATGAAATATATTCATGTGTTGAAATAAATTAATTATCGTTAAAAATATAATTTTTAACGTGAATGTGAGTAAATAAATGGTTATAAACAAATCGGTCGATTTGTTTATATACACTGATTTGACTGATATTGATTCGGTCGATAAATTTTACACATCGCCCAATTGCACAAATAAAAATCTGTGTTTGTTGATTTGAAACCCCACACGGGTGTTGGGATGATATTTGGCGTACACTAATCCCAATTATTTTATTGCATGTCGATCGATTGGTCGACAGGCTGTGTAAGCGTTAATTATTTATATTTGATGCTTATGCAGTTGTGTGGTGCACCTTGGATGATGGTTGATTGTTTATCATTGCTATTAGATTCATGTGTTGTATGGAATCCATATAATTAACATTATATGGTGATGGATTGGGCCTCATTCCAATCGGGAAAATAATGAATATTATAAAAGAAAATTCATGTGTTGAATATAAAAACAGTCATGTGTTGACGATGTTCATGTGTTGAAACTATTCATGTGTTGAGTAAAATATTTTAAATAATAAAATTTACATCTTCATCATATTTAAAATTAGAACTACTTCACGGTGGAGTCTAATTAAAAATCAAACGATAGATACCATGATTTTATAAAATATTTTACATAACAAAAATAGTCGTGTGTTGAAAGAAATATAGATATATGTGTTGAACAGAATAAATATTCATTTGTCGAATAGAATAAAGAAGTTATTGAAATATATAAAGCCGTGTTGATTAGAGTTGCGCTATTTTGACGTGAACGATATTTATATCGATTTTATTCGTTTTACAATGAATATTGAAAAGTGATTTCAAAATTTAATATTTTGAAATGAAATTCAAATTAAATTAGATTAAAATTCAAATTGAATTTTTATTGAATCAATTTGAAGTGAATTCGAATCGAATAGAAAATGAATTCGATTCGAATTGAATATGAAGTTAATTTGAATTCGAATTGAATTGAAATGAATTCAAATTGAATTAAATTGAAATTGAATTAAAAACGAATTGAAATCATTTTGAATGAAATTTAAAACGAACTGAAATTGAATTGAAATCAATTTGAAATGAATTCGAATTGAATTAAATAGAAGGTAAATTCAAATTGAATTGAATTGAAACGAATTAGAATTTGAATTGAATTGAAACGAATTTGAATTCGAATTAAATAAAATTGAAATGAATTCAAATTGAATTAAATAGAAGGTAAATTCAAATTGAATTGAAACGAATTAGAATTTGAATTGAATTGAAACGAATTTGAATTTGAATTAAATAAAATTGAAATGAATTCGAATTGAATTGAAATCAAATCGATTTGAAATTGAGGATGAAGTTGAAATTGTTTTTGAAACGAATTTAGAACTATTTATAAAATTTGTTTTAAAAGGAATTGAAACGAATTAGAATTTGAATTGAATTGAAATGAATTTGAATTCGAATTAAATAAAATTGAAATGAATTCGAATTGAATTGAAATCAAATCGATTTGAAATTGAAGATGAAGTTGAAATTGTTTTTGAAACGAATTTAGAACTATTTATAAAATTTGTTTTAAAAGGAAATCGACGAAATATATATAATATATATATAATGGCCTGAATAGAACGCGCCGCGCCGCCGTAGTTCGTGAATTTCGCCCATTGACTTCGAATTGACATTACGGGAGATCCGACCGTCGGATTCTCCTAAAACCGGAACTGTTGGGTTCGTATCGAAAAGAGCTTTCCAATGAATATTAGAAATTTGAAATCTAACAGTTGGATTTGGAATTATGTCCAAATCAAATTTGGAAAAGGTCGTTGTAAGCGCAGTTCGATGGCTGTTGTTGGGAATCGACTGTACGGGCCTTGATAAAATTATTGAAAATATCTATAATTTGTGTAAAATCATAATATATGAATTGGAAAGAACTGGGATGAAAAATTCCACATTTGAAAAGATAAAAATAGATTTTTATCGAAATGAACTAGTTTTGAACTAGAACTAAAATCAATTTATTTTTGAAATAAATAAATTGAATTTGAAAGTGATTTTAAAAATAATCAATATTCCCAATACGTGGATTGGACTGGAGTTGAATCAAAATTATCTTCGGAATATTTCGATGTTGGATTTCGTGACTATACGGATATTGTTATGGGAATTTGAAAGATATATTTTATATCGTTATTTCCAATACGATATTTGTTGGGTTTCAGAATTTGATATTGAATATAAGCCGGTATATTTTCTATTCAGAGCCTTGTATTTAATATCAAATGTGATTTGGGTTTATCGTGAATCGTGTTTTAGATGACATTGGTTCTTTAACCCAGTTAAAGGCAGGATATTGATTTTTGAAAAGATTAAAACTATGTGGAGCTTTAATGAATCTTTAATTAGATTGAAAAGTGAATTGATAATTTAAATTATCAAATCTGAAAGGTGATCGAGAATGGAGTACCACCAGTTTTGCTCCAAAGCGATAGTTAAATCTTTAATTAGATTTGAACGTGAAATGGTAATTAATTTTACCGATAACACCGTGGTGTTAGATGTGGAGTATTGCCAGTTTTCTCTATGGGATATATAGGTTGGAATTGGGAAATAAAATAAATAATTACTTCGGTGTGGTTTGCTAATCCCGACTAGTTTGAAATGATATCCAAAGGAAGATTAAAGAATAAATTTAGAAGAATTTATCTTGGATAAAATTAATAGGAACCTATTCCCTAAGAATGTGATTTTGTGAATAAAAGAATATTCTGAATTGGAATGAGGCGTTCGTTTTGTTCGTGTAACATTTGTTCATTATATATGTGGGTTATTCAGAAAGGCCAGGTTATACCCGTTCTGAATAACCGATTCGACGAGATGTCGAAGATGATGAGGGTGGTTGAAGACCGAAAGTCTTCACATCGTTTGGGTGATGACCGATGATCTTGATTGGGCTGTACACCCAAGATGAGGGAAACATTTGGTGATCATCCAGACATACTTGGAGATGGATGGATATGCGAGGAAAGTGCCTCCGGTTTCGTTCAGACCCAGAACGAACTTGTAAATGGATTGTGTGTCTGACATTGGATTTTATTCCGTGTTGATTGATCTCTATTAAATATACATCTGTTTGGCGGTGGAGAATTTATTCTCTTGCTTAACGCCCTTCTCTGAGACGTACGAGCTCAGAGGTTGTATATCGATGGACATCAGTCGCATGGAGTGAATTGCCAGTGTGGCACGCGTAAGTGGCAATTGATCAGGGCTTCTGTAGCAAAGTCTTGTGGTTGACGATCAAAGTACGACCTGCGTGGCGTAGTTTTGTGTATAACGTGAATTCGCGAGCCTCACACCTCGGTATGAGTCAAAAACGGGATAGTGACTGCAGGGAGAGAACGACGTTTCTTTCTAGCTAGGGTGGTGTCAGTGACCTACCAGCCCTGACATTTATATACTTTTCACCTGTGTGGTTGTTGGAATGCGAGGCGCCTCGGATATAGGTCTGTAAGGACCGGGAAATGTGTGTTCAGGAATAATTAATCCTCCAAAGTTAGGTGAGGACCGGCCCTGAAGATCCAAGGATCAGAGTGGGGTCCTGGGACATTTGTTAGAGTGTCTCGAATTGGAGAGGAGCTTGCCCCTTGCCTCGACTCATGATGGAATCCAATTTCCAATACATGATAATTCGGTTTTATTTGTAGAACCTAGTATGGCGACATAGTGGTATGGGTCATTAATGCCGCCTATGATTGATATTTATGATTGAAATTGTTTTGACACTATACACCTATAATAGTATCAAATAATGTGTTTTAAACGTATCAAGCATGCTTTGGCTGTTATAAGGTAAAAACTCTATCCTCCGGCTTGCGTTGCATTGTGTGATGGGACCTGGGTCTTATAACAGCTTCATTTTTCTTTATTTAGCATTGCGCTGTTTGTTTTATGCACTGGTATTCTTGGGAGGAAACCCGTTCCGTGTTATACGGCGTGGTCCTTTGATTTACCTAAATTTAAAAATAAAGATTAATAACTGTTTTAGTTCTCACACCAGTCACTTGACTGACCTGGAGTTTATTGTTTTAACCTAAACTCTGGGTGCCCCTATTTTCCACACGGGCAGCTAGTAGTTTTGGTTTTGCAGATTTATATTCACAGGATCCTGATTAACAGCTGGAACGATGCTCAGAAAGCTCTGTATCCGTGTATCACTTCTAGTTGTGTTTTGTATATTTTTCCGCTGCTATGTAATTTATTGTAATCTTTGATATTTGTTGAATGTAATTTATTCATTTATACTCTGTATATTCTTGTATCTGATGGAATTGTTGTAATAATAACGAAATGTTCTTCCGTCTGCATTCTTTTGTGTGTTGTTCTCAAAGTATCCGCTCTTTCCTTCACGGGGAAGTTACGGGTCCTTACAGTTGGTATCAGAGCTTTGGTTTACAGAGCTCGAGAACAAGACACATTAGAACCATATGAAAGAATTCATCAAATATTGGATTAGTAACATCCAATTATAATGACTCGTTGAGATAGGATCAGTAGTATCCTAGAACGAGTGTGAAGAGTATATTTTTCAAATGAAAACAATATTGTTTTAAAAATTTAAATCGTTTTATACGTATTTGAATATTTATTTATTTTGAATATGGACAATCGAGTATATAAAGATTTTGCGTATACGCGTCATGAACGTATAATCGAAGTTTTAATATACTGGATAGATATAGAATCACATTCTAGACACCCGGGGATAATTCTGCTGATGTGGCCACATCATCAGTATTTATGTTCTTGTTTCGAAGGTATGATTTCTATATATTTCCATTAGACTGGTGTGAGAACCAAAACTAATATAGCTAGAATACATTGTTGTGAATTGGCATCAAAAACATGATTTTTGTATATGTATCAAAATTATGAATTTGAAACTCTAATCCACTAAGTGATTGATGTTTGTGTTGATTGTTTATTAGTTTAATAATTTTGAACCATTTAGCCTAATTGTATCAAATATTGAGTTGTATTGAAAATTGGTCACATTTGCTTGCATATACATGTACTTACATTGAACAGGTCATAGCAAGGAGGCTAGAGCAGAGAATAAAATTTGTTTGCCCGACAAATAGGTAAATATTTCCTATAATTTACTGTTTTGTTTGGGTGATGATGATTTTATGAGCCTATTGGCTAGCCGCTTGGCTTTTTCTTTTTCTTTTTGAGATCAGAAGGCCTATATGGCATTTTCGGGATTTTCCCGTGGCTCCCGATGCAGGGGAGGTTATGGCGAAATTTTTCGAAAATTTAGGGTGTTAGCCAAATTTTTGAAGAATTTGAAAATTCTCAAAAACTGAAAAGTTGGAGAATGGAAGCCAGATCGAACGTAGAGTTGATTGATCAAACCACTTTCGACTTTGTTCCTTTTCGGGGACGAAAGGTTTTAAGTGGGGGAGATTGTAACAACCCGAAAATCTGGGCCAGTTTAAAATTTTTATTTTGGCAATTTTAGTGAATTTTGAACATTTAAAATGAATTATTTTAAATAATATCGACGAGAAATTTATTTTGAATAGAATTCGACGTATATATTATATACGTCATCGTTAGAATATAAATAATTATTTATAATTATAAATAGAATTGAAAATGGCGCGGTAGTTCGATAATTCGATTTCAAACTTCAGTTGAATGTACCGGGTGCAAAATAAACCGGATTTTAGTGAAACCAAAAACAATAGGATCTATTTGAGGATATCTTTCCAACGAATCCGAAAAATTGAAATTTCATAGCGAGAATCAAAAGATATGTCCAGTTGAAAATTCTGAATAGTCGCTATGGAATTCAGGCCCTTAAAAATAGACATTTTGCAAACGACCTCGGATTTCGATGAAACCACTTTTGTTGGATCCGTGATGTCAAGTTATTGCTAGATTCCAATTTTCATAATTTTTCGAATCAATATGTGAGCGTGGCAAAGGAAAACGTGTTTGACCAGTTTCAGTTGATTTTAATCGACTGGAAAATGGCCATTTTTCCAACGGTCTCAGAATTTGACGAAACTAGTTTTGTTAGGACCGTATCGTCAATACGAAGCTAGAAAATATTTTTCGGGAATTTTTAGAGTTAGTATGTGACCCCAGTAAATTGAAATGTGCGTTCAAATTCAATATAGTGATATATGCCGATTTTAACAGAAACCGGTCGAAACAATCGAATCAGCTTACGATACATATCCCATTGTGTTCGGAATGGGGGTAAAACGCTATGGACGACATGCGGTGGGCCTCGTTTAGAGGTCGTATGTAAAAGTCAACTTTTTCATAATTAAATAAATAAATAAATAAATAAAAATAACCCTCTCCCCTTCAAAACCGTTGCCCCCCCCTCTTCAAAATCAAATCGAATCAAATAAAAATAAAAATAAAAAAAGAGAAAGAAGAGGACGGAGGAGCGCCGCCGCTCCTCCGAGAAGCGCGCCGCCGCGCCTCGCGCCAGCCAGCCGCGCCCCAACGCTCCTCCACGGATCCTCCTACCTCGCGCTGCCCCTCTGCCTTCGATCCCCCACCACCAAGCCCTTTCTCCGAGGCAAAACCCTACCCACCTCGAATCAAACCCGCCGCCACCCCTAGTGGGCCCTGCCTCCGACCCTGCACCGCCGCGAACCACCCCACCTGACGCCAGTTCCTCCTGAAGCCGACGCTCCACCAACCCGCCATCGCCACTTCGATGTCGAACCCCCTCTTCCTCCCTCATTGAACAGTAAGCTTTATTTATTTATGTGATTAGCTTAGAGAAAAAAAAACTGATTTTTCATATGTTTTTAGGCTTAGAAAAATCCGATTTTTTCATATATGTTTTAGCATATAAAAATATGATTTTCTATAGCGATGTTGAATATATAAAAATATGAAGTGGCGAAGGATAAAAATATAATTTTTATATACTAGAGGATATAAAAATGTGATTTTTATATATTGAATAGCGAAGTAAAGATTCTTTTTTTTTATATATTTAGAAAGGCTAGATTTTTAACAAAGAAAAGAATAGATTTTTTGTAATGGATAGGGATTTTCGACCCAGAAAATCAACATAAATACACTGTTAATTTCTCGAGCATCGAAAATACCGGGACATTAGTAGAAAGAAATTAGAGGATGAGATAGAAAAGATAGAACTAATAGAATAGAAGAAGAAGAAGAAGAAGAAGAAGAAGAACTCACTGAACAAAATCAGAGAAAACACAAATCTCACAACGGAATAATAATCTTTATTATATAACAAGTTTGAAATACAAATCTGAGTTTGCATATATACATACCATATCAGAGTATAATACATGGTATACATCACAGCGGAAATAATCTCTCAATAACTAATAGTGGAGCATCCTGCTTTTAGCTCCTCCAAGTGAATCTGCAAAATCCTGAAACACTTGACTGCCCGTACAAATTTGGGCACCCAAGAGTTTAGGGAAAACAAACAAAATAAACTCTGGGTCAGTCATGGGACTGGTGTGAGTAAATTCCAATCATACTGTTTAACTTTGAAAATCCTTTTCAAATAAGAAGATAATAGTAAGACCGGCCCACACATAAACATGGACGGTTTTTACCTTACTATATCCAAATTTCTTGGATATCAAAACGAGTGATATTATGATAATGTCTAAACAAATAATTATACAAGTAGCAGAACGCTTGCATCTCACGTTCCACATATATTTAGTATAAAATCATAAACCGCAGGGCGCTTATTGGAGAATGGATTCCAACAAACAAGGTATGGGAGCACCTTATGAATAGTGTATTCTAGAGGGGATACTCTCAGGGTTCAACAAGAACGTCTTGCAACCCGGCCACACATGACTGCTCACTCATTTAGCTTGAGTGTCGCGAATATATTATCACCACGGTTGTAGGTCATTCAACCATCATCCGAAGATACAGAATCGAAAGAAGTATAAATATGAATTTTCTCTAGATCGGTGACAATACACCCTGCTTGGGGATGACCCAACTAGCCATGCTGCCAAGCCCAACTTCTGTCATTCCTATTTGTGAGGCTAGAGGCTACGTCTGTCTTTAGAACATATGATCACCATTCACTTTGAATGTCACATCGTCAAATTCGTAATCACACATTGATTACACAAATACACACTGGGTGTAGAATAAAAAGAAGTTACCTTCTCCCCACCAACTTGGTATATTCGTAAAAATCAACAAGTGACCCTTGGAAATACTCTGTCAGACACTCGTCCATACAAGTTGTCCTGGAACTGGACAAACAAAAACACCATTCTAGAACTGGACGACCCTTTCATTTAACTCCGTCTTCAATTATCTCCAGCACATCTAATTCGCAGCGCTTATGCCTATACGGAGTGGTTTTCGGATAATAAATCCAACCGGTCTCTCCATATTGACAACGATGGTCAAACACTTCGATAGTCGATTATTTAACTATCGAGGTAAAAACAAACATTCATCCAAATGAATAACTAACATCACACAACCACGGGCACTTTTATTTAACATTCGTTTTATTGTTCAAATTCCCATATCTTACCAGATATTTCTCAAATCCCGTTTTAGCCTTTTCATACTTCTTGGAAAACATTTCCAGTTATTATAAACTCTTGTTCTTTCATGTTCCAGAAACATACGTTATTAACGTTCAAACTCTTTCCATTAATTTCACATTCTTTATTTCTATACTTGGATAATCTACCCTCTTTATATTGGAAAATATTTCCAATTTCATTATAAATATTTTAATCGGCCAACCGTTTACCTTTAAAAACATTATTCACTTAAAAATGTGAATACCATTCCTGTTATAGAAATCTGAATACCTTTATCAAATAACTCTTTACTTAGAAAATCAATAACATTATTTCGTTTATCGAAATCTCTTTCATACTTTATATTCACAATCCACTTTATAAACTCTGTTCTCTAAGTCAACTTCTTATCAATATCCAGTTGATAACTAAATATTGATTCTTATCTTATTAACATTTTTTTTGTTTAAAACTAAATGTTAATTATCCTATCAGATTATAATTCCTAAAAATGATTTACTTTTAATACATTCGACATCGTCGAATCCCAGTTCCAAATCCTAATGGTTTAATTCTAATCACATTTCGAACATCGAAATGCTGTCACCAGTTTCTAATACGATTCCCCAATTCTTTTTCTAAACTCTTTCTTATATTTCTTTGAACAAACGTCGTTACTTATTACTCTAGAATAAGTGGATTTCAAACCAAACTGTTACATTTCCTAGGAAGTGCTGCTATATATAAAAGTCATGCTTAAGTCAAATCAACAGCAGTTAGTTTTTCGCTATAGTTCTAAACTTGTCATACGCTGTAATATTCTCCTTATAACTAATTACAGTCACACTTACCTTATCAACAGCGTTATTTTATTGCTATAGTTCAACTTGTCATACGCTGTAATATTCTTTGTTATAACTAATCTTGACATAACAGTCACACTTATCTTATCAATAGCGTTATTTTATCGCTATAATTCTAAGACTGGCAATACGTTGTCGTATTCCTTTTATACACATCTTGACATCCCTCTCCGTTACAACTGTTATCGTTCCTCGATAATAGTGAAGTCGTTCAAGTTGGGGTATTCTATTTACCTCTCAGACCTTGATCGACAACGTTCTTACCTTAAAACCGATACAAGTCTGTACTCTAATCCCTTATTACTTATAACACCTATCAGATCGTATTTTCATGTTTATTTTTAACTATGGTTTTATAACACCATATCCTTACTTTGAAATCTCTGGTGTTTATGATTATTTATATTTTTAAACAATTACTCTTCGCTTTTCCATTCCACGGTTCTACTTATAACTTCTTAACTAAAAAGTAATCAAATCTCATATACTTTGATTAATTTATTTCTAAACTATTTCATTAGATTAATTTAAGACCAATTAATCTAATATTCATTTTCCCCAAATAACAGTTGATTAAATCAACTTCATTTCATCAGTAGATTCTTTAACTGATTTTAATTACATCTCAACATTAGATTAATATAATTAATCTAATAATATTTCTAAATTGTTTATCTTAAACATAGTTATCCAAATATTTAATTGTTGGATAATTTCTGCTTCATAAACTTATTTAAATATCACCAATCGTTTTTATTTATTTTATAAAAACGAACTCTAAAATACCGGTTTATAATAGAACTTCTATTATAATTTTAAAACTTTACTTTAATTATAAAAATATAATTTTTATAATTATCTTCGTTGATTTGCCTAACGGCCAATCAAATCCTTAACAAAACGATGGTTTTACGGTCGACTGGTGTCACTTTCTACATTGATATCGTTTATTGATTTATCGAAACAGATGTTGAATTTCCGTTCAACATCAATATTCACATGGGGTTTTAAATATAACTCGGGTTCATACAAAACAAACAATACATATAATTATCAAGGAATCCGGTCGAATTCCTCCAACCGGTTTCCACATCCATAGATGTCAGTCAACACAATTTACACTAACACTATACTAGGGGATATTCTAATCGGTGGAATCAGTGTCCAATCGATGATGTGTACATATGTAATGGTATATAATATTCAACCAAATTAATTGCGATCTACCTAATCGACCATCACACAGCATTCAAACAATATTAGAATATAATTATCATATTTTAAAATAGATCGGAGTTAGTGAATTTACTCACCTTCGCGCGTTAACCGTTAAATAACGATTTGCGTCGGTACACTGGATCAGAAGTTATAATTCTCAATGAGATTCCAATGGTTTCAAACCAGTTCCACAACAGCTTTACTCTAATTCTCTTTTCACTTTCACCTGGCCTCTTTACTTGAAAATCAGTCCAATATAACTCCACCTATTAACTCAGTGACACCTTCTCCATCCACCAAGCCCGATACCCCGGCTCGCAACCGCCACGCGTACTGCGTTCATAAGCTCCGTCAGCGCAAGTGTGGACCAGTGCAATAGTTTCTCGGCGTCAGTCCCCACCATGTTTCTCAAACACCATCTACATCTCCTTGTTCTTCTGCAAATGCCATTTCCGATATCTACATGCCACTTCCCTTCCATGATAACTCCTACATCTCCAGTATTTCTAACCCAAACCATTTCCGAAATTATTCACAGCCAAACTCCACCATCAGTTCATGCACTTCGATCACTGTTCAAACTGGGGCTTCCAGCTCCATTCACGTATATAGGAACCCGGGTCCGTCTCCCTTATAGCTCGTATTCCTTCTACTTATAATCGCCACTCCTGATTTCCCAACATGAACGCAAACAGTGACTGTACTACATAAACACGCTACAACATAATTTCCATGACATGCTCCAACCATTCTTTCGGTATCTACTTTTTGCATGCCCTCTCATCACAGTGTTTCACGGTTCCGCCCTCCCTTAAAATTGCAACCGTGCTCAAGTAGTAAACTGCTTTTGACTTGCCCGACATCTTGCCACCTTTTCCGATGATTTCTAGTGCACCTTGCCACCCAACCAGCTACTGCACCCTCCTCATGACGTTCACGGTCACCCAGACCCCTTAAAACCCGTGCTTGCTCCTTCAAAATACCCTACAATCTTCATTTATTCATAAATCCTCTGTGACCTGACAATCCTATGCACAAAAGCTCCACTGTTCACGTTTATTTCTCCTTCCCCTTATCATCGTTCTTCCATATTTACTACAACACAAGACCACCTCATCTCCTTCCAGAAAACGTGCTACGCGCTCATCCATCTGCTCGTACTGTTACTCCTTCCAGAAAATGAAGCTACCTCTCCACTTTACTATATCACAAAACTAATTTCAACGCCTCACCTTCCCTTCGACAGAGTCTCCGACTGCGGCCACATCGGACTAACCCACCACCACCGCACCTTGCAACAGCCTCAACCAACACCACCTTCTCCATCTGTCTACCGGCGAGCCTCCATCACCGTGATCTGAGCACTCATCCTACCCTCCATGATAGCAAACATGCCATTGTTTTTGCTTCATGAGTATATACATATATGAGAGGAGAAAGGAACAGAGAGTGATGCTTTACTTTCAGAGAGGATTGGTTCCTTGTTTGGGTTCCAGATTCGAAATAAAAGGAAAGGTTTAGAGATTTGTTTTCTCCTGTTTTTGAGAGGAAATTGATCCAAGGAAATGATTAGTGGCTGGGTGTATATATATATAGGTTATATATTTTAATATTAAGCAAAAGGACAGAGAAAGACGTGCTGGCTCACCGAATTCATGCTAGAATTGAGGAATAGGATGATGATTTTCCTACTTAGGTTCACGTAGGGAAATGGTTTACCAGATTGTATAGTGTAGGACGTGTGGTCAATTCATTTAGATTAGGTAGCTTATTATGCATGGTCATTTCGAAGTATGTTCATCCATCATCGGTATGGTAAAAGGTAAGGCTGTGATGTCTTCTTAAAAGGAACGCTCCAGGAAATATGGCTTCGACGTTTACTAAGGGTGGTTGTTCTTAAGGTAGGTTAGATCTTTATAGGGTATCGTGTTATGTAAGATTCAGTTCGTTTCTGAGCCGTTACGGATAGAGATGAGCATACGGTAGTGTCAAGCGATGTGCCCCGATCCCAAAAATATAATAACATCGGTAGATTGACCTATTCTATGGAACCCCGAAATACCGATACAAGGTGCGAAATACTCCAAATAAAAAGTTGCATATTTTAATTAATTAAAAATTACAGTAAAATTTTAAAAATTAAATTATCACTGCGCCTTAAAAGAACCTTGTCCTGATTTGCAGCCAATGTCAAGTTATATTCAAATAACCGTTACGGTCGATATACGATTTCACAGCGGCTTTTTGAATATTTGATTTGGACATATCTTGCAATCTACACAACGAAATCTGGGTTTTTCACTTCTGTTAGAAAGATATAGTTCAACAGATTCCAACGCTTCTTGTTTCGAAGAAATCCTATTCAAAACGAGTCTGGTATACTCAGTTGAAGTTCAGAACATTAATTTACGAACTGCAGGGTCGTTCTAAGCTCGATTATAATTAATATATATTTTTATACGTTCAACTTCATTTTATTTAATATATAAATCCATTTATATTCTGAATTCAATATTTAAACAGATTTAAACATTCAAATACGAACCGACAAAATTGCGGGACGTTACAGTCCTTCCCCCTTAAAATAATTTCGTCCTCGAAATTGCTAAAATAGGGAAAATGCTACAATCTCTGTTATAAACAGGATAAAAATCTTTTTGGTTTACTTCATAATTTCAGGTTCAACTGAACTGATTAATTCTAATTAAATATTAATTCCTTCTTATTTCGAATATTTTCAAAATTCTGAAAATTTCCTAACGGCCCAATTTTTTGGAGAATTTTGCCAGTATCTCCTCTGCACGGTTCATTCGGCACTACTACAACCACTTGCCACTCTGGGCCTTCTTCAATCCAAAAGAAAATCAATAACTAAGCATCTTGCCAAACGGGATGATAAGTCTCATATTCCATTAAAATATAAACGTGTACCTTTTTGGTCGGGCACTCAACTCTATCGTTCCCATATGTAAATCCATTCAGCATATGTAAGCGAATTTCCAACTGATCTCCAGTCAGTTTATCCTCAACCAATAATTCTCCTACATCCCAACCCGAATTCCTTTTTCACTCTCCAACTTCAACCTCAAATTCCAAAATTCTTTCTTGGTAATCCAATTCCATAACCAAGTTTGGCTCAAATTCAAAATCTTATTTCACCAATTCAATTACTTTGCCAAGTCAAATCTTTATTCCAGTACGATTTTCACTTACTTGGCTTCAATTCAAATCCAATTTTATTTGACTTAGTTAAATTCTTTACTTATTTACTTCACAAGTAAATTTTAAATTTCAGAATTCAAATTCCTGGGGTTTTTATTTCAAATCCGTTTGAAATCATATATATAATAGCAATCCAAAACATTTGAATTTTTGAATAACTTGTTTCCTCACACTAATTCAAAACAAAATCTTTGGTAGTAATCCGTCACTTAGCAACTCGAAAATGAACACCGATTATGACGCGCTTCACCATCGGAATTTATTTTCCAGCAATCGAAGTGAGTTCAATACTATATCATTTTTCAAAACTCATTTTTCAAACATTTTCATTTTGAATATTACTTCAAAATACCATTCACAGCACTTGAAAAACAAATTTTCAAATCTCCCAGGATTTTAAAATTCCCTTACATTAATTTATTTACAACACTTTCCAAGTTTCTAGAGTTTTATTTCTTATTCTGGTTTTAATTTCAGATTTTTATTCATCTGATTTTGCATATAATATTTTGATTGGTTATTTATATAACCAACTCAATTATACATAATCACACATCCAAGATATTATAATAATCTCAAGATATATACTTCTATTTATATCAAAATATAATTTCGGGTAAAATTATTTTATTTACCCTCTTTTAAAACAATACTGTGTCGAACTACTCTGTTCAAGAGTTTAGAAACACCTATCGACCCAGTTTGCATTACTGTTTCGACCAGAATTTATAAATCACTTGACTGACCAGTCAACACAATATAAAACAGTTTTTATATTAGTTTACAAATACGCTCTCATATATACACTCAAACTCAATCTAAGGTATTACTAACCTTATCTTTATTGAGTCACGCCACAGAGCCAAGGTAATCACTTAACCTTCAGCTCTGATACCAACTGTAATGGATGGGGATTTTCGACCCAGAAAATCAACATAAATACACTGTTAATTTCTCGAGCATCGAAAATACTGGGACATTAATAGAAAGAATTTAGAGGATGAGATAGAAAAGATAGAACTAATAGAATAGAAGAAGAAGAAGAACTCACTGAACAAAATCAGAGAAAACACAAATCTCACAGCGGAATAATAATCTTTATTATATAACAAGTTTGAAATACAAATCTGAGTTTGCATATATACATACCATATCAGAGTATAATACATGGTATACATCACAGCGGAAATAATCTCTCAATAACTAATAGTGGAGCATCCTGCTTTTAGCTCCTCCAAGTGAATCTGCAAAATCCTGAAACACTTGACTGCCCGTACAAATTTGGGCACCCAAGAGTTTAGGGAAAACAAAAAAAATAAACTCTGGGTCGGTCATGGGACTGGTGTGAGTAAATTCCAATCATACTGTTTAACTTTGAAAATCCTTTTCAAATAAGAAGATAATAGTAAGACCGGCCCACACATAAACATGGACGGTTTTTACCTTACTATATCCAAATTTCTTGGATATCAAAACGAGTGATATTATGATAATGTCTAAACAAATAATTATACAAGTAGCAGAACGCTTGCATCTCACGTTCCACATATATTTAGTATAAAATCATAAACCGCAGGGTGCTTATTGGAGAATGGATTCCAACAAACAAGGTATGGGAGCACCTTATGAATAGTGTACTCTAGAGGGGATACACTCAGGGTTCAACAAGAACGTCTTGCAACCCGGCCACACATGACTGCTCACTCATTTAGCTTGAGTGTCGCGAATATATTATCACCACGGTTGTAGGCCATTCAACCATCATCCGAAGATACAGAATCGAAAGAAGTATAAATATGAATTTTCTCTAGATCGGTGACAATACACCCTGCTTGGGGATGACCCAACTAGCCATGCTGCCAAGCCCAACTTCTGTCATTCCTATTTGTGAGGCTAGAGGCTACGTCTATCTTCAGAACATCTGATCACCATTCACATTGAATGTCACATCGTCAAATCTATTATCACACATTGATTACAAAAATGCACACTGGGTGTAGAATAAAAAGAAGTTACCTTCTCCCCACCAACTTGGTATATTCGTAAAAATCAACAGAGTGACCCTTGGAAATACTCTGTCAGACACTCGTCCATACAAGTTGTCCTGGGACTGGACAAACAAAAACACCATTCTAGAACTGGACGACCCTTGCATTTAACTCTGTCTTTAATTATGTTTAGCACATCTAATTCGCAGCGCTTATGCCTATACGGAGTGGTTTTCGGATAATAAATCCAACCGGTCTCTCCATATTGACAACGATGGTCAAACACTTCGATAGTCGATTATTTAACTATCGAAGTAAAAACAAACATTCATCCAAATGAATAATTAACATCACACAACCACGGGCACTTTTATTTAACATTCGTTTTATTGTTCAAATTCCCATATCTTACCAGATATTTCTCAAATCCCGTTTTAGCCTTTTCATACTTCTTGGAAAACATTTCCAATAATTATAAACTCTTATTCTTTCATGTTCCAGAAACATACGTTATAAACGTTCGAACTCTTTCCATTAATTTCACATTCTTTATTTCTATACTTGGATAATCTACCCTCTTTATATTGGAAAATATTTCCAATTTCATTATAAATATTTTAATCGGCCAACCGTTTACCTTTAAAAACATTATTCACTTAAAAATGTGAATACCATTCCTGTTATAGAAATCTGAATACCTTTATCAAATAACTCTTTACTTAGAAAATCAATAACATTATCTCGTTTACCGAAATCTCTTTCATACTTTATATTCACAATCCACTTTATAAACTCTGTTCTCTAAGTCAACTTCTTATCAATATCCAGTTGATAACTAAATATTGATTCTTATCTTATTAACATTTTTTTGTTTAAAACTAAATGTTAATTATCCTATCAGATTATAATTCCTAAAAATGATTTACTTTTAATACATTCGACATCGTCGAATCCCAGTTCCAAATCCTAATGGTTTAATTCTAATCACATTTCGAACATCGAAATGCTGTCACCAGTTTCTAATACGATTCCCCAATTCTTTTTCTAAACTCTTTCTTATATTTCTTTGAACAAACGTCGTTACTTATTACTCTAGAATAAGTGGATTTCAAACCAAACTGTTACATTTCCTAGGAAGTGCTGCTATATATAAAAGTCATGCTTAAGTCAAATCAACAGCAGTTAATTTGTCGCTATAGTTCTAAACTTGTCATACGCTGTAATATTCTCCTTATAACTAATTACAGTCACACTTACCTTATCAACAACGTTATTTTATTGCTATAGTTCAACTTGTCATACACTGTAATATTCTTTGTTATAACTAATCTTGACATAACAGTCACACTTATCTTATCAACAGCGTTATTTTATCGCTATAATTCTATGACTGGCAATACGCTGCCGTATTCCTTTTATACACATCTTGACATCCCTCTCCATTACAACTGTTATCTTTCCTCGATAATAGTGAAGTCGTTCAAGTTGGGGTATTCTATTTACCTCTCAGACCTTGATCGACAACGTTGTAAGAACCCGTAACTTCCCCGTGAAGGAAAGAGCGGATACTTTGAGAACAACACACAAATGAACACATACGGAAGAACATTTAATTTTAATTACAACAATTCCATTAGATACAAGAATATACAGAGTATAAATGAATAATATACATTCGATAAATATTAGAGATTACAATAAATAACATATAATTACATCGCAGCGGAAAATAATACAAAAGCACAACTAGAAGTAATGCACGGATACAGAGCTTTCCGAGCATCGTTCCAGCTGTAAATCAGGACCCCGTGGATATAAATCTGCAAAACCAAAACTACTAGCTGCCCGTGTGGAAAATAGGGGCACCCAGAGTTTAGGTTAAAACAATAAACTCCAGGTCAGTCATGTGACTGGTGTGAGAACAAAAAAAGTTATTATTCTTTATTTTTAAAGTTAGGTAAATCAAGGGACCACGCCGTATAACACGGAACGAGTTTCCTCCCAAGAATACCAGTGCATAAAACAAACAGCGCAATGCTAAATAAAGAAAAATGAAGCTGTTATAAGACCCAGGTCCCATCACACAATGCAACGCAAGCCGGAGGATAGGGTTTTTACCTTATAACAGCCAAAGCATGCTTGATACGTTTAAAACACATTATTTGATACTATTATAGGTGTATAGTGTCAAAACAATTTCAATCATAAATATCAATCATAGGCGGCATGAATGACCCATACCACTATGTCGCCATACTAGGTTCTACAAATAAAACCGCAATACACGTATTGGAAATTGGATTTCCGTCATGAGTCGAGGCAAGGGGCAAGCTCCTCTCCGCGTTCGAGACACTCTAGCAATGCCTCAGGACCCCACTCTGATCCTTTGGAACCTCCAAGGCCGGTCCTCTCTTACTTTTGAGGATTAATTATTCCTGAACACACGTTTCCCGGTCCTTAAGACCTATATCCGAGGCGCCTCATATCCAACAACCACACAGGTGAAAAGTATATAAATGTCAGGGCTGGTAGGTCACTGACACCACCCTAGCTAGAAAGAAACGTCGTGCACTCCTTGGGTCCGTATCTCGTTTTTGACTCATACCGAGGTGTGAGGCTCGTGAATTCACGTTATACACAAAGCTATGCCACACAGGCCGTGCTTTGATCATCAACCACAAGACTTTGCTTTTCAATAGAAGCCTTGATCAATTGCCACTTACGCGTGCCACACAGGCAATTCATTCCATGCGACTGATGTCCATCGATATACAACCTCTGAGCTCGTATGTCTCAGAGAAGGGCGTTAAGCAAGAGAATAAATTCTCCGCCGCCAAACAGATGTATATTTAATAGAGATCAATCAACATAGAATAAAATCCAATGTCAGACACACAATCCATTTACAAGTTCGTTCTGGGTCTGAACGAAACCGGAGGCACTTTCCTCGCATATCCATCCATCTCCAAGTACGTCTGGACGATCACCAACTGATTCCCTCATCCTGGGTGTACAGCCCAATCAAGATCATCAGTAATCACCCAAACGATGTGAAGACTTCCGGTCTTCAACCACCGTCTTCATCTTCGACATCTCGTCGAAACGGTTATTCAGAATGGGTATAAACCCGGCCTTTCTGAATAACCCACGTATATGATAAACAAATGTTACACAAACACAACAAACGTCTTATTCCAATTCAGAATATTCTTTTATTCACAAAATCACATTCTTAGGGAAATGTTCCCATTAATTTTATCCAAGATAAATTCTTCTAAATTTATCCTATAATCTTCCTCTGGATATCATTCAAACTAGTCGGGATTAACGAACCACACCGAAGTAATTATTTATTTTATTTCCCAATCCCAACCTATATATCCCATGGAGAAAACTGGTAATACTCCACATCTAACACCACGGTGTTATCGGTAAAATTAATTACCATTTCACGTTCAAATCTAATTAAAGATTGAACTATCGCTTTGGAGCAAAACTGGTGATACTCCACTCTCGATCACTTTTCAGATTTGATAATTTAAATTATCAATTCACATTTTAATCTAATTAAAGATTCATTAAAACTCCACTTAGTTTTAATCTTTCAAAAAACAACATCTTGCCTTTAACTGGGTTAAAGAACCAATGTCTTCTAAAACACGATTCACGATAAACCCAAATCACATTCGATATTAAATACAAGGCTCTGAATAGAAAATATACCGGCTTATATTCAATATCAAATTCTGAAACCAACAAATATCGTATTGGAAATAACGATATGAATATATCTTTCAAATTCCCATAACCATATCTGCATAGTCACGAAATCCAACATCGAAATACTCCGCAGATAATTTCGATTCAACTCCAGCCCAATTCACGTATTGGGAATATTGATTATTTTTAAAATCACTTTCAAATTCAATTTATTTATTTAAAAAAAAAATTGATTTTAATTCTAGTTCAAAACTAGTTCATTTCGATAAAAATCTATTTTTATCTTTTCAAATGTGGAATTTTTCGTCCCAGTTCTTCCCAATTCACATATTATGATTTTTACACAAATTATTGATATTTTTAATAGTTTTATCAAGGCCCGTACAGTCGATTTCCATCAACGGCCATCGAACTGCACTTACAACGACCTTTTCCAAATTTGATTTGGACATAATTCCAAATCCAACCGTTAGATTTCAAATTTCTAATATTCATTGGAAAGCTATTTTCGATAAGAACCAAACGGTTCCGGTTTCAGGAGAATCCGACGGTCGGATCTCCCGCAACGTCAATTCGAAGTCAATGGTCGAAATTCACGAACTACCGCGGCGCGGCGCGTTCTATTCAGGCCATTGTATATATATATATATATATATAATATATTATATATATCTCGTCGATTTCCTTTTAAAACGTATTTTATAAATCGTTTTAAATTCGTTTTCAAAACCACTTCAACTCTATATTCAATTTCAAATCAAAATTGAATATTTCATATCATTACTATATAAATGATAATATTTTCAAAACGTTATATTTTGAAATCACTTCCTTTCTATATTCATTATAAAAATGAATATAATCGATATGAGTATCGCTCACGTTAAAATGGCGCAACTCTAATCAACACGGCTTTATATTTTTCAAAAACTTCTTTATTCTATTCAACAAATGAATATTTATCCTATTCAACACATGAATCTACATTTCTTCCAACACCTGACTAATCTCAACACATGAGTACTGTCAACACATCACTATTTTTGTTATGTAAAATATTTTATAAAACTATGGTATCTATCGTTTGATTTTTAATTAGTCTTCTACTGGGAAGTAGTTCTAATTTCAAATATGATAAAGATGTAAATTTTATTGTTAAAATATTTTACTCAACACATAAATAGTTTCAACACATGAACATCGTCAACACATTACTATTTATTCTATTCAACACATGAATCTTCTTTTATAATATTTCTTATTTTCCCGATTGGAATGAGGTCCAATCAATCACCATATAACGTTAATTATATGGATTCCACACAACACATGTATATAATAGCATTGATAAGCAATCAACCATCATCCAAAGTGCACCACACAACTGCATAAGCATCAAATATAAATAATCGACGCTTACACAGTATGTCGACCAATCGATCGACAATAATTAAATAATTGGGATTAGTGTACGCCAAATATCATCCCAACACCCGTGTGGGGTTTCAAATCAACAAACACATATTTTTGTTTGTGCAGTTGGGCGATGTGTAAAATTTATCGACCCAATCAATATCAGTCAAATCAGTGTATATAAACAAATCGGTCGATTTGTTTATAAATATTTATTTATTCAAATTCACGTTAAAATTTATATTTTTAACGATAAAATATTTTATTTCAACACATGAATTCCTATTCAGTTCATTTACACAATAAAAATGATATTTTTATTTTTCTAACATATTTTAGAAAATTTCGGCAGCATAACGGCACTATACTAGAAACGGAACAAGGCCTAGCCTTATCCCCGGTCTAGTGAAGGCCCACGCCATTCACACATCAATCAAATCCATTCAATTCACCAAACAATTCAATTCAAACCAAATAATCTAACCAACTACACAACCAAACAATTAAACAAACAAGCCATCCATGGTCTGTGGATGACGGGTGTCGGGTGCTACTAAACACCGTCTACATCCTAGTATATATATATATAACTAGAAAAAGAGATTTTGAGTGAGAAGTTCTCACCGACTAGCTAAACCAAACGCCACGACTCTTCTTATGTAGAAATCTTCGTCGTTCTCGCCTTTTGTCACTTTCACCGCCCGTAGTCACTACATATATAAAAATCACATTTTTATTATCTACATTATATAAAAATCTCATCTTTATATCTCCTATAAGTTAAAAATCGGATTTTTATCCTCTCTATAATATAAAGATCATATTTTTATTTATTTCATATGTCAAAAACTGTAGAAGCTTTAAAACAGAGAAAACTCACATATTTTCTATCGCCCGAATTTGTTGTTCTGGCTCCAGAATTTGCAAACGAGCTTCAATCTTCACACCATTTTTTTTTCTAGCACAAGCACGCCATTCTGAACAACTTTTTCCTAGTGGTCTTCTTGCCGAAAATGTGCCATTTCGCCGGAAATCGCGAAAAGACAGCATTTTGACAGTGTTTGAACAGCAGACTTCGGACGCGTTTTCCCGACAACTCCGCAATGCAAAATAGGACTTATCATATACCAAATCGAAGAGAATTTCGTGCTCTACAACTTTGGTCTTGAGGAACTTTGGCTAGAAACGCACGGTTTGGGAGTTATTCGCGAAATGGTGACAGGGTGTTATTTGCAAAACGGGATTTTTGTGAAAAAGAGGGATTTTGGATTTGTGGGGCCTACGGCCAAGGGGAGGGCGGTCAGTGGCGGAGGCGGACCTGATGGGGCATGGGGAGGCTGCTGGATGGTGGTGGCGGTGGTGGAGGGGCCCACGGTGGTGGTGGTGGCTCCTAGGGTTTGCAAATTGGAAGAGAGGAAGAGAAGGAGAGAGGGAGGAGGAAGAGGAGGAGGAGGAGGTGGAAGAGGAGCGGCGGCCAACGGTGGAGGGGAGGGGCGGTGGCAGCGGCAAGGAGGAAGTGTGGTCTCCATTTTTGATTTTTTTGGAGGAAGGAGGAAGAAAATAATGAAGAGAAAAGAAAGTAAAGTGGCTTATATGCCTGTTTCTCGCGTATCGCCTGAACGCTAACGATCTCCAATCACCGCGGATTTCGGACACGAGATAGTAGACGTGAAGACGAGTCCAACGAAACAAGTTTCGTTGAATTCCGAGTTCGTTTGACCATTCAAAAAAAATCACAAAAATGCTCAGATAAGCTCTAAAAATGCGATTTTGGCGCACCTTTTCTTCTCGCACGCTCACATGATAACTCAAAAAATCAAGCCCTCTTGGATTTAACCATTATTAGATGATACGAATCTAGAAAAAAAAGTAGAATTGAATTCCGAGGTCGTATCAATAATGTTCCTTTGTAAAATGACTGCTCGCTTTACCCTGAACTGTTTCAGCTCGCACGGCCACATACTAACTCCGTTCGACGTGCCCTTTGGAACATAACAATAATTTGTCATTATGAATCCATAAAAATTTATCTCGTCGAATTCTGAGCTCGTATGCAAAATTTCACTTTTTAAGGGCTATGTATTGTTAACCGAACAACTCCAGCCCATAGCCACTATTCCGGATATTGGAATATATCGAAGCTTATACTTTTCGGAGTTCTAAACGGCATTTTGAACTCAATGGAAGTGGTTTCGAGTCCAAATTCATCCGTATGCAAAATATGACTTTTTGGCGCCATATATAATTTACATAGCGACTATTCCGAATTTTCAACTGGGCATAACTTTTGATTTCCGCTATGAAATTTCGATTTTTCTGATTCGTTGGAAAGATATTATCAATTAGATTCCATTATTTTTGGTTTCGCTAAAATCCAGATTGTTTGGCACCTGGTACGTTCAATTGAAGTTTGAAATCGAATTATCGAACTACCGCGCCATTTTCAATTCCTTTTATAATTATATATAATTATTTATATTCTAACGACGACGTATATAGATATATACGTTCGAATTATATTCAAAATAAATTTCTTGTCGATTTTATTTAAAATAATCTATTTTAAATATTCAAAATTCGCTAAAATTACCAAAATAAAAATTTTAAACTGGCTCAGAATTTCCGGGTTATTACAATCTCCCCCACTTAAAACTTTTCGTCCCCGAAAAGGAACAAAGTCGAAAGTGGTTTGATTAATCAATTCTACGTTCGATCTGGCTTCCATTCTCCAACTTTTCAGTTTCTGAGAATTTTCAAATTCTTCAAAAATTGGCTAACACCCGGAATTTTCGAAAAATTTCGCCATAACCTCCTTTGTACGGGGAGCACGGGAAAATCCCGAAATTGCCATATAGGCCTTCTGATCTCAAAAAGAAAAAGAAAAAGAAAAAGCCAAGCGGCTAGCCAATAGGCTCATAAAATCATCATCACCCAAACAAAACAGTAAATTATAGTAAACATGTACCTATTTGTCGGGCAAACAAATTTTATTCTCTGCTCTAGCCTCCTTGCTATGACCTGTTCAATGTAAGTATATGTATATGCAAGCAAATGCGACTAATTTTCAATACAATTCAAAATTTGATTCTATTAGGCATAGTGGTTAAAAATTGTCAAACAAATAAACAAACAACTCAAACATCAATCAATTAGTGGATTAGAGTTTCAAATTCATAATTTTGATATATAGTCAAAAATCATGTTTTGATGCCAATTCACAACAATGTATTCTAGTTATATTAGTTTTGGTTCTCACACCAGTCTAATGGAAATATATAGAAATCACACCTTCGTAACACGAACACAAATATGGATAATGCGGCCGCATTACCAGAATTATCTTCGAGCGACTAGAATGTGACTCTATATCTATCCAATATATTAAAACTTAGAATATACGTTCATGACGCGTATATGCAAAATCTTTATATATTGGATTGTCCATATTCAAAATAAATAAATAACCAAATACGTATAAAATGGTTTAAATTTCAAAACAATACTGTTTTCATTTGAAAAATATACTCTTCACACTCGTTCTAGGATACTACTGATCCTATCTCTAACGAGTCATTCTAATTGGATATTACTAATCCAATATCTGATGAATTCTTTCGTATGGTTCTAATGTGTCTTGTTCTCGAGCTCTGTAAACCAAAGCTCTGATACCACTGTAAGAACCCGTAACTTCCCCGTGAAGGAAAGAGCGGATACTTTGAGAACAACACACAAATGAACGCATACGGAAGAACATTTAATTGTTATTACAACAATTCCATTAGATACAAGAATATACAGAGTATAAATGAATAATATACATTCGATAAATATCAGAGATTACAATAAATAACATATAATTACATCGCAGCGGAAAATAATACAAAAGCGCAACTAGAAGTAATGCACGGATACAGAGCTTTCCGAGCATCGTTCCAACTGTAAATCAGGACCCCGTGGATATAAATCTGCAAAACCAAAACTACTAGCTGCCCGTGTGGAAAATAGGGGCACCCAGAGTTTAGGTTAAAACAATAAACTCCAGGTCAGTCATGTGACTGGTGTGAGAACAAAAAAAGTTATTAATCTTTATTTTTAAAGTTAGGTAAATCAAGGGACCACGCCGTATAACACGGAACGAGTTTCCTCCCAAGAATACCAGTGCATAAAACAAACAGCGCAATGCTAAATAAAGAAAAATGAAGCTGTTATAAGACCCAGGTCCCATCACACAATGCAACGCAAGCCAGAGGATAGGGTTTTTACCTTATAACAGCCAAAGCATGCTTGATACGTTTAAAACACATTATTTGATACTATTATAGGTGTATAGTGTCAAAACAATTTCAATCATAAATATCAATCATAGGCGGCATGAATGACCCATACCACTATGTCGCCATACTAGGTTCTACAAATAAAACCGCAATACACGTATTGGAAATTGGATTTCCGTCATGAATCGAGGCAAGGGGCAAGCTCCTCTCCGCGTTCGAGACACTCTAGCAAAGCCTCAGGACCCCACTCTGATCCTTTGGAACCTCCAAGGCCGGTCCTCTCTTACTTTTGAGGATTAATTATTCCTAAACACACGTTTCTCGGTCCTTACAGACCTATATCCGAGGCGCCTCATATCCAACAACCACACAGGTGAAAAGTATATAAATTTCAAGGCTGGTAGGTCACTGACACCACCCTAGCTAGAAAGAAACGTCGTGCACTCCTTGGGTCCGTATCCCGTTTTTGACTCATACCGAGGTGTGAGGCTCGCGAATTCACGTTATACACAAAGCTATGCCACACAGGCCGTGCTTTGATCATCAACCACAAGACTTTGCTTTTCAACAGAAGCCTTGATCAATTGCCACTTACGCGTGCCACACAGGCAATTCATTCCATGCGACTGATGTCCATCGATATACAACCTCTGAGCTCGTATGTCTCAGAGAAGGCTGTTAAGCAAGAGAATAAATTCTCCGCCGCCAAACAGATGTATATTTAATAGAGATCAATCAACACAGAATAAAATCCAATGTCAGACACACAATCCATTTACAAGTTCGTTCTGGGTCTGAACGAAACCGGAGGCACTTTCCTCGCATATCCATCCATCTCCAAGTACGTCTGGACGATCACCAACTGATTCCCTCATCCGGGGTGTACAGCCCAATCAAGATCATCAGTAATCACCCAAACGATGTGAAGACTTCCGGTCTTCAACCACCGTCTTCATCTTCGACATCTCGTCGAATCGGTTATTCAGAATGGGTATAAACCCGGCCTTTCTGAATAACCCACGTATATGATAAACAAATGTTACACAAACACAACAAACGCCTCATTCCAATTCAGAATATTCTTTTATTCACAAAATCATATTCTTAGGGAAATGTTCCCATTAATTTTATCCAAGATAAATTCTTCTAAATTTATCCTATAATCTTCCTTTGGATATCATTCAAACTAGTCGGGATTAACGAACCACACCGAAGTAATTATTTATTTTATTTCCCAATCCCAACCTATATATCCCATGGAGAAAACTGGTAATACTCCACATCTAACACCACAGTGTTATCGGTAAAATTAATTACCATTTCACGTTCAAATCTAATTAAAGATTTAACTATCGCTTTGGAGCATAACTGGTGATACTCCACTCTCGATCACTTTTCAGATTTGATAATTTAAATTATCAATTCACATTTTAATCTAATTAAAGATTCATTAAAACTCCACTTAGTTTTAATCTTTCAAAAATCAACATCTTGCCTTTAACTGGGTTAAAGAACCAATGTCTTCTAAAACACGATTCACGATAAACCCAAATCACATTCGATATTAAATACAAGGCTCTGAATAGAAAATATACCGGCTTATATTCAATATCAAATTCTGAAACCAACAAATATCGTATTGGAAATAACGATATGAATATATCTTTCAAATTTCCATAACCATATCTGCATAGTCACGAAATCCAACATCGAAATACTCCGCAGAAAATTTCGATTCAACTCCAGCCCAATTCACGTATTGGGAATATTGATTATTTTTAAAATCACTTTCAAATTCAATTTATTTATTTAAAAAAAAAATAAATTGATTTTAATTCTAGTTCAAAACTAGTTCATTTCGATAAAAATCTATTTTTATCTTTTCAAATGTGGAATTTTTCATCCCAGTTCTTCCCAATTCACATATTATGATTTTTACACAAATTATTGATATTTTTAATAGTTTTATCAAGGCCCGTACAGTCGATTTCCATCAACGGCCATCGAACTGCACTTACAACGACCTTTTCCAAATTTGATTTGGACATAATTCCAAATCCAACCGTTAGATTTCAAATTTTCTAATATTCATTGGAAAGCTATTTTCGATAAGAACCAAACGGTTCCGGTTTCAGGAGAATCCGACGGTCGGATCTCCCGCAACGTCAATTCGAAGTCAATGGTCGAAATTCACGAACTACCGCGGCGCGGCGCGTTCTATTCAGGCAATTGTATATATATATAATATATATTATATATATCTCGTCGATTTTTTTTTAAAACGTATTTTATAAATCGTTTTAAATTCGTTTTCAAAACCACTTCAACTCTATATTCAATTTCAAATCAAAATTGAATATTTCATATCATTACTATATAAATGATAATATTTTCAAAACGTTATATTTTGAAATCACTTCCTTTCTATATTCATTATAAAAATGAATATAATCGATATGAGTATCGCTCACGTTAAAATGGCGCAACTCTAATCAACACGGCTTTATATTTTTCAAAAACTTCTTTATTCTATTCAACAAATGAATATTTATCCTATTCAACACATGAATCTACATTTCTTCCAACACCTGATTAATCTCAACACATGAGTACTGTCAACACATCACTATTTTTGTTATGTAAAATATTTTATAAAACTATGGTATCTATCGTTTGATTTTTAATTAGTCTTCTACTGGGAAGTAGTTCTAATTTTAAATATGATAAAGATGTAAATTTTATTGTTAAAATATTTTACTCAACACATAAATAGTTTCAACACATGAACATCGTCAACACATTACTATTTATTCTATTCAACACATGAATCTTCTTTTATAATATTTCTTATTTTCCCGATTGGAATGAGGCCCAATCAATCACCATATAACGTTAATTATATGGATTCCACACAACACATGTATATAATAGCATTGATAAGCAATCAACCATCATCCAAAGTGCACCACACAACTGCATAAGCATCAAATATAAATAATCGACGCTTACACAGTCTGTCGACCAATCGATCGACAATAATTAAATAATTGGGATTAGTGTACGCCAAATATCATCCCAACACCCGTGTGGGGTTTCAAATCAACAAACACATATTTTTGTTTGTGCAGTTGGGCGATGTGTAAAATTTATCGACCCAATCAATATCAGTCAAATCAGTGTATATAAACAAATCGGTCGATTCGTTTATAAATATTTATTTATTCAAATTCACGTTAAAATTTATATTTTTAACGATAAAATATTTTATTTCAACACATGAATTCCTATTCAGTTCATTTACACAATAAAAATGATATTTTTATTTTTCTAACATATTTTAGAAAATTTCGGCAGCATAACGGCACTATACTAGAAACGGAACAAGGCCTAGCCTTATCCCCGGTCTAGTGAAGGCCCACGCCATTCACACATCAATCAAATCCATTCAATTCACCAAACAATTCAATTCAAACCAAATAATCTAACCAACTACACAACCAAACAATTAAACAAACAAGCCATCCATGGTCTGTGGATGACGGGTGTCGGGTGCTACTAAACACCGTCTACATCCTAGTATATATATATATATATATATATATATATATATATATAACTAGAAAAAGAGATTTTGAGTGAGAATTTCTCACCGACTAGCTAAACCAAACGCCACGACTCTTCTTATGTAGAAATCTTCGTCGTTCTCGCCTTTTGTCACTTTCACCGCCCGTAGTCACTACATATATAAAAATCACATTTTTATTATCTACATTATATAAAAATCTCATCTTTATATCTTCTATAAGTTAAAAATCGGATTTTTATCCTCTCTATAATATAAAGATCATATTTTTATTTATTTAATATGTCAAAAACTGTAGAAGCTTTAAAACAGAGTAAACTCACATATTTTCTATCGCCCGGATTTGTTGTTCTGGTTCCAGAATTTGCAAACGAGCTTCAATCTTCACACCATCTTTTTTTCTAGCACAAGCACGCCATTCTGAACAACTTTTTCCTAGTGGTCTTCTTGCCGAAAATGTGCCATTTCGCCGGAAATCGCGAAAAGACAGCATTTTGACAGTGTTTGAACAGCAGACTTCGGACGCGTTTTCCCGACAACTCCGCAATGCAAAATAGGACTTATCATATACCAAATCGAAGAGAATTTCGTGCTCTACAACTTTGGTCTTCAGGAACTTTGGCTAGAAACGCACGGTTTGGGAGTTATTCGCGAAATGGTGACAGGGTGTTATTTGCAAAACGGGATTTTTGTGAAAAAGAGGGATTTTGGATTTGTGGGGCCCACGGCCAAGGGTAGGGCGGTCAGTGGCGGAGGCGGACCTGATGGGGCATGGGGAGGCTGCTGGAGGGTGGTGGCGGTGGTGGAGGGGCCCACGGTGGTGGTGGTGGCTCCTAGGGTTTGCAAATTGGAAGAGAGGAAGAGAAGGAGAGAGAGAGGAGGAGGAAGAGGAGGAGGAGGAGGTGGAAGAGGAGCGGCGGCCAGCGGTGGAGGGGAGGGGCGGTGGCAGCGGCAAGGAGGAAGTGTGGTCTCCATTTTTGACTTTTTTGGAGGAAGAAGGAGGAAGAAAATAATGAAGAGAAAATGAAGTAAAGTGGCTTATATGCCTGTTTCTCGCGTATCGCCTGAACGCTAACGATCTCCAATCACCGCGGATTTCGGACACGAGATAGTAGACGTGAAGACGAGTCCAATGAAACAAGTTTCGTCGAATTCCGAGTTCGTTTGACCATTCAAAAAAAATCACAAAAATGCTCAGATAAGCTCTAAAAATGCGATTTTGGCGCACCTTTTCTTCTCGCACGCTCACATGATAACTCAAAAAATCAAGCCCTCTTGGATTTAACCATTATTAGATGATACGAATCTAGAAAAAAAAATAGAATTGAATTCCGAGGTCGTATCAATAATGTTCCTTTGTAAAATGACTGCTCGCTTTACCCTGAACTGTTTCAGCTCGCACAGCCACATACTAACTCCGTTCGACGCGCCCTTTGGAACATAACAATAATTTGTCATTATGAATCCATAAAAATTTATCTCGTCGAATTCTGAGCTCGTATGCAAAATTTCACTTTTTAAGGGCTATGTATTGTTAACCGAACAACTCCAGCCCATAGCCACTATTCCGGATATCGGAATATATCGAAGCTTATAATTTTCGGAGTTCTAAACGGCATTTTGAACTCAATGGAAGTGGTTTCGAGTCCAAATTCATCCGTATGCAAAATATGACTTTTTGGCGCCATATATAATTTACATAGCGACTATTCCGAATTTTCAACTGGGCATAACTTTTGATTCCCGCTATGAAATTTCGATTTTTCTGATTCGTTGGAAAGATATTATCAATTAGATTCCATTATTTTTGGTTTCGCTAAAATCCGGATTGTTTGGCACCCGGTACATTCAATTGAAGTTTGAAATCGAATTATCGAACTACCGCGCCATTTTCAATTCCTTTTATAATTATATATAATTATTTATATTCTAACGACGACGTATATAGATATATACGTTCGAATTATATTCAAAATAAATTTCTCGTCGATTTTATTTAAAATAATCTATTTTAAATATTCAAAATTCGCTAAAATTGCCAAAATAAAAATTTTAAACTGGCTCAGAATTTCCGGGTTATTACAAACGTTCTTACCTTAAAACCGATACAAGTCTGTACTCTAATCCCTTATTACTTATAACACCTATCAGATCGTATTTTCATGTTTATTTTTAACTATGGTTTTATAACACCATATCCTTACTTTGAAATCTCTGGTGTTTATGATTATTTATATTTTTAAACAATTACTCTTCGCTTTTCCATTCCACGGTTCTACTTATAACTTCTTAACTAAAAAGTAATCAAATCTCATATACTTTGATTAATTTATTTCTAAACTGTTTCATTAGATTAATTTAAGACCAATTAATCTAATATTCATTTTCCCCAAATAACAGTTGATTAAATCAACTTCATTTCATCAGTAGATTCTTTAACTGATTTTAATTACATCTCAACATTAGATTAATATAATTAATCTAATAATATTTCTAAATTGTTTATCTTAAACATAGTTATCCAAATATTTAATTGTTGGATAATTTCTGCTTCATAAACTTATTTAAATATCACCAATCGTTTTTATTTATTTTACAAAAACAAACTCTAAAATACCAGTTTATAATAGAACTTCTATTATAATTTTAAAACTTTACTTTAATTATAAAAATATAATTTTTATAATTATCTTCGTTGATTTGCCTGACGGCCAATCAAATCCTTAACAAAACGATGGTTTTACGGTCGACTGGTGTCACTTTCTAAATTGATATCGTTTATTGATTTGTCGAAACAGATGTTGAATTTCCGTTCAACATCAATATTCACATGGGGTTTTAAATATAATTCGGGTTCATACAAAACAAACAGTACATATAATTATCAAGGAATCCGGTCGAATTCCTCCAACCGGTTTCCGCACCCATAGATGTCAGTCAACACAATTTACACTAACACTATACTAGGGGATATTCTAATCGGTGGAATCAGTGTCCAATCGATGATGTGTACATATGTAACGGTATATAATATTCAACCAAATTAATTGCGATCTACCTAATCGACCATCACACAACATTCAAACAATATTAGAATATAATTATCATATTTTAAAATAGATCGGAGTTAGTGAATTTACTCACCTTCACGCATTAACCGTTAAATAACGATTTGCGTCGGTACACTGGATCAGAAGTTATAATTCTCAATGAGCTTCCAATGGTTTCAAACCATTTCCAGAACAGCTTTACTCTAATTTTCTTTTCACTTTCACCTGGCCTCCTTACTTGAAAATCAGTCCAATATAACTCCACCTATTAACTCAGTGACACCTTCTCCATCCACCAAGCCCGATACCCCGGCTCGCAACCGCCACGCGTACTGCGTTCATAAGCTCCGTCAGCGCAAGTGTGGACCAGTGCGATAGTTTCTCGGTGTCAGTCCCCACCATGTTTCTCAAACACCATCTACATCTCCTTGTTCTTCTGCAAATGCCATTTCCGATATCTACATGCCACTTCCCTTCCATGATAACTCCTACATCTCCAGTATTTCTAACCCAAACCATTTCCGAAATTATTCATAGCCAAACTCCACCATCAGTTCATGCACTTCGATCACTGTTCAAACTGGGGCTTCCAGCTCCATTCACGTATATAGGAACCCGGGTCCGTCTCCCCTGTAGCTCGTATTCCTTCTACTTATAATCGCCACTCCTAATTTCCCAACATGAACGCAAACAGTGACTGTACTACATAAACACGCTACAACATAATTTCCATGACATGCTCCAACCGTTCTTTCGGTATCTACTGTTTGCACGCCCTCTCATCACAGTGTTTCACAGTTCCGCCCTCCCTTAAAATTGCAACCGTGCTCAAGTAGTAAACTGCTTTTGACTTGCCCGACATCTTGCCACCTTTTCCGATGATTTCTAGTTCACCTTGCCACCCAACCAGCTATTGCACCCTCCTCATGACGTTCACGGTCACCCAGACCCCTTAAAACCCGTGCTTGCTCCTTCAAAATACTCTACAATCTTCATTTATTCATAAATCCTCCGTGACCTGACAATCCTATGCACAAAAGCTCCACTGTTCACGTTTATTTCTCCTTCCCCTTATCATCGTTCTTCCATATTTACTCCAACACAAGACCACCTCATCTCCTTCCAGAAAACGTGCTACGCGCTCATCCATCTGCCCGTACTGTTACTCCTTCCAGAAAATGAAGCTACCTCTCCACTTTACTATATCACAAAACTAATTTCAACGCCTCACCTTCCCTTCGACAGAGTCTCCGACCGCGGCCACGTCGGACTAACCCACCACCACCGCACCTTGCAACAGCCTCAACCAACACCACCTTCTCCATCTGTCTACCGGCGAGCCTCCATCACCGTGATCTGAGCACTCATCCTACCCTCCATGATAGCCAACATGCCATTGTTTTTGCTTCATGAGTATATACATATATGAGACGAGAAAGGAACAGAGAGTGATGCTTTACTTTCAGAGAGGATTGGTTCCTTGTTTGGGTTCCAGATTCGAAATAAAAGGAAAGGTTTAGAGATTTGTTTTCTCCTGTTTTTGAGAGGAAATTGATCCAAGGAAATGATTAGTGGCTGGGTATATATATATATATAGGTTATATATTTTAATATTAAGCAAAAGGACAGAGAAAGATGTGCTGGCTCACCGAATTCATGCTAGAATTGAGGAATAGGATGATGATTTTCCTACTTAGGTTCACGCAGGGAAATGGTTTACCAGATTGTATAGTGTAGGACGTGTGGTCAATTCATTTAGATTAGGTAGCTTATTATGCATGGTCATTTCGAAGTATGTTCATCCATCATCAGTATGGTAAAAGGTAAGGCTGTGATGTCTTCTTAAAAGGAACGCTCCATGAAATATGGCTTCGACGTTTACTAAGGGTGGTTGTTCTTAAGGTAGGTTAGATCTTTATAGGGTATCGTGTTATGTAAGATTCAGTTCGTGTCTGAGCCGTTACGGACAGAGATGAGCATACGGTAGTGTCAAGCGATGTGCCCCGATCCCAAAAATATAATAACATCGGTAGATTGACCTATTCTATGGAACCCCGAAATACCGATACAGGGTGCGAAATACTCCAAATAAAAAGTTGCATATTTTAATTAATTAAAAATTAGAGTAAAATTCTAAAAATTAAATTATCACTGCGCCTTAAAAGAACCTTGTCCTGATTTGCAGCCGATGTCAAGTTATATTCGAATAACCGTTACGGTCGATATACGATTTCACAGCGACTTTTTGAATATTTGATTTGGACATATCTTGCAGTCTACAAAACGAAATCTGGGTTTTTCACTTCTGTTAGAAAGATACAGATCAACAAATTCCAACGCTTCTTGTTTCGAAGAAATCCGATTCAAAACGAGTCCGGTATACTCAGTTGAAGTTCAGAACATTAATTTACGAACTGCAGGGTCGTTCTAAGCTCGATTATAATTAATATATATTTTTATATGTTCAACTTCATTTTATTTAATATATAAATCCATTTATATTCTGAATTCAATATTTAAACAGATTTAAATATTCAAATACGAACCGACAAAATTGCGGGACGTTACATTTTTATAATGAAAAGATATGATTTTACAGTATGGAAAGTATAAAAATACGATTTTTATATTTTATAGATGGTAAAAATATCACCTTTATATAAGTAGCAATATAAAAATGTGATTTTTATAGTGAGGAAATAAAAAGGCGAAATCTTTATAAATAGAATAGTGTGGTAAAAATAGAATTTTTATCTATACAGTAGTGGCGTAAAAATAGAATTTTTATCTATACAGTAGCGGTGTAAAAATAGAATTTTTATCTATATAAAAGCAAAGTAAAAATTCGATTTTTATATATTGAATAGCAAAGTAAAAATTCGATTTTTATATATTGAATAGCGAAGTAAAAATTCGATTTTTATATATTGAATAGCGAAGTAAAAATTCGATTTTTATATATTGAATAACGAAGTAAAAATTCGATTTTTATATATTGAATAGCAAAGTAAAAATTCAATTTTTATATATTGAATAGCAAAGTTAAAATTCGATTTTTATATATTGAACAGCGAAGTAAAAATTCGATTTTTATATATTGAACAGCGAAGTAAAAATTCGATTTTTATATATTGAACAGCGAAGTAAAAATTCGATTTTTATATATTGAATAACGAAGTAAAAATTCGATTTTTATATATTGAATAGCGAAGTAAAAATTCGATTTTTATATATTGAATAGCAATATAAAAATATGATTTTTATATATGTAGTGACTACGGGCGACGAAAGTGACGAAAGGCGAGAACGACGAAGACTTCTACAAAAGAAGAGTCGAGATGATTAGATTAGCTATTGGTGAGAACTTCTCACTCTAAATATTCTTTTTCTAGTTATATATATATATACTAGGATGCAGACGGTTCTTAGCAGCACCCGACACCCATCATCCACAGACCATGGATGACTTGTTTCTTTGATTGATGTGTTGTGAAATTTGTTTGTGAAGTTGATGTGAAATAGATAATGAAATATATTCATGTGTTGAAATAAATTAATTATCGTTAAAAATATATTTTTTAACGTGAATGTGAGTAAATAAATGGTTATAAACAAATCGGCCGATTTGTTTATATACACTGATTTGACTGATATTGATTGGGTTGATAAATTTTACACATCGCCCAACTGCACAAATAAAAATCTGTGTTTGTTGATTTGAAACCCCACACGGGTGTTGGGATGACAGGCTGTGTAAGCGTTAATTTTTTATATTTGATGCTTATGCAGTTGTGTGGTGCACCTTGGATGATGGTTGATTGTTTATCATTGCTATTAGATTCATGTGTTGTATGGAATCCATATAATTAACATTATATGGTGATTGATTGGGCCTCATTCCAATCGGGAAAATAATGAATATTATAAAAGAAAATTCATGTGTTGAATATAAAAACAGTCATGTGTTGACGCTGTTCATGTGTTGAAACTATTCATGTGTTGAGTAAAATATTTTAAATAATTAAATTTACATCTTCATCATATTTAAAATTAGAACTACTTCACGGTGGAGTCTAATTAAAAATCAAACGATAGATACCATGATTTTATAAAATATTTTACATAACAAAAATAGTCGTGTGTTGAAAGAAATATAGATTCATGTGTTGAACAGAATAAATATTCATTTGTCGAATAGAATAAAGAAGTTATTGAAATATATAAAGCCGTGTTGATTAGAGTTGCGCTATTTTGACGTGAACGATATTTATATCGATTTTATTCGTTTTACAATGAATATTGAAAAGTGATTTCAAAATTTAATATTTTGAAATGAAATTCAAATTAAATTAGATTAAAATTCAAATTGAAATTTTATTGAATCAATTTGAAGTGAATTCGAATCGAATAGAAAATGAATTCGATTCGAATTGAATAGGAAGTGAATTTGAATTCGAATTGAATAGAAATGAATTCAAATTGAATTAAATTGAAATTGAATTAAAAACGAATTGAAATCATTTTGAATGAAATTTAAAACGAACTGAAATTGAATTGAAATCAATTTGAAATGAATTCGAATTGAATTAAATAGAAGGTAAATTCAAATTGAATTGAATTGAAACGAATTAGAATTTGAATTGAATTGAAACGAATTTGAATTCGAATTAAATAAAATTGAAATGAATTCGAATTAAATTAAATAGAAGGTAAATTCAAATTGAATTGAAACGAATTAGAATTAGAATTGAATTGAAATGAATTTGAATTCGAATTAAATAAAATTGAAATTAATTCGAATTGAATTGAAATCAAATCGAATTGAAATCAAATCGATTTGAAATTGAAGATGAAGTTGAAATTGTTTTTGAAATGAATTTAGAACTATTTATAAAATTCGTTTTAAAAGGAAATCGATGAAATATATAATATATATATTATATATATAATGGCCCGAATAGAACGCGCTGCGCCGCGGTAGTTCGTGAATTTCGCCCATTAACTTCGATTTGACATTACAGGAGATTCGACCGTCGGATTCTCCTAAAACTGGAACCGTTGGGTTCGTATCGAAAAGAGCTTTCCAATGAATATTAGAAATTTGAAATCTAACGGTTGGATTTGGAATTATGTCCAAATCAAATTTGGAAAAGGTCGCTGTAAGTGCAGTTCGATGGCTGTTGTTGGAAATCGACTGTACGGGCCTTGATAAAATTATTGAAAATATCTATAATTTGTGTAAAATCATAATATATGAATTGGAAAGAACTGGGATGAAAAATTCCACATTTGAAAAGATAAATATAGATTTTTATCGAAATGAACTAGTTTTGAACTAGAATTAAAATTAATTTATTTTTGAAATAAATAAATTGAATTTGAAAGTGATTTTAAAAATAATCAATATTCCCAATACGTGGATTGGACTGGAGTTGAATCGAAATTATCTTCGGAATATTTCGATGTTGGATTTCGTGACTATACAGATATTGTTCTGGGAATTTGAAAGATATATTTTATATCGTTATTTCCAATATGATATTTCATTGTTTCAGAATTTGATATTGAATATAAGCCGGTATATTTTCTATTCAGAGCCTTGTATTTAATATCAAATGTGATTTGGGTTTATCGTGAATCGTGTTTTAGATGACATTGGTTCTTTAACCCAGTTAAAGGCAGGATATTGATTTTTGAAAAGATTAAAACTAAGTGAAGCTTTAATGAATCTTTAATTAGATTGAAAAGTGAATTGATAATTTAAATTATCAAATCTGAAAGGTGATCGAGAATGGAGTACCACCAGTTTTGCTCCAAAGCGATAGTTAAATCTTTAATTAGATTTGAACGTGAAATGGTAATTAATTTTACCGATAACACCGTGGTGTTAGATGTGGAGTATTGCCAGTTTTGTCTATGGGATATATAGGTTGGAATTGGGAAATAAAATAAATAATTACTTCGGTGTGGTTCGCTCATCCCGACTAGTTTGAAATGATATCCAAAGGAAGATTAAAGAATAAATTTAGAAGAATTTATCTTGGATAGAATTAATGGGAACCTATTCCCTAAGAATGTGATTTTTTGAATAAAAGAATATTCTGAATTGGAATGAGGAGTTCGTTGTGTTCGTGTAACATTTGTTCATTATATACATGGGTAATTCAGAAAGGCCGGGTTATACCCATTTTGAATAACTGATTCGACGAGATGTCGAAGATGATGACGGTGGTTGAAGACCGAAAGTCTTCACATCGTTTGGGTGATGACTGGTGATCTTGATTGGGCTGTACACCCAAGATGAGGGAAACAGTTGGTGATCGTCCAGATGTACTTGGAGATGGATGGATATGCGAGGAAAGTGCCTCCGGTTTCGTTCAGACCCAGAACGAACTTGTAAATGGATTGTGTGTCTGACATTGGATTTTATTCCATGTTGATTGACCTCTATTAAATATACATCTGTTTGGTGGCGGAGAATTTATTCTCTTGCTTAACGCCCTTCTCTGAGACGTACGAGCTCAGAGGTTGTATATCGATGGACATCAGTCGCATGGAGTGAATTGCCAGTGTGACACGCGTAGGTGGCAATTGATCAGGGCTTCTGTTGAAAAGCAAATTCTTGTGGTTGACGATCAAAGAACGGCCTGCGTGGCGTAGCTTTGTGTATAACGTGAATTCGCGAGCCTCACACCTCGGTATGAGTCAAAAACGGGATAGTGACTGCAGGGAGAGCACGACGTTTCTTTCTAGCTAGGGTGGTGTCAGTGACCTACCAGCCCTGACATTTATATACTTTTCACCTGTGTGGTTGTTGGAATGCGAGGCGCCTCGGATATAGGTTTGTAAGGACCAGGAAACGTGTGTTCAGGAATAATTAATCCTCCAAAGTTAGGTGAGGACCGGCCCTGAAGATCCAAGGAATAGAGTGGGGTCCTGGGACATTTGCTAGAGTGTCTCAAATCGGAGAGGAGCTTGCCCCTTGCCTCGACTCATGATGGATACGTGATAATTCGGTTTTATTTGTAGAACCTAGTATGGCGACATTGTAGTGACCCGCAAATCCGTGCTATCTGAGTTGACTAAATACAACACACGTCCAACCCAAATAACACAGAAATACGATTCATTAATAGAAAGAAGTTAGAGGATGAGAAATAGAAAGAAAGAAATATTAGAATAGGAGAAAAACGAAGATCACAACTCACAGCGGAACGAATAAAATATATTATATAACACAAGCTTTGAAATACAATCTGTTTTTGTACATGTATACATACCATCATCAGAGTACACATAACATTAGATCCAGCGGAAGTAACTCTAGATAACTAACGTTGAAGCCTCCTGCTTCAAGCTCCTCCAAGTGTATCTGTAAAAGCCTGAAACACTTGACTGCCCGTACAAATTTGGGCACCCAAGAGTTTAGGGAAAACAAAACAAAATAAACTCTGGGTCAGTCATGGGACTGGTGTGAGTAAACTCCAACCACTTGTTTAACTTTCAAAACTCTTTTCGAAAGAAAAGATAATAGTAAGACCGGCCCACACGTAAACATGGACGGTTTTTACCTTACTATAACCCAAAACACTTTGATATCAAATCCAGTGATATTACAATAATGTCTACATCAAGTAATTAACCAAATAGCAGAACGCTTGCATCTCACGCTCTACATATATAGTATAAAATCAAAAACCGCAGGGCGCTTATTGGAGATTGGATTCCAACTATGACAAGGTATGGGACCACCTTCCGATGATGTATCTCTAGAGGCGAATACACCTGGGTTCAACAAGAACGTCTTGCAACCCGGCCCACACATGACCGACCACTCATTTCGCTTGAGTGTATCGAATGTATATCACCAACGGTTGGACTCAAACCACCGTTTCCCGAATGGGCAGAATCGATAGATTTAGAAACAAAAGGAATTTCTCTAGATAGGTGATTATACACCCTAATGGGTGCGACCCACATAGCCATGCTGCCTGCCCGATTTTTGTCCTTTCCCGGTTGTTGAGGCCTGAGGCTACGCATACTTACCATTCCTTGATAACACAATCACTTTGAATGCCACATTGTCAGATCCGTTAATCACTAGTTGAGTTTGCACAAATATTCTGGATATTATGCTAAGGGATAAATCCGTTGCAACCATATATATTCATACAGACCAACCCATTTGATCATTGGAAATACTTTGTCAGACATTCGTCCATTTACGTTCGTTCTGGGATTGAACGAAACCGAAGGCACTATTTCTATAAATAGAAAAGCCCTTGCACTTTACTCCGTCTTCAATATATTCAGCATACTTGGTTCGCAACGCTTATGCCGATACGGAGTGGTTCTTCGGATAGTAATCCAACCGGTCTCTCCATATTGACAACGATGGTCAAAACTTCGATAGTCTGTGATTTAACTATCGAATAAAAACAAGTGTTCAATCAACATATCAAACAAATCACTGGGCCCTTTAATTAATATTTCATTAATTAAATCTCTTCTATATTCTCTTATCAATATTTGTTAACCAAATATTTCAATAATCATCTCCGCCTCTTATGTCATTTGGAAAATGTTTCCAAACATTAACTTCTTTTATTTTCTATATATTAGAAAAATCTCTATTTGCCATTGGAAACAATTCCAACCACTTATCTCTATCCCTTTTTGTTTACAACATTCGGGTTTTATATTCACTTTACTATCGAATTCAATACGTCGATATAATGATTTCAAATTATCAAAATATCTTAAAAATATTCTAACTCCTTAAATTTTCGGAAAATTTCGCCATAACCTCCCCTGTATCGGGAGCATCGGGAAATTTCAAATAGCTTCCCGGTATCTTCCAATCTCAAAAAGAAAAAGAAAAAGCCAAGCGGCTTGCCGATACGGCGCATAAAACCCATATATGAATTTAAACATGTACCTTTTTGTCGAGCACATAAATTTAAATCTTCATATGCTTCATAACAAACCTGCTTACACATGTTCACCTGTTTTCAATTCAATTCAACTCAATCCATTCGTTTGAATTCAAGTTTGAATCGTTTGAATTCGGTTTCGCTTAATTATTCTTTAATTAGCCCTTTTTTTTGTCTATTTCACTTCTTTGTTGAACATAACATGCTCAAACAAAATATTTAACTCGTTCATAACCAAATTGAATTTCAATTTCAATTCTAGTTCTCTTTTCTATTTCAAATATAAATTCTCAAATCGAATTCACTTATTTAAAGCTCAATATTCATTCGAAATCTCATTAACTAATTTCTATTCGAATTAGTTAACTCTTTTCAATAAATCAAAAATCTGATTTTTATTTCAGAAATCAACTCATTACTCCACTGGAGTTCACATATATTTTATAACTCACATCTGGATTTTTCTAAATAGAAATTTCGATTTTTATTTGCTTAAAATCCTTTAATTTAATTAAACAAACCGTTATGGTTTTATAATGGTTCTGGCGCTGTTTTTCTGAAGATTTGATTTTGACATAACTCAAAATCTATACGACGAAATTCATATTTTTCTCTTCCATTAGAAAACTATTATCAAACCGGTCCTGACGTTTCTTGTTTCAAAGAATTCCGACTTCAATTGAGTCCTGTATATTCGATTGAAGTTCGAATCGCTATTTTACGAACTGCAGCGCGGCGGCGAGTTCGTTTTAATTATATTTATATATATAAAACCCTTTAAACTTCTTTAAAATGAATTCAACTCTGTTTAGCTCTATTTGAATTCTTGATTCAAATTCCAATCTCACTTTTGAATTCTACATTTCAAATTCAAATCCCTTTTCTATTTGATATTCAAATTCAATACTTAAATTCCTATTTGAATTCCCTATATTCAAATTCAATACTTGAATTCCTTTGAATTCTTTTATTCAAACTTTATATTTAAATTCCCTTGGAACTTCTATATTTCCATTTCTATATTTGAATTCTATTGAAGTTCAAATATTCAAACTCCTTTTTAAATTCTATATTCGAAATTCCATAGTTTAAAACCCCTTTGAATTTCATATTCAAATCCCATAGATTAAATCCTATTTGAATTCAATTTGAATTTCTTATATTCAAATTTCATTTCCGACTCCATTTGAATTTCTAATATTCAAATTCATTTTCAACACCATTTGAATTTCTAATATTCAAATTCATTTTCAACACCATTTGAATTTCTAATATTTAAATTCATTGGAATTCCCTTGAATTCAAATTCCATTTCAAAACTATTTGGATTTCCTATTTTGAAATCCTATTTGAAATTCTATTTCAAATTCTACTTTGAAAATCCTATTTCCAAAGTTTATTTCAAATTCTATTTTGAAATCTCATATTCAAATTTCTACTTAAATTTCTATATTCAATTCCATGTTCAAATTCAATACTCGAATTTCTATTTCAAATTTCTTTATTTGAATTCCTTTGAATTCCAACTTTATTTTAATTCCTTGAATAAAAATTCTATTTTCCATTCTAATCTCGTCTATTCAAATTCTATTTGAACTTCTATTTGAATTTCTAACATTCAAACCCCTTTTCTTTTCTATTTAAAATTCAAATAGTTAAACCCTTTTTCTAACTCTAATACCCAAATCCCATTTGATTTCTATTATTCAAATTCTACTATTTTAAATGTTCTTTTAAATTTCCTTTATTCAAACTCTATTTGAATCTCTATACCAAAATTCAATTTTGAAATTTCTTTATTCAAATTCTATATTCAAATGTTATACTCAAATTTTAATTGAATTATATATTTAAAAATTCCATTCCAAATCCTATTTGAAATTTCTTTTGTATTTCAAATATTTCAACTCCTTTCTAATATTTAAATTCTATTTAAAAAAAATCTATTTCAAGTTCTATTTTGAAATTTCATTTCAAAATCCTATTTCACACTTGTATTTCTATTTCTGAATTATCAAATGATAATTCTTTTCACTTCATTTATAACTTCGTTATAAAAGAACTATTTCTTAAACTTCGTTTAAAAAGAAACTTGTTTTATTTTTTCAAAAACAAGTTTATATTTTATTTCCATTTAAAAATTCAAATTCTATTTAAAAATAGAATTTTCCCTTTTTATATCTCAAATATCCTTCCACGATATTTTTAAATATCATTACTTAAGCCCAGTGATATTTAAACACACAAAGCAACAAATTATTTATTTTTCTAACACATCATATATAACAATATATATGCAAACAAATAAACAAACAGATAATATATTTTTGAGGAATCCAGTTGGATTCCTCCAACCTGTTTTCCTGCATCCACAGATGTTAGCACATAAATAATACCCATTCTGCTTCGTGGCAGAATATCGCGGTATAGAAGGTCATCCACTAATCATAGCGTGGGGCGTATAGGGTAATCATCCGCTATGAAACTGCGGGCATCCGCTAATGAGACTGCGGGAATCCAACCAATCAATCAACCCAATATATATATATATATATATATATATAGCCTAAATAACTAATATATATAAAGCAAGCAGAAAGTATTCACACAAGCAACAAAACAATTATTTTTAATGGAATAAAAATAATTCTAAAGGTGAGTGAGATTTACTCACATTGGTTTTTCTTTTGCTGAATCTCCAATTTACTCCTTACCATCTCAGCTACCCATTTACTTGTATCGTCTCAAATGGTACCTAACATCACGATTTATTTATTTTCATTAATCGATTAAGTTGTTATTAATTTAAATAATTATTAAAATAATTAAATAAATTATCCCATGTATAATTAAATTAAAGAAAAATGTATACCTCGATGTTACTACCTATATCGAATTATATCTTCAAACATCATCGACCTAATCGCCACTAAAATCCTTGTCCAAGACATTTCGACATCACCAAGCTACTAGTACCAACGTACTGCAGAACCCATCGCGACTTCACCATTCAACCTCAGCGCCATCGTCCACTGGTTTGACTTCACAGCGTCGGCCTTCTCACCCTTCAAGTTCGAAGACTGTCATCCCAAAATAAAACCGATCTCCTCACAGTAGAACACGACATCCAACCCTCGAAGTCCACAAGTTCCGACTCCATCAACTACTCAGCATCATCCCCCAAAAGCCACCGCAGTTGACCAGAACCACCCTACCGAACACCCAATCTCCATCGCACCCTCTTTTGAAAGTCGCGACCTTGAGTTTGAACCCCGACATCACTGACCTCGCCTCCGAACTCGAGCAGACATCCCCTTTTGAATCCCGAAATCACAGCCCTAGTTCGTTCCCTCAGTCGACGTCCAGGTGATCGCGCCTGACTCTGGTGATTCAAACGTGATCGTTTGCGGATGTAAGGGAGGATGGAGCTTCCGATTTTGAAGGAAAATTTGATTTCGATTTAGAAATGGTTTGGGAAAGAACTCGAAAGAAATGAAAAGAAGGAACCGTGATTTTTGCTTTCCAGAGAAGAATGAGGAGGTAACTGCGGTTTTTATAAGGGCGGAGGGAGACAGTAGTATACTGCCATTAAAATGATGTTTCTTTTGATTTGAAAGTGGAAGACCATTTTTCCTGCTCGAGGAAGCAATTTAGGTCTGCGCCATAAATGGTTAGGTCGGCTTGAAAGTGAAATTGAATTGATTTTTTTTTTTTTTTTTTTGATTTTTTTTTTATTATTTTAATTAAATTGTCTGGCGGTCTTTTAATTTAAAACCCCGGACCGCTATTTTAACGTGACAACCGACATCTCCAATATTACAACGTTATTTTGAACTCTGTGATTTGATATTGAAATTTAAATTCGAATGTAAATATAAACGGCCATATTAAATTGATAATTCAATATAAAATATCATTTATATTATCAACTAAATATTTAAAACAATATTAAATATTTAAAATAAATTATTCAAAAATCTGGGTCGTTACATTCTTCCCCCCTTAAAATAATTTCGTCCTCGAAATTGCTAAGGTAGGAAAAATGGTACAAATCTATTACTTTTCAACATCTCACTTATGTTGAAACTCAACATCTCATATTCCAACAAATTTAGTTCTACCAAAACATTTGGTTTCTCATTCACATGCATTCAAATTGATTCCAAATCAATTCATTCTCTTGATTTATTTAACTTGGTTTAAGTTAAATTTTAATTCCAGAATTCAAATTTCCGGGTTTTTATTTCAAATCCCTTGAAATACATAAATGTATACTTATATTTATTTTCATCTCAATTCAAAACATTTGAATTTTCAATCTACTTGTTTCTTTCAAAACAAATTTCCATCAAAACTTTCTAAGGTAGCAATTCATCACTTAGAAACTCGGAAATGAACACTGATGATGTTGCAATCATCATCAGAATTATTTCCCAGCCACTGAAGTGAGTTCAGTGCTTTAAAAATTTTAAAACCCAATCTAAAATGATTTTAAACCAAAAATCCTTCCAAACAAAGCTATATTATTTTAATATACTTTGAAAAATATTTTTCAACTTCCCAGGATTTTGAATTCTTAATTCTGGTTTGAATTTAATTCTAATTCATCTCATTTGTATATTTAATTCCTATACAAATTCTATTTGGTTATAATTACTCATTCCAATTTTATAATCTCATTGGATTATAATCCTAATAATCAACACATACATATAATATAATAATTTCAGAAAATTATTCTTTCTATATCAAAATAGAAATTTTTGGGTAAAATTATTTCATTTACCCACTTGAAACCAATATCATGTTCAATCTTCTGTTCAAGCGTTTAGAAATTCCTATCGACTTCGTGGCGTCCCACGATTCGACCAGAATTCATAAACCACTCAACAGATTAGTCAACACAATATAAAACAACTTTTATATCAACTTACAAATACGCTCTCTCATATATACGCTCAACTCATTCTAGGATGCTACTGACCCTATCTCTAATGAGCACATGCCACACAAGCCTAGGTGTTCACTCAACCTAAGCTCTGATACCAACTGAAACGACCCGCAAATCCGTGCTATCTGAGTTGACTAAATACAACACACGTCCAACCCAAATAACACAGAAATACGATTCATTAATAGAAAGAAGTTAGAGGATGAGAAATAGAAAGAAAGAAATATTAGAATAGGAGAAAAACGAAGATCACAACTCACAGCGGAACGAATAAAATATATTATATAACACAAGCTTTGAAATACAATCTGTTTTTGTACATGTATACATACCATCATCAGAGTACACATAACATTAGATCCAGCGGAAGTAACTCTAGATAACTAACGTTGAAGCCTCCTGCTTCAAGCTCCTCCAAGTGTATCTGTAAAAGCCTGAAACACTTGACTGCCCGTACAAATTTGGGCACCCAAGAGTTTAGGGAAAACAAAACAAAATAAACTCTGGGTCAGTCATGGGACTGGTGTGAGTAAACTCCAACCACTTGTTTAACTTTCAAAACTCTTTTCGAAAGAAAAGATAATAGTAAGACCGGCCCACACGTAAACATGGACGGTTTTTACCTTACTATAACCCAAAACACTTTGATATCAAATCCAGTGATATTACAATAATGTCTACATCAAGTAATTAACCAAATAGCAGAACGCTTGCATCTCACGCTCTACATATATAGTATAAAATCAAAAACCGCAGGGCGCTTATTGGAGATTGGATTCCAACTATGACAAGGTATGGGACCACCTTCCGATGATGTATCTCTAGAGGCGAATACACCTGGGTTCAACAAGAACGTCTTGCAACCCGGCCCACACATGACCGACCACTCATTTCGCTTGAGTGTATCGAATGTATATCACCAACGGTTGGACTCAAACCACCGTTTCCCGAATGGGCAGAATCGATAGATTTAGAAACAAAAGGAATTTCTCTAGATAGGTGATTATACACCCTAATGGGTGCGACCCACATAGCCATGCTGCCTGCCCGATTTTTGTCCTTTCCCGGTTGTTGAGGCCTGAGGCTACGCATACTTACCATTCCTTGATAACACAATCACTTTGAATGCCACATTGTCAGATCCGTTAATCACTAGTTGAGTTTGCACAAATATTCTGGATATTATGCTAAGGGATAAATCCGTTGCAACCATATATATTCATACAGACCAACCCATTTGATCATTGGAAATACTTTGTCAGACATTCGTCCATTTACGTTCGTTCTGGGATTGAACGAAACCGAAGGCACTATTTCTATTAATAGAAAAGCCCTTGCACTTTACTCCGTCTTCAATATATTCAGCATACTTGGTTCGCAACGCTTATGCCGATACGGAGTGGTTCTTCGGATAGTAATCCAACCGGTCTCTCCATATTGACAACGATGGTCAAAACTTCGATAGTCTGTGATTTAACTATCGAATAAAAACAAGTGTTCAATCAACATATCAAACAAATCACTGGGCCCTTTAATTAATATTTCATTAATTAAATCTCTTCTATATTCTCTTATCAATATTTGTTAACCAAATATTTCAATAATCATCTCCGCCTCTTATGTCATTTGGAAAATGTTTCCAAACATTAACTTCTTTTATTTTCTATATATTAGAAAAATCTCTATTTGCCATTGGAAACAATTCCAACCACTTATCTCTATCCCTTTTTGTTTACAACATTCGGGTTTTATATTCACTTTACTATCGAATTCAATACGTCGATATAATGATTTCAAATTATCAAAATATCTTAAAAATATTCTAACTCCTTAAATTTCCGGAAAATTTCGCCATAACCTCCCCTGTATCGGGAGCATCGGGAAATTTCAAATAGCTTCCCGGTATCTTCCAATCTCAAAAAGAAAAAGAAAAAGCCAAGCGGCTTGCCGATACGGCGCATAAAACCCATATATGAATTTAAACATGTACCTTTTTGTCGAGCACATAAATTTAAATCTTCATATGCTTCATAACAAACCTGCTTACACATGTTCACCTGTTTTCAATTCAATTCAACTCAATCCATTCGTTTGAATTCAAGTTTGAATCGTTTGAATTCGGTTTCGCTTAATTATTCTTTAATTAGCCCTTTTTTTTGTCTATTTCACTTCTTTGTTGAACATAACATGCTCAAACAAAATATTTAACTCGTTCATAACCAAATTGAATTTCAATTTCAATTCTAGTTCTCTTTTCTATTTCAAATATAAATTCTCAAATCGAATTCACTTATTTAAAGCTCAATATTCATTCGAAATCTCATTAACTAATTTCTATTCGAATTAGTTAACTCTTTTCAATAAATCAAAAATCTGATTTTTATTTCAGAAATCAACTCATTACTCCACTGGAGTTCACATATATTTTATAACTCACATCTGGATTTTTCTAAATAGAAATTTCGATTTTTATTTGCTTAAAATCCTTTAATTTAATTAAACAAACCGTTATGGTTTTATAATGGTTCTGGCGCTGTTTTTCTGAAGATTTGATTTTGACATAACTCAAAATCTATACGACGAAATTCATATTTTTCTCTTCCATTAGAAAACTATTATCAAACCGGTCCTGACGTTTCTTGTTTCAAAGAATTCCGACTTCAATTGAGTCCTGTATATTCGATTGAAGTTCGAATCGCTATTTTACGAACTGCAGCGCGGCGGCGAGTTCGTTTTAATTATATTTATATATATAAAACCCTTTAAACTTCTTTAAAATGAATTCAACTCTGTTTAGCTCTATTTGAATTCTTGATTCAAATTCCAATCTCACTTTTGAATTCTACATTTCAAATTCAAATCCCTTTTCTATTTGATATTCAAATTCAATACTTAAATTCCTATTTGAATTCCCTATATTCAAATTCAATACTTGAATTCCTTTGAATTCTTTTATTCAAACTTTATATTTAAATTCCCTTGGAACTTCTATATTTCCATTTCTATATTTGAATTCTATTGAAGTTCAAATATTCAAACTCCTTTTTAAATTCTATATTCGAAATTCCATAGTTTAAAACCCCTTTGAATTTCATATTCAAATCCCATAGATTAAAACCTATTTGAATTCAATTTGAATTTCTTATATTCAAATTTCATTTCCGACTCCATTTGAATTTCTAATATTCAAATTCATTTTCAACACCATTTGAATTTCTAATATTCAAATTCATTTTCAACACCATTTGAATTTCTAATATTTAAATTCATTGGAATTCCCTTGAATTCAAATTCCATTTCAAAACTATTTGGATTTCCTATTTTGAAATCCTATTTGAAATTCTATTTCAAATTCTACTTTGAAAATCCTATTTCCAAAGTTTATTTCAAATTCTATTTTGAAATCTCATATTCAAATTTCTACTTAAATTTCTATATTCAATTCCATGTTCAAATTCAATACTCGAATTTCTATTTCAAATTTCTTTATTTGAATTCCTTTGAATTCCAACTTTATTTTAATTCCTTGAATAAAAATTCTATTTTCCATTCTAATCTCGTCTATTCAAATTCTATTTGAACTTCTATTTGAATTTCTAACATTCAAACCCCTTTTCTTTTCTATTTAAAATTCAAATAGTTAAACCCTTTTTCTAACTCTAATACCCAAATCCCATTTGATTTCTATTATTCAAATTCTACTATTTTAAATGTTCTTTTAAATTTCCTTTATTCAAACTCTATTTGAATCTCTATACCAAAATTCAATTTTGAAATTTCTTTATTCAAATTCTATATTCAAATGTTATACTCAAATTTTAATTGAATTATATATTTAAAAATTCCATTCCAAATCCTATTTGAAATTTCTTTTGTATTTCAAATATTTCAACTCCTTTCTAATATTTAAATTCTATTTAAAAAAAATCTATTTCAAGTTCTATTTTGAAATTTCATTTCAAAATCCTATTTCACACTTGTATTTCTATTTCTGAATTATCAAATGATAATTCTTTTCACTTCATTTATAACTTCGTTATAAAAGAACTATTTCTTAAACTTCGTTTAAAAAGAAACTTGTTTTATTTTTTCAAAAACAAGTTTATATTTTATTTCCATTTAAAAATTCAAATTCTATTTAAAAATAGAATTTTCCCTTTTTATATCTCAAATATCCTTCCACGATATTTTTAAATATCATTACTTAAGCCCAGTGATATTTAAACACACAAAGCAACAAATTATTTATTTTTCTAACACATCATATATAACAATATATATGCAAACAAATAAACAAACAGATAATATATTTTTGAGGAATCCAGTTGGATTCCTCCAACCTGTTTTCCTGCATCCACAGATGTTAGCACATAAATAATACCCATTCTGCTTCGTGGCAGAATATCGCGGTATAGAAGGTCATCCACTAATCATAGCGTGGGGCGTATAGGGTAATCATCCGCTATGAAACTGCGGGCATCCGCTAATGAGACTGCGGGAATCCAACCAATCAATCAACCCAATATATATATATATATATAGCCTAAATAACTAATATATATAAAGCAAGCAGAAAGTATTCACACAAGCAACAAAACAATTATTTTTAATGGAATAAAAATAATTCTAAAGGTGAGTGAGATTTACTCACATTGGTTTTTCTTTTGCTGAATCTCCAATTTACTCCTTACCATCTCAGCTACCCATTTACTTGTATCGTCTCAAATGGTACCTAACATCACGATTTATTTATTTTCATTAATCGATTAAGTTGTTATTAATTTAAATAATTATTAAAATAATTAAATAAATTATCCCATGTATAATTAAATTAAAGAAAAATGTATACCTTGATGTTACTACCTATATCGAATTATATCTTCAAACATCATCGACCTAATCGCCACTAAAATCCTTGTCCAAGACATTTCGACATCACCAAGCTACTAGTACCAACGTACTGCAGAACCCATCGCGACTTCACCATTCAACCTCAGCGCCATCGTCCACTGGTTTGACTTCACAGCGTCGGCCTTCTCACCCTTCAAGTTCGAAGACTGTCATCCCAAAATAAAACCGATCTCCTCACAGTAGAACACGACATCCAACCCTCGAAGTCCACAAGTTCCGACTCCATCAACTACTCAGCATCATCCCCCAAAAGCCACCGCAGTTGACCAGAACCACCCTACCGAACACCCAATCTCCATCGCACCCTCTTCTGAAAGTCGCGATCTTGAGTTTGAACCCCGACATCACTGACCTCGCCTCCGAACTCGAGCAGACATCCCCTTTTGAATCCCGAAATCACAGCCCTAGTTCGTTCCCTCAGTCGACGTCCAGGTGATCGCGCCTGACTCTGGTGATTCAAACGTGATCGTTTGCGGATGTAAGGGAGGATGGAGCTTCCGATTTTGAAGGAAAATTTGATTTCGATTTAGAAATGATTTGGGAAAGAACTCGAAAGAAATGAAAAGAAGGAACCGTGATTTTTGCTTTCCAGAGAAGAATGAGGAGGTAACTGCGGTTTTTATAAAGGCGGAGGGAGACAGTAGTATACTGCCATTAAAATGATGTTTCTTTTGATTTGAAAGTGGAAGACCATTTTTCCTGCTCGAGGAAGCAATTTAGGTCTGCGCCATAAATGGTTAGGTCGGCTTGAAAGTGAAATTGAATTGATTTTTTTTTTTTTTTGATTTTTTTTATTATTATTTTAATTAAATTGTCTGGCGGTCTTTTAATTTAAAACCCCGGACCGCTATTTTAACGTGACAACCGACATCTCCAATATTACAACGTTATTTTGAACTCTGTGATTTGATATTGAAATTTAAATTCGAATGTAAATATAAACGGCCATATTAAATTGATAATTCAATATAAAATATCATTTATATTATCAACTAAATATTTAAAACAATATTAAATATTTAAAATAAATTATTCAAAAATCTGGGTCGTTACAGACATAGTGGTATGGGTCATTAATGCCGCCTATGATTGATATTTATGATTGAAATTGTTTTGACACTATACACCTATAATAGTATCAAATAATGTGTTTTAAACGTATCAAGCATGCTTTGGCTGTTATAAGGTAAAAACCCTATCCTCCGGCTTGCGTTGCATTGTGTGATGGGACCTGGGTCTTATAACAGCTTCATTTTTCTTTATTTAGCATTGCGCTGTTTGTTTTATGCACTGGTATTCTTGGGAGGAAACCCGTTCCGTGTTATACGGCGTGGTCCCTTGATTTACCTAACTTTAAAAATAAAGATTAATAACTGTTTTAGTTCTCACACCAATCACATGACTAACCTGGAGTTTATTGTTTTAACCTAAACTCTGGGTGCCCCTATTTTCCACACGGGCAGCTAGTAGTTTTGGTTTTGCAGATTATATTCACAGGATCCTGATTAACAGCTGGAACGATGCTCGGAAAGCTCTGTATCCGTGTATCACTTCTAGTTGTGTTTTGTATATTTTTTCGCTGCTATGTAATTTATTGTAATCTCTGATATTTGTTGAATGTAATTTATTCATTTATACTCTGTATATTCTTGTATCTGATGGAATTGTTGTAATAACAACAAAATTTTCTTCCGTCTGCGTTCTTTTGTGTGTTGTTCTCAAAGTATCCGCTCTTTCCTTCACGGGGAAGTTACGGGTCCTTACATAACTATACTTCGATCCGTAAGTATTCTACAAAATGTAAACTATATAAGTTAGATAATTAATCTAATTTCAATGTAAAACAATCTGCATTTTTTATTATGACAACGAGGTAAATTCATTGGCATCTTTGGTGAAATAGAACATTATATGGTCAATAATAATTTGAAACTATCAATATATACACATACATATATATATATATATACACACACACACATGTGCAGGGTTCAAAAATTTTTAATCTCGAAAGTGGATTCATTCAAACAAATAGGAAAATAGCTCTTGATGCACCTTTACATCCGATCTCAATAATTGGTGGGCAATTAGTGGGACTAGATCTCATAATAATGAGGATGTTTATATTTTTTATGTGCTGTTCCATCTTTTTAATCAATTATTTCTTCTCTTTTTACGGAAATTGGATACTTAGGTGGCAACAAATATTAGCACTAGAAATCTTCAATAGCACCATTATACTACATGTGATGTATGTTCATATTACCCTATGCAAATTCCTTTCTTATGACTTCTCGTGCCATTTATTTACTTTACATAATTAAAATATACGTTGTTACTATCCACCAATATCTAAACTATTTATAAGATAGTTAAAGAGAAAATTTTACTAATTCAAGGAAATGCTATAAACACTTGATTCATCTGAATGTACTAAACTATATGAAGAAATATTCATATTCTTTATAAAATCAAACAACATGAATACTAAGACAAAAACAATAGTTTTAGTCCACATGAAGAGTCTATCTAAAAAACTAACTGATGGTAGATTGCACTAAAGCTAATGATATATGTAAGCCCTATATTTTGTTTGAAAAAAAATGTTGTTTGTATTGTTTTTTCTGTTATGATTCGACATATGCAATTTGTTTAGTTTTGTCGTTACCTAAATTAAATTAGATAATAATTTATTTTCGTTTTTATAAGTGTTTTATATTGGGACAATATGCATTATATATTAAGTTTTTGTTGAAATACCATTGTATGCACTACTATATTTTTTTGTGGATACAACACTTCAAAATTAAATATGAACTTAGTTTTAGTTAAAATAATTTTTCATAAGATAATTTAAATTTTATTGGGATATGATTTGAAAATGTTACAACCCGGAAAATCTGAGCCAGTTTAAAATTTTTATTTTGGCAATTTTAGCGAATTCTGAATATTTAAAATGAATTATTTTAAATAATAACGACGAGAAATTTATTTTGAATAGAAATCGAACGTATATATTTATATACGTCGTCGTTAGAATATAAATAATTATTTATAATTATAAAAGGAATTGAAAATGGCGCGGTAGTTCGAAAATTCGATTTCAAATTTCAATTGAATGTCCCGGGTGCAAAATAAACCGGATTTTAGTGAAACCAAAAATGGTTGAATCTATTTGATAATATCTTTCCAACGAATCCGAAAAATCAAAATTTCATAGCGGGGATAAAAAGGTATGTCCGGTTGGAGTTTCAGAATAGTCGCTATGGAATTTCGGCCCTTGAAAATAGCCATTTTGCAAACGACCTCGGATTTCGACGAAACCACTTTTGTTGGATCCGTGATGTCAAGTTATTGCTAGATTTCAAATTTCGTAATTTTTCGAATCAATATGTGAGCGTGGCAAAGGAAAACGCGTTTGACCAGTTTCAATTGATTTTAATCGACTGGAAAATGGTCATTTTTTAAACGGTCTCAGAATTCGACGAAATTAGTTTTGTTAGGACCGTATCGTCAATATGAGGCTAGAAATTTTTTTTTGGGAATTTTTAGGATTAGTATGTGACCCCGGTAAATTGAAATGTGCGTTCAAATTCAATATATAAAGATTTATAATTTGATTTAAATTACAACTGATCGAAATGATCAAATTGGCTTGCGAAACATATCCCAGTGTGTTCAGAATAGGGGTAATTATCTAGGGGCGACTGTCGTTGGGTCTCGTTTAGAGTCTGAATTAAAAAGTCAACTTTTTGAATTTAAAAATAAATAAAATATTAATATAAATTATATAATACCCCTTCTGTTTTCCTTTAACCCCATCCTTTTTATTTCTCGTTCAAGAAAAAAAAACCCGATCCACTTTGCTTCAAATCGATGTCGGCCCTCTTCCACGTCGTCGCCCCCTTCCAGGGCCACCGCCGGTCGTCGCCCCCCACCTCCGGCGCATCCCCTTCCCCCTTCTCCCCCTCTCTCCTCCCTCTCAGGTGTGAGTTCGAACCCCAAGACCCCCCAAACCCGAAGACAGCAGAGCCACCGCGCCCCCAAGAGGCTGCCGCCGACCCCCCCTGAACCCCCTCCACCGCGCGAACTTCAACAGCGCCCCTTTCCCCCTAAACCCTAGCCACCACCGATCCCGCTCCTCCCTCCGCTCCATAGCCGCAGCTCCGACCATCCACCGCCCCTCTTCTGTCTTTTCTCCCTCTCCGTTGAACGAATGTGAGTTCTTTTTCTCTTTATTTATATTTATTTATATAAAAACTGATTTTAATTATATATATAAATTCCGATTTTCGTTTGTATGAGTTATGATTTTTAATAGAAAAGATTTTTGATTAAAAATATAATCTTTGTATGGACAACGATATTAAAAATATGATCTTTGTTTTGGTGAAGATATGATCTTTTTTGTTTATAGGAAAAGAAGGGATTTTTATTTAGCTAAAAATGTGATTCTTAAAATCATAAGGATATGATTTTTAAGAAGGTAAAAATAAGATTTTTAATTGCATGAAGATTAGGTTTTTAATGAAGTAAAGACTTGGTTTTTAACGAAGTAAAAATATAATTTTTATATAATGAAAAAGTTAAAAAAGCGATTTTTATATTATATAGATAATAAAAATTTGATCTTTATATTTGAAAAGGCGAAGTCTTTATGTAGAGAATAGCGTGAATAAAAATATAATTTTTATATATTGAATAGCAAAGTAAAAATTAGATTTTTATATATTGAATAGCAAAGTAAAAATTCGATTTTTATATATTGAATAGCAAAGTAAAAAATTCGATTTTTATATAGAGAGGAGCGTTATAAAAATATAATCTTTATTATATGAACTTCTCACTTTAAATCTTGTTTTTCTAGTTAAATATATACTAGGATGCAGATGGTGCTTAGCAGCACCCGTCATCCACAGACCATGGATGGCTTGTATGTTTGATTGTTTGATGTGTTTTGAAAATTGATTGTGTGATGTGAAGTGAAATAAAATATTTATATAGATAAAAATATTTGATCATTAAAAATATTATTTTTAACGTGTGTGTGTATGAATAAAAATATGTGTTTGTTGATTTGAAACCCCACACGGGTATTGGGATGATATTTGGCACACACTAATCCCAATTATTTAATTGTATGTCGATCAATTGGTCGACAGGCTGTGTGAGCGTTAATTATCTATATTTAATGCTTATGTAGTTGTGTGGTGCACTCTGGATGATGGTTGATTCTGTATCGTTGCTATTATATACATGTGTTGTGTAAAATCCATATAATTAACATTATATGGTAATTGATTCGGCCTCATTCCAATTGGGAAATAATGAATATTATAAGAGAAGATTCATGTGTTGAACAGAATAAATAGTCATGTGTTGACGATGTTTTGGTGTTGAGAATTCATGTGTTGAAAGTGTATTCATGTGTTGAACAAAATATTTATACAATAAAATTTACCTTTTTATTGTAAGTAAGAAGAAATATATATTCATGTGTTCAATAACATATTTATACAATAAAATTTACCTTTTTATTGTAAGTAAGAAGAAATATATATTCATGTGTTGAATAGAATAAATATTCATTTGTAGAATAGAATAACGATTTTATTGAAATATATAAAGCCGTGTTGATTAGAGATGCGCCATTTTGACATGAACGATATTTATATCGATTTTATTCATTTTTTAATGAGTATCGAAGAGTGATTTCAAAATCGAATATATAGAAATGAATTCGAATTGAATAGAAAGTGAATTTGAATTCGAATTGAATAAAAGTGAATTTGAATTCGAATTGAATTAAAATGAATTGAATAGAATTGAATTAAAATGAATTGAATAGAATTGAATTAAAATGAATTCAAATTAGAATTGAATTAAAATGAATTCGAATTGAAATTGAATTAAAGTGAATTCAAATTGAAATGAATTCAAATTGAATGGAAATGAATGTAAAACGAATTTATAATGGAAAATTCACCTTTGATTTGAAATTGAATATGAAGTTGAAACTGTTTTGAAAACGAATTTAAACCGATTTATAAAATTCGTTTTAAATACAAATCGATGAAATATATATTATATATATTATATATATAATATAATGGCCTGAATAGAACGCGCCGCGCTGCGGCAGTTCGCGAATTTCGACCATTGACTTCGAATTGACGTTGCGGGAGATCAGACCGTCGGATTCTCCTAAAACCGGAACCGTTGGGTTCGTATCGAAAAGAGCTTTCCAATGAATATTAGAAATTTGAAATCTAACGGTTGGATTTGGAGATACGTCCAAACCAAATTTGGAAAAGGTCGATGTAAGTGCAGTTCGATGGCCGTTGATGGAAATCGAATGTACGGGCCTTGAGAAAATTATTAAAAATATCAATAATTTGTGTAAAATCATAATACGTGAATAGGAAAGAACTGGGATGAAAAATTCCACATTTGAAAAGATAAAAATAGATTTTTATCGAAATGAACTAGTTTCGAACTAGAATTAAAATCAATTTATTTTTGAAATAAATAAATTGAATTTGAAAGTGGTTTTAAAAATAATCAAAATTCCCAATACATGAATTGGACTGGATTTGAATCGAAATTATCTTCGGAATGTTTCGATGTTGGATTTCGTGATTATACAGATATTGTTATGGGAATTTGAAAGATATATTTTATATCGTTATTTCCAATACGATATTTGTTGGTTTCAGAATTTGACATTGAATATAAGTCGATATATTTTCTATTCAGAGCCTTGTATTTAATATCAAACGTGATTTGGGTTTGTCGTGAGTGGTGTCTTCATTAACACCTGTTCTTTAACCCGATTAACAATAGAGTGTGATTTTGGGTTTATCGTGAATCGTGTTTTAAATGACATCGGTTCTCTAACCCAGTTAAAGATTGGATATTGATTTTTGAAAAGATTAAAACTAAGTGGAGTTTTAATGAATCTTTAATTAGATTGAAATGTGAATTGTTAGTTTAAATTATCAAATCTGAAAAGTGATCGAGATTGGAGTACCACCAGTTCTGCTCCAAAGCGATAGTTAAATCTTTAATTAGATTTGAACGTGAAATGGTAATTAATTTTACCATTAACATCATGGTGATAGTTATGGAGTATTACCAGTTTTGCTCCATGGGATAAATAGGTTGGGATTGGAAAATAAAATAAATAATTACTTCGGTGTGGTTCGCTAATCCCGACTAGTTTGGAAAACCATAATACGGTTTGAAATGATATCCAAAGGAAGATTAAAGAATAAATTTAGAATAATTTATCTTTGATAAAATTAATGGGAACCTTTCCCTAAGAATGTGATTTTGTGAATAAAAGAATATTCTGAATTGGAATGAGGCGTTTGTTGTGTTTGTGTAACATTTGATTATTATATACGTGGGTTATTCAGAAAGGCCGGGTTTATACCCATTCTGACTAACCGATTCGGCGATAAGTCGAAGATAAGACGGTGGTTGAAGACCGGAAGTCTTCACATCGTTTGGGTGATTACTGATGATCTTGATTGGGCTGTACACCCAAGATGAGAGAAACAGTTGGTGGTCGTCCAGACGTACTTGGAGATCGATGGATATGCGAGGAAAGTGCCTCCGGTTTCGTTCAGACCCAGAATGAACTTGTAAATGGATTGTGTATCTGACATTGGATTTTATTCTGTGTTGATTGATCTCTATTAAATATACATCTGTTTGGCGGCGGAGAATTTATTCTCTTGCTTAACGCCCTTCTCTGAGACGTACGAGCTCAGAGGTTGTATATCGATGGACATCAGTCGCATGGAGTGAATTGCCAGTGTGGCACGCGTAAGTGGCAATTGATCAAGGCTTCTGTTGAAAAGCAAAGTCTTCTGGTTGATGATCAAAGCACGGCCTGTGTGGCGTAGCTTTGTGTATAGCGTGAATTCGCGAGCCACACACCTCGGTATGAGTCAAAAACGGGATAAGGACCCAAGGAGTGCACGACATTTCTTTCTAGCTATGGGCGGTGTCAGTGCTTAAAATGGATGACATTTGCACACTTTTCACCTGTGTGGTTGTTGGATACAAGGCGCCTCGGTTATAGGTCCTATGGGACCGGGAAACGTGTGTTCAGGAATAACTAATCCTCAAAAGTAAGAGAGGACCGGCCTTGGAGGTTCCAAAGGAACATAGTGGGGTCCTGGGACATTTGCTAGAGTGTCTCGAATCGGAGAAGAGCTTGCCCCTGGCCTCGACTCATGACAGAAATCCAATTTCCAATACGTGATGTTGCGGTTTTATTTGTAGAACCTAGTATGGCGACATAGTGGTATGGGTCATTCATGCCGCCTATGATTGATATTTATGATTGAAATGGTTTTGATACTATACACTTATAGTAATATCAAATAATGTGTTTTTGAGTATCAAGCATGCTTTGGCTATTATAAGGTAAAAACCCTATCCTCCGGCTTGCGTTGCATTGTGTGATGGGACCTGGGTCTTATAATAGCTTCATTTTTCTTTATTTAGCATTGCGCTGTTTGTTTTATGTACTGGTATTCTTGGGAGGAAACTCGTTCCGTGTTATATGGCGTGGTCCCTTGATTTACCGAACTTTAAAATAAAGATTAATAACTGTTTTAGTTCTCACACCAGTCACATGACTGAACTGGAGTTTATTGTTTTAACCTAAACTCTGGGTGCCCTTATTTTCCACACGGGCAGCTAGTAGTTTTGGTTTTGCAGATTTATATTCACAGGATCCTGATTTACAGCTGGAACAATGCTCGGAAAGCTCTGTATCCGTGTATTACTTTCAGTTGTGTTTTATATTGTTTTTCCACTGCTATGTAATTTATAGTAATCTCTGATATTTATCGAATGTATATTTATTCATACTCTGTATATTCTTGTATTCTGATGGAATTATTGTAATTTACAATGAAATGTTCTTCTGTTTGAGTTCTGATTGGTCTTGTCCTCAATTTTATCCATGCTTTCCTTATCGGGGAAGTTCGGGTCGTCTCAGAAAATTAAATAATTTAGTAAACCTATTTCTTATTTGTGCCATGTTGGTTTGGAAATCGTTACTAAATTTATATTTTGATGAAATTTTATTTATGGAAGGAAATATAATATTGCAAAGTTTGTTTAATTTTGTAAAGTGCAGAAATTAGTGGAAATTGAAAATTTAATTTAGCTCGTTATAGGTTTGTGAAATAATTTATTTGGTAAGAAGAAAAATGGGTAAGATTACCCGCACCATTGTCCAAACTGGTTTAGGTAGTAGAACATGAAGCAAGTGTTCACAGGTTTGATTCTTGCTCATAAGGACTACTAAACCATTTGGCATGTAATACGTTATATTAACTAAACTTTTATATAAAGTGCCCAGTTTCCAAAAAATAAATATTTACCACAGAGTAACATACAAATATATTATATGTTTGAGTACTCCCAAAGATTCATACACAATTAAGTTTACAAAAACATTAGGAAAGACGGGAATAATTAATAAATTATATTCGAAAATAAACTTTAATACAATTATTTATGTAGTACAAGGAAAAATCTCTTATTGTTCATTAGAAAACCCAATCATCAAAGGTAAAAAAAATTAGCAACAAAATAAGACCTCGATGAACGTCCTTTTATAATAAAAATTTTGTTTTACAATGTGTATCAATGGATTAATAAACAAATTATTTTACAAGGATAAGGAGATAAAATTATGTCCATAAGGACAAGTGTTTGTGTAAAGGGAGGAATTATAGTGGGCCCCTGAATTGCTCCCTTTATGTAATGACCCGGACTTTTTACACTGATCACTGACACGGATACTGATTGATCGTGAGTACAGATACGATTTTAAATCCAGACTTTGAAAATGTTTCAAAGATGTCAAAGGTAAATTTGCATTTTTCTCTTAATGATAGCATATTTTTGATAGCACTTGTTTAAAATTCATTTTTTTGACATATATGATAAATGACACATGTACATAGCATTTTTTTTAAAAAAAAATGCCATTTTCCTTTGCAAAACACTTGGTTCATTTTCAAAAGGTTTTAAACTTACTTTGGCAAAAGCCTTTGCTTTTAAACTAAAAAGTCCTTTTACCTATGACATGTAAATCACTCTTTTTACATTCTCATACAAATGCAAGAAAATATGTGAATTTTTATATGCATCAAAATCAAAAAAAACATGTGTTGTCTAATTCTCTTTCAATTCATGATCTCATCACCATAGATCTTGGTGGAAAATAAAATCTCATGAAAAATCAATTGCATATGCATTGAAAAGAAAACATGAATGGTCAAACTCTCTTTCACTTCATGATCTTATACATGAAAAACACCTACACTATGGGTTGCTAACAAGTAAGGCCTTTAGGAAGATCTATAGGCACATGACAAAATCCTTTTTAGTAAAAGCATTTTCAGTTTTGAAGTCCTCTCCTTTTCTTTTCAATGTAATTTCAGAAAATACCATTCATTGTGCATTTTTCAAAACATTGGAAAAAATTTCAAATAAATATATGCATCAAAAGATGTATAAAATCATATCTATGCATCATCACCTTATCTACACTAGTAGATTTCATATCATAGACCTTGCTAAGTATTTGTCTATGTGTTTTCAGCACATGATATAGATTTGTGTAGTATAATATTTTCATATTTTGCCAACCTTGCAAGGCAAGTAAGTTTTTAAATTAAATTGTTGTTAAATCAATTTATCATGTAAGATTTTGATGTGAAAAACCCTTTGCAAAACTGATTTGAAATGGTACAAAAAGGATATTGCAATTTGTTAAATCCAAGAGAGTGATTTATGAAAGATCATAAGCATTTATGAATGACAATTCATAGGAACAAATAAGAATAGAAGTAGTGGTTGCCTAGAGGATTTGAGGGGGTGAGTTTGGGCTGATGTAAGCCATGTGAGCTCAGGATTTTTGTACTTAGATTTAGTAAGAGAAAAGATATATTTTTGAGTTGTCACTTTTCAAAAATATGGAAAACAGTTTTTAAAGACACATTATTTTATGTTTCTACCACTATAAATAGGCATGAACACACACTATTTTCACACAACACAAACACCTCAGTTTGATCAGTAAAGGTGAAGAGAAAAACTAAGGAGTTCAAGCATTTTATTTAGTGAGTAAACTATCTTAAGTTTTTCTGATTTGTTTCCTGCATTTTCCCTGTTTTGAACTATTCTTTCCATATGCTATGGTGTGCCTTGTTTGGATTGAATACATACTTGGTTGAATCACTCTTTTTCCTAATTAAGGGGTTAGGGGTAGGTGACTTTAGTCTTGTGGAGATGAATTGGCTCGGAACTAATGACATGGTTTGAATAACATATATTCTGGAAATATAAGACAGTAAGTACCTTAGGTGAACAAATCCCATTCTTACCTTTAGTTAAACTTATACCTTAAATATATACTGCACAATGGAAGGTATGTAATAACATATACTTGATCATGATGGGTTACATCATGGATAAATCAAACATTTGTTGTTTGAAATTAAAACACTATTATCTTAACCTGAGCATTTAAGCAGTATATAAATAGGAGGTAAAGACCAGTTCTTAATGCCTTGAAAATCCCTAACTCTCACCATACTTTGTTTTCAAGTTCAAGATCGACAGCAAAGTGGTTTGTTTGAGTCTTTAGTTAGCTTTTAAAATAGCCTAGAAGCAACTGAATCAATTTAAATATACACTATATTTCAAAAGCAGGAAAACACAGTCAGTTCAAATTGCTTTCTGGTTCATTGAATTTTCAAACCTCATAAAAAATCGAATTGAATATATAAATGGAATCAGCATTGCAAATCATGATTTTTAAAAGAAATTTCAAGATTTTTAGTAATGGGAATTAGGAGAATTTTGGAAATGTTCAAAAAGGGAATTTTGGTCAAATTCAGGCGACATTGATGATGGTTGACCTCGGCAACGACGGTGGAGGAGTGTAAGGGAGTAAAGATCATAGGAAAAATACGAATAGATTTTTCTATAACTTGAATTGAGGGATCGAACCAAATTTAGGTTTTTGTCTGTCGATGGGTTCATGAGATTTTGGGCGCGTCATGTGGGGTCCACGTTGGTTCGAGTGGTCTGGGTTTTGGAGGGGAGGAGCTTGAATGGTCGGGAAGTTGATCGAAGGTGGTGGCATGTCGTCAGGAGGTCGGAATCGACTGGGAGAGGTCGGGTTTGGGAAGGCCTAGAACTGTTTATTTCAATATAAATGGTGGAGTGGGGTATTTGGGAAGGGGAAGTGACTGGTCGTGGTGGAGCTGAGGGGTCGATGTGACATGTGGGTGGTGATTCGGCGACCGTAGGGGGTTCAGATCAATGGTGCACGTGCACAGCACAGTGCTTGTGTATGGAAATGGCAGAAGATAAAAAAGGAAGAAGAAGAAGGAGGAGTGGCCATTGAAGTTGTAAGTGAGCGACTGTGTTTTCATGGATGATCAGGTCGAAAACCATGGGTACAGGGGTTTTTGGTAAATGGCTGATCAGGTTTGGCAAAGGAAAGTGGTTGATCGCAGGGGAAAAATGAAGGGAATCGGGCTAATCGTCCATGCGTTCACCATATCTTCAAAGTGGTATTTTTGGAGCCTAAGTTTAAACAAGGATTCTGAATAAAATTTAAATTCAAACTAGTTTAAACATAATCATGGTTTAATTTAAAATAAATAAATATTTAAGAATAAATTTTTTATTTAAAATTAGCAAAAATAGAAAAGAAAGTGAATCAGGATATAAGTATACAGTTTTCGCAAAGATCTGAAATTTTGATACAGAAATTATAATTTAAATTAAATTATAAATCTAATTTAAAAATGAGAGTTAGAAATGATTTTCTAACGAGATATTTTAACTATAAGGTTAACCAAGAAGTCGTTCAAGAATGACAGATCGGATGTGGGTTTTTGACAGACGTCAAAAAGTTTAAAACACGAACTGTAATTATAAACTTTAATTTATAATTTATAATTTGAATTTATTTTCAAATGAAATATTTAAATTCAAAGCAAGGTTGGAAAACCGTATGTCACACATACGTTAGATTTGTCAGTCTAAACTATAGTCTTAACATCCGGATACAAGGAGCAAATCATGGACAATTCTGTATTTTATAAGAACTGTAAACAATATTTTTATCCTGTTTGGATAAAAAAATAAAAGAGAAATTTTATTGATATATGATAAAAGAAGAGAAGAAGTAAATCAAGTAGGAAGGGTAGAAAGTCAAGTAAAAGAGATCAAAGTAAAACTTGACGAAATGACACAAAGTGTAAAAGTTGTAGATCGTCAAATTTATTCATTCATGAATAATCAGATTTAGAAATCATGGTGAGAAATGTTTTCTAAGAAAAATAAAGTAAGTATTTGTAATGACCCGAAAATCTGGGCCAGTTTAAAATTTTTATTTTGGCAATTTTAGCAAATTTTGAATATTTAAAATGGATTATTTTAAATAATATCGGCGTGAAATTTATTTTTGAATATTAATAGAACGTATATATTTATACGCGTCGTCGTTAGAATATAAATAATTATATATAATTATAAATAGGAATTGGAAATGGCACGGTAGTTCGATAATTCGATTTCAAACTTCAATTGAATGTACCGGGTGCAAAACAATCCGGATTTTAGTGAAACCAAAAACGGGAGACGGACCTCAGGGGGGACATGCGTTTTCTTTCTAGCTAGAAGTGGCGTCAGTGGTTTTACACGCCCTGACGAGTTTGACTTATGTGGTTGTTGCTGTTGCGAGGCGCCTCAGTTTGATTGGACGATCTGGGTCCGATGGAGTCATTCGTTGACTCATTTACGCCCCAAAGGGCGGAGAAACGCATTGTTCAGGCATTATAATCCACATCGGTGGACCGGCCCTGACGATCCAAGGTACGGTTGCGGCTGTGCCTGAGGCTCGGGCTAGACAGTCTCGAATCGGTTGAGGACTATCTTTTGCCTCGGTTCATAGATGGAAATCCAATTTCCAAATACGTGACTTTGCGGTTTTATTTGTAAACCTATATATGGCGACATAGTGGTATGGGGCATTCATGCCGCCTATGATTGATACTTATGATTTGAAGTTGTTTTATACACTACACACTTATAATAGTATCAAATGATTTGTTTTAAACGTATCAAGCATTCTTTGGCTATTATAAGGGGAAACCCTATCCCTCGGCTTGCGTTGCATTGTGTGATAGGACCTGGGTCTTATAACAGCTTCATTTTTCTTTATTTAGCATTGCGCTGTTTGTTTTATGCACTGGTATTCTTGGGAGGAAACCCGTTCGTGTTATACGGCGTGGTCCCTTGATTTACCTAACTTTAAAAATAAAGATTAATAACTGTTTTAGTTCTCACACCAGTCACATGACTGACCTGGAGTTTATTATTTTAACCTAAACTCTGGGTGCCCCTATTTTGACACGGGCAGCTAGTAGTTTTGGTTTTGCAGATTTATATTCACAGGATCCTGGTTTACAGCTGGAACGATATCCGGAAAGCTTTGTATCCGTATATCTACTTCTAGTTGTGTATTGTATTATTTTCCGCTGCTATGTATTTAAATGTAATTTAAATATCTGATATTTCTGTGTAATATTCATTTATACTCTGTATATTCTTGTAATCTGGTGCATTGTTGTAATATACAATGAAATGTTCTTTTGTCTGCGTTTTGTTGTGGTTTGTTCTCGAACTATCCGACACTTTCCTTTACGGGGAAGTTACGGGTCTTTACAGTATTCATTTTTAGAAGTGATGGACAAAACGGAGGGAAAAACCCCATGTGACGCACACACTAAATTTGGCCGTTTTGGAAAAGATAATCAAAATAACCAGATAATCTTATACTGTTTAGTTTGACTGGACTTGTATGTACAGATTAGATTATAATCTTGTTAGATTTATAATTTAAAGAGAAAAATGTGCGTTAATCATTTCAAAGAGGCCGAAATAAACATTTAAGTTTGATTTGATTATACGTCGCGCGCCAGAGATTTTGAAATTGAAGACGGCGAGATAGAAGGACTATTTTTAAATAGTGCCTTCGGTTTGTCCAGTCCTAGGATAACTTGAATGGACGAATGTCTGACAGAGTATTTCCAATGGTCACGCCGTTGATGATTACGAATATACCAAGTTGGTGGGGGGAAGGTAACTTCTCTTTAGTTTACACTCAGTGTCTGTTTGAATAATCAATATGTGATCACGGATTTGACGATGTGGCATTCAAAGTGAATGGTGGACAGGTGTTCTAGAAGATAATGTAATTTCAAGCCTCACACCCAGGAAATGACAAAAATCGGCTAGGCATCATGGCTACGTGGGTCGCTCCCATTAGGGTGTAGCATCACCTATCTAGAGAAATTCCTTTTGTTTCTTAATCTATCGATTCTGCCCATTCGGGGATGGTTGCCATACACAACCGTCGGTGATATACACTCGATACACTCAAGAGAAACGAGTGGTCGGTCATGTGAGGGCCAGGTTGCAAGACGTTCTTATTGAACCCAGGTGTATTGGCCTCTAGAGATACATCATCGAAAGGTGGTCCCATACCTTGTCATAGTTGGAAATCCAATTTCCCTAAGCGCCAAGCGGTTTTTATTTGTATACTATATAGAAGAATGTGAGATGTAAGCATTCTTCTAGATTCTAAATTATTTGTGAAAAATTTATAGACACTATGATAATATCTGATTTAAAGTATACAAAGTGTTTTGATCTCATAAGGTAAAAACCCGTTCCGTATTTACGGCGTGGTCTTATGAGATATTTTTATTTGTTTTTAAACTGTTTACTCATACCAGTCCCCTGACTGACCCGGAGTTTATTTTTCTGTGTTTCCCTTAAACTCTTGGGTATTCATAACATTTGTTATGGATAGACAAGTGGATTAGGATTGGATAAAACTTGTGAAGCTGGAAATGAAGACTTTGATGTATGTTGGTCCATCTATCTACTGTATAATTAAGTCTGTCGGTTGATCATCTATGATATGCATAATTACTGATGTACTATGAATGGGTTGTATCACTAGATTCTATATGCTCTGATGTAATATTTCTCGCTGTGAAATGTTATAAAGTATTATCTTTTGTAAAAGTTCTGCTGTGAGATTCTGATGTTTCTGTGATTTATCTTCTATCTATTCTCATTTCTTATTAATGGCACGACTTCCGATGTGTTCGAAAGTTGGGTCGTTACACTTTACACTAAATTTTATCCTTAAGGATAAAAAATTTCCCCCTTATTCTTATGGAACTTTTTTTTGTTCTTTATGTCCTTGAGGGTAAAAAGCCCTTCCTTTTATTACACTTTCCTCTAAATGTGATTTTGTGTAATAAATTATTCAAAATTTTGTATGTAGGATATTGAATTTAATTGGAGAATATACGTGAAGGGTGAAGAGATAGGGTTCTATCCAACAGAACTAATGAGTAAGTTTATCCAAGGTGACAGGAATGTGTATGGAGAAGTAGTATTAAATAGGAATATTAACGGAAGGCACACCACTACAGAGATGGGATATGGTATCCGTCCAACTAATGATAGTGATGAAAATTCAGCAAAAATTACTGGGATTTATGCTTTGAACAAGACGGTGGAGTAATTTTAGCAGGCCCGCTGAGTGATATGTCAATAACAAATCCAAATTATTACAACTTTGAAAGTCTTGGGAACATTCCTCCAAATAATGGTTTTGTAATTGCTTATGGTGGGGCTTGCAAATGATCACTTAAAAATCATCTGTAATAATGGATGTGTTTTATGCGTAATTTTATGAATTATGATTTGTGATGTTACCCGGATGAATACATAACTATAGATTCTTCCCTTAGTACTTTGAATAAACAAATATTTGTATTTTTATTCCATATTATGTCTGAAGTCCTATATTCATTGCACCCTGATTTGGGCAAATAACTTGCAATAATCTTATCAAATTATTCCGTACTCACTTTTTGTCAAATAACATTATTTGCTAACTATTTTTATTCTTAGTTAATGTATAATAGCTAATAAACTACAAGTAAATTAGTGCATTTGTAACAACCTGAAAAATCAGAACCAATATAAATTTTTTATTTTATTTTAGCTATTTTAATGAATTTTGAATATTTAAAATGATTTATTTTAAATAATAAGGACTACAAATTTATTTTAAACAAAGATAGAACGTGTAAATTTATTTTAATTATAAAACGAGCCTGAAATGGCGCGGTAACTTGAAAATTCGATTTTAAAGGGTGTTGTTATTGACACTCCAATTATTGTTGAAGGGGTCATTTTTTAAAAACATTCCACTCTTTAAAAATTTGTTAAGGGGCTACACAAACATATTATTTCACACTATTCAATATTCCTGGATTGCCCCTTCAAATTAAATTTAAAAAAAACTTATTCGACAAGCGAAACCAAATTAAAATAAGCACTTCGTCCCCACTGCACCAAATGCAGCACGTAATCAATTAGGTATGCATATGAAAGTGATATGTCAAAAATTGATAATCATTTCTTTGCATTTCCTTCATAATTATAAAATTCGGCATATTTATGTTGACAAAAAAAAAGTTCGATCATATTCCTTCGAAAATGCTTATCCTTTAGGGTTTAAAAAAAAATCAATAAATGTGATTTGAAAAAAAATTACTATGACCCTTGCAATATTTCTTAAGGTAAAATTACCTTTATTTGTTAAGAGGCTAAATGGGTAATAAGGTAAAATTACCTTTATTTGTTAAGGTGCTACTTTCCTCATTTGTACTCCCCTTAACAATTTTTTTAAAAATAAAAAATTGGCCTCCCCTTAACAATATTTGGAGTGTCAATAACAATGCCCATTTTAAATTTCAATTGAATGTATATGATTCAAAATAAATTGGATTTCAGTAAAACCAGAAATATTAAAATCTGTATAATGATATCTTTCTAACGAATGTAAGAAACTAAGATTTCACTTTATAAATTGTAAGTTATGTCCAGTTTAAAATTTAAAATGGTCGTTGTGGAATTTATATATATTTTAATATAATATATAGCCTTAAAAATAGTCATTTTGCAAACGATCTCCGTTTTCGACGAAACAACTTTTGTTGGATCCGGAATGTCAAATTATTGCTAGGTTCCAATTTTCATAATTTTTGGAATTAATATGTGAGCGTGGAAAAAGAAAACGTGTTTTGAATTTCAGTTGAAATGGATCGACCAGAAAATGATCATTTTTCCAACGGTCTCCAAATTTGACGAAATTAGTTTTGTTAGGACTGTATCATCAAAACATAGCTAGATTTATTTTTCAGTAATTTTTGGAGTTAGTATATGGCTTCGGTAAATTAAAATGTACGTTTAAATTCAATATATATTGATTTTAATTTTAATTTTGACGAAAACTGATCGTAACGGTTGAATTGGCTTACCGAACATATCCCATTGTGTCCGGAATGGGGATATTTGGCTAGAGGCGATAGTCGTTGGGTTTGATTTGGAGTTTGTATGCAAAAACACAAATTTTGAATTAAATAATAATAAAATAAATTATAAAAAACCCCATCTCTTTATCTCAGGAGATAACCGCCGACCCTAATGAATGAATGGCCCAAACCCTCCGATTTTTGTCCTCAAATATCTCCAAACCCAGATCGAATTAAACCCCCAAATCAAAAGCAAAATCCAAGAGCATTTCAAGCTCTCTCCATCCATAGCACTGTGATGATGTCTCGAAGCTTGAGGCGTTCGAAATTGCTGGTCAAAGTCATCAACTTCATGCGTTGTTTCTGGAGCCGATGGGTGGTCGAGTCAACGGTGCTGCTGGGCGGTGGAAGCGGAGGCAAGGCTTTACGGCGTGGTGGGTCTGGATCAGCGAATGGGGGGTCGGAATCAACGGTGGTGGCGACCCTAGGGGCGGTGTCGAGTTCCAGGCAATTGAAAAGGGGGGGTAACGATTTAAACGTTATTAAAAACATTATCAACTTTAATTAATCCAAGAGCATTTCAAGCTCTCTCCATCCATACCACTGTGATGATGTCTCGAAGCTTGAGGCATTCGAAATTGCTGGTCAAAGTCGTCAACTTCATGCGTGGTTTCTGGAGCCGATTGGGGGTCGAGTCAACGGCGTTGCTGGGCGGTGGAAGCAGAGGCGAGGCTCTACGGCGTGGTGGGTCTGGATCGGCGAACGGGGGGTTGGAATTAACGGTGGTGGCAAGCCCTAGGGGTGGTGTCAAGTTCCAGGCAATTGAAAAGGGGAGGTAACATTTTAAACGTTATTAAAAACATTATTAAATTTAATTAATCCAATAATTAGTTTTCATAATAACACATTGTTTGTTAAAACTTCGCGAGGCCATATCTTTTGCATACGAACTCGAAATCATGCGAAACTGGATTCATTGCGATCGTGGAAACGAGAGCTTCAAACAAGACTAATCGGGTCCAATTTAGAGCACGTCGGTATTTCTGGAAAATTCAAATTCAAACTGTTTAGAAATTCAGAAATAAAAATGGCGGAGTGGAAACCGACTGTGAGAACTCCTTCTCACTATAAATACTTTACAGTAAAATATATACTAGGATGAAGATGGCGATTAGTAGCACTCGATACCTTTTATTGTACAAACCATGATTGTTGTTTGGATTGAATGGACTGTATTATGTTGAACAAAATATTTGAACAATAAAAATATAATTTTTATTTAAAGTATGAACCGTATAAAATATTCATGTGTTGTTAAAAATATAATTTTTAACGTATATATGGATGGCATAAAATTCTACTGAAATGAAAATAAATATTCATTTATAAATCAGACGATTTGTTTATGTACACCCATTTAACTTATATTGATTGAGACGATAAATTTTACACACCACCCAACTTCACAAATAATAATCAATATTTATTGTTTGAAAACCCTACACGGGTATTGGGATGATATTGGACGTACACTAATCCCAATTGTTTAGCAGTATGTCGATTGATTGGTTAACAGACTGTTGTAAGCGTTAATTATTTATATTTAATGTAAATACAGTGTAGAATGCACTCTGGATGATGGATGATGGTTTATCATTGTTGTTGTATAAATGTGTTGTATGAAATCCATATAAATAACATTATATGGTAATTGACTGTGTCTGATTCCAATTCAGAACGAACGAATATTTTAAAATGACGAATATTTTAAAATAAGGAATATTTTAAAATAATATTCAATGAAGGATTAAAATCTGATTTTAATGTTCGATTTTGGATGGACACGAAAATATTGAAATGTGTGAAGCCGTGTTGATTAGTTATGCGTTATTTTAACGCAAACGATACTTATATCGATTTTATTCATTTTTATAATGAATATCGAAAAGGAAGTGATTTAAAAATCTAATTTTTTGAAAATATTATCATTTATATATTAATGATATGGAATATTCAATTTTGATTTAAAATTGAATATGAAGTTGAAATCGTTTTTAAAACGATTTATAAAATACATTTTAAATGGAAATCGATGAAATATATATAATATGTATATTATATATATTTAATGGCTTGAATAGAACGCGCTGCGCAATGACCATTGACTTCGAATTGACATTACGGGAGATTCGACCGTGGGATTCTCCTAAAACCGGAACCTTGGGTTCGTATCGAAAAGAGCTTACCAACAAATATAAGAGATTTGAAATCTAATGGTTGGATTTGGAATTATGTCCAAATCAAATTTAGAAAAGTTGCTGTAAGTGCAGTTCAATGACCGTATATGGAAATCGACTAAAAGTGCCTTAATAAAATTATTAAAAATATTAATAATTTGTGTAAAATCATAATAAATGATTTGGAAAGAAATGGGATGAAAAATTCCACGTTTGTAAAGATAAAATTATATTTTTATCAAAATGAACTAGTTATTAAATAGAATAATAATCCAACATTTTTAAAGAAATAAATTGGATTTGAAATGGTTTTGATATAAGCAGAAATTTCCAATCCATAAATTGGAATAGATTTGAATGGAAATAATCTTCGGAATATTTTGATATTGGGTTCCATGATTATACGGATATTATGGAGGAATTTGGAAGATATATATATACATATATATTGTTATTCCCAATACGATATTAGTTGATTTCAGATTTTGATATTGAACATAAGTCGATATAATTTCTATTCCGAGCCTTGTATTTAACATCGAATTGGATTTTGGGTTTGTCGTGAACGGTGTCTTAAATAACACTGTTCTTAAACCCAGTTGAGAAAAGAATAAATTTTTTAATTAAGATTTAGTGAAGTTTTCCAGTTAATTAATATTTAATTGGAATTGAATAAAAGAATTGGGTTTTGGGTTTGTTGTGAATGGTGTCTTAAATAACACTGTTTTTGAACCCCGTGTGAAAAGAATAAATTTTCTAATTAAGATTATTAGAGTTTCCAGTTAATTAACAATTAACTGGAATAAAATGGAATGTGAATTGGGTTTATTGTGAATTGTGTTTTTAACGACATTCGTTCTTTAACCCGATTAACAGTGAAATGTGATTTGGAATTTATAAATCTTTTATTAAGATTGATGGAATTTTCCAAAGTAAAGTTTTTCCAATTTATTAAAATAAATTGGAATGGAATGGAATTCGATTTGGTAATAATTGAAGTGAGCTTCTGTGGAGGAAGGCTGTTGCTATATATGAAATTTAAAAGGCTTAGCTGTTATTCCATTTATATTATTAGTCAGATACGGAAATTGATATCGATTATATATTGATATGTTTTTTGTGAAAATTCCATAATAATGAATGTGATTTTTGGGTTTATTGTGAACTGTGTTTTAAATGACATTAGTTCTTTAACCTAGTTAAAGACAGGATTACATGTCTAACATTGTATTTTGAACCGTATGATTGATCTCTGCTAAATATATATATCTGTTTGGTGGCAGAGAATTTATACTCTTGCTTAACACCCTTCTCTAAGACGTACTAGCTTAGAGGTTATACATCGGCAGAAATCAATAGTACGGTGTAGATTGTCAGTGTGGCATGTTTGATTTCCCAAAGTTAAATAATGATTAATATTGATTTTTGGGAAGATTAAAACTAAGTGGATTTTTAATGAACCTTTAATTAGATTGAAATGATTAAGAATGGAGTATCACCAGTTTTTCTCCAAGCGATAGTTAAATCTTTAATTAGATTTGAACATGAAATGGTAATTAATTTTACAGATAATACCGTGATGTTAGATATGGAGTATTACCAGATTTGCTACATAGGATGAATAGGTTGGGATTGGGAAATATAATAAATGATTACTTCGGTAAGGTTCGCTAATCCCGACTAGTTTGGATAAACCTTAATTTGGTTTGATTTGATATCCAAAGGAAGATTAAAGAATTTATCTTTGATAAAATTAATGGGAACCTTTCCCTAATAATGTGAATATTTGAATAAAAGAATATTCTGAATTGGAATAAAGCGTATGTTGTGTGTTTATATCACTTGATTATAATATACGCGGGTTATTCGGAAAGGCTGGGTTTATACCCATTCCGAATAACTGATTCGACGATAAGTCGACGATGAAGACGATGGTTGAAGACCGGAGGTATTCACATCGTTTGGATGATTACCGATGTCTTGATTGGGCTTTACACCCAAGACAAGGTAATAAGTGGAAATTGTCCAGACGTACTTGGAGATCAATGGAAATGCGAGGACCTCTCTCCTATATTGGACATATGGGACGAGGAATAAGGTGTCTCCGGTTTTGTTCAAACCCAGAATGAACTTGTAAATGGATGTGTGTCTGACATTAGATTTTATTCTATGCTGATTGATCTCTATTAAACATATATCTGTTTGGTGGCAGGGAATTTATTCTCTTGCTTAACACCCTTCTCTGAGACGTACGAGCTCAGAGGTTATATATCGATAGACATCAGTCGCATGACATGAATTGCCTGTGTGGCATGCTAAGATGCAAATGATCAAGGCTTTTATTGAAAAGCTGAGTCTTGTGGTTGATGATCAAAACGCGACTTTAAATAGCATAGCTTAGTGTAGCGTTAATTCGCGAGCCTCACACCCCGGTGTGAACCAGAAACGGGAGAGGATCCAAGGAGGGCATGCGTTTCCTTCTAGCTAGGAGTGGTGTCATAGTATTAAGCCCAGACATTTTACTCATGTGGATGTTGCTTATTATTACTTGATGGATAGCGAGGTACCTTGAATATATTGGTCACTATGGGTCTGATGGATGACATGGTCGACATACTGACTAGACTTACGCCCCATAATGTGGGGAAACGTATTGTTCAGGGATTATTAATCCACTTAAAATGTGGACCGACCCTGTGGCTTCTAGGTGCAGTTGCGGTTGAATCCTGGGGCTTGGGCTAGAGAGTCTCGAATCGGTAAGGGCGATCCCTTACCTTGGTTCACAGATGGAATCCAACTTCCAATACAACATCGTGCGGTTTTAATTGTAGAACTGGTATGGCGACATGATATATGGTACCCATGCCGTCTATGATTGATACATTTATATTTGAAGTTGATTTCTTCACTTACAGTAATAATAAAATATGAAATTTCACGTACCAAGCATTTTTGCTATCATAAGGTAAAACTCTATCCTCGACTATGTTCATTGTGTGATGGGACCTAAGTCTTATAATAGCTTCATTTTTCTATTTAGCGTTGCACTGTACGTTTTATGCACCGGTATTCTTGAGGTTAAACCCGTTCCGTGTTATACGGCATGGTCCCTTGATTTATCTAACTTTAAAATAAAGTTAATAACTGTTTTAGTTCTCACACTAGTCCCATGACTGACCTGGAGTTTATTGTTTTACCCTAAACTCTGGGTGCCCCCTATTTTCCACACGGGCAGCTAGTAGTTTTGGTATTTGCAGATATTATTTTCCCAGGATCCTGGATTTACAGCTGGAGCTATATTCAGAAAGCTCTGTATACGTACATCTCTTCAGTTGTGTCATGTTTTTTTTCCGCTACATCGTAATTTGTAAATCTCTGATATTTTTCAAATGTATATTATTTATTCATACTCTGGTATATTCTTGTACTCTGATGTAAATTGTTGTAATAGCAATGAAATGTTCTTCTTTTTGCAATCTGATTTGTCGTGTTCTCAACCCAATCCGGGCTTTTTTTACAGGGAAGTTTGGGTCGCTTCAGTTGGTGTCATAGCTTTGGTTTACAGGGCTCGAGAACATGACACATTAGAACCGAACTAAAGAATTCATCAAAGATTGGATTGGTAATATCCAATGAGAATGACTCGTTAGAGATGGAATCAGCCGTATCCTAGAACGAGTGTGAAGAGTGTTATTTTAAAATAAAAATGAAAACAAATTTTGTTTTGAAAATTTAAACCACATTATACGTATTTGAATATTTTATTTTATATTGATTTTGGACAATCGAGTATATGAAGATTTTGAATATACGTATGATCCATGTGTATACGAAGCCTCAAATATACTTGATAGATATAGAATCACACTCTAGTCGCCAGGGGATGATCTGGATGATGAGGTCTCTATGCTCAAGTACCGAAGGTGTGATATCTATATATTTCCGATTGACTTGTGTGAGAACCAAAACTTAGATAGGGTTATTGTTGTGATTTGGCATCAAAAATGGATTTTTACTATATATAACAGTTTATGTGTTTGAAACGAAAATCTACTATTGATTGATGATTGTGTTATTTGATTAATTAAAATTTTGAACCATTTAGCCAAATTGAATCAAATATTAAACTGAATTGAAAATTGTTTGGAACTACATACATGTACATGTGTATACATTGAACAGGTCATAGCCGGGAAGCTAAGTAGAGGAATAAAATTGTATGATCGACAAGTAGGTACACGTTTACTAATTTATTGGGTTTGGATGATTTTATGAGTCAATTGGCTACCCGCTTGGGTTTTTCTTTTTCTTTTTGGATGATGAGGGACCTACGTGGCAAGTTGCAGTTTTAAATGTCTCCCCATACAAAGGAGATTATGGCAAAAAAATTCAAAAATTTAGGGTGTTAGCCAAATTTTTGAGAAATTAGAAAATTCTTAGAAACTGAAAAGTTGAAGAATGAAAGCCGAATGAAAGTTGAGTTGGTTAGTTAAACAACTTTCATCTCCGTTCCTTTTTGAGGACGAAAAGATTTTAAGTGGGGGAGATTGTAACAACCCGGAAAATCAGAATCAATTTAAAATTTTTATTTTTTTTATTTTAGCTATTTTAATGAATTTTGAATATTTAAAATGATTTGTTTTAAATAATAACGACCAAAAGTTTATTTGAAATGAAGTTAAAACGTGTAAATTTATTTTAATTATAAAACGAGCCTGAAATGGCGTGGTAGTTTGAAAATTCAATTTTAAATTTCAATTGAATGTATAAAATTCAAAATAAATCAGATTTCAGTAAAACCAAAAATATTAGAATCTGTTTCATGATATCTTTCTAACGAATGTAAAAAACTGAGATTTCACTTTATAAATTATAAATTATGCCCAGTTTAAAATTTAATATAGTCGTTGTGGAATTTATATATATCTTAATATAATATATAGCCATTTTGCAAACGACCTCCGTTTTCGACGAAACCACTTTTGTTGGATTTGGAATATCAAATTATTGCTAGGTACCAATTTTCATAATTTTTGGAATTAATATTTGAGCATGGCAAAAGAAAACGTGTTTTGTCAATTTCATTTGAATTGGATCGACCAGAAAATGGCCATTATTCAAACTGTCTCCAAATTTGACGAAATTAATTTTTTAGGACCATATCATCAAAACATAGATAGATTTATTTTTTGGTAATTTTTGGAGTTAGTATATGGCTCCGGTAAATTAAAATGTACGTTTAAATTCGATATATATTGATTTTTATTTTAATTTTGACGAAAACTGATTATAACGGTCGAATAGGCTTGCCGGACATATCTCATTGCATCTGGAATGAGGGTATTTGGCTAGGGGCGACAGTCGTTGTGTTTGATTTGAAGTTTGTATGCAAAAACACAATTTTTGAATTAAATAATATAATAATAAAATAAATTATAAAAACCCCCATCTTTTTATCTCAGGAGATAACCGCCGGCCCTAATGAATGAATAACCCTAACCCTCTGATTTTTGTCCTCAAAAATATCCAAACCCAAATCAAATTAAACCACCAAATCAAAAGCAAAACCCAAGAGCATTTCAAGCTCTCTCCATCCATACCACTGTGATGATGTCTCGAAGCTTGAGGAGTTTGAAATTGCTGGTCAAATTCGTCAACTTCATGCGTGGTTTCTGGAGCCGATGGAGGGTCGAGTCAACGACGTTGTTGAGCGGTGGAAGCGGAGGCGAGGCTCTACGGCGTGGTGGGTCCGGATCGGTGAACGGGGGGTCGGAATCAACGACGGTGGCAAGCCCTAGGCAATTGAAAAGGGGAGGTAACATTTTAAACGTTATTAACTTTTATTAATCCAGTAATTATTTTTCTTAATAACGTATTGTTTGTTTAAACATCGCGAGGCCATATCTTTTGCGTACGAACTCAAAATCGCGCGAAACTGGATTCATTGCGATCGTGGAATCGAGAGCTTCACAAAAAGACTAACCGAGTCCAATTTGGATCACGTCAGAATTTTGGGCAAATTCAAATTCGAACTGTTCAAAAATTCAGAAATAAAACTGGCGGAGTGGAAACCGACTGTGAGAACTCCTCACTCTAAATACTTTGCAGTAAAATATATACTAGGATGCAGACGGTGCTTAGCAGCACCCGACACCTTTTATTGTACAAACCATGATTGTTTGTTTGGATTGAATGGACTGTATTATGATTATTGACTGTATTGTGTTGAATAAAATATTTGAAAATAAAAATATAATTTTTATGGAATGTATGAATTGTATAAAATATTCAATTGTTGAATAAAATATTTTATCGTTAAAAATATAATTTTTCACGTATATGTGAACGAAATAAAATTCTTCTGAAACGAAAATAAATATTCATTTACAAATCGGACGATTTGTTTATGTACACCCACTTAACTGATATTGATTGGGACGTTAAATTTTACACATCGCCCAACTGCACAAATAATAATCAGCATTTTTTGTTTGAAAACCCCACACGGGTATTGGGATGATATTGGACGTACACTAATCCCAATTGTTTAGCTGTACGTCAATCGATTAGTTGATAGACTGTTGCAAGCATTAGTTATTTATATTTAATGCTTATACAGTGCAGAATGCACTCTGGATGATGGATGATGGTTTATCATTGTTGTTGTATACATGTGTTGTATGAAATCCATATAAATAACATTATATGGTAATTGACTGTGTCTGATTCCAATTTAGAATGCAAGAATATTTTAAAATGATGAATATTTTAAAATAAGGAATATTTTAAAATAATATTCAATAATGGATTAAAATCTAATTTTAATGTCCGGTTTTGGATGGACACGAAAATATTGAAATGTGTGAAGCTGTGTTGATTAGTTATGTGTTATTTTAACGCGAACGATATTTATATCGATTTTATTCATTTTTATAATAAATATCGAAAAGGAAGTGATTTCAGAATCTAATGTTTTGAAAATATTATCATTTATATATTAATGATATGGAATATTCAATTTTGATTTAAAATTGAATATGAAGTTGAAATCGTTTTTAAAACCAATTTAAAACGATTTATAAAATATGTTTTAAATGGAAATTTCGACCATTGACTTCGAATTGACATTACGGAAGATCCGACCATTGGATACTCCTAAAACTGAAACCATTGAGTTCATATCGAAAAGTGCTTTCCAATGAATATAAGAGATTTGAAATCTAACAGTTGGATTTGAAATTATGTCCAAATCAAATTTAGAAAAGGTCGATGTAAGTGCAGTTCGATGACCGTATATAGAAATCGACTAAAAGGGCCTTAATAAAATTATTAAAAATATTAATAATTTGTGTAAAATCATAATAAATGATTTGGAAAGAAATGGGATGAAAAATTCCATGTTCGTAAAGATAATAATATAATTTTATCAAAATGAACTAGTTATCAACTAGAATAATAATCCAATATTTTTAAAGAAATAAATTGGATTTGAAATGGTTTTGATATAAGCAGAAATTTCCAATATATAAATTGGAATAGATTTGAATGAAAATAATCTTCGGAATATTTCGATATTGGTTTCCGTGATTATAAGGATATTATGGAGTAATTTGGAAGATATATATCATTATTCCCAATACGATATTTGTTGATTTCAAAATTTGATATTGAATATAAGCCGATATAATTTCTATTCAGAGCATAGTTGTAATGACCCGCATTGGCAGAGGTATTATAATTAATTTATTTAATTATATAAATAGTGATATAGTGAATTAATTGGTCGTGGAATTAAATAATGGAGAAAATTTAATTAAAATAATAAATTAAATAATATATTTAATTCTGAATTAATCAGAATAGGCTGAAATGGCGATATGGTGTGAACTGGATCATCTGTGATATTTAATTCAGTTTAGAATTGAATTAGAGTAACGAATATATTATTTGAACGATAGTTTGAACGTATAATTATATTATAATTAAAAAAACAAGCTTGAAATGGCACTGCTATTCGTAAATTGGTGATTCGAACTTCAACTGAATGTACATGATTCGTTTTAAGCCGGATTTCTGTGAAACAAGAAACGTATGGAGCTGGTGAAGTATATCTTTCTAGTGGAAGAGGAAAATCGGGATTTCGTCGTGTAGATTTAGATTTATGTCCAAATTAAATATTCAGAAAAATAGAGGTATAATCGTTCGTGGCCATAACGGTTATTTAAAAATATTTGAATATCGGGTTTGAATTTAGACAAGGTTCTTTTGAGACGAAGTGATAATTTAATTTTTAGAATTTTATGGTAATTTGTAATTAATTAAACAAGCAACTTTTTATTTGGAGTATTTTGCAACCTTAATCAGCGATTTTGGGGTTTCACAATATGAGTTAATCTACCGGCATTATTATATTTTTGGGATCCCAGCACATTGCTCGTTAGGATAGTATTTTGTGTTCTGTCAGTAGCGGTTCGCACGTAATCATAATTGTGTACATCAGGGAAAGTAACTTTACAAAATAAGAAGATATTTATTCTCCCTAAATACCATACTATCCCTTAACCTAACTTCATCCTTAGGTGAAATTGAAGGCCACGTTGTATCATTTTTGCCGCACCTAACATGTTAAAAGGAGAGAGACAGTTCCCTTAAACCTAATTTCCCTCTTCAGTTTGTAGCCGTCAGTCCCATTTGCAAAACCAGAAAAGGGAACGTGAAAATCCACCGAAGAAATAATCAAAACAAATTCAATAAAAATCCATAAAATCCGGAGATGAGATTGCTTAGATTCCTGAGACCAAGATCTGTAAACCGACGCTAATTTTGTTGAGTTCGATGGATATTTTGTTCGATGGGATCATCTCAGCGCTCGTGTTCAGGGCAGCTCGACTTCGTACAGATGGATATGGCTTGGAAAGTGAAGACAAGGGGATCGTCACCGTATATAGGAGTTTGGTGTTTACAGATTAGCGAGAAGAGTAAATACTGGGGGGAAACGGGCCCATGTTTTACGTGACTGGGAGCAGCGGTTGAGGCTTTAAGCTTTGAAAATGTGTGGAGTCACTTACAGGAGCTTGCGGGTTTCCTTGGATGAGGAGTTGGCATACTGGAGTCTGTGTTTTTCGGGTGGGAAGAATGTGAAGGGTGGTTTCGAAATGGCAGTGAGGTTGAATGATGAAGGCTGGCTCAAAAACGTAGAAGGCCTGAAAGGGGAAACCGAGTATGAGGAGGACGTCGGGCTTCTTTCAGTTTGGATCTGGGTGCGTGGAATGTAAATGGGTGAAGCAAGTAAAGTATTATGCTGAGGAGTTTTGTTACGTATTGTCTTTTGTTGCATAGGGAAGTACGGAAGTTTATATGTGTGAAAACGTTTTGTAGGAATTTTGGGTTAAGGGGATATTGTGATATCCCTCTTATGTTCAACTATAGGGGGTGAAAGTGTGTTGCGTTTGAACGTTGGGAGTAGGAAAGGTGAAAGGAGAAAGGTTTGTTTTGTTTGGGGAAAATGGAAGGAAGATGGTCGTTGTTTGGCCTTGACGAGATTGTGAGTTGTTGGTAGAAGACGGGAGAAGAGGAAGAAAAGGACCTGCTGTTTGGGTAGTAAAATCTAGACAGGCCAAAAGAAAAAAAAAGGAAAAGCCCATGTTTGTTTTGGACCAAAAGGAAAAGAAAAGAAAAAGGAAGTGGGCTTGGACCTTATGAAATGGGTCCGCTACGATCATATGGACGGACACTACACAATGGAACTGACGGGGAGTCCATTGGAGCTCGTTACAATTTATGGCGAAATAAATTGTCTGCTCAGAACCAACTAACGCAAATCGTTATTTAACGGTTAACGCGAAAACGTGAGTAAATCTCACTAACTCTGAACAGTTTATCAATTCATGTTGTATTTTTAGAACTGTTAAATATTGGCAGATTGATTGTGTGTTGATTGTTTCATTGAACTGCTAGTCAGTTAGTTGAATTTCTATATTGATTCTGTTTAATAGAATATATCATATGGAACTGAAAGTGATGTTGATTTTATTGTGTAACATCTGTGGATGCAGGGAAATAGGTTGGAGGAATCTGACTGGATTCCTCAACAGTTATTTTATTGTTTTTCATATATTTTGATATATGATACGATATATAATCTGTTGTCGATTATATGTGTTTGAACGATATTGGTCATCGTGATTTGATGTGTTAAATACCATAACATACCGGAATGGTGAAAAGGGAATTTTCAAAATGAATATTGAAAATAGATTATTTATAAAATCAAGGGATTTTATAAAAGAGATAATATTTATAACAATCAAAGGAGATTTTATAAAAAGGAAATATTTAGGAAATAAATAGAGTTATAAAAAGGAAATGTGTTTATAACCGAATAGGATGTTATAAAAAGGAAAACGATATAAAAAGGAAACCGTTACTAAAAGGGAAATCATTTGTAAAGTGAAGAACCGTTACTAAAAGTAAATCTTTATAAATGAATAGTTTTTTCTAAAAGGAGTTAATCGAATATTTGTTATTCGCATAGAGTTAAATCGAATATGGTATTCGAAGGGAGTCAATCGAATAAGGTATACGAAAGTTAGTAAATCGAATATGTTATTCGAAAAGGGGTTAGTCGAGTCGAGTTAGCTGAATAGAGTTAATCGAATATTTGTTATTCGAATAAGAGTTAACCAGATAGAATTAATCGAATAGTGTTAATCCAAAGGAGTTAATCGAATATTAGTAATTCGAATAAAGTAAAAGGAGTTATCGAATATTAGTTATTCGAAGAAGAGTTAAAATGAGTTAATCGAATATTAGTAATTCGAATAAAGTAAAAGGATTTATTGAATATTAGTTATTCTAAGAAGAGTTAAACTGAGTTAATCGAATATTAGTTATTCGAATAGAGTTAAATAGAATTAAAGGAATAAATCGAATATAGTTTATTCGAATGGAATTAAAGGAGTTAATCGAATTTGGTTTATTCGAATAGAGTTAAAGGAGTTATTGACTAGAGTTAAATCAAATAGAGCCAATAGTCTTAATCCAAAGGAGTTAATCGAATAGAGTTAAGTGAAAAGAGTTAATCGAATATAGTTATTCGAAAGAAAGGTTAAGTAAGGAAGTTAGTTAAAGAAATATAAAGTGAACTTTGCCTATTTCAAGGTTAGGAATGTTGTTCAGTTAAGGTCTGAGAGGTAGTTCTACCCCAACTTGATTGGCTTCGTTTTTAACTAAGGAATGGTTAAGGTTCGGCAGTAAAGGATGGTTAAGTGAATAAGTATGATGGTTTGAGTTGGCACAGCGATGTTTTATCTAAACATCTGCTAAATCCAAACGTAAAAGTTTTGGAAATGTTTCCAAACAAGAACCAGAAATGTTTTCTAACATAGAAAACAAGAAATGGAAATGTGTTCCAGTGTTAATAAGATATATTTTCTAAATTTAGAAAATAGCAAATGTTGAATATAGGGAAATAGGAGATGAAAAATGAACTAAGGAGATAAATGTTAAATGATGTTTGATTGATAGAATTTCCATCTGGAAATAATATCGTTGTTTGCGCACGTGTTTTTCTTCGATAGTTAAATCACAGACTATCGAAGTTTTTAACCATTTTAACGTTGTTAATACGGAGAGACCGGTTGGATTATTATCCAAAGAACCACTCTGTATTGGCATAAGCGTTGCGAATCATATACGCCAAAGATAATTGAAGACGGAGTAAAGTGCAAGGGCTATTGTATAAGTCTTAGATAACAGTGTCTAAGATGGATGTATTGAATAGTGCCTTCGGTTCATCCTGTTCCTGGATGACTTGTATGGACGGATGTCCGACAGAGTATTTCCAAACGATCACGTATATTGATTTCTCCAACCGTACCAAGAGTGGAAGCGGAGAAGGAAAATTCTTTTGGCTAACACATAATGTATGGTTGAGGACGTCAATCAGTGATTTGATGGATTTGACGATGTGGCATTCAAAGTGAATCTGGTGTGATGATAAAGCATAGCTTCTAGCCTCACATCCGGTAAATGACTGAAATCGGGCAAGCAACATGGCTAAGTCGGTCGCTCCGAAGTAGGGTGTATAATCACCTGATCTAGAGTTTCATTTACTTCTAAAAATCTATTGTTGATGCTGTCCCATTCGGGAAACAGTTGCTGATCCCAACCGTTGGTGATATACATTCGATACACTCAAGCGAAATGAGTGGTCGGTCATGTGTGGCCGGGTTGCAAGATGTTCTTGTTGAACCCAGTGTATTCCTTTCTAGAGGTACACTAGCGAAAGGTGGTTCCATACCTTATCATAGTTGGAAATCCATTACCCAATACGTTCTTCCGGTTTTGAGTGTATACTATATATGTAGAACGTGAGATGAAAGCGTTTCTGCTAGATGATTATTATATTGTGGTTGATAGACATTATTATAATATCAAAAGGTTTTTGATATAAAGATAATTTGGATTCTCATAAGGGAAAAACCCGTTCCGTTATACAGCGTGGTCTTATGAGATATCGTTTACCTATTCAAACTGTTTTTAAACTGTTTTACTCATACCAGTCCCATGACTGACCCGGAGTTTATTTTGTTGTTTTCCCTAAACTCTTGGGTGCCTAAATTTGTACGGGCAGTCAAGTAGTCGGGATTTACAAATATATTGGAAGAGCTTGGAGCAGGAGTCTTCAGGATTATATAGCTATAGTTATTTTCGCTGTGTTGTAAGTGTTGTACTTTGATAACGATGTATATTCAAGTACAGATGTATATTTCAAGTTATGTTATATATATTATATGTTATTCATTTCGCTGTGAGATTCGTGTTACTCTGATGTTGTGTTGTTCTTCTTCTTCTATTCTAATTTTCTATCTTATTTTCCTCACCCTCTGTTTTCTTTCTATTAATTTCCTGATTTTCATTTTTAATTTGGGGTTAGACTTGTGTTTTTGTTCAGCTCAAATTGGACCGGATTTTCGGGTCACTACAGTTGGTATCAGAGCAGAAGGTTAATTGATTAACTTGGCTCTGTGGCGTGACTCGGAAGAGATAGGGTTAGTAATACCCTAGATTGAGTTTGAGGGTATATATACGAGTGAACTTATTTGTTATTGATATAAAGTGGTTTTATATTGTGGAGATTTATTGGTTGAGTTGTTTATGAGTTCTGGTCGATCATTTTGATCCACTGTATCGGTAGGAGTTTATAAACACTCGAATACGATGGGTCGACACGATATATTTTGAAAAGCAGGTAAATTAAAATAAGTTTACCCAAGGTATATCTTGATATAGAGAAGATATATATATATCAAAATTATATTATAGTGGATATATTGGTTGTTATTATAATCGAGTAAGATTATAAATTAAATGGTTATGTAACCAATCAGAATTCATATAAGTGAAATATGTGAAATCAAATGAATTAAATCTGAATTTAAACCAGAAATTGAATTTAAAACTCTGGAGAATTGGATAAGTGTTTGTAAATGGATTTGGATTAAAAATAAGGAAAATTTAAGATCCTGGGAGATTTTAACTTGTTTTACAAGCAGTGTGAATTATATTTTGAATTGAATTTCAAAGCGGAAATGTTTAGAAATGGTTTTATAGTATTGAACTCACTTCAATCACTGGAAAATAGATTCTGATGATGACAGCTGCATCATCAGTATTCATTTTCGAGTGTAAGTGACGAATTACTACCAGGGATACTGTTTTGAATTTGTTTTGGGAAAGACAAGTTGTGTTGAATTTCAAAATGGGATTTATAATATAGAATTTGAATAGAAATTGATATATAGAATTTGATATATAGAATTTGAATAGAATTTGATATATAGAATTTGAATAATAGAATTTGATAAATAGATTTGAATAATAGAAGTGATATAAAATTTGAATAGAATTAACTAAGTCGAAGAGGAATTAGTTAATCGAGTTTTGAATTTGAAGTTGAACTTTGAAAGGTGAATTGGATTTGTAAATGGATATTCAAAATCGAATATAGAACTTAAATTTGAATTTTGGATTCAAATTAGTTAATAAGCAAGTTAAAATATATTTGAACATGTTATGTTCAAATATAAAAGTGAAATAGACTAAAGAGTCAATTAACAAATTAATTAATGAATTGAGTTAAAACGATCAGGTATATTTAAAATAGATTGGGCAGGTATAAATATACATGAGATAGGTATGGATAAGGTATGAAGGTATATAAATAGAATGCTCGACGAAAAGGTATGTATTTAATTCATATATAAGATTTTATGCGCTGTATCGGTTAGCAGCTTGGCTTTTTCTTTTTCTTTTGGATTGGTGAGGGCCATGGGAGGCTATTTGAAATATCCCGATGCTCCTACTACAAAGGAGGTTATGGCGAATTTTTCTGGAAATTTAAGGAGTTAGAATATTTTTAAGATAATTTGATAGTTAGAAATCAACGTATCGATATATATATATATATATATATATATATATATATATATATATATATAGAAGTCGATAAGGAAACGAACTTAGAAATAGAATAGTAAAATCAAAAAGGAAGACTAAGAATAAAATCTAGTAAGAATAGAAAGAGGAAGCGTATACGTGTTTAAAAGTGAATAATTATTTGTATGGTATTGATTATTCGAGTAAGTAGTCATATCTGTTTTGACGTTATAAATGTTATTCAGTCAAGGTCTGAGAGGTAGTTATACCCCAACTTGATTGATTTCATTATTAACAAATAAATAGTAAGATTTCAGGCTCGAAGATCAATGTTGAATAAGAGTTAGTTGAATATAGTATTTAGGTTGCCGTAACGATGTTTTACACAACATCCGTTTTAACCCAAATAAGTGTAAGCTTGGAAATAGAATAAAGAATATTTCCTAAGTATAGAAATAAACGAGATCGGAAAAGAGATAAGTAATTGGAATATTTTCCAATTATAAATAGCATATATTTTCTAAAAGTTTAGAAAATGAAGGAAGGCGATATTCGAAAATGTTTTCCAAATAACATAAAAGGCCAATATGGTTATTGAAAATATTTGGTTAACAAATATTGATAAAGAAATAGAGAAGTGATTTAACTAATGGAATATAAATTAAGGGCTCAGTGACATGTTCAAAAGGAAAATTTGATTTTGAAAAGAGTAAACTGTTTAAAAACTCTCAGGGAAAGACTGTTTGAATTAAAAACAAATTTAACAGAAATTTGTGAAAGCAAATTTGAATTAAAGTAAAGCCAGTAAAGTGGTAACTGAGATTGAATTAGAATGATATCAAGACAAATTGGATTGTGAGATTCAAATTTGAAGTGTAATGTGATAATCACGTTAAGAGTTGGGAATCGAGAAGAAACTCAAGTTGAAATGATATTTGGCTCGGATATAAGCGAATGGTTGTGTTGTGGGTAAAAGCAGATTGGAATTTGATTGGGATGACCCTTGTATATGCTGAATTGATAACAGGTGGAAAGGATAAAATGATATGCCGACAAAAGGTACAAATTTATATTTCTATTGGATATAATATTTATGAGCCGAATTGGCAAGCCGTTGGGTTGTTTGATTTTTCTTTTGGGATGGAGATGGCCTAGAGAGGCGAGCTGGAGTTGGATCTATTGACCAGTACAAAGGAGGTGCTGGCGAAATTTTTCAAAAAGTTAAGGAGTTAGAAAATTTTCAGGATTTTTGGAAATTTTCGTTGATAAGAATTAATTAATAATTTAATTGAAATTAAATTGGTTCAGTTGAAACTAAAGTTAAGAAGTGAACAAATATGTTCTAACCAGTCGATAGGGTCGTTCTCTACCTTAGCAATTTCGAGGACGAAATTATTTTAAGTAGGGAAGAATGTAATGACCCGCATTGGCAGAAGTATTATAATTAATTTATATAATTATATATATAGTTATATAGTGAATTAAATGGTCATGGAATTAAATAATGGAGAAAATTTAATTAAAATAATAAATTAAATAATATATTTAATTCTGAATTAATCAGAATAGGCTGAAATGGCGATATGGTGTGAACTGGATCATCTGTGATATTTAATTCAGTTTAGAATTGAATTAGAATAACGATATATTATTTGAACGACAGTTTGAACGTATAATTATATTATAATTAAAAAACAAGCTTGAAATGGCACTGTAGTTCGTAAATTGGCGATTCGAACTTCAACTGAATGTACATGATTCGTTTTAAGCTGGATTTCTGTGAAACAAGAAACGTATGGAGCTGGTGAAGTATATCTTTCTAGTGGAAGAGGAAAATCGGGTTTCGTCGTGTAGATTTTGATTTATGTCCAAATTAAATATTCAGAAAAATAGCGGTATATTCGTTCGTGGCCATAACGGTTATTTAAAAATATTTGAATATCGGGTTTGAATTTAGACAAGGTTCTTTTGAGATGAAGTGATAATTTAATTTTTAGAATTTTATGGTAATTTTTAATTAATTAAACAAGCAACTTTTTATTTGGAGTATTTTGCACCCTTAATCAGCGATTTTGGGGTTTCACAATATGAGTTAATCTACCGGCATTATTATATTTTTGGGATCCCAGCACATTGCTCGTTAGGATGGTATTTTGTGTTCTGTCAGTAGCGGTTCGCACGTAATCATAATTGTGTACATCAGGGAAAGTAACTTTACAAAATAAGAAGATATTTATTCTCCCTAAATACCATACTATCCCTTAACCTAACTTCATCCTTAGCCACACCTAACATGTTAAAAGGAGAGAGACAGTTCCCTTAAACCTAATTTCCCTCTTCACTTTGTAGCCGCTAGTCTCATTAGCAAAACTAGAAAAGGGAACGTGAAAATCCACCGAAGAAATAATCAAAACAAATTCAATAAAAATCCATAAAATCCGGAGATGAGTTTGCTTAGATTCCTAAGACCAAGATCTGTAAACCGACGCTAATTTTGTTGAGTTCGATGGATATTTTGTTCGATGGGATCATCTCAGCGCTCGTGTTCAGGGCAGCTCGACTTCGTACAGATGGATATGGCTTGGAAAGTGAAGACAAGGGGGTCGTCACCGTATACAGGAGGTTGGTGTTTGCAAATTAGCGAGGAGGGGAAATACTGGGGGGAAACGGGTCCATGTTTTACGTGACTGGGAGGAGCGGTTGAGGCTTTAAGCTTTGAAAATGTGTGGAGTCACTTACAGGAGCTTGCGGTTTGGATGAGGAGTTGGCATACTGGAGTCTGTGTTTTTCGGGTTGGAAGAACGTGAAGGGTGGTTTCGAAATGGCAGTGAGGTTGAATGTTGAAGGCTGACTCAAAAACGTAGAAGGGCTGAAAGGGGAAACCGAGTATGAGGAGGACGTCGGGCTTCTTTCAGTTTGGATCTGGGTGCGTGGAATGTAAATGGGTGAAGCAGGTAAAGTATTATGCTGAGGAGTTTTGTTACGTATTGTCTTTTGTTGCATAGGGAAGTACAGAAGTTTATATGTGTGAAAACGTTTTGTAGGAATTTTGGGGTAAGGGGATATTGTGATATCTCTGTTATGTTCTGCTGTAGGGGGTGAAAGTGTGTTGCGTTTGAACGTTGGGAGTAGGAAAGGTGAAAGGAGAAAGGTTTGTTTTGTTTAGGGAAAATGGAAGGAAGATGGTCGTTGTTTGGCCTTGACGAGATCGTGAGTTGCTGGTAGAAGACGGGAGAAGAGGAAGAAAAGGACCTGCTGTTTGGGTAGTAAAATCTAGACGGGCCAAAAGGAAAAAAAAGGAAAAGCCCATGTTTGTTTTGGACCAAAAGGAAAAGAAAAGAAAAAGGAAGTGGGCTTGGACCTTATGAAATAGGTCCGTTACGATCGTATGGACGGACACTACACGATGGAACTGACGGGGAGTCCATTGGAGCTCGTTACAATTTATGGCGAAATAAATTGTCTGCTCAGAATCAACTAACGCAAATCGTTATTTAACGGTTAACGCGAAAACGTGAGTAAATCTCACTAACTCTGAACAGTTTATCGATTCATATTGTATTTTTAGAACTGTTAAATATTGGCTGATTGACTGTGTGTTGATTGTTTGATTGAACTGCTAGTCAGTTAGTTGAATTTCTATATTGATTCTGTTTAACAGAATATAACATATGGAACTGAAAGTGATGTTGATTTTATTGTGTAACATCTGTGGATGCAGGGAAACAGGTTGGAGGAATCCGACTGGATTCCTCAACATTTATTTTATTGTTTTTCATATATTTTGATATATGATGTGATATATAATCTGTTGTCGATTATATGTGTTTGAACGATATTGGTCATCGTGATTTGATGTGTTAAATACCATAACATACCGGAATGGTGAAAAGGTAATTTTCAAAATGAATATTGAAAATAGATTATTTATAAAATCAAGGGATTTTATAAAAGAGATAATATTTATAACAATCAAAGGAGATTTTATGAAAAGGAAATATTTAGAAAATATATAGAGTTATAAAAAGGAAATTTGTTTATAACCGAATAGGATGATATAAAAAGGAAAACGATATAAAAAGGAAAACGTTACTAAAAGGGAAATCATTTGTAAAGTGAAGAACCGTTACTAAAAGTAAATCTTTATAAATGAATAGTTTATTCGAAAAGGAGTTAATCGAATATTTGTTATTCGAATAGAGTTAAATTGAATATGGTATTCGAAGGGAGTCAATCGAATAAGGTATTCGAAAGTTAGTAAATCGAATATGTTATTCAAAAAGGGGTTATTCGAGTCGAGTTAGCTGAATAGAGTTAACCGAATATTTGTTATTCGAATAAGAGTTAACCAGATAGAATTAATCGAATAGTGTTAATCCAAAGGAGTTAATCGAATATTAGTAATTCGAATAAAGTAAAAGGAGTTATCGAATATTAGTTATTCAAAGAAGAGTTAAATTGAGTTAATAGAATATTAGTAATTCGAATAAAGTAAAAGGAATTATCGAATATTAGTTATTCGAAGAAGAGTTAAATTGAGTTAATCGAATATTAGTAATTCGAATAAAGTAAAAGGAGTAATCGAATATTAGTTATTCGAAGAAGAGTTAAATAGAGTTATCGAATATTAGTTATTCGAATAGAGTTAAATAGAATTAAAGGAATAAATCGAATATAGTTTATTCGAATGGAATTAAAGGAGTTAATCAAATTTGGTTTATTCGAATAGAGTTAAAGGAGTTATCGACTAGAATTAAATCAAATAGAGTTAATCCAATAGTGTTAATCCAAAGGAGTTAATCGAATAGAGTTAAGTGAAAAGAGTTAATCGAATATAGTTATTCGAAAGAAAGGTTAAGTAAGGAAGTTAGTTAAAGAAATATAAAGTGAACTTTGCCTATTTCAAGGTTAGGAATGTTGTTCAGTTAAGGTCTGAGAGTTAGTTCTACCCCAACTTGATTGGCTTCGTTTTTAACTAAGGAATGGTTAAGGTTCGGCAGTAAAGGATGGTTAAGTGAATAAGTATGATGGTTTGAGTTGGCATAGCGATGTTTTATCTAAACATCTGCTAAATCCAAACGTAGGAGTTTTGGAAATGTTTCCAAACAAGAACCAGAAATGTTTTCTAACATAGAAAACAAGAAATGGAAATGTTTTCCAGTGTTAATAAGATATATTTTCTAAATTTAGAAAATAGCAAATGTTGAATATAGGGAAACAGGAGATGAAAAATGAACTAAGGAGATAAATGTTAAATGATGTTTGATTGATAGAATTTCCATCTGGAAATAATATCATTGTTTGCACACTTGTTTTTCTTCAATACTTAAATCACAGACTATCGAAGTTTTTAACCATTTTAACGTTGTTAATATGGAGAGACCGGTTGGATTATTATCCAAAGAACTACTATGTATTGGCATAAGCGTTGCAAATCATATATGCCAAAGATAATTGAAGACGGAGTAAAGTGCAAGGGCTATTGTATAAGTCTTAGATAACAGTGTCTAAGATGGATGTATTGAATAGTGCCTTCGGTTCATCCTGTTCCTGGATGACTTGTATGGACGGATGTCTGACAGAGTATTTCCAAACGATCACGTATATTGATTTCTCCAACCGTACCAAGAGTGGAAGCAGAGAAGGAAACTTCTTTTAGCTAACACATAATGTATGGTTGAGGACGTCAATCGGTGAATTGATGGATTTGACGATGTGGCATTCAAAGTGAATCTGGTGTGATGATAAAGCGTAGCTTCTAGCCTCACATCCGGTAAATGACAGAAATCGGGCAGGCAGCATGGCTAAGTCGGTCGCTCCGAAGTAGGGTGTATAATCACCTGATCTAGAGTTTCATTTACTTCTAAAAATCTATTGTTGATGCTGTCCCATTCGCGAAACGGTTGCTGATCCCAACCGTTGGTGATATACATTCGATACACTCAAGCGAAATGAGTGGTCGGTCATGTGTGGTCGGGTTGCAAGATGTTCTTGTTGAACCCAGTGTATTCCTTTCTAGAGGTACACTAGCGAAAGGTGGTTCCATACCTTGTCATAGTTGGAAATCTATTAACCAATACGTGCTTGCGGTTTTGAGTGTATACTATATATGTAGAACGTGAGATGAAAGCGTTTCTGCTAGATGATTATTATATTGTGGTTGATAGACATTATTATAATATCAAAAGGTTTTTGATATAAAGATAATTTGGATTCTCATAAGGGAAAAACCCGTTCCGTTATACGGCGTGGTCTTATGAGATATTGTTTACCTGTTCAAACTGTTTTTAAACTGTTTTACTCATACCATTCCCATGACTGACCCGGAGTTTATTTTGTTGTTTTCCCTAAACTCTTGGGTGCCTAAATTTGTACGGGCAGTCAAGTAGTCGGGATTTACAGATATATTGGAAGAGCTTGGAGCAGGAGGCTTCAGGATTATATAGCTATAGTTATTTCCGCTGTGTTGTAAGTGTTGTACTTTGATAATGATGTATATTCAAGTACAGATGTATATTTCAAGTTATGTTATATATATTATATGTTATTCGTTCCGCTGTGAGATTCGTGTTACTCTGATGTTGTGTTGTTGTTCTTCTTCTATTCTAATTTTCTATCTTATCTTTCCTCACCCTCTGTTTTCTTTCTATTAATTTCCTGATTTTCAGTTTTAATTTGGGGTTGGACTTGTGTTTTTTGTCAGCTCAAATTGGACCGGATTTTCGGGTCATTACAATAGTATTTAATATCGAATTGGATTTTGGGTTTGTCGTGAGCGGTGTCTTAAATAACACTATTCTTAAACACAGTTGAGAAAAGAATAAATCTTTTAATTAAGATTTAGTGAAGTTTTCCAATTAATTAATACTTAATTGGAATTGAATAAAATAATTGGATTTTGGGTTTGTCGTGAATGGTGTCATAAATAACACAGTTTTTGAACCCAGTGTGAAAAGAATAAATCTTTTAATTAAGATTATTAGAGTTTCCAGTTAATTAAAAATTAATTGGAATAAAACGGAATGTGAATTGGGTTTATTGTGAACTGTGTTTTAAACGACATTCGTTCTTTAACCCGATTAACAGTGAAATGTGATTTGGAATTTATAAATCTTTTCTTAAGATTAATGGAATTTTCCAAAGTAAAGTTTTATCCAATTTAATAAAATAAATTGGAATGGAATGGAATTCGATTTGGTAATAATCGAAGTGAGCTTCAGTGGAGGAAGACTGTTACTATATATGGAATTTAAAAGGCTTAGCCATTATTCCATTTATATTATTAGTCGTATACGAAAATTGATATCAATTATACATTGATCTGTTTTCCGTGAAAATTCCATAATTAATGGAATGTGATTTTGGGTTTATCGTGAACTGTGTTTTAAATGGCATTAGTTCTTTAACCCAGTTAAAGACAGGATTACATGTCTAACATTGTATTTCAAATCTTATGGTTGATCTCTACTAAACATATATCTATTTGGTGGCAGAGAATTTATTCTCTTGCTTAACACCCTTCTCTAAGACGTACGAGCTAAGAGGTTATATATCGGCAGAAATCTACAGTACGGTGTAGATTGTCAGTGTGGCATGCTTGATTTCCCAAAGTTAAATAATGATTAATATTGATTTTTGGGATGATTAAAACTAAGTGGAGTTTTAATGAATCTTTAATTAGATTTAAATGACCGAGAATGGAATATCACCAGTTTTGCTCCAAGCGATGGTTAAATCTTTAATTAGATTTGAATGTAAAATGGTAATTAATTTTACCAATAACACCGTGGTGTTAGATATGGAGTATTACCAGTTTTTCTCCATGGGATGTATAGGTTGGGATTGAGAAATATAATAAATGATTACTTCGCTAAGGTTCGCTAATCCCGACTAGTTTGGATAAACCTTAATTTGGTTTTGATTGATATCCAAAGGAAGATTAAAGAATAAATTTAAAAAATTTATCTTTGATAAAATTAATGGGAGCCTTTCCCTAATAATGTGAATATTTGAATATAAGAATATTCTGAATTGGAATGAGGCGTATGTTGTGTGTTTATATCACTTGACTATAATATACGCGGGATATTTGGAAAGGCCGGCTTTATACCTATTCTAAATAACTGATTCGATGGTTGAAGACCGGAGGTCTTCACATCATTTGGATGATTACTGATGTCTTGTTTGGGCTGTACACCCAAGACAAGGTAATAAGTGGTGATCGTCCAGACGTACTTGGAGATCGATGGATATGCGAGGACCACTCTCCTGTATTGGACATATGGGACGAGGAATAAGGTGCCTCCGGTTTCATTCAGACCCAGAACGAACTTGTAAATGGATGTGTGAGACGACCCGAACTTCCCCGTGAAGGAAAGCACGGATGGCGTTGAGGACAAGACAAATTAGAACGCAGACGGAAGAACTTTTCATTATTATTACAACAATTCCATCAGAATACAAGAATATACAGAGTATAAATGAATAAAATACATTCGAATAATATCAGAGATTTAAATTACATTTAAATACATCGCAAGGAAAAATAATACAAAAGCACAACTAGAAATAATGCACGGATACAGAGCTTTCCGAGCATCGTTCCAGCTGTAAATCAGGATCCTGTGAATATAAATCTGCAAAACCAAAACTACTAGCTGCCCGTGTCGAAAATAGGGGCACCCAGAGTTTAGGTTAAAACAATAAACTCCAGGTCAGTCATGTGACTGGTGTGAGAAATAAAACAGTTATTAATCTTTATTTTAAAGTTCAGTAAATCAAGGGACCATGCCGTATAACACGGAACAGGTTTCCTCCCAAGAATACCAGTGCATAAAATTAACAGCGCAATGCTAAATAAAGGAAAATGAAGCTGTTATAAGACCCAGGTCCCATCACACAATGCAACGCAAGCCGGAGGATAGGGTTTTTACCTTATAACAGCCAAAGCATGCTTGATACGTTTAAAACACATTATTTGATACTATTATAGGTGTATAGTGTCAAAACAATTTCAATCATAAATATAAATCATAGACGACATAAGCGCCCCATCCCACTATGTCGCCATATTAGGCTCTACAAATAAAACCGAAATACACGTATTGGAAATTGGATTTCCGTCATGAGTCGAGGCAAGGGGCAAGCTCCTCTCCAATTCGAGACACTCTAGCAAATGCCTCAGGACCCCACTATGATCCTTGGATCTTCAGGGTCGGTCCTCTCCTACTTTTGAGGATTAATTATTCCTGAACACACGTTTCCCGGTCCTTACAGACCTATATCCAAGGCACCTCGTATCCAACAACCACACAGGTGAAAAGTATATAAATGTCAGGGCTGGTAGGTCACTGACACCACCCTAGCTAGAAAGAAACGCCGTGCTCTCCCTGCAGTCACTATCCCGTTTTTGACTCATACCGAGGTGTGAGGCTCGCGAATTCACGTTATACACAAAGCTACGCCACACCGGTCGTGCTTTGATCATCAACCACAAGACTTTGCTTTTCAACAGAAGCCTTTATCAATTGCCACTTACGCATGCCACACTGGCAATTCATGCCATGCGACTGATGTCCATCGATATACAACCTCTGAGCTCGTACGTCTCAGAGAAGGGCGTTAAGCAAGAGAATAAATTCTCCACCGCCAAACAGATGTATATTTAATAGAGATCAATCAACACAGAATAAAATCCAATGTCAGACACACAATCCATTTACAATTTCGTTCTGGGTCTGAACGAAACCGGAGGCACTTTCCTCGCATATCCATCCATCTCCAAGTACGTCTGGACGATCACCAACTGTTTCCCTCATCTTGGGTGTACAACCCAATCAAGATCATCAGTAATCACCCAAACGATGTGAAGACTTCCGGTCTTCAACCACCATCTTCATCTTCGACATCTCGTCGAATCGGTTATTCGGAATGGGTATAAACCCGGCCTTTCTGAATAACCCACGTATATGATAAACAAATGTTACACAAACACAAAAAACGCCTCATTCCAATTCAGAATATTCTTTTATTCACAAAATCACATTCCTAGGGAAAGGTTCCCATTAATTTTATCCAAGATAATTTTTTCTAAATTTATTCTTTAATCTTCCTTTGGATATCATTTCAAACTAGTCGGGATTAGCGAACCACACCGAAGTAATTATTTATTTTATTTCCCAATCCCAACCTATTTATCCCATGGAGCAAAACTGGTAATACTCCATATCTAACACCATGGTGTTATCGGTAAAATTAATTACCATTTCACGTTCAAATCGAATTAAAGATTTAACTATCGCTCTGGAGCAAAACTGGTGATACTCCATTCTCGATCACTTTTCAGATTTGATAATTTAAATTATCAATTCACATTTCAATCTAATTAAAGATTCATTAAAACTCCACTTAGTTTTAATCTTTTCAAAAATCAATATCATAACTTTAACTGGGTTAAAGAATCAATGTCATCTAAAACACGATTCACGATAAATCCAAATCACATTCTATTGTTAATCGGGTTAAAGAACAGGTGTTGTTCAAAACACCGCTCACGAGAAACCCAAAAACCAATTCAAATTCAATTCCAATTAAATATTATTTAATTGATACACTTCATTAAATCTTTATAGAAAGATTCAATCTTTTTCTCTATTGGGCTTAAGAATAGTGTTATTGAAGACACCATTCACGACAAACCCAAATCACATTTGAAATTAAATACAAGGCTCTGAATAGAAAATATATCGGCTTATATTCAATATCAAATTCTACGACCCACAAATATCATATTGGAAATAACGATATACAATATATCTTTCAAATTCCCATAACAATATCTGTACAGTCACGAAATCCAACATCGAAATATTCCGAAGACAATTTCGATTCAAATCCATTCCAATTCACGTATTGGAAATTTTGATTATTTTTAAAACCACTTTCAAATTCAATTTATTTATTTCAAAAATAAATTGATTTTAATTCTAGTTCAAAACTAGTTCATTTCGATAAAAATCTATTTTTATCTTTTCAAATGTGGAATTTTTCACCCCAGTTCTTCGCAAATCATTTCTTATGATTTTACACAAATTATAGATATTTTTAATAATTTTATCAAGGCCCGTATAGTCGATTTCCACCAACGGCCATCGAACTGCACTTACAACGACCTTTTCCAAATTTGATTTGGACATAATTCCAAATCCAACCGTTAGATTTCAAATTTCTAATATTCATTGGAAAGCTCTTTTCGATGCGAACCCAACGGTTCCAGTTTTAGGAGAATTCGACGGTCAGATCTCCCGCAACGTCAATTCGAAGTCAATGGTCGAAATTCACGAACTGCCGCGATGCGGCGCGTTCTATTTAGGCCATTATATATATAATATATACATATATATTTATATTATATATATTTCGTCGATTTCCTTTTAAAACATATTTTATAAATCGTTTTAAATTCGTTTTCAAAACCATTTCAACTCTATATTCAATTTCAAATCAAAATTGAATATTTCGTATCATTACTATATAAATGATAATATTTTCAAAACGTTATATTGTGAAATCACTTCTTTTCTATATTCATTATAAAAACGAATATAATCGATATAAATATTGTTCACGTCAAAATAGCGCAACTCTAATCAACACGTCTTTATATATTTCAATAATTCCATTATTCTATTCAACAAATGAATATTTATTCCATTCAACACATGAATATATATATTTCTTTCAACACACGACTAATCTCAACACATGAGTACTGTCAACACACGACTATTTTTGTTATGTAAAATATTTTATGAAACTATGGTATCTATCATTTGATTTTTAATTAGACTCCAACCGTAAAGTAGATTCTAATCGTAAATATGATAAAGATGTAAATTTTATTATAAAAATATTTTACTTAACACATGAATAGTTTCAACACATGAACATCGTCAACACATGACTATTTTTATATTCAACACATGAATTTCCTTTATTTTCCCGATTGGAATGAGGCCCAATCAATCACCATATAATGTTAATTATATGGATTCCATAAAACACATGTATATAAATAGCAACGATAAATAATCAACAATCATCCAAAGTGCACCACACAACTGCATAAGCATCAAACATAAATAATTAACGCTTACACAGCCTGTCGACTAATCGATCGACATACAATTAAATAATTGGGATTAGTGTACGCCAAATATCATCCCAACACCCGTGTGAGGTTTCAAATCAACAAACACTGAATATTATTTGTGCAGTTGGGCGATGTGTAAAATTTATCATCCCAATCAATATCAGTCAAATCAGTGTATATAAACAAATCGGTCGATTTGTTTATAAATATTTATTAATTCACATTCACGTTAAAAATTATATTTTTAACGATAATTTATTTATTTCAACACATGAATATATTTCATTATCTATTTCACATCAACATCACAAACAATTTTCACAACACATCAATCAAACAAACAAGCCGTCCATGGTCTGTGGACGACGGGTGTCGGGTGCTGCTAAGCACCGTCTGCATCCTAGTATATATATATATAACTAGAAAAAGAATATTAGAGTGATAAGTTCTCAACAAAGCTATCTCAACTCCACGACACTTCAAATGTAGGAAATTATCACTGTTCTCGCCTTTTGTCACTTTCGTTGCCCGTAGCCACTACATATATAAAAATCACATTTTTATATTGTTGCTATGTATATAAAAATCATATTTTTACACTGCTACTATATAAATAAAAATTCTATTTTTACATCGTTACTATATAGATAAAAATTCTATTTTTACATCGGTGTTCATATAATAAAGATTATATTTTTATCATGCTATTCTCTATATAAAGATTTCGCCTTTTTAAATATAAAGATTTCGCCTTTTCAAATATAAAGATTTCGCCTTTTTAATTTAATCACTATAAAAATCACATTTTCATTTCCACGTATATATATAATAATTAAAATCAGATTTTTATTTCGCTATATCTATAAAGATGATATTTTTACTATCTATATAATATAAAAATCGTATTTTTATACTTTTCATACTATAAAAATCATATCTTTACTTTGCTTCTACTATAAAGATCACATCTTTATTAATCTACATTATATAAAATCATATTTTTACCCTTCATACTATATAAAAATCATATTTTTATTATATAACTTCACATATAAAAATCGCATCTTTATGTTATATAAAAAATTCAATCTTTTTATTCAACGCAAAAATCCTAGCTTTTTATAATTAAAAATATGGTCTATCTCTAATTAAAAATATGAAAATCAGAACTCTTCATTTTTAATTACACGAATAAATTGAAATAAAGACTTACAAGGGGGAAATGAGGAGGAAGTGAGGTGCTTGGAGCTTGGTGGAGGGTCGGAGGTGGCTGCTGGTGCTCTGGCGACGCGGTAGGGTAGCTCAAGGGTTTAGGGGGGGGGCGGCGGCCTTGCCTTGGACGGCGGCGAAAATTTGAGGGGGGGGGGGGGGGCGGTTTTATTCACAAGAAGGAGGAGAGAGAAATGAGAGAGGGGGGAGGGCTTACACCGCTCAGCGGTGGTGGTGGGTGGCGCCACCCTAGGGCGCGGTGGCGCCCCGATGGGAGGAGCGACGGCGCTCCTCCCCCCTTCATCTTCTTTCTTTTTTTATTTCGAAATGAATTCTAACTGGGGGGAGGGGGGCTGAGGAGATAAGGGGAGAGTGGGATTTATTTTAATTTATTTATTTTATTTCAAAAAGCAACTTTTATTTTCGAACTTGAAACCGAACCCACCTCCTGTTGTCCATAGCTAATTGCCCCCATTTCGAACACAATGGGATATGTATCGTAAGCTGATTTGACTGTTTCGATCAGATTTCGTCAAAATCAACATATAACTCTATATATTGAATTTGAACGCGCATTTCAATTTACCGGGGTCACATAGTAACTCTAAAAATTCCAGAAAATTATTTTCTAGCTTCGTATTGACGATACGGTCCTAACAAAAATTCTGAGACCGTTGGAAAAATGGCCATTTTCCAGTCGATTAAAATCAACTAAAACTGGTCAAACGCGTTTTCCTTTGCCACGCTCACATATTGATTCGAAAAATTATGAAATTTGAAATCTAGCAATAATTTGACATCACGGATCCAACAAAAGTGGTTTCGTCGAAATCCGAGGTCGTTTGCAAAATTCCCATTTTTAAGGGCCTGAATTCCATAGCGACTATTCAGAATTTTTAACTGGACATATCTTTTGATTCCCGCTATGAAATTTCGATTTTTCGGATTCGTTGGAAAGATATTCTCAATTATATTCAAATATTTTTGGTTTCGCTAAAATCCGGTTTATTTTGCACCCGGTACGTTCAATTGAAGTTTGAAATCGAATTATCGAACTACCACGCCATTTTCAATTCTATTTCATAATTATATATAATTATTTATATTCTAACGACGACGTTTATAATATATACGTTCGAATTCTATTCAAAATAAATTTTCGTCGATATTATTTAAATTAATTCATTTTAAATATTCAAAATTCGCTAAAATTGCCAAAATAAAAATTTTAAACTGGCTCGCATTATCCGGGTTGTTACAATGTGTGTCTGACATTGGATTTTATTCTATGCTGATTGATCTCAATTAAATATATATCTGTTTGATGGCGGGGAATTTATTCTCTTGCTTAACACCCTTCTCTGAGACGTACAAGCTCAGAGGTTATATATCGATAGACATCAGTCGCATGGCATGAATTGCCTGTGTGGCATGCTGAGATGCAAATGATCAAGGCTTTTGTTGAAAAGATGAGTCTTGTGGTTGATGATCAAAACAAGACTTTAAATAGCATAGCTTAGTGTAGCGTTAATTCGCAAGCCTCACACCCCGGTGTGAACCAGAAACGGGAGAGGATCTGTAACGACCCAGAAAATCTGAAACAATTTAAATTTTTTTAAATTGGCTAAAATAATGGATTTTAAATATTTAAAATAAATATTTTAAATAATGGCGATGAAAACTGAGTTTGAATCGACAATTGAAAACGAATATAATTAATTATAATTACAAACAAGGCCTGAAAGGGCGCTGCAGTTTCAAAAATTGAATTCAAACTTTGTCGGACTATACCGGGTGCAAAACAAAACGAATTTTAGTGAAACCAAAAAATTTAAATCTGTTAGTGAATACCTTTCTAATGAATCTGAAAAATGGAATTTTCATAACGGAAAGCAAAAGTTATGGCCGAATGAATTTTCAGAACGGTCGCTATGGAATTTATATAGCCCGTGAAGTTGGCCATTTTGCATACGACCTCGGAATTCGACGAAACCACTTTTGTTGGGTCCGGGATATGAAGTTATTGCTAGATTTCAAATTTCATAATTTTTGAAGCTAATATGTGAGTGTGGCAAAAGAAAATGTGTTTTGGTCAATTACAGTTAAATTGAATCGACCAAAAATGGGCCTTTTTGCAAACGGTCTCAGAATTCGACGAAACTAGTTTTGTTGGACCGTATCGTCAAAACATAGCTAGATTTATTTTTCGGGAATTTTTCGAATCAGTTTGTGGCCATGGCAAATTGAAATGTACGTTCAAATTAAATATTGAATGTTTTATATTTTGATTTGAATGGAAACTGACTGAAACAGTCGAATGGGCCTGCGAAACATATCCCATTGTGTTCGGAATGGGGGTATTTAGCTAGGGGCGACAATCGTTGGGGTCGATTTGCAGTTCGAATGTGAAATTCACCTTTTTGAATTTAATTGAATTAAATAATAATAATAATTTATATAAAAAAAACCCCACCCCATCGTTCATAACCCTAGCGCCACCCTTTGATTTTAAACGACGGAAAATGCCCCGACTTCCTCCTCCCCGATCTTCCTCTCCATGCCACGTTTTTCAGAATTCCAAGAACCAAATCAAAGAGCATCGAGAGCTCTACGAATCCAACGGGCAAGATCTGATTTTATTGAGTAAATCGTTCAAATTTGGGGCTCAAAGTCCGCCGTTTCACGCATGAATAATGGAGCACCTGGAGCTCCGAGTTGCACTACGACGAGGGCGACGATCAACCAGGGTAGCGCGCTCCTGGTGGTGGAGGTGGATCGACGTCAATCAACCTCTGGCGGTGCACGTTGGTGAACCTGGGTGGTGAATGTCGGGTTCGAATTTTAACGAAGAAGAAGATGCAACAGTAACGACTTTATTTGTTGCTAATTAATTTTGTTAATCGTTTAATGTAACCAGTGTTTGAAATTACATATCTTTTTGCTATGTTGACGAAATTCAGTGAAACAAGAGACAGTGGACTCGTGTGGACGCCTTCGACACTTTAGAAGAGACCGCATATTTTTCTGAGCCTTCTGCTATTTTTGGTGGAGAGGAACCCAATGTGAGATTTATAATTTATAAATAATATGGAAAATGATGACGTATAAATTATATAGTCGATGTATGAGTTATATAAGCATTGTACACCTCATGTATAAGCGTTGTATAAGTTGTACGTTCGATGTATAAGTTGTATATGCGTTGTAAAAATTATATATGTGTTGAAATAAAAGTGAATTGCTATATATATATATATATATATATATATATATACACGCCCCTCATCCACAAACCATGGACGATATTTATTGGTTGAAATTGTTGTGAAAATTGATTGATAACGAATGATTGTTTGGGATTGTTTGTGGTTGATATTGATTGATTGTGGTTGAAAAATACCCGTTTGTGGTTGAGAAATATTTGGTTGAAACCACATAGGATTAGTTGATGGAAATGAAATAAATATATACATGCCGCCTGCGTGTGACCTAGATGCATGATCCCCATTGTCAAAAACCACGAGGTTTTAAGGTAGAGCGAGGAGCCGTACTAGGGACGGTCCCGGTTTTAACTACCCTGCCGTTATGCTGCCGAAATTTTGAATAATATTCATGTGTTTGAATTATTTTCATTTGCTAAAACTATATTTATTCATTGAATAGAAAACCTTCATGTGTTGAATCGATATTCATTCGTTGATTAGAAATTCATGTGTTGAATGGTATTCGCGTTTTAAAAATAAAAATCACATTTTTATCTATATATAGAAACTATAGAAAACCTTCATGTGTTGAATCGATATTCATTCGTTGATTTGAAATTCATGTGTTGAATGGTATTCATATTTTGAAATAAATTGTTTGATAATAAAAATCACCTTTTATCGACTATATGAACTGTGTAAAATAATCTCATTTTGAAAGAAATTGTTTTATAAGAAAAATCCTATTTTTATCACCAATATGAAATATATAAAATAATAGTGTTTTGAAATGAGTTGTTTTACAATAAAAATCACATTTTTATTATATGCATAAATCGTTGAAATGTGAAGTGTTAAAAATAGCAACTTGTTCAAATAAATATATATGAGTTGAAATATTCATTAATTAGCTAATGATATGATTTGTACCTATGTATGTAACATTAGAATGAATGGTGTTTTTAAACCAAATAGAAATCAAATATGAAGTTGAATAGAAAATGATATATGATAAGAACTATATATATGTACATGCATATTCATTGAACAGGTTATAGCAAAGGAGCTAGAGAAGAGGAATAAAATTTTGTGCCCGACAAATAGGTACACATTTACTGTTTTGTTTGGGTGATGATTTTATGAGCCTGTTGGCTAGCCGCTTGGCTTTTTCTTTTTCTTTTTGAGATTAGAAGGACCGGGGAAGCTACTTGAGATTTCCCGATGCTCCCGGTGCAGGGGAGGTTATGGCGAAATTTTCCAAAATTTTACGGCATTAGTGAAATATTTGAAGTGAAAACGATATTGAAATCTGTAACGTCCCGCATTTTCGTCGGTTTGTATTTGAATATTTAAAACAGTTTAAATATTTAATTCGTAATATAAATGGATTTATATATTAATTAGAACTGAGAGTGGAATCGGAGTTGAAATAGAAATTTAGCTTAGTAAAAGCGAAAGACTGGTTTGAGAACGGATTGATGGGAGATCAACCAAGGATGCTTGGATATGCTGGTTTGATAGCAGATGGCAGAGATAGAGTTGAATGCCGAACAGAGAAGGTACACGTTTATATACGAGTATGAGATTTTTTATGAGTCAGTTTGGGCAAGCCGTTTGGCTATTTGGTTTTCTTTTGGATTGGAGAAGGCCCGGAGTGGCAAGTTGTTGTAGTACCGATTGAGCCGTGCAGAGGAGATGTTGGCGAGATTCTCTGAAAATTTAAGCTGTTAGGAAATTTTCAGAAATTTTGAAAATATTCGAAATAATAAGGAATTAATATTTTAATTGGAAATAATCAGTTCAGTGGAAACTGGAATTATGAAGTAAATCAAAAAGATTTTTAACCAGGTTATAACAGAGATTGTAGCATTTTCCCTATCTTAGCAATTTCGAGGACGAAATTATTTTAAGGGGGAAGGTCTGTAACGTCCCGCATTTTCGTCGGTTTGTATTTGAATATTTAAAACAGTTTAAATATTTAATTCGTAATATAAATGGATTTATATATTAATTAGAACGGAGTTGAACGTATAAAAATATATATTAAATATAATCGAGTCCATAATATCGCGGCAGTTTGTAAATTAACGTTCTGAACTTCAACTGAGTGTACCGAACTCGTTTTGAATCGGATTTCTTCAAAACGAGAAACGTTAGAATCTGTTGAACTATATCTTTCCAACGGAAGTGGAAAATGGAGATTTCGTTGTACAGATTGCAAGATATGTCCAAATCAAATATTCGAAAAGTCGCTGTAGAAACGTATATCGACCGTAACGGTTCATTTGAAATAGCTTGATATTGGATTCGAATTTGGACAGGGTTCTTTTGAGACATAGCGATAATTTAATTTTTAGAATTTTACTATAATTTTTAATTAATTAAATATGCAACTTTTTATTTGGAGTATTTTGCACCCTGTATCGGTATATCGGGATTTCAAAATGTGAGTAAAATCACTAACTTTGATCTATTTTAAAATATTTTAATTATATTTTAATGTTGTTTGAATGCTGTGTGATGATCGATTAGGTAGATTCAAATTAATTTGGTCGAATATTATATACCGTCACATATGCACACATCATCGGTTGGACACTGATTCCATCAATTTGAATATCCCCTAGTATAGAGTTAGTGTAAATTGTGTTGACTGACATCTGTGGATGCGGAAACCGGTTGGAGGAATCCGACCGGATTCCTCGATATTTATATGTATTGTTTGTTTTGTATGCACTGTTTGAACCCGAATTATATTTAAAACCCCATGAGAATATTTATGTTGAACGGATATTCAACATCTGTTCGATAAATAAATAAATGATATCGATTTAGAAAGTGGTGACAGTCAACCGTAAAACCATCGTTTTGTTAAAGAGTTGATTGGCCGTCAGGAAAATCAACGAGGTTAATCATAAAAATTATACTTTTATAAATAAAAAAGAAGATTTAAATTTATAATAGAAGTTCTATTATAAACCAGTGTTTTAGAGTTCGTTTTATAAAATAAATTAAAACGATTGTTGACATTTAAAGGAGTTTATAAAGTCAGAAATTATCCGACGATTAAATATTTGGATAACTATGTTTAAGATAAACAATTTAGAAATATTATTAGATTAATTATATTAATCTAATGTTGAGATGTAATTAAAATCAGTTAAAGAATCTACTGATGAAATGAAGTTGATTTAATCAACTGTTATTTGGGGAAAATGATTATTAGATTAATTGGTCTTAAATTAATCTAATGAAACAGTTTAGAAATAAATTAACCAAAGTATATGAGATTTGATTACTTTTAGTTAAGAAGTTATATGTAGAACCGTGGAATGGAAAAGCAAAGAGTAATTGTTTAAAAATATAAATAATCATAAACACCAGAGATTTCAAAGTAAGGATATGGTGTTATAAAACCATAGGTAAAAATAAACATGAAAATACGATCTGATAGGTGTTATAAGTAATAAGGGATTAGAGTACAGACTTGTATCGGTTTTAAGGTAAGAACGTTGTCGATCAAGGTCTGAGAGGTAAATAGAATACCCCAACTTGAACGACTTCGCTATTACCGAGGAACGATATCAGTCTGTAACGGAAAGAGATGTCAAGATTTTTGTAACAGAAAAAGATGTCAAGATTTTTGTAACAGAAAGAGATATCAAGATTTTTGTAACGGAAAGAGATGTCAAGATTTTTGTATAAAAGGAATATGGCAGCGTATGCAAGTCTTAGAATTATAGCGATAAAATAACGCTGTTGATAAGATAAGTTTGACTGTTATTTCAAGATTAGTTATAACAAAGAATATTACAGCATATGATAAGTTGAACTATAGCAATAAAATAACGCTGTTGATAAGGTAAGTGTGACTGTAACTAGTTATAAGGAGAATATTACAGCGTATGACAAGTTTAGAACTGTAGCGACAAATTAACTGCTGTTGATTTGACTTAAGCATGACTTTTATATATAGCAGCACTTCCTAGGAAATGTAACTGTTTGGTTTGAAATCCACTTATTCTAGAGTAATAAGTAACGACGTTTGTTCAAAGAAATATAAGAAAGAGTTTAGAAAAAAGAATTGGGGAATCGTATTAGAAACTGATGACAGCATTTCGATGTTCGAAATGTGATTAGAATTAAACCGTTAGGGTTTGGAACTAGAATTCGACGATGTTGAATGTATTAAAAGTAACTATTTTTAGGGATTATAATCTGATAGAATAATTAACATTTAGTTTTAAACAAATAAATGTTAACAGGATAGGAGTCAGTATTTAGTTATAAGCTTGATATCGATTAGATAAGAAGTTGACTTAGAGACAGAGTTTATAAAGTGGAATAGGAGTGAAAAAGTATGAAAGAGATTTCGGTAAATAAGATAAGGGAGATTATTGCGTGAATAAAGAGTTATATGATCAAGGTGTTTAGATTTCTATAAGAAGGGATGGTATTCCCATTTCAAAGGGAGAAATGTTTTAAAAGTGAACATTGGGCCGATTAAAAGGTTAAGATGAATTTGGAAATATTTTCCAGTGTAAATAAGGTAGATTACCCAAGTATGGGAATAAAGAATGTGAAAGTAATGGGAAATAGTTCGAACGTTAATAACGGATATTTTTTGGAACATGAAAGAATAAAAGTTTATAATAATTGGAAATGTTTTCCAAAAGTGTTAAAGGCAAAACAGAGTTTGAGAAATATCTAGTGAGATATGGGAATTTGAAAATATAACGAATGTTAAATAAAAAGCGCCCGTGATTGTATGATGTTTAGTTATACATTAGAATGTATGTTGTTTTAACTCCGATAGTTAAATAACCGACTATCGAAGTGTTTGACCGTCGTTGTCAATACGGAGAGACCGGTTGGGTTATTACCCGAAAACCACTCCGTATAGGCATAATCGTTGCGAATTAGATATGCTGAAGAAAATTGAAGACAGAGTTAAATGCAAGGATCGTCCAGTTATAGAATGGTGTGTTTTTGTTTGTCCAGTCCCAGGACAACTTGTATGGACGAGTGTCTGACAGCGTATTTCCAACGGTCACGCCGTTGATTTTATGAATATACCGAGTTGGTGGGGAGAAGGTAACTTCTCTTTATTCTACACCCAGTGTGCATTTGTGTAATCAATGTGTGATTACGGATTTGACGATGTGACATTCAAAGTGAATGGTGATCAGATGTTCTGAAGATTGACGTAGCCTCTAGCCTCACAACAAGAAGTGACAAAAGTTGGGCTAGGCAGCATGGCTAGTTGGGTCATCCCCAAGCAGGGTGTATTGTCACCGATCTAGAGAAAATTCATATTTATACTCCTTTTCGATTCTGTATCTTCGGATAACGGTTGGATGGCCTGCAACCGTGGTGGCAATATATTCGCGACACTCAAGCTAAATGAGTGAGCGGTCATGTGTGGCCGGGTTGCAAGACGTTCTTGTTGAACCCTGAGTGTATCCCCTCTAGAGTACACTATTCAGAAGGTGCTCCCATACCTTGTCTGTTGAAATCCATTCTCCGATAAGCGCCTACGGTTTATGATTTTATACTATATATATGGGGAGCGTGAGATGCAAGCGTTCTACTACTTGTATAATTATTTGGTTAGACATTATCATAATATCACTGGGTTTTGATATCAAGAATATTTCGGGTTATAGTAAGGTAAAAACCGTCCATGTTTATGTGTGGGCTGGTCTTACTATTATCTTCTTGTTTTGAAAAGGATTTTCAAAGTAAAATAGTATGGTTGGAATTTACTCACACCAGTCCCATGACTGACCCAGAGTTTATTTTGTTTGTTTTCCCTAAACTCTTGGGTGCCCAAATTTGTACGGGCAGTCAAGTGTTTCAGGCTTTGCAGATTCACTTGGAGGAGCTCAAAAGCAGGAAGCTTCACCATTAGTTATGTAGAGTTATTTCCGCTGTGATATGATGTATTGTACTCTGATAATGGTATGTATATACAATACAGTTTTGTATTCAAAGTTATGTTATATAATACATCTTATTTTGTTCCGCTGCGAGTTTCGTGTTACTCTGATTCTGTTCAGTTGTGATCTTCTTCTTCTTCTATTCTATTAGTTCTATCTTTTCTTTCTCACCCTCTAAATTCTTCTATTAATGTCCCGGTATTTTTCGTTGCTTGAATAGTCAACAGTGTGTTTTTATGTTGATTTTCTGGGTCGAAAATTCCCGCCGTTACAGATGGTATCAGAGCTGAAGGTTAAGTGATTACCTTGGCTCTGTGGCATAACTCAATAGAGATAGAGTTAGTAATACTCTAGATTGAGTTGAGTGTGTATATATATGAGCGCGTATTTGTGAATTAATATAAAAACTGTTTTATATTGTGTTGACTGGTCAGTTGAGAGGTTTATGAATTCTGGTCGAAACAGTAATGCAAACTGGATCGATAGGTATTTCTAAACTCTTGAACAGAGTAATTCGACATGATATTGTTTTGAAAGCGGGGTAAATAAAATAATTTTACCCAAAGTATATTTTGATATAAAAAGAAGTGTATATCTTGATATTAATATAATATACTGGATATGTGATCATTATTATGATCGAACAGGATTATAATTCAGTTGGTTATATAAACTACCAATCGAAATATTATATAAGCATGATATGCAAAATCAGATGAGCTGAATCTGAATTAAAGACCAGAATTGAAATAAAACTCTAGAAACTTGGAAAAGAATTGAAATTGGATAAAATATAAGGGAATTTTAAAATCCTGGGAGATTTGAAAATTTGTTTTCCAAGTGTTGTGAATGATATTTTTAAGTAATATTCAAAATGAAAATGTTTGAAAAATGAGTTTTGAAAAATGATAATAGTATTGAACTCACTTCGATTACTGGAAAATAAATTCCGATGATGAAGCGCGCCATTATCGGTGTTCATTTTCGAGTTGCTAAGTGACGGATTACTACCAAAGATTTTGTTTTGTATTGTTTGAGAAACAAGTTGTCAGAAATTCAAATGTTTTGAATTATATATGATTTCAAACTAATTTGAAATAAATCCCAGGAATTTGAATTCTGAAATAAAAGTTTAACTTATGGAGTTAAAATGGTAAAAATGGAATTTAAACAAAGATAACAAAACTGGACTGAATTTGGAAAGATCCAGAATGAAAATTATAAGAGAAAAATATTGGAGATCCGAGTTATTAAAAATATATTGATTCTTGGGGAATAAGAATCGAATTTTGAATTAGAGATGGAGATAACTGATTTGAGAAATAAATCAGTTAATGGGATGTCGTAATAAAACTTAACAAGGTTAACAACTGAGAGTGGAATCGGAGTTGAAATAGAAATTTGGCTTAGTAAAAGCGAAAGACTGGTTTGAGAACGGATTGATGGGAGATCAACCAAGGATGCTTGGATATGCTGGTTTGATAGCAGATGGCAGAGATAGAGTTGAATGCCGAACAAAGAAGGTACACGTTTATATACGAGTATGAGATTTTTTATGAGTTAGTTTGGGCAAGCCGTTTGGCTATTTGATTTTCTTTTGGATTGGAGAAGGCCCGGAGTGGCAAGTTGTTGTAGTACCGATTGAGCCGTGCAGAGGAGATGTTGGCGAGATTCTCTGAAAATTTAAGCTGTTAGGAAATTTTCAGAAATTTTGAAAATATTCGAAATAATAAGGAATTAATATTTTAATTGGAAATAATCAGTTCAGTGGAAACTGGAATTATGAAGTAAACCAAAAAGATTTTTAACTAGGTTATAACAGAGATTGTAGCATTTTCCCTGTCTTAGCAATTTCGAGGACGAAATTATTTTAAGGGGGAAGGTCTGTAACGTCCCGCATTTTCGTCGGTTTGTATTTGAATATTTAAAACAGTTTAAATATTTAATTCGTAATATAAATGGATTTATATATTAATTAGAACGGAGTTGAATGTATAAAAATATATATTAAATATAATCGAGCCCGTAATATCGCGGCAGTTTGTAAATTAACGTTCTGAACTTCAACTGAGTGTACCGAACTCGTTTTGAATCGGATTTCTTCAAAACGAGAAACGTTGGAATCTGTTGAACTATATCTTTCCAACGGAAGTGGAAAATGGAGATTTCGTTGTACAGACTGCAAGATATGTCCAAATCAAATATTCGAAAAGTCGTTGTAGAAATGTATATCGACCGTAACGGTTTATTTGAAATAGCTTGATATTGGATTCGAATTTGGACAGGGTTCTTTTGAGACATAGCGATAATTTAATTTTTAGAATTTTACTTTAATTTTTAATTAATTAAATATGCAACTTTTTATTTGGAGTATTTTGCACCCTGTATCGGTATTTCGGGATTTCAAAATGTGAGTAAAATCACTAACTCTGATCTATTTTAAAATATTTTAATTATATTTTAATGTTGTTTGAATGCTGTGTGATGATCGATTAGGTAGATTCAAATTAATTTGGTCGAATATTATATACCGTCACATATGCACACATCATCGGTTGGACACTGATTCCATCAATTTGAATATCCCCTAGTATAGAGTTAGTGTAAATTGTGTTGACTGACATCTGTGGATGCGGAAACCGGTTGGAGGAATCCGACCGGATTCCTCGATATTTATATGTATTGTTTGTTTTGTATGCACTGTTTGAACCCGAATTATATTTAAAACCCCATGAGAATATTTATGTTGAACGGATATTCAACATCTGTTCGATAAATAAATAAATGATATCGATTTAGAAAGTGGTGACAGTCAACCGTAAAACCATCGTTTTGTTAAAGAGTTGATTGGCCGTCAGGAAAATCAACGAGGTTAATCATAAAAATTATACTTTTATAAATAAAAAAGAAGATTTAAATTTATAATAGAAGTTCTATTATAAACCAGTATTTTAGAGTTCGTTTTATAAAATAAATTAAAACGATTGTTGACATTTAAAGGAGTTTATAAAGCAGAAATAATCTGACGATTAAATATTTGGATAACTATGTTTAAGATAAACAATTTAGAAATATTATTAGATTAATTATATTAATCTAATGTTGAGATGTAATTAAAATCAGTTAAAGAATCTACTGATGAAATGAAGTTGATTTAATCAACTGTTATTTGGGGAAAATGATTATTAGATTAATTGGTCTTAAATTAATCTAATGAAACAGTTTAGAAATAAATTAACCAAAGTATATGAGATTTGATTACTTTTGTTGGATCTAGATTAACCCTAGAGGGGGGGGGGTGAATAGGGTTTATCACAGTTTTTAAACTGAATTGAATAACTGACAGGATATTAAAATAATAAACAGATCACAGAATGCAGCAGAAATAAAAGTGCAGAAAATAAATCACACACAGATATACCCAGCTTCGGCAAAACCTTGCCTACTGCTGCATTCCTAAGGTTTCTACTAGGTGTTGTAAACAGATCCCGCATACAAGACCATGTACACTCGCAGCGCCTGCTCCTGTCCTAACCCTACGCTCAAAACCCTGACTGATCTTTGTCCCCAAGATCAGATTTTCCCTGTCTACAACCTCGTAGTCAGTAATCCCTAGTTTGATAGACTAGTAAACTGTTCAGATTGGTTTACAAAAGAAATTACAACAAAAATTAAATTAAAACAAATGAACCCTAGGTGTTAAAAGAAAGGTCATCCTCTTTTTAGTTATAAACCCTAAGCCCTAAAGACTTTGGCCGGCCCATTTCCTTCATTTGTATCGACCCGATCAATTTGTCTTTGAGATAAAGAATGGCGGCTGCTCTTCATAAAAAAAACTAGGGTTTCTTCGATTGCTCCAAAAAAAAACAAATCGATGCTTGATTGTTGACGTTGTGGTAACTCTGAAGCTTGATTCTTCGATGGCTTTCCACGTCCGACTTGGAATTTCTCTCTGGCTCGATTGAAAATAGTGAGTTTTCTGAAATTTGTTGCTTTGAAAAAATTGAACTGATTTTTGTGGGTTTTTTTTCAATACCGATTGCCAGTGATGATGTTGGTGGTAAATAGGATTTAGAAATCCTTTAATTGAGCTCTGATTTCAAACATGATTTCGATCTGATTTGAGGGTTTCCCTTTTTGTAATTCTCGATTTGGAAATGATAAATCTGGAAAAAAATAACTTTGCCCCTTTTTGAATTTGTTGATTGAATCCTTTTGTGCGAATGAAGAACACGTATGAAATACTTGATTGAATCTGAATTTTTGCCTTGTTTTTGAATCAATCGGCTTTGAATATTGCTTTTATGATTTTGAACAAATCTGGAAATATATTATCTGTGGCCCCCATGGTATTTTCCCTTGTGTGAATTTCTTGATTGAATTCTTGCCATGTGACTTGAATCTTTTAATCTGTTGCCAAAAACAGATTGAGTTTCTTGAATTAAATTGTCCCAAAAAGAAATGATTTTCTTGCCAAATGCGAATTGCTGATTTTTGTAAATCTGGAAATGTTAATTCCCTGTCCCTTGATTGAATATGCCACATATGTGCTGCCCATTAAAAATAGATTTTACAAAACGAAATCTTTCCCAAAAATGCTGCATGAATCTCTTGCTAATAACAGGACACTGATTGGTATAAATTTGGAGATAATTTGTTATTTTGAAAACCGATTTCTTGTGAGAGATTTTCCCTTGTCCCTTGAATGATTTATTATTTTGAGATATTTCTTGCCAGAAAATACTTCGTCAAAACTTTGCTTGTCAAACGCTGTTAACATTTTGTATTGAATTCTTTCCAAATAATGACACATGATTTCTTGTTCAAAATGTTGTGTCAATTCTGGAACCATTAAAAGACTTGAATTTTGGTTGTTTATCCTCTGGACCACTATGACTTTGGTACTTGCCATCACTTGAAAAACTCTACTGCATATTATTTGATCACTCTTGATACTTCGTACAATTTTCCACTTTGCCTTTTTATTCTTGAGCCTGTATTCGAGTATATGCATATTGTAAGCCTGTCATGCATTATCTTGTACACTCCCCTGTATTGCTAAGCTTTGTGCCCTGATTCACTTAGCTGCTATGTCGTTTATTTGCTGTCTTGACCCACTGCATATATGCTTTTTCCCCTGGTCTGGAGTTTGACTTCCTTGCATCATTTCTGATCCATGTTGACTTGTGCACGACCACTTGATTTGTTTTGCCAAAGTGCTATACCATTTACTTGCATTGTTTTGTTTCCATATGCTTGTATGGCTGCACCATGTAGTATGCCAATGTTCATATGCCACTACTCACTTGCTTGACTACTTGCTGTGTAAAGCATGCTTTGTTATTCAATCACCATGCCGCTTACTTGGTTTATGCCATGCTCTCCTTGTACTTGCTACACTTGTTATTTTCAGTCTCGACCATACACCACTTCTTGCATATGAGCATGGCTTCTTCACTGTATGAAATGGCTCGGACATTTTTCAATTTTCTACTTGCACTGTTTTGAAATTGCTGTGTGTTTTATTTTGGCTTGAACTTCTTGGTTCGACACTTGGGGCTGTCTATGCTTTGTGCTCGGCCCATGCTGCCTTTAACTTTGTGCCCACTTGCTCCATGTACATTGCTGCACCATGATTTCACTTCTTTGCTGTGTGCTTGACCACTTTGGTTTTGTATATTTGTTTTCAATTTCACTGAGTCGAGACAGTCCTAGTGGCTACTCCTCAGCTGCGTACTGATTGGCGTGGCAGTGCACACGTGTACACGTGTGTACATGCAGCCATCAGACGAGTTGTCCCTGTCCCTGCTTGAGATATATATGTTGTCTGCCTTGTGGTATTTACAGTGTATCATTGTGAATATCACAAGTTGTCTAGACACAGATTGATGGTTTTAAAAATCAGATCAAGTCGTGAAAAAGGATGAGAAACACACCAGAAAACTGAGGCAAATAGAATTTTAAAAATAAAATTTATATTTGCATGTGTTCAGATTTATTTCTATTGCAGTATACTCTGTGTGTGTGTGTGTTTCATGTGACAGGTAAGAAGACTGGACTGACTGTGAAGTGAAGACTGACTTGTAAGCTGTGAAGACAGAAGACTGAAGAAGCCAGTGTGTCAATATGTAAATGAGTAAAATTGTGTATTGAAATGTATGAGATCAAAATATTTATATATATACGAGTGTGAGTGTTATAGTGGAAAGCTGTGTACTGAAATGAAGTTGTACTGTAATTTGTAATACACAAGTTTGATTGAAATAAAATAATATCTTATTGTTGTCAAACAAACTCGTCTATTTCATTCTGTTATTTATTAGTACAAATATTCTGTGAGTGTTTAAATAGTGGAGTTTATAAGATTTGTACTGTTGTGTTATTGAAATAGAATATTGAATTTAAATAGAATACAGTATATCAATGTCTGTATTGTCGTATTCCATTTAAACATAAATACAATATTTCAGCCAGTGATGTATATATTTAACAGTACGATTTCAAACACATTTATAATAATATTTATTTGGTTGTTATCATCAAACAAAAATCATATAATTGTGTATACAACAACGTTATATACAACAATCTCCCCCTTTTGATGATGACAAACAAATAAAAGATTTTGTATACAATAAATGTGTTTGACAGTAAAAATTGAACTCCCCCTATTTATCAGCTCCCCCTTCAACAGACAACTCCCCCTATAACTGTGCATGAGTGGAATGAATGTTATTCAAAAATATTTATAAATTATTCACTCATAAATCAAAATCTCAACCCATTCTCCCCCTTTTGTTATCATCAAAAGGATACAGAATATAGATGAAAAATGACTAACAAATACAATATCAGCTTAAGAGGAAGAACTAGTCATCATAAATTTCAATCAGTCAAACAAAAAATCATAATATTCTAAGAACAGGTGGCATATTTCACATTGTAGAAAATGACGGATTTACGATGAATTTTATTTATGGAGAGAGTTAAAAAAAAAATATTTTTCAATTATTTTCCAAAAGAATTTTATAAAAGATAAAGCACAAAATATTGTGGTGGATTTGGACTATAATTATAAATTCACCTTAAGTGACAAAATCAGATAATCTCAAATCCCAGTAGCTATCAATCAACAAATCATAATACGTCATAAAATTTCAACATATTTCACCGAATAGAAGGATGGATTGATAGACTGGTTTTTATACACCGAGGAGAGTTTCAGATTAATTTTAATTTATAGCATAATAGTTCCTTTTTCTTTTTATTTTGTTTAAGAGCACACTGACCACGCATAACCAGAGCTTGGATTTTTAAATGAGGTCAGTCGCAGCTTAAATTATAAGACGTATCATAACCATGCATAACCAGAGCTTGGATTTTTAAATGAGGTTAGAGACACTCTTATATATTAATTATATTTTTATCATTTTCAGCTCGGTATATGAAACCAATATGGATGATAGAAATGTGGTAGGCACAGAAATGGACTGTGAAATAAATTTCTAAATTAATTATATTATGAAATAAGCTCGACTGTACCGGGATTATTGAAAATTTTCAATTATCACTAATTCTGAATATAATATAGTCCCATTTCTATCACAAATAATTTTCATTGTTTTAAAAACAAGATGATTTAAAAAAAAATAAACTCTCCACATTAATATAAAATCATGATGGATGGCAGACGGGTGATAGAAAAAGGAGATGGTCGTGAATATTTGCCAGTTCAAAGATATTATAATTAATATTCAATCATCATGAAAATCCAAATAAAATCTCCTCTTGTTGTGAAATACACTGCAGTCACAATTCATCACAATTTCAAAAACTGATAATAATTTTGATGAGTTATAAACACAGCACAAATTGGATATTGATTTCAATTTCTGAATGAATAAAAAATAAATAATTTTAAAATTGAAAAACAATTACAAGAAGAAATTAAACAGATTTATAAAAAAAATGAATCTATACAGGGTGATAATTCAAAACCAGATGAGTAAAAAAAAAACTGATAAGATTACAACCTTGGCACAAATATTAGAGCAGCAAGCAGATTAAAACAGACAGTTATTTGAAAACAGTATCAGAGCAGCACAAACAAGAACTGTTCAAAAACAGACTTGTCAAGATGTTGGTCACATAAGGTGGTTCATGATCCAAGATTTGCAAATATACTCTATTTTAAATCATTTGAAGAAATGTGAAAGTATTAGGATTTAATGAATCAATCACACCAGGTTATATTTCAGATTCAAGATATGTGTGAGATCCAATAAATCAATAATTTCAAATGATTTTAAACAAACATATATTCAAATCAAATAATCATGAAATAACAATGATTTTCCAAGACCATTTTCAAAAAGAACATTTTCAAGAGTTTCTCAAAACTATTTCTGACAAGCCCAAGAGAAATTTCAGGTCATTTACATCAAATTTGAAAATATTCATGATCGGGATAATTTATTTGAAATCACATGAATCAATGTAAAGTTTTGGGATATAATGAATCATTCACACAAGATTGACAATTTCAAAAATAAGAGGTGTGAGATATTCAAAATATCAGGAATTTCAGATGATTTCAGACAGACATATTCTAACCATAATGATCATGAATAAAGATGGAATTCAGGATGTATCACTGATTCAAGCCAATCTGAAAATCAATGAAATTATCACAACTGATAAATAATAGAGTGCTGTAATGAGTATAATATTTTCATTTTTTCTAAAATGAATTAGAATACACTCAGAACAGCAAAGGTGTGTGAAATTTCATTAAATATTCAGATCTTCAAAAAAAATTAGAATTCAAATTAACAGTGTTCAAGATATGACATGAATGCTTCAGCACTGTTATGAATTCAAGAATAAAATAAACCACTAAACAATTGCAGATAATTACAAGATTAAATTCAGAATCTGGAAATGATTATAAACAAGAGAGTTTTATTCAAATAAAATGAATTTCCAGAACATCATGAGAACTGCAATTGGAAGTTTAAGAAGCACAGGATAAACAAAGAGGTATGGCAGTGACAAATCAAATAAAAATAAATAGAAGAAAATAAAATAGAAAGGGGTAGAAGAAGCAGAGATAAACAATAAAAGAAATATTTACAAGGATGAGGTTAGAAATCATACTTGATTCACAGAAGACGTTGTGGGTCTCTAACTCATCAGACTTGGCTAAGGAACAGTAGATGATTCAATGATGTGAAGCAGTTTGAATTCGTTTCTCTTTTCAGCACAGTTGTTCCTCAGCCTCCTTTACCTAATGATTGAGATGATCAAGTGGTCGAACAAAATTAGTAAAACCACTCACAGTTGTATTCATTTGTTTTGGTACCCAAACCTGTTTATATAACAAACCATCAGAATAAACCTTTGTACCCTTAGGAACCCAAATCTGTTTGAATTTCACGAAGTTTGGTTTATTTCTTTTTGGGATCCAGGATTGTTTAGAAGGATTATTATAAAACAATTTCTCATTTTGATTTTGACTCAAAAAACCTTTGAAATTATAGGAGTTCAAATTTTCAAATTGATTATTTTCAAGGTTGTTTGAAGGATTTTTCAAATCATTCGAAATTCGTCTTTCTAAAACATTATTTTTCTCAAACCCAAGTCCACGTTTATTTTGAACAGAGAATTGGCTTTTCAACAACATATTCAAAGATTTTTCACCGTTTGAAAAATTAGACAAGATTGTTTCAAGTTGTTGAATTTCAGTTTTAAGATCACCATTTTCTTTCAATAAACCTGAACAACGATTTTTAGTGATCTCACATCTTTCAAAATCAGATTTCAAAACCAAATTTTCATCATTGAGTAACTTTATTTTGGTTTGGGACTCAGCAATCTCAGACTCAAAATGTTTTCGACTTTCAGACTCAAATTTCTTGAAATTTTCAATCTCGTTTTCAAGTTCTTTCAAAATCGAATTCGATTTCAACAAATTTTCCTTTTCTGCAATTTCAAGTTTGGAATGAATATTAGTTTTAAAAATTTCAAATTCCTTTTGCAGATGATTGTTCAAATTTGATAACTCAATCTTGTTTGCTTTTAAGATCAAAATTTCATCTTCAAACTTTTGAATATTTTTATTGAGATGAACAAGATTTGTTTTCAATTTCAAACAATTTTTACAATCTGAATCTGAAAGGTTTTTAAAATATTCAAGCTGTGATTCCAAATCGTCAATTTTGTTGATCAACTCAGAATTCCTAAATTTTAGAGTTTTGTTTTTAGATTTGAGTTTATCAACAGATTTAGTTAAATCAACACACATATAGACCAAATCTTCGTATGAGAAATTTTCAACTTCAGCATCCGTTGATTCTCCATCATCTGATTCTTCTGAATTCTCATTTGTAAATCCTGTTAAACAGAATTATGAATCTGAGTTGACAATCTGGGGTTTTGAACTGGAGTTGTCACTTTGACCAAACTTCGTATTGAGAGCTATCCAAATTTCCTGCGCAGTTAAGCAATGGGAAATCAGACTGTATTGATTATCATCAAGATGAGAATAAAGAATATGTGTAGCATGAGAATTAAAAACTTTATCTACCATATCGTACCCATTGATAACAACATCCCAACATTTAATATTAATAGATTTTAAATAAAATTCCATTTTGGATTTCCAGTTTAAAAAATCTGTTCCAGTGAAAATAGTTGGGGATGAACTGGACTGACTCTCGCTAGACAGACAACTAGGATTACCCATGACTCTAGAGTTAAAAGAAAATACCTGCTCTGATACCAAATGTTGGATCTAGATTAACCCTAGAGGGGGGGTGAATAGGGTTTATCACAGTTTTTAAACTGAATTGAAAAACTGACAGGATATTAAAATAATAAACAGATCACAGAATGCAGCAGAAATAAAAGTGCAGAAAATAAATCACACACAGATATACCCAGCTTCGGCAAAACCCTGCCTACTGCTGCATTCCTAAGGTTTCTACTAGGTGTTATAAACAGATCCCGCATACAAGACCATGTACACTCGCAGCGCCTGCTCCTGTCCTAACCCTACGCTCAAAACCCTGACTGATCTTTGTCCCCAAGATCAGATTTTCCCTGTCTACAACCTCGTAGTCAGTAATCCCTAGTTTGATAGACTAGTAAACTGTTCAGATTGGTTTACAAAAGAAATTACAACAAAAATTAAATTAAAACAAATGAACCCTAGGTGTTAAAAGAAAGGTCATCCTCTTTTTAGTTATAAACCCTAAGCCCTAAAGACTTTGGCCGGCCCATTTCCTTCATTTGTATCGACCCGATCAATTTGTCTTTGAGATAAAGAATGGCGGCTGCTCTTCATAAAAAAAACTAGGGTTTCTTCGATTGCTCCAAAAAAAAAACAAATCGATGCTTGATTGTTGACGTTGTGGTAACTCTGAAGCTTGATTCTTCGATGGCTTTCCACGTCCGACTTGGAATTTCTCTCTGGCTCGATTGAAAATAGTGAGTTTTCTGAAATTTGTTGCTTTGAAAAAATTGAACTGATTTTTGTGGGTTTTTTTCAATACCGATTGCCGGTGATGATGTTGGTGGTAAATAGGATTTAGAAATCCTTTAATTGAGCTCTGATTTCAAACATGATTTCGATCTGATTTGAGGGTTTCCCTTTTTGTAATTCTCGATTTGGAAATGATAAATCTGGAAAAAAATAACTTTGCCCCTTTTTGAATTTGTTGATTGAATCCTTTTGTGCGAATGAAGAACACGTATGAAATACTTGATTGAATCTGAATTTTTGCCTTGTTTTTGAATCAATCGGCTTTGAATATTGCTTTTATGATTTTGAACAAATCTGGAAATATATTATCTGTGGCCCCCATGGTATTTTCCCTTGTGTGAATTTCTTGATTGAATTCTTGCCATGTGACTTGAATCTTTTAAACTGTTGCCAAAAACAGATTGAGTTTCTTGAATTAAATTGTCCCCAAAAGAAATGATTTTCTTGCCAAATGCGAATTGCTGATTTTTTGTAAATCTGGAAATGTTAATTCCCTGTCCCTTGATTGAATATGCCACATATGTGCTGCCCATTAAAAATAGATTTTACAAAATGAAATCTTTCCCAAAAATGCTACATGAATCTCTTGCCAATAATAGGACACTGATTGGTATAAATTTGGAGATAATTTGTTATTTTGAAAACCGATTTCTTGTGAGAGATTTTCCATTGTCCCTTGAATGATTTATTATTTTGAGATATTTCTTGCCAGAAAATACTTCGTCAAAACTTTGCTTGTCAAACGCTGTTAACATTTTGTATTGAATTCTTTCCAAATAATGACACATGATTTCTTGTTCAAAATGTTGTGTCAATTCTGGAACCATTAAAAGACTTGAATTTTGGTTGTTTATCCTCTGGACCACTATGACTTTGGTACTTGCCATCACTTGAAAAACTCTACTGCATATTATTTGATCACTCTTGATACTTCGTACAATTTTCCACTTTGCCTTTTTATTCTTGAGCCTGTATTCGAGTATATGCATATTGTAAGCCTGTCATGCATTATCTTGTACACTCCCCTGTATTGCTAAGCTTTGTGCCCTGATTCACTTAGCTGCTATGTCGTTTATTTGCTGTCTTGACCCACTGCATATATGCTTTTTCCCCTGGTCTGGAGTTTGACTTCCTTGCATCATTTCTGATCTATGTTGACTTGTGCACGACCACTTGATTTGTTTTGCCAAAGTGCTATACCATTTACTTGCATTGTTTTGTTTCCATATGCTTGTATGGCTGCACCATGTAGTATGCCAATGTTCATATGCCACTACTCACTTGCTTGACTACTTGCTGTGTAAAGCATGCTTTGCTATTCAATCACCATGCCGCTTACTTGGTTTATGCCATGCTCTCCTTGTACTTGCTACACTTGTTATTTTCAGTCTCGACCATACACCACTTCTTGCATATGAGCATGGCTTCTTCGCTGTATGAAATGGCTCGGACATTTTTCAATTTTCTACTTGCACTGTTTTGAAATTGCTGTGTGTTTTATTTTGGCTTGAACTTCTTGGTTCGACACTTGGGGCTGTCTATGCTTTGTGCTCGGCCCATGCTGCCTTTAACTTTGTGCCTACTTGCTCCATGTACATTGCTGCACCATGATTTCACTTCTTTGCTGTGTGCTTGACCACTTTGGTTTTGTATATTTGTTTTCAATTTCACTGAGTCGAGACAGTCCTAGTGGCTACTCCTCAGCTGCGTACTGATTGGCGTGGCAGTGCACACGTGTACACGTGTGTACATGCAGCCATCAGACGAGTTGTCTCTGTCCCTGCTTGAGATATATATGTTGTCTACCTTGTGGTATTTACAGTGTATCATTGTGAATATCACAAGTTGTCTAGACACAGATTGATGGTTTTAAAAATCAGATCAAGTCGTGAAAAAGGATGAGAAACACACCAGAAAACTGAGGCAAATAGAATTTTAAAAATAAAATTTATATTTGCATGTGTTCAGATTTATTTCTATTGCAGTATACTGTGTGTGTGTGTGTTTCATGTGACAGGTAAGAAGACTGGACTGACTGTGAAGTGAAGACTGACTTGTAAGCTGTGAAGACAGAAGACTGAAGAAGCCAGTGTGTCAATATGTAAATGAGTAAAATTGTGTATTGAAATGTATGAGATCAAAATATTTATATATATACGAGTGTGAGTGTTATAGTGGAAAGCTGTGTACTGAAATGAAGTTGTACTGTAATTTGTAATACACAAGTTTGATTGAAATAAAATAATATCTTATTGTTGTCAAACAAACTCGTCTATTTCATTCTGTTATTTATTAGTACAAATATTCTGTGAGTGTTTAAATAGTGGAGTTTATAAGATTTGTACTGTTGTGTTATTGAAATAGAATATTGAATTTAAATAGAATACAGTATATCAATGTCTGTATTGCCGTATTCCATTTAAACATAAATAAAATATTTCAGCCAGTGATGTATATATTTAACAGTACGATTTCAAACACATTTATAATAATATTTATTTGGTTGTTATCATCAAACAAAAATCATATAATTGTGTATACAACAACGTTATATACAACAACTTTTAGTTAAGAAGTTATAAGTAGAACCGTGGAATGGAAAAGCGAAGAGTAATTGTTTAAAAATATAAATAATCATAAACACCAGAGATTTCAAAGTAAGGATATGGTGTTATAAAACCATAGGTAAAAATAAACATGAAAATACGATCTGATAGGTGTTATAAGTAATAAGGGATTAGAGTACAGACTTGTATCGGTTTTAAGGTAAGAACGTTGTCGATCAGGGTCTGAGAGGTAAATAGAATACCCCAACTTGAACGACTTCGCTATTACCGAGGAACGATATCAGTCTGTAACGGAAAGAGATGTCAAGATTTTTGTAACAGAAAAAGATGTCAAGATTTTTGTAACAGAAAGAGATATCAAGATTTTTGTAACGGAAAGAGATGTCAAGATTTTTGTATAAAAGGAATATGGCAGTGTATGCAAGTCTTAGAATTATAGCGATAAAATAACGCTGTTGATAAGATAAGTTTGACTGTTATGTCAAGATTTGTTATAACAAAGAATATTACAGCGTATGATAAGTTGAACTATAGCAATAAAATAACGCTGTTGATAAGGTAAGTGTGATTGTAATTAGTTATAAGGAGAATATTACAGCGTATGACAAGTTTAGAACTGTAGCGACAAATTAACTGCTGTTGATTTGACTTAAGCATGACTTTTATATATAGCAGCACTTCCTAGGAAATGTAACTGTTTGGTTTGAAATCCACTTATTCTAGAGTAATAAGTAACGACGTTTGTTCAAAGAAATATAAGAAAGAGTTTAGAAAAAAGAATTGGGGAATCGTATTAGAAACTGATGACAACATTTCGATGTTCGAAATGTGATTAGAATTAAACCGTTAGGGTTTGGAACTAGAATTCGACGTTGTCGAATGTATTAAAAGTAACTATTTTTAGGGATTATAATCTGATAGAATAATTAACATTTAGTTTTAAACAAATAAATGTTAACAGGATAGGAGTCAGTATTTAGTTATAAGCTTGATATCGATTAGATAAGAAGTTGACTTAGAGACAGAGTTTATAAAGTGGAATAGGAGTGAAAAAGTATGAAAGAGATTTCGGTAAATAAGATAAGGGAGATTATTGCGTGAATAAAGAGTTATATGATCAAGGTGTTTAGATTTCTATAAGAAGGGATGGTATTCCCATTTCAAAGGGAAAAAAGTTTTAAAAGTGAACGTTGGGCCGATTAAAAGGTTAAGATGAATTTGGAAATATTTTCCAGTGTAAATAAGGTAGATTACCCAAGTATGGGAATAAAGAATGTGAAAGTAATGGGAAATAGTTCGAACGTTAATAACGGATATTTTTTGGAACATGAAAGAATAAAAGTTTATAATAATTGGAAATGTTTTCCAAAAGTGTTAAAGGCAAAAACAGAGTTTGAGAAATATCTAGTGAGATATGGGAATTTGAAAATATAACGAAAGTTAAATAAAAAGCGCCCGTGATTGTATGATGTTTAGTTATACATTAGAATGGATGTTGTTTTAACTCCGATAGTTAAATAACCGACTATCGAAGTGTTTGATCGTCGTTGTCAATACGGAGAGACCGGTTGGGTTATTACCCGAAAACCACTCCGTATAGGCATAATCGTTGCGAATTAGATATGCTGAAGAAAATTGAAGACGGTGTTAAATGCAAGGATCGTCCAGTTATAGAATGGTGTGTTTTTGTTTGTCCAGTCCCAGGACAACTTGTATGGACGAGTGTCTGACAGCGTATTTCCAACGGTCACGCTGTTGATTTTACGAATATACCAAGTTGGTGGGGAGAAGGTAACTTCTCTTTATTCTACACCCAGTGTGCATTTGTGTAATCAATGTGTGATTACGGATTTGACGATGTGACATTCAAAGTGAATGGTGATCAGATGTTCTGAAGATTGACGTAGCCTCTAGCCTCACAACAAGAAGTGACAAAAGTTGGGCTAGGCAGCATGGCTAGTTGGGTCATCCCCAAGCAGGGTGTATTGTCACCGATCTAGAGAAAATTCATATTTATACTCCTTTTCGATTCTGTATATTCGGATGACGGTTGGATGGCCTGCAACCGTGGTGGCAATATATTCGCGACACTCAAGCTAAATGAGTGAGCGGTCATGTGTGGCCGGGTTGCAAGACGTTCTTGTTGAACCCTGAGTGTATCCCCTCTAGAGTACACTATTCAGAAGGTGCTCCCATACCTTGTCTGTTGAAATCCATTCTCCGATAAGCGCCTGCGGTTTATGATTTTATACTATATATATGGGGAGCGTGAGATGCAAGCGTTCTACTACTTGTATAATTATTTGGTTAGACATTATCATAATATCACTGGGTTTTGATATCAAGAATATTTCGGGTTATAGTAAGGTAAAAACCGTCCATGTTTATGTGTGGGCTGGTCTTACTATTATCTTCTTGTTTTGAAAAGGATTTTCAAAGTAAAACAGTATGGTTGGAATTTACTCACACCAGTCCCATGACTGACCCAGAGTTTATTTTGTTTGTTTTCCCTAAACTCTTGGGTGCCCAAATTTGTACGGGCAGTCAAGTGTTTCAGGCTTTGCAGATTCACTTGGAGGAGCTCAAAAGCAGGAAGCTTCACCATTAGTTATGTAGAGTTATTTCCGCTGTGATATGATGTATTGTACTCTGATAATGGTATGTATATACAATACAGTTTTGTATTCAAAGGTATGTTATATAATACATCTTATTTTGTTCCGCTGCGAGTTTCGTGTTACTCTGATTCTGTTCAGTTGTGATCTTCTTCTTCTTCTATTCTATTAGTTCTATCTTTTCTTTCTCACCCTCTAAATTCTTCTATTAATGTCCCGGTATTTTTCGATGCTTGAATAGTCAACAGTGTTTTTATGTTGATTTTCTGGGTCGAAAATTCCCGCTGTTACAAAATCATTGAATGAACTATATTTATATAAATATATAAATATAAATAAAATTAAAACGAAACGAGGCCGTGCAGTTCGTATTTTGAAACCGTGATTTCAAACAACTAGTGCGGGAAATCCGACCATTGGATTTTCCCAAAACCGCAACCGTCGGGTTCGCCTTGGAAATATCATTCCGACGGCACAGCCTTTGTAAAAATCCAACGGTTGGATTGTCTGGAATGTTTAATTCAACACTGAAGAAAAACAGCGCCAGAAACGATTATATTTATATTTATATATATATATAAATAAATATAATTATATTAAATCGAATAACGACGCTGCAGTTCGTATTTTGAAATCGAAACTTCAAACGATTGTACCGGGAGATCCGACCGTCGGATTTTCCCGAAACTGGAACCGTTGGATTCGTTTTGAAAAGACCTTTCTAACGATGTAAATTTTATGAAGATCCAATGGGTAGATTTTCAGATATGTGTAAATCAAATCTGAAGAAAAACAGCGCCACGGCCGTGCTATGGCCCGAAGCGTCGTTTTGAATAAATAGGCTATTTTAAAATAAATAAAAATAGCGATAAATCGTTATAAAATATCATAAACGATATGAAATAGAAATAAACTGAAGTTGCTCGATTTATGTAGTATTTGATGGTTGAATGTGTTTGATGTGAAGATTACATTAAAGAACAAAATTGCTGTTGTCGAATGATTTAACCATTAAAGTAAATTGATTTGAAATTCTAAATGTATGTGAATTATTTGAGAAGGCCGAGTTAATTCTCATTTCAAATAATTGACCGACGATTGAAAGTCGAAGATGAAGACGGTGGTCGAAGACCGGAGATCTTCACCTCGTTTGGATTGTAACCGAGGTCCTGATTGGGAGGCATCCCGAAATATGGATAATGAGTGGTGATCGTTCAGACGTACGTGGTGATCGATGGGTTTGCGAGGTATTTAGTGCCTCCGGATTCGTTCAGACCCAGAACGGACTTGTAGATGGACTGTGTGTCTAACATTGGATTTTATTCTGTGTTGATTGATCTCTGTTAAATATACATCTGTTTGGCGGCGGAGAATTTATTCTTTTGCTTAACGCCCTTCTCTGAGACGCACGAGCTCAGAGGTTGTATATCGATGGACATCAGTCGCATGGCATGAATTGCCTGTGTGGCATGCTAAGATGCAGTGATCAGGGCTTCTGTTGAAAAGCAAAGTCTTGTGGTGATGATCAAAGCACCGCCTGTGTGGCGTAGCTTTGTGTAAAATGTGAATTCGCGAGCCTCACACCCCGGTATGAACCAGAAACGGGAGAAGGACCTCAGGAAGGGCATGCGTTTCTTTCTAGCTAGTGTGGTGTCAGTGACCTACCAGCCCTGCCATTTATATACTTTTCACCTATGTGGTTGTTGCTGTTGCGAGGCGCCTCGGTTTGATCGGACGATCCGGGTCCGATGGAGTCATTCTTTGGCTCGCTTACGCCCCCAAAGGGCGGGGAAACGTATTGTTCAGGTATAATAATCCACATCGGTGGACCGGCCCTGTCGCTCCAAGGCTTGCCTGCGCGCTTGCCTGAGACATGGGCTAGATTGTATCGAATTCGGTAAGGACTATCTTTTGCCTTGGTTCATGACAGAAATCCAATTTCCAATTACGTGACTGTGCGGTTTTGATTGTATACCTATATATGGCGACATAGTGGTATGGGGCATTAATGCCGTCTATGATTGATAGTTATGATTTGAAATTGTTTTCAAAACATATAAACACTAGCAATAATATCAAATGCCTTTGTTTTATTTGTATCAAGCATATTTTGGTCGTTATAAGAAAAAAACTCTATCCTCCGGTTTGCATTGCATTGTGTGATGGGAACTGAGTCTTATAACGGCTTCATTTTTATAAAAAGCATAGCGATGTTCAAAAGAAAGATTTGTTTTAAAGCACTGGCGATCCAATGGAGTAAACCCATTCCACGAAAGTGGTGTGGTCCTGTGATTGGCCAAATTATATATATGTGTTGAGTAGATTTCTCATACCAGTCCCATGACTGACTCGTAGTTTGTTTCACTTTCAAACTCGGGTGCCCCTTTTTCTACACGGGCAGCCTTGTATTCAGGTTTAGCTGGTTCTTTCTGGATAGCTGGAGCTGAAGATGGATTCTATCATTTATCTCTTTTTATGCTGTTCAGCTCCTATTGTACATATTTTGTTTGTTTTCCGCTGTAGACATTTATGTATAGCTGAACTGTATTTGTACTAAGTAAGATCCTGTATACTGTGTAACTCTGATGATTACTTTTATCCAGTATATTCTATTGTTCGTTATCTGGTGTATTTATTTAATTTTGTTCTGCTATTATCTGTTTCTGTGTTATAATCCAAAGATAACCTTTGTTTCCGTCAGAACGGGATTTCGGGCCGTCTCAACGTGGTATCAGAGCTTTGGTTAAGCTTAGTTCTGGAATATAACATTTGAACGAACTCGTCAGAAATAGAACCAGCAGTGTTCTAGGACGGGCAACTCAATACAGATAGAATCAGTAATATCCTAGTATGAGTAAAGCAGAATGAGATTACACCTTGATAGACACATTTACATTTGAAGTATGTGTTTCTATATTTTAAAATACCTTTTCTGTGACCTGACACTTGATCTGCTGTTTGCAGAAGTACTAGAAAATGAGTGTCAGAAACAGAAGGAATGCAGAACCGGATATTGAGGCCCTATTAATCAAATATCGAAATATGGGTGGAATACCATTCTCTGGTGAAGAATCTATTATGAAGACACAGGCTTGGGTTCGTTCGGCTGAGAAAATCTTCGAAGCATTAAAGCTGAGAGATGATCAGAAAAGATTACTGGCATCTTGGGCTCTCAAAGAAGAAGCTTTGTTTTGGTGGGATTCAATTATTAAAGATAATCCAGAAGGTGATATCACCTGGGACAGATTCAAAGTGATTTTCTTAGAAAGATTTACTCCTCCAGAAGCAACCGAGAGATTATGTGATGAATTTTCTTATCTAATACAAGGTGATATGACCATCCCAGAATATCATAAGAAATTCAACGAACTTTCTCACTTTGCTCCTCATCTGATTCAAGACCCAAAGAGGAAAAATCTGAGATTTATTCATGGCCTTCAAAGGAGATATCAGAACAGTGTAATGAGGAACGTAAAACTTCCTTTCTCGGAAATGATATACATGGCTTATCAGTATGAAGATCTCCTTAGGAAAGGAATGTTGCGCGACGAAGAAGAAGTTTGTTGTAGTGACAAAGAGGAGTCTGAAACTGATCGTCCAGAGGCCAATATGACGTCTGAGGTCAGTAACAAACCCAAAGTAAATCGGAAGAGGGCCAGATCTGGAAAAGAACCAGTAACGTCGGCCATTTGCAATAACTGCCATAAGCCAGGGCATTTCCAGGGGAATTGCAAACCCTCAAAAAAGCGAAGGAGGAATGAATCTAAATCCAAGAACAAGTCTCCTGTGACTCGAGAGTGCAATCTTTGTCATCAGTCCGGCCATATAAAGCGAGATTGCTGGCTGTTAAAAAGGGCCAAAGAGGCTCAGGTAAATGAAATAGCAGAAACTTATGGGTCCGCAGATGTTCTGGAAAGGCCCGATGTGTTAGAAGGCACGCTAGCTGTCAAAAACATTCCAGTCAAAGTACTGTTTGACACAGGCGCATCATGAAGCTTTATTGCAAAGAGTGCCGCTAAGAAGCTAGATTTGAATTTGAGGATGCTCAAGGAACCAATGACTGTCCAGAATCCGGTCGGGGGTTCTATCAATCTCAATTGGATTTGTGCAGTACCTGTCTCCTTTTCTTGCTATAAATTCCCTATTGTCTCTATCGTCATGAATTTTAATGAATTCGATATTATTCTGGGATTGGATTGGCTAACCAAATATGAAGCGGAGGTTAGATGCGCTGAGAGAGTGGTTAAAGCAAAGGCCCAATCGGGGAATTATATAACCATACCTTGTGAAGGCCCGACATCAAATAGAAAGGACTTCTGGGCAGCTTTGAATGTTTCTCCAGCCCAAATGGAAAATATCCCTGAAGTTACTGAGAATATTCCCGACCTAGTGAAAGATATTCCTGTCGTCAAAAACTATGCGGATGTGTTCGAGGAAGTTGTTCGCTTACCTCCGCGGAGAGAGATAGATTTCAAAATTGCTTTAATTCCGAATGCAAGGCCGATAGTTCACGCTATTCGAAGAATGTCCTTGAAAGAGAAGGAGGAATTAGACAATCAAACACGACAGCTCGTATGGAAAGGTCTGATCAGGCCTAGTTTCTCTGACTGGGGTGCAGCAGTGGTGTTTGTCCCAAAATCTGACGGTACTCTACGTCTATGCGTGGATTATCGTGATCTGAACAAACAGACAATAAAGAACAAATATCCATTGCCGTGGATTGATGATTTGTTGGATCGATTAAATGGCGCACAAGTATTTTCACGAATGGACCTAGCTACAGGCTTCCATCAACTTCGAATAGCCGAAGAGTGTGTTCCAATGACAGCATTCAGAGGTCCCGACTTATTCTACGAGTGGTTAGTAATGCCGTTCGATTTATGTAACGCTCGAGCTTATTTCGTCGATCTAATGAACAGGGTGTTCAGGGGAGTTTTGAATAAATTTGTTCTGGTTTTCATTAACGATATTCTAATCTTCTCTAAATCAAAAGCCGAACATGAAAAGCATCTGGAACAGGTTCTAGAAATTCTGAGACGGAATGTATTAAAAGCCAAATTTTCCAAATGTATATTCTGGCAAGATGAAGTAAAGTTTCTAGGCCACGTCGTATCAAAAGAAGGAATCGCTGTGGATCCAAGTAAAATCACAGCTATTCAGAACTGGAAATAGCCCAGTACCCCCACTGAAGTCCGTAGTTTTCTCGGATTGGCTAGCTATTACCGGAAATTTGTTAAAGACTTTTCGAAGATATCTGGTCACTTAACAAAGCTTACAAAGAAGCATTCTAAATTCAAATGGACTCCAGAAAGTGAGGAGGCTTTTGAAGAGCTAAAGTTAAGACTAACGACTGCTCCAGTGTTAACTATCATCGATGACAACCAAGATTTAAAAGTCCGGACAGATGCTTCTAGAGAAGACCTTGGCGCAGTGTTAATGCAAAGAGGCCAAGTGATTGCTTATGCTAGCCGTCAACTGAAGCCACACGAGAAGAACTATGTAACTCATGATCTTGAGTTATTAGCTATTGTGTTCGCTTTGAAAATATGGAGACACTATCTTCTGGGTGAGAGATTTGAACTGTTTACAGATCACTAGTCGTTAAAGTATCTGTTCACTCAGAAAGACCTGAATTTGAGGCAGCAACGTTGGCTGGAGTTTCTTGCAGCATATGACTTTGAAATTATATATACTCCAGGGAAAGCCAATGTCGTGGCCGATGCGCTGAGCCGAAAGAATGTAATGATCGCCAGCTTTATTATCACGACTTCCTTGATTGACAAAATATCTATTCTTCAGAAGGAGGATAACTTTATTAAGGATATGATCAAAAGGATTCAGAAAGGCGAACCCTCGTGTTTTCAAATAGATAACGACGAGACCTTGAGGTTGAAAGGAAGGATTTGTGTTCCTGACATCCCAGAGTTAAAAAGGGAAGTGTTAGACGAGTGTCACAAGTCCAAGCTGAGTATCCATCCTGGTGTGGCCAAAATGTATAATGATCTCAAACGAACATTCTGGTGGAAGGCTATGAAAAGGGACGTTCCAATATACGTTAGTCGATGCCCTACATGCCAGCTAGTCAAAAGTGACCAACAGAAACTGGCTGGATTGCTACAACCACTAGAAGTTCCTGGTTGGAAGTGGGAACATATTTCTATGGATTTCATTGATGGTCTGCCCAGAACCAGAAAAGGGAATGACGGTATTTGGGTGATCGTAGATCGCTTCACGAAGACCGCCCATTTCATACCTGTCAGATCAAACAGAACTGCTCAGAGTCTGGCGCAGAGATACTTCAGGGAAATAGTTAGACTACATGGAGTGCCGCTCAGTATAGTCAGTGATAGAGATACAATATTCACTAGTAAATTCTGGAAAGCATTTCAAGTCGAGCTGGGAACGAAGTTAAACTTGAGCACCGCTTATCATCCTCAGACAGACGGCCAGACTGAGAGGGTGAATCGCATTTTAGAAGATCTATTGCGGGCTTGTGTTCTAGATTTCGGTGGATCATGGGAAGACCATCTGCATTTGGCCGAATTCTCTTATAACAACAGCTACCAGGCGAGTCTGACAATGTCGCCATTCGAAGCATTATACGGTAGACCGTGCCGATCTCCTGCTTGTTGGGTCGAACCTGGAAATAGACTTGTGTTGGGTCCTGATATGATCCGAGAAGCTGCCGACAAAGTCGATTTTATTAAGAAGCGATTACTCGCCGCTCAAAGCCGACAAAAGAGTTATGCCGATAGGAGAAGAAGAGATATATCCTTTGAAGTTGGCGACTATGTATATTTGAAAGTATCGCCGATGAGAGGAGTTATCCGGTTCGGTAAAACTGGAAAGTTGGCGCCCAAATTCATTGGTCCGTTTCCTATTCTGGAACGGATTGGAACTCTCGCTTATAGGGTCAAACTGCCTGATTGGCTGCCTGGAGTTCATGATGTATTTCACATATCTCAACTTCGAAAGCATGTTCATGATTCAGACTTGATCGTGGAAGAAGCAGCTCAACATGACATTGAAATAACCCCAGAATTAGCTGTGAGAAGAGAGCCGCTAAAGATAATAGGCAAAGAAACCAAAGAGCTGAGGAACAAGAAGGTTCACTTAGTCAAAGTGCAGTGGAGTGGAGATCCGCGAGATTGTACTTGGGAAACTGAGGAGAGCATTCAGAAAGCTTATCCTAGATGCCGAGTAGATATCTCTGATTGACTCCGGTGCAAGGTGCATTTACCATACTTTGCATTACCATGTAATTCTCTATTCTGTTGCTATTTTCTTCCCATGGATGTGCACTATTTATTCTATACTCTGAATGATTTTTAAAGGAATATAGGATTTGATTAGTATATTTTTGAAGGTTAAAAACAAGTTGGTTGTTGTATTGTGGGATTGTAGATTTATCAATCCACTTTCGACTTTGTTCCTTTTCGGGGACGAAAAGTTTTAAGTGGGGGAGATTGTAACGACCCAGAAAATCTGAACCAATTTAAATTTTTTTAAATTGGCTAAAATAATGGATTTTAAATATTTAAAATAAATATTTTAAATAATGGCGATGAAAACTGAGTTTGAATCGACAATTGAAAACGAATATAATTAATTATAATTACAAACAAGGCCTGAAAGGGCGCTGCAGTTTCAAAAATTGAATTCAAACTTTGTCGGACTATACCGGGTGCAAAACAAAACGAATTTTAGTGAAACCAAAAATATTTAAATCTGTTAGTGAATACCTTTCTAACGAATCTGAAAAATCGAATTTTCATAACGGAAAGCAAAAGTTATGGCCGAATGAATTTTCAGAACGGTCGCTATGGAATTTATATAGCCCGTGAAGTTGGCCATTTTGCATACGACCTCGGAATTCGACGAAACCACTTTTGTTGGGTCCAGGATATAAAGTTATTGCTAGATTTCAAATTTCATAATTTTTGAAGCTAATATGTGAGCGTGGCAAAAGAAAATGTGTTTTGGTCAATTACAGTTAAATTGAATCGACCAAAAATGGGCCTTTTTGCAAACGGTCTCAGAATTCGACGAAACTAGTTTTGTTGGGACCGTATCGTCAAAACATAGCTAGATTTATTTTTCTGGAATTTTTCGAATCAGTTTGTGGCCCTGGCAAATTGAAATGTACGTTCAAATTAAATATTGAATGTTTTATATTTTGATTTGAATGGAAACTGACTGAAACAGTCGAATGGGCCTGCGAAACATATCCCATTGTGTTCGGAATGGGGGTATTTAGCTAGGGGCGACAGTCATTGGGGTCGATTTGCAGTTCGAATGTGAAATTCACCTTTTTGAATTTAATTGAATTAAATAATAATAATAATTTATATAAAAAAAAACCCACCCCATCGTTCATAACCCTATCCGCCACCCTTTGATTTTAAACGACGGAAAATGCCCCGACTTCCTCCTCCTCGATCTTCCTCTCCACGCCACGTTTTTCAGAATTCCAAGAACCAAATCAAAGAGCATCGAGAGCTCTACGAATCCAACGGGCAAGATCTGATTTTATTGAGTAAATCATTCAAATTTAGGGCTCAAAGTCCGCCGTTTCATGCATGAATAACGGAGCACCTGGAGCTCCGAGTTGCACCACGACGAGGGCGACGATCAACCAGGGTAGCGCGCTCCTGGTGGTGGAGGTGGATCGACGTCAATCAACCTCTGGCGGTGCGCATTGGTGAACCTGGGTGGTGAATGTCGGGTTCGAATTTTAACGAAGAAGAAGATGCAATAGTAACGACTTTATTTGTTGCTAATTAATTTAGTTAATCGTTTAATGTAACCAGTGTTTGAAATTACATATCTTTTTGCTATGTTGACGAAATTCAGTGAAACAAGAGACAGTGGACTCGTGTGGACGCCTTCTACACTTTAGAAGAGACCTTATATTTTTCTGAGCCTTCTGCTATTTTTGGTGGAGAGGAACCCAATGTGAGATTTCTAATTTATAAATAATATGGAAAATGACGATGTATAAATTATATAGTCGATGTATGAGTTATATAAGCGTTGTACACCTCATGTATAAGCGTTGTATAAGTTGTACGTTCGATGTATAAGTTGTATATGTGTTGTAAAAATTATATATGTGTTGAAATAAAAGTGAATTGCTATATATATATATATATATATACGCCCCTCGTCCACAAACCATGGACGATATTTATTGGTTGAAATTGTTGTGAAAATTGATTGATAACGAATGATTGTTTGTGGTTGATATTGATTGATTGTGGTTGAAAAATACCCGTTTGTGGTTGAGAATATTTGGTTGAAACCACATAGGATTAGTTTGTGGAAATGAAATAAATATATACATGCCGCCTGCGTGCGAACTAGATGCATGATCCCCATTGTCAAAAACCGCGAGGTTTTAAGGTAGAGCGAGGAGCCGTACTAGGGACAGTCCCGGTTTTAACTACCCTGCCGTTATGCTGCCGAAATTTTGAATAATATTCATGTGTTTGAATTATTTTCATTTGCTAAAACTATATTTATTCATTGAATAGAAAACCTTCATGTGTTGAATCGATATTCATTCGTTGATTAGAAATTCATGTGTTGAATGGTATTCGCGTTTTAAAAATAAAAATCACATTTTTATCTATATATAGAAACTATAGAAAACCTTCATGTGTTGAATCGATATTCATTCGTTGATTTGAAATTCATGTGTTGAATGGTATTCATATTTTGAAATAAATTGTTTGATAATAAAAATCACCTTTTATCGACTATATGAACTGTGTAAAATAATCTCGTTTTGAAAGAAATTGTTTTATAAGAAAAATCCTATTTTTATCACCAATATGAAATATATAAAATAATAGTGTTTTGAAATGAGTTGTTTTACAATAAAAATCACATTTTTATTATATGCAGGAATCGTTGAAATGTGAAGTGTTAAAAATAGCCACTTGTTCAAATAAATATATATGAGTTGAAATATTCATTAATTAGCTAATGATATGATTTGTACCTATGTATGTAACATTAGAATGAATGGTGTTTTTAAACCAAATAGAAATCAAATATGAAGTTGAATAGAAAATGATAAATGATAAGAACTATATATATGTACATGCATATTCATTGAACAGGTTATAGCAAAGGGGCTAGAGAAGAGGAATAAAATTTTGTGCCCGACAAATAGGTACACATTTACTGTTTTGTTTGGGTGATGATTTTATAAGCCTGTTGGCTAGCCGCTTGGCCTTTTCTTTTTCTTTTTGAGATTAGAAGGACCGGGGAAGCTATTTGAGATTTCCCGATGCTCCCAGTGCAGGGGAGGTTATGGCGAAATTTTCCAAAATTTTAAGGCATTAGTGAAATGTTTGAAGTGAAAACGATATTGAAATCATTGAATGAACTATATTTATATAAATATATAAATATAAATAAAATTAAAACGAAACGAGGCCGTGCAGTTCGTATTTTGAAACCGTGATTTCAAACAACTAGTGCGGGAAATCCGACCATTGGATTTTCCCGAAACCGCAACCGTCGGGTTCGCCTTGGAAATATCTTTCCGACGGCACCAACTTTGTAAAAATACAACGGTTGGATTGTCTGGAATGTTTAATTCAAAACTGAAGAAAAACAGCGCCATAAACGATTATATTTATATATATATATATATAAATATAATTATATTAAATCGAATAACGACGCTGCAGTTCGTATTTTGAAATCGAAAATTCAAACGATTGTACCGAGAGATCCGACCGTCGGATTTTCCCGAAACTGGAACCGTTGGATTCATTTTGAAAAGACCTTTCTAATGATGTAAATTTTATGAAGATCCAACGGTTAGATTTTCAGATATGTGTAAATCAAATCTAAAGAAAAACAGCGCCACGGCTGTGCTATGGCCCGAAGCGTCGTTTTGAATAAATAGGCTATTTTAAAATAAATAAAAATAGCGATAAATCGTTCTAAAATATCATAAATGATATGAAATAGAAATAAACTGAAGTTGCTCGATTTATGTAGTATTTGATGGTTGAATGTGTTTGATGTGAAGATTACATTAAAGAACAAAATTGCTGTTGTCGAATGATTTAACCATTAAAGTAAATTGATTTGAAATTATAAATGTACGTGAATTATTTGAGAAGGCCAAGTTAATTCTCATTTCAAATAATTGACCGTCGATTGAAAGTCGAAGATGAAGACGGTGGTCGAAGACCGGAGATCTTCACCTCGTTTGGATGGTAACCGAGGTCCTGATTGGGAGGCATCCCGAAATATGGATAATGAGTGGTGATCGTTCAGACGTACGTGGTGATCGATGGGTTTGCGAGGTATTTAGTGCCTCCGGATTCGTTCAGACCCAGAACGGACTTGTAGATGGACTGTGTGTCTGACATTGGATTTTATTCTGTGTTGATTGATCTCTGTTAAATATACATATGTTTGGCGGCGGAGAATTTATTCTTTTGCTTAACGCCCTTCTCTGAGACGCACGAGCTCAGAGGTTGTATATCGATGGACATCAGTCGCATGGCATGAATTGCCTGTGTGGCATGTTATGATGCAGTGATCAGGGCTTCTGTTGAAAAGCAAAGTCTTGTGGTGATGATCAAAGCACCGCCTGTATGGCGTAGCTTTGTGTAAAATGTGAATTCGCGAGCCTCACACCCCGGTATGAACCAGAAACGGGAGAAGGATCTCAGGGAGGGCATGCGTTTCTTTCTAGCTAGGGTGGTGTCAGTGACCTACCAGCCTTGACATTTATATACTTTTCACCTATGTGGTTGTTGCTGTTGCGAGGCGCCTCGGTTTGATCGGACGATCCGGGTCCGATGGAGTCATTCTTTGGCTCGCTTACGCCCTAAAGGGCGGGGAAATGTATTGTTCAGGTATAATAATCCACATCGGTGGACCGGCCCTGTCGCTCCAAGGCTTGCCTGCGCGCTTGCCTGAGACATGGGCTAGATTGTATCGAATTCGGTAGGGACTATCTTTTGCCTTGGTTCATGACAGAAATCCAATTTCCAATTACGTGACTGTGCGGTTTTGATTGTATACCTATATATGGCGACATAGTGGTATGGGGCATTAATGCCGTCTATGATTGATAGTTATGATTTGAAATTGTTTTCAAAACATATAAACACTAGCAATAATATCAAATGCCTTTGTTTTATTCGTATCAAGCATATTTTGGTCGTTATAAGAAAAAAACTCTATCCTCCGGTTTGCGTTGCATTGTGTGATGGGAACTGAGTCTTATAACGGCTTCATTTTTATAAAAAGCATAGCGATGTTCAAAAGAAAGATTTGTTTTAAAGCACTGGCGATCCAATGGAGTAAACCCATTCCACGAAAGTGGCGTGGTCCTGTGATTGGCCAAATTATATATATGTGTTGAGTAGATTTCTCATACCAGTCCCATGACTGACTCGTAGTTTGTTTCACTTTCAAACTCAGGTGCCCCTTTTTCTACACGGGCAGCCTTGTATTCAGGTTTAGCTGGTTCTTTCTGGATAGCTGGAGCTGAAGATGGATTCTATCATTTATCTCTTTTTATGCTGTTCAGCTCCTATTGTACATATTTTGTTTGTTTTCCACTGTAGACATTTATGTATAGATGAACTGTATTTGTACTAAGTAAGATCCTGTATACTGTGTAACTCTGATGATTACTTTTATCCAGTATATTCTATTGTTCATTATCAGGTGTATTTATTTAATTTTGTTCTGCTATTATCTGTTTCTGTGTTATAATCCAAAGATAACCCTTGTTTCCGTCAGAACGGGATTTCGCGTCGTCTCAGGATCCAGGGAGGGCATGCGTTTCCTTCTAGCTAGGAGTGGTGTAATGGTATGAAGCCCAGACATTTTACTCATGTGGATGTTGCTTATTATTACTTGATGGATAGCGAGGTACCTCGAATATATCGGTCACTATGGGTCTGATGGATGACATGGTCGGCATACTGACCAGACTTACGCCCCATAGTGCGGGGAAACGTATTGTTCAAGGATTATTAATCCACTTAAAATGTGGACCGAGCCTGTGGCTTCTTGGTGCAGTTGCGGTTGAATCCTGGGGCTCGGGCTAGAGAGTCTCGAATCGGTAAGGGCGATTCCTTGCCTTGGTTCACAGATGGAATCCAACTTCCAATACAACATTGTGCGGTTTTAATTGTAGAACTGGTATGGCGACATGATATATGGTACCCATGCCGTCTATGATTGATACATTTATATTTAAAGTTGATTTCTTCACTTATAGTAATAATAAAATATGAAATTTCACGTACCAAGCATTTTTGTCTATCATAAGGTAAAACTCTATCCTCGACCGCGTTCATTGTGTGATGGGACCTGAGTCTTATAATAGCTTCATTTTTCAATTTACATTGCACTGTATGTTTTATGCACCAGTATTCTTGAGGTTAAACCCGTTCCGTGTTATACGGCGTGGTCCCTTGATTTATCTAACTTTAAAATCAAGTTAATAAATGTTTTATTTCTCATACAAGTCCCATGACTTATCGGGAGTTTATTGTTTTACCCTAAACTCGGGGTGCCCCTATTTTCCACACGGGCAGCTTGTAGTTTGGGTATTTGCAAATATTATTTTCCCAGGATCCTGGATTTTCAGTTGGAGTGTAATTTCTCGGGTTTTTTAAACTAGATATTTATAAAACCATAAATCAAAGATTTTATATATAACTAATTTAACTAATGAAATTGATCCCATTCATGTAAATAAGAAAATGTGACTAACTTTTTCTTCATGCATACATCGGTAAGGTGTAAAACACTCTAGGAGGGAAGGTTTTCAAAGGAACCGAATTGTTCATTGAAGGTTAAGCGTGGCTAAGATCTTGTTAGCGGATTTTCAAAGGACTGAATCTGAATGATGAACAGAAACGTCTTTTGGCTTCGTGGCAACTACAAGGAGCTGCAGCAATCTAGTGGGATGCATAGACTACGAACGTTTCTGAAGACGAGTTTACTTGGGGAAAATTCAAAGAGGAGTTTGAAGCACAGTTTCTTCCTACATCAGGTAAGACCATGATGTATCGGGATTTGATGGATCTCAAGCAAGGAAACCTATCGATAATAGAATATGAGAATAAGTTTAACGAACTTTCCTATTTTGGATCGGAGTTGATCAACACTTCGCTCAAGAAAAACGAGATGTTCACAGCGGGTTTAAAGGATAATTTTCAAGTTAAGATGATTGGACATCTGAAGGATCCATTCATTGACTTAGTGGACATGGCCATTCGACATGAAGCACTAGATGCAAAGAAACCAGTGGTAAAGGAGCAGACTGGAGAAACCAGTGGAGGAAATCCCAACAAAAGGAAATTAAATCCAAATTGGAAAAACAAGGAAAATGGAAAAGAGGGAGAGGAGAAGTCCCAGGATCGTTACAAGAATTTGATGTGCCACAACTATAAAGAGAAAGGACATATCGCTAGGTTTTGTAAGAAATCATAAGTCAAGAAGCTAGAGCCACCTTAGCAGCAACCGCAGGGACCGGGTAGTACTATTGTCCGACAGATTTTATGCTATAAGTGTCATTAGCCTGAACATTTGATTAAGGATTGCCTACTTAAGAAAGAGGGAATGCAATAAAAGGTCTATGCCTTAATGGATAAGCCATCAACTTCTAAAGATGCAGAAATAGAAGAAGTTCTGGAAGGTACTCTATCTTTTTAAATAAAAGGAGTTAAATTTATTAGGGTCGTCCTTAGAATAAATTGAATTGGGGTGATTTAAATTAGAATGATATCTAATTATATTGATATAAGAAATAAAGTTAAAATTTTAAATTGAATTATAATTTGATATTACCAGTAATTAAGTACAAAATTAAGTTATTAACGAGGTACGAACCCATGATAAGTGAACTGGTTGATTTTTGAAATAGAATCAGATTTCTAAGTTCCAAAATGTAGATAACTAATTTAATAATTAATTAGTTAAGGGAGACTGTGGATGGAACTTAACGGAGTTAAGTGCATTGACCTAAGGAGTTGAATATGGATTCAAGTTTAAGAAGAGAATTTAGGGAAGATAAATATATTTGAATGGGTTGATTCAAATTAAGGAAGTATATAAGATTTGGAAATTTTGTCCAAATGATCAAGGATTTTCGCGAGTAATGAGAGTTGAGGAGGATTTAAGATTTGAGATTAAGAAATTGAAAACTAACTGGAAAATCGGTTAAGTTGAATGATTTACTAGGTATCGGTCTGATGTTGATTTCGGTCTTCGGGGTTGATACTTAGAGGGTTATTCGTTTACTGATTTACGGTCAAGAACTAATGGATATTGAGAAATAGTATTGCAGAGATGGAAATGTTTTCCAATCAAGTGACAAATATTTTAGTTATGGAATAACTATGATAAAATTACTAATGTTTGTTGATTATTTATGTATAAGTTATAACTGGAATCTACTCTTTAATCTTAAATTTCGAGGGTGAAATTTTTATAAGGTGTGTGGATTGTAGTGTCTCGGGTTTTTCAAACTAGATATTTATAAAACCGTAAATCAAAGATTTCATATATAACTAAATTAACTAATGAAATTGATCGCATTCATGTAAATAATAAAATTTGACTAAATTTTTCTTCATGCATACATCGGTTTATGAAATTTGCTAACTTGTGTATTCATGTCATTTTGAAAATGGGTAAGCAAACCTCTTAGTTAACATACTAATCCATTTTAATTAGAAACTAAATTACTTAAGAAAAATTCAAATTTGTTACTTCATGCCTAAGGGAGTAGTGAAAAGAATCCATGACACTTGAGTGTTTAGAACAAGAATTGATGGAAGCTTAGTTTGCTTTCTATCATGAAAGACCATACACTATTTGTTCATGAAGCATTAAATGCAAGTTTACTTCACAACTAAGATTTTTATTAAAGTAAAAACATATTAATGTGTGGAAAACAAATCTCTGCCGTATGATAGAAAAATGAGCAAAGCATCTAGCTCTTAAGAGAACAATCCTACCTTTTCCATCAGAGTGTGTAAGGGGAATTTAAATTTATTGCCAAAAGGACCATAGCATTTAATGTTTTTGTCAAAAATATAAACAAGAGTGGACACTAGAAGACTTTGCTGTGTGATTAAGTACATAATGCAAAACCTGCGCAGTGTATTCGTAGACAAAACTAGGCATCAAGGTAGAGGACTTTCCATCTGTTTTTACTGCACATAATCCCATCTTCCATTAAAGACACCCCTTATTTTATATTATTTTTATGTCTATAAATAGGCAGCATCTTCTTACCTTTTTGCACACATTATTTTCGAGCTAATCAAAAAGAAAAAAAGGGAAGCTTTTGTTTAACAGCAGGAAAAGAAAAGAAAAGAAAAGAAAAGTGAGTAAACCTCATCTAATTTCATTGTTTAATTCTTTACTGTAACTGTTTTAAATACCTCAGTATATATGTCTTGATTTAGCTACAAGTTCCTGTTATGTTAACACCATCGTCTTGCCAACAAACAACAAATAATTGATGCTAAAAACCCTTGAATTACATCTGTTGTAGACTGTTATATTCATATATAAAGGTACCAGTATGTTTGCATAAGTTTGTTGATAGTTTAAAAACCATAGAAAATAACATGCTACTGTGTTCTGTAAAAACAGAACCTCATGAATACTTATTTTTAAAAGAAAATCCTACCCAAAAATTCTCACACTAGGTTTATATAAATGTAGGATGTAATGTATAAATTTCATACACTAACAAATATAAACAATGGAGAAACATTGAAAATGAATACATAACCAAGAAAACAGGATGTTCTCTGTAAACCCACTGTTAACATGAAAATTCAAACAATACAAAAGCATGATTTGAATATATAATTGGAAACATGACACCAAATGATGATTTTTAGTGGTAGTTTCATAATTTATAATGCTAAGATGATCAAGAAATATTGAGATGATCAAAAAATGGTGTTTGATCCATTTCCAGCGATCTGTTGGGTGAAATGACATGACGTGAAGCATAGAGGAGTGTGAGAGATCCTAGATTATAGGAAAAATATAAAAAGATTTTTCAAATGCAAGAATTTTGTAAATGAATCAGATTTAGGGTTCATGGGGTTGTTTTTGGGGACCATGGTTCATCGGAAAATTGCACAGCGACGGTGGCAGTTGGAAGGTGCGGTCTAGGGGGATCGAAGCGTGGGAAGGGCACGGTGGTGTGGCAGGAGTTGGAGGAACTCAGATGGTCGGAGGAAGTGGCGGTTAGTGGTTTCTCCGATGAAACCCATTTCGATGGTGGAGGAGTCATAAAGTGAAAACCCTGTAGAGGTGGAGGTGGTCGGATCTGAAGGTGGCAACACAACCAGGAGGTGAAGGGTGATAGGTCTGGATGGTCAAAGGTGATCAATGGTGGCTCGAGTGGTTGTGCACGTGCACCATGCACTGGTGTACATCAGGGTGATACTGGAAAATTGGCAAACGGGTTTCATGGTGATTTGGCAGTGAACGGACGTGATCTGGAGTGGGTGGCACTTGGTACTTTGGTAGTACCAAGTGGTACTTTGCCAAAGGAAGTAAACTTGTGTGCGGCATCAGATTTCGAAGAGAAAACACGAGTGTAGGTGACTTGGTACTTGGTACTTTGGTAAGTACCAGGTAGTACTTTGGCAAAGGTGAAAATCATGAGCACGGCATGGAATTTTGGAGGCGGAGTATGGTGTTTTGAACCTTGTTACTTAGTAAACTGGTACTACCAAGTGGAGATGTGGCACTTTAGCTGGCGCATGGCATTTTGGGTGGATTTGCAGGCGGAACACAGAGATTTTGAAAAGTGGTACTTGCGAAACCAACACTTTGGCAAAGACGCAAAAAAATGAGGTTTTGGACAAAGTTTTAAATTAAACCAAGTTCGAAATAAAAATAGAAAATAAATAAAAATAAAGGAGAAATTAATAAATAAATAAAAAGAGAATGTTTTTTAAATGTCGTAGGAAAGTGGAAGGAAGACAACAACAGAAGAGCGAAGTGCAGAAGCTCGACTGTAGAAGTTCGACGAGTTTGAAAATAGAAATAATAAGGAAATAATTAATATAAATTATTAATTTAAATTATTATGATTAATTAGAAGTGAGTAAATAAATTACAGGAATAACGGAAGTATTAAACAACATATAAACATCGATGACAAACGAAGCAAAATACCATGTGCGGCGCATACGCTTTATTTGCTCATTTCTAAATGATGGTTAAAACTGGATAAAATAATGAGTGCGACGCACACACTTAAATTGTTCATTTATAAATGATAATCAGAATATCCAGATGTGAACAAGGCAAACATATAATGTTCTGTTTGACTGAAACTCATAGTAAAAGGATGTGTAAACTAAAACATAATCATGTTCGGCTGATAATTATTGGTCAACTGTAAAAGACATAACGTACATCGTTTCGAAGAGACCGGAATAAATATTCCACTTCAACTCAATTATACGCTGCGTATCAGAAATATTAGAGATAGAGATATGCAAGGGCTATTTTAAATAGTACCTTCAGTCTGTCAAGTCTCAAGACAACCTATATGGTCGGGTGTCTGACAACGTATATCTATTAGATTCTACACATCGAATTTACGCAAGTATACTACGTTGGTGGCAGAGAAATTCGTTTCTCTTAGCTTTATTGCTCGCAATATATTTGGGAAATCGAATGAGTGTTCTGACAGATAGGACGATGTGACATTCAAAGTAATTGAAGATATAATCTGTCAAAAAGATAAGTTTAGCCTCAAGCTTCACAACCAGGAAATGACAAGAATCGGGCAGACAACATGGATATGTGGGTAGCTTCCATTAGGGTGTATTATCAACTATCTAGAGATTCATTTTATTCCTTATTCTATCGATGCTGTCCCATTCGGGAAATGGTTGTCGTACACAACCATTGGTGATATACATTCAATACACTCAAGAGAAATGAGTGGTCGGTCATGTGTGGCCGGGTTTCAAGAAGTTCTTGTTGAACCCAATGTGTTCCTCTCTAGAGGTACAATATCGGAAGGTGGTTCCATACCTTTTCATAGTTGGAAATCCATTATCCATAAGCGTTAAGCGGTTTTGTTTGTATATTATGTAAGTAGAAATGTGAGATGAAGGCATTTCTACTAGATTCTACATTATTTGTTGAAACCCTATACATTATCATAATATCTGATTTAAATATACAAACTATTTGATTCTCATAAGGTAAAAAACCTGTTTGTATTTACGGCGTGGTCTTATGAGTATGATTTTATTTCTTAAACTTGTTTTAAAATCGTTTACTCACAACAGTCCCCGACTGACCCAGAGTTTATATTTTCTGTGTTTTCTTTAAACTCCTGGGTACTCATAACACTTGTTATGAGTAGACAAGTGATCCAGGCCTTAACTTAACTTTTGGAGTAGCTGGATGGGAAGGATCTGAATGTTGGCTTATCTATGTATAATTATCTGCAAGTTGTTTTATCCATGATGTTATGTATAATATTCTGCAAGTTAGTTTATCACAAATGTTTAAGTATGTAATTTGTGATGACATGTATACATATGTATGAAGTACAATAATATACTTGACTTATGATATGTAATAATTTGGGTTATTATGTTATGTTCAAGTTCCGCTGTGAGATTCTGATGTTTTCTTTAGTTTTATCTTCTATCTATCTTTTATTCTTACATAATGATACAACTTCCGAGGTGTTCAAAAGTTGGGTCATTACAGTTGGTATCAGAGCTTAGGTTACCGAATACCTAGGCTTTGGGTGAGTATTGAGAGAGCATATTTGAAATTAGATATTATTATATATAATATATATACGTACATAGGAGGGATCGACTTGAGTTAGATAACTGAGTATTTTTAACATCTGATTATGATTGAATATCGACCTGATATATTTAGGTGATTAATTATGAATACCCGTGGACAAAGAGGTCGAGCTACTGGAACCACCACTACCAATGGTCGTAACATTACTCAGAATCCAGTAGAAACCATGGAAGAAGTTGCGCCAATTCAACCGAGATCGAATTTTGCAACTATTTGTAAGGAGTAAAACACTCTAGGAGGGAAGGTTTTCAGAGGAACCGAATTGTTCATTGAAGTTCAAGCGTGGCTGAGATCTTGTGAGCGGATTTTCAAAGGATTGAATCTGAATGATGAGAAGAAACGTCTTTTGGCTTCGTGGCAACTACAAGAAGCTGCAGCAATCTGGTGGGACGAATAGACTACGAACATTTCTAAAGACGAGTTTACTTGGGGAAAATTTTAAGAGGAGTTCGAAGAACAGTTTCTTCCTGCAGCAGGTAAGACCAGGATGCATCGGGATTTCATGGATCTCAAGCAAGGAAACCTATCGATAGCAGAATACGAGAACAAGTTTAACAAACTTTCCTGTTTTGGATCGGAGTTGATCAACACTTTGCTCAAGAAAAACGAAATGTTCACAGCGGGTTTGAAGGATAATTTGCAAGATAATATGATTGGACATCTGAAGGATCCATTCACTGACTTAGTGGACATGGCCATTCGACATGAAGCACTAGATGCAAAGAAACCAGTGGCAAAGGAGCAGACTGGAGAAACCAGTGGAGAAAATCCCAACAAAAGGAAATTAAATCCAAATTGGAAAAACAAGGAAAATGGAAAAGAGGGAGAGGAGAAGTCCCAGGATCGTTACGATAATTTGATGTGCCACAACTGTAAAGAGAAAGGACACATCGCTAGGTTTTGTAAGGAAATTAAATCCAAATCAGAGTTGATGAGGATTTAAGATTTGAGATTAAGAAATTGGAAACTAACTGGAAAATTAGTTAAGTTGAATGATTTACTAGGTATCGGTCTGATGTTGATTTCGGCCTTCGGGATTGATACTTAGAGGGTTATTCGTTTATTGATTTATGGTCAGGAACTGATGGAAACTGAGAAATAGTAATGCGGAGATGGAAATGTTTTCCAATCAAGTGACAGATATTTTAGTTATGGAATAACTATGATAAAATTACTAATATGTGTTGATTATTTATGTATATAAGCTATAACTGGAATCTACTCGTTAATCTCAAATTTCAAGGACGAAATTTTTATAAGGTGGGTAGATTGTAGTGTCCCGTGTTGTCCAAACTAGATAATTATAAAACCATATGATTTCATATATAACTAATTTAACTAATGAAATTGATCCCATTCATGTAAATAAGAAAATGTGACTAACTTTTTCTTCATGCATACATCGGTTTATGAAATTTGCTAACTTGTGTATTCATGTCATTTTGAAAATGGGTAAAAAAACCTCTAAGTTAACATACTAATCCATTTTAATTAAAAACTAAATTACTTAAGAAAAATTCAAATTTGTTACTTCATGCCTAAGGGAGTAGTGACAAAAATCCATGACACTTGAGTGTTTAGAACAAGAATTGATGGAAGCTTAGTTTGCTTTCTATCATGAAAGACCATACACTATGTGGTCATGAAGCATTAAATGCAAGTTTACTTCACAACTAAGATTTTTATTAAAGTAAAAACATATTAATGTGCGAAAAACGTATCTCTGTCGTATGATGGTAAAATGAGCAAAGCATCTAGCTCTTAGGAGAACAATCCTACCTATTTCTATCAGAGTGTGTAAGGGTAATTTAAATTTATTGCCAAAAGGACCATGGCATTTAATGTTTTTGTCAAAAATATAAACAAGAGTGGACACTAGAAGACTTTGCTGTGTGATTAAGTACATAATGCAAAACCTGCGCAGTGTATTCGTAGACAAAACTAGGCATCAAGGTAGAGGACTTTCCATCTGTTTTCACTGCACATAATCCCATCTTCCATTAAAGACACCCCTTATTTTATATTATTTTTATGTCTATAAATAGGCAGCATCTTCTTACCTTTTTGCACACATTATTTTCGAGCTAATCAAAAAGGGAAGCTTTTGTTTAATAGCAGGAAAAGAAAAGTGAGTAAACCTCATCTAATTTCATTGTTTAATTCTTTACTGTAAACTATTTTGAATACCTCAGTATATATGTCTTGATTTAGCTGTAAGTTCCTGTTATGTTAACACCATCATCTTGCCAACAAACAACAAATAATTGATGCTAAAAACCCTTGAATTACATCTGTTGTAGACTGTTATATTCATATATAAAGTACCAGTATGTTTGCATAAGTTTGTTGATAGTTTAAAAACCATAGAAAATAACCTGCTACCGTGTTCTGTAAAAACAGAACCTCATGGATACTTATTTTCAAAAGGGAATCCTACCCAAAATTCTCACACTAGTTTGATATAAATGTAGGATGTAATGTATACATTTCATACATTAGTAAATATAAACAATGGAGAAACATTCAAAATGAATACATATCCAAGAAAACAGAAAACATGATGTTCTCTGTAAACCCACTGTTAACATGAAAATTCAAACAATACAAAAACATGATTTGAATATATAAATGGAATCATGGCACCAAATGATGATTTTTAGTGGTAGTTTCATAATTTATAACGCTAGGATGATCAAGAAATGTTGAGATGATCAGAAAATGGTGTTTGATAGATTTCTGGCGATCCGTTGGGTGAAATGACATGACGAGAAGCAGAGAGGAGCATGAGAGGTCCTAGATTATGGGAAAAATATAAAAAGATTTCTTAAATGCAAGAATTTGGTAAAAGAATCAGATTTAGGGTTCATGGGGTTGTTTTTGGGGACCATGGTTCATCGGAAAACTGCACGATGACGGTGTCAATTGGAAGGTGCGGTCCAGGGGGGATCGAAGCATGGGAAGATCACGGTGGTGTGGCAGGAGTTCGAGGAACTCAGATGGTCGGAGGACGTGGTGGTCAGTAGTTTCTCCGATGAAACCCATTTCGAAGGTGGAGGAGTCATACAGTGAAAACACTGTAGAGGTGGAGGTGGTCAGATCTGAGGGTGGCGGCACAACCAGGAGGTGTAGGGTGACAGGTATGGATGGTCGTCGAGTGGTTGTGCACATGCACCATGCACTGGTGTACATCAGGGTGGTACTAGAAAATTGGCAAACTGGTTTCATGGTGATTTGGCAGTGAACAAACATGATCTGGAGGGGGCGGCACTTGGTACTTTGGTAGTACCAAGTGGTACTTTGGCAAAGGCAGGAAACGTGGGTGCAACATTAGAGTTCGAAGAGAAAACACTAGTGCAGGCGACTTGGTACTTGGTACTTTGGTAAGTACCAGGTGGTACTTTGGCAGAGGTGAAAATCATGAGCGCGGCATGGAATTTTGGAGGCGGAGCATGGTGTTTTGAACATTGGTACTTGGTAAACCGGTACTCCCAAGTGAAGATGTGGTACTTTAGCTGGTGCATAGCATTTTGGGCGGATTTGCAGGCAGAACGCAGAGATTTTGAAAAGTGGTACATGCAAAACTGGCACTTTGGCAAAGACGCAAACAAATGAGATTTTGAACGAATTTTTAAATTAAACTAAGTTCAAAATAAAAATAGAAAATAAATAAAAATAATGGAGAAATTAACAAATAAATAAAATGAGAATGTTTATTTAAATGTCGTAGGAAAGTGGAAGGAAGACAACAGCAGAAGAGCGAAGTGCAGAAGCTCGACTATAGAAGTTCGATGTGTTTGAAAATAGAAATAATAAGGAAATAATTAATTTAAATTATTAATTTAAATTTTTTATGATTAATTAGAAGTGAGAAAATAAATTACTGGAATAATGGAAGTATTAAACAACATATAAACATCGATGACAAGCGAAGAAAAATACTGTGTTCGACGCATACGCTTTATTTGCTCATTTTTAAATGATGGTTAAAACTGAATAAAATACTGTGTGCGACGCACACACTTAAATTGTTCATTTATAAACGATAATCTGAATATCCAGATGTGAACAACGAAAACATATACTGTTATGTTTGACTGAAACTCATAATCAAAGGATGTGTAAACTAAAACATAATCATGTTTCGCTGATAATTATTTGTCAACTGTAAAAGACATTATGTACATCGTTTCGAAGAGGCTTGAATAAATATTCCACTTCGACTCAAATTATACGTTACGTATCAGAAATATTGAAGACGGAGATATGCAAGGGTTTAAATAGTACCTTCGTTCTGTCCAGTCCCAGGACAACCTGTATGGTCGGGTGTCTGACAACGTATATCTATTAGATTCTACACATCGAATTTACGTAAGTATATTACGTTGGTGGCCGAGAAATTCATTTCTCTTTACTTTATTACCTACAATATATTTGGGAAATCAAATGAGTGTTCTGACAGATAGGACGATGTGACATTCAAAGCAACTGAAGATATAATCTATCAAAAAGATAAGTTTAGCCTCAAGCTTCACAACCAGGAAATGACAAAAATCGGGCAGGCAACATGGCTATGTGTGTAGCTCCCATTAGGGTGTATTATCACCTATTTAGAGATTCATTTTGTTCCTTATTCTATCAGTGCTGTCTCGTTTCGGAAATGGTTACCGTACACAACCATTGGTGATATACATTCGATACACTCAAGAGAAATGGATGGTTAGTCATGTGTGGTCGAGTTACAAGAAGTTCTTATTGAACCCAGTGTATTCCTCTCTAGAAGTACAATATCGGAAGGTGGTTCCATACCTTATCATAGTTGGAAATCCATTATCCATAAGCCTTAAGCGGTTTTGTTTGTATATTATGTAAGTAGAAATGTGAGATGAAAGCATTTCTGCTAGATTCTAAATTATTTGTGGAAACCCTAGACATTATCATAATATCTGATTTAAATATACAAACTGTTTGATTCTCATAAGGTAAAAACCCGTTCCGTATTTACGGCGTGGTCTTATGAGTATGATTTTATTTCTTAAACTTGTTTTAAAATCGTTTACTCACACCAGTCCCTGGCTGACCCAGAGTTTATATTTTCTGTGTTTTCGTTAAACTCTTGGGTACTCATAACATTTTTATGAGTAGACAAGTGATCCAGGTCTTGACTTAACTTTTGAAGTAGCTGGATGGGAAGGATCTGAATGTTGGCTTATCTATGTATTATTATCTGAAAGTTGTTTTATCCATGATGTTATGTAAAATATTCTGCAAGTTAGTTCATCACAAATGTTTAAGTATGTAATTTGTGATGACATGTATCCGTATGTATGAAGTACTCTAATGTACTTGACTTATGATATGTAATATTTTGGGTTATTATGTTATGTTCAAGTTCCACTGTGAGATTCTGATGTTTTCTTTAGTTTTATCTTATATCTATCTTTTATTCTTACATAATGATACAACTTCCGAGGTGTTCGAAAGTTGGGTCGTTACATGGAGCTATGTTCGGAAAGCTCTGTATCTGTATATCTCTTTCAATTGTGTTATGTATTTTTTCCGCTGCATTGTAATTCGTAAATCTCTGATATTTATCAAATGTATATTATTTATTCATACTCTGGTATATTCTTGTACTCTGATGTAAATTGTTGTAATAGCAATGAAATGTTCTTCTGTTTGCGTTCTGATTTGTCATGTTCTCAACTCAATTCGGACTTTCCTTTATGGGGAAGTTTGGGTCCCTTTAGCATTTGTGTCGAAAATGGGCTATGTATTCGAACATGGTATTAGGGTATGGTAATTTAGGGAACGTGTTACGCGTTTATGGCTATGGACGAGTATTTTAGGTAGGGCATTTGAATGTAGTCTTTAATTTTTGAGTTCCGATTTAATTATTCACATTTTATGTAGTGTGCATTTAGTAATTGAGAAAAACATGAAATAAATTGCTAAATTACTACAATAAATTTATGTAGTGTGCCAAATTTCCCAACATTTGCTAAATTACCATTCGTACGTTCATCTCTACGAGATTTGGCCCAGGCTCGAAGGTAGCCTGGCTATAAAAAAGTAAAAAGGGAAGGAGGAAGGGAAGAGATAAAGAACATGCATAATAATAAAAGTTGTAACATTTTAATTGGGGAATTGCTAAATGATATGTATACAATTATTCACAAGAATAATTTAAAACCACTCACCTTGCCAGGATTAGAAAAGAGATAAATCGTTGTTGTAACACTTTGATGTTGATTAACCTTCTAAATTTATTGTTGATAAAGAACTTGTCTCTAAAAATCTCTACTTTAATTTATGTTGAAGGTGGAGGCTAGGTTAGTTGAGAATTTAGTAGCATGGAGGCTAGGGTTAAAGAGATAGATGAGATTATGGTTGAGTTTGATGTTTATTAATAGCTGTAGTAGATGAATTAGGGCCTTAGGATTAAAATAGAATTTATCTAAACCTTTCACCTCGCTAAAAAAGAAGGTTCTAGAATAGGCTAAACCAACCCAGGTGCATTACACCCATGCGCACACGTGGACACTGATGGTGTTGACACCTTCCTATATGCGGTTTCTTTTCTTTTTGTACAAGAAAAAACTTAAACGCTCCTTAATATATGCAAAGTACGTTTCTTTTCCATTAATGCATCCTTCCATGTGTCATTATTTTATATATAATATGATTGTATTAATTCTTTTGACATTAGCTTGCTTTAATTGAATCAATTTATGTTTATACTTCTTTTCATGCATTAAACTTTCCCATGTGACATTATTTCTTTGTTGCATATATTTCTAGTATTCTTATTTAAATGGGTTAATGCTTTCCCGTTTCACGCACTTGATATGTTACTTCTTTTTAACGCATTAAATTGCTTGGTTCCTCTTTCTAAACCCCTTTTTTTTCTATGCATGCTTTAATTGCATAATTGACATGTTTGCATTCTATATTCTTTTTCTTTTATTTGCATGACATTAATTCGTTTTTATTTAGGTTCATGCATCTACACATTTCTATTATTTTTAGTGCATGTATTATCTTCCTATAAAATTTTGAATTTCAAATAACATATATACACATATGCCCCTTCTCATTTATTGTTGCATGCAATTTTATTAATTTATCTTTTTACCATTTACATTAATTACATTAACGTTTCTCTTTATTGATTGTTTTCTCTATCATAGTTACATGCACGTACTTCCTTTTTTCCCTTTTAACATTATTACATGCGCAATTGTATTACATACTTTTTTTCCTTGCATTAACTTCTTTCTAATATATATATATATATATATATATGTATATATATTACATGCAATTCATTTTCCTACATTTCAATGCACTTATATATTATTATTTTTCTAAATTTTCCTTTAAATATATCTATGCTTATATACATATATGCATATTTTTAATTATCACTAAAAATGCAGGGTGTTACATTCTCCCACCCTTAAGAAATTTCGTCCCCGAAATTTGGTAAGGTTAAAATCAAATGATCTCTCGCATATTATACATCCATTATGTGTGCATCCAATTTTCGCAAACATTATGCACATGTGCAAAGTGAAAAACATTATAGTAGTGCATATATGCCTAATTTGGTACCACCTATATGTATGCAAACTTTCAAAAACTCTTTCAAAACATGATGTTCACATCCTAAATATACTTACAGTTCTATATGAATGCAATATTTTTGAAAATCAAAACACTTTTCATCCAAATTTTCCCACACTCTTTCAGAATAAGAGCATAATTCATCCAATTGTTGCATCCAAAATCCTACCAACCATCTTTAAATTTCGAATTATTGGAAAAATCTAATTTTCTAAATTCGATTTCTTATGTCACAAAAGGGTATAAAATGGAAAAATTTACATCTTCCGTTTTTCTTTTATGTTCCTTAATTGTACTTGGATTTCACGTAACTACTCTATACAAAGTTTCCTATTTTCCTATCCAAGCACAACTACATAAGAAAACTTCTTTTTTTTTCTTTTTCTTTTACCGTCATGTTTTGTTGCTTCTCTGAATTTATTGTTTTCTTTTTAGTTAGGCTATTTTTCTTTCTTATCTTATTTTACTCAATCCAAGGATTTAAGTTTATTCTTTTCAAATAAGCCTTTCCATCCTATACAGCTACTACTAAGGGAAAGAATCAATGACTATTTCACTAATGAAAAGTCCAACCACAAACTCTCAATGCTCACTTGTCCTTCACTATCTAGTAGTCACTACTAGTCCTTGTTGTGCTTTACTAGCCTATACTTTTTCTTTTTCGAGCAACAGTTCTAGTCTTTACAATGCCTATGCATTCTACGAGAATTTTCTACTATTCCAAGATAACCTTCGATATTTACTTTATAGCCTCAAATTTCTCCGTTCTTTCTAGGCACTAACCCTTACCTACTCCCTTAATTTTAAAACATGGTTTGGCCTCTTTTTTTTTCAAACATCAAAAATACTTTTAAGATTAAAACTTGAAAACATCAAAAACTCTTTTGTTAAAACTTTTACAATTTCAAATTCTTAAAAGTTAACAAGGGTTAGACTCATAGTTGGCTTCCATCTTACCTAGGCTTTCCTAGACACCCCCACAAGGTAAATTCTCTCAACTATATATATTCCTAATCCATTTTCATTTTTCTATTTAGTGGGCTCCTCTATGGACCTAGGTTTATATATGTATAATATATTTATATTTTAAAATACAAATACTCTCACTCATTATCTAAATAAGGAATCCTAAACCTAAGCTCTGATACCAGATGTAACAACCCGGATTCTGACGGACTGAATTTTTCTCAAAAATCCCAATCCATCGAAACCCGAGTTATTTTGCTTTGGTATCCTGCAGAAAAGACAAAGACATGAAACATGTCAGTGTTCGGAAAACATCTCATAGCGAAAGGAATAAAATATAATGTAATTAAAACATAGCTTTACCTTAATAATAATACTACTAAACCAGTATCCAAAGCTATACAGTCTCTGTCATGAACCTAACCTGCGAATGTTATGAGGAGGGGGGTCAGAACATAAGTCCTTTGTGACTGGATTTAAATTATACATCTGGATAATCCTACATATACCGTTCAATTACATTTTTCGATTTATTGGGTTATCTGTGTTATTAGCATTCAAGGCTTACACACATCGCACCCATCTACTCCCTAGTAGATTAACCTAATACAGTGTATATGTAGCTACCACCAACTAAGGTACACCCCATGGTACCCTACTCGCACGGTCTCCACCATATCATCGTAGGAATATAGTAGTCCCTAATCCTACACCCGAATGTCGTACGGATTTCTGTATGTATGTCAACGCTACGTCTGCAAAGAACCATTACTTATATTTTAAGTAAGCGTTCGGCCTGCCATCTTTGAACCATTCGATCGAATTAGGTTCCATCCTCGAATAATGCCCTCTAGTCTTATGATACACCACCCAGAGCGATATGAGTGTACCTAGACTTTCCCACGTACGTATCGTCAATCGTTCTCGATGTCTATTGCATATGTTATCTATATGTGCGCCGGAGTCCTATGGCAGGGCTAACCAAGAAACACGGAACTCGGTCAGGAGCTTTCAGATATCTGTCGATTGCAGATGCTAAGGTCTGCTTTTACAGTGGCTATGGACCTACTAGACCCCTCCCTCAACTAATGAAAGGCACCCAAGAATATCAAGAATGAGAACTTAACCCCGTCCCCCTATGCCCTTCAAACCTATTGGCCAACCTCATCCATAACTAGATAGCAAAGTATATGGTCTTTTGGAGTTCTCCGCCTTTCCGCTTTACGTACTGACTAAAGATGGTAGGTAGACGATGAGTTGCTATCACAGGGCACTAACTGCTCTTACCGAATTACGCTGGTCCATCTTAGTCTTTTGATTGCCCCTTATTATTGTAATCAAGGCATACTCATTGGTTCACATACGCAGACCTAACCTCTGTGAGTACAGGCGAATCATCTGCCACTCACAGAGGAATACCAAGAGTACCCTACGTCCCCGGAAGCCGCATGCTTCTTAACCCAGTTCGTTGGAGCCTACAAGAATATCTAGATGGAACTGAGCTCCTCTTTGTGTCTTTTGACACCCCGATGATCTACCCCTTATGGCTATTCATCCTCTAACGTATGGACTGGTCCAAGCGCCTCAGTTTTATATGTCATTAGACCCTACGTCTAACCATTAATCACGCGCTTGTGCCACCTCGTGAGTTTTCTCATTTAACTTGGTTATTCTCCTTCACGTTAACTTCCTTTTCAAGTTTACCAAGTTACCCTCGCTTATTAATTCAATTTATAACTTAAACCATTTAACTTCATTAATAAGCCTATAGCATGTTATTCTCATAATCTATTCATTATTCCATCCCATGGTTACCATAACAATTTCTACTTAATTTATAACTAAGCACATCTTATTCACAGATACATTGGTAAGAGAATAATTTCATTTTTCCCTATCATTCCTTATAACTTATCTTATTTCATAAGTTATAATTCCCACTTGTCCCTAGGACAAGCCTACCTATTATCTTTTTTGTTCAAGTTCATTCATAATAGGTTATTATCATCATTCCCCATTTTGGCATTAATTAAGATTAACTTAACCTTTCTCATTTCTTTAGCAAATTTACTTAACTCCTACTCAATTCAACTTTGTAAGGACACGAAAATAATATAAATGTCAGGGCTGGTAGGTCACTGACACCACCCCAGCTAGAAGGAAACGCATGCCCTCCCTGATGCCCTCTCCTGTTTCTGGTTCACAACCGGGGTGTGAGGCTGGCGAATTAACGCTACACAAAGCTATTCCACAAAGGCCATGCTTTGATCATCAACCACAAGACTCTGCTTTTCAACAGAAGCCTTGATCATTTGCATCTTAGCATGCCACGCAGGCAAACCACTCCATGCAACCGATATCAATCAATAACACAGAATGATATCCAATGTCAGACACACAGTCCATTTACAAGTCCGTTCTGGGTCTGAACGAAACCGGAGGCACCTTGTACCTCGCATATCCATCGATCTCCAAGTACGTCTGGACGATCACCAACTGATTCTTTCCTCTTGGGTGTACAGCCCAATCAAGATCATCAGTAATTATCCAAACGATGTAAAGACCTCCGGTCTTCGACCACCGTCTTCATCCTCGACACATCGTCGAATCAGCTATTCAGAATGGGATAAACCCGATCTTTCTGAATAACTCGCGTATATAATAAACAAGTGTTACACAAACACAACATACGCCTCATTCCAATTCAGAATATTCTTTATTTCAAATATTCTTTTACTTTGGGAAAGGTTCCCATTAATTTTATCAAAGATAAATTCTTTAAATTTATTCTTTAATCTTCCTTTGAATATCAATTCAAACAAAATTACGGTTTATCCAAACTAGTCGGGATTAACGAGCCTTACCGAAGTAATCATTTGTTTTAATTTTCCAATCCCAACCTATTCATCCCATGATGTAAAACTGGTAATACTTCATATCTATCACCACAGCGTTATCGGTAAATTCAATTACCATTTCACGTTCAAATCTAATTAAAGATTTAACTATCGCCTGGAGCAAAACTGGTGATACTCCATACTCGATCATTTCAATCTAATTAAAGATTCATTAAAACTCCACTTGGTTTTAGTCTTCCCAAAAATCAATATTAATGATTGTTTAATTTGGGAAATCATATCCTATCTTTAACTGGGTTAAAGAACCAATGTCATTTAAAACATGGTTCACGATAAACCCAAAATCACATTCCATTTACAATGAAATCTTCATGGAAAACAAATCGATATATATAATTGATATAAACTTCCATATCCGACTAATAATATAAATGGAATAACGACGAAGCCTTTTAAATTCCAGATATATTAGTTGTCTTCCTCCACAGAAATTCACTTCGACTATTACCAAATCGAATTCCATTCTATTCCAATTTATTTTATTAAATTGGAAAACTTTACTTTGGAAAATCTCCTTTAAATGTTAACAAAAGATTTATAAATTCCAAATCACATTTCACTGTAAATCGGGTTAAAGAACGAATGTCGTTAAAACACAGTTCACGATAAACCCAAATCCCATTTGATATTAAATACAAGGCTCTGAATAGAAAATATATCGGCTTATATTCAATATCAAATTCTACGACCAACAAATATCGTATTGGAAATAACGATATAAATATATCTTTCAAATTTCCAAAACAATATCTATATAATCACGAAATCCAACATCAAAATATTACAAAGACATTTTTGATTCAAATCCATTTCAATTCAATTATTGGAAATTCTGGTTACTTTTAAAACCCTTTCATATTCAATTTATTTATATCAAAAAGAAATGGATTATAATTCTAGTTCAAAACTAGTTCATTTTGATAAAAAATCTATTTTTATCTTTTCAAATATGGAAATTTTCATCCCAATTCTTTCCAAATCATTTCTTATGATTTTACACAAATTAATACTATTTTTAATAATTTTATCAAGGCCTGTACAGTCGATTTCCGTAAACGACCATCGAACTGCACTTACAACGACCTTTTCCAAATTTGATTTGGACATAATTCCAAATCCAACCATTAGATTTCCAATCTCTAAAATTCGTTAGAAAGCTCTTTTCGATACGAACCCAACGGTTCCGGTTTTAGGAGAATCCGACGGTCGGATCTCCCATAATATCCATTCGAAGTCAATGGTCGAAATTTGCGAACTACCGCAGCGCGGCGCGTTCTATTCATGCCATTGTATATATATAATATATATATTATATATATTCCGTCGATTTCCTTTTAAAATGTATTTTAAAAATCATTTTATATTCGTTTTCAAAATGATTTCAACTTCATATTCAATTTCAAATCAAAATTGAATATTCCATATCATCGATATATAAATGATAATATTTTTAAAACATTATATTTTGAAATCATTTCCTTTTTGATATTCATTGTAAAAATGAATAAAATCGATATAAATATCGTTCACGTCAAAATGGCGCATATCTGATCAACATGGCTTTATTTATTTCAATAACCTCGTTATTATATTAATATTTTATTCAACACATGAATTTTCTTTAATTCAACACATGAATATATATTTTATTCAACACATGAATTTTCTTTTATTGAACACATGAATATATATTTTATTCAACACATGAATTTTCTTTTATTCAACACATGAATATATATTTTATTCAACACATGAATTTTCTTTATTTTCCAACTTGGAATGAGGCCCAATCAATTACCATATAATGTTAATTATATGGATTCCCTACAACACATGTATATAATAGCAACGATAAATAATCAACCATCATCCAGAGTGCATTCTACACTACATAAGCATCAAATATAAATATTTAACGCTTATAACAGCCTGTCAATCAATTGATCGACATACAACTAATTATTTGGGATTAGTGTACGCCAAATATCATCCCAACACCCGTGTGGGGTTTCAAACAATCAAACACATGTTTTATTTGTGCAGTTGGGCGATGTGTAAAATTTATCGTCCTAATCAATATCAGTCAAATGAGTATATATAAACAAATCATCCGATTTGTTTATAAATATTTATTTTATATACATGTTAAAAAAAATTACCTATAAAATATTTTCTTCCATTCCACATCACACAATCAATATTCACACCACAAACAACAAACAAACAAGTCGTCCAAGGTCTGTGGACAACGGGTGTCGGATGCTGCTAAGCACCGTCTGCATCCTAGTATATCCTTCAAACTAGAAATTAAAATAAAAGTGAGGAGTTCTCACCGAGGGTTCCACTTCTCCATTCTACTTCTGAACTTCTGAACCATTTGGATTTGCCCGTACTTCCAACGCAGTCGTCTCCACGCTGTTCATATTAAAATCACATTTTTAATATGATGTTCTGCACATTAAAAATCATATTTTAATACTCTACCAATAAAAAATAATATTTTTATTCTTTCTATAATATAAAAATCATATTTTTATTCTTTCTATAAAATCTGAAAATTCATTTATACTAAACTGAAAGTTAAAATTAATGAAAGTAAATAAAATAAAAATAAAAACAAGACTCACAGTTTTCGGTTTTGACTGCGGAGGGAGGGGAACGTCACGGCGGAGGTTTGGGGCCAGGGGGGAGTTCGCGGCGGTTGGGGGAGGGTGCAGCAGCAGCGGCGGTGGCTCCATTGGCCGGAGACGGCGGATTGGGCTTTAGGGTTTGCGGGTGGACGCGGTTTAAGCGGAGGAGGAGAGGAGAACGAGGAGGGAGAGGGGAAGTCTAGGGTGGAGGCCGAAGCTGGGTGGCGTTGGGGCGTGGGCGGCGCTGGCGAGGGAGGGGGTGCGACGGGGGTTTCGGGGTGCTTTCCTCTTCTTCTTTTTTGTTTTGAATGAAGTCGACGGGGAAGAGAGAGGTTGGGGGGTTTAATGAAAATTTTATATTATTTTTATTTAATTTTAAATCCAAAAAATAGTAACTTTTAATTTCGACCTCTAAACGAGACCCACCGCCTCTCGTCCCTAGCTAATTACCCCCATTTCGAACACAATGGGATATGTATCGTAAGCCAGTTCGGCAGTTACAATCAGTTTCCGTCAAAATCAAAATATAAATCTATATATTGAATTTGAACGTGCATTTCAATTTACCGGGACCACATACAGACTCTAAAAATTCCCGAAAAATATTTTCTACCTTCTTATTGACATACGGTTCTAACAAAACTAATTTCATCAAATTTTGAGGCCGTTTGAAAAATGGCCATTTTTAGGTCGATCGAAATTGACTAAAACTATTAAAATACGTTTTACTTTGCCATGCTCACATATTGATTCAGAAAATTACGAATTTTGGAATCTAGCAATAACTTGACATCCCGGATCCAACAGAAGTGGTTTCGTCAAAAACAGAGGTCATTTGCAAAATTTCCATTTTTAAGGGCCAGAATTTCATAACGACTATTCTGAATTTTCAATTGGACATAACTTTTTATTCCGGCTATGAAATTTCAATTTTTTGGATTCGTTGGAATGATATTCTCAAATAGATTCTAATATTTTTGGTTTTACCAAAATCCAGTTTATTTTGAATCCTGTACATTCATTTGAAATTTAAAATCGAATTTTCGAACTACCGCGCCATTTCTTATTCCCTTTATAATTAAAATAAAATATTTATATTCTAACGTCGATCTATATAAATATATTCATTCTATTTCTATTCAAAATAAATTTCTCGTCGTTATTATTTAAAATAATTCATTTTAAATACTCAAAATTCGCTAAAATTGCCAAAATAAAAAATTTAAATTGACTCGGAATTCCGGGTTATTACAAACTGGTTTGTAACACCACTACAGATTTAGTTAGGTTAAGTATTCCAATTTAACAAACTACCATTCTACCCATGTTACCCACTTAACCCCTTTTATTATATCCATGTCAACCGTACATGTGTCGTCTTGGTTAAGTGTTCATTATTATTTATTATGTCTGTAAACACGCAAGACCTCTCTCATTAGATTGTCGTTTGCGGTTGTTGGATATGCCGGGCGGTTCCGAGTAGACTTCTATCGCATCCGAATCTAACCTCGTGTCTTGACACCATTACGGGTCCAATTTCAACCTAAGACCTCTCACATTAAATTACCGTTTGCAGTTGCTGGATATGCCAGGCGGTTCCGGGCAGACTTCTACCGTAGACCAAATCTAACCTCGTGTCTTAGGCATATAAGTTCTTATTATAACTTATACTCATAATTCAAATCTTGGATTATAATATATGTCAATTTCCCATAAACCCTCAATTCACATTTATGCTTATAATCCTATCAATAGATTACGCCTATAATCCCAATTCAAATTATAATCCCAATTTATTGTTCATAATTCCAACTCGATTTATATACATAAATCCCACCCTAATTATATTCATAATTCCAAGCATAGTTATACCCAATTCCCCATATATGTTGCATTTCTTCTTACATTTAATTAACTTCAATAAAGTGAAATTATTCTAATTCTACCAGTTGTTCATATTCATTGAAGTTATGCTCCAAAATTCCTACCTATTAGTTTTGCCCCAAATTACCCAACCTTGAGTTGCGCTCAAATTATAGTCTTGCTTATTCATGTCCATTATTAATCCACGCACTTCCCAATTATCCCAACATACTTAATTGTTCCAACTTAATTTGCACATATTTTCACTAATGTCCCCGATTAATATTTATAGTTATGTGCCAAATTACCAACCCACTTAATTTCAAGTATTTTATAAGTTGTACAATAATTCCTCAAGTTTCCAATTTCGTCATAAGTTATGCTACAATTATTCATTTATAGGTTATACCCAAAATTTAACATTAATTATGCCCAAATCAACCCAACATATATTATGCCAAATTTCCCAACATTTGCTAAATTACCATTCGTACGTTCATGTCTATGAGATTTGGCCTAGGCTCGAAGGTAGCCTGGCTATAAAAAAATAAAAAGGGAAGGAGGAAGGGAAGAGATAAAGAACATGCATAATAATAAAAGTTGTAACATTTTAATTGGGGAATTGCTAAACGATATGTATACAATTATTCACAAGAATAATTTAAACCCACTCACCTTGCCAGGATTAGAAAAGAGATAAATCGTTGTTGTAACACTTTGGTGTTGATTAACCTTCTAAATTGATTGTTGATGAATAACTTGTCTCTAAAAATCTCTACTTTAATTTATGTTGAAGATGGAGGCTAGATTAGTTGAGAATTTAGCAGCATGAAGGCTAGGGTTAAAGAGATAGATAAGATTAGGGTTGGGTTTGATGTTTATTTATAGCTGTAGTAGGTGAACTAGGGCCTTAGGATTAAAATAGAATCCATCTAAACCTTCCACCTCACTAAAATAAGAAGGTTATATAATAGGCTAAACCAACCCAGGTGCGTTGCACCCATATGCACGCGTGGACACTGATGGTGTTGACACCTTCCTATATGCGGTTTCTTTTCTTTTTGTACAAGCAAAATCTTAAACACTCCTTAATATATGCAAAGTATGTTTCTTTTCCATTAATGCATCCTTCCATGTGTCGTTATTTTATATATAATATGAATTGTATTAATTCTTTTGACATTAACTTTCTTTAATTGAATCAATTTATGTTTATACTTCTTTTCATGCATTAAACTTTCCCATGTGACATTATTTCTTTGTTGCATATAATTCTAGTATTCTTATTTAAATGCGTTAATGCTTTCCCATTTCACGCACTTGATATGTTACTTCTTTTTAATGCATTAAATTGCTTGGTTCCTCTTTCTAAACCTTTTTTTTCTATGCATGCTTTAATTGCATAATTGACATGTTTGCATTCTATATTCTTTTTCTTTTATTTGCATGACATTAATTCGTTTTTATTAAGGTTCATGCATATACACATTTCTATTATTTTTAGTGCATATATTATCTTCCTACAAAATTTTGAATTTCAAATAACATGTATACACATATGCCCCTTCTCATTTATTGTTGCATGCAATTTTATTAATTCATCTTTTTACCATTTACATTAATTACATTAACATTTCTCTTTATTGATTGTTTTCTCTATCATAATTACATGCATGTACTTCCTTTTTTCCTTTTTTATATTATTACATGCGCAATTGTATTACATACTTTTTTTCCTTGCACTAACTTCTTTTTAATTTATATATATATATATATATATATATATATATATATATATTGCGTGCAATTCATTTTCCTTCATTTCAATGCACTTATATATTATTATTTTTCTAAATTTTCCTTTAAATATATCTATGCATATATGCATATATTAATTATCACTAAAAATGCGGGGTGTTACAATAAGGGGCAGCATAGGCAGGTATACACTTATCATTTTCTATTTGAATTTAAAGTTAGATAATCGAAAACATATATGTAACTAACCTGATATATCTCCTTCTATTTGAACCTGAACTCAAATATTGAACAAATATGATGGTTTGAAAAAGCAGATTACTTCAATACGATCGTAGTGCAAATAATTTCTTCTCAAACTGATGTCATTTGAAAAAGTTATCAATTTTTAAATTACAAAAAGTAAATCTTACTTATTTTATTAGTATTTATTTATAAGGCAACATTTTGGGTGGAAATTTAAATTGTAGGAAACGTAAGTTTGATGACCAGAACATAGACAAAGACCAAACAATATTATATCAAGCTAAAGTTGCACTTTAATTTCTTGTCATTACTAAAATAATTAAAAAATAGCCCTCAAAATTGAAAGAAAAAAGTTACATTAAAATTATTTTTATTGATTAATAATATTATAAACATTTAGTAGTAAACAACTCAAAAAGCTAAATGAATATATCTTTATAACTTAAAAATACGGCTTTATATTGTATCACATAAAGAAAGAACTAAGCCATTTGAAAGCTAATCTTGTTTAGCACAAAAAACTACGATGAAAAACAAAGATAATTCATTTGGCTTTCCATGTTGAATTTTCATGTTTTCCCATATTTACAAAACAAAAGGCATTTTACAATTAATTTTTATTATTTTGTAATATTTTATTCATAGAAAAAATGTAATAAAATTTTATTATTTGTTAAAGTCAAAATGTGTCCTTATTTTAAAATATTTGGAAAATTTCAATTATACATGAAACTTGTCCTTGATATTGATAACGTATGTTCTATAGGACTACACATAGTATGGGTTGGGTCGGGTTAGACCAAATACTTCATTCGACCCACATAGGCATGAGTCTAAGGTAGTCCAACCCGTACACGACCCTATATAAGGTTGAAGTATGGGTCGGGTCAGATTTAGTAGGGTTGGGTTGGGTTGTTTGAATATAATAAAAAATTACAATTGAGGTATTTTTTTTAAATAATTTTAAAATATTCGACATAATATATCAAATTTTTGCTAGCATAATGCATTTAAAATAACTGATTCATTATAAGACATATTTTATTAATATTTCATTGTAAAACATATCATATGAAATTAATTTACTACATAGTCGAACAAGTGTTTCATTATAAAATACATTATTAAAACGCTCTATAAAATATATTTGGCATATTCTGTCTAATTTGGATTGACATGAAATATACTTTTTTGTATATTTACTATAGACTACATAAACATTATTCGAGGATTATACCATTCTAATTTTAAGTGGACTGATATTAAATTAGATTTTTAATATAGGTTTGGGTTGGGTTAAAATAAGGTGGGAACAAAATATCAAACCTGACCCGTATATAGTATGAGTTACAAATTGTAACCCATATTCGACCCGAACTAGGATGGGTTGGGTTCATGTCGGTCGGGTCGGGTTAGTGGTTAGATCAGATTGGATATGGGTTGTGTGAAGCCTTATTGTTGTGTGCCACTGGATCTATTTTTTCTTCTAAAATATGACCTCGGAGTAAACATTCACTTCCAACATTGATATGTTACAAAATATAATTATTTATAAAGTAAGGTTATTATCTTCTTATTTCAAAAAAAATTCTGTTCCTTCCTAAGTCATTCAATTTAATGACTACGGTATCTTTTTTGTTGATGTAGAATAGAGCATGTGAATATTGACAGTTATCTAAGAAAATGGATGGATATCATAAGGTAAGAATGTGTATCAGTTTGATTTTTTTTAATTGAGTTTACTCAATGCTAAAATTGAGTAATTCCCCACTTAAAAATAGGTACCACTCGGCTATAAAGCTAAGTAATGCTTAGTTTTAAGACCGACTAATGATTAATTTGAAATCAGCATCAATCAATTTTCCACACTGAGTGTAACACATCTAAAAAACTGAGTATCGTTGTATTTTAAAAACCAATTTGGGTATTATTGATTGTATTTTGTAGTGCTAACAGTGATAATGTTATCGATTGTCTAAAAGTAAAAGATCATCTAATACAACAACGCACTATTTTAAACTATTCAAAATGATAATAATCCACACATATTAGACTTGAAATACTCAAAATAATAAATAACTATATATATCTGGGGTAAATACTGTAACAACCCGGAAAATACGAGCCAATTTAAAAATTTTAAATTGGTTATTTCAATGCAATTTGAACAATTGAAATAGAAGATTTCAATAAAATAATGATAGAAATAGTGTGTCAGTTTGAAAATTTGAATTCAAACTTTGACTAACTGTACCGGGTGGAAAATATAACGGATTTTAGTGAAACCAAAAATATTTAAATCTGTTTATGAATATCTTTCTAACGAATCTGAAAAATCGAAGTTTCATATCGGGAATCAAAAGTTATGGCCAAATGAGGTTTCAGAAAGGTCGCTATATAGAATATATAGCCCTTGAAAATAGACATTTTGCAAATAGCCTCGGAATTCGACGAAACCACTTTTGTTTGGTCCGGGATGTCAAACTATTGCTAGGTTTCAAATTTCATAATTTTTGAAGCTAGTATGTGAGCGTGGCAAAAGAAAATGTGTTTGGTCAATTTCTGTTAAATTGGATCGACCAGAAAAGGGCCATTTTTCAAACGATCTCAGAATTCAACAAAACTAGTTTTGTTGGGACCGTATCGTCAAAACATAGCTAGATTTATTTTTCTGGAATTTTTTGAATTAGTTTGTGGCCCTGGAAAATTGAAATGTACGTTCAAATTGAATATAAAATGTTTTATACTTTAATTTGAAAAATAAATGACTGTAACAATCGAATTAGCCTACGAAACATATCCCATTATGTCCGGGATGAGGGTATTTAGCTAGGGGCGACAGTCGTTGGGTTTGAATTGGTGTCCGTGTGGAGAAACACTATTTTAAAATCTAATAAAACCATCGGCCAATTAGAATTCTCCATTCATAAAATAAAAATAAAAAAACATCAGAAACCCCGCCCCCCTCGATATCGACGACGGAAGCGCTTTTCCCCCTTCCCTGGCGATTTCCGATCGCCACAACGACTTTCAGCCCCCGCTCCAGTTAAGTTTTTTGTTCGTCTCACTCTCCTCTTCAAATCCATATCAAGAACGCCCCCTCTCGTTGCTCCATCGCGAAGAACAGCTCCTCCAAAGTCAGCCGTTTCCCGCCGTCGCCCTGCCCAGTTCCGACGATCGAGTGGGCCCTCTTCCCCACGCGCAGACGCACCTCGCCGAGCTCCAGGCGGTGGTACAAGCCGATTCCCATATCGTGCAATAGATTTGGTTTAAATTCGAAACCTAATTTCGAAGAAATTCTAAACGTATCGTGTAATAACCCGGAAATCCGAGCCAATTTAAAATTTTTATTTTGGCAATTTTAGTGAATTTTGATTATTTAAAATGATTATTTTAAATAATATCGACGAGAAATTTATTTTGAATAGAATTAGAATGTATATATTTATATACGTCGTCATTAGAATATAAATATTTATTTATATATATAAAAGGAATTGAAAATGGCGCGGTAGTTCGATAATTCGATTTCAAAATTCAAATGAATGTACCGGGTGCAAAATAAACCGAATTTTAGCGAAACCAAAAAATATTTGAATCTAATTGAGAATATTTTTCCAACGAATCCGAGAAATCGAAATTTCATAGCGGGGGTCAAAAGTTATGTCCAGTTGAAATTTCAGAATAGTCGCTATGGAATTCTGGCCCTTAAAAATAGCCATTTTGCAAACGACCTCGGATTTCGACGAAACCACTTTTGTTGGATCCGCGATGTCAAATTATTGCTAGGTTTCAAATTTCATAATTTTTCGAATCAATGTGTGAGCGTGGCAAAGGAAAACGCGTTTGACCAGTTTCAGTTGATTTTAATCGACTGGAAAATGGCCATTTTTCAAACGGTCTCAGAATTTGACGAAATTAGTTTTGTTAGGACCGTATCGTCAATACAAAGCTACAAAATATTTTTCGGGAATTTTTAGAGTTCGTATGTGGGCCCAGTAAATTGAAATGCATGTTCAAATTCAATATATAGAGTTATATGTTGATTTTGACAAAAACTGATCGAAACAGTCGAATCAGCCTACGGTACATATCCCATTGTGTTCGGAATGGGGGTAATTAGCTATGGACAACAGGCGGTGGGCCTCGTTTAGAGATCGAATGAAAAAATTACTTTATGGAGATTAATAAAAATATATATTATAATATAACCCACCCCCCTTTTGTCTTCTCTCTCTCCTTCTTTAACAGTTCGGTTTCACTTTATAAAAAAAAACCTCCGTCGACCATCGAGGACCGCGCTCCCCCACCATCGCGCGCCACCAGCGGTGCCGCCACCGACCAGTGCTCCCCCCTCCTCCGATCCCCTCCGACCCTCCCTCTGACGCAAGCCGCCGCCTCCACCGCGGTTTCCCCAAATCGAGACCGCCCTTACGCAATTCGAGACCACCACCCAAGGCTGACACCGCACCACTGCAGGGCCTCCCCCAGCCGCCCACCTCCGACGCGAAATAAGCCCCCCCTCTTCAATAACCAACGGTGAGTTTTTTATATGTATTTATTATCATTTGATTTCCTTTTTGAGCAATTAATTTTGTGTAAATACATTGTAAAAAGGAAATTCAGTTTTAAGAATATAACCATGATAAAAACTTGATTTTTTTTATATTAGAAAAGATATGGTTTCTTTTTACATGAAAAGAGAAGGTTTTTAGAATAGTAAAGAAGTGATTTTGAAATGATAAAGATTGATTTTGAAATGATAAAGATTTGATTTTGAATATGATAAAGATGAGTTTCTTTATAAGGAAGTAGAAGGATAAAAATGGGATTTTTCTTTATATGAGGCGAAATAAAGATTCGATTTTTATCATGAAAACGAAGTAAAAATATAATTTTTATATAATGTAGAGAATAAAAATTCGATTTTTATATATTGAATAGAAAAGTAAAAATTCGATTTTCATATATTGAATAGAAAAGTAAAAATTCGATTTTTATATATTGAATAGCAAAGTAAAAATTCGATTTTTATATATTGAATAGCAAAGTAAAAATTCGATTTTTATATATTGAATAGAAAAGTAAAAATTCGATTTTTATATATTGAATAGAAAAGTAAAAATTCGATTTTTATATATTGAATAGCAAAGTAAAAATTCGATTTTTATATATTAAATAGCAAAGTAAAAATTCGATTTTTATATATTGAATAGCAAAGTAAAAATTCAATTTTTATATATTGAATAGCAAAGTAAAAATTTGATTTTTATATATGTAGTGAATACGGTTGATGAAAGTGATGAAAGAAGGAACGACGAAGACTTCTACATTTGAAGAGTCGTGGCGTTCGGTTTAGCTAGTCGGTGAGAAATTCTCACTTTTTAATTTAATTTTCTAGTTAAAAATATATACTAGGATGCAGACGGTGTTTTGTAGCACCCGACACCCGTCGCCCACAGACCATGGACGGCCTGTATGCTTGTTTGTTTGATTTTGATGTGTAGTTGATTGTGTGATGTGATGTGAAATGAAATAAAATATTTATATATTTAAAAATATTTTATAGTTGAAAATAGAATTTTTAACGTGTATTTAAAATGAAATAGATATAAACAAATCGACGGATTTGTTTATTTACACACATTTGACTGATATTGATTGGGACGATACATTTTACACATCGCCCAACTGCACAAATAAAATCTGTGTTTGATTGTTTGAAACCCCACATGGGTATTGGGATGATATTTGGCGTACACTAATCCCAATTATTTAGTTGTATGTCGATCGATGGGTCGACATACTGTGTAAGCGTTAATTATTTATATTTAATGCTTATGCAGTTGTGTGGTGCACTCTGGATGATGGTTGATTATTTATCGTTGTTATTTTTTTACATGTGTTGTAGAAAAATCCATATAATTAACATTATATGGTAATTGATTGGGCCTCATTCCAGTTTTGAAATAAGAAATGATTTGAAATTCGAATAGAATTGAAATTCGAATTAAATTGAAATGAATATTAAAGTGAATTGAAATTCGAATTAAATTGAATTGATTTGAAATTCGAAATAAACTGAAATGATTTGAAATTCGAATAGAATTGAAATTCGAAATAAACTGAAATGGTTTGAAATTCGAATAGAATTGAAATTCGAATTAAATTGAAATAGAATTGAAATCGTTTTGAAATGAATTCGAATTGAAATTGAATAGAAATTGAATAGAAATTAATTTAAATAGAAATGAATTCGAATTGAAATTGAATTAATTTGAAATTCAAATTGAATTGAAATGAATTGAAATTGAATTAAAAAATCGATTAGAATTGAAATCAATTTGAAATGAATTTAAAACGAATTTGTAAGGGAAAATTCAATTTTGATTTGAATTTGAAAAGGAAGTTGAAATCATTTTGAAAACGAATTTAAAACAATTTATAAAATTCGTTTCGTAAGGAAATCGACCGTCGGATTCTCCTAAAACCGGAACCGTTGGGTTCGTATCGAAAAGAGCTTTCTAACGAATATTAGAAATTTGAAATCTAACGGTTGGATTTGGAATTATGTCCAAATCAAATTTGGAAAAGGTCGTTGTAAGTGCAGTTCGATGGCCGTTGATGGAAATCGACTGTACGGGCCTTGATAAAATTATTAAAAATATAAATAATTTGTGTAAAATCATAAAAAATGATTTGTGAAGAATTGGGATGAAAAACTCCATATTTGAAAAGATAAAAATAGATTTTTATCGAAATGAACTAGTTTTGAACTAGAATAATAATTTAGTTATTTTTAAAATAAATAAATTGAATTTGAAAATGGTTTTGAAAGAAACTAGAATTTCCAATAATTGAATTGGAATGGATTTGAATCGAAATTGTCTTCGGAATATTTCGATGTTGGATTTCGTGATTATACAGATGTTATTATGGAAATTTGAAAGATATATATATATATATATATATATATATATATATATATATATCGTTATTTCCAAAACGATATTTGTTGGTCGTAGAATTTGGTATTGAACATAAGCCGAATTATTTTCTATTCAGAGCCTTGTATTTAATATCAAATGTGATTTGGGTTTGTCGTGAATGGTGTGTTCATTAACACTGTTCTTAAGCCCAGTTGAGAAAAAGATTAAATCTTTTTACTTAGATTTAATGAAGTGTATCAATTAAATAATATTTAATTGGAATTGAATTGGTATTGATTTTTGGGTTTATCGTGAATAGTGTTTTAAATAACACTTGTTCTTTAACCCGATAATTAATGGAAGGTGATTTTGGGTTTATCGTGAACCGTGTTTTAAATGGCACTGATTCTTTAACCCAGTTAAAGATTAAAACTAAGTGGAGTTTTAATGAATCTTTAATTAGATTGAAAAAATCGAGAATGGAGTATCACCAGTTTTACTCCAGGCGATAGTTAAATCTTTAATTAGATTTGAACGTGAAATGGTAATTGAATTTACCGATAACACCGTGGTGTTAGAGATGAAGTATTACCAGTTTTACTTCATGGGATGAATAGGTTGGGATTGGGAAGTAAATGATTACTCCGGTGTGGTTCGCTAATCTCGACTAGTTTGAATTAATTTTCAAAGAAGATTAAAGAATAAATTTAAAGAATTTATCTTTGATAAAATTAATGGGAACTTTTCCCAAAGTATAAGAATATTTGAATAAAAGAATATTCTGAATTGGAATGAGGCGTATGTTGTGTTTGTGTAACACTTGTTTATTATATACGCGAGTTATTCAGAAAGACCGGGTTTATCCCATTCTGAATAACTAATTCGACGTGGTGTCGAAGATGAAGACGGTGGTTGAAGACCGGAGGTCTTCACGTCGTTTGGATAATTACTGACGATCTTGATTAGGCCGTACACCCAAGAGCAGGGAATCAGTTAGTGATCGTCCAGACGTACTTGAAGATCGATGGATATGCGGGGTACTAGGTGCCTCCGGTTTCGTTCAGACCCAGAACGAACTTGTAAATGGACTGTGTGTCTGACATTGGATTTTATTCTGTGTGGTTGATTTCTATTAAATATATATTTGTTTGGCGGTGGAGAATTTATTCTCTTGCTTAACGCCCTTCTCTGAGACGTACGAGCTCAGGGGTTATATATTGATGGATATCAAACGCATGGAGTAAATTGCCTGTGTGGCATGCCTAAGTGGCAAATGATCAAGGCTTCTGTTGCAAAGCAAAGTCTTGTGGTGGATGATCAAAGCACAGCCTGTGTGGCATAGCTTTGTGTAACGTTGATTCACGAGCCTCACACCCCGGTTGTTAACCAGAAACGGGAGAGGACATCAGGGAGGACATGCGTTTCTTTCTAGTTAGAAGTGGCGTCAGTGGTTTTACACGCCCTGACCAGTTTGACTTATGTGGTTGTTGCTGTTGCGAGGCGCCTCGGTTAGATCGGACGATCCAGGTCCGATGGAGTCATTCGTTGGCTCATTTACGCCCCAAAGGGCGGGGAAACACAGTGTTCAGGCATTTTAATCCACATCGGTGGACCGACCCTGACGATCCAAGTGGCTTGACTGAGTACTTGCCCTGAGACTCGGACTAGACAGTCTCGAATCGGTAGAGGACTATCTTTTTCCTCGGTTCACAGATGGAAATCCAACTTCCAATACGTGACGTTTTGATTTTAGTTGTAATCCTATATATGGCGACATATTGGGATATGGCGCTTATGCCGTCTATGATTGATACTTATGACGTGAAGTTGTTTTATACAATATACACTCACAGTAATAATCAAATGATTTGTTTTAAACGTACTAAGCATGTTTGGCTATTATAAGGGAAAACCATATCCCCCGGCTTGCGCTGCATTGTGTGATAGGACCTGGGTCTTATAATAGCTTCATTTTTCCAAAAAGCATTGCGTTGTTTTGTTATATGCACTGGTATTCTTGGAAGAAAACCCGTTCCGTGTTATACGGCGTGGTCCCTTGATATATCTAATTTAAAGTAAAGTTTTAAATAACTGTTTTAGTTCTCACACCAGTCCCATGACTGACCTGGAGTTTTATTGTTTTAACCTAAACTCTGGGTGCCCTTATTTTGACACGGGCAGCTAGTAGTTTTGGTTTTGCAGATTTATATTCACAGCATCCTGATTTACAGCTGGAACGATACTCGAAAAGCTTTGTATCCACGTATTACTTCTAGTTGTATATTGTATTATTTTCCGTTGTTATGTAATGTATTGTAATCTCTGATATTTATCGAATGTATTTTATTGATTTATACTATGTATATTCTTGTATTCTGTTGGAATTGTTGTAATTAACAATGAAATGTTCTTCCGTCTGCGTTCTTTTGTGTGTTGTTCTCGAACTATCCGCGCTTTCCTTACCGGGGAAGTTACTGGTTTTTACATTTGGTATTAGAGCTTTGGTTTACAAAGCTCAGAGAACAAGACCTGTTAGAACCATACGAAAGAATTCATTAGAAATTGGATTAGTAATATCCAATGGGAATGACTCGTTAGAGATAGGATCAGTAGTATCCTAGAACGAGTGTGAAGAGTATACTTTTAAAATGAAAACAATTTTTGTTTTGAAAATTTAAGTCAATTATACGTATTTGATTATTTATTATATTTGAATTTGGACAATCCAGTATATATAGATTTTGCATATACGTCTGATCCACGGGTATTCAAAGTTTTAATATACTGGATAGATATAGGACCGCACTGTAGTCGCCCGGAAATGATTCTGACGATGGGTACCCATCATCAGTGTTGTGTTCGAGTTTCGAAGGTGTGATATCTATTTACTTCCATTAGTCTGGTGTGAGAACCAAAATTAGATAGGGCTTATTGTTGTGATTTGACATCAAAAATATGATTTTGACTATGTATCAAGATTATGAATTCGAAAAGCTAATCAACTAACTGATTGATGGTTGTGTTGTTTGATTATTGGTTGTTTAATTAAAATTTGAACCATTTAGCTTAATTGAACCAAATATTGAATTGTATTGAAAATTAGTCGCATTTGCTTGCATGTACACGTGCTTGCATTGAACAGGTCATAGCAAGGAGGCTAGAGCAGAAGAATAAAATTTGTTTGCCCGACAAATAGGTACATGTTTACCATAATTTACTATTTTGTTTGGGTGATGATGATTTTATGAGCCGATTGGCAAGCCGCTCGGCTTTTTCTTTTTCTTTTTCTTCTTGATTGAAGAAGGCCATGGGAAGCTATATGAAATATCCCGAAGTCCCCGGTGTAGGGGAGGTTATGGCGAAATTTTTCGAAAATTTAGGGTGTTAGCCAAATTTTTGAAAAAATTGAAAAGTTCTTAGAAACTGAAAAGTTGAAGAACTTAAGCTGTAGTGAAAATACTGAAAGTTGAGTTGAATTGTTAAACAACTTTCGGCTTCGTTCCTTTTCGGGGATGAAAAGTTTTAAGTGGGGGAGATTGTAATAACCCGGAAATCCGAGCCAATTTAAAATTTTTATTTTGGCAATTTTAGTGAATTTTGATTATTTAAAATGATTATTTTAAATAATATCGACGAGAAATTTATTTTGAATAGAATTAGAACGTATATATTTATATACGTCTTCGTTAGAATATAAATATTTATTTATATATATAAAAGGAATTGAAAATGGCACGGTAGTTCGATAATTCGATTTCAAAATTCAAATGAATGTACCGGGTGCAAAATAAACCGGATTTTATCGAAACCAAAAATATTTGAATCTAATTGAGAATATTTTTCCAACGAATCCGAAAAATCAAAATTTCATAGCGGGGGTCAAAAGTTATGTGCAGTTGAAATTTCAGAATAGTCGCCATGGAATTCTGGCCCTTAAAAATAGCCATTTTGCAAACGACCTCGGATTTCGACGAAACCACTTTTGTTGGATCCGCGATGTAAAATTATTGCTAGGTTTCAAATTTCATAATTTTTCGAATCAATGTGTGAGCGTGGCAAAGGAAAACGCGTTTGACCAGTTTCAGTTGATTTTAATCGACTGGAAAATGGCCATTTTTCAAACGGTCTCGGAATTTGACGAAATTAGTTTTGTTAGGACCGTATCGTCAATACGAAGCTAGAAAATATTTTTTGGGAATTTTTAGATTTCATATGTGGGCCCAGTAAATTGAAATGCGCATTCAAATTCAATATATAGAGTTATATGTTGATTTTGACGAAAACTGATCGAAACGGTCGAATCAGCCTACGGTACATATCCCATTGTGTTCGGAATGGGGGTAATTAGCTATGGACGATAGGCGGTGGGCCTCGTTTAGAGATCGAATGAAAAAAATTTACTTTATGGAGATTAATAAAAAAAATTATAATATAACCCACCCCCCCTTTTGTCTTCTCTCTCTCCTTCTTTAACAGTTCGGTTTCACTTTATAAAAAAAAACCTCCGTCGACCATCGAGGACCGCGCTCCCCCACCATCGCGCACCACCAGCGGCGCCGCCACCGACCAGTGCTCCCCCCTCCTCCTATCCCCTCCGACCCTCCCTTTGACGCAAGCCACCGCCTCCACCGCGGTTTCCCCAAATCGAGACCGCCCTCACGCAATTCGAGACAACTGCCCAAGGCTGACACCGCACCACTGCAGGGCCTACCCCAGCCACCCACCTCCGACGCGAAATCAGCCCCCCCTCTTCAATAACCAACGGTGAGTTTTTTTATGTATTTATTATCATTTGATTTCCTTTTTGAGCAATTAATTTATTGTAAATATATTGTAAAAAGAAAATTCAGTTTTAAGAATATAACCATGATAAAAACTTGATTTTTTTTTTTATATTAGAAAAGATATGGTTTCTTTTTACATGAAAAGAGAAGGTTTTTAGAATAGTAAAGAAGTGATTTTGAAATGATAAAGATTTGATTTTGAATATGATAAAGATGAGTTTCTTTATAAGGAAGTAGAAGGATAAAAATGGGATTTTTCGTTATATGAGCCGAAATAAAGATTCGATTTTTATCATGAAAACGAAGTAAAAATATAATTTTTATATAATGTAGAGAATAAAAATTCGATTTTTATATATTGAATAGAAAAGTAAAAATTCGATTTTTATATATTGAATAGAAAAGTAAAAATTCGATTTTTATATATTGAATAGCAAAGTAAAAATTCGATTTTTATATATTGAATAGCAAAGTAAAAATTCGATTTTTATATATTGAATAGAAAAGTAAAAATTCGATTTTTATATATTGAATAGAAAAGTAAAAGTTCGATTTTTATATATTGAATAGCAAAGTAAAAATTCGATTTTTATATATTGAATAGCAAAGTAAAAATTCGATTTTTATATATTGAATAGCAAAGTAAAAATTCGATTTTTATATATTGAATATCAAAGTAAAAATTCGATTTTTATATATGTAGTGAATACGGATGATGAAAGTGATGAAAGAAGGAACGATGAAGACTTCTATATTTGAAGAGTCGTGGCGTTCGGTTTAGCTAGTCGGTCAGAACTTCTCACTTTTGAATTTAATTTTCTGGTTAAAAATATATACTAGGATGCAGATGGTGTTTAGTAGCACCCGACACCCGTCGTCCACAGACCATAGACGGCTTGTATGCTTGTTTGTTTGATTTTGATGTGTAGTTGATTGTGTGATGTGATGTGAAATGAAATAAAATATTTATATAGTTAAAAATATTTTATAGTTGAAAATAGAATTTTTAAAGTGTATTTAAAATGAAATAGATATAAACAAATCGAAGGATTTGTTTATATACACACATTTGAATGATGTTGATTGGGACGATAAATTTTACACATCGCCCAACTGCACAAATAAAATCTGTGTTTGATTGTTTGAAACCCCACACGGGTATTGGGATGATATTTGGAGTACACTAATCCCAATTATTTAGTTGTATGTCGATCGATGGGTCGACAGACTGTGTAAGCGTTAATTATTTATATTTAATGCTTATGCAGTTGTGTGGTGCACTCTGGATGATGGTTGATTATTTATCGTTGTTATTTTTTTTTACATGTGTTGTATAAAAATCCATATAATTAACATTATATGGTAATTGATTGGGACTCATTCCAGTTTTGAAATAAGAAATGATTGAAATTCGAATAGAATTGAAATTCGAATTAAATTGAATTGATTTGAAATTCGAAATAAGCTGAAATGATTTGAAATTCGAATTAAATTGAATTGATTTGAAATTCAAAATAAACTGAAATGATTTGAAATTCGAATAGAATTGAAATTCGAATTAAATTGAAATAGAATTGAAATCGTTTTGAAATGAATTCGAATTGAAATTGAATAGAAATTGAATAGAAATGAATTTGAATAGAAATTAATTCGAATTGAAATTGAATTAATTTGAAATTCAAATTGAATTGAAACGAATTGAAATTGAATTAAAAAATCGATTTGAATTGAAATCAATTTGAAATGAATTTAAAACGAATTTGTAAAGGAAAATTCAATTTTGATTTGAATTTGAAAAGGTAGTTGAAATCATTTTGAAAAACGAATTTAAAACGATTTATAAAATTCGTTTCGAAAGGAAATCGACGAAGTATATATTATTTATATTATATATATATAATATAATGGCCAGAATAGAACGCGCCGGGCCAGTTCGTGAATTTCGACCATTGACTTCGAATGGATATTGCGGGAGATCCGACCGTCGGATTCTCCTAAAACCGGAACCGTTGGGTTCGTATCGAAAAGAGCTTTCTAACGAATATTATAAATTTGAAATCTAATGGTTGGATTTGGAATTATGTCCAAATCAAATTTGGAAAAGGTCGCTGTAAGTGCAGTTCGATGGCCGTTGATGGAAATCGACTGTACGGGCCTTGATAAAATTATTAAAAATATAAATAATTTGTGTAAAATCATAAGAAATGATTTGTGAAGAATTGGGATGAAAAACTCCATATTTGAAAAGATAAAAATAGATTTTTATCGAAATGAACTAGTTTTGAACTAGAATAATAATTTAGTTATTTTTAAAATAAATAAATTGAATTTGAAAATGGTTTTGAAAGAAACCAGAATTTCCAATAATTGAATTGGGATGGATTTGAATCGAAATTGTCTTCGGAATATTTAGATGTTGGATTTCACGATTATACAGATGTTGTTGTGCAAATTTGAAAGATATATATATATATATATATATATATATATATATATATATATCGTTATTTCCAATACGATATTTGTTGGTCGTAGAATTTGGTATTGAACATAAGCCGATTTATTTTCTATTCAGAGCCTTGTATTTAATATCAAATGTTATTTGGGTTTGTCGTGAATGGTGTCTTCATTAACACTGTTCTTAAGCCCAGTTCAGAAAAAGATTAAATCTTTTTACTTAGATTTAATGAAGTGTACAAATTAAATAATATTTAATTGGAATTGAATTGGTATTGATTTTTGGGTTTATCGTGAACAGTGTTTTAAATAGCACTTGTTCTTTAACCCGATAATTAATGGAAGGTGATTTTGGGTTTATCGTGAACCGTGTTTTAAATGGCACTGATTCTTTAACCCAGTTAAAGATTAAAACTAAGTGGAGTTTTAATAAATCTTTAATTAGATTGAAAAAATCGAGAATGGAGTATCACCAGTTTTACTCCAGGCGATAGTTAAATCTTTAATTAGATTTGAACGTGAAATGGTAATTGAATTTACCGATAACACCGTGGTGTTAGAGATGAAGTATTACCAGTTTTACTTCATGGGATGAATAGGTTGGGATTGGGAAGTAAATGATTACTCCGGTGTGGTTCGCTAATCTCGACTAGTTTGAATTGATATTCAAAGAAGATTAAAGAATAAATTTAAAGAATTTATCTTTGATAAAATTAATGGGAACCTTTCCCAAAGTATAAGAATATTTGAATAAAAGAATATTCTGAATTGGAATGAGGCGTATATTGTGTTTGTGTAACACTTGTTTATTATATACGCGAGTTATTCAGAAAGACCGGGTTTATCCCATTCTGAATAACTAATTCGACGTGGTGTCGAAGATGAAGACACTGGTTGAAGACCGGAGGTCTTCACATCGTTTGGATAATTACTGATGATCTTGATTAGGCCGTACACCCAAGAGGAGGGAATCAGTTAGTGATCGTCCAGACGTACTTGGAGATCGATGGATATGCGGGGTACTAGGTGCCTCTGGTTTCGTTCAGACCCAGAACGAACTTGTAAATGGACTGTGTGTCTAACATTGGATTTTATTCTATGTGGTTGATTTCTATTAAATATATATCTGTTTGGCGGTAGAGAATTTATTCTCTTGCTTAACGCCTTTCTCTGAGACATACGAGCTCAGGGGTTATATATTGATGAATATCAAACGCATGGAGTGGATTGCCTATGTGGCATGCCTAAGTGGCAAATGATCAAGGCTTCTGTTGCAAAGCAAAGTCTTGTGGTGGATGATCAAAGCACAGCCTATGTGGCATAGCTTTGTGTAACGTTGATTCGCGAGCCTCACACCCCGGTTGTGAACCAGAAACGGGAGAGGACATGCGTTTCTTTCTAGTTAGAAGTGGCGTCAGTGGTTTTACACGCCCTGATGAGTTTGACTTATGTGGTTGTTGCTGTTGCGAGGCGCCTCGGTTAGATCGGACGATCCGGGTCCGATGGAGTCATTCGTTGGCTCATTTACGCCCCCAAAGGGCGGGAAAACACAGTGTTCAGGCATTTTAATCCACATCGGTGGACCGGTCCTGACGATCCAAGTGGCTTGACTGAGTACTTGCCCTGAGACTCGGACTAGACAGTCTCGAATCGGTAGAGGACTATCTTTTGCCTCGGTTCACAGATGGAAATCCAACTTCCAATACGTGACGTTTCGATTTTAGTTGTAATCCTTTATATGGCGACATAGTGGGATGGGGCGCTTATGCCGTCTATGATTGATACTTATGATGTGAAGTTGTTTTATACAATATACACTTATAGTAATAATCAAATGATTTGTTTTAAATGTACTAAGCATGTTTGGCTATTATAAGGGAAAACCCTATCCCCCGGCTTGCGTTGCATTGTGTGATAGGACCTGGGTCTTATAATAGCTTCATTTTTCAAAAAACATTGCGCTGTTTTGTTATATGCACTGGTATTCTTGGGAGGAAACCCGTTCCGTGTTATACGGCGTGGTCCCTTGATATATCTGATTTAAAGTAAAGTTTTAAATAACTGTTTTAGTTCCCACACCAGTCCCATGACTGACCTGGAGTTTTATTGTTTTAACCTAAACTCTAGGTGCCCTTATTTTGACACGGGCAGCTAGTAGTTTTGGTTTTGCAGATTTATATTCACAGGATCCTGATTTACAGCTGGAACGATACTCGAAAAGCTTTGTATCCGCGTATTACTTCTAGTTGTGTATTGTATTATTTTCCGCTGTTATGTAATGTATTGTAATCTCTGATATTTATCGAATGTATTTTATTGATTTATACTCTGTATATTCTTGTATTCTGATGGAATTGTTGTAATTAACAATGAAATGTTCTTCCGTCTGCGTTCTTTTGTGTGTTGTTCTCGAACTATCCGCGCTTTCCTTACCGACGAAGTTACGGGTTTTTACATATCGGTTTTAAATTTCTGAAATGAAGATAACACTTTTAAGTGTTGCAAAACTTTGAAGAATCGTATATTTATGGTGTGTTGACGAAATTCGATGAAACAGGAAACATCGTGACTGCAGGAGGCTCTCTACCACATAGAAGAGACCGCGGATTTTTCTGAGCCATCTACGATTTTTAGCACTTCGAAAACCAAGGTGAGAAATCTAAATTAAATGAAATTGAATGGAAAATGTCATGTATAAATTATATAAGCGAAATATAAATTATACACGTGTTGTATACCCCATGTACATGCGTTGTGTAAGTTATTTGAGCGAAGTATGAATTATACATGCATTGTTTAAATGATATGTGTGTTTGAATGGAAAATAAAATATATTTATATATACTCCCCTCGTCTACAAACCATGGACGATAATTATTGATTGTGAATTGGTGTGAAAAATTGGGTGACTAATGCGAATGGTTGATAGAATTGTTTGTGGTTGATATTGTTTGGTTTTGGTTGAAAAATACCCATTGGTGATTGAAACAAATTTGAAATAATTGTGGAAATGAAAATAAAACATGCCGCCTGCGTGCGAACTAGATGCATGAAATCCCTCATTATCAAAAATCGTGAGGTTTTAAGGTAGAGCGAGGAGCCGTACTCGGGACGGTGCCGGTTTTAACTGCCCTGCCGTTATGCTGCCGAAATTTTGAATAATATTCAAGTGTTAGAATTATTTTCATATGTTGAAATTATAGTCATGTGTTGAAACCAAAGTCATGTGTTGAAACCAAAGTCATGTGTTGAAAATTAAATTCATGTGTTGAATTAATAAAATGTTTAGACAATAAAAATCACATTTTTATTATATATATAAGAAGTATGCAAAATATTTGCATTATAAATAAATTGTTTCAACAATAAAAATTACATCTTCCTTATATGAACCAACTATATAAAATATCCATGTGTGGAAAACGCTCATGTGTTGAGAAGTGCGTGTGTGAAAACATTCATGTGTTGAATAAAAAGATCGAGCAATAAAAATTACATTTTATTGAAAATATGAAGTGTTAAAAACATTCATGTGTTGAATAACTATTTTAGATGATAAAAATACCATTTTTATCATGTATGTGATTCGCTAAAAATATACGAGTGTTGAAATAAATATTTGTTTGCTATGAATATTATTTTTAACATGTAAAGGAACTAAATGAAATAGTCATGTGTTGAAATATATTTTAGTCCGCCCAAAATATCATTTTTATTGAAATGTGAAGTGTTAAAAATAACCACTTGTTCAAATAAATATGCATGAGTTGAAATATTCATTAATATGCTAATGATATGATTTTTGCTTATGTATGCAACATTAGAATGAATGATGACTTTAAACCGAAGTGAATCGAAAATGAAATTGAATGGAAAATGATAAGTGATGAAAATTGCACATGTGTACATGCATATTTATTGAACAGGTTATAACAAAGAGGCTAGAGAAGAGGAATAAAATTGTGTGCCCGACAAATAGGTACACGTTTACTGTTTTGCTTGGGTGATGATTTTATGAGCCTATTGGCTAGCCGCTTGGCTTTTTCTTTTTCTTTTTGAGATGAGACGCCCATGTGGCTATTTGGAGATTTTCCCAGCCCCTCCCGTACAAAGGAGGTTATGGCGAAATTTTCCAAAATTTAAAGGCGTTTGTGAAATATTTGAAGTGAAAACGATATTGAAATCGTCGAATGAACTATATTTATATATATATATAAATATAAATAAAATTAAAACGAATCGTGGCCGTGCAGTTCGTGTTTTGAAACCGTGATTTCAAACGACTAGTGCGGGAAATCCAACCATTCGATTTTCCCGAAACCACAACCGTTGGGTTCGCCTAGGAAATATCTTTCCAACGGCACCAACTTTGTAAAGATATGACGGTTGGATTGTCTGGAATGTTTAATTCAAATCTGAAGAAAAACAGCGCCAGAATCGATTATATTTATATATAAATATAAATATAATTAAAATAAATCGAATAACGACGCTGTAGTTCGTAATTTGAAACCGTGATTTCAAACGACTAGTGTGGGAGATCCGACCGTCGGATTTTCCCAAAACTAAAACCGTTGGATTCATTTTGAAATGATCTTTCTAACGATATAAAATTGGTGAAGATCCAACGGTTAGATTTTCAGATATATGTAAAACAAATTTAGTGAAAAACAGCGCCAGTGCCTCGGCACGACCTGAAACGTCGTTTAATTAAATGTGGCTGTTTTTAAATAAATAAAATGGCGAGATATCGTTATAAAATATTATTGGCGATATAGAATGGAAATAAACCGATTTTGCTTGGTTTGCTTGATATGTGATGGTTGAATGTATTTAACATGAAAACTATACTAAGGAACAGAAATGTGAATGTCGAGTGATTTAACCATGTGAAAAATTGATTTGAAAATCTAAATATACGTGGATTATTTGAAAAGGCCGAGTTCATTCTCATTTCAAATAATCGATCGATGGTGAGAAGTCGAAGAGTTGAAGACAGTTGAAGACCGACGATCTTCACATTGGTTGGATGGGCGCTACTGATGCTCATGATTGGAGTAGCTACCTTGAAGGAGCTGAAGTAGTAGCCGTCCGAACGTATTGTTGATTGTGCGGATAAGCGAGGAATTTGGTGCCTCCGGCTTCGTTCAAACCCAGAACGAACTTGTAAATGGACGGTGTCTGACATTGGATTTTGTTCTGTGCTGATTGATCTCTATTAAATATATATCTGTTTGGCGGAGGAGAATTTATTCTCTTGCTTAACGCCCTTCTCTGAGACGTACGAGCTCAGAGTTTATATATAGATAGAAATCAGTCGCATGGAGTGGATTGCCTATGTGGCACGCCTAAGTGGCATATGATCAAGGCTTTTGTTGCAAAGCAAAGTCTTGTGGTTGATGATCAAAGCATGGTCTGTGTGACATAGCTTTGTGTATAGCGTGGATTCGCGAGCCTCACACCTCGGTATGAGTCAAAACGGAAGAAGGACCGCTGGGAGAGCACGACGTTTCTTTCTTGCTATGGTGGTGTTAGTGACCTACCAGCCCTGGCATTTATATATACTTTTCACCTGTGTGGTTGTTGGAATGCGAGGCGCCTCGATCATAGGTCTGTAAGGACCGGGAAACGTGTGTTCAGGAATAACTAATCCTCAAAAGTAAGAGAGGACCGGCCCAGCCGATTCCAAGGACCGCTGTGTGCAATCCTGGGACATTTGCTAGAGTGTCTCGAACGGAAAGGAGCTTGCCCCGTGCCTCGACTCATGATGGAATCCAATTTCCAATACGAAATATGCGGATGTGATTGTATTACTAGTATGGCGACATAGTAGATGGTAGCTGTGCCGCCTAGGATTGATATTTATGATTAAATTTTTTTTGAAACATATATGCACTAGTAATAATATCAAACACTTTCGTTTTATACGTATGAAGCATTTTTGGCCATTATAAGGTAAAGCTCTATCCTCCGGCTTGCGTTGCATTGTGTGATAGGACCTGAGTCTTATAATGGCTTCATTTTTATAAAAAAAGCATTGCGATGATTTAACCATTTACTTTGTTTCATGCACTAGCACTCAATGGAGTAAACCCGTTCCGCGAAAGTGGCGTGGTCCTTTGATTTGCCTTGTTATTGTTGTTTAATAAGTTAAGTAGATTTCTCATACCAGTCCCATGACTGACTCGTAGTTTGTTTCACCTTGCAAACTCGGGTGCCCTTATTTTCACACGGGCAGCCTAGTTACAGGTAGTTAACATATTTTTGGCATGACACCGCAGTAGAGGTGCACTTTTGGCTTATGGCAAGGCTTGACTACATTGTGATGATTGTGACTTTTCCGCCATTATTGTATATGTATTATGATTCTGCCACAGGCGATGTAGACTGATGTTTAGTTTATGTACTCTTTATGTATTATGATTCTGCCATTGGCGATGTTGACTGATTATGTATTATTATGCACTAAGTAGTATCCTGCACTGTGCTCTCTGATGTGGTGATATATATATGATTCCGCTGTCATATTTGAGTAAATTATTCTATTTCTTATTTATGCTATGATCTGTACTCTGCTAATGATGATTAATGTGTTATATTCCAATGATTATCCTTAACACCGTGGTATGGGGTTTTGGGATCGTCACAGCTGGTATCAGAGCTTTGGTTAACCTTAGTTCTGGAATTTAACACATTAAACACTTCGTCAAAATAGAATTCAGAATCGATCTAATTCCTAATGCCAGGCCAAGTAGTCGCTTATGCAAGCCGCCAGCTAAAACCGCATGAGAAGAATTATGTAACTCATGAGCTTGAGTTGTTAGCTATCATTTTTGCATTGAAAATCTGGAGGCATTACTTATTGGGTGAGAAATTCGAACTATTTACTGACCATCAATCATTAAAGTATTTGTTCACCCAGAAAGATCTGAACTTGAGACAGCAGCGTTGGCTAGAATTTCTTGCCGCATATGATCTGGATATTCTGTATACGCCCGGAAAGGCTAATGTAGTGGCTGATGCACTTAGTAGAAAGAATGAAATCATCGCTAGCATAACTGTTACATCTTCATTAATTGATAAGAATTCAGACCTTCAAAAAGACGATGAATTTATTCAGATAATCAGTCAGAGGATCAAGGAAGGTGAAACTACAAGTTTCTGTATTGACGATAAGGGGGTTCTCAGATTAAATGACAGGATTTGCATCCCGAATATTCCAGAGCTTCGAAGAGAAGTCATGGACGAATGCCATAAGTCCAAACTTAGTATCCATCCCGGTGTGAGCAAAATGTATAATGATATTAAGCGCACCTTCTGGTGGAGGGCAATGAAGAGGGATATTTCTTTGTATGTTAGCAGATGCCCTACTTGTCAATTAGTCAAGAGTGACCAACAAAAGCTAGCAGGATTGTTGCAACCGTTGGAAGTCCCAGGTTGGAAATGGGAACTGATTTCCATGGATTTCATAGATGGTTTGCCCCGAACCAAGAAAGGTAATGACAGTATTTGGGTAATCGTAGATCACTTCACGAAGACTGCCCATTTAATACCTGTCAGATCCAATAGAACCGCTCAAAGTCTAGCACAGATATATTTTAAATACATTGTTAAGCTGCATGGAATTCCCATCAGCATAGTCAATGATAGAGACTCGATTTTTGCTAGCAAAATCTGGGAGGCATTCCAGACAGAATTGGGAACCAAATTGAATCTAAGCATCGCTTATCACCCGCAGACAGATGGCCAAACTGAGCGTGCAAATAGAATTCTAGAATATTTACTGCGGGCTTGTATTATTGATTTTGGCGGGTCATGGGAAGATCACTTGCATTTGGCAAAATTCTCATATAACAATAACTATCAAGCAAGTTTGGGAATGTCACCATTTGAAGCATTATACGGCATACCATGCAGATCTCTAGCATGTTGGGTAGAACCTGGCAACAGACTTGTGTTAGGACCCGATATGATTAGAGAAGCATCTGATAAAGTCGATTTCATCAAGAAGAGATTGAAAACCGCACAAAGCCGACAGAAAAGTTATGCAGATTCCAGAAGAAGAGATTTGACATTTGCTGTTGGTGATCATGTTTACTTGAAAGTTTCTCCGATGAGAGGAGTGATCCGATTCGGTAAAACTGGGAAGTTAGCGCCCAGGTTTATTGGTCCTTTTCCTATACTTGAACGAATTGGAACTCTTGCTTATAGGGTTCAATTACCTGATTGGTTGCCTGGAATGCATGATGTGTTTCACGTATCTCAACTTAGAAGATATGTGCATGATCCGGATCTTGTTGTAGAAGAAGCAGCGCAACAGGACTTGGAAATTACTCCAGAATTAGCAGTCAGAAGAGAGCTGTTAAAAATTGTTGGCAAAGAAACTAAAGAGCTAAGAAGCAAAAAGGTTCATTTAGTTAAAGTGCAGTGGAGTAGTGATCCTAGAGACTGTACTTGGGAGACTGAGGAAAGCATTAAGCAAGCTTACCCCAAATGCAGAGTGGACCTCTCTGACTAACTCCGGTGCAAGGTACCTTTACAATACTTTGCATTTACATTTTGTTTCCTACTTTACTGTTGTTTCCTTTTCGGGGACGAAAAGTTTTAAGTGGGGGAGATTGTAACAACCCGGAAAATACGAGCCAATTTAAAATTTTTAAATTGGTTATTTCAATGCAATTTGAACAATTGAAATAGAAGATTTCAATAAAATAATGAATTAGAAATAGTGTGTCAGTTTGAAAATTTGAATTCAAACTTTGACTGACTGTACCGGGTGGAAAATATAACGGATTTTAGTGAAACCAAAAATATTTAAATCTGTTTATGAATATCTTTCCAACGAATCTGAAAAATCAAAGTTTCATAGCGGAAATCAAAAGTTTTGGCCAAATGAATTTTCAAAAAGGTCGCTATATAGAATATAATAGCCCTTGAAAATAGACATTTTGCAAACGACCTCGGAATTCGACGAAACTACTTTTTTTGGGTCCGGGATGTCAAACTATTGCTAGGTTTCAAATTTCATAATTTTTGAAGCTAGTATGTGAGCGTGGCAAAAGAAAATATGTTTGGTCAATTTCTGTTAAATTGGATCGACCAGAAAAGGGCCATTTTTCAAACGATCTCAGAATTCAACGAAACTAGTTTTGTTGGGACCGTATCGTCAAAACATAGCTAGATTTATTTTTCTGGAATTTTTCGAATTAGTTTGTGGCCCTGGCAAATTGAAATGTGCGTTCAAATTGAATATAAAATGTTTTATACTTTAATTTGAAAAATAACCGACTGTAACAATCGAATTGGCCTATGAAACATATCCCATTGTGTCTGGGATGGGGGTATTTAGCTAGGGGCAACAGTCGTTGGGTTTGAATTGGTGTCCGTGTGGAGAAACACTATTTTAAAATCTAATAAAACCATCGGCCAATTAGAATTCTCCATTCATAAAATAAAAATAAATAAATAAACATCAGAAACCCCGCCCCCCTCGATATCGACGACGGAAGCGCTTTTCCCCCTTCCCTGGCGATTTCTGATCGCCACAACGACTTTCAGCCCCCGCTCCAGTTAAGTTTTTTGTTCGTCTCACTCCCCTCTTCAAATACATATCAAGAACGCCACCTCTCGTTGCTCCATCGCGAAGAACAACTCCTCTGAAGTCAGCCGTTTCCCGCCGCCGCCCTGCCTAGTTCCGACGATCGAGTAGGCCCTCTTCCCCACGCGCAGACGCGCCTCGCCGAGCTCCAGGCGGTGGTACAAGCCAATTCCCATATCGTGCAACGGATTTGGTTTAAATTCGAAACCTATTTTCGAAGAAATTCTAAAGGTATCGGTTTTAAATTTCTAAAATGAAGATAACACTTTTAAGTGTTGCAAAACTTTGAAGAATTGTATCATTATGGTGTGTTGACGAAATTCTATGAAACAGGAAACATCGTGACCGCAAGGAGGATCTCTACCAAATAGAAGAGACCGCGGATTTTTCTTAGCCATCTACGATTTTTAGCACTTCGAAAACCAAGGTGAGAAATCTAAATTAAATGAAATTGAATGGAAAATGTCATGTATAAATTATATAAGCGAAATATAAATTATACACGTGTTGTATACCTCATGTACATGCGTTGTATAAGTTATTTGAGCGAAGTATGAATTATACATGCATTGGTTAAATGATATGTGTGTTTGAATGGAAAATAAAATATATTTATATATACTCCCCTCGTCCACAAACCATGGACGATAATTATTGATTGTGAATTGGTGTGAAAAATTGGGTGACTAATGCGAATGGTTGATAGAATTGTTTGTGGTTGATATTGTTTGGTTGTGGTTGAAAAATACCCATTGGTGATTGAAACAAATTTGAAATAATTGTGGAAATGAAAATAAAACATGCCGCCTGCGTGCGAACTAGATGTATGAAATCCCCATTGTCAAAAACCACGAGGTTTTAAGGTAGAGCGAGGAACCGTACTCGGGACGGTGCCGGTTTTAACTACCCTGCCATTATGCTGCCGAAATTTTGAATAATATTCATGTGTTAGAATTATTTTCATATGTTGAAATTATAGTCATGTGTTGAAACCAAAGTCATGTGTTTAAACCAAATTCATGTGTTGAATCCAAAGTCAAGTGTTGAAAATTAAATTCATGTGTTGAATGAATAAAGTGTTTAAACAATAAAAATCACATTTTTATTATATATGTAAGAAGTATGTAAAATATCTGCATTATAAATAAATTGTTTCAACAATAAAAATTACATTTTCCTTATATGAACCAACTATATAAAATATCCATGTGTGGAAAACGCTCATGTGTTGAGAAGTGCGTGTGTGAAAACATTCATGTGTTGAATAAAAAGATCGAGCAATAAAAATTACATTTTATTGAAAATTTGAAGTGTTAAAAACATTCATGTGTTGAATAACTATTTTAGATGATAAAAATACCATTTTTATCATGTATGTGATTCGCTAAAAATATACGAGTGTTGAAATAAATATTTGTTTGCTATGAATATTATTTTTAACATGTAAAGGAACTAAATGAAATAGTCATGTGTTAAAATATATTTTATTTCGCCAAAAATATCATTTTAATTGAAATGTGAAGTGTTAAAAATAACCACTTATTCAAATAAATATGCATGAGTTGAAATATTCATTAATTAGCTAATGATATGATTTTTGCTTATGTATGCAACATTAGAATGAATGGCGACTTTAAACCAAAGTGAATCGAAAATGAAATTGAATGGAAAATGATAAGTGATGAAAATTGCACATGTGTACATGCATATTTATTGAACAGGTTATAGCAAAGAGGCTAGAGAAGAGGAATAAAATTGTGTGCCCAACAAATAGGTACACATTTACTGTTTTGCTTGGGTGATGATTTTATGAGCCTATTGGCTAGCCGCTTGGCTTTTTCCTTTTCTTTTTGAGATGAGATGCCCGTGTGGCTATTTGGGAATTTTCCCAGCCCCTCCCATACAAAGGAGGTTATGGCGAAATTTTCCAAAATTTAAAGGCGTTAGTGAAATATTTGAAGTGAAAACAATATTGAAATCGTCGAATGAACTATATATATATATATATTAATATAAATAAAATTAAAACGAATCATGGCCGTGCAGTTCATGTTTTGAAACCATGATTTCAAATGACTAGTGCGGGAAATCCGACCATTGGATTTTCTCGAAACTGCAACCGTTGGGTTCGCCTTGGAAATATCTTTCCAACGGCACCAACTTTGTAAAGATCCGACGGTTGGATTGTTTGGAATGTTTAATTCAAATCTGAAGAAAAACAACGCCAGAATCGATTATATTTATATATAAATATAATTATAATTAAAATAAATCGAATAACGACACTGCAGTTTGTAATTTGAAACCGTGATTTCAAACGACTAGTGTGGGAGATCCGACCGTCAGATTTTCCCAAAACTGAAACCATTGGATTCGTTTTGAAATGTTCTTTCTAATGATATAAAATTGGTGAAGATCCAACGGTTAGATTTTCAGATATGTGTAAAACAAATTTAGTGAAAAACAACGCCAGTGCCTCGGCACGACCTGAAACGTCATTTAATTAAATGTGGTCGTTTTTAAATAAATAAAATGGCGAGATATCGTTATAAAATATTATTGGCGATATAGAATGGAAATAAACCGATTTTGCTTGGTTTGCTTGATATGTGATGGTTGAATGTATTTAACATGAAAACTATACTAAGGAACTGAAATGTGAATGATGAGTGATTTAACCATGTGAAAAATTGATTTGAAAAACTAAATATACGTGGATTATTTGAAAAGGCCGAGTTCATTCTCATTTCAAATAATCGATCGACGGTGAGAAGTCGAAGAGTTGAAGACAGTTGAAGACTGACGATCTTCACATTGGTTGGATGGGCACTACTGATGCTCATGATTGGAATATCTACCTTGAAGGAGCTGAAGTAGTAGCCGTCCGAACGTATTGTTGATTGTGCGGATAAGCGAGGAATTTGGTGCCTCCGGCTTCGTTCAAACCCAGAACGAACTTGTAAATGGACTGTGTGTCTGACATTGGATTTTGTTCTGTGCTGATTGATCTCTATTAAATATATATCTGTTTGGCGGCGGATAATTTATTCTCTTGCTTAACGCCCTTCTCTAAGACGTATGAGCTCAGAGGTTATATATAGATAGAAATCAGTCGCATGAAGTGGATTGCCTATGTGGCATGCCTAAGTGGCATATGATCAAGGCTTCTGTTGCAAAGCAAAGTCTTGTGGTTGATGATCAAAGCATGGTCTGTGTGACGTAGCTTTGTGTATAGCGCGGATTCGCGAGCCTCACACCTCGGTATGAGTCAAAAACGGGAGAAGGACCATTGGGAGAGCACGACGTTTCTTTTTTGCTATGGTGATGTCAGTGACCTACCAGCCCTGACATTTATATATACTTTTCACTTGTGTAGTTGTTGGAATGCAAGGGGCCTCGATTATAGGTCTGTAAGGACCGGGAAACGTGTGTTCAGGAATAACTAATCCTCAAAAGTAAGAGAAAACAGGCCCAGCCGATTCCAAGGACCGCTGTGTGCAATCCTGGGACATTTGCTAGAGTGTTTCGAACAGAGAGGAGCTTGCCCCTTGCCTCGACTCATGATGGAATCCAATTTCCAATACGAAATATGCAGATGTGATTGTATTACTAGTATGGCGACATAGTAGATGGTAGCTATGCCGCCTAGGATTGATATTTATGATTAAATTTGTTTTTGAAACATATATGCACTAGTAATAATATCAAACACTTTCGTTTTATACGATTGAAGCATTTTTGGCCATTATAAGGTAAAACTCTATCCTCCGGCTTGCGTTGCATTGTGTGATGGGACCTGAGTCTTATAATGGCTTCATTTTTATAAAAAGCATTGCAATGATTTAACCATTTACTTTGTTTCATGCACTAGCACTCATTGGAGCAAACCCGTTCCGTGAAAGTAGCGTGGTCCTTTGATTTGCCTTGTTATTGTTGTTTAATAAGTTAAGTAGATTTCTCGTACCAGTCCCATGACTGACTCGTAGTTTGTTTCATCTTGCAAACTCGGGTGCCCTTATTTTCACACGGGCAGCCTAGTTACAGTTAGCTGACATATTTTGGGCATGGCACCGCAGTAGATGTGCACTTTTGGCTTATGGCGAGGCTTGACTACATTGTGATGATTGTGACTTTTCCGCCATTATTGTATATGTATTATGATTCTGCCACAGGCGATGTAGACTGGTGTTTAGTTTATGTACTCTTTATGTATTATGATTCCGCCATTGGCGATGTTGACTGATTATGTATTATTATGCACTAAGTAGTATCCTGCACTGTGCTCTCTAATGTGGTGATATATATATGATTCCGCTGTCATATTTGTGTAAATTATTCTATTTCTTATTTATGCTATGATCTGTACTCTGCTAATGATGATTAATGTGTTATATTCCAATGATTATCCTTAACACCGTGGTACGGGGTTTTGGGATCGTCACAAATACAAATCAGATTAAAGAATCACAGGAAGAGGGAAAAAACAAATAACTTGCAATACAATAAAATAAAACTATGGTAGTTCATGAAGCTACTATGAAGTACATAGCCGCCGAAATACATAATACCATAGTCACAAGAACAAGTATAACATGAATCCCAAATAGATAAAATAAAACCATGGTAGTTCATGAAGCAGACAACAACAACAACAAATGCATAACTGAAATAAACTAGCTGATAGATGGTTATAACTCCAATGGATCTCTAACTCTAAGATAAGTATCCGAAAAACTAGGACACTCAAGCTAACCCGAGAATAAAGCAAAAAAAAAAAGCACTTGATTTAGGGCTAACATTGTTAATAATTAGATCAACTCAAGTGAATTATTCAAATGAAATTCACAAATATCTTAATGGATGATTGAGATTGTCATCCTATAAGGATTCGTTAAACTGTATATCATATAATACAATACACTATTATAAATGTGTCTACTGTAAATATACTGCAAATAGCATAAGCAAGGTTACATTTTCACCCTTTCACAGTTTATAACATCGTAATCTATACAGATACAATAATGTCTACTGTAACATCCCATATATTTCAACCATTTAAGTTATTGAATTTAATTTAATTATTGAATTTAAAATGGTATTTAAATAAAATTTATGATGTTACTGATGAAATTTATTAATTTCTGTTGAAAGATTGATTGAAAATAATGTGTATATTCTAGATGGATTTTTTTAACAACATACTTGTATATATCTTTGACCATCCCCTTTAATACTTTCCACCTATCAATTCAAAGTGTAACGTTCATTAATTAATAAAATTTTGAAATACGAATAGTTGCATTTGTTTTCCATACCTTCCCCTCTTCGTTGTTTCCTTAATGCAACATTCATTTCTTTCCTTAATTCTATTTAATTTGTTTTCCTTCATTTTATTGATTTCTTTCCCTTCATTCTATTTTTCATGCATTTTATTTTATATTCTCATTCCTTAAATTTACATCCCTTATTTCTTCCTTTTCCTTTTACCTTCATGATTTCTCTCCAAAAACAAACAAATTCAATGTGTGTATATTTCTCTTTTATTTATTCTTACCTACCTGTTGAATGGGTTCCTTAAAATTTGAAACTCTAATATTATGTGTTTTGAAAATCTGAAAAGTCACAAACTTTCTAACTGTCAACATCAGACAATTAATCATACATTCATTTCTTTTTATTTAATTTCTTTCCCTCTATGGTTTAATTTTGAATATTGAATGAGAAATAAGTATTGCCACCTCAGCCTTAGTTAGCCACATTTAATTTATTTGTAACTTGCATTATACAAAGAGACATCTTAGGAAAATTTATCACGTGTTTTATTTCCACTCTATTTCATCATTAACCCCACATTAATTTCTTTACCTTATTTTCATGCATCTAATTTCAAAAATATAGCCTGCAGTCCTCCCTTCTTTATTTTCCTTTCCCTTATTTTGCTACCTACGTTAAATCACAAAACCCAACAATCATTTTATTCACATTCCTGCGATCTTTAAATCTTCCTTTTTCTAAACTTAAATTCCAGTCCCTCTTCTCTCTTCCAAACCCAGACCTCTCTCTGGAAATCTACATCTCTTTTTATAAATTCCAACTTCTCTCAGTAAGTCACCTTTTTCTTCCTAAAAATCCTAATCTATTACCTACCCTCTTTTATAAAATATAAGAGATTAAAAAAGAAAAATCTTTTTTTTTTTTTTTTGTCGCTACCGTCTGTTGACAATCTTGTCTCTGCTTGTATCCATCGTCAATTCCACTCAAGGTGAGTTTCGGCTCACGATTAACATTCTTTTTGCAAGTATTGGCATCGAATCAAATGATGATAATATTTTGGTATTTTTTTTTTATTATTAGTTGTTTGTTACATGACATTAAATCAATTATTAAATGTATGTTTTTTTGTCATTTACATGAATTGTTGATAGTAAATTTCATGAAATGTTAGTTGAAATGTGTGACGACTTGAATTTTCAATCATTTAAAATATAAAATTTAGTATTATTAATCAAAAAAGAATAAGATATTATTTAAGTAGATAATATAAACCGGTTTAATCACAGTCTGAGAATGTACACAACAATATAGATCGAAATTGATAATTAATTGATATTTAATATAAATATATAATATTAATGTTGTGAAATGCAAATATTCTAGTTTAATTTTTTTTGGAATACTTTAGTTAAGAATGGAACAAAGTCTAGTAGTTGCTTTATTATAGGATTTTTGTCTTAAAAGAAAATAAACAATAACATATATATGATGCAAACACGTGTTGGAACATGTATACGACTCAGTATACGCGGCCTCTTTTACATTTCCCTCCTCTCTCGGCACTCTCTTCTTTTTTCCTGTTACTTCACCCAAATCGCAATATCATTCTTGAAAAAAAATGGCAACCAAAATCAGAAATTAGTATCTTCCATCGCTACATCATCAACTCCAAGCTATTCCCACTGAGACCCAATCCTATATCGCGCATCGCGCCTCCTGAGGCACCGCCTAAGCCATGAGCTCTAGAATCGTTCAACCCTAGATTTGCGTCGAGATCAAATCCCCATCCAGATTGTACATGAAGCATCTGACTCGTCCTTTGTGACATTGACAACTCCAGGAAGGACTGCAAGCATTATGGGTTGGAGGTGATTGTGTTTGTGATTGACATATTAGGATGAGCTGTTGCATGGTCGATACTGAAGGGAGAAGGCAGCCTTGCACTCGGATTTAGGAACCAAGAAGGTGGCGAACACAACAGTCAAAGGAGGGTTACTAATTGGTATGGTAATTAACTGTTAGGATGTTTCTAATTAAATTCAATGAGCTACTAAAGTTATTTAATTTATATCGACCACATTCAAGTATTTGAAACGTACATCTTTTGTGCGAGATCCAAATCGAGCGCCGTTCGCTGCATTGAACTCATAATAGATGTAATCTATGCTTCAAGGAGTTGATAGGCAAAATTCCGAGTTGTTTGGAATTTAAGCTAAATCAAGCACTTGTTTGGTTTTAATTTGAAAATCTAATCGCTTCAATGACAACTCGAGTCGAGTTGAGTGAATTTTCTCTCACGATTAACTGAATTATTCCCATTTTTATTCAGTTAAATTATGAAATAAGTTTAGTTGCATGGTTGTGATTGATTGTTTTTTTGTTGCTTAAACTAACATGCAATGTGTTAATGCGTAAATCTAAGTCGATAACTAGTTATTTTAGTTTAATTAAAATTCTAGTTAGAAACCCCGACCCTTGTTAATCAGTGAAATGAATTAATACTTACCATTTGAATTAAACGATTGTGACGGATGCCTTGGTCTGATTTGATTGATGAATTGATATTGATACTGAAATGTTCCATTATTCAGTATATGGGTGTTGTATGCTTATTGTGACGATTAATCCCATTTTTCACCTTAGATGTTATGGACATCAAATAAACCTGGGATTAATCGATAAAAAAATAAATTAAGAACACAGGTTGAAATGAAAAATATTTGTGACCCTTATTTGGATTGAAATGATATACATCCATCCCTGAAATATCAGAAAATCAAAATCACTTGGCCATAGGATAGATAATTATATACAGACATCGGTTGGTCAAATAATTTTAAATATTTGAATTATATTCAATGGAAATTTTATTTAAAGGAAATGTGCCGCCGATATTCGATAAATTCTATTTTCCTTTAAACCTGAACCTTGAATGTTAATGAATTTATCAAGGAAATTTGCCGGAACAAAGATTTAGAATTTCAAAGATGGGATTTTAAGTGTGGCTTGGAGTTTTCAAATTTATGGTAAATTGTGAATTTAATAACTCCCCATGAATTAAGCTTTTGAATAAAAGGTTGATGATACTCCGGTTTATTTCAAATTTGGCATGAATATGAATTTGAATCCTTTAAATCGAACGGTCGGTTTGGATGGTGTTGAAACAAGACATTGAAACTATGTAACTCCATTGAAACGGGAATATAGATTCAAGTATTTGAAATTCGGAAGAAAAGAACAATTACGGTTTTTAAAAATTTTATTTACAAAAATTATATATATACATCATTTGCTTACAAATAAACTATCCCTTTTCTTAAAAATTATCTATTAAAACTTTTTAACCTATAAACTATTTTGTTATAAATAAATTCCCTTATATTTTTATTACTTAAAACTATTTAGTAAACCTTTAATTTATGTATATATATATATAGCTATTTAAATTATCTTATTTTATTCTATATACATATATTTTATATAAAGATTTTCTATAGGAGCATCTATTTTTTATAATTATATTTTATGAATTGTAAATTTCTTCTGAATGGAAAGTGTTTGGATTTAAACCATTGGTTCAAATGGAGTTGAGAAAAAGTTACATTATATTTGAATAGGAATCGGTTGTAAACCGATTATAATATGGAAATGTAAATTATATTCTACTCGAATATAAATGGATCTCCTAAGGGATTAAAATGAGTTGTTATGAAAATATATGTTCTATTTGAATATGCATGGATTCTGACCATAAATCGATTTTTGAAATGACTATGATTTTTGATATAAAGTATATTCTCCTCGAATATATATCGATTTTGAAAAATTATATGATTATAATATATGGATATGGAAATATATTCTAGTTGGAATATAATCGGTTTTGGGAATGATTAGAATATTTTGATATGAAATTATATTCTATTTTGAATATAAATTGGGTTCGAATAAACATGATATTTTGATATGAAAGTGAACCTTTGTGAAAAGTAAAAGAACCGACCGATATGAAAAATGTAAGCGTTGGTTGTTAAAGAGACTGGAGTCGATAAGTGACATACTCTCTATCGGTGCCGATACCACTTTAACAATTGTGCACATGATGAAGTATCCAGTATGAAGCATGATGACTTAGAGGCGATGGCTGGACTGAGAAGGCGAATGATGACGAAATGGCCTTGACCTTCGGGTCATAATTGAAATGACTAAAACAGGAGTTATACTATGACTAATTGAGGTAGCACCTCTGATCGAACGCACTTCTCCGATACTATTTATATGACTATAATGATGAATTGGGCCCTTTTTGAATTGGAAGTGCGTTCCGAGGTGGGCGGTAGTGGCTGCTATGCGTTACCACCAATCCGGGAGTGCAACTGGTAGAATCCTACCCTGGGTATTGCCTCGAGTACCTTGTCATATTATCCTTATCGAGCCCCATACGATTTTGATTTGTATCATACCTATGGAGTGCCCTCTGATGCCATCAGCTTATGGTGGGTTTACGGTACTGTATAGAATATGGTATTGTAAACGGTGTAAGGGTAAAATGTAATCTCTTGAGTTACTACACCCATGATGCTCAGGTTATTTCATATTTTAATTTGACTAATATGAGAATGATTTAGTGCTGATCCAAGTGTTTGTTGTATTTTCTTTTTTATGCAATACGCTCAGGTCAGCAGACACTTGCAGTTAGTAAAGTTTACATTGCCTTGGAAATCGAAGACGAAGATTTGGTTTATATATATCCATCATGTATATGTATTTCCGCTGCATTTATTTCCGCTGCTTATTATGTACATCTGTATATATGTAACTCTGATAAGCATTGTATGTTATAGCAAATGTATACATTTAAACTGCTTTTAAACTGTTATTTGTTTATTATATGTTGTCCTTCCACTGTGAGATTCTGTAACTTGTTTATCTCTTCTTTCTTACTTTTCTTTTTTTCCCAGTAACTACCTGTATTAGTGATTTGTTTGGGTCGACAGGTGTGGATTATTGTCAATTTGAACGGTCAAAAATCTAGGTCGTTTCAAAATGTTAGTGGTTGTTTATATTAAATGTAATTTTTAGTCTAATGAAATGATAGTGAAAATTCATATCAAATCATATATTTTTTCATCGCATGGAATAATAGTCATTGAGGTATAATATGTTATGTTTGCATTGTTATCATCCTTCTATCATACAATAAGTTCCCAGTATTTATATGAATTGTTAGTTGTTATTTACATGAATTGTTAGTTGAAAATTTCATGAAATGTTATGTGTAAATTACGTGAAATGATAGTGATAATTCACTTGAAACCATACTTGTTCATCACATGAAATGATAGGGATTAATTCATAATATGTTATGTTTGTTGCATTGTCTTCATCCTTGCATAACACCTTATGTTCTCAATATTATATATTGTATACGAAACCAAGTTGACGTTGGATTGAATGATGTTATGTTTTAATTAATGTTTGATATATTTAACCTAAAATTATGAAATTGAAATTTAATGCAAAGTTGTCATTAAGTTTTAAACTAAATTTTGTTGTTTGATTAAATTTTTATCAAAATTTATTTTATTTTATTAACATTGAGGTAAAGAGTTGATTTAGTTTAATTTAAGTTAAAGATTAAATCAAAATTAGATTGTTATTAAGGTTAACTGTTTGATTTATTTAAGGATAAAATTATGAATTTGATTTAAGTGAAATAATTAAACTTTGAATGATGTTTTAATTAAGTGAAATGAAATTTAAATTTAGAATTTAAGTTTTGATGAAAATGGGATTAGATTGGAATTTATATTGTAAACTGATATAACACTATGTTGAAATCTGAATTTTTAAGTTGAAACTTGGAAAAGTTGACATGAGGTTTAGATTGGATTTGGAATAACAATGAAAATCTTTGTTTGAATTAAATCAATTTACAACATTAATATGATGTTTATTTAAATTTGAGCATTTCATTTGTTGAATTTCTTGTACACTTAATGTAGTTAATTTACTTGAATACTACCTGACATGAGTTTTGTTTGCTCGGGTCGGGGTCAGACCTAAGTATATTACAGCTTAGGTTCAACGTTGATGATGACGAAGGATTCGTGAAGACGCACGTACGCGCGCAAGACCAATTTAAAGTGTATATCTTTATTTTAAAATTCCTGTATATATTTTTATTTCGCTGTGCAAAATGTTTTGTAAAACTCTGATATTTGTATAAAAATTATTCCGCTGCAAACATTTCTGTTCTCTGATTTTCTGTGTATTGGTTCTGTTAATCCTCATAACCAATAACAATTTTTCATTTCGAGTGGTATAAGTTGGTTTAATTACAGATTTGAAGCGGTTGAAAAGGCAGGTTGTTACAGTTGGTATCAGAAGTTTGGTTGACAAAGCTTAACTTATAGGGTTTAAAAGCTCATTAGAGATAGCAATACTCTAGAATGAGTGGAATCGACACAAGAATCACTGTAGAGAAAGCGTATTTGAAATTATAAATTATTTAAAATTAAATAAATTGTTTTGAAAAGTGAAATTATTTTGAAATACACCGTATAATATGGGTTTTGATTATTTCATTAATTCGAGGTTGGACTATCTAGTATGAATTTCACCTCACCCATGAATAATATTTCTCAACGCAAATCCATACTTGACTCATTTAGTCAAATTCGGTTTTATACTTGAAACTTCGAGTTTTAATCTATTTATAACTTCTTATTGTTGAGTTATATAATCTCTCTTATATTTTCCTTATAACTGGAAAATCCCAATCTATTTAAATATCAATTTTATATTTGTTTCTATTTCTTTTCAAATTCACACAAATTATATTTTCCCAATTTCTCAAATAATAATAATAATTCCACTTCTTATAATACCGCTTATAAAATCGCCTTTTCAGAATATTTGGTTTAAATAAATATTTAATATTAAATTCTATTTGATTTGAATTCTAAATAACCATTTTTATTTGGAAATGAATATTTCCTTTTAAAATTTTTATTTTATTTCAGTTTCCATTTTGAAATCCATATATCATTATTTAGGATATTTTAAAATATCCAAAATCAACAATCAGTGTTCTAACACATCTAAGCATACCATAAACTGTGATAGGTTATAAACACATCATGTAACAGCATATATATGATAAACAAACAAATAAATGTAAGTAATCTAGCCGGATTCCTCCAACCTGTTTTCCTGCTTCCACAGATGTTAATCAACGATAATAATACCCATCATGCTTCGAGGTAGGATATTGCGATATAGAAGGTTATCCACTATATATATTGTGGGGCATATAGGGAAATCATCCGCAAATGATACTACGACCATCCGCTAATGGTACTGCGGGAATATCCATTCACCAATCACCAATATTATTATTATTATATAATATTATTATTATTATATAATAATAATATTATTATAAAATAATATTATTATTATATAATAATAATATTATTATATAATATTATTACTTTATATCAATCAATTTATCAGCCAACAAGCAGTAAAATAAATTATAACTATTAATAATAGTTCCCAATAATTACTGAGTGAGTTTAACTCACCTCAATTTTCCTCTGATGAACATCCATTTCCATATTGTTTTAGTTACGCGGCTACTACATTTGTCTCAAATAAAATTTATTGGCTCCTACGATAAATTAAATTTAAATTTGTCGATTAACTATTTATTTAAATTAACTACTTAACAAATAAATAAAATTTCTATGTAATTTAGTTTCCATTAAAATATATACCTTGTACTAACTGCCAATTACTCGACAATTCACGTAGCCCGCCACCGAACATCTCAAAAACTGCATCCAGCTTTAATGCGGCATTTCATCGAACATCACATTTGAAATCTCCATTCTTTACCATCCCACACCACTGTTGTACTCCCTAATTCAGCTCAACCTTACTGCCAATCCCACAACTCCCCATACTCACACGGTTCGAAACCCCAGTATTCACAGCACATTAGGTCTTCACAATCTCTACTCAGCAGTTCATTTTCAACATCAATACGGTCCTCCTATAAATTAGAATCCCAGTTTTTCACCGTTCAACCCACATTCACATTGAACACTACTACTACTCATCATCTGCCGCACTACACTACCTAGTTTTAAACCATCAGTAGTACATCGTCCCTCCAGTTCACACAAATTAGCATCAACCCCCCACACTCCCTACTCAACCATTCGACTATTCTAGTTCTCGTACCCAGACCATCCATACGTTTGTACCTCAAATTCCAACCACAATATCGAACTCCAACATCATCTCCAAAAACCAAGGATCGGATCCATCATCTACTGTTGTAGCAGACCCATCTACAACCCAACTCCATCCTACCCAAATTTGCAGTCCCCAATCACCGTGTACCAAACTCCCACAGCCACTGTCGAACCCTCCTGTCACCAAAACAGATCGAACCCTGTCTCGTTGAAATCACGACGCCTCCAAACCTTTGCCGAGCTTCTGGAAATCTTGTTGTCTCAAATCGCGATTTCCATTTTTGATTTTGGGTTTCGATTTCCCTTTTTTTAATTACGGAGGAGTGTTTTGCGATTTAACAGAAGGAAAATGAATTAAGGGGTTAATCTAAATTGATTTGCGAATGAGAGAAAAGGAACGGAGGAAGGCTTTATCAAGTTCCTTTTTAAAATCAGTGGATCGCGATTCCTGGAAGAAGAACTGAATTGGTTTCGAGGATGGGTAAATTAAGAAAGACACGGTTGTTGTATAGGCAAAAGGGATAGATACAACGTCTTTCACATAGGTTAAGAGGTAGAGTAGGCTTCAGTGTACCCTTGCTGAAAGCTTAAGGGAGATGGAAGAAGTTGGATGTGATAATGAAAAGAGAGGACGATGGTAGGTTTACAGAATAGTCTGTGTTGAGGAAATAGGTCATCTCCTATTTTTGTTGTTTATTTCTGATTTGTTTATTTTTATTTCCGGTTGAACTTATATGGTTTTACCCTATTTGAAATATCACGTGCAATCAAACTCCTATTTGAACGCAACGAACGACATTCCTAGGGTTCTACGCCTATTCTGAACACACTGGAACATGGTCCATAGTCTAATTTTGACCGTATAAAGAAATATTAAATTAATTTGGCGATTTAACATTAAATTCAATTTAATATAAATCGATTCAAAAATAACAAATAAATTATTATTATCATATAAATATTCACAAAATGAATTCATAGAATTTCAAAAATGAACTAATATGAATATGATATTACATTTTTGAGTTAAACCATTATTCTACTGATTTAAAATTGATTTATTTTATTAAATAAATTGTTACGGTTTATAAACGGTTCCATAGCGATTTTCTGAAAATTCGATTTGGCCGTAACTTAAAATATAAAATACGAGATCTTGATTTTCTCTTTTATTACAAAATTATAGTTCAACAGATTCGAATATTTCTTGTTTCAGTGAATTCTGATTTAAAATGAATTCTGTACACTCAATTAAAGTTCAAAATTAAATATTATGAACTACCGCGCCATTACGAGCTCGTTTTTATTTTATATATATTTATACATTTCAAAATTCGATTTAATTAATATATAAATCCATTTATATTACGAATTCAATATTTAAAATAGTTTAAATATTCAAACAAAAATAGATAAAAATGGGGGACGTTACAAAAATGTATCCAGGTGCTGGGGAGTCAATCTACCCAGATCTCGGTGGCGTCGACCCCGGGGTCGACACCCCCATTATGGGTCGACCCATGGGTCGACACCCCTTGGGAAGGGGTCGACCCTTAATAGGCCGATTTCTCCCTCTTTCCTGCTTCGTATATTTTAATAATTTTGAATATTTTGGTTAGTTTGTATATATATAATTCCCTTGCGCATATACAAATTTCTAGGCTAAATAGGTTCTTTCTACGATGTCCATTTTACGCAAACTCGGAGTCTATCTTAAGCAAAATTCTTAGACGAATGTAATGGCGTAGTCCGTTTTACTTAATTCCCAATATGTATTAAGTATTCTTTAGTTTACCATTATAATGTTCTTTAAAATTACGGGGTGTTACATCACTTATAGGCGGTGGTTGTGGTTTGTAGTTTAATGTGGCTGAGATATGGGAATTTGTTATAAATCTAGATATGGCATGCATGACATGTTGAAGATATGTGATATTTGAATAAAGGTGACGTGTTGAATAATATGATTCAAATATCTTTCAAAGAAGAAAAGAAAATTATTGATTGATTCAATCAATCAATTAAGCTATATTTGGAGTTATTGAGAGGATATTTTGGTTGGAATCAAATTGATTACCAAATCAAGTAATTAATCAATTTATTTATAAATGAGGAGAGAATTTTATTTATAATTGATTGATTTTGCAATATGAAGAAACAACATTATTATGGAGATTAGTGCAAGCAAGGAAACATATGAAAACCAAGATCAAGATTACATATTCACATTACAATCAAATCATGAATATTTGGGAATGTTTCAAAATAAGTGGGCGATTAATTTTCTTAATCTCCAAGTAATCCTTCATTCTCGAGTCTATTCAAATGAAGAAAGTTCATCTTCATATTGGAGAATGGATGGAAAATTATTTTCTAATTCTCTCTTCTCCATGTTTGTTCTTCTTCTCTAACAATTTTAACTATATAAATATTTTGATCCCTTTTGCAATTTTGTATTGATTCAATGGTATTTTGTTTATTTCAACTTTGTTTTATTAATTGTAAACAAATTTTTGGTGAATTAATAAAGTGGACGGTAGGGTGTAATATCTTGTGTTGTTATGTTATAATTTCAATTCCGTCTATTTTCAATCCAATTTATCTTTTTGCTTTCTGGGTGACAAAGATCCGTTGATATAAGCTTCCTTAAAACACTACTATTTTCATAAAATTCTTAATAGCATTAACATTGTATCATTCATAATACAGTATAACATAAGATATAATTGAAACTTTTCAACATATCTGGGAGATCTTTGAGCTAGTCCAGTAAATATTGGTTTGCCAGAATCATTTTTTAACAATTATTTTAAAAAAGAACCAGAATCAAATGAAGAAACAACCATTTACAAATCATACAAACCACCTATAGTAGAAGAACAAGCAAATAATGAAAAAATAACATCAATCGTACTGTTATCAGACCTCTTACATATGGGGTCAATCAAGTAGTTTATCTTCATGTTATGACCAATAAGAAATAATATAGTACACAAATCAAAATTAATTTTAGTTAATATTTTCCTATCAATTGATTCATAAGCCAATTCAAAAAAACTAGATACTAATTCATGTCAATGTTTACATATATCATATTTTAATCTTAACACGAAACCATTCTGTTATGCAAAATAATTGCACAAATTGCTCTGATACCAATCTATTGTGGAAAAATTGCACAGGTGCGGAAGAACAATAAATAGGATCTAAATTTGTCAACTGAACATCAATCAGTTTAGCCATAACTGTTATATTACTCCAAACAAATAGTAAATGACTATAAAGAAGAAAAGAGACACATAATATTTATACTGGTTCTACTATCATCAAGAAGATAGTGTACGTCTAGTCCAAAGGAGAGATATTTTATTTCATATAAGAGAGAGGGAGATACAAGAGATTACAAGATAAGAGTTTACATAACCAAAACCCTGAATTAGGGTTAACAGGAAGAGACACTCTATTGGGGGATCTCCGACTGAATGCTAGGATGGGTTTACAATGAAGTCTACCCACAATATATAGTCAGTGAAATATATGTGAATCATCAATCAAATTACCAGGATATGATAATAAATAATGGAGGTAAATCACTGAGGTGACAAATGGCGCAAACATAACAACTAAATCATCAATTCCTTTCCTTTAAATAAATGAAAGAAAATAATGTCTACATTTATTTCTTTGCCATTTCATGCGAATGAAATCAATAATTTATGCATATCAATTCTAAAAATATTTACTTTTCATTTTGCATATTTATTTCAACCTATTTGTGATTTTGTATTACCAAATTTAACACTCCAACTTAATGTAAAATCACATATCTCCAACACCTCATCTCGAATCAAATTCTCTTCACAACATAAAACTCTTCAAAAAAGAACTTCTTCTTAAGCCAAAATCTTATAGTGAGAAAAAAAATTTGCCTAATGGTTTCTAGAAAGCTACCCCCTATCACACCTTGTTAACAAGCTCAGACTATGTCCCCGCCTGCCAACAAATGTTGTAAATATCCAAAATCCAATAAGGTTGATTTCAAAGTAATCTTAATACCAACAAGGACAACAAATCCTCTCAATTAATGATCTAAATACAGAGCCAGAAACTAAAGCCAATTGACAACAAAAAAGGCTAATCTAAATCTTTGTACATACAACAAATCTCTCTTCTACTGCTTAACTGCTTCAATCAAAACCACATTTCAAACACAACCACCACTTGTAAAAGATGCATCTTCCACATGAGATGCTCCATGAAAAAACCAACAGTTTTAAAGCGTTTGTAATACCACAAAGATCTCTGTCTTGTCTTTGTGGATTTTCCAAATTGACACCTATCTATCACTTGACCTGAGTTCCTTTCTTGATCATCTCGGATCCATCGAGCATCATCAACATGAAGACCCCTATATGAATAGTTTACAAATCTAATGGTCCCTTTAACAACTCGAATTTATTTTATTTTACAGATTGTTTGGTTTTGAATTTGGAATTTGTTAAATCGAATTTTATAATAATCGTTTAAAGTTGTACGAACTGTTGAATTTAAATATAAGATGTTGATTCGAAGTTATAAGTTATGAATTTGCATTATACGATTTGAATCGCCTTTGAATCTCCTTCTTGTCCCCAATCAAGGGCGAGGATTGATTTTCAGGTGGTCAGATCAAGATTGTTAATAGTAGTGTCTCATCTTACCGTTTGTATGATGGAAATTGGTAGGAGAGTAAGGACTCCATGCTCGTGTAAACTTCGCACTTCCCATGTCAGGAAGTAGGATATGGCTGTTAGGAAGATAGTCATGTTTCATCCATCCGCAGATATGCCTTCGATCCCACGTCGGGAATAAGAGCTAATGCGTAGACAATCAATCAGCATCCAGGCTTAAGTGTTTCAAATTTTAAACTTGCCAAGCTTTGGGCTGGACTGCGGCAATCGTCCATACTTCAGGCATAAATACGGTCATGCAAGGCAATGATGCATCAACTTTGGATTAGATAATCGAATCATGAGCAATTTAGGCCAAGATCTCTGAGTATCCATCTACGTCTGGGGCATGAGACAATCGACAGATGGTCAATGAAGGGAGACAAAGTATGAACCTTCACATTCTAGTATCAGAACGCTGATCGTCAGTAGTCTAATTCATATGTATCTTCCATTAGATAGTCGGTTGACTATTGCTCCCGAAGCATTATTCGGTGCAGTGAACTTGGCAATGAGATTTGTCGAAGTCTATCCTGTGATGTCCTTCCAAGGAAAATAATTAAAGTCGAATTAGTCTAATACAACGTTCCATCTAGATAGTGTTCCAGATGCCTCGAATCATTGTAAGGCCTGTTGTGGCAGTTGGTCAGTCAAGACTTTGATTAGGTAAGCCTGAATACAGTAGCATGGCTTGCGAGGCTTCAAGTTATATTCATGCGTTCTGTTACAATAGAAGTATGAAGTAGAGAGCTAATGGTTGATTCATATTTTCTTTGATTGCGAGCTCTCATATCCATGCCGAGGTCGCATGGCGGTTGGTGAGCAGTCAAGGTGCTATCATCTGGGTAATGATCCATAGGTTCAATCATGGCCTGCGGTGGTTCAATTGGTACCTAAATCTAGGCACCTAGGTTAGCCAAGTTCTTCAGGTGGAAAACCACAGGACATATGACTTTCATCACATCATACAAGTGAAGTGTAGCTTTGTAGGTTTAGGATCCTTAGTCGCTTTCTGGTATATCATCATTGAGAATCGTTGTTGCTAAGATCATCCGAGTCATCTTCGGAATAATGCCCATTCTGCTCCATATCAATGTCATTCGAGACTCTGCCGGTTAGACAAGTTTAAGTCATGTAAACCAGGTGGTCACTACTCGTTCGGGTACAACATCAGTTGCATTGGTGAAGTCTATATACCATCAAAACCCTGAAAGAGGAGGCTGCCAGGAAACAATCTTTCTTTCGTATACTGCCATAGTTAGCATGTTGAATTTGCTCAAGAACTCCTCACATTGAATAACATCGTGAACAAGGGTCAAAGCTCTTGGAAGAATATTAGTCGTTGCAAATTTGCTATTGATATTCTCGGGCTACCCGTCGAATCTCGATTAATATGCCTTGATGACTATTGTTGGCCAAAATGTATGACGGGCCAAAGGCGAGCCGGGTTGCGAGCCAAAGGAGATCTGAGAAGCGGGTCTGGGCACATCGCAAGTGGGGGTCCAGGGCCCTATAGTCCCGGCAGGGGTCGATCCATTTCGGAAGACCAAGCCTTCTTTGAAATGACCCAAAAAATGTATTTATCCTAAAAAGGACTGTATCGGCTCGGGTCGAATTTTGTCTTAAAGACGCGGTTTGGATGAGTCTTCGGGTGGCGGTTTAGATTTATGTATGTTTGACCCAAACTGGAAGCACTGAAAGACCGAGTCACTTGGTGCATGCAGTGATTGCCCAAATGGGGGTCAGGTCTCATTTGGCCCAAAGGCGCTTTCGATCCGGAGGAATACTCAACTCGGAGGCACATTTGATCTGATTTGGGAGCATATTCGGTCTGGTAACCAATTTGACCCGGTGCAAGATCCGAACCGAAAACCAGAGTGACACAGATGTGGTGGCCATTCGAGTCTCTGGTTGATCCGACCTAAAAATTAGAGCGGTAGTAATCGCTGGATTGATTTCTATTGTGACTCCATTTGTCACTTATAGACTAAACCATGGTGGGAGTTTTAAAGTTTGGTAGTCACCATTCTTGTGAAAATCAATGGAAGGTAAACAATTCGTGGGATTTCCTCATCGGGCTTGTCGATCCAACAAGTAGACTTGAAAATAATCAAATGCCTGAAGTTGTGTTTTGAGCATGAAATATAGAAAAATGACTGAAAAAAGAAGAAAAAGCAAGACAACAACGTTTTTGTAGTGGGTCGGCATTAACGAGCCTACGTCTACTTCATAATCTCTTAATTCACTAAGAAATTATAGCTACAACGAGTATAATCTTCAACATACAATTTACAATGAATAATTCTCTCTGAGTTCACTAATTTTATTGAAGAAGATGGTGGTTATCAATTGTGAAGCAATGGCCATGGCTCATGCCAGTCAAAGAAGTGCCAAAAGTCCCCTAATTATGGCTTAAAAATGTAACACCTCGTAATTTTAGTGAACTAAAGAATACATAATTGAATATTGAGAATTAAGTAAAACGGACTATATCATTGCATTCATCTCAGAATTCTGCTTAGGATAGACTCCAAATTTGCATAAAACGGACATCGTATGAGAAAGTTATTAAACTTAGAAGTTCGTATACGAACAACAGAATTATATATACATATCAACTAAGAAAATTCAAATCAGTTCAAACTTGCAAACCGGGAAAACTAGGGGGAAAGAGACCCGTTGGGTCTAGCCCACACCTGAGGTGGGTCGACCCAAGGCCACGTAAGTCGACCCAGGTTAGGGTGGGTCGACTCCACCTAGATCTGGCCGGGTGTAAAATTCTGAACATGGACGTTTTTCTTAACCGAGTTCGTTGGTGGTATATAAGACAACATTTTTATTATCTTTACACATCAAAAACAGTGGAGACAATAAAATGCTACCTCTGCTTGGATTGAATCGACCTATCTTCTTTAACATGAGCCTATATATTCAAACAAAGATCTCTACTGCAACTTCAACATATTATTCTCTGTTCTTTAGATCCAATCTCTGTGAGTTCATGTTACTTTTAAGTATAAAAACTTAACAGTAAACCTGACATGTTTATAAATATGGATCTAAACCCATGTCTGTTAAGAATATGATTCATATCCAAATAGTTCTATTATCGTATGTATTCTTCTATACACCTGATTTGTTGTTCAGCTCTTATATGCCTAATTCTGATATACCTATTTCTGTTGTCATATGCCCATCTCTGTTACTGTATGCTTATTTTGTTTTATATGCATATTCTGTTCTTCTCTCCCTCATTCCTTTTTATTTTTGCCTAGGCTACCTTCGAGCCTAGGCCAATAGCGTTGAAACATGCGTAAGTACGAAATTGGGATAATTTGGGAATGATAATTTGGGGGCATAACTTGTACTATGAATCATGACTTGAATTTGGGGGCATAACCTATATTGTGAAGTATGACTAAAATTGGGGGATATCGTACACCGTGAATTATAAGTAAGGGTTTGGGGCATATAAATCGGTATTCTTAATTAAGATTAAGCGGAACATGTTAATGGAACTATGAATAAACTTGTTTAATCTATTTGGGGTTAAGTAAACTTATTTAATCAGTTAGGGTTGCATGAATGCCGTTAACCCGTGTAAAACTTAACATGTTGAATTTAGGGGGGGGGGTTATGCCGTAAGACTTAACCAGTGGAATTCCTAGTTGATTGGGGACACAAGTTTAGGGGTTTGACTTGTGTCATCTATTGTGTGGGACAAGTGTTAGTCAGTAACCCATTTTGGTATTAAAGAGGACTTCACACTAGGTAGGAGTTAGGGCACGCTTATTGAACTAATTATAAGAGGTTCATTTGGGTTGGAGGTGTTCTGATAGCTCATTCCAACGGAGTCATGTGCGTGCATGGTTCCTACTTGCTTGGGTAAATAAGCTGCTATTACACCAGTAAATAGGTCTGTTTCCTTCTATAGGTTGCCACTTTAGGAAGTGATATACGTTACTGTAGGGCCGACATAAGGCATTTACGTGTTAGGGAGTCGATCGCTTGGAGGTAGTAATTAGGGTACATCTAGTCATGTTTAGGTGCCTGTATTTCTGTTTGGGGGTAACACCCGTTATTTCTGCTTAGGTAACTGTTATTCCTGTTTAGGGTAAAATCCTTTACTAGAAGTACACCTAAGTCTACCATTATGTTTCTGTTGAGATCATCTGTTTCTGTTAAGTAATTGAAAAACACTTAATACGGTCTACTAGTATTGGTGCAGAGAAAGTAATTGAGAAGCATAGTTTATTCTTTTATCCTGTCCATCCAGTTTAACCCTTTTTATACTATAGTTATCTCTCATCCAGTTTATTTACTGTCTTGATAATTTTATTTCTTTATATTCTAAAAGTCATTGGACTAGCCGGACTTTATGTCTGACCCGTTTTGTTTCCTCTTCTCTCTCTTCCTTCCCCCTAGTTTCTTAGGGTGGGAATGCTCAGGCTTGATTAGGATTCTCTCTCTTCTGTTTCTACTTGGATCGAGATCTGCTCTGATGTATTGCTTTGACTACTTGTCTACTTGTTTATGACTACTTATGGGGATTATGGCTTTTCGTTTCTTTACTTTGATGGTTTTTAGTGTAAGACAGATGTTTTTATTTGATGTATTTTATTCCAGTACTTCAGTCTTAAGTTGTAACTGGATTTTGAGACCACGATGTTTTATGTTGGAAAATAAATTTTTAAATTTCCACTGCTATTTTATATATCTGTCTTGTGAGATTCTGTTATGGAACTTAATGCATTCTAATAAAGATTGACATTAATGGACATGGGGTATAACATTTGGTATCAGAGCTGAAGGTTACAAGATCATATAAAAAGGTTTTGAAAATTTGTTTCCAAAAGGTTTCAAAAAAAGAAAGTATTTTCAAAGAAAAGCCTGTTTTTGGAAAACATATCCCCCAAAGCCTTATAAACTATCTTTCAATTCTCCGTTTGAATCCCTTTTCCTTCTCTTTTCAGCATCTCTGGGGAACCGAATCTCCTCGATGGTATTCAGATACGGGCTTGGTTCCGTGGTTATCTTAAGGCTACGGCGCCTGCCGGAGGCCCAGCAGACATGCCTCCCCTAGCTGTAGCAGTTGTTCCTCATCCTCCGCGAGGGGATAATTTCTCCAATATATGCAAGGATTTTTGTGCTATGGGAGGAAATCCATTCCGAGGAACTGAGAACTTTGTGGATTCGCAGAATTGGCTAAAGGAGACAGAGAACTTATTTTGGCTTTTCAAGGTTGATGACCACAAAAATATATAGTTGGCTGCATGGCAACTTAAGGACGAGGCTTCATTCTGGTGGAAAGTGACACAAGCAGGGCGTCCAGTTGATAATTAATATGATTTCCGATAGAGATTTGACACGAGGTTTCTTTCTCAGGCAGAAGAGAGTATACAGATTGAGAGGTTTCAGGCACTTATGCAAGGAAGCTTGTCTATCAAAGAGTATGTCAATAAGTTCAGTCAGTTAGCAAGGTTTGGTATGGAGCCGGTGAATACCCCCACACAAGAAAGCTTTAAGGTTTGCAAGAGGATTGAATCTACCACTTCAAGCATTCGCATTATCTCACATTCTGATGGGGGTTACTTTTGAGAGACTGCTTGACATGGCAGATGCACGAAGATGATAAAGAGGAGAAAACAGAGGCTAAGACTGATGAGACACAAAACAAGAAAGTGTGGCCCAAGAAAGAACAACAAAAGAAAGGCAGAAAGAATGTCAAAGCTCAAGGCAAGAAGAAATGTCATGGTTGTGGAAGCTTGAGTCATTTGGTCAAAGATTGCAGAAAAAGGAAGAATGCTTGTTACAGTTGTGGTGAAACTGGACACTATAGTAAGGAATGCCCGAAGATGCATGGACATGACCAAAGGGAAGGACCTTTTGGAGGGAAGGTGTATGCTCTCGAGGCCAATATATCGGACAGAGGTAGGAAAGTTTCTGTTGAAGGTTTGATTTCTCTTTCCAATCATCAAGTCAGGACTCTTTTTGATTTTGGCGCTTCTCATTTTTTTATATATGATTCCGTGGTTGAGTCTCTACACCTTAGTACTAGTATTGTTTCTGATCCCATTATTATTTCAAACCCCATTAGGGGCACGACTCATCTCTCTATGATATGTCGGGGTTTGAGGATATCCGTGTTGGGCATCGAGTTTTAGTGCAACACATATGTGCTTGGTTTTATGGGCTGTGGTTTGATTCTAGGGATGGATTCGATAGCTATGTATGGCGCCATTCTGGACTGTGAGAGGAGGGTCGTTAGACTTTTGACTTGCTAAGGAAGGACTCTAGAGATTTCATGTGACCTAAAGGGATCCATCATGCTTAGTTTCATAGAATCACTTGATGCATATGTCGATAATTTACGATATGTACCAGTAGTTTATAAGTATCCAGATGTTTTTGATGAGGTTAGGGGCTTACACCCGAGGCGCGAGATTGATTTCCGAATATACTTAGTAGATAATGCAAAGCCAGTTGCATTGTCTGTGCTCCACATGGCTCCTGGGGAAAGAAGGAAGCTTAGCACGCAAGTAGGAGAGCTACTTGAGAAGGGATTTATTAGGCGAAGCATATCAGAATAGGCACCTACTTCCGAGGATTGATGATCTGTTTGACCAGCTTTTTGGCACATCTATTTTCTCTTAGTTAGACTTGGCCACGAGGTTTCATCAGTTGAGGGTGGCCGATGACAGCATAGACAAGACCGCATTCAGAACTCCAGATGGTTTCTTTGAATGGCTAGTCATACCTTCTGGGTCGATGAACGCACCCGCCTATTTTGTAGATAAGATGAATAGGGTGTTCCGGTAGTTTCTGAATAAGTTCGTTGTGGTCTTTGTGAATGACATTCTAATCTTCTCAAAGAGCAAGGAAGAGCATACCCTACATTTAAGGGAGGTTTGAGGACTCTCAAAGCACCCCAGCTTAAGGTGAAATTCTCCAAGTGTCACTTTTGAAGAAAGGAGGTGAGATCTCTAGGGCATGCGGTCTCCGAGGTTGGGATAGCTGTGGATCCCGCGAAAGTCGTTGCAGTTCAGGATTGGAAGATTCCAAAGAATGCAACAGAGGTGAGGAGTTTTCTCAATTTAGTGAGCTATTATAGGAAGTATATCAAGGACTTTTCAAAGATATCAGCCCCACTCACGAGAGTGATGAAGAAGAATCTGACCTTTTCTTGGAGCACCGAATGTGAGGATGATTTTTAGCAGTTGAAGAGGGCTCTAACAACATACCCAATTTTGACATTGCCTGATGGGAACAAGGTGTTAACGGTATACACGGATGCAAGTTGTATAGGGCTTGGTGTCGTCTTAATGCAAGAAGGAAGGGTAGTATGCTATGGAAGTAGATAATTGAGAGTTCACTAGAAGAACTACCCTACCCACGATTTGAAGCTGGCTGCCATAGTGTTTGCACTTAAGACTAGGCAGCACTATCTGCTTGGAGGGAGGTTCAAGTTATATACGCACCATAAGTAGCTCAAGTATCCGTTTTCTCAGAGGGATCTTAATTTAAGACAACAGAGAGGGATGGAGTTCATAGAGTCCTATGATTTTGAGATTTCTTACGCCTCTGGCAAGGGTAATGTGGTGGCGGATGCATCGAGTAGGCAGAGGATGACTTTGAGTCCTCGGTTCGTAGAGAGGTGGAGTTTGGAGTACATATCTGTTGGATCTAGATTAACCCTAGAGGGGGTGGGGGGGTGAATAAGATTTATTGAAAATTAAGCGGGATATAAAAAATATCATATCATAGAATGTAGTAGAAAATAAATGCAAAAAGGTAAATGACACAAGATATACCCAACTTCGGCAAAATCCTGCCTACTGTTGCATTCCAAAGGTTTCTACTAGGTAATAGAACAGATCCTGCTTACAAGACCACGTAAACTCGTGAACCCCTCACTCCTATTCTAATCCTATGCTCAAAACCCTAGACTGATCTAATCCCCTAGATCAGATTTCCCCGAATTACAACCCCGTAACCCTAGTTTTTACAGACTCTAGTAAACTTCCAGCTAAACCCTAACTGGTTTCCCTAAAATTTTACACTCTAGAAATTGTTCAGCTATTACAAAAAAACTGAAAAATACATGACAACAAACAAGTAAATGAAACCCTAGTGTAAATAGAATTCATATCTCCCCTTGTTGACTTAGCCAAGCTTAAAGTAGGTCGACCACTTCTATTTTCTTTTGCCCGATCTCTTTCACTCAAAAATGGCGGCACAGAAAAAAACTGTAAATTAGGGTTTCTTCGAAATCCCAAATCGTGATGCTTTGATTGATGAACTCTGATGCTCGAGACTTCGTGGCTATGTGATGCTTCTTGCTCGCGATCTATTTGGGATACTCCTAATCGAAAACTTAGTGAGTTTTCTGAATTGATTTTCAATGTTTTCCTCTTTGAAATGTTGGATTGGTTTTCGATCAATTGTCAATGATGAAAACTAGTGATATTTATAGGGTAAAATAAAACACTAGACTCTCATTTCCTCGTTGTGGTTTGATCTGATTTTTTTTTGCGGTTTTCCCTTTTGATAGTCATAGTTTTGAATGCTTGTTATGAATTAATTTGTGGCCCCTTGATTAAAATCATGTCGTGAATTCCTGGAATAAATTGTTGCCTTGTTTTATTTGATTGCGTTTTAAAAACTTCGGCTTTGAATTTGTTCTAATTCTGGCAACATAATAATCCCTTTTCCTTTGTCCCTTGCGTGAATATATGGAAGATTTCTGGAGTGAATTCTTGTCAACAATATCCTTGCCATAAATGATATCTATATGATCTTTCCAAAGACATCTGTTCACTATTTTGTCGAAAACTGGAAAGAAGAAAAATTTCTTGGCAACAAAAATAGTTTCATCCCAATTCTGGAAGCAGTCGAATTAGTTACCCAAACAGTCATCTTTGAAAATGTTGATAGGTTCCTGCCACTATGAAAATCATTTGAACGAAAATATTTGTCAAAATTTATCACCGTTCAAAAACTGGAAACAAATGTAGCACATTGAAATGGTTGCCAATTTTGCATTGTGATTTTTAAAAGAAACAGTTTTCCAAAAATTGTGATCGCTGAAATGATTTGTTTACTGGAACCATTTAGAGATTTGTTTGCATTGAGTTTGTTCCTACTTCAAATTCCTGTGTATGTGCAACCATTGTATTACCATACATGCATTGCTTCAGACATTCCATTTCTTTCAGCATACATGTGAAGATATGCGTTCAGTTTTGCTATGTAATCCATGCAAATATTTCAACTTCACTTGAACACTTTGCATACACGTGTGTATTCATTTTCATGCTCCTCCTAAAAAAATGTCTTGCACTTGATCATGTTGAACATTCTTGTTATAATTTGTTTTAAATTTAAATGTCTTATTATGTTCCGGGCATACTTCTACCAGAAATGATGACTTATCGCATGTCTGTGTGTCATTATTAATATACATAAGTCATTTTACATGCATACACAAGCAACAATTCGTATAGGGACATTTCAATTTTCTAACGTATTTATTACGTCATTATTACATTTGACTACATTGATTACGCTATATAAATATAATATTTAACATACTATAAACGCTAAATTCCCGTTCAAATGAAGAAACTTTTTAACAGTGTAAATTGTCAATTCGGTTCGCATAAAAGGTATACAAGCCTAATTCACATATTAAACTATTAAATTCATGACATAATTAACAATAGCATTAATGGGAAAAATTACAACATAACTATCCAAACTTGTATCCTAGGCTTGTTAGAACAATTTAGGTAATGAAATAGGAATAAGGTGTTAATTACATACATACACATTTAGCATATGTATATATACATGAATATATATGCATACATGCGTAACCTATATTTAATCCAATTTACCATTATGTTGTACATAAAATCATTGGCATTTGATTATTTCAAATATGAATACGTTCAAATTATCCATTTTAGAATGAAAATCTAAACCTATTCAAATAATAAAACCAAATCAATTCCTAATCTTTTTACATCACAAACACTTTTCAAATAAAAAAGAGGTAAATCCAACTAAACAAAAGTAAATCACCAAACTACTCTTTGTACATAACTCAAACAATTCACAAACCCAATTATTGATTGACAATTTTGCGATATATACAAAAATAGGAGATTTTGGGGTTTTATAATATGATGTTATCGTGAAACTAAACCTCCCTAGGCATACAAATCAACGTAAAATCTACAAAATGTAGAATTTAGCGTAAAAAAGTATTATTTCCAGTCACAAAGATTTTGGGCAAGGGAGATAATACTAATTTGAATGCTGAAATCGTCGTTCTTTGATTCTACTGCAAATCTATATAAGAGAGTCATATAGATTTGAATCTCATATATATTATAGAGAATTTCAGAATATAAACTAAATAGAAATAGAATAGAAATGAAATAGGTTAGGGATAGAAGAAGAAACCTAAATTCCTAGAATGTCAGTAGAATAATGGAGGCATAGAGAATGAGAGGGTTTAAAGAATTGTGAGGTGAGTTAGGTGGTATTTATTATTAGGGAACGCGGAATGCGGATATTAAGGCAAGACTATGTAAATAGTGTTTATAAGGAATTTATGAAAACCTAAAACTTATATGATCTACTATATGAATCACACATACTGGAGATGATCATAGACAAAGAATCAAACACAAACATAGAAATAAACAAAAATATAATGCAAAAAAGAAAGAACACACCAGACTTTATGCTGGTTCGGATTACTCCTTCGTCCAATCCCATGCAACGCTGGATTGCACATAGTTTTATTAATATATCAATATCCAAGTACAATCCCCTTGATTTCTTGGCTACAAGGTTAACACCTCTCCAACCACTCTTGATTTCACGGCTACAAGATTACCACCGCTCCCTTTCCTTGATTTCAAGGATATAAGGAACACACCCTTTCCTAAACACTTCCTAAATGATTACAACAGCCCTATAACTCTTCAATAGCACTTCAATTGTGACGGCCGGGAATTTCGCTCGATCCGAATAAGTCGTTAAACCGATCTGGACCATTCGAAACCCCTGATCGTTTGAGAACAGGACAAATCAGAACGCAGACGGAAGAACATTTCATTGCTATTACAACAATTCCATCAGATACAAGAATATACAGAGTAAAAATCAATAAAATTACATTCGATAATTATCAGAGATTACAATGAATTACATAGCAGCGAAAAAAATAATACAAAGCACAACTGAAGGTGATATACGGATACAGAGCTTTCCGGATATCATTCCAGCTGTAAACCAGGATCCTGTGAATATACATCTGCAAAACCAAAACTACTAGCTGCCCATGCGGAAAATAGGGGCACCCAGAGTTTAGGTTAAAACAATAAACTCCAGGTCAGTCATGTGACTGGTGTGAGAACTAAAACAGTTATTTAAAACTTTACTTTCAAAGTTAGGTAAATCAAGGGACCAATCCGTATAACACGGAACGGGTTTCCTCCCAAGAATACCAGTGCATAAAACAACAGCGCAATGCTAAATAAAGAAAAATGAAGCTGTTATAAGACCCAGGTCCTATCACACAATGCAACGCAAGCCGGGGGATAGGGTTTTCCCTTATAACAACCAAAGCATGCTTAATACGTTTAAAACAAATCATTTGATACTATAATAAGTGTATAGTGTCAAAACAATTTCAATCATAAATATCAATCATAGGCGGCATAGCTACCATCTACTATGTCGCCATACTAGTTCTACAATTAAAACCGAAATACACGTATTGGAAATTGGATTTCCGTCCTGAGTCGAGGCAAGGGGCAAGCTCCTCTCCGCGTTCGAGACACTCTAGCAAATGCCTCAGGGTTACGCACTCTGGGCAACCCCGGATCCTCCAAGGCCGGTCCTCACTTATGTTAGAGGATTAGTTATTCCTGAACACACGTTTTCCGGTCCTTACAGACCTATAATTGAGGCGCCTCGCATCCAAACCACAAAGGTGAAAAGTATATAAATGACAGGGCTGGTAGGTCACTGACACCACCATAGCTAGAAAGAAACGTCATGCACTCCTTGGGTCCTTATCCCGTTTTTGACTCATACCGAGGTGTGAGGCTCGCGAATCCACGCTATACACAAAGCTACGCCACAAAGGCTGTGCTTTGATCATCAACCACAAGACTTTGCTTTTCAACAGAAGCCTTGATCATTACATCTTAGCGTGCCACACGGGCAATTCATGCCATGCGACTGATGTCCATCGATATACAACCTCTGAGCTCGTACGTCTCAGAGAAGGGCGTTAAGCAAAAGAATAAATTCTCCGCCGCCAAACAGATGTATAGTTAATAGAAATCAATCAACACAGAATAAAATCCAATGTCAGACACACAATCCATTTACAAGTTCGTTCTAGGTCTGAACGAAACCGGAGGCACTTTCCTCGCATATCCATCCATCTCCAAGTACGTCTGGACGACCACCAACTATTTCCATCCTCTTGGGTGTACAGCCCAATCAGGATCGTCAGTAATTATCCAAACGATGTGAAGACTTCCGGTCTTCGACCACCGTCTGCATCTTCGACTTATCGTCGAATCGGTTATTCAGAATGGTTATAAACCCGGCCTTTCCGAACAACCCGCGTATATTAAAAACAAATGTTATACAAACACAACATACGCCTTATTCCAATTCAGAATATTCTTTTATTCACAAAATCACATTTTTAGGGAAAGGTTCCCATTAATTTTATCCAAGATAAATTCTTTAAATTTTATCCAAGATAAATTCTTTAATCTTCCTTTGGATGTCATTTCAAACCAAATTTTGGTTTTCTAAATTAGTCGAGATTAGCAAACCACACCGAAGTAGTTATTTATTTTATTTCCCAATCCCAACCTATTCATCCCATGAAGCAAAACTGGTAGTACTTCACATCTAACACCACATGTTGTCGGTAAAATTAATTACCATTTCACGTTCAAATCTAATTAAAGATTTAACTATCGCTTTGGAGCAAAAATGGCGATACTCCATTCTCGCTCATTTTCCAAATTTGATAATTCAGATTATCTATTCACATTTCAATTTAACCGCAGATTCGTTAAAACTCCTTTTACTGGGTTAAAGAACTAGGTGTTATTTAAAACACAGTTCACGACAAACCCAGATCACATTCTATTTATCATCGGGTTAAAGAACCAGTGTTGTTTAAAACACAGTTCACGATAAACCCACAAATCAATTCTAGTTCAATTCAAATCAAATATATTAGGAATTCCGATTATTTAAAACCCCTTTTTAAATCTAATTTATTTATTTAAAAATAAAAATCGGGTTTTAAATTGAGTTCAAGCTAGTTCATTTTGATACGAATCTATTTTTATCTTTTCAAATATGGAGTTTTTCATCCCAATTTTTCCCAAATCATTTCTTATGATTTTACACATATTATTGATATTTTTAATAATTTTATCAAGGCCCGTACAGTCGATTTCCAACAATGGCCATCGAACTGCACTTACAGCGACCTTTTTCGAATTTGATTTGGACGTAACTCCAAATCCAACCGTTAGATTTTGAATTTCTAATATTCGTTAGAAATCTCTTTTCGATACGAACCCAACGGTTCCGGTTTTAGGAGAATCCGACGGTCGGATCTCCCGTAATGTCCGTTTGAAATAAATGGTCGAAATTCACGAACTGCCGCGGCACGGCGCGTTCTATTCAGGCCATTATATTATAAATATAATATATATAATATATATTTCGTCGATTATTATTTAAAACGAATTTTATAAATAGTTTTGAATTCGTTTCAAAAACAATTTCAACTTCTATTTCAATTCAAATCAAAATTGAATCTTTCCTTATAAATTCGTTTTAAAATTCATTTCTATTCAATTCAAGTTTCAATTCAATTTGAATTCAATTTAAATTCATTTTCAATTCATTTTAAATTCAATTCGAATTCGTTTTCAATTCGATTCAATTCAAAGTGGTTTTCGATTCGATTCAAGTTCGTTATATATTCAATTGAAATCAAATTTGTTATATATGCAATTGAAATCAAATTCGTTTTATATTCAAATCTATTCGAATTCGTTAGCTATGCAATTAAATTCGAATTCGTTATCTATTCAAATCAAATTCGTTTTCTATCCTATTCAAATTTAATTGGTTTTCTATTCTATTCAAATTTAATTGGTTTTCTATTCAAATTTAATTGATTTTCTATTCTAGTCAAATCAAGTTTCATTATTCGCTTTAAAATGAATAAAATCGATATAAATATCGTTCACGTCAAAATGGCGTCAATCTAATCAACACGGCTTCATATATTTCTATTTTCAAATATTTTGTTTCAAACATTTCCTTTTTAAACATTTCTATTTCAAATATTTCGTTTTCAAACATTTCCTTTTCAAACATTTCGTTTTCAAATATTTCTATTTCAAATATTTCGTTTTCAAATATTTCGTTCAACACATGACCAATCTCAACGGATGAGTACTGTCAACACATGAACCTTTATTTTATATTGATAAAGATGTAAATTTTATTATTAAAATATTTCGTTCAACACATGACCAATCTCAACGGATGAGTACTGTCAACACATGAACCTTTATTTTATATTATTCTTTATCTTCTAAATTAGAATGAGGCCCAATCAATCACCATATAATATTAATTATATGGATTTTCATACATCACATGTATATAATAGCATTGAAAAATAATCAACCATCAACCAAAGTGCACTACACTGTATAAGCATCAAATATAGATATCTAACGCTTATAACAGCCTGTCAATCAATCGATCGACATATTTAATCAATCAGGATGAGTGAACTTCAAATTTCATCCCAACACCCGTGTGGGGTTTCAAACAATCAAACACAGATTTTATTTGTGCAGTTGGGCGATGTGTAAAATTTATCGTCCCAACCAATGTCCTTCAAATAGGTGTACATAAACAAACCGTCTGGTTTGTAAATGAATATTTATTTATTCACATTCACATTAAAAATTATATTTTTAACGATAAAATATTTTATTTCAACACATGAATTTCTATTCAGTTCATTTACACAATAAAAATGATATTTTTATTTTTCTAACATATTTTAGAAAATTTCGGCGGCATAACGGCACGATACTAGAAACGGGACGAGGCCTAGCCTTATCCCCGGTCTAGTGAAGGCCCATGCCATTCACACATCAATCAAAATCACCAAACAGCCAAATTCAAATCAAATCATCTAACTAATCTATGCAACCAAACAAACAAGTCCATGGTCTGTGGACAATTGTGTCGGGTGCTACTAAGCACCGTCTGCACCCTAGTATATATATATAACTAGAAAAATAAATTGAAAGGTGAGAAATTCTCACAGATAGCTATCCAATCATCTTGACTCTTCTTTGATAGAAATCTTCATCGTTATCGCATTTTTGTCATCTTCGTTGGTGTAGCCACTACATATGTAAAAATCGAATTTTTACTTCGCTATTCAATATATGAAAATCAAATTTTTATCTTGTTATTCAATATATAAAAATCGAATTTTTACTATGTTATTCAATATATAAAAATCGAATTTTTATTATACTATTAAAAATAAAAATCAAATTTTTACTCTGCTACTATAGAGATAGAAGTTATATTTTCACATCGATGTCCATATAGTAAAGACTATATTTTTATCACGTTATTCTTCATATAAAGATTCGCCTTTTCAAAAATAAAGATTCGCCTTTTCAAAAATAAAGATTTGCCTTTTCAAAAATAAAGATTCTAAAAATCACATTTTTATTTTGCTACACATATAAAGATGCTATTTTTAATATTTCTATCATGTAAAAATTATATTTTTACTTCTCTACATAAACAAAAATCATATTTTTACATCTTCTATATAGTAAAGATTATATTTTTAATATTTTAAAAATATAAAGATCATATTTTTAATACTTTAAAAATATAAAAATCATATTCTTACACCTTCTACATAATAAAAATTCCGTCTTTTCTATTTAAAAGGTTTTGCCTTTTCACTTTTAAAAATCTAATCTATTTCATTTTAAAAATCTAATCTATTTCATTTTAAAAATCTAATCTATTTCATTTTAAAAATCTAATCTATTTCTAAGCTAAGAAGTAAACAAAGAAAAGAAAAAAAAATACTTACAGCGCTCGAGGGGGGGAAGCGTCGCTGGGATGGTCGAGGGGAGGCCACGGTTGCCGGCGGTGGGCCAAGGAGGTGGCGGTGGAGGGGTTTTCCAGGGGGCGCGTCGGTTACAGGAGGGGGGGGGGGGTTGGCTTCGTGTGGTTTCAACAGAGAGGGAGGGGAGAGAAGGGAGGCAAGGGGGAGGACTTGGTGGTGGGCGCGCCACCGTCGGCGTCGGGTGGAGGGTGGAGCGGCGCGAGATCGAGGATTCTCTTTTTTTTCCTGATATCGATTTGGAAGAAAAGGGGGGGGCAGAAATATAGGAGAGAAAGGTATATTTTTTTATTATTTAATTATTTTACTATAAAAAGAAACTTTTATTTTCGACCTCAAAACGAGGCCCACCGCCTGTCGTCCACAGCGTTTTACCCCCATTCCGAACACAATGGGATATGTATCACAGGTTGATTCGATCGTTTTGATCAGTTTCCGTTGAATTTACATTTAAATCGCTATATTGAATTTTAAACGTACATTTCAAATTACCGGGGTCACATACTAACTCGAAAAATTCCCGAAAAATATTTTCTAGCTTTGTATTGACGATACGGTCCTAACAAAACTAGTTTCGTCAAATTCTGAGACCGTTTGAAAAATGGCCATTTTCCAGTCGATTAAAATCAACTAAAAATGGTCAAACGCGTTTTCCTTTGCCACGCTCACATATTGATTCGAAAAATTATGAAATTTGGAATCTAGCAATAACTTGACATCACGGGTCCAACGAAAGTGATTTCGTCGAAATCCGAGGTCGTTTGCAAAATTTCCATTTTTAAGGGCCTGAATTCCATAGCGACTATTCAGAATTTTCAACTGGACATATCTTTTGATTCCCGCTATGAAATCTTGATTTTTCGGATTCGTTGGAAAGATATTCTCAAATAGATCCTAATATTTTTGGTTTTGCTAAAATCCGGTTTGTTTTGCACCCGGTACATTCCATTGAAGTTTGAAATCGAATTATCGAACTACCGCGCCATTTTCAATTCTATTTATAATTATATATAATTATTTATATTCTAACGACGACGTATATAATATATACGTTCTATATATATTCAAAATAAATTCCTCGTCGATATTATTTAAAATAATCTATTTTAAATATTCAAAATTCGCTAAAATTGCCAAAATAAAAATTTTAAACTGGCCCAAAATTTCCAGGTTATTACAATCTCCCCCACTTAAAACTTTTCATCCCCGAAAAGGAACAAAGTCGAAAGTGGTTTGATTAATCAGCTCTACGTTCGATTTGGCTTCTATTCTCCAACTTTTCAGTTTCTGAGAATTTTCAAATTTTCAAAAATTTGGCTAACACCCTAAATTTTTGAAAAATTTCGCCATAACCTCCCCTGCACCGGGAGCCACGGGAAAATCCCGAAATTGCCATATAGGCCTTCTGATCTCAAAAAGAAAAAGAAAAAGCCAAGCGGCTAGCCAATAGGCTCATAAAATCATCATCACCCAAACAAAATAGGAAATTATGTAGTAAACATGCACCTATTTGTCGGGCAAACAAATTTTATTCTCTGCTCTAGCCTCCTTGTTATGACCTGTTCAATATAAGTATATGCAAGCAAATGCGACCTATTTCGATATAATTCTATACGTGATGCAATTAGGCATAATGGTTCAAAATTATCAAACAAACAACACAAACATCAATCAATTAGTGAATTAGAGTTTCAAATTCATAATTTGATACATATATACAAAAATCATGTTTTGATGCCAATTCACAACAATGTGTTCTAGCTATATTAGTTTTGGTTCTCACACCAGTCCAATGGAAATATATAGATATCACACCTTCAAAACACGAACACAAACTCTGATGATGATATATCAATCATCAGAATCATCTCCGGGTGTCTAGAATGTGATTCTATATCTATCCAATATATTAAAACTTCGAATATACGTTCATGACGCGTATATGCAAAACCTTTATATACTAGATTGTCCAAATTCAATATAAATAAATTATTCAAATACGTGTAAAATGGTTTAAATTTCAAAACAAAATTGTTTTCATTTGAAAAATATACTCTTCACACTCGTTCTAGGATACTACTGATCCTATCTCTAACGAGTCATTCTAATTGGATATTACTAATCCAATATCTGATGTATTCTTTCGTATGGTTTCAATGTGTCTTGTTCTCGAGCTCTGTAAACCAAAGCTCTGATACCAAATGTGACGGCCGGGAATTTCGCTCGATCCGAATCAGTCATTAAACCGATCTGGACCGTTCGAAACCCCTGATCGTTTGAGAACAGGACAAATCAGAACGCAGACGGAAGAACATTTCATTGCTATTACATCAATTCCATCAGATACAAGAATATACAGAGTATAAATGAATAAAATTACATTCGATAATTATCAGAGATTACAATGAATTACATAGCAGCGAAAAAAATAATACAAAGCACAACTGAAGGTGATATACGGATACAGAGCTTTCCGGATATCATTCCAGCTGTAAACCAGGATCCTGTGAATATACATCTGCAAAACCAAAACTACTAGCTGCCCATGCGGAAAATAGGGGCACCCAGAGTTTAGGTTAAAACAATAAACTCCAGGTCAGTCATGTGACTGGTGTGAGAACTAAAACAGTTATTTAAAACTTTACTTTCAAAGTTAGGTAAATCAAGGGACCAAGCCGTATAACACGGAACGAGTTTCCTCCCAAGAATACCAGTGCATAAAACAACAGCGCAATGCTAAATAAAGAAAAATGAAGCTGTTATAAGACCCAGGTCCTATCACACAATGCAACGCAAGCCGAATATAGGGTTTTCCCTTATAACAGCCAAAGCATGCTTAATACGTTTAAAACAAATCATTTGATACTATAATAAGTGTATAGTGTCAAAACAATTTCAATCATAAATAGCAATCATAGGCGACATAGCTACCATCTACTATGTCGCCATACTAGTTCTACAATTAAAACCGAAATACACGTATTGGAAATTGGATTTCCGTCATGAGTCGAGGCAGGGGGCAAGCTCCTCTCAGCGTTCGAGACACTCTAGCAAATGCCTCAGGGTTATGGACTCTGGGCAACCCCGGATCCTCCAAGGCCGGTCCTCACTTACGTTAGAGGATTAGTTATTCCTGAACACACGTTTCCCGGTCCTTACAGACCTATAATCGAGGCGCCTCGCATCCAAACCACAAAGGTGAAAAGTATATAAATGTCAGGGCTGGTAGGGCATTGACACCACCATAGCTAGAAAGAAACGTCATGCACTCCTTGGGTCCTTATCCCGTTTTTGACTCATACCGAGGTGTGAGGCTCGCGAATCCACGCTATACACAAAGCTACGCCACAAAGGCTGTGCTTTGATCATCAACCACAAGACTTTGCTTTTCAACAGAAGCCTTGATCATTGCATCTTAGCGTGAAACACGGGCAATTCATGCCATGCGACTGATGTCCATCGATATACAACCTCTGAGCTCGTACGTCTCAGAGAAGGGCGTTAAGCAAAAGAATAAATTCTCTGCCGCCAAACAGATGTATAGTTAATAGAAATCAATCAACACAGAATAAAATCCAATGTCAGACACACAATCCATTTACAAGTTCGTTCTAGGTCTGAACGAAACCGGAGGCACTTTCCTCGCATATCCATCCATCTCCAAGTACGTCTGGACGACCACCAACTATTTCCATCCTCTTGGGTGTACAGCCCAATCAGGATCGTCAGTAATTATCCAAACGATGTGAAGACTTCTGGTCTTCGACCACCGTCTTCATCTTCGACTTATCGTCGAATCGGTTATTCAGAATGGTTATAAACCTGGCCTTTCCGAACAACCCGCGTATATTAAAAACAAATGTTATACAAACACAACATACGCCTCATTCCAATTCAGAATATTCTTTTATTCACAAAATCACATTTTTAGGGAAAGGTTCCCATTAATTTTATCCAAGATAAATTCTTTAAAATTTATCCTTTAATCTTCCTTTGGATGTCATTTCAAACCAAATTTTGGTTTTCTAAATTAGTCGAGATTAGCGAACCACACCGAAGTAATTATTTATTTTATTTCCCAATCCCAACCTATTCATCCCATGAAGCAAAACAGGTAGTACTTCACATCTGACACCACAGTGTTGTCGGTAAAATTAATTACCATTTCACGTTCAAATCTAATTAAAGATTTAACTGTCGCTTTGGAGCAAAACTGGCGATACTCCATTCTCGCTCATTTTCCAAATTTGATAATTCAGATTATCTATTCACATTTCAATTTAATTGCAGATTCGTTAAAACTCCTTTTACTGGGTTAAAGAACTAGGTGTTATTTAAAACACAGTTCAAGACAAACCCAGATCACATTCTATTTATCATCGGGTTAAAGAACTAGTGTTGTTTAAAACACAGTTCACGATAAACCCACAAATCAATTCTAGTTCAATTCAAATCAAATATATTAGGAATTCCGATTATTTAAAACCCCTTTTTAAATCTAATTTATTTATTTAAAAATAAAAATCGGGTTTTAAATTGAGTTCAAGCTAGTTCATTTTGATACGAATCTATTTTTATCTTTTCAAATATGGAGTTTTTCATCCCAATTTTTTCCAAATCATTTCTTATGATTTTACACAAATTATTGATATTTTTAATAATTTTATCAAGGCCCGTACAGTCGATTTCCAACAATGGCCATCGAACTGCACTTACAACGACCATTTTCGAATTTGATTTGGACGTAACTCCAAATCCAACCATTAGATTTTGAATTTCTAATATTTGTTAGAAATCTCTTTTCGATACGAACCCAACGGTTCCGGTTTTAGGAGAATCCGACGGTCGGATCTCCCGTAACGTCCGTTTGAAATAATTGGTCGAAATTCACGAACTGCCGCGGCGCGGCGCGTTCTATTCAGGCCATTATATTATATATATATATAATATATATAATATATATTTCGTCGATTATTATTTAAAACGAATTTTATAAATAGTTTTGAATTCGTTTCAAAAACAATTTCAACTTTTATTTCAATTCAAATCAAAATTGAATCTTTCCTTATAAATTCGTTTTAAAATTCATTTCTATTCAATTCAAGTTTCAATTCAATTTGAATTCAATTTGAATTCATTTTCAATTCGTTTTAAATTCAATTCGAATTCGTTTTCAATTCGATTCAATTCAAAGTGGTTTTCTATTCGATTCAAATTCGTTATATATTCAATTGAAATCAAATTTGTTATATATGCAATTGAAATCAAATTCGTTTTATATTCAAATCTATTCAAATTCGTTAGCTATGCAATTAAATTCGAATTCGTTATCTATTCAAATCAAATTTGTTTTCTATCCTATTCAAATTCAATTGGCTTTCTATTCTATTCAAATTTAATTGGTTTTCTATTCTATTCAAATTTAATTGATTTTCTATTCTAGTCAAATCAAGTTTCATTATTCGCTTTAAAATGAATAAAATCGATATAAATATCGTTCACGTCAAAATGGCGTCAATCTAATCAACACGGCTTCATATATTTCTATTTTCAAATATTTCGTTTCAAACATTTTCTTTTTAAACATTTCTATTTCAAATATTTCATTTTCAAACATTTCCTTTTCAAACATTTCGTTTTCAAATATTTCTATTTCAAATATTTCGTTTTCAAATATTTCGTTCAACACATGACCAATCTCAACGGATGAGTACTGTCAACACATGAACCTTTATTTTATATTGATAAAGATGTAAATTTTATTATTAAAATATTTCGTTCAACACATGACCAATCTCAACGGATGAGTACTGTCAACACATGAACCTTTATTTTATATTATTCTTTATCTTCTAAATTAGAATGAGGCCCAATCAATCACCATATAATATTAATTATATGGATTTTCATACATCACATGTATATAATAGCATTGAAAAATAATCAACCATCAACCAAAGTGCACTACACTGTATAAGCATCAAATATAGATATCTAATGCTTATAACAGCCTATCAATCAATCGATCGACATATTTAATCAATCAGGATGAGTGAACTTCAAATTTCATCCCAACACCCATGTGGGGTTTCAAACAATCAAACACAGATTTTATTTGTGCAGTTGGGCGATGTGTAAAATTTATCGTCCCAATCAATGTCCTTCAAATAGGTGTACATAAACAAACCGTCTGGTTTGTAAATGAATATTTATTTATTCACATTCACGTTAAAAATTATATTTTTAACGATAAAATATTTTATTTCAACACATGAATTTCTATTCAGTTCATTTACACAATAAAAATGATATTTTTATTTTTCTAACATATTTTAGAAAATTTCGGCGGCATAACGGCACGATACTAGAAACGGGACGAGGCCTAGCCTTATCCCCGGTCTAGTGAAGGCCCACGCCATTCACACATCAATCAAAATCACCAAACAACCAAATTCAAATCAAATCATCTAACTAATCTATGCAACCAAACAAACAAGTCCATGGTCTGTGGACAATTGTGTCGGGTGCTACTAAGCACCGTCTGCATCCTAGTATATATATATAACTAGAAAAATAAATTGAAAGGTGAGAAATTCTCACAGATAGCTATCCAATCATCTTGACTCTTCTTTGATAGATATCTTCATCGTTATCGCATTTTTGTCATCTTCGTTGCTGTAGCCACTACATATGTAAAAATCGAATTTTTACTTCGCTATTCAATATATAAAAATCAAATTTTTATCTTGTTATTCAATATATAAAAATCGAATTTTTACTATGTTATATAAAAATCGAATTTTTATTATACTATTCAATATAAAAATCAAATTTTTACTCCGCTACTATAGAGATAGAAGTTACATTTTCACATCGATGTCCATATAGTAAAGACTATATTTTTATCACGTTATTCTTCATATAAAGATTCGCCTTTTCAAAAATAAAGATTCGCCTTTTCAAAAATAAAGATTCGCCTTTTCAAAAATAAAGATTCTAAAAATCACATTTTTATTTTGCTACACATATAAAGATGCTATTTTTAATATTTCTATCATGTAAAAGTTATATTTTTACTTCTCTACATAAACAAAAATCATATTTTTACATCTTCTATATAGTAAAGATTATATTTTTAATACTTTAAAAATATAAAGATCATATTTTTAATACTTTAAAAATATAAAAATCATATTCTTACACCTTCTACATAATAAAAATTCCGTCTTTTCTATTTAAAAGGTTTCGCCTTTTCACTTTTAAAAATCTAATCTATTTCATTTTAAAAATCTAATCTATTTCATTTTAAAAATCTAATCTATTTCATTTTAAAAATCTAATTTATTTCAATTTAACAATCTAATCTATTTCTAAGCTAAGAAGTAAACACAGAAAAGAAAAAAAAATACTTACAGCGCTCGAGGGGGTGGGGGGAAGCGTCGCTGGGATGGTCGAGGGGAGGCCACGGTTGCCGGCGGTGGGCCAAGGAGGTGGCAGTGGAGGGGTTTTCCAGGGGCGCGTCGGTTACAGGAGGGGGGGGGGGTTTGGCTTCGTGCGGTTTCAACGGAGAGGGAGGGGAGAGAAGGGAGGCAAGGGGGAGGACTTGGTGGTGGGCGCGCCACCGTCGGCGTCGGGTGGAGGGTGGAGCGGCGCGAGATCGAGGATTCTCTTTTTTTTTTTTCCTGATATCGATTTGGAAGAAAAGGGGGGGCCAGAAATATAGGAGAGAAAGGTATATTTTTTTATTATTTAATTATTTTATTTTTTTACTATAAAAAGCAACTTTTATTTTCGACCTCAAAACGAGGCCCACCGGCTGTCGTCCATAGCGTTTTACCCCCATTCCGAACACAATGGGATATGTATCGCAGGTTGATTCGATCGTTTTGATCAGTTTCCGTTGAATTTACATTTAAATCGCTATATTGAATTTTAAACGTACATTTCAAATTACCGGTGTCACATACTAACTCGAAAAATTCCCGAAAAATATTTTCTAGCTTCGTATTGACGATACGGTCCTAACAAAACTAGTCTCGTCAAATTCTGAGACCGTTTGAAAAATGGCCATTTTCCAGTCGATTAAAATCAACTAAAAATGGTCAAACGCGTTTTCCTTTGCCACGCTCACATATTGATTCAAAAAATTATGAAATTTGGAATCTAGCAACAACTTGACATCACGGATCCAACAAAAGTGGTTTCGTCGAAATCCGAGGTCGTTTGCAAAATTTCCATTTTTAAGGGCCTGAATTCCATAGCGACTATTCAGAATTTTCAACTGGACATATCTTTTGATTCCCGCTATGAAATCTTGATTTTTCGGATTCGTTGGAAAGATATTCTCAAATAGATCCTAATATTTTTGGTTTTGCTAAAATCCGGTTTGTTTTGCACCCGGTACATTCCATTGAAGTTTGAAATCGAATTATCGAACTACCGCGCCATTTTCAATTCTATTTATAATTATATATAATTATTTATATTCTAACGACGACGTATATAATACATACGTTCTATATATATTCAAAATAAATTCCTCGTCGATATTATTTAAAATAATCTATTTTAAATATTCAAAATTCGCTAAAATTGCCAAAATAAAAATTTTAAACTGGCCCAGAATTTCCGGGTTATTACATCAACTCAGAGAGTAATGAGTAGAGAGTGAGAAAAGAAGAAGTTTTATGTAATTAGAATAGAAATCCGTAAAGTAGAAGTGTCAAAATCAATAAAATAAGAAATATTAATGTAGGGATGAAGAGGGGTGAAGATGGGGAAGAAGAATGGTTAAAAAAAATTGAATTCAATCCCTATTTACAAGATTTGAAAGGCTGCAATGTTTCTGTAACGTTACAAATAGTGAAAAGACACTTCATTTGAAAATTGAAAAAATGACAGTTGTATGTCGACATAGCAACATATGAATTTTGACATATAGTTGCATATAATATTTTGTTTAAACTGTTTTTAAGTGTTTAATTATATATATAATTATGGAAATTCTTGAATTCAAACTTTGTGTTATAAATGAGTACTATAAAGTATAAATTCATATGAAAACATAAATATATATTATATAAACACATTCATAAAATTATAAGGTATAAAACTATAAAAATATAAAACTATAAAAGTATATAACTACATCGATATACATAGGCTTATACAAACATTAAAGCTTATATTTGAAATCATAAGTAAGATAGAAAAACTATTTGAAATAAGAATTATAATTTTGAAAATCAGAATTTGAAATTTGAAAATCAGAATTTGAAATTTGAAAACCAGATTTTAAATTTGAACCTGGAGTGCTATTCAGAGTCTTACATATAAACTAGACTCTATTACTATATTTGTCTCTTGAAATCTTGATGAATTGATTACTCATGAGTCTTGAATCTCCTCTGAATTATGAATCTCTTGAAACCGTAAAGTTGTACAGTCTTCAGTATTTAAGTCCTGTATACAAATCCTGCATTAATGTGTGTGTGTGTATTCTAGATGGATATGTTAGTATAAATTTTATAATCAGTGATAATTGAAATAAGGTTGTTGTCATCCAAACTCCATTCTCCAACAATCTCCCCCTTTTTGATGATGACAACCTTATTAGTTTATAAAATATTCATACATGTTCATGCATTTTGGTTCTGATTCTTTCAATACTCCCGCTATCATTATGAACCCTATATACTCTCCCTTTAAACTACCTTAAACTAATTTTATATTTAATAATTTCACCCCTTTATCATTTTCAAAAAATAAATTCTAAAAATACTCCCCCTAAATCCTATATCTATCTATACATATTCTATGATTAATATAATTGATTCTATACTAAAGTATATATAACTTCCCCTAAATTTATGCTTGTATACTAAATGTATAAACAAATCAATACAAGTATATAATATTTACAAACGTATCAATCAATTTTTAAATCCATTCAAACCAATCCATGCAATATTTATAGATAATGTTTAAAACAAGTTCATACTAATTCAAACATAATTCAATCAAACAAGCCAATCAAGTTATACCAAACAATCAAACGTTTCTTGGGACTTCAACCCATTCGTCTTGTCCAGTGATTGGGTTCTTCTTGATGTCCTTCCAGTCTTCTTCATTAGTGAGTAGTGCTTTGTTGTTTTCATTTCTGAAATATGAAGAGATTGACCAATGAATTACGTCAAAGTGCTTCTCTTGATGTTCAACCATTCGCATCTGAATTAATTCTAGATGACGCTGATTACGTAGTACTATAGAAAGATTATTCTTGAAAGAATTCAAAGTTTCTTCAAGATTTTCGCTCAAATTATGAATTGGATTTGCCATAATTTGATGGTTTTGGATAAGAATTGATTAGAGAGGAAGGAGGAATGATAGAATAATTTTTTCTAGAAGTAATAGGCTTAAATAGGGTCTGGAGTTCGTTGGATTTGAATGGACATGAGTTAGTTATTTAAATTTTAAATTTCGAACAATTTTGCAAAACTGGCAGTTATATATCGACATAAGCAATTTTGCATGTCGACATACAAAAGATTTTTTTTGAAAATTTTCAATTTTAAGTTAATTATTATTATTATATTATATTAATATATTTAATTCTAACGTTTTTATAGTGACTTAAAGATAGTTTTGACATAAATAAAACTCTATTCATTACTTCTTAAAAAGCAAATACATCAACTAATTACGAGACACTAAATACGAGATTCGAAAGCAAATATTAACAAATATTAAAGATAACTTAAACTGGATATGCTGGATTTCAGCGGAAGATGAAATTCCAAGTTTTCTTCCTATTTTTCCAATGAATTTAGACATATGAGTGAGCATATTTTTGAGCTTCTTTTGGTTCTTGGCTAGTTTCATTTGATTTTGAACAAGTGTTTCTTTGGAAATTGTTCTAATGTTGATTGGAAACTCAACACTTTCCAAATAATTTTTTCTTCTTTGATTCCCACAGACTCTAATTCTTGTTGCATTCGAGCTTGTTTGTCTTTGAATGTCTCATAAGGTTCAAAGGTGAGTGGAATTTGCATAAGGTGTATATTTGTAGAGTCGAACAACTTTCTTGGTACAAACTCTTCTCCCTTGAAATCAAATCCAAAATATTTGAAAATACGAGTGAGATAAACTCCATAGTAAAGAGTGTTTTCTCAAGTTGACATTTCTTTGGGCTTAAGTTCTTTTAAGATCATATCGGCCCAATTGATGTCATAGCCACCAATAATACCAAAGAGTGCTTTTTGGACATCGAGAGTTGGGTTGTTGAAGTTTCCGGAATGAGAGGTAATGGTATGTTGAAGGAGGAGGTTTTCAATTCCTGTTTTTGGGTAGAAGTAGCGATTTTTGAATTCCATGTGAGCATCGCTTTCAAATATATGGTGATAAGTTTCCAAATCCATTTCTTCGATTTCGAATTCTGAAAAATCCAAGTCTGTACTTTTGCAATTTAGGATATTGCCCAAAATTTTACAATCTAGGACGATTTGTGTGCCATTTACGCTACTCCAAATTTGATTTTCAACTCCTTCGTAAAAGCCACGATTAAGATATCCATAGAATGTTTTGATGAGTTTTGGATAACATAATGCATCGTTATCTCGAGCGTCAATCAAGCTCTACTTCATTATGGTTAAAAAGAGAAGAACGATCATAGGATGGAAAATCTCCAAAGTTGGCGAAAGCTCCCGTATTGACTTTTGCATTTGCTATATAGTCAACATAGGTGTTAATTGCTTCTCTATCATTGTAGAGATATCATTTAATGGTTTAGGATAATCTCAATGTTTGAGGAGTTCTAGAGGAAGCAATTATAGATTTGTTTTTGAAGTGAATAGATATGAAGAGGGTTTGAATTTTGAATGAAATGTAGAGATAATAAGTTTGAATATATATGTTTGAATAGATATATAAATAGAAATTGAATGGGCACGACTTTTCTGAAATCAATAACACCTTTTCAGACCTTAGGAGTTGGTGAAAAGTTGGAGGGAAGTTTAAAATTTAAACCTTTGAAATTCAAAATTTGAATTACATTTTAAAGGCCTTTATGTCGACATAAGGACATATGTATATCGACATACATGCATAAATTTCAAAGGACATATGGTTTTGTGACTTTTGGTTTTAAATTATCGATTTATATATCAAGTTTTAACTATTTTATGAAATAATATTAATCCTGGCAAACATCCAGATATTATTTTTTTATTATTTATTATTTTATTAATATTTTGAATTTTAAAATTCAAATTTGAATTTTAAATACCAAGTTTGAATTTTAAAGTTTAATTTTCAAATTCAAAACAAAGCAAACAAAACAAAATAAACAAAACATCCATTCAACCAAAAATTTAAAATTAATTAAGGCGACCCAATTTTTAGATCCATTTCATCAATATTTTCTGAATTCTGAATTTTTATGAAACACATATTGGAATTTCTGGTTTCTAGCTCTTCATCGCTTGGTGATGAATCTGAATCGTCTAAAGTTGCTGCGTATGCCCTCTTTCTTTTCTTTGATAAATTGCTATTATCCGTATATTGAATTGATTTATCTGGATATGGACACATTCTCTTTATATGGCTTGGTTTATTGCAGTTATAACATCGATCATCATTTCTTCTTGAACTTGCCTTGTTATTTCTTTGAAAGTTATTTCTCCTTCTATATCTCAAAAATTTTCCGAAATGTCTTATCATTAAGGACGTTTCTCATCGTCTTCACTACTTGAACTAAAACCATTTGTTGTTGCTTTAAATGCTATGGATTTCTTTTCAGCTGGCTTATTTTTCTTTCTTTTCTATAACTGGACTACAAAAGACATTAGATTTGCGATTAACTCCTCAATCCTCATTTCACTGAAATTATGGGCTTCTTCAACCGCCATTGCTTTTTGATCCCATTCTGAAGTCAATGAACTCAATATTTTTCTGACTTGATCTTCTTCTGAATAAGTTTTTCCCAATGCTATTAATGAATGCACTATCTCTAGGAATTGGCAATACATATCGGAGATAGATTCATTCTTGTTCATTTTGAATAACTCAAATTTATTAATTAGCATCGATATCTTAGTCTGTTTAACTTTATTGGTTCCTTCGTGTGTAACTTGTAAAGTTCTCCATATTACATAAGCAGATTTACAAACTGACAGTCTGTTAAATTCATTTTTGTCTAATGAATAGAATTGCATATTCATGGCATAAGAATTGCTTTGTGCAGCAGCCTTTTGTTCATTAGTCCATTATGCAAAATTAGTTGTGGGTTCTACGTACATATTCAATTTGTGTGATATTCCATGTGTCTAATCCTACTGACTGTAAATATATTTTCATTCTACATGCCCAATATGAATAATTACTACCATTAAACGGTGGTGGTCTAACAGTAGACTGACCCTCTAAAAAGAACTATTATTACCAGTGTCAATTGCCATTTAATATTTTCAAAAATTAGATTATGAACTTTTTGAAAAACCTTGCTCCGATACCAATTGTTAGGAAATGCGGAATGCAGATCTTAAGGCAAGACTAACACTAGAGAGGAGGGTGAATAGTGTTACTAAGGAATTTATGAAATTCTAAAACATTTATGATCTACTATATGAATCACATACACTAGAGATGATCACAGACACAGAATCAAACACAAACACAAAAATAAACAAAAACAAAATGCAGAAAAGGAAAGAACGCACCGGATTTTGTACTGGTTCAGATTACTCCTACGTCCAGTCCCACGCAATGCTGGATTGCGCAGAGTTTTATTATTATATCAATACCCAAGTACAATCCCCTTGATTTCCCGACTACAAGGATAACACCGCTCCAACCACACTTGATTTCACGGTTACAAGATTACCACCGCTCCCTTTCCTTGATTTCAAGGCAACAAGGAACACACCCTTTACCAAACACTTCCAAATTATTACAACAGCCCTGTAACTCTTCAATAACACTTCAATTCAGAGAGTAATGAGTAAAGAGTGAGAAAAGATGAAGTTTTATGTAATTAGAATAGAAATCCGCAAAGTAGAAGTGTAGAAATCAATAAAAATAAGAAATATTAATGTAGGGATGAAGAGGGGGTGAAGATGGAGAAGACGAATGGTTAAAAAATTCGAATTCAACCCCAATTTATAAGATTTGAAAGGTTGCAACGCTTCTGGAACGTTACAAATAGTGAGATGACACTTCTTTTAAAAATTGAAAAAATTACAGTTGTATGTCGACATAACAACATATGTATGTCGACATTTACATGTATAAAATATATTTTTAAACTATTTTTCAAGTGTTTAACTATATATATATAATTCTGGAAATCCTTGAATTCAAACTTAGTGTTATAAATGTGTATTATAAAGTATAAAATCACATGAAAATGTAAATATATATTATATAAACATATTTATAAAATTATAAAGTTTAAAACTATATAAATATAAAACTATAAAAGTATATAACTACATAAATATATAAGCTTATATAAACTTTAAAACTTATATTTGAAATCATGTGTAAGATAGAAAAACTATTCGAAATTAGAATTTGAAATCTGAAAATTAGAATTTGAAAATCAGAATTTGAAATACATAATTTGAATTTGATCCTAGAGTGCTATTCAGAGTCTTACGTATAAACTAGACTCTATTACTATATTTGTCTTGAACTCTTGAAATCTTGATGACTTGGTTACTCATGAGTCTTGAATCTCCTCTGAATTATGAATCTCTTGAAACACTAAATTTGTACAGTCTTCAACATTTAAGTCCGGTATACAAATCCTGCATATATGTGTATATATATATATATTCTAGATAGTGATGTTAGTATATATTTTATAATCAATGATAACTAAAATAAGGTTGTTGTCATCAAAACTCCATTCTCCAACATTTGTAAGTGTGTAAACGAATAGTAACCGTCAGATTAACATAGATTTAATCTAGGCTATTCATTATCTATAAAATCAACCAAAACACCATCCGAAGCATCCCTCATTGGGTTCTGGCCACACCAAGTCGTTGACACCCTCCCTGGGAGGGCGGTCGATTGGCAATTGACACCCCTTCTAAGGGGCGGTCGACACCCTAGTCACGAAAGTGGCCAGTGGCCTTCGTTGATTGTTGGGAAGATATTTTTATTTAACATTATTTATGTATTTTGAATCCTTACCATTTAAACAATATTCTTATCCCCAATTTTATGTATATATATACACAACTTTGAGTTTAATAGAATACTCTAATCAACCATTAATTAGTTATTTTTATTCCATTTATTTATAATATAATTCAATTTTCAAACGTTCTTGTATATATATTAACACACAACATCTTATAAATGTGAATCCTTCACACGGACTCCATTTTTGACATATTACATATGAAAATGGATCAGAATCTCTCCACGAATATAACTACGTTATTTTCGAAGCTAAATTCCTAATGTTGTAAAATTCCATATTTCAATCCATTAATATATTACTACTTTATTGCTGATTTTCATTAGTTATAATTATTTATTTGAAATTAGTTTATCTTAGGTCCGTTTAGGCATATTTTTACGAGGTGTTACATTCTCCCCTCTTAAAATAGATTTCGTCCCGAAATCTATCTAAAGGGGTGAAAAAAATAAGCCGCTTTAAGCATTCATGTTATTCATCTATGTTATTTTTAATTCATCCATGAACATCCACGACTCACAGTGATTTTAAACTGCAGACTTTCTAACGAGCTCAATCCTAGCATGTCTGTGTAATAAGTGATGCAGTATGTATGCAAAATACCTTAACATGCATATAATTTCTATATGAGTGCTCAATGAATTTGTGTTGTAGCCATCTCTTACTATCCAATATAGCAACCACGATGCAACCAGAAGTCCTAAATTTTCGAGGGAGGCTACAAAAATTTTAAAATTTTCACGCCTTCTCATTAATTTTTCCTTACTGTACCCGAACCAATCTATCTAAATAATGCGGAGTCTCCAAATCCTGTGCTCCAAAATATCTATGGTACAAGATTTCCAAGGTTCCGTCTTTGTCCCCGTTTCTTGATTAGGCCCTACCAAAATCCATTGTACCGTAAAGGTATCTTATCAAACATAAAACTTTTATGGGTTCCTATTCATAAGATCGTATATTTCCCTAACTTATGTAAAGCCCAAAATATAATATCGACTCATTAGCCTCCACAGTTTGCCTAATCAAATTAGACTTTTTCTAAATTCTAGCCACAAATTTGGTTTGAGTAGAAATTTATCAACGGTTATTTCATCAGCACTTTGGTATTTTAGGTGGCCTCCTTGTAATTCCTCAAGAGTGCCCACTAATTACCAAAGAAAATGATAATTACGCCACCCCTAAAAAAGTAAATATTACTCTTATCGTATAAGAGATCCAAGATGCAACTCTTCTTCTTATTCTCAAAGCTCTGGTCACCTTTAGTTTGTTCCTCGGTCTTCGAATGAGATGTAACACAAAAATTTCATAAATCTAATATCTAAATCCATTTAATTAACATCTAGTCTACCTAAAACAGGAATATTTTCCTTTGCCCTAATTTGCTGGAAATTAAATATCAGTAAGGTCTTTTGTTTTAACTTTCATAAATTTTCCCAACAATAACATTGGCATATTTAAATTCACAAGGAATGAGTATTGTTTTATTTTGGATGGATAGTGTAATTTGCATGCAAACACAAAAATTTACACATCAAATCCTTTTCATTTTAAGCATATTCCACATAATATTAAATATTGCCTTTTTGTGAATAATGACAAAAGGGCTAATTTATAAAAATTTAACAAATACCCTTAAGCCAACCAAAACAATATCATATTCATACTAAAAAGGCTAATACAAATCCAATAATTAAGCCTTTATCTTAATCTCAAACTTTATGTTCTTATTCTTGAGGGCAGCATTCTATAAGGCTAAATATTCAAAAATACAAGACCAATACACTTCCTCTATGTAGGCTACAAATCCAGTTCCGCTATTAACCTCCAGATTCCATATATAGTAAGTTGCTAGGTTGAATGTCCCCATGAGGTTCTTCCTCTTACTTACACATTTATCTTAAGAATTTAATAAGGGTTTTAAATCCCAACATCTCATGCAAAACATGGATTTATTACTTATATCACATTTACCCCCTTATTCAATCAATATGCGGGGAACCACTAACGATCACAACCTAAAAATTATTTTAGAATTTTTCTCTTATAATTAAATGGTTTAAATAGCGCTGAGGTCTTAATACTTTTAAACTAAATCCTTAAGATGCCAAATCCATACCTTGAAATCTTCCATCTTTGTCCTCTTTTTAAATGTGGTCCGTTCAAATATATATACCACAAGACCGTTCCTTGAAGTCTTATTAAAGTCCCTTAAGATCCTTTAAGCTTGAAATATATCCATTTCCTTCAAACCAATTTGTCTTTAAATGTAACGGCCTGGAATTTCGCTCGATCTGAATCAGTCGTTAAACTGATCTAGACCGTTCGAAACCCCTGATCGTTTTGAGAACAGGACAAATCAGAACGCAGACGGAAGAACATTTCATTGCTATTACAACAATTCCATTAGATACAAGAATATACAGAGTATAATGAATAAATTACATTCGATTCATATCAGAGATTACAATAAACTACATAGCAGCGGAAAAATAATACAAAGCACAATTGAAGGTGATATACGGATACAGAGCTTCCCGGATATCATTCCAGCAGTAAACCAGGATCCTGTGAATATAAATCTGCAAAACCAAAACTACTAGCTGCCCGTGTGGAAATAGGGGCACCCAGAGTTTAGGTTAAAACAATAAACTCCAGGTCAGTCATGTGACTGGTGTGAGAACTAAAACAGTTATTAAAGCTTTATTTTAAAAGAGAGTAATTCAAGGGACCACGCCGTATAACACGGAACGGGTTTCCTCCCAAGAATACCAGTGCATAGAATAAACAGCACAATGCTTTTTCGAAAAATGAAGCTATTACAAGACCCAGGTCCCATCACACAATGCAACGCAAGCCGGAGGATAGGGTTTTCCCTTATAATAGCCAAACATGCTTGGTACGTTTAAAACAAATCATTTGATACTATAATAAGTGTATAGTGTCAAAACAATTTCAATCATAAATATAAATCATAGATGGCATGGGTACCATATATCATGTCGCCATACTAGTTCTACAATTAAAACCGCAATACACGTATTGGAAATTGGATTTCCGTCATGAGTCGAGGCAAGGGGCAAGCTCCTCTCCGCTTCGAGACACTCTAGCAAATGCCTCAGGACTACACACTCTGGGTAACCCTGGGATCCTCCAAGACCGATCCTCTCTTACGTTTGAGGATTAGTCATTCCTGAACACACGTTTCCCGGCCCTATAGGACCTATAATCGAGGCGCCTCGCATCCAAACCACAAAGGTGAAAAGTATATAAATGTCAGGGCTGGTAGGTCACTGACACCACCCATAGCTAGAAAGAAACGTCGTGCACTCCTTGGGTCCTCATCCCGTTTTTGACTCATACCGAGGTGTGAGGCTCGCGAATTCACGTTATACACAAAGCTGCCACGTAGGCCGTGCTTTGATCATCAACCACAAGACTTTGCTTTTCGACAGAAGCCTTGATCATTGCATCTCGGCGTGCCACACAGGCAATTCATGCCATGCGATTGATATCTATCGATATATAACCTCTAAGCTCGTATGTCCCAGAGAAGGGCGTTAAGCAAGAGAATAAATTCTACGCCGCCAAACAGATATATATTTAACAAAAATCAATCAACACGGAATAAAATCCAATGTCAGACACATAATCCATTTACATGTTCGTTCTAGGTCTGAACGAAACCGGAGGCACTTTCCTCGCATATCCATCGATCTCCAAGTACGTCTGGACGACCACCAACTGATTCCCTCATCTTGGGTGTACAGCCCAATCAAGATCATCAGTAATCACCCAAATGATGTGAAGACTTCCGGTCTTCGACCACCGTCTTCATCTTCGACTTATCGTCGAATCGGTTATTCAGAATGGGTACAAACCCGGCCTTTCCGAACAACCCGCGTATATTAAAAACAAATGTAACACAGACACAACATACGCCTCATTCCAATTCATTAGTCATTAACCGTAAATCAGTAAGAGAGCAATTCCCCAAATATTAACCCCGAAGGCCGAAACCAACATCAGATCAATACCCAGGAAGCCATTCTTCTTAACTAACCTACAGTTAGTTTCTAAATTTCATATTCTTAGGGAAAGGTTCCCATTAATTTTATCCAAGATAAATTCTTTAGAATTTATCCTTTAATCTTCCTTTGGATGTCATTTCAAACCAAATTATGGTTTTTCAAACTAGTCGAGATTAGCGAACCACACCGAAGTAATTATTTATTTTATTTCCCAATCCCAACCTATTCATCCCATGAAGCAAAACTGGTAATACTCCATATCTAACGCCACAGTGTTATCGGTAAAATTAATTACCATTTCACGTTCAAATCTAATTAAAGATTTAGCTATCGCTTTGGAGCAAAACTGGCGATACTCCATTCTCGCTCATTTACCAAATTTGATAATTTAAATTATCAATCCACATTTCAATCTAATTATAGATTCATTAAAACTCCTTTTACTAGGTTAAAGAACTAATGTTGTTTAAAACGCAGTTCCCTATAAAGCCAAATCACATTCTATTTATTATCGAGTTAAAGAACAAGTGTTATTTAAAAACACCGTTCACGATAAACCCACAAATCATTTCTATTTAAAATTCATTTCAAATCCAATTTATTTATTTGAAAATAAATGGGTTTTAATTTTAATTCAAAACTAGTTCATTTTGATAAAAATCTATTTTTATCTTTTCAAATATGGAGTTTTTCATCCCAATTTTTCCAAAATCATTTCTTATGATTTTACACAAATTATTACTATTTTTAATAATTTTATCAAGGCCCGTACAATCGATTTCCATCAACGGCCATCGAACTGCACTTACAGCGACCTTTTTCGAATTTGATTTGGACGTATCTCCAAATCCAACCGTTAGATTTTGAATTTCTAATATTCGTTAGAAAGCCCTTTTCGATACGAACCCAACGGTTCCGGTTTTAGGAGAATCCGACGGTCGGATCTCCCGTAATGTCCGTTTGAAATAAATGGTCGAAATTCACGAACTGCCGCGGCGCGTTCTATTCAGGACATTATATTATATATATAATATATATTTCATCGATTTCTATTTAAAACGAATTTTATAAATCGTTTAAATTCATTTCAAAACAATTTCAACTATCATTTCAATTCAAATCAAAATTGAATTCTTCCTTATAAATTCGTTTTAAAATTCGTTTCTATTCAATTCAAATTTCAATTCAATTTGAATTCATTTCAATTCAAATTCGTTTTCTATTCGATTCAATTCAAATTGGTTTTCTATTCGATTCAATTCAAATTCGTTTTCTATTCGATTCAATTCAAATTGGTTATCTGTTCGATTCAATTCAAATTGGTTTTCTATTCGATTCAATTCAAACTCATTTTCTATTCGATTCAATTCAAATTCAAAAACGAATATAATCGATATAAATATCGTTCGCGTCAAAATAGCGCATCTCTAATCAATATGGCTTTATATATTTCAATAATTCTGTTGTTCTATTCAACAGATGAATATTTATTCTTGTCAACATATGACTAATCTCAACGAATGAGTACTGTCCACGTGTGACTATTTTTGTTATTTAATATATTTTATGAAAATTAAGGTATCTATCGTTTGATATTAAATCAGACTCCAACCATAAATTAGTAAGAGAACGATTCCCTAAATATTAATCCCGAAGGCCGAAACCAACATCAGATCCATATCCAGGAGACCACCCATCTTATCTATTTTCCAGTTAGTTTCTAATTTTATATATGATAAAGATGTAAATTTTATTGTTAAAATATTTCGTTCAACACATGACTAATCTCAACGGATGAGTACTGTCAACACATGAACCATTATTTTATAATATTCTTTATTTTCCCGATTGGAATGAGGCCCAATCAATTACCATACAAAGTTAATTATATGGATTCCATACAACACATGTATATAATAGCAACGATAAATAATCAACCATCATCCAAAGTGCACTACACTGTATAAGCATCAAATATAGATATTTAACGCTTATAACAGCCTGTCAATCAATCGATCGACATACAACTAATTATTGGGATTAGTGTATGCCGTGTTTTATCCCAATACCCGTGTGGGGTTTCAAAAAATCAAACACATATTTTATTTGTGCATTTGGGCGATGTGTAAAATTTATCGACCTAATCAATATCAGTCAAATCAGTGTATATAAACAAATCGGCTGATTTGTTTAGAAATATTTATTTATTCACTTTCACGTTAAAAATTTTATTTTTAACGATAAAATATTTTATTTTAACACATGAATTTTTATTCATTTCATTTACAAAATAAAAATGATATTTTTTATTTTTCTAACTTATTTTAGAAAATTTCGGCGGCATAACGGCACGATACTAGAAACGGGACGAGGCCTAGCCTTATCCCCGGTCTAGTGAAGGCCCACGCCATTCACACATCAATCAAATCCATTCCATTTCACCAAACAATTCAATTCAACCCAAATAATCTAACCAACTACACAGCCAAACAAACAAGTCCATGGTCTGTGGACGATTGTGTCGGGTGCTACTAAACACCGTCTGCATCCTAGTATATATATATATAACTAGAAAAGAAATTGAAGAGTGAGAGGTTCTCACCGATAGCTATCCAATACCACGACTCTTCTTAACTAGATATCTTCGTCGTTCTCGTCTCTTATCACTTTCGTCACCCGTAGCCACTACATATGTAAAAATCACATTTTTATATTGTTGCTATGTATATAAAAATCATATTTTTATATTCACTCCATATGGATAAAAATTCTATTTTCACATCGCTATCATATAGATAAAAATTCTATTTTTACTTCGCTATTCAATATATATCAATCGAATTTTTACTTCGCTATCATATAGATAAAAATTCTATTTTTACTTTGCTATTCAATATATAAAAATCGAATTTTTACTTCGCAATCATATAGATAAAAATTCTATTTTTACTTCGCTATTCAATATATAAAAAACCCATTTTTATAATCACGCTATATGGATAAAAATTCTATTTTTACATTGCTACTATATAGATAAAAATTCTATTTTTACATCGCTATACACTACATAAAGATTTCGCCTTTTCATTTTTCATAGCTTTTGTCGAATAAAAATCTTATCTTTTACCTAATAAAAATCTTTTCTTTTGTCGAATAAAAATCATTTCTTTTATCGAATAAAAATCATTTCTTTTGTCAAATAAAAATCATTGTCCTCCACTTACAAAAACTGATTTCACAACAATGTATTTACTTTAAAAAAAACTGAAATTAAATGAATAAAAATAAAGAAGCCTACTTTGGAATCGGACTAGGAGGGGGAGAGGTTCGTTGCAGGGGGAGGGGCGCATCAGGGTGGAGCTGAAGAAGGGGAGGCGGAAGGAGATGGGGGTCGGCGTCAGGAGGGGGCGACTGGCGGTCAACTCGATCGAGGGGGGGTTTGTGGGTTGCGTCGGGTTCGATCAGGAGAGGGGGAAAGGAAGGAGAAGAGGAGGGGAAGGGGAGGCTGTCGCGCCTGCTGTGTGGTGGCGCGCTCATCGGGGCGCGGTGGCGCTCCGCGAGGTAGGAAGGAGGGGGTCTGGGGGTGGTCGGCTCCGCCTGGGGAGGTGGCGCCAGAGGCACGACGCCTCTGGTGGGCGTCGGCGAGTCGACCCCCCCCCTCTCTTTCCTTCTTCTTTTTTTCTCTGAATCGATTTTGAAAATCCAAGGGGGGGCCAGAGGAATTTAAGGGGAGGAGAGGAATATTTTTATTTTTATATTTAATTTAATTCAAAAAGTTGACTTTTACATACGACCTCTAAACGAGGCCCACCGCCTGTCGTCCATAGCTAATTACCCCCATTCCGAACACAATGGGATATGTATCGTAGGATGATTCGACCGTTTCCGTTAAAATCAACATATAACTCTATATATTGAATTTGAATGCGCATTTCAATTTACCGGGGTCACATACTAACTCTAAAAATTCCCGAAAAATATTTTCTAGCTTCTTATTGACGATACGGTCCTAACTAAACTAGTTTCATCGAATTCTGAGACCGTATGAAAAATGGCCAATTTCCAGTCGATTAAAATCAACTGAAACTGGTCAAACGCGTTTTCCATTGCCACGCTCACATATTGATTCGAAAAATTATGAAATTTGAATCCTAACAATTATTTGACACTGCAGATCCAACAAAATTGGTTTCGTCGAATTCCGAGGTCGTTTGCAAAATGTCTATTTTTAAGGGCCTGAATTCCATAGCGACTATTCAGAATTTTCAACTGGGCATATCTTTTGATTCCCGCTATGAAATTTCGATTTTTCGGATTCGTTGGAAAGATATTATCAAATAGATCCTATTATTTTTGGTTTCACTAAAATCCGGATTATTTTGCACCCGGTACATTCAATTGAAGTTTGAAATCGAATTATCGGACTACCGCGCCATTTTCAATTCTATTTATAATTATAATAAAATATTTATATTCTAACGACGACGTATATAATATATACGTTCTATTCTATATTCAAAATAAATTTTTTGTCGATATTATTTAAAATAATCCATTTTAAATAATCAAAATTCGCTAGAATTGCCAAAATAAAAAATTTTAACTGGCCCAGAATTTCCGGGTTATTACAATCTCCCCCACTTAAAACTTTTCGTCCCAAAAAAGGAACGAAGTCAAAAGTGGTTTGATTAACCAGCTCTACATTCGTTCTGGCTTCCATTTTCCAACTTCTCAGTTTCTGAGAATTTTCAAATCTCCAAAAATTTGGCTAACACCCTAAATTTTCAAAAAAATTCGCCATAACCTCCCCTGCACCGGGAGCCACGGGAAAATCCCGAAATTGCCATATAGGCCTTCTGATCTCAAAAAGAAAAAGAAAATCCAAGCGGCTAGCCAATTGGCTTATAAAATCATCATCACCCAAACAAAACAGTAAATTATAGTAAACATATACCTATTTGTCGGGCAAACGAATTTTATTCTCTGCTCTAGCCACCTTGCTATAACCTGCTCAATGTAAATACATGTATATGCAAGCAAATGCGACCAATTTTCAATATAATTCAATATTTGATGCAATTAGGCATAATGGTGCAAAAATTATCAAACAAATAAACAATCAACACAAACATCAATCAATTAGTGAATTAGAGTTTCAAATTCATAATTTTGATATATATACTGAAAATCTTGTTTTTGAGGCCAATTCACAACAAATAAATTTATCTATATAGGTTTTGGTTCTCACACCAGTCTGATGGAAATATATAGATGTCACACCTTCGAAACACGAATATAAATATTGATGATGCCATGGTCATTATCAACATCATCTCCGGGCGACTAGAGTGCGGTTCTATATCTATCCGGTATATTAAAACTTCGAATATACGTTCATGACGCGTATACGCAAAATCTTTATATAGCGGATTGTCCAAATTCAATATAAATAAATATTCAAATACGTGTAAAACGATTTAAATTTTCAAAACAAAATTGTTTTCATCTGAAAAATATACTCTTCACACTCGTTCTAGGATACTACTGATCCTATCTCTAACGAGTCATTCTAATTCGATATTACTAATCCAATATCTGATGAATTCTTTCGTATGGTTCTAATGTGTCTTGTTCTCGAGCTCTGTAAACCAAAGCTCTGATACCAAATGTAACGGCCTGGAATTTCGCTCGATCCGAATCAGTCGTTAAACCGATCTAGACCGTTCGAAACCCCTGATCGTTTTGAGAACAGGACAAATCAGAACGCAGACGGAAGAACATTTCATTGCTATTACAACAATTCCATCAGATACAAGAATATACAGAGTATAATGAATAAATTACATTCGATTCATATCAGAGATTACAATAAACTACATAGCAGCGGAAAAATAATACAAAGCGCAACTGAAGGTGATATACGGATACAGAGCTTCCCGGATATCATTCCAGCTGTAAACCAGGATCCTGTGAATATAAATCTGCAAAACCAAAACTACTAGCTGCCCGTGTGGAAATAGGGACACCCAGAGTTTAGGTTAAAACAATAAACTCCAGGTCAGTCATGTGACTGGTGTGAGAACTAAAACAGTTATTAAAACTTTATTTTAATAGAGAGTAATTCAAGGGACCACGCCGTATAACACGGAACGGGTTTCCTCCCGAGAATACCAGTGCATTGAATAAACAGCGCAATGCTTTTTCGAAAAATGAAGCTATTATAAGACCCAGGTCCCATCACACAATGCAACACAAGCCGGAGGATAGGGTTTTCCCTTATAATAGCCAAACATTCTTGGTACGTTTAAAACAAATCATTTGATACTATAATAAGTGTATAGTGTCAAAACAATTTCAATCATAAATATAAATTATAGATGGCATGGGTACCATATATCATGTTGCCATACTAGTTCTACAATTAAAACTGCAATACACGTATTGGAAATTGGATTTCCGTCATGAGTCGAGGCAAGGGGCAAGCTCCTCTCCGCTTCGAGACACTCTAGCAAATGCCTCAGGACTACACACTCTGGGTAACCCTAGGATCCTCCAAGACCGGTCCTCTCTTACGTTTGAGGATTAGTTATTCCTGAACACACGTTTCCCGGCCCTATAGGACCTATAATCGAGGCGCCTCGCATCCAAACCACAAAGGTGAAAAGTATATAAATGTCAGGGCTGGTAGGTCACTGACACCACCCATAGCTAGAAAGAAACGTCGTGCACTCCTTGGGTCCTCATCCCGTTTTTGACTCATACCGAGGTTTGAGGCTCGCGAATTTACGTTATACACAAAGCTGCCACGTAGGCCGTGCTTTGATCATCAACCACAAGACTTTGCTTTTCAACAGAAGCCTTGATCATTGCATCTCAGCGTGCCACACAGGCAATTCATGCCATGCGATTGATATCTATCGATATATAACCTCTAAGCTCGTATGTCTCAGAGAAGGGCGTTAAGCAAGAGAATAAATTCTCCACCGCCAAACAGATATATATTTAACAGAAATCAATCAACATGGAATAAAATCCAATGTCAGACACACAATCCATTTACAAGTTCGTTCTGGGTCTGAATGAAACCGGAGGCACTTTCCTCGCATATCCATCGATCTCCAAGTACGTCTGGATGACCACCAACTGATTCCCTCATCTTGGGTGTATAGCCCAGTCAAGATCATCAGTAATCACCCAAACGATGTGAAGACTTCCGGTCTTCGACCACCGTCTTCATCTTCGACTTATCGTCGAATCGGTTATTCAGAATGGTATAAACCTGGCCTTTCCGAACAACCCGCATATATTAAAAACAAATGTAACAAAGACATAACATACGCCTCATTCTAATTCATTAGTCACTAACCGTAAATCAGTAAGAGAGCAATTCCCCAAATATTAACCCCGAAGGCCGAAACCAACATCAGATCAATACCCAGGAAGCCATTCTTCTTAACTAACCTACAGCTAGTTTCTAAATTTCATATTCTTAGGGAAAGGTTCCCATTAATTTTATCCAAGATAAATTCTTTAAAATTTATCCTTTAATCTTCCTTTGGATGTCATTTCAAACCAAATTATGGTTTTTCAAACTAGTCGAGATTAGCGAACCACACCGAAGTAATTATTTATTTTATTTCCCAATCCCAACCTATTCATCCCATGAAGCAAAACTGGTAATACTCCATATCTATCGCCACGGTGTTATCGGTAAAATTAATTACCATTTCACGTTCAAATCTAATTAAAGATTTAGCTATCGCTTTGGAGCAAAACTGGTGATACTCCATTCTCGCTCATTTACCCAATTTGATAATTTAAATTATCAATCCACATTTCAATCTAATTACAAATTCATTAAAACTCCTTTTACTGGGTTAAAGAACTAATGTTGTTTAAAACGCAGTTCCCGATAAACCCAAATCACATTCTATTTATTATCGGGTTAAAGAACAAGTGTTATTTAAAAACACCGTTCACGATAAACCCACAAATCATTTCTATTTAAAATTCATTTCAAATCCAATTTATTTATTTGAAAATGAATGGGTTTTAATTTTAATTCAAAACTAGTTCATTTTGATAAAAATCTATTTTTATCTTTTCAAATATGGAGTTTTTCATCCTAATTTTTCCCAAATCATTTCTTATGATTTTACACAAATTATTGCTATTTTTAATAATTTTATCAAGGCCCGTACAGTCGATTTCCATCAACGGCCATCGAACTACTCTTACAGCGACCTTTTTCAAATTTGATTTGGACGTATCACCAAATCCAACCATTAGATTTTGAATTTCTAATATTCGTTATAAAGCCACTTTCGATACGAACCCAACGGTTCCGGTTTTAGGAGAATCCGACGGTCGGATCTCCCGTAATGTCCGTTTGAAATAAATGGCCGAAATTCACGAACTACCGCGGGTTCGATCAGGAGAGGGGGGATTTTGTGGGTTGCGTCGGGTTTGATCAAGAGAGGGGGAAAGGAAGGAGAAGAGGAGGGGAAGGGGAGGCTGCCGCGCCTGCTGCGCGGTGGCGCGCTCGTCGTGGCGCGGTGGCGCTCCGCGAGGTAGGAAGGAGGGGGTCTGGGGGTGGTCGGCTCCGCCTGGGGAGGTGGCGCCAGAGGCGCGACGCCTCTGGTGGGCGGCGGCGAGTCCCCCCCTGCACTCTTTCCTTTTTTTTCTCTGAATCGATTTTGAAAATCAAAGGGGGGGGGCAGAGGAATTTAAGGGGAGGTGAGGAATATTTTTATATTTAATTTAATTCAAAAAGTTGACTTTTACATACGACCTCTAAACGAGGCCCACCGCCTGCCGTCCATAGCTAATTACCCCCATTCCGAACACAATGGGATATGTATCGTAGGCTAATTCGATCGTTTCGATCAGTTTCCATTAAAATCAACATATAACTCTATATATTGAATTTGAACGCGCATTTCAATTTACCGGGGTCACATACTAACTCTAAAAATTCCCAAAAAATATTTTTTAGCTTCTTATTGACGATACGGTCCTAACTAAACTACTTTCGTCGAATTCTGAGACCGTATGAAAAATGGCCAATTTCCAGTCGATTAAAATCAACTGAAACTGGTCAAACGCGTTTTCCTTTGCCACGCTCACATATTGATTCGAAAAATTATGAAATTTGAAACCTAACAATAATTTGACACTGCGGATCCAACAAAAGTGGTTTCGTCGAATTCCGAGGTCGTTTGCAAAATGTCTATTTTTAAGGGCCTGAATTCCATAGCGACTATTCAGAATTTTCAACTGGGCATATCTTTTGATTCCCGCTATGAAATTTCGAATTTTCGGATTCGTTGGAAAGATATTATCAAATAGATCCTATTATTTTTGGTTTCACTAAAATCCGGATTATTTTGCACCCAGTACATTCAATTGAAGTTTGAAATCGAATTATCGAACTACCGCGCCATTTTCAATTCTATTTATAATTATAATAAAATATTTATATTCTAACGATGACGTATATAATATATACGTTCTATTCTATATTCAAAATAAATTTTTTGTCGATATTATTTAAAATAATCCATTTTAAATAATCAAAATTCGCTAAAATTGCCAAAATAAAATTTTTTAACTGTCCTAGAATTTCCGGGTTATTACATTAAATCAATCCCCAAAATTTTCTTTTGATCTTATTAACTACAAATTCATTGCCCACTAAATTCACAATTTATAGTCATGAATTTTATTTTTGGAAATCATGAATTACATTGCCTACATTATACTTATATCTTTATATTTACATATATTGCTAATCATTAATATGGTCATTAATGTATTAATTTCTGACTAAACTATCTCGGGAAAATTAGTTTACAACCAAATCTTGTATATAGAAATATATAGAATTTGCCAACTTTTCAAATATAAAACTTAGGGACTGACGCTAAGATATCTAGATTAGGTTGTGAAATCTTACTTAACTCTAGAACCTGATTTTAACTTACTTGATTGGTTATCCCTATTTACATCAGAATTATTTCTTTCCATACGGTGAAATTTTAGTAGTCACATAAATTATATTCTTTTAAATATTTTTATTTTCTAATTATTTTTAAATTTGCAAACTTTGGAAATAGGTGTCTAATGTATTATTAAACCAAAGGCATTAATATTTTCATGAACGCTTTAATGCTTACAGTATTAAACATCAATACATGCTTTGTTTTAGTAAAACACCCTTTATTGATAGTTTATTTCAAAATTCTACTTCATTTATATGTATGTGTATATATCCCATTATGGCAACAATTTATCAAGGTTTTCTGAATTCCAAAAATTCGCATTCAATGCCTTTTTAAATGATGAAGCAATAAAAGTTTGAATTTCCATTTTAAAATATAATCCTTTTATTTTTTACAAAACAATATCTAATAAATGTCATTTTTTAGATTTGTAATGTTTTGAAAACATTAACTAAATGTCTCAAAATAAGAGCGAAATGGATTTCCTTTTCAACTCTTATATTTATTGATATGCTGAATATCTGTAATTAACACTTTACAGAAATGGTAAACGTTTTAAGGTCTTGCATGAAAACAAAAGCTAATTCTATTTAAAAACAAAATCTTAATTGAATGTCAAAATTCAATTAGGCGACAAATTAAGTTTTCTAAAAATGTCTAACTGACATTCGTTGTCATATTTTCAAAACACTTTTGAAATATTACTTAATAAAGCTGAATGACCTCTTTATTTCTAGTAAAATGTTCCAAATGAATATCTCAATTTTAACGTTTTACAAATATATAATACATGCCCATAATTTCTTAATTTAAGAGTAAAATATCATTCCTTATTCCAACACTCATCTTTTATTCATATACTGAACGTCAGGTTTTAATGACTTTCAAAATGACAATTGTTTTCAAAGAAATGTTAAATGAGACCTAAATCTATTAGCATAGAATTAATTATTCTATTCATATCTATATATTCAGTTTATTCTTTTAGTTTAAAATATATTTTGAAACATTAGTCTGCATTCATTTTAGCATTAAACTTAAAACTCTCAATTTTATAAATATATATATACATGTGTGTATGTGTGTGTGAGTCTAGAAAGTCCTTAATGAACATAACTAGTCATTACTCTCTTGTTTACATAGTGAGGAGACTTTCAAAATTTTATTTAATGGTCATAAATAAATTCCAAATTAATAAATAAGTTCCTTGGAGTAGTCTTCTATCCTTTATACTACTCCTAGCACTCTTACCTTTTCAAATGCTTCATATGTTACGAGGATTTTATTATTTCATTCCTACCCAATTTTAGTAAATAAATTTACTATCTATTCTCTTTTAATTGAGTATGTCAATGACGTTTATTTTACCAAGCTTATATGTCTTGTCTTCTTTCTCTTTTTGATAATTTATCTTTTTACAAGGAGGTACTACTTGTGGATGCTGGATATGTTGGGCGGTTCCGGGCAGACTTCTACCACAAGTCGGACTTAACCTTGTGTCTTAGTACCATTACATGTACATTTATGCACTCGACCCCTCATATTAGATTAACCACTTGTGGACGCTGGATTTTCCGGGCGGTTCCGGGCTGACTTCTACCACAAGTGTAATCTAACCTCGTGTCTAAGTGCGATTACAGTTTCTAATTCTTGTAAATCTAGGCATGTTCATTATTAACCAATTTTCATGTTTATCCAAGATTATGTCCGAAATCCCAGTTTGATTCACAATACAAGTTATGCCCCAAATTAAAGTTTTAGATCAAGGTACAAATTATGCCCAAATCCCAATCAAGTTTTAATATAAGTTATGCCCCAAATTTACATTCCCCACCGTTCCCAATTTCGTGCGCTCACATATTTCAGCGATAGGCATAGGCTCGAAGGTAGCCTGGCTATAAATATAAAAAGAGAAAGAGGGAGAGAAGAAAACAAGAATAGGAATAATAATAAGATAGGCATGTGATGACAGAAGTAAACATACTAACAAGATAGGCATATGGTGACATGATTAGGCATACTAACATAATGAGCATAATAAAGATAGGCATGCAAGAACTAAACAGAGGATCAGATGTACAAGTAATGGTAGATCTATTTAGTTAAGATTCAGGTTACTAACAGGCACAGGTTTAGATCCAGCTTACAAACATGTCAAGATTACTACTAATTGTTTATATCTAAAAATAACATGAACTCACTGTGACTGGAACTAAAGTACAGAGAATCGACTGTTGATGTTGTAGTAGATATTCTTGAATACATATAACTCGTTGTTGCAGAAGAATAGGCTATTTTAATCTGAGTTGGGACAGCACCTCGTTGTCTCCATTGTTTTTGGTGAATAAAAAATGAGAATGATGTCCTATTTATAGCCTAAGGTCAATGAATCTTGCTTAGAAATTGTAACGAACCAGAAAATTCGATGCTCGAAATTTCGACACAAATATATCCCGTGTCCAAACTCGAGTACCACAAATCCAGAATGTTAAAGAAAGAAGTTAGAGGGTGAGATAAGAAAGAAAGAAATATTAGAATAGAAGAAAAAGAAAAAGAACAAATAACCACAATACACAGAGTCTCACATCGAAGCGGAATAAAATATAATACAGAAATAAATCTTTATTGAAAAACTTAAAAAAAAACACTTACAATTTATCAGAGTACAATGGACATTCGATTTATCTGGACAGTTATAACAGTCTAACCTCATTTACAACACACAGCGAATACTATATATATCATACGTCTGGACTCCTTCATCTTGTCTTCTGAAGTCCATATCATCTTATCCTGAACCTGTAAACTCGATCTGACCCGAGCATTACAAATGCCACAGGCCAGTCCGGTGAACCAGCGTGAGAAAAACCCTACTAAATTATTGGTATCAACCAACTTGATTTAAAAGTTAAAAATCATTTCAAAACAAAAGGATAATCGTAAGACCAATCCACACATAAACACGAACAGTTTTTACCTTACGATAACCTAAACCATTTTTGAAATCATAATCTTTTCTGATATTATAATAGTGTCTAAATACAAATAAATATCAATCTAGCAGAATGCTTGCATCTCACACTCTACATACATAGTATACAATCAAAACCACAGGAGTTTATTGGAGATTGGATTTCCAACTATGACATGGTATGGAACCACCTGCCGATAGTGCATCTCTGGAGGGGAATGCACTGGGTTCAACAAGAATGTCTTGCAACCCGGCCCACACATGACCGACCACTCATTTCCCTTGAGTGTATTGAATATATTGTCACCTTACGGTTGCTAGCAACATAACCATACCCGGGAGATACAGAAGCGAAAAGAAAAACAAAATCCGATATTCTTTAGATGGTGACAATATACCCTAATGGGGACGACCCACATAGGCATGCTGCCTGCCCCATTTTTGTCCTTTCGCGATTGTGAGGCTTGAGGTTTAAATTTTACCTTTTAAAGAAAACTCCACCATTCACTTTGAATGATACATCGTCAGATCCATCGGAAATCACTAATTGATTTCCCTAAAAATACTCAGATTGTTAGGCTAAAGAAGTTTCCCTTCTTTGCCACCAACTTCGTACGTTTGAAGAAATCAACATACGTAATCCCTCTGAAAATACTGTTATACATTCGTCCATACAAGTTGTCCTGGGACTGGACAAACCAAAGGCACCCTCCTACCACATCCTAGGAATCACCCTATGGTTTAGTAGCGAGTAGTCCTTGCAACCCGTCGATTCCAATCACGATCGGATCATCATTAGAATTTCTCTGGGCGCGACTCCAGAGAATCCGATAGGTAGTCCTTTCGCTTTTGAAGATCCACGGTCTTCATTGCTCCATCTTCAATCCATATTTTTTATGTTTCATGTTAGATGGTTCGGAATGGTTTTCGAATAAATTCGATCCCGGTCTTTTCGTACCAACAGGCGTATAGGCCAGATTTGATAGTCGGTTATTTAACTATCAAATAAAACAACCATTCATCCATAAAAGAAAATTGAATTCACTGTTTTAATATTCTCCATCACTTTATCCTCTTTTTGATTAACCACTCGTTAATTCAAAACTACTCCATTTTTCCAATAATTGAAATACTTATTTCTCTCCTTATATTTATATATGTAAGAATATTTAAAAGCCCCTTTTATTTTAAAATCCTTTTTAGAACGTTTTTCTCATATCGATCATTAGTCTCTAACTGTAATCTAGGAAGAGAATAATTCCCTAAGTATCAAACCCGAAGGTCGAAACCAACATCAGATCAACACTCAGAAAACCATTTGACTCATCAATTTCTAGTCAGTTCCTAATTTCGCTTGACTTCGTTTCTTAATTTTTAAATGAAAATTTCCAAGATTAATTACCATTTTTATATGATATGTTTATCTCAAATTTATAACCATTCAAATATTTAACTTAAAATAATATTTACAAAACATAAATACGACCTTTATACAATATTCCTTTACGGATTTGATTTGCAAAACATTTGCTAAATATTTATTTCAAAACTGAAACAGGATTTTTCTTATAATGATATATGTTCATTATCCGATTCCATTTCATTTTAATCTTCATAAACCAAGTTCTATATCAAGTCTTTATTCCATAAATAATTTTTATAAACATTTATATATGTTTAAACTTAATTCTATTCTATTTATAACTTCCATTCTAAAATATCCGTATATACCTATCATTTATAAATCCTAATAATATTTACTATTTATAAACCATATGTAAAATCCTTTAATATAATCTATATTATATTATTCAAATTAATCCTACCTAAATTCAATTAGAATTTAATATTTCAAAAATCCTTTATAATTTTTAATTTTTCACAACACATACTTTATTCTCTTTATTCACCTTTATCGTGAATAATAATTTCAATACAAATGCTTTATAACGACCCGAACTTCCCCGGTAAGGAAAGCACGGATTGCTTTTAGGACAAGACCAATCAGAACACAAACAGAAGAACATTTCATTGTTTATTACAACAATTCCATCAGAATACAAGAATATACAGAGTATGAATAAATATTGCACATTGATAAACATCAGAGATTTCAATTACATTGCAGCGGAAAAACAATACAAAACACAACTGAAAGTAATACACGGATACAGAGCTTTCCAAGCATCGTTCCAGTTGTAAATCAGGATCCTGTGAATATAAATCTGCCAAACCAAAACTACTAGCTGCCCGTGTGGAAAATAGGGGCACCCAGAGTTTAGGTTAAAACAATAAACTCCAGGTCAGTAATGTGACTGGTGTGAGAACTAAAACAGTTATTTAAAACTTTACGTTAAAGGAGAGTAATTCAAGGGACCACGCCGTATAACACGGAATGGGTTTCCTCCCAAGAACACTAGTGCATATAACAAAACAGCGCAATGCTTTTTGGAAAAATGAAGCTATTATAAGACCCAGGTCCCATCACACAATGCAATGCAAGCCGGAGGATAGGGTTTTCCCTTATAATATCCAAACATGCTTGGTACGTTTAAAACAAATCATTTGATACTATTATAAGTGTATAGTGTCAAAACAATTTCAATCATAAATATCAATCATAGACGGCATGGGTACCATATATCACGTCGCCATACTAGGCTCTACAAATAAAACTGAAATATCTCATATTGGAAATTGGATTTCCGTCATGAGTCGAGGAAAGGGGCAAGCTCCTCTCCGTTCGAGACACTCTAGCAAAAGTCTCAGGACCACACACAGCGTTCCTGGATCTTCAAGGTCGGTCCTCTCTTACTTTTGAGGATTAGTTATTCCTGAACACACGTTTCCCGGTCCTAACAGACCTATATCCGAGGCGCCTCGCATCCAACAACCACACAGGTAAAAAGTGTATAAATGTCAAGGCTGGTTGGTCACTGACATCACCCATAGCTAGAAAGAAACGTTGTGCTCTCCCTGCGGTCACTATCCCGTTTTTGACTCATACCGAGGTGTGAGGCTCGCGAATTAACGCCATACACAAAGCTATGTCACATAGGCTGTGCTTTGATCATCAACCGCAATACTTTGCTTTTCAATAGAAGCCTTGATCATTTGCCACTTAGGCATGCCACACAGGCAATTCACTCCATGCGACTGATGTCCATCGATATACAACCTCTGAGCTCGTATGTCTCAGAGAAGGGCGTTAAGCAAGAGAATAAATTCTCTGCCGCCAAACAGATGTATATTTAATAGAGATCAATCAACACAGAATAAAATCCAATGTCAGACACACAGTCCATTTACAAGTTCGTTCTGGGTCTGAATGAAACCGGAGGAACCTTATTCCTCACATATCCATCAATCTCCAAGTACGTCTGGACGATCACCAACTGATTCCCTCCTCTTGGGTGTACAGCCCAATCAAGATCATCAATGATCATCCAAACGATGTGAAGACCTCCGGTCTTCAACCACTGTCTTTATCTTCGACTTATCGTCGGGTCGCTTATTCAGAATGGGTATAAACCCGGCCTTTCTGAATAACCCGCGTATATAATAAACAAGCGTTACACAAACACAACATACGCTTCATTCCAATTCAGAATATTCTTTTATTCCAAAATTCACATTCTTAGGGAAAGGTTCCCATTAATTTTATCAAAGATAAATTCTTCTAAATTTATTCTTTAATCTTCCTTTGGATATCATTTTAAAACATGTTAAGGTTTTCCAAACTAGTCGGAATTAGCGAACCACACCGAAGTAATGATTTAATTTATTTCCCAATCCCAACCTATTCATCCCATGGAGAAAAACTGGTAATACTCTATATCTAACACCACGGTGTTATCGGTAAATATTAATTACCATTTCACGTTCAAATCTAATTAAAGATTTAACTATCGCTTGGGGCAAAACTGGAGATACTCCATTCTCGATCACTTTAATCTAATTAAAGATTCACTAAAACTCCACTTAGTTTTAATCTTCCCAAAAATCAATATCCTGTCTTTAACTGGGTTAAAGAACCAATGTCATCTAAAACACGGTTCACGATAAACCCAAAATCACTTTCCATTGTTAATATGGTTAAAGAACAGGTGTTATTCAAAACACCGCTCACGATAAACCCAAAAACCAATTTAAATTCAATTCCAATTAAATACTAATTAACTGGACAATTTCACTAAATCTTAATTAAAAGATTTATTCTTTTTTAAACTGGGTTCAAGAACAGTGTTATTTAGGACACCATTCACGATGAACCCAAAATCCCATTTGATATTAAATACAAGGCTCTGAATAGAAAATATATCGGCTTATATTCAATATCAAATTCTGAAACCAACTAATATCGTATTGGAAATAACGATATAAATATATCTTTTAAATTTCCACCACCATATCTGTATAATCACGAGATCCAACATCGAAATATTCCGAAGATAATTTCGATTCAAATCCATTCCAATTCGTATATTGGAAATTCTGATTATTTTTAAAACCACTTCAAATCCAATTTTATTTATTTAAAAATAATTGGATTTTAATTCTAGTTCATAACTAGTTCATTTCGATAAAAATATATTTTTATCCTTTCAAATGTGGAATTTTTCATCCCAGTTCTTTCCAACTCCTATATTATGATTTTACACAAATTATTAATATTTTTAATAATCTTATCAAGGCCCGTACAGTCGATTTTTAATAACGGCCACCGAACTGCACTTACAACGACCTTTTCCAAATTTGATTTAGACATAATTCCAAATCCAACCGTTAGATTTCAAAATTCTAACATTCATTGAAAGCTCTTTTCGATACGAACCCAACGGTTCCGGTTTTAGGAGAATCCGACGGTCGGATCTCCCGCAACGTCCATTCGAAGTCAATGGTCGAAATTCGCGAACTGCCGCGGCGCAGCGCGTTCTATTCAGGCCATTTAATATATATAATATATACATTTCGCCATTTTCAATTCCTTTTATAATTAAAATTAAATAATTATATTCTAACGTCGATTCAAATAAATATATACGTTCTAATTCTATTCAAAACAAATTTCTCGTCGTCATTATTTAAAATAATTCATTTTAAATATTCAAAATTCATTAAAATCGCCAAAATAAAATTTTTAAATTGGCTCAGATTTTCCGGGTTGTTACAATCTCCCCCACTTAAAGCTTTTCGTCCCCGAAAAGGAACAAAGCTGAAAGTTGTTTTACTAATTAACTCAACTTCCATTATTTTCATTATGGCTTAAGTTCTTCAACTTTTTAGTTTCTAAGAACTTTTCAAATTTTTAAAAAATTGGCTAATACCCTAAATTGTCGAAAAAAAATTCCATAACCTCCCCTGCACCGGGAGCTTCGGGATATTTCAAATAGCCTCCCATGGCCCTCATCAATCCAAAAGAAAAAGAAAAAGCCAAGCGGCTAGCCAAATGGCTCATAAAATCATCCAAACCAAATAAATTTGTAAACATGTACCTATTTGTCGGGCAAACAATTTTATTCTTCTGCTCTAGCCTCCTTGCTATGACCTGTTCAATGGATACACATGTATATGCATGCAATTGTAATCATTTTTCAATACAATTCAATATTCGGTTTAATTTGGCATAATGGTTAGAAATTTCAAACCAATAATCAAATAACACAACCAGCAATCAATTAGTTGGTTAATTTTTGAATCATATAACTTTGATATAACTATAGAAAATCATGTTTTTGATGCCAAATCACAACAATAAACCTATCTAGTTTTGGTTCTCACACCAGTCAATTGGAATCATATAGATACCCCACTTTCGATACTCGAAAATAAATACTGGTAATGCTGCAGCATTATCAGAATCATCCCCGGGCAACTAGAGTGTTATTCTATATCTATCCAGTATATTAAAACTTTGAATATACGTTCATGACGCGTATATGTAAAATCTTTATATACTCGATTGTCCAAATTCAATACAAATAAAATATTCAAATACGTATACTTGAATTTAATTTTCAAAACAAAATTCGTTTTCGTTTTTATTTTAAAAATAACACTCTTTCGACTTGCTCTAGGATACTACTGATCCCATCTCTAACGAGCCATTCTTATTGGATATTACTAATCCAATATCTGATGAATTCTTTCGTATGGTTCTAATGTGCCTTGTTCTCGAGCTCTGTAAACCAAAGCTCCGATACCACTTTATAACGACCCGAACTTACCCGGTAAGGAAAGCACAGATTGTTTTGAGGACAAGACCAATCAGAACACAAACAGAAGAACATTTCATTGTTTATTACAACAATTCCATCAGAATAAAACAATATACAGAGTATGAATAAATATTACACATTGATAAACATCAGAGATTTCAATTACATTGCAGCAAAAAAACAATACAAAACACAACTGAAAGTAATACACGGATACAGAGCTTTCCGAGCATCGTTCCAGTTGTAAATCAGGATCCTGTGAATATAAATCTGCAAAACCAAAACTACTAGCTGCCCGTGTGGAAAATAGGGGCACCCAGAGTTTAGGTTAAAACAATAAACTCCAGGTTAGTCATGTGACTGGTGTGAAAACTAAAACAGTTATTTAAAACTTTACTTTAAAGGAGAGTAATTCAAGGGACCACGCCGTATAACACGGAACGGGTTTCCTCCTAAAAACACTAGTGCATATAACAAAACAGCGCAATGCTTTTTGGAAAAATGAAGCTATTATAAGACCCAGGTCCCATCACACAATGCAACGCAAGCCGGACGATAGGGTTTTCCCTTATAAAAGCCAAACATGCTTGGTACATTTAAAACAAATCATTTGATACTATTATAAGTGTATAGTGTCAAAACAATTTCAATCATAAATATCAATCATAGACGGCATGGGTACCATATATCATGTCGCCATACTAGGCTCTACAAATAAAACTGAAATATCTTGTATTGGAAATTGGATTTCTGTCATAAGTCAAGGCAAGGGGCAAGCTCCTCTCCGTTCGAGACACTCTAGTAAATGTCTCAGGACCACACACAGCGATCCTGGATCTTCAGGGCTGGTCCTCTCTTATTTTGAGGATTAGTTATTCCTGAACACATGTTTCCCGGTCCTAACAGACCTACATCTGAGGCTCCTCGCATCCAACAACCACACAGGTAAAAAGTATATAAATGTCAGGGCTGGTCCCATAGCTAGAAAGAAACGTCGTGCTCTCCCTGCAGTCACTATCCTATTTTTGACTCATACCGAGGTGTGAGGCTCGCGAATTAACGCCATACACAAAGCTATGCCACATAGGTTGTGCTTTGATCATCAACCACAAGACTTTGCTTTTCAACAGAAGCCTTGATCATTTGCCACTTAGGCATGCCACACAGGCAATTCACTCCATGCGACTGATGTCCATCGATATACAACCTCTGAGCTCGTACGTCTCAGAGAAGGGCGTTAAGCAAGAGAATAAATTCTCCGCCGTCAAACAGAAGTATATTTAATAGAGATCAATCAACACAGAATAAAATCCAATGTCAGACACACAGTCCATTTACAAGTTCATTCTGGGTCTAAACGAAACCGGAGGAACATTATTCCTCGCATATCCATCGATCTCCAAGTACGTCTGGACGATCACCAACTGATTCCCTCCTCTTAGGTGTACCGCCCAATCAAAATCATCAATGATCATCCAAACGACGCGAAGACCTCCGGTCTTCAACCACCGTCTTCATCTTCGACTTATCGTCGGATCGGGTATTCAGAATGGGTATAAACCCGGCCTTTCCGAATAACCCGCGTATATAATAAACAAGTGTTACACAAACACAACATACGCCTCATTCCAATTTAGAATATTCTTTTATTCCAAACTTCACATTCTTGGGGAAAGGTTCCCATTAATTTTATCAAAGATAAGTTCTTCTAGGTTTATTCTTTAATCTTCCTTTAGATATCATTTTAAACCATGTTAAAGTTTTCCAAACTAGTCGGGATTAGCGAACCACACCGAAGTAATGATTTATTTTATTTCCCAATCCCAACCTATTCATCCCATGGAGCAAAACTGGTAATACTCCATATCTAACACCACGGTGTTATCGGTAAATATTAGTTACCATTTCACGTTCAAATCTAATTAAAGATTTAACTATCGCTTGGAGAAAAACTGGTGATACTCCATTCTCGATCACTTTAATCTAATTAAAGATTCATTAAACCTCCACATAGTTTTAATCTTCCCAAAAATCAATATCCTGTCTTTTACTGGGTTAAAGAACCAATGTCATCTAAAACACGGTTCACGATAAACCCAAAATCACGTTCCATTGTTAATCGGGTTAAAGAACAGGTGTTATTCAAAACACCGCTCACGATAAACCCAAAAACCAATTTAAATTCAATTCCAATTAAATACTAATTAACTGGAAAATTTCACTAAATCTTAATTAAAAGATTTATTCTTTTCTAAACTGGGTTCAAGAACATTGTTATTTAAGACACCACTCACGACGAACCCAAAATCTCATTTGATATTAAATACAAGGCTCTGAGCAGAAAATATATCGGCTTATATTCAATATCAAATTCTGAAACCAACAAATATCGTATTGGAAATAACGATATAAATATATCTTTCAAATTTCCACCACCATATCTGTATAATCATGAGATACAACATCGAAATATTCCGAAGATAATTTCGATTCAAATCCATTCCAATTCGTATATTGGAAATTCTGATTATTTTTAAAACCACTTCAAATCCAATTTTATTTATTTAAAAATAATTGGATTTTAATTCTAGTTCATAACTTGTTCATTTCGATAAAAATATATTTTTATCCTTTCGAATGTGGAATTTTTCATCCCAGTTCTTTCCAATTCCTATATTATGATTTTTCACAAAATATTAATATTTTTAATAATTTTATCAAGGCCCGTACAGTTGGTTTTCAATAACGGCCACCGAACTGCACTTACAGCGACCTTTTCCAAATTTGATTTGGACATAATTCCAAATCCAACCGTTAGATTTCAAATTTCTAATATTCACTAGAAAGCTCTTTTCGATACGAACCCAACGGTTCTGGTTTTAGGAGAATCCGACGGTCGGATCTCCCGCAACGTCCATTCGAAGTCAATGGTCAAAATTCGCGAACTGTCGCGGCGCGACGCGTTCTATTCAAGCCATTTAATATATACAATATATATATTATATATATTTCATCGATTTCAATTCAAAATGTATTTTATAAATCGTTTTAAATTCGTTTTCAAAACAATTTCAACTTCATATTCAATTTTAAATCAAATTGAATATTCCATATCATTAATATATAAATGATAATATTTTCAAAACGTTATATTTTGAAATCATTTCCTTTTTTATATTCATTATAAAAATAAATAGAATCGATATAAATATCGTTCGCGTCAAAAAGGCGCAAATCTAATCAACACGGCTTTATATTTTTCAGTAACTTCGTTATTCTATTCAACAAATGAATATTTTCTTCAACACATGAATATATATTTCTTTCAACACATGAATATTCTCAACACATGACTATTTTTGTTATTTAATATATTTTATAAAATTATGATTTCTATCGTTTAATTCTTAATCAAACTCCAACCGTAAATTAGTAAGAGAACGATTCCCTAAGTATTAACCCCGAAGGCCGAAACCAACATCAGATCAATACCCAGGAAACTACTCATCTTATCTAGTTTCCAGTTAGTTTCTAATTTTATATATGATAAAGATGTAAATTTTATTGTTAAAATATTTCGTTCAACACATGATAAGTTTCAACACATGAATATTCTCAACACATGAGTATCGTCAACACATGACTATTTATTCTATTCAACACATGAATCTTTATTTTATAATATTCTTTATTTTCCAAATTGGAATGAGGCCCAATCAATTACCATATAATGTTAATTATATGGATTCCATACAACAGATGTATATAATAGCAACGATAAATAATCAACCATCATCCAAAGTGCACCACACAACTGCATAAGCATTAAACATAAATAATTAACGCTTATACAGTCTGTCAACCTATCGATTGACATACAACTAAACAATTGGGATTAGTGTATGCCAAATATCATCCCAACACCCATGTGGGGTTTCAAATCAACAAACACTGAATATTATTTGTGCAGTTGGGCGACGTGTAAAATTTATCATCCCAATCAATATCCTTTAAATGGGTGTACATAAACAAATCGTTCGATTTGTAAATGAATATTCATTTATTCACCTTCACGTTAAATTTATATTTTTAACGATAAACAATTTATTTCAGCACATGAATATATTTTCATTCATTCCACATCACAATCAATTTTCACCACACAACAAAATCAAACAAGTCGTCCATGGTCTGTGGACAACGGGTGTCGGGTGCTGCTAAGCACCGTCTGCATCCTAGTATATATTTTAACTATAGAACAAGAATTAAAGTGAGAAGTTCTCGCCCATAAGCTAAACCAAACGTCGCGAGTCTTCATATGTAGAAAATCTTCGTCGTGCTCGCCTTTTGTCAATTTCATTGTCCGTAGCCGCTACATATATAAAAATCGCATCTTTATATTGTTGCTGTGTATATAAAAAATCACATTTTTATAACTACGCTATATGGATAAAAATCACATTTTTATACTGTTACTATATAGATAAAAATTCTATTTTTACACCGCTGCTATATAGATAAAAATTCTATTTTTACACCGCTATTATACAGATAAAAATTCTATTTTTACACTGCTACTATATAGATGAAATTCTATTTTTACACCGCTACTATATAGATAAAAATTCTATTTTTATAACGGTGTTCATATAATAGAGATCATATTTTTACCATGCTAACTTCATAATAAAAATTATATTTTTATATCGCTCTTCTTCTAATAAAGATTATATTTTTATATCGCCACTCATATAAAAATCACATTTTTATATTCTCTAGTATATAAAAATCATATTTTTATACCTTCTACATGATAAAGATCGAATTTTTATTTAGCTTCATATATAATAATCATAACTTTAATCAAATAAAAATCAAATTTTTTTGTTATTAAAAATATAAACTTCCCTTCTAAAAATATAATCCTTCTAAATATAAAAATCTAATTCTTACTACGCTAGTCTATAAATTGAAACCACATTTTATAAACGCTGTATGAAATAAAAAATCACATTTTTATTCTTTCTATGATATAAAAATCATATATTTATATCCTATCATACTATGGTATAAATAAAAATCGTACCCTTACATCGCTATCGTATATCTAAAAATCTGCTCTTTCTTCATGATAAAAATCTATCCTTTTTCTATATAAAAATCTCGCCTTTTTCTATATAAAAATCTCGCCTTTTTCTATATAAAAATCTCTAAACTTTTTCTATCTTGTTTAAATATGTAGAAACTGAAATTTTTCCGTCATTCAAATACTAATTTCCTTAAACAAATAAAAATAAATAGCTACATAAAATCAAATAAAACTTACATTCATTTTTTGGGATGGGGGAGGGCTCTGACGGGCACGGGGAGGCTTCAGGTGGCAGTGGGTGGTGCGTCGAGGCTTGAGGCAGCGGATGGGTGCTGTGGGGCTTAGGGTTCGCGAGTGGACGAGGTAAGAGGGAAGGGGATGGTCGGAGAAGCATCAGAGGGGGCGGAGTGGGATCGCGCGGCGGTGGGGAGGAGCGGCGTCGCCCCTGGCGACGACGAAGCAACGGAGAGAGGGGGGCAACGGGTGACAGGTTTGGAGTTTTTTTTTTCTTTTTTTTTCGATTTGGATCTAAGTGGGGAGAGAAAGAAATGAGGGTAGGGATATATAATAATATATGTTATTTTAATTTAATTTTTTTTCTTCTTAAAGTTGCTTTTCCCTTCGAACTCCAATCCAAACCCACTGACTGTCATCCCTAGCTAATTACCCCCATTCCGAACACAATGAGATATGTTTTGTAACCCGATTCGACTGTTACGCTCAGTTTTCGTTAAATTTACATTTAAATCATTATATTGAATTTTAAACGTACATTTCAGTTTACCGGGGCCGCATACTAACTCTAAAAATTCTAGAAAAATTATTTCTAGCTTCGTATTGATGATACGGTTCTAACAAAACTAATTTCGTCAAATGCTGAGACCGTTTGAAAAATGTCCATTTTCCAGTCGACTAAAATCAACTAAAATTGGTCAAACACGTTTTCCTTCGCCACGCTCACATATTGATTCAAAATATTATGAATTTTGGAATCTACCAATAACTTGACATCCCGGATCCAACAAAAGTGGTTTCGTCGGAAACAGAGGTCGTTTGCAAAATTTCCATTTTTAAGGGCCAGAATATCCATAGCGCCTATTCTGAATTTTCAAATGGGCATAACATTTTATCCCCGCTATGAAATTTCAATTTTTCGGATTTGTTGGAAAGATATTCTCAAATAGATTCTAATATTTTTGGTTTTGCTAAAATCTGGTTTATTTTGAATCTTGTACATTCATTTGAAATTCGAAATCGAAATTTCAAACTACCGCGCCATTTTCAATTCCTTTTATAATTAAAATAAAATAATTATATTCTAACGTCGATTGAAATAAATGTATACGTTCTAATTCTATTCAAAACAAATTTCTCATCGTCATTATTTAAAATAATTCATTTTAAATATTCAAAATTCGTTATAATCGCCAAAATAAAAAAATTTAATTGGCTCAGATTTTCTGGGTTGTTACATCCATACAAGACTTGATTTCATAAATCAAGTTTCAAGTTTTCAATCCCATTATAATTTCTAATTATAGAGTTATTTCTTATAATCCAATTTATAATTCCCATTGAACATCAAAAATTCAAATCCATTAACAATACTGATTTCAAACCCAATTTCCCTTTTTCTTCATACTCAGATTATATTTTCTGAATAAAAAGAATAATTTCCCTTCTTCATAAACATCGCTTTCAAAATCAACCTATCGTCTTATTTGTTAAAATAAATCCTTATTGTCCAATAATATTTATTATTTAGTTACTAAATAAATATTCCATTTGAAAATAAAATTTCCTTTACATACTTTTATATTTTAGTTACAACTTAGTTTAGCTTCATTTCTATAAAACCGCATTCCATATCCAAAATATATGTACATAAATATCGTTTGTAAATTTCTTACTATTAAAATTTATTATCCAAAATCTTATATAAATTCTTGAATAAAATATATATTGTCTTTACTAATTATTAGAATTTAAAAATATCTTCCTAACAAAATAATATTTTCAACTTATTTGCTTTAACATCTTTTCACCTCACCCGTGAATAATATTTCTCAATGAAAATAAAATTAATAATGACATATTGTAGTAACTATAGATATCTATGTAAATTTAAGCTAGAAAATACAAAATATCTATATCCCCTTGCAATTCACTATGCATAAGTTAAACTTCTTCTAATCACGGAGCTTAAACGATGGTGGGATGGAGATTTGGATATATGGATGGATCATAGGGTAGGCGTAATAGTGGCAATGGTTCTATCTCCAATAGAGGGTGGCAGGTACTATAGATAACAGGCATCGTATAGTTCTTTCTTGAAATTTAGAGTTGTAAGTGCCACCAGTATATTTAGTAATTAATTAAATGTAGGACATAAAGGAGTTTGGAAGCTTAAAACGGAAGGAATGCCAAAGTAAGATGAAGCGCCTGCCAATATGTTAAATTAAAACATGGAAGAAAAATCTATAAGTGAACATGCAGAAACATAGCATGAAATGCATAGGAATTTTTTTCCCTTAAAAATTATGGGGAAAGTGGAAAAAGTGTACCTAATGATCCAGTTTTGCATAATAAGGAATAGATGGTATAAAAAGATGAACATTGATCAAATATTTAAAGCTTACTTGATCCTTAAAATATGTGAACCACCTTTAGAGCCATCAGAATCTTACTGGTTATCAGGTAACAACTGTACCACCACTCTTAGAAACTTCGGTAACCATATGCATCCTCCTCCATGTTAGTAATCATTACTATCATATTTGTTGTCTCTTCTTACGTCAATAGTAATATGCATCAAGTATCTATATAAAAGGAGATAAACTATGTTGATTCCATATTCCGTAACTATGAACTTAAATGCACAAAGGTAAAAAAACAGTTTTGCTTCATAGTTTTCATCCAACTCGATGCATATCATCCTAATACCCTAATAGATTATTTTTAGCTACATACCCATAATAATAAAATAATGAATTTATAATAAGGTACACAAATATTTGTCGGCTTTTAACAATTTATCTAAATCAATTCCTTTTTATTTGTATTTAATTCATTTTCAACTGAAAGTAAGAATAGTACTATAAAGCCAACTATATTTATTAGCCGATTTTAGATGCAAAATATTGTTTAAGAAGAGAGGTTAGAAACTTCAAGCCTTATCAGTGAAGATTTTATAAGTACGTGGATCGATATTAGGTTAAAGAAAAAATTAAGGAATGTGTTTTTAAATAAACCCTAATCATGTAATTAAATTAACATGAATAATGATACCAAATGTAAACAAAAAAGAACTACCAATTCAACATTAAGATCCAACAGTCGAATTCATTTAAAATATTGTACTCCTAGTATAAAATGATAACTACCAAGAAAGAATATCAATGAAACATTAGCTTCATGAAATATCACCTACACTACCATGCATAAAAATCATAGGTAAAAACTAATCTTTCAAACCTACATTGTAATTTATAGGTACATATACATTAAAAAGTAACCACTAATGTAAACACAAAAGTTGTCAAAACATGTAATAACCTGGAAATTTAGAGCCAATTTTTTTTTTTTATTTTGGCTAATTTAAAGAATTTTGGATATTTAAAATGAATTATTTTAAATAATAACGACGAGGAATTTATTTTTGAATAGAATTAGAAGTATATATTTATTTGAATCGACATTAGAATATAAATATTTTATTTTAATTATAAAAGGAATTGAAAATGGCACGGTACTTCGATAATTCGATTTTAAACTTCAAATGAATGTACAGGGTTCAAAATAAACTGGATTTTAGCAAAACCAAAAATATTAGAATCTAATTGAGAATATCTTTCCAATGAATCCGAAAAATTGAAATTTCATAGCGGGAATAAAAAGTTATGCCTAGTTGAAAATTCAGAATAGTCGCTATGGAATTCTGGCCCTTAAAAATGGAAATTTTGCAAATGACCTCAGTTTTTGATGAAACTACTTTTGTTGGATCCGTGATGTCAAGTTATGGCTAGGTTTCAAAATTCATAATTGTCTGAATTAATTTGTGGGCATAGCGAAGTTAAACGTGTTTTGACCATTTTAGTCAATTTTAATCGACTGGAAAATGGCCATTTTTCAAACGGTCTCAGAATTTGATGAAATTAGTTTTGTTAGAACCGTATCGTCAATACGAAGCTAGAAAATATTTTTCAGGAATTTTTAGAGTCCGTATGTGGCCCCGATAAATTGAAATGCGCGTTCAAATTCAATATATAGATATATATATATATATATATATTGATTTTGACAAAAACTGATCGAAACGATCAAATCAGCTTACGATACATATCCCATTGTGTTCGGAATGGGGGTAACTAGCTATGGACGATAGTCGGTGGGCTTGACTTCGAGGTCGAGATAAAAAGTAACTTTATGGATTATAAAATTAATAAAATAAATATATATATTTATATACTCTCTACCTCACTCTCTCTCCCTTCTATTTTATTTCAGATCGAGAAAAAAAACAAAAGAAACCCCCCCCCCCCGATTCGATCAGAGCCGCCGCCTCCCCTGGCGTGCGCCTCCCCTCCCTTCTCTCCTCACCCCCAGTAGTCTCCCGCTCCTCTTCTCGGTCCTCCTCTCGTCGAGCGCGCCTGAAAACCCCACCGCCCTAGCCGCCTTCGCTAGTCACAGCGTCGCCCCTTCCCTCCGCTCAGCCGCCGACCTCCGCCACTCCCTCCACTGCACCATCGCCTCCTCTCTCTCATCTCCAACCCACCCGATTTGAAAACCGCACCCCCCGCAACCCTCTGACACCGCACCCATAGCTCCACCACCTGACGAGACCCGGCACCTCACATGCAGTCTGACGCAGCAGCAGCCCCCCCTCCCCAACCGTCAAAGAACGGTAAGTTTCTTTATTTAGTTTATTTAAATTCTTTTATGTAATGATCTTTAAATAAAATTAGCAATTAGAATTTTGAAAGTAAATAAAAATTAGATCTTTAATGTAGATAAAAATTATATTTTTATTAAGGGGAAAGTTATATTTTTAACTTATGAAAAGATTTGGTTTGTATATAGGAAAGTTATAATTTTTATGTATGTAAAAATACGATTTTTATTTAGCAAAGTTAGGGTTTTTATTAATATGAAGATGTGATCTTTATTTAGATAAAAATATGGTTTTTATCATATGAATAACAACTTCAAGATTTGATTTTTTTTTTATATACAAGAGCGTTATAAAAATATAATCTTTTCTATACATGCAGCGTCAAAAAGAAGTGATTTTTATATGTATAATAACGATATAAAGTAGTGATTTTTATAATGTTTTCATAGCGATAAAAATACGATTTTTATAAATATGAAGTGAAGATAAAGATGTGATCTTTATGAAGTTAGCGTGATAAAAATATGATCTTTATTATATGATCACCGTTATAAAAATAGAATTTTTATCTATATAGCAGCGGTATAAAAATAGAATTTTTATCTATATAGTAGTGGTATAAAAATGTGATTTTTATCCCTATAGAGTGATTATAAAAATGTGATTTTTATATACATAGCAGCAATATAAAAATGTGATTTTTATATATGTAGTGGCTACGGACAATGAAATTGACAAAAGGCGAACACGACGAAGATTTCTACATATGAAGAGTCGCAATGTTTGGTTTAGCTAATCGGTGAGAACTTCTCAGTTTAAATCTTGTTTTCTAGTTAAAATATATACTATGATGCAGACGGTGCTTAGCAGCACTCGACACCCGTCGTCCACAGACCATGGACGACTTGTATGCTTGTTTGATGTGTTGTCAAGTTTGTTTGTGATGTTGATGTGAAATGGATAATAAAACATTAATGTGTGAAATAAATTAATTATCGTTAAAAATATAATTTTTAACGTGAATGTGAATAAATAAATATTCATTTACAAACCGGACGGTTTGTGTATGTACACCTATTTGAAGGACATTGATTGGGACAATAAATTTTACACATCGCCCAACTGCACAAATAATATTCAACGTCTGTGGATTGAAACCCCACACGGGTGTTGGGATGATATTTGACGTACCCTAATCCCAATTGTTTAGTGGTATGTCGATCGTTTGATTGACAGATTGGATGAGCGTTAATTATTTATGTTTAATGCTTATGCAGTTGTGTGGTGCACTTTGGATGATAGTTGATTATTTATCATTGCTATTGTATACATGTGTTGTATGGAATCCATATAATTAACCTTATATGTTAATTGATTGGGCCTCATTCCAATCGGGAAAATAAAGAATATTATAAAATAAAGATTCGTGTGTTGAATAGAATAAATAGTCATGTGTTGACGATGCTCATGTGTTGAGAATATTCATGTGTTGAAAGAAAAATAAATATTCATGTCTTGATAGAAAAATAAATATTCATGTGTTGAAAGAAATATGGATTCATGTGTTGAAAGAAATATAGATTCATGTGTTGAATAGAATAAATATTCATTTGTTGAATAAAATAACGAAGTTATTGAAATATATAAAGCCGTGTTGATTAGATATGCGCCATTTTGACGCGAACGATATTTATATCGATTATATTCGTTTTTATAATGAATATAGAAAAGGAAGTGATTTCAAAATATAACGTTTTGAAAATATTATCATTTATATATTAATGATATGAAATATTCAATTTTGATTTGAAATTGGATATGAAGTTGAAATTGTTTTGAAAACAAATTTAAAACGATTTATAAAATACGTTTTGAATTGAAATCGATTATAATATATATATATATATATTATATATATTAAATGGTCTGAATAGAACGCACCGCACCGCGACAGTTCGCGAATTTCGACCATTGACTTCGAATTGACGTTGCAGGAGATCCGACCGTCGGATTCTCCTGAAACCGGAACCGTTGGGTTCGTATCGAAAAGAGCTTTCCAATGAATACTAGAAATTTGAAATCTAACGGCTGGATTTGGAATTATGTCCAAATCAAATTTGGAAAAGGTCGTTGTAAGTGCAGTTCGACGACCGTTATGGGAAATCGACTGAACGGGCCTTGATAAAATTATTAAATATAGTAATAATTTGTGTAAAATCATAATATTTGAATTGGAAATAATTAGGGTGAAAAATTCCACATTAGAAAGGATAAAAATATATTTTTATCGAAATGAACTAGTTTTGAACTAGATTTGAAACGGTTTTGAAAATAATCAGAATTTCCAACATACGAATTGGAGTGGATTTGAATCGAAATTAACTTCGGAATATTTCGATGTTGGATTTCGTGATTATACAGATATGGTTATGGAAATTTGAAAGATATATTTATATCATTAATTCCAATTCGATTTTTGTTGGTTTCAGAATTTGATATTGAATATAAGCCGATTTATTTTCTATTCAGAGCCTTGTATTTAATATCAAATGGGATTTTGGGTTCGTGGTGAATGGTGTCTTAAGTAACACTGTTCTTGAACCCAGTTTAGAAAAGAATAAATCTTTTAATTAAGATTTAGGGAAATTGTCCAGTTAATTAATATTTAATCAGAATTGAATTTGAATTGAATTTTGGGGTTTATCGTGAGCGGTGTTTTGAATAACACCTGTTCTTTAACCCGATTAACAATGGAAAGCGATTTTGAGTTTATCGTGAACCGTGTTTTAGATGACACTAGTTCTTTAAGCCAGTTTAAGACAAGATCTTGATTTTTGAGAAGATTAAAACAAAGTGGAGTTTTAATGAATCTTTAATTAGATTAAAGTGATCGAGAATGGAGTATCTCCAGTTTTTCTCTAAGCAATAGTTAAATCTTTAATTAGATTTGAACGTGAAATGGTAATTAATATTTACCAATAACACCGTGGTGTTAGATATGGAATAAGACCAGTTTTGCTCCATGGGATGAATAGGTTGGGATTGGGAAATAAAATAAATAATTACTTCGGTGTGGTTCGCTAGTCCCGACTAGTTTGGAAAACCTTAACATGGGTTGAAATGATATCCAAAGGAAGATTAAAGAATAAATTGAGAAGAATTTATCTTTGATAAAATTAATGTGAACCTTTCCCTAAGATTGTGAAAATTTGAATAAAAGAATATTCTGAATTGGAATGAGGCGTAAGTTGTGTTTGTGTAACACTTGTTTATTTTATACGCGGGTTATCCAGAAAGGCCAGGTTTATATCCATTCTGAATAACTGATTCGACGATATGTCGAAGGTGAAGACCGGAGGTCTTCACGTCGTTTGGATGATTCCTGACAATCTTGATTGGGCTGTAGACCCAAGATGAGGGAATATGTTGGATATCGTCTAGACGTACTTGGAGATCGACGAAAATGCGAGGAAAGTGCCTCCGGTTTCGTTCAGAGCCAGAACGAACTTGTAAATGGACTGTGTGTCTGACACCGGATTTTATTCTGTGTTGATTGAACTCTATTAAATATACATCTGTTTGGCGGCGGAGAATTTATTCTCTTGCTTAACGCCCTTCTCTGAGACGTACGAGCTCAGAGGTTGTATATCGATGGACATCAGTCGCATGGAGTGAATTGCCTGTGTGGCATGCCTAATTGGCAGATGATCAAGGCTTCTGTTGAAAAGCAAAGTCTTGTGGTTGATGATCAAAACACGGCCTGTGTGGCACAGCTTTGTGTATAGTGTTAATTCTTGAGCCTCACACCTCGGTATGAGTCAAAAACGGGATAAGGACCGTTGGGAGAACACGACATTTCTTTCTAGCTATGGGTGATGTCAGTGACCTACCAGCCCTGACATTTATATACTTTTTACCTGTGTGGTTGTTGGAATGCAAGGCGCCTCGAATATATGGTCGATAACTGGCACTATGTGAGCCGACGTACAGACCATTATATAGGTCCTATAGGACCGGGAAACGTGTGTTCAGGAATAACTAATCCTCAAAAGTAAGAGAGGACTGGCTCAACCGATTCCAAGGATTGCTGTGTGTGGTCCTGAGACATTTGCTAGAGTGTCTCGAACGGAGAGGAGCTTGCCCCTTGCCTCGACTCATGATGGAATCCAATTTCCAATACGTGATATTTCGGTTTTATTTGTAGAGCCTAGTATTGGCGACATAGTGGTATGGGACACTTATGCCATCTATGATTGATACTTATGATTGAAATTGTTTTCTTCGCTTATAGTAATAATAAAAGATGAAATTTAACGTATCAAGCATTCTTTCGCTATTATAAGGTAAAAACCCTATCCTCCGGCTTGCGTTGCATTGTGTGATGGGACCTGGGTCTTATAATAGCTTCATTTTTCTTTATTTAGCATTGCGCTGTTTGTTTTATGCACTGGTATTCTTGGGAGGAAACCCGTTCCGTGTTATACGGCGTGGTCCCTTGATTTACCTAACTTTAAAATAAAGATTAATAACTGTTTTAGTTCTCACACCAGTCACATGACTGACCTGGAGTTTATTGTTTTAACCTAAACTCTGGGTGCCCCTATTTTCCACATGGGCAGCTAGTGGTTTTGGTTTTGCAGATTTATATTCACAGGATCCTGATTCACAGCTGGAACGATGCTCGGAAAGCTCTGTATCCGTGTATTACTTTCAGTTGTGTTATGTATTATTTTTCCGCTGCTATGTAATTTATTGTAATCTCTGATATTCATCGAATGTGTAATATTTATTCATACTCTGTATATTCTTGTATTCTGATGGAATTGTTGTAATAAACAATGAAATGTTCTCCTGTTTGTGTTCTGATTGGTCATGTCCTCAAAGCAATCCGGGCTTTCCTTCACGGGGAAGTTCAGGTCGTTATAAAGTGGTATCAGAGCTTTGGTTTACAGAGCTCGAGAACAAGACACATTAGAACCAAACTAAAGAATTCATCAGATATTGGATTAATAATATCCAATTAGAATGACTCGTTAGAAATAGGATCAGTAGTATCCTAGAACGAGTGTGAAGAGTGAAAATTTTGAAATATAAAAATGAAAACAAATTTTGTTTTGAAAGTTAAATTCAAATATACGTATTTGAATATTTTATTTGTATTGAATTTGGAAAATCGAGTATATAAAGATTTTTCGTATACGCGTCATGAACGTATATTCGATGTTTTAATATACTGGATAGATATAGAGTCACACTCTAGTCGCCCGGACATGATTCTGATGATGGAGCGCCATCACCAGTATTTATTTTCGAGTTTCGAAAGTGAGATATCTATATATTTCCATTAGACTGGTGTGAGAACCAAAACTAGATAGAACTTATTGTTGTGCTTTGGCATCAAAAACATAATTTTCTGTGTATATATATCAAAATTATGAATTTGAAACGTTAATTCATTAACTGATTGATGGTTGTGTTGTTTGATTATTGGTTTGATAATTTTGAACCATTATGCCAAATTGAATCAAATATTGAACTGTATTGAAAATTATTTGAAAATGCATGCATATACATGTACTTACATTGCACAGGTCATAGCAAGGAGGCTAGAGCAGAAGAATAAAATTGTTTGCCCGACAAATAGGTACATGTTTACAAATTTATTGGGATTTGATGATTTTATGAGCCGTTTGGCTAGCCGCTTGGGTGTTTCTTTTTCTTTTTGGATTGATGAGGGCCATGGGAGGCTATTTGAAATATCCCGAAGTCCCAGGTGCAGGGGAGGTTATAGCGAAATTTTTCGAGAATTTAGGGTGTTAGCCAAATTTTTGAAGAATTTGAAAAGTTCTTAGAAACTGAAAAGTTGAAGAACTTAAGCCGTAAAGAAAATAATGGAAGTTGAGTTGGTTAGTTAAACAACTTTCAGGTTCGTTCCTTTTCGGGAACGAAAAGTTTTAAGTGGGGGAGATTGTAATAACCTGGAAATTCTGAGCAAATTTAAAATTTTTATTTTGGCTAATTTAAAGAAATTTGGATATTTAAAATGAATTATTTTAAATAATAACGACGAGGAATTTATTTTTGAATAGAATTAGAAGTATATATTTATTTGAATCGACGTTAGAATATAAATATTTTATTTTAATTATAAAAGGAATTGAAAATGGCGCGGTAGTTCGATAATTCGATTTTAAACTTAAAATGAATGTACAGGGTTCAAAATAAACCGGATTTTAGAGAAACCAAAAATATTAGAATCTAATAGAGAATATCTTTCCAACGAATCCGAAAAATTGAAATTTCATAGCGGGAATAAAAAGTTATGCCCAGTTGAAAATTCAGAATAGTCGCTATGGAATTATGGCCTTTAAAAATGGAAATTTTGCAAACGACCTCGGTTTTCGATGAAACCACTTTTGTTGGATCCGTGATGTCAAGTTATGGCTAATTTTCAAAATTCATAATTTTCTGAATTAATACGTGGGCATGGCGAAGTTAAACGTGTTTTGACCATTTCAGTCAATTTTAATCGACTGGAAAATGGCCATTTTTCAAACGGTCTCAGAATTTAGTGAAATTAGTTTTGTTAGAACCGTATCGTAAATACGAAGCTAGAAAATATTTTTCAGGAATTTTTAGAGTCCATATGTGACCCCGGTAAATTGAAATGCACGTTCATATTCAATATATAGATTTATATTTTGATTTTGACGAAAACTGATCGAAACGATCGAATCAGCTTACGATATATATCCCATTGTGTTCGGAATGGGAGTAACTAGCTATAGACGACAGTCGGTGGGCTTGATTTCGAGGTCGAAATAAAAAGTAACTTTATAGATTATAAAATTAATAAAATATATATATATATATACTCTCTACCTCACTCTCTCTCCCTTCTATTTTATTTTATATCGAGAAAAAAAACAAAAGAAATCCCCCCTGATTCGATCAGAGCCGCCGCCTCGCCTGGCGTGCGCCACCCCTCCCTTCTCTCCTCCCCCTAGTAGCCTCCCGCTCCTCTTCTCGGTCCTCCTCTCGTCGAGCGCGCCTGAAAACCCCACCGCCCTAGCTGCCTTCGCTAGTTACAGCGCCGCCCCTCCCCTCCGCTCAGCCGCCGACCTTCACCACTCCCTCCACTGCACCACCGCCTCCTCTCTCTCATCTCCAACCCACCTGATTTGAAAACTGCACCACCCGCAACCCTCTGACACCGCACCCATAGCTCCACCACCTGACGAGACCCGGCACCACCCCCTGCCGTCCGATGCAGCAGCAGCCCCCCTCCCCCCCCCCCCCAACCGTCAAAGAACAGTAAGTTTCTTTATTTAGTTTATTTAAATTCTTTTATGTAATGATCTTTAAATAAAATTAGCAATTAGAATTTTGAAAGTAAATAAAAATTAGATCTTTAATGTAGATAAAAATTATATTTTTATTAAGGGGAAAGTTATATTTTTAACTTAGGAAAAGATTTGGTTTGTATATAGGAAAGTTATAATTTTTATGTATGTAAAAATACGATTTTTACTTAGCAAAGTTAGGGTTTTTATTTGTATGAAGATGTGATCTTTATTTAGACAAAAATATGGTTTTTATCATACGAATAACAACTTCAAGATTTGATTTTTTTTTTTATATATACAAGAGCATTATAAAAATATAATCTTTTCTATACATGCAGTGTAAAAAAGAAGTGATTTTTATATGTATAATAACGATATAAAGTAGTGATTTTTATAATGTTTTCATAGCGATAAAAAATACGAAGTGAAGATAAAGATGTGATCTTTATGAAGTTAGCGTGATAAAAATATGATCTTTATTATATGAACACCGTTATAAAAATAGAATTTTTATCTATATAGTAGCGGTATAAAAATAGAATTTTTATCTATATAGTAGCGGTATAAAAATGTGATTTTTATCCCTATAGAGTGATTATAAAAATGTAATTTTTATATACATAGCAACAATATAAAAATGTGATTTTTTATATATGTAGTGGCTACGGACAACGAAATTGACAAAAGGCGAACACGATGAAGATTTCTACATATGAAGAGTCGCAATGTTTGGTTTAGCTAATCGGTGAGAACTTCTTAGTTTAAATCTTGTTTTCTAGTTAAAATATACACTAGGATGCAGACGGTGCTTAGCAGCACTCGACACCCGTCGTCCACAGACCATGGACGACTTGTATGCTTGTTTGATGTGTTGTCAAGTTTGTTTGTGATGTTGATGTGAAATGGATAATAAAACATTAATGTGTGAAATAAATTAATTATCGTTAAAAATATAATTTTTAACGTGAATGTGAATAAATAAATATTCATTTACAAACCGGACGGTTTGTGTATGTACACCTATTTGAAGGACATTGATTGGGACAATAAATTTTACACATCGCCCAACTGCACAAATAATATTCAACGTCTGTGGATTGAAACCCCACACGGGTGTTGGGATGATATTTGACGTACCCTAATCCCAATTGTTTAGTGGTATGTTGATTGTTTGATTGACAGATTGGATGGGCGTTAATTATTTATGTTTAATGCTTATGCAGTTGTGTGGTGCACTTTGGATGATGGTTGATTATTTATCATTGCTATTGTATACATGTGTTGTATGGAATCCATATAATTAACCTTATATGTTAATTGATTGGGCCTCATTCCAATCGGGAAAATAAAGAATATTATAGAATAAAGATTCATGTGTTGAATAGAATAAATAGTCATGTGTTGACGATGCTCATGTGTTGAGAATATTCATGTGTTGAAAGAAAAATAAATATTCATGTGTTGAAAGAAAAATAAATATTCATGTGTTGAAAGAAATATAGATTCATGTGTTGAAAGAAATATAGATTCATGTGTTGAATAGAATAAATATTCATTTGTTGAATAGAATAACGAAGTTATTGAAATATATAAAGCCGTGTTGATTAGATATGTGCCATTTTGACGCGAAAGATATTTATATCGATTATATTCGTTTTTATAATGAATATAGAAAAGGAAGTGATTTCAAAATGTAACGTTTTGAAAATATTATCATTTATATATTAATGATATGAAATATTCAATTTTGATTTGAAATTGAATATGAAGTTGAAATTGTTTCGAAAACGAATTTAAAACGATTTATAAAATACGTTTTGAATTGAAATCGACGAAATATATATAATATATATATTGTATGTATTAAATGGCCTGAATAGAACGCGTCACACCGTGGCAGTTCGCGAATTTCGACCATTGACTTCAAATTAACACTGCGGGAGATCCGACCGTCGGATTCTCCTAAAACCAGAACCGTTGGGTTCGTATCGAAAAGAGATTTCCAATGAATATTAGAAATTTGAAATCTAACGGTTGGATTTGGAATTATGTCCAAATCAAATTTGGAAAAGGTCGCTGTAAGTGCAGTTCGACGACCGTTATGGGAAATCGACTGAACGGGCCTTGATAAAATTATCAAAAATATTAATAATTTGTATAAAATCATAATATATGAATTGAAAAGAATTGGGGTGAAAAATTCCACATTAGAAAGGATAAAAATATATTTTTATCGAAATGAACTAGTTTTGAACTAGATTTGAAACGGTTTTGAAAATAATCAGAATTTCCAATATACGAATTGGAATGGAGTTGAATTGAAATTATCTTCGAAATATTTCAATGTTGGATTTCGTGATTATACAGATATGGTTGCGGAAATTTGAAAGATATATTTATATCGTTATTTCCAATACAATATTTGTTGGTTTCAGAATTTGATATTGAATATAAGCCGATATATTTTCTATTCAGAGCCTTGTATTTAATATCAAATGGGATTTTGGGTTCGTCGTGAATGGTGTCTTAAGTAACACTGTTCTTGAACCCAGTTTAGAAAAGAATAAATCTTTGAATTAAGATTTAGGGAAATTGTCCAGTTAATTAATATTTAATTGGAATTGAATTTGAATTGAATTTTGGGGTTTATCATGAACGATGTTTTGAATAACACCTGTTCTTTAACCCGATTAACAATGGAAAGTGATTTTGAGTTTATCATGAATCGTGTTTAAGATGACATTGGTTCTTTAACCCAGTTAAAGACAGGATCTTGATTTTTGAGAAGATTAAAACTAAGTGGAGTTTTAATGAATCTTTATTTAGATTAGAGTGATTGAGAATGGAGTATCACCAGTTTTGCTCCAAGCGATAGTTCGATCTTTAATTAGATTTGAACGTGAAATGGTAATTAATATTTACCAATAACACCGTGGTGTTAGATATGGAGAATGACCAGTTTTTCTCCATGGGATGAATAGGTTGGGATTGGGAAATAAAATAAATAATTACTTCGGTGTGGTTCGCTAATCCCGAATAGTTTGGAAAACCTTAACATGGGTTGAAATGATATCCAAAGGAAGATTAAAGAATAAATTGAGAGGAATTTATCTTTGATAAAATTAATGGGAACCTTTCCCTAAGAATGTGAAAATTTGAATAAAAGAATATTCTGAATTGGAATGAGGCGTATGTTGTGTTTGTGTAACACTTGTTTATTTTATGCGCGGGTTATCCAGAAGGGCTGGGTTTATACCCATTCTGAATAACCGATTCGACGATATGTCGAAGGTGATGACGGTGGTTGAAGACCAGAGGTCTTCACATCCTTTGGATGATTCCTGGCAATCTTGATTGGGCTGTACACCCAAGACGAGGGAATATGTTGGAGGTCGACGAATATGCGAAGAAAGTGCCTCTAGTTTCATTCAGACCCAGAACGAACTTGTAAATGGACTGTGTGTCTGACACTGGATTTTATTCTGTGTTGATTGAACTCTATTAAATATACATCTGTTTGATGGCAGAGAATTTATTCTCTTTCTTAACGCCCTTCTCTGAGACGTATGAGCTCAGAGGTTGTATATCGATGGACATCAGTCGCATGGAGTGAATTGCCTGTGTGGCATGCCTAAGTGGCAGATGATCAAGGCTTCTATTGAAAAGCAAAGTATTGTGGTCGATGATCAAAGTACGGCCTGTGTGGCACAGCTTTGTGTATACCGTTAATTCGCGAGCCTCACACCTCGGTATGAGTCAAAAACGGGATAAGGACCATTGGGAGAACACGACGTTTCTTTCTAGTTATGGGTGATGTCAGTGACCTACCAGCCCTGACATTTATATACTTTTTACCTGTGTAGTTCTTGGAATGCGAGGCGCCTCGAATATATGGTCGATAACTGGCACTATGTGAGCCGACGTACAGACCATTATATAGGTCCTATAGGACCGGGAAACGTGTGTTCAAGAATAACTAATCCTCAAAAGTAAGAGAGGACCGACCCAACCGATTCCAAGGATTGTTGTGTGTGGTCCTGAGACATTAGCTAGAGTGTCTCGAACGGAGAGGAGCTTGCCCCTTGCCTCGACTCATGATGGAATCCAATTTCCAATACGTGATATTTCGGTTTTATTTGTAGAGCCTAGTATTGGCGACATAGTGGTATGGGACACTCATGCCGTCTATGATTGATACCTATTATTGAAATTGTTTTCTTCACTTATAGTAATAATAAAAGATGAAATTTAGCGTATCAAGCATTCTTTGGCTATTATAAGGTAAAAACCCTATCATCCTGCTTGCGTTGCATTGTGTGATGGGACCTTGGTCTTATAATAGCTTCAATTTTTTTATTTAGCATTGCGCTGTTTGTTTTATGCACTGGTATTCTTGGGAGGAAACCCGTTCCGTGTTATACGGCATGGTCCCTTGATTTACCTAACTTTAAAATAAAGACTAATAACTATTTTATTTCTCACACCAGTCACATGACTGACCTGGAGTTTATTGTTTTAACCTAAACTCTGGGTGCCCCTATTTTCCACACGGGCAGCTAGTGGTTTTGGTTTTGCAGATTTATATTCACAAGATCCTGATTCACAGCTGGAACAATGCTCGGAAAGCTCTGTATCCGTGTATTACTTTCAGTTGTGTTTTGTATTATTTTTCCGCTGCTATGTAATTTATTGTAATCTCTGATATTTATCGAATGTGTAATATTTATTCATACTCTGTATATTCTTGTATTCCGATGGAATTGTTGTAATAAACAATGAAATGTTCTCCTGTTTGTGTTCTGATTCGTCGTGTCCTCAAAGCAATGCAGGCTTTCCTTCACGGGGAAGTTCGGATCGTTATAAAACACTTGTAATTTGTTCACTTTATTTGATTCTACAAATTTCACAAATGCAAGTAGTCCAACGGCTACTTAGTTACAAAATACTAAATTGAAATAAAAGCGTGATCGAGGGAAAAAGTAAAATTGCAATAAATTAAATTCTATAATATTTTAATTTATCGTTTATTCAAATATTTTAGATATACGTAGTGTTTCAAGTCTTTCGAATATATAAAAAAAAAATTGCGCAATATAAATAAACCTTAACATATGAATCACTCTTATGCAAGCAAGTTGACAATATTATGACAGTTCATTGTTAAGTTAACTAAAACCTCTACTACTAAATTATCAAAAATGGTTATTTATGGGATAATTGATAATAACAAGGTTATTTATATTGGTTCCCAAAGGCTTAATAAACAGTAAAAAAATGTACATTGCAAACCAGGTTTTTGTTTATTCGAAAGTGCCTTGTAATTAGTTTTATCAATATATATTATAATGTCAATAGAAAATCAATATAGAGAAGTCAACACTCTGTTTAATGTGTAATAAGAATATATCAATATCGATTTAGGGCAAGGCATAGTTCAGGAAAATCTTGAGAAAGAAGTCAACATAATAGTGAGGTGCTATGCAAATAATAATAATAATAATAATAACAATAATAATAATAATAATAGTCAGGGTAGAATTTACGTCATCCACTATATATGACAAAAATAGAGAAAAATTACCAATGAAAAAAGAACTACATATCCTATTTGGCACTTGCTTTCTTATTTGTTAGATTCAGTAATTTGTCACACTGTTAAAGGAAATTATTTATCCAAATCATTCAAGTAAAAAGTTTCCAAAACTATATTGGCAACACACCTATAGATGATAGACGCTGGTGCTTTCAATCGTGTGTTATTAGCTATGGTAAACATCTAAATCAACACAAATTATGTAAAAAATACACATAATATGATAGCGTAAATGTTATTTTGGGCCACTTACATGACATGGAAATTCTGTCCTCGTTATCTCTGACCAACTTCAACCACTGTTTAGTTCAATAGTAAGTTCACACTGAAGAAAACATATGTGGACATCAGTGACAAAGAGGGAGCAATAGTTAATGAAGAAGTTAGACAGAATACAGTAATGGGAAGTAAACTCATAAAAATTCACATCGAAGTTCAGCTTGAATTTTGTTATACCTAAAGTAACTTACAAAATATTACCTAGATTCCATTATTTTTCACATTCTAAAACAATCGTGCTCCAGTTTATCAGCATACAAACACTGATTTCAAGCATATTATAAGTAAATAATTAAGAGGAAACAGGAGTACCCGAAGTTTGTAACTCCTTTTCCCACAGTTATCTAAAAGGTGTTCGAGACGAAGTATTTGCAGAAGAAAATGAAAGATTAGCACCTAACCATCGCTTTTCCTAACTGATTGATTTAGTATTTTGTGACATGGTCCATTCATTTGTCCTCATCTAAATAGATAGACTTGGATGATATAACTAAATAAAGTTGTGTTATTCTGAAATAAAATGAAGCCAATTCAACAGTATATAGACGATCAAGCAAGAAGCCAAATGAAATGAAATGTCGTTGTAATTGAGTGAATGAAAATCACATATGATTTTTCCTATCATTTTCCAAATGATGCCCATTTAGCCACTGCAGGTTTAATTTTGGTTGTTTATAGTATCATTAAAAGCCGTAAGAAAGTTGAAAATTATCATGTAAATTGTAATTTTTCTTATGGACTATGAATTATGATATTATTCACATGCAACACTCACAATATGATTAATTATTTATATTGCTCATAATCATATTGCCTGAGAAATACAGTATATATTGCTATAGATTTAATGGGAGGAAACAAAAATTTATTATTAAACAAAGGTTATGTAAAGCAAAATTTAATGTGACACAGGAAAGAAAAGCAGCACCAATAGACTGTAAAAGTGGACTGAACAGGAAAAGTAATTTCTGAAGCATTCCTTTAACAGAAAGATGTCCGATCATCCAATTGAAATCATCACAATTTTTCGTTAATCAACCGAATAATCATATGTCCACCTACAGTAACAAAAATAGTTACATGTCAACATAAGGTTCGATAAATGTAAAATATCATAGTAAGATAAAAAAAAAAAAACTGAATTACCTTACCAAATGAAAGAACAAAAAAAATTCACCTATTTAATTATCTAAGTTTCCTTCTTGTATGATTCTAACGAATGATACAGACAGCTTGTATACGTAAGGAAGACCATGATGAGATGTACAAACAAACTAAACACTCCTAAAATATATAAAATTTGTGTTCATGTAATCAAACATCCATTGAAATTTATTCATATTATACTAAGAATATTAATGATATGTGAATAAACTTGATCCTTTAATTGTAGTTTATTACGGATACAGTTTTATAGTACACGCATAGCCTTAATTTCTAATTTTCCAAAATACAATATTGAAAAAATTGTTATCAAATTTGAGAAAAAGATGTACATACAGAAAATTTACCTACGTCATCATCTTTTTGTTCTTTGGTACCGCTTTAACTAAACACTATAGTGAATAAAGTGGACGTTGCATTTTTTTGGCTTAGCACCAATACAATTATCCGAATTACCCTTAGCAAATGGCCAAAAAAAGTTCTCACCTGTAAGCTTATTTTAGTTTCCTTTTTGAATTATGCTGACAAACGATATGTATGGCATGTTTACATGTGGGATGACCATAGTGATATGCACAAGATAACAAAATAATCCTGAAATACGCAAATCTATGTGCATGTAATCGAATAGCAGTTACACTTTTCTCATATTGTACGAAAATTATTAAAAATATACAAATACAATTGATCCTTTAATTGTATTTTATCATAGGTATAGGCTCGTAGCAGATGCTTAGCCTTCAACTCCTTATTTTCCAAAATATAATATGGAAATAGTAATCAAATCTGGAAAATAAAATCTAGGTATCGAAAATTTACCCAATGTGGCACCTTTTAAGTTTTTTATATCGATCTAACTAAAGTGCATTATCTTTATCATTATTTGAAAACACTACAGCAAATGAAGTGGACACCCTGTATTTTGTCTAAGCACGAAATGAAGATAAATGGATAAAAACGTGCACTGAATATGCAAATATTCAGAACAAAAGAGGAAAACTGCAGAAGGAAAACAGTAATGTGTGATAAATTAACTCCTAGGCCAATATTCAACTGATTCGATGAAATGATATTTAATGATTTAGTTATCATAGGCTTCTAGCAAACCAACAGAGCCATATTTCCAATTAATACACAAGTAAAAGCATTTTCTACCCTAAGAGAATAGACAAAAAAAAGTCCTCAATGATGTTTAGAAACCCAAATTTAAACCAAGCAGCTAAAATTAACAAACATTGCTTTACCTATTTCACTTTAGGACTGAAGTTTCCTGTCGACTCCACGATGACAGGCGATTAATGATGCTTGCAGGATTAGAGTTCGGTGAACTTTTAGGAAGAAGAAGTAACAAATGAAGTCCAAGGTGATTTGATAGACTAATCGATGAATAGGTTATGGTGGCCAATAGTATAAATAAAGGATTAACTGTTTCAGCTAATGTAAATCAGCAAATATCAAATTTCCAATCATCCATAGCAAGATTCAAATTGAAATGTAAATCAAAATCATACCATGCTTGCAATCCAAAGCAGACAGCAAAGAACGCAGCTGAAACATGAGCACTGAAGCCTTTATCTGTCTTCGGCCTCCAAAACCGAAAGCAACGGTTTGACAGGCAGATTAGACGGAGAGGTGGCTGAAATGAAAAAAGAGAAATCGGCTGGAGAACGCATGCCTGTTGATCAAACGGTTGTGGTTAAAATCAACCATGCCCAACCTCAATTAGGGTTTGGAAAAGAAATCCGGTGGAGCACTGAATAAGAAGGGGACGACAAATCGAGAAGGCAGACGATGGGTAAAACCCGCAACTATGACGGCGGGGAGGAATAACGCGATAGGGTTGGGGACAATAGCAGCACGAAGAGGAGAGGATTAGATGTATGAGGATAATATTGCGAGGGGAAATAATAATTCGATAGAAAAAGGATAGACACGCAGAAGGGGTAAGACGTTTGAGTGCACAAAATACGTGTCAAGCTTGCATCCAATTTAAATAAAAATTAAGGGGGGGGGGGCCTGTGAGTCATCTAAAATCAACTCAGCTTTAATAGTATAGTATGGATGTAATCTATTATGATAATTGTACGAAGACAAAAATGAATCATAATAGGAAGTTTGGGTTATAATATGAAGGTTATAATTACATGTGAAATGGAAGCTTATTATAAATGAACTTAAAAGTGTAAATTAAGTTTAATAAGAATAATTCTATAACTATGGTTTAATGGCGATAGTAAAGATAATAACATGAAAGCATAACTAGAAGTGAAATGAAATAAGAAAGACTTATTATAAACTTACAATTGTGAATTTAATAAGTGAAATCCTATGGCAATGGGGTGTAATTCTATGGTACAAGGAATGTTATAACATAAAAGTTATAATTTAAAAAGTGGAAGGAAAGATGTAAAGCTTATTATAAATAAACTTGAAATTGGTAATTAAGTTTAATAAGCCTAAAAGTATTCTATGGCGGCCTTGCGATTAGTCAATATTCAATGGGGGGCCTTGCAACTAGACAATTCTGTGGTTATTAAATGGTTCTATGGTAACTAATAAAGTTGATTAACAAATAATGAATATTTGGATTAAATGGATTAAATAATATTGAAAATTAAAGGAAAGAAAAGTTAGCAAAACGCATAATGGTAAATTAAACATATGGTCTAATAAAATACCAATATGCATTTTGTCCAGTCTGAAGGGATGAAGAGCATAATGGGGCAAATCATTGTAGGTGTCCAGAGACGTGGATGGAGCATATCCAACTTATTATTTGACGGGATTGGAAAGAAGCGTGAGACTTCTACGGGATGTGAGGATACTCTGAGATGACGCTCTGGAATAGGCCTAGCGAAGGTGTACCCTAGAGCCAGGTCTGCAATGTTCTATCCCAAGAGTATGCCTTACCTAAATTTATGACGAGGGCAGCCAAAAGTGCCGATGAGAATTTTTTGGATTCGACGGCTGCCTCGGCTCTGAGAGAAGACTTCGCTTCCTTGTCACAACACCAAAATGGCCAATTTAAAATGGTAATCACTACACCAAAATAGGAAAATCCTAACACTTATAAGTGTTACAAATAATTTCAGTAACACTTTTAAGTGTTACTAATAGCATGCCACTAATGGAGTTGCCAAATTCGTAACACTTACAAGTGTTATAAATATGCACAGTACTAACACTTATAAGTGTTGATACAAAATATATTGCAATACTTATAAGTGTTGGAACACAAATATTTAATAATATTTATAATTGTTACTACATGTGGAAATTGTTACACTTATAAATCTTGCCATATATGAATTGCTTTGTTTAATATTCTGGTTTTGTAACATTTATAAGCGTTGTTAATCCAAAATATTGGTAACACTTATAAGTGTTGCTGCTTGAGTTTATATTTTTATCCTATTTCATGCACGATTAATATTAAAGTTATTAAAACAAGTGAATACAACATATTGTAAATAATGATTTCCACATCACGTTTAATCCATCATTTCAATTCAACATGAATATTAAAAAAAAAATCACTCAAATACAACAATGTCATATTTAGACTAATAATATAAGAAGAGCTACAAGCTTTAATTATAAAATACCAAAAATATCATATCCAAATTACAAATGTTATGTTGCAACCCTAATACTATAGTAAGGAATGATGAAGTTAATGATTTAAAAGAACAATTGATCTGGATCGACACATGATTCGCCCCTTGATTTACAACTTGAGTTTTGTACTTCTTGATGACCATTGTCAGCTTTTGAAGCTTGTATCATCTGCACTTGCTTTACTGTGGAAGTGATGTTAATTGCATGACAATAATTTTCTTATCAGTGCCAAATTCTTTAGAGATAGGTTCATTATATAGGTCATACTTATTGCCATAATAATCCAATTTCTTCTTTTCCTCCTCCTCCAACTACCTACATTCATAATGTCAAATGAGAATTAAAATATAAAAAATACTGTTAACGGTGACTTAGATTTCATTATCTAAAAATATATAACATATTACAATATTGAAATCTAGGTGAGAATGTAGTGCGGTTAGTACAATAATTAATATACATTTGTTTTAACATATGACATAATGTAGTACCAGTATACTTATTTTAACACATGTGGTCTCAGACATTTAGTAAGCACTATAGGTTGAATTCGAATTGAGAGAAATAACTAGGATTTTATGATTTTTATGACCAAAGAGTATAAAAGAACAATAAGATAAATAAAGCACCAGCCTAGTTTTAATGTAAAAGTATTTCTCATATGTCTCTCAACTATCGGCATGTAGTTTTATACGAGTGTGAACTTAATGTTGCATGATATGAATAGAGATGATAACCAAATTAAACATCTTCCTAACTAAATTTCTTAATTCTGGATTGTACATCTAATGACCTACCATGAAAAATGTTAAAATGTCTGTGTAAATGAAATACCTGACTTATCTAAACCTAGGATTGCTGCAATTCTGAACAACGTTTCAAGAAAGAAGGGATCTGACACCCAATCAGCAATAGATCAATTGTAAACACTACCGGTGTAACACCCCACTCCCGCTATGATCACTCACTAAGGGAATGCCATAGCATCGGTGGAGTATTTTAGTGAATATAGAACAGAAAAATTACAACAAGACAGATATAAATAGTACTTGAAATTTTAAAACATCATCTCATAACAGCGGAAGTAAAACATGTCTGGTTACATCATAAAACCACAATAAAGGTCAAGTACAATATCCATCAAAATAAAGAAGTACATAATCCCACTCTCATACAATAGCCAAACAAAAGAAAAGATAACTGGATAACTGGAGCTTTACATCTATCCAAGCTCCTAAAGACTGGAACAGCAATCCGATCAAGCTCCACTACTGCTAGGATCCACCGTAGGACCTGAGGGTTGGGAAAAAGATAAAAACAACAGGGTCAGACATAAGTCTGAGCGAGTCCTATAACTTTAACAATACAATCGTTAAAGTAACCAGAGAAGACATAAACTGATATACGGTAACATATAGGGATGAATGGCTACCCTAAGCAGTCAACTAAACGAAGATAAAGGATAAAGACGCATCTACCCTCCCTAAGGTAAATTACTAAACTGCACCACACCAGTCGTTCCTAACTTAAAGGTTGATCCCACCCAAGGACTTATAAAATTTACTAATTAGTACCTGCGTACCCCTAGGTGACCAAGTAGGCGCCACGGGGCCCTACAATCCACTAGGTGTACACACTACTTCCCATTCGATCGGCTCCCTAACGTAGATACCCGTGCTGGCCCCACCGTGGGATGTATCATTCCCCAATGTGGCAACCTGATGAAACTAAAGGTGCACGGCTTATATCTACTCGATGCAACAACGGCTTACCTACCAGCCCGGGCCCACTCACGCATATGAAGCCCGTTGGACTTGCGTTGCCACCGCTAACCCGTTTGCCTCTTACAGTCAAGCCCAGTATGCGTGTCCCGTCCTCGACATGGGTCGAGCCCACAAAGATACGTATGGGTTACTGGTTGAAATGGGCCTCCACAAGCTACCCACCTAAGCTTGTCCCTTTTTCTAGTATATCCCACTTAACCCTTTAATCATGTTTTAATTACATGTTCTATTTTGGTTAAGTATTCTAATCGTATTTTCTATTGCCACCCAAGGCAACCACTAGATTTTCTCATGCCACCCGAGGCACCCACTTAACCCCTCATGTCCCTCTACATGCTAATGTGGTTAAGTGTTTCTTAATTAATTAATTAAGAACGTAACCTTTGTAAAGACCTCTCACATTAGACTGTCTTTTATGACCGCTGGTTAAGCCGGTTGGGTCCGGGCAGCCTTATGTCATAACAGAGTCTAACCTCGTGTCTTTACATTAATTACGTATTTAGTTTGTGCCTAAGACCTCTCACATTGGGCTAACATTTGTAGCAACTGGTTAAGCCGGTTGGGTCCGGGCAGTTTTACGCTACAACTGAGTCCAACCTCGTGTCTTAGTCAATTAATTACACCTAATTAATCACCCTCATAATTTTATATTAATTATCCCTAATTAATCAAGTTTTCTTAACATGGGTAGACCTAACTTAATAGGTAAATTCCCATGGGGTAGACCTAACTCAATAGGTAAATTCCCAACACATAGTATAGGTACACCTAACCAAATAGGCAAATTCCCATACTATGTTTATTTATTTTGTGTTATGCATAATTATATAAATTTCACACAATCTTATTAACTTATGCATTTAATTACCCCATCGTTCCCACGTAATTTCGTTCATGATATAACACATATAAAAGGTGTCAACTTGCATATGAATGAACATGTTTCAAAGGTGCCATCTTGCATATTAACAAACACATAACTTGCATATGAACTTGCATAACATGTCACATAACTTGCATATAATATGTCACATAACTTACATATTCATTTTGCATAACAAACTTGCATATTAGCTTATAGACTTGCATAATGTGTCATCATGAACTTGCATATTAATAAACATGTAACTTGCATATTTACATACATGTAACTCGCATATTAACAAACATGTAACTTGCATATAAAGAAACATGTAACTTGCATATTTACATACATGTAACTTGCATATTAACAAACATGTAACTTGCATATTAACAAACATGTAACTTGCATATTTACATACATGTAACTTGCATATTAACAAACATGTAACTTGCATATTAACAAACATGTAACTTGCATATTTACATACATGTAACTTGCATATTAACAAACATGTAACTTGCATATTAACAAACATGTAACTTGCATAGCATATTACCATGAACTTGCATAACATGCATATGATTACATAGCCCACAACTTGCATATTTAGCATCATGCAAACATAACATACATCATATTAAACTTGCATAAGCTTACATACTCAACATGCATAAACATAAGATTAATGCTAACATCATATCATATGATTCAAAGCTCATTAACCCACATACAAAACCATAAATCTCATCACATCTCATCTAATTAGTTTACCAAAAGATCATCAAAGTGATAGAAACTCACAACTAGCAACTTTGAACACCAAATGAAGAAGATTAAGATGCTAAGAAGGGATTAGAAGTTGATTAGAGAGTGATTAGTATGCAACCCTCTTCATAAAATTAGTGGAGGCCATGAGAGCTAGCATTTTGCCATAGTTTAGTCACTAGGTTTAATTATGAATGAATTAGGGTAGGTTAGGGTCTTATTTATAGATTAGGCAAGTGTTTTAGGCCATAGGATTAACCCTAGATTCAATCCAAGCCATCAAAACATGTCTTGGGGAAGAAGTCAAGTGTAGGAACCATCTAGGGCCTTTAGATTAAAGATGGACCATGAGAACCATTCAAATGCAAAATCTGCACTTGAGCGAATCGGCCCACGGGTTGACAGCCAAACACCCTGGATTAACCCCTAGTCGACCCAGCGGGCTCGGGTCGACTTCAAAAATCGGCCGGTTCGGTTATTCCCCTCTCCCAATTCGCTGTTTTGAGCATTTTTGCATATTTATTTATTAAATTTTCAATTATATATATATATATATATCAATATATATATATATATATATATCTACACAACCCATTTCACTTAATTAAGTATACTTTAATTTGGGAATTTTCGTGAAACTTCGCGAGGCCATATCTTGGTCATACGGACTCCGATTTCCGAAAACTCGGACTCTATTTCGCGTATTTTTCCGAGACGAACACAATGGCATAGCCCGTTTCCCTTGATTCCCATTTTAGAATTAAATTCTGCCTCGATTTATGTTATTACAGGTTATTGAAAATACGGGTTGTTACATTCTCCCCTCCTTAAAGGATTTCGTCCCCGAAATCTTCAAGTTAGGAAGAACGTATCCTACCATCCAATCATCCATCTACTCAAAGCATCATCCACGAGCAATCATTGTCCTTACAAGATTCTAAATGCTGGATGGATATATGCAAAAGTGTGTGTATATGTACTTACCTAATGCGAAAATCAGGCGGTTACTGATACAGTAAACCTCCTTAATGCAAACCATGATAGTGCCATGCATCCAATATGTATGCGAAACCCTATTGACACATACAAATTTCTACATGCGTGCACAACCATACACAAAAATGCATCATCCATATGATAACACAGCCATGATACATCCATCAATCTAACTACCACATCCATTTATGCAATATGCAACATGAAGTGACTGAGCCGATCTAGTGCCTAATGTGTGTGTATATGCATCCACGAGCAACCACTAGCAAACAATTGCATCCATATGCATCCATCAACCATAACATGTTTCAAACACATGTCTCAACCATAGGTTTTACCCTATCCAAAGGTCATAGGTATTAGCGAGAGGATATACTAAAGATAAGATAAGTACTAGACAAGCAATAAAGGAGAAGTTAAAAGACATACTCTCAAAAAGAAATGGATACAAAGAACGCATCTTTGCTTCCGTCTCCCAAGTAGCATTGCTTTCGTCATCTCCCCATTGCACTTTAACTAGCTGAACTTCTCTGTTCCTCAACTTCCTAGTTTCTGACCCAAGGATGCGAGTAGGAGCTCGTCGAATCGTCGCATCACGCTCTACCTCTACATCTCTAAGCAAGCTCGGCTCTACCACCTCCGCGGTCTCATGTAAGCACTTCCTCAAATGTGATACATGGAATACATCATGAACACCACTAAGTCTGTCGGGCAACTCCACCCTATATGCCATCCGTCCAATCCTTTCCTTAATAGGAAACGGCCCAACAAATCTCGGTGCTAACTTCCCTACGGACCCAAAGCGAACAACATTTCTCAATGGAGATACTTTGACAAAAACCATGTCCCCAACCTCAAACTCAAGATCCGTCCTTCTCCGATCCGCATAAGATTTCTGTCTATCTTGCGCTGCTTTCATCCTTTTTCGAATTAAATCAATCTTCTCTGAAGTCTCTCTAACCATATCCGGCCCAAGCAAGATCCTATCCGTAGATTCCCACCAACATGTAGGAGATCGACAAGGCCTTCCATAAAGAGCTTCGAAAGGAGCCATACCAATACTGGACTGAAAGCTGTTATTATATGCGAACTCCACCAAAGGAAGATGTTCTTCCCATGTACCTCCAAAATCCAAGATACAAAGCCTCAAAAGATCTTCTAAGATACGGTTCACCCTCTCGGTCTGACCGTCCGTCTGAGGATGATATGCGGTGCTCAAACACAACTGAGTCCCTACCGCCTCTTGCAAACTTCTCCAAAACTCACTAGTGAAAATAGGATCTCGATCACTCACAATGCTGGATGGTACGCCATGCAATCTAACAATCTCTCTAACATAGACTGAAGCAAGCCATGGAGCGGTCCTCTTACTCTTTACGGGTATAAAATGGGCACTCTTTGTAAGTCTGTCTACCACAACCCAAATTCCCGTATTGCCCTTCCTCGATCTCGGTAACCCGTCGATGAAATCCATCGAGACACTATCCCACTTCCACTGTGGAACTTCCAATGGGTGTAGCAACCCACCGGGTTTCCTTTGCTCCACTTTAACTTGTTGGCACACTAAGCATCTAGCCACATACTCGGCCACATCTTTCTTCATACCGGCCCAGAAGAAAACTCTCTTCATGTCTTGGTACATTTTGTCTCCACCGGGATGAATAGTCATTCTTGAACGATGTGCATCATCCAAAATAGCCTTCTTCAAACCCTCATCTTGCGGTACACAAAGTCTACCGTCTCTATGCAACCATCCCTTATCATCTATGGTGTATCTACCCAAATGGCTGGACGACTCCCCTCTTATAAGCTTCTCTACCAACACAACCAACTGTGGGTCGTCTCGCTGAGCCTCGCCAATCCGTCTCAAAAGAGTAGGTCTAACCTCCAGGGATGCCAACAAACCAGGTACAAAATCAACAGAAGGTCTGAAGTCAAACAAAGAAAGAAACTCCAAGCTTCGTCGTTCCACGAACAATGGACTCAAAGATAGCCTTTTTCTACTTAAGGCGTCTGCCACCACGTTACCCTTACCAGGGGTATACGCTATCTCGAAATCATAGGATGCTAAGAACTCCATCCACCTTTGCTGTCTTAAGTTTAAATCCTTCTGAGAGAATAAGTACTTCAATGATTTATGGTCGGTGAACAACTCGAATCTCTCACCAAGAAGATAATGGCGCCAAGACTTAAGTGCGAAAACAATCGCGGCCAACTCTAGATCATGGGTAGGGTAATTCTTCTCATGCACTCTCAATTGTCTCCCTCCATAGGCTATTACCCTTCCCTCCTGCATCAAGACTGCGCCTAATCCTGTTCCACAAGCATCGGTATAAACAACAAACGGCTTACTCCCATCTGGAAGCACTAAAACTGGAGCGGTGGTCAAAGCTCTCTTTAACCGTCGGAAAGCATCATCACAATCTACATCCCATGAGAAAACCAGATTCTTCTTCGTCAAGCGGGTTAATGGGGCTGATATCTTCGCGAAGTCTTTGATGAACTTCCTATAATATCCTGCCAACCCCAAGAAACTTCTTACCTCGGTAGCATTTCTAGGAACTTTCCAACCCTGGATAGATACTATCTTTGCGGGATCCACAGCTATCCCTTCCTTAGAGACCACATGCCCTAAGAATCGCACTTCTCTTCTCCAAAAATGGCATTTAGAGAATTTAGCTTTAAGACTATGCGCTCGAAGAGTCTCCAACACTTCCTTGAGATGTAAGGCATGCTCTTCTTCATTCTTGGAAAAGACCAAGATGTCATCCACAAAAACTACTACAAACTTATTCAGATACTCTCTGAACACTCTACTCATGAGATCAACAAAGTATGCGGGGGCGTTTGTCAACCCAAATGGCATCACTAGCCACTCATAAAAACCATCCGGAGTCCGGAAAGCAGTCTTCTCTATACTGTCCTCCGCCACTCTTAACTGATGAAACCCTGTAGCTAAGTCCATCTGCGAAAATACTGACGCGCCAACCAACTGATCAAAGAGATCATCTATCCTCGGTAATGGGTGTCTATTCTTCTTCGTGAGCTTATTAAGTTCCCTATAATCCACACAAAGTCTGAGGGACCCATCCGCCTTCGTGGCAAACACTACTGGAGCTCCCCACTCCGATATACTTCGCCTTATGAACCCCTTCTCAAGCAACTCCCCTACTTGCTTATGAAGTTCTCTTCTCTCACGAGGAGCCATGTGGCGTACTGGCAAAGACACTGGTTTGGCATTATCCACCAAATAAATTCGGAAATCTATCTCCCGCTTCGGAGGCAAACCCTTTACTTCTTCAAACACATCCGGATATTCCCGGACTACTCTGACAGAACACAAACTTTCGACCGAAGCATCGAGCGATTCAAGATAACTTAGCAAAACAGATTCCATGGGATTGCAAGAGATCTCGAGAGTGTTACCCAAGCGGGTCATGAGCCTGACAACTCTCCTTTCGCAATCAAGAACGGCACCATTACTGGATAACCAGTCCATGCCCAAGATCAACCCATAGCCCGTGAAGCCCAATACAAAAGCATCACATCTAAACTCAACGCTAAGTATAGAAATCTTCAAACCCAAACATATCATAGACAGATATATGGAGCCCCCAATTGGGTTTGAGACAACCAAGGGATCATCAACTAGACTGGTGTCTAAGTGCAGTGACTCAACTAACGATGATGAGATAAAAGAATGCGATGCGCCAGAGTCAAACAAAGTACGAACTGGATGATCAAACAGAAAAACCAGACTTTCAACGGAAATAGTTCTACCTCTCTGCTGAATCGGTGGAACTGAGAGAACCTGAACTTGCCCCCCTGACTGAGGTGGTGCTATAAGAGCTTGCACCTGGCCTCCTGAGGTAGACCCCGTCTTCTGCCCCTTCTTTGGGCAGTTTTTCACAAGATGCCCTGCTTCACCACAATGAAAGCAACCGGTCTTCTTCTTTTTGCGACAATCCTTACTGAGGTGTCCTGGTGTTCCACAATTGAAGCACTTCTTCTTCGTCTTCTTTTTGTCACCATTGCCTTTTCCGCCCTTGCCTTGTTGTTGCTGTTGCGGTTTCTTCTGATCCCCCTTTTTCTCTGGTGCCTTAGAATTCTTATCATCCTCATGCATAAGTGCCATGTAGACAAGCTTCTCAAAAGTGGCCCCCATAGGAATGTGAGTCATAGCTATTCCTTGCAATGGTTCGTTCAAGCCTCTAACGAACCTCAAAGCCTTCTTCTCCGGTGTATTCACCAACTCTATGCCAAACCTTGCTAATTGATTGAATTTGTTGACATATTCTTTCACCGTGAGATTCCCTTGCTTCAAATTCAAGAACTTCTCCATAAACAGATTCTCTTCCGCCCTTGAGAGAAACTTAGCCCCAAACCTTTGCTTAAAATCTGCCCAAGAGTCAACAGGGCGTTCTCCATTAGTGACCTCCCACCAGAATGAGGCCTCTCCCTTCATTAACCAAGCCGCCAACTTGACTTTCTTTCCCTCTTCCACTTCAAAGATATCTAGCAACTCTTCCACTTCCTTAAGCCAATCTCTAGCCTCTACGAAAGTCTCTGAACCAAGAAAAGGTTTTCCTCCTATAGCCTTGAACTCCTTGCAAACCTTAGCAAAATTATCCACTCTAGGCTGAGGAGGAGGAGCGGTTGTCTCTGGTGTAGTAGCATTGGCCGGACCCGCAGCCGCGGCCCTAGCCTCTTGCAACCTCCTATACCATAGTGGTATAACTAAACCCTCCGGGATGTTAAGATCTTCAGCCATGCTGAAACGAAAGAGGAAAGATTCAAAAAAGGAGATTCCGAAAGATAAAGATATGGCTATTGGGGATTATGCTTTTCTTTTTCAAAAACTTTTTCTCTTAGAAGACATGCTTTTAAAAATCCTTTCTTCGAAAATACTCTTAGAAAGTAGTTTTTCTCAAAAATTTTATCTGTTCTGGTAACCTTAAGCTCTGATACCACGTGTAACACCCCACTCCCGCTATGATCACTCACTAAGGGAATGCCATAGCATCGGTGGAGTATTTTAGTGAATATAGAACAGAAAAATTACAACAAGACAGATATAAATAGTACTTGAAATTTTAAAACATCATCTCATAACAGCGGAAGTAAAACATGTCTGGTTACATCATAAAACCACAATAAAGGTCAAGTACAATATCCATCAAAATAAAGAAGTACATAATCCCACTCTCATACAATAGCCAAACAAAAGAAAAGATAACTGGATAACTGGAGCTTTACATCTATCCAAGCTCCTAAAGACTGGAACAGCAATCCGATCAAGCTCCACTACTGCTAGGATCCACCGTAGGACCTGAGGGTTGGGAAAAAGATAAAAACAACAGGGTCAGACATAAGTCTGAGCGAGTCCTATAACTTTAACAATACAATCGTTAAAGTAACCAGAGAAGACATAAACTGATATACGGTAACATATAGGGATGAATGGCTACCCTAAGCAGTCAACTAAACGAAGATAAAGGATAAAGACGCATCTACCCTCCCTAAGGTAAATTACTAAACTGCACCACACCAGTCGTTCCTAACTTAAAGGTTGATCCCACCCAAGGACTTATAAAATTTACTAATTAGTACCTGCGTACCCCTAGGTGACCAAGTAGGCGCCACGGGGCCCTACAATCCACTAGGTGTACACACTACTTCCCATTCGATCGGCTCCCTAACGTAGATACCCGTGCTGGCCCCACCGTGGGATGTATCATTCCCCAATGTGGCAACCTGATGAAACTAAAGGTGCACGGCTTATATCTACTCGATGCAACAACGGCTTACCTACCAGCCCGGGCCCACTCACGCATATGAAGCCCGTTGGACTTGCGTTGCCACCGCTAACCCGTTTGCCTCTTACAGTCAAGCCCAGTATGCGTGTCCCGTCCTCGACATGGGTCGAGCCCACAAAGATACGTATGGGTTACTGGTTGAAATGGGCCTCCACAAGCTACCCACCTAAGCTTGTCCCTTTTTCTAGTATATCCCACTTAACCCTTTAATCATGTTTTAATTACATGTTCTATTTTGGTTAAGTATTCTAATCGTATTTTCTATTGCCACCCAAGGCAACCACTAGATTTTCTCATGCCACCCGAGGCACCCACTTAACCCCTCATGTCCCTCTACATGCTAATGTGGTTAAGTGTTTCTTAATTAATTAATTAAGAACGTAACCTTTGTAAAGACCTCTCACATTAGACTGTCTTTTATGACCGCTGGTTAAGCCGGTTGGGTCCGGGCAGCCTTATGTCATAACAGAGTCTAACCTCGTGTCTTTACATTAATTACGTATTTAGTTTGTGCCTAAGACCTCTCACATTGGGCTAACATTTGTAGCAACTGGTTAAGCCGGTTGGGTCCGGGCAGTTTTACGCTACAACTGAGTCCAACCTCGTGTCTTAGTCAATTAATTACACCTAATTAATCACCCTCATAATTTTATATTAATTATCCCTAATTAATCAAGTTTTCTTAACATGGGTAGACCTAACTTAATAGGTAAATTCCCATGGGGTAGACCTAACTCAATAGGTAAATTCCCAACACATAGTATAGGTACACCTAACCAAATAGGCAAATTCCCATACTATGTTTATTTATTTTGTGTTATGCATAATTATATAAATTTCACACAATCTTATTAACTTATGCATTTAATTACCCCATCGTTCCCACGTAATTTCGTTCATGATATAACACATATAAAAGGTGTCAACTTGCATATGAATGAACATGTTTCAAAGGTGCCATCTTGCATATTAACAAACACATAACTTGCATATGAACTTGCATAACATGTCACATAACTTGCATATAATATGTCACATAACTTACATATTCATTTTGCATAACAAACTTGCATATTAGCTTATAGACTTGCATAATGTGTCATCATGAACTTGCATATTAATAAACATGTAACTTGCATATTTACATACATGTAACTCGCATATTAACAAACATGTAACTTGCATATAAAGAAACATGTAACTTGCATATTTACATACATGTAACTTGCATATTAACAAACATGTAACTTGCATATTAACAAACATGTAACTTGCATATTTACATACATGTAACTTGCATATTAACAAACATGTAACTTGCATATTAACAAACATGTAACTTGCATATTTACATACATGTAACTTGCATATTAACAAACATGTAACTTGCATATTAACAAACATGTAACTTGCATAGCATATTACCATGAACTTGCATAACATGCATATGATTACATAGCCCACAACTTGCATATTTAGCATCATGCAAACATAACATACATCATATTAAACTTGCATAAGCTTACATACTCAACATGCATAAACATAAGATTAATGCTAACATCATATCATATGATTCAAAGCTCATTAACCCACATACAAAACCATAAATCTCATCACATCTCATCTAATTAGTTTACCAAAAGATCATCAAAGTGATAGAAACTCACAACTAGCAACTTTGAACACCAAATGAAGAAGATTAAGATGCTAAGAAGGGATTAGAAGTTGATTAGAGAGTGATTAGTATGCAACCCTCTTCATAAAATTAGTGGAGGCCATGAGAGCTAGCATTTTGCCATAGTTTAGTCACTAGGTTTAATTATGAATGAATTAGGGTAGGTTAGGGTCTTATTTATAGATTAGGCAAGTGTTTTAGGCCATAGGATTAACCCTAGATTCAATCCAAGCCATCAAAACATGTCTTGGGGAAGAAGTCAAGTGTAGGAACCATCTAGGGCCTTTAGATTAAAGATGGACCATGAGAACCATTCAAATGCAAAATCTGCACTTGAGCGAATCGGCCCACGGGTTGACAGCCAAACACCCTGGATTAACCCCTAGTCGACCCAGCGGGCTCGGGTCGACTTCAAAAATCGGCCGGTTCGGTTATTCCCCTCTCCCAATTCGCTGTTTTGAGCATTTTTGCATATTTATTTATTAAATTTTCAATTATATATATATATATATATCAATATATATATATATATATATCTACACAACCCATTTCACTTAATTAAGTATACTTTAATTTGGGAATTTTCGTGAAACTTCGCGAGGCCATATCTTGGTCATACGGACTCCGATTTCCGAAAACTCGGACTCTATTTCGCGTATTTTTCCGAGACGAACACAATGGCATAGCCCGTTTCCCTTGATTCCCATTTTAGAATTAAATTCTGCCTCGATTTATGTTATTACAGGTTATTGAAAATACGGGTTGTTACAACCGGTTTACCCATGATAGAACTTACTTGACTCCTAATGTTGAAAAACCATTTTAGCATAAACTGAATAATGAAGCAACATCAATGACCATCTTTTCTAGAAATTTTCATGATCTACTTGACATAAACTAGAGAACTTATAAAACAAAAAATACGCACAAAACACGGGCATGTGAGATGAACAACAAAATATTAGATTTGTTCTATAATAAGGCTTGCATTTTCTTAAGGAAAAAAACACTAACTGGAATCATTGTCACTTAGAGTTATTCAAATTTTGTAGTTAAACAAAACATACTCATTGAGATAGTCTTGGTATGCTATGATATTCAATGAATTAGAGTTACGTGACCTTATTACATTCATATGAAGTTCCATAAGAAAAATCAAGTGAACTGTACCAGTGTTTATCCTATGTGCATTGTAAATAAGCCATTTAAACAAATAACAAAGAAAAAACTGGTCTGCATTTGTAACCAATAAGAATTAAAGTTATAATTACTAAAGCTTAGTTCAATAACTATAAGCCACTTGAACATATTTGATATGGTCCTAATTTAATTCTAAAATCGAAATAAGAAATAATTAAGATATTTTTCCATCTTCTCTCACGTGTATGTACTTAGGAATATGCTTGTACTCATTTAATTAATTTTAACATGTAAGCATGATTAGACTCAGTTCCAAATCGTTGCAAATATAGATTGAAAGTTATTTATAAGAACACCATCTTTAGAAAGCAATAGCAAAACTTTGATAGTTGTTTTGAGGGCCTAACAAGCCCAATGTGAACGCATAATATCAAATTAGACCTCTTATTTTAAGTAGTAGGATTACATGTTCTAAAATTTTGAGTTAAAAGACTTCTTGTTTTAAAATTTTAAGAACTTCCTCAATGGAAATACACCAATATGAAAAAACTGAGTGATATTACATAACTAGTCAACTCAGACTCAATAAAACAACAATTTTAAGAACAAAACGAAAAAGGAAAATTTCACTATTAACGAAGTCACATCCACGATGCAAATCAATCTTATTACAAATATACCTAAAAATACGATGTGCTCAATTTTGACTAATGCAGGAAATTCCAGTTCTATCAACTATCACTAAGAATTAGTAAGTTGGTTTAGAAGCATGTGTGCTTTAAGCACCCTCTTGTTTGTATCATTAAGTTTGTTTGTAAGCAGTACATGTAAGCTCACTTTTGTTGACAAATTTAAAATTTCTTGGGTTCACATAGTTTCTCCAATTCAATTGTAGGACATTTATTTTATATTCGTAACAAAATTTATCATGGTTTCTCCATATGACTAAATTGATAAATTTGGTAGAAATATGTTACTTAGTATGTTAAGTTGCAACAACTGGGCATTGTGATTTGTAACTGAATTACTCAGTTCAGTTGCAATGCAACTAGGCACTAGTATACTCAGTCGCATTTGCAAATGAACTGAGTAGTGCTCAGTTGCAGTAACCGGGCACTTTGCCTAGTTCAATTGCACTTGCAACCGAACTACTCAGTTCGGTTGCATTTGAAAATGAACAATGCAATTGAACTGAGCAGTGCTCAATTGCATTAACTGGGCATTATGTCCAGTTCGGTTGCATTTGCAACTGAACTACTCAGTCCAACCAAATTTTTTGTTTGGTGATATCACAGGTCGAAAGCGTCCTACTATATGTGAAAAATAAAATTCTGCAAAAACGATAATGAAGTTTTAGTCAACTTCAGCCTATTTCTTTTCTTAGTTATTGCGGTTGTCAGCAAAAAGTGGGATCCAGTAACTTTTTTTAGTATGATTTTCCATTTTATCCATGTAATGTTGATTTTCTTATTATGTTGGAATTCCTATTTTAGTGTAAATGAAATATACTAAGTCCCACATCGCAAAAAAACAAAAATTATATCAATGGATATAAGTAAGTTCCTCATGAGGAAGTTGGGGACTTGGGGCACCCAAATGTTTACTTTGTTGTGAGGAGGGAAGTCATGCTTCACCACCACATATGCGCGCGTGTCACCGCCATCTGTCCGACCAAACTGGGTACGGGTACAGGTCTAATATGACCTGTTATAACAAGCAGCGAACAAAGGGGTACAGACTCAATTGTACGAAGCGATGCAGATCAACTATTAATAAAGAGGAAACCTAATCGCTTTCCTTATTCCACTCTAATCTGAATCTTCCTTCTCTCTTCTCTATCTACTTTACAATCTCGTGTAGAATACATTTTTTGTATCTTAATACGTATGTTGTCTCATGGGAGAATTTTGAAATAAAATTCTTAAGGAAATTGTTGCAGAAAACCTTAGACATCATCCAGTTAAATATATAGTTTATTTGTATATTTATATACATTATTCTAAAATCTCTCCATTCTCTACGTTGAGCTATTCTTTTAAATAGTATAACGATGTTGTTGCAAATTGATTACTCCATACTTATTGATATTTCTACCCAATATAGAATTCTAAAGTAGTGGAAATTTGAGTTATAAACTTGTGCAATGAGTTTATAATTGATTACTTTTTGTTTTTGTATACTAGACCTATAACATATTATCTTATAGAAGCTATTTTGATTCAAATTTTCTCCACATTTCGTGTATATTATAATAGGATGCACATCATAGAGTATGTATTCATTGCTTTAGACATAGATTTATTTAACATTGTAAGGTCCATCTGTTATGAAATAGATTGTATCGTACTTACCCTGTTAATTTAGTATGGGGGATGTAATTTAGAAATCCTCTAATGACAAATGATATTTCATATTTAGTCCTCAAATGAGCAATAAAAAGAGAGAATAAACACACTTGGCCTGCAGTTCTATTTAATGTCAACTGAAACCTGGCTGGTCATTTGGAAGTTTTTTGGATCATAGTTAATCTTGAAGCTCTTCTATACACTTTTTCAAAATATTTTTCTCCTCTTGTCAGATGAAGAAAATCATGTGGCAACATAAAATTATGTGTCAACATAAAAATACATTTTTCAATAAATTCTTTTATCCAATTTTTCAATACATTCCATTCATGGTTTTGATGTCGATTTTTTGCCATTTGATTATTTCAGAGATGGATTGCCTTTTGTAACATACCGTCTTTCGTCCACTTCAAGCTAGTATTAAACCAACTTGAACTGTTCGAAATGACAGAATGTTATTAGCTTCTGAGGTAAATAGAATAAATCACAGAATCACAGGCACAGAAAAATAGAATATCTCGCAGTGGAATAAATAAAATTATACAATAGTAGTTCATGAAGCTACTAAATAAAAGTCAAAATTTATACATAATATCAAAGTTACAAAATTTAATACAGCAGAAGTCTAAATACAAGAATTTCTAATACAAAGGAGAAATAGCCAGAATCAACAGGTAGCGGTGATAACATCAATAGTCTCCAGCTTCAAAAGGTGAAATCTCAACACTGCAATACTCGATCTGACCCGAGCAATGATGCAAAACAAACAACTCGGATCAGGACTAACATTCTCATGGACGTAAATCAACTTAAATGAAATGTTCAATGAAACGCATCAGTAACTTAAATGATGTTTGGGATCACCATCCTCTAAGGATCCGTTTAACTAATATCATATAATATAATACGCTATTATAATAATGTCTATGGTTAAATATAACGTAATAAAATAGTGTAAGCGGGATTACCATTATTACCCATACACCGTTTATACCGTTGTCGTACAGTTTGCATATAACACACCAGTACGTCGGCGGATAGGGATGCGCCGTGATACGACAACATTAAATCAAAATCGTAGGGGCTCGATCATGATAATATGACAAGGCATACGAGGAATGCCCAGAGTATGAATATACTAGTTGCACGCCCGGACTGGTGGTAACGCATAACCGCGACTACCGCCCACCTCGGACAACACTCCCAAATCAAGGATGCGCATCAAATCAAATCAATCAAACCGAGGGACTATAGTAATAAAGGAAGAAGTGTTGCCGATAGAGGTAGCTAACCCCACTTGGTCCGGTATAGCCCTGTTTTAGTCATTTTAAATATGACCCGAAGGTCAAGGATATCCATTATCGTTCTCTTTCTTCAAATCCAGTAATCGCCTCCAAATCAACCTACTTCATTCTGTAACTCCATCGCGTACACAGTTGTTAAAGTGGTTTTCAGTATTGGCAGAGAGTATGACAATATCTGATCTCGGTCTCTTTAACAACCAAACGTTTACATTTTTCACACCGTGGCCATTTTATAAAATCATATCTTGAAATAAATTGATTTAAAAAGTTCTTTAATTCAAACCAAATAGTTTATGAATCAACTCTATATATAAAATTACTTCAATTCACATTCAATCAATTTATAATCAAATTCATATATTCATGTCACTTGCAAATTCAAATTCCAGTTAATTACGCAGTTCACGTTCATTTCCTATAAAGTTTCAATATTTAAGTCAATTCAAAATTCACATTTAGTTGAATTAAAATCAAATTCATTGAATCAAGTATCGTTATATAAATTTAAACCTTTAAAGCTCGAATTTAAATCGCAAAATCAAAACTTATCCACCTATTGAGTTTATTATTAAAGTTTATAAAATATATGTAAAATAAGCATTGAAAATATATTTATAAATTATAAATTTATATAGAAAATAGCTTTATAAACATATATAGGTTTAAAATAATTTAGAAATAGGTATAAAAAGAATAATTTATTATAATAAATTAATTTAAAGTTAAAATTACATATATGATTAAATTATATAGTTTAAAATAAATAAATTATAAGTAAAACCTTAAATAAGCATTTAAATAAATTTTTACTCATAAATTCATTTTAAAACATATAATTTAAAATTTACAAAATTTAAGTATAAATCTTTAAAAATATAAATATAAGATTTTAAATTAATATTATTACAATCAAACTTTCCAAATCATTTTAATTTGAAAACATGACCAACGGTGTCCGTATATAATTTTTTACCCTATGGTCAAGTGATACAGATATTTATCATTTCAATCCGCAGTTTACAAAATTTATACGGGTTTATCATTTCAACCCGCAATCCCAAATTTAGTAAAAATCGTTCAGGTCTATCATTTCAACCCATAACGATTTTTCCCTAATCTAATGTTCATTCGGGTATGTATCATTTCAACCCTTAGTGATTTTTTCCTAAACTGGGGGTATCTACAACATAACAAATCATCACATATCATCAACCACATCATAGTCATATATAATTTGTGTACATACATGTTATATGAATAACGTGCCGCATATGAAAGTGTACATTTTAAACAAACAATTTCTACTGGCAATCCTATACATTTCATAACAGTTCATTTAGTTGATCTAACATCTATGAAATAATGTGAGTCGGATGTGAGATAAACTCACCTTTCGTGGCACAGTTGAAGACAAAATATGAATGCAGAATTGCAATGACGGTATCCAGGCACGAAGGAATGGTTTTAGCTCGATGATCACTTAATATTTTTTTCATAAGAGGAGGCCAGGGAATGTCTCAAAGGATCGGTAAGACTACTGAGTTTCATAACGGTCTTTAAACTCAACACAAACCGACTTAAAATATAAACACAACATTTACTTTTACAAGTATTATATATATTCTGATACGAATGGTAAAATCATAACATATATATATAATTCAAGTTCAACACACAGCAAAATATTTTATAAATTTATATATTATGTAACACACCAAAAACTATATGTATATAAAATAAATATACAATGAAAACTCACACACAAAATACATTAAAATCATTGTATGCATATATAAACATTGAAATATATATATATATATATATATATATATATATATATATATACACACACACACCCATTTTTCTTTTAACAAATAAATTTTCAAAACAAACTCAACACAAATATATACGCACACAATGCTGTACCCACACCATTTCACACGCAAGAAAACACACCTAAAGATTGTATATTATAGATTATATATAACATAAATACATACATATTAATTTTCCTTCAAAACAATACATTTATTATTATAAACTATAAATTTTTATTACATACACACAAATACAAACGCAGTTACACACAGTATTATAAAGTACACACTCACTACAACAACTATACGCATACAGTATGACTCACACACTAGAAAAAACAATACACAGAACCCACACATGCACACAAACAGGAATGCACATACAAAATACACTACGCCACACACATAAAACAATACACAAAATCAATTAAATATATATACCTTCGCAATCTATATATCATATATAGACAATCGTTAAAATATATATACATACATATTAATAATAAAATAAAAATTCAACAAAAATATATATATTCATATATATACACACACTGAATATATATATATATATTTAAAAATCAACACACACAATACTATCTATACTATATTATAATTACTGAGTTTGCCATGGAGCGCTGAGAGAGCTCCTGGATTCTGTCAGCTAAATAAAACTGAACCGACTCACCTCTTCCGTATTATTTATTTCCTTCCCCAATTCATACCCAAATCGTTCTCTTTTTCCTCCGCAACTCCTCAACCCTCGCCTTTTCTCTCCCCAAATAATCATGCCCACTCTGGCTTCCCTCCATCCATTCACCGCGTCATCCACCTTTTCCCTTCTCCCTATTCCATTATTTTTTGTTTTCTGCCATTAAATCGGTCGTCGGTGATAAGCTGAACACGTGAGTACTTTTCGTCGCCTCTTCAACTCAAACTACGAGTTTCCCTTCTGTTTTCCATTTTTACACTCATCTCTTTTCTTATATTCCTCCTTGCTCTGTTGAATTTTGCTTCAGCCCTCTACGCCCATGTCCTCCCCATTCTTCCATTCTCTTGACCTAGATCACAACGTCCCTATCCAATTGATGCGTACCCGCTCTACTCACCTTTTCTCCCACTAACCATCGACTTTCCCTACCGGCTTTCAAGCACGTCAGATCTGTTCATCCCATTGCTCTTACCAATTACATTTATCGGCTCAAACACCATTATATGAATTATGTATTTCAAGTTATTAGTTTTTCTCTTATATATATAGTCGTGTTCATTGTTTTTTGATTTTTGGGGTCATGCACTGTAACATTTTTTGTAAACTAACTAATATTGTTGTGTTTTCTCCTACTCTTTATTGTTAATTATACACCCAAATGTAAATTGTCTATTTTGGATAGAAGCACAGATAATATGTAGGATCCTCAAATGAAGTGAATGCCTCATCTTATAATGTTATAATTAAATACCTAATATAAATATTGTCGATGTTGCGTGAAATGCAGGACTACAAACTTATACATACAATTCACAAAGCATTAATATTGCAGAGAGTTGTGAACAAATAAGTTTCAGGTGAATTAGCAGTCTGGCAAGTATCTGACCTGATTTGTCAAAGTATATTTGAGGAGCTTTGTTTTAAGGATTATTAGAAGCTTCAAGAAGTCTATGCTTTTCAGTTTCTGTTTCCACCATATTTCAGCAACGGTGGAGATATATAAAATGTAGGAAGTGTTATTTGTTGTACAGCTTTATACTGGTTTTTTTGTGTCTAAACGTGTTAATGTTTGAGTAATTATGTAATAAATTCTTTTCCATTTTTAAAATGTTAATGCTTGAGTAGCTTTATACTTCTTTTTTCTTTTAATTTTGTAGATTTATTTAACAATTAGTGAACATGCTACACCACTGAATGCATATTTAATGTGAATCAGCCTTCAAAGTTATCCGGGAGTTGCACTTGCTTATCCCGATTACGACCGATAGCCTGCCCATTTACAGGTAAGTGCACATCACAAGTTGTTTATTTAGGTATTGGAATTTAACCCATCAATTTATTTACAATCTGACATTCTTATGCTTTTTTATGTCCACATAGGATTCAACTTGATAAAGCATTGCAATCATTATTCTCCATATGGACAACTGCCATTTTAGCATCTTATTTTAGGGTCTTATTTTCAATCCTCTGTTTTGCAGGTATGTAAACTGTCAATTTTGGAGTATTACTCATGCCATTATGTGTGAATGTTCTTTATTTAAGTAATGTTGATCTTTTACTCTATTGTTGGTATTAGATAGAATTATTGGTAATTAAAATTGCAGTGTGTTTTAGTTTAGTTTTGGCTAGAATATGTATAAAGTTTCTTTTGGTACATTTGAGTTTAGAACATATAAGATTTCTTGGTAGATTTGAATTTGATATTATGTTCATTTCTTTCCTTTGTTACCCACTATATGGAAAATAATTTTTTCCACTAATAACTGTAGTCATTGAATGAAAAGTTTTAATTTGCATAACATCATACTCTTACATTTTTTTAAACATATGCATATAACATAAAACGAAAAGGAATATGTATTTATCAAGTGATATCTACTATTTTCGTGTTTAAATGGTTTTCACATCATTAATCTATTTTAAGGTGACTAGGTATAGAACTATTTAGGCATAATCAAATCAACAAGCCAGATGTCGAATGAACCATTATATGAAAAAATTACCTCATAGCCATATATCTCAAGATTGGTATTAGTGGGTTAACAGCATTAGCAAAAAAAAAAAAAAAAAAAAAATACATATCTACATTCTAATGGTTTATAGATGGAAATTCAGCCATTAATCTTTTTGTAATTGCCAATTTGTTTGGAAATGGAAAATTTTATGGGCGTGTTACCATACATATTAATTGATTTCCCTCAATTGAGGCTGAGATTTTGCGCTTAGCATAATCTGAGAGGATTGTATTCAAACAAGTTAAGTGGAGAAAGGTTATCCTCATCCGCGGTCTTCTTTGTAAATAAAATACTAAAATTACTGATATGTTCATGCCTAATAAGCACATACACGCACATATATATCATACTCAACTGGATTAGCATACGCACATATGAAACCATTTTATATGGCTATTTGTCTATCTTTGTTCAATAATTTGACGAATCTATGGATCAATGAAACAAGAGAATACCAAGCCTTTTTGATTTTTTTACATCCTCTATAAATAAGGAATGTTAATGAAAATTTATTGGCTCATTTTCAAATGCTACAGGTTTTATTTCTCCCATTCTTTGATGAATGCCATAATTAACAAAGGAAATGGTTGTGGAACATTAACGAGGTTTTAAAAACAAAGCAAGTGATTAATTGTATTCAATTTTCATTTAACAAACTTTGTCATGTTCAGTTACAAATTTCAGTAAGCTTCCATTACTGTAATTATTTTGAATTTATATCCATTAATGTATTAGAGTTGTGTAGTGTTTTAGGGCCAATAGCTTGAAGATTTAACCGCTATAAAGGTGATAAATATGCCAAGTATATCTGTTATCCTTTTTCCTTGAATAACTTTGGGATTCAACTTGATAAGGCATTGCAATTTGCAATCATTATTCTCCATATGGACAGCTGCCATTTTAGCATGTTATTTTACTCTGTCAATTTTTTGAGTATTACTTAAGCCATTTCGTGTGAATATTCTTTATTTAAGTAATGTTTTTTTTAGAGCAAATTATTTAAGTAATGTTGATCTTTTACTATATTATTGGGATTAGATACAGTTATTGGTAACTAAAATCACAGTATGTTTTAGGTTAGTTTTGTCCAGAATATGTATAAAGTTTTTTCTGCCACATTTGAGGTTAGAATATATAAGATTTTTAGGTATATTTGTGGTTAATATCATATTCATTTCTTTCCTTTGTTACCCACTACATGAAAAATATTTTTTTCCATTAAAAACTGCAGTCATTAAATGAAAAGTTTGAATGTGTAACATCATATTGTTACTTTTTTAAACATATACAAATAATATCAAATCAAAATTAATTTGTATTTATCAAGTGATATCTACTATTTTCGTTTTTAAATAGTTTCCGCATCATTACTCTATTTTGAGGTGACTACGTATAGAAATATTTAGGCTTAATGAACAAACTAGGAAAATCTTGATGTTTTGTCAGAGCATGGCATTCTTCGTTTAATACTACCACAATTATTAGATAACAAAGATATCCATACTGCAATGTTACATGAGTTGGGAATACAATGATCTTATGTTTTCTATTCTCTCCATTCATTAATACATTTAAACCTGATATTACTTTTAGCTTACAAAACACTGCATGTTGTTTCTTCTTCCTTTTTGTTCCTTTTCGACTAATTATGTACGTTGTTGGTCAACAAAGAGTTACCACTTTTTAGGTGGCCCTCTTGCTGTTTCCTTTCAGGAGGTATAATTATTAAACTAAAGGATGCTGTGATATTATTTTTATTATTGTAAATCCTCCTTAACTAACACTTCTACTTTTTGCAGTTTATATCTTTTAGTTTTTAGCCATCTTTTATTTATACCACATATAAAATGTTCTCTTTAATTTGTAATTCCATGGATCTCATTAACATTTGGAAAAAACCAGCATAATACGCATGCATTATTTGTAGTTGAGAAGAGGCCAACCTTTTTTAAAGACGTTTTTCATGTGGGAAGTTGAAAAAAAAAATCCAAGCTGGAAACCATTCTTTATTTGGACATCTTTCTCTGTATTTGACTTACATAGATTTAGCATTTGATTAAAATGATTTCAAAAAGACATATGTACATAGTAGACGCTTTATTTATATTCTAGATTGTATAAGATTGTTCCGAAAATTAAAGGACTTCAAGTAAATATGCATAATTTGGCATTAATTTCAGTCAATGTCCTATTAATTAATTCAAAATCATGAAATGAGGAATTATTTATATATTTAAAGTGTTAGAAATGAGGATTTATTTATATTTTTAAAGGGTTAACTTGATACTTATCTTTCTCCTGACAGTATATGAATTAAGGTTTGCCTGTTAAACTATTTTCTTTGAATGTAAACAAATATTTGCATACTTATCTTATTTAAAATGACGAAATCTGGAAACTAGAAATAAAAGCTAACATTATTACCATAATTAGCAATTTTGATAGACTAGTCATTGCAATCTAAATTGTTGGATCTATGGTAACTGTACTTTGTGAAAATCATATACCATACTTTTTGACTCCTTGAAAATACAGTAAAACTCGCTATTTCTCTTACCAATACAATAGAAATAGAGTATTTGCATAATAAATTTATATTAGGTACAAATCTAATTCGAACTTATGATGCATTATCTTAGAAGTTGAATTTGGCTTTTTGACATACAGAGCAACATACAATTTCTCATACAGAAAACAGAAGTTTAATATTTGCATAAATAAATATTTAGGACTTACACTATATGAAATAGTAATGAACAAAAATATAACAGCTTACAATTATTACTTAAATCTGAACATACAAATTTCTTCCCATATATTATGTTACCATGTATCTGTGCTGATCATAAAGGGTTTAGCCTTGAAATCTATGCATCAAAATTTTATTTATGAGTGTTAATCTTTCAACAAGTTGCAGGAAATCTGGAATTACTATTTTATTTTTTACAAAGATCTTAAATGCAAAATTTATTTCAACTTGACATTAACGATGACTTTATTTTCATGTGTTAAAACAAAATTTCTTAACTTCTATTTTTATGTTTCATTTGCTACAAATGTTTTTTTATCCCCTTTATATAATCGTGGATTTTAGTTCATGCATATTTATGTAGATTTGTTTAAAATGAAAAATATGGTGCACTTCAAATGCATGGATATAACCATGTTGTAGTTTTTTTTCCCCTTGAGTTTTCCGAAGATTAACAGGATATGTTAAATCGGTTTACATTCCAAATAAGCGTTTAAATTAGTGTTGTTGACTTATTTCGGTCACTCATTTTTCTTCACCTTACATCATTGTCATCCTATAATGATTTACCGTACTTTATTTTTTGAATTAAAGGATATGTAATGATGTATGCTTACATATTTATTATGATACAAAGGTGCAAATTTCACACCGCAACCTAACTTGCCTCTCATAACTAATTAACTATCAATGTATGCATGCAGGGTCATGGCAAGACAAATTTTTTTGGCTAACATTATGTACAATACTATTATTTTTTATAGATAGCATGGCGTCAAGCACATCAATAAACTCTGTTTGCAGTTTAGGCACATTGTGCAGAATGGCCGTCGCTATGGAGAAACGGGATAGCATCCCCTGATGCATGAAATGATGGTTGGTTACACCTTCAAACTTGATGACACCGTATTGGAAAAACCCAGGTACACTTAATTTTTGAAATCATTCTTTACTGAAGAATGATGTTGCAATTGCATTGTTATTATGTTTTTTCCTTCTATAATTATATAAGGTGTAAGAACTCATCCTCTGTCAATTCAATATCATGATACATCCGTAATATAGATTGATTTATGCTTTTTACTCCCAAGGCAAAGGTATATAAAAGACAACAATCATACTTCTATGATTTTTTAAGTGGAGAACTATCGGTAGATTGAAATTTGATTTTATTTACATTATAAATCCTTTACCTACAAATGTTTCATATGTTTTGTATATTCTGGAGACCAACTAGAATATTATACCATCTAATAAAAACGTAAGGGAAAATTATATGTTTGCATGTTGCTAGAAAATGCATGACTGGTGTGTTTGTAATCATATGTTTTTCCCGGGTGCATGTGTATGTACATATATCCAGTGTTTAATTATAGGAATTGTCTTACTTATAATTATCATTCAAGATATTACTATCACTTGATGTTTTTACATTAGTATACTTTAGATATTTTATTAGGCACTAAAGTATTATATTACTTGGTTGTGTTACCACTTCTATGCATAATTTAGCTGTTATCTATATGTAAACTTGGAACATACGAATAACTTCATGGGTGAAGCACGCTAGACTTGCTATCTCAATTACCCCATATGTGTTATTTGTATTGCCATATATGTTATTGTTTTTACTAAAAGATATAATTCCGAAAATTAAACCAAAGATATTTATTATATCTGAAATAATTTTACTCCATTATGCCACGAAAAATTTTCTCCACTACTTTGCTTTTTACAAGTGTCAGTGCTTGAATTATCAGAGAAGATGATTTTTTTAACTTTGAACCATGAAACTTGAAAGTAGTGGCATGGAAAATAGTACTCACTTTGGACTTTCTATTATTCATCTGTTTTTCTGTTTCGTTGTCTTGCTTTATGGATTCAATAGATTCTCTATAATTTACTTCATTTTATCATGAAATATCTGAATTATGGCATTTAAATATATATGGATTTTCTCTAATGGTTTTCTTCCATGCGATTTTTTATTATGAACAACCAATATGTTCTACAGATGCTCTGTATGATTTTTCATGAAGGACATAAGCTATCACTGGAAAACACCTGACAATGTGAAATGGCATTAAAGCACATAAAAAAAAATAAACGACATTTAACACTGTGCCTAATATTAAGGCTACAGAATTATCAAGATAGTACAATATTGTGCAATGGTGAAGAAAGAAAATATCTGCTCAACAATATTGAAGTAAATTTACTTATCATGCAAAGTTATTTTTATCGTTTATAGAAAGATACAATATCATGATGGTTCCAACTTCATTTAAGTTCATTGCATAAAACCCTTTCTTGCCAAAAGGGGTGGATATTATTAGAGCATGTTCAAAATCGATCATGATGCATAGTGAAGTTATAAAAATAATTCATATTGATTTTCCTTTTTTAATTTTTGTTTTGTTTTGCCCGTTTGTGTATATTAGATGTTCTATAGCCGTTGCATAGCATTGTATCGTCTTCTCTTTGATGGTTGAATTATTCTTCTCTCTCTCTCTTTTTTTTTTTTTTTTTTTTTTTTTTTTTTTGCATTTGGTCATCTCTTCTTTACTTCTATACATTCATTCACCTACAAATTCTTACCATTATATTCATTTATTTTTTCATTCTATTTTTTCAAAAATTTGATTCATATCAACCTTAACTATCATTTCTTTTTTGGTTATTATGTAATGTTTTGGTTGACTTCAGTGTGTAATGTATATGTTGGTGTATCAACCTTAGCTATAATTTCTTTTTGGGTTCGTTAGCATTATCAAAATTTGGATGCCTTTCCATTTTTAGATCGCAACTGTTCCATTTTTAGTTCATATTGTTTGCATATTGATTATGGTTGATTTTTTTATGTGTATTTGTTTATCTACATGTATGATGTGATATTGGTTCTCTCAGTATATGTTTTATCGTGGTGATTGTTATTAGAGTAAGTCTAATGAAACTTTATTTTTAGGTAACTTTAATCAATTTTCTTAAAATGAAAGTAATTTATGTAATTTAGGATTTTGGAAATGCGGGATTCACTTTGCTGTTGATTTTCACTTATCTTACTATATATTGTCGATTTAGATGATAGACTTATTTGGTCATTTTATTCGTAATCTTGCTGTTTATGTTCTCCATGAATTGGTTTCTAGATTGCCAATTACAAAAAGATATTGTTTCTAAGCCAGTCTTCTTCGTGGCAGGAGTAATTTCATTTTGATAATGTTTGTCAAGTTGGCATTAACTTTCCACTTATTTTATTGTTTGTTTTCAGACAATTTGTTGAACTGAATTAATTATTGTCTAATTTTTCTCTGATTTTTTTTTTTTTACTAAATTACTTCTTTTTTTGGCAGGTGGATCGGTTCATGCTAATGTCAGCATGTCAATTAGCAAGTTGGCTATTGATCATACTGGCATTTATTCAAATTTAATGGGCCAGAGAATTATTCTTAGGTAATCATGGTAAGATTTTCAAATTACTACTTATGTCTTTCCTTTTCTAAATGTATAATATCTACACTTTCCTATATATTCAACAGAGCAATGAATATTTGAATTTTGATGATAAATGTAGAAATAAATTTAATAATAATGATTAATACAGTCTTTGAATTCTCAATAATTTGGTAATAACATCCATATCCAAACTCCTTTGATTTTTAGCATGCTTCAGTAATTTCATTTGATCATTACTATTTTATTCCCATAACATGCTTTTAATTAGATTTGTTAATGGTATTGCAACTAAATTTCGATTCTTCTCTACATTTTGATAATAAATGATGTTATAGTTGTGTGTGTGTGTATATATATATATTATATTTTGAAAAATGATTGTAAATATTGACATCAAAAATCTACATAGTCAAATATGTTTGTACATGATTATAGGAGTTAACTATATGAATATCAATAATTCGAAACTATGGGTTTAACAAATAAAAATATATTTTGTTGAGATGATATGAAAATTACTTCTTTGGAATAAACCTATTTCCTTAATTTTAATTTTTCCATAAAAAAATAAATCATGAACATCCAGGGATAATTGAAATCTAACATGAGCAGTAAATGTCTAGCTTCCATATAAACCAGCACAATTTATACAAGTATATTATCGTTTTCCACGCAATGTCTTATTCATTTGATATATGTATAACCTTTTTATTTGTTTTTAAATTATCACCACCAAAGATCTGAAGATAATCATCTATAATGATGATGATGCAAAGGTACCAACAATAAGGCATCATAGGTTTGATTCAATTTTTATTGCCTCTGTCCTTGGGGTTAGACTTAGGACGTTGGCCTACAAACAGTTATACTACTTTATGAATAACAATACTTAAACATGGTAAGATTATTTATTTTACTAAAAGTAATAAAATATATTTCTAATTTCGTTAATTCAGAATAACTCTCAAGTTCCTACGCTCAAAGTGGCTATTAAAAGTCTGCTTAAAACACAAAGTGTGCTTAAAACGCAAAGTGGATCTCGAGTTCCTACGCTGCATGCGACAAGTAAGGAAGTCCGTGCTTGATAAAATATGTATCCCAGATCCTATTTTACTTATTTATAATTTTATTTACGTAGAGCCAACTTTTATACATAATTATCTTCTTTTCCCATGAAACTTAACTTTTCTCGGTGTATTCCAGTTATTTTCCATGTTTAACACGCGATTGTAAAGAAACGAAATTCTATTAGTCATAATTGATTTTTTTGCTTTACTTACCCATTATGATAAGGAATTTTCTTACACCTGTATCAACAGCAAAAACCTGGTACTCAAATTTCCTTACATAAAATAATGAAATAAATGGGTCAAAAATACATAACTTTATTATACATCTGTGTATTGCTAAATTATAGTATTGAATAGGCTAAGGCGATGAAATTACTTTATCATATAATGGTCGCTTATATTGTTTGCTTTATTCCTCTGTTCTACATTCTTTGCACCATGAAAATTATTAATTTGTTTAGAACATTTGGTACACGTTTTCTCATCCAATAGACATGTGGAACATTGTACGGTTATTGTAGATTCTATACGTACTAGCATTTACTAGCTGCAGAATAATGGATTTGCATGCAGGTAATTACATGCTAATAACTATTATTATTTTTATGAATGCATGTGAAACTAACGAACAAAGTGCCTTCAAGCAGAAAAAAGGAAGGGGGGGATGTGGTGTGGCGTGGCATTGGATACGAATATTATTACAGTCATATTGATTTAGTCCAAAACAAGGCATGGTTGTACCAATTTTTTTTTCTCATTTGAATAATTTTCTATGTTATAAACGAGATTAAGATATGCCTAATGCTACAGTTTTTTATACTGGACTTTATTTATATTTTTTGAGATGATATTCAACGATTATGGACAAGTATTAAGGTGGATCAATCATTATTGATGTAAGGAGAACCATGTATGTTATGATTTCATATCAATGAAGGTTATATCCAGCTTGGTTGTAGTATGTATTTGTTTAAAACAAGAAAATGCCGATTCTTTCATTTCTGTCATTTTAAATGAAATTTAGAAGTACTTGCAATTTGTTTTAATTTTTTTTCCAGGCTAAATTAAGCATATCAGGTACCACTTTAAGAGAATAGGAAGAATGAATATTAAATGACCGAAGTATCGATCTTGCCATGAATTCTTCTTATTTGTATTATGAAAGCAAAAAAAGCAACTTGCGCTGCTTGCAAAAACACAAGTAGAGGTAACAATTAGACCCGAACCCGATCAGGCAGGTCTTGGTTCTAGGCAGGTTGGGCTTTGTAGGATCTAAACTACACATTTCATAAATCTGCACCTGACCTCGATTCGTGCTTTGATTTCAATTGTTTTGGGTTCGGTTGGATAATAACGTTAAAACCACGAATATTTCAATGTTTTTTTCATCGGTTCTTTCGGTTCTGGTTAGTACGGGTCGAGTTTGATTGAGTTTTTGTTGTATTTTTAATCGTCTTAGACCCAACCCGAGATCTATTGGGTTAGGTACGATTTTTTGGTTCTTGATTCTAATCGTCAACCCCAAACACAATACTAACAATTTTATACCAAGAAGTATGATGTTATCCTGGAAAAGCATGATAAACAGCCTATTGGAAAAATAAGGTGGCAAGAATTGGCTGCAAGGGAATATGCACATAAACAAGTTTTACTGAAAAAGATAACAATGTACGTAGTTTAAATAAATCCCAACAAACTAATTAGCTTATTTTATTTCACGAAAGAAACATTGAAAGCTCTTTTAATTAATTCAAAATTTTGTTCAGTGTTCTAAACACTACCTAAATTTCTCACAAAATAAACTTACAATAAAAAACATATCAAAGGTTTCGCTGATGAAATCATGTCTATATTTTGATCCATCCATGCAAATAAATTGCATAAATCCATAACTAATAGTACAGAACTAAACTTACTACAACCCCATTCAAACACAGACCTGTGCGCGAAAACTAATCTAAGAAGACTATCCTCACCACCTACCAAAACTATCATGCCTTCCTACCGCAATGTTTGTTACAATTTGAGAACACAGACCCATGTGCGAAGCACGGGTTCGCACTTGTTATATATATTATAAAATTTAAAATACACATACAAACATCACCCAAGACACCACACAATCAATATATACACACACATGGAACAAGCATTACACACAAACACAATTACATATATAAATACATATTATAAAATAAACACTTAACACACACAGTCAACACTCAAAAACATTTGATGTTATAAAATATGTATAAACACTCCAAAATCAATAATTTATCATTATATTATCTACTAATTTAACGTTAATCTAAAATAAAATAAATTTCAAATCAAAACGAATAATTTATCATACCAAAATATTTTCAAAACAACTCACACAAAACATTCACCAAACTCACACAAACACAAACACTGAACACACTGAACACACACTCATCACTCAAAGACACGAACACGCGCACACACTTATTACCATACACACACACCCCAAATATTAAATCAAACACACAGAGAACCCATACACTAACATAAGTATAAATATGTAGATATAGATGTAAATAACTCACGCAAAAGAACACACAAATCTAACATGCGCACACACATGGGGAAAAAGTTGGGGCTGAAGTTGGGAGTGGCACGGTTGTGGGGAAGGAGCATGTCAGTGGGGAGTTTGGCGAGCTCGACAAGGGGTTGAGCGAGGCGAGGGTTCAAACGCGCAGGGGATTGGGCAAAGCTTAGTGGTAGAGGGGTCTTCATCGGAAAACTGGGCTTCACGTAGTTGAACTGGTCGGAGAGGAGAGCACGGAGGGTTGGAGGCTCGGTTGGTTTGATTACTGGGAGCGGTCGGAGGCTGTAGGTGGAGTCGTGGAGGAGCGGGCTCGGCAGCAGGCGTGGGGAGGTGTTGATGGGTGTCGGCGCTTTTCATGAAGGCAAGGGGAGGGGTGCGATGGAGAGTATTGTTGTACAGTAATGGAAGTTGAGGGGAAATAAAACAGGCGATGGAATTTTAGAAGAAATGAAGTGGATTTGGAAATTGTAAAAGTAGAAGATGAAGGAGTAGAAAACGGTATTGCCTAATAAGCACGCTCAAGGATTAATAAATGGGATAAACTTTATTTCCACAAGATTTAAGGAATGTTCACGAGATTAAAGGACCAGTAGAATGGAAAGGTAAAAATAAGAATGTGGGATACTCCATCACTCCTATGTTTCGAGATAAGTGGAGTGATAAGAATTTGAATTCTAAAAAGGTAAATATTGATTGCACATAAAAGGAAAAAAATAATATAAATTTTAATTTCAAAGGAACAAACAGGAAATAAAAGTGAACAGACAATTCTTTTGAAAATATATATTAACGAACAATAAATACAAATAAAATTTTGCAATTAAAAATTGGAACAGTTTAAATTTTGAAACAACGAACGTATAAGGAAAACGTTAATACTAGGGAACGGACGCTGAACATTAAAAAGGTAATCAATGCTTACAAATAAAAGGAAATACAATTTTTTTTATTTAAGATAACGAATGCTTTGGCAATAAATAAATAAATAAATCAAACGTTTCGAAATTCAAAATGCACAAGACTGTTTTGGAAATAGAAACTTGCCATTGAAACGTAAGTGAACGAATGGAAATAAGGAACCAAAAGGAATGAACATAGGGAAATAAATGGAAGGAAATGACCGTTTAATTTCTTTGAAATTAACAACCAGGTAAGGAAAGGAATAATATCAAGGAATGGATGTTTAACTTTAAAATGTAAACAGTGTTGGCAAATAAAGGAAACAATATAAATATTTTTATTTATTTTTTTGCAAATCAAACAAGAAATAGACGAAATAAAATGAAATAAAATCCAAACAAATAAAAAAAAGTTAAATCATTAAATAAAATATACTAAAAATTGAGGTTGTTACAATCTCCCCCACTCAAACATTTTTGTCCCCGAAAAGGAACGAGGTAGGAAAATAGTAATTAAATAATTATTATATTTAAACCAAATGGTTCATATTTATCTTCATACCTATATATATTTAGATATATATATATATATATATATATATAAAATCCAAACATTTCAAAATAGTTTTAAGTATTCACTCGACATTTCGATTGGCAATATATATATATATATATATATATCCCACTTTCGAAACCTGAAAACGGATATCGATGGTGCCGCGGTCATCATCAGAATCATTTTCAAGCGACTAGAGTGTGACTCTATATCTATCTAATACACATAGGATTTAACATATACGTTGATCAGACGTATAGCCAAATCACTAGGTATCTCATAGGCCAACCTTAACATTGGGTAAGTACTAAAAACAGCTTTTTATATTTAAATAGAATATATACATAATTTTTTTCAATCATATATTATAAATAATATATTTCAAATCATTAAAAATTTAAGTAGGGAAAATTTTATCTCTCCCCACTCATTTATTTATTAAAAATTCAAACTCAATCCTTAATAAATATACAAACAATATTATTACTAAATCAAATAGATAACAAAATTATCCAATCAGGATAAAATCAATTTCTTACAAAATCTACATCTTTAGATCTTATTCGAAATATATAGTTTATAAAATCTTAAAGTGTAAACATTAAATTTTTTCAAAATTTTGGTATTACCAAAACATAATATTATTTACGAATATAGATATCAAAATTTCAATAATATATCAAGAAATCATACATTATAGTACCTTTCAAAATACCAATCCTAAAGCAATAGACAATATGAATGAGCTCGCTAGAAGAATTATACTCTTCTTCTACTTCTTACCTTGTTATCAACAAGGATAAATTGTAGAATTCGAGTTAAAATCTAAATGAACGAAAGAACCTAATCAAAGATGATCTACAGAGGAAGATGGATTCAAATGGAAAGGAAATTTAAGGAAAGATTTTGAAAATGAAATTTTTATTCGAAAATATTTGCTAAAAGTATTTAGAACGAATTTTAAAAACCATTTATACTTTAAAATACGCTCTCTCAAGAAGGATTCTGCAACTGATTCCACTCATTCTAGGGTATCACTACCCTATCTCTAATGAGTTTATACCTCATAGGCTGAAGCTTTGATAAATCAAAGCTCTGATACCAAATGTAACATACCGTCTTTCGTCCACTTCAAGCTAGTATTAAACCAACTTGAACCGTTCGAAATGATAAAATGTTATTAGCTTCTGAGGTAAATAGAATAAATCACAGAATCACAGACACAGAAAAACAGAATATCTCGCAACGGAATAAATAAAATTATACAGTAGTAGTTCATGAAGCTACTAAATAAAAGTCAAAATTTATACATAATATCAGAGTTACAAAATTTAATACAGCGAAAGTCTAAATACAAGAATTTCTAATACAAAGGAGAAATAGCCAGAATCAACAGGTAGTGGTGATATCATCAATAGTCTCCAGCTTCAAAAGGTGAAATCTCAACACTGCAATACTCGATCTGACCCGAGCAATGATGCAAAACAAACAACTCGGATCAGGACTAACATTCTCATGGACGTAAATCAACTTAAATGAAATGTTCAATGAAATGCATCAGTAACTTAAAGGATGTTTGAGATCACCATCCTCTAAGGATCCGTTTAACTAATAATATATAATATAATACGCTATTATAATAATGTCTATAGTTAAATTTAACATAATAAAATAGTGTAAGCGGGATTACCATTATTACCCTTACACCGTTTATACTGTTGTCGTACAGTTTGCATATAACACACCGGTACGTCGGCGGATAGGGATGCGCTGTGATACGACAACGTTAAATCAAAATCGTAGGGGCTCGATCATGATAATATAACAAGGCACACGAGGAATGCCCAGAGTATGAATATACTAGTTGCACGCCCGGACTGGGGGTAACGCATAGCCTCGACTACCGCACAACTCGGACAACACTCCCAAATCAAGGATGCGCATCAAATCAAATCAATCAAACCGAGGGACTATAGTAATAAAGGAAGAAGTGTTGCCGATGGAGGTAGCTAACCCCACTTGGTCCGGTATAGCCCTGTTTTAGTCATTTTAAATATGACTAGAAGGTCAAGGATATCCATTATCGTTCTCTTTCTTCAAATCCAGTAATCGCCTCCAAATCAACCTACTTCATTCTGGAACTCCATCGCGTACACAGTTGTTAAAGTGGTTTTCAGTATTGGCAGAGAGTATGACAATATCTGATCCCGGTCTCTTTAACAACCAAACGTTTACATTTTTCACACCGTAGCCATTTTATAAAATCATATCTTGAAATAAATTGATTTAAAAGGTTCTTTAATTCAAACCAAATAGTTTATGAATCAACTCTATATATAAAATTACTTCAATTCACATTCAATCAGTTTATAATCAAATTCATATATTCATGTCACTTACAAATTCAAATTCCAGTTAATTACGCAGTTCACGTTCATTTCCTATAAAGTTTAATATTTAAGTCAATTCAAAATTCACATTTAGTTGAATCAAATTCAAATTCATTGAATCAAGTATCGTTATATAAATTTAAACCATTAAACCTCGAATTTAAATCTCAAAATCAAAACTTATCCACCTATTGAGTGTATTATTAAAGTTTATAAAATATATGTAAAATAAGCATTAAAAATATATTTTTAAATTATAAATTTATATAGAAAATAGCTTTATAAACATACATAGGTTTAAAATAATTTAGAAATAGGTATAAAAAGAATAATTTATTATAATAAATTAATTTAAAGTTAAAAATACATATATGATTAAATTATATAGTTTAAAATAAATAAATTATAAGTAAAACCTTAAATAAGCATTTAAATACATTTTTACTCATAAAATCATTTTAAAACATATAATTTAAAATTTACAAAATTTAAGTATAAACCTTTAAAAATATAAATATAAGATTTTAAATTAATATTATTACAATCAAATTTTCCAAATCATTTAATTTGAAAACATGACCAACGGTGTCCGTATATAATTTTTTACCCTATGGTCAAGTGATACAGATATTTATCATTTCAATCCGCAATTTACAAAATTTATACGGGTTTATCATTTCAACCCGCAATCCCAAATTCAGTAAAAATCGTTCAGGTCTATCATTTCAACCCATAACGATTTTTCCCTAATCTAATGTTCATTCGGGTATGTATCATTTCAACCCTTAGTGGTTTTTTTCCTAAACTAGGGGTATCTACAACATAACAAATCATCACATATCATCAACCACATCATAGTCATATATAATTAGTGTACATACATGTTATATGAATAACGTGCCACATATGAAAGTGTACATTTTAAACAAACAATTTCTACTGGCAATCCTATACATTTCATAACAGTTCATTTAGTTGATCTAACATCTATGAAATAATGTGAGTCGGGTGTGAGATAAACTCACCTTTCGTGGCACAGTTAAAGACAAAATATGAATGCAGAATTGCAATGACAGTATCCAGGCACAAAGGAATGGTTTTAGCTCGATAATCACTTAATATTTTTTTCATAAGAGGAGGCCAGGGAATGTCTGAAAGGATCGGTAAGGCTACTGAGTTTCATAACGGTCTTTAAACTCAACACAAACCGACTTAAAATATAAACACAACATTTACTTTTACAAGTATTATATATATATTCTGATACGAATGGTAAAATCATAACATATATATATAATCCAAGTTCAACACACAGCAAAATATTTTATAAATTTATATATTATATAACACACCAAAAACTATATATATATATAATAAATATACAATGAAAACTCACACACAAAATACATTAAAATCATTGTATGCATATATAAACATTGAAAGAAATATATATATATATATATATACACCCATTTTTTTTAACAAATAAATTTTCAAAACAAACTCAACACAAATATATACGCACACAATGCTGTACCCACACCATTTCACACGCAAGAAAACACACCTAAAGATTGTATATTATAGATTATATATAACATATATACATATATATTAATTTTCCTTCAAAACAAATAGATTTGAAACAATACATTTATTATTATAAAATATAAATTTTTATTACATACACACAAATACAAACGCAGTTACACACAGTATTATAAAGTACACACTCACTACAACAACTATACGCATACAGTATGACTCACGCACCACGCACTAGAAAAAACAATACACAGAACCCACACATGCACACAAACAGGAATGCACATACAAAATACACTACGCCACACACACAAAAGAATTCACAAAATCAATTAAATATATATACCTTCGCAAACTATATATCATATATAGACAATCGTTAAAATATATATACATACATATTAATAATAAAATAAAAATTCAACAAAAATATATATTCATATATATACACACACACTGAATATATATATATATATATTTAAAAATCAACACACACGCGCCACCATTTCAAAATCCAATATATATATATATATATATATATATGTATATAAATCAACAAACACATAACTATTATATATATTATAAAATTTAAAATACACATACAAACATCACCCAAGACACCACACAATCAATATATACACACGCATGGAACAAGCATTACACACAAACACAATTACATATATAAATACATATTATAAAAAAACACTTAACACACACAGTCAACACTCAAAAACATTTGATGTTATAAAATATGTATAAACACTCCAAAATCAATAATTTATCATTATATTATCTACTAATTTAACGTTAATCTAAAATAGAATAAATTTTAAATCAAAACGAATAAACTCGATTTAGATTTTTGGAAGTGCAAATATTATTTGTTATCATAAATTATATTCATACCAAAATATTTTCAAAACAACTCACACAAAACATACACCAAACTCACGCAAACACAAACACAGAACACACTGAACACACACTCATCACACACAGACAAGAACACACACACACACTTATTACCATACACACACACCCCAAATATTAAATCAAACACACAGAGAACCCATACACTAACATAAATATAAATATGTAGATATAGATGTAAATTACTCACGCAAAAGAACACACAATTCTAACAAGCGCACACACGTGGGGAAAAAGTTGGGGTTGAAGTTGGGAGTGGCACGGTTGTGGGGAAGGAGCATGTCAGTGGGGAGTTTGGCGAGCTCGACAAGGGGTTGAGCGAGGCGAGGGTTCAAACGCGGAGGGGATTGGGTAAAGCATAGTGGTAAAGGGGTCTTCATCGGAAAACTGGGCTTTACGTAGTTGAACTGGTCGGAGAGGAGAGCACGGAGGGTTGGAGGCTCGGTTGGTTTGATTACTGGGAGCGGTCGGAGGCTGTAGGTGGAGTCGTGGAGGAGCGGGCTCGGTAGCAGGCGTGGGGAGGTGTTGATGGGTGTCAGCGCTTTTCATGAAGGCAAGGGGAGGGGTGCGATGGAGAGTATTGTTGTACAGCGATGGAAATTGAGGGGAAATAAAACAGACGATGAAATTTCAGAAGAAATGAAGTGGATCTGGAAATTGTAAAAGTAGAAGATGAAGGAGTAGAAAACGGTATTGCCTAATAAGCACGCTCAAGGATTAATAAATGGGATAAACTTTATTTCCACAAGATTTAAGGAATGTTCACGAGATTAAAGGACCAGTAGAACAGAAAGGTAAAAATAAGAATGTGGGATACTCCATCACTCCTATGTTTCGAGATAAGCGGAGTGATAAGAATTTGAATTCTTAAAAAGTAAATATTGATTGCACATAAAAGAAAAAAAATATAAATTTTAATTTCAAAGGAACAAACAGGAAATAAAAGTGAACAGACAATTCTTTTGAAAATATATATTAATGAACAATAAATACAAATAAAATTTTGCAATTAAAAATTGGAACAGTTTAAATTTTGAAACCTGAACGAAACCTGAGGCACCTTATTTCTCGTCCCATATGCCCAATACAGGAGAGATGTCCTCGCATATCCGATCGATCTCCAAGTACGTCTGGACGATTACCACTTATTACCTCGTCTTGGATGTACACCCTAAGTCGAGACATTAGCAATCATCCTAACAATATGAAGGTCTCCGGTCTTCAAACCACCGTCTTCATGTTTTTGACTTTTAGTCATTGTAACAGTTATTCATAATGGGTTAAACCCGGTCTTTCTGAATGCTGGCGTATCTTTATAACCAGGTGGTAAATATACACAAAGACAGCACACATCTCATTGCAATCCAGAGTATTGTTTTATTCAAATATTCACATCTTTGGGGAAAGGTTCCCATTAATTTTATCAAAGATAAGTTCTTTTAAACTTATTCTTTAATCTTCCTTTGGAAATCATTTCAAAAGATTTTATTATATCTTTTCACAACTTAAACCAAATTATGGTTTATCAACTAGTTAGGATTGACGAGCCTTGCTGAAGTAATTATTCATTTCATTATCCCAATTCCAACCTATTCATCCCACGGAGCAAAACTGGTGGTACGCCATATTTAATACCCATCGTGTTATTGGTAAATTTAATTATCATTTATCGTTCAAATCTAATTAAAGATTTAACTATCACATGGAGTAAAACTGCGGAAGTAGGGGGTACTCCATCTCAAACATTTCTTAAATGCAGTAAATTTAATTACCTTATTCGCATTTAATCTAATTAAAGATTCATTAAAACTCTAGTTCAGATTTAATCTTCAAAAATTATTATTTAATGATTATTCAACTTTTGGAAATTAATCTTGTTTTTATTTGGGTTAAAGAACATATGTTATGTAAAAACACTGTTCACAATAAACCTAAAATCCTCTTCTATTTAATATGGAATCTTCACGGAAATTTGAACAATTCATAATCGATATAAATTTCCGTATCAGACTAATACTATAAATGGAATAATGGCAAAGCCTTTTAAATTCCATAAAAGTAAACGCCTTTCTTCATAGAAGCTCATCTCGATTATTATTAATTGAATTCCATTCAACTCCAATTTAATTAAATAAGCTGGAAAACTTCTCTAAATTTTATTTAAAAGATTTATTCCTTTCACTTATGGGTTCAAGAATAGTATTATCTAAGATACCATTCACAACGAACTCAAAATCCAATTTGATATTAAATATAAGATCTTAAATGGAAATCATGTCAACTTATACTCAGTACCAAATTCTGAAATTAACAGGTATCATTTTGGAATAACAATATCAATATCTTTCAAATTCCAATAACAATATCCGTACAATTATGGAATCTAATGTCAAATTATCTGAAGATGATTACCATTCAAATCCATTCCAATTTATATGGTGGAATTCCTGGTTATGTAAAAACCCATTCACAAATCCAATTTATTATTTCTAAAAATCATTGGATTATTATTCTAGTTATTAACTTGTTCATTTGAATAACAATATCTTTCATCTTTTCAAAATTGGAATATTTCATCCAAAATATTTCCAAATCATTTATTATGACTTAACATAATTTATTCATATTTTTAATAATTTTATTAAGTCCCTAATAGTTGGTTTCCAACATCGGTCACCGAACTGCATCCATAACGACCTTTCTGAAATTGATTTGGAAATATTTTAAAATCTAACCCTTCAAATTTAAATATCATATATTCATTGAAAAGATCATTTCGATACGAAACCAACGGTTCCTGTTTTAGGAGAATCCGATGGTCGGATCTCATGTAACGTCAATTTGAAGTCAATAGTTGAAATTTGCGAACTATCGCTGCGCGGCGCATTCTATTCAAGCCATTAAAATATATATAATATATTTCATCGATTTCCTTTTAAAACATATTTTATAAAACGTTTATTAAGTCTTTTAAAAACGATTTCACTTCCATTTCAATTTTAAATTGAACTGGAAATCTCATATTATTATAATCTCAAAATAGTGATATTTTCAAAATGTCTGATTTTGAAATTCAGTCTTATCGATATTCATTATAAAAATGAATAAAATCGATATAAAAATTCTTTTGAGTTAAAATAGCGTTTACATACTTAACTTAGCTTCAAATTTTCATGCCCATCCAAATTCGGACAACAAATCAACTTCCAATCTTATTGAATATTATATTATAAAAATATTCGTATTTATTCCGGATTGGAATAATATTCAACCGATATCCATAAAAATAAATTTATATGGATTCCACTCATCATATATATCCAACAATAGTCGTAAATGACTATCAACATCCAAAATGACATCCAGTGTGCATTTTATTTTCATATAATGTTCAATCAAATAATTGACGCTTATATAAATCTGTCAATCAATCGATTCACCGCGATTTCACACAAGGGAGATGTGTGAGTCAAATATCATTCCAAGACCTGTGTGGGGGTTTTTAACCAACAACAAAACATTTAAATTCATTTATGATTCATGAATTTAATCATAAATAGTTCAATTCGAGTTATTTTTCAAATTAACTAATTTCCACTGTTCAAATTATAAATGGATATTTATATACAATTTCAACTACCATAATAATATTAACATTATTTTTAATATGTTAAACATTTCAACACCACAAACAAAACATAATATAGTCAATCACATCATCCATGGGGTTTCAAACAATAGTGAGGTGGGTTAACATGCACCGTATACAAATTTGAGATAATTAAATCTGCTAAAAACCAACACTGGCAATCTATATATTCATTTATAAAATAAATAACTGTACAAATGGTTTGAGTGAGAGAGTTCTTACTTTGATTTCCACTCCATTAGTATTTCATTGAGGATTTAATTTTAAACTAAATTAAACGAGCATTTAATTTAACTTGTAATTCAACTTGCTCCATTTCTGTTCTCGTCAGTTCCATAATGAAGAGCTTGTCATTGTGATTCCAACGCACCTGAAATCACCGAATTCTGTTTCCATATGCAAAAGATATAAGCTTATAAATTTCAACATGAATTTATATAATTTAATTTATATATTAACGCTAGTTACCATCATTAGTCACAAATCCAGTCATTAAGGGTATTAAACCCTTCGTCATCTTCCTGGGTTGTTCGAACCCATCAGCGCGATTTAGGGCTCCATGGCGCACGCGGCTCGAGGCATCAGACGACGATCAGGAGGCGCCACTTGAAGCCCTCACCAACGCCTCCCTATGCTGTGAATTGGGGCCCACTCGCACCCCCATTGCCACCAGAAATCGAGCACGAACGGTTCCCTTATGAGCAATGATTGCTCTTGATCTACAACATGAAACTCCATCACAACTGTTCACACCCTAGATCTCATTACCCTCTATCGTTTTGTAGTTCTAAATTTTCAACAATAGTGAATGGATTTGGGGAAATGGACGAATTAATTTCAAAGGTTTCTAGCCACTAAAGGCTCCTGCGGCACGCAAAAATTATGAGGGAGAGAAACTAGGGTTTTTAATGAATATATATATAATATTTTATTATTATTTAATACGTAAACGTGAGATTTTGCATTCGAACTCCAAATCAAACCAAACGACTGTCGTTCCTAACCAAATACCCCCATTTCGCACACAATGGGATATATTTCGTAAGCTAATTCAACTATTTCGATTATTTTTTATCAAAACAAAAATATAAATTAATATAACGTTCAATATTAAATTCCAACGCATATTTTAATTTACTAGGGCCACACACTGACTCCAAAAATTATGAAATTTGAAATCTCGCTATGTTTTGACGATACGGTCCTAACAAAATTAATTTCATCAAATTTGGAGACCATATAAAAAGTGGCCTTTTAACTAGCTTATTAAATTCAAACTAAAATTGAAAACGCGTTTAAATTTACTATGCTTACATATTAATTTTAATTGAGTTGAAATTTTAAACCTGACAATAATTTGACATTCTGGATCCAATAAAATTAATTTTGTCGAAAAGGAAGGTCGTTTGCAAAATGGCTATTTTTAAGGGCTATATATAATATTAAAAAAATATAAATTCCATAGCAACTATTCTAAATTTTAATTTAAACATTACTTATAATTTATAAAGTGAAATCTAAAATTTTCACATTCATAAGAAAGATATAATTAAATCGATTCTAACGTTTCTTGTTTTACTGAAATCATATTTATTTTGAATTCTGTACATTCATTTAAAATTAAAAATTGAATTTTCAAACTACCGCGCCATTTCAAGCTTATCTTATAATTAAAATAAATTTATACGTTTTAACTTCACTTTAAATTAATTTTGAATCATTCATTCTCAAAATAATTCATCTAAAATATTTAATTTCTATTTAAATTAATTAAAAATAAATTTTAAATTGGTTCCAAAAATCCGGGTTGTTACATGAAACCTTTCCAAATGTTTGCAATTTGATAGAAAGTGAATCAATTGGTTTTCATACGTTTCCTTCCTTGCTTGATTCTCCAAGCCAATCATTTATTTCTTGATATTACAAAATCAGTGAATTTATAAATATACTTATTTTCTCATTTATGGATCCGTTGATTAACTAATTGATTATGTAATCAATTGTTTCCTATCAAAATATCCTCTCAAATATTTCCACATATAACATAATTGATTGATTGAATCAGATAACTAATTTCTTTCCCTCGTAAACAAATATTTGAATCGTGTAAATTCAACATAAAATAAGTAATAAAGAAGAAACCAACATATCTAATGTCTAAGTTGAGATTCATTTTCTAAATATAGCAGTCAGAAGGGTTGGTGAGGTGTAAATAAAGCCTTTGACATGCCTACCTATGATTCTAATAGATCTATATATCATCACATAAACTGTTGGAGTTGGTTTCTTTTAAAGGGTCTACTGAACATAGATTATGGCGAATGATTTAAAGATATGTAGCAACATAAATCATCGCTTACCAAAATACGCATCGCTACTCATCTAAGATACAAATATTTTATCAAACTGCTATAAAGTGTAATTTTTTTATTTATGTACAAGTGCAAAAAAGTTGAAGAATCTATCTTCTTTTCGATCCTGCAAACTAATCATCTTTCATGGTCGAGCTTTTAACATATAGAAAGCCTAGCACAAAAGTCAATAGTAAAATAAAATAAAAACATCTTATTATTTAACATACTTATAACTTCTACAAAAGATTAGATAGATCAATTAATCAGCCTATCAAAGCACCATCAACATATGTGCCTCTTCAGTCTTACTTTCATCTTTCTTTGCTATCCTAACTTCTGCAGCAAAAATTATAATCGATGGCACATTCCCAACTTGTTGCCTATCGTGAAAAGGAGATGAACTCCTCAACTCGTTACTGCTACTGTTGTTAATGTTACTAGTCATGCTACTACTATTGCCATTACGACTACTCCGCCACAATAGATAAGCTATCAACCTAGCTGTAGCGCCCACATTCTTACTTGGAGACGAACACCTAATCTCTCTAGGTGATTAAACCATGAAACTATTAACCACATGCTAAATATTTCTCAAGTTAAAAGTTGGGAATCTGAATCTAAATAAAAATTTACAAGCCCCAATTCGAACAAACCTATGAATGACATCCATTTAAAAATCTACAAATCTATTAATTTCCCAAAAATTTCGAAGCTGAAAAAACCTTTTAGTCACAAAAATTCAACTTTCAGTTTTGCACTTAAATATAAAAAAAATTCACAAAATCAAATTCTAAAAATGCATTTAAATCGTATAAACATAGATCTTATTCGACATCTATATTCAATCTTAAGCTTGCCGCCAACTAATCTGTTGCAAGAGTCATCAATGTTTTAATGCATAAAAAATCAAAATCAAACCTGATATTGCAAGTCGTCATTGTTTCACTGAATCAAGTGTACAGATGAAATATTAACCCTAAATTTTATTTGATGGGTCACAAGAGCATCAGTCACTATATAGCTACCAGATATCACAAATGATGTGTGAGAAGAGCTTTCAAAAGCCTCTCCATCGTTGATTCTTAGAGAAGGGTAGTATGATGGTTCAGAAAGTTGCAAGAAGGAGATTCATAGATAGAGACCAAAATATGTGGCCAGAAAGGGGAATGCGAATGAACAAGCATCGAAAATAAAATGTATGCTAAATTACAGATGAGAACACTTATTAATGAAATGTTTACATATTTATCCACCATTATAACACTTAATAGTGTTGCATGTTATAACCAATGTGTTGTAATATTTATATGGGAAATTATTTATTTTTAGCAACACTTTTCAGCTATTAGAACACTTTTCACTGTTAGTAGCTTGTTACATTTATAAGTTTTAGAAGTTTACAAATATAAATGTAGTGAAATCATCGATTTGGTGTAGTGAATAAGATGTTGCTAAAATCCTTGGAACAATTTTTAAGTGTTGCAGATTTGTGTGTTACAGATTTTTGAAACACTTATATTATGTTTCAGATTGACAAATTGAAACACTTAGCATGTGTTTCAGATTGGAAAATTGACACACTTAGCATGTGTTTCAGGTTGATGAATTAAAACACGGCAAGTGTTTTGGTTTAACGAATTAAAACATTTAGCGAGTGTTTCAAATTGATAAACAACAACACTTAGTGGGTGTTTCAAATTCATAATCAATAACACTTAATGAGTGTTTCAAATTAACAGTCTGCAACACTTAATAAGTGTTTCAAGAAGATAACTAGCAACCCTTAATAAGTGTTTCAAGATGATAACCTGCAATACTTACTAGGTGTTTCAAGATGACAACTTATTATCGAGGATTCAAGGTATGGAAATTATTTTAAAATATGTAATTGATTCCTCAAGTGACATAAATAAATTCAATCATTCTCCAGATTGATAACAAAAAAATATTGCATAAGCAAATTTACCATAGACAAATTATTATAGAGAAAAGATAAATCCTACCTTCAAAGAGACAAAAAAATACAAATATAATGCAACAAATTCAAGTTACATAGGTATAAGGTTGACAATATAATAAAATAACAGATAAAGATAACCAGACTTTCCTGTAAACCCTTTCTATGCACCATGATTCATCAATTTTTTTTTTTTTGAAATCACATTTGCAAAAAGGAAAAAAATGATGCACTTTTAGAATATTAGACAATGTAAGAATAATATAGTTAACACAAAACATAGTTGCATAAAATAATCAATAAATAATTCGAGTGGCCTATAGGTATAAATGTCTAACTGCTTGTATAACCATCTAATGCAAAAATCTCCTTCGCCTCTCCATTACAGTGCAAAATCAAAGCATGTGAATCAATGTTTCGAAACTGATCCTTGATTGTAAATGAAATTCTTATTTCATAATTAAAGGCATATTTGTTTATTAATGCACCTTAGTACTACATTAACGAAATAACATCTTTTCCAATGTACAAGCTTTAATTTAAATATATCTAACTACCACTGAAATCTGAACATGTAAGATTAGATCATCAAACTTTTACTAGTTTATCAAATTGTAAACAAATTTGCCACTAAACAATTGGTTAAACATTACTGTTGGATTTGGAAAACAAGATAACATATTGTTGATCTAGAAACAATACAAAAAAATATCAAAATAACATAGGACCAAGGAAAAAAAACTGAAGTAAGACTTACCAAAATATGAGAATGATCCTACAATTGTATTCTTTCTCCATGAAACTATAATTGGTGCGGTATTATCACTAATCATGCATGTAAACTGCATATGATAGGCTATATGTTTTCGGTTACAGGTAGTGTGATATTATTCTAATATTTTAATTAGGATTATAACTGATACCGTCTGATTCTCACCTTGAATTCCTAAAATAACATCAACTTTATTTGTTTCACTAATTCAGATCCATTCAAGAGATTCACCAAAGCTTTTAATAATATAATATTAATAATTTTATTTTGACTTATATCATTAAACACCTACCTTAATTACAAAAGAGTTTGTTGCAGAAGAAATTGATTGGTGAAGTTTTAGCCAGTCGTGGAGACACTGCTATTATATTATTAGTTCATTTGGAACCAGCTCTGTTGATCAAGTATTCTTTAATATTCTATTCTTTGGTGTCGTATATATAGAAGTGGGAACCATAGCTATTGGTAGAAAAAAGCAACAACTACATATTTTATATGCACAAACCACCTCGTATATAAATCAAATCACATACACCCTTATTCATTAGAATACTGCAAACATCTTAGTTCATACAGTTAAACCTTACTTAAATGCAGCAGCACCATTCATGCGCACACGGAATTTGAGAAAAACGAGTGATCCTCACATGGAGGAGAGCGCTCATGTAATTTTATTCCACACTTAAAAAGAGAGCTGGCAACAGGCCTGACAGGTAGCAAAACCCACCCCTTACAATGAAAAAGGAAAAGAAACCCTCGCCTAAGTACTAGAGTCCAAATATAAAATATACAAAGTACAAAATATAGAACCTAAAGCTAGAGTCCACAAAAAGAAAAAAAATACTATCCTAAACCTATTGCTACAAAAAAGAAGCTCACGGAAAATATATAACATAAACAAATATAAAAAGAAATATCAAATGACACCACAGATAGAAACAAAAGACAGACAGAAAGAAATATAATAAACATTCACATGCATAATCAGAACAACTATATCAGAGATCACATATAACACCAGAAACATATATATCTATATACATGAATATATGAAGCATGAAAGAGAACAATAGAACAGATAAGATGAATAACCAGGTATCACTAATTGGAAGCAACAGAGGCTGATATAGCATTGGTAGTCAGATGACAGTTATATTTGAAAGTATAAATACGAGATCTAATGGAAGTAAGGAATTTTTTAAAATAAAAAAGTTTGTTAAGCTTATAAGAAGGACTTGAAAGCCAATTAAAACAAAAGATAGAAATTCTATAAATCAAATTATCATTTTGATCATGAAAAGCATATTGATTTCTCTCAAACCAAATATACCAGTAAATAATTAATAAAAATAGTATCACATGGATATCTTTTATTAGCATAAAAAAGAAATTTATAAGAATTCCAATAATATTTGTTGGAGAATGGAATTTTGATGACAACAACCTTGTTTCGATAATTTACATTATTGATTATAAAATACATACTAACATCTTTTGTCCAATATATATATATATATATATATATATATATATATATATATATATGCAAGATATATATGTAGGATATAAATATTGAAGATTGTACGGTTTTAGAGATACAAGATATCAAGGAATTCAAGACTCATGAGTATCAAGATAATCAAGATTTCAAGAGCTCAAGATTATCAAGTAATGGAGTCTAATTTATATCTAAAATTTCTGTTAGCACTTTCAAATTCTGTTTTCAAATTGATTTTAATTTTATTTCAAACTCCTTTTCTAAAATGATTTCAAATTATTAAGATTTAACTTATGATTTCAAATATATTTAATTATTTATAATATATGTAACAACCCGAAATTCAAAACCAATTTAAAAATTATTTTTAATATAATTTTGTCAGAAATTACGTCAGAATTTAAAAATTCGATTTTTAAATCATCGCAAAGCCCTTAAAAATAACCATTTTGCAAACGACCTCCATTTTCGATGAAACCACTTTTGTTGGATCTAGAATGTAAAATTATTGTTAGGTTTCAAATTTCATAATTTTTGGAATTAATATGTGAGCGTGGTGAATTAAAATGTACGTTTAAAATTCAATATATTGATTTATATTTTAATTTAAAGAAAAACAGATCAAAATAGTCGAACTAGCTTACGGGACATATCCCATTGTGTTCGGAATGGGGGTATTAGCTGGGGTGATAGTTGTTGGGCTTGATTTGGAGTTCGAATGGAAAATTCACTTTTTGGAAATTAAATAATTATATAAAAGCCCCTACCCCTTTTTTTCTCCCTTAGTTCAACGCTCATATGAAAGAAAAAAATACAAAAAACCCCAATCTACAGCCTGTCACCCCCTCCCTCCAGCGTCGCCCACCTCACCGGAGCGCCGCCCCATCTCCCCATACCCCGTCACCTCCTCCTCCTTCCTCCCCATCGTCCTCCTCGCTCTCCCCGTCCTCCTTTGCAAACCCAAGCCTAAAACTGCCGCTCCAGCCGCCTCTAGCCCCACCACCGCCTGTGCCACCCATCACCACCACCAACCACCTGCGCACCTCCTCCACCACCCAGCACCGTTGTGGACCGCCCTCCATTTAAAAAATCAAATTTTTATAAACCTCATACGCCAATAACAGCCCCTGACCTCCCCAAGACCATATCTTCCAATCTGAGCCCCTCTGGACAAAAATCCACAGTGCCAAAATCGAAGGGCACAATTTTCTCTTTGATTTGACTATATGGAGGCCGTATTTTGGATTACGGAGTTGTTCAGAAAAAGTGTCCAAAGTCTGTTATCCGATTTATGTCTTTTCGCAAATTCTGGCGAATTGGAGCATTTTCGGAAGAAAGTCCATTAGGCGAAAGTTGTCCGAAATAGCTCGTTTAAGCTAGGAAAAAAGATCGTGTGAAAATTGGAGCTCATTTACAAATTCTAGGATCAGAACAACAATTCAGAACGTCAGAAAAGCATGTCGGAGTGGATCCCAATGTGAGAACACCTTCTCACTCAAACTATTTTACAGTTAAATATATCCTAGGTTGCAGACGGGGCTTAGTAGCTCCTGACACTATTTATTGTACAAACCATGGATGTTTGTTTATTTGAATTGAATTGTGGTGAAATTGATTGATTGTGGTATATTGATTGCGGTTGATTTATTGTGATGGATTGATTATTGTGCATGGCGCGAGCCAGTATCAGGAAAGGGATAATGCTAGACATTATTCCGATTCTAATATCGCGCCATTATAATACCGAAATTTTCTGAAATAAACTATATAAATATTCATGTGTTGAATAAAATGTTTGAACAATAAAAATATCATTTTTATTGAATGTATGAACTATATAAAATTGTCAAGTGTTGAAATAAATATTTTATTGTTAAAAATGTAATTTTTAACGTATAAGTAAATGGCATAAAATTCTCCTGAAATGAAAAAAAATATTCATTTACAAATCAGACGATTTGTTTTTGTACACCCATTTAACTGACATTGATTGGGATGATAAATTTTACACATCGCCCAACTGCATAAATAGTATTCGGTATTTGTTGGTTGAAACCCCACACGAGTATTCGGATGATATTTGACGTACACTAACCCCAATTGTTTAGTTGTATGTCAATCAATTGGTTGACAGACTGTAGTAAGCATTAATTTTTTATATTTAATGCATATGCAGTTGTGTAATGCACTCTTGATGAGGGATGATTGTTTATTATTGTTGTTGTGTACATGTGATGTATGAAATCCATATAAATAAAATTTTATGGTAATTGATTCGGTCTCATTCCAATTTGGAAATAATGAATATTTTAAAATAACGAATATTTTTAAATAAAGAATATTTTAAAATAATATTTAGCAAAGGATTAAAATGTGAATTTGATGTCCAATTTTGGATGACACGAAAATATTGAAAAATGTGAAGCTGTATTGATTAGATATGTGCCATTTTAACACGAACGACTTTTATATCGATTTTACTCATTTTTATAATGAATATCGAGAGGAAATTATTTCAAAATATGATATTTTGAAAATATTATCATTTAAATATTATAATTATAAGGAGTATTCAATTTTGATTTAAGATTGAAATGAAAGTGGGAATCGTTCTTAAAACGAATTTATAAAATACGTTTTGAACGAAATACAATATATATATATATATAATGTTTTGAATAGAATGCGCCGCGCCGCGACCATTCGCGAATTTCAACCATTGACTTTGAATTGACATTATGAGAGATCCGATCGTCGGATTCTCCTAAAATCAGAACCGTTGGGTTCGTATCGGAAAGAGATTTCCAATAAATATACGAGATTCAAAATCCAACGGTTGGATTTGGAATTATATCCAAATCAGTTATGGAAAAGGTCGTTATGGATGCAATTCGGTGGCCGTTATTGGAAACCGACTGTACGGGCCTTGATAAAATTAGTAAAAAATTAATAATTTGTGTAAAATCATAATAAATGATTCGGAAAGAATTAGGATGAAAAAATCCATGTTTGTAAAGATAAAAATATATTTTTATCAAAATGAACTAGTTATTAACTAGAAAGATAACCCAACGTTTTTAAATAAATAAATTGGATTTGTGGATGGTTTTAATCTAACCAGAATTTTCCAATGTATGAATTGGAATGTATTTGAATAGAAATCATCTTCGGGAGATTACGATATTGGATTCTATTAATACGGATATTGTGGAGGAATTTGTAAGATAGATATATATCGTTATTCCCCATACGATATGTGTTGGTTTTAAAATTTGATATTGAATGTAAGTCGATATAATTTCTATTTAAAGCCTTATATTTAATATCAATGTGTATTTTGGGTTTGTCGTGAATGGTGTCTTCAGTAACACTGTTCTTAAAACTCGTGGGAAAGGAATAAATCTTTAAATTAAGATTCTTAGAGTTTCCAGTTATATTTAATAATTGGAATAAAATGGAATGTGAATTGGGTTTATTTTGAACTGTGTTTTTAAAGACATTCGTTCTTTAACCCAATTAACAGTGAAATTTGATATGGAATATATAAATCTTTTATTTACATTTAATGAAAATTTTCCAAAGTAAAGTTTTCCAATTTAATATATTAAATTGGAATTGAATGGAATTCGATTTAGTGATATTTGTAGTGAGCTTCTGTGGAGAAAGACTGTTACAATATATGGAATTTAAAAGGCTTAGCCGTTATTCTATTTATATTATTAGTAGGATACGGAAATTGATATGATTATATATTAATCTGTTTCCTGTGAAGATTCCATGGTTAATGGAATGTGATTTTGGGTTTATCATGAACTATGTTTTTAATGACATTCATTCTTTAACCCAGTTAAGGACAGGATTTATTTCCAAAATTTGAATAATCATTAAATAATGATTTTTGGGAGATTAAAACTAAATGGAGTTTTAATGAATCTTTAATTAGATTGAAAAGTTAATGTGGTAATTAAATTTGCCAAATATGAGAAATGATCGAGAATGGAGTATCGCCAACTTTACTCCATGTGATAGTTAAATCTTTAATTAGATTTGAACGGGAAATGGTAATTAAACTTACCGATAACACATTGGGTGTTAAATATGGAGTACTACCAGTTTTGCTCCATGGAATGAATAGGTTAGGATAATAAATAATAAATGATTACTTCGGTAAGGCTCGATAATCCCAACTGATTTTATAAACTTAATTTGGTTTAGAATTGATAAAAGATAAAATAAAATCTTCTGAAATTGATATCCAAAGGAAGATTAATTTTAAAAGAATTTATCTTTGATAAAATTAATGGGAACCTTTCCCTAAAGATGTGAATATTTGAATAAAACAATATTCTGAATTGGAATGAGCATATGATGTGTTTTTATAGCACTTGATTATTGATTATAAAATACGCTAGTTATTCGAAAAGACCAGGTTTAACCCATTCCGAATAATTAATACAACGACTAAAAGTCAACGATGAAGACGGTGGTTGAAGACATGAGATCTTCACATCGTATGGACGATTACTAATGTCTTGAATGGGCTGTACACCCAAGAAAAGGTAATAAGTGGTGATCGTCCAGACGTACTTGGAGATTGACCTAATCTACGAGGACCTCTCTCCTGTATTAGACATATGGTGTTGGATCTAGATTAACCCTAGAGGGGGTGTGAATAGGGTTTATCACAGATTTTAGCTGAATTAAAAATCAAATGTGATGTATAATAATAAACAAATCACAGAATATAGCTGAAACAGAAATGTAGAAAGTAAATGACACAAGATATACCCAGCTTCGGCAAAATCTTGCCTAGTGCTGCATTCATAAGGTTTCTACTAGGTGATAGAACAGATCCCGCTTACAAGACCATGTAAACTTGCACTCCCTGCTCCTATACTAACCCTACGCTCAAAACTCTAGACTGGTCTATATTCACTAGACCGGATTTTCCCTAGTTTTACAAGCACTAGTAAACTGTCAGTTAATCCCTAACTGAAACACCTAGAATTTTACAAACTCTAGAAAACTGTTCGAATCGTTTTACAACACAAAAAAAACAAAAAAAAATCAAATTGAAAAAGCCCTAGGAATTAAAATATAAGGGTTATCCCCTTTGTTCCCTTAAGTCCAAAATTTGGCCGGCCCACTTTAGAATTAGTTAAACACGATTGTTCCTCTTTCTCTGGAAATGGCAGCTGGAAATAAAACTAGGGTTTCAATGAAATTATCCCCAAATCGATTGCAATTTATGATGTATTCTGGAAGATGATCTCTGTTGCTTGATGGCGTCGTTGCTCCTGTTCTTCGATTGATTTAAGGACGGGCTTTTGATCAAAATTCGTGAGTTTTCTGAAATTTCTTGCCTTGAAATACTTGAATTGATTTTGTGGGTTTCGATGTATTATTGTTGTATGTTTTTCAATGCTCAACTGCCTGTGATGATAGGTGTTTATAGGGTAAAAACGAAAACCCTATTCAACTTGATTTCACTAGATGACTCGGCTGATTTTTGTGAATGTTTCCCCTTTCGAAATTCTCGAATGAAATTACCTTTTGTTGCCTTGAATTGATTAAATCTTGAAAGGATAGTCTTGTGGCCCCTTGCGTGAATAATGATTTGTTGCCTTGTAAGATTCCACTGAATGATTTCGGATTTTGTTTCCTGCTTGATAGATTTGTCTGCAGTGAATCTCATTTGCAAAACTGGAAAACAATTTTTGTTGCCTAAAAATGGTTTCTAACAACAGAAACATTTTGATGATTTCCTTGATTAAAAACTGGTCTTTAAAACTGAAACCTTTCCATTCATAAGGGTTCGAAGTCTTGTATATGTTGAACAATTTCATGCATGTTGTGTTGCTTTAATTCCTGATGCACCTGAAAAAACTTCTCTACATGTACGTCACTAACTTGCTGTGTCCCTGCCTTTGATCACTCTTGATTACTTTGTTACTGGCCAAAGATGTTTATGTCCCTTCTAATTTTGCTCGGCTTGGATTGTTGAATTTGTCGATGTAAATCTGGAAATAGATTTGAATGAATTTCAAATGGAATGGTTTTAAGTCTGGAAACAGTTTCTGTCCCAAAATGATTTATGCAATATCAATGATCCTCCCAAATTTCTTATATGCTGTAAATATTGGTTCAACACTTGTCATTAAAGACATTTGATTTGCAAATTTTCTCCTTGCTAATTTTCTGCATATCATTTCTTTATGTCCATTTTTATCTTGGAAAATCATTTGCGTTTGGTCTGTGTGCACCATTCTTTTGTGACGGATGCATCTTTGATTTTCTTGCAATGCCTCGACCTTGTATTCTTGTCTTGAGCCTTTATATGCTCCATGCAGTGTACACAAGAACTGCAGTAACATGTTCATGTTTGCACCACTACTTAATGTAATTTTGATTCCATACTGCTATGTGTATATGACCATTTAAGAGAACATATATTACACTTCTTCTTTGCTTTGTCACTGTTATGTGTGCACTTGTACTTCAGACTTGAGATTGATGTATATGCAAATCCTGAACATAAGAGTGTTCACACACAGTTTTCACCATCCATGTAATATAGCTTCACCATCTATGCTTATGCTCTATTTACTTTGACTGTGTATGTATGGAGTTGTATTCGAACACTTGTATATACTTGAATTTGCTGCAGTTATCACACCATCCATTTGCCTATATGTGATTACTTGGCATCTACAAAATTTGAACCTTCGACATGATTTTCTGAAGCTTGAACCAAATGTACATGCTGAGTTGTTGGCACCTTTGCACTTGCACTTGTTGTGTTCACCCATGCACCTGATTTGAGTTGTAGTACTTTAACTCGATCTACCATGCTAAAATGCCTGAAATTCGGGAATTATTGAATGCGACATTGAAACTGGATTTTCACACTGGATTGCACCAACTTGAAAGTATTGATCAATTTGTATTGAAACATCATGACTGTGTTGATATAAACCATGCTGGCTTGACATGTTGAAAACTTGTATGTTGCCATGTATATGTTGCTGATTTTCACTTTTGACCACATTGCTTTGATCTTTGTATGCTGAGCACTTTTGAGTTGCACCATATTTGTGATCCTCGACCATTTAGCTATGCTGTGCACTAAGTCGAGATGGTCCATGTGGCTACTCCTAAGTTGCACACTGTATACTGATTGGCGAGGCAATGCACACGTGTATATCTATACAGGGGTGTATATGCAGTCATTAGAAAGATTTTTTCTGTCCCTGTTCATATACAAACTAGCTAGACGAATCAGATCAAGTCATGAAAAATGATGAGAAACACACCAGAAATCTGAGTCAAATAAAATTTTAAAAACAAAATTTATATTCACACGTATTTTGAAAAATGTTTCTGTTCCATATATTTTGTGTGTGTTTCTGTATATATGACAGGTATGAAGATGATGACTGGACTGACTGTGAGGTGTGAAGACAGAAAATCGAAGACAGTGAATGAAACAGTGTCAGCAAATGTGTCTGTATATGAAAGTGAAAATGTATGTATATATGATTTGTATAGACAGAGTGACTATATGAGTGTTGTAGAGAGAATTGTACTGATATTTGTAATAAACAAATTTGTTTGAAATAAAATATTATTTTATTGTTGTCAAAACAAACTTGTCTATTTTATTAAGTTTATTTACAAGTACAAAGAATGTAGAATGATGTAGTGTATATGAAGTGAAATGTATATTAATGATGAATTCAAATAGTGGAGTTATAAATAGTTGTATTGTTTGAATATTTGAAATACAATATTCAATTTAAATAAAATACTATATGAATATATGAATATCTATAAAATTGTATTCTATTTAAATATAAATATTATATTCCTGTCTGTGATATATATATAGAACAGTACAGTAACAAATACATTTAAAATGATATTTATTCGGTTGTTATCATCAAACAAAAATCATATAATTGTGTATACAATTACGTTATATACAACAATCTCCCCCGTTTGATGATGACAAACAAATAAAAGACTTTGAGCACAATAGATGTGTTTAACAGTGATTTTGAACTCCCCCTATGTAACACCCCGTAATTTTATAACATTAAAATTCACAAATTAAAGTATACTTAGTTTTTAGAAAAGAATTAAGTGAAATGGGTTGCGCAGAGAAATATATATATATTGATATATATATATATATAAATTAAAAATTAAATAAATAAATATGCGAAAAAGTTCAAAACAACAAATTGGGAGGGGAAATAACCGAACCAGCCCATTTTTGAGGTCGACCCGAGCCTCGCTGGGTCGACTAGGGGTTAATACAGGGTGTTTGGCTGTCAACCCGTGGGCCGATTCGCTCAAATGCAGATTTTGCATTTGATTGTTCTCATGGTTCAGGGTTAATCTAATTGTAACAACCCGGAAATGCGAGCCAGTTTAAAAATTTTATTTTGGCAATTTTAGCGAAGTTTGAACATTTAAAATGAATTATTTTAAATAATATCGACGAGAAATTTATTTTGAATAGAATTCGAACGTATATATTATATATGTCGTCGTTAGAATATAATAATTATATATAATTATAAAAGGAATTGAAAATGGCGCGGTAGTTCGATAATTCGATTTCAAACTTCAATTGAATGTACTGGGTGCAAAACAATCCGGATTTTAGTGAAACCAAAAATAATAGAATCTATTTGAGAATATCATTCCAACGAATCCGAAAAATCGAAATTTCATAACGGGAATCAAAAGATATGTCTAGTTGAAAATTCTGAATAGTCGCTATGGAATTCAGGCCCTTAAAAATGGGAATTTTGCAAACGACCTCGGATTTCGACGAAACCACTTTTGTTGGGTCCGTGATATCAAGTTATTGTTAGATTCCAAATTTCATAATTTTTTGAATCAATATGTGAGCGTGGCAAAGGGAAACGCGTTTGACCAGTTTTAGTTGATTTTAATCGACTGGAAAATGGCCATTTTCTAAATGGTCTAAGAATTCGACGAAACTAGTTTTGTTAGGACTGTATTGTCAATACGAAGCTAGAAAATATTTTTTTGGAATTTTTCTAGTTAGTATGTGGCCCCGGTAAATTGAAATGCACGTTCAAAATCAATATATAGAGTTATATGTTGATTTTAACGGAAATTGATCGAAACGGTCGAATCAGCTTATGGCACATATCCCATTGTGTTCGGAAAGGGGGTGAAACGCTATGGACAACAGGCGATAGGCCTCGTTTATAGGTCGTATGAAAAAGTCAACTTTTTATAAGTTAAATAATTAAAATAAAAATAAAAAAAACTCCCTCTCCTCTCCTTCAAAACCGCTGGCCCCCCTTCATCGTTTCATTCAGGCGAGAAAAAAAAGGAAAGAAAAAGGGGGAAGGCATCGATCCCCCCTCCCCCCCCCCCCCCCGTTCACCGCCGTGGCCACCACCGACGAGGCGCGGCCTTCCCCACGCTCCCCCTCCTCTTCTTTCCTCCCTCCACTCCCGTTTCCCTCCTCCTGAGACCACGAGCCCCCCCCTCCTCGAATCAAACCCGCGCCCAGGCCCCACCACCTCTGACCGCCCCTCTTAACCCCCTCCCGACCACTAGCAAGGTGCAGCAGCACCCCATGCTCCTTCTCCGACTTCGGCAGTGAGTTCTTCGTTTTTTTAATTTATTTTTTCTTTTTATAATATATATAATCTCTATAGAATGGTCATACAAGAAAGAAAGGATCTTTTATTATAGAGAGTTCAAAATATAATTTTTATGATATGTAGAAGTTAAAAATATAATTTTTATCGCATGTAAAGGTTGAAAATATAATTTTCATATTATATAGATAATAAAAATGTGATCTTTATATGGTAGGATATAAAAAGACGATATTTTTATGTAGTGAAAGACAATATTTAGTTTTGAAAAGGCGAAATCTTTATAATAGAAAAGGCGAAATCTTTATATAGAGAATAGCGATATAAAAATAGAATTTTTATCTATATAGTAGCGATATAAAAATGGAATTTTTATCTATATAGTAGCGATATAAAAATGGAATTTTTATCTATATAGTAGCGTTGTAAAAATAGGATTTTTATATATTGAATAGCGAAATAAAAATTCGATTTTTATATATATAATAACGAAATAAAAATTCGATTTTTATATATATAATAACGAAATAAAAATTCGATTTTTATATATTGAATAGCGAAGTAAAAAATTCGATTTTTATATATTGAATAGCAAGGTAAAAATTCGATTTTTATATATTGAATAGCGAAGTAAAAATTCGATTTTTATATATTGGATAGCGAAGTAAAAATTCGAATTTTATATATGTAGTGAATACGGACGACGAAATAGACAAAAGGAGAGAACGACGAAGATTTTCTACAATAGAAGTGTCGTGGAGTTGGGATAGCTATTCGTGAGAACTTCTCACTCTTCAATTCCTTTTTCTAGCTATATATATATATATATATATATATATATATATATATATATATATATATATATATACTAGGATGCAGACGGTGCTTAGCAGCACCCGACACCCGTCATCCACAGACCATGGATGGCTTGTTTGTTTGATTGATGTGTTGTGAAAATTGTTTGTGAAGTTGATGTGAAATAGATAATGAAATATATTCATGTGTTGAAATAAATTAATTATCGTTAAAAATATAATTTTTAACGTGAATGTGAGTAAATAAATATCTGTAAACAAATCGGCCGATTTGTTTATATACACTAATTTGACTGATATTGATTGGGTCGATAAATTTTACACATCGCCCAACTGCACAAATAAAAATCTGTCTTTGTTGATTTGAAACCCCACACGGGTGTTGGGATGATATTTGGGTACATTAATAACATTTATTTAATTGTATGTCGATCGATTGGTCGACAGATTGTGTAAGCGTTGATTATTTATATTTGATGCTTATGTAGTTGTGTGGTGCACTTTGGATGATGGTTGATTGCTTATCGTTGCTATTATATACATGTGTTGTATGGAATCCATATAATTAACATTATATGGTGATTGATTGGGCCTCATTCCAATCGGGAAAATAATGAATATTATAAAAGAAAATTCATGTGTAGAAACTATTTATGTGTTGAGTAAAATATTTTAATAATAAAATTTACATCTTCACCATATTTAAAATTAGAACTACTTCACGGTGGAATCTAATTGAAAATCAAACGATAGATACCATAATTTTATAAAATATTTTACATAACAAAAATAGTCGTGTGTTGAAAGAAATATAGATTCATGTGTTGAATAGAAGAAATATAGATTCATGTGTTGAATAGAAGAAATACAGATTCATGTGTTGAATAGAATAAATATTCATTTGTTGAATAGAATAAAGAGGTTTTTGAAAAATATAAAGCCGTGTTGATTAGTGATGCAATATTTTGACGTGAACGATATTTATATCGATTTTCTTCGTTTTATAATGAATATTGAAAAGTGATTTCAAAATTAATATTTTGAAATGAAATTCATATTAAATTAGATTAAAATTCAAATTGAAATTTTATTGAATCAATTTGAAATGAATTCGATTCGAATTGAATAGAAAGTGAATTCGAATTGAATCGAAATGAATTCAAATTGAATTAAATTGAAATTGAATTAAAAACGAATTGAAATCGTTTTGAATGAAATTTAAAACGAACTGAAATTGAATTGTAATCAATTTGAAATGAATTCGAATTGAATTAAATAGAAGGTAAATTCAAACAGAATTGAATTGAAACGAATTAGAATTTGAATTGAATTGAAACGAATTTGAATTCGAATTAAATAAAATTGAAATAAATTCGAATTGAATTGAAATCAAATAGATTTGAAATTGAAGATGAAGTTGAAATTGTTTTTGAAACGAATTTAGAACTATTTATAAAATACGTTTTAAAAGGAAATCAACGAAATATATATAATATATATATTATATATATAATGGCCAGAATAGAACGCGCCGCGCCGCGGCAGTTCGTGAATTTCGACCATTAACTTCGAATTGACGTTGCGGGAGATCCGACCGTCGGATTCCCCTAAAACCGGAACCGTTGGGTTCGTATCAAAAAGAGCTTTCCAATGAATATTAGAAATTTGAAATCTAACGGTTGGATTTGGAATTATGTCCAAATCAAATCTAGAAATGGTCGTTGTAAGTGCAGTTCGATGGCCGTTGATGGAAATCGACTGTACGGGCCTTGATAAAATTATTAAAAATATCTATAATTTGTGTAAAATCATAAGAAATGATTTGGGAAAAATTGGGCTGAAAAATTCCATATTTGAAAAGATAAAAATAGATTTTTATCGAAATGAACTAGTTTTGAACTAGAATTAAAATCAATTTATTTTTAAAATAAATAAATTGAATTTGAAAGTGATTTTAAAAATAATCAATATTCCTGATACGTGGATTGGACTGGAGTTGAATCGAAATTATCTTCGGAATATTTCGATGTTGGATTTCGTGACTATACAGATATTGTTATGGGAATTTGAAAGATATATTTTATATCGTTATTTCCAATACGATATTTGTTGGTTTCAGAATTTGATATTGAATGTAAGCCAATATATTTTCTATTCAAAGCCTTGTATTTAATATCAAATGTGATTTGGGTTTGTCGTGAATCGTGTTTTAGATGACATTGGTTCTTTAACCCAGTTAAAGGCAGGATATTGATTTTTGAAAAGATTAATACTAAGCGGAGTTTTAATGAATCTTTAATTAGATTAAAATATGAATTGATAATTTAAATTATCAAATCTGAAAAGTGATCGAGAGTGGAGTATCACCAGTTTTGCTCCAAAGCGATAGTTAAATCTTTAGTTGGATTTGAACGTGAAATGGTAATTAATTTTACCGATAACACCGTGGTGTTAGGTATGGAGTATTACCAGTTTTGCTCCAGGGAATAAATAGGTTGGGATTGGGAAATAAAATAAATAAATAATTACTTCAGTGTGGTTCGCTAATCCCGACTAGTTGAAATGATATCCAAAGGAAGATTAAAGAATAAATTTAGAAGAATTTATCTTTGATAAAATTAATGGGAACCTCTCCCCAAAGAATGTGATTTTGTGAATAAAAGAATATTCTGAACTGGAATGAGGCGTTTGTGGGTTTGTGTAACATTTGTTTATTATATACGTGGGTTATTCAGAAAGGCCGGGTTTATACCCATTCTGAATAACCGATTCGACGAGATGTCGAAGATGAAGACGGTGGTTGAAGACCAGAAGTCTTCACGTCATTTGGGTGATTACTGATGATCTTGATTGGGCTATACACCCAAGATGAGGGAAACAGTTGGTGATCGTCCAGACGTACTTGGAGATGAATGGATATGCGAGGAAAGTGCCTCCGGTTTCGTTCAGACCCAGAACGAACTTGTAAATGGATTGTGTGTCTGACATTGGATTTTATTCTGTGTTGATTGATCTCTATTAAATATACATCTGTTTGGCGGTGGAGAATTTATTCTCTTGCTTAACGCCCTTCTCTGAGACGTACGAGCTCAGAGGTTGTATATCAATGGACATCAGTCGCATGGAGTGAATTGCCAGTGTGGCACGCGTAAGTGGCAATTGATTAGGGCTTCTATTGAAAAGCAAAGTCTTGTGGATGATGATCAAAGCACGGCCTGTGTGGCGTAGCTTTGTGTATAACGCGAATTCGCGAGCCTCACACCTCGATATGAGTCAAAAATGGGATAGTGACTGCAGGGAGAGCACGACGTTTCTTTCTAGCTAGGGTGGTGTCAGTGACCTACCAGCCCTGACATTTATATACTTTTCACCTGTGTGGTTGTTGGAATGCGAGGCGCCTCGGATATAGGTCTGTAAGGACCGGGAAACGTGTGTTCAGGAATAACTAATCCTCCAAAGTTAGGTGAGGACCGGCCCTGAAGATCCAAGGATCATAGTGGGGTCCTGAGACATTTGCTAGAGTGTCTCGAATCGGAGAGGAGCTTGCCCCTTGCCTCGGCTCATGATGGAATCCAATTTCCAATACGTGTGTTTTGGTTTTATTTGTAGAGCCTAGTATGGAGACATAGTAGATGGTAGCTATGCCGTCTATGATTGATATTTATGATTGAAATTTTTTTGACACTATACACTTATTATAGTATCAAATAATGTATTTTTAACGTATCAAGCATGCTTTGGCTGTTATAAGGTAAAAACCCTATCCTCCGACTTGCGTTGCATTGTGTGATGGGACCAGGGTCTTATAACAGCTTCATCTTTCTTTATTTAGCATTGCGCTGTTTGTTCTATGCACTGGTATTCTTGGGAGGAAACCCGTTCCGTGTTATACGGCGTGGTCCCTTGATTTACCGAACTTTAAAATAAAGAATTATAACTGTTTTAGTTCTCACACCAGTCACATGACTGAACTGGAGTTTATTGTTTTAACCTAAACTTTGGGTGCCCCTATTTTCGACACGGGCAGCTAGTAGTTTTGGTTTTGCAGATTTATATTCATAGGGTCCTGATTTACAGCTGGAACGATATCCGGAAAGCTCTGTATCCGTGTATCTCTTCTAGTTGTGTTTTGTATATTTTTTCGCTGCTATGTAATTTATTGTAATCTCTGATATTTATCGAATGTAATTTATTCATTTATACTCTGTATATTCTTGTATCTGATGGAATTGTTGTAATAACAATGAAACGTTCTTCTGTTTGCGTTCTGATTTGTCCTGTTCTCAAACGATCAGGGGTTTTCGAACGGTCTTAGTCGGTTCAACGATCGATTCGGATCAAGCGAAATTTCTTGCCGTTACACTAATGGTCCTAAATAACTTCCTACACCTATAAATACATCCTAATGCTAACCCTAAACCTAATTAAAATAGAATAGTTACCTTCATACCGTCGCCATGGAAATCAATGGAGCCGCCGCCAACTAAGAAGGAAGAAAAGCTAATTCAATTCTAATTCTAATCAACTCTAAAGCAAAGCAAAACTCTCTCTTTTCTTCTCTAAATTGTGAGTATGATGATCTTAACAAGATTATTATCATTTTAATTAGGTTGAGTTATGAATGGATTATGAGTAGATGATGTGAATTATCATATATGTTGTTGTAAACCCCTTTTTCTATCATGTATATTGTAAATCCAATGTTATGTGATGATGATATCTTATATGTTGTAAATCATGCTATGATGATGTTATGTATGTTGAAAGTTTCTATGCTAAGTTGTGGTGAATCATACTTGTTAAAAAGGCCATGATGTTACCATCTATGCTAGTTAGTTCATATTAATTAAATCATCATGTTTGGGTTATGTTGATCAATATGACAAGTCACATATGCAAGTTAGATTGATTAGAAAAGTTATGAACATATGCCATGACATCTATTACGAAATCTAGAATTATGCTATGACATATGTGATATCCTATGCTAGTTCACACCATCATTATGTTGCCTAAAAACCCCATATGCATGTTTATGTATAGATTTGGGCTATGATCATATCATATAAATTGAGACATTTAACAAGTTGACACCTTTTGATCCTTAACATGTGTAGTTTATGCAAGTTTCACCCCTATTATGATTAGATTTATTTTAATTGTCTATATGTTGTGATAATTTATCTTTGTGCTAGGTGTTAGACTATACAAGTCTAGCCTATATTATGCGTTGAATAAGCGAACGTATAAACGTGGGGTAGGGGTAATATTAAGTTGGGGTGCAATTGATATGATTTTGCATGCCATAAGTGGATGGCCATAATTGAGTCAATTATGGACATCATTAAAAGTTGACTTAATTAATAATTTGAATAGGGAATTATTAAAACTGGGGTAAAAGATTTTAAGTGTTAATCAATGCTTAGGACACGAGGTTGGACTCGTTTGTGACGTAAACCTGCCCGGACCCGCCCGGCAAATCCAGTGGTCACAAATGTCAGCCCAATGTGAGAGGTCCTAGGCCTAAACTAATGCATAACAGTTGTAAAGACACGAGGTTAGACTCTTTTATGGTGTAAGACTGCCCGGACCCGCCCGACAAATCCAGCTGCCATAAATGCTAGTCTAATGTGAGAGGTCTTTATGAGGTTACGGCCTGAATGAATTAAGAAATACTTAACCTGATAAACATGTAAAGTGGGACATGGGGGTTAAGTAGGTGCCTTGGGTGGCATGAGGAATCTAGTGGGTGCCCTTAGTGGCATGTGAAATATGATTAGTAAGACTTAACCAAACACACATGTAAATGAACATGACTAAGAGGGTTAAGTGGGATATACTAGTGACAAGCTTAGGTGGGTAGCTTGTGGGGGCCCATTTCGACCAGTATCCCAAACGTATCTTTGTGGGCTCGACCCAAGTCGAGGACGGGACACGCATGCTGGGTTTGACTGTAAGAGGCCAAAACGGGGAGAGGTGGCAACACAAGTCCAACGGGTTTCGTATGCGTGTGTGGACCCGGGCTGGTAGGTAAGACGTTGTTGCATCGTGTAGGTATAAGCCATGCATTCTTAAGTTGTATTGGGTTGCCACTTTAGGGGAGTGATACACCCCACTGTGGGGCCAACACGGGTATCTACGAGTAGGGAGCCGATCGAAAGTGGGTAGTGGGGTACACCTAGTGGAGATAGGGGCAGACGACAGCTATGTAGTCAGCTTGGGGTACGTAAGGCTATTTATAAAGTTTCTGTGTGAAGCAAGTGGGATCAAACAATAAGGTGACTGGTGTGGTGTAGTGTAGTAATGTGCGGTGCAGTGTAGTAATCATTCGTTAGTAATTAGGTGTGCCTTTACCGTTATCTTTAACGTTATCTTAAATGCTATCTTTATCTTCCTAAGAGTTCATAGACATTTACTTGTCTTCCAGCTTATGCCTTAGTCTAGTTATTTTGATAATAGTATTGTTAGAATTATCATACTCGCCAGACTTTATGTCTGACCCCCTCTATTTCTATCCTTTTTCCCCCTCCAGGTCCTAAGGTTGGGCCCAGCTCTAGTGGAGTTTGATTGAATTGCTTCATCTCTCTTTGGAAAGCTTGGACCGTTGAAGTAAAGTCCAGCTTGTTATCTTTTTAATAGCTATTTATGTAATGGGATTATGTATTTTTTTTTATGAAGATGGATATTGTACTTGGTTATGATCTATAGTTTTATGATGTAACAAACATGTTTAATTTCCGCTGCAATAAAGTGAAGTTTTAGATTTCCAAGTACTATTTATTATCTGTCTTTTTGTAATTTTTCTGTTCTATATTCACTTATAACCTCCATGGAAGTTAATGCATTCCCTTTGTGAGTGACATTAATGGACGTGGGGTGTTACACGTGGTATCAGAGCTTAAGGTTACCAGAACAGATAAAATTACTTTAGAAAAATAGTTATTTTTGGAAGAAGTGTTTTCAAAAACATGTTTTAATGAGAAATTTAAAGAGAAAAGTTTTTATGAAAAACATAATCCCCAAATAGCCATATATCTTTATCTTTCGAATTCTCCATTTTGAATCTTTCCTTTTCCGTTTCAGCATGGTTGAAGATCTTAACCTACCTGACGGTGTAACAATACCAAGATGGTATAGGAGGCTATTAAAGGCTAGGGCCGCTGCAGGTCCAGCCAATTTTCCTTCACCACCAGTTGCATCCGTTCCTCCTCCTCCTCCTCGCGTAGATACTTTTGCAAAGACGTGCAAGGAATTCAAGGCTATGGGTGGAAAACCATTTCAAGAGTCAGAAACGTTTGTGGAAGCTAGAGATTGGCTTAAGGAGGTGGAAGAATTGCTAGAAATCTTTGAAGTAGAAGAAGGGAGGAGAGTTCGTTTAGCGGCTTGGTTGATGAAGGGAGAGGCCTCATTTTGGTGGGAGGTCACTAATGGGGAGCGTCCTGTTGACTCTTGGGCGGATTTCAGACATAGGTTCGAGGCGAAGTTTCTCTCAAGGGCGGAAGAAAATCTATATATGGAAAGGTTCTTGACATTGAAGCAAGGAAGCTCATCAGTGAAAGAATATGTCAATAAATTTAATCAGTTATCAAGGTTTGGCTTGGACTTAGTAAACACGCCGGAGAAGAAGGCTCTAAGGTTCGTGAATGGCTTGAATGAACCATTGCAAGGGTTGGCTATGACCCACATCCCGATGGGGGCCACCTTTGAGAAGTTAGTAGAAATGGCGCTCATGCATGAGGAGAAAAGCGCTAAAGCTGATAAGGCACCAGAGAAGAAGGGGGGTCAGAAGAAACCACAACAGCAAAACAAGAAGGGTGGTAAAGACAATAACGGCAAGGGAAAGAAGAAATGTTTTAACTGTGGGACCCCAGGCCATCTCAGCAAGGACTGCCGAAAGAAAAAGAAGACTGGCTGTTTTCATTGTGGCGATGCGGGACATTTAGTGAAGGACTGCCCAAGGAAGGGGCAGAGGGCAGGAGCTACCTCGGGAGGACAGGTGCATGCTCTTATGGCACCAGGGCAGGCTAGGGGATAAGTTCAGGCTCTCGCGGTCCCACCACTGCAAGAACGAGGTAGAACCATTTCTGTTGAAAGCTTAGTTTTTCTGTTTGATCATCCTGTCCGTACCTTATTCGATTCGGGCGCATCACATTCGTTTATCTCTACATCATTAGTTGAATCACTGCACTTAAACCCCAGTTTAGTAGAGGATCCCTTAGTTGTTTCGAATCCAATTGGGGGCTCAGCTTATTTGTCTATGATGTGTTTGGATTTGAAAATTTCCATACTTAGCATTGAATTTAGATGTGATGCTTATGTGTTGGGCTTCACGGGCAATGGGCTAATTTTAGGAATGGATTGGTTATCCAGAAATGGGGTCGTTCTTGATTGTGAAAGGAGAGTAGTTAGGCTCGTGACTCGCCTTGGCAACACCCTCGAAATCTTTTGTAATCCCATAAATTCCGTTATGCTAAGTTATTTAGAATCGCTTGACGTGTCTGAGGAAAATCTACGATCTGTTAAAGTGTTCCAAGAGTATTCGGATGTGTTTGAGGAGGTGAAGGGCTTACCTCCAAAGCAGGAGATAGATTTTCGAATATATCTTGTGGATAATGCGAAACCAGTATCTTTGCCAGTACGCCACATGGCTCCACGTGAAAGGAGGGAATTCGATAAGCAAGTGAAGGAGTTGCTTGAGAAGGGGTTCATAAGACGAAGTATATCAGAGTAGGGTGCTCCCGTAGTATTTGCCATGAAGGCGGATGGGTCCCTTAGACTGTGTGTAGACTATAGAGAACTTAATAAACTTACTAAGAAGAACAGACACCCACTGCCGAGGATTGACGATCTCTTCGATCAGTTAGTTGGCGCCTCAGTGTTTTCGCAGTTGGACTTAGCCACTGGGTTCAATCAGTTGAGAGTGGCTGAGGATAGCATAGGCAAGACTGCCTTTAGGACTCCAGACGGTTTCTATGAATGGCTAGTGATGCCCTTCGGTTTGACAAACGCCCCAGCATATTTTGTTGATTTGATGAGTAGGGTGTTTAGGGAGTACCTTAACAAATTCGTGGTAGTCTTTGTAGATGACATCTTGATCTTTTCTAAGGATGAAGAAGAGCATGGCCTACATCTTAGGGAAGTATTGGAGACCCTATGAGCGCATAGCCTTAAGGCTAAATTTTCTAAGTGTCACTTCTGGAGGAAGGAAGTACGGTTCTTGGGGCACGTGGTTTCCAAAGAAGGGATAGCCGTGGATCCTGCGAAGGTGGTGGCCATCCAAGATTGGAAGGTTCCTAAAAATGCTACCGAAGTGAGAAGTTTCTTGGGGTTGGCTGGCTACTATAGGAAGTTTATCAAAGACTTCGCAAAGATATCAGCTCCACTGACACGCTTGACGAAGAAGAACCTAGTTTTCACATGGGACGTAGATTGTGATGATGCATTCCAACGTTTGAAGAGAGCTTTGACTTCAGCCCCAGTCTTAGTATTGCCAGACGGGAGTAATCCGTTTACCGTTTATACTGATGCTTGTAGGACAGGACTAGGCGCAGTCTTAATGCAAGAGGGCAGGGTAATAGCCTATGGTGGAAGGCAGTTGAGAGCGCATGAGACGAATTACCCCACACATGACCTAGAGTTGGCCGCTATTGTTTTCGCGCTTAAGTCTTGGCGTTATTATCTTCTTGGCGAGAAATTCGAATTATTCACTGACCACAAGTCTTTAAAATACCTATTCTCTCAAAAGGACTTGAACTTAAGGCAGCAAAGGTGGATGGAGTTCTTAGTGTCCTACGACTTCGAAATAGCCTATACCCCTGGCAAGGGTAATATGGTGGCAGACGCCTTAAGTAGAAAAAGATTATCCTTAAGTCCTTTGTTTGTTGAGCGACAAAGTTTAGAATTCATTTCGATGTTTGACTTTAGACCTTCCGTTGACTTCGTACCCGGTTTGCTAGAATCCTTGGAGGTCAGACCTACGCTTTTGGGACGGATTGGCGAGGCACAGCGAGACGACCCGCAGTTGGTTGAGTTAGTAGAAAAACTCAAAGGAGGGGAGTCATCAAGCCATCTCCGTAGGTATACCCTAGATGATAAGGGTTGGTTATGTAGGGACGGTAGACTTTGTGTACCAAAAGACGATGACCTAAGGAAGAATATTCTTGACGAAGCACATCATTCGAAGATGACCATTCATCCCGGCGGGGACAAGATGTACAAAGACATGAAGAGAGTTTACTTTTGGGCCGGCATGAAGAAAGACATGGCCGAGTATGTCGCTAGATGCTTGGTGTGCCAACAAGTAAAAGCGGAGCAAAAGAAACCGGTGGGTTGCTTCACCCATTGGAGGTTCCACTATGGAAATGGGAAAGCATCTCGATGGATTTTGTGGATGGATTACCGCGATCGAGGAAGGGTAATACGGGAATTTGGGTTATAGTAGATAGACTTACTAAGAGCGCCCATTTTATTCCCGTGAAGAGTAAGAGGACTGCTCCATGGTTAGCTTCTGTATACGTTCGAGAGATAGTTCATTTGCACGGTGTTCCTTCTAGCATAGTGAGCGACCGCGATCCTATTTTCACTAGCGAATTTTGGAGAAGCTTACAAGAGGCGGTAGGGACTCGGTTATGTTTGAGCACCGCATATCATCCTTAGACGGACGGCTAGACTGAGAGGGTGAATCGCATTCTAGAGGATATGTTGAGGCTATGTATCCTAGACTTTGGGGGTGCATGGGAAGAGCATCTTCCATTGGTTGAGTTCGCATATAATAATAGCTTTCAATCCAGCATTGGTATGGCACCATTCGAAGCTCTATATGGACGACCTTGTCGTTCACCTACATGTTGGTGGGAATCTACGGATAAGATCTTACTTGGGCCCGATATGATTAGGGAGACTTCGGAGAAGATCGACTTGATTCGAAGGAGGATGAAAGCAGCGCAAGATAAGCAGAAATCTTATGCGGATAAGAGGAGGACAGATCTCGAGTTTGAAGTTGGGGACATGGTCTTTGTTAAAGTGTCTCCATTACGAGACGTTGTTCGCTTTGGGTCCGTTGGGAAATTAGCACCAAGGTTTGTAGGGCCGTTTCCTACTAAGGAGAGGATTGGACGGATGGCGTATAGAGTGGAGTTGCCCGAGAGACTTAGTAGTGTACATGACGTATTCCATGTGTCACATTTGAGGAAGTGCTTGCACGAGACCGCGGAAGTGGTAGAGCCGAGCTTGCTTAGAGAGGTGGAGATAGAGCGTGATGCGACAATTCGACGAGCTCCTATGCGCATTCTTGGGTCGGAGATCAAGAGGTTGAGGAATCGAGAGGTCAGACTAGTCAAAGTGCAATGGGGAGATGATGAGAGCAATGCTACTTGGGAGACGGAAGAGAAGATGCGTTCACGATACCCTTTTCTTTTTGAGGGTATGTCCTTTAGTTTCTCCTTTATCGCTTAGCTTGTACTTATCTTATCTTTAGTATATCCTCTCGCTAGTATCTTTGACCTTTAGTTAGGATAATCCTATGGTTGAAACATGTGTTTGAGACATGTTATGTATGGTGGATGCAAAGTGGATGCAAGTGTTTGCTAGTGGTTGCTCGTGGACGCATATACACACACTATTAGGCACCAGATCGGCTCAGTCACTTCATATTGCATATTGCATATATATGGATGTATTTAGTAAAATGGATGTATAATGGTTGTATTATCATATAGTTGCTGCATTCGGGTGGATGGTTGTGCACGCATATCGAATTAATATGTATCATTAGGAATCTTTTGCATACATATTGGATGCATGGCACTATCATGAATTGCACTAAGGAGGTCGACTGAATCAGTAGACCGCCTAATTTTGCATTAGATATGGACATATACACACACTGTGCATATAAACATTAAAGCATTAGAAGTCTTTTAAGGACAATGGATGCTGGTGTTTGATGGTTGAGTAGATGGACGATTAGATGGTAGGATATACATTCTTCTTGACTTGAAGATTTCGGGGATGAAATCCTTTAAGGAGGGGGGAATGTAACACCTCGTAATTTTATAACATTAAAATTCACAAATTAAAGTATACTTAATTTTTAGAAAAGAATTAAGTTAAATGGGTTGCGCAGAGAAATATATATATATATTGATATATATATATATATATATATAAATTAAAAATTAAATAAATAAATATGCGAAAAAGTTCAAAACAACAAATTGGGAGGGGAAATAACCGAACCAGCCCATTTTTGAGGTCGACCCGAGCCTTGCTGGGTCGACTAGGGGTTAATCCAGGGTGTTTGGCTATCAACCCGTGGGCCGATTCGCTCAAATGCAGATTTTGCATTTGATTGGTTCTCATGGTTCAGGGTTAATCTAATGGTCCTAAATAACTTCCTACACCTATAAATACATCCTAATGCTAACCCTAAACCTAATTAAAATAGAATAGTTACCGTCATACCGTCACCATGGAAATCAATGGAGCTGCCGCCAACTAAGAAGGAAGAAAAGCTAATTCAATTCTAATTCTAATCAACTCTAAAGCAAAGCAAAACTCTCTCTTTTCTTCTCTAAATTGTGAGTATGATGATCTTAACAAGATTATTATCATTTTAATTAGGTTGAGTTATGAATGGATTATGAGTAGATGATGTGAATTATCATATATGTTGTTGTAAACCCCTTTTTCTATCATGTATATTGTAAATCCAATGTTATGTGATGATGATATCTTATATGTTGTAAATCATGCTATGATGATGTTATGTATGTTGAAAGTTTCTATGCTAAGTTGTGATGAATCATACATGTTAAAAAGGCCATGATGTTACCATGTATGCTAGTTAGTTCATATTAATTAAATCATCATGTTTGGGTTATGTTGATCTATATGACAAGTCACATATGCAAGTAAGATTGATTAGAAAAGTTATGAACATATGCCATGACATCTAGAATTATGCTATGACATATGTGATATCCTATGCTAGTTCACACCATCATTATGTTGCCTAAAAACCCCATATGCAAGTTTATGTATAGATTTGGGCTATGATCATATCATATAAATTGAGACATTTAACAAGTTGACACCTTTTGATCCTTAACATGTGTAGTTTATGCAAGTTTCACCCCTATTATGATTAGATTTATTTTAATTGTCTATATGTTGTGATAATTTATCTTTGTGCTAGGTGTTAGACTATACAAGTCTAGCCTATATTATGCGTTGAATAAGCGAACGTATAAACGTGGGGTAGGGGTAATATTAAGGATTTAATATTAAGTTGGGGTGCAATTGATATGATTTTGCATGCCATAAGTGTATGGCCATAATTGAGTCAGTTATGAACATCATTAAAAGTTGACTTAATTAATAATTTGAATAGGGAATTATTAAAACTGGGGTAAAAGATTTTAAGTGTTAATCAATGCTTAGGACACGAGGTTGGACTCGTTTGTGACGTAAACCTGCCCGAACCCGCCCGGCAAATCCAGTGGTCACAAATGTCTGCCCAATGTGAGAGGTCCTAGGCCTAAACTAAAGCATAACAGTTGTAAAGACACGAGGTTAGACTCTTTTATGGTGTAAGACTGCCCGGACCCGCCCGGCAAATCCAACTGCCATAAATGCCAGTCTTATGTGAGAGGTCTTTATGAGGTTACGGCCTGAATGAATTAAGAAATACTTAACCAGATAAACATGTAAAGTGGGACATGGGGGTTAAGTAGGTGCCTTGGGTGGCATGAGGAATCTAGTGGGTGCCCTTAGTGGCATGTGAAATACGATTAGTAAGACTTAACCAAACACACATGTAAATGAACATGACTAAGAGGGTTAAGTGGGATATACTAGTGACGAGCTTAGGTGGGTAGCTTGTGGGGGCCCATTTCGACCAGTATCCCAAACGTATCTTTGTGGGCTCGACCCAAGTCGAGGACGGGACACGCATGCTGGGTTTGACTGTAAGAGGCCAAAACGGGGAGCGGTGGCAACACAAGTCCAACGGGTTTCGTATGCGTGTGTGGACCCGGGCTGGTAGGTAAGACGTTGTTGCATCGTGTAGGTATAAGCCGTGCATTCTCAAGTTGTATCGGGTTGCCACTTTAGGGGAGTGATACACCCCACTGTGGGGCCAACACGGGTATCTACGAGTAGGGAGCCGATCGAAAGTGGATAGTGGGGTACACCTAGTGGAGATAGGGGCAGACGGCACCTATGTAGTCAGCTAGGGGTACGTAAGGCTATTTATAAAGTTTCTATGTGAAGCAAGTGGGATCAAACAATAGGGTGACTGGTGTGGTGTAGTAATGTGCGGTGCAGTGTAGTAATCATTCGTTAGTAATTAGGTGTGCCTTTACCGTTATCTTTAACGTTATCTTAAACGCTATCTTTATCTTCCTAAGAGTTCATAGACATTTACTTGTCTTCCAGCTTATGCCTTAGTCTAGTTATTTCGATAATAGTATTGTTAGAATTATCATACTCGCCAGACTTTATGTCTGACCCCCTCTATTTCTATCCTTTTTCCCCCTCCAGGTCCTCAGGTTGGGCCCAGCTCTAGTGGAGTTTGATTGAATTGCTTCATCTCTCTTTGGAAAGCTTGGACCGTTGAAGTAAAGTCCAGCTTGTTATCTTTTTAATAGTTATTTATGTAATGGGATTATGTATTTTTTTTAATGAAGATGGATATTGTACTTGGTTATGATCTATGGTTTTATGATGTAACAAACATGTTTAATTTCCGCTGCAATAAAGTGAAGTTTTAGATTTCCGAGTACTATTTATTATCTGTCTTGTTGTAATTTTTCTGTTCTATATTCACTTATAACCTCCATGGAAGTTAATGCATTCCCTTTGTGAGTGACATTAATGGACGTGGGGTGTTACACCCTACAACAGAAAACGCCCCCTATAACTGTGCATGAGTGAACTGAACAGAATAATAATGAATTTTCAAAAGTAAATGTATTTATAAAATATTTACTCATAAATCAAAATCTCAACCCATTCTCCCCCTTTTGTTATCATCAAAAGGATTTAGAAATTAAAATATAGATGAAAAATGACTAAATAATATAATTTCAGCTTAAGAGGAAGAACGGTCATCATAAATCTCAATCAGTTAAACAAAAATAATAATATTCTGAGAACAGGTGGAATATTTCACATTGTAGAGAATGACGGATTTACGATGAATTTTATATAAAATGGAGAGAGTTACAAAAATATGATTTCCAATTATTTTCAAAAGAATTTTGTAAAAATGAGCACAAAACAGTGATGGATTTGGACTATAATTATAATTTCAACTTAAGTGACAAAATCGAATAATCTTAAATCCCAACATCTATCAATCAACAAATCATAATATGTCATAAGATTTCAACACATTTCACAGATTAGAAAGATGGATTGATATGCTGGTTTTTGAACACCAAGGAGAATTTCATATTAATTTTAATTTATAGTACATTATTTCCTTTTTATTTAAGAGCACACTGACCACGCATAACCAGAGCTTGGATTTTTAAATGAGGTCAGTCGCAGCTTAAATTATAAGTTATCTCATAACAATGCATAACCAGAGCTTGGATTTTTAAATGAGGTTAGAGACACACTTATGTATTAATTATATATTTATCGTTTTCAGCTTCAAAAGAAAAACTCCTCGGTATATAAAACCAATATATGGATGATAGAAAATGGGGTAGGTACAGAAATGGACTGTGAAATAAATTTCTAAATTAATAATATTATGAAATATGACCAACTGTACCGGGATCATTGAAAATTTCTAATTATCACACATTCTGAATTAATAACATAGTCCAATATCTATCACAAATATTTTCACTGTTTGTTAAAAAAAGGATTTTTTTTTTAAAATTAACTCTCCACATTAATATAAAATCGTAATGAATGACAGAACAGTGGAAGATAAAGAAGATGGTCATGAAATAGTAGCCAATTCAAAGATATTATAATAACGGTTCAACCATCATGAGAATGTAAATAAAATCTCCTCTTGTTGTGAAATATATTGCAGTCTCAATTCATCACAATTTCAAAATCTGATAATAATTTTGATGAATTATAAATACAGTTCAATTTGGATATTGATTTCAATTTCTGAACGAATAATCAATAAATACCTTTAAAATTGAAAATCAATTATAAGAGGAATATGCAAAACTATACAAGACAAGAGGGATTAAAAAAATATATACAAAAAATATTCAGCACTTCTAAACTGATACCACTTGATGTCTCTATTCATGAGGATTTTAAAAAAGACACTGGAGACGAACAAAGATATCTCAAACAACAAAATCATAATCACAAAGCCTAAGTAGGCATGGTTAACAAATCAAGCAATTTAATTTCATCTATCAAAGCATGGTATATATTTGATACCAAAACAAGCAGTCACCAAACAATTTCAAAAGTGGTTTCTTCTATCAGAGTAGCAGACCAAAAAAATTATCAAAGCAAGCAATTACCAATTTTCAATATTAAGGTAGCACAAACAGTTTCAAAGCAGAATTTGTCAGGATGACAGTCGCAAAAGATGATTCATGATCTAAGATTAAAAATATTGTTTATTTTAAATCATTTGATGGAATATGAAGATATCAGGATTCAATGAATCAGTCACACCAGATTATAAATTTTCGATTCAAGATATGTGTGTGATTCAATAAATCAATAATTTCAAATGATTTTAAACAAACAAATATTCAAATCAAATAATCATGAAATAGCAGTGATTTTTAAGGCCAAATTTCCAAAGAATTTTCCACAAGTATTTTCTGATAAGTACACGAGAAATTTTAGATCATTTACATCAAGTTTGAGAGGTATTCATGATCCAAAAAAATTAAGAAATAATTTATTTGAAATCACTTGAATCATTGTCAAGTTTGAGATATAATTTATCAGTCACACAAGATTGATAATTTCAAATTTTAGAGGTGTGTGATATTCAGAATATCATGAATTTCAGATGATTTCAAACAAATAAATTTCTACAATAATGATCATGAATAAAGATGAGATTCAAGATGTATCACTGTAATTCAAGACCTTCAAAATTTCCAAGCCAATCTGAAAATAATGAAATTATCACCACAGATAAATATTGGTGTGCTGTAATGAGTATATTATTTCAAGCTTTTCTAAAAAGAATTAGTGAAAACTCAAAACAACAGATATATGTGAAATTTCATTAGATATTCAAATCTTCAAAAACTTAGAATTTAAACTAACAGTGTTCAAGATATGATATGAATACTTCAGTACCGTTAGAAATTCAGAAATCAGAAAATAAGCTTCAAAACAATTGCAGAAATATTTACAAATTTGAATTCAAGATCGGAAATTATTAAACATTAGAGTTTTATTCAAGAAAAGCAAATTTCCAGAAAAACATGATTTTTGCTATTGGAAGTTAATGAAGCCCATAAAGAAAGAAAAAAAATGGCAGTGATCAATCAAATAATAAAACTGAAGAAAGAAGGAAGGAGTAGAGGAAGGAATAAACACGGAAAATAAAAATAGAGAGAATATACAAAGATGAGTTTAGAGATCATACCTGAAATCAATGTAAACCAGAATCTCTAAACCATCAAAACTTGACTAAGGAACTGTGAACAATCTGATGATATTAAGTAGTTGAATTCAGTTTCTCCTTTGCAAAATAGTTCCTCAGTCTCCTCTGGTCCCTAACAGTTTAAAGGATCGAGTGGTCTAACAAAATTTGTAAAACCACTCTGAAATGTGTTTACAACTTTAGGCACCCAAACCTGTTTGTATAACAACCCATTCGAATCTATCTTTGTACCTTTTGGAACCCAAATCTGTTTGAATTTAATGACGTTTGTTTTATTTCTTTTTGGGATCCAGAATTGTTCAAATGGCTTATTATAAATCAAATTCACATATCGTTTATGATTTAAAAACCCTTTGAAACTATCAAAATTCAAATTTTCAAATCGATTCTTTTCAAAGTAGTTTGAAGGATTTTTAAAACCATTAGAGTTTCGTTTTTCAAAAACATTGTTTTTTCCAAAAACAAGTGCATGTTTGTTTCCAACAGAAATTTGATTTTTCAGTAACATATTCAAGGATTTTTCTCCATCAGAAAATTTACTCAAAATTGTTTCAAGTTGTTGAATTTCAGTTTTAAGATCATCATTTTCTTTCATTAAATCTGAACAACGATTTTTATTGATCTTACATCTTTCAAAATCAGATTTCAAAACCAAATTTTCATCATTAAGCAATCTAATTTTGGTTTGGGACTCAGCAATTTCAAATTCAAAATGATTTTGTTTTTCAGACTCAAATTTCTTGGATTTTTCAATCTCGTTTTCTAGTTCTTTCAAAATCAAATCGGATTTCAACAGACTCTCCTTTCCAACAATTTCAAATTTGGAATATATATCAGTCTTAAAAATTGCAAATTCCTTTTGTAAAAAATTATTCAAAATTGATAACTCAATCTTGTTTTCTTTTAAGATCAGAATTTCCTTTTCAAACTTTTGAATATTTTTATTGAGATGAACAAGATTGGTTTTCAATTTCAAACAATTTTTGCAATTTGAATTTGAAGAATTTTTAAAATGTTCAAGTTGTGATTGCAAATCATCAATTTTGCTGATCAACTCAGAATTCCTAGACTTCAGAGATTTATTTTTAGATTGGAGTTTATCAACAGATTTGGTTAGATCAGCACAAAAATAAACCAGATCTTCGTATGAGAAATTTTCTATTTCATTGTCTTTTGAGTCTCCATCAACTGATTCATCTGAATTTTCATCTATATGACTTGTCAAGCATGGATCTGAATCAGAGTTAACATTCTGGTGTTTTGAGTTGCAGTTGTCAGATCTTCCATACTTCGTATTGAGAGTATCCCAGATTTCCTGTGCAGATAAACAATGATAGATAAGATTAAACTGTTCAGTACTAAGATAATCAAATATAATTTTCATAGCAGAGCATTGAAAGTAATATCTACACTATCAAACCCATTGATAACAACATCCCAACATTTAATATTAACAGCTTTTAAATAAAATTCCATTTTGGATTTCCAGTTTAAAAAAATCTGTTCCATCGAAAATAGTTGGAGATGAACTAGACTGACTCTTTATCGGCTGACGACTAGGATCCATCATTCTAGGGTTAATGGAATTACCAGGCTCTGATACCAATTGTTGGATCTAGATTAACCCTAGAGGGGGTGAATGGGGTTTATCACATATTTTAGCTAAATTAAAAATCTAGCGGGATATATAATAATAAACAAATCACAGAATATAGCAGAAACAGAAATACAGAAAGTATATGACACAAGATATACCCAGCTTCGGAAAAATCCTGCCTAGTGCTGCATTCCTAAGGTTTCTACTAGGTGATAGAACAGATCCCGCTTACAAGACCATGTAAACTTGCACTCTCTGCTCCTGTACTAACCTTACGCTCAAAACCCTATACTGGTCTATATTCACTAGACCAGATTTTCCCTTAGTTTTACAAACACTAGTAAACTGTCAGTTAATCCCTAACTGAAACACCTAAATTTTTACAGACTCTAGAAAACTGTTCGAACTGTTTTACAACACAAAAAAAAAACAAATTAAAAAAACAAATTAAAAAATCCCCAGGAATTAAAATATAAGGGTTATCCCCTTTGTTCCCTTGAGTCCAAAATTTGGCCGGCCCACTTTAGAATTAGTTAAACCCGATTGTTCCTCTTTCTCCGGAAATGGCGGCTAGAAATAAAACTAGGGTTTCAATGAAATTGTCCCCAAATCGATTGCAATTGATGATGTATTCTAGAAGATGATCTCTACTGCTTGATGACATCATTGCTCCTATTCTTCGATTGATTTGAGGACGGGCTTCAGATCGAAATTCGTGAGTTTTCTGAAATTTCTTGCCATGAAATACTTGAATTGATTTTGTGGGTTTCGATGTATTATTGTTGTATGTTTTTCAATGCTCAACTGCATGTGATGATAGGTGTTTATAGGGTAAAAACGAAAACCCTATTCCACTTTGATTTCACTAGATAACTCGGCTGATTTTTGTGAATGTTTCTCCTTTTGAAATTCTCAAATGAAATTGCCTTTTGTTGCCTTGAATTGATTAAATCTTGAAAGGATATTCTTGTGGCCCCTTGCGTGAATAATGATTTGTTGCCTTGTAAGATTCCACTGAATGATTTCGGATTTTGTTTCCTGCTTGATAGATTTGTCTGCAATGAATCTCGTTTGCAAAATTGGAAAACAATTTTTGTTGCCCAAAAATGGTTTCTAACAACAGGAAGTGTAATAACCCGGAAATTTGAGCCAATTTAAAATTTTATTTTGGCAATTTTAATGAATTTTGAATATTTAAAATGAATTATTTTAAATAATAATGACGAAAAATTTATTTTGAATAGAATTAGAACGTATATATTTATATAGATCGTCGTTAGAATATAATTATTTATTTATAATTATAAAAGGAATTGAAAATGGCGCGGTAGTTCGTAAATTCGATTTCAAGTTTCAAATGAATGTACATGATTCAAAATAAATCGGATTTTAGCGAAACCAAAAATATTGGAATCTATTTGAGAATATCTTTCCAACGAATCCGAGAAATCAAAATTTTATAGCGGGAATAAAAAGTTGTGTCTAGTTGAAAATTCAGAATAGTCGTTATGGAATTCTAGCCCTTAAAAATGGAAATTTTGCAAACGACCTTCGTTTTCGGCGAAACCACTTTCGTTGGATCCGGTATGTCAAATTATTGCTAGATTCCAAAATTCATAATTTTCTGAATTAATATGTGAGCGTGGCGAAGTTAAACGTGTTTTAACAGTTTTAGTCAATTTCGATCGACCAGAAAATGGCCATTTTTCAAACGGTCTAGAAACTTGACGAAATTAGTTTTATTTGAATCGTATCATCAATACGAAGCTAGAAAATATTTTTCGGGAATTTTTAGAGTCCATATGTGTCCCCGGTAATTTGAAATGTGCATTAAAATTCAATATACTGATTTATATTTTGAATTTGACGAAAACTGATCGAAAGGAGCGAATCAACCTACGATACATATCCCATTGTGTTCGCAATAAGGGTAATTAGCTAGGGATGATAGTCGGTGAGTTAGATTTTGAGCTCGAAATAAAAGGTTGCGTTTTGAAATTTTAAAATAATAAAATATATAAATATTTATATAATCAACCCCCTCCTTCCTCTCCTGCCAAGTCAACCCCCACCCTTCAAAATCGAAATCGAAGAAAGGAAAAAAAACCTCGATGCCCTCGTAGCCGTCGCCCCTCCCTGCGCTTCCACCCCTCCATGTCGCTCCCCCACCCTCTTCCACCGCAACCGCCACCGTCGCGCCTTCCACTCCGACGCTCTCCTCCACTTGAGAAGCCCTAATCAACGACGCTAACCTCGCGAACCCCTGCCTGAAGACCTCCGACCACCGCATCTCGCCCAAGACCCCCCTGACCTCCGGCGCAGTAGAAGTTAAGAACGAGCGCTGTAAGTTTTTATTTTTATTTATTTAATTATATTTCCTTGTTAAGAAAAATCGGATTTTTCATATGAACACAACTGCTTTAATTTCAAATCTTTATATAAATTAATCAATTGTTTATTTTCAGACTTTTATATGAAAAGAAAGTGAGTTTTTTTTTTGTTTATTTAGTTATATAAAAATATAATCCTTACTTAGATAAAAATATAATTTTTATTTAAGTAGTGGAGTAAAAATATAATCTTTATATTCAAAGTAGCGTTGAGAATATAATTTTTATGTTGATAAAGATATAATCTTTATTTAGAAGAAAATATAATTTATTTTAGTTCGAAGGAAAAATATGGTCTTATATATAAAAATGTGATTTTTATATAGGAATAATAAAAATAGGATTTTTATATAATAGAGATAATAAAAATATAATTTTTTTATATTATAGAGATAATAAAAATATGATTTTTATATTATAAAGATAATAAAAATATGATTTTTATATAGTAGAGATTATTAAAATATGATTTTTATAAAACAGAGAATATAAAAATACGATTTTTATATATGTTATAGCGAAATAAAAATTCAATTTTTATACGTGTAGCGGATTGAAAATATGATTTTTATATAATAAAGAATATAAAAATATAATTTTTATATATGTAGCAGAATAAAAATCTGATTTTTATTATATATATATATAGTGAGATAAAAATGTGATTTTTAATGTGAACAGCGAGAAAAGGACTGCATTGGAATTTCAAACAAATCCAAACGGTTCAGAAGTTCAGAAGTAAAATACGGCGGAGTGGAACCCAAAGGTGAGAACTTCTCACTTTAATTCTTGTTTGCTAGTTAAAATTATATATTAGGATGCAGACGGTGCTTAGCAGCACCCGACACCCGTCGTCCACAGACCATGGACGACTTGTTTGTTTGATTGCGTTTGGATTGATTTGTTTGTGTGAAAATTGATTGTGAGGTGGAACGAAAAGTAAAATTCATGTGTTGAATAGAATAAAATTCATGTGTTGAATAGAATAAAATTCATGTGTTGAATAGAATAAAATTCATGTGTTCGATAGAGTAAAACTCATGCGTTGAATAGAGTTAAATTCATGTGTTGAATAGAATAAAATTCATGTGTTGAAATAAAATATATATTCATGTGTTGAAATAAAATATATATCCATGTGTTGAAGTAAAATAAATATTCATTTACAAATCGAACGATTTGTTATGTACACCAGTTTGACTGATATTGATTGGGACGATAAATTTTACACATCGCCCAACTGCAAAAATAAAACCTGTGTTTGATTGTTTGAAAACCCCACACGGGTGTTGGGACGATATTGACGTACACTAATCCCAGTTGTTTAGTTGTATGTCGATCGATTGGTTGACAGGCTGTTGTAAGCATCAATTATTTATATTCAATGCTTATGCAGTTGAGTAGTGCACTCTGGATGATGGATGATTGTTTATCACTATTGATATTTACATGTGTTGTATGGAAATCAATAGAAATAAAATCTATGGTAATTGATTGGGCCTCATTCCAGTTTTGAAATAGAAATATTTGAAATAGAAATATTTGAATAGAAATATTTGAATAGAAATATTTGAAATAGAAATATTTGAAAAGAAATATTTGAAATAGAAATATTTGAAAAGAAATATTTGAAATAGAAATGTTCGAAAAGAAATATTTGAAGTAGAAATATATAAAGCAGTTTTGATTGGATATGCGACATTTTGACGTGAACGATATTTGTATCGATTTTATTCATTTTTATAATGAATATCAAAAAGGAATAGATTTCAAAATCTAATGTTTTGAAAATATTATCATTTATATATCGATGATATGGAATATTCAATTTTGATTAGAAATTGAATATGAAGTTGAAATCGTTTTGAAAACGAATTTAAAACGATTTATAAAATACATTTTAAAAGGAAATCGATGAAATATATATAATATATATTATATATATAATGGTCTGAATAGAACGCGCCGCGCTGCGGCAGTTCGCGAATTTCGACCAGTGACTCTGAATGGACATTATGGGAAATCCGACCGTCGGATTCTCCTAAAATCAGAACCGTTGGGTTCGTATCGAAAAGAGCTTTCTAACGAATACAAGAAATTAGAAATCTAATGGTTGGATTTGGAATTATGTCCAAATCGAATTTGGAAAAGGTCGCTGTAAGTGCAGTTCGATGGCCGTTGATGGAAATCGACTATACGGGCCTTGATAAAATTATTCAAAATAGTAATAATTTGTGTTAAATCATAAGAAATGATTTGGAAAGAATTGGGATGAATATGTCCATATTTGAAAAGATAAAAATAGATTTTTATCGAAATGAACTAGTTTTGAACTAGAATTATAATCATTTTTTTTTTTAATAAATAAATTGGATTTGAAAGGGTTTTAAAAGTAACCAGAGTTTCGAATAATTGAATTGGAATTGATTTGAATTGAAATTGGCTTTGGAATATTTTGATGTTGGATTTCGTGATTACACAGATATTGTTATGGAAATTTGAAAGATATATTTATATCGTTATTTCCAATACGATATTTGTTGGTCTTAGAATTTGATATTAAATATAAGCCGATATATTTTCTATTCAGGGCCTTGTATTTAATATCAAATGGGATTTGCGTTTGTCGTGAATGGCGTCTTCATTAACACTGTTCTTAAACCCAGTTGATAAAAAGATTAAACCTTTTTATTTAGATTTAATGAATTATACCAATTAAATAGAATTTAATTGGAATTGAATTTGAATTGATTTTTGGGTTTATCGTGAATGGTGTTTTAAGTAACACTTGTTCTTTAACCCGATAATTAATGGAATGTGAATTGGGTTTATCGTGAACTGTGTTTAACGACATTCGTTCTTTAACCCGATTTACAGTGAAATGTGATTTGGAATTTATAAATCTTTTGTTAAGATTTAAAGGAGATTTTCCAAAGTAAAGTTTTCCAATTTAATAAAATAAATTGGAATGGAGTGGAATTCGATTTGGTAACAATCGAAGTGAATTTCTGTGGAGGAAGACAACTAATATATTTGGAATTTAAAAGGCTTTGCCGTTATTCCATTTATATTATTAGCTGGATATGGTAGTTTATATTGATTATATATATCGATTTGTTTTCCATGAAGATTCCATTGTAAATAGAATGTGATTTTGGGTTTATTGTGAACCGTGTTTAAATCACATTGGCTCTTTAACCCAGTTAAAGACAGGATATGATTTCCCAAGTTAAATAATCATTGATAGTGATTTTTGGGAAGATTAAAACCAAGTGGAGTTTTAATGAATCTTTAATTAGATTGGAATGATCGATAATGGAGTATTACCAGTTTTACTCTAGGCGATAGTTAAATCTTTAATTAGATTTGAACATGAAATGGTAATTGAATTTACTGATAACACCATGGTGTTAGATATGAAGTATTACCAGTTTTACTTCATGGGATGACTAGGTTGGGGTTGGGAAATTTAACAATTGATTACTTCGGTAAGGTTCGTTAATCCCGACTTGTTGGATAAACCATAATTTGGTTTGAATTGATATTCAAAAGAAGATTAAAGAATGAATTTTAAAGAATTTATCTTTGATAAAATTAATGGGAACCTTTTCTCTAATAATGTGAATATTTGAATAAAAGAATATTCTGAATTGGAATGAGGCGTATGTTGTGTTTGTGTAACACTTGTTTATAAAATACGCGAGTTATTCGGAAAGACCGGGTTTATCCCATTCTGAATAACTGATACGACGATTAGTCGAAGATGAAGACGGTGGTTGAAGATCGGAGGTCTTCATGTCGTTTGGATAATTACTGATGATCTTTATTGGGTCGTACACCCAAGAGGAGGGAATCAGTTGGTGATCGTCCAGACGTACTTGGAGATCGATGGATATGCGAGGTACAAGGTGCCTCCGGTTTCGTTTAGACCCAGGACGAACTTGTAAATGGACTGTGTGTTTGACATTGGATTTCATTCTGTGTGATTGATTTCTATTAAATATATATCTGTTTGGCGGCAAGGAATTTATTCTCTTGCTTAACGCCCTTCTCTGAGACATACGAGCTCAGAGGTTATATATTGATGGATATCAATCGCATGGAGTGAATTGCATGTGTGGCATGCCTAAGTGGCAAATGATCAAGGCTTTTGTTGAAAAGCAGAGTCTTGTGGTTGATGATCAAAGTACCGCCTATGTAGCATAGCTTTGTGTAGCGTTAATTCGCGAGCCTCACACCCCGGTGTGAACCAGAAATGGGAGAAGGACCTTAGGGAGGACATGTGTTTCCTTCTAGCTAGAAGTGATGTCAGTGGTTTTACACGCCCTGACGAGTTTGACTTATGTGGTTGTTGGATTGCGAGGCGCCTCAGATATATCGGTGACTATGTGGAGCCGATGAAGTCATTGGACTCATTTATGCCCTATAGGGCGGGGAAACGCAGTGTTCAGGCATTTTAATCCACATCGGTGGACCGACCCTGACGATCCAAAGGCTTGACTGAGTACTTGCCTGAGGGGCGGGCTAGAGGCTCTCGAATCGGTAAGGACTATCTTTTGCCTTGGTTCAAAGATGGAAATCCAACTTCCAATACGTGACAATTGCGGTTTTGATTGTAGAGCCTAGTATTGGCGACATGATACAGGGTACCCATGCCTTCTATGATTGATACTTATGATTGAAATTGTTTTGACACTATACACTTATAGTAATAATAAAAGATGAAATTTAGCGTATCAAGCATTCTTTGGCTATTATGAGGTAAAACCCTATCCTCCGGCTTGTGTTGCATTGTGTGATGGGACCTGGGTCTTATAATAGCATCATTATTCTTTATTTAGCATTGCGCTGTTATTTTATGCACTGGTATTCTTGGGAGGAAACCCGTTCCATGTTATACGGCGTTGTCACTTGATTTACCTAACTTTAAAATAAAGATTAATAAGTGTTTTAGTTCTCACACACGTCACATGACTGACCTGAAGTTTATTGTTTTAACCTAAACTCTGGGTGCCCTTTTTTTCGCATGGGCAGCTAGTAGTTTTGGTTTTGCAGATTTATATTCACAGGATCCTGATTTATAGCTGGAATGATATCCGGAAAGCTCTGTATCCGTATATCTCCTTCAGTTGTGTATTGTATTATTTTTCCGCTGCAGTAATGTATTGTAATCTCTGATATTTATCAAATGTATTTTATTCATTCATACTCTGTAATATTCTTGTACTCTGATGGAATTGTTGTGATAAACAATGAAATGTTCTTCTGTTTGTGTTCTGATTTGTCGTGTTCTCAAAACAATCAGGGGTTTCGAACGGTCTTGGTCGGTTTAGCGATCGATTCGGATCGAGCGAAATTCCTTGTTGTCACATTTTGGTATCAGAGCTTTGGTTTACAAAGCTCGGAGAACAAGACACATTAGAACCAAACGAAAGAATTCATCAGAGATTGGATTAGTAATATCTAATGAGAATGACTCGTTAGAGATAGGATCAGTAGTATCCTAGAACGAGTGTAAAGAATATACTTTTTAAATTGAAAACAAATTTTGTTTTGAAAATTTAAATCAATTATTCGTATTTGAATATTATTTTATATTGATTTGGACATTCAAGTATATAAAGATTTTGCATACACATCTGATCCACGGGTATTAGAAGTTTTAATATACTGGATAGATATAGAATCACACTCTAGTCGCTCGGAGATGATTTTGATGATTGCTCGAGCATCATCATCATTTATGTTCGGGTTTCGAAAGTGGGATTTCTATATGATTCCAATTGACTGGTGTGAGAACCAAAGCTAGATAGGGCTTATTGTTGTGATTTGGCATCAAAAATCTGATTTTTGGCTATGTATTAAAGTTATGTGATTGAAAAGCTAATCAACTAATTGATTGCTAATTGTGCTGTTTAATTATTGATTTGATATTTTTAGCCATTTAGGCCAAATTGAATCAAATATTGAACTGTATTGAATTTTTTTTGTAAATGCATGCATGTACATATATATGTGTGAACAGGTCATAGTAAGGAGGCTAGAGAAGAGGAATAAAATTGTTTGCCCAACAAATAGGTACATGTTTATTGTATTTCTTGGGTTTTTGGTGATTTTATGAGCCGACTGGCTAGCCGCTTGGCTGTTTCTTTTTCTTTTTGGATTGGTGAGGGCCATGGGAGGCTATTTGAAATATCCCGAAGCTCCCGGTGCAGGGGAGGTTATGGCGAAATATTTCAAAAATTTAGGGTGTTAGCCAAATTTTTGAAAAATTTGAAAAGTTCTTAGAAACTGAAAAGTTGAAGTACTTAAGCCATAATGAAAATAATGAAAGTTGAGTTGATTAGTTAAACAACTTTTGGCTTCGTTCATTTTCAGGGACGAAAAGTTTTAAGTAGGGGAGATTGTAATAACCCGGAAATCTGAGCCAATTTAAAATTTTTATTTTGGCAATTTTAATGAATTTTGAATATTTAAAATGAATTATTTTAAATAATAACGATGAAAAATTTATTTTGAATAGAATTAGAACGTATATATTTATATAGATCGTCGTTAGAATATAATTATTTATTTATAATTATAAAAGGAATTGAAAATGGCGCGGTAGTTCGGAAATTCGATTTCAAGTTTCAAATGAATGTACAGGATTCAAAATAAACCGGATTTTAGCAAAACCAAAAATATTTGAATCTATTTGAGAATATCTTTCCAACGAATCCGAAAAATCAAAATTTCATAGCGGGAACAAAAAGTTGTGTCCAGTTGAAAATTCAGAATAGTCGCTATGGAATTCTGACACTTAAAAATGGAAATTTTGCAAATGAACTTCGTTTTCGACGAAACCACTTTTGTTGGATCCGGTATGTCAAATTATTGCTAAATTCCAAAATTCATAATTTTCTGAATCAATATGTGAGCGTGGCGAAGTTAAACGTGTTTTAACAGTTTCAGTCAATTTCGATCGACCAGAAAATGGCCATTTTTCAAACGGTCTCGAAATTTGACAAAATTAGTTTTGTTTGAATCGTATCATCAATAAGAAGCAAGAAAATATTTTTCGGGAATTTTTAGAGTCCGTATGTGGCCCCAGTAGATTGAAATGCGCATTAAAATTCAATATATTGATTTATATTTTGAATTTGATGAAAACTGATCGAAACGAGCGAATCAGCCTATATACATATCCCATTCTGTTCGGAATGGGGGTAATTAGCAAGGGACGACAGTCGGTGAGTGCGATTTCGAGCTTGAAATAAAAAGTTGCTTTTTCAAATTTTAAAATAATAAAATATATAAATATTTATATAATCGACCCCCTCCTTCCTCTCCTGCCAAGTCAACCCCCCCCCCTCAAAATCGAAATCGAAGAAAGAAAAAAGAAAAGAAAAAAAACCTCGATGCCCTCGTAGCCGTCGCCCCTCCCTGTGCTTCCTCCCCTACACGTCGCTCCCCCACCCTCTTCCACCGCCACCGTCGCGCCTTCCACTCCGACGCCTAATCGAAGACGCTAACCTCGCGAGCCCCTGCCTGAAGACCTCCGACCACCGCATCTCGCCCACGACACCCCTGACCTTCGGCGCAGTAGATGTTAAGAACGAGCGCTGTAAGTTTTTATTTTTATTTATTTAATTATATTTCCTTGTTAAGAAAAATCGGATTTTTCATATGAACACAACTGCTTTAATTTCAGATCCTTATATAAATTAATCAATTGTTTATTTTCAGATTTTTATATGAAAAGAAAGTGAGTTTTTTTTCTTTTGTTTATTTAGTTTTATAAAAATATAATCCTTACTTAGATAAAAATATAATTTTTATTTAATTAGTGGAGTAAAAATATAATCTTTATATTCAAAGTAGCGTTGAGAATATAATCTTTATGTTGATAAAGATATAATCTTTAGTCAGAAGAAAATATAATTTATTTTATTTCGAAGGAAAAATATGGTCTTATATATAAAAATGTGATTTTTATTTAGGAACAATAAAAATAGGATTTTTATATAATAGAGATAAAAAAAGTATAATTTTTTTATATTATAGAGATAATAAAAATATGATTTTTATATAGTAGAGATTATAAAAATATGATTTTTATAAAACAGAGAATATAAAAATACGATTTTTATATATGTTATAGCGAAATAAAAATTCGATTTTTATACGTGTAGCGGATTGAAAATATGATTTTTATATAATAGAGAATATAAAAATATAATTTTTATATATGTAGCGAAATAAAAATCTGATTTTTATTATATATATATATATATATATATAGTGATATAAAAATGTGATTTTTAATGTGAACAGCATGAAAAGGAATGCATTGGAATTTCAAACAAATCCAAATGGTTCAGAAGTTCAGAAGTAAAATATGGCGGAGTGGAACCCAAAGGTGTGAACTTCTCACTTTAATTCTTGTTTGCTAGTTAAAAATATATATACTAGGATGCAGACGGTGCTTAGCAGCACCCGACACCCGTTGTCCACAGACCATGGACGACTTGTTTGTTTGATTGCGTTTGGATTGATTTGTTTGTGTGAAAATTGATTATGAGGTGGAATGGAAAGTAAAATTCATGTGTTGAATAGAATAAAATTCATGTGTTGAATAGAATAAGATTCATGTGTTGAATGGGGTAAAATTCATGTGTTGAATAGAGTAAAATTCATGTGTTGAATAGAGTAAAATTCAAGTGTTGAATAGAGTAAAATTCATGTGTTGAAATAAAATATATATTCACGTGTCGAAATAAAATATATATCCATGTGTTGAAGTAAAATAAATATTCATTTACAAATCGAATGATTTGTTATGTACACCGATTTGACTGATATTGATTGGGACGATAAATTTTACACATCGCCCAACTGTACAAATAAAACCTGTGTTTGATTGTTTTAAAACCCCACACGGGTGTTGGGATGATATTGACGTACACTAATCCCAATTGTTTAGTTGTATGTCGATCGATTGGTTGATAGGCTGTTGTAAGCATCGATTATTTATATTCAATGCTTATGCAGTTGAGTAGTGCACTCTGGATGATGGATGATTGTTTATCACTATTGATATATACATGTGTTGTATGGAAATCCATAGAAATAAAATCTATGGTAATTGATTGGGCCTCATTCCAGTTTTGAAATAGAAATATTTGAAATAGAAATATTTGAAATAGAAATATTTGAAATAGAAATATTTGAATAGAAATATTTGAAAAGAAATATTTGAAATAGAAATATTTGAAAAGAAATATTTGAAATAGAAATGTTTGAAAAGAAATATTTGAAGTAGAAATATATAAAGCCGTGTTGATTGGATATGCGCCATTTTGACATGAACGATATTTATATCGATTTTATTCATTTTTATAATGAATATCGAAAAGGAATAGATTTCAAAATCTAATGTTCGAAAATATTATCATTTATATATCGATGATATGGAATATTCAATTTTGATTAGAAATTGAATATGAAGTTGAAATCGTTTTGAAAACGAATTTAAAACAATTTATAAAATATATTTTAAAAGGAAATCGATGAAATATATATAATATATATATTATATATATAATGGTCTGAATAGAACGCGCCGCGCTGCGGCAGTTCACGAATTTCGACCATTGACTCCGAATGGACATTATGGGAAATCAGACCGTCGGATTCTCCTAAAATCAGAACCGTTGGGTTCGTATCGAAAAGAGCTTTCTAACGAATACAAGAAATTAGAAATCTAATGGTTGGATTTGGAATTATGTCCAAATCGAATTTGGAAAAGGTCGTTGTAAGTGCAGTTCGATGGCCGTTGATGGAAATCGACTATACGGGCCTTGATAAAATTATTCAAAATAGTAATAATTTGTGTTAAATCATAAGAAATGATTTGGAAAGAATTGGGATGATTATGTCCATATTTGAAAAGATAAAAATAGTTTTTTATCGAAATGAACTAGTTTTGAACTAGAATTATAATCCATTTATTTTTTAATAAATAAATTGGATTTGAAAGGGTTTTAAAAGTAACCAGAGTTTCGAATAATTGAATTGGAATTGATTTGAATTGAAATTGGCTTTGGAATATTTTGATGTTGGATTTCGTGATTACACAGATATTGTTATGGAAATTTGAAAGATATATTTATATCGTTATTTCCAATACGATATTTGTTGGTCTTAGAATTTGATATTAAATATAAGCCGATATATTTTCTATTCAGGGCCTTGTATTTAATATCAAATGGGATTTGCGTTTGTTGTGAATGGCGTCTTCATTAACACTGTTCTTAAACCCAGTTGATAAAAAGATTAAACCTTTTTATTTAGATTTAATGAATTATACCAATTAAATAGAATTTAATTGGAATTGAATTTGAATTGATTTTTGGGTTTATCGTGAATGGTGTTTTAAGTAACACTTGTTCTTTAACCCGATAATTAATGGAATGTGAATTGGGTTTATCGTGAACTGTGTTTAACGACATTCGTTCTTTAACCCGATTTACAGTGAAATGTGATTTGGAATTTATAAATCTTTTGTTAAGATTTAAAGGAGATTTTCCAAAGTAAAGTTTTCCAATTTAATAAAATAAACTGGAATGGAGTGGAATTCGATTTGGTAACAATCGAAGTGAATTTCTGTGGAGGAAGACAACTAATATATTTGGAATTTAAAAGGCTTTGCCGTTATTCCATTTATATTATTAGCTGGATATGGTAGTTTATATTGATTATATATATCGATTTGTTTTCCATGAAGATTCCATTGTAAATAGAATGTGATTTTGGGTTTATTGTGAACCGTGTTTAAATCACATTGGTTCTTTAACCCAGTTAAAGACAGGATATGATTTCCCAAGTTAAATAATCATTGATAGTGATTTTTGGGAAGATTAAAACCAAGTGGAGTTTTAATGAATCTTTAATTAGATTGGAATGATCGATAATGGAGTATTACCAGTTTTACTCTAGGCGATAGTTAAATCTTTAATTAGATTTGAACATGAAATGGTAATTGAATTTACCGATAACACCATGGTGTTAGATATGAAGTATTACCAGTTTTACTTCATGGGATGACTAGGTTGGGGTTGGGAAATTTAACAATTGATTACTTCGGTAAGGTTCGTTAATCCCGACTTTTTGGATAAACCATAATTTAGTTTGAATTGATATTCAAAAGAAGATTAAAGAATGAATTTTAAAGAATTTATCTTTGATAAAATTAATGGGAACCTTTTCTCTAATAATGTGAATATTTGAATAAAAAAATATTCTGAATTGGAATGAGGCGTATGTTGTGTTTGTGTAACACTTGTTTATAAAATACGCGAGTTATTCGGAAAGACCGGGTTTATCCCATTCTGAATAACTGATACGACGATTAGTCGAAGATGAAGACGGTGGTTGAAGATCGGAGGTCTTCATGTCGTTTGGATAATTACTGATGATCTTGATTGGGCCGTACACCCAAGAGGAGGGAATCAGTTGGTGATCGTCCAGACGTATTTGGAGATCGATGGATATGCGAGGTACAAGGTGCCTCCGGTTTCGTTCAGACCCAGGACGAACTTGTAAATGGACTGTGTGTTTGACATTGGATTTCATTCTGTGTGATTGATTTCTATTAAATAGATATCTGTTTGGCGGCAAGGAATTTATTCTCTTGCTTAACGCCCTTCTCTGAGACATACGAGCTCAGAGGTTATATATTGATGGATATCAATCGCATGGAGTGAATTGCATGTGTGGCATGCCTAAGTGGCAAATGATCAAGGCTTTTGTTGAAAAGCAGAGTCTTGTGGTTGATGATCAAAGTACCGCCTATGTAGCATAGCTTTGTGTAGCGTTAATTCGCGAGCCTCACACCCCGGTGTGAACCAGAAATGGGAGAAGGACCTTAGGGAGGACATGTGTTTCCTTCTAGCTAGAAGTGATGTCAGTGGTTTTACACGCCCTGACGAGTTTGACTTATGTGGTTGTTGGATTGCGAGGCGCCTCAGATATATCGGTGACTATGTGGAGCCGATGAAGTCATTGGACTCATTTATGCCCTATAGGGCGGGGAAACGCAGTGTTCAGGCATTTTAATCCACATCGGTGGACCGACCCTGACGATCCAAAGGCTTGACTGAGTACTTGCCTGAGGGGCGGGCTAGAGGCTCTCGAATCGGTAAGGACTATCTTTTGCCTTGGTTCAAAGATGGAAATCCAACTTCCAATACGTGACAATTGCGGTTTTGATTGTAGAGCCTAGTATTGGCGACATGATATAGGGTACCCATGCCGTCTATGATTGATACTTATGATTGAAATTGTTTTGACACTATACACTTATAGTAATAATAAAAGATGAAATTTAGTGTATCAAGCATTCTTTGGCTATTATAAGGTAAAACCCTATCCTCCGGCTTGAGTTGCATTGTGTGATGGGACCTGGGTCTTATAATAGCTTCATTATTCTTTATTTAGCATTGCGCTGTTATTTTATGCACTGGTAGCTGATATATTATACCGATATGTTATAACCTTTGAGCTGTTATTTAGCATTGCGCTGTCATTATTCTTTATTTAGCATTGTGTGATGGGACCTGGTCGTAGAATTTGATATTGAATATAAGCCGATATATTTTCTATTCAGAGCCTTGTATTTAATATCAAATGGGATTTGGGTTTGTCGTGAATGGCGGCTTCATTAACAATGTTCTTAAACCCAGTTGAGAAAAAGATTAAATCTTTTTATTTAGATTCAATGAATTATACCAATTAAATGGAATTTAATTGGAATTGAATTTGAATTGATTATTGGGTTTATCGTGAACGGTGTTTTAAATAACACTTGTTCTTTAACCCGATAAGTAATGGAATGTGAATTGGGTTTATCGTGAACTGTGTTTTAACGACATTCGTTATTTAACCCGATTTACAGTGAAATGTGATTTGGAATTTATAAATCTTTTGTTAAGATTTAAAGGATATTTTCCAAAGTAAAGTTTTCCAATTTAATAAAATAAATTGGAATGGAGTGGAATTCGATTTGGTAATAATCAAAGTGAATTTCTGTGGAGGAAGGCAACTAATATATCTGGAATTTAAAAGGCTTTGCCGTTATTCCATTTATATTATTAGTTGGATATGGAAGTTTATATCGATTATATATATCGATTTGTTTTCCATGAAGATTCCATTGTAAATAGAATGTGATTTTGGGTTTATTGTGAACCGTGTTTAAATGACATTGGTTCTTTAACCCAGTTAAAGACAGGATATGATTTCCCAAGTTAAATAATCATTGATAGTGATTTTTGGGAAGATTAAAACCAAGTGGAGTTTTAATGAATCTTTAATTAGATTGGAATGATCGATAATGGAGTATTACCAGTTTTACTCTAGGCGATAGTTAAATCTTTAATTAGATTTGAATGTGAAGTGGTAATTGAATTTACCGATAACACCGTGGTGTTAGATATGAAGTATTACCAATTTTACTTCATGGGATGAATAGGTTGGGGTTGGGAAATTTAACAATTTATTACTTCGGTAATGTTCATTAATCCCGACTAGTTGGATAAACCATAATTTGGTTTGAATTGATATTCAAAAGAAGATTAAAGAATAAATTTTAAAGAATTTATCTTTGATAAAATTAATGGGAACCTTTCCCTAATAATGTTAATATTTGAATAAAAGAATATTCTGAATTTGAATGAGGTGTATGTTGTGTTTGTTTAACACTTGTTTATAAAATACGCGAGTTATTCAGAAAGACCGGGTTTATCCCATTCTGAATAACTGATACGACGATTAGTCGAAGATGAAGACGGTGGTTGACTACCGGAGGTCTTCACGTCGTTTGGATAATTACTGATGATCTTGATTGGGTCGTACACCCAAGAGGAGGGAATCAGTTGGTGATCGTCTAGACGTACTTGGAGATCGATGGATATGCGAGGTACAAGGTGCCTTCGGTTTCGTTCAGACCCAGGACGAACTTATAAATGGACTGTGTGTCTGACATTGGATTTCATTCTGTGTGATTGATTTCTATTAAATATATATCTGTTTGGCGGCGGAGAATTTATTCTCTTTCTTAACGCCCTTCTCTGAGACGTGCGAGCTCAAAGGTTATATATTGATGGATATCAATCACATGGAGCGAATTGCCTGTTTGGCATGCCTAAGTGGAAAATGATCAAGGCTTTTGTTGAAAAGCAGAGTCTTGTGGTTGATGATCAAAGAACCGCCTGTGTGTCATAGCTTTGTGTAGCATTAATTCGTGAGCCTCACACCCCGGTGTGAACCAGAAACGGGAGAAGGACCTCAGGGAGGACATACGTTTCCTTCTAGCTAGAAGTGGCGTCAGTGGTTTTACACGCCCTGACGAGTTTGACTTATGTGGTTGTTGGATTGCGAGGCGCCTCGGATATATCGGTGACTATGTGGAGCCGATGGAGTCATTGGACTCATTTACGCCCTAAAGGGCATGGAAACGCAGTGTTCAGGCATTTTAATCCACATCGGTGGACCGGCCCTGACGATCCAAAGGCTTGACTGATTACTTGCATGAGGGGTGGGCTAGAGGCTCTCGAATCGGTAAGGACTATCTTTTGCCTTGGTTCAAAGATGGAAATCCAACTTCCAATACGTTACAATTGCGGTTTTGATTGTAGAGCCTAGTATTGGCGACATGATATATGGTACCCATGCCGTCCATGATTGATACTTATGATTGACATTATTTTGACACTATACACTTATAGTAATAATAAAAGATGAAATTTAGCATATCAAGCATTCTTTGGCTATTATAAGGTAAAACCCTATCCTCCGGCTTGTGTTGCATTGTGTGATGGGACCTGGGTCTTATAATAGCTTCATTGTTCTTTATTTAGCATTGCGTTGTTGTTTTATGCACTGGTATTCTTGGGAGGAAATCCGTTCCGTGTTATACGGCGTGGTCCTTTGATTTACCTAACTTTTAGATAAAGATTAATAACTGTTTTAGTTCTCACACCAGTCACATGACTGACCTGGAGTTTATTGTTTTAACCTAAACTATGGGTGCCATTATTTTCCACACGGGCAGCTAGTAGTTTTGGTTTTGCAGATTTATATTCACAGGATCCTGTTTTACAGCTGGAATGATATCCGGAAAGCTCTGTATCCGTATATCTCCTTCAGTTGTGTATTGTATTATTTTTACGTTGCAGTGATGTATTGTAATCTCTGATATTTATCAAATGTATTTTATTCATTCATACTCTGTAATATTCTTGTACTCTGATGGAATCGTTGTGATAAACAATGAAATATTCTTCTGTTTGTGTTCTGATTTGTCGTGTTCTCAAAATAATCAGGGGTTTCAAACGGTCTTAGTCGGTTTAGCAATCGATTCGGATCGAGCGAAATTCCTTATCGTTTCAGGAAACTTTTTGTTGATTTCCTTGATTAAAATCTGGTCTTTAAAATTGAAACCTTTCCATTCATAAGGATTCAAATCTTGTATATGTTGAACAATTTCATGCATGTTGTGTTGCTTTAGTTTCTGATGCACTTGAAAAAACTTTTCTGCATGTACAATACTACCTTGTTGTGTCCCAGCCTTTGATCACTCTCGATTACTTTGTTACTTGCCAAAGATGTTTATGTCCCTTCTAATTTTGCTCGGCTTGGATTGTTGAATTTGTCGATGTAAATCTGGAAATAGATTTGAATGAATTTCAAATGGAATGGTTTTAAGTCTGGAAACAGTTTCTGTACCAAAATGATTTATGCAATATCAATGATCCTCCCAAATTTCTTGTATGCTATAAATATTGGTTCAACACTTGTCATTAAAGAAATTTGATTTGCAAATTTTCTCCTTGTTAATTTTCTGCATATCATTTCTTTATGTCCATTTTTATCTTGGCGATCATTTGCGTTTGGTCTGTGTACACCATTCTTTTGTGACGGCTGCATCTTTGATTGCCTTGCAATGCCTCGACCTTGTATTCTTGTCTTGGCCTTTATATGCTCCATGCAGTGTACACAAGAACTGCAGTAACATGTTCATGTTTGCACCACTACTTAATGTAATTTTGATTCCATACTGCTATGTGTATATGACCATTTAAGAGAACATATATTACACTTCTTCTTTGCTTTGTCACAGTTATGTGTGCACTTGTACTTCAGACTTGAGATTGATGTATATGCAACTCCTGAACATGAGAGTGTTCACGCACAGTTTGCACCATCCATGTAATCTATCTTCACCATCTATGCTTATGCTCTATTTACTTTGACTGTGTGTGTATGGAGTTGTATTCGAACACTTATATATACTTGAATTTGCTGCAGTTATCACACCATCCATTTGCCTATATGTGATTACTTGGCATGTACAAAACTTGAACCTTCGACTTGATTTTCTGAAGCTTGAACCAAATGTATGTGCTACGTTGTTGGCACCTTTGCACTTGCACTTGCTTTGTTCACCCATGCAACAAATTTGAGTTGTAGTACTTTAACTTGATCTGCCATGCAAAAATGCTTGAAATTCTGGAATTATTGAATGCGACATTGAAACTGGATTTTTACACTTGATTGCACCAACTTGAAAGTATTGATCAGTTTGTATTGAAACATCATGATTATGTTGATATAAACCATGCTGGCTCGACATGTTGACAACTTGTATGTTGCCATGTATATGTTGCTGATTTTCGCTTTTGAGCACATTGCTTTGATCCTTGTATGCTGAGCACTTTTGAGTTGCACCATATTTGTGATCCTCGACCATTTAGCTATGTTGTGCACTGAGTCGAGATGGTCCATGTGGCTACTCCTCAATTGCACACTGTATACTGATTGGCGAGGCAGTGCACACGTGTGTATATGCAGTCATCAGAAAGATTTTTTCTGTCCCTGTTCATATACAGCTAGACGAATCAGATCAAGTCATGAAAAATGATAAGAAACACACCAGAAATCTGAGGCAAATAAAATTTTAAAAACAAAATTTATATTCACATGTATTTTGAAAAATATTTCTATTCCATATACTGTGTGTGTGTTTCTGTATATGACAGGTATGAAAACAATGACTGGATTGACAGTGACTGGACTGACTGTGAGGTGTGAAGACAGAAAATCAAAGACAGTGAATGAAACAGTGTCAGCAAATGTGTCTGTATATGAAAGTGAAAATGTATGTATATATGATTTGTATAGACAGAGTGATTGTATAAGTGTTGTGGAGAGAATTGTACTGATATTTGTAATAAACAAATTTGTTTGAAATAAAATATTATTTTATTGTTGTCAAAACAAACTTGTCTATTTTAATTAAGTTTATTTACAAGTACAAAGAATGTAGAATGATGTAGTGTATATGAAATGAAATGTATATCAGTGATGAATTCAAATAGTGGAGTTAAAATAGTTGTACTGTTTGAATATTTGAAATATAATAGTCAATTTGAATAAAATATTGTATGAATATATGAATGTCTGTACAGTTGTATTCTATTTAAATATAAATATTATATCCCTGTCTGTGATGTATATATAGAACAGTGCAGTAACAAACACAGTTAAAATAATATTTATTTGGTTGTTATCATCAAACAAAAATCATATAATTGTGTTTACGACTACGTTATATACAACATATGAGACGAGGAATAAGGTGCCTCCGGTTTCGTTCAGACCCAGAACGGACTTGTTAATGGATATATGTCTGACATTGGATTTCATTCTGTGTTGATTGATTTCTATTTAATATATATATATTTGGTGACAGAGAATTTATTCTCTTGCTTAACACCCTTTTCTGAGACGTACGAGCTTACAGGTTATATATTGACAAACATCAGTTGCATGGCATGAATTGCCAGTGTGGCATGCTGAGATGCAAAGGGTCAAGGCTTTTATTGAAAAGCAAAGTCTTGTGGTTGATGACCAAAGCACGGCCTTAAATAGCATAGATTTGTGTATAGCGTTAATTCACCAGCCTCACACCCGGTATGAGTCAAAAACGGGATTGTGACCATTGGGAGAGCTTGCGTTTCTTTCTAGCTAGAAGTGGTGTTATGGTATGGAGCCCAAAATTTTTTACGTATGTGGATGGTGGATTGCGAGGCACCTCGGATTGAGTCCCTAGTGGCTCTGGATATTGGTCGCTACATGCCAAGTGATAGGTCCGATAGGACCGGGAAACGTATTGTTCAGGAATAATTAATCCACTAAAGTTTGTGTGGACCAGCCCTTTCGTTCCTAGGGACCGCCATCGTCTGAGTCCTGATACATTTGCTAGAGTGTCTCGAATCGGTGAGGAGACATCCCTTACCTCGACTCATAGATGGAAATCCAATTTTCAATATGACATTTTTCGGCCTTAGTTGTAAACCTATATTACGACATAATGGATGGGGTACTATGCCGTCTATGATTGATACATTTATATTTGAAGTTGATTTGACACTATACACTTATATTAATATCAAAATGATTTGTTTTAAATGCACCAAGCATGTTTGGCTATTATAAGGTAAAACTCTATACTTTGGCTTGCCTTGCATTGTGTGATGGGACCTGAGTCTTATAATAGCTTCATTTTTTCAAAAAGCATTGCAATTGTTTTATTTTAAGCTGAGATTCATGTAGAGTAAACCCGTTCCGTGTTATACGGCGTGGTCCCGTGATTTCCCAACTTTTAAAGTAAAGATTTAATAACTGTTTTAGTTCTCACACCAGTCCCATGACTGACTTGGAGTTTATTGTTTCTATCTAAACTCTAGATGCCCATATTTTCCACATGGGCAGCTAGTAGTTCTGATTTCGTAATATTATTTTCATAGGATCCTGGATCTACGGCTGGAGCTATATTCGGAAAGCTTTGTATTTGTGTATCGCTTTCAGTTGTGTTATGTATTATTTTTCCGCTGCTTTGTAGTTTAAATCTCTTATATTTTTCTGTTTCTCTAATGTAAATTGTTGTAATAGCAATGAAATGTTCTATTGTTTGTGTTCTGCTGCGTCGTGTTCTCAAAGCAATCCAGGCTTTCCCGTAAAGGGAAGTTTGGGTCGTTTCAATATATATGTTCTATAGTTGTATATTATATAATCTTATAAATATGTTTATAGTATATATAACTATATTTTTATATGTTTTTACACTTTAGAAAATTCATTTTGAAACATTAGTTTTGATTCAAGAATTTCCAGAATATATATTAGTTTTAACACTTGAAAAATGATTTTAAAAATCAAAATAATAGGTGTATGTCGACATATAACTTTCATTTCAGTTTTTAAAGGAAGTGTCTTTTCATATTTTGAAACGCTTTAGAAATGTTGCAACCTTTCAGACACTATAAATAGGGGATAAATTCGAATTTTTTATCACTTCTTATTCTCCATCTTCATCCTATCTCTAACCACCATTATTATTCTTTACTTTCTACACTTACACACTGCCGATTTCAATAAAAATTAAATCATTCTCTTTCTCTTCTCAGTCTCTATCAACTACTATCTGTTTGGAAGTGTTATTCAAGAGTTCTAGGGCTGTTGTAATCAATTGGAAAAGGATGTGTTACTTGTTGCCCGGAAATCGGGGAAAGGAGGAGGTGTGAACCTCGTTGTCGTGAAATCAAAGGCGGTGGAATCGGTGTTAATGTTGTAGCCGTGGAATTAAGGACGTTGTAAGATTGATACTAGTATTAATAAAACTTTGCGCAATCCATTGTTGCATGTGACTTGACGTAGGAGTAATCTGAACCAGTATAAAATCTAGTGTGTTTTTTCCTTTTCTGCAGTTTGCATTTACTTATCTCTGTGTATGTGATTGTTTCTGCATTTGTGATCATTTCTGGTGTGATAATCATTGTGTGATTCATATAGTAATTCAAGATTGTTTAAAATTTCCATAATCTCTTTAAAACACTATTCACCCCCCTCTAGTGTTAGTTTTGCCTTAAGATCCTTAATTCGCATTCCTTAACAATTAGTATTAGAGCATAGGATTTCAAAAGTTCATCATCTGGATTTTGGAAATATGAAATGGAAAATTTTGAAATGATTTATAATGCTAGTCTTAATTCATGCATTGCATCAATGTTAGAAGAGTCTGCATTCAATTATGTTGAGAAATCAAGTGATCTATTGAATTGTTGTCCAAAACAGGAAAAGATGTGTTACATGGCTTTTGAAAATTCAAATTCTAATGATCAAATGGTGGAAATCAAAAAGGACAAATGGATTTTGGATAGTGGTTGTTCAAGACGTATGACAGGAAATCCAGGATTACTGAATAATCTAGTATATGAAGATGGAGGAATGGTCAACTTCGGAGATAACTCTAAAGGATATATAACTGGCAATGGCAATGTCGGTAATTCTGAAACTCCGACTATTTCTGATGTTTTATTAGTTAGGAATTTAAAACATAACTTACTAAGTATTAGTCAACTTTGCGACAAAGGCTATAAAATCAATTAAAAAAAAAATAAATGCTTTATTGAAGATAAGAATTCAAAAATAATATTCGAAGGAGATAGAAAGAAAAATATCTATATATTAAGTATGAAAATTTCTAATGATAATTTATGTCTCATGGAAAATAAAGTGACCCTTGGATTTGACATAAGAGATTCGATCATATAAATTTCAAACACATTTCTTGGATTTCGAAATTAGAATTAATTATAGGGTTATATAAATTTCAAACACATTTCTTGGATTTCGAAATTAGAATTTATTAGAGGGTTACCAAAAATGAAATTTAAAATAATTTATGTGATTCCTGTCAATTCGGAAAATTGAAAAGAAGTTCGTTTAAATTAAGAGGGGAAATTACAACCTCGAAACCATTAGAGTTAATTCACATGGATCTATTCGGTCCATCTCAAAATCAATCAATAAATAACAACAGATATTTTTACGTAATAATTGACGATTTTTCTAGGTTTATTTGGATTTTGTTTCTTAAAATTAAAAGTGATGCTATTGATCAATTTAAACTTTTGCTAAAAGAATTCAAAACTTACTATCTTTAAAAATTAAAAAAATACGTAATGACCACGGTGGAGAGCTCAAAAATGAAAATGTTGAAAACATTTGTAATAAAAAGTGGATAACCCATAATTTTCTTTTCTTAGAACTCCTCAACAAAATGGAGTAGTTGAACATAAAAATAGATCAATTCAAGAGTGTGTGAGAACCATGTAATCTGATAATGACTTACCAAGAAATTTTGTAATAACCCGGAAATCCGAGCCAATTTAAAATTTTTATTTTGGCAATTTTAGAACTTTGATTATTTAAAATGAATTATTTTAAATAATAACAACGAGAAATTTATTTTGAGTAGAATTAGAACGTATATATTTATATAGATCGTCGTTAGAATATAAATATTTATTTTAAATTATAAAAGGAATTGAAAATGGCGCGGTAGTTCGAAAATTCGATTTCAAAGTTCAAATGAATGTACCGGGTGCAAAATAAAACGGATTTTAACGAAACCAAAAATATTAGAATCTAATTGAGAATATCTTTCCAACGAATCCGAAAATTTGAAATTTCATAGCGGGAATCAAAAGTTATGTCCAATTGAAAATTCAGAATAGTCGCTATGGAATTTCGGCCCTTAAAAATGGAAATTTTGCAAACGACCTCGGTTTTCGACGAAACCACTTTTATTGGGTCTGGGATGTCTAGTTATTGCTAGTTTTCAAAATTCATAATTTTTCGAATCAATATGTGAGCGTGGCAAAGGAAAACGCGTTTGACCTGTTTTAGTTGATTTTAATCGACTGGAAAATGGCCATTTTTCAAACGGTCTCAGAATTCGACAAAATTAGTTTTGTTATTACCGTATCGTCAATACGAAGCTAGAAAATACTTTTCGGGAATTTATAGAGTCAGTATGTGGCCCCAGTAAATTGAAATACGCGTTCAAATTCAATATATAGAGTTATATTTTGATTTTGACGAAAACTGATCGAAATGGTCGAATCAACCTACGATACATATCCTATTGTGTTCGGAATGGGGGTAATTAGCTATGGGCAACAGGCGGTGGGATTCGTTTCGAGTTCAAAATCAAAAGTTACTTTTCGAAAATTAAATTAATTAAAAATATATATATATATTATTATATTCTTCCCCCCATATCCTTTTCTCTTCAAAACCGTACCCCCCCCCCCCCCCCGGTTAATTCTCGACTTCAGAACAAAAAAAGAAGAAAAAAAGGGGGGAGCGCCACCGATCGACGCCGCCTGGTGGGCCACCGCCGCCATCGCCCAAGGGTGTCGCCTCCCCCTCCTCCTGTCGCTCCTCCCGACCCTCTCTCTCCTCTTCTACCCTCCAAAACCCACGAGACCCAAAATCTCCCCCCTGTGTTCCTCCGCCGCCTCAAGAGGCGCGCAGCCCCACAGGCCAAGCGTCGCCCCCTATCACCTTCCCCGCGCCACCGACGACTCTCCAACAGCCTCCGACTTCTCCTCCAAACCCCAAACTGAAAACCGTGAGTTTCTTTTTAATTAATTTATTTATTTATTATATTTTCAGTTTTATAGCAGTGTTTAAAATCTGATTTCTTTTATATATAATCACATGAAAAGGTTTAGATTTTTTTTAAGTGTAGAAAATTGGATTTTTATCATGTAGTTAGCAGGTATAAAAATACGATTTTTATTTAAATAACTTCGTTTTAAAAATAGGATTTTTACTCATATAAAAATATGATTTTTATAAAGTAGACTATTAGAAATATAATTTTTATATTATAGGAAGGTTAAAAATATAATTTTTATATAAGTATGAGATTAAAAATATGATTTTTATTAGATGTGAAGGTTAAAGATACGATTTTTATTATACATATGTTGAAATAAAAATGTGATTTTTATAGCGATGATATAAAAAATCGATCTTTATATTAGAAGTAGATATATAAAAATATAATTTTTATATAGGGAATAGCGTGATAAAAATGTGATCTTTGTTATATGAACACCGTTATAAAAATAGAATTTTTATCTATATAGTAGCGGTATAAAAATGTGATTTTTATCCATATAGAGTGATTATAAAAATATGACTTTTATATACATAGCAACAATATAAAAATGTGATTTTTATATATATAGTGGCTACGGGCAACGAAAGTGACGAAAGGCGAGCACGATGAAGATTTTCTACAAATGAAGAGCTGTGGCGTTTGGTTTAGCTAGTTGGTGAGAACTCCTCACCTTTAATTTAAATTTCTAGTTAAAAATATATACTAGGATGCAGACGGTATTTAGTAGCACCCGATACCCGTCGTCTACAGACCATGGACGACTTGTATGCTTGTTTGTTTGATTTTGATGTGTAGTTGATTGTGTGATGTGATGTGAAATGAAATAAAATATTTATATAGTTAAAAATATTTTATAGTTGAAAATAGAATTTTTAACGTGTATTTAAAATGAAATAAATATAAACAAATCGGACGATTTGTTTATATACCAACATTTGACTAATATTGATTGAGACGGTAAATTTTACACATCGCCCAACTGCACAAATAAAATCTATGTTTGTTGATTTGAAACCCCACACGGGTATTGGGATGAGATTTGACGTACACTAATCCCGATTGTTTAGTTGTATGTCAATCGATGGATTGACAGACTGTGTAAGCGCTAATTATTTATATTTAATGCTTATGCAGTTGAGTGGTGCACTCTGGATGATGGTGGATTATTTATCGTTGTTATTTTATACATGTGTTGTAGAAAATCCATATAATTAACATTATATGGTAATTGATTGGGCCTCATTCCAGTTTTGAAATAGAATATTTGAATAGAATATTTGCAAAAGAAATATTTGAAATAGAATATTTGAAAATAGAAATATATGAAGCCGTGTTGATTAGATTGACGCCATATTGACGTGAACGATATTTATATCGATTTTATTCATTTTTCAATGAATATTGTAAATGAATTGAAATTCGAATTAAATTGAAATGAATTGAAATTCGAATTAAATTGAAACTGAATTGAAATCGATTTGAAATGAAATTAAAACGGATTTATATTGAAAAATTCAATCTTGATTTGAATTCGAAAAGGGAGTTGAAATCATTTTGAAAACGAATTTAAAACAATTTATAAAATACGTTTTAAAAGGAAATCGATGAAATATGTATAATGTATATATTATATATATATATATATATATAATGGCCTGAATAGAACGCGCCGCGCCGCGGCAGTTCGCGAATTTCGACTATTGACTTCGAATGGATATTGCGGGAGATCCGACCGTCGGATTCTCCTGAAACCAGAACCGTTGGGTTCGTCTCGAAAAGAACATTCCAATGAATATTAGAAATATGAGATCTAATGGTTGGATTTGGAATTATGTCCAAATCAAATTTGGAAAAGGTCACTGTAAGTGCAGTTCGATGGCCGTTGATGGAAATCGACTGTACGGACCTTGATAAAATTACTAAAAATAGTAATAATTTGTGTAAAATCATAAGAAATGATTTGTGAAGAATTAGGATGAAAAACTCCATATTTGAAAAGATAAAAATAGATTTTTATCGAAATGAACTAGTTTTGAACTAGAATTATAATTCTGCTTATTTTTAAAATAAATAAAGTGGATTTGAAAGGGTTTTGAAAATAACCAGAATTTCCAATACGTGAATTCGAATGGATTGGAATTGAAATTATCTTTGGAATATTTCGATGTTGGATTTCGTGATTATACAGATATTGTTATGGAATTTTGAAAGATATATTTATATCGTTATTTCCAATACGATATTTGTTGGTCGTAGAATTTGATATTGAATATAAGCCGATATATTTTCTATTCAGAGCCTTGTATTTAATATCAAATGTGATTTGGGTTTGTCATGAATGGTGTCTTCATTAACACTGTTATTAAACCCAGTTAAGGAAAAGATTAAATCTTTTTATTTAGATTTAATGAAGTGTACCAATTAAATGGTATTTAATTGGAATTGAATTCGAATTGATTTTTAGGTTTATCATGAACGGTGTTTTAAATAACACTTGTTCTTTAACCCAATAATTAATGGAATGTGATTTTGGGTTGTCGTGAACGGTATCTTCAATAATACTGTTCTTAGACCCAACTGAGTTAAGAAAATCAGAAACTAACTGGAGATTAGTAAAGTTGAATGGTTTCTTGGGTATTGATCTGATGTTGGTTTCAGCCTTCGGGGTTAATATTTAGGGAATTGCCAACTTGCTATTTTACGATTAAAGGCTGATAGAATGGAATGTGATTTTGGGTTTATCGTGAATCGTGTTTTAAATGACATTGATTCTTTAACCCAGTTAAAGATTAAAACTAAGTGGAGTTTTAACGAATCTTTAATTAGATTGAAATGATCGAGAATGGAGTATCGCCAGTTTTGCTCCAGGCGATAGTTAAATCTTTAATTAGATTTGAACGTGAAATGGTAATTGAATTTACCGATAACACCGTGGTGTTAGATATGAAGTATGACCAGTTTTACTTCATGGGATGAATAGGTTGGGATTGGGAAATAAAATTAATGATTACTTCGGTTTGGTTCGCTAATCCCGACTAGTTTGAAGTGATATTCAAAGGAGGATTAAAGAATAAATTTTAAAGAATTTATCTTTGATAAAATGAATGGGAACCTTTCCCTAAGAATGTGAAATTTAGAAACGAACTGTAGGTTAGCTGACAAGAATGGTTTCCTGGGTATTGATCTGATGTTGGTTTCGGCCTTCGGGGTTAATATTTGGGAAATTGTTCTCTTACTAATTTACGGTTAGTGACTGATGAATTGGAATGAGGAGTATGTTGTGTTAGTGTAACACTTGTTTATTATATACGCGAGTTATTCAGAAAGACCGGGTCTATCCCATTCTGAATAACTAATTCGATGATTAGTCGAAGATGAAGACGGTGGTTGAAGACCGGAGGTCTTCACGTCGTTTGGGTGAATACTGATGATCTTGATTGGATCGTACACCCAAGAAGAGGGAATCAGTTGGTGATCGTCCAGACGTACTTGGAGATCGATGGATATGCGAGGTACAAGGTGCCTCCGGCTTCGTTCAGACCCAGAACGGACTTGTAAATGGACTGTGTGTCTGACATTGGATATCATTCTGTGTGATTGATGGATATCGGTTGCATGGAGTGGTTTGCCTATGTGGCATGCTAAGATGCAAATGATCAAGGCTTTTGTTGAAAAGCAAAGTCTTGTGGTTGATGATCAAAGCACGGCCTTTGTGGCATAGCTTTGTGTAGCGTTGATTTGCGAGCCTTACACCCCGGTAGTGGACCAGAAACGGGAGAGGATCTCAGGAAGGGCATGCGTTTCCTTCTAGCTAGAAGTGGCGTCAGTGGTTTTCCATACCCTGACGAGTTTGACTTATGTGTTTGTTGTTGTTGCGAGGCGCCTCGGATTTATCGGTGACTATGTGAAGCCGATGGAGTCATTCATTGGCTTATTGACACCCCAAAGGGTGGGGAAACGCAGTGTTCAGGCATTTTAATCCACATCGGTGGACCGGCCCTAACGATCCAAGGGCCCACCAGAGTCTGGGTCCTGAGGGGCGGGCTAGAGCGTCTCGAATCGGTAGAGGACTATCTTTTGCCTCGGTTCACAGATGGAAATCCAACTTTCAATACATGACGTTTCGGTTTTAGTTGTAATCCTATATATGGCGACATAGTGGGATGGGGCGCTCATGCCGTCTATGATTGATATTTATGATTGTATATAAAATCAGAAACTAACTGGAAACGAGCTAAGATGGGGGGTTTCATGGGTATTGGTCTGATGTTGGTTTCGGCCTTCGGTGTTAATACTTAGGGAATCATTCTCTTACTAATTTACGGTTGGAGTCTGATTAAAAATCAAAAGATGAAATTTAGCGTATCAAGCATTCTTTGGCTATTATAAGGTAAAAAACCCTATCCTCCGGCTTGCGTTGCAATGTGTGATGGGACCTGGGTCTTATAATAGCTTCATTTTTCTTTATTTAGCATTGCGTTGTTTGTTTATGCACTAGTATTCTTGGGAGGAAACCCGTTCCGTGTTATACGGCGTGGTCCCTTGATTTACCGAACTTTAAAATAAATATTAATAACTGTTTTAGTTCTCACACCAGTCACATGACTGACTTGGAGTTTATTGTTTTAACCTAAACTTTGGGTACCCTTATTTTGACACGGGAAGCTAGTAGTTTTGGTTTTGCAGATTTATATTCACAGGATCCTGATTTACATCTGGAACAATACTCGGAAAGCTCTGTATCCATGTATTACTTCTAGTTGTGTTTTGTATTATTTTCCGCTGCGATGTATTTAAATGTAATTTAAATCTCTGATATTTTCTGTGTAATATTTATTCATACTCTGTAATATTCTTGTATTCTGATGGAATTATTGTAATAAGCAATGAAATGTCCTTCTATCTGCGTTCTTTTGTGTGTTGTTCTCGAAGTATCTGGGCTTTCCTTACCGAGGAAGTTACGGGTCCTTACAAATTTTGGGGCTGAGGTAGTTGCAACATCTTGTTATATATTAAATAGAATCTTGATAACACCTTTAACTCATAAAACACCATACAAACTTTTGTATAATAAGAAACCAAAATATCATATTTTAAAATATTTAAAAGAAAATGTTTTATTCTTAACAACAAAGATAATTTAGACAAATATGACTCTAAATCAGATAAAGGAATATTTATTGGATATTCATAAAGAAGTAAGGCATATAGAGTTTTCAATTTAAGAACTAAGACTATAGAAGAAACCTTAAATGTATCATTTGACAAAAATTATAAGAATTTAACACAAAATAATGAAGATGAATGCGAAGCTGAGGTCAATGAAGTAAATAATGAAATTAGTCAACCAAATAAGAGAACTAAACTCCTAAGAGATCACCCTATAGAAAATATCTTAAGGGACATTGAATCTATCGTTAAATCTAGAAATCAATTAAATAATATGAGTAATTCAGCATTTATTTCTACCACGGAACCTAAGTATCCAAAGGAAGCCTCATCCGACGATTCATGGATCCTTGCTATGCAAGAGGAATTGAATCAATTTACCCGGAATGATGTATGGGAACTTGTTCCTAAACCAGAGGATAAAACTGTAATTTGAACTAAATGGGTTTATAAAAATAAAATGAATGAACTCGGTGAGGTCGTAAGAAATAAAGCTCGATTAGTACCACAAGGATATATTCAGGAAGAGGGAATAGATTATGATGAAACCTTTGCCCCTATAGCAAGATTAGAAGCGTTTGGAATTTTATTATCCTACGCTAATCATAAAAATTTCAAATTATTTCAAATGGATGTTAAAAGTGCATTTCTAAATGGATATGTCAAAGAAGACGTATATGTAGAGCAACCTCCTCTCATTAAAGACAAAAAACTTCCAAATCACGTATATAAATTAAAGAAAGCATTATATGGATTAAAACAAGCTCCTAGAACTCGGTACGATCGATTTAGAACGTACCTATTACAATCAAATTTCGAGATTGGTAAGGTAGATAATACATTGTTTATTAAGAGAAGTAAAAAATGATACTTGGTTAGTTCAAATATACATTGACAATATAATCTTTGGATCAACCAATAATCAAATGAATAAAGAATTCTCAGATATATGACCCAATAATTCGAGATGAGTCACATGGGTGAACTCACATTTTTCTTAGGCTTACAAATCCGTCAACTAAAGAATGGAATATTTATTAATCAAGAAAAATATGCTGGAGATTTAATTAATAAATATAATTTAACTATAATTAATGGAAGACCGACACCAATGACAACTAATATATCCCTAAGTAAAGCTGATACGTCAAAAGACGTAGATCAAAAATTATATAGAGGAATGATAGGATCTATGACACCCCACATCTGTTAATGTCACTCACTAAGAGAATGCATTAAGTTTCGTGAAGCGTTATAGGTAAACAGAAATAGAAATATTACAAGACAAATATAAAAGGAATAGCGGAATTTAAATTTTTATCTCAAACGTAAATCATAACGTCGTGGTCCAAAATACCATAAGTCCGAAACAACATAAAACCCATTACAATAATATAAAACTTCTGTCTGGTACCATCAAAGTATAGAAAATACATAAAAACAGTTACTTTTAGCATGTAAATAAGTAAAAGTATCATGACAGGCATACAAAGTGGATAAGAGAGATATCATCATAATAGGTAAGGGTGACAAGGTAAACATTATAGAGTATATTGCGCTTCTAGAGATTTCTCTGCACCAATACTAGTATAACAGATATGTAACAGGATTACATACTCCCTAATTGCTTAACAGAAATAGAATGATCCCAACAGAAATATAATGATAGTTTATATACTCTAGTAACGAGTTTTAACCCAAACAGAATTATCCTGTACCTATACAGAAATAACGGGTGTTAGCCCAGACAGAAACATAGGTACCCCACAGAAACAGACAGGACTAGATGTACCCTATTTACTACCCCCCAATCGATGGGCTCCCTATTCCATAAATACTCTGTGTTGGCCCCACAATAGGGTGTATTACTTCCTAAAGTGGCAACCTACAGAAGGACATAAACTTATTTACTGGTGCTACAGTGGCTTATTTTCCCAGATTCAGGCCGTGCTCATGCACGCACATGAGTCCATTGGAATGCGCCAGTAAACACCTACTCTCAAATGAACCTCTTATAATCAGTTCAGTAAGCAGCCCTGACCCCTACCTAGTCTGGGGCCCCCCTTTAGTACCAGAATGGGTTACTGACTAATATGGGTCCCACACAACAGATGACACAAGACAACCCTTACAGGTCTTGTGTCCCCAACTAACTAGGATTTTGACAAGTTATGCCTAACAGATTTAACATATTCACATAACCCCCAATAGATTTACGGATTAAACTTCATAAGTTAACGGGTAAATATAACCCCAACATATTCAATAGGTTAAGTTTTCTAAATTAACTGGTTCGTATAACCCTTACAGATTTAACAGGTTTACGCAACCCCACAGATTTAACAGGTCTGCTTAACCCCACCGATTTAACAAGCTTACTTAACCCCACAGATTTAACATGTCTGCTTAACCCTACCGATATAACAGGTTTACTTAACCCCACAGATTTAACAGGCTTATACAATCCTTATAGATTCAACTAGGTTAAGTTTTCATCTTTATTACCATATTCAATTATGGTTAAAATGTGCTAGACCTCCCACATTAGGCCTACAACTTGTGGACGCTAGATATGTCGGTCGATTCCGGGCAGACTTCTTCCACAAGTCGGGCTTAACCTCATGTCATAGCACATCTCATATTTGTGCACTTAGACCTCTCACATTAGATTCACCACTTGCGGTCGCTGGATATGCACGCCGGTTCCGGGAAGACTTCCACCGCAAGTGCAATCTAACCTCGTTTCATAAGTGCCATTACAGTTTCTAAATACTATAATCCTAGGCATTAATTATTAATTGATTATACCTAGGTCTTTATAGGTGTCCATGCCTCTTTTTCCCCAATTATGTTCATAATTAATTATATGCCCAACTTCATGTTCATAACATTAAGTTATGCCAAACTTTCCATTTATATATTATGCCCAATTTATACCGTTTTTTCCCTCGTTCCCATTTTAATGTATTCGCATAATTTAACGTCATGCCCAGGCTAGAAAGTAATCAGGCTAAAATAAAAGGGACAGGGTGATAGAAATGATTATTCTAACAAGATTGACATAAACATGTGGTGGCATAATCATATAACGACATAATGATAAGATGGACATATATGAAAATATCTAGTGAACATGTGATATTAGAATCAATCATAACATAATAGGGATGTCATAACTAGCATGATAAGTTCTAAATAACAATTTAGATGTCAAACTAATAATAAATCCTATTTAACCGCAATATGATAGGAACAAGGTAATCTAGACAGTGAAACCAAGGTAGACTTGTCATGACAATTAGGTGAAAGTTTAGATCTAAATCTGAAACATGTCCAACTAATGACAGATCCAAAATAATCACAACATGACAAGTACCAAATGATCTAAAAAGTGAATTAGTTCCATAATCAAAATTAGATCTGACATAAATAAGGTTACGTTCCGAAATAAGCAAACCATGATAGGTACAAAATGATCTAAAAAGAGTTAGATCCACAAACAAAAGTATATTTGACATGATAATGGTTAAGATCCAAATCAACTACAATATGATAGGTACAAAATGATCTAAATAGAACTAGATCTATAATCAAAAAGTAGATCTAACATGATAATGTTTAAGATCCAAATCAATTACAACATGATAGGTACAAAATGATCTAAATAGAATTAGATGTATAATCAAAAAGTAGATCTAGCATGATAACGGTTAAGATCCAAATCAACTAAAACATGATAGGTACAAAATGATCTAAATAGAATTAGATCTACAATCAAAAGTAGCTTTAACATGATTCAATCCGAAGCATATACCCAAATCACTGTCATATCATGTCTTACTTTTAATTATTCAATTCTAATGGTAACCTGAACTCATAATGATCGGATCTATAAGAATAGAAGGAGAAAAGTGAAGTTTGAATCTCAGATCTACACTTGAAACACTTAAATCTTTAAACTTGATCTGTAGAAGAAGAAAGGATTAGATTCAGTTTAGGCACTGACAGCATTTGGCCTCCATTGTTTTTAGTATGAGAAAACAAGAGAAATGAGGGTATATTTATAGCTGCTAGCCTCCAGAATTCGACTATTACGTCAGCCCTAGGGGAAACGGGCCATGGGTCGACACTCACTTGGGTCCGGATGCGAAAAAACTAATATGGGTGCACTTCACACATGCGCTAGTGTAAAAATACCTTGGCGCACTTGTCAAGTGCGCTAGTTGTTTCTTCTTTCATCGTCAAACTTCTACCGTTCATAACTTCTTCATACGTTATCCGTTTTACACAAACCAGGTGTCTATCTTGACCAGAATTTCGAGATGGACGCAATGACATAGTCCGTTTCCCTTAATTTTGAATATTAAATTAATTATTCTTTAATTTATCCTCTTTAGTGTAGTTGAAATATGGGGTGTTACATTCTCCCCTACTCAAAGGACTTCGTCCCTGAAATCTCCAAGTTAAGAAGAATGTATCTTACCATCCATCATCCATGTACTCATCCACCAATCACAGGCAACCATTGTCCTTAAAATTTTCTAATACTTATATGAGCATATGCAAAGGTGTGTGTATATGTCCCAACACTAATGCGAAAGATCAGGTGGTCTACTGATTCAGTCGACCTCCTTAATGCAATGTATGTCTATGTCATGAGTCCAACATGTATACAACAATCCTAGTATAGCATGTAAGTTCTATATGGGTGCACAATCATCCATCCAAATGCAACATCCATATGATGATACATTCAATTTCATCCATTAAAAGAAGAAAAATGCACGCACATCCATATGCAGTATGAGAGTGATTGAGCCGATCTAGTGCCTAATGTGTGCGTATATGCATCCGTTAGCAACCACTAGCAAACACTTGCATCCATCAAACATAACATGTTTTAAACACATGTTTACAATCATGGGACTCCTACCTAAAGGTCGAAGATTCGATCAATAGGATATACTTAAATGATAGAAGCAAGCACGAATAAAAGTTTTTGGAAGAGAGGTTAAGAACATTCCCTTGAAAAGAAAAGGGTACGAAGCGCAAAATCTTTTCTTCGATCTCCCAAGTTGCATCCTCTTGGTTACATAGCTTCCTAACTTCTGATCCAAGAATACGGAAAGGAACTTGTCTAATTGTCGCCTCCCATTTTACCTCAACTTCTTCAAGCATGCTCGGCTTAACTACCACTGTTGTATCGTGCAGACACTTCCGTAAATAAGAAATGTGGAAAAACACATGAATATCCACACATAAGCGAAGAGATTTGTACGCCTTAGTTGCAAAGACAACCGAAGCACCCTATTCTGATATGCTTTGCCTAACCAACACCTTTACAATTAGCTCCCTTACTTGTTTGTTGAGCTACCTCCTTTCCCCTGGAGCCATAAGGCACACAAGTAATGCGGCTGGCTTTGCATTGTCCACCAGGTATATAAAAAAGTCGATCGCATGCCTCGGAGGTAAGCCTGAAACCCCCTCAAAACAACTGAATACTCACGAACTACCAGTACAGATTGCAGATCATCAATATGCATCAAGAGATTCTAGGAAATTAAGCATGATGGACCCCTTTAGGGTCACGAAAAATCTCGAGGGTCTTCCTATGGCAAGTCAGAAATTTAATGACCCTCCTCTAACAATCTAGAATAGCACCATACATGGCTAGCCAATCCATCCCTAGGATCAGACAGTATCCTATGAAACCAAGTACATATGCGTTGTATTCAAATTTGATGCCAAACACAGGTATTCTCAAAACCCGATAACTCATAAACAGATGAGGCGTGCCCCTAATGGGGTTTGAGACGACAACGGGACGAAAACCATACTAGTACTAAGGTGTAGAGACTTAATCACAAAATCATATATAAAAGAATCCGAAGCACCTGAAATAAAAAGTTCTAACAGGATGATTGGAAAGAGAAAATCAAAGTTTCAACAAAAACTTTCCTACCTCTATCCGATACACCAGCCACAAAAGCATGCACCTGCCCTCTAGAAGATCCTGCCTTTTGGTCCTGCCCTTGCTTCTTCGGGCACTCCCTAGTATAGTGTCTGATTTCACCATATTTTAAGCAAGCGTTCTTCCTTTTCTGCAATCTTTGACCAAATGATCAACGTTCCCGCAACCATGGCATTTCTTTTTTCCTTGAGCCTTGTCGTGCTTTCCCTCCCCCCCCCCCCCCCCCCCACTTGTTGCTGTTCTTTCTTAGACCGCACTTTCTTGTTTTGTGTTTCCTCAACCTTAACTTCCTTCTTTTCAGCTTTATCTTCCTCATGCATTAAGGCCATATCAACGAGCCTCTCAAAAGTTGCTCCCATTGGAATATGGGACATAGCTAACCCATGAAGGGGTTCATTTAGTCCTTCAACAAACCGCAAGGCCTTCTTATGTGGAGTGTCTACTAGTTCCAAACCGAATCTAGCTAGCTGGTTGAATTTTGTTTACATATTCTTTAACAGTCATGTCTCCTTGTTTGAGCGCCAAGAACCTCTCCATTTGCATGCTTTTCTCAGCTTTAGAAAGAAACTTCATTTCAAACCTCTGTCTAAAGTTGTTCCAAGTTTCCACTTGATGCCCCGCTTGGTACTTTCCCACAAGAACGAAGCTTCATCATTTAGTAGCCAGGCGGCTAGCTGAATCTTCCCACGATCGTCCACATCGAAGATTTCAATCAAGTCCTACGTCTCCTTGAGCCAATTCCTTACCTCTACGAACATCTCGATTCCATGGAATGGCCTTCCTCCCATAACATGAAAATCTTTGCAGATCTTAGAGAAGTTATCTGCTCGCGGAAGGGGAGGAGGAACGACGAGTGCAACTAGGGGAGGAACGTCAGCTTGACCACTGGCAAGCGCCGTAGCCTCTAGATACCTAGAGAACCAGCCTGGTATCGTAACGCCCTCAGGAATATTAGGTTCCTCGAACATGCTGAAAAGAAAAGGAAAAAGGGATTCAAACAGAGAATCGAAAGATATTACATATGGCTTTGGAGAATATGTTTTTCAAAACAGATTTTTCTTTTGAAAATACTTTGTTTTAAAATCTTTTTGAAAATAATTTTCAAAATCTTTTATCCAATATGGTATCCTTCAGCTCTGATACCAAGTGTGACACCCCACATCCGTTAATGCCACTCACTAAGGGAATGCATTAAGTTTCGTGAAACGTAATAGGTAAACAGAAACAGAAATATTACAAGACAGATATAAATGCAATAGCGGAATTTAAAATTTTATCTCAAACATAAATCATAACATCGTGGTCCAAAATACCATAAGTCTAAAACAACATAAAACCCATTACAATAATATAAAACTTCTGTCTTGTACCATCAGATTACAGAAAATACATAAAAAACATAATTCCCCAAAAGAGACAAAGCCATTGTAGTTAAAGATAGAAACTGAGCAGTACTTCAAAAGCTGCTCCATGCAGGATAACAACCGAGTCCTGACTAAGCCTGAGAATTCCCACACTGCGAACATGGGGAGGGGGACCGGAAGAAAGAAGATGAAAGAAAGGGTCAGACATAAAATCTGGCGAGTGCAGTTACTTTTAGAAAGTAAATAAGTAAATGTATCATGACATGCATACAAAGTGGATAAAATAGATATCATCATAATAGGTAAGGGTGACAAGGTAAACAAGATAGAGTATGTTGCGCTTCTAGAGATTTCTCTGCACCAATACTAGTATAATAGATATGTAATAGGATTATATACTCCCTACTTGCTTAACAGAAACAGAATGATCACAACAGAAATATAATGGTAGTTTTGGGTGTACTCTAGTAATGGGTTTTAACCCAAACAGAATTATTTGGTACCTATATAGAAATAACGGGTGTTAGCCCAGATAGAAACACAGGTACCCACACAAACAAACAGGACTAGACGTACCCAATTTACTACCCCCCAATCGATCGACTTCCTATTCCGTAAATACCCTGTATCGGCCCCACAATAGGGCGTATTACTTCCTAAAGTGGCAACCTACAGAAGGACACAGACTTATTTACTGGTGCTACAGTGGCTTATTTTCCTATATGCAGGTCGTACTCATGCACATGAGTCCGTTGGAACGCGCCAGTACACACCTACTCTCAGATGAACCTCTTATAATCAGTTCAGTAAGAGTGCCCTGACCCCTACCTAGTGCGGGGTCTCCCTTTAGTAACAGAATGGGTTACTGATTAATATGGTTCCTACACAACAGATGACACAAGCCAACCCTTATAGATCTTGTGTCCTCAACTAAATAGGATTTTGACAGGTTATGCCTAATAGATTTAACATATTCACATAACCCCGATAGATTTACGGGTTAAACATCACAAGTTAACAGGTCAATATAACCCCAACATATTCCACATGTTAAGTTTTCTAAATTAACAGGTTCATATAACCCTTACAGATTTAACAGGTTTACTCAACCCCACAGATTTAGCAAGTCTGCTTAACACCACTGATTTAATAGGCTTACTTAACCCCGTAGATTTAATAGGTCTACATAACCCTACCGATTTAACAAATTTACTTAACCCCACAGATTTAACAGGCTTATACAATCCTTATGGATTCAACTAGGTTAAGTTTCCATCTTTATTACCATATTCAATTATGGTTAAAATGTGCTAGACCTCCCACGTTAGGCCTACAACTTGTGGACGCTGGAAATGCTGGTCAGTTCCAGGCAGACTTCTTCCACAAGTCGGGCTTAACCTCGTGTCATAGCACGTCTCGTATTTGTGTACTTAGACCTCTCACATTAGATTCACCACTTGCGGTTGCTGGATATGCCAGTCGGTTCTGAACGGACTTCCATCGCAAATGTAATATAACCTTGTGTCGTAAATGCCACTACAGTTTCTAATTACTGTAATCCTAGGCATTATCTATTAATTAATTATACCTATGTCTTTATAGATGTCCATGCCTCTTTTTCCCCAATTATATTCATTATTAATTATATGCCCAAATTCATGTTCACAACATTAAGTTATGCCAAACTTTCCATTTACAAATTATGCCCAATTTATACCGTTTTTCCCCTTGTTCCCATTTTAACGTATTCACATAATTTAACATCATGCCTAGGCTAGAAAGTAGCCAAGATAAAATAAAAGGGACAGTGTGACAGAAATGATTATGTTAACAAGATTGACATAAAGATGTGGTGGCATAATCATATAATGACATAATGATAAGATGGACATATATGAACGGATCTAGTGAACATGAGATATTAGAATCAATTATAACATAATAGGGATGTCGTAATTGGCATGATAAGATCTAAATAGTAATTTAGATGTCAAACTAATAATAGATCCTATTTAACCGCAATATGATATGAATAAGGTAATCTAGACAGTGAAACCAAGGTAGACTTGTCATGACAATTAGGAGAATGTTAGATCTAAATCTAAAGCATGTCCAACTTATGACAGATCCAAAATAATCACAACATGACAAGTACCAAGTGATCTAAAAGGTGAATTAGATCCATAATCAAAACTAGATCTAACATAAATAAGGTTAAGATCCAAAATAACCACAACATGGTAGGTACAAAATGATCTAAAAATAATTAGATCCACAAACAAAAGTATATTTGATAAGATAATGGTTAAGATCCAAATCAACTACGACATGATAGGTACAAAATGATCTAAATAGAACTAGATCAATAATCAAAAAGTAGGTTTAACATGATAATGGTTAAGATCCAAATCAATTACAACATGATAGGTACAAAATGATCTAAATAGAGTTAGATGTATAATCAAAAAGTAGATCTAACGTGATAACGGTTAAGATGCAAATCAACTACAACATGATAGGTACAAAATGATCTAAATAGAATTAGATCTATAATCAAAAATAGCTTTAGCATGATTCAGTCCGAAGCATATACCCAAATCACTATCATATCATGTCTTACTTTTAATTATTCAATTCTAAAGGTAACTTGAACTCATAATGACCAGATCTATAAGAATAGAAGGAGAAAAGTGAAGTTTGAATCTCAGATCAACACTTCAAACACTTGAATCTTTAAACTTGATTTGTAGAAGAAGAAAAGATTAGATTCAGTTTAGGCACTGACATCATTTGGCCTCCATTGTTTTTAGTATGAGAAAACAAGAGAAATGAGGGTATATTTATAGCTGTCAGCCTCCAGAATTCGACTGCCACATCAGCCCTATGGGGAATCGGGCCATAAGTCGACACCCACTTAGGTCCGAATGCCCAAAAACTAATATGGGTGCACTTCACAGGTGCGCTGGTGTAAAAATACCTTGCCGCACTTGTCAAGTGCGCCGGTTGTTTCTACTTTCATCGTCAAATTTCTACCGTTCATAACTTCTTCATACTTTATCCGTTTTATGCAAACCAGATGTCTATCTTGACCACAATTTCGAGACGGACGCATGACGTACTTCGTTTCCCTTAATTCTGGATATTGAATTAATTATTTTTTAATTTATCCTGTTTAGTGTAGTTGAAATACGAGATGTTACAGGATCATTATTATATATAAGGACTAATTGACTTGATATAATGCGTAGTGTATGTCTTTGTGCTAGATATCAATTACAACCTAAAGAAACTCATTTGAAAGCTGTAGAATGTATTCTACGATATGTAAAACATACGTTAGATTTTGGATTATTTTATCCTAAAAATGACTCGTTTGATTTAATATCTTATTGTGATGCTGACTATGCTGGATGTAAATCCGATCGCAAAAGCACTAGTGTAACATTTCACTTTTTAGGACATTCAATTGTTTCTTGGTTTAGTAAAAAGAAAAATATAGTATCATTGTCAACAACTGAAGTAGAATATATATTTGCTGCTTTGGCTTGTTTACAAGTAACATATATGCAACAAACTCTAAATGATTTTGGTTTGAATATAAATAAATTGCCAATCTATTGTGATAATACAAGTGATATAAATACATCTAAAAATTCAACTCATCTTTCGAGAACAAAACATATAGATTTAAGACATCATTTCTTAAGAGATAACATAAGCCAAGAGAAAATTTCACTTGAATTCATAGAAACAGAAAAAAAATAGCATATATATTAACAAAACCTTTAAATGAAGAAACATTTACTAAATTTAGAAGAGAATCAGACATTTGTTCTTTAAGTGAAATAGAGTAATTAAATATATAAATATATAATATAATGTAATAAATAACAAAAATAAGAAATATATATTTGTCGACGCTTCTCCTCTGAACTAGTTGTGCCAACCTTCAATGTGGTGGAAATGTCGACAGCTAAGGCTTTATCGTCATGTACAATTTGGTATGTCGACATACAACTGCCAGATTTTTAAAATTAATTCCCACCAAAAGGTAGTTATAACCACTATTTAAACTTCTTATTTCGATTTTTCTTCTTCATCTTCTTATTTCATTTCTGGAAAAATTCTCAACCAAATAAAACAATGGCCTATACTAATAATAACAACCAAACTACCCCTGTTTCGTTTCCAGACCATCTGAAGGTCCATTTCAACGATCTACGCTCGCTAGAGTCATGAAACTAGAGGAATCGATGAAAGATGTTATGCAGATTCTTACTGAAATCCAAGTTCTACAAGTAAGAATGAATAAGGAGAATGAGAAACAAGGTAAGATAATGTGAAATTTACGAGTTGTCATGGATAACCACACTAATCCAATTATTATCGAGGATGATAACCAAATGAAGGAAGAAGAGGAAAAAAAAAATGCGGTAGAAGAAGAGGAGGAAGAAGAAGCACAAATTGAGGGCATGGAAGAGGCGAAGTATGCTTTGACAGAGAAGGGAATATAGTTGAGTAAAGTGGGGAATTCTGTATTCATTATCCTCATTGCCCAATTCATAAATCCCCAATTGTCAAGAAGCATTAGACGTTTATATTTTCATTTTATTCGTACATGCACCATAAAACGTATATTCGTTGTAAATATGTGTTCTCGTGAAAACTTTAATTAAATGACTTGTACATGTTTAACTCATTTGTAAACATTGTTTGAATTACATAGTTTATTCAATGTTTTTGTTCATTATTTTCCTATTTAATAGTATAGATTTGGTATTATAGAATAAAGTTTTGAGATCGGATATTTCATAGATTTAGGGGGAGTTATTTAGACATAGATGTCTGAAATTATATGTAGCATAACTTTAGGGGGAGCATAATTTAGTTTAGTTTGGTGTAGTCTTCTATAGGTATAATATAGTATGGTTTAATTTAGTTTTTGATAATAGCAAAAGGGGAGAAATTATAAAAATAAGAAATAAGCATAGTTTATGCGGGAGTCAGAAGAGATTCATTGTGAAAAAAGAGTATTCAAGGAAGCAAATACACAGGTAATATCAGTATGAATATTTTATAAAAAAAGGTTGCCATCATCAAAAAGGAGGAGATTGTTGGAGAATGAAATTTTGATGACAACAACTTTGTTTTCAATTATTTACATTATTGATTATAAAATATATACTAACATCTTTTGTCCAATATATATATATATATATATATATACGCAAGATATATATGTAGGATATATATATTGAAGACTGTACAGTTTTAGAGATTCAAGATATCAAGGAATTCAAGACTCATAAGTATCAAGATAATCAATATTTCAAGAGCTAAAAATTATCAAGTAATAGAGCCTAATTATATGTAAAACTCCGGTTAGCACTTTCAAATTCCTTTTCAAATTGTTTTCAATTTTATTTCAAACTTCTTTTCTAAAATGATTTCACATTATCAAGATTTTACTTATGATTTCAAATATATATATATATATATATATTTATAAAATATATGTTATATAGTTTTATATTATATAATCTTATAAATATGTTTATATTATATATCACTATGTTTTTATATGTTTTACACTTTAGAAAATTCATTTTGAAACATTAGTTTTGATTCAAAAATTTCTAGAATATATATATTAGTTCTAACACTTGAAAAATGATTTTAAAAATCAAAATAATAGGTTTATGTCTATTGGAGATTGGAGTTTTGATGACAACGACCTTATTTCAATATTAATTGATTATAAAATATATACTAGCATCTTTGTCTAGAATATATATATATACACATATATGCAAGATTTCTATATAGGAATTAATACTGAAGACCGTACAGTTTTAGAGTTTTAGAGATTCAAGAAATTCAGAATTCAGAGAAGATTCAAGTCTCATAACTAATCAAGATTTCAAGGGTTCAAGATAAACATAGTAAGAGTCCAGTTTATGTAAGACACTGAATAGCACTCCACGTTCAAATTCAGATTTTCAAATTTCTATTTTTAGATTCTATTCAAATTATAATTAAGTTTTTCTATTATACTTTTGATTTTAAACTTGAGTTTTAAAGATTATAAGTTTATATATATTATAGTTATATACTTTTATACTTATATATTTATATATAGTTTTAAACTTTATAATTTTATAAATATGTTCAAATAATTTATATTTACGATTTCATATGATTTTCTACTTTATAATACTTATTTATATCACTATGTTTTAATACAAGAATTTCCAGAATTATATATATATATATATATATAAACACTTGAAAAATACTCAAATTTCGAATTTTGAACTACATATGTCGACATATAACTGTCATTTTTTTAATATTCAAAGGAAGCGTCTTTTCACTATTTGTAACTTTCCAGAAGCATTGCAACCTTTCAAATCTTATAAATAGGAGTTGATTTTGAATTTTTTTTCATTATTCTTCTTCTCACTCTTCATCCCTTTTCATTCCTCCATTATTATTTCATATTTTTATGATTTCTGCACTTATACTCTGCCGATTTCAATTCTAGTTATAGAATACTTCTTCTCTTCTCACTCTCTACTCATTACTCTCGGAATCGAAGTGCTATTAAAGAGTTATAGGGATGTTGAAATCATATGGGATTGTTTTGAGATAGTCTGGAAATAGTGTGTTCCTTGTGGCCGTGAAATCAAGGAAGGAAATGGTGTTAACCTTGTAGTCGGGGAAAACCAAGGGTGGTGTGGAAACAGTGGTAATCTTGTGGCCGTGAAATCAAGGGTGTTATACTTGGATATTGATATAGTAATAAAACTCTGCGCAATCCAGCGTTGCGTGGGACTAGACGTAGTAGTAATCCAAACCAGTATAAAATCCAATGTGTTCTTTATTTTTCTGCATTTTATTTCTGTTTATTTCTATGTTTGATTATGTGTCTGTGATTATCTCTATGGTGTGTGATTCATATAGTATATCATATAAGTTTTAGATTTTTTTAAATTCCTTAAAAACACTATTCACCCTCCTATAGTGTTAGTTTTTCCTTAACGATCCATTCGTCATTCCCTAACAATTGGTATCAGAGCAAGGTATTTCAAAAAGTTCATAATCTAATTTTTGAAAATTTAAATGGAAAATTTTGAAATAATTGTTAACACTAGTGTCAATTCATGCATTGTATCAATGTTGAAAGAGTCTGGATATAATCATGTTGAAAATTCAGGTGATCTACTGAAATGTTGTCCAATACAGGAAAAGATGAGTTATATGGCTTTTGAAAATTCAAAAGTTGAAAAGATGGATGAAGTGGTTGTTGGAAATTCAAATTCTGAAATGGTGTGTTACATGGCTGTTGAGAATTCAAATTGTAGCAAACAATTGATGGAAATCAGAAAGGACAAATGGATACTGGATAGTGGTTGTTCGAGACATATGATGGGAAATCCAGAAATACTAAATAATCTAGTCTATGAAGATGGTGGAATGGTGAACTTTGGTGATAACTCTAAAGGATACATTATTGGGATCGACAATGTTGGTAATTCTAAAACTCCTACTATTTCTGATGTTTTATTAGTTAGGAATTTAAAACACAATCTACTAAGTATAAGTCAATTTTGCGATAAGGGTTATAAAATAAACTTTGAGAAAGATAAGCGTTTCATAGAAGATAGGAATTCAAAAGTAATATTCGAAGGAGATAGAAAGAAAAATATCTATATATTGAGTATGAAAATCTCCAATGGTAATCTATGTCTTATGGCCAATACAAGTGACCCTTGGATCTGACATAAGAGATTCGGTCATATAAATTTCAAACACATTTCTAGTATTTCTAAATTAGATTCAATTAGGGGACTTCCCAAAATGAAATTTAAAGTTAGTAATCTCTGTGACGCTTGTTGGATCGGAAAATTAAAAAGAAGTCATTTAAATCGAAAGAGGAAATTCCAACCTCAAAACCATTAGAGCTAATTCATATAGATTTATTTAGTCCATCTCAAACTCAATCGATAAATTACAATGGATATGTTTACGTAATAGTCGACGATTTTTCTAGATTTATTTGGCCTTTGTTTCTTAAAAATAAAAGTGATGCTTTTGACCAATTTAAAACTTTTGCTAAAAGAATTCAAAACTTATTATCTCTAAAAATTAAAACAATACGTGGTGACCATCGCGGAGAATTCGAAAATGAAAATTTTGAAAAATTTTCTAATTAAAAGGGAATAACCCATAATTTTCCTATCCCTAGAACCCTCCAATGAAATGGAGTAGTTGAACGTAAAAATAAGATGATATAGGAGTGTGCGAGAGCTATGTTATCTGATAGTAATTTACCAAGAAATTTTTGGGTTGAGGCAGTTGCAACAGCTTGTTATATTTTAAATAGAATTTCAGTCAGAACCTTAACTCATAAAACTCCATAAGAACTTTTGTATAATAAGAAACCAAAAATATCATATTTTAAAATATTTGGAAGTAAATGTTTTATACTTATCACTAAAGAAAATTTAGATAATTTTGACTCAAAATCTGATAATGGAATATTTATTGGGTGTTCAAAGAGAAGTAAGGCGTATAGAGTTTTTAATTCAAGAACCAATACTATAGAAGAAACCTTAAACATATCATTTGATGAAAATTATAAATGTATAACACAACAAAACGAAGATGAATGTGAAAATGAAGTTAATGAAACAAATAATGAAGATAGTTAACCAAATAAACGAATTAGATTACTAAGAGACCAACCTATAGAAAATATCTTAGGAGATTCCATCGTTAGGACTCGTAATCAATTAAATAATATGAGTAATTCTGCATTTATTTCAACTATAGAACATAAGAATCCAAAGGAAGCATCTTTCGATGATTCATGGATCCTTGCCATGCAAGAAGAACTGAATCAGTATACTAGGAATGGTGTACGGGAACTTGTTCCTAGACCAAAGAATAAGACTATAATAGGAACAAAATGGGTTTATAAGAATAAAATGAATGAACACGGTGATGTCATAAGAAATAAGGCACGATTAGTAGCGCAAGGTTATACTCAAGAAGAAGGAGTCGATTACGATGAAACTTTTGCCTCCGTAGCAAGATTAGAAGCAATGAGGATATTACTAGCCTTCGCAAGCCAGAATAATTTTAAATTATATCAAATGGATGTTAAAAGTGCTTTTCTAAACGGATTTGTTAAAGAAGACGTATATGTAGAGCTACCACCTCTTTTTGTAGAAGAAAATTTACCAAATCACGTATATAAATTAAAGAAAGCATTATATGGATTAAAACAAGATTCTAGGGCTTGGTATGATATATTAAGAAATTACTTATTACAATCCAATTTTAAAATAGGAAAACTTGATAACATCTTGTTTACTAAAAAGAATAATAAGAATATACAATTAGTACAAATATATGTTGACGATATAATTTTCAGATCGACAAATAATGAAATGAATAAAGATTTTTTTAGATATTATGACCCAAGAATTTGAGATGAGTCATATGGGAGAACTAATTAATAAATATAATTCGTCAAATTCGTCAACTAAAGAATGAAATATTTATTAATCAAGAAAAATATGCAAGGGACCTAATTAATAAATATAATTTAACAACAACTAATAGAAGATCAACACCAATGGAAGATAATATATCATTAAGTAAAGTTGATACATCAAAAGATGTTGATAAATTATATAAAGGAATGATAGGATCGCAATTATATATAACCGCTAGTAGACCAAATACAATGCATAGTGTACGTCTCTGTGCAAGATATCAATCACCACCTAAGGAAACACATTAAAAGCCGTAAAACATATTCTAAGGTATGTAAAGCATACATCAGATATTGGATTATTTTATCCTAAGGATAATTCATTCGACTTAGCTTCTTATTCTGACGCAGATTATGCGGAATGTAAATCCGATCATTAAAGTACTAGTGGAACATGTTATTTCTTAGGGGATTCACTAGTCTCGTGGTTTAGTAAAAAGTAAAATACCGTATCTTTGTCAACAACTGAAGCAGAATTTCCCTGCTGCTTTGGCTTGTTCACAAGTAATATATATGCAATAAACTCAAAATGATTTTGGATTAAATATAAATAAATCACCAATTTGCTACGATAATACGAGTGCTATAAATATATCTAAAAATCCAACTCATCACTCAAGAACTAAACATATCGATATACAACATCATTTTCTAAGAGATAACATAAGCAAGGAGAAAATTTTACTTGAATTTATAGAAACAGATAAACAAATAGTAGATATATTAATAGTACCATTAAACGCATCAACGTTTAATTAATTTAGAAGAGAATTAGGTGTTTGTTCAGTAAGTGAATTAGAATAATTAAATATATTAATATGTATGAGAATAATATTAAAAATAAGAAAAATAAAATGAAAAATCCAAGTATGTCGACATACATATGTCACTACGTCGACATATAACTGCCAAATTTTTAAAATTAATTCCAACCAAAAGTTAGATATAATAACCATTAAACTCTACACTTTGAATTTTCATCTTCATTCTCTTAATTCACTTCTGTAAAAAAAAAAAAAAATAATAATAATGGCCTCCACCAATTATAACACCCAAATTAACCCCGAATCATCTTATTATCCTTTCCAACATTCTACCCTTTCTCGTGTGATCAAACTTGAAAAGAAAATGGAATATACTCTTTAAATGTTTTCAGAGATTTAAGCGCTCCAAATTTGTATAAGTTAAGAGCAAAATAGACAAGGAAAGATAACGAAGAACATTCCTAAATTTATAATGGATAATCAAGTGAATCCAATCATCATCGAAGATGATAATCAAGCAATGGAAGAAGAAATGGAACCAGAGGAGGAGGAAAAAGAAATGATGGAAAAATAGGAACCATAGGAGATACAACAAGAAGTCACGGACGAGGAAGATCAAGTTGTATGCGTGGGTGAAGTCTTGTTTGATCAAAATGGAAATATCGTTGAAAGAAATAGAGATTTTTGCCTCCATTACCCAAATTGTCCAACCCATAAGTCTCCTATCGTTAAGAACAATTAGAATTTAGATTTCTTTTCGTTTCTTTATGTTTATTCGATGTACTATGTGTTCATGTAATTTGGTTTCGTGAATATCACTTGTACTAAAAAATAATGTTTAGTATAATGCTTGATTTATCTCTCATAAGTATTCCATTAGTATGTTATATAGGCACGAATTAAGGGGGAGTCATATAAATTAAGTATTTTGATCACAAGTTATACACATATATAATAATATAGTTTTGATAGATATAAAAATTAAGGAGTAATTTACTTTAATTAGAGAGTTATAGGATTTTGTGACACCCCACGTCCGTTAATGTCACTTATTAAAAGAATGCATTAAGTTTGGTGAAGCATTATAGGCAAATAGAAACAGGAATATTACAAGACAGACATATAATAACAGCGGAATTTAAAACTTTATTAAGCAGAAAACATCGTGGTTCAAAACATAGTTACATCATAAGTCTGAAATGCATAAAACCCAGTACATCAATTCAAAACTTTTGTCTTGTACTTAAATCATCAAAGAACAATAAACATGAAAAGAGCATGATCCCCAAATGTATAACCAAAATAGAAAAGATACAAAATCAAGCAGTGCATCTAAGCAGCCCCAAGCAGAAGGAAAGAAGAATCCTGATCAAGCTTGAGTATTCCCACCCTGAGAACCTGGGGTAGGGGAGGAGACGGAAGAGAAAGAAGAGAAACAAAATAGGTCAGGCATAAAGTCTGGCGAGTCCAGTTACCTTTAGCATATAACTAAGTAAAAGTATCATGATAGGCATACAAACTGGACAAGAGGTAGATAACAGAATATAAGGCAGGTAAAACAAGGTAAACAGGATAAACATGATATAATATCTTGCTCTTCTTTAGTACTTTCTCTTTCTTTGCACCAATACTAGTGTCATATGAACAAGAAGATCCCCAACAAGTACAAGATGGTAGACTTAGGCATACTTCTAGTGAGAGGTTTTACCCCCATACAATAATAGGCAGCCCAACTGAACTTAGCGGAGTTACCCCTAAGGATAATAACGGGTCCTAAACATACCAGAGTCTAGATGTACACTAATTACTACCCCAATCGATTGGCTCCCTACTCCGTAGATACCCTTTGCTGGCCCCACAGTAGGATGTATCACTTCCTAAAGTGGCAACCCTTTATTTTCAGGATGTGCACAACCATATCTACAGGTGTCACAGCGTCTTAATCCTCCCCTGTCCGGACCCATGCACGCATATGACCCTGTCGGAATGCGCCGCCCACACCGCCCCTTCATTTGGATCTCTTACAATCAACCCACTAAGTGTGCCCCGACTTCGACCTAGTTCGGAATATTCGTTTGATACCTATATATCGGTTACTGACTGAAATGGATCCCACACACAAGATAATACAAGCTTCCCCCTACGCTTGCATCTCCACTACTAGGATTTCCACAGGTTATGCCCTACCAGTGTAACAAGATTGCATAACCCCATAGGTTATGCGCTACCAATGTAAAATGATTGCATAACCCCACAAGTTAAGTTTGTGGGCCTATATATAAATATTACCCACCACCCCAAGATATACTTAACCGTCCCTCTGTTTCAATCAAGTTTACTTAACCCCTACTCAAGTTAACATGATCATGTAATCCTTATGGATTCAAACATGTTAAGTATTACAAGTTAATAGGTTATCCCCATTCACATTGACTTCTTTTCAAATTACCAAGTTCCACTTGCTTATTAATTTCATATATATACAGCTCAATCCATTTAAGCTTATTAATAAGCTCATCACATGTTATTCTCTAGATTGTGGTCTAAGGTTTGTAATCTATGATCTATTATACCCGGATTTTAATTAACGAAAGTAATCCACAATTATTCATTGTTTGTTTCCATAGTTACAATAACATGTAATTAAGTATACTTCATCTCAATTCACCATTTTCTGTCTAACATGTCACTACAACTTTTCGTTGTTTACTTATTAACTTAGTTCTCTTAACTAAGGTTTACTGATAAGTTTTTCTTCCTTTTATTATAACTTATGTTATAATTTCCACTTGTCCGTATGACAAGCCTACCTATTATATAACATTCTCATTAATGTAATTAACTATAATAGGTTATTCTCATTCCCCGTTTATTCCAATTCCTTTCCATTTATTACAACTAGTGCCATTTATTTCAATCCTTTTATATACATATATTCATATATATGTTTATGTATTGGACCTCTCACGTTAAGTCTACAACTTGTGGATGCTGGATATGCCGGGCGGGTCCGCGCAGACTTCTTCCACAAGTCGGACTTAACCTCGTGTCTTAGCATGTTAAATGTTTATGCACTTGGACCCCTCACATTAGATTCACCACTTGTGGTTTCTGGATATGCCGGGCGGATCCTGGCAGACTTCTACCACAAGTGTAATCTAACCTCGTGTCTAAGCGTGATTACAGTTTCTAATTACTGTAAATCTAGGCATGTTCATTTTTTAACAATTATTCCTATTTTATTATAGGTTTTCATGCCCCTTTCCCAAGCCATGTTCATTACTAACAAATTTTTATGTTTATAATGCCTCGAATTAAGATCTTTAATCACAACTTTGATTTATGCCTCCAAATCCATATTCATGTTTTCAGTTCAAGTCATGCCCAATTAAGATTTAGATCAACATATAAATTATGCCCCAAATCCCAAGTCTTGGCTCAAGGTACGAATTATGCCCAATATTCCCAATCATGTTTTACAATATGAATTATGCCCCAAATTAATTATTCCCATCGTTCCCAATTTCGTACGTTCACGTATTTCAGCGGTATGCCTAGGCTCGAAGGTAGCCTGGCTATAAAATAAAAAGGGAAAGGAAGAAGGGAAGAGAACAGAAATAAACATAATAACAAGATTGACATATGATGGCAAAAATGGGCATAGCAACTAATATGCATATAGTGACAAAATTGGGCAAAATGTTAAGATGGGCATATAGGAACAAATCTGATGAACATGTGATAATAGAACTGATTCTAATATAATAGGGATATCATAAAAAGGAATGATAAGATCTAATCAGTGAATTAGATCTACAAATAATGGCAGATCTGACATGATAAATAGGCATAGGCTTAGATCCAATTCATAGTCATGTCAAAATAACTTAGATATGCAGGTTACGCAGATCTGATATGATTTAATTAGTCACAAACCTAGATCCAATTTATAAACATGTTAAGATTAACTTTTAAGTATTCATATCTAAAAACAATGTAGACTCACTGTGATTGGATCTAAGAAGCAGAAGAATAATAGCAGATGCAGAAGCACAGATCTTTTGTCTAACTCTAGTTGTTGAAGAAGAATAGGCTATTGTAATCAAGGTAGATGCAGTATCTAGTTCTCCATTGTTTTTTGGTGTGTAAAAAAAAGAAAAATGGGGTCCTATTTATAGCCTAAAGCCAATGAACCAAGCCAAGAATTCAGTCCACGTTCAAAATAGGGTATCTGCCCAGATCCGTATGGGGGTCGTCCCCCCCGGATGTCGACCCCGGGGTCAACCCCAAAGAGCATGGATCGACTCTTGGATCTGGGTCGCCCCCCAGAATCGGTTGGTTCCGCTTTTGGGGCTTCCGCTTTGCTGTTTTGAATTTTTTTTCTTTTGAATCTTTGATTTGCTTGTATATATAAAACTCTCTTGCACATATACTAACTTCTAGGCTTAATAACTTCTTCATACGATGTCCGTTTTACGCAGACCAAGTGTCTATTTTGACCAGATTTCCGAGACGAACGCAATGTCACAGTCCGTTTTACTTAATTCTGAATATCTAATTAAGTATTCTATAGTTTATCGTTTTAATATGTTATAAAATTACAAGGTGTTACATTCTCCCCTGCTTAAGGGATTTCGTCCTCGAAATCTCCAAGTTAAAAAGAATGTATATCCTAACATCCAACAATCCATCTACTCATCCACCAATCACATGCATCCATTATCCTTTCTAATGCTTATATGAACATATGCAAAGGTGTATGTATATGTCCATATGCTAATGTGGAAGATCAGACGGTCTACCGATTTAGTCGACCTCCTTAATGCAATGTATGTTAGTGCCGTGAATTCAACATGTATGCAAATAATCCTAATATACCATGTAAAGGCTATATGCATGCACAATCATCCATTCAAATGCAACATCCATATGATGATACACCCCCTTTCATCCATTAAAAGAAGAAAAATATGCACATGCATCCAAATGCAGTATGAGAGTGATTGAGCCGATCTAGTGCCTAATGTGTGTGTATATGCATCCACAAGCAACCACTAGCAAACACTTGCATCCACTTGCATCCATCAAACATAACATATCGCAAAACATGTTTACATCCATGGGTTCCCTACATAAAGGTCGAAGATTCGATCGATAGGGTACAAACGAATGATAGAAACAAGTACGAATAAAAAGCTTTGGAAAAGAAGTTAAGAACACACCCTTGAAAAGAAAAGGGTACGAACCGCGAATCTTGTCTTCAGTCTCCCAAGCTGCATCCTCATGGTCATCTCATCTCCCCACTGAACTTTCATCAACTTGACCTCTCGGTTGTGTAGCTTCTTAACCTCAGATCCAAGAATACGGGTAGGAACTCGTCTAACTGTCACTTCCCATTCCACCTCTAGTTCCTCAAGCATACTCGGCCAACTACCGGCTCAACTACTTCTGTTGTATTTTCGCAAATGAACATCCGCTAGCCTCTCTGGTAGTTTTACCCTATAAGCCATTTGACCTATTCCTTCCATTATGGGGAATGATCCTACTAACCCTGGCACTACTTTCCCTACAGATCCAAAGCGAACCACATTCCTCAAAGGTAATACTTTGATGAAAACCATATCTCTTACCTCAAACTCAATATCAGTCCACATATAACTCAAACCTTTCTCCAAGCAGATACTACCAACAAGTCTTAAGCGCGAATACTATAGTAGCTAATTCCAAAACATGGGTAGGGTAGTTCTTTTTGTGAACCCTCAAATGTCTATCATCATAACATACTACCCTTCCATCCTGAACTGCAACTACTTTTGCGGGATCCCCTGCTATCCCATCCTTAGAGACCACATGCCCTAGAAATCTCACTTCCTTTCTACAAAAATGGAATTTGGAGAATATCTCCTTAAGCTGATGCATTCGGAGAGTCTTCAAAATCTCCCTTAATGTAGGGTATGATCTTCCTCGCTCTTCGATAAAATCAAGATGTCATCGACAAAGACCACAACGAACTTATTTAGGAACTCTTGAAAACACCTTACTCGTCAGATCTACAAAATAGGCGAGTGCATTCATCAACCCAAAAAAGCATGGCGAGCTATTCGAAGAAACCATCTGGAGTTCTAAAAGCGTTCTTGTCTATGCTGTCCTCGGTCACCCTCAACTGATGAAACCCTATGGCCGAGTCTAACTGATAGAAAACAGATGCACCAACAGGCTGGTAAAACGGATCATCTATCCTCGGAAGTGGGTGCCTGTTTTTCTTAGTGACTTTATTCAACTCTCTGTAGTCCATACATAAGCGAAGTGAACCATCCACCTTAGTGGCGAATACTATAGGAGCACCCCATTCAGATATGCTTCGACTAATAAACTCTTTCTCAAGTAGCTCCCATACTTGCTTGCTGAGCTTTCTCCTTTCTCTTGGAGCCATATGGCGCACAGGCAATGCAATTGGCTTTGCATTATCCACCAAGTATATATGGAAATCAATGCGTGCCTCGGAAGTAAGCCTCGAACCTCCTCAAAAACATCAGGATACTCACAAGCAACAGGTACAGATCGTGGAACATCAATAGGTGCATCGAGCGATTATAAGAAACTAAGCACGACTATAACGACCCACATTCTGCTTATCGGAAGGTCGTAGAATATTTATTTCATTTACATACGAAGTCGTATGGTCGTGTAACTTTGGGGAATGACTATTGGGGTCATTTCCCATGTTCACTATTTTTTCCGATTTTTAAATGACCGTTTTCCCCTAGCGAATCTTGTTTTGCCCATAACTTTTGATTGGTAAGGAGTTTTGACCTGAAATCACTTCCATTAAATCCAAATGATGGTTTAACTTTTTATATAGTGGTCACACTAATCAAACGGACTTACCATTTGGAAGATATGGGTGAATTAAGGTTTAGAAGGTGAAAAACAGCTTAACCGGACCTAATTAGGGTGATTAGCAACTAGGCCCATAACCCATTTCAGGATTAGGGTTATGGGGAGGTTGAAATCAGTTAGGAAACGATTCTATTCATTTTCTCAGCCGCCTAAAACATTTCCCTAACCATAGCCATGGCCTCCACCTTCTAAAATTATCAGAAAACACCTCTAATCACTTTCTAATCAAGGATTAAGCTAATCAACATTAAATAAAGTTAAAATACCATCAAATCGGAGTTGGAGCTGCTGTGTTGCATAGAGATTCGACCCAAATCAGAGATATTTTTGGATCTAAGATTAATTTGTGTCTAAGGTGAGTGATTTGCATTGTTTTTCACTAATTACGGCTAATTAGGGGTGATTAGTGTTAATTAGCGAAATTATGCATGTTAAAATTCTGGAAAAATATGTAAAAATTCTTAAATATTATTTTAGGGTTCTGATAGAAATTTGGGTTGATTTGGATAAGTTTTGCTAATTGTATGATTAAACATGATTAAGGGGGATTAAGGGGAAAACATAGGTTTTTGGGTATGTTTGATCCATACTGACATGTTAAATTGTTGTTTTGGTGTTTATTGTTGCTATGACTGTATGGTATGCTTTGTGATTGATTAGAAAAGTTAGAATGGTCGAAAACGCCGTCGTATGGCGTAAAACAATCGTTGGGAAAGTTGCAGGAAATGTGCAGGGTTTCGGATTGGATCGGATATGAGGCTCGGATTGGATAAGAGAACTGGGCAAGGGAATTCGATTCGGATCGGAACTTGGCACTAGAGGGGGCTTGGCAAGAAGGAAGGCCACCCACATAGAGTTGGGGTTGGGGCATGGGATCGGATCGGAGTAAGCGAGTTGGAGGATGGGAGACCCGAACCGAACCGATGAGGACTGGAGTGCTATGCATATTAACCAAGGCGTGGGCTACGAGCACTGAACCGTATCCAAGCAGAAGCACCAAACTGAACCGAGTTGGAGGAAGGCACCCGAACGAACCGAATGGAGGATAACACCTGAATCGAACCGAATGGGAGAACTTGAACACTATACAACCGAACCGAATTTGGAACTACTTTTACGCGACGACTCTTCTGAAGACCAACTTCAATTTGACCAAAACCCGAGATGCAAAGGAAGTCCAAATAGGAAGTAGAACTCAGGATCCAAATGGGAACCAACGAGTTAATTTCATGAATTGGATTTTGCTGCGGGACGTGTGCAAAGGGGTTATTGATGTCTATAGCTTTGACTCATCATTGAGACGGATTAGTGGCTATGGAACAGTGCAGTGGGGTTGTTATGACTCCATGGGGCAAAGTGATCGTTGCAGGGATATGAGCCAGTGCAGTGGAGTTGTTATGACTCCATGGGGCAGAGTGGACATAGCAAAGTATTAGAGGTTACAGATCAGTGCAGTGGAGCTGTCATGACTCCATGGGGCAGAGTGATTGTAACAAAGAATTGGGTGATCAAAGTGGTAGATATCGTATGCTTTACGCACTGAGTGAGAGATGTGAGGATGATTACTATGATTGATGTTTTCTATCACCATGACATGCACACCCCCTCCCCATTATTTTCACACCATGTGTTAGTGTCACCTTAGAGTATTGTACATCTTGTTGTGCTAACTCTTTGGTTGCATGTCCAGGTTCAGGTATGGTTATGTATACCTGTTATTGTTCTGTTTTGCTGCTTATCGCTCATACCAGACTTTTGTCTGACCTAGAGTTTTATGTCTCTTCTTATTACTCAAGGTTCTTTTAAACGGGCAGACTGTAGACAGGTCAGGTGATTATGCACGAGTAGCTGTATCGGAAACAAGCAGGAGGCTTCCACGTATGATATATATATATATATAATCTCCCTGTGTTGTTCCTAGTCACTACTTCGGGCATTAGTAGTGTACCTCTTTTTTTGGCATTAGAGACAGTATTTCAAAGTTGTAAAAATGTTGGTTTGGATGATAAGCTGTATTTTGGATCTCCGCTGTTATGATGGTTTAGTTTTCAGCTTATGCACTATCTCGCCTGTTTTATGTCAAATTTATGTTATTATTATATTTTATCCCATGCGCTGTGAGACATTCTACAGGTTCCTTTTTAGTTCAAATTCCTTTCTTTTCCTTTATTTTGCGACCGTCCCGTGCTGGTTGGACATCGGTATAGCTCATTTCAGGGAAATGTCGGCTGGTGCGGGGCAGGCCGTCACAATGAAAAACCCCTTAGGGTCACAAGAAATCTCGAGGGCCCTCCCTTGGCAAGTCAAAAGTCTAATGACCCTCTTCTCACAATCCAGAATGGCACCATACATGGCTAGCCAACCCATCCCTAGAATCAAGACATAACCCACGAAACAAGATATGCGTTGTACTCAAACTCAACGCCCAACACAGATATCCTCAAATCCCGAAAAATCACAAGCAGATGAGCCGAGCCCCCAATGGGGTTTGAGGCAACAACGGGATCCAAAACCATACTAATACTAAGGTGTAGAGACTCAACCACAGAATCAGATATAAAAGAATGCGAAATGCCAGAATCAAAATGAGTTTTAACTAGATGATTGGAAAGAGAAATCAAACCTACAAGAAAAACTTTTCTATCTTTATATGGTACACTGACCATTAGAACGTACACCTTCCCTTTAGAAGATCATGCACTTTGGTCCTGTCCTTGTTTCTTCGGGCATTCCATCTTATAGTGTCCGACCTCACCATAGTTGAAGCAAGCGTTTTTCCTTCTTCGAAAATCTTTGACCAAATGACCCAAGCTCTTATAGCCACAACATTTCTTATAGGATTTACCTAACCGCGATGGTGGAGAAACAACGGCTGCAGCTGGGGGAGGGACCCTCCTTGGCTCCCGGTAGGTGTCGTAGCCTTAAGATACCTACGGAACCAATCCGGTACTTGAACGCCCTCGGGAATAATAGGTTCCCCAGACATGCTGAAAAGGAAAAAAGGACTCAAATAGAGAATCAAAAGATATTTCCTATGGCTTTGGGGAATATGTTTCTCATAACAGAATTTTCTTTTGAAAATACTTCCTTTTAAAACCTTTTTGAGAATAATTTTCAAAATCTTTTATCCGATCTGGTAACCTTCAGCTCTGATACCAAGTGTGACACTCCACGTCCGTTAGTGTCACTCATAAAGAGAATGCATTAAGTTTCGTGAAGCGTAATAGGTAAACAAAAAAAGAAACATTACAAGACAGATATAAAATAACAGCGGAATTTAAAACTTTATTAAGAAGAAAACATCGTGGTTCAAAACATAGTTACATCATAAGTCTGAAATGCATAAAACCCAGTACATCAATTCAAAACTTTTGTCTTGTACTTAAATCATCAGAGTACAATAAACATGAAAAGAGCATAATCCCCAAAAGCATAACCATAGTAGAAAAGGTACGAAATCAAGCAGCTCCAAGAAAAAGGAAAGAAGAATCCTGATCAAGCTTGAGTAATCCCACCCTAAGAACTTGGGGGGGGGGGGGACACGGAAGAAAAAGAAGAGGAAACAAAATAGGTCAGACATAAAGTCTGGCGAGTACAGTTAATTTTAGCATATAAATAAGTAAAAGTATCTTGATAGGCATATAAACAAGGTAACAGGTAGATAACAACATATAAGGCAGGTATGACAAGGTAAACAGGATAAACATCATAGAATATATTGCTATTCTCCAATACTTTCTCTTTCTCGGCACCAACACTAGTATCATATGAACAAGAAGATCCCGACAAGTATAAGATGGTAGACTTAGGCGTACTTTTAATGAGAGGTTTGACCTCATACAATAACATGCAGCCCAACTGAACATACCAGAGTTACCCCTAAGGATAATAACGGGCTCCTAAACATACCAGAGTCTAGATGTACCCTAATTACTACCCCAATCGATCGGCTCCCTACTCCGTAGATACCCTGTGCTGGCCCCACAGTAGGATGCATCACTTCCTAAAGTGCCAACCCTTTATTTTCAGCATGTGCACAACCATATCTACAGGTGTTACGACGTCTTAATCCTCCCCTGTCCGGACCCATGCACGCACATGACCCCATCAGAATGCGCCGCCCAAACCGCCCCTTCGTTTGGATCTCTTACAATCAACCCAATAAGCATGCCCTGACTCGGGCCTAGTTCGGAGTACTCGTTTGATACCTATATATCGGTTACTGATTGAAACGGGCCCCACACAAAAGATGACACAAGCTTCCCCCACGCTTGCATCCCCTCTAATAGGATTTCCACAGGTTATTCCCTACTAGTGTAACAAGATTGCATAAACCCACAGGTTATGCCCTTCCAGTGTAAAAAGATTACATAACCTCACAGGTTAAGTTTATGGGCCTATATATAAATATTACCCACCACCCTAAGATATACTTAACCCTCCCACTGTTTCAATCAAGTTTACTTAACCCCTACTCAAGTTAACAAGTTCATGTAATCCTTATGGATTCAAACAGGTTAAGTATAACATGTTAACAGGTTACTCCCATTCACATTGACTTCTTTTCAAATTACCAAGTTCTACTTGCTTATTAATTATATATATATATATATATGTGTGTGGCTTAATCCATTTAAGCTTATTAATAAACCCATCACATGTTATTCTCTAGATTGTAGCCCAAGGTTTGTAATCTATGATCTATTATCCCCAGAGTTTAATTAACGAAAGTAATCCACTATTATTCATTGTTTGTTTCCATAGTTACAATAACATGTAATTAAGTATACTTCATCTCAATTCACCCATTTTCTGTCTAACATGTCATTACAAGTTGTCGTTGTTTACTTATTAACTTAGTTCTCTTAACTAAGGTTTACTGATAAGTTTTACTTCCTTTTATTAAAATTTACGTTATAATTTCCACTTGTCTCTAGGGCAAGCCTACCTATTATATAACATTCTCATTAATGTAATTAACTATAATAGGTTATTCTCATTCCCCGTTTATTCCAATTCATTTCCATTAATTACAATTAGTGCCATTTATTTCTATCCTTTTATATACATATTTTCATATATATATATATATATATGTATGTATGTATATATGTATTGGACCTCTCACATTAAGTCTACAACTTGTGGATGCTGGATATGCCGAGCGGGTCCGGGCAGACTTCTTCCACAAGTTGGACTTAACCTCGTGTCTCAGCACGTTACGTTTTTATGCACTTAGACCCCTTACATTAGATTCACCACTTGTGGTTGCTGGATATGCCGGGCGGATCCGGGAAAATTTCTACCACAAGTGTAATCTAACCTCGTGTCTAAGCGCGGTTACAGTTTCTAATTAGTGTAAATCTAGGCATGTTCATTCTTTAACAATTATTCCTATTTTATTATAGGTTTTCACGCCCCTTTCCAAAGCCATGTTCATTAGTAACAAATTTATCATGCCCCAAATTAAGATCTATAATCACAACTTTGATTTATGCTCCTAGATCCATATTCATGTTTTCAATTCAAGTTATGCCTAATTAAGATTTAGATCAACATATAAATTAAGCCCCATATCCCAAGTCTTGGCTCAAGATATGAAATATGCCCAATATTCCCAATCATGTTTTACAGTATGAATTATGCCCCAAATTAATTATTCCCATCGTTCCCAATTTCGTACGTTTGCGTATTTCAGTAGTATGCCTAGGCTCGAAGGTAGTCTGTCTATAAAATAAAAAGGTAAAGGAAGAAGGGAAGAGAACAGAAATAAACATAATAACAAAACATAATAACAAGATTGACATATGATTGCAAAAATAGGCATAGCAACTAATAAGCATATAGTGACAAACTTGGGCATAATGATAAGATAGGCATATAGGAACAGATCTGATGAACATGTGATAATAGAACTGATTCTAATATAATAGGGACATCATAAACAGGCAGGATGAGATCTAAACAGTGAATTAGATCTACAAATAATGGCAGATCTGACATGATAAATAGGCATAGGCTCAGATCCAATTTATAGTCATGTCAAAATAACTTAGATACATAGGTTATGGCAGATCTGATATGATTCACTTAGTCACTGGCTTAGATCCAATTCATAAACATGTTTAGATTAACTTTTAAGTATTCATATCTAAAAATAACATAGACTCACTATGATTGGAACTAAGAAACAGAAGAATAATAGCAGATGTTGAAGCATAGATCTATGAATTTGTCTAACTTTAGTTCTTGAAGAAGAATAGGCTATTTTAATCAAGGCAGAGGCAGCATCTAGTCCTCCATTGTTTTTGGTGTGTAAAAACAAGAGAAATAGGATCCTATTTATAGCCGAAAGCCAATGAACGAAGCCAAGAATTCAGTCCATGTTCAGAATTGGGAATCTGCCCAGATCCATATGGGGATTGACCCCACCTTTGGGTGTCGACCTCGGGGTCGGCCCCAAAGAGCCTGGGTTGACCCAACAGAATCAGTCGGTTCCGCTTCTGGGGCTTCGGCTTTGCTATTTTGAAAAAAAATTCTTTTGAATATTTGATTTGCTTATATATATATAATTCTCTTGCGCATATACTAACTTCTAAGTTAATAACTTCTTCATACGATATCCGTTTTACGCAAACGAGGTGTCTCTTTTGACAAGAATTCTGAGACGAACGTAATGGCGTAGTCCATTTTACTTAATTCTGAATATTTAATTAAGCATTCTTTAGTTTATCATTTTAACGTGTTATAAAGTTATGGGGTGTTACAGATTGAAGGGGAGTATTTTTGGAATTTATTTTTGATAATGCCAAAGGGGGAGAAATTATAAAATATAGACCTATTTTAAGTAGAATATATAGGATTCATATTGAAAGGGGGAGTATTAGAAGGATCAGCATCAGCAGGTACGAACAGGCATGAATATTTTATAAATTTAGGTTGTCATCATCCAAAAGGGGGAGATTGTTGGAGAACAGAGTTTTCATGACAACAACCTTATTTCAATATAAATTGATTATAAAATATACACTAACATCTCTATCTAGAATATATATATATATATATATATATGCACATATATGCTGGATTTGTATACAGGAATTAATATTGAAGACTGTATAGTTTTAGAGATTCAAGAAATCCAGAATTCAGAGAAGATTCGAGACCCATGAGTAACCAAGATTTCAAGAGTTCAAGATAAATATAGCAATAGAGTCTAGTTTATGTAAGACTCTGAATAGCACTTCAGGTTCAAATTCAAATTTTTGATTTTTAGATTTCAAAATTCTATTCAAATTTTAATTAAGTTTTTATATTCTACTTTTGAATTTAAACCTGAGTTTTAAAGATTATAAGTTTATATATATTTATAATTATATACTTTTATACTTATATATTTATATATAGTTTCAAACTTTATAATTTTATAAATATGTCCATATAATTTATATTTATGATTTCATATGATTTTCTACTTTATAATACTTATTTATATCACTATTTATAATTCAAGAATTTCCAGAATTATATATATATATATATTAAAACACTTGAAAAATACTCAAATTTCAATTTTTGAACTACATATGTCGACATACATATGTTGGCATATTGAATATAACTGTCATTTTTTTAATTTTCAAAGGAAGTGCCTTTTCACTACTTGTAACGTTCCAGAAGCGTTGTAACCTTTCAAATCTTATAAATAGGGGCATATTTCGAATTTTTTCATCATCCTTCTACTCCATCTTCATCACTTTTCATTCCTCCCTTATTATTTCATATTTTTATGATTTCTACACTAATACTCTGCCGATTTCCATTCTAATTATATGCAACTTCTTCTCTTCTCACTCTCTACTCATTACTCTCTGAATCGAAGTGCTACTGAAGAGTTATATGACTATTGTAATCATTTGGGATTGTTTTGGGATAGTCTGGAAATGGTGTGTTCCTTGTAGCCGTGAAATCAACGAAGGAAACGGTGTTAACCTTGTAGGCGGGGAAATCAAGGGTGGTGTGGAAACGGTGATAACCTTGTAGCCGTAAGATCAAGGGTGTTGTACTTGGATATTGATATAGTAATAAAAATCTGCGCAATCTAGCGTTGCATGGGAATGGACGTAGAAGTAATCCGAACCAATATAAAATCCAGTGTGTTCTTTCCTTTTCTGCATTTTATTTCTGTTTCTGTGTTTGTGTTTGATTCTGTGTCTGTGATTATCTCTGTGGTGTGATTCATATAGTAGTTCATATAAGTTTTAGATTTAAAAACAATATTCACCCCCCTCTGGTGTTAGTTTTGCTTTAACGATCCATTCCACATTCTCTAACAATGTCGACGTACATAATTCAACATGTCGACATATAACTGTCATATTTTCAATTTTCAATTTTTAAAGGAAGTGTCTTTTCATATTTTGAAACGCTTTAGAAATGTTGCAACCTTTCAAACACTATAAATAGTGGTTAGATTCGTATTTTTTATCATTTTTTCTTCTCCATCTTCACCATATCTCTAACCACCATTAATATTCTTTAATTTGTACACTTATACTTTACCGATTTCAATAAAAATTATATCATTCCCTTTCTCTTCTCAATCTCTTTCAACTAATATTTGTTTGGAAGTGTTATTCAAGTGTTCTAAGGTTGTTGTAATCATTTAGGAATTGTTTGGGAAAAGGTGTGTTCCTTCTAGCCTGAAAATCAAGGAAATGGAGCGGTGTGAACCTTGTAGTCGCGAAATCAAGGGTGGTAGAATCGGTGTTAACCTTGTTGACGTGAAATCAAGGGTGTTGTAAGATTGATACTAGTATTAATAAATCTATGCGCAATCCAACATTGCGTGGGACTAGAAGTAGGAGTAATCTGAACCAGTATAAAATCTGGTGTGTTCTTTCCTTTTTTGCAGTTTATATTTACTTATCTCTGTATCTGTGTTTGTGATCATTTCCGGTGTGATCACCATTGTGTGATTCATATAGTAATTCAAAATTGTTTAAATTTTCCATAATCTCTTTAAAACACTATTCACCCCCTCTAGTATTGGTTTTGCCTTAAGATCCTTAATTCGCATTCCCTAACAATATTCACAATCAAAGTTATTATAGTTAAAGGGAAAGTTGAAAATGTTAAAAATGCTAAATAAAATAAATTTAGTAATAGAACATTCAAAATATAAATCGGTAATATCTTCCAAATGATTATTACGGAAATAACATTTTTTATCAATAAATATATTTTTCAGCTTTAATAATTCAATAGTTTTAAGTTTGCCATGTAAAATTAGCCACATATGAACTTTGGTTTTGGGAGGACCGTTGGCTTTCCAAAGAAGATTGAAAACTTATTTTTAACCCTAATGAAACAAAGAAAATTATAGAGCAATTTTGAAGAATAAGAACCACTTTTCTCCCAAACACCAATGATAAACATCTTTCTCACTATCAAACTTATATAAATCAAGTTTAGTACAAAGTAAGGAAAACTTTTAAGAGTAAGACCAACAAGAGTACGATTGAAACTAAAATTCCAAGGAAAAAATTTGATCTTGATTATAAATGTCTAGAATCAAAGCCTTTTTAAAATTACAAATTTCGTATAATTCTTTAAATTCAATTTTTGAGGGAATAGAAGAAATCCAAAGTTCATCCCAGAATGAAACATTATTACCAGAGTGTGCAATATAGCTAATTCCTATCTTGTAGCTAAATTTCAAAATAATGAACTATTGATTTCCAAAAATGTCAAACATTATTAGTATTATTAAAAGAACCAAGACTAAGGTTATAATTACTGTTATACTATTGATTCGATATTTATTTTTCCATAAATAATTTAGGTTACAATCATTAAATTTCCACATCCGCTTGCGAAGTAGGGAAATATTAAGATTGTATAGATTTGAGACACCTAATCCACCCTAACTTTTAGGTTTACAAACAATATTCCACTAGATCAAACATTTGGAGCGGGAAAAAGAATTAACCCCGCACTAGAGAAAATTCCTTCTAATACTATCAATTTTCTCAATGATCCAAGTGGGAAAACGATAAAATGACATCCAATAAATGGGTAGGACAGACAATACTGAATTGATCAAAACTACTCTACCTGCTCTCGAAAGGAATCTACAATTAGAACTAGACAATTTCTTACTAATCTTGTCAATAATAGTGTTCCAATCATCATGATGTTATTTCTGAGGCCTAATAAGAAGCCAAGATACTCAATAGGAAATGTCATTAAATTACAGTTTAGAGTATTAGCCACTAAATTTTAACAATTATGATAGTCATTAATAACTAAAACTGAACTCTTATCAAAGTTAAACTTTAAACCAGAAAGCAACTCAAAACTCTATAGTATAAACTTAAGTGAAATTATAGATTTAGGTAAATGAGAAGAGAAAATCAAAGTGTCATCCGCAAACTGCAAAATAGAAATACCATCATTAGTTATATCTCTACCTATCGAATCTAGTACACCATTCCGAGTAGCTAGCTTAGTTATTCTAGAAAAAACGTCAGCAGCAAGATTAAATAGAAATGGACATAAAGGATATCCTTGCTTAAGACCACATTTAGACTGGATTTTACCTCCTGGAATGTCGTTAACAAGAATATTGGAACTACTAGACTTCAAGAGTGACCATATCCAACCAATCCACTTATTACTAAAACCTCTAGCCAATAATAAATCCTTAAGAAAAAACCAGTCAATGGAATCAAATGCTTTTGCAAAATCAAGTTTAATAACAACAAAAGTCAATTATTCTTACAATAGTAATTAATATACTCCTGAATGGCTGCAACACCGTCTGTAATATTCCTACGTTTAATAAAAGTCGACTATGAACTGTCAATTAAATTGTTCATTTTGGAGCTTAATCTATAAGATAAAACTTTAGAGATAATTTTAACAAAACAATTTAATAGAGATATAGGCCTGAAATCTTTTAACTGATTAGCCCCAATTTTCTTATGAATTAAAACAACATTAGCCGATTTAAATCTACCTAATTGTAGATTACCATTAAAAGCTCATTAAAAAGGGAGGTTAAATCATCTTTTAAAACATCCCAAAATGTAGAGTAAAAAAAACAGGAAATCCATCAGGACCAGGAGTTTTTTCTAAAGACATATCTGTAATGGCTTTTAGAATCTCAGATTAAGTAAAAGGGTTATCCAAAACGCTTAAATCAACAAGATTACTATGATTATATAATAAACTCTAGTCCGCCTTAACCCTAAATTGATTAGTTTTACCAAAAATACCTTTATAATAATTAGTAAATTCATTGTTACGGTCTATTTGATTGGAGATTTCAACCTCATTAACAAAAATAGAATTGGTTGTATTGCATATTTTTCTACTATTAGCTACTTTCTGAAAAAAATTAGTATTTTTGTCACCATCATCCATCCAATTTATTCAAGATCGTTGTTTCCACATAATTTCTTCTTGTATAAGTATTTTAATGAGTTCCTCTTTGAGATTATGAAGAACATTTTTTCTGAAATATTTAAAAACCAATTTTCTTCCGTTTTATTTAAAATTAATATATCTTTTAAAATGTTTTTTCCTTAGCTTTAAATTTCCAAAAACTTCTTTATTCCATTTTTTAAGAAAGAATCTAAGTTCACTGAATTTACAAACCAAAACTTTAGTTGTATTATTAGGCAATTTAATATTATAATTACCCATTGATAACCATTTATGAGTTATTAAATCTTTAAAATTATTCTCTAATAACCATATTTTTTTCAAATCTAAATAATTTAAAATTAAAAGTAAGAATTGAACAAGAAAGAACAATGGCACAATGATTAAATAGGATAGTAGGTGAACCAACAACATTGCAAATAGGGTATTTATCTTCAAATTCATCACTGATACGAAACCTTTCTAGAAGATCCATAGAAGGAAAATCTCTCCTATTAGACCACGTAAACTATCTATTACTCAATTTAATTTCAATTAAATTACTGATCACGATAAACTGATCAAATTCTTCCATGGTAGAAAAATTTCCTTCTCTAGGAGCTCTTTCGCCAAGGAATCTAGTGACATTAAAGTCCCCTCCTAAAATTCAGGGGGCAGGAGCAAGAGTTCTAAATTCTATTCACTCACTCCATAATAGTCTATGATCTAATTTATCGCAAGGACCATAAACAATAGAAATATTTAGAATAGTATCATCCCTAATGTCAGAAAAAATGATATGCATGGAATGATTTTTAGTAAAAGTTTGAAGACAATTAACACAATAATTTTTCCAACCAATAATTAAACCACCAGCACTACCCCTAGTAGGCAAAAATTCCTAATTATTAATGTATAGACCTCCTAGACATCTAAAAGTTTTAGCATTTGGATACTCAATTAGATTCTTGTAATAAAACTATATTTATTGAATAATCTTTTAAAAAAAGTTCTCAATTTAGAACATTTATCTAAATCATGTAAACCCCTAACATTCCAACTGATAATCTTCATTTATTAAGAGATCTAATCCTCCCAAGTTCTTTATTTCTAATAAAGCCTATTTCTATATCTGAATCGAAGAAAATAAGCTAATTTTTTTAGCTAAACAGTGTAAAGACTCAGAAGACATCTCACAGAGAGCATAGGAACAATAAGCACTACCGAGACAAGAAATCATACCTGAACCCAAAGAAGAAGATGAGCTAGATAGTCTGCTACTGATTATAGCACTTCGACGTACAACACTCGAAGCATGAGGAGATTTACCTTTATTTGGCTTCCTTTTGCTTTTTTTCTTAATCAAATCACAAGCTGAATCAACATCTTTAAAATTCTATGCCTCTTTGCCAACTTCGACCCCAACTACTACAGATAGCACTTGCTGCTAACCCCTTACCCAAGTATCACCATCTACATCACATTGGATGGAGCCATTTTCAAACTGAGCCAAGGAAGGCGGCTCAACCACTACATCTGCTTTTACACTGTTGCTGATATCAACAACTACCTCGATCGGGGTAGAGTAAGTTAACCCATCCAGACCAATATTATTTAATACTAGATCACTGTCAACAGGCCCAAAATCAGAAACAACATCTTCATCCATGTCCAAAAGATTCTTGTAATTCACCTCAAAATCAACAATATTACTAGCCCTTGTTACTGAAGCTTTGTAGTTCACCATACCATCCACAATATCAACTTCAAGCTGGTTAGAATTTATTAACCCATCAGAACCGACAACATCCATAACAGTATCATCAACAACAGGGCTACCCGATTCAAAAGTTACATCTCCAGCTACATCCAATAACATCTCATAACTCCCCTCAAAACCGTCATTAGTAAAGAAGCATTCCTTATTTACTGCATATGAAATACTTGACCCAAAAACAGGCAAATCTCCCTGACCAATACTGACAGTACCATCCTCAAGAACATTCAAACTAACATCACTTTCTAACAATAACATACCATAGATAACTCTATCCAACGCACACAGCTATAATAACGCAAATATCAAGTGTTTCCATTTGTCCAATACACCTTACTTGATAGTATACCTCTTTAAGGATTACTGCTCGACCAGTAATAAACCATTAACAACAGAACAATTATTTATTGACACTTCAGGTTCCATGGTTGAACAAGAAAACCCATCCATATCTGCATATTCACTCAGTTCTTTACTGATAACTTCCTCTACTTCCATGACAATTTCAAAGCTATTATATGTTAACACTTCAGGAGTGAAGGTGTTAAACTTGTCGACATTTGTATAGGAGGAGCAATCCACTTCAAACTGGAAACAAAAAACTAAAATATTGAAATAATTCAGCACACCATCCTCTAGTTCCTCTTGATCAATAATAGTTGGTTCTCCACACACCAAATTCTCAGATCCCTCCATACCATCTAGCAATTCAAATTTATTTGTAACAAAAACCCTTTCCTCAAAATCTAATTTTGATCAAAACGTTTTCTTAGCAAGTATGAATATGTCTGATGCAGCAGTTTTTTCCGAGGTGGTCAAATAAGAAAAACAGTTGAGGTTTGAAAATTGGATCTTGGAAGGAAAGGTAGTTTTACAAGAGGAATTCACAAAGCCAACAACGAGGTTATCAGATGGATTTAATGATCCAAAAAAGGAATTGTGGATGGCATAAGAATTCAATACGTCAAAATGCAAAAGAATTTTATCAAACATTTTAAACACACCCGAACCAAAAGACCAACAACACCGAAAAAAATATATTTTTCAACTGCAAAAAAGTTATACAAAAACGAAACCAATGTTCTTTAAGTGAAAACAGTTTAGGGAGAGGAGGATAAACACTCATATCAACCCAAATCGATATGGGCATTTTATCAAACAGAATTGCATTTTTTCGAAAATCAGAATGCCATAGAATATTATCACATAGATTGGTTACACCGAAAACGGGCTAATAATCAGAGAGATGTAGAAACACCTTTCAATTGTAGGAAAACAGGATGAAAAGCACTAAACAAATGTGGTGCTAAGGGCTATGTTCTTCCTAATATCGCCATTAAAAAAATAAAACTCATTAAATTTTGTATGCTTCCTAATACCACATTACCTCTCCATTCTAATCTCTCACTCAATCATTATTTGTTGAACTAATCATGCACTAAGCTAATCTAAAAACCCTAATCTCTCGTAATCGCTGTCTTCTTCGCATCTCTCGTGGGAAAATTCAAATTCATATGGTAATCTCCCAATTGTTTGGTGATCTGAAAACCTTAATCTCTCACTTTCTCTCTAGTTTGCTTAATTCAAACCTTATTCACGGTTTTTGTATATTCATCGGCTTGTCAAATTCGTTAATCGGTTATTGATCTAGGGTTTAACTCGTTGATCGGTTTTAGAAATGAGAATGAATGAAAATCGAGCGAAGTAGAAATAAGGTAAAACAGTGTGGTAGCCCCTATTTTTTAAGTGTGTGGTATTAAGAAGAGTGTAATACAAATTTTTGTGGTATTTTTTAGTCGTGGTATAGGGAAGAACATATTGGGGTACCCTTAACACCACACTTAAACAATAGAAAATAAAGCAGAAGACATGATTTATAGTGGTTCAGCTGCTATTTAGGCCTACATCCACTTTGAATGCACACTTCATTAATTTCTCCATTGCAAATTTCAAGTTTGATCTCGATTTACAACTTTTCTCGATGATTTACACAATGATTCTCTAATTTCATGGTAGAAACACACTCGAATTCCACGATGATCAATGATTATTGGACTTGATCTCGATAATCGAGCTCGGTAAAGAAGTTCGATGGATTCTATAGAAGAATGATTTTTGAGAAGCTGGAGATCAATAATGGCACAGCTTCGGTGGGAGAAATTCTAACCCCTTTTATGTGGGTCTGGTATTTATAGGCGGAGATAGGAGTGTCATGGAGTTTGAATTGAGATGTTTACGGTCCTTAAACCACAATTTGCGGTCCATCATTTCCGACCAGCGATCCATAGGCACCGGCGGTCGATGGCCTAAAGCATTGTTGCTTTCTTGTTTTGCAGGACCCATCATAAAGCATGACCGATCCATGATTTTCTAATCGATACATTCATATTGTGATCCATCAAGTTACTAGTGCGAGTTTGCTTGACCTGACTCATGTCTTCTAATGCCTGGATCGTGAGTGATCCATATGTATAATAGATCCAACAATGTGCACGATCCACGTTACCATGGGCCAAACATGCATACAATCCATCAAATTCATCGGATTTAGTCGGTCCGTCACTTAAACCATGACTCGATCCATGCTTTTATTCGATCGATCTAATGCCTTTTGTCTGCACCATGATCAGTTGCACCATCGACCCATTGGCATAACGACCCATCTAATATTTACCGATCCATTATTTATGTCATGATCCATGTTATCACGACCCGATCCATACTTTAGGCCAATCCATCACTTGTGTCTTATTTTCTAGATTGAAGGCTATTTAAACCGGGTTAACATTAGCCCCTCGAATTTCATGTTATTGAAGAAAATATGAGCTTCGAAATCACCGGTCCTAATGGTTCTTTATGTATCACGAGTGACCTTTATTGTATGGATCGTGGATAACCTAATCCAACGGATCGCGTGCATCTTTCCAAAAGCCACTATATACTTCCTTTCAGATCCATTATTCTTTCTTCTATCTTTATTTTATTTGCTGAGATACACTTTGATGGTTGAAACCTAAAAAGAGCAATTTCTTTGGCTTGAATCAACTGCTCTACCATTGATCAATCAGCAGCGACGTTGCTCCAAGTGCTACCAATCATCAGAGCATCACCAAACACATCGAAACGTTTTCTTAGCAAGTATGAATATGTCCGATGCAGCAGTTTTCTCCGAGGTGGATAAATAAGAAAAACAGTTGGGGTTTGAAAATTGGATCTTGGAAGGAAAGGTAGTTTTAAAAGAGGAATTCACAAAGCCAACAATGAGGTTATCAGATGGATTTAATGATCCAAAAAAGGAATTGTGGATGGTATAAGAATTCAATGCGTCAAAATGTAAAAGAATTTTATCAAACATTTTAAACACACCCGAACCAAAAAACCAACAATATTGGAAAAAGGTTATTTTTCAACTGCAAAAAAGTTATACAGAAATGAAAGCAATGTTCTTTAAGTGAAAATAGTTTAGGGAGAGGAGGAAAAACACTCAGATCAACCGAAATCGATATAGGCATTTTATCAAACAGAATTGCTTTTTGCTGAAAATCATAATGCCATAGAATTTTATCACATAGATTGGTTACACCGAAAACTGAATAACAACCAGAGAGATGTAAAAACACCTTTCGATTGTATATAAACAAGAAGAAAAGCATTGAACAATAGAAAAGTAAAGCAGAACACATGATTTATAGTGGTTCAGCCGCTATTTAGGCCTACATCCACTTTAAATGCACACTTTATTGATTTCTCCATTACAAATTTCAAATTTGATTTTTTACAACTTTTCTGGATGATTTACACAATGGTTCTCTAATTCCACAGTAGAAACACACTCGAATTCCATAAAGATCAATGATTATCGGAATTGATCTCGATAATCGAGCTCGGTGAAAAAGTTCGATGGATTCTATAAAAGAATGATTTTTGAGAAGCTTGAGATCAATAATGGCACAGCTTCGGCGGGATAAATTTTAACCCCTTTTATGTGTGAAGTGGTATGGTATTTATAGGCGGTGATAGGAGTGTCATGGAGTTTGAATTGAGATGTTTACGGTCCTTAAACCACGACTTGCGGTCCATCATTTTCGACTGGCGATCCATAGGCACTGACGGTCCACGGTCTAAAGCATTGTTGCTTTCTTGTTTTGCCAGGACCCGTCATAAAGCTTGACTGATCCATGATTTTCTAATCGATCCATTCATATTGTGATCCATCATGTTATTAATGCAAGTTTGCTTGACCTAACTCATGTATTCTGATGCCTGGATCATGATCGGTCCATATGTATAAGAGATCCATACATGCGCATGATCCACGTTACCACGAACCAAACATGCATACGACCCATCGGATTTACCCATTCCATCACTTAAACCATGACTCGGTCCATGCTTTTAGCCGATCCAATGCCTTTTGTCTGCACCACGATTAGTTGCACCACCGACCCATTTGCATCACTGACCCATCCATTATTTACTGATCATTATTTATGTTATGATCCATTTTATCACGACCCGATCCATACTTTAGGCCAATCCATCACTTTTGTGTTATTTTTTAGATCGAAGGCTATTTAAACAGGGTTAACATTTGCCCCTTGAATTTCATGTTATTGAAGAAAATATTAGCTTCGAAATCAACGGTCCTGATGGTTATTTATGGATCACGAGTGACCTTTATTGGATGGATTGTGTATGACCTAATCCAACGGATTGCGTGCATCTTTCCAAAATCCTCTATATACTTCCTTTCAGATCCATTATTCTTTCTTCTATCTTTATTTTATTCGTTGAGAAACACTTTAATGGTCGAAATCTAAAAAGAGAATTTTCTTTTGCTTGAATTAGGTACTTTACCATTGATCAATCAACATCGATGTTGCTCCAAGTGCTGCCACTCATCAGAGCATCACCAAACACATCAATCTTTCCTCGAGTTTAGTCTTCACTGCTATTTCGTTCAATTCAAACTCGTTTGTGACTATCCTCAAATCCGAATCGCCACGGTTTCACGAAGCTCTTGCACCCTTTCGACGCTGAGATTTGATAATCTCTGATCATCACCAATCATCGCAGGTGTTTGTGATCTTTGAATTTCGTGCTAAGTTGATCTTTGGCATATCGAATACTTAGGGTTTTTAGAGCTATTGGCGAATTCTTTTGTTAATTATGTGTACTGATGAATTGTGTCTCGAATTTTTGTGTAATAACTTGTATTTTTGGTACGACAATTGTTTATGGCTTGAGGACGATGTGCAAACTTCTTTTTCAATTGGTTGTCCCGTTAGGATCTCTTCATTTTTGCATGATTTTGATAGACGACGCTTCGAGTTTAGCTTGATGATTTGGAGAATTGCGTTGAATCGATTTTTGGTTGTTGATCGATGGACCGTGACTTTCCATGGGTCGCATACCTTAGTTGCATTATTGTTTCTGGTTGTTGATTTTACTCCGATTGTGGACCGCTAGACCCGAAATTGCCTTAATAAGGGTGAAAACAGTCGCTAATATTGTTAGTTTTTGAGCAATCCAAGTTGAAAACGATCAAACCAATTGAATCAGCCTCTTTTGTTGATGTCCTATAATAACAAGAATACTTGCACCATTTTGGGTGAATTTTTTGTCGTTGATTACCCACGTCAACGATAGATTAGTTTAATTATTCAAAATGAACTACAGTGAATTTCTTGACTTGAATTGAATGGAGTGCCTATACAAAATTGTTTCGTTCAACCATTTATAAATTGTCGAACATCCCTTGCATAGACACGACATTCTAATTTGAATTCGCGGCGACGCTTGAGATCGGTTAATCGACACACGCCGGTTACAGATTTTAAGCTTCGTCTTCAATAACTTATATAATTTTGCACATCACTTCACACTTTAGGAAATGCATACCTGTAAATTATTTAAAAATGAGATTCCTTGTGTAGAATGGATACTCAATAGACGACTCGTCATCATTCTAAAGTGAAAACTACTTCTTCTCAAACTGGAGTTTCTACTTAAGTTTCTGAAGCTTGAACGACTGCAGCTTCAGGGTTGGAAGCACATCAACCTTTTCCTATTCCCCGTCCTGTAGACAATCCACCAGAGAGATGCTCTTTCAATGCTAAATCTACGTGCTTTTAAGAAAATATGCGCTTAATTTAGCATTCCCGAAACTGATGCAAGATTACCGGGGAAAGAGGAGTTTGCTGACCGTCCGCCCTTTGGCTTTATTGCAGTTAATAGACAAATGTGCATGGGTGGATAGATTCCTTCTTTCAATCTGTTTCTACGGATGGTTCTTTGACACTTAGCGATTGCCCTCTTTCAGCTGCGCCCGAATGGCTATGCCATCCTAATAGGGCTATGCGTATTTTTTATGAGGACAGTTCATTGTTTGCTTACTTTTGAGGACATCTTCTACTTATGCATATTCAAAAGGAGAAAAGAAAATCCTTCCATTGTGTTTGTCGAAGGCGCTCGAAATCGTCGACTCATTCTCAATTTACACGATAGTGCTTTGGGTTTGTGAACCAATTCTTTTATGTTCGACGTCTGGAGAGCTTTTATGGAATTTGGATGGAAGGAGGTGAACATATTTGTTTAAAGCATCACATCTAGTTTTTTCTAAGTCTCAATTATTATGTACTGAATTTTCCTTTCCTTTGTAGAACTGCCATCTCCGATCAAAGACTTAAGTAGTTGTAAATTTACTCTTGAGACTCTGAAGGCTATTAGCGATAAGGAGAGAACTAAAAGTTCTTGATCAAGGAAGAATTTTTTTTCGTCAATTTGGGTTGCTCGACCCGTCTCGATCTTTTCTTCCTCGAGAAATTTCTTATGCTCCTCGTTCTACACCCAAAGCATCGAATTCCATATCCTCTGGAGAGGGCGTTGCACCGAAAAATAATGTCGACGAGTCCATATTAAAGAAGTGTTCGGACCCTGCTGGCGAAGCTGGATCATCTACCCAGCCTAAACTACCTCCCATTATCAAGAAAGAAATTACGCATCACGAGGGAAAAACTCCCGTAAAGATTGGTGAACAAATTGAAGAAGGAAAGATCGCGGGTAAAGGCAGTTCTAATGTTGAAAAGGCGATCATAACCCTATATTTCCTATCACAATCGAGGACGAATTTTCTGACATATATGGGGGTTTGAGCGACCTCGTTGTAACCACAGGCGAGCTTTTTATTGGTGATATTGCAACTTCCAGATTTACTGCATCAGTTTCAAAGACATCTTCCGACTTGGCCCTTACTCCTCCATCTCGAAAATCCATTTATAGCATTGCAGCCACTTTGAGTCCGAAAACGACGAGTGGTTCATTGTTTGATGCACGTTAAATTACACATAACACACACTTAGGGCTTTTGATATCTTGCATTTGTATTCTGTCTTGCCCCATTATTTCCTGCTTTAAACACTGAACTCTCGTTCTCCTTTGTTTCTGGTCAAGCCATAACTCGTTCATATCTGGATGACTTCAGCCGCTACACGGGTTCTTATAAGCAGCGACGCTATGTTCCTTCTCGTACTTATAGGGAGATTGACGAAGAAAGAAGGGCAAGAAAAACCCAAGAGGAACGCGACCGACGGGATAGAGATAAGCGGAGTAGGAAATCCTGTGGCGATTATCATGACTAGGGCAGATAGGAGGAAGAAGACGTGAAGAAGAGGAAGAAAAGGGATGACAAGGAAAAGGATCATGGTGGGGATGATTCATATAAACGTGTCAGAACCGACAAGGATCCAGTTTCTATTGTTCAAACTTCCACAAGCTTTAAACCAATTGCACCTCTAGTTGCTACTTCCCCTCCTATTGACATCTGCCAAATCATTCAAAGAACACCCTACTCTCTCCTGTCAGTGCCTACAAACACTCTACATGATTTCCCTATTGGTTTTTAAGAGGTGTTCGCTTTGACTTGAACATAAATCCAGTGGATAAACAGGTAGTGCTTAGGGATCTTGAGACGATGAAAGATGATGTAAAGAGGCTGACCAATTGGAAAAAGCTGGTTGATGAGATTCAAAGAGTTAATAAACTAAATTATGAGGCCCAGCTGACAATGGAGAACGACATGGTCTAATGCGATAGAACACTCAAGGCACGCGATACTGACATGGAATTTCTTTCTAAGAGGAATGAGGAGCTGGAGGCTGAAAATAAGAGGATCAAGGAAGAGTTTACTGCTGTTGCTTCTTCCTAACAAGCAGAGGGAAATCATGCTAACCACTTAGGTTAAGGATGCTCACTCAGCCTAAAAGAATGCCGAAGACATATTGGCCATGGAGCAGAAAGTCATTGAAACTTATCGAGAAAGCACTGCAAATCTGTAGATAAAAATTAATTCTCAGGAGTTAGAAATTTCTTTGCTAAAGCCAGTGTGGAAGAACTTGAGCGAGAGAGGGATCAAGCTCTTTCGGATAAGGTGGCTGCTGAGCAACCACGTGCTAAGACCAAAGCGGGATTCAACCCTATTTTATTTAAATTTTACACTCTCAGTGTTATGGGGCGTAGAAGTTTATCTTTCCTGGAAGATAAGTTTCTGATTACTCTGGCTGAGGTTTAGGAGGCAATTTTTGCGAATTCGAGGGTAGTGGTTCTATAGAAGATGAGCTTTTGGAGCATTATGTGGATAATGAATCTCGCACTACCCTTGCAAGGGAAAGGAAGAGCTCAGGAAAGAGCATGCTTTAGTGGTTGGAGTCGGATCTTCTAGGGAACATGTCCCAGACACCGCTGCTGCCACTGCCGACACTACTTCCACTGATGCCAATGTTTCAGATCCCAAGTCTCATGTTGTGCCTTCTACTGAGCCCACTACTAGTCTTGATGAAAATAAAGAGGTCATTGAGGAACATTTTAAAGGAAATGAAGACAACGATGACAACACAAATGCCTATGAAGTAAACGTCAGAAGCCCTCTCATCTCAGGTAAAACCGGCATTCATCTAGTCATATCATACTTCTTATTCACTCCATATGGGTACGATGAATTCCTTGATTATTATTCATCTGAATTAGGCATGGATATTATGAAGCCTTCTCCTGTCGTTCCTGGAGGGACGGGAACTCAAGATATCTTCACTCCTTCTATACAAGTGACAACAAGTGCTTGGGTTGTTACCCCTCTGCTAGGAAATCCTTCCTTAACTCTCGAGTCTACCCCCGCTTCTGCTTCTCAGTCTGGGTCACAATCAGAGAACATTGTGCACTTCATGATTTAGATGACCTGACCGTCTTATCTGGAGGGGGGATAGAAGACGTCGAAGAACCAGAAGAGAGCCCGGAGAATGAGGTTAAGGACCATTTGAAGAAAAACATTAAGTCTCCATCAAAAAGACGTAGGAGGAAATGTAGTGTCCATAAGAAGACACATGTTTCGCCTTCTCTTGACATTCCAAAAGATGATGAAGAAGATAAAGATGCGAGTTAGTCCATCATCAAAACGCCTTCGACCAGACCTGGTAAACTTCCATTAAAGTAGGGTAGTTATTCTAAATGTGGGAAGAAGAAGGATTGAGATGTTTGACTGCTTATTCTACTTGTTTAGCATTATTGTTTGTAGTTTCTTTTGATTGAATTTTGTGTGAGTGCCGGTCCTCGCTTTTGAACTTTGTAAAAGCATTCTTAATGAAGTGAATGAAACTACTTTTTGTTTGTTGTACTTTAGCTTATGTATTTTCATGTATTCACTTCTTTGTAAAGTACAAGTCTTTTGTTTATTGCGATATCGCGATGAGCTTGTGGTATGTTTTCTAAGCATTATTCCATTCTAATGTGGTTTTGTTGCCCTCATACCATAAGTGATCATGAACTGCATAAGCTAGATGTGACCGACTTTGCCGAGTTTCTTTGATTTTTATTGATGCACTAGAAGTTTTCAACTTTGTTGGCGACATCTTTTTGTTTTTGCCAGCGTGTGTAGAGCTTCTGAGCCTGTCGACGCGTTAGGAAACTCGACTTTAGTAGTTGATCAAGTGGTTCCTCTTGGGAACCTTTAGTTCCTGTGCCCCCACTTGGGGAGGTCTTTGGTTTAGCCCAATTCCAACGATGCATCGAGCGAATTGATTTTATCGACTTATTGGGTGCCTCCAGAGAGGTCTTTAGTTATGTTCCCCTATTTGGGATATCTTATATTTATGCCCAATATTCGCCGCAATCGAGCTGAGTAAATCAGGCACTGGCAATCTCATTAGGTTCCCCTCTAGGAGGTCTTTGGTTTATGTGCTTCCGCTTGGGAGGTCTTATATTTAGACCCAATATTTGTCATAATAAGGCCGAGAAAATCAGGCACTAGCGATCTTATTAGGTGTCCCTCTGGAAGGTCTTGGCTTTAGGTTCCCCCGTTTGGGAGGTATTTTATTTACGCCCAATATTTGTCACAATTGGGCCGAGTAAATCAGGCACTGGCGATCTTATTGGGTGCCCCTCTAGGAGGTCTTGGGTTTAGGTGCCTTACTTTGGGAGGAATTTTGCCTCACTTTGGGAAGACTTTTCGCCTCACTTTGGGAGGACTTTTGCCTCACTTTGGGAGGACTTTTGTTTAGCCCAACGTTCTCTACAACCTAGCTGAGTAAATTAGGCATCAAATGCTTCATTGGGTGCCCCTTGAGAGGTCTTTGGTTTAGCCCAACGTTTGTCTACAATCCAACCGAGTAAATCAGGCGTCGGAGACTTCATTGGGTTCCCTCGGATAGGTCTTTGGTTTTTGTGTTCGCTTGCCGCGCTTTTTGCTGCTTGACTCTTAGTGACTCCCCCTTTCGATCTACAAGGCGATGCATTACATCCTCGCATATGTTCAGAATGATGTTTGTGACACTCGACACTTGAGTTGTCTTTGTTTGAATGACTTGTAGGGGTCAACAGGTCCTATCGAATCGTGAGAGAGCGAACATCTTTTAAATAACCTGCAATGTTAAATCGATTTTTAGTAATTTTTTGAATTATTTAACAAAAATTTGCAAACATATGATTGAGATAAGCAGGTGCAGACATTCATTAATAGAGATGATGTTCAATTACAATACCCCCTTTAAACATGGAAGGTTCATACTTGCAAGAAAAATTACAACCTTTTTCACAAGAATAGAACAATGCTCTAAGTAAAATATCGACACAAATGGTCACTATTCCATGCTCTCGGTATTGGAACTCTATCAACCATTGATAACTTGAATGTGCCATCCAAGAGCTTTTGGCTGATGATGTAAGTCCTTCCCAATTAGGCCTAAATACTCCAGTGCCAGTCATCACCCGCTTTAACACGAGGTCTCCTACTTCAAAAGTTCTCTGTCAGACTTTGGTGTTGAAGTTTCTGACTATCCTTTTCTGGTGTGCTGCAATTCGAAGCTCGGCTTCGTCTCTTTTCTCTTCAAAATGATCAAGAGCTTCCAATTATAGTTGTTCGTTTTCTGCTTGATTGAAGTGAATTCTTTGATGTGTGGGAACTTCCAATTCTATAGGGATCATTGCTTCAGAGCCAAATGCCAAAGAGAATGGTGTGTGCCCAGTTGCAGATTTGTGAATCGTTCGGTATACCCGTAGTGCAAGCGGCAGCTTATCTGCCCAAACACCTTTATCCTTCTCCAGTCGCTTTTTGATGGCTGATTTGATAATTTTTCCACTGCTTCCACTTCCTATTTTTACTGTGGATGTGCCACAACTGCGGCGCTCTTCTAAATCTTGTACTTCGCACAGAAACCCTTGAATTCTTCACTCTCAAACTAAGTTCCATTGTCCGTTATTATCTTTTGAGGTACACCAAACCTGCAAATAATATTTTTTAACACGAAGTTAATAGCTTTCTTTAAGACAACGGTGGCAAGTGGCTCTGCTTTGGCCCACTTAGTGAAATAATCAACGACAACATTGGCATATTTCATGCTGGATTTAGCAGTCGCTAATGCTCCAATCAGATCAATTCCTCAAACAACAATTGGCCACGGGCTGACAATTTGAGTTAATTCTGTGGATGGTGCTTGTGGAATCTTGACGAACCTTTGGCATCTGTCACATTTTCTGGTGTATCCTGCAGAGTCTCGGTTTCGCTCAAGCCAGAAATAACCATATCGAAGAATCTTTTTGGCCAATGTTTGACCACCTGAATGTCCTCTGCATTCACCTCCATGCAATTTTGCCAAAATTGTCCTAGATTCATCTCTGGTAACACATCGTAGCAAAGGCATAGAGAAGCTCGACCTGTATAAACGACCATCCTGCATGAGAAACAAAGGGACTTTCCGCAGTAGTTTCTTTCGTTTCTTCAGGTCTATTGGAAGCCTCCCATTGAGGAAGTACTCTTTTATTGGAGTCATCCATGATTCGTGCTCTCCAGCAGTTTCCATGACCCAATCAACATCAGTATCATCAGCACTAGGATTTAAAAGGACCTCCACGGGTACTAATCCCAACAATTGAGCATCTCCTATGCTGGCATACTTGGCAAGTGAGTCTGCCTTCATATTCTCTTCTCTGGGGATATGAGTTATGGTGTAATAGTCAAGGTTGTTCAGGAGTTCCCGGACCTTTTACAGATAAGTGGGCAGATTTCCTCCTTTGGCTTAAAACTCTCTTTGGACCTGACACACCACCAGTTGTGAGTCGCTAAAAATCTACAAGGATTTCAAATTCAATTCTTTGGCTATTTTCAGTCCACATATCAATGCTTCATACTCTGCTTCATTGTTTGTTGATGGAAATTCCAATCTTAATGCATAGCACACTGAACGTCCTTCGGGAGTCTCTAGAACTACTTCTACCCTGAAATATTCATTCATGGCTCCATCGACAAACAACTTCCATTAGACAACCACTTCAATAGGTTCTTCCTCTTTATTACCACTATCTTTGAACTTGGCAATGAAATCTGCCAATTCTTGTCCGTTAATCGCTCACCAGGGGTAATATGTAATTTCATATTGGCTGAGCTCAATGTTCCACTTTAACAACCGACCTGAAGTTTCAGGGCGAAACAAAACTTGTTTTAGTGGCTGATCTATAAGCACTTTGATGGAGTAAGCTTGAAAATATGGGTTGAGCTTCTTTGAGGCGAAGAGCAAACAATACACGAGAAAATTTCCAGCTTCGGATAATTCAACTCCGCCCTAGAGAGCCTTTTGCTGATGTAATACACAGGCCGTTGAATCTTTGAATCCTCTCGTACGAAGGCTACACTCAAAGCATGGGACGATAGTGCTAAATATAGAAACAAATCTTCTCCATCATTGGGCTTGGAAAGCATCGGGGTGTCTCTATGTGTTTGATTAGTTCATCGAAGGTCATGTAGCAATCTGGAGTCCACTCGAAATCTTATTTCCCTTTTTCAGTGCATCAAAGAGTGAAATACACCTATTTGGTGCTTTTGAGATGAAGCGACTCAATGCAACAATCTTCCCATTTAGACTTTAGAGTTCTTTCTTGGTTCTAGGAGCCTGCATTCTCTTAATGCTGAAATCTGAGTAGGGTTAGCTTCATGCCCTTGACATTCACCATGAACCCTAAGAACTTCCCGGATGCGACTCCGAATGAACACTTGAGTGGATTCAGCTTCATGTCATATCTTTATAAAATATTGAACATCTCAGCTAGATTCTTCATGTGATCACGGTCGCCTTCTTTGACTTAACCCACATATCATCGACATAAACTTCCATAGTCTTGCTAATTTTTTACTTAAACATCGCATTAACAAGTCGTTGGTAATTTGCCCATCCATTCTTTAACCCGAATGGCATGACTTTATAAAAATAAAAACCCACATCCATGATAAAGATGGTGTTCTCCTTATCTGCCTCTTGCACCATTATCTGATTGTATCCCAAAGCATCCATAAATGATAACAATTCATGCCCCGTTGTTGAATCTACCAACTGATTAATTCTAGGCAACAGAAAGCTATCCTTAGGGCATGCCTTATTGAGATCCAGATAATTTATGCATACGCGCCATTTACCATTTGGCTTCTTCACTAGGACAGGATTGGACACTCAATCTGGATATGTGGACTCCCTTATGAAGCGATTTTCCATCGATCTATCCACTTCCTCTTTCGGAGCCATTGACCATTCTAGGCCTTGGATTCTTCTCTCTTGCTTTACAAGTGAGATGTGAGGGTCTATATTTAATGCATGAACTACTACTTTCGGGGATATACGACACATATTGGCATGACTCCATGCGAACACATCCAGCTCTTAGGAAAATAATAAACTCTTTTTGCAACTTTTGGCCCAACTGAGACCCAGGATTCAGGACCTGATCGGGGTCCTATGGATGGACTGCAATAGGTATCGTGATCTCTGCAGACACTGCTCAATTATTCCATACATAGTTTTTTTGAGGATCCATTTCTTTCCAAGCCCCACTATGCTCTCCAGTGCAGGGGTCGTGCTTTAGTCGCTATAAGACAGGTTCACGAATGTGGAGAGGGACCTCCACATTCTTTGCCTTATCCTTCTTCGTAGCGTCTCTCAACTCAGTGATATAACATTCCCTAGCAGTATTCTGATCTTACCACATCAACACCTTTTTCCATGGGAAATTTCATCCTTAAACACCACAGTGCTAGTGCAATTCTGAAATCTGCCAAAGCGGATCTTCCCAGAAATGTATTATAAGATGAAACTTCATCCACAAGTATGAAAGTTTGCTTCAAAATAGCCTTCCTTTCTCCTTCTCATAACTCCACAAGTAAGTAAATCGCTCCAATCGGCTACTTAGGCTTTCCAGGGAACCCTTGGGTTTTCATTTGACAAGCTAGCACATCAGTCATTGAAAGATTCATCAGATTGAACGTCTCTCGAAAAAGGACATTGAAAGAAGCACCACAATCAACTAGCACTCTTTTGACCATCGTCGGACCTATTCCGAATATGACCACCACTGGATCAACGGTTGGAGCTACCACACCTTCTGAATCTTTCTCTCTGAACACAATATCATCATAGGAAGTTTTCTACTGCCTTACGGAAATGGTATTATTGAGGATTTAGCATCTCTCTTCTCTCGGAGTGTACTTCAGAGCATTTGCGTATCTCTCAATCTCCCCTCAACTTCTACCAGCAGGATGAGGACCCGCAGATATGGTATTGGTCACTGTCCCATTTTAGTCTGTGTTAGATCTCTATCACTAGAGCTTGGTTGACTGGCAGGTGCACTTTTCCCCTGAGGAGCTAGAGAAGGATCTGCGGCTTGTCGTTTCCTGACATACTATTACATCTTGTTCTCCCTGATCAATTCCTCAATCAAGCTTTTCAAATGTCTGCATTCATTAGTGTTGTGACCGGTATGGTTGTGGAAGCGACAGAATCTGCCAGAATTTGCTTCCTTATCTCTTACTCTTATCGGTCGTGGAGTCAGATAATATTCTGCATCCTTGATGGCAAAATAGATATTCTCCAGGGTATCTCTTAAAGGAGGTGAACTCTCCGGATTTGAAAAAGTGAAGCCTCTTGTTATTCTTCTTTTACTTCCCTTTGTTTCCCCTTTTCTACCCTTCAACAGTCTTCTTATTTCCTTGAGCATCATCACCCTTTTCTCTTCTACAGTACTGCTTCCATTAATATTCTGGGTAGCAAAAGGGTCTTACTCCAACCTAATGAACTCTTCCACCTTTTTGTAGAACTTCTCAAGTGTGTCGAGATCTTTCATCTTTACCCATTTTCCAAACTCGATCTTTTTATCCACAGCTCACACCAATGCCATTAGTATCATCCTAGGCTCTAGATTACTGACCTCTATCACGACAGTATTGAAGCGACTAAGAAAATCCTTTACCGACTCTCCTGGATTTTGCTCCAGTTTATACAGTGACATAATATCTTTGTCCTTTGAGGTATACAATCTGAATTGTTCCCTGCACTTTCTTGCCAAATCGGAGAATGAATCTATGGATTTTGGTGGCATCTTAGTGAACCATAGCGATGCTAATCCTTCCAGATAGTCGAGGAAGTAAAGAAACTTAATCTCATCTGTCACCCTCACACCATTTATATGCCATTCATATTTGTACAAAAACAGATTAGGATCACTTATTCCATTATATGCAGGCATGGTTAGAGGGACAAACTTCTTTGGAAATTCAAAATGTCGAATCCTTTTAGTAAAAGGAGTTTTATTTGAAGCAAAGTCCAACTCCCTTTCATCTTCATTTCTAGACAAACTTTCTTCCATGATTTGCTTAATCATTTCTGAAATATATTCCTTGTCATTGCATCATTCCACAGGGCGGACACCGGTTCTTTTCCTAGATGCTTGTCTAAGCAAGCGATCACAGTTAGTGAACTGGGGCCCTGTACCTCCAACTAAGGGAAGTGCCCCTCTGGTAGAACTTGTAATTTTTTGAGAAGTATGCTTTCCAGAATGATCTCTTGGCCGGGATTGCTTAAGCACATCAACATTTACCTTGGAATTTTCAACATCGATGCCATTCTTTCCACTTGATGCTGACACTTTTTCCAAATCATCTACTTCCTCGATATAGAAATCACGATTCCTTTTGGAATGATCTGAAGCAGAGGAATGTGCATTTTCTTCCAAATTGATGTCAATTTTGCAATTTGCAGGATTGGTCTTAGAGGCTAGGAGAGCATCCATACTATCCATCAACATCTTATTCAAAGTTTCAATTTGCCGATTCAAATTGGCTACAACAACATCGAATTCTCCTCGAGTTACACCACCTCCTGGAGTTTAAGCTACAGTCAGATTGTTAATTTGAGGAAAGACTGTGGCATCATCAATAGTATTTCCGGAAACTCTTACGAATTTAATATTCTTCTTTAAAGGCGCCATAATGTCAGAAACATTTATATTCTTCACAGAAATCCTTTCAACGAGCCTGGCTTTTAGACCTTGCAGATCTATCGTAAAAGAACAGGCTTCAGATCTTCCAAATCAAGGCTCTTAACCTTGTGGTCGTGGGTTCGAGCCCCACGGTGGGCGCCAAAATGTAAACACCGAAAATGGGCTAACACCCAAAGAGGTGTAGAAACACCTATCTATTGTAGAAAAACAAGATTAAAAGTAGTAAACAATAGAAAAGTAAAGCATAACACATGATTTATAGTGGTTCAACCGCTATTTTGGCCTACGTCCACTTTGAATGCACACTTCATTGATTTCTCCATTACAAATTACAAGTTTGATCTCGATTTATAACTTTTTTCGATGATTTACATAATGATTCTCTAATTCCACAGTAGAAACACGCTCGAATTCCACGAAGATCGATGATTATTGGACTTGAACTCGATAATTGAGCTCGGTAAAGAAGTTCAATGGATTCTAGACAAAAATGAAGCTTGAGATCAATAATGAAAGAGCTTCAGCCGGAGAAATTCTAACCCGTTTTATGTGGGAAGTGGTATGGTATTTATAGGCAGAGATAGGAGTGTCATGGAGTTTGAATTGAGATGTTCACGGTCCTTAAACCACGACGTGTGGTCCATCATTTTCGACCGGCGATCCACGGTCTAAAGCATTGCTGCTTTCATATTTTGCCATGACCCGTCATAAAGCATGGCCAATCCATGATTTTCCAATTGATCCATTCATATTGCCATCCATTATGTTATTATTGCGAGTTTGCTTGACTAACTCATGTCTTCTGATGCCTGGATCGTGAGCAATCCACATGTATAAACGATCCACGCAAGCGCACGATCCACGTTACCACGAGCTAAACATGCATATGATTCATTAGATTTACCCGGTTTATCACTTAAACCATGACCTGATCCATGCTTTTAGCCGATCCAATGCCTTTTGTATGCACCACGATCTATTGCACCACCGACCCATTGGCATCACTGACCCATCCATTATTTATATCATGATCCATGTTATCACGACGCGATCCATACTTTAGCCCAATCCATCGCTTGTGTGTTATTTTTTAGATCGAAGGCTATTTAAACCTTGTTAACATAGATAAAGCCCTGTAGTGGCTACAATAAAAGAATCTAGATCAAGAACCATTTTCCTAATCGAAACTAGAACAAGACAAAATTGAAAGCAATGGTTAATCAAAATTTCTTATTTTTGAATTTCGGAGGATTAAATGAACACATAGAACTCTTATGACCGAAATTACCACATGAAAAACACCTCATTGGTTCTCTGCAATTCGCGATTTTGTGAGTTCTATCACCACAGCGAAAACACCAATCTTTCGTATTTTTGCCTCAAATCCAAGGCTTTTTCAACGAATTAGCGAAAGAAGATAATGGTAAACTTGGAGCAAAATTTGAAAATTACCAATGCATAAGAAAGATTAGGGTTAACGGAAGAAGAAAAATGAGTAGAATTCACAAGAAAAGGGTAATATGACTGAGAAGAAGGAAAATAGGTCGCCGCTTTTTCTTATTTTGCTATGCACACACACACACACACACACACACACACACACACACACATATATATATATATATATATATATATATAGGAAAGTCTATTTAGACACAAAATTTGACATAATTCGTGACACAATTGATAACAATCGTTAGGTTGCCCCCTGAATTCCACCCTATCATATAAGGACAAAAGGATCCTACAGTCGATATTTAAATAGCTACACATATGTGTGTGTGTATGTGTATATATATAGAGAGAGGGAGAGGGGTTCAATGGCACCCAAAACAGTAGGGCCCCCCAATAGCCACTCTACTTTCCACCAAGTATTTCTCCTCTCTCTCTCTCTCTCCTTCCACTCATTCTCTCACCTCCCACTAACTTAAATTAATATAAACGAAATGTGGAAATCAGAGAGCTATTGGGGTGCTCTATTTTTGGGGTGTCATTTAACGCTTGTCATATGCATATATACATGCATACTTATGCACGCCTGCACAATCCAGTAAAAATGACACAAGCATGCACTTTTATTTAATTGCTCTGTGTGTGTGTGTGTGTGTGTTTTTTTTTTTTCCCCTTTTTTTTGAGGATCCAAGTTTCTTAAAAAAAGAATAAGTTTTGCACTCATGAAAAATAAGGGTGACAGTAAATGCAAAATTCTTATACTCATGAGGTGGACTTATCATCGTATCAATAGTAGTAAAGATCTATATTTATTGTCGTGGGGTGGACTTATCATTATAATTTTGTAACTAGAACCTATTAATGCACATTATCTTTCTTTATATTACATACACACTTATTGTCATGAACATTATTATGACCATGGTTGACAAGATGAAATTGTTCTTGGTTGGAACTTCTCTAAAACTTTTCGTGATCGTGCAGTACCATAAATAAGTTTACACAATGTCTTCCCTAATAATGCAATATATTATTTGATCATAAATATATTCAATGGCGGAACCAGGATTGCAAAGATGAAGGGACCAAAATTTTAGGGGGGCAATATATACAAAAGTTTAATGAAAATTGTCCAATTTTCTTTGATTTTTCTTTCTTGAAAAGCTGAATTTTTTTGTTGGGGGGTTGTGGCCCCTGCTGGCTGTAAGTAGTTCCGACTCTGAATATATTAAGTTCGAAATGATGTAGCATGTAAAACTCCTTCAACCTATACAGCAAACCATAGTTGCGAAGACCAAACCGTACGTCAAACCGTGGCAGTGCAAGGTCCAAGGTTTTCATGATTCAACCGGTCAGACTGTGAGAACCGCACTGATAGTTTATTTCTATTTTTTGATTTAAAAGTAAAATTATTTGAAATATATATAAAATTTAACCAATTATGACACCCGTATCCAAACTGGTTGAGGCACTTTTGTACGATCCAATAAATCCTGACTCATATGTTCAATTTTCGTTTTCAACCCACTTGTAATATAGTATGTTATATACTACCTAATTGAAATAATTATATAACAACTTATCATAACAAAGTTGTAAGTTTACTAATTTTTTATAATGAAAGAGGATTAATTCGACAATAGTTCGTAAAATGTACGTAATAATGAATTATATCATCCAAAATTTAGTGACAATTGTTGTGAAATTATTTGTTAAATTTATTATGTCAAAAAACGAAGAGTGAAGCAATTTTTTTTTTAAATTTGAAGAACCGTGAGGTTCAAAAAGGTCGGACTAGAGATTGTTATGGGGTTTTGAGGTTAAACCGCGGATCTGTGCATACGCAAGGTTATTTCATTTTAAGAGCCGTGATGCTCCAAGGTAGAAGGTTAACCGCGGTCGAACCGAAGTTGAGTTGGGTTTTTGAAACACTACAGCGAACACATGTACCATGACTAATGAAATCACTCAAAAATAATAAAAAGTAGTTCTCATCTTACTATAAAATCATTGTGTCAAAATAACGTAAACATAAGTTTTTACACAAAACTACCAGAATGATTCATTTAACTCATCTTTGAAACTCAGATTGCTGGTCCTGTTCCCTCTTTAGAGCACTTGCAAGATGTAAATTAATGGTGTGACTGAATAATACTTAAAAACACAAAGTAAACAACATTATTACCTATGATTTTCTTAAAAACTACGAGTAATCAGCTGTATCATCTTATAATAAAATTGAAAACACAATCAAATTGCAAGTTGAGGTTTCAATATTTTATAAAAGGGTTAGATAACTCAAGTCACAAAAATTTATTAAGATGACCCCCAATTATGTTTCAGTTCTCAATATCCAAGTTGGGTGCTATGACGAATTCAAGAAGACAGTATTTTGCTAAAAAATGTAGGAGTATATGTTTTTGTGCATTTCAATGTTCACGGTTTTTTTACCAGTTGTATAAGTAGGTTGCATAATAAACAATGGAACACCGAAGCCAACAATTGGTCCTAAAACAATGGAACACAGAAGGCAAAAAAGTTTACAAAGAAGCCAACAATTGGTCCTAAAACAGTAGATCTTAAAAATGGCGTCCTCTTCTTCCGTCCATTTCTTCCCTCTGTTCTCTTCAATCTTCCTCTCTCTCTCAATCTCCCGCTTCGACCTTCCTCTTCCATCGTTTTCACCTCTTCCACATCACTGTTGTTTCATTTTTCCTTTGTGTGCCTCCTAAACCCTAATTTCCATCGTTTCCACTTCTCCACACCAAGATTGCTTGAGTCCAGACCCCACTTCTCCACACCAAGATTGCTTGAGTCCAGACCCCACTTCTCCACTGATTCTGTTTTTTCTCTGGCCTCGCCACGTCAATTTTTATTTGCAGGTGACTTCTATGCTTTCATCTCCCGACTCTGTCTTTTTAAGTCACTTCGGTGAGGTTTCAGCCACCTGCCCCACTTCTCCCCTTCGTTTATATCTCCTGCCAACACTTTTTGTTCTGTGCGCTGTCAGCAACGGAGCCAGGAATTGGATTGGCCCTGGGCTATTATAACACTGATATTTCGTCAAAATGTAGAAAAAATAAAAAATAAATATTGCTAATTAAAAAATGTATAATTTCATAACAATGGAAGATGAATAAAAAGTTGAAAAGGCTAAGAACAAAACATAAATATGAAAATAAAAAAAAACTGAATGCATGATGAACAAGTAATATAAATATCAAACAAAAGGTGAACAAAGAGTAGTAAAATAAGGGCAAAATATTTAAATATTGAATAAATATTGCGCTGTAATTTAACTTAGTTTCCATTCGCTTCGAGTAACATATAATTTTGCAGTTTATTTGTCAAACATCAAAACAATGTTTTGTGCAACTCATTTTGGTTTGTTTTAAGTCAAAGGAAAGAGCAGCTTCACTTTACTGATTGTAGTAATATATAATCATGTTGCAATGACCTAGGCTGTAGCCTAGGGCATAGCTAACATAGATCTGTCCCTGTGCATTGTATTCCTAGCTAATTCTGGCAACTCCAACTTTGTTTTCAATCCAGATCTTATGTCGAGTTCCCTGGTGGAAATGTTGGTGCTCCTGCGTTGGGCTTGAAGTTGGGATTCAGCTAGGTTTTGACTTGCTTTGGTGGATTTTCTTATGTGGGTTCACGGTAAAGTCTATCAGCCGAGCTTGTGCTTTTGTATTTCAGTGTTGACATTTTTCTGCTGGGAGTTGTCCGCTTTTGGGGTTTCGGTGGTGGTTGTCTCCTTGGCCCTTGGTCGATGGTTTTTTTTGTTGGTGCTTAATTAGTGTTGGTTGCTCCAACTTTCTGTTCTTATTGTTCCTTCTCCGCAAAGCCTTCTCTTCTCTTCCTGCTTCAGTCTTAGCATCCTATCTTTGCGTGTTGTCCACTTCAGGGTAATTTCGGGTCTGCTTTGGATGATTTTCAACTGGTGGTCCTTTCTTGCTATTGGCTTAGATGGTTTTGTGGTGTTTGCGATGTGTTTTGGGTGTGAAGTAAAGCCATCCACCACGAATTGTCTCACCGCTCGTCTTTCCTTGTCTGGTAAGCTGAGTTTCTTTCACTGAGTTTTGCATTCTTCGCTTAGCTCGATGGCATTTGATTGTTATCTCTACTTCAACAGCCAATGGGTTGTCTGAGTTGGTTCGATTTGTGTTGTGCTGGTTTTCAATGCACACTTTGCTATCATCTATTTCTCTGTTAATTTGGGTTGAAATATGGTTAAGGAGGTGGTTGTGCTTTGTTGAGTCTTAGCGAAGCTCCCTCGAAGTTTGGATTCATCTGGTTAGGCAAAAGTGTGTTGAATGTTTAGTTGGGTTGTGGTTTGGAATGCTCTTGCAGCAGCTTGGGTTCTTGCTATGCTCTGTGGTTTATCTGTTGCATCTTGTTCTTCATGTGGTGCACTTGTTTGGTGACAGTTTGTTGTCCTGTTTATGTGGTGTCTTGTTCGTTCTAACTGTTTGGTTGTTCATTCTGTTCTTTTCCCCTTTTGTTTTGTATCTGTGATCTATGTTTTAGTTGTTTAGGTTTTTTGTTTTTTGTGTGTGCCACAGTATTTGTAGGTTTTTTCTATAAATCTGTTTTGTGAGCCCGTTAGAGAATGATTTGATTCTTCTTTTTGCTATATTATCTACTGTTGTTATTTAAAAAAGGCAGTGAGGTACAAAGCCACTTAACACGAGGCTTTCCTCCCTAATAGTTAAAATATAATTAGAGTTATAACTTGAACATAAATTAATAGTAAAATTCAATAGTCGATTCAAACCATGTAACAAACAAAAATGAGCTTTGTTTCGCAAAAGCTACGTGTCGTTATTAATTAAATGAAGGGGATACCATTAATATCTAATGTTCTAATGTTCATTTTGTAGTTTGGGTTATTTGTTCCAGAATGACTAAAAAAAATTACTAAAGAGAATTAGTGCAAATTAATTGCTCACGCAGGTTTAGTGAATTACCTTTAATGACTCATGGTTATCCTCTGGTACTAGTATATCAGGACCTCCTGCAATCTCACACTATGCTTGTTGCAAATTAAAAATTTTAAAACCATGGATTTGCTCTAGAATGATACGAAGTGTAATATATAGATATTTTGACACATAATATAAGAAAGTTACGTACCAGAAGCAAAGCATTGCACATAGCATCTTCTATATTGCAAATAAAACTAGAAGGATTTATATATCTGAACTCCACAAGGTTCTAGCTACAAGGCATAGTGGTCAAACATAAGACCCATCAACGGCGCTAAACAAGTATAGAACGTTAAATTACTTGCCCTGGTTATATTATGTACTCAACAAGCAATTCGGTTACCTCCCCAGCCACTAGCGCTACAGGACAAGTGGGAAAAAATAGTGAAAATATAGTTTAGCCTTCATCGTCCAATATTGATCGTAAATTTGAGAAGAAAGCAATAAATCAGAAAAATAAAAACATTGAAAATAGAAGGCACATACAAAATCCATGGGAAATTAACCATGTGGCACTGATGAATAATATCTGCAACAGAAGAAGAGGAAACATCAAGGAAAACACTGCATGTTTATGCTAACCTTTTAAAACGAAATAAATAAATAGATCTCAATGATTGAAAACTTTTTGATTGGTTTCCTTCTTTAGTTTAATCTACATAAGAACCAACATTTAGTTAGGAGAATCCTACTGTTTAGTCTGATAGCTAATCATAACCTTAACAAATGAATAATAAAGGACATTAATATAATTCAAGCAGTGGTATATGTTGGATAAATTACAATATTTTGAAGTCCCACATCACCTAAGATTAAGGCACATCCCACTGCATAAACAAGTTGGTGTAAACGGAATATGAATAGAAATGAAGAAAGAAGATGACATGATTAAGAACAAATTTTAAATATCAAAGATGGGCAATTAGACACTTGGGTTTTGTCGTGCAATGGTGGATGTTTTGAACGGTTGTTATTTTAATTTTTAACACACGCGTCCATTGGTTGTTCAGATGGTGCCGACTGCTACAAACAGCTGCAGGGCATCTTCTTCCTTCTGCTTTCCCATTCTCTACTGCATATTTCTTCTTCAATAAATCATACACTTCTCCTGCAGTTTCATACATTCTGTAGGATAGGATAGGCCTTTGTTGTATCTTGGAGGAATTGCGCCGCATTTTTCATCCCAGGTTATCATACTGTGGGGGCAATCAATTCCTTAAAGAAAGTGTTGCTACAACACCCCTCAAAGACGATTTCTTAATTCTCAGTATTTCTCCCTAATTCTAACAATTTTAAGGAATTGATATGACATTGTCACAGCCGTCGGAATCAACCTACAAGATTATGAATCGGGAGTATAGTAAACTTGATCGCTTCGATAGTACAAACTACACTCGTTGGCAGGACAAACTGATGTTCCTACTCACTACATTGAAGGTTGCCTACGTCCTTGTCTGCAGCTGATTCCACTGCTCGCTACCACTGACACTACCGAACTCATTGCAAAAAGAAATAAATGAGAGGAAGATAAAGTGATCTACAGAGGGCGTATTATCAATACATTATCTGATCATCTTTACAATCTTTCACTTCTGTAAAATCGCCGCAGCTAATCTGGAAGACGTTGGAGGCTAAATACAGAAACGAGAAACAAGGCGCGGATAAATTTTTAATATTTGAGATCTTTGAATATAAAATGGTAAACAATGCCTCTATCCTAGATCAAGTACATGAGATGCAGGTTATTTTTAACAAACTAAAAAACATGAAAATTAGCATTCCTGAACAATTGCAAGTTGGCGCTGTCATGGCCAAACTCCCAAAAAACTGGAGTGATTACCGAAAGAAATTAATGCACTCTTTTGAATATTATATGATGGGACAGATTCAAAAACATCTGCAAATTGAAGAGGAAACTCGAATTCGTGAAAAGAAGGTTGTTATTTTAATTTTTAACACACGCGTCCATTGGTTGTTCAGATGGTGCCGACTGCTACAAACAGCTGCAGGGCATCTTCTTCCTTCTGCTTTCCCATTCTCTACTGCATATTTCTTCTTCAATAAATCATACACTTCTCCTGCAGTTTCATACATTCTGTAGGATAGGATAGGCCTTTGTTGTATCTTGGAGGAATTGCACCGCATTTTTTATCCCAGTTATTTTAATTTTTAACAGACGCGTCCATTGGTTGTTCGAATGGTGCCGACTGCTACAAACAGTTGCAGGGCATCTTCTTCCTTCTGCTTTCTCATTCTCTATTGCATATTTCTTCTACAATAAATCATACACTTCTCCTGCAGTTTCATACATTCTGTAGGATAGGCCTTTGTTGTATCTTGGAGGAATTGCGCCGCATTTTTCATCCCAGGTTATCATACTGTGGGGGCAATCAATTCCTTAAAGAAAGTGTTGCTACAACACCCCTCAAAGACGATTTCTTAATTCTCAGTATTTCTCCCTAATTCTAACAATTTTAAGGAATTGATATGACATTGTCACAGCCATCGGAATCAACCTACAAGATTATGAATCGGGAGTATAGTAAACTTGATCGCTTCGATAGTACAAACTACACTCGTTGGCAGGACAAACTGATGTTCCTACTCACTACATTGAAGGTTGCCTACGTCCTTGTCTGCAGCTGATTCCACTGCTCGCTACCACTGACACTACCGAACTCATTGCAAAAAGAAATAAATGAGAGGAAGATAAAGTGATCTACAGAGGGCGTATTATCAATACATTATCTGATCATCTTTACAATCTTTCACTTCTGTAAAATCGCCGCAGCTAATCTGGAATACGTTGGAGGCTAAATACAGAAACGAGAAACAAGGCGCGGATAAATTTTTAATATTTGAGATCTTTGAATATAAAATGGTAAACAATGCCTCTATCCTAGATCAAGTACATGAGATGCAGGTTATTTTTAACAAACTAAAAAACATGAAAATTACCATTCCTGAACAATTGCAAGTTGGCGCTGTCATGGCCAAACTCCCAAAAAACTGGAGTGATTACCGAAAGAAATTAATGCACTCTTTTGAATATTATATGATGGGACAGATTCAAAAACATCTGCAAATTGAAGAGGAAACTCGAATTCGTGAAAAGAAGGTTTTTGATACTGATTCTAATGTAAAATTTTTGGGAAATCAAGGGAATAAGAACTCTTCAAAACGAAAGAGGGCTGACGGCAACAGCACCAATAACCAGGGAAAATCCAACAAAGACTGTTACTATTGTGGCAAATCTGGACATTTTAAACGAGATTGCAGATTTTTCAAAAGATAGAAAAAGGAACATGGACAAAGCATGTGACGGCCCGCGCCGCACCAGCCTGCATTTCCTCCGAAAGTGCGCTGTACACATGTCCGACTAGCACGGGACGGTCGTCAGAAGAAAGGAAAGAAGGGAACGAACTAACCAAGAACCTGTAGAATGTCTCACAGCGCATGGAGTAAAATATAATAATAATAACATACTTGACATAAAACAGGTGAGACAGTGCATAAGCTGATAACTAAAATCAACATCAACATCAGAGCAGCGGAAATCCAAATACAGCTTATTACAACTTTCCAAATTTACTGTCTCTAAACAAAAGAAAGCTAAAGTAGAAGATGCACCACTAATGCCCAAGCAGTGATCTTCAACAACACAGGGAGAATACTATATATATTACGTGGAAGCCTCCTGCTCATCTCCGGATCATCTACCCGTGCATCACCAGCTAACATGTCTTTAGTCTGCTCGTGTGAACACCCAGAGTAATAAGAGGAGACATAAAACTCTGGGTCAGACATAAAGCCTGGTATGAGCGATAAGCATCTAAACAGAACAATAACAGGTATACTAAACCATACCTGAACCTGGACCTGCCACCAAAGAGTTAGTACCACATACCATACAATACTCCAAGGTGCCATAATAGGTAGTGTAAAGAATACGGGGGTGGGGTGTGCATGTCATAATGATAGCAAACAAATCATCCATAGCAACCATCCTCACATCTCTCACTCAGTGCGTAAAGCATACGATGTCCACCACTGTCAATCACTAGACCCATCGAAGTAGTGACGGAGTTCAACTTGTACAACTACTGCTACTACCAAGCTTACCACATGGAGTCATGACCAAATCTTTACAAATGACCCCACTTCATTGGTTTATAGCCCTTTAGTCGTACCTAGGCCATTGTTGTAGCGACCCGAACTTCCCCGGTCTCCGAAGAGATGAAAAAGAACGAATTACTGTGAGGACAAGACACAAACAGAACGCAGACGGAAGAACATTTCATTGTTATTACAACAATTCCATCAGATACAAGAATATATAGAGTATAAATGAATAAATTACATTCGATAAATATCAGAGATTACAATAAATTACATAGCAGCGGAAAATAATAAAAAAACACAACTGAAAGTAATACACGGATACAGAGCTTTCCGAGCATCGTTCCAGCTGTAAATCAGGATCCTATGAATATAAATATGCAAAACCAAAACTACTAGCTGCCCGTGTCGAAAATAAGGGCACCCAGAGTTTAGGTTAAAACAATAAACTCCAGGTCAGTCATGTGACTGGTGTGAGAACTAAAACAGTTATTTAAAACTTCACTTTAAAAGAGAGTAATTCAAGGGACCACGCCGTATAACACGGAACGGGTTTCCTCCCAAGAATACCAGTGCATAGAATAAACAACGCAATGCTTTTTCGAAAATGAAGCTATTATAAGACCCAGGTCCCATCACACAATGCAACGCAAGCCGGAGGATAGGGTTTTCCCTTATAATAGCCAAACATGCTTGGTACGTTTAAAACAAATCATTTGATACTATAATAAGTGTATAGTGTCAAAACAATTTCAATCATAAATATCAATCATAGACGGCATAGCATCCCATGCTACTATGTCGCCATACTAGGCTCTACAAATAAAGCCGAAATATCTCGTATTGGAAATTGGATTTCCGTCATGAGTCGAGGCAAGGGGCAAGCTCCTCTCCGCTTCGAGACACTCTAGCAAATGTCCCAGGACTACACACTCTGGGTAACCCTTGGATCGGTTGGGCCGGTCCTCTCTTACGTTTGAGGATTGGCAATTCCAGAACACACGTTTCCCGGTCCTTGCAGACCTATAATCGAGGCGCCTCATTCCAACAACCACAAAGGTGAAAAGTATATGAATGTCAGGGCTGGTAAGTCACTGACACCACCAAAGCTAGAAAGAAACGTCGTGTTCTCTCAATGGTCCGTATCCCGTTTTTGACTCATACCGAGGTGTGAGGCTCGCGAATTCACGTTATACACAAAGCTGCCACGTAGGCCGTGCTTTGATCATCTACCACAAGACTTTGCTTTTCAACAGAAGCCTTGATCCATGCAACTCAGCATACCACACAGGCAATTCATGCCATGCGATTGATATCTATCGATATATAACCTCTAAGCTCGTACGTCTCAGAGAAGGGCGTTAAGCAAGAGAATAAATTCTCCGCCGCCAAACAAATATATATTTAACAGAAATCAATCAACACAGAATAAAATCCAATGTCAGACACACAATCCATTTACAAGTCCGTTCTGGGTCTGAACGAAACCGGAGGCACTTTCCTCGCATATCCATCGATCTCCAGGTACGTCTGGACGACCACCAACTATTTCCATCCTCTTGGGTGTACAGCCCAATCAGGATCGTCAGTAATTATCCAAACGATGTGAAGACTTCCGGTCTTCAACCACCATCTTCATCTTCGACTTATCGTCGAATCGGTTATTCAGAATGGGTATAAACATGGCCTTTCCGAACAACCCGCGTATATTAAAAACAAATGTTACACAAACACAACATACGCCTCATTCCAATTCATTAGTCACTAACCGTAAATCAGTAAGAGAGCAATTCCCCAAATATTAACCCCGAAGGCCGAAACCAACATCAGATCAATACCCAGGAAACCATTCTTCTTAACTAACCTTCAGCTAGTTTCTAAGTTTCAATTCTTAGGGAAAGGTTCCCATTAATTTTATCCAAGATAAATTCTTTAAAATTTATCCTTTAATCTTCCTTTGGATGTCATTTCAAACCAAATTATGGTTTTTCAAACTAGTCGAGATTAGCGAACCACATCGAAGTAATTATTTATTTTATTTCCCAATCCCAACCTATTCATCCCATGAAGCAAAACTGGTAATACTCCATATCTAACACCACGGTGTTATCGGTAAAATTAATTACCATTTCACGTTCAAATCTAATTAAAGATTTTAACTATCGCTTTGGAGAAAAACTGGTGATACTCCATTCTCGCTCATTTTCTAATGTTGATAATTTAAATTATCAATTCCCATTTCAATCTAATTGCAGATTCATTAAAACTCCTTTTACTGGGTTAAAGAGCTAATGTCATTTAAAACACAGTTCACGACAAACCCAAATCACATTCTATTTATTATCGGGTTAAAGAACAAATGTTATTTAAAACACTGTTCACGATAAACCCTCAAATCAATTCTTATTTACAACCCATTTCAAATCCAATTTATTTATTTAAAAATAAATGGGTTTTAATTTCAGTTCAAAACTAGTTCATTTCGATAAAAATCTATTTTTATCTTTTTCAAATATGGAGTTTTTCATCTCAATTTTTCCCAAATCATTTCCTATGATTTTACACAAATTATTACTATTTTTAATAATTTTATCAAGGCCCGTACAGTCGATTTCCATCAACGGCCATCGAACTGCACTTACAGCGACCTTTTCCAAATTTGATTTGGACGTATCTCCAAATCCAACCGTTAGATTTCAAATTTCTAATATTCGTTAGAAGGCTCTTTTCGATACGAATCCAACGATTCCGGTTTTAGGAGAATCCGACGGTCGGATCTCCCGTAATGTCTATTTGAAATAAACGGTCGAAATTCAAGAACTGCCGCGGCGCGACGCGTTCTATTCAGGCCATTATATTATATATATAATATATATAATATATATTTCGTCAATTACTACTCAAAACGAATTTTATAAATCGTTTTAAATTCATTTCAAAAACATTTCAACTTCTATTTCCAAATCAAATCAAAATTGAATTTTTCCCTATAAATTCGTTTTAAAATTCATTTGAATTCAATTCAAATTTCAATTCAATTTGAATTCCTTTCAAATTGATTTTACTTCTATTTCAATTCGTTTTCAATTCAATTTGAATTCAATTCATTTTCTATTCAAATTCGTTATCTATTCAATTCAATTCGAATTCGTTATTTATTCAATTCAATTCGGATTCGTTATTTATTCAATTCAAATTCAATTCAATTCAAATTCGTTTTCTATTCTATTCAAATTCAATTGATTTTCTATTCGATTCAATTCAAATTGGTTTTCTATTCGATTCAATTCAAATTGGTTTTCTATTCTATTCAATTTCAATTGCTTGATTTTTATATATTGAATAGCGAAGTAAAAATTCGATTTTTATATATTGAATAGCGAAGTAAAAATTCGATTTTTATATATTGAATAGCGATGTAAAAATTCGATTTTTATATATTGAATAGCGAAGTAAAAATTCAATTTTTATATATGTAGTGAATACGGGCAACGAAGATGACAAAAAGGCGAGAACGAGTGTGAAGAGTATATTTTTCAAATAAAAGAAATTTTGTTTTGAAAATTTAAATGCAGCCCTGAATCCGTTCACGTACTTCCCATACATAGTGATCCAAAGTCATAAACATCGACTGCCCCTTGGCACACGTCCCGCAGCAAAGCCAAAGTGAACTCATCGGTTCCCAACTGGATCCTGAGCTCTAACTTCCCATATTGGACTACCTTTGCATCTCGGGTTATTGGTCAATACTGGGTCGGGTCGGGTTCCCCTACTAGCCATCGGTTCGGGTCGGGTGTCCATTCTGAGTCGGGTCGGTGTGTTGTCCTCCCCTGTAGCGGTTCGGTTCGGGTTTCCAGCATTATGTCGGTTCGGGTCGGGTGTCCTCCTCCAAGTCGGGTGTCCCACCTCGGGTCGGGTCGGGTGCCATCTCCCTTCCAGTTCGTGCTTCCGCTCCGATCCGCTCTCTCGTTCTTCACGTGCTCCGATCCGATCCCTCCTTCTTTATCCGATCCGATCCCAGTTCAATTAGCGTGGCCTTCCTTCTTGCCAGTTCTCCCAAGTGTCAAGTTCCGATCCGAGCCCTTCGTCCCTAAGTCGATCCGATCCCCAGCTTAACCAACATGGCCTTCCTTTTTTCCAAGCCTATTTTGTGCCAGACTCCAGTTCGGGTCGGGTTCCTTGCCCAGGTCTCCAATCCGATCCGAGCCCATATCCGATCCGATCCGAAACCCTGCACAACTTTCTGCAACTTTTTCCAGCAACTTGTTTACGCCATTCGACGACGTTTTCGACAAATCTAACTATACTAATCAATCACAAATCATGTCAAACAGTCATAGCAACATAGAAAACTAACCACAAACACCAAAACAATGAATTTACATGTCAAAATGGATCAAATATACCCAAAACCCTTTATTTTCCCTTAAGCATGTTTAAGCAAAACTAATCATAGGGTTAACAAAACTTAATCAAACTAAACCAAATTTCTACCAGAGGCATAAAATATTATTTTCGAATTTATGGATATTTTTCCAGAATTTATCAGTGTATAAATTCGCTAATCTTCACTAATTACCCTTAATTAACTGTAATTAGTGTCAAAACAATGCTAATCACTCACCTTGGCCACAATGAAATTCTCAGAACTGAAATCTTGCTGATTTGGGCGAATACTGATGTCTAACAGCAGCTCTAGCCTTGCTTTCGTGTTTCCTCTCCTTAATTTGATGTAGATTAAGCCAAAACTTGATTAGAAAGTGATTAGAAGGTGATTTGGGTGTTGGAGGCCATTGCTAGGGTTGCAAGAAAGAAAGTGGCGGCTGGGAAATGAGGATAAGATCGTTCTCTAACTGATTTCAGCCTCCTCCTTACCCTAATCCCGAAATCCCCCATTGGGCCTAGCTGTTAATCACCCGGTTAAGCCCAATTAAGCTGTTTTTCACCATCTGAAACTTGTTTCAGCCATATCTCCCAAACGGTGAGTCCGTTTGGCTAATGTGACCACTCTACGGAATTATAAACCATCATCCGGAGCCAATGGAAGTAGTTTCAAGTCAAAATTCCTTTCCAGTCAAAAGTTATGGCCAAAACAGTACCAACTAGGGGTAAAATGGTCATTTAAAAATTGGGAAAAATCATGAACATGGGAAATGACCCCAATAGTCGTCTCCCAAAGTTACATGACCATACATCTTCATATGTGAAAGAAATAAATATTCTACGGTCCTATGATGCGTAGAATACGGGTCGTTACACTCTCCCCCCTTAAGAAATTTCATCCCCGAAATTCCTTAACCCAAAACATACAAAAGATCCCGCATGCCTAACAGCCACATACAACAATCAAACATGCAAAGCAAGCAAACAAGCCTATCCTAGCATGCGGAAAACTAAATCGAAGTTAAAATCTTACCAGGCAAAGAGTTCTGGATATGTCTTCCTAATGTTCTCCTCTGTCTCCCAAGTACAATCATTCTCGTCCTCGCCCCACTGAACCTTGACTAGCTTCACCGCCTTCCTTCGAAGTTGCTTCATGTCGTGCTCGACAATACGGGCCGGCTTGCGGTTCCCAACCGCCTCGGGTTCTACTTCGAAGTCCTCTAACTGATCAGGTGAAATAGTCATATATGGGTCGTGAACGAACTTCCTTAGTTGGGAAACATGAAATACATTGTGAACTCCCGCCATCTTCTCTGGTAAGTCAACTCTATATGCCAAATTCCCGATTAGTTCAAGAATAGGGAATGGGATAACAAATCTTGGTGCCAACTTGCCTCTCCTGCCAAATCGTATCACGCTCTTCAACGGAGAAATCTTGACAAACACCAAGTCACCAATGGAGAATTTTAGGTCTCTTCTCCTCTTATCAGCATAACTCTTCTGCCTATCTTGGGCAGCCTTCATTCGTTGTTGAATGATCTTGATCTTATCTGAAGTTTCCCTCACCACATCTGGTCCAAGCATAAACTTCTCGCCAGTCTCTATCCAACATGATGGTGAGTTGCACGGTCTTCCGTACAAAGCTTCAAACGGAGCCATACCGATACTGGATTGGTAGCTATTATTATATGCAAACTCTACTAGATGCAAATGGTCATCCCATGATCCACCAAAATCCAATATACATGCTCTCAAGAGATCTTCCAAAATACGATTCACCCTCTCCGTCTGACCGTCGGTCTGAGGATGATATGCGGTACTGAGATGTAACTCTGACCCTAGAGCCTCTTGTAAGCTCTTCCAAAACCCACTAGTGAACAATGGGTCTCGGTCACTCACAATGCTTTTAGGTACTCCATGAAATCTCACTACCCACTTCATATACAATTCTGCCAACTTGGCTGCCGTTCTAGTCGTTTTGACTGGTATAAATCTTGCACTTTTAGTCAGTCGATCCACAATTACCCAAATGCTATCATGTCCCGATTTGGTTCTTGGTAAACCATCGATGAAATCCATCGAGACTTGCTCCCATTTCCATTCGGGAATTTCTAAGGGCTGTAACAACCCACTAGGCTTCTTTTGCTCGGCTTTAACTAGCTGGCAATTTATGCATTTGGATATAAACCTCCCAATGTCTCTTTTCATCCCTTCCCAGTAGTAGGTCTGCTTCATGTCTCGATACATCTTATTACCACCGGGGTGTATAGTCAGTTTTGAGTGATGACACTCTCTAAGCACTTCATCCCTCAATCCATTGACATTGGGTACAACAGGCTTTCCATTCTTTCTAAGCCATCCTTCTCGATCAAGCCCATACTTGTTCATCTCCTCATCGATACCCATCTCTAACTTGGAGATGATTTCCAATAGGTTAGGATCGTCCCTCTGACTAGAGCCGATCCGCTCAATCAAAGTGGGTCTGATCGTCAAACTTGCTAGCACTCTTGGATCCAATTCGCACTTTGGTCTGAAATCATGCCCAGCGATGTACTCCAGTTGCTTCCATTCTAGAAACATAGCTCCTAAACTGACATGTCTCCTACTCAATGCATCAGCCACCGCATTGCCCTTTCCCGGTGTATATGCGATGTCAAAATCATAGGAAGCCAAGAATTCTAACCACCTTTGTTGCCGGAGATTTAGATCCTTCTGGGAGAAGAGATACTTCAACGACTTATGATCTGTAAACATCTCAAATCTTTCTCCCAAGAGATAATGTCTCCACATCTTTAACGCGAACACAATCGCTGCCAATTCCAAATCATGGGTAGGGTATCTTCTCTCGTGCGGTTTCAATTGCCGACTTGCATATGCTACAACCCTACCACCCTGCATCAATACAGCACCCAGTCCGGTACCACAGGCATCCGTGTATACCGTCATCTCTTCATTCCCCTTAGGAATGACTAACACTGAAGCGCTTGTCAACTTGTCCTTTAGACTCTTGAATGCATTCTCGCACCTTTCATCCCAAACAAAAGCTTGATTCTTCTTGGTCAACTGGGTCAATGGTGCTGCTATCTTGGAGAAACCTTGGATAAACTTACGATAATATCCAGCTAACCCCAAGAAACTTCTTACATCTGTTGCATTCTTGGGCGTAGGCCAATCCTGTACCGTAGCCACCTTCGCCGGGTCCACGGCAATACCATTCTCGGAAACAACAAGGCCCAAGAACCTCACTTCCCTCCTCCAGAAGTGACACTTAGAAAACTTTGCTTTCAATTGGTGTTTTCTTAACACTTCCATCACTATTCTTAAATGTTCCTTGTGTTCTTCCTCTGTCCTCGAGTAGACCAAAATATCATCAACGAACACAAGGACAAACTTATTCAACTGATCTCTGAATACCCTATTCATAAGATCCACAAAATATGCTGGGGCATTAGTCAGCCCGAATGGCATGACCAACCACTTATAAAATCCAGACGGCGTCCGAAATGCCGTTTTAGCTATACTCTCAGCTTCCACTCTAAGCTGATGAAGACCTGTCGCGAGATCCAACAGAGAAAATACTCTCGCGCCACTCAGCTGATCGAACAAATCATCTATCCGCGGTAGAGGATACTTGTTCTTCCTCGTCGCTTTATTCAACTCGCGGTAGTCTACACACAAACGAAGGGAACCATCCGCCTTGGTAGCAAACACAACTGGTGCTCCCCATTCAGAAACACTCCTTCTGATAAATCCCTTATTCAAAAGATCGCTGACTTACACCTCGAGCTCTCGCTGCTCCCTTGGTGCCATACGACGAAGTGGCATCACTATGGGTCTGGCATCTTTTACCAAATCAATACGGAACTCAATCTCTCGGTGTGGTGGAAGCCCGGTCACTTCTTCAAAAACATCCGGATACTGGCCAACCACGGGCAAACCTGACAACTCACTATGCGGAATTTCGAGGGAGTTTAGAAAACTAGCCAATACCCCCTCACTGGGTAGACCACCAAACACTATCCTCCGCCCATCATCCGCTTTAGCTGTCACCAAAAAGCCCTCACAGTCTACCACCACCCCGTATCTTCGGAGCCAATCTACTCCCAAAATAATGCCAAACCCAGTAAAGCCCAAAACAAAGCAATCAAAAACAAACATGCATCCATGACTCGATAAGACCACATTATGACAAATCATGCTGAGGCTAGTCGAACCACCAATCGGGTTCGTCACTACTAAAGGTCTATCGACAATCTCGGGCTCCAATCCCAACCTATCTACCAGGTCACTAGATATGAAAGAACTGGAAGCTCCGGTACCAAACAAAACTCTAACAGGAACATCATAAACAGAAAGCATACCTTGAATGACGGCATTCTTTCCCCTCTCCGCCGCGGTTGGGGCATTCGACGAAGAAGGAATAGCATTAAGGGCATATGCTTTCACCATTTGCTTTTCTTTAGGGGGTTGCGGACACTTGTCCTTGTGATGTCCCATTTGGCCACAGTTGAAGCACTTCCTATCCGCTGGCTTGGCCCAACAATTACTAGCATAATGGCCCTTCTTACCACAGCTGAAGCACTCAACATCTTGCTTATTCTTTTTCTTCTGGCCATCCTTAGTCTGATTCTGCTTTCTCTTATTCTGGGAACCACCCTTGCCTCCACCACTTGCTTGTGGCTTTGGCTCATCTGCGGATGCAACCTCAGTCTTTGGCTTAGGATAGAGACTTTCTGATCTCAATGATTTCCCCACAATCGATTCAAACGTCTCATCGATGTGGTTAATAAGCCTTTCCCCCAAGTACTGATCCAAACCAGTTATGAATTTCTCATTCTTCTTCTCGGCAGTATCAATAAGAGATAACCCATATTTTGACAAAGTGTCGAATTCAGCAATATACTCCGAGACAGCTCTGCCATTCTGCTTGAGCTCCAAGAATTTCTTAAACAGCACTGACTTCTGAGCAGCTGGAATGAACTTCTCGCTAAAGCGAGCCTTAAACTGCTCCCAAGTAATCTGATCTTCGGGAGTAGCTGCCTTTATAGCATTCCACCAATTCATTGCCCGCCCTTGCAGCTGACGGGACGCTAGCTTTCTCTTCATCGCATCCTCGATACCCAAATCCTCGAAGATACGTTCGCAACTATCCAACCAATCCTGAACATCCGTAGCCGACTCCGTTCCGTGGAACGGCTTCCCACCAAGACTAGTATAATCCTTATTCAGCTTGGCGAAGTCGACTCTCGGCGCCTGCACTATTGGACCACCACCATTTCCACCATTGGGAGCTGCCCTCTACATGTCCCTAAGCATCTCTCTCATGAGGTCAGTAAACATCGTCCTCATGTCAGCAGCATTCCCATTATTGGCCCCTCTACCGGTACCTCTAACATATCGGCTCATCGTCAATCTGGAAAAGGAAACGATTAACGACCCCATAGTGGTGCTAGTGCAGTACGACTTCATTCTTATACTACTAATAGTATATATATATAGCTTTTAAAAACCAAAGTAATCACAAATACGCTCTCTCATATACGTATACTATCTCTCCCTGATAACTTCCCTAGGTTAACTACGCAACCTAGAGCTCTGATACCAAGTGTGACGGCCCGCCCCGCACCAGCCTGCATTTCCTCCGAAAGTGCGCTGTACACATGCCCGACTAGCACGGGACGGTCGTCAGAAGAAAGGAAAGAAGGGAACGAACTAACCAAGAACCTAGAGAATGTCTCACAGCGCATGGAGTAAAATATAATAATAATAACATACTTGACATAAAACAGGTGAGACAGTGCATAAGCCGATAACTAAAATCAACATCAACATCAGAGCAGCGGAAATCCAAATACAGCTTATTACAACTTTCCAAATTTACTGTCTCTAAACAAAAGAAAGCTAAAGTAGAAGATGCACCACTAATGCCCAAGCAGTGATCTTCAACAACACAGGGAGAATACTATATATATTACGTGGAAGCCTCCTGCTCGTCTCTAGATCATCTACCCGTGCATCACCGGCTAACCTGTCTCTAGTCTGCTCGTGTGAGCACCCAGAGTAATAAGAGGAGACATAAAACTCTGGGTCAGACATAAAGCCTGGTATGAGAGATAAGCATCTAAACAGAACAATAACAGGTATACTAAACCATACCTGAACCTGGACCTGCAACCAAAGAGTTAGTACCACATACCGTACAATAATCTAAGGTGCCATAATAGGTAGTGTAAAGAATACGGGGGTGGGGTGTGCATGTCATAATGATAGCAAACAAATCATCCATAGCAACCATCCTCACTTCTCTCACTCAGTGCGTAAAGCATACGATGTCCACCACTGTCAATCACTAGACCCATCGAAGTAGTGACGGAGTTCAACTTGTACAACTACTGCTACTACCAAGCTTACCACATGGAGTCATGACCAAATCTTTACAAATGACCCCACTTCATTGGTTTATAGCCCTTTAGTCGTACCTAGGCCATTGCAGCCCTGAATCCGTTCACGTACTTCCCATACATAGTGATCCAAAGTCATAAACATCGACCGCCCCTTCGCACACGTTCCGCAGCAAAGCCCAACCATGAAGTGAACTCATCGGTTCCCAACTGGATCCTGAGCTCTAACTTCCCATATTGGACTACCTTTGCATCTCGGGTTATTGGTCAATACTGGGTCGGGTCGGGTTCCCCTCCTAGCCATCGATTCGGGTCGGGTGTCCATTCTGAGTCGGGTCGGTGTGTTGTCCTCCCCTGTAGCGGTTCGGTTCGGGTTTCCAGCATTATGTCGGTTCGGGTCGGGTGTCCTCCTCCGGGTCGGGTGTAACACCCCGTATGTTGAATAACTTGTTATAATATAAATCAGGGAAGAATTAAATTTTAAGATCTGAATCAGGGGAAACGGGCTATGCCATTGCGTTCGTCTCGGAAAAATACACGAAATAGAGTCCAAGTTTTTGTAAGTCGGAGTCCGTATGACCCAGTTATGGCCCATGTGAGTTTTCAGAAAATTCTAAGTTCAAAACAGTTTAAAACTAAAGCCAAATTCAAAATTCAACACACGGGGGAAGGCGGAAAAATTCCCGCGTAGGCCAAGTCGACAGGGGTGTCGACTGCCCAGTCGACACCGCCCCAACCCATGTCGACTGCCCAGTCGACACGGGTGTCGACCTGGGTACTCGGCCAGGTTGGCCTGGGTGCAGTGTGAAGGGGTTTGGGCTGTGTTTTGGGGCTTGTGACGAGATCTGATGGCTCTAAACTAATCTAGGGTTAATCTAAGGGCCTAAACTACATCCTAAATCTATAAATACACCCTAAGACTACCCTAATCCATACTAAAAATAGATACAACGTCATCATGCCGTCAAAATGCAACTTAGAAGGAGCCTCTATCAAATTTTAGAAGAAGATAGCTTCTCAAATCAACTTCTAATCAACTCTAGCAACTTAATCTTCTTCATAGGAGTGCTAATCAACAAGTTGTGAGTTTCTATGCCTTTAGCAAGCAATTGCTAAACTAATTATGATAGGATGTAACGAGGTTATGGTTATGAATGTGGATCAATGCAAGTTATGTTATCATATGCTATGTGCTCATGATGTTATATGCTATATGTCCATGATGATAGTTATGCAAGTTTTATGCTATATGTTCATGATGCTAGTTATGCAAATCACTATGATAAACATTGATCCATTATGACACCATGTTATGCAAGTTTGGTGTTTGATTATATGCAAGTTCATATATGACATGTTATGCAAGTTTGGTGTTTGATTATATGCAAGTTCATATATGACATGTTATGCAAGTTTGGTGTTTGATTATATGCAAGTTCATATATGACATGTTATGCAAGTTTGGTGTTTGATTATATGCAAGTAACATGTGCAAGTTTACACCTTTGTATGATATGCATACATATGCAAGTTTACCCCTTTGTATGTCATGCATATATATGCATGTTTACCCCTTTTTATGATATGAGTAACATATGCAAGTTCATCCCTTTTTAGACCTATGACATGTATGCAAGTTTATCCCTTTATGATAGGTCTATGACATGAACATCTATGCAAGTTACCCTCTTTATGACATATGTGATTCATGCAAGTTTGGGTTGATTATTTATGCTAGTTGGGTTTGATGCTATGGTCATATATGCAAGTTGACACCTTTAAAACCCATGTTGATGCTAAGTTGAACCCATTGTATTTGTGATGAATCTTCCCTTTTAAGTATGTCATGTTAGCGTATTACGTGGGGAACGATGGGGTTAATATTCATGTTAACAAAATTGTGGTGAAATGGTATGATGTTGCATACCATAAGTGGATGGACATAATTGAGTCAATTATGTACATCATTAAATTGGAATTAATTAGGGAAAATTAATTCAAAATATGGGGGTGATTAATTAGGTGTAATTAATCGACTAAAACACGAGGTTGGACCCTTTTGTAGCATAAGACTGCCCGGACCCGACCGGCAAATCCAGCGGCTACAAATGATTGGCCCAATGTGAGAGGTCTTAGGCATAAACTAAATACGTGACAAGTGTAAAGACACGAGGTTAGACTCTGTTATGGCGTAAGGCTGCCCGGACCCGACCGACAAATCCAGCTGCCATAAAAGACGGTCTAATGTGAGAGGTCTTTACAAAGGTTACGGTCTTAATCAATTAAGAAACACTTAACCAGATAAGCATGTAGTGGGGCATGAGGGGTTAAGTGGGTGCCTTGGGTGGCATGTGGAAATCTAGTGGTTGCCTTGGGTGGCAATAGAAAATACGATTAGAATACTTAACCAAAGTGGAAACATGTAATTAAACATGATTAAAGGGTTAAGTGGGATACACTAGAGGGAGCAAGCTTAGGTGGGTAGCTTGTGGGGGCCCATTTCAACCAGTAACCCATATGTATCTTTGTGGGCTCGACCCATGTCGAGGACGGGACACGCGTACTGGGCTTGACTATAAGAGGCCAAAACGGGTTAGCGGTGGCAATGCAAGTCCAACGGGTTTCATATGCGTGTGTGGACCCGGGCTGGTAGGTAAGACGTTGTTGCATCGTGTAGGTATAAGCCGTGCATCAGTGTTGGTATCAGGTTGCCACTTTGGGGAATGATACATCCCACTGTGGGACCAGCACGGATATCTACGTTATGGAGCCGATTGCTTGGGGAGTAGTGGGTACACCTAGTGGAGATAGGGGCAGACGGCACCTATGTGGTCGGCTAGGGGTACACGAAACTACTAGTTAAATTTTCTAAGTCCTTGGGTGGGATCAACCTTTAAGTTAGGAATGACTGGTGTGGTGCAGTATAGTAATTATCCTTGGGTGGGTAGATGCGTCTTTACCGTTATCTTCGTTCTTCCTATGTCTAGTTGGCTGCTTAGTGTAGTCATTTATCCCCAGTCGTTACCGTACCAAGTTTATATCATACCCTAATTACTTTAATGATTGTATTGTTAAAGTTATAGGACTCGCTCGGACTTATGTCTGACCCCGCTGTTTTATTATCTTTTTCCCAACCCTCAGGTTCTCAGAGTGGGCCTAGCACTCGTGGGCTTTGATCAGATTGCTTTATCTATCTTTTGGAGTTTGGACCGTTGACGTAAAGCTCAGCTTATCTTTTCTATTATGGCTATTAGTTATGTAGTGGGATTATGTACTTATGTTTTTATCAGGATGGATATTTAGTACTTGACTCTTGTTTTATGGTTTTGTTATTATAACCAAACATGTTTACCTTCTGCTGCAATGAAATGATGTTTTAGTTAACAAGTATTATTTATATCTGTCTTGTTGTAATTTTTCTGTTCTATATTCACTTAAAATACTCCACCGAAGTTAAGGCATTCCCTTAGTAAGTGACCTTAGCGGGTGTGGGGTGTTACATCGGGCGTCCCACCTCGGGTCGGGTTGGGTGCCATCTCCCTTCCAGTTCGTGCTTCCGCTCCGATCCGCTCCCTCGTTCTTCACGTGCTCCGATCCGATCCCTCCTTCTTTATTCGATCCGATCCCAGTTCAATTAGCGTGGCCTTCCTTCTTGCCAGTTCTCCCAAGTGTCAAGTTCCGATCCGAGCCCTTCGTCCCTAAGTCGATCCGATCCCCAGCTTAACCAACACGGCCTTCCTTTTTTCCAAGCCTATTTTGTGCCAGACTCCAGTTCGGGTCGGGTTCCTTGCCCAGGTCTCCAATCCGATCCGAGCCCATATCCGATCCGAAACCCTGCACAACTTTCTGCAACTTTTTCCAGCAACTTGTTTACGCCATTCGACGACGTTTTCGACAAATCTAACTATACTAATCAATCACAAATCATGTCAAACAGTCATAGCAACATAGCAAACTAACCACAAACACCAAAACAATGAATTTACATGTCAAAATGGATCAAATATACCCAAAACCCCTTATTTTCCCTTAAGCATGTTTAAGCAAAACTAATCATAGGGTTAACAAAACTTAATCAAATTAAACCAAATTTCTACCAGAGGCATAAAATATTATTTTCGAATTTATGGATATTTTTCCAGAATTTATCAGTGTATAAATTCGCTAATCTTCACTAATTACCCTTAATTAACTGTAATTAGTGTCAAAACGATGCTAATCACTCACCTTGGCCACAAATGAAATTCTCAAAATTGAAACCTTGCTGATTTGGGCGAATACTAATGTCTAACAGCAGCTCTAGCCTTGCTTTCGTGTTTCCTCTCCTTAATTTGAAGTAGATTAAGCTAAAACTTGATTAGAAAGTGATTAGAAGGTGATTTGGGTGTTGGAGGCCATTGCTAGGGTTGCAAGAAAGAAAGTGGCGGCTGGGAAATGAGGATAAGATCGTTCTCTAACTGATTTCAGCCTCCTCCTTACCCTAATCCCAAAATCCCCCATTGGGCCTAGCTGTTAATCACCCGGTTAAGCCCAATTAAGCTGTTTTTCACCATCTAAAACTTGTTTCAACCATATCTCCCAAACGGTGAGTCCGTTTGGCTAATGTGACCACTCTACGGAATTGCAAACCATCATCCGGAGCCAATGGAAGTGGTTTCCGATCAAAATTCCTTTCCAGTCAAAAGTTATGGCCAAAACAGTACCAACTATGGGTAAAATGGTCATTTAAAAATTGGGAAAAATCATGAACATGGGAAATGACCCCAATAGTCGTCTCCCAAAGTTACATGACCAAACGACTTCATATGTGAAAGAAATAAATATTCTATGGTCCTATGATGCGTAGAATACGAGTCGTTACAAAGCAATAACCATGGGAAAGAAAAATCTAAATAAGAATCCGCCAACATAGTTGAACAAGATGTGATAGAAATTGTTGCAATGATAAGTCAGTTGCATATTGACATAATGATAGAATTAAACATTGCTAAAACCTCTACAGATACCGATCAGTGGTATGATTTTGGTGCTACAATACATGTTTGCAACAAACAATCCATGTTCAAATTATATGAGAAGGTTTCTGATGAAAACAAGGTTTTAATGGGTAATCATGATACTGCAATAGTCAATAGGAAAGGAACGGTTGAATTAGGGTTCACCTCTGGAAAAAGACTTGTTCTTCTTAATGTGTTGCATGTTCCTGAAATTCGAAAGAACTCGATTTCTGCCTGCATTCTATGCAACAAAGGGGTCAAATGTGTTCTAGATGGAAATGGTCTTATTTTAACAAAAGGTGGTGTGTTTTTTGGAAAGGGATATGCTTGTAGTTGTTTGTTCAAACTAAGTATGAATAAAATGAACGAATTTGCTTATGTTTTTGATTCATTTCATTTATGGCATAATAGATTAGCACATTTAAATTTTAAATCATTAGACTTTAAGTCTAAAGAGCAACTTATTACTTCTGATAAAACAGATCAACTAAATGTTAAATTTGTATAGAAGCAAAAATGTGCAAAAAGCCATTTCCAAAGTCTGAAAGAAACACTCAACTACTTGATTTAATACATTTTGACATTTGTGAAATAAATGGTATATTTAACTAGAGGAGGCATTAGATACTTTATTACTTTCATAGGTGATTACTCTAGACATACACACATATATTTAATGAGATCAAAAGATCAAGCTTTTGAAAAGTTCAAATGATTTAAAATCAACGTTGAAAATCAAAAGGAAAGGAGAATTAAGGTATTGAGAAGTAACAGAGGTGGAGAATATTTTTCCATGGAATTTTCTTCTTTTTATGAAGAAAATGGCATTATTCATCAATCAAGTGCACCTTGTACCCCACAACAAAATGGATTAGTTGAACGAAAAAATAGCGCATAGGTTGAGATGACTAATGCCATGATCTTGAATGCTAAACATAACGTAAATTTATAGTGGGAGGCAATCCTAACTACTTGTCACTTGCATAACAGAATTCCATTAAAGAAAAATAAGGTATGTCCTTATGAATTATGGAATGGAAGAAAACCTACCTTAAAATATAAAAAAATCTCGAGCTATTTGGCATTCTATCGAGTTACAGATCCAAAAAGAAACATGATAGGACCAAGAGCCTCGAAAAGTATATTCGTGGGATAGGCTGAAAGTTCAAAAGCATACATATTATTAGACATAATGTCCAATGTTATTGTGGAATCAAGAGATGTTGAGTTCATCGAGAATAAATTGATTTGTGATATCACATCAGATCCCTTGCAAATTATCTGTAAAGAAAATAACGATAATACAAAGCATACTTCTTCTAATAAAAGGACCCTCCCAAGTCTACCTAAGGAACCTCGAAGAAGTGTAAGACCAAGGAAAACCAATGGTTTGGATCCTGATTTTGTTTCACACGATGATGTGATTAATCTTGTAGTCGGAAAAAAAATTAGTGAAACAATATACAATCTATATAATGAGGAAGACCCTAAGACATATAAAGAAGCTATGGCTTCAAGAGGTGCTGCTCTTTGGAAGGAAGCAATACAAGATGAAATGAATTCAACTCTATCTAACAATACTTGGGTTCTAATGGATCCACCGGTTGGATCCAAACCAATCAGTTGTAAATGGGTATTTTGAAAAAAATACAACATGGATGGATTTATTCAAACTTTCAAGGAAAGAATAGTTGCAAAAGGGTTACAATAAAAGGAGGGTATAGATTATTTTGACACGCGTGCACTAGTTACTGGACTATCCTCAATAAGGGTTCTTTTTTCTCTTGCATCCATACATGAACTACATGTACATTAAATGGATGTTAAGACTGCCTTCGTTAACAGACATTTAGACGAAGAAGTATATATGGAACAACCTGAATTGTTTATTCTTAAAGGAAATGAGAATAAAGATTGTAAGTTGGTCAAGTCTTTATATGGACTAATGCAGGCTCCCAAACATTGGCATGAGAAATTTGATTCTGTGATATTGTCTAATGGTTTTAAGCATAATTATGTGGACAAGTGCATTTATTGCAAATATACAAACAGCTATGGTGTTATAATATGTCTATATATAAATCATATGCTTATATTCGGTACCAACATGAATGACATAAATGAGACAAAGAAATACTTAACTTCATGTTTTAAAATGAAAGATTTAAACGAAGTTAGCACCATATTAGGTATCAAAGTGAAAAATCATAGTATAGGATATGTTTTGAGCCAGTCTCACTATATTGAAAAGTTGCTTTTAAAATACAAACATTTGAATTTTAAAGAAGCTAGTATCCCCTATGATTCTTTAATTGAACTATTTTCAAATTCTGGAAGAACGGTAGCTCAACTAGAATATGCAAGTATTATTGGTAGTCTAATGTATGTTATGCATTGTACCAGACCTGATATTTCTTATGTTGTATGCAAGCTATCTAGATATACAAATAATCCCAATATTGCACAGTGGAAAGAAAATGGAAGAGTTCTTGGATATCTTAAAAGAACAATTAAATTAGGACTTCAATTTGGATATTTTCCAGCAGTTTTGGAAGGATATTCAGATGCAAGTGGTGCAACCATTGAAGATGATAACAGAGGAACTACCGGGTGGATTTTTACTCTAGGAGGAGGTGTTGTATCATAGGCCTCTAAGAAACAAACAACCATCACACATTCTATAATGGAAGCTGAATTTTTTGCCTTAGATGCATCGACAAAAGAAGCGGAGTTGCTAAGAAATTTGTTAATGGAAATAGAGTTGTGGCCACAACCATCGTCAGCCATTTCAATATATTGTGATAGTGAAGAAACAATGTCTAGAGCATATAATAAAATTTATGATGGAAAATTTAGACATATAAGCTTGAGACATGCATATGTCATGTAGAAGGCGTTATTACAATTATGTATGTAAGATCAAAGTAAAATCTAGCAGACCCATTGACCAAAGGATTACCAAGAGATAGGTTTAAAACTACGAGTTGTGGAATGCGTTTAAAGTTTATTTAATCTCCTGCAATGGAAACCCAACCTTTGTTATTATACTAAGGTTTAAAGGGTAATAACAAGTTGCTGCAAAGAGATGGATAAACATTAGAGATCAAGTGTTTATTTGTTACGATTATGGTGTCTATTTGTCATAGTAACAAGGATGGATAAAATAGACAACTATATGAACATAAGAAACTATGTTTCGAAAAAGTATGAAGTTAACTTTATAAATGTTCATGAACACTAGGGGAGTGATTGTAACTAATACAAGGTTATGATGATTTTATTGAGGAACATAAACATTTGTTTGTTTAGGTATTTCGGTTTAATACAAAGGATTTTGGTTTATGCTACAAGCCACCAAATTTTCTGTTAAAATTTAGATATCTGAACTAATAAGAAAGTTTAAATCGAAAGGTACTTTATTTTATGCATAAATGTACACATAAAATCTTGTAATTTATTGGGGGATTATTGGATAGATTACAACATTTTAAAGTCCAACATCGCTTAAGATTAAGGCACATTCCACTACATAAACAAGTTGGTGCAAAGGGAATATGACTAGAAATGAAGAAAGAAGAAGACATGACTAAGGAAACATATTAAATGTCAAAATAGGCACTTAGGCACTTAGGGCATGTGGGCGCGCGCACTACGGGGGGTTGTGGCCGTATCGAATGGTCGTTGCTTTTAAATTTCGATTTTTTAACAGACGCGTCCATTGGCTGTTCGAATGGTGGTGACTGTTACAAACATATGCCTTGTATTATTTCGCCCCTTATTTAAGGAATTACGAATTCCAGAATAGGGCTTCTGCTTTCCCATTCGCTACTGCATATTTCTTCTTCAATAAATCATACACTTCTCCTACAGTTTCATACATTCTACATGATAGGCCTTTTTTGTATCCTGGAGGAATTGCGCCGCATCTTTTCATCCTAGTTTATCGTACTATGGGGGAGATAAATTCCTTAAAGAATGTTTTGCTGCAACACGCCTCAAAGAGGATTTCCTGGTTCTCTGTATTGCTTCCTAATTCTGAATTTTTAAGGAATGGTTATGGTGTCATCACAGTCGTCAGAATCAACCTACAAGATTATGAATCAGGAGTACACTAAACTTGATTGCTTCGATGGTACAAACTACACGCGTTGGCAGGACAAACTGATGTTCCTACTCACTACATTGAAGGTTGCCTACGTCCTTGATCCTGATCTACAGCCGTGACACCCCATATTTGTTAATGTCACTTATAAGAGAATGCATTAAGTTTCGTAAAGCACAATAGGTAAACAATACAAAAATTCACAAGACATACATAAAGTAAGCAGCGGAAATTTCAACTTTATTATTGAACATCTCAAAACAGGCTACATCGGTAAACTAGTTACATCAAAAATCAAGAACCCCAAATCTGTCTCATAATGAAAAATAACAGAGTGCCGTAATACAATGTCATATCCCTCATAGCTAGCCGTAATACAGTAGAAAGCAAGTCAAAGCGGTACATCTCAGAAAGTCCAAATTCAAGCTGAAAGAGAAAGTCCTAATCACTCAGGAGTTTTACCACTCTGAGGACCTGAGGGGGGGAAAGGGAGAGAAAGAAGCGAAAGAAAATAGGTTAGACATAAAGCCTGGCGAGTTTCAGTGATTTTCAAATATGCATAAAATAGAGATACCAAGACAAATAAACGAGACTGGATGAGAAAGTACATTATCATATAGAGCAACATGTAAACAAGATAAACAGAACAACCAGATAAACAGGAAAAAACCATGATTGAGTAATGCTTCTCATTTATATCCCTAAAATCAGGTTGTGTCTGGACCAATACTAGTATAATAGGATTAGGCAATAACCTAATTACTTAACAGAAATAGCAGGATCTAACCACATGATCTAACAGCAGGATTAGGTGTATCCTAATTACATATTAGGATTAGGTGTTACCCTAATTACATAACAACATGATTAGGTGTACCCTAATTACCACCCATGCGGTCGGCTCCCAAATACATAAATACCTTGTGTCAGCCCCGACAGTAGGGTGTATCACTCCCTAACCCAACAACTTATATAATACAGACCTATTTACTCATGTTACAACGGTTTAGTTTCCTTAATCGGACTCATTCACGCTCATGACTCCGTCAGAACGCGCCCATACCCACCTTACCCATTTGAACTTCTTACTATCCAGTTTAGTAAAGCATGCCCTGGCTCATACCTAGTGCGGGGCCCTCTAACAAAATACCAATAAGGATACTGACTGATATGGGTTCCACACAACAAGATTGACGCAAGCCAAACTCCTTAAGCTTGTACCCCCAAGTAACTATGATTTAAGAGTCCCCAAAACCCGATACAACAGCAGAACAAGGGAACTCTTAGCTCATTAATAATCAGGTTTAAGCTAGTAGGTTTAGGTTTACTAATAAGCTTGGTTGTATTATTACATGTTATTATGTGTGTACAGCCCTTCCTTAAAACACCTGCCCATGTGAATGTATAATTACTATAGTTATTCAATTTACTAACCTATACCTGGTACTTACATAATTTTAACATGTCCTCTTACTTAATGTCTCTATTAAGTTAAATCTAACAAGTTTATACATATGCATACAATTCCATTCAATTATGTCCCCAAATTACAACATGTACAAGTTCATGCATATTATCCCTTTTTATGACATTCCTAATTTACAGCAAGTACAAGTATATGAATATTACCCCTTTTTATTACATCCCCAATTTACAGCAAGTACAAGTATATGCATATTATCTCTTTCCCAAATTACAGTCAAATAGTCCTCAATTTAACAATATGCCTGAATTCCCATTTTTCATGTCATTTCTTATTATCCCAATTTTACTATACACCATCTTTAATTGGATATGGCACGGCCTAGGCTTTCAAAGGCCTAGGCTTACCCTAAAAAAAAGAAAAAAAATAAAGGAAAGAGAATAGAATCAAATCAGACTGTACAGGCATATAAGCAAGACTGGAAATAAACTAAAACAGTAGAAATAAGGAAAAGGAACATAGATACACATAACTAATTAATCATCTAATAGTAAAAAAACATATATTTTACTTGTAACAACGACATAGGTGAATAACAGTAAAGAATAGGTATAACAAGCATCTTATAAACACTATATGTTTTAAACCCAATTTTATTTTCTGTCATGGTATAGTTCTAAGTATCAGATATGAAAATAACAAGGAACTCACAACAGGTCTTAGTGAAGAAGAGATTAGATCTCTTTTTAAATATATCTATATGCCGCTATAGAAATGTCCACTTCTATCTCTTTTATTATTATTTGCAGTTTTTGAATTTTGAATTGTCTCTGTAGATCTAGGCTTCAGCAGCATCTCCTGGTCATATATATATATATATATATATATATATATATATATATATATATATATATATAATAGATCCATGGAGGAAGAGAATATGAAGAATAATTATGTGTATTGAAATAGGAGAGAGCCACTATTTACAGAATTATAGAGCTAACCTTAACCTTTAGGTATTAGGTTTTCAATCTAGGCCATACACGTAGGGATGAGTCAGCGAATGAAACTATCCATAAAATAGTCAAAATACAGAATTCGGAATCTACCCTTGATCTGGGTGGGTCACTGTAAGAACTTGTAACTTCCCCAGTAAGGAAAGCACGGATAATTCGAGAACAACACACAAAAGAACGCAGACAGAAGAACATTTCATTGTATATTACAACAATTCCATCAGATTACAAGAATATACAGAGTATAAATCAATATTACAAAGAAAATATCAGAGATTTAAATTACATTTAAATACATCGCAGTGGAAAAATAATACAATACACAACTGAAAGGAATACGCGGATACAGAGCTTTCCGAGTATCGTTCCAGCTGTAAATCATGATCCTGTGAATATAAATTTGCAAAAACAAAACTACAAGCTGCCCATGCGGAAAATAGGGGCACCCAGAGTTTAGGGTCTCCAGGTCAGTCATGTGACTGGTGTGAGAACTAAAACAGTTATTAATCTTTATTTTAAAGTTAGGTAAATCAAGGGACCATGCCATATAACACGGAACGGGTTTCCTCCCAAGAATACCAGTGCATAAAACAAGCAGCGCAATGCTAAATAAAGAAAAATGAAGCTATTATAAGACCCAAGTCCCATCACACAATGCAACGCAAGCTGGAGGATAGGGTTTTACCTTATAATAGCCAAAGAATGCTTGATACGCTAAATTTCATGTTTTATTATTACTATAAGTGTATAGTGTTAAAAACAATTTCAATCGTAAACATCAATCATAGACGGCATGGGTACCATATATCATGTCACCATACTAGGCTCTACAATCAAAACCGCAAATGTCACGTATTTGGAAGTTGGATTTCCATCTGTGAACTGAGGCAAAAGATAGTCCTCTACCGATTCGAGACAATCTAGCCCATGTCTCAGGGTCAGAGCGCATTGACCCTTGGAGCGACAGGGCCGGTCCACCGATGTGGATTAAAATGCCTGAACACTGTGTTTCCCCGCCCTTTGGGGCGTAAATGAGCCAACGAATGACTCCATCGGCTTCACATAGTCACCGATATATCCTAGGCTCCTCGCAAACCAACAACCACATAAGTCAAACTCGTCAGGCCGTGTAAAACCACTGACACCACTTCTAGCTAGAAAGAAACGCATGCACTCCCTGAGGTCCTCTCCCGTTTCTGGTTCACAACAGGGGTGTGAGGCTCGCGAATTCACGCTACACAAAGCTACGCGACAAAGGTCGTGCTTTGATCATCAACCACAAGACTTTGCTTTTCAACAAAAGCCTTGATCATTTGCACCTTAGCATGCCACACATGAAAACCACTCCATGCAACCGATATCCATCAATCACACAGAGTGATATCCAATGTCAGACACACAGTTCATTTACAAGTCCGTTCTGGGTCTGAACGAAACCGGAGGCACCTTGTACCTCGCATATCCATCGATCTCCAAGTACGTCTGGACGATCACCAACTGATTCACTCCTCTTAGGTGTACGGCCCAATCAAGATCATCGGTAACCCTCCAAACGACGTGAAGACCTCCGGTCTTCAACCACCGTCTTCACATTCGACTCATCGTCGAATCAGTTATTCAGAATGGGATAATCCGGTCTTTCTGAATAACCCGCGTATATAATAAATAAGTGTTACACAAACACAACATACGCCTCATTTCAATTCATCAGTCACTAACCATAAATTAATCAAGAGAATAATTCCCCAAATATTAACCCTGAAGTCCGAAACCAACATCAGATCAATACCCAGGAAACCATTCTGCTTAGCTAACCCACAGTTAGTTTCTAAATTTCACATTCTTAGGGAAAGGTTCCCATTAATTTTATCAAAGATAAATTCTTTTAAATTTATTCTTTAATATTCCTTTGAATATCACTTCAAACTAGTCGGGATTTACGAACCATACCGAAGTAATCATTTATTTTATTTCCCAATCCCAACCTATTCATCCCATGAAGTAAAACTGGTCATACTTCATATCTAACACCACGGTGTTATCGGTAAATTCAATTACCCTTTCACGTTCAAATCTAATTAAAGATTTAACTGTCGCCTGGAGTAAAACTAGTGATACTCCATTCTCGATCTTTTCAATCTAATTAAAGTTTCATTAAAACTCCACTTAGTTTTAATCTTTAACTGGGTTAAAGAATCAATGTCATTTAAAACACGGTTCACGATAAACCCAAATTCACATTCCATTCTATCAGCCTTTAATCGTAAAATAGCAAGTGAGCAATTCCCTAAGTATTAACCCCGAAGGCCGAAACCAACATCAGATCAATACCCAAGAAATCATTCAACTTAACTAATCTCCAGTTAGTTTCTGATTTTCTTAACTCAGTTGGGTCTAAGAACAGTATTATTGAAGATACCGTTCACGACCACCCAAAATCACATTCCATTAATCATTGGGTTAAAGAACAAGTGTTATTTAAAACACTGTTCACGATAAACCCAAAAATCAATACCAATTCAATTCAAAAACAATATCATTTAATTGGTACACTTCATTAAATCTAAATAAAAAGATTTAATCTTTTTCTCAACTGGGTTTAAGTTCAGTGTTAATGAAGACACCATTCACGACAAACCCAAAATCACATTTGGTATTAAAAACAAGGCTCTGAATAGAAAATATATCGGCTTATATTCAATATCAAATTCTACAACCAACAAATATCGTATTTGAAATAACGATATTAATATATCTTTCAAATTTCCATAACAATATCTGTATAATCACGAAATCCAACATCGAAATATTCCAAAGACAATTTCGATTCAAATCCATTCCAATTCAATTATTGGAAATTCTGGTTTCTTTTAAAACCATTTCAAAACCAATTTATTTATTTAAAAATAAATAAATTATTATTCTAATTCAAAATTAGTTCATTTTGATAAAAATCTATTTTTATCCTTTCAAATATGGAGTTTTTCACCCCGATTTTTCACAAATCATTTCTTATGATTTCACACAAATTATTACTATTTTTAATAATTTTATGAAGGCTCATACAGTCGATTTCCATCAACGGCCATCGAACTGCACTTACAGCGACCTTTTCCAAATTTGATTTGGACATAATTCCAAATCCAACCGTTAGCTTTCAAATTTCTAATATTCGTTAGAAATCTCTTTTCGATACGAACCCAACGGTTCCGGTTTTAGAAGAATCCGACGGTCGGATCTCCCGCAATATCCATTCGAAGTCAATGGTCGAAATTCACGAACTACCGTAGCGCGGCGCGTTCTATTCAGGCCATTATATATAATATATATATTATATATATTTCATCGATTTCCCTTTAAAACGTATTTTATAAATCGTTTTAAATTCGTTTTCGAAACGATTTCAACTTCCTTTTCAAATTCAAATCAAAATTAAATTTTTCAATATTAATTCATTTTAATTTCATTTCAAATCGATTTCAATTCAATTTCAATTTAATTAGAATTTTAATTCATTTCAATTTTATTCGAATTCAATTCAATTTCAATTTAATTAGAATTTCAATTCAATTCAATTTAATTCGAATTTCAATTCAATTTAATTCAAATTTCAATTCAATTCAATTTAATTCAAATTTCAAATCTATCCAATTTAATTCGAATTTCAAATCTATTCAATTTAATTCGAATTTCAAATCTATTCAATTTAATTCGAATTTCAAATCTATTCAATTTAATTAGAATTTCAAATCTATTCAATTTAATTCGAATTTCAATTCACTTTCAATATTCATTGAAAAATGAATAAAATCGATATAAATATCGTTCACGTCAAAATGGCGTCAATCTAATCAACACGGCTTCATATATTTCTTTTTTCAAATATTTCTATTTCAAAACTGGAATGAGGCCCAATCAATTACCATAGATTTTATTTCTATGGATTTCCATACAACGCATGTATATATCAACAATGACAAATAATCAACCATCATCCAAAGTGCATTCTACACTGTATAAGCATCAAATTTAAATATTTAACGCTTATAACAGTCTGTCGGTCAATCGATCGACATACAACTAATTATTGGGATTAGTGTATGTTATATATCATCCCAATACCCGTGTGGGGTTTCAAACAATCAAACACAGATTTTATTTGTGCAGTTGGGCGATGTGTAAAATTTATCGTCCCAATCAATATCTGTCAAATGTGTGTATATAAAAAAATCGTTCAATTTGTTTATATTAATTTATTTCATTTCATATACACGTTAAAAATTCTATTTTTAACTATAAAAATATTTTTATTTCATTCCACATCACACAATCAACTACACATCAAAATCAAACAAACAAACAAGCCGTCCATGGTCTGTGGACGACGGGAGTCGGGTGCTACTAAACACCGTCTGCATCCTAGTATATATTTCAACTAGAATTAAATTAAAGGTGAGGAGTTCTCACCGATTAGCTAAACCAACGCCACGACTCTTCATATGTAGAAATCTTCGTCGTTCTCGCCTTTCGTCAATTTCGTTGTCCGTAGCCACTACATATATAAAAATCACATTTTTATATTGTTGCTATGTATATAAAAATCACATTTTTATAATCACTCTATATGGATAAAAATCACATTTTTATACCGCTACTATATAGATAAAAATTCTATTTTTATACCGCTAGTAATATAATAAAAATTATATTTTTACAACGCTACTTCTATTATAAAAATCATATTTTTATAAACGATGTTTATAATTAAAAATTGTATTTTTATGTCACTAAAAATTAAGTTTTTAACTTTCTTTTCATATGTCAAAAATTATAATTTTAACTTGACAAAAATTATATTTTCTTTGTCTTTGCTTTTCATGTAAAACTCCTATTTTTAAAACAATATATATTTATATGTAAGATTTCTGATTTTCAAACAAAGTTTCCATCTTCTATTTTTTTTATATATATAAAACCAATTTTAAACAATGCTTATTTTTCTTCAAAACAATATGATTTTATATTTCAAAACAATATAATTTTATATTTCAAAACAATATGATTTTATATTTCAAAACAATATAATTTTATATTTCAAAACAATATGATTTTATATTTCACGTATATTTATATAAAAAAATTAAGATATATATATAAACTAATATGATAAATAAAATAAAATTTACCTTCCATTCGTTGTTCTGTAATGCGCTCCAGGGAAAAACGTAACTTGCTTGAACCCTAGGGCTTCCCATCGCACTGACCTCGAGCCGCCGTTCATCCATCCAAGGTCGCCACCACGTCGGAGCTGCAGACGTCCCCTTCCTCCTCCTTCAGATCCAGCGAACTCGAAGGCCAAATCTGGCCTGAAATCGTGACCGACGGCGGTGGTGTTGAGCGAGGTCTAAGGAGAGAGAGTGGAGCGAGAGAGGAGGAAGGAGGGAAGAGGAGGCCAGGGGGGCGCTTGGTCGAGCGGCGGAGGAGGGTTGGGCAACGAGGGCGTCTCGAGATCGGCGGGAGGGGGGGTAGGAGGGGGGTGACCATCGCGATTTCCATGTTTAAAGGGGGGGTTTATCTGAAGAAAATATAGGGGGGAGTTTATTAAAGTTTTATATTATTTTATTTAAAAATTCTAAAAGCAACTTTTTATTTCGAACACGAAATCGAACCTACCGATTGTCGTTTCTAGCTAATTACCCCCATTCTGAACACAATAGGATATGTATCGTAAGCTAGTTTGGCCGTTTCGATCAGTTTTCGTCAAAATCAAAGTATATCTCTATATATTGAATTTGAACGCACATTTCAATTCACTGGGTCACATACGGACTCTAAAAATTCCTGAAAAATATTTTCTAACTTCGTATTAACGATACGGTCCTAACAAAACTAGTTTCGTCGAATTCTGAGACCGTTTGAAAAATGGCCATTTTCCAGTCGATTAAAATCAACTGAAACTGGTCAAACGTGTTTTCCTTCGCCATGCTCACATATTGATTCGAAAAATTACGAATTTTGGAATCTAGCAATAACTTGACATCACGGACCCAACAAAAGAGGTTTCGTCGAAAACCGAGGTCGTTTGCAAAATTTCCATTTTTAAGGGCCAGAATTCCATAGCGACTATTCTAAAATTTCAACTGGACATATCTTTTGATTTCCGCTATGAAATTTCAATTTTTCGGATTCGTTGGAAAGATATTATCAATTAGATTCAAATATTTTTGGTTTCGCTAAAATCCGGTTTATTTTGCACCCGGTACATTCATTTGAACTTTGAAATCGAATTATCGAACTACCGCGCTATTTTCAATTCCTTTTATAATTAAAATAAAATATTTATATTCTAACGTCGAGCTATATAAATATATACGTTTTAATTCCATTCAAACTAAATTTTTCGTCGTTATTATTTAAAATAATCTATTTTAAATAATCAAAATTCGCTAAAATAGCCAAAATAAAAATTTTAAATTGGCTCGGATTTCCGGGTTATTACAGTCGACCCATAGGTCGACCCCACCTGTCTTGGGTCAACCCATATGTCGACCCAAGCCCGTTGTGGGTCGTCCTCTAACGGTTCGTTTATTGCGTTGTTTTCTAGTTTGAATTAATTTGAATATATACATATATAAACCCCTTATATGTATACCAACTTCTTATGCTTATAACTTCTTCATACATTATCTGATTTACACTAACTTGGGGTCTATCTGAACCAGAATTCCGAGATGAACGCAACGATAAAAATGATTTTACCTAATTTTAAATATTTAATTAAGTAATAACCAATTTATTGTCTTTACAGTTTGGTTATAGTGTATTAAATTTTGGGGTGTTACATTCTCCCCTAGTTAAAGGATTTCCTCCCCGAAATATCTAAATTAAGAAAAATGTTATTATTTTAACAATCACCTACAATCATCTGCTCATCCATCATACACTGGCATTCATTGTCCTTAAGGATTTCTAATGGTTGTATGAACATATTCAAGGTTGTTGTTGTGTGTATGACCCTACACTAATGCAAAAATCAGGCAGTCGACTAATTCAGTTGACCTCTTAAATGTAATATATGTTTGTGCCATGCATCTTAGATGTATGCAAATAATCCTAGTATAACGTATAAACTCTATATGTTTGCACAATCATTCATCAAAATGCAACATCCATATGATGATTCACCAATTTCTGTTAATAGAAAATTAAAATGCACATACATTCATATGCAATATGTAAGTGCTTGAGCCAATCTAGTGCTTAGTGTGTGTATGCATCCATGAGCAACCACTAGCAAACACTTGCATCCACTTACTACTATCAATCATAACATGTCTCAAACACATGTTTCAAACCATTGGATTCTACCTAAGGATCGAAGGTTCGAACGATAGGATAAATATACTTGAATGATAGGAACAAATGCGAATTTAAAAGCTTAGAAAAGAAATTAAAAACGTACTCTCAAAAAGAAAAGTGTAAGAAGCGCGAATCTTGTCTTCGGGTTACCACGTTGCATCTTCGCGGTCTTCTCCCCTTGTACCTTTACCAATCTAATTTCTTTGTTGCGTAGCTTCTTAACCTCTGATCCAATAATATGAGTAGGAACTCTTCTCACTGATGCTTCCTTCTCAGCTTCCACATCCTCAAGTGATGCTCGGCTCCACTATCTCAGCCGCATCGTGTAGACATTTCCTCAAACGGGAAGTGAAACAGATCGTGTACGCCTACCAGTCTTTCTAGTAGTCTGATCCTAGAGGCCATCTGACCTATCCTCTCTACTATAGGGAATGGCCCTACGAAGCTTGGTGCCAACTTCCCTATTGAGCCAAAGCGAACTACATTCCGTAGCGATGATACTTTACTGAAGGCCATATCTCCTACTTCAAATTCCAAGTCGGTCCTCCTTTTATCGGCATATGATTTCTGTCTTTCCTGAGCTGCTTTCATTCTTCAGTGGATAAGATCAATCTTCTCGGAAGTATCTCAAATAATCTCAGGTCCAAGCTGAAGTCTGTCCGTAGACTCCCACCAATAAGTCGGCGATCTACAAGATCGTCCATATAATGCTTCATAGGGTGCCATGCCTATGCTTGATTGATAACTGTTGTTATAGGAGAACTCAACCAATGGGAGATGCTCCTCCCAAGTCCCTCTGAAATCAAGGATACACAGTCTCAGAAGATCCTCAAGAACTCTATTCACCCTCTCAGTCTATCCATCAGCCTGAGGGTGGTATGCCATACTCAAACATAGTTGTGTACCTAACGCCTCCTGTAAGCTCTTCCAAAACTCACTAGTGAAGATGGGTTCACAGTCGCTTATTATACTGGAGGGTACCCCATGAAGTCGGACTATCTCTCAATAATATACCGATGCTAGCCAAGCTGTCGTCCTCTTACTCCTGATAGGAATAAAGTGAGCACTCTTCGTAAGTCTGTCTACTATCACCCAAATGTCCATATTGCCCTTCCTTGACTAGGGAAGTCCATCAATGAAATCCATAGAGACGCTCTCCAATTTCCATTATAGGACACCCAAAGGCTGAAGCAATCCGCGAGGTTTCCTTTGTTCGGCCTTTACTCGCAGGCAAGTCAAACATCGGGCTACAAATTCGGCCATGTCCTTCTTCATACAGTCCAAAAGAAAACTCTCTTCATGATCGATACATCTTGTCGCCACCCGAATGGATAATCATCCGAGAATGATGAGCTTCTTCAAGCACTGCCTTTAGCAATTCCCCAATTCTAGGGACATATAGACTTTCATCTCGTCTTAGCCACCCTTTTTCGTCCATAGTGTATCTAGCTAGGTGACTAGAAGTCTCTCCTTTACCGAGCCTTTCTAAGATGTTTGATATCTGCACGTCCTCCCGTTGCACAGATCCAATACGCTCTAATAGAGTAGGTCGCATCTCCAATGATGTTAACAATCCCAATGTGAAATTCGTAGATGGCTTAAAATCGAAGGTTGATGTAAAATCCAAGCTCTCCTATCTACGAATAAAGGACTCAAAGTCATCTTTTGCCCACTCAATGCATCCTCCACTACATTACCATTGCCCGGGATATAAGCTATCTCAAAGTCGTAAGACACTAGGAACTCCATCCACCGTTGCTGCCTTAGGCTGAGATCCTTCTGTATGAACAAGTATATGAGCGACTTATGATCAGTGTATAGCTCAAATCTCTCTCCAAGTAAATAATGTCGCCAAGACTTCAATGCGAACACTATTACAGCCAACTAGATCATGGGTAGGGTAGTTCTTCTCATGAAACCTTAACTGTCTGCTACCATAGCATACCATCGTTCCTTCTTGCATCAGAATGACACCAAATCATGTGCCATAAGCATCTGTGTAGACTGTAAAAATCTTTCTTCCATCAGGGATAGTCAGAATTGGGGTTGTTGTTAGAGCCCTTTTAATCTCTAAAAGTTATCCTTGCAATCAAAGCTCCACGAAAAAGCCAAGTTCTTCTTCGTCAATCAGGTGAGCGGGGATGATATCCTTGAAAAGTCCTTGATAAACATTCTATAACAACCCGCCAATCCTAGAAAACTTCTCACCTCCATTGCATTCTTTGGAGCCCTTCAATCTTGAATTGCGACGACTTTAGCGGGGTCCACTACAAACCCATCCTTGGAGACTACATGCCTTAGGAACCTTACTTCCTTTCTCCAAAAGTGACATTTCAAAAATTTTGCTTTGAGCTAATGCGATCTAAGAGTGCGTAGAACCTCTCCTAAGTGTAGGGCATGCTCCTCCTCATTCTTTGAGAAGATCAGAATATCACCTACAAAGACCACCACAAACTTGTTCAGAAACTCCCTAAACACCCTACTTATCAAGTCCACGAAATATGCGGGTGCATTGGTTAGCCCAAAAGGCATAACCAGCCACTCAAAAAAACTGTCTGGAGTTCTGAATGCAGTTTTATCAATACTGTCCTCTTCCACCCTCAACTGATGAAATCTTGTGGCCAAATCCATATGCAAGAAAACTGTTGCGCTACTAGCTGATCAAACAAGTCGTCAATCCTCAGAAGTGGGTGCATATTCTTCTTAGTGAGCTTATTCAACTCTCTATAATCCACACATAGATGAAGTGAGCCATCTGCATTAGCTATAAAAACGACTGGAGCTCCCCACTCTGATATGCTCCGCTTAACAAATCCTCTCTCGAATAGCTCCCCTGCTTGCTTGCTGAACTCCTTCCTTTCTCTATGAGCCATGTGGTGCACCAGTAGAGAGACTGTCTTTGCATTATCTACTAAATAAATCTGGAAGTCTATCTCACGCCTCGGAGGTAATCCCTTAACCTCATCAAACACGTTCGGATAATCTCTGATTATAGGTACAAATCGCAAATCGTCAATAGAAGTATCAAGCGAATCTAGGAAACTGAGCATCACCGATCCCCGTGGGTCACAGAAAATTTCGAGAGTTCTACCAAGACAAGTAAGAAGTCTAACCACTCTCTTTTCACAATCAAGGATGACACCATACTGTTAGGTATAATCGATCAAATCGTAACCTATTTTATAAATCTAATCAATTTATACCGGGATTTATGCAACTAAATAGTAAATCGAAATTAAAATTCTTACCAAATCCTTTTCTAAATCCGCTGATCTGAATTGAGAGAAGAAGATGGATCGAATCTGTTAGTACGTCATGCATCGCACCTCCATGAGACAAAATGGGGCAATAAAACCCAAATCCCTGTTTCGGCTAGCACCGACCTTTTATTTTCTCTCTCTCTCTCTGTCTCTCTCTCTCTCTCTATATATATATATATATATATATATTAAAAGAGATAAAATAGGGCGAGGCACCCTTATACCATTTCAAAATAAAATCAAGTATCAACATTTTAGTTTTCTTTTTATTAAGAATGTTTCTTTTCAGACGTTTTTATGTGTGACCCTATAGGTTATTACAACGTTGGAAATGATTTTAAATCGTATTTTAAATCATAAACAATTATTGGCATCTAGAAATATGTCACTACTACCCAAGTTATTATAAGATCATCAATTCGATACAACCTTTTCTGTGACCAGTGTATCAATGTAATATAATCTTTTTAGCCATTATATCCAGGATTAAACTCGAGGCATGGAACTTATCACCCTCTTTATAATTTAATCCTTTTATCTTGGTCGATGAGTGCACTATATAAAACAAATCAATATTTAAGCATGACCATGCATTTCATAGTCTTACTCAATCAAGAGGCCCATGAATATCACTACAAATATATTGTAGGGTTAAATTCCATCTAGATCATTCACAATTTTCATTCAATTCGAGATGTATCCAATAATCACTGTTATCGTCCTCTCCGTTATAAATAACTTTAGATGATATCAAAACACAAATATCCTCGAATAAAATTATAATGATTTCAGGTCTGAGGACCATTACATCACTGTCACTATGAGAATAACTTATGATACTGTTAATTGTATTCCATTTAGTTATCTTATGTTGGGTAGCCCAATACGTTATTCTCCAATTGTTATCCTTTGTATACAATAAAACTTGACTAGGGACATTTAAGAATTATAATACTTAACATATTATATTATATCAAGTTCAAGCCACTTACTTGAACTATATAAATCCGTATTATTATTCTAAGGACTTCTATTATGTTAATATTTATATTACGCAGTAAATATAACATAACAGAATATTTTATTCCAAATAAAACAATAACATCAACAATGTTATTAATCACATCAAATGTATTACCTTTAGGGAATAAACTCTAACAATCTCCCACTTGCACTAGAGTTAATCATTCATGTATCATATACTCATGAAACTAGTATGACCATTAAACTTCTGCTGTGACAGAGTTTAATTCAGTAAGTCTACAAAATTACAACTTTTGCAACTTGGCAGATATGTTTATTTCCTATGTGAATAACTTCACAAGAATTATATTTCTTAAATATATGTTTGGATAAATAGTGAGTTTAAGGTTTTAGGCCTGAGCAATAGCCACATTCTTATCTCAACGTAAACAATTGGATCAACAATGAATTAAGTCCAGTTATGAACTTCTTAATCCAAACATTTTCTTTCTTAGAATTGGTATTTATTTCTTGTTTCGAAACTAACATTATTCACAATAATCAATATGTTATCAAATAACATTAGAATTATTGTGTCACTCCCACTCATTTTCTTGTCTATACAAGATTCAGTGGTATTTTGTGGTTTCCGAGACATTTCGAATTTTATTTCATTCCCATTGGTATCTTAGAGACTGGTTCTCTTTTAGGAGGATACCAATTCGAGCAATAAGCATTTTATTCTCATAGGATTTATAGAAACAATATCCTTTTGCTTATTTAGGATATTCCACAAAATAATTATCTTATTTGGGTTCGATCTTATCAGAGGAAAGACGTTTAACAAACGCCTCACATCCCAAATCTTCGCATTAGACACACTAGGACATTTCCTAGTCCATATCTTATATGGCGTCTTCAGAATTGTTTTAGTAGGATTAAATATAGCTGTTTTAAATTTAATTTATTGGAAGTTCTATATGACTTATCATTGATCCTACCATATCTCATATGATGCGACTTCTCCTTTTAGACACAGCATTCGAGGATGGTGTTCTAAATGGAGTGAGTTGCGAAACAATTTCACACTCACTAGATAGTCATTAAATTATTGGCTTAATTACTCTTTCGATCTATTCGAAAAGTATTTATTTTCTATTAAAATTGGTTTTTAACTTCACTTTGAATTCTTTGAACTTTTCAAAGGATTCCGATATGTGTTTCATAAGATACACACATCCATATCTACTGATATCATCAGTAAATATAATGAAGTAATAAAACCTACCTCTAGCTAATGTATTCCTTTCTCTATATACTATATGAGATCTAATACATACTTTCCAATCAACAGTGTCAAGTGAAAGGTGATTCAGTTATTTTGCTAATAAACAAGATGTGCATTCTTCATATGATTCAAAATCAAATAATTTCATAATTCCATCATTATGGAGTTTTGACATACTTTTCTTGTTTATATTGGCTAATTGACTGTGCTAAAGGTGTTCAGGATTTAAATCATGAAATTTAAACCACTCAGTATTTATGTCAAGTACATCATAGTTAAGGATTTATAAAAATCATTAATTATTTGTGAAATTCCATATGATATTTCATGAAATAAAATGAATAACAATTGTTCTCTCATTGCAACTGAAATTGAAACTTGTCTAAACAAGATTCGTAATAACATTTATTTTAAATGGAGTTTCATAATAATAATTATTTTATTTATTTAATTAAGCCAGTATATAGAACAAGAATCAACTTCCTATGGATAATCCAACAACATTTGCTTTATTTTCATTCGTAAGTCCACTTGTCCTTTTTATCAGATTTCTACTTATTTTGCAATTTCTGTAAATCCACATACATTTATGTGATTCATATCTAGTGTCTTATACTAGAAATGTAACGTCCCGTCTTTTTGACCGCTTCAAATTGGTGATTAAACCAGCTTCAAACGTTCAAATCAGCGGATCGTTATTTAGCTTACAAGTTTTAAATTAGAATCAACACAGAAAAAATAGAATAAATAAATAACACGGTATTTGAACAGTGAATAAAACTTTTATATATAAATTAGAATTTTTGATACAAGAATTTTCTCTATACAATGGAATTAAATACAGTTTAAGTACAAGAAAAATATTACTGGTTTAAACTTCAGAGTGCGCCGTCTTTGGAATTCCCCAGCTTTGATAGTCTTTGAATTCTAAGCTGAAATCTATAAATCTGTAACATTCGGGTTTGACCCGAGCGTTCCATGCAAAAACATAAAACACTCGATTAAGGATTGTACTTATTTCAAGTAAGCACTTTCGAATAAACATGTAATTATAAACTAGTTTAATCCCAATGAATTATGAATGATTCGGGTATGTCAACCATGAAAACTACCGAATATAAACATCACGAACGTAACCAAACAATGCAGCATACGAATATGGGTTCATGTGTGAGGCACGAACCATGAATCCGGGAAAAAGCGTGCATTCGTAAGAAGTGAGTAAACAATGTGGCCAGATAAAAATATATATTACTCTATTTCTTTGGTTCTCACTAGATTGAATACCTTGCGTTTACTAGGTTACAGGTGGATATAATGTTGTACATTTATTTCTAAATGTATTTGTATCCATTTAGCATGCATCAACAAAACATGGCGGCATGAGTTTTGCAACAAAATATGAAGAGAACAAATCAAGTTTTGGTCCAGTATCTTTTTTTTAAACGATATATGTAAAGGAAATTTCAAGGCAATATGTACACATGCTAAAAATGACAGGATGATCCGAAAAGGGGTGGAAAGTATATAATATGCCAATGTATATGGAGGCATAATGATGACATGGACATAGATTTTCACACTAATATATATGGTACGATGATATTATCAGAACACAATCAGTAGAAGTAAGTTTTGTGTTCTAATGCACAAAACTTTTTGTTATCCCATGAATGAGTCACTTATAAAAATCATTGATATATAAATCTATTGAGTTACGTCTCATGTTTTAAAATTGGTAGGATCATAAGGATAAAAAAAAATTGTGCTTATACCTTCGCTTATTTTGAATCAATATCCACATTACAACATTAATTCTTCCCATTACAGTTACAAGGTAAAAGACTGTAGATCGGAAGAACCCAAACAAACTTATTACACATCAAACAACCTCATGAAAACCATGCAAAATAACTTGTAAAATATCTCCATCAAAATTAATAGAGAGGGAATACAATATATTGCAAGTGATATCATATCTTGATGCATCTGGCCCTAAAATTTAAGTAGACGGGACTCTACCATGGATCACTTTTGCATCAACATTTGCATGATTCATTAACTTAGGGAGCTGCATTAAGACTGTATTTTTCTTTTGTCTTTTCATTACATAGCACAACTATACCTACTATATTAATCACTTGATCATTTAAAATAGTTCGAATGTTTCTTCCTCATTACTGACAAAGGGCGCTCTTCAATTGCTTTCATTTTAAAAACTATTCCAACTTCCATTTCAATTTTAAATCAAAATTGAGTATTCCATATCATTATAATTTTAAAATGATACTATTTTCAAAATATCTGATTTTGAAATCCATTTCATTTTCGATATTCATTATAAAATAAATAAAATCGACTGATAAACCCGTTCGAGTAAAAATGGCATATTTCTACTTAACTCGGCTCCATATATTTCTATATTTTTGTGTCCATCCAAAATCGGACATCAAAATCATATTTTGATTATTAAGTGAATATTATTTTAAAATATTCATTATTTTAAAATATTTGTTATTTTTGAATCGGTATGTGACTCAATCAATTACCATATAATTTCAGTTATATGGATTTCATACTTCGCATGTATTCAACAACAATGATAAATAATCATTAAACATTCAAACATCATCCATAGTGCATTCTATAACTGCATAAGCATTAAAATAAATAAATAATGCTTATAACAGTCTGTCAATCAATCGATTGGCATACAAATAAATATCGGGATTAGTGTATGTTAAATATCATCCCAATACCGGTGTGGGGTTTTCAAACAACAACAGTCTATTTAAATAAATTATTAATTAATAAATTTAACCAATTCAAATTCGGTTTGAATTTTTTTTTCTAATTAACCAATTTCACTGTTTAAATTATGAATAAATATTTATATCACATTTCAACAACCACATTGTGACGGCCCGCCCCGCACCAACCGACATTTACTCCAAAGGTGCGCTGTACACATGTCCAGTTAGCACGGAACGGGTCGTGAGAAGGAAAGTGAAGAAGGAAATGAACATACAAAGAACCCGTAGAATGTCTCACAGCGCATAGAACAAAATATAATAATAACATACTTGACATAAAACAGGAGAGACAATGCATAAGCTGAAAATCAGAACTAAACATCATAGCTGCGGAAACTCAGAATACAGCTTATTACAACTTTCAAACTGTCTCAAAGCTAAAGTAAGATGAATGAGGTACACTACTAATGCCCAAGTAGCGACCACCAACGACACAGGGAGAATGTGTGTATATATATATCATACGTGGAAGCCTCCTGCCCGCCTCCGAATCAGCTACTCGCGCACCACCAGCTAACCTGTCTCTAGTCTGCTCGTGTGAGCACCCAGAGTAATAAGAGGAGACATAAAACTCTGGGTCAGACATAAAGCCTGGTATGAGCGATAAGCATCAAAAGTGAACAATAACAGGTAGACTAAAACATACCTGAACTTGGACCTGCAACCAAAGAGTTAGCACTACATACTGTACAACACTCTAAGGTACCATATCAAACAGTGTAAAGATACGGAGGTGGGGGAGGTGTGCATGTCATAATGATGGCAAACAATCAAACATAGCGTCCATCCTCACATCTCTCACTCAGTGCGTAAAGCATACGATATTCACCACTTCGATCACCCAACATACCTTGCTACGATCACTTTGCCCCATGAAGTCATAAATGGCTTCACTGCACTGATAACGTAGCCACTAATCCTTTGCTATGTCCACTTTGCCCCATGGAGTCACAAGCACCCCACTGCACTGGCTCATAGCCTTACTAATCCTTACTATGTCCACTCTGCCCCATGGAGTCACAAGAACCCCACTGCACTGGCTCATAGTCTTACTATGCATCACTTTGCCCCTCGAGTCGTAATGACTCTACTGCACTGATAACGTAGTCTTGCTACCAACACTTTGCCCCTCAGGTCATAATGACCCTACTGCACTGATAAGTAGTCATCATCCCTTTTTAGTGGTGAATCGAAGTTATGAACGTCGACAACTCCTTAGCACACGTCCCACAACAAAGTCCAACTCATGAAGTGAACTCATTGGTTCCCAACTGGTTCCGGGATCCTGAGCTCTAACTTCCCATATTGGACTACCTTTGCATCTCGGGTTACTGGTCATCATCTTCATCCGGATCGGTCTTCATCATTCGGGTCGGGTCGCGCCTCCTGCGTCGGATCGGGTCGTGGTCCTCCAGGTGATCGGGTCGCACTCCCCCATCGTCTCGTGAATCCAGTCTCCATCGAATCGTGTCTCCTCTCCTGGTCGGATCGTGAACTCCCAGCGGATCGTGTTCCAACGGGTCGGATCGTGCTACATGGATCGGGTCGTGACTTCCCATCAGTAGGACGAGGCAGATCGCATGGCAACTCCTCATGTCGGATCGCGATAATCTGGTTCGGATCGGGGTGTGAAGCGCGAGTGCAGACCGGATCGGGTAGCAGTTCGCGGTTGGTACTCGTGGGCCTTGTGCAGATGGTTCGGTTCGGAGGAGATGACTCGACTCGTGGTGATGTCCCACGATCCCATAGGGCGATCCGATCGTCCCCCAATCCCCTATCCGATCCGAATCTCTGCACCTTGTCCAGCGAGCTGTTTACGCCCCTCGACGGCGTTTTCGACCATTCCAACTATTCTAATCAATCACAAAGCATACTATACAGTCATAGCAACATGTACAAGTGAACATAAACACCAAAACAACAATCATAGCATGTAAAATGGATAAACTTACCCAAAATCCCACATTTCCCCTTAAGCATGTTTAGGTGAAACTAATGATAGGATTAGCAAAACTTAACCAAATTAACCCAAATTCATATCAGAGGTCTAAAACATCATTCCGAATTTTATGAACATTTTTCCAGAATTTTATCATGTCTAAATTCGCTAATTAACACTAATCACCCCTAATTAGCCATAATTAGTGCAAAACTATGCAAATCCCTCACCTTAGCCACAAAATAAACTAAGATCTGAAATAATTCCCTGATTTGATGTGAATCTCTATGCTAAACAGCAGCTCCTATGTTGCTTTGGTGAAGATCTTCCTTGATTAGGGGTTGCTAAGCCAAATCCTTGACCAAAAGGTGATTTGGAGGTGATTTAGAGGTTGGAGGCCATTTTTAGGGTTCCTTGGTGATAAGTGGAGGCTAGAAAACTGAAATGGAATGATTCTCCATCTCATTTCAGCCCTCCCATAACCCTAATCCCGAAATGGGTTATGGGCCTACTCACTAATCACCCGATTTGGCCCAGTTAAGCAGATTTTCACCCTCCAAACCTTGTTTCAGCCATATCTCCCAAACGGTAAGTCCGTTTGGCTATTATGACCACTCTACGGAAAGGTAAACCATCAAACGAATCTAATGGAAGTGGTTTCAGGTCGAAATTTCTTTCCAATCAAAAGTTATGGCCAAAACAGTACCAATTAGGGGCAAAATGGTCATTTAAAAATCGATAAAAATCATAAACATGGGAAATGACTCTAATAGATGTTTCCCAAAGTTACATGACCATACGACTTCATACGGGAAAGAAATAAATATTCTACGATCCCCCGATGCGTAGAATGCGGGTCATTACACTCTCCCCCCTTAAGAAATTTCGCCCCCGAAATTCCCTAATCAAAACATACACAAAGGTCCCGCATGCCTATCAATCATAAAACAACAATCAAACATGCAACAAGCAAATCAAGTCTACCCTAGCATGCGGAAAAACTAAATTACGAAGTAAGTCTTACCAGGCAAAGAGTTCTGGATATGTCTTCCTAATGCCCTCCTCTGTCTCCCAAGTACAATCATTCTCGCCCTCGCCCCATTGAACCTTGACTAGTTTCACCGCCTTCCTTCGAAGTTGCTTCGTATCATGCCCCACAATACGAATCGGCTTGCGGTTCCCAACCGCCTCGGGTTCTACTTTGAAGTCCTCTAACTGATCAGGTGAAATAGTCACATCTGAGTCGTGAACGAACTTCCTTAGTTGGGAAACATGAAATACATTGTGAACTCCCGCCATCTTCTCTGGTAAGCCAATTCTATATGCCAAATTCCCGACTAATTCAAGAACAGGGAATGGGCCAACAAATCTTGGTGCCAATTTGCCTCTCCTACCAAATCGTATCACGCTCTTCAACGGAGAGATCTTGACAAACACCAAGTCACCAACGGAGAATTTTATGTCTCTTCTCCTCTTATCAGCATAACTCTTCTGCCTATCTTGGGCAGCTTTCATTCATTGCTGAATGATCTTAATCTTATCCGAAGTTTCTCTCACCACATCTGGTCCAAGCACAAACTTCTCGCCAGTCTCTATCCAACATGATGGTGAGTTGCACGGTCTTCCGTACAAAGCTTCATATGGAGCCATACCGATACTGGATTGGTAGCTATTATTATATGCAAACTCTACTAGATGCAAATGGTCATCCCATGATCCACCAAAATCCAATATACACGCTCTCAAGAGATCTTCCAATATACGATTCACCCTCTCCGTCTGACCATCGGTCTGAGGATGATATGCGGTACTGAGATGGAATTCTGACCCTAGAGCCTCTTGTAAGCTCATCCAAAACCCACTAGTAAACAACGGGTCTCGGTCACTCACAATGCTTTTGGGTACTCCATGAAATCTCACTACCCACTTCATATACAATTCTGCCAACTTGGCTGCCGTTTTGGTCGATTTGACTGGTATAAATCTTGCACTCTTAGTCAATCGATCTACAATTACCCTAATGCTATCATATCCCGATCTAGTCCTTGGTAAACCATCAATGAAATCCATCGAGACTTGCTCCCATTTCCATTCGGGAATCTCTAATGGTTGCAATAACCCACTAGGCCTCTTTTGCTCGGCTTTAACTAGCTGGCAATTCATGCATTTGGATATAAACTTCCCAACGTCTCTTTTCATCCCTTCCCAGTAGTAAGTCTGTCTCATGTCTCGATACATCTTATTACCACCGGGATGTACAGTCAGTTTTGAGTGATGACATTCTCTAAGCACTTCATCTCTCAAACCATTCACGTTGGGTACAACTAGTCTTCCATTCTTTCGAAGCCATCCATCTCGATCAAGCCCATATACATTCATCTCCTCATCGATACCCATCTCTAACTTGGAGATGATTTCCAATAGATTAGGATCGTCCCTCTGGCTGGAACCAATCTGCTCTATCAAAGTGGGTCTGATCGTCAAACTAGCTAGCATAACTGGATCCAATTCGCACTTTGGTCTGAAATCAAACCCCGCGATATACTCCAGTTGCTTCCATTCAAGAAACATTGCCCCTAAGCTGGCATGTCTCCTACTCAAGGCATCGGCTACCGCATTACCTTTCCCAGGTGTGTATGCGATATCAAAATCATACGAAGCCAAGAACTCTAACCATCTCTGCTGACAGAGATTCAAATCTTTCTGGGAGAAGAGGTACTTTAACGATTTATGATCGGTAAACAACTCAAATCTTTCTCCCAAGAGATAGTGTCTCCACATCTTCAGCGCAAACACAATCACTGCTAATTCCAAATCATGGGTAGGATACTTCTTCTCATGCGGCTTTAGCTGTCGACTAGCATAAGCTACAACCCTACCTTCTTGCATCAATACTGCTCCCAGTCTGGTACCACAAGCATCTGTGTATACCGTCATCTCTTCATTCCCTTTAGGAATGACCAACACTGGCGCACGCATCAACTTCTCCTTTAGACTTTTGAAGGCATCCCCACACACTCCGTCCCAGACGAAAGACTGATTCTTCTTAGTCAACTGAGTCAACGGTGCTGCAATCTTGGAGAAGTCCTGGATAAACTTACGAGAATATCCAGCTAATCCTAAGAAACTTCTTACATCTGTAGCATTCTTGGGCGTAGGCCAATCCTGTACCGTAGCCACCTTCGCAGGGTCCACGGCAATACCACTCTCTGAAACAACATGACCCAAGAATCTCACTTCCCTCCTCCAAAAATGACACTTAGAGAATTTCGCTTTCAATTGGTGTTTCTTCAACACCTCCATCACTATCCTCAAGTGTCCCTTGTGTTCCTCCTCTATCCTTGAATAAACAAGGATATCATCCACGAACACAAGAACAAACTTATTCAATTGATCTCTGAATACTCGATTCATAAGATCCACAAAATAGGCTGGTGCATTGGTCAACCCAAATGGCATGACCAACCACTCATAAAATCCAGACGGCGTCCTAAATGCCGTTTTCGGAACACTCTCATCCGCTACTCGAAGCTGATGAAATCCTGTCGCGAGGTCCAACTGGGAGAACACTCTAGCTCCTTCCAGCTGATCAAACAAATCATTTATCCGTGGTAGAGGATACTTATTCTTCCTCGTTACCTTATTCAACTCGCGATAGTCCACACACAAACGAAGGGAACCATCTGCCTTAGTGGAAAACACAACTGGTGCTCCCCACTCGGAGACACTCCTTCTAATAAATCCCTTCTTCAAAAGATTGCTGACTTGCACCCCGAGCTCTCGCTGCTCCCTTGGTGCCATACGACGAAGTGGCATCACTATAGGTCTGGCATCTTTCACTAAATCAATACGGAACTCAATCTCTCGGTGTGGTGGAAGCCCGGTCACCTCCTCGAAGACGTCCGGATACTGGCCAACCACGGGCACATCTGACAACTCATCCTGCGGAATGTCGAGGGAATTTACAAAACTAGCCATAACCCCATCACTAGGTAGACTACCAAACACTACCCTCCGCCCATCATCCGCCCTCACTGTCACCAAAAAACCCTCACAGTCTACCACCACCCCGTATCTTTGGAGCCAATCGACTCCCAATATAATGCCATACCCAGTAAAGCCCAAAACAAAGCAATCACATACAAACATACATCCATGACTCGATAAGACCAAATTCCTACAAATCATACTAAGGCTAGTCGAACCACCAATCGGGTTCGTCACAACCAATGGTCTATCGACTATCTCGGGTTCCAGTCCCAACCTATCTACCAGGTCACTAGATATGAAGGAACGGGAAGCCCCAGTATCAAACAAAACTCGAACTAGTATATCATAAATAGAAAGCATACCTTGAATAACAACATTCTTTCCTTTCTCCGCCGCAGTTGGGGCATTCGACGAAGAAGGGACAACATCAATAGCATATGCTTTCACAATCTGCTTCTCCTTAAGAGGTTGCGGACACTTATCCTTCTGATGTCCCATTTGACCACAGTTATAGCACTTCCTTTCCGCTGGCTTGGCCCGACATTCTTTAGCATAATGGCCTTTCTTACCACAGCTGAAGCACTCAACATCCTTCTTGCTCTTTTTCTGGCCACCTTTAGATTGGTCCTGCTTCCTCTTATTCTGAGAGCTATTCTTGCCTCCACCGCCTGCTTGCGGCTTTGGACCTTCTGCAGATGCAGCCTCAGTCTTTGACTTAGGGTAAAGGCTCTCTGATCTCAAAGCTTTCCCCACGATCGATTCAAAAGTCTCATCGATGTGGTTGATAAGCCTTTCCCCCAAGTATCCATCCAAACCAGTAATGAACTTCACATTCTTCTTTTCAGGAGTACCAATAAGAGACAGTCCATACTTCGACAAGGTGTCGAACTCAGCAATATAATCAGAAACTGCCCTTCCGTTCTGCTTGAGTTCCAAGAACCTCTTAAACAATACTGACTTCTGGGCAGCTGGAATGAACTTCTCGCTAAAGCGAGCCTTGAACTGATCCCAAGTAACCTGGTCCTCTGGAGTGGCTGTTCTAATGGCATTCCACCAATTCATCGCTCGCCCTTGCAGCTGACGAGACGCTAGCCTTCTCTTCATCGCATCCTCAAGACCCAAGTCATCGAAGATATGATCACAGCTATCCATCCAATCTTGAACATCTGTGGCCGACTCTGTTCCGTGGAACGGCTTTCCACCAAGATTAGTGTAATCCTTGCACAACTTGGCGAAATCGACCCTAGGCGCCTGCACTACTGGGCCAACACCAACTCCGGGATTGGGAACTGCCCCTTGCACTTCTCTAAGCATGTCTCTCATGAGGTTAGAAAACATTGCCCTCATGTCAGCGGCATTCCCTTGGTTGGTCCCTCTACCAGCACCCCTCGTGTCTCGGCTCATCGTTAATCTGAAAAAGGAAAACGATTAACGACCCCATAGTGGTGCTAGTGCAGTGCGACTTCATCTTTATACTACTAATAGTATATATATAGCTTTTGAAAACCAAAGTAATCACAAATACGCGCTCTCATATACGTACTATCTCTCCCTGGTGTCTTTCCCTAGGTTAACTACGCAACCTAGAGCTCTGATACCAAGTGTGACGGCCCGCCCCGCACCAACCGACATTTACTCCAAATGTGCGCTGTACACATGTCCAGTTAGCACAGAACGGGTCGTGAGAAGGAAAGTGAAGAAGGAAATGAACATACAAAGAACCTGTAGAATGTCTCACAGCACATAGAACAAAATATAATAATAACATACTTGACATAAAACAGGAGAGACAGTGCATAAGCTGAAAATCAGAACTAAACATCATAGCAGCGGAAATTCAGAATACAGCTTATTACAACTTTCAAACTGTCTCAAAGCTAAAGTAAGATAAATGAGGTACACTATGCCCAAGTAGCGACCACCAACGACACAGGAAGAATGTGTGTGTATATATATCATACGTGGAAGCCTCCTGCCCGCCTCCGAATCAGCTACTCGCGCACCACCAGCTAACCTGTCTCTAGTCTGCTTGTGTGAGCACCCAGAGTAATAAGAGGAGACATAAAACTCTGGGTCAGACATAAATCCTGGTATGAGCGATAAGCATCAAAAGTGAACAATAACAGGTAGACTAAAACATACCTGAACCTGGACCTGCAACCAAAGAGTTAGCACTACATACTGTACAACACTCTAAGGTACCATATCAAACAGTGTAAAGATACGGAGGTGGGGGAGGTATGCATGTCATAATGATGGCAAACATAGCATCCATCCTCACATCTCTCACTCAGTGCGTAAAGCATACGATATTCACCACTTCGATCACCCAACATACCTTGCTACGATCACTTTGCCCCATGAAGTCATAAATGACTTCACTGCACTGATAACGTAGCCACTAATCCTTTGCTATGTCCACTTTGCCCCATGGAGTCACAAGAACCCCATTGCACTGGCTCATAGCCTTACTAATCCTTACTATGTCCACTCTGCCCCCATGGAGTCACAAGAACCCCACTGCACTGGCTCATAGTCTTACTACGCATCACTTTGCCCCTCGAGTCGTAATGACTCTACTGCACTGATATCGTAGTCTTGCTACCATCACTTTGCCCCTTAGGTCATAATGACCCTACTACACTGATAAGTAGCCATCATCCCTTTTTAGTGGTGAATCGAAGTTATGAACGTCGACAACTCCTTAGCACACGTCCCGCAGCAAAGTCCAACTCATGAAGTGAACTCATTGGTTCCCAACTGGTTCCGGGATCCTGAGCTCTAACTTCCCATATTGGACTACCTTTGCATCTCGGGTTACTGGTCATCATCTTCATCCGGATCGGTCTTCATCATTCGGGTCGGGTCGCGCCTCCTGCGTCGGATCGGGTCGTGGTCCTCCAGGTGATCGGGTCGCACTCCCCCATCGTCTCGTGAATCCAGTCTCCATCGAATCGTGTCTCCTCTCCTGGTCGGATCGTGAACTCCCAGCGGATCGTGTTCCAACGGGTCGGATCGTGCTACATGGATCGGGTCGTGACTTCCCATCAGTAGGACGAGGGAGATCGCATGGCAACTCCTCATGTCGGATCGCGATCATCTGGTTCGGACCGGGGTGCGAAGCGCGAGTGCGGATCGGATCGGGTAGCAGTTCGCGGTTGGTACTCGTGGGCCTTGCGCAGATGGTTCGGTTCGGAGGAGATGACTCGACTCGTGGTGATGTCCCACGATCCCATAGGGCGATCCGATCGTCCCCCAATCCCGTATCCGATCCGAATCTCTACACCTTGTCCAGCGAGCTGTTTACGCCCCTCGACGGCGTTTTCGACCATTCCAACTATTCTAATCAATCACAAAGCATACTATACAGTCATAGCAACATGTACAAGTGAACATAAACACCAAAACAACAATCATAGCATGTAAAATGGATCAAACTTACCCAAAATCCCACATTTCCCCTTAAGCATGTTTAGGTGAAATTAATGATAGGATTAGCAAAACTTAACCAAATTAACCCAAATTCATATCAGAGGTCTAAAACATCAATCCGAATTTTATGAACATTTTTCCAGAATTTTATCATGTCTAAATTCGCTAATTAACACTAATTACCCCTAATTAGCCATAATTAGTGCAAAACTATGCAAATCACTCACCTTAGCCACAAAATAAACTAAGATCTGAAATAATTCCCTAATTTGATGTGAATCTCTATGCTAAACAGCAGCTCCTATGTTGCTTTGGTGAAGATCTTCCTTGATTAGGGGTTGCTAAGCCAAATCCTTGACCAAAAGGTGATTTGGAGGTGATTTAGAGGTTGGAGGCCATTTTTAGGGTTCCTTGGTGATAAGTGGAGGCTAGAAAACTGAAATGGAATGATTCTCCATCTCATTTCAGCCCTCCCATAACCCTAATCCCGAAATGGTTTATGGGCCTACTCACTAATCACCCGATTTGGTCCAGTTAAGCAGTTTTTCATCCTCCAAACCTTGTTTCAGCCATATCTCCCAAACGGTAAGTCCGTTTGGCTATTATGACCACTCTACGGAAAGGTAAACGATCAAACGAATCTAATGGAAGTGGTTTCAGGTCGAAATTCCTTTCCAATCAAAAGTTATGGCCAAAACAGTACCAACTAGGGGCAAAATGGTCATTTAAAAATCGACAAAAATCATAAACATGGGAAATGACTCTAATAGATGTTTCCCAAATTTACATGACCATACGACTTCATACGGGAAAGAAATAAATATTCTACGATCCCCCGATGCGTAGAATGCGGGTCATTACACACAAAGTGTATCCATATTGATTGAAATATGAGTGTCGTTTATTCAAACAGCGCTTCTTGTGCAGATGAGTCATGAATAGTTCAGGTGTTGAACTCAAGCAATGTCACATACAACCGATAAAAATCAACACTGGCAATTTCTATATATTTACAGTTATAAAATAAATAAATATATGTACAAATATTTTAGTGAGATAGTTCTCACATTCGTTTCCACTCCGTCGGTCTTTATTTCTGAATTGTTATTTTTCAACTAAATTAAACACGCGTTTAATTTAGCTGAAAATCCAATCTGCTCTGTTTCCATCCAAATTTTTTCCATTGCATAGAATTTTTCACCATGATTCTAATGCTTTTGAAATCGTCCAGTTTCTGTTTGCAAAAGTAATCGCTATTTAAACATTTAATCTCAAAATATGTAATTAATATTAATTATTAATTATTAATTAACTTAACTCCTTTGTTAATTGGCTTCCCTGCCCCGTCTTCTTGTGCTCATCGTTCCAGGATTATTCGAACCCTTTCTTCGATTTGAAAACCCTCAACGCGCACCACCTAGGATCGCCGGAGACCCATCCACGACCGCCACTATGAAGCTTGAGGCCTACTCCACCAGCGCCTCCCCATACCGACGAACTCTAAGTGGCCAAGGCGCCAGAAATGGCCCACGAATGACAACACTTTGGAAACGAAATTCCCACAATCCAGTCAACTAAAATTAATCATGACCGTTGAAGTTGTCCATCACCTTGAGCTCTTCGATTTCTTATTTAAAAATTTCTTGTAACAATCGTCGGATGTGAAGATTGGAGTGGAGGAAGGAATGAACGAAATCGGCCATTCGTTTAATTAGGGCCGGTGGGTTTGTGATGAGTGAGGGTAGAGAGAGTTTCATTAATATATATATATATATATATATATTATTTAACATAATTTAATTCCAAAAAGTGTGATTTCGCATTCGAACTCCAAATCAAACCCAACGACTGTCATTCTTAGCTAAATACCCCCGTTCCGAACACAATGAAATATGTTTCGTAAGCCCATTCGACTGTTTCATTCATTTTTTTATTAAAATTATAATATAAATTAATATAATGGTCAATATTGAATTTGAACGTACATTTTAATTTACCGGGGCCACATACTGACTCCAAAATTGTAGAAAAATAAATTTAGCTACGCTTCGATGATACAGTCCTAAAAAAATTATTTCGTTAAATTTGGAGAACGTTTGAAAAATGGCCTTTTTCTGGTCAATCAAATTTAAACTAAATTGACAAAACACGTTTAAATTTACTACGCTCACATATTAGTTCCAAAAATTATGAAATTTTAAACCTAGCAATAATTTGACATTCTGGATTCGACAAAAGTGGTTTCGTCGAAAAAGGAGGTCGTTTGCAAAATGGCTATTTTTAAGGGTTATATATTATATAAAATATATATAAATTCCATAGCGAGTATTCTAACCGGTCATAACTTATAATTTATAAAGTGAAATCTCAGTTTCTTACATTCGTTAGAAAATTACAGTTCAAAATATTCCAACGTTTCTAGTTTTACCGAAATCCGATCTATATTGAATTCTGTAAATTCATTCAAAGTTTAAAATTGAATTTTCGAACTACCGCACCATTTCAGGCTCGTTTTATAAATTTTAAATTTATACGTTCTAACTTCGATTTAAATAAATTTTAAACCGTTAATTCTCAAAATAAATCATTTTAAATTCTTAAAATCCATTAAATCAATTAAAAATAAAAGTTTAAATTGGTTCCAAAATTACGGGTTGTTACAATCTCCAACACTAAAAATCTTTTCGTCCTCGAAAAGGAATGGAGCTGAAAGTTGTTTAACTAACCAACTCTACTTTCATTCTGGCTTGAGTTCTTCAACTTTTCAGTTTCTAAGAACTTTCTAATTTCTCAAAATATTGGCTAACACCCGAAATTTTCGAATTTTTTTGCCATAACCTTCTTTGTATGGGGAGGGTTTGAAAATTTTATTAGGCCGTATTAGGCACCCAATAAATAAATAAAAAGCATACACAATTTTTGTGACCTGTCTATGCCCAAGGGAGAACATGTAAAAAGTCGAAATCTCAGACCTTGCCCCACCGTTGGAAATAAAATAATCCATATACCGTATCTAAAAACTAGAGAGACGTGAATTTTTGTCATCTCCAGACTTGTGTAGGGTTTTTATTAAATCCTGCCCCGAGCACCGTTACATGTATTCCTTAATCAAGTCCATAATCAGTCTTCTGTTCAACCTGTAATACAGTCATCACCATACAAGCATCTCGCCCATATGGAAATCCAAACCTTTTCATATAAGCGCCAAATGCTTATATGGAATATGATATGATATGTTGTCTTCATGTAGTATGCCATGTGGTGTAGTTCAAAATTTATTTGTTGCTATCCTATGGCGTGGTTTATAATCTCACACAGAACAACCATCACAGCGCATCCAATTTCATTCACAGGAGTTGATATAATAATAAAATTGCGCAACCAACTCATTAAGGTACACCTGTTTGTCAAGCACGTAATTTAATTCTTTACTCAACGTGAAGCCATTAACCTGCTCAACATATATATATATGTGCATATGTATGTCTCATAAATTTTAAATTTCGTTTAACTTGACTCAATTAAATAAAATAACAAGGTTTTCATATATTCAATGTCCAAAATTGCCAAAAATAACATCTAATTTATTTAAATTAGATGCCATAAGTAATCAAGCAAACAAAAAATAAACAATCACGTAAACAATTAATTGGTTATTCATATTTTAAAAAAAATATAACTTCCTAAAAATATAACTTTCTAAAAATATAGCTTTTAAAAATATAACTTTTCACAAATACGTTAGATATAAATATATCACTCTCGACTCACTTTAGGGCATTACTAACCCTATCTTTAACGAGTTATTCTTGTAGGATATTACTAATCCTATCTCTGATGAATTCTTTCGTTTGGTTCTAATGTGTCTTGTTCTCGAGCTTTGCAAACCAAAGCTCTGATACCAAACTGAAATGACCCAGACTTCCCCGATCCCGGAAGAGACGGAGGAGCCCGGATTTCTTTGAGAACACGACTCATCAGAACATGAACCATAGAACATTTCATTACTATTACAACAATTTACTTCAGAGTACAAGAATATCATAGTATGAATAAATATTACACAGCGGAAAAATAATATCAGAGGTTTAAATTACATAGCAGCGGAAATAAAAATGTATAAATACAGTGCACAGTAGAAATACATCAACTACCACAACTGAAAGGAATACACGGATGCAAAACTTTCCGAGTATAGCTCCAGCTGTAAACCAGAATCCTATTAAAAGAAATATCTGCAAAAACCAAAACTACTAGCTGCCCATGTGGAAAATATGGGCACCCAGAGTTTAGGCGAAAACAATAAACTCCAGGTCAGTCATGTGACTGGTATGAGAACTTAAAACAGGTATTAAAAATTTACCTTAAAATAGGGTAATTCATGGGACCACGCCGTATGTCATGGAACGGGTTTACTCCCATACCAAAACTTGAAATAAAACAATTTGATAAACAACACATTGCTTTTTGGAAAAATGAAGCTATTATAAGACTCAGGTCCCATCACATAATGCAATACAAGCCGGAGGATAGAGTTTTACCTTATAATAGCCAAACATGCTTGGTACATTTAAAAATAAATCATTTTGACATTACTATAAGTGCATAGTGTATCAAACAACTTCAAATATAAATGTATCAATCATAGACGACATGAGCGCCCCATCCCACTATGTCGCCACATAGGTTTACAACTAAAACCGAAAATTCACGTACTGGAAATTAGATTCCATCTATGAGTCGAGGCAAGGGATCGTCCTCACCGATTCGAGAAACTCTAGCCCATGCCTCGGGATCAGAGCGCATCGACCCTTGGATCTTCAGGGCTGGTCCGCACTTACTTTAGTGGATTTTTTATTCCTGAACAATACGTTTCCTTGCCCTATGGGGCATAAAATCTGGTCAGTATGTCGACCACTCATATCCGAGGTGCCTCGCAATCCATCATCCACATAAGTAAAAATGTCTGGGCTCCATACCCTGACACCACTTCTAGCTAGAAAGAAACGCATGCACTCCCTGTAGTCATTATTCCGTTTTTGACTCATACCGGGTGTGAGGCTCGCGAATTAATGCTATACACAAAACTACGCTAGTCAAAGCTGTGCTTTGATCATCATCCACAAGACTCTGGTTTTCAACAAAAGCCTTGATCATTGCATCTTAGCATGCCACATTGTCAATCCATACCATACCATTGATTTTTGCCAATATATAACCTTTAAGCTCGTACGTATCGAGAAGGGTGTTAAGCAAGAGAATAAATCCTCCGCCACCAAACATATATATATATATAGTAGAGATCAACGAATACAACACACAATACATGTCAGGCATACAATCCATTTGCAAGTCCGTTCTAGGTCTGAATGAAACCGGAGGCACCTTATTCCTCGTCCCATATGTCCAATATAGGAGAGAGGCCCTCGCACATCCGAACTATCAACAAATTCGTCTGGAAAACTATCACTATAACCCTTTCAAGGATGCAACTCCATCTAAGGCATCTGTAGTAATCCATTCAATGTGAAGATTATCGGTCTTGCACCATCTTCATCGCCGACTTTTAATCACCATAACAGTTATTCAGAATGGGTTAAACCCGGTCTTTTCGAATAACTCGCATATTTTATAATCAAGTGATATATAAACACATCATACGCCTCATTCCAATCCAAAATATTTTTTCAATTCAAATATTCATATTTTTAGGGAAAGGTTCCAATTAATTTTATCAAAGATAAATTCTTTTAAACTTATCGTTTAATCTTCCTTTAAAAATCATTGCAAAAGATTTTATATTATCCTTTAACAATTCTAACCCAAATTAAGGTTTATAAAACTAGTCGGGATTATCGAGCCTTAGCGAAGTAATCATTTATTATAATTCCCAATCCCAACCTATTCATCCTATGGAGAAAAACTGGAAATACTCCATATCTAACACCCCCTGGGTTATCGGAAAATTTAACTACCATTTCACGTTCAATTCTAATTAAAGATTTAACTATATCTTGAAGTAAAACTGGTGGTACTTCATTTCGAAATATTTCTCGAATTTGATAAATTAAATTATCTTATTCCCATCTCAATCTAATTAAAGATTTATTGAAACTTCATTTAGTTTTAATCTTCCGAAAATCATTACTTAACGGTTATATAACCTTAAGAAATTAATCTTGCCTTTAACTGGGTTAAAGAATCAATGTCATTTAAAACACAGCTCACGATAAACCCAAATCGTCTTCCATTAACTATGGAATCTTCATGGAAAACATATCAATATATAATCGATGTAAATTTCCGTACCAGACTAATAATATAAATGAAATAACAGCAAATCCTTTTAAATTCCATAAATAGTATTGGTCTTCCTTCACAGTAGTTTATCACGATTATTACCAATTCGAATTCCATTCAATTCCAATTTAATATATTAAATTGGAAAACTTTACTTTGGAAATTTCCATTAAATCTTAATTAAAAGATTTATAAATCCCAAATTATAACTTCATTGTTATTTGGGTTAAAGAACAGATGTTATTTAAAACATTGTTCATGATAAACTCAAAATCAACTTCATTTCAATTCCAACTAAATTAATTGGTAAACTTCTCTAAATCTTAATTAAAATATTTATTCTATTCTCAACTGGGTTTAAGAACAGTGTTACTGAAGACACCATTCACGACAAACCCAAAATCTAATTCGATATTAAATATAAGGCTCTGAATAGAAATTAATATCGTCTTATATTCAATATCAAATTTTGAAACCAACGGATATCGTATTGGGAATAACAATATCTGTATCTTCCAAATTCCCCAACAATATCTATATAATCACGGAATCCAATATTGAAATATTCCGAAGATTAATTCCACTCAAATCCATTCCAATTCATTCATTGGAAAATTCTGGTTATATCAAAACCCATTTACAAATCCAATTTATTTATTGGATTATAATTCTAGTTAATAACTAGTTCATTTCGATAAAAATATATTTTTATCTTTTCAAATATTGAATTTTTTATCCAAAATCTTTCCAAATCATTTATTATGAATTTACACAATTTTTCCATATTTTTAATAATTTTATTAAGGCCCTTACAATCAGTTTCCAATAAGGACACCGAACTGCATTTATAGCGACCTTTTCTGAAATTGATTTGGACATAATTTGAAATCCACCATTCAAATTTAAATCTCTTGTATTCATTGGAAAGATCTTTTCGATACGAACCCAACGATTCCAGTTTTAGGAGAATCCGACGGTCGAATCTCCCTTTATATCGATTTGAAGTCAATTGTTGAAATTCGCGAATGGTCGCTGCGCGGCGCGCTCTATTAAAACCATTTATATATATATAATATTTATTTCTTCTATTTTAATTCAAAACATATTTTATAAATTCATTTTAAAAACTATTCCAACTTCCATTTCAATTTTAAATCAAAATTGAATATTCCATATCATTATAATTTTAAAATGATAATATTTTCAAAAAATCTGATTTTGAAATCCATTTCATTTTCGATATTCATTATAAAATAAATAAAATCGACTGATAAACCTGTTCAAGTAAAAATGGCGTATCTCTACTTAACTCGGCTCCATATATTTCTATATTTTTGTGTCCATCCAAAATCAGACATCAAAATCATGTTTTGATTATTCAGTGAATATTATTTTAAAATATTCGTTATTTTAAAATATTCGTTATTTCTGAATCGGAATGTGACTCAATCAATTACCATATAATTTCACTTATATGGATTTCATACATCGCATGTATTCAACAATAATGATAAATAATCATTAAAAATTCAAACATCATCCAGAGTGCATTCTATAACTGTATAAGCATTAAATTAAAATAAATAAATAATGCTTACATCAGTCTGTCAATCAATCGATTGACATACAGCTAAATATTGGGATTAAGAGTATGTTAAATATCATCCCAATACCCATGTGGGGTTTTCAAACAACAATAGTCTATTTAAATAAATTATTGGTTAATAAATTTAAACAATTCAAATTCGCATTGAGTTATTTTCCTAATTAACCAATTTAACTATTTAAATTATAAATAAATTTTATATCACATTGCAACAACCAAAATGTGTATCCACATTGTTTGAAATACGAGTGTCGTATATTCAAACAACGCTTCCTGTGCAGATGAGTCGTGAATAGTTCAGGTGTTGAACTCAAGCAATACCACATACAACAGATAAAAATCAACACTGGCAATTTCTATATATTTACCGTTATAAAATAAATAAATAAATAAATAAATAAATAAATGTACAAATATTTTAGTGAGAGAATTCTCACATTCTTTTCCGCTCCGTCATTCTTTATTTTTGAATTGTTATTTTTCAACTAAATTAACACGCGTTTAATTTAGCTGAAAATTCAGTCTGCTCTGTTTCCATCCAATTTTTTTCCATCGCATAGAATTTTTCCCCACGATTCCAATTCTTTTGAAATCGTCCAGTTTTTGTTTGCAAAAGTAATCGCTATCTAAACATTTAATCTCTAAATATGTAATTAATATTAATAATTAATTATTAATTAACTGAAATCCTTTGTTAATTAGCTTCCCTGCCCCGTCTTCTTTTGCTCATCGTTCTAGGATTATTCGAACCCTTTCTTCGATTTGAAAACCCCCAACGCGGACCACCTAGGATCGTTGGAGACCCATCCACGACTGCCACCTGAAGCTCGAGACCTACTCCACCAGTGCCTACCCATACTGATCAACTCAAAGTGGCCAAGGTGCCACAAATGGCCCACAAACGACAGCACTTTGGAAACGAAATTCCCGCAATCCAGTCAACTAAAATTAATCATGACCATTGAAGTTGTCCATCACCTTGAGCTCTTCGATTTCTTATTTAAAAATTTCTTGTAACAGTCGCTGGATGTGAAGATTGGAGGGGAGGAAGGAATGAACGAAATCGGCCATTCGTTTAATTAGGGCCGACGGGTTTGTGATGAATGAGGGTAGAGAGAGAGTTTCTTTAATATATATATTATTTAATATAATTTTAATTCCAAAAAGTGTGATTTCACATTCAACTCCAAATCAAACCCAATGACTATCATTCCTAGCTAAATACCCCTATTCTGAACACAACGGAATATATTTCGTAAGCCCATTAGACTGTTTCGATCAGTTTTTGTTGAAAAATAAATTAATATAACGGTCAATATTGAATTTGAACGTACATTTTAATTTACCGGAGCCACATACTGACTCCAAAAATTACAGAAAAATAAATCTAGCTATATTTTGACGATACGGTCCTAACAAAACTAATTTCACCGAATTTGGAGACCGTTTGAAAAATGGCTTTTTTCTAGTCGATTAAATTTAAACTAAATTGAAAAAACACATTTAAATTTACTAAGCTCACATGTTAATTCCAAAAATTATAAAATTTGAAACCTAGCAATAATTTGACATTCCGGATCCAATAAAAGTGGTTTCATCGAAAACGGAGGTCGTTTGCAAAATGGCTATTTTAAAGGGCTATATATTATATAAAATATATAAAAATTCCATAGCGACTATTCTAAATTTTAAACTGGTCATAACTTATAATTTATAATGTGAAATCTCAGTTTCTTACATTCGGTAGAAAACTACAGTTTAAAATATTCCAATGTTTTTGGTTTTACTGAAATCCGATTTATATTGAATTCTGTATATTCACTCAAAGTTTAAAATCGAATTTTCATACTACCGCACCATTTCAGGCTCGTTTTACAAAATTTTAAATTTATACGTTCTAACTTCAATCTAAATAAATTTTAAATTATTAATTCTCAAATCAAATCATTTTAAATTCTTAAAATCCATTAAATTAATTAAAAACAAAACTTTAAATTGGTTCCAAAATTACGGGTTGTTGTACGATTCGAGATGTATCCAGTAATCACCGTTATCGTCCACTCTGTTACAAGTAACTTTAGATGATATCAAAACACAAATATCCTTGAATAAAATTATAATGATTTCAGGTCTGAGGACTATTACATCACTGTCACTATGAGAATAACTTATAATACTGTTAATTGTATTCCATGTAGTTATATCATGTTGGGTCAGCCCAATACGGTATTCTCCAATACGTATTTATGTCTTGACATTAAAGTATATTAATGATCAATGAGATATGATCATCAGTCAATCAACATACTAGTCTCAACGTTTTATTGTTGTCCTTTGTATACAGTAAAACTTGACTAGGGATATTTAAGAATTATAATACTTAACATATTATATAATCTCAAGTTCAAGTCACTTGCTTGAACTATATAAATCTGTATTATTATTCTAAGGACTTCTATTATGTTAATATTTATATTACGCAGTAAATATAACATAATAAAATATTTTATTCCAAATAAAACAATGACATCAACAATGTTATTAATCACATCAAATGGATTGCCTCTAGGGCATAAACTATAACACATACATGGCTAGCCAATCCATTCCTAAAATCAAACCATAGCCCATAAAGCCCAACACGTATGCGTCGCATTCAAACTTGACGCCCAAGATAGAAATTCTCAAACCCTTACATATCATGGATAAATGAGTCGTACCTCCTATGGGGTTTGAGACTACTACAGGATCAGAGACTATACTAGTATTAAGGTGCAGACTATCTACTAAAAAACTAGATACAAATGAATGAGAAGCACCAGAATCAAAGAGGGTTCCAACAGGATAGCCAAAAAGGGAAATCAAACCTTTAACTATGACTTTCCTACCTCGATTAGGTCCACTAGCCTTAAGAGTGTGTACTTTTCCAGAAGATCCTGCCCCTTGTCCTTGCTTACTAGGGCATTGCTTGGTGAAGTGTCCCACTTCTCAACAATTAAAGCAGGCTTTCTTTGTCTACCTACAGTCCTTCACAAAATGACCCATAGCTCTGCAACCATGGCACTTGATATCTTTCTTGATCTGAGCCTTGTCAGGCTTCCCTCCTTTCCTTTATGCTCCCTTCTTGGGCCACCATTTCTTTTTCTCTCCCTTAGCCAGTGTCTCCTCAGCCTTACTTTCTTTCGTCTCATCCTTGCCATCTTCATGCAATAGAGCCATGTCAATCAGCCTCTCAAACGTCGCTTTCATCGGTGTATGATATAATGCAAGTCCTAAGAGAGGTTGATTCAACCCTCTCGCAAAAATATGAGCCTTCTTATGGGACGTATTCACCAAGTCCAGACCAAATCTCGCCAACCGATTAAACTTATTAACATAATCCTTAACATACATGTCCCCTTGTTTCAAAGCCAAGAATCTCTCTATCTATAATGCTTCTTTTGTATGAAATAAAAACTTCATCTCGAATCTATGTCTGAAATCATCCCGAGTAGCTACTGGTTGTCCTGCTTGTGTCACCTCCCACCAGTATGAGGCTTCGTCCTTCAGTTGCCATGAGGCCAACTGTGTCTTCCTTCTATCATCGAGCTCAAAAAGACCAAATACATTCATTGTTTCTCTTAGCCAATTATATGCATCAACAAAGCTCTCGGTACCACGAAACGGTTTTCCTCCCATAGCGCAAAAGTCTTTACATAGCTTAGAAAAGTTATCTACTAGTGGGGGTGGAGCTACAGTGGCTGCGGTTGGGGTTGGGGCATCTCCTTAAACTCTGGCAGGTGTCGTAGCCTCAAGATACCTACAGAACCAATGTTGGTAGTGGAATGCCCTCAGGCAGATTAGGTGCCCCAGACATGCTAAAAAGAGAAGATACAAAAGATTTATCAAGAGATCGAAAGAATATTAAATATGGCTTGAGAGGATATGTTTTTTTTTAAAATGCGGTTTTTATTTGAAAATACTTAGCTTTTAAAAATAATTTTTTAAAATTTTTCTAAGATCTTGTAACCTTCAGCTCTGATACCAAATGTGACTCCCCATGTTCGTTAATGTCACTCATAAGAGAATGCATTAAGTTTCGTGAAGCGCAATAGGTAAACAATGCAGAATTTCACAAGACAGATATAAAGTAAGAAGCGAAAATTTCAACTTTATTATTGAAAATAAAACATTGTCTAAAAACAGACTAATCATTAAACCAGTTACGTCAAAAATCAAGAACCTCAAATCTATCTCATAATGCAAAATAACAGGGTGCCACAATATAAAACCATATCCCTTATAGCAAGCCAAAACAGAGTAGAAAGCAAGTCAAAGCGGTACATCTCAAAAAGTCCAAATCCAAGCAAAAAGAGAAAGACCTAATCACTGAGGAGTGATACCACTCTGAGGACCTCGGGGGAAAGGTAGAGAAATAACAAAAGAAAATAGGTCAGACATAAAGCCTGAGGAGTTCCAGTGATTTTCAAATATGCATAAAATAGAGATACCAAGATAGATAAACAAGATTGGATGAGAAAGTACAATATCATATAAGGCAAATGGTAAAAAAATAAACGGAACAGCAGGATAATCAGGAATAACAAGATAAAACAGTGATCGAGTAATGTTTCTCATTTATATCCCTAAAAACAGGTTGTGTCTGTACCAATACTAGTATAACAGGGTTAGGCGTTAACCTAATTTCTTAACATAAACAACAAGATTAAACAGGAGGATTAGGTATACCATAATTACATATCAAGATTAGGTGTTACCCTAATTACATAATAGAAGGATTAGGTGTACCCTAATTAATACCCATGCGATCAGCTCCCTAATACGTAAATACCCTGTGTCGGCCCCGGTAGCAGGGTGTATTACTAACTAACCCGACAACTTATATAACACATACCTATTTACTGGTGTTACAGCGGCTTAGTTTCCCTAATCAGACTCGTGCACGCTCATGACCCCGCTGGAACAAGCCTATACCCACCTTCCCCATTTGAACCTCTTACTATCCAGTTCAATAAAGTGTTCCCTGGCCCCTACTTAGTGCGAGGCCCTCAAACAAAATACCAACAGGGATACTGACTGATATGGGTTCCACACAGCAAGATTGACCCAAGACAAACCCCCTAAGCTTGTGCCCCCAAGTAACTAGGATTTAAGAGTCCCCAAAACCTGTTACAATGGCAGAACGAGGGACCTCTTATCTTATTAATAATCTGGTTTAACCTAGTAGGTTTAGGTTTACTAATAAGCATGGCTGTAATATTACATGTTATTATGTGTGTACAACCCTTCCCAAAAACACTCGCCCAGATGTATGTATAATTACTATAGTGATTCAGTTAACTAACATACATCTGGTACTTACATAATTTAACATCCCTCTTGCTTAATGCATGTATTAAGTCAAATCTAACATGTTTATACATATGCATACTATTCCATTCAATTATATCCCCAAATTACAGCATGTACAAGTTTATGATTATTATCCATTTTTATTACATTCCTAGTTTACAGCAATTACAAGTATATGCATATTACCCTTTTTATTACATCTCCAATTTACTGCAAGTACAAGTATATGCATATTATCCCTTTCCCAAATTACAGTCAAACAGTCCTCAATTTAACAATATCCCCAAATTCCACCTTTTCTTGTCATTTATTATTATCCCAATTTTACTATACGCAAACTTTAATCGGACATAACCTAGGCTTTCAAAGGCCTATGCTTAGCATAAACAAAAGGAAAAAAAATAGGAGAAAGAGAATAGAATCAAATCAGACTGTACATGCATATAGGAAAGAATGGAAATAAACTAAAACACGCATAACTAATTAATCATCTGATAGTAAAAACATATATTTTACTTATAACAATGGCATAGGTGAATAACAGTGAAGAACAGGTATAACAATTATCTTATAAACACTATATGTTCTAAACCCAATTTTATTTACTGTCATGATATAGTTCTAGATATCAAATCTTAAAATAATAGGGTACTCACAGTGGGTCTTGGTGAAGAAGAGATTAGATCTCTTTATATATATATATATATATATATGTCGTTGTAGAAAAGTCCACTTCTATCTCTTTTTTTGTTGTATGCAGTTCTTCAATAATGAATTATCTCTATAGGCTTCAGCAGCATCTCCCCATTGTATATATAATAGATCCATGTAGGAAGAGAATATAAAGAATAATTATGTGTATTGAAATGGGAGAGAGTCACCTATTTATAGATTAATAGAGCTAATTTTAACCTTTAGAATTTAGGATATCAATCTAGGCCATACGCGTAGCGCTGAGTTAACGAATGAACCTAGCCACAAAATAGTCAAAATAAAGAATTCGGAATCCACCCTCATTACACAAAAAAACGCTTTTAACAACGTCTTAAAAACGCAGTTGTATGATATTACAGCGTTTTGATGAATGCTATATAATGACATGTTGTTGTAGGCCCTTCTTTTCAATAGCGGTGGAATAAATGCTGTTATATTTCATCTTTTACAGCGTTTTAAACTAGTTGTTGATATGACATACACAACGTATTTTAGTTGTTGTTTTAAAAAATAGACAACGTTTGAAACATGTTGTCAAAAAATGTACAACTTCACACTTAGACTTTCAACAGCTAATTTTAAATGTTGTTACTAATATTTATCAGCGTTTTATACACACTGTAAAAAAGTTCCCTCCTGTTTTACCAGCAATCATGAAACGTTGTTAGTAATATTTACATAGCATATCATTTATGTTGTAGAAATATGCACATCATATATCAAATGTTGTTATTAATTTTTTAACAGCGTTTGTCACGCGCTGTAAAAGATTAACAAGGTTATATCAGCTTTTATGAAACGCCATCACTAATATTTGCATAGCAATTTGTTTATGTTGTCGTCTGCTGGTGCTAAATTTACAGGCTCCATATCATGATGTTACATTTGCACAAGTATCATTACCCTAAACTATACTATTATCATAGTACAGCTGCTTCACCAAAAAATCAAATGAAAAATAATTATATAAAAACATAACTAGTAGTTGCTTCCATTAGTGAAATTGAACACAATCCATAAACAAAGTTTGTAAACAAAGACATCCTGTGCATTCCTACTAGAACGCCACCACCAAAATAAAAGTCTTTCCTACTACAAATTAAACTTACTACACAGATACCAAAATAAACTTCAAGAAAACATCCTTGCATTCCTTGCATCAACATTATTCTTCACCAACCTACAAGGATGAAATTTAACGGTTAGTGATCAAATAAAAATTTAAAATTAATATATTTAACTTATAATACCTACTACAAAATAATATGAAATCAACATCTATTTTTAGTATATCTGCAATCAACAAATTACAGCAAAATAATATGAGCAAAGAATGGATGTATTCGTGGGTTGCTGTTCCGAAACAGTAAGCCATGACTTGCTGGAATAGCAAGCGCAAGCTTGTTGCTTCTAAATAGAAGCAACGGCTTGCTGTTTCGGAGCAGCAAGCTTGCACTTGCTGTTTCGGAGCAGCAAGCCGCTGGTACATTAACTCTTGGCTCAGCAATTCAGCAAACCGAAGTAGTTCCTTGTCATTGAAAAGGCTAGAAACTTCAATGGCAATACAATTCACGACTGCACTTACATAGACAGGAACAAGATTCACATGTCAACAACTGGGCATCACCACATGCATTTACATAGCACAAAACATCCCTTCAAATAGAAAATAGCAACCATAACAAAATGAAAGCACTAAACCTCAGGCACACAAAGCTTATAGCAAAAAACAACACCACCACAGCATTGAAAAACACTTAACTGACAAAATATACCCAAGATGAACACCCTCATAAACAAATCAACCAACTAAACAAAGACGTAACAATGCACTTACCAACAAAATCCAAATAGAATAGTATCCAAATTCTAACTCAGTAGACCTAATCAGCATGTCAAGCTAGTCGATCGAATTTAGACATGTAGGACATAATAAGTAGACATGCTAAACTTTTACTCCAGCGTGTCATTTGTTTATATGAAACTATAACTATATACTAGTTATATGATAATGATCCATACCTTTTTTTGCATTTGACTAATACATTAAACATTTTCTCAGTCGTTAAACATAGAAAATCTTATAGTATTTGACTTCCCAAAGTTTGGCAGACTTTGGAATATATCAAGTATGAACTTGACAACACAAAGTATTATTTGGCAGACTAGGATTAGAAGATGTTTCCAAATTATAGGTGTGCATGCCTTTCTTTTATTTAAAAAACTCGCAATTGTCATTACTTCAAATTCCAGCTTTTATGCGTCCAAAATCCAAATAGTAAGTGATGAAAGTTATATTACTTCAAATAGTTATTGAGCACACAAGTAGACCAAGTATATTAAATACACAAACAGATGTAAAAACTGCAATATTAAATGTTAGTGACGGGTTCATATACACACAAGAGGTTGTGAAACTTACGTAAAATTTGAATCCAGTCTAACATTCGCAAAGGTCATGCTACCATCGAACCAAAAACATCTGATAAGCATTCTATGAATGAGTTAGGCCTCCATATAGGTGCATTCAGTTCTTTTACATTATCCACCCAAACTCTTATTGCATTTGGTCCCAGCGGGATAGAATAAACCAAAGTAGTTGGATCAATTGAAGACACAGTGCCTTCGGCTACTATTTTTCCAATGCTCTCCACATCAAGCAGCTTGCATTGGTAATTCACCAGGAAATTTGCACTCTATCATATAACCAATATTTGTTGATACATAATCAAAAATACTTAAAAAAATACTAGTAATATAAACGTATTACCGTAATAGATTTGGGAAAATTGCTCACAGGGGTAGATGCTGGACTGTTTTCAAAAACCATAACATATTTGCGAACATTGCTCACGGGGGTACATGTTGAAATGTTTTCAAAACCCGTAACAGATTTGCGAACATTTCTCATTGGGGTAGATGTTGAACTGTTTTCAAATACCAATTTTTCCTCCGACCAAGCTATTTTTCTACCAACGGCTTCTCCAATATATATCATGCCTATTATGGGCCTCCACAAAAAAGCATCTTCTTTTATCGCTTTATCCACCCAAACTATGGAGGCTTCTAGTCCAAGAGGAATATCATTGATAATTACATTTGAATCACTCGAATGCACTCGTCCTTCGGCAACCAATTCTTTGCTTCCACCCCAATCGTACAACTTACAATTTCTTTCTATGCTATTGGTTATGCTCTATCAAAATGACATATTGTAATAACCCGGAAATGCGAGCCAATTAAATTTTTTTATTTTGGCAATGTTAGTGAATTTTGAACATTTAAAATGAATTATTTTAAATAATATCGACGAGAAATTTATTTTGGAATATAATTCGAACGTATATATTATATACGTCGTCGTTAGAATATAAATAATTATATATAATTATAAAAGGAATTGAAAATGGCGCGGTAGTTCGATAATTCGATTTCAAATTCAATTGAACATACCGGGTGCAAAACAATCCGGATTTTAGCGAAACCAAAAATAATAGGATCTATTTGAGGATATCTTTCCAACGAATCCGAAAAATCAAGATTTCATAGCGGGAATCAAAAGATATGTCCAAATGAAAATTCTGAATAGTCGCTATGGAATTCAGGCCCTTAAAAATGGGAATTTTGCAAATGACCTCGGATTTCGACGAAACCACTTTTGTTGGGTCCGTGATGTCGAGTTATTGCTAGATTTTAATTTTCGTAATTTTTCGAATTAATATGTGAGCGTGGCAAAGGAAAACGCGTTTGACCAGTTTAAGTTGATTTTAATCGACTGGAAAATGTCCATTTTTCTAACAGTCTCAGAATTCGACGAAATTAGTTTTGTTAGGACAGTATCGTCAATACGAAGCTAGAAAATATTTTTCTGCAATTTTTAGAGTTAGTATGTGACCCCAGTAAATTGAAATGCGCGTTCAAATTCAATATATAGAGTTATATGTTGATTTTGATGAAAACTGATTGTAACAATCGAATCAGCCTATGATACATATCCCATTGTGTTCGGAATAGGGGTAAAACGCTGGGGACGACAAGCGGTGGGCCTCGTTTAGAGGTCAAATGAAAAAGTACCTTTTTGAAATATAAATAAATAAATAATTAATATATATTATAACCTTCCCTTCTCTCTTCATTTTCAGTCAAAGAAAAAAATATAATAAAACCGTTGACCCCGTATTCCCCCCCCCCCAAATCGATCCTCGCGATGCCGCTCCGGGCCTTCGCCACCTCTCACCGACGATGCTCCGCCCCCCCCCCCTTGGCGTTTCCGATCCTCCGGCCTTCATCTCCACCTCCGCGCCCCCCTGCTCGCAAACCCCTCCTCCTCTTCTATTGAACGCCGCGAGCCCAACCCCTCCAGCGCCAACGAGGACCGCGCCGCCCCTTTCCACTGCCCTCCGACCAACATCCTCTCTCCCTCCGTTCTTCTCCTTCCTCTCTCTCTCTCTTCCCTCTACTGCTGAAAACCGCAGACACCCCAGACTCGCACCCCCATCCGCCACCATTCTACCTCACCAGCGCCGTTTCAGGCCTCTGCAGCGAGCCCCAATCACCATCGCTGAAATTCCGATGACCAAAACCCTAAGAAAATAAACTGTAAGTTTCCTTTCCTTTTATTTATTATTTTTCTTTATTAGTTGAATGTAAATAGGTTTTAAAAGATACAAAAATCAGTTTTGTTTATTATGAATATGAAATCAAATTTTTATTGATAATAAAGTTTCAATTTTTATAGATAAAGGTTTAATTTTTAATTAGAGAGAAGGTTCGATCTTTAATTTCAAGAAAGGAGGGATTTTTAAAATAGAAAAGATTAGATTTTTAAATAGAAAAGATTAGATTTTTAAATAGAAAAGATTAGATTTTTAAAATAGAAAAGATTAGATTTTTAAAATAGAAAAGATACGATTTTTAGCGGTGTAAAAATAGAATTTTTATCTATATAGTAGAAGTATAAAAATTCGATTTTTATATATTGTATAGCGAAGTATAAAAATTCGATTTTTGTATATTGTATAGTGAAGTATAAAAATTCGATTTTTATATATGTAGCGAAGTAAAATTTTGATCTTTGTATATGTAGCGATATATTAAAAATGCGATTTTTATTATATATATAACGATATAAAAATACGATTTTTATATATGAAGTGGCTATGTAAAAATAGGATTTTTATAAATAAGACTGAATCATAAGAAGGTGAAATTTTTAACATATAAAAGGTGAAATTTTTAACATAGGAAAGGTGAAATTTTTAACATATAAAAGTTGAAATTTTTAACATAGGAAAGGTGAAATTTTTAACATAGGGAAGGTGTAATTTTTAACATCAAAAGGGCGAGATTTTTATGTGAAAAAGGCATTGTAAAAATATATCATCTTTTATGTGTAAAAGGCGTTGTAAATATATGAATTTAAATAAAAATGTGAACTTTATTTTTATCATGAAGGAATAAAAATAAAAATGTGATTTTTATATATGTAGTGACTATGGGCAACGAAAGTGACAAAAGGCGAGAACAGTGATGATTTCCTACAATAGAAGAGTCGTTATGTGGGATAGCTATTGGTGAGAACTTCTCACTCTAAATTTCTTTTTCTAGTTATATATATATATACGGATGCAGACGGTGCTTAGCAGCACCCAACACCCGTCATCCACAGACCATGGATGGCTTGTTTGTTTAATTGATGTGTTGTGAAAATTTGTTTGTGAAGTTGATGTGAAATCGATAATAAAATGTAGATGTGTTGAAATAAATAAATTATCGTTAAAAATATAATTTTTAACGTGAATGTGAATAAATAAATATTCATTTACAAACCGGACGATTTGTTTATATACACCGATTTGACTGATATTGAATGGGACGATAAATTTTACACATCGCCCAACTGCACAAATAAAATCTGTGTTTGATTGTTTGAAACCCCACACAGGTATTGGGATAAAATATGGCATACACTAATCCCAATAATTAGTTGTATGTCGATTGATTGATTGATTGACAGGCTGTTATAAGCGTTAGATATCTATATTTGATGCTTATACAGTGTAGTGCACTTTGGATGATGGTTAATTATTTATCGTTGCTATTATATACATTTGTCGTATGGAATCCATATAATTAACTTTATATGGTAATTGATTGGGCCTCATTCCAATTTAGAAAATAAAGAATACTATAAGATAAAGGTTCATGTGTTGACCGTACTCATCCGTTGAGATTAGTCATGTGTTGAACGAAATATTTTAACAATAAAATTTACATTTTTATAATATAAAATAAAGGTTCATGTGTTGACCGTACTCATCCGTTGAGATTAGTCATGTGTTGAACGAAATATTTTAATAATAAAATTTACATCTTTATCATGTAGAAAATTAGAAACTAACTGGAAAATAGATCAGATGAGTGGTCTCCTGGATACCGATCTGATGTTGGTTTCGGCCTTCGGGGTTAATATTTAGGGAATCGTTCTCTTACTAATTTACAGTTGGAGTCTAATTTGAAATTTAACGATAGATACCACAATTTTTATAAAGTATAATAAATAATAAAAATGGTCACACGTGGACAGTACTCATTCGTTGAGATTAGTCATGTGTTGACAAAAATACAGATTCATGTATTGAATAGGATAAATATTCATTTGTTGAATAGGATAACGGAATTATTGAAATATATAAAGCCGTGTTGATTAGAGATGCGCTATTTTGACGCGAACGATATTTATATCGATTACATTCGTTTTTATAGAATTGAATTGAATATATAACGAATTCGAATTTAATTGAATATATAACGAATTCGAATTGAATTGAATATATAACGAATTCGAATTGAGTTGAATATAAAACGAATTTAATTTGAATTGAATAGAAAACGAATTTAATTTGAATTGAATAGAAAACGAATTTAATTTGAATTGAATATAAAACGAATTTAATTTGAATTGAATAGATAACGAATTCGAATTGAATTGAATAGATAACGAATTCGAATTGAATTGAATATAAAACGAATTCGAATTGAATCGAATATAAAACGAATTCGATTCGAATTGAATAGAAAGTGAATTTGGATTCGAATTGAATAGAAATGAATTCAAATTGAATTAAATTGAAATTGAATTAAAAACGAATTGAAATCGTTTTGAATGAAATTTAAAACGAACCGAAATTGACTTGAAATCAATTTGAAATGAATTCGAATTGAAGTAAAGAGAAGGTAAATTCAAATTGAATTGAAACGAATTAGAATTTGAATTGAAACGAATTTGAATTCGAATTAAATAAAATTCAAATGAATTCAAATTGAATTGAAATCAAATCGATTTGAAATTGAAGATGAAGTTGAAATTGTTTTTGAAACGAATTCAGAACTATTTATAAAATTCGTTTTAAATAGAAATCGACGAAATATATATAATATATATATTATATATATAATGGCCTGAATAGAACGCGCCGCGCCGCGGCAGTTCGCGAATTTCGACCATTGACTTCGAACGGACATTACGGGAGATCCGACCGTCGGATTCTCCTAAAACTGGAACTGTTGGGTTCGTATCGAAAAGAGCTTTCTAACAAATATTAGAAATTTGAAATCTAATGGTTGGATTTAGAGATACATCCAAGTCAAATTTGGAAAAGGTCGCTGTAAGTGCAGTTCGATGGCCGTTGATGGAAATCGACTGTACGGGCCTTGATAAAATTATTAAAAATAGTAATAATTTGTGTAAAATCATAAGAAATGATTTGGGAAAAACTGGGATGAAAAACTCCATATTTAAAAAGATAAAAATAGATTTTTATCGAAATGAACTAGTTTTGAACTAAAATTAAAACCCATTTATTTTTAAATAAATAAATTGGATTTGAAATGGATTTTAAATAGAATTGATTTGTGGGTTTATCATGAATGGTGTTTTAAATAACACTAGTTCTATAACCCGATAATAAATAGAATGTGATTTGGGTTTATTGTGAACTGTGTTTTAAATGACATTAGTTCTTTAACCCAGTAAAAGGAGTTTTAATGAATCTGCAATTAGATTGAAATGTGAATTGATAATCTAAATTATCAAATTTAGAAAGTGAGCGAGAATGGAGTATCACTAGTTTTTCTCCAAAACAATAGTCAAATCTTTAATTAGATTTGAACGTGAAATGGTAATTAAATTTACCGATAACACCACGGTGTTAGATATGGAGTATTACCAGTTTTGCTTCATGGGATGAATAGGTTGGGATTGGGAAATAAAATAAATAATTACTTCGGTGTGGTTCGCTAATCTCGGCTAGTTTGGAAAACCATAATTTGGTTTGAAATGACATCCAAAGGAAGATTAAAGGATAAATTTTAAAGAATTTATCTTGGAAAAAATTAATGGGAACCTTTCCCTAAGAATTGAAATTTAGAAACTAGCTAAAGGTTAGTTAAGAAGAATGGTTTCCTGGGTATTGATCTGATGTTGGTTTCGGCCTTCGGGGTTAATATTTGGGGGATTGCTCTCTTACTGATTTACGGTTAGTGACTAATGAATTGGAATGAGGCGTATGTTGTGTTTGTGTAACATTTGTTTTTAATATACGGGGTTGTTCGGAAAGGTCGGGTTTACACCCATTCTGAATAACTGATTCGACGATAAATCGAAGATGAAGACGGTGGTTGAAGACCGGAAGTCTTCACATCGTTTGGATAATTACTGATGATCCTGATTGGGCTGTACACCCAAGAGGATGGAAATAGTCGGTGGTCGTCCAGACGTACTTGGAGATCGATGGATATGCGAGGAAAGTGCCTCCGGTTTCGTTCAGACCCAGAACGAACTTGTAAATGGATTGTGGGTCTGACATTGGATTTTATTCTGTGTTGATTGATTTCTGTTAAATATATATCTGTTTGGCGGCGGAGAATTTATTCTCTTGCTTAACGCCCTTCTCTGAGACGTACGAGCTTAGAGGTTATATATCGATAGATATCAATCGCATGGCATGAATTGCCTGTGTGGCACGCTGAGTTGCATGGATCAAGGCTTCTGTTGAAAAGCAAAGTCTTGTGGTTGATGATCAAAGCACGGCCTACGTGGCAGCTTTGTGTATAGCGTGGATTCGCGAGCCTCACACCTCGGTATGAGTTAAAAACGGGATAAGGACTGCAGGGAGAGCACGATGTTTCTTTCTAGCTTTGGTGGTGTCAGTGACTTACCAGCCCTGACATTTATATACTTTTCACCTATGTGGTTGTTGGATGAGGCGCCTCGATTTTAGGTCTGTAAGGACCGGGAAACGTGTGTTCAGGAATAACTAATCCTCAAACGTAAGAGAGGACCAGCCCTGAAGATCCAAGGGTTGCCCAGAGTGCGTAGCCCTGAGACATTTGCTAGAGTGTCTCGAAAGCGGAGAGGAGCTTGCCCCTTGCCTCGACTCATGACGGAAATCCAATTTCCAATACGAGATATTTCAGTTTTATTTGTAGAGCCTAGTATGGCGACATGATAGATGGTACCCATGCCGCCTAGGATTGATATTTATGATTGAAAATTGTTTTGACACTATACACCTATAATAGTATCAAATGATTTGTTTTAAACGTACCAAGCATGTTTGGCTATTATAAGGGAAAACCCTATCCTCCGGCTTGCGTTGCATTGTGTGATGGGACCTGGGTCTTATAGTAGCTTCATTTTTCGAAAAAGCATTGCGCTGTTTATTCTATGCACTGGTATTCTTGGGAGGAAACCCGTTCCGTGTTATACGGCGTGGTCCCTTGAATTGCTCTCTTTTAAAGTAAAGTTTTAAATAACTGTTTTAGTTCTCACACCAGTCACATGACTGACCTGGAGTTTATTGTTTTAACCTAAACTCTGGGTGCCCCTATTTTCGACACGGGCAACTAGTAGTTTTGGTTTTGCAGATTTATGTTCACAGGATCCTTGTTTACAGCTGGAATGATATCCGGAAAGCTCTGTATCCGTATATCACCTTCAGTTGTGCTTTGTATTATTTTCCGCTGCTATGTAATTTATTGTAATCTCTGATATTTATCGAATGTATATTTATTCATACTCTGTATATTCTTGTATTCTGATGGAATTGTTGTAATAACAATGAAATGTTCTTCCGTCTGCGTTCCGATTTGTCCTGTTCTCAAAACGATCAGGGGTTTCGAACGGTCTAGATCGGTTTAACGACTGATTCGGATCGAGCGAAATTCCCGGCCGTCACACACATATTAATTGATGACTACCCAATTAAATCAAGCAAGTCTAATGATGTTATTGGTAAAGTCAAATATAGTTGGGCACTAACAACCATTTGCAAGTATATATAGAAGATCATGTGTGGAGGAAAGAAAACAAACTCTATTTGGTTTAATTGTTCAAAATAAATTGATAATCTTAACTCTATCAAAATAAATATCAAAACCTATCCTAAACTCAAAACCTACCCTAAACAGATATATTCAGCTATCCTATTATTTTTTAAAGAAGTAGCCTAGCCTAGCCTATAGCCTGTCTTATATTCAGTTATCCTATATTTCATATTTTACATGTTCAACCCTTTTCTCCGTGGAAAAGCAAATGGAACACGTATGCTACATACGACTACACTAAATAATACACGTATGGTGGATCAAGTAAATATGATTTGACTGACCTATGGAAAGTACATAACGCAACATAAAATTGAAGCTTAACATATATAGCCGATCGACCTATGGAAAGTGCATATCGTACCTCATTTTCTTTTTCGGACTTCTCTCTTATGCCAGTAACAACTCTATTCACTGGTCATGCCACCATCTTGCCTTTGGCATCTCTTATGTACACCAAACCAAGTGAAGGCCTCCAAAAAAAGAATCGAATTTTCTAGAACAGACTATCAAAACTTTCAAGGCATTTGGGCCTAAAGGTACTCCATTGAAAAATTCTTTCGGATCACTCGATATAATTTTTCCTTCGACGATAACCTCATCCATATTCCCATGCCAATTTAGTAAAGTACAACTGTCACGTATCTGATTATGTGTACTCTGCAATTATCAAAAAAAAATAAAAATTGCACGTATATTAGTTTTTTTTAAATGTTGCAAACTTAATATGGAATGTTTTTACCATATGAGATATGTCGTCTTCTCCACAACTTTCTTTACTATGGTAAATCAATAATACTGGAAAAACATTAAAGACTTGGACTATAGATACTTAATTATAGAGACAATATTGTCTAGAAGTACAAAAAAGTAAGCAATCTCTACAAATATTAAACATAAACTAACATACCCGACATTTCACAAACATGTGAACCAGCTGCTCTAGCTCGGAAATTCTCCAATGACAATAAGTAATTTCCTTATCTTTGATTTGTGACAAAACTGCCTTGGTCATGGTCATACCTCTTCCCATTCCTCGAAGTCGTCCCGGCCTTTTCTCCCAACACTGTTGCGGTCTTCTTTGATCTTACATAAGGAGCTGGATTGTGGGTCCTTTTCTATATTTTTTAGTTTCTCCTACAAAAGTGAATCCAAATTATATTTCATAGAAGAGTCCTAAATTATATCATTTTGAACAAATTACACTTACAGTAGCATCTGCAACCTGTGTGTTCACTGGTTCACCGTTTTTTCGAGTACGAAATTTAATCCAAACCTCAACTCTATAAACGGAAGCGGGCTCAGAAATTTCCTCTTTATGCATTAAAGAAACATAACATAGAAAAAAACTAACAAATTACACTTACTACAAACGAGATATGTTTACCAGCTAATATATCAAATATTTTTCTCACTAAATCTTCAGTTACTCGGGCCATTCCTCGACGGCTACATGTATGTGGAATTTGCTTTTCCTTCATGCATTTAAATCTTTCGCTGTGTGCCTAGATTAATGGTTTTGTCGCATTGGTTAGTTAAATTTGCATGTTATGTACGATTATGTTGAGTATATGAAAAGATAAAAATTACATTACAATTACCTGAAATTCTTTGCTCGTTTTCAACTCAATAAACTGCTTCCATACCCTCATACTTCTAACGTTTGATGGTTTTAGTTGAAGTTGTTCCTCCTTGGTTTTTTCTTGTAATATTTTTTTAACGAATTTTCTTTTCAAACACCTCCAAATACCTCCCATTTGCTAAAAAATGGGAGTCTTTTTCCATTCCTCATCAAGTCTAAATCTAACCTATAACATTTAGTATAACATTAACAGGCTAGCACAAAATTAACAGTATGATGTTGTTCATATGTACAAAAGAAAAAGTATTACAAATAAAAAATAAATTGCTATAATATTAAATAAAAACAGGTACAATTACCCCAAAAAATTCCCACAGAACCACTTTCAAGTCATCACTGAGTTTCTTCCAGCCGTCAAGTGTAAATGGAATGTGCTCACGGACAAGTGGCCCTAAATAAGACAATAATTTCACTGACCCTTTTCCTATCGGTACACCCAATGAATTAAACTGGACACCAGTTTGATGTGCAACATCTGAAGGAATCCTTTTCACTTTAGTTGCGCCTCTAGTCTTCATTTTTGAAACCTGATTTGCGTTTATGTCCTCCGCAGTTCTGCCAATCCCCACTGCATTTCCATGATTTTCATCCCTATTAGTGCATGTGACTGACACGTTTGCATTTCCGACATCCATGTCGTCTAAAGGTAGCTCTTTATGCTCTCCTGTTGCATTAGATACGCCGGATGCTCGTTTGGATTCTTCAAATTTTTTTTTTGATTGCAAGTAAGCTTCATTTTCCTTGTCGAAGCCATTTTCCGCAGCTACAATAAATATATAGCGCCTGCTACAATGATAGTAAAAATGCTTGAGACTGCTTTCAACACATGCATGTGTGTACAATATCCTATCATTTTATTCTACATATATGATGTAATTATATAAAAAACTGTAAGGCAGCAGACAGTGACATACACAGAGATTTAGTTCAATGGGAGAGAAATAGCAAAAAATTGTTTCATCATATTTTCATAAAATAATTAACATATATTTGAATACAAAACCATGTTATCATTCAGGTTAAGCGTGACAAAATATTAAAACTTCAAATGTTCACAAATGTATACTTCTAGGTTTAGTACTTTGAATTGCCTAATTTCAATAGCTTTTCATATATCTCGTTCAATATGAGTTATTCATCAGATCATCTCCTAACCTATTATAAAGTGAAACCTTAAAAAAGTTCATAGTAAAAAATACTCTTTTAACGGTTGCGTTAGCGACGGATGACAATCATCCCGGCTTCAAAAGCAAGTATACTAACGGAAAACGATGATCCATCCTTTGAATTAGTTTGACAAATTGAATTAGTTTATCCCATTATCACCCATTGAGAATGAATTGCTTGCAGAGACAAGCCATACACAACAATAATTTTATGTTAGCTGGGACAATTATTGATCTCTTTGAAGTTCCATATTTACATTTCATATAAAAGTTCATCACGATAATAATAAGCATGTTTCCATCAACCGAATAATGTGATCATCTTTTAGCAACAAAATGGTTATTCATGTAAGAATAAAAGGTACAAAGAAAACTATAAATTTCCGGCAACCATCAGGTTAAGTAGTGCCACTTTGCAGGTCACTATCACAATGGCCATTGTTATATGGTGCCACTCATGTAGTTCAGATCTTCCATTATAGTTACCAAGCATACAATATGAAAATACAAGAAGCATTCAGACGTCTGGATTTTTTTCTCGACCTAAAAATTGTCCGTAGAAGCATTCAATATCATAACGAATAATATACTGGAAAAATTGACATACATGTAGAACACAACGATATATTGGACAAATTGACGTACATGTAGAACACAACGATATATTGGACAACGAGATATACATGTAGAACACAACAATATATTGGACAAATGATATACATTAGAATACAGCGATATTTGGACAACTTGATCAATATCAAAACAAACAATATGTTAGACAACTTAATATGTTAAGTAGTGTTACCATAAAGTTTATTTTTAGAACCATGTGGACAAAGTTTTCAGTATCTTTAAAATACTAAAAACCCATCCACTTGGGTTTGAACATAACCCCATGACAACACTAACATTAACCAAGGAAGCATGACTTCAATTAACCAAGGCGGCATAGCTTGCTTCCAGTAGATGCTAGCATGACATCACTGCTTCAGGACTGACATGGTAATGAGGCTTGGGTAAGAGAAAAGAAGTAACTTAAAGACAGTAGGATTGTGTTTGTAAGTTACTATGAGTGTGGTGAAGACAACCACATGAAGATATATATATATATATATGTATGTATGTATGTATGTATGTATATGGATGAAAGAAGAAAATCTACTGATAAGTTTTAGATAGGGATGAAAGAGCCAGCTCATTTCTGATAAGTTCTAGATAAGGAGATACGTGTGTGTATATACACATATTGAGTCATCTTTTATGAACAAGGTCCAACTTTTTATATTTGGCATATTGCCATGATTCATTGATTCACCTTTTGAGCATATCATAACATAGAAACCATGTATACATGCAGCAGTGTCCAGCCTGGTTTGTAGACTATTCAAACTGCAAATACAGTTTCTTTATTTAATCCTTTGGTTTTGCGACTGCAATTACTGTTCAAACTGCATATTTTTTGGCATATAGCCATGATAAATTTGAAAAACGTTTACAACTTAGAGGAAACACAAGACACAAATCAAATACGGTATTTAGAAAATGCTGCTGCTACCAGAGAAAATATACTATAAATGGATGATATGATATTGTATTCGTCCTAACTTAAACCAAACAGCACTTATAATGATAATACCCAAAAAATTATATCTACAAGCAACATGATCACGCTTGATTCACTTTCTAATTAATAAATCAAGGAAAAAAATTATGTAAACCGTAAACGTATCCATAAATTATAATCAAGCTAGCTCAAAGCAAATGTTCAGTAACGATGGTATTAACATAGCAATACTGCACCATTTCACTAATAAGTGTAAATCGGTCGAATTAAATGTACAAGAACTAAGTAATTAAGTCAATCGAATCGAAAGACAAATAATTAAATCAATGAAAACTAAATCGATCGAACTAAATGTACAGAAGACAAATTATAACTAAATCGATCGAAGTACCAGAAAAAGAGGAACTAGGGCACCACGAAATTGGAATCAGGGAAATAAGGAATGATGAAAGAATAAAATTGGGCTTTACCGCAAGATGAAATCGAATGCGGGAAATGAAATCGAAAGAGGGAAATGAAACTGGAGGAAGAGGGAGAGTATAATTTTTTTAGAAGAGGGAAATGAAACTAGAGGCGGGATCGATTAGGGTAAATATTTTATCACACATGTTGTATAAGCGTTTCACCAAGGGTTGAAATCATTAGAAGCGTTTCATTGAGTAGAGAATTTAGGAGGACCAAAATTTTACAGCTTTTACACCCAAAACACTGTCTTTGATTATTGTTGAAAGTGATTTTTCTTGTAGTGCCTGGATCTGGGTGGTCGACCCCACCTGTCTAGGGTCGACCCATAGGTCGACCCACGCCCGTTGTGGACCGTCCCCCAATGGTATGTTTATTGCATTGTTTTCTGGATTGAATTAATTTGGATATATTCGTATATAACCCCCTTACACGTATACAAACTTCTTATGCTTACAACTTCTTCATACGTTATCCAATTTACACAAACTTGAGGTATATGTTAACCAAAATTCCGAGACGAACGCAACGGTAAAGCCGATTTTACTTAGTTATGAATATTTAATTAAGTAATTCCCAGTTTATTGTCATTATAGTTTGGTTATAGTGTATTAAATTTTGGGTGTTACAGCAGCCGATTCAACCGCCCGCTGCCAGTAACGCTGCTGAACTCATTGCAAAAAGAAAGAAACGAAAGTAAGATGAAGTGGTCTACATAGGGCAAATTTTCAATACATTATCTGATCATATTTACGATCTTTTAACTTTTGTAAAATCGGCGCAGCAAACGTAGAAGATGTTGGAGACTAAATACAGTAACGAGAAACAAGGCACAGATAAGTTTTTAATATTTGAGTTCTTTGAATATAAAATGGTAGACAATGCCTCTATCCTGGATCAAGTACACGAGATGCAGGTTAATTTTAATAAACTAAAAGACATGAATATTAGCATTCCTTAACAATTACAAGTTGGCGTTGTCATGGCCAAACTCCCACAAAACCGGAGTGATTACCAAAAGAAATTAATGCACTCTTCTGAAGATTATACGATGGAACAGATTCAAAAACATCTGTGAATTGGAGAGGAAACTAGAATTCGTGAAAAGAAGATTTTTGATATTGATTCTAATGTAAATTTTGTGAGAAATAAAGGAAAAAAGAACTCTTTAAAACGAAAGAGGATGAACGGCAACAACACCAATAACCAGGGAAAATCCAATAAAGACTTTTACAATTGCGGCAAACCAGGACATTTTAAACGATATTGCAGATTTATCAAAAAACAGAAAAAGGAACATGGACGAAGCAATAACAATGGGAAATAAAAATATAAACAGGAATCCGCTAACATAGTTGAACAAGATGTGACCGAAATTGTTGCAATGATAAGTCAGTTGCATATTGACAGGGTGACAGAATTAGACATGGCTGAAACCTCTACAAATATCGATTGGTGGTATGATTCTGGTGCTAAAATACATGTTTGCAACAATCAATCCATGTTCTAGTTCTATGACAAGGTTTCTGACGAAAACAAGGTTTTAATGGGTAATCATGATACTGTAGCAATCATTGGGAAAGGAACGGTGGAATTAGAGTTCACCTCTGGAAAAAGACTTGTTCTTCTTAATGTTTTACATGTTCTTGAAATTCAAAAGAACTTATTCTCTACTAGCCTTCTTTTCAACAAAGGTGTCAAATGTGTTCTAGATGGAAAAAAACCATATTTTGACAAAAGGTGGCATGTTTGTTGGAAAGGTATATGTTTGTAATGGTTTGTTCAAACTAAGTATAAATGAAGTGGATGAATTTGCTTGTGTTGTTGATTCATTTTATTTATGGCATAATAGATTAACGCATTCAAATTTTAAATCATTAGACTTTACGTCTAAAGATCAACTTATTACTTGTGATAAAACAGATCAATCTAAACGTGAAATTTGTATAGAAGCAAAAATGTGCAAAAAGCCATTTCCATAGTCTGAAAGAAACACTCAACTACTTGATTTAATACATTCTGATATTAGTGAAATAAATGGTATATTAACCAGAGGAGGCAATAGATAATTTATCACTTTCATAGATAATTACTCTAGATATACACATATATATTCAATGAGATCTAAAGATCAATCTTTTGAAATGTTCAAACTATTTAAAATCAACCTTGAAAATAAAAAAGAAGGGAGAATTAAGGTATTGCGAAGTGACAGGGGTGGAGAATATTTTTCCATGAAATTTTCTTCTTTTTGTGAAGAAAGTGGCATTATTCATCAATGAGATGCACCTTATACCCCACAACAAAATGGATTAGCTTAACAAAAAATAGGTCATGGGTTGAAATGACGAATGTCATGATCTTGAATGCTAAACATAACGTAAATTTATGGAGGGGAGGCAATCTAAACCTCTTGTCACTTGCATAATAGAATTCCATCAAAGAAAACTAAGGTATGTCCTTATGAATTATGGAATGGAAGAAAACCTAGCTTGAAATATATAAAAGTTTAGGGTTGTTTGGCTTTCAATCGAGTTACAGATCCAAAAAGAAACATGATAGGACCAAGTTCTTCGAAAAGTATATTCATGGGATATGCTGAAAGTTCAAAAGCATACAGATTATTAGACATAAGATCCAATGTTATTGTGGAATTAAGAGATTTTGAGTTCATCGAGAATAAATTTATATGTGATCTCACATCAGATCCCATGCAAATTATCTGTAAATACAATAACGATAATACAAATCATACTTCTTATAATACAAGGACCCTCCCAAGTCTACTTGAGGAACCTCGAAGAAGTGTAAGACCAAGGAAAGCCAAAGGTTTGGATCCTGATTTTGTTTCACCCGATGATGTTATTCATCTTGTAGTCGGAAACAAAAATGAAATAACTGAAGAAACAATATACAATCTATATACTGTGGAAGACCCTAAGACATATAAAGAAGCTATTGCTTCAAGGGATGCTGGTTTTTGGAAGGAAGAAACACAAGATGAAATTGATTCAATTCTGTCTAACAATACTTAGGTTCTAACAGATGCACCGGTTGGATCCAAACCAATTGGTTGTAGATGGGTATTTCAAAAGAAATACAACACAGATGGATCTATTTAAACTTTTAAGGAAAGACTTGATGCAAAAGGGTTCCGACAAAAAGAGGATATCGATTATTTTGACACATATGCACCAGTTGCTAGACTATCCTCAATAATGGTTCTTTTTTCTCTTGCATCCATACATGATTTCATGTTCATCAAATGGATATTAAGACTTCATTCCATAACGGTAATTTAGACGAAGAAGTATATATGGAACAATCAGAAGGGTTTATTCTTGTAGGAAATGAGAATAAAGTTTGTAAGCTGGTCAATCTTTATATGGACTAAAGCAGGCTCCCAAATAATGGCTTGAGAAATTTGATTCTGTGGTATTGTCTAATGGTTTTAAGCATAATAGTTCTGACAAGTGCATTTATTCCAAATTCACAAACAGCTATGGTATTATAATATGTCTACATGTAGAAGATATGCTTATATTCGTTACCTACATGAATGGCATAAATGAGACGAAGAAATATTTAACTTCGTGTTTTAAAATGAAAGATTTAAACGAAGTTGACACCATATAAGGTATCAAAGGGCAAAAACATAATACAGGATATGCTTTGAGCCAATCTCACTATATTGAAAAGTTGCTTTCAAAATACAAAAATTTGAATTTTAAAGAAGCTTGTGGCCCTTATGATTCTTCAATTAAACTATTTTTTTATTCTGGAAGAATGGTAGCTCAAATGGAATGGTAGCTCAACTGGAATATGCAAGTATTATCGGTAGTCCAATGTTAACTATGCATTGTACCAGACTTGATATTTCTTATGTTGTGTGCAAGCTATCTGGATATACAAATAATTCCAGTATTGCACATTGTAAATCAGTTGGAAGAGTTCTTGGATACCTTAAAAGAACAATTAAATTAGGACATCAATTTGTAAATTTTGCAGCTATTTTGGAAGGATATTCAGATGCAAGTGGTGCAATCCCAGAAAATGATAACAGAGGAAATACAGGGTATATTTTTACTCTAGTAAAAGAGCTGTATCATGGGCCTCTAAGAAACAAACAACACACATTCTACAATAGAAGCATAATTTGTTGCCTTAGATGCATCGACAAAAGAAGCGGAATGGCTAAGAAATTTGTTAACGGAAATAGAGTTGTGGCCACAGCCATTGTCAACCATTTCAATATATTGTGATAGTGAAGCAACAATGTCTAGAGCAAATAATAAAATTTATAATGGAAAATCTAGACATATAAGCTTGAGATATGCATAGTCAGTGAACTTATTGTAGAAGGCGTTATTACAATTATATATGTAAGATCAAAGAAAAATCTAGCAGACCTATCGACCAAAGGATTACCAATAGATAAACTATGAGTTGTGGAATGGATTTGAAGTTTATTTAATCTCCTGCAATGGAAACCCAACCTTTGTTATTACCAAGGTTTAAAGGGTAATAACAAGTTGTTGCCAAGAGATGCATAAACATTAGAGATCAAATGTTTTTTTGTTACAATTGTGGTGTCTATTTGTCATAGTAACAAGGACAGATAAAATAGTCATCTATATAAACATAAGAAACTATGTTTCGATAAAGTATGAAGTTAAATTTACAAATGTTCATGAATACCAGGGTAGTGATTGTAATGAATACAAGATTATGATGATTTTATTGAGGAATATAAACATTTGTGTGTTTAGTACTTCGTTTTAATACAATGGATTTTGATTTAAGCTATTAGCCACCAAATTTTCTTTTAAAGTTTAGATATCTAAACTAACAAGAAAGTTTAAATCCAAAGGCACTTTCTTTTAAGAATAAATGTACAGATAAAATCTTGTAATTTAGTGGGGGATTGTTGGATAGATTACAATATTTTAAAGCCCCACATCGCATAAGATTGAGGCACATCCCACTACGTACATAAGTTGTGCAAAGGGAATACGAACAGAAAAGAAGAAGAAGAAGACATGACTAAGGACACAAATTAATGTCAAAGATAGGCACTTAGGGCATGTGGGCGCGCGCTGCAAGGGGTAGCGGTTATTTTGAATGGTCGCTGCTTTTAAATTTTGAATTTTTTAGCAGATGCGTCCATTGGCTGTTCGAATGGTGGTAGCTGTTACAAACAGTTGCAAGGCAACTTCTTCCTTCTGCTTTACCATTCTCTACTGCATATTTCTTCTTCAATAAATCATACATTTCTCCTGTAGTTTCATACATTCGCCAAGACATGGCTTTGTTATTTTCTGGAGGAATCACGCCACATCTTTTCATCCTAGATTATCGTACTATGAGGGCGATCAATTCCTCAAAGAAAGTTTTGCTACAACACGCCTCAAAGACGATTTCCTGGTTCTCAGTATTGCTCCCTAACTCTAATAATTTTAAGGAATTGATATGGCATCGTCATAGCCATCAGAATCAACCTATAAGATTATGAATCAAGAGTACACAAAACTTGATATCTTCGATGGTACAAACTACACATGTTGGCCAGACAAACTGATGTTTCAACTCACTACACTGAAGGTTGTCTACGTCCTTGATCCTGATCTGCAACCGATTCCAACACTCGCTGCCACAGTCGTTGCCGAACCCATTGCGAAAAGAAAGAAATGATAGGAAGATGAAGGGGTCTGCAGAGGGCATATTCTCAGTACATTATCCGATCGTCTGTACGATCTTTTCCCTTCTATAATATTGCTGCAACAAATCTAGAAGACGTTGGAGACTAAACACAACAACCAGAAACAAGGCATAGATAAGTTTTTTATATTTGAGTTCTTTGAATATAAATGGTAAACAATGCCTCTATCCTGGATCAAGTAGATGAGATAAAGATTATTTTTAACAAACTAAAAGACATGAAAATTAGCATTCTTGAGCACTTGCAAGTTGGCGCTGTCGTGGCGAAACTCCCACAAAACTCGAGTGATTACCAAAAGAAATTAATGCACTCATCTAAAGATTTTATAATGGAACAAATTCAATAATATCTTTGAATTGATGAGGAAACTCGAATTTGTGACTAGAAGGTTTTTGACACTGATTCTAATGTAAATTTTGTGGGCAATCAAGGGAATAATAACTCTTCAAACGAAAGAGGACCGATGGCAACAACACCAATAAAAAGGGATAACCCAACAAAGACTATTACTATTGCGGCAAACCTGGACATTTTAGACAAGATTGCAGATTTTTCAAAAGACAGAAAAAGGAACATGGACAAACCAATAACCATGGGAAAGAAAAATCTAAACAGGAATCCGCCAACATAGTTCAACAAGTGTGATAGAAATTATTGCAATGACAAGTTAGTTGCATATTGACATGGTGATATAATTAAGCATGGCTGAAACCTCTACAAATACAGATTGGTGGTAGGATTCTAGTGCGACAATACAAGTTTGCAACAATCAAACCATGTTCAAATTCTATTAGAAGGTTTCTGATGAAAACAAGGTTTTAATGGATAATAGTGGTACTGCAGCAGTCATTGGGAAAGGAACAATTGAATTAGAGTTCACCTCTAGAAAACGACTTGTTCTTCTTAATGTGTTGCATGTTCTAGAAATTTGAAAGAACATTGTTTCTACCACCCTTCTTTGCAACAAAGGTGTCAAATGTGTTCTAGATGGAAATGGTCTTATTTTAACAAAAGGTGATGTGTTTGTTGGAAAGGGATGTGTTTGTAATGATTTGTTCAAGCTAAGTATAAATAAAATGAACGAATTTGCTTATGTTGTTGATTCATTTCATTTATGGAATAATAGATTAACACATTTAAATTTTAAATCATTAGACTTTATGTCTAAAGAGAAACTTATTACTTATGATAAAACGGATCAATCTAAATGTGAAACTTGTACAGAAGCAAAAATGTGCAAAAAGACATTTCCAAAGTCTGAAAGAAACACTCAACTACTTGATTTAATACATTATGATTTTGTGAAATAAATGGTATATTAACCAGAGGAGGCAATAGATACATTATTACTTTCATAGATGATTACTCTAGATATATGCATATATGCTTAATGAGATCACAAGATCAATTTTTTGAAATGTTCAAACGATATATAATCAACGTTGAAAATAAAAAAGAAAGGAGAATTAAGGTATTGCGAAGTGACAGGGGTGGAGAATATTTTTCCATGGAAGTTTCTTCTTTTTGTGAAGAAAATGGCATTATGCATCAATCAAGTGCACCTTATACCCCACCCCAAAATGGATTAGCTTAACGAAAAAAATAGGACATTGGTTGAAATGACGAATGTCATGATCTTGAATGCTAAACATAACGTAAATTTATTGGGGAAGGCAATCCGAACCGTTTGTCACTTGCATAATAGAATTCCATCAAAGAAAACTAAGGTATGTCCTTATGAATTATGGAATGGAAGAAAACCTAGCTTAAAATTTATAAAAGTTTGGGGTTATTTGGCTTTCTATTGAATTACAAATAAAAAAAACAAGATAGGACCAAGAACTTCAAAAAGAATTTTTTCATGGGATATGCTGAAAGTTCAAAAGCATACAAATGATTAGACATATGATCGAATGTTATTGTGGAATCAAGATATGTTGAGTTCATCGAGAATAAATTTATATGTGATCTTACATCAGATCCCATGCAAATTATCCGTGAAGACAATAACGATAATATAAAGCATACTTCTTCTAATAAAAGGATCCTCCCAAGTCTACCTGAGGAACCTGGAAGAAGTGTAAGACCAAGGAAAACCAAAGGTTTGAATCCTGATTTGGTTTCACCGGATGATATGATTCGTTTTGTAGTCGGAAAAAGAAATAAAATAATTCATGAAACAATGTACAATCTATATAATGTGGAAGACCCTAAGACATATAAAGAAGCTATGGCTTCAAGGAATGCTGCTTTTTAGAAGGAAGCAATACAAGATGAAATGGATTCAATTCTACCTAACAATACTTGGGTTCTAACGAATCCACCGGTTGGATCCAAACCAATTGGTTGTAAATGAATATTTCGAAAGAATTACAACACAGATGGATCTATTCAAACTTTCAAGTCAAGATTTGTTGCAAAAGGGTTCCGACAAAAGGAGGATATCAAATATTTTTACACATATGCACCAGTCGCTAGACTATCCTCAATAAGGGTTCATTTTCCTCTTGCATCCATACGTGGATTTCATGTACATAAAACGTATGTTAAGACTACCTTCCTTAACGGACATTTAGATGAAGACGTATATGTGGAACAACCAGAAGGTTTTATTCTTGAAGGAAATTAGAATAAAATTTGTAAGTTGGTCAAGTCTTTATATGGACCAAAGCAAGATCCGATACAATGGCATGAGAAATTTGATTTTGTGATATCGTCTAATGGTTTTAAGTATAATAGTGCCAACAAGTGCATTTATTCCAAATTCACAAACAGCTATGGTATTATAATATGTCTATATGTAAATGACATGCTTATGTTCGGTACCAACATAAATAGCATAAATGAGACAAAGAAATATTTAACTTCGTGTTTTAAAATGATATGCTTTGATCCAGTCTCACTACTTTGAAAAGTTGCTTTCAAAATACAAACATTTAAATTTCAAAGAAGCGAGTAGCCCATATGATTCTTTAATTAAACAATTTTCAAATTCTGGAAGAGTGGTATCTCAACTAGAATATGCATGTATTATCGGTTGTCTAACGTATGTTATGCATTGAACCAGACCTGATATTTCTTATGTTGTGTGCAAGCTATATCGATGTGCAAATAATCCCGGTTTTGCACACAAGAAAGTACTTGGAAGAGTTCTTGGATACCTTAAAAGAATAATTAAATTAGGACTTCAATTTGAATAAATTTCGAATTGTTTTGGGAGGATATTCAGATGCAAGTGGTGCAACCCCTGAAAATGATAACATAGGAACTACTTCACTCTAGGAGGAAGTGATGTATCATGGGCCTCTAAGAAACAAACAATCATGACACATTTTACAATGGAAGCTGAATTTGTTGCCTTAGATGCATCGGCAAAAGAAGCGGAATGGTTAAGAAATTTGTAAACGGAAATAGAGTTGTGGCCACAACCATCGTCATCCATTTCAATGTATTGTGATAGTGAAACAACAATGTGTAAAGTCCCGCCTTTTTGACCACTTCAAATTGGTAATTAATCCAATTTAAAAGTGTTTAAATCGACAATCTGTTATTTAGCTTACAAGGTTTAAACTGAATCAACACAGAAAACACATAATAAATAAATAACACAATATTAAACAGCGAAATAATCTTTTATATATAATCAGAATTTTTGACGCAAATTTTTGTACATAACGGAATTAAAAATACAATTTGAATATAAGGGAAATATTTACTGTTTTAAAACTTCAGAGTGCACACATCTTCAGAATTCCCCAGCTTCGCCAATCTTTAAATCCTAAGTTGTAATCTTTAAATCTGTAACGCTCGGGTCTGACCTGAGTGTTCCATGCAAAATATGACGATCCCAAAACCCCGTACGACAGTGTTAAGGATAATCATTGGAATCTAACACGTTAATCATCATTAGCAGAGTACAGATAATAGCATAAGCAGCAAATAAAATAATTTACATAAATATGACAGCGGAATCATAATATGTCACAACATCAGAGACCAAAGTGTAGGATACAACTTAGTGCATAAAAGTACATGATCAGTCTACATCGCCATAAGCGGTACATATACATAGAGAGTACATAAAAGAAATATCAGTCTACATCGCCAGAAGCGGAATCATATACATAGATAATAATGGAGGAATATCAATAGTCAACACTGAGAAGTCAAGCCTTGCCATGAGCCAAAAGATGCACTCCCTGCTGTAGTGCAAAGCCAAAATATGTCCTGCTACCTAGTACTAGGCTGCCCGTGTGAAAATAAGGGCACCCGAGTTTGCAAGGTGAAACAAACTACGAGTCAGTCATGGGACTGGTATGAGAAATCTACTTAACTAATTAAACACAATAATAAGGCAAATCATAGGACCATGCCACTTTCGCGGAACGGGTTTATCCAGTGATTGCTAGTGCATGAAATAAAGTAAATTATTAAATCATCGCAATGCTTTTTATAAAAATGAAGCCATTATAAGACTCAAGTCCCATCACACAATGCAATGCAAGCCGGAGGATAGAGTTTTACCGTATAATGGCCAAGAAATGCTTGATACGTATAAAAAAAAAGTGTTTGATATTGTTACTAGTGCATATATGTTTCAAAAGCAACTTCCATCATAAATATCAATCATAGACGGCATAGGTACCATATATCATGTCGCCATACTAGTAATACAATCAAATCCGCAATTTCGTATTGGAAATTGGATTCCATCATGAGTCGAGGCAAGGAGCAAGCTCCTCTTCGTTCGAGACACTCTAGCAAATGTCTCAGGATCACACACAGCGATCCCTGGAATCGGCTGGGTCGATCCTCTCTTACTTTTGAGGATTAGCAATTCCTGAACACACGTTTCCCGGTCCTTACAGACCTATAATCGAGGCACCTCGCATTCCAGCAACCACACGGGTGAAAATAATATCAATGTCTGGGCTGGTAAGTCATTGACACCACCGTAGCTAGAAAGAAACGTCGTGTTCTCCCGGCGGTCCTCATCCCGTTTTTGACTCATACCAAGGTGTGAGGCTCGCGAATCAACGTTATACACAAAGCTACGCCACGTAGGCCATGCTTTGATCATCAACCACAAGACTTTGCTTTTCAATAGAAGCCTTGATCATCTGCCACTTAGGCGTGCCACACAGGCAATTCACTTCATGCGACTGATTTCTATCGATATATAACCTCTGAGCTCGTATGTCTCAGAGAAGGGCGTTAAGCAAGAGAATAAATTCTCCGCCGCCAAACAGATATATATTTAATAGAGATCAATCAGCACAGAACAAAATCCAATGTCAGACACACAGTCCATTTACAAGTTCGTTCTGGGTCTGAACGAAGCCGGAGGCACCATATTCCTCGTATATCTGTACAATCAACGAATACGTCCGGATGGCTACCACTTCAGCTCCTTCAAGGTAGATACTCCAATCATGAGCATCAGTAGCGCCCATCCATCCGATTTGAAGATCGTCGGTCTTGAATCGTCTTCATCTCTTCGACTTCTAATCATCGAACAATTATTTGAAGTGAGGATTAACTCGGCCTTTTCGAATAATTCACGTATATTTAGATTTTCAAATCAATTCTTTCCATGGTTAAATTATTCGACATTCACATTTCAGTTCTTTAGTATAATTTTCGTGTCAAACACATTCAACCATCAAATATCAAGCAAACCAAGTAGAATCGGTTTATTTCCATTCTATATCGTCTATAATATTTTATAACGATATATCGCCATTTTTATTTATATAAAAATGGCCCTATTTAATTAAACGACGTTTCAGGTCGTGCCGAGGCACTGGCGCTGTTTTTCCCTAAATTTGTTTTACACATATCTGAAAATCTAACCGTTGGATCTCAACAAAGTTTATATCGTTGGGAAGATATTCCCAAAGCGAACCTAACGGTTCCAGTTTCGTGAAAATCCGATGGTCTGATCTTTCGGTATAATCGTTTGAAGTTACGATTTCAAAACGCGAACTGCAGGGGCTCGATTCGTTTTATTTAATTTATATTTATATATAAAAATATAATTTATTCGACGATTTCAATATCGTTTTCACTTCAAATATTTCACTAACGCCTTTAAATTTCAGAAAATTTCACCATAACCTCCTTTGTACGGGAAGGGGTTTGGAAATTTATTGGGCCGTATTAGGTACCCAATAAATCCTAACAAGCATGCACATATTTATAGTGATATATTTTGGTGTCCACATGGGAGTGTGTATAGATCATAACTCCAGAGAATAAATTCTCATCACCCTATAAATGGTTTTTGTGCCTTAATGACCAGAGAGACGTGTTTATTGTCATCTCCAGACCCGTGTGGGGTTTTTTTCTTGCAATTTACCGTTACAATTTATATAGTCGAGATCGGTCATCAGTTCAACCTGTAATATATAGTCATCGCTATACAAGCCTCTCGCTCGTATGGTAAATCTTCAACCTCGTCACACAAGCTCCAAATGCTTATGTGGTATATGATGAAGTATGCCTATCTTCATGAAGTATGCCATGTAGTGTAGTTCAAAATTAATTGTTTTTATCTTATGGCGACGTTTATTATTACACACAGAACAACCAGCACTCCGTATCCAATGGCATTCACAGGAGTTGATATAATAATAAAATTGTGCATCCAACTCATTAAGGTTTATCTATTTGTCGGGCACGCAAATAAATTCTTTACTCAACAGCTACTCCATTTTCCTGTTCAACACATGTATATATATGTGCGAAACTAAGCTAAAAATAATCTTTCTAGCGAACAAAGGTTTATTTCTGCACATGGTTATTTTTAACACTTCCTACACATGTTAAAAATAATATTTTCAACCCACACATATTTATTTGAACAAGTGGTTATTTTTAACACTTCACATTTCGCATAAAAATGATATTTTTAGCGAACAAAAATATATTTCAACACTCGTATATTTTATTTAGTTCACATACATGTTAAAAATAATATTCATAGCAAACAAATATTTGTTTCAACACTGGTATATTTTTAGCGAGTCGTTTACATAGTAAAAATGATATTTTTATCCTCAAAAATATTTATTCAACGCATGAACATTTTTAGCACTTCATATTCACAATAAAAATGTAGATTTTATTGTTCAGTCTTTATATATTCAACACATGAATATTATCCACTTCACACATATGATAAAAATATGATTTTTATCGTTCTAGTCCTTTATTCAACACATGAATATTTTCTATAGTTTATATATATAATAAAAATGTGATTTTTATTATTAAAACAATTTATTTAAAACACGAATAGTTTATATAGTTTATATATGTGATAAAATGTTATTTTTATCTTTCAAAGAATTTTATTCATCACATGAATTTCTATTCAACACATGAATTTCTATTCAACACATGAATATGGTTTCGACACATGAATTTCTATTCAACACATGAATATGGTTTCAACACATGAATATAATTTCAACACATGAAAATAATTCTAACACATGAATATTATTGAAAATTTCGACAGCATAACGGCAGGGTATTTAAAACCGGCACCGTCCCGAGTACGGCTCCTTGCTCTACCTTAAAACCTCGCGGTTTTTGACAATGGGGATTTCATACATCTAGTTCACACGCAGGCGAGTATGTTTTTTTTTTCTTTTCCACAACCTATTCTAATTTTGTTTCAACCACAAACGGGTATTTTTCAACCACAATGGTATTTTTCAACCACAATCCAAACAATATCAACCACAAACAATTATATCAACCATTCGCATTATTCACCAAATTTTTCATGCCAATTCACAATCAATAAATATCGTCCATGGTTTGTGGACGAGGGGAGTATATGTATAAGTATATTTTATTTCCATTCCAACACACATATGATTTATACAATGCATGTATAATTCATACATCGCTCATATAACTTATACAACACATGTACATGAGGTATACAATACGTATATAATTTATATTTCGGTTATATAACTTATACAACACATGTCCATTCACATTTCAGTTTAGAAATCTCACATTGGTTTGTTGCTTTGCTAAAAATCGTAGCGAGCTCAGAAAAATCCACGGACACTTCTAGAATGTGGAGAGCGTCGACACGGTCCCGATGTCACCTATTTCATCGAATTTCGTCAACATAGCAAAAAGATACGATTTTTATTGTAAAATCATGAACCGTAGCGCTTTAAAGTGCTATAGAACAGTTTAAAATAAATTAAACCGTTACCTTCTGAAATTCTTCAAAACTAGGTTTCAATCTTTCTCAAAATCCATAGCACTATACTAAAATCGAGTAGCACCACGGTGTAGGGCTTGGTGAGGCGCGCACATCGAGGTCAGGGGGTCCCACTCGCACGTAGATTGAGTGCAGGGCGGCGCGGTGAAGTCCTGAACTTTGAGGAGGTCGTTCTCGTCGATGGTTGCACGAGGGGAGGAGCACCTGGTATGGATTTGACGAGGGAGGAGAGCTCTTCAAAAAGTTGTGAAGGGGGAGGGGCTAATTCGCCGTGGTTTGATCGGAAAATGGCCGGGAAGGGGGGAAGCTCTTCCGCCGTCGAGCGAGTTACCGGGGGGGGGGGGGGTTGAGATTTTTTTTATAAAATTAAATTATGAAGGAAAAATATGATTGGCCTGTGCTTTATTTAATTTTTAAAATAGTGTTTCTCCATATGAGCTCTAATCCAAACCCAACGACTGTCGCCCCTAGGTAAATACCCCCATCCCGAACACAATGGGATATGTTTCGTAAGCCAATTCAACTGTTACAGTCAGTTATTCTTCAAATTAAAATATAAAACATTCAATATTCGATTTGAACGTACATTTCAATTTGCCAGGGCCACCAACTGATTCGAAAAATTCCAGAAAAATAAATCTAGCTATGTTTTGACGATATGGTCCCAACAAAACTAGTTTCGTCGAATTTTGAGACCGTTTGAAAAATGGTCATTTTCTGGCCGATCCAATTTAACTAAAATCAACTAAACACGTTTTCTTTTGGCACGCTCACATATTAGCTTCAAAACTTATGGAATTTGAAATTTAGCAATAATTTGACATCCCGGATCCAACAAAAGTGGTTTTGTCGAATTCTGAGGTCGTTTGCAAAATGTCTATTTTCATGGGCTATATATTCTCTATAGCGACCTTTCTGAAAATTCATTTGGCCGTAACTTTTTGATTCCCACTATGAAACTTCGATTTTTCAGATTCGTTAGAAAGATATTCATAGACAGATTTAAATATTTTTGGTTTCACTAAAATCCATTTTGTTTTGCACCCGGTACAGTCAGTCAAAGTTTGAATTCAAATTTTCAAACTGTCGCGCCATTTCTAACTCTTTATTTTATTGAAATATTATATTTCAATTGCCCTAATCTCTTTAAAATAACCAATTTAAAATTTTTAAATTGGCTCGTATTTTCTGGGTTGTTACAGAAAAACATAAAACACTCGAGTCAGGATTAATCATTGTTCAAGTAAATTTACTTCAATATAAACTGAAATGTAATAGTTAATCCTACTTGAAAACTTTAAGTTGAGGAATGATTTTAAGCGATGTCCAATTTGGAAATTTTTTAAGGGATTGCACATATTTTATCACTTGCATCAATAATACATGTACACTTCAACCATGGAAAATGTCAAGGCTACATGTGTTCAAAGCAGGCATAGTCAGACTTAACACACACAACCGGGAATGGATTTCATGTCCATAATATGAATCAAGGGCATATGAACTAGTGCACCTCATGTTTACAAGCACGACCATATACAATTTCTAATTAGATTATTAATTAAAGCTTTTTAACACAACCTGTAATTATACATATTTATGTATTTCTATATATTTAGACTTCAATTCACCCAGCTAAGTATATTTATCCCTTTTTTCAATAGCCAACTCTATTCTTTTTAAATGGAATGAATATTCCAAAGTATGTCCAATACTGACTTTAGATACAAGAATTGAGAATGCAGTTCGATCTAATAGCAGAATTATTTTACATGCTTAATATACACAGAGAATCATTTAAGAAAAGTCCTATGCATTCTCAACCTTCCTGTATATTCTAGAATTCCAAATACGTATATATATATATATTCATTTTATGTACACAGATTTTGTTTCTATATTTATTATATTATTGCTAATTTATCAGAAATGTTCAAAAAAATATTATTGTTTTGTCTTCAATTTTCCATAACCTTTCAACAAATTTGTTACCCTTTTTCTTTTTAAGTAAACAAAGATAACACATTTTAAATATGAACACTTTTGAATCATCGAACGCATAGTATCAGCTCCATTATTTATTCATATATATTCATTTCCGACTCAATTCATCAAGCAATGTTTTTTATAAAACAAGCATATGTTATGCTTTGCAGGTGTCATATATCCTTATCACTTATGCACCAATCTTCCTATTTTTAGATTTAATGAGCAATTGAGCAGTTGCAAATGAACCAGGTAATTACTAATTTCACAACATGGTTCCACATTTAGTAAGGCACCTAGCAGGTTACTTCAGGCATAAATCAATAAATTTTAATAGACACAGGGTGTAAGACCCTTTCCAGGTTTATAACAAAGTAAATATTTGTGTACTATTATATTTTTATACAAGAAATAGGGTGTAATAGGTAACCCAACTGCAACACTCAGGTCACAAGGAATGAAATGAAAATCATAGGTTAGCAAACCAAGTAGCGTGGAGTGTCATGTAGTTTCAACAGTAAGCATAAGTAGAACAGGAACAAGGCAACGTATGTATAGACAAAGCAACAGAGCTCCAAGTTTCAATCCAGCATGTATATATGTATGCATCTACAACTGTAAAAATGTACTAAAACAGGCTAACAACGAAATGTCTCAAACTGACATGTATACGTGCATGTGATAATAGGCACAGTCACGAATTAAAAGGGTCCAACAGAAAGTTACAATCTAAGCATGGGCAATTTTCTACATAAACACACGGCAACGACATGTAGTGAAGAATCCCAATCAACTATTTTATATAGAATAATTGCATAAGTTAATAAACTTGAATTAAAAATTAATCGTGAGTGGATACTCACATTCGCAGCAGGGTTGGTGGAGTTCAGACGTGGGTTTTGTCGCGCTGCTCGGTTTGCTGGTGCAACGTCACGGTGCTAACAGCGTTGGGCTCAGCTTCAATTGGTATGTGGTGACGAGGCGTTGCGGTGGCGAAATGAAGAGGGAACCATTGGACAATATTGAAGGAGGAGGCAATCGATTTGGGGAAGATTAGGAAAAATGATTTCGGCTTGAAGCCATTAAAATGAAAAGGAAGCTTCGATTTTTATTTGGGAAAAAAATTGATTTTTTCTGAAGGAATTGGGGAGGAAGCGTGATTTTTATAGAACTAACATTGGGAATAAGAACGAAGTCAATCAATAGATTTTAAGGGGTCTGTGCATTTCAAAATATAGGTCTACGCGAATTTTCTGAGGTAGGTTATATTTACATTTAATTTAATATTAAACTCTATAGTGAATTACCATAGAACGCTCTAATTTCGTACCACCAATAAAATCTCCAAATACGACAAAAATTATACGTACCTCTTTGTCTTCGCGTTCTGAATCCAATAAAATTAGTCTGGATGTTATCCGACTCTGTTAATATACATGTTATTTTAATTTTAAATTATTTATCAGCTCATCAATTTATATTCGTTTGTCCACCAACAACTCTGTTCGATTCCGAATTTGAAATGTTAAGTTTCAGTTTCTTTATATATACAAATACACATATATCCAAGCCAATTTTCCCATATATTTTCAACAAATAAAAAATTCAATTTATTTAACATTAATAAAGTTTATTTTTAAATTCAACCATTTATATTTTCCAGTCGAATTTCAATCCAATTCAAATATCTAACCAAATTCAAATCAATTATTCAACAATAAATATTTGATTCCCAACCAACTACTCTGAATTAAATATTGAGTTCAATTCATACGCAAAACAATATATTTGATTTTTAACCCAAGTATCAATATAAGATTGATTACTAATAGTTAAATCTTTAATTAATTCTATATCTCAATTGTTGAAATTTCTGGGACGTTACAATCTCCATCCCCCCTTTAAAACTTTTTGTCCTCGAAAAGGAGAGATCATTAGAGTTATACCGATGTATACTTCAAATTTTCATATTTGTTTGAAATTTTTCCACAACTAATTTAAATATCGATATTTAAGTCATCGATCCTCGTTCTTTATCTATCATATTCAATTAACTCCATAAATCAAATTTCCTTTCAAAACTAATCTCTTCTTAAATTTTGAATTCTGCATAAACTGGATTTATGCATATCAAATTATTCCAAATTTCTTTATATACGTCATCTGTCAATGTTTACTTATCCAACGCTCCACTTATTCCTTATAATCCAAGTTCAACCACAGCTCCATACATTCAATCCATTCAATCTTTCCCAACACTCATTGAAGAGTAAATAACATTTCCTCTTCAAGTTACAAATTGTCGACTTGAAAATTCCCAAAATCCGAAATCTTTTAAAACTTTTACATATAACACGAAATTCATGCAGAAAACACTTGTATCATTATTCCAGAGTTATGGACTTGAAAATACTTCGAAATCTTCCTTCTTACTTATTAAGTTAGGTATATTTTAATCTCGAATTATTGATTTGAAAATACTTGATAACTCAAAGTTTGACAAGTCTATTGTCATTCTCACAGATGTTAGGCATACGCTAGCCAGGCGCATGACTAAAATCTCCAAGTACTAAATATCCTTGATTCAAATCTAAATGAAAATATTTCAAAAATTCTTTTTAAAATAATTAGATACGGAAAGTACCATTGTGATGTTGATTGTTCATGAATCACAGAAACACAATGTTTCATCTGGATCCCCCAATAGACATCTGTATCTGTAGGAAATCACTTCCCTGCGAATTTCGTCATGGACAGACCAATGGAAGATATTTAAGAAGAAAATTTAAGGTCATTGAGCGTTGGTTACTCTCCCTCAAGGTCACGAAAACAAATTATGAAATAATGGAAATAAATCAAGTCACGAGGACCAATCAAGTCACAAAAACAAATCAAGTCACGAAGACACAGTGTTGCATCAAACAGGTGGCTCAATATCACTAATATATCTCAACATCGCATGGTTCCATTCTACTTTTAGTAACTCTAGTGGTTACATCTCTTTCACCCGTAGATATGCCATGTGGACCGCAAGTATACAGTGGTTACGCCTGGGTCCTCTAGGAAACATCCATACCCGTAAGCTTTCACAGCTTTGTAGAATACGCCCTTATAAAACAACCGTAGATCGCAGTAGATACAATGGTTACGCTTGGTTGCCCCAAGAGCATCTGTCTGCCGTAGGCCATCTACAACCCTATGAATTTCGCTACACAGTCGTGTTCTTCCAGAAACAATGACAACTTATGAGTTTTACGTCTAGACAACATACTGCCACCAGCAAAATATCTCAACTTTGTTTGAAATTCAAAAGAGAAGAAAAGTACTTTCCTTATCTTGATTTTAAAACATATGATACTACGTACATATAGTACTTCATTTCATACTTCTCATAAATTATATTTATCTCAACTTTCATAAGATTTTCTTTCCAAATCATGTTTCAAACATCTCATTCTTATATAAATTTTGTTATATAAGATTTTTTTTCTCAATCCATTACCTTCCAAATCAATAGTTTTGAATTCACTATATTCTTATATATTTTACATACGAGTTTCGAAAACCTCTATAATCCATATCTAAAATCAAATATCCTCAATTTTCCATTCAAATTTCAAATTTTTTAATTTTTGTCTCTTAATCAATCCAGATATTTGATATCTTTTCAACTCAGATTTGTGAATCTATTGGTTATAAACCAAATTTTCTTCCAAATTTCAATTACTAAATTCATCACTTAATTCAAATCTTTATGCTTTCAAAATTTCATAATTTTTTATTCCAATAACAAGTTTCTCATTCATGCACTATTACTCTTCCATATTCACATCCTTCGACCATAAATTAGCAAGCGAGTAATTCCCTAAGTATCAACCCCGAAGACCGAAATCAATATCAGATCAACACTCCGAAAACCATTCAACTTAACAAATTTTTGGTCAGTTTCCAATTTCCTTAATCCTCTTCTCGTATTCCAAAATCAATTCCCCTCTTTTTACGTTATGTTGCCCTTCGTTCTCGATGTGCGACTTTTTGTTCTTAAGTTCTTGCCATTTTGATTTATCAAAACCGGTTAGCCTCTCATGAATTTTTGAAAAAACATTTTCAATATCACATTTATTTCCTATAATTCTAGAAAATCTCTTATTACCATAGGAAAACATTTCCACATATTCCCAATTCTTTATTTTCTACAGAACACATGGGAAAAATTTCTAAGTTCGCTCTTTGGATTAAAACAGATGTTAATTACAACATCATTATTCCCACTTAACCAACTTTTGCTATCGAACCTTAATCATTTCTTAATCAACAATGAATTCAGTCAAGTTGGGGTATAATTACTTCTCAGACCTTAACTGAACAACATTATTAATATCGAAATAGATAAAGTTCACAACTTCGAATACCAACAAAACATTCATTCTCATAACTTTCGAATTCAAAATAGGAATTCGCTTCTTTTACGAAAATCGCTGATTACAACAATAATTCACGCCTTCAAAATATTTAACTTTAAAATGTACTTTATTCATTAATCTCAATATATAAACAATTAATTAACATATTTTGATTAAAAATAAAAAATAAATAGTACTTTCCAGAAATTCGACATAGTTGACTTCCATGAATAACTTTCTTTCGAATAATCTCTTATTTGATAATATACACCAAACTTTGGAAAAATCTCGTTCGATTTATATTCCGAACTTCGGAATAATCTCACTGTACTGGTTAACTCCATTTCCTTTATTCCCAATTTCATTTGTAACATTTTTGCTTTCAAACGTCATCAACTTCTAAAAAGTGAATATTATTCCTTTTATAGAAATCTGTACTTATTAAATCAAATTATTTTCATTTCATTTAAATATAGGTTCAAATCTCTCTTTATTCATATTTCTCTTCATTTATAGCTCTCGTTTACAATTCACTTCTTGTTAATTAATTAACAATTTCATAACTTACTATCAAATTCATATATTCGATTACACATTATTGGTTTGAAACCAATAAATTATATTGCCAAGTTCTGAATAATCTAATAAATTAGTAATAAAATTTTCCAAGCAAATTCCAATTATAACCTTTAGATTTTATTTTCATTACTTTATATTCCGAATATCGAAAAAAAAATCATTATTTCATTTTTGGAATGATTTCAAATTCCCATCTGAATTCTTATTCCCAATAGTCTTTGATTGCTAAACTACACAATTAGAGAAATTGATTTACAGATTCTCTTATCTTCCTTAGATACCATTCGATGAGATTCAACCCTAAGGGGACTTATCGAAGAATAACTCTCACAAACCTAGATTCGAAGACGGAGGATTCCGGAAAAGAATTTTAAATCTCAAAATAATTTTTGTTTCCGTTGTATTAGTTTCAAAATACATAATACTTCTAAAATAATTTACCTTCTAAATTTTATTTTAAAATTATTTACACTTCCCAAAATGTATATTTCAAAACCCTTTTATTTTCAAAATCCTCTTTTTCTAGTGACGATCCTACTTATTTTAAATCCGATAAGCTAAGCTTTGAATAAACCTGATTCTGATACCACTTGTAACGTCCCCCCTTTTTGACCGCTTCAAATTGGTAATTAAACCAATTTAAAACCGTTCAAATCGATGTATCGTTATATAGCTTACAGGGTTTAAACAGAATCAACACTGAAAACACAGAATAAACAGATAACACAATATTGAACTACGAAATAATCTTTTATATATAATCAGAATTTTTGATATTTTTTTTTCTATATAATGAAATTAAAAATACAATTTGAATACAAGGGAATTATTTACTGTTTTAAAACTTCAAAGTGCGCACGTCTTCGGAATTCCCCAGCTTCGCCAATCTTCGAATCCTAAGTTGTAATCTTTAAATCTGTAATGCTCGGGTATGACCCGAGTGTTCCATGCAAAAACATAAAACACTAGAGTCAGGGTTAATCATTGTTCAAGTAAATTGACTTCAATATAAACTGAAATGCAATAGTTAATCCTACTTGAAAACTTAAAGTTGTGGAATGATTTTAAGCCATATGCAATTCGGTTAAATTTCAAGGGGCTGCACATATTGTAGCACTTGCAGCAATAATACATGTACATTTCAACCTAGGAAAATGTCAAGGCTACATGCGTTCAAAGCAGGCATGGTCAAGCAAACACATACAACCAGGAACGGATTTCATGTTCAAAATATAAAGCAAGAGCGCATGAACTAGTGCACCTCAAATTTACAAGTAAGGCCATATACAATTTATAATCAGATTATTACTTAAAAGCTTTTTAAGACCACATGTAATTACACATATTTACGTATTTCTATATATTTAGACTTCAATTCACCCAGCTAAGTATATTTATCCTTTTTTATGATAGCCATAGCCAAGTCTTAAATTGAATGAATATTCCAAAGTATGGCCAATGCTAACTTTAGATACAAGAAATGATAATGCAGTTTGACCTAATAGCAGAATTATTTTACATGCTTAATATACACAGAGAATCATTTAAGAAAATCCTATGCATTTCTCATGCTTCTGTATATTCTAGAATTCCATATATATATATATATTCATTTTATGTACACAGATTTTGTTTCTATATTTATTCTTTTATTGCTAATTTATCAGAAATAATCAAAAACATATTATTGTTTTGTCTTCAATCTTCCATAACCTTTCAAAAAATTTGTTATCCTTTTTATTTTTAAGTGAACAAAGATAACACATTTTAAATATGAACACTTCTGAATCATCACACGCATAGTATCAACTCCAGTATTTATTCACGTATATTCATTTCTGACTCAATTCATCAAGCAATGGTTTTTATAAAACAAACATATGTTATGCTTTGCAGGAGTCAAATATGCATATCACTTATGCGCCAATCTTCCTATTTTCAGGTTTAATGAGCAATTGAGCAGGTTGCAAATGAACCAGGTAATTACTAATTTCATAACATGGTTCCACATTTAGTAGGGCGCCTAGCAAATTACTTAAGGCATAAATCACTAAATTTTTACAAGACACATGTTGTAAGACCCATTCCAGGTATATAACAAAGTATACATTTGTGTACTATTATATTTTTATACAAGAAACAGGGTGTAATAGGTAGCCCAACAGAAACACTCAGGTCACAAGGAACTAAATGAAAACCATAGGTTAGCAAACCAAGTAGCATGGAGTGTCATGTAGTCTCAACAACAAGCACAAGTAGAACAAAAACAAGGTAACATCTGTATAGACAAAGCAACAAAGCTCCAAGTTTCAATCTAGCATGGATACATGCATGCACCTACAATTGTAAAAATGTATTGGAACGGGCTAACAAAAAAATGTCTCAAACTAGCATGCATACATGCGTGTGGTAGTAGGCACAGTCATGAATTAAAAGGGTCCAATAGCAAGTTACATACTAAGTATGGGAAGTTTTCTACATAAACACACGACAGCAACATGCAATGAAGAAACCCAATCAACTATTTTATATAGACTAATTGCAGAAGTTAATGAACTTGAATCAAAAATTAAACGTGAGTGGAATACTCACATTCGCAGCAGTGTTGGTGGAGTTTAAACATGGGTGGTGGCGCACTGCTCAGTTTGCTGGTGCAACGTCACGGTGCTAACAGCATTAGGCCCGATTTCAATTGGTATGTGGTGACAAGGTGTTGCGGTGGTGAAGTGAAGAGCGAACAGTTGGCAAAAACTGAAGGAGGAGGCAATCGATTTTGGGAAGATTGGGAGAAATGATTTCAGCTGGAAGCCACTAAAATGAAAAGGAAGCTTCAAATTTAATTTGGGAAAAAAAATTGATTTTTGCTGAAGGAATTGAGTAGAAAGCTTATTATTAAAGAACTAACATTGGGGATAAGAGTGAAGTCAAGATTTTAGGGGGTTTGCGCATTTCAGAATATAGGTCTGCGCAAATCTTCTGAGGTTGGTTATATTTACGTTTAATTTAATATTAAACTTTACCGCGAATTACCATAGAACGCTCTAATTTCGTACCGCCAATAAAATCTCCAAACGTGACAAAATTATATGTACCTCTTTGTCTTCGCATTCTGAATCTAATAAAATTAGTCTAGTTGTAATCCAACTTTGTTTGTATATGACGTTATTTTAATTTTAAATTATTTATCGGTTCACCAATTTTATTCCGTTTGTCCACCAACAACTCTGTTTGATTCCAAATTTGAAATGTTAAGTTCCAATTTCTTTGTATATACAAATACGCACATGTCCAATCCAATTTTCCCACATATTTTCAACAAATAAAAATTTCAATTTATTTAACGTTTATTTTTAAATTCAATAATTTATATTTTCTAATCGAATTTTAATCCAATTCAAATATCCAACCAAATTCAATTCAAATATTCAACAATAAATATTTGATTCCCAACCAACTACTCTAAAATACATACACAAAAAAAATTGATTTTTAACCCAATTATCAATATAAGATTAATTATTAATAGTTAAATCTTTAATTAATTCCATATCTTAGTTGTTGAAATTTCTTGAAGTTACACAATTTCTAGAGCAAATAATAAATTTTATAATGGAAAATCTAGACATATAAGCTTGAGACATGCATATGTCAGAGAACTTATTGCAGAAGGCATTATTACAATTATATATGTAAGATCAAAAAAAATCTAGCAGACCCATTGACCAAAGGATTACCAAGAGATGTGGTTAGAACTACGAGTTGTGGAATGGGTTCAAAGATAATTTAATCTCCTGCAATTGAAACACAACCATTGTTATTATACTAAGTTTTAAAGGGTAATAACAAGTTGATGCCAAGAGATAGACAAACATTAGAGATCAAATGTTTATTTGTTACGATTGTGGAGTCTATTTGTCATAGTAACAAGGACGGATAAAATAGACATCTATATGAACATAAGAAACTATGTTTCGATAAACTATGACGTTAACTTTATAATGTTCATGGATACCAGGAGAGTGTTGTAACTAGTACAACGTTTGATGATTTTATTGAGGAATATAAACATTTATGTGTTTAGGTGTTTCATTTCAATACAAAGGATTTTGGTTTAAGCTACCAGCCATCAAATTTTATGTTAAAATTTAGATATCTAAACTAATAAGAAAGTTTAAATCAAAATACTTTCTTTGATTCATAGATGCATAGATAAAATATTGTAATCTAGTGGGGGATTGTTGGATAGATTACAACATTTTAAGTCCCGCATCGCCTAAGATTGAGGCACATTCCACTGCATAAACAAGTCGGTGCAAAGGGAATATGAATAGAAATGAAGAAAGAATAAGACATGACTAAAGACACATATTAAATGATAAAGATAGGCACTTAGCCACTTAGGGCATGTAAGACGCTACAGGGGGTGATGGTTGTTTTCGAATGGTAGTGACTGTTACAAACAGTTGAAGGGCATCTCTTCTACTTTCCTATTCTGTACTACATATTTCTTCTTCCCTAAATCATACACTTCTCCTGCAATTTCATACATTATGCCGAATAGGCCTTTGTTGTATCATGGAGGAATCATGCCGCATCTTTTCATCCCAGTTTATCGTAACGTATGGGCGACCAATTCCTTAAAGTAAGTGTTGCTACAACACGCCTCAAAGACGATTTCCTGGTTCCCAGTATTGCTCCCTAATTCTAACAATTTTAAGGAATTGATATGGCGTCATCACAGCCATCAGAATCAACCTACAAGATTATGAGTCAGGAGTACACTAAACTTGATCGCTTCAATGGTACAAACTACACGCGTTGTATAACAACCCGTATTTTCAATAAACTGTTATAACATAAATCGAGGCAGAATTAAATTCAAAAATCTGAACCAAGGGAAATGGGCTATGCCATTGCGTTCGTCTCGGAAAAATACGCGAAATAGAGTCCGAGTTTTCGAAAATCGGAGTCAGTATGACCCGGTTAAGGCCCATTGAAGTTTTCAGAAATTTCTATGCTAAAAACAGATTTAAATTTCAAATTAAAAACAAGGATTAGGGCTAATTGGTGTCAGGCGGAAAAATTCCTGCCAGGGCCCCCATGTCGACAGGCATGTCGACAGGGGTCCTAGGGTGTCGACTGCCCTGTCGACAGCCCTGTCGACACGGGGTAGCCAGGCAGTATTGCCTGGCGCACCATTTTGATTTAGGCTTGGTCTTGTGGCTTGGTTCTAGAGAATTCCGAGATCTGACGAGCCAAAACTAACCTAGGGTTAATCCTAGGGCTTAAAACACTCTAATTCCCTATAAATATACCCCTAATCCTACCCTAAAGCCTCATTAATCAATCTAGCAACTAAACTATGTCAAATTGAATCCTCAAATGGCCTCCACCTAAAAACCCTAGCCTCCACCTTCCTCAAAGTTTAATCCTATGAAGATATGATGATCATACAACCTTTTCTATGTTGTATGAATGCTTAATAACTTGCATACTTCATTAAGTTGCAAGTTTGATTTTCTAAGTTTGTGTTTTTGGGATTTTGCAAAAGGGTTTTCTTATTTGAAGCTTTGTTTTGGGTTTTCAAAGGGCTTCTTCATCTTATTTGGTGGATTTGTGACTTGTTTATATTTGTAAGCCCTCTTACCTTCACTTTACAAACTCTAAAGTTAATATGTGGTGAAAGTTGAGATTTATGTGAGTTTATTTGATTATGCATGCTTATGCGAACTCACTATGCCATGTTTTACATGTTTCATAAGTTATGCATGCTTATGCGAGTTTACCATGCCATGTTTTACATGTTTCATAAGTTATGCATGCTTATGCGAGTTTACTATGCCATGTTCTACATGTTTAATGGATTATGCATGCTTATGCAAGTTCACCTTACCATGTTATACATGTTTTATGGGTTATGCATGTTTATGCAAGTTCACCTTACCATGTTATGCAAGTTTAATGGGTTATGCATGCTTATGCAAGTTCACCTTACCATGTTATGCATATTTAATAAGCTATGCATGTTTATGCGAGTTCACTATGACATGATTTGCAAGTTTAACATGTATGCATGTTTATTATGATATGTGAAGTTCATCATGTATGTTATGCCAAGTTACCTTTTATACCCTTATGCGTTATGACGAATGTGTAAGCGAGATAATGACGTTGGGAGGGTTTGGGTAAACTTAAAAATACATGAAACTAAAAGATTGGGAATTTACCTATTAAGTTAGGTCTACCCCTTGGGAATTTACCTATTAAGTTAGGTCTACCCAAGTATATGTTAACTTGTAAATATGTTTTAAAGTGGACATGACATTAGTTAACATGATATGGCCAACTCGAGGTTAGACCTAGTTGTGGTGTAAATCTTCCCAGGTAACCACAACGTGGGGTCTAATGTGGGTAGTTGGTCATGTTGCACCATAAGACCCGAGGTTAGACCTAGACGTGGTGTAAATCTTCCCAGGTAACCACGGATGTCTAATGTGAGAGGTTGGGTGCGTTAATTAATTAATGCCTCATGATTAGGGTTAAGTCATGGCCCACTAATACTTAACCAATAATGGGGATGCGAGGATTAGATGGGGTTAAGTGGTTACACTTAACTAATTTAATCCATGATTAGTGAGGGGTTAAAACCACACTTAACCCTCTTAGAAACCCTAGCAACGTGGTCTGTTCCAGCAGTAATCCCAGTTTGGTATCACCACAACCCTACAGCTAGGTTAGGGCGGGGCACGATTACTGGACTGATGTAAGCGACCAAAGCGACGGCTGAGTGGTACAGCGGTGCGGGTCTGGCGGGCTACGGACATGCACGTAGTCCGATGTTGGACAAACTCGAGGCACGGGTACCAGTAGGCTTAGACTGTGTATTATTGCTTAGGTGTCTGGGGTTGACACCTTAGGGCTTGATACACCCGAAGGTGGACCCAGCACAGTCTAACTACATCCATGTGGGCCGTATGGACACCAACACTTGACGTGTTAGGTTTATAGGGAGCCGATCGACTAGACCGTTGGGCTGGACCTTATATTAAGGTCACTTCATGTTATTGGGCCAAAGTTTGGGCTAAGGGATCAATATCTGTTTTGTGGGTTTGCTAGTACACTGTGGTGCAAAAACTTAATCTTCTTATGTGATGTCACCTTTATCTATTGCCAGTATGTTTACCTCAGTTTCCATCATGTTGTTAACTTTATTAGTTTATAGATTGATCGTAGTAGGGCTTACCAGTCTTTTTGACTGACCTGTTTTCTTTCGCTTCTTTTCTTCCGTCCCCCCCCCCCCACAGGTTCTCAGGGAGGGGCTACATCTGCTTAGTGGATCTTTGGCTTGCTTGTTGGATAGCTCATGTATGGATCTGAGCTAGCTGTGGCTTATCTTTTATTTCTGGGGATTAGTACTGATGTTTTACCATGTATTTTGTTTCTACGTATCTAGACTTATGTTGTATTTTGGATCATGACATTTTGATACTATGTACTTGACTATGTTGGTTTTGTGAGATGATGATGATGGGTTTTTATCTGCTACCGCTGCTTTACTTATATTTATTTTTATATATTCTGTCTTGCGATATCTCTGTGCATGTTTACCTTCACAATAACGCCCCTCCAAAGCTAGTACATTCCAAGGAGTGATTCCAGTAGAGGTGGGGTGTTACATTTGGTATCAGAGCACAAGGTTAACAAGATTGAACAAAACTTTTGAAAAAAAAAACCCTTTTTGAAAAACTATTTTCAAAAACCTACTAAGTATTTTCCAAAATAAAGTCTAGATTATTTTAAGGCTAATCCCCAAAAGCCATTAGCGTTATCCTTCATTCCCTTGACCTGATCTTATCTTATCTTTCGTTTCAGTATGGCTGAGAATCTTGTCATCCCAGATGGAGTGAACGTACCACTCTGGTATAGGAGACTTCTAGAAGCTAGGGCGGCAGCTGGTCCCGCCAACCCTACTCCCACTCCTCCTCCTGTAGTTGAGAATCCTCCCCCTGTACCTCCTCCAGCTAATATCCCTCCTCCAGTAGTTCCTTCTCCTCCTCCAGTTGTTGAGGCTCCTCTTCCTCCTCCTCCCCCTCAGCACCCTCCAGTAGAGTTCACGAAGGTTTGTAAAGACTTCAAGGCAATGGGAGGAAAGAATTTCCTAGGCACGGAATCTTTTGTTGAAGCTAGGAACTGGTTGAAAGATACCGAGGATTTGTTTGCTATCTTTAGGATGGATGATGAGAGGAAGATTCTTTTGACAGTGTGGCTTTTAAAGGATGAAGCAGCCTATTGGTGGGAGGTCACCAATGGGACGAGGCCTGTTGAGACTTGGGTCGATTTGAGAGCAAGATTTGTGGCCAAGTTTCTATCTTCTGCTGAGGCGAATTTACAGATGGAGAAGTTCATTTCTCTGAAGCAAGGTGATATGTCGGTCAAGGAGTATGTGAACAAGTTTAACCAGTTGGCCCGCTTTGGTTTGGATATGGTTAGTACTGCTGAGAAGAAGGCTCTTCGATTTGCCAGAGCGTTGAATGAGCCATTACAGGGTTTGGCGATGTCACATATTCCTCATGGAGCTACTTTTGAGAGTTTAGTTGATATGGCTCTACTTCAGGGAGATGGAAAGAAAGAGGCCAAGTCAGATGATGCTCAAGCAAAGAAGACTGATTCTCAAGGAAAAGGCAATCAAGGTGGTCAAAGCAGTCAAGGAAATCAGAACAAGAACAAGAAGGGCAACAACAAAGGCAAGGGAAAGTGCAATTACTGTGGCATAGCTGGGCACTTTGCTAAGGATTGCAGGAAGAAGAAAAGGAAGCTTAGTGGTGGATGCTTTTCTTGTGGAGAGACTGGGCACTTTAGCAAGGAATGCCCGAAGAAGAAAGGGCAGGGTCAGACTCAGCGTGCTGGACCTTCAGGAGGGCAAGTTCATGCTCTCAATGCCGCTTCAGTTCCCGAGCGAGGTAGTGTTTCTGTTGAGAACCTTGTTTATGTTTCCGATCTTCCAGTTCGTACCTTGTTTGATTCTGGTGCATCACATAGCTTTGTTTCATCTGATCTTGTTGATAGTCTGCACCTTAGTACTAGCTTAGTGGATGATCCCGTTTGTGTTTCGAATCCCATTGGGGGTTCTGCTCATCTATCTATGATATGTGAGGATCTGAGGATCTCTATACTTAGTGTAGAATTCTTGTGTAGTGCGTATGTTCTTGGTTTCAGGGGATACGGATTGATCTTGGGCATGGATTGGCTGTCTAGATATGGAGCCATTCTGGATTGTGAGCATAGGGTTGTAAGGCTTGTGACTCGCCTGGGCAACACCTTAGAGATTTCATGCAATCCGAAGAATCCCGTCATGTTGTGCTATCTAGAATCTCTCGACTCATCAGAGCAGGCCCTTCAGTCTGTAAGGGTGGTCCGAGATTATCCAGATGTTTTTGAAGAAGTTAAGGGGTTGCCCCCTAAACGAGAGATTGACTTTCACATTTATCTGGTAGATAATGCTAAGCCTATTTCTTTGCCCGTTCGGCATATGGCTCCGCGTGAGAGACGGGAGCTGAGCAAGCAAGTGAAAGAATTACTTGAGAAGAACTTCATCAGAAGGAGTATATCCGAATAGGGAGCGCCTGTGGTGTTTGCAACTAAGGCAGATGGTTCTCTTCGGCTCTGTGTGGATTATAGAGAATTGAATAAGCTGACTAAGAAGAACAGACACCCGTTACCGAGGATCGATGATCTCTTTGATCAGCTTGTTGGTGCTTCTGTTTTCTCTCAGCTTGATCTTGCTACGGGTTTTCATCAGCTCAGAGTGGCTGAAGATAGTATAGACAAGACTGCATTCAGAACTCCAGACGGATTCTTTGAATGGCTTGTTATGCCGTTTGGTTTGACGAATGCACCCGCGTATTTCGTGGACTTGATGAGTAGGGTGTTTCGGGAGTTCTTGGACAAGTTTGTCGTGGTCTTTGTGGATGATATTCTGGTTTTCTCCAAGGATGAAGAAGAGCACGCGAGGCATCTCGTGGAGGTGATGGATACGCTCAGAGCGCATCAGTTAAAGGCCAAGTTCTCCAAGTGCCATTTTTGGAGAAGGGAAGTCAGATTCCTTGGGCATATCGTATCCAAGCAAGGCTTAGCGGTGGATCCCGCTAAGGTGGTTGCAGTTCAGGATTGGAAGACTCCAAGGAATGCAACCGAGGTAAGAAGCTTTCTGGGTCTTGCGGGTTTCTATCGGAAGTTCATCAAGGACTTCGCGAAGATATCCGCTCCTCTTACTAAGTTGACAAAGAAGAACTTAGTTTTTGCTTGGGATATGGATTGTGAGCTTTCTTTTCAGAGACTCAAGAGAGCCCTTACCTCTGCACCCGTTCTAGCTTTACCGGATGGTGGTAAGATATTTACCGTGTACACTGATGCTTGTGGCACGGGATTGGGCGCCGTTTTGATGCAAGAGGGCAGAGTTATATGTTTTGGTGGGAGGCAACTTAAGGTGCATGAGGGGAATTATCCCACTCATGATCTAGAGCTGGCAGCGATTGTATATGCACTCAAGGCTTGGCGTCATTATCTTCTGGGAGAGAGATTTGAGCTATATACTGATCATAAGTCTTTGAAGTATCTCTTTTCGCAGAAGGATCTGAACTTGAGGCAGCAGAGATGGATGGAATTCTTGGCTTCCTATGATTTTGATATAGCCTATACCCCTGGCAAGGGGAATGTTGTAGCGGATGCGTTGAGTAGGAAAAGGTTGACACTAAGTCCTCTATTTGTTGAGATGAAGAATTTAGAGTTCTTGGCAACCTTTGATTTTTCCTTGACAGTTGAGACGATGACCGGTTCTTTGGCATCTCTAGAGCTCAGGCCTACCCTTCTGGATCAAGTTGGGGCTTCGCAGAAGGAAGACCCTCAGATAATTGAGATCATGGATAAGCTGATTCGAAGGGAGACATCTAGTCACCTTGCTCGATATTCTATAGACGATAAGGGTTGGCTGAGGAGAGACGGAAGGCTTTGTGTTCCGATGGTAGAAGACTTGGTGAGGAAAGTTCTTGAGGAAGCACATCGCTCCAAGATGACTATACATCCGGGTGGAGATAAGATGTATAAAGATATGAAGCGCATTTTCTTCTGGCCTGGAATGAAGAGGGATGTGGCCGAGTTTGTCTCGAGATGTGTTATTTGTCAGAGAGTAAAAGCGGAGTCGAAGAAGCCCGGTGGGCTATTACATCCTCTAGAGGTCCCGCTATGGAAGTGGGAAAGTATTTCTATGGACTTTATTGATGGGCTTCCAAGGTCAAGGAAGGGGAATACGAGCATATGGGTCATTGTGGATAGGCTTACGAAGAGTGCTCATTTCATTCCGGTGAAGAGCAAAAGGACCGCATCTGGACTAGCATCAGTATATCTTCGTGAGATAGTACGACTACATGGAGTCCCTTCCAGCATAGTCAGTGACCGAGACCCCATCTTTACTAGTCAGTTCTGGAACAGTTTGCAGGAGGCTATGGGCACAAGGTTGAACCTGAGTACGGCCTATCACCCACAAACAGACGGCCAAACAGAAAGGGTGAATAGGGTACTTGAGGACTTGTTGAGGCTTTGCATTCTGGATTTTGGTGGTGCTTGGGAAGACCATCTTCCTCTTGTTGAGTTTGCATATAACAACAGTTATCAGGCGAGCATAGGGATGGCACCATTTGAAGCTTTATATGGGAGGCCGTGCAAATCACCTACATGTTGGTGGGAGACTACGGATAAGCTTATACTTGGACCCGACATGATTAGAGATACATCCGAGAAGGTCGAGTTGATTAGAAGACGGATGAAAGCGGCCCAAGACCGGCAGAAATCCTATGCTGACAGGCGAAGGTCCGAATTGGAGTTTGAGGTTGGGGACAAGGTTTTCGTAAAGGTTTCTCCTTTACGGAATGTGGTCCGGTTTGGAGCTGTTGGGAAGTTAGCACCGAGATTCGTTGGACCCTTCCCCATCATAGAGAGAATTGGGAAGATGGCTTATAAAGTGCAATTGCCCGAAAAGTTGTCCGGAGTGCATAATGTCTTTCATGTCTCGCATCTCCGAAAGTGCCTACACGAGTCCGCTGAGGTGGTTGAACCTAGCATTCTTGAAGACGTGGAAGTGGAGAAAGAGGCAACTTTAAGGAGAGCTCCGATTCGTATCTTGGGGACAGAGACCAAGAAGCTAAGGAATCGTGAGGTCAGGTTGGTGAAAGTTCAATGGGGTGAAGCCGAAGAAGACGCAACTTGGGAAACCGAGGAGAAGATGCGTGGGCTTTATCCATTCCTTTTTGAGGGTACACTCTCAATCTCTTTTCTTTGTTTAGCATATCTTTCTCTTTGCTATCCATGTTTATCTAGTTATCGTGCAAATCTTGTCATGAGAACCTTAGGTAGAAACCCTTTGGATGAAACATGTGTTTGAAACATGTTATGTTTGATGGTTGCAAGTGGTTGCAAGTGTTTGCAAGTGGTTACTCGTGGATGCATGATACACATTAGGCACTAGATCGGCTCACACACTCCTCATATTGCATGTGCATGAGTGTTTATGCTTATTCTTGGATGAAATTTGTATGCAATCACATGGATGTTGCATATGGATGTATGATTGAGCACGCATGTAGATATTATACATTATGTTAGGGATTTGCATACATATGGATACATTTCACTAACATATTTTGCATTGATCTTTGCATTAGGTAGGTACATATACACACACTTCTGCATATGTTCATACGGCATTTAGAATCTTTTAAGGACAATGGTTGCTCGTGGATGATGTTTTGAGTAGATGGATGTTGGATGGTAGGATATGTTCTTCCTAACTTGAAGATTTCGGGGACGAAATCCTTTAAGGAGGGGAGAATATAACAACCCGTATTTTCAATAAACTGTTATAACATAAATCGAGGCAGAATTAAATTCAAAAATCTGAACCAAGGGAAACGGGCTTTGCCATTGCGTTCGTCTCGGAAAAATACGCGAAATAGAGTCCGAGTTTTCGAAAATCGGAGTCAGTATGACCCGGTTAAGGCCCATTGAAGTTTTCAGAAATTTCTATGCTAAAAACAGATTTAAATTTCAAATTAAAAACAAGGATTAGGGCTAATTGGTGTCAGGTGGGAAAATTCCCGCCAGGGCCCCCATGTCGACATGCATGTCGACAGGGGTCCTAGGGTGTCGACTGCCCTGTCGACAGCCCTGTCGACACGGGGTAGCCAGGCAGTATTGCCTGGCGCACCATTTTGATTTGGGCTTGGTCTTGTGGCTTGGTTCTAGAGAATTCCGAGATCTGACGAGCCAAAACTAACCTAGGGTTAATCCTAGGGCTTAAAACACTCTAATTCCCTATAAATATACCCCTAATCCTACCCTAAAGCCTCATTAATCAATCTAGCAACTAAACTATGTCAAATTGAATCCTCAAATGGCCTCCACCTAAAAACCCTAGCCTCCACCTTCCTCAAAGTTTAATCCTATGAAGATATGATGATCATACAACCTTTTCTATGTTGTATGAATGCTTAATAACTTGCATACTTCATTAAGTTGCAAGTTTGATTTGCTAAGTTTGTGTTTTTGGGATTTTGCAAAAGGGTTTTCTTATTTGAAGCTTTGTTTTGGGTTTTCAAAGGGCTTCTTCATCTTATTTGGTGGATTTGTGACTTGTTTATATTTGTAAGCCCTCTTACCTTCACTTTACAAACTCTAAAGTTAATATGTGGTGAAAGTTGAGATTTATGTGAGTTTATTTGATTATGCATGCTTATGCGAACTCACTATGCCATGTTTTACATGTTTCATAAGTTATGCATGCTTATGCGAGTTTACCATGCCATGTTTTACATGTTTCATAAGTTATGCATGCTTATGCGAGTTTACTATGCCATGTTCTACATGTTTAATGGATTATGCATGCTTATGCAAGTTCACCTTACCATGTTATACATGTTTTATGGGTTATGCATGTTTATGCAAGTTCACCTTACCATGTTATGCAAGTTTAATGGGTTATGCATGCTTATGCAAGTTCACCTTACCATGTTATGCATATTTAATAAGCTATGCATGTTTATGCGAGTTCACTATGACATGATTTGCAAGTTTAACATGTATGCATGTTTATTATGATATGTGAAGTTCATCATGTATGTTATGCCAAGTTACCTTTTATACCCTTATGCGTTATGACGAATATGTAAGCGAGATAATGACGTTGGGAGGGTTTGGGTAAACTTAAAAATACATGAAACTAAAAGATTGGGAATTTACCTATTAAGTTAGGTCTACCCCTTGGGAATTTACCTATTAAGTTAGGTCTACCCAAGTATATGTTAACTTGTAAATATGTTTTAAAGTGGACATGACATTAGTTAACATGATATGGCCAACTCGAGGTTAGACCTAGTTGTGGTGTAAATCTTCCCAGGTAACCACAACGTGGGGTCTAATGTGGGTAGTTGGTCATGTTGCACCATAAGACCCGAGGTTAGACATAGACGTGGTGTAAATCTTCCCAGGTAACCACGGATGTCTAATGTGAGAGGTTGGGTGCGTTAATTAATTAATGCCTCATGATTAGGGTTAAGTCATGGCCCACTAATACTTAACCAATAATGGGGATGCGAGGATTAGATGGGGTTAAGTGGTTACACTTAACTAATTTAATCCATGATTAGTGAGGGGTTAAAACCACACTTAACCCTCTTAGAAACCCTAGCAACGTGGTCTGTTCCAGCAGTAATCCCAGTTTGGTATCACCACAACCCTACAGCTAGGTTAGGGCGGGGCACGATTACTGGACTGATGTAAGCGACCAAAGCGACGGCTGAGTGGTACAGCGGTGCGGGTCCGGCGGGCTACGGACGTGCACGTAGTCCGATGTTGGACAAACTCGAGGCACGGGTACCAGTAGGCTTAGACTGTGTATTATTGCTTAGGTGTCTGGGGTTGACACCTTTGGGCTTGATACACCCGAAGGTGGACCCAGCACAGTCTAACTACATCCATGTGGGCCGTATGGACACCAACACTTGACGTGTTAGGTTTATAGGGAGCCGATCGACTAGACCGTTGGGCTGGACCTTATATTAAGGTCACTTCATGTTATTGGGCCAAAGTTTGGGCTAAGGGATCAATATCTGTTTTGTGGGTTTGCTAGTACACTGTGGTGCAAAAACTTAATCTTCTTATGTGATGTCACCTTTATCTATTGCCAGTATGTTTACCTCAGTTTCCATCATGCTGTTAACTTTATTAGTTTATAGATTGATCGTAGTAGGGCTTACCAGTCTTTTTGACTGACCTGTATTCTTTCGCTTCTTTTCTTCCGTTCCCCCCTCCACAGGTTCTCAGGGAGGGGCTACATCTGCTTAGTGGATCTTTGGCTTGCTTGTTGGATAGCTCATGTATGGATCTGAGCTAGCTGTGGCTTATCTTTTATTTCTGGGGATTAGTACTGATGTTTTACCATGTATTTTGTTTCTACGTATCTAGACTTATGTTGTATTTTGGATCATGACATTTTGATACTATGTACTTGACTATGTTGGTTTTGTGAGATGATGATGATGGGTTTTTATCTGCTACCGCTGCTTTACTTATATTTATTTTTATATATTCTGTCTTGCGATATCTCTGTGCATGTTTACCTTCACAATAACGCCCCTCCAAAGCTAGTACATTCCAAGGAGTGATTCTAGTAGAGGTGGGGTGTTACACGTTGGCAGGACAAACTGATGTTCCTAATCACTAAATTGAAGGTTGCCTACGTCCTTGATCCTGATTTGCAGCCGATTCCACCGCCCGCTGCCACCGACACTGCCGAACTCATTGCAAAAAGAAAGAAACATGAGGAAGATGAAGTATTCTGCAGAGGACATATTCTCAATACACTATTTGATCGTCTTTACGATCTTTTCACTTCTGTAAAATCGCCGCAGCAAATCTGGAAGACGTTGGAGACTAAATACAGCAACGAGAAAAAAGCACAGATAAGTTTTAATTATTTGAGTTCTTTGAATATAAAATAGTAGAAAATGCCTCTATCTTGGATCAAGTACACGAGATGCAAGTTATTTTAAAAAAAACTAAAAGATATGAAAATTAGCATTCCTGAACAATTGCAAGTTGGCACCGTCATGGCCGAACTACCACAAAACTGGAGTGATTACCGAAAGAAACTAATGCACTCTTCTGAAGATTTTACAATGGAACAGATTAAAAAACATTTGAGAATTGAAGAGGAAACTCGAATTCGTGAAAAGAAGGTTTTTGAAACTGATTCTAATGCAAATTTTGTGGGCAATCAAGGGAATAAGAACTCTTTAAAACAAAAGAGGGCTGATGACAACAACACCATTAACCAAGGAAAATCCAACAAAGACTGTTACTATTGCGGCAAACCTGGATATTTTAAATGAGATTGCAAATTTTTCAAAAGACAGAAAAAGGAACCTGGACAAAGCAATAACCATGGGGAAGAAAAATCTAAAAAGGAATCCACCAGCATAGTTGTACAAGATGTGACAGAAATTGTTGCAATGATAAGTCAGTTGCATATTGACATGGGGATAGAATTGAACATGGCTGAAACCTCTGCGGATACCGATTGGTTGTATGATTTTGGTGCTACAATAGATGTTTGCAACAAACAATCCATGTTCAATTTATATGAGAAGGTTTCTGATGAAAACAAGGTTTTAATGGGTAATCATAATACCGCAACAGTCATTGGGGAAGGAACGGTTGAATTAGGGTTCACCTCAGGAAAAAGACTTGTTCTTCTTAATATGCTGCATGTTCCTAAAATTTGAAAGAACTCGGTTTCTGCTAGCATTCATTGCAACAAAAGTTGTCAAATGTGTCCTAGATGGAAATAGTCTTATTTTAACAAAAGGTGGTATGTTTGTTGAAAAGGGATATGCTTGTAATGGTTTGTTCAAGCTAAGTATAAATAAATTGAACAAATTTGCTTATGTTGTCGATTCATTACATTTATGGCATAATAGAATAGCACATTTAAATTATAATTCATTAAATTTTATGTTTAAAGAGAAACTTATTACTTATGGTAGAACAGATCAATCTAAATGTGAAACTTTCATAGAAGCAAAAATGTGCAAAAAGCCATTTCCAAAGTCTAAAAGAAACACTTAACTACTTGATTTAATACATTGTGATATTTAAGGAATAAATGGTATATTAACCACAAGAGGCAATATATACTTTATTACTTTCATAGATGATTACTCTAGATATACGCATATATATTTAATGAGATCAAAAGACCAAGCTTTTGAAATGTTCAAATGATTTAAAATCAACGTTGAAAAACAAAAAGAAAGAAGAATTAAGGCATTGCGAAGTGGCAGAGGTGGAGATTATTTTTCCATGGAATTATGTTCTTTTTGCGAAGAAAATGGCATTATTCATCAATCAGGTGCACCTTATATCCCACAACAAAATGGATTAGCTAAATAAAAAAATAGGACATTTGTAACAACCCGGAAATGCGAGCCAATTTAAAAAATTTATATTGGCAATTTCAGTGAATTTTGAATATTTAAAATGAATTATTTTAAATAATAACGACGAGAAATTTATTTTGAATAGAATTAGAACGTATATATTTATATAGATCGTCGTTTGAATATAAATAATTATTTATAATTATAAAAGGAATTGAAAATGGCGCGGTAGTTCGATAATTCGATTTCAAAATTCAAATGAATGTACCGGGTGCAAAATAAACCGGATTTTAGTGAAACCAAAAATATTAGAATCTATTTGTGGATATCTTTCCAACGAATCCGAAAAATCAAAATTTCATAGCGGGGATCAAAATATATGTCCAGTTGAAATTTTAGAATAGTCGCTATGAAATTTCGGCCCTTAAAAATGAGAATTTTGCAAACGACCTCGGATTTCGATGAAACCACTTTTGTTGGATCCGTGATGTCAAATTATTGCTAGTTTTCAAATTTCGTAATTTTTCGAATCAATATGTGAGCGTGGCAAAGGAAAACGCGTTTGACCAGTTTTAGTTGATTTTAATCGACTGGAAAATGGCCATTTTTCCAACAGTCTCAGAATTCGACGAAATTAGTTTTGTTAGGACCGTATCATCAATACGAAGTTAGAAAATATTTTTCGGGAATTTTTAGAGTTCGTATGTGGGCCCAATAAATTGAAATGCGCGTGCAAATTCAAAATATAGAGTTATATGTTGATTTTGACGAAAACTGATCGAAGTTACCGAATCAGCTTACGATACATATCCCATTGTGTTCGGAATGGGGGTAATTAGCTATGGACGACAGGCGGTGGGTTCGATTCTGAAGTCGATAGAAAAAGTTACTTTTAGTGGATTAAAATTAATTAAATAATAATAAAACTCTCTCTCTCCTCACCCTCTTTATTCTCTCAGGACCCCCCATTCATTTCAATTTTAGATCTCAAATAAAAAATAAAAAACCGTCGCGCCCTCCCCCCCACCCCCGATGGTCAGCGCCGCCAATCAACGCGCCTACCCCCCCTCCCCGTGTCGCTCCCCTCTCCTTCCTCCTCGTGTTCACCCACATCGAGACCCCCCTCCTTTCTGAAAACCGCCGCTGTTATCCCCCTCCTCATCGCACCTCCTGCCGCCACCACCAGAGAAGACTGCGACCTCGCCAGCAACCCCCGACCTCGCCACTCTTCTGTCTTTTCTCCCTCTCCGTTGAACAAAGGTGAGCTTTTTTCTTTATTTATTTTTATTTATATAAAAACTGATTTTAATTATATATATAAATTCTGATTTTCGTTTATATGAGTTATGATTTTTAATAGAAAAAGATTTTTGATTAAAAATATAATCTTTGTAAAGATTTTTGATTAAGAATATAATCTTTATATGGAGAACGAGAATAAAAATATGATTTTATATAATGTAGAGTAATAAAGATGTGATCTTTATAGTAGTAGCAATATAAAGATATGATTTTTATAGTATAGAAAGTATAAAAATACGATTTCTATATTATATAGATAGTAAAAATATCATCTTTATATTTGAAAAGGCGAAATCTTTATATTTGAAAAGGCGAAATCTTTATATTTGAAAATGCGAAATCTTTATATAGAGAATAGCGTGATAAAAATATAATCTTTATTAGGAGAAGAACAATATAAAAATATAATTTTTATAACAAAGTGAGGATAAAATTTTAATTTTTATATATATGAGGTAAAGATAAAAATACGATTTTTATATGTGTAGCGTATGCGGACGATGAAAGTGACAAGAGAAGAACGATGAAGATTTCCTACATATGAAGAGTCGTGGCGTTTGGATTAGCTATTGGTGAGAACTTCTCACCTTTAATTTTGTTTTCTAGTTAATAATATATACTAAGATGCAGACGGTGTTTAGTAGCACCCGACACCCGTCGTCCACAGACCATGGACGGCTTGTATGCTTGTTTGTTTGATTTTGATGTGTAGTTGATTGTGTGATGTGATGTGAAATAAAATAAAATATTTTATAGTGGAAAATATTTTATAGTTAAAAATAGAATTTTTAACGTGTATTTAAAATAAATATTTATAAACAAATAGGAGATTTGTTTATATACACTGATTTGATTGATGTTGATTGGGACGATAAATTTTACACATCGCCCAACTGCACAAATAAAATCTGTGTTTGATTGTTTGAAACCCCATACGGGTATTGGGATGATGTATGACATACACTAATCTCAATAATTAGTTATATGTCGATCGATTGATTGACAGGCTGTTATAAGCGTTAAATATTTATATTTGAAGCTTATACAGTGTAGAACGCACTCTGGATGATGGTTGATTATTTATCGTTGTTATTTTGTACATGTGTTGTAGAAAATCCATATAATTAACATTATATGGTAATTGATTGGGCCTCATTCCAGTTTTGAAATAGAAATATTTGAAAAAGAAATATTTGAAATAGAATATTTGAAATAGAAATATATGAAGCCGTGTTGATTAGATTGACGCCATTTTGACGTGAACGATATTTATATCGATTTTATTCAATTTTCAATGTATATTGAAAGTGTTTTTCGAAATTTGAATGATATTGAATTCGAATTAAATTGAAGTGAATTGAAATTCGAATTAAATTGAATAGAATTGAATTCGAATTAAATTGAAGTGAATTGAAATTCGAATTAAATTGAGTAGAATTGGAATTCGAATTAAATTGAGTAGAATGGAAATTCGAATTAAATTGAAATGAATTGAAATTCGAATTAAATTGAAATTGAATTGAAATCGATTTGAAATGAATTTAAAACGAATTTATATTGGAATATTCAATTTTGATTTGAAATTGAATATGAAGTTGAAACCGTTTTGAAAATGAATTTAAAACGATTTTTAAAGCACGTTTTGAATTGAAATCGACGAAGTATATATTATATATATAATATAATGGCCTGAATAGAATGCGCCGCGCTGCGGTAGTTCGTGAATTTCGACCATTGACTTCGAATGGATATTGCGGGAGATCCGACCGTCGGATTCTCCTAAAACCGGAACCGTTGGGTTCGTATCGAAAAGAGCTTTCTAACGAATATTAGAAATTAGAAATCTAACGATTGGATTTGGGATTATGTCCAAATCAAATTGGGAAAAGGTCGTTGTAAGTGCAGTTCGATGGCCGTTGATGGAAATCGACTGTACGGGCCTTGATAAAATTATTAAAAATAGCAATATTTGTGTAAAATCATAAGAAATGATTTGGGAAGAATTGGGATGAAAAACTCCATATTTGAAAAGATAAAAATAAATTTTTATCGAAATGAACTAGTTTTGAACTAGAATAATAATTTATTTATTTTTAAAATAAATAAATTGGATTTGAAATGGTTTTGAAAATAACCAGAATTTCCAATAATTGAATTGGAATGGATTTGAATCGAAATTTTCTGTGGAATATTTCGATGTTGGATTTAGTGACTATACAGATGTTGTTATGGAAATTTGAAAGATATATATACATATCGTTATTTCCAATACGATATTTGTTGGTCGTAGAATTTGATATTGAATATAAGCCGATATATTTTCTATTCAGAGCCTTGTATTTAATATCAAATGTGATTTGGGTTTGTCGTGAATGGTGTCTTCATTAACACTGTTCTTAAGCCCTGTTGAGAAAAAGATTAAATCTTTTTATTTAGATTTAATGAAGTGTACCAATTAAATAATATTTAATTGGAATTGAATTGGTGTTGATTTTTGGGTTTATCGTGAACCGTGTTTTAAATGATACTGATTCTTTAACCCAGTTGAAGATAAAAACTAAGTGGAGTTTTAATGAATCTTTAATTAGATTGAAAAGATTGAGAATGGAGTATCGCTAGTTTTGCTCCAGGCGATAGTTAAATCTTTAATTAGATTTGAACGTGAAATGGTAATTGAATTTACCGATAACACTGTGGTGTTAGATATGAAGTATGACCAGTTTTACTTCATGGGATGAATAGGTGGGGATTGGGAAATAAAATAAATGATTACTCCGGTGTGGTTCGCTAATCCCGACTAGTTTGAATTGATATTCAAAGAAGATTAAAGAATAAATTTAAAGAATTTATCTTTGATAAAATTAATGGGAACCTTTCCCAAAGTATAAGAATATTTGAATAAAAGAATATTCTGAATTGGAATGAGGCGTATGTTGTGTTTGTGTAACAATTTTTTATTATATATGCGAGTTATTCAGAAAGACTGGGTTTATCCCATTCTGAATAACTAATTCGACGTGGTGTCGAAGATGAAGACGGTGGTTGAAGACCGGAGGTCTTCACGTCGTTTGGATAATTACTGATGATCTTGATTGGGTCGTACACCCAAGAGGAGGGAATCAGTTGGTGATCGTCCAGACGTGCTTGGAGATCGATGGATATGCGAGGTACTAGGTGCCTCCGGTTTCGTTCAGACTCAGAACGAACTTGTAAATGGACTGTGTGTCTGACATTGGATTTTAGTCTGTGTGATTGATTTCTATTAAATATATATCTATTTGGCGGCGGAGAATTTATTCTCTTGCTTAACGCCCTTCTCTGAGACGTACGAGCTCAGGGGTTATATATCGATGGGTATCAATCGCATGGAGTGAATTGCCTGTGTGGCATGCCGAAGTGGCAATTAATCGAGGCTTCTGTTGAAAAGCAAAGTCTTGTGGGTGATGATCAAAGCACAGCCTGTGTGGAACAGCTTTGTGTAACGTGAATTCGCGAGCCTCACACCTCGGTTGTGAACCAGAAACGAGAGAGGACATCAGGGAGGACATGCGTTTCTTTCTAGCTAGAAGTGGCGTTAGTGGTTTTACACGCCCTGACGAGTTTGACTTATGTGGTTGTTGCTGTTGTGAGGCGCCTCAGATATATCAGTGACTATGTGAAGCCGATGGAGTCATTCGTTGGCTCATTTGCGCCCCATAGGCCGGGGAAACGTATTGTCCAGGGTTTAAGTTTAATCCACATCGAGTGGACCGGCCCTGTGGCTCCTAAGGATTGCCTGCGCGCTTGCCTGAGACATGGTAGGCTATATTGTCTCGAATCGGCAGAGGACGATCCCTGGCCTCGGTTCGCGGATGGAAATCCAATTTCCAATACGTGACTTTGCGGTTTTGATTGTAATCCTATATATAGCGACATAGTGGTATGGGGCATTCATGCCGCCTATGATTAGTACTTACGATTTGAAATTGATTTCTTCACTTATAGCAATAATAAAAGAATTGTTTTAACGTATCAAGCATTCTTTGGCTATTATAAGGTAAAACCCTATCCTCTGGTTTGTGTTGCATTGTGTGATTGGACCTGGGTCTTATAATAGCTTCATTGTACTTTATTTAGCATTGCGTTGTTTGTTTTATGCACTGGTATTCTTGGGAGGAAACCCGTTCCGTGTTATACGACGTGGTCCCTTGATTTACCTAACTATAAAATAAAGATTAATAGCTGTTTTAGTTCTCACACCAGTCACATGACTGACCTGAAGTTTATTGTTTTAACCTAAACTCTGGGTGCCCTTATTTTGACATGGGCAGCTAGTAGTTTTGGTTTTGCAGATTTATATTCACCGGATCCTGATTTACAGCTGGAACGATACTCAGAAAGCTTTGTATCCGTGTATTACTTCTAGTTGTGTATTGTATTATTTTCCGCTGCTATGTAATTTATTGTAATCTCTGATATTTATCGAATGTAATTTATGTGTTCATACTCTGTATATTCTTGTATTCTGATGGAATTGTTGTAATATACGATGAAATGTTCTTCCGTCTGCGTTCTGATTTGTCTTGTTCTCAAAGCGATCAGGGGTTTCGAACGGTCTTGGTCGGTTTAGCGACTGATTCGGATCGAGCGAAATTCCTTGTCGTCACAACATTGGTTGAAATGACTAATGCCATGATCTTGAATGGTAAACAGAACGGGAACTTATGGGGGGAGGAAATCCTAACTGCTTGTCACTTGCATAATAGAATTCAATCAAAGAAAACTAAGGTATGTCGTTATGAATTATGGAATGGCAGAAAACCTAGCTTAAAATATATAAAAGTCTAGGGCTGTTTGGCTTTTTATCTAGTTACAGATCCAAAAAGAAACAAGATAGGACCAAGAGCTTCGAAAAGTGTATTCGTGGGATATGCTGAAAGTTCAAAAGCATACATATTATTAGACATAAGATCCAATGTTATTGTGGAATCAAGAGATGTTGAGTTCATCGGGAATAAATTTATATGTGATATCACATCAGACCCCATGCAAATTATCTGTAAAGACAACAACAATAATACAAAGCATACTTCTTTTAATAAAAGGGCCCTCCCAAGTCTACCTGAGGAACCTCGAAGAAGTGTAAGACCAAGGAAAACCAAAGGTTTGGATCCTGATTTTGTTTCACTCGACGATGTGATTCATCTTGTAGTTGGAACCGATTTGAAATAATTGATGAAACAATATACAATATATATAATGAGGAAGACTTTAAGACATATAAAGAAGCTATGGCTTCAAGGGATGCTTCTTTTTAGAAGGAAGCAATATGAAATGAATTCAATTCTATCTAACAATACTTGGGTTTCAACGGATCCACTGGTTGGATCCAAACTAATTGGTTGTGAACGGGTATTTCGAAATAAATAATACACAGATGGATCTATTCAAACTTTCAGGGCAAGACTTGTTGCAAAAGGGTTCTGTTAAAAGGATCGTATCAATTATTTTGACGCATATGCACCTGTTGCTAGACTATCTTCAATAAGGGTTCTTTTTTCTCTTGCATCCATACATGGATTACATGTACATCAAATGGATGTTAAGACTGCCTTACTTAACGGACATTTAGATGAAGAAGTATATATGGAACAACCAGAAGGGTTTATTCTTGTAGTAAATGAGAATAAAGTTTGGAAGTTGTCAAGTCTTTATACGGACTAAAGCAGGCTCCCAAACAATGGCATGAGAAATTTGATTATGTGATATTGTCTAATGGTTTTAAGCATAATAGTAATGACAAAGGCGTTTATTCCAAATTCACAAATAGCTATGGTGTTATAATATGTCTATGTGTAGATGATATGAGTATATTCGGTATCAACATGAATGGTATACATGAGACAAAGAAATATTTAACTTCGTGTTTTAAAATGAAAGATTTAAACGAAATTGACACTATATTAGGAATCAAAGTGAAAAAACATAGTGCAGGATATGCTTTGAGCCAAACTCAATATATTGAAAAGTTGTTTTAAAATACAAACATTTGAATTTTAAAAAAGCAAGGAGCCCCTATGATTCTTCAATTAAACTATTTTCAAATTCTGGAAGAATGGTAGCTTAACTAGAATACGCATGTATTATCAATAGTCTAATGTATGTTATGCATTGTGCCAGACCTGATATTTCTTATGTTGTGTGCAAGCTATCTAGATATACAAATAATCCAAGTATTGCATAGTGGAAACCAGTTGGAAGAATTCTTGGATACCTTAAAAGAACAATTAAATTAGGATTTCAATTTGAAAATTTTCCAGTTGTTTTGGAAGGATATTCAGATGTAAGTGGTGCAACCTATGAAAATGATAACAGAGGAACTACCGGGTGGATTTTTTCTTTAGGAAAAGGTGTTGTATCATGAGCCTCTCAAAACTAACAATGATCACACATTCTACAATGAAAGATGAATTTGATGCCTTTGCATTGGTAAAGGAAATGGAATGGCTAAGAAACTTGTTAATGGAAAAAGAGTTGTGGCCGTAACCGTCATCATCCATTTCAATATATTGTGATAGTGAAGCAACAATGCCTAGAGCATATAATAAAAAATATAATTAAAAATCTAGACATATAATCTTGAGACATGCATATGTCAGAGAACTTATTGTAGAAAGCGTTATAGCAATAATATATGTAAGATCAAAGAAAAATCTAGCAGACCCACTGACTAAAGGATTACAGAGAGGTATTGTTAAAACTACGAGTTGTGGTATGGGTTTAAAGTTTATTTAATCTCATGTAATGGAAACCCAACCTTTGTTATTATACTAAGGTTTAAAGGGTAATAATAAGTTGCTGCCACGAGATGGTTAAACATTAGATGTCAAATGTTTATTTGTTACAATTTTGGTGTCTATTTGTTATAGTAACAAGGGAGGATAAAGTAGACATCTATATGATCATAAGAAACTATGTTTCGAGAAAGTATGAAGTTAACTTTATAAATATTCACGAATACTAGGGGAGTGATTGTAACCAATACAAGGTTATGATGATTTTATTGAGGAATATAAACATTTGTGTGTTAGGTATTTATTTTAATACAAAGGATTTTGCTTTAAGCTACTAGCCACCAAATTTCTGTTAAAATTTAGGTATCTAAACTAATAACAAAGTTTAAATCGAAAAGTACTTTCTTTTAAGCATAAATGTACAAATGAAATATTGTAATCTAGTGGGGGATTGTTGGATTGATCACAGCATATTAAAGTCCCACATCGCCTAAGATTAAGGCACATCCCACTACATAAACAAGTTGGTGCAAAGGGAATACAATTATAAATGAAGAAATAAGAAGACATGACTAAGGACACATATTAAAAGTGGAATGTGGGCACGCGCTACAAGGGGTGGTGGCTTTTTCGAACGGTTGCTGCTTTTAAATTTTGATTTTTCTAATAGACGCGTCCATTGGCTATTCGAACGGTGGTAACTGTTACAAACAGTTGCAGGGCATCTTCTTCCTTCTTTCCATTCGCCACTGCATGTTTCTTCTTCAATAAATCATACACTTCTCCTGCAGTTTCATACATTCTGTAGGACAGACCTTTGTTGTATCCTGAAGAAATTGCGTTGCATCTTTTCATCCCAATTTATTTTATTGTGGGGGGACCAATTCCTTAAAGAAAGTGTTGCTACAACACGCCTCAAAGACGATGTCCTGGTTCTCAGAATTTCTCCCTAATTCTAACAATTTTCTGGAATTGATATGGCGTCATTACAGCCGTCGGAATCAACCTACATGATTATGAATCAGGAGTACATTAGACTTGATCGCTTCGATGGTACAAACTACACGCGTTGGCAGGACAAACTAATGTTCCTACTCACTACGTTGAAGGTTTCCTATGTCCTTGATCCTGATCTGAAGCTAATTCCACCGCCCGTTGCCACTGACACCGCCATACTGATTACAAAAAGAAAGAAATGAGAGGAAGATTAAGTGGTCTGCAGAGGGCATATTCTCAATGCATTATCCAATCATCTTTACGTTCTTTTCACTTCTGTAAAATTGTCGCAACAAATTTAGAGGACGTTGTAGACTAAATACAACAACGAGAAACAAGGCGCTAATAAGTTTTTAATATTCGAGCTCTTTGAATATAAAATGGTAGACAATGCCTCTATCCTGGATCAAGTACACGAGATGCAGGTTATTTTTAACAAACTAAAAGGTATGAAAATTAGCAAACCTGAACAATTGCAAGTTTGTGTTGTCATGGCCAAACTCCCACAAAAATGGAGTGATTACCGAAAGAAATTAATGCACCCTTCTGAAGATTTTACGGTGGAACAGATTCAAAAACATCTGCGATTTGAAGAGGAAAATTGAATTCGTGAAAAGCAGGTTTTTGATACTGAATCTAATGAAAATTTTGTGGGCAATAAAGGGAATAAGAACTCTTCAAAATGAAAGAGGACCAATGGCAACAACACCAATAACCAGGGAAATCCAACAAAGACTGTTACTATTGCGGCAAACCTGAACATTTTAAACGAGATTACAGATTTTTCAAAAGACAGAAAAAGGAACATGGACAAAGCAATAACCATAGGAAAGAAAAATCTAACAGGAATCCGCCAACATAGTTGAACAAGACATGACAGAAAATTTTTCAATGATAATTCCGTTGCATATTGACAGAATTAAACATGGCTGAAACCTCTACAGATACCAATTGGTCGTGTGATTCTGGTGCTACAATACATTTTCGCAACAATCAATCCATGTTCAAATTCTATGAGAAGGTTTCTTTTCAAAACAAGGTTTCAATGGGTAATCATGGCACCGTAGCAGTCGTTGGGAAAGGAACGCTAGAATTAGAGTTCACCTCAAGAAAAAGACTTGTTCTTCTTAATGTGTTGCATGTTCTTGAAATTCGAAAGAACTTTGCCAGCCTTCTTTGCAACAAAGGTGTCAAATGTGTTTTATATGGAAATCGTCTTATTTTAGCAAAAGGTGTTGTGTTTGTTGGAAAGGGATATGCTTGTAATGGTTTGTTCAAACTAAGTATAAATAAAATGAATGAATTTGCATACGTTTTTGGTTTATTTCATTTATGGAATAATAGATTAGCACATTTAAATTTTAAATCATTGGACTTTATGTCTAAAGAGCAACTTATTACGTACGATAAAACGGATCAATCTAAATGTGAAATTTGTATAGAAGAAAAAAATGTGCAAGAAGCCATTTCCAAAGACTGAAGGAAACACTCAACTACTTGCTTTAATACATTCGTATAAGTTTGAAATAAACGGTATATCAACCAAAGGACGCAATACATACTTTATTACTTTCATAGACGATTACTCTAGATATACGCATATATAATTAATGAGTTCAAAAGATCAAGCTTTTGAACAAACAATTTAAAATCAATGTTGAAAATAAAAAAGAAGGAGAATTAAGGTATTGCGAAGTGACATTGGTGGAGAATATTTTTCCATGGAATTTTATTCTTTTTGTGAAGAAAATGGCATTATTCATCAATCATGTGCACCTTATACCCCATAATAAAATGGATTAGCTGAACGAAAAATAGAACATTGGTTGAAATGACTAATGCCATGATCTTGAATGTTAAACATAACGTAAGTTTATGGGGGGAGGCAATCCTAACTGTTTGTCACTTGCATAATAGGATTCCATCAAAGAAAACTATGGTATGTCCTTATGAGTTATGGAACGGCAGAAAACCTAGCTTAAAATATATAAAAGTCGAGGTTTTTTGGCTTTCTGACGAGTTACATATCCAAAAAGAAACAAGATAGGACCAAGATATTCGAACAGTATATTCGTGGTATATGCTGAAAATTCAAAAGCATACAGATTACAAGACATAAGAACCAGTGTTATTGTGGAATCAAGAGATGTCGAGTTCTTCGAGAATAAATTTATATTTGATCTCATATCAGATCCCATGCAAATTATCTGTAAAGACAATAACGATAATACAAAGCATACTTCTTCTAATAAAATGACCCTCCCAAGTCTATCTGAGGAACCTCGAGGTAGTGTAAGACCAAGGAAAACCAAAGGTTTGGATCCTGATTTTGTTTCACCCGATGATGTGATTCATCTTGCAGTCGGAAACAAAAATGAAATAATTGATGAAACAATATACAATCTAAATCCCTATGACGTATAAAGAAGCTATGGCTTCAAGGGATGATGCTTTTTGGAAGGAAGTAATCCGAGATTTAATGAATGCAATTCTATCTAACAATACTTGGGTTCTAACGGATCCACCAGTTGGATCCAAACCAATTGGTTGTGAATGTGTATTTCAAAAGAAATACAACACAGATGGATCTATTCAAACTTTTAAGGCAATACTTGTTGCAAAAGGGTTCCGACAAAAGGAGGGTATCGATTATTTTGACACATACACACCAGTTGCTAGACTATCCTCAATAAGGGTTCTTTTTTCTCTTGCATCCATCCATGGATTACCTGTACATCAAATGGATGTTAAGACTACCTTCCTTAACAGATATTTAGATGAAGAAGTATATATATAGAATGACTAAAAGGGTTTATTCTTGAAGGAAATGAGGATAATGTTTGTAAGTTGGTCAAGTCTTTATATGGAGTAAAGCAGGCTCCCAAACAATGGCATTAGAAATTTGATTTTTTGATAGTCTAATGGTTTTAAGCATAATAGTGCTGACAAGTGTATTTATTCCAAATTCACAAACAACTATGGTGTTAAAATATGTCTATCTGTAGATGATATGCTTATATTTGGTACCAACATGAATTGCATAAGTGAGACAAAGAAATATTTAACTTCTTGTTTTAAAATGAAAGATTTAAATGAAGTTGACACCATAGTAGGAATCCAAGTGAAAAAACATAGTACAGGATATGCTTTGAGCCAGTCTCTCTATATTGAAAAGTTGCTTTCAAAATACAAACATTTGAATTTTAAAGAAGCTAGTTGCCCCTACGATTCTTCAATTAAACTATTTTCAAATTCTGGAAGAACGGTAGCTCAACTAGAATATGCAAGCATTATCGGGAGTCTAGTGTATGTTATGCATTGTACCAGATCTGATATTTCTTACGTTGTGTGCATGCTATCTAGATACACAAATAATCCTGGTATTGCACACTGGAAAGCAATTGGAAGAGTTCTTGGATACCTTAAAAGAATGATTAAATAAGGACTTCAATTTTAAAATTTTCTAGTTGTTTTGGAAGGATATTAAGATGCAAGTGGTGCAACCCTTGAAACTGATAACAGAGGAACTACTGGGTGGATTTTTAACTTTAGGAGGAGGTGTTGTATCAGGGACCTCTAAGAAACAAACAACCATCACACATTCTACAATGGAAGCTGAACTTGTTGCCTTAGATGCATCAACAAAAGAAGTGGAATGGCTAAGAAATTTGTTAATGAAAACAGGGTTGTGGCCACAACCATCGTCAGCCATTTCAATATATTGTGATAGTGTAGGAACAATGTATAGAGCATATAATAAAATTTATAATGGAAAATCTAGACATATAAGCTTGAGACATGCATATATCAGAGAACTTATTGTAGAAGGCGTTATTACAATTATATATGTAAGTTCAAAGAAAAATCTAGCAGGGCCATTGACCAAAGGATTACCAAGAGATATGGTTAAAACTATGAGTTGTGGAATGGGTTTAAAGTTTATTTAATCTCATGCATGGAAACCCAACCTTTGTTATTATACTAAGGTTTAAAGGGTAATAAAAAGTTGCTGCAAAGAGAAGGATAAATATTAGAGATCAAATGTTTATTTGTTAAGATTGTGGTGTCTATTGTTATAGCAACAAGGACATATAGAATAGACATCTCTATGAATACAAGAAACTATGTTTCGATAAAGTATGAAGTTAACTTTATAAATGTTCATGAGTACCAGGTGTTCGACAACGAATATTCTATCATTTAGAAAATCGTCGCGAAGTGTATAAAACGGCAAGCGCACAGCGTACACTTGTAGTACGTTGCGAATACGGGTCGATCCACGGAGAAAGAAATATTGCTTATATGACCACTTAACTTACGTTCGCATTTTAAAATCATCTTCAAATTTTCTTAAATGAGGTTTGATTGCCAAAACATGTCTTTAAGCAACTAGTTTAGTTTGCCTTTTTATTATCTACACTCGTCGATGAATTTTAAGCGTAATATCTTACTTATATTATATTTCAAACGTTAAAAATTCAATCTTTATATTTCGTAACCATGTTGTAAATTTAGCCTATTTTAATCTGTTCTTTGTCATCCAGTTTGGTCGCTTTGTATTCTAATTTTATTCAAACAAATTAAAACAAAGTCGAGTGAAAATTAACTAACTACAACTAAACTAAATTAACAAACTAAGATAGATAAAAATAAGAGAGTTTAATATCAATTTAGAAGCAAATCCACATTCTAGATCATATAATTCAACAATTAATGAAATTATGATCTCTCTGTTCTGACCATAAGTGTGATTAGTTGATGTGTTTAACCTAAGCATGTCATATTTGTGTTATTAATTAGCCCAATATAAGCCATCAAACTTTAACACAACCTCCAACCCACTTGTTTAACTCTCATGAAAAATGACAAAAAGATGAGAATCAAATCTGCTTTAAGCATGACCTATTAACTATTGTTTAGAAATATAGGCCACCAAATTTCAATTTAAACAATCACTTCTTAGCCATAATCATCTTTTCATTAAGCACCAAAAAGAGAACATAAATTCAAATTATGTTGAATCTACATAATTAGATAGCTTCATTACCCCTAAGTTGAAGGGGCTTAGCTTCTAATATATGTAATCATGCTAATAAATGTAGCTTGCAACATTAAAGAAAAACAAATGAAAAAGAGAGAAAAATGGATGAAAATTTATTCTATTTGCATAAAATGAAGGAGATCTACACTACAACAAGAAGTAAAAACATGTAAATAAAAGAACTAATTAACTAACATTGCATAAAAGAAAATGAAATTACAAGAAAAATGGCTAAGTAGTCATGGAAAGAAAAGTGAGCTTTGTTCCTCCAAATTACACTAAACTAACTAAAAAAGAGAATATTTACATGAGCAAATGTGGGGTATTTATTATTGTTCATACAACCCTAACCCTTATCCATTTTATTAGGGACTACCAAAAATACCACCTTCATGAAGCTACCATTTGTCTTTAGCCTCTAATTAATCATGTAGAATGCATGAAGATTTTTTTTTGTCTCATCCAATTAGTCAATACATTAGCTTCTAATTGTTCCATTAAAGAAAGGGTGATAATGGGTAATGTCCTCCACCAAGTTGTGTGTGAATTAATTCCATCTTCATTCCTTTGTACCCACGTTGTGCATGCATATCTCTTTGTAAACTTCATGTGCATCTTCATTTTCGCTCCTAAATTCCTAAAAGACACATGAAAATGAACAAGTAAATTTTATCAAAAATAAATACATGCACAAATGACTGTTTTTCCTCAAATATGAAAATGAATGCATGATAATTTGAGAATTTTGGATTTTTAGATAAAACATGGGAAAATATCCCACTTTTGTTATTTATTTAACTAAAACTAGAATAAATATGTGTATATAAATGTGTATATTTACATGCACATCAAATACCCCTACACTTATCTTTTTATTTGTCCTCAACTAAACTGAAACACTAAGATAAATCCATTTTCATAGGGGGCACGATTGCATTGAGCATATGCAACAAGCCGTTAAACCTCTGAGTGTCCCCAGTAGGACGAGTGTTGTCTCATGAGAGTTTTCAGCGATTACTACCCACAAAATCCAAATGATAAATGCAAAAAATATTTACAAAATGCAAAATTTGAAAATATTTACAAGATGAATGCCAGTTTTTAAAATAATATTTACAAATGGGTAATTCACTTTTAAATTTGACACAAGTGAGTTAACACAAATTTGGGTCATCACTATGAAAATTCAATCTGTTACTAATCAAAACTTCAAACAAAAGTCAGCTTATCGTTACAAACTCCTCTAGCTTGGTTAGTTGTTTCGGTTGAAAACATAGTGCAATTGTGAAATGAATTCTATAATCGATTATCAACAATCGTAAAATGGCATTTTTATTTCCTTTTGGTTAACAAGTTAGATTAAATAAGTGAAGACAACGCTTGGATTTCAAGTGCTTTCTCTCTCTTTATTTTGAAAAATATTTACATTATTATTATTTACAAACACCTAACTGAAAAGACCAAAGTATGCCACCCATGAGAGTTTGGGACAGAGCTTGGCGGATTGTGCAAATTGACGCTGACTTTGTAAACAAGATGTCGGTAATCCTTAGGTGTCCAACTGATAAAATAAGACCAAGGTATCCTACCCATGCACTGCCTCGCGAACTTATGTGAGAATTGAGACAGAGCTCGGTGGGTATGCACACCAACGCTAGATTTGCAAGAAATGTTGGATACCATTGGAATATTACTATATATATATATATATATATATATATATATATCTTTCTTCCTTTTTTTGTTTTGAATTGAGAGGGAGTTAAGCGAGAAATTCTTAGCACAACTTCACTTAAAAGATCTAAAATGTTATCGCAAGTAGTCTAAATCAAACCATTCGTTTAATCGGATTATAATTTAGAAAACATTTTATACTCATCACCTACGAATCTCCCTATATACCAATTACACTAAATTTGCTCATGGTTCAAACTTTTTTTTTCGTTATCCATTAAGAGAAGTGATTTTCTAAACATTTCCATTGTACGACCAAAATTGTATGTTTATTCTATCATATCTTATTTAAAAGTAAGTAAAAATGCAAATCATTTTTTGTTTTTGGACCTTTTTTTCGAAACTTTTTTTTTGAATGAAAAAAAAGGTCTATGCAAAATTAAAATAAATATGAAACTCCCCCCACACTTGATTTCGACTGTTTCCCCATAGGAAACCCAAGTAGTAGGAGAAAAAGGAAATTTTGAAAATATGCCATATATTTACAAGAAAAAAATTTATTTACAGTATATCAAAAAATATATTGATAAGAAGTAAATGAAATGGTCTTTTGAAGACCAATTCATTTGTCTCTTCACATATGAGAGACACAGTTTAAGCTTGAAAAATCAAATCGTATAAAATTTCGAAGTTGAATGTAGATTTTGAAAAACGAATGTCACTTTATTAAAAATCGAATGAGTTCAATTATTTTCGATGATTTTTGGGGTAGATTGAATAAATGGTCGAATTTCATGTTTAATTTCACCAATTTGAGTTTCAAATTTATTATTGAAAAATTGTTTACATATATTGATTTCAAAATCAAAACGATGATTCAAATCTACCTCCTTAAGATTCAACTCATTTTCGAAAAGTCCAAAAAAATCGTACTCGTCAAATTTGTCTTCCTTTGAGTTATTTACAGCTTCATTACTTATATCATTTTCAAAGTCCAAAGTTGTTATTTTCAAACTTACAAAATCAGAACAAGGAAGATCGAGTTCTGAATTTGTTTTCAAAGTCTCAAAAGAATTAAAATCCAAATCACTTACTATGTTTTCTTCATTAAGATTTTATCTTCCGTTCAAAAGTTGTTATTTGGAAATCGTCGATTGTGGTAAAAGATGAATTACCGTTCGATTCGTCACACGTTTTGTTTAGGATATTTTGTTTTTTACGAAAATTCAAGTAGTTTTTAAATAACAAATTCGTGTGATTATCGTGAATTTCATTCAATTGCTCAACAAAATTGAATTTATAATTATTTATTTGAGAATTTTCAATTTGAATTTGTTGAGAACAAAAAATTTCGTTTGCACCATAACTGAAATTATTTCCATTGCCAAAATCATTTGAAAAATTATTCACATTTCCATTTTGAATTTGAAATTCATTTTGAAGTTCGAAATTGAATTGGCATGGGTTATAATCAAAATCATTTGAATTTGAAAGTGAATTCAATTTTTGATTATTTTGAAAACTTTAACTTGAATTGTTACGCAAGTATGAATTACACCATTCATTTATTTTTTAATTTTGTTGTATGCTTATTTCAAGTAAAGATTCAATATAGTTTCCAAAGTTGAGGGTTGATCGTTAGTTTGAAAATTTTGTAGTGCAAAATCCAAATTGTTTGTACAACAGTCATGATTAAAATATCCATATGAATTTGATGTAAAATTATATGGATTATATTGGCTTTCATAACTATTGTAAAATTCTTGCGAATAATGAAATTGGAACATTTCAAGAAAGTGGTTCTTTTTTTGGATTTTTTTTTTTTTTTTTTTGAAAGAGAAAAGAAAATAGATATTTAGAAAAGAAAATCATTTTTTTTTGTGGATTTTAAATTTTTGATTTTTTCTTAAACAAAATGCTTAAATAAAAATGAAAAGAAGTTATTAACAAACGGATTTTTTTGATGATTTTAATTTGTTTTTATATATGCATGAATTTAATGCAACTATATGAATGCAATTAAATATTTACAAATTTTCTAAAATTATATAATGACGGTTAGATTAATTTCAATAAAAGATTTCTCAGCCGGTTAACAGACAAGATTTATCGGTGCACTAGGAATCACCTTAGCAATGTAGTCAAAGGTTTAAATACCTTCAGAGAAACAATCGATATAATATTTACGAATCACCGTAATATTTATAAACGATTATTGCTCTGCCATAGTCTAGACACCGAGAAATAACTCGTTGGAAATAAATCGGTTTGTCAAAATATAATAGTGTCCTTAGTAAAATGAAAACAAAATATGATGAATGCAAAACATAAAATAAACGTGAATTATCAATGCAACTACGAATGAATTTTTACTTTGTTTTTGGATTTTTTTGATGCAAATGCAAGCAATCAATAATGCAATGAAAATAAAAACAGGGGTTAGAACACGATACATGAACTTGCAGAAATTTATTAGCATTTTTTTAGCGGTAATGTTTATTTTAAGCAAACAAGCAGCGCGGTTTTTAGCAAAGCTGAGGAAAACAATTCTCATTCTTTTGGTAACATGAAAAGAGATGAGCAGCCGAGATAGAAGAAAACAATTATTTTTTTAAGAGTAAAATGGAAGCTAAACAAATTGTTTAAGCAAAAGCAGTTGGAAACTATCCTAATAAAATGAGGAAATAGATTTTTTTTTTCAAAGTTAAAAATACAAACCAAAACCAAGGGAAGGAAAAAAATAAGACGTGAACTCTAACTCATATTAACTAAGAGGCATTAGGCCCAAGACCACAAGCCCGACCCTATAACTCAACCACCCCTTTTATTATCCCTATTTCAAAATGCAGGCTCAAATCGATTAAAAATAAAAAAATGGCGACCAACTTAGAGGTGAATTGGTGGATATATTCGAGTCGTTTCTTTGATCGGTGGATTGATTAAGTAAGGCGGTTGTCAAAAGGCGGCGATCGGGGTTTTTCTAATGTGAAGCGGGATGGCGTTCTAGGAGTTAGGGGATTTTGTGAAGATTGATACATGATTTTTTTGGTATAAAATTAGGCAAATTTTATTCCAACCCCCGAAATTAGGTAGTAGACCCCTCTAATTTGAAAAAACCAGCATACCCCCGTTTTTAGTGAGTAGCCCCCCGCTGATTTAAAAAATATCCAAAAATACCCCTCCACGTAGGGTTTGTACGTGGTTTTTCAGGATACCTCGTAGATGCCCTACGTGGTTCCTCAGTGTACCACGTAGTAGTCCTATGTGGTTTCTTAAAAAACCACGTAGGCGTACTGCGTGGTACACTGAGGAACCACGTAGGGCATCTTCGAGATAACCTGTAAACTGGAAAAAAAATTATAACACAAGAAGGGCATTTTCGTCCTTGTATTTTCTGATGAAAACGGGGGGATACTTAGGGCTGTCAATTTCCTACCCGACCCGTGACCCGACCCGAAACCCGCAGGGAAATTAGCAGGTTAACCCGACCCATTTAGTTAGCGGGTCATTTTCGGGTCAACCCGAATTTGACCCGTTTATAAACGGGTGAGTTTAGGGTTGACCCGCTAACCCTATTTTGACCCGCCAAACCCGATTATATATTGTATCTCTTCCATACTGTTAGTCTTTTATGTATACTATTAGTGTTAGTCTTTTATGTATGCAGTAATCAGTATGCTCGTATATGTAAGCTATTATATTTTACTAATTTATTCTTATATGTTGTTAGTTATATTTTACTTATAACAACTATATCTCTTCCATACTGGTAGTCTTTAATTTATGCAGTATGCGAATATATACTTATGTATAGAAAATGATTTTTGAATATGGGGATTTCATGCTTTATATATGTGTTGTCTATTGGTCACTTTGCAACTTGTTGCATGTTGGTGATTATATAACAGTGTGCATGTTGATGATTTGGCTCTTTTGTTCCTTATATTAGTAGGCAATATCTATCCATGGGTCAAACAGGTAAAGCCGACCCAACACGACCCATTTAGTTAAACGGGTTACGCGGGTCGGGTCGGGTCAACCTGTTTATAAACGGGTCGGGTTAGGGTTGGGAAAATATGACCCGTTTAATAAACGGGTTGACCCGACCCGTCTATAAATCAACCCGAACCCAACTTGACCCGACCCGAACCCGACCCGACACGACCCATTGACAGCCCTAGGGATACTACCTAATTTTGGGGGTTTGAATAAAATTTGCCAAAGTAAGACAGGATGTGACTCGATGGCCTTGGTGAGGGGTTCAGGTGAACGAGATAGGGTTTGGGGATTCTCTGGTGAAGGGGTGTGTACAGAAGCCGATTAAGGGATTGCGATGAGGTTTTGTGAAGATGGTCGATGCGTCGGATTTGGTTCGGTGGAGTATTCGGAGGCTGAGGGGTTCTTCAGATTGGGTGTTGAGTTCAAACTGAAGCTAAAGGGAGGAGGTTCTGCCGGTTTTTACTGGGATTATATTGGTTGGGTTCATGATGGTTTGAGGAGACGAATAGTTGGTGACTGGTGACTACTGGAGTGTAATGAACTGAAGCTGTGGGTTAAGTTAACTGTTATGTGTGGTGCAGTTCAGAAGGGGCCTCGTGTTGTATGTACGGGGATGCGGAGCAGCTAGCTGATGGCGGTATGTTTATGGCTTGTTGCTGTTGTTTGGTCAGAGGTGGAGAAAATTTGCTACTTCAACCGGTGTAGAATCCGGTGAATTCACGCGGCACTAATCTGGTGCGTTAAATGATTAAGTACCCCCGTGATATCCACTCACCACGTGTATTGTGTTTATTTTTCACTTCATAATCAGCTGCCACGTACCCTTCGATTATATTCGCCGCTTTATTTCCGGTTGCTGTAACATCACCCGAGGTGGAGAGGTAGAAGACGGTGGTATGTGAACTATTGAGCAACAGGCTGATGCATGGAGTGGTTGGTTTGTGGATATGAGGTGTTGCTGTGGAGTGGGATGTATGTTGAAGGAAGTGGTGGAGTGTGATCGAGCTAATAGTTATGCACGTTGCTGTGTAGTGGGGTATGTTGGAGTTAGAGTTGTATGGAACTGTATGGCAAAATAGTATGGTTTGTAAGTGAATATGTGGTTTGATGTTATTCGTGGTATAGCAACAAGAAGGAGAAAGTGAAGTTTGGATGTAGGAGGAGAAATTGGTGATTTGAGAGATGAGTGGTGTTGTGTGGTATGTTGAGCAGAGGGGTGAGTGGTTTTGAAGCAGTGAAGTTGGTGAAGCAGTAGTGGTCGGAGTAGTTTGGTGAAGGGATTAGGAAGGGGAGGCTATTTGTTCCTGCTGTTAAACAGTTTGTAACATGAAATGTGAAATGCAAGATTATTGCTTCCTGAAATGCATTGTGAACTGCTTCTTGAAGTTTGACAAATGCAAATGTAAAATGCAAGATTTTTTTAAAACAAAATGCAAGTAAGAAAACAGAGAAAGATGAGGGATTAAACCTGAAAGAGCATAGCAATGAACAAGTAAAAAAATAGAGGTTATGAGTGCAATAGGAGACAAAAATGCAAAGCCCCTGTGAAATAAACAGAAACTATACAGTGAAACATTGCACTAGTTTTTTTTTAAGCTAAAATAAATGAGAAGAAGCTAGAACAATGTAAAATGAAAACAAACAAACAAAACTAAATTCAAAAGAACAAGCTTAAACACACAATGCAACAAACAAACACTAACAACAAATGCACATGACACAACAAGCTAACAAACTAAAATATGAACTCCATTTTTTTTTAATTTTTTTTTTTTTGAAAGAGAAAACAAGGCACAAAAACTAAAACAAGCACACAAAACTAATATGAACAAAGCTACCAAAACAAAATGTAACAAACAATCACAAACAACAAATGCAAATAAACGCAACAAGCTATAAGATGAAACAACAATTTTTTTTTTAAAAGATTAACAACTAACATGAAAATTAACTCGAATAATAAAATCAAAATTAAATTCATTCCCCGACAATGGCACCATAAACTTGTTCGACGACGAATATTTTATCGTTTAGAAAATCATCGCGAAGTGTATAAAACCGCAAGCACACGGCTTATACTTGTAGCACGTGACAAATATGGGTCGATCCACGAAGAAAGAAATAATTGTAATTTTATTCAATCAAATTAAAACAAAGTCGATTGAAAATTAACTAACTACATCTAAACTAAACTAAGAAACTAAGCTAGATAAAAATAAGCGATTTTAATATCAACTCAGTAGCAAATCCACTTTCTAGATTGTATAGTTTAACAATTAATGAAATTATGATCTCTCTATTTTGGTCATAAGTGTGATTAGTAGATGTGTTTATCCTAAGCATGGCGTATTTGTGCTATTAATTAGCCTAACATAAGTCATCAAACTTTAACACAACCTTCAACCCACTTGTCTAACTCTCATGAAAAATGACAAAAAGATGAGAATCAAATTTCAATTTAAACAATCACTTCTTTGTAATAATCATCTTTTCATTAAGCACTAAAAAAAGAATATAAATTCAAATTATGTTGAATCTACATAATTAGAGACCTTCATTGCACCTAAGTTGAAGGGGCTTAACTTCTAATATATGTAATCACGCTAATAAGTATAACTTGCAACATGAAAGAAAAGCAAATGAAAAAGAGAGCAAAATGAATGAAAACCTATTCTATTTGCATTAAATGAAAGAGATCCACACTACAACAAGAAGTAAAAACATGTAAATAAAAGAGAACTAATTAACTAACGTTGCATAAAAGAAAATGAAATTACAAGAAAAATGGCTAAGTAGTCAGGGAAATAAAAGTGAGTTTTGATTCTCCAAACAATACTAAACTAACTAAAAAGAGGATATTTACAAGAGCATATGTGAGGTATTTATACATGTTTATACAACCCTAACCCTAATCCATTTTGTTGGGAACTACCAAAAATACCCCCTTCATGAAGCTTCCATTTGTCTTTAGCCTCTAATTAATTAGATAGAATGCATGAAGCTAATTTTTGTCTTATCCCATTAGTCGATACATTTGCTTCTAATTGTTCCATTAAAGAAAGGGTGATAATGGGTAGGGTCCTCCGCTAAGTTGTGTGTGAATTAATTCTATCTCCATTCCTTTGTACCCACTTTGTGCATGCATATCTCCATGTAAACTTCATATGCATACTTCATTTTCTCTCCTAAATTCCTATAAGACACATGAAATGAACAAGTAAATTTTATTAAAAATAAATACGCACAAATGACCGTTTTGCCCCAAATATGAAGATGAATGCATGATAATTTTGGTTAAAACATGCAAAAATAGTCCGCTTACGTTATATATATAACTAAAACATGAATAAATGTGTGAATATAAATGTGCATATTTACATGCACATCACCAGGGGAGTGCTTGTAACCAATACAAGGTTATGATGATTTTATTGAGGAATATAAACATTTGTGTGTTTATGTATTTTGTTTTAATACAAAGGATTTTGGTTTAAGTTATCAGCCACCAAATTTTCTGTCAAAATTTAGATATCTAAACTAATAAGAAAGTTTAAATCGAAAGGTACTTTCTTTTATGCATAAATGTACAGATAAAATATTGTAATCTAGTGGGGGATTGTTGGATAGATTACAACATTTTAAAGCCCCCACATCGCCTAAGATTAAGGCACATCCCACTACATAAACAAGTTGGTGTAAAGGGAATATGAATAGAAATGAAGAAAGAAGAAGATATGACTAAGGACACATATTTAATGTCAAAGATAGGCACATAGGGCATGTGGGCATGTGTCCATTGGTTGTTTGAATGGTGGTGACTGTTACAAATAGTTGCAGGGCATCTTCTTCCTTCTGCTTTCCCATTCTCTACTGCATATTTCTTCTTCAATAAATCATACACTTCTCCTGCAGTTTTATACATTCTGCAGGACAGGCCTTTGTTGTATCCTAGAGGAATTGCGCCACATCTTTTCATCCCAGTTTATTGTACTGTGGCGACGGTCAATTACTTAAAGGAAGTGTTACTACAACACGCCTCAAAGACGATTTCCTGGTTCTCAGTATTGCTCCCTAATTCTAACAAATTTATGGAATTGATATGGGGTCGTCACAACTGTTAGAATCAACTACAAGATTATAAATCAGGAGTAGACTAAACTTGATTACTTCGATGGTACAAATTACAAGCGTTGGCAGGACAAACTGATGTTCCTACTCACTACACTGAAGGTTGACTACATCCTTGATCCTGATCTGCGGCTGATTCCACCGCTCGCTGCCATTGACGCTGCCGAACTCATTGCAAAAATAAAGAAACGAGAGGAAGATGAAGTGGTCTGCAGAGGGCATATTCTCAATACATTATCCGATCGTCTTTACGATCTTTTCGCTTCTGTAAAATCGCCGCAGCAAACCTAGAAGACGTTAGAGACTAAATACAACAACGGGAAATAAGGCGTAGATAAGTTTTTATAATTTGAGTTCTTTGAATATAAAATGGTAGACAATGCCTCTATACTGGATCAAGTACAAGAGATGAAGGTTATTTTTAACAAACTAAAAGATATGAAAATTAGCATTCCTAAACAAATGCAAGTGGATGCTGTTATGGCTAAACACCCACAAAACTGGAGTGATTGCCGAAAGAAATTAATGCACTCTTCTGAAGATTTTAAGATGGAACAGATTCAAAAACATCTGCGAATTGAAGAGGAAACTCGAATTCATGAAAAGAAGGTTTAAACCCTCTTCCATTGAATCTATTAATCTTCCCAATTCCATATGAATTTGATTTGATTTGGTATATGTATGAATATATTTTATTTAGAAATTAGGTTAGAAGAGGAAAAAAGATTGCAGAGCTCCGCTGCCTTCATAGATTTGAATGGAAAAAGAGCGAGGCTCTACCCCTTTATTTTTAGCGGTGGAAATGGCCTTGCACTGTTGGATTCATTTTAAATAACATCTGTCCTTTCGTTTTATAAAATATAAAACGAAAATGAATTTAATATAAAAAAACCAAGCTTTCTAAAGTTAACTGGATTTCTTGGAGATGATCTTGTTGTATTTAGTATCAAATCTAAGGAGGGAATCCTTAATACCCCTGACAATTTATAAGGTGTTCACAACGTTATTCAACAAATAGTAGAGGTTGACCACGGAAATTGATATAGAGTAGAATGAGTATGATTTCTTTGGATCTATCATTATGTAAATTTTATAGGCAATAAAGAGAATAAGAGCTCTTCAAAACGAAAGAGGATTGATGGCAACAACACCAATAACCAATGAAAATCCAACAAAGACTGTTACTATTGTGGCAAACCTAGTCATTTTAAACGATATTACAGATTTTTCAAAACACAGAAAAAGGATTATGGACAAAGCAATAACCATGGGAAAGAAAAATCTAAACATAAATCCACCAACATGGATGAAAAAGATGTCACAGAAATTGTTGCAACGATAAGTCAGTTGCATATTGACATGGTGACAGAATTAAGGATGGCTGAAACCTCTACAGATACCAATTGGTGCTATGATTCTGGTGCTACAATACATGTTTGCAACAATCAATCCATGGTCAAATTCTATGAGAAGGATTCTGATGAAAACAAGGTTTTAATGGGTAATCATGATACTGCAGCAGTTATTGGGAAAGGAACGGTTGAATTAGAGTTCACCTCTAGAAAAAGACTTGTTCTTCTTAATGTGTTGCATGTTCCTGAAATTCGAAAGAACTTAGTTTCTTCCACCCTTCTTTGCAAGAAATGTGCCAAATGTGTTCTAGATGGAAATGGTCTTATGTTAAAAAAAGGTGGTGTGTTTGTTGGAATGGCATATGCTTGTAATGGTTTGTTCAAACTAAGTATAAATAAAATGAATGATTTGCTTATGTTGTTGATTCAATTCATTTATGGCATAATAGATTAGCACGTATAAATTTTAAATCATCAGACTTTATGTCTAAAGAGCAACTTATTACTTATGATAAAACAGATCAATCTAAATGTGAAATTTTTATAGAAGCAAAAATGTGCAAAAAGCCATTTCCAAAGTCTAAAAGAAACACTCAACTACATGATTTAATACATTCTGATATTTGTGAAATAAATGGTATATTTATTAGAGGAGGTAATATATACTTTATTACTTTCATAGATGATTACTCTACATTTACGCATATATATTTAATGAGATCAAAAGATCAAGCTTTTGAAATGTTCAAATGATTTAAAATCAACTTTGAAAATAAAAAAGAAAGGAGAATTAAGGTATTGCGAAGTAACAGAGGTAGAGAATATTTTTCCATGGGATTTTCTTTTTTTTGTGAAGAAAATGGTATTATTCATCAATCAAGTGCACCTTATACTGCACAACAAAATGGATTAGCTGAACGAAAAAATAGGACATTGGTTGAAATAGCTAATGCCTTGATCTTGAATGGTAAACAGAACGTAAATTTATGGGGGGAGGCAATCCTAACTGTTTGCCACTTGCATAATAGAATTCCATCAAAGAAAACTAAGGTGTGTCCTTATGAATTATGGAATGGAAGAAAACCTAGCTTGGAATATATAAAAATCTGGGTTTTTTTGGCTTTCTATCGAGTTACAGAACCAAAAAGAAACAAGATATGAGCAAGAGCTTCCAAAAGTATATTCGATAGATATGATGAAAATTCAAAAGCATATAGATTATTAGACATAAGGTCCAATGTTATTATGGAATCAAGAGATGTTGAGTTTATCGAGAATAAATTTATATGTGATTTCACATCAAATCCCATGCAAATTATCTATAAAGACAATAACTATCATACAAAGCATATTTCTTCTAATAAAAGGACTCTCCCAAGTCTACTTGAGGAACCTCGAAGAAGTGTAAGACCAAGGAAAACCAAATGTTTGGATCCTGATTTTGTTTCACCCGATGATGTGATTCATCTTGTAGTTGGAAACAAAAATGAAATAATTAGTGAAACAATATACAATCTATATAATGAGGAAGACCCTAAGATATATAAAAAATCTATGGCTTCAAGGGATGCTGCTTTTTGGAAGGAAGCAATACAAGATGAAATGGATTCAGTTCTATCTAACAATACTTGAGTTCTAACGGATCCACCGTTTGAGCCCAAACTAATTGGTTGTAAATGGTATTTCGAAAGAAATACAACACAGATGGATATGTTCAAACTTTCAAGGCAAGACTTGTTGCAAAAGGGTTTTGACAAAAGGAGGGTATCAATTATTTTGACACATATGCACCAGTTGCTAGACTATCCTCAATGAGGGTTCTTTTTTCTCTAGCATCCATACATGGATTACATGTAAATCAAATGGATGTTAGGACTACTTTCCTTAACGGGCATTTAGACGAAGAAGTATATATGGAACGACCAGTAGGGTTTATTCTTCAAGGAAATGAGAATAAAGTTCGTAAGCTAGTTAAGTCTTTATATGGACTAATGCAGGATCCCGAACAATGGCATGAGAAATTATGAAGCGTTGTAGGTACAAAGACATGAAACATCACAAAGACTAAGATTTCACAAGACCTAAAAATATAAGTTTACAACGGAAGAAGAACTTTCACTTTTAAATACAAAACCATCTTTGTTTCAACTAACCAAATAGCTACAAAGTGTATGTCTCAAAATCTCAGTCAAAAACAATATTAGATAAAAATAATATTATCCCCCAAATAGTCAGAAAGATACAACCTAATCTTGGAAAAAGGACAAGAAGTAATCCATCTTTTATAGAAATCCATCACGACAAAGCTAACAAAGAAATCTGAACTATGTACTTTCTCCCTATAAGCCTGGAGAAAGAAAAGAGAAAGGAAGAAAGGAAAAGGATCAGACATAAATCCTGGTGAACTGCCATTATTACCAGCTCGACTACTAAGTTAAGTAAAACATGTTTCACTTAATGTATAATTAAGTATATCTCTCCCTAATTCCCATGTTTTCCAATGACTTGTCTGCTTAATATATAATTAATTACAGCCCTATTCTGATTCACATGTCTTCCATTTGCATGTCAATGTACAATATCATTAATTTCAAGTACATGTTTTCCAGTATAGATTACTTAATGTCATATTAAGTATAAGTAATACGTTTTTTCAAATTAATGTCAAATTAACATGCTTTTCAAATTAGCACCAAATGAACATGTTTTTCATTTTAATGTCAAATAAACATAAATGATAAATTAACATGTTTTGTCAACTGAACATATTTTCCAATTTAATATCAAACCAACATGTTTACAAATTAATGTCAAGTAACATGTTTTCCAATATTAGTGCCAAATTAAATGTTTGCAAATTGATGTCAAATAACATGTTTTCCAAATGAACATAAATGTCTAATTAACATGTTTTACCAAATTAACATCAAACGAACATAAATGTCTAATTAACATACTTTACCAAATTAGCATCAAATGAACATAAATTTCCAATCAACATGTTTTCCCCAAATTAATTAAATGAAAATAAATGTCTAATTAACATGTTTTTCTCAAATTAACATTAAATGAACATAAATGTCTAATTTTACCAAATTAACATTTAAATGAACATGGATGTCTAATCAACATGTTTCTCAAATAAATGTCAAATGAACATATTTACAAATTAATGACAAATCAATGTCATATTAACATATGTTAAATCAATGTCATGTTCACAAATCAATGCCAAATAACATGTTTACCTATGGCATGTTTACTTAATATATAATTAAGTTCAACCTATTCATGTTTACATATTCTTCCTTTATTATAAATCCAATTTATAGTCCATGCTTTACAAATTCCAATATGCCTAATTCCCTTTTTTAACGTTAATTCATATTATTCTAATTCTATGCAACTCAAACGGTAAAAGCATAATAAGACTGTAAATAAACAATGATAGAAAGGGGATAAGGAAGAAGAATGTCCATATAAACAAATAATAACTACAAAAGGAGTAGGTAATTGACAGTAATGAACAATAACATGTAAAAGATTAAACTTATACACACTAATACTATCAAAAATCCTTTTTATTTAGATTGATAATCACTACAACAATTATTGTATCTATTTTAATGTTAACTTAGAAAAAATCTTAAAATCACAGTAATACTCACATAAATTTAGTGTGGTGCTAAGGGCACACCAATATATTCTTCCTAATACTGCAACTAAAAAATACCATAAGAATCAATATTACACTCTTCTTAATACCGTACACTTAAAAAATAGGGGCTACCACACTGTTTTACCTTATTTCTACTTCGCTTGATATTCGTACGTCCTCGTTTTTAAAACCGATCAACGAGTTAAACCCTAGATCTATAACCGATCAACAAATTTGACGCCGCAACGCCGCGGAATATACAAAACCTGTGAATAAGGTTGAATTAAGAAAACTAGAAGAGAAAGTGAGAGATTATGGTTTTCAGATTACCATATAATTGGGAGATTACCATATGAATTTGAATTTTTCTGCGAGAGATGCGAAGAAGACATCGATTACAAGAGATTAGAGTTTTTAGATTAGTTTAGTACATGATTAGTTCAGTAAATAATGGTTGAGTGAGAGATTAGAATGGAGAGGTAATATGGTATTAGGAAGCATACAAAATTTAATGATTTTTATTTTATTAATTGTGGTATTAGGAAGAACATACGAGGATGCCCTTAGCATCACACTAAATTTATTGTAGATATAGAAAAGGCCTTTGAAACTGAAGTAGAAGAAGAAATATCCTTTCAATCTATATTTTGACTACGCCCTAACCCTCTTCCTAATTTTATTTCAGAACATGATAGAGAGGAGGAAGAAGACGAAGAAATATTTTGTGTAGGAAAATAGTGAGAGTTGCTAGTCCACTTATAGTAGAGCTAGGTGTCCAGATTCATTGGATTTATTGTCCAGGTCATTGTATTTTACACATCAACAATACATCGGCATAATTATCCAAAAACGTTCAAAGGTAGATTGACCCACCTTAGACCAGGGTCGACCCATGTGTCGACCCAATTAAGGGCTGGGTCACCCATTTATCGTTGCTTTATTTTCTATTTATTAATTTTTATTTAGACTTCGTTTGATCATAACTTTTTCATACTTAGTCCGATTTACACAATCCAAAAGTCGATCTGAATCAGAATTTCATAACTGATACAACGATGAAATCGATGTTGCTCAATTCTCAATATTTTTTAGTTAATATTTATTTTATCATTTTATTCCTCAATTAATTAACCCATTAATTAATTATTATTTGTTAAAAATTGTTACAAAAGAAACGATGTAAAAATTGGTACTGATCCATAGGCCATGGACCGGTACCAACCCATAGGTTGTGGATTGGTACTGAGCCATCAGACCAACTTCGATACCTCCAAGTTTCTCACACACTATATACACTTCATTCCCTAGTATCATGTGAAGTTTTAACAAAAAATTCAAAAATCATCAAAAAATTCAAAAATCACCAACCAATTTGAGGCACTTCTCCAAAACAACTTGATACACTAGCCAGATTGATCAAGTTAGAGACCCAAGAGACAAATTATTTGAGAAAACTCCTTGTTTATAACGAATACTTACTTAAGAGGGTAAATGTTAACCCGGTTTTTAACCCGCTTAGAAGTCCATAGAAGTTAGAAGTCGAAACAAAGTCAGAATCACCTGAAACCAAGATATAGTACTTAAAACATAGCCAAGATGAGGCCCATAAAGTTTCACTCCAAAATAGACTAAGTTTATGGATCGGCATTAATCCGTAGACTCTTTATTTTGGAGTGAAACATAGGGATCATGTACGATCCATAGTCGGCTCCACCATCATGACTCTTGTCATCATATTAGTCTGTCCTCTAAATTTGGTTGCAATTTGATGTCTCTAGGTTAGGTTAAGGTACTTGATAGATAATATAGATTGGAAAGAAGTCCAACATAGACTGAATGCAAAGTACTATCAAACGAAGAACAAATCCTATGAAATTTGGCGGGGGGATTATGAGGACATAAGAAAGCCAGAAGGATCAATGTGGACAACAAATAGGTCATGTCTTTAGACCGAAACTGATCGATAGGTTGTGGATCAATACCGATCTATCACACTTGCTTAGATTATAACGAATTTTCCGGCATGACATCCTACCCCAAAGACAGACCCACTGATGCAATATTTATCCTATATCTACTCCAAACACCTTGCCTACACACTGCAAAAGTGCTTTTTCAACCACATTTTGTGCCAACTATTCACCAAACAGCCTATTGTGATCTACTCCAATCAGACTATGTATTTTTGATAGCAATATCCTTAGATATCCATTCAATCTCTTGTATAAAAACACTCGTAATAGACATTAGAGAATAAATTTAATCTTCTAAAAGTGAATGTATGCTTAGTTAATAGCCGAATCACCATAAATCTTGCATTATCTTCTTTTCCTCTTTATTATTTCTTTCATTTTTCATTTATTTAAGTTCTCATTGTTGAACTGTAACACCCCGCAAATTCTATAATTGTGAAATTAACAAATTAAAGTATAATTAATTTCAAATCAAAGAACTAAGGGAAACGGGATACGCCATTGCGTTCATCTCGGAAAAATACGCGAAATAGAGTCCGAGTTTTCGAAAAACGGAGTCCGTATGAAGAAGATATGGCCTTCGGAAGTTTCTGAATTAAATTTAAATTTCAAACAGAATAAAACAGTTTAAAAAATTAAAAGTGGGGCCCAATGGGCCAGGGCGGAAGAACACCCGCCTCACGTACCCAGGTCGACTGGGCTGTCGACCTGGTCTAACCAGGTCGACAGGCCTGTCGACAGGGGTGTCGACCTGGTCCAGACCAGGTCGAACCCAGTCTAACCCGGCTGGCCTATTCTCTGTTGGTCGATTTTCTGTGGTCTGCTTTGTCATTAGGGCTAGGTGGCAAGCTCTAATTGGTCTCTCCTTAGGATGAATGGCTACGATCAATCCAAGCAACATCAATGGTTCTAATCAGTTCATTACCCCTATAAAATGGACCCTAGACTCTACCTAGGTTTCTTGTACAATTCTCTAGCCTCCATTGCTCTCTTCTTCTAATAAAAAAATAAAAATGGCGTCTCTGCTCTGCTGGAATTAAAACTAGAAGATAATCAACATCAGCCTAAGCAACTCAATTCAAACTAGAGATTAAAATTTCTGCAAAGATTCGACAACAAGTTCTTTCTTTAATCCAATCAAGGCAAGTACAGTTATTCTCCGCTATAAACGTTAATTATAATTTTGATATGCATTTAAATCTGAGTTTGAGGTTGTATTCTCTTCTGTTAGATCTATTTTCTGTGACTGTTCTATATTCCTTTCTTCTTTTCTGTTTCTATAGCCAGGCTACCACGAGCCTGTGCCTAATCTCATAAGAGATGAACGTATGAACGCAAGTTTTGGGATGAATGATGAGAAATTTGACAAAACCAAATTGAATGTATGACTTTAGGTCTGGGGCATAAAATATATTGGACATATGACTTGGGATTGGACGCATAAATTTGACTATGAACATATAATTTATGCATGTTGTATGCATAGTTATGTTGTAATTTAGACCTGAAATTAATTAGAAAAAAATAGCATATGTTATAAACTAGTTTTAGACCTATGCATATTTTGTGATAAAAGAAGAAGAGGAACCACTGTAAAGATTGCATATGATTTGAGACTTTGGACAAAATGCATATAAAAAGGCAAGATCTGATTTTTAGAAGATATGGTTTAAAGATTTATATTATTGGGGATAGTTTGCATAATAATTCATGACATGAAAAGAAGGAAGATATGGAAACTTAAGATTTACATTAATTAGGATATCTAGTATTGTAATTACACCTAAATAAGGATTTTTGGATATATGGCATGCATTGGAATTAATGGTTATATTTGGTATAATTTATATGTGAATCTGCTGTAAAATGCTAGTTTAACAAAAATTGGAACATATGTTATAGGGTAAATTATGTCCATATTCTGCGCTATGTAAATGTATGCAAACATGGAAGTATATGATCATATTGTGAATCATGACATTATTTAGGCATATGAACTTAGGCCTAATTTATGTTTAGGCAAGGCATGTAAATAGAACCTTTAAAAATATTAAATTTGCTAAATCTGCTAATTTGCCAAGTTGCCTAAACTGCTAGTTTTGTTATATTGCCTAGAGTGCTAATTAGATTGAAATGCCTAATCTGTTAAATTTGTCGGTTGAAATGCCTAACCTGTTATATGCCAAAATCTGCTAAGTTGCTAAATCTGTTAAATCCGTTAAGTCATATAAAATCTGTTATCTGCTATGTTGATATAATCATCCTGTTATTGATATAATCTGAATTGGCATATTTATTGGGCGTGCGCATAAACGGTAAATTATTAATTAATTGGCCGCAAAGATAAACATGGCTAACTCGAGGTTAGAATGAGTTTGCGGCGTAAATCAGCCCGGAACCGCCCGGCACATCCAGTGGCCGCAAACAATAGGTTCTATTGTGAGAAGTTAGTCATAACATGCGTAAGACACGAGGTTAGGTCTGGCTTGTGGCAGAAGTCTGCCCGGAACCGCCCGGCATATCCAGCGGCCACAAGCTACCGACCTAATGTGAGAGGTCTGTGCATTAATAATTAATTAATGCAAAATCTAAGATAAGAATGACGTCTAAAACGTATTGGGGAAAATAGGGTTAAACCAAAGGGATTAATAGATGTAGTAAAACCCGTCCATGAATCTGTAGGCCCAATACAAAGTTAGACAAATCTGAAAAATCTGTACATCTGACATGTTAGTCTGGAAACTTGTTAACTTAATTTGTGAATTAATAAACCTAAATTCTGTATGTCTGAACTTGTAAACAAGTTAATCTGAAATCTGTTAGTCTGGGGACACAAGGTTAGGAGGGGAATTACTTGTGTCATCTGTTGTTTGGGACCCATATTAGTCAGTAACCCTTTCTGGTATCAAAACTTTGACCCAACAGTAAGTAGGGTCCGGGCACGCTTACTGAACTAATTATAAGTGGTTCATTCTGATAATGGCGAGGGGTGTTGATGGTGCGTTCCAACCGGGTCATGTGCGTGCATGGATCCCGGTCTGCCTCTGAGGATGTAAGATGCCGTGGCATCTGTAAATAGGTCTATGCCAATTGGTTGTCACTTTAGGGAGTGATACACCCTACTGTGGGGCCGACACAGGATATTTATGTATTAGGGAGCCGATCGCTTGGGGTAGGGTTTTAGGGTACGCTTAGTTCCGTCTGTTTCTGTTGGTACCGTCTGTTTCTGTTGGGTGGTAACACCTGTCTGTTTCTGTGTGGTACCGTCTGTCCGGGTGGTAAAGGCCCATTACTACTGTACACCTAATTCCACATTCTGTCTCCATAGGGATAAATCTGTTTCTTCTTCTGTCTGTTTCTGATCGGGTAGTAAAGGCCCATTATTAGCATTCTGTTTCTGTTAAAAGTATTCTGTACCCGTTCCTGCTTCAATTTAGACATTAGGGTGACACCTAATTCTGCTATACTAGTATTAGTGCAGAGAAGTGTAAAACAATAGTTTATATCATTCTGTTTTTCTGTTATATCTGCTACACCTGTTATAGTTATCTCACATCCAGTTTTATGTTCATATCATATTATTATTATCTGTTCATATGCTGAAAGTCACTGGACTTGCCAGACTTTTTGTCTGACCCTTGTTTCGCCTCCTTTCTTCCGTTTCCCCCCCCCCCCAGGTTATCCAAGGAGGGAAATACTTTAGCTTGATCCGGATTTCTCTTTGCTTGAAGTGCTTAAAGTATGGCTTGGCTCTGTATGGCTTCCATTCCATGGGGATTATGATTTTAAACTATGCATTTTGAAGGCTTTTGTACAAGACTGATATTTTGTACTTGAATTCTGAAATTGAAAGGATGTAACCATATTAATTTTCTGTTTCCGTTGTAATAAAGTTAAAAATTTTCAAGTACTGTTTTATCTGTCTTGTAAGTTTCTGTTCTGTTTACTAAAATGCTCCACCAAAGTTAAGGCATTCCCTTTGTGAGTGACCTTAACGGAGGTGGGGTGTTACACTTGGTATCAGAGCTGAAGGTTACCAGATTGGGTAAGTTTTTGAAAACTATTTTCAAAAAGGTTTTGGAAAGGAAGTATTTTCAAAAATAAAGTTTATTTTGAAAAACATGATCCCCAAGAGCCATATATCTTTCTTTCAGTCCTTTTTGTATTGAACCTTTCCTTTTTCGTTCCAGCATGTCTGAAGCATCTGAGATACCAGAGGGTGTTCATGTACCCGGTTGGTTTCGTCAATATCTTGAGGCTAGGACCGCCGCTGCAGGTCCAGCAAATGATCCCCCTCCTCCACCCCCTCCTCGTGCTATTGCTTTCTCAAAAATCTGTAGAGATTTTAGGGCCATGGGTGGGAAGGATTTCAAAGGAACTGAATCATTCGTAGAAGCAAGGAATTGGCTCAAAGAAACTGAGGATCTGTTCGTTATCTTCGAGGTGGACGATAGGCAGAAGGTACAGTTGGCAGTATGGCTGCTCAAAGACGAAGATTCCTACTGGTGGGAAGTCACTAACGCCGAGAGGCCAGTTGAGACATGGATGGATTTCAGAACAAGGTTTGAGACAAAATTCCTCTCGCAAGCTGAACGAAGTTTACAACTGGAAAAGTTCTTATCTCTTAAGCAAGGAAGTATGACGGTCAAGGAATACGTCAACCAGTTCAACCAACTAGCTAGGTTCGGATTAGATTTAGTCAACACTCAGCATAAAAAGGCTCTCCGCTTTGTTAAAGGATTGAATGAGCCACTGCACAGCTTAGCCATGACCCACGTACCTATGGGAGCGACTTACGAGAAATTGGTGGACATGGCACTACTGCACGAGGAAGACAAGGGCCCGAAAGAGACAAAGAAGGAAGAACCACCGAATAAGAAAGCGGGGCCCAAAAAGGAAACACAAAAGAAGGATGAGAAGTCTGAAGATAAGAAGGGGAAAAAGTGCTTTACTTGTGGGAGCTCAACTCATCTGAACAAGGATTGCAGAAAAAGGAAGGGCGCTTGCTTCAACTGTGGGGAGATGGGACACTTCACTAGGGACTGCCCGAAGAGACGAGGACAAGGAGGGCAGGCGAACACTCTTGAGGCTAGTGGCTAGGATAGAAATAGGAAAGTTTCTATAGTAGGTTTAATTTCTTTATCTGATTATGGAGTTAAGACTTTTTCTGATTCTGGTATTTTGATTTTGTAATCGATACTCTGCACTTTAATACTAGTATTATTTCTGAATTCCGCTATAGACTCAGACCCATAAGGGTTATGGATCATCTGTTTGAGATTGGGGTTTTGAGGGATATCTGTGTTAGGCGTCAAGTATGACGCATACATTCTGAGTTTTCGTGGGGTATGATTTTATCATGCTTGGCTTCCTAAGAATCATTAGGGAACCTGATCTGTACCAGTAGTCTGTAAATATCTAAATACTTTTTATAGGATTTCCAGTCTTGACATTTCCTCTGGGTGTAAATTTGATGTTGGTTTCGGTCTTTGGGGCCGATACTTAGGACCCATGTCTAATGGGAACCAAATTTTCGTTCTATCCGTACTCGCTTCCATCATTCGACTGTATCCTATCGATCGAATATTTGAACTTTAGGTAGAAACTAATGGGTGTAAACATGTGTTTGAGACATGTTATGTTTGATGGTTGCAAGTGGATGCAAGTGGTTGCTAGTGGTTGCTCGTGGATGCATATACACACACTAGGCACTAGATCGGCTCGAAAGCACTCTCATACTGCATATGGATGTGTGAGCATTTTTTTAAATTTTTATGGATGCAAAATGGTTGAATCAGCATATGGATGTTGCATATGAATGAGCAGTTGTGCACTCATATAGAAATGATATGTCTCAAGTAGGAAAATTTGCATACATATTGGACTCATGGCACTAACATGATTCACATTAAGGAGGTCGACTGAATCAGTGGGCCGCCTGATTTTGCATTAGATACGGACATGAACACACACTGTGCATTTAAACATGAAAGCATTAGAAGTCTATAAGGACAATGGATGCCTGTGGTTGATGATTGAGTAGATGGATGATTGGATGGTAGGACACATTCTTCTTAACTTGAAGATTTCGGGGACGAAATCCTTTTAAGTGGGGGAGAATGTAACACCCCGCAAATTCTATAACTGTGAAATTAACAAATTAAAGTATAATTAATTTCAAATCAAAGAACTAAGGGAAACGGGATACGCCATTGCGTTCGTCTCGGAAAAATACGCGAAATAGAGTCCGAGTTTTCGAAAAACGGAGTCCGTATGAAGAAGATATGGCCTTCGGAAGTTTCTGAATTAAATTTAAATTTCAAACAGAATAAAACAGTTTAAAAAATTAAAAGTGGGGCCCAATGGGCCAGGGCGGAAGAACACCCGCCTCACGTACCCAGGTCGACTGGGCTGTCGACCTGGTCTAACCAGGTCGACAGGCCTGTCGACAGGGCTGTCGACAGGGGTGTCGACCTGGTCCAGACCAGGTCGAACCCAGTCTAACCCGGCTGGCCTATTCTCTGTTGGTCGATTTTCTGTGGTCTGCTTTGTCATTAGGGCTAGGTGGCAAGCTCTAATTGGTCTCTCCTTAGGATGAATGGCTACGATCAATCCAAGCAACATCAATGGTTCTAATCAGTTCATTACCCCTATAAAAAGGACCCTAGACTCTACCTAGGTTTCTTGTACAATTCTCTAGCCTCCATTGCTCTCTTCTTCTAATAAAAAAATAAAAATGGCGTCTCTGCTCTGCTGGAATTAAAACTAGAAGATAATCAACATCAGCCTAAGCAACTCAATTCAAACTAGATTAAAATTTCTGCAAAGATTCGACAACAAGTTCTTTCTTTAATCCAATCAAGGCAAGTACAGTTATTCTCCGCTATAAACGTTAATTATAATTTTGATATGCATTTAAATCTGAGTTTGAGGTTGTATTCTCTTCTGTTAGATCTGTTTTCTGTGACTGTTCTATATTCCTTTCTTCTTTTCTGTTTCTATAGCCAGGCTACCACGAGCCTGTGCCTAATCTCATAAGAGATGAACGTATGAACGCAAGTTTTGGGATGAATGATGAGAAATTTGACAAAACCAAATTGAATGTATGACTTTAGGTCTGGGGCATAAAATATATTGGACATATGACTTGGGATTGGACGCATAAATTTGACTATGAACATATAATTTATGCATGTTGTATGCATAGTTATGTTGTAATTTAGACCTGAAATTAATTAGAAAAAAATAGCATATGTTATAAACTAGTTTTAGACCTATGCATATTTTGTGATAAAAGAAGAAGAGGAACCACTGTAAAGATTGCATATGATTTGAGACTTTGGACAAAATGCATATAAAAAGGCAAGATCTGATTTTTAGAAGATATGGTTTAAAGATTTATATTATTGGGGATAGTTTGCATAATAATTCATGACATGAAAAGAAGGAAGATATGGAAACTTAAGATTTACATTAATTAGGATATCTAGTATTGTAATTACACCTAAATAAGGATTTTTGGATATATGGCATGCATTGGAATTAATGGTTATATTTGGTATAATTTATATGTGAATCTGCTGTAAAATGCTAGTTTAACAAAAATTGGAACATATGTTATAGGGTAAATTATGTCCATATTCTGCGCTATGTAAATGTATGCAAACATGGAAGTATATGATCATATTGTGAATCATGACATTATTTAGGCATATGAACTTAGGCCTAATTTATGTTTAGGCAAGGCATGTAAATAGAACCTTTAGAAATATTAAATTTGCTAAATTTGCTAATTTGCCAAGTTGCCTAAACTGCTAGTTTTGTTATATTGCCTAGACTGCTAATTAGATTGAAATGCCTAATCTGTTAAATTTGTCGGTTGAAATGCCTAACCTGTTATATGCCAAAATCTGCTAAGTTGCTAAATCTGTTAAATCCGTTAAGTCATATAAAATCTGTTATCTGCTATGTTGATATAATCATCCTGTTATTGATATAATCTGAATTGGCATATTTATTGGGCGTGCGCATAAACGGTAAATTATTAATTAATTGGCCGCAAAGATAAACATGGCTAACTCGAGGTTAGAATGAGTTTGCGGCGTAAATCAGCCCGGAACCGCCCGACACATCCAGTGGCCGCAAACAATAGGTTCTATTGTGAGAAGTTAGTCATAACATGCGTAAGACACGAGGTTAGGTCTGGCTTGTGGCAGAAGTCTGCCCGGAACCGCCCGGCATATCCAGCGGCCACAAGCTACCGACCTAATGTGAGAGGTCTGTGCATTAATAATTAATTAATGCAAAATCTAAGATAAGAATGACGTCTAAAACGTATTGGGGAAAATAGGGTTAAACCAAAGGGATTAATAGATGTAGTAAAACCCGTCCATGAATCTGTAGGCCCAATACAAAGTTAGACAAATCTGAAAAATCTGTACATCTGACCTGTTAGTCTGGAAACTTGTTAACTTAATTTGTGAATTAGTAAACCTGAATTCTGTATGTATGAACTTGTAAACAAGTTAATCTGAAATCTGTTAGTCTGGGGACACAAGGTTAGGAGGGGAATTACTTGTGTCATCTGTTGTTTGGGACCCATATTAGTCAGTAACCCTTTCTGGTATCAAAACTTTGACCCAACAGTAAGTAGGGTCCGGGCACGCTTACTGAACTAATTATAAGTGGTTCATTCTGATAATGGCGAGGGGTGTTGATGGTGCGTTCCAACCGGGTCATGTGCGTGCATGGATCCCGGTCTGCCTCTGAGGATGTAAGACGCCGTGGCATCTGTAAATAGGTCTGTGCCAATTGGTTGTCACTTTAGGGAGTGATACACCCTACTGTGGGGCCGACACAGGATATTTATGTATTAGGGAGCCGATCGCTTGGGGTAGGGTTTTAGGGTACGCTTAGTTCCGTCTGTTTCTGTTGGTACCGTCTGTTTCTGTTGGGTGGTAACACCTGTCTGTTTCTGTGTGGTACCGTCTGTCCGGGTGGTAAAGGCCCATTACTAGTGTACACCTAATTCCACATTCTGTCTCCATAGGGATAAATCTGTTTCTTCTTCTGTCTGTTTCTGATCGGGTAGTAAAGGCCCATTATTAGCATTCTGTTTCTGTTAAAAGTATTCTGTACCCGTTCCTGCTTCAATTTAGACATTAGGGTGACACCTAATTCTGCTATACTAGTATTAGTGCAGAGAAGTGTAAAACAATAGTTTATATCATTCTGTTTTTCTGTTATATCTGCTACACCTGTTATAGTTATCTCACATCCAGTTTTATGTTCATATCATATTATTATTATCTGTTCATATGCTGAAAGTCACTGGACTTGCCATACTTTTTGTCTGACCCTTGTTGTTTCGCCTCCTTTCTTCCGTTTCCCCCCCAGGTTATCCAAGGAGGGAAATACTTTAGCTTGATCCGGATTTCTCTTTGCTTGAAGTGCTTAAAGTATGGCTTGGCTCTGTATGGCTTCCGTTCCATGGGGATTATGATTTTAAACTATGCATTTTGAAGGCTTTTGTACAAGACTGATATTTTGTACTTGAATTCTGAAATTGAAAGGATGTAACCATATTAATTTTCTGTTTCCGCTGCAATAAAGTTAAAATTTTTCAAGTACTGTTTTATCTGTCTTGTAAGTTTCTGTTCTGTTTACTAAAATGCTCCACCAAAGTTAAGGCATTCCCTTTGTGAGTGACCTTAACGGAGGTGGGGTGTTACATGAACCTACGCAAGGCTTGATCTAATTACCTATAAAGGCTAGTACTTCCGCTTATATCTAGAGTTGATGTTATTTTAGGCATTAAAAGAATCCTTAGTGGAGACACGAATTATATTTTGATTTTTGAAATCTTACTACCATTATTTTGGTAGCTTTAAAACACAAAAACAAGAGAAGAATGAATGAGATATGAAAATGAAAAGCTTATGATCACTATCATAACAAGATGGTGCTTTCTTTCCAAGATAAAATTTTTTCAAGTAAAATTTATAAGCAGCATGCCAAATCAACAATGTATCCTCTTTTTTTTTGAAATTTCGAAATGCTTTAAAATGTAGGATTTGTAGTATCCCTCCAAACTGCATTTGATTCACGTATGAAATGCAAATGAAACAACAAAACTACGATCGCTTATTACAATGCGATGCTATCCCAAATCAAAAATAAATATATAGGTTAGTATGTTTGTTAAATTTCAAAAATAATGTCGTTTACTGAAAATCGTCAAATGAGTCATTTAAATATTTTTTGAATTAAAACTTATGGATAAACTCTATAGATCAATTCATAAAATGATGATTATTTAAAACCACAAAATGGGTATTTTAAAACTAATTAAATATTCCAAAATTAAAGGGATAAAATTTCATTCCATTGCATAACTTGTGGCTAATATTCAAGGAATTAGACATGCAGCAAAAATAAAGTATATCAGATCTTTGTGCACATGCATGCGTACATACATATGATGGCAGCTATTTAAACAAAAAATTAGATATAAATTAAGGGACACATAATCTCAATCATTGGATTATTTTTTCTCCATGATTTCAATCATATTGATGTTGCACGGTTAGGTGCTTGAAGTGTCGCTTAACCGTTTTATATATACAAATGCACATACAGACACACACACACATGTACATACATACTCATGCACGCGCGCACACACACACACACTCTCTCTCTCTCTCTCTCTCTCTCACACACACACACACACACACACACACATATATATATATATATATATTGAAAATTGGTTCTCTTTATTGTTTAAAACCAATAAAATCTCCTCTATGAGCCTCATTAAAACTCTATAATCCCCCTAACCTAAATGGGTGCCTTACAGGGAAAAAGAGTACTCATAGATTCGGTATACAACTTAAAGTAAACGTCATAACATATAAAACTAACTATTACAAAACAAAAGTTCATAAAAATAAAAACAAGAGCAACTAAAGATCCATCTGGAAAGCCCAATACAAGCCCATATCTTCTTCTACTTCGGCCTAAATTCAAAAGATGCCTCATAAATCATCCAATATCAATTAATTCATCAACCCACCTACCAAGCCATTGTTCATTTCTTCCAGTTCCAGACATCTTGCTGCCATTATTTCTCACCAGAAATCCTATTTCCCTTTCTATCTTCATCAAACAGACTGCTGAACTCATACTTTTGCCATTGAAAACTCTCATATTTCTTTCCAAATGAAATGGCATTCGAAAAAGTAGCACAAGCTACATCCCTCAATTGATCCTTAACTCTAAAGTTGGAATGAATGATTCTTGCTTCGTCTTTCAGATCTGTATAAGCGCTCAAAGAAAGATTCAATTTCTGATTCATTGACAGCCAGATAAAAGCCGAATAATCACAAGAAAAAATTAACTGTTGGATACTTTCATATTGATTATTACATAAAGGACACAATATATTTGTGATATTTCCAAATTGCTAAATTCTATCCTTAGTGTTCAATCTTCCCAACATTGCAAGGTAAGCTATGAAAGACATCCTTCTGCTATTCTTTGAGTGCCAAATCACAGAAAAAATATCATCTTTTACTTCATGGTTCCTCAAATACTCCCAAGCTTTATGAAAGGAAAAAATACCTCCTTCACACCATCCATAAGTGTCATGAATCTTGTTTATATGAATAGAAATGATTTCTGCTAACAACTCTCTTGTTGCAGGTTGGATTTCTGGTTCAAATGATTCATTTCTTATAATGCAATTTACTCTCTCTTCAGAATTACCAATCATGTTCAATCTATCATAACCAAGCAAATCAACCAAGCACTGACAATTTATCCATGGATCGAACCACATGTAAGTATCCTCTCCATTTACAATGGTTTTATTAAATAGTTGCTTTGAGTTAGATCTAAGTCTAAGCAAAGATTTCCAAGATGATGATGCATTATTATCTAAATCCATAGACCAGGAAAAAAATCCCTTTTACAATACTTGTTATGCATCCATTTGCTCCATAACGAGGTATTAAAAAGGAAATTCCAAAGTAATTTGACACATGCTGCTTTTTTAAGCTCTGAAAAGATTTTCAAACTTATACCCCCTTCTGCCTTTGGCCTACACAACTTGTTCCATGCAAATTTATGTGAAGTGCCTCTCCAAAAGGAATCTGCACATATAGATTGTAGCTTATCTAGAGTAAATTCTGGAATTTGATAAATAAACAAACAATATAAAATAATGGGTGTTATGACAGTGTTAATCAATTCTGCCCTTCCTGCAAAACTCAGCAGCTTAGTTTCCCATCCATTAATTCTGCTTTGAACTCTTTGAATAAGGGAATTACATTATGAATAATGTAAGTTGTTAGAGGACAATGGAACACCCAAATATTTAATTGGCAAAACACCTTGATCAAAACCCAGAATATGTTGTATTTCTGAAGCATTGATAACCGATACACTGGAGAACACTTTGGTTTTAGAAGCATTCACATTTAACCATCTGCTTAATTTATGGAATATCACCTTTAAAGCAATAACATTAGACAGTGGAGCTTTACCAAAAATCATTAGATCATCAGCATATAATAAATGCGATATAATTGGCTGAATTGAGGAGATAGGTTGAAATTCCTTTGGGGGTTGTTATTGACACTCCAAAAATTGTTAAGAGGAGGTCAATTTTTTATTATAAATAATCTGTTAAGGGGAGTACTAATGCAGAGAGCACCCCCTTAACAAATAATGTTTATTTTACCAAATTAGCCCTCTTTAAAATAATCTTTTTTTAGTTGTTAATCAAAATAAATTTATACGGTATATTAGTCGAACCGCATCAAATTTTTATACAAAATTATGAATAATCGTATTTGTTGATATGCATCAGATCAGACGAAAATATAACATTTATAGGAAATCGACATACATATATCGAACAATTTTTTTATACGGTATCCCACCGCCGAATTTGTCGATACACCCCATTTTCCCCACTTCGGCAACCCGACAACGAATACAAACTTCAAAAACGATGAACAATGTCGAACAAAAATATATAATACGACAGACCTATGTCGTTCATGTCGAATAAAAACAGTCGCTTTTTTCATTTGCAAATAATTTAGGGATTTGGTTTTTTTTGCATTTGAAATTGTTGGGATTAGGGATGGTAACTGATGTTATTACCAGGGTAAAAAGGGAACGTAAAAAATTAAGTACGTGACACACCCTAACATTTTTTTAATGATTGGAGTGTTTTAAAATTTTACCTCCCTTAACAATACTTGGAGTGTCAATAACAATGCCCATTCCTTTCTCAAAGTTGACTCATCCATAAGTTACGAAAAAAATTGCATAGCAAACAAACAAGGAGACAATGGATCTCCTTATCTTATACCCCTATTTAATGAAATGATTCCTTTTGAAATGACATGAATCATGATAGAATAAGTAACTGTTGTCATACATTCATAAACTAGATTTACAAAGTGTGTGGGAAAATTCATCTTTGACATAATGTAACATATAAATTCTCGATTCACCCTATCATAAGCCTTTTGTAAATCCACTTATACATTTGGCATTTCTTTTTTCTTGAAATCTCTCAATAATTCATGAGCCAGTAAGATGTTATCACCAATATATCTATCTTTGATAAACACTTTGATTCTCTGAAATTGGGTAAGGTAGAAAAAATTTAAGTCTATTACACAAAACTTCAGAAATTTTTTTGTAATAGACATTACGGTAATATATTAGTCTATAATGTGCAATCTCTGATGGTCTATCATTTTTAGGGATTAGAGTAATGAATGTGTGATTGAGAGATTTAGGCAGTTACCTGATATGAATATATCATTAATAGCCTTCAATAAATCATTCTTCAAGAATTCCCAGTGCACTTTCAAAAACTTTGCATTAATCCCATCTGGCCCTGGGCTAGAATCATCATGTATTGAAAACAAAGAATATTTTACTTCAGATAAATCAATTGCTTTCAAAAGGAAATTATATCCTTGAGGATCGACAGTGAATATAGGATGAAAAGAAGGAAATTTCTAATTACTAGGACCATTAAACATGTCCTTGAAGTAATCAATAGCTTCATTCTGTATATCCTCTTATTTATATAATAAATTGCCATTTATATCAATTAAAGCTCTGATGTGATTAAAAAAATCTCCTGTTTGACATTCTAGAATAGAAGAACTTAGAATTTGTATCACCTTACTACAACCAGGATACCTTTGCTTGTTGTTTGAAACCATGAAAATGAAGTTTTTGCAAATTCTGAAATTCTTTTTTATCTTGTAAGTAATTGTTAAACAAAATGATATCTTTAGGACTACTATTAGTAGCTTTTTCAAGTTGGATTGCTATTTCTTCAGCATTTTTGAGGTTAGCAGAATTTTCATCCCTTACTTTATTCCACTGTTTTAACTCATTTTTGCAATTCTTGAGTTTTTGCATGAACTGGTAGCTATGAAACCCCCAAACAGCTGCATTGAGACCTTTTTGAACTGCATCATAATATCCAGGCAAATATGGCCAATCATTCCTAAATCTAAAAGAAAAGCCCTTTTGATTCTATAGTAGGAATGAGTTCTAACATGATTGGATTGTGATCACTTGAATTTTGAGATAAAGAGAGTGCTTTCATGTGTAAAAACATATGTAGGCATTTGTTATTTACAAGAATTCTATCAACTTTTGTAGCAATATCTCTTCTACGCCAAGTGAAATGAAATCCCAAAGGTTTGATTTCATTCAAAGCAGTTTGAATAATGAAGTTTTGAAATTCTCTAATGTGTTGATAAGGAATAGATAATCCACCTTTTTATCATTAGGAGAGAACACATTGTTGAAGTCACCCATCATCAATTCATGTATCATTTATAATACATGATTCATTAATCAACTGCTGCCATAAATTGAGCCTTTCAGCAAATGTATAACTTGCATATATCATTGTGAAAACCATACCAAAGCCACCCTTATTGTTAGCATTAACTGTCAATTATTGAAAAGAGGAAAATTCAAGCACCACATCCCAAACATTTGCGTCCCAAATAAACAAAATTCGACCAATATGAGTAGAAGAATTATTAGTTGAAGATTTCCATGAACTAGGTAATAAAGAAGTAAATAACACTAAATTAGCTGTAGATAGTTTTGTTTCCACTAAACTAACAAGAGTTGATTTAGTATGATTAAGGGGATGAAGTACATCTTTCATACGAAAAGAAGTACTCATACCCCTGACATTCCATGTTAGTGGTGTCATTTAACAGTGGTAGAGCTCCTAGTACTTCTTTTAGAAGGAGCAATATAAGAAGATGAAGCCACTTTATTATTACCCTGTAGATAACTTGCATTCTTGTCCACTATATTGTTAACATCAATCTGCTTTCCTTTATCAATATTTTCCTCCAAGTTCTTTTCAGCAATTTCATCTGCAATTAAATTTAAATCATCTAGCACTACTTTTTCAGGAAGTTTAAAGTTCAGGAAATCAAGGTCATTTACAGAAGCATTAACAACACCCTCTGTATCATCAGATGCAACAACATTTTGCCCATTATCATTATTAAATTTTTGCCGATCTGTTTCCTAAGCAGAAACCTCAGTATCATTCTCTTCAGTTTGAACATCAAGGGGTATCCAACGAGGATCACTAGTTACTTCATGAGAAGTATCATCATGGCCAAATAGATTACACTTCAACCATTTTATGGGTATAAACTTATACTCCAATGAAATATGTTTTTACACTGACATATTTTGTTAATCTTCTTTCTACTGTATTTTCATCAATCGGTAAGGGTGTTGAAATAAACTAGCTATCATTTGAATAACATCATTTGTCCAAAGTTCCATTGGTAAATTGAGAGAAGTTTAACCCAGATCTAAACTTCGTTGCTCTGTTTTTTTACTAAAATCATATCCAGCATGCCATGCTTCTATCAATAACAATCTACCAAAATACGAATAGGTAGAACTCTCCAAAATACAAGCATAATCAGATGTATTTTCAAATTGTACCACAAAGTTATAACAAGGAGATACATGAATATAGAAAATACCAGATGGCTTCCAGACTCTCGAGATGTATTCTTTGAGCTTGATGGTAGATAGTCTAAAATGGATCGGGATTAGAGCTATCGTATTGATCCAAGCATCTTCTGATTTATTGAATATATTTTTTGGGATAAAAACATACTCAGATGGCGGCTTAACAAAGTTTAAACTTCGATCAGAAACTACCTGTTTAGTATTATCGATAAATACCTTGTTATAATGTAGATGTTGATGGAGGTTTATCTAATAAGGATGGGGGTTGCGCGTGTGATGGAAAAGTTCATGTGTTTGTTAAAGGAATAGAGGCTACCATTAAAACGGAAAACAAATAGAATTATTGGATCTCGAACAATTATATATATATATATATATATATATATATCGCCGTTCAACGGTACCCCAGTTGAGCACTCTTAATTTCCACCATCCATTTATATTAAATTAAGTTAGTGGGAGGAGTGAGAGTAAGTGGAAGGAGAGAGAGTGAGAAATGGATGGTGCAAACTAGGAGGCCAAAGAGGTGCTCAATTGTGCAAATCAGGATAATTTCATATCTGCTTTTGTGATAATGTACCCTTTTGATGATTTCAAAAATGGTTTATGGAATTCCATTTTGAGATGATATAGATCGGTGGCAGTCTTTGAAACCCAAAAGTTAACTAGGAGACCTATTTCTAATGTAACAGTATATCGAGGGCAGTTATTCCACAGGCTGTTATTTCTCTGATGAACTTGTTGGGGATTATTGATTTTCTTGAGTTTTCTGAAGGATTCTATCACAAATCCAGTCATTAAATACTTGGAATTAAAACCAGTCTCCGGATACTTTACAATCGTTAATCAAACTATAGTTCTCGTTTACGAATTTGAGTACTAGTTTACAAAACCGTTTAAGATGATTGATAAATATCTGGTTACAATATCATGTTATTTTCAACATTAAAGACCATCTAATATGGGATAACCATTCTTGGATCTGAATTTGAGTACCTAGATGAGGATCTATAACTTATTCAGACCAACAACGTGGGTGGGTTCGACGGTGCAATGAAGATGAAGAAGGTCAGTTGCTCAGAGAGATGGAGAAGTTACTTCGTGCAAGAAGCACGGTGTTGAATATTGGATCGTGGATGAAGCACGATCCAACGTTGTTATTTTATACTTTGTACTTTGTTGTTTCATGTATTTGATTTTCAATACCGCTTGTATTTAGTTTGTCTTTGCTTTGTACTTTTATATTAATATTCACCAAATTTCCAAAAAAATTACAATAACGTTCAACAACACCCCCAAACAGTGCAGCACTCCATTAGCCCTCTTGTATAATTGAAACATTTAATTGAAATCATGAGAAAACTACAGTGTAGATAAAATGAGGTGCAGCTGATCTTTTCTATACATGTGTGCGGAAGCGACAACGTTCAGGGACACAACAAATAATACAGCACTCCAATTTCCTTCACAATTTGTGATTTAGATAATAGTGTAGTATAAACATAGAGCAGCAACTATTCTTTAAACCAGAACTTGTGTAGTCAACCATAAGATATTTGTCATGCTGCACTATTTGAGATGTCACTGAACACTCGTCATTAATTTAACACTGTATATTTTAAACAATAGAGAGGAAAGTTTTATTGAGAAATAATTGTAATTGCTTGATACAAGGGTTTGATACAATCGGCAACTATATAAAGGAATGTATGTAACGGCTATTACATAAATTTGCCTAAAATAAAATAATGGGCTTGGGCCTAATGTAAAAGCCCTATGTAAAGAAACTGATATGAAAGCAGTTTGTATCTAAATGTAAATCGAATGGTTGAAATGCTATTCGTGTATTTGCTTTATTATTCACCTTTAAATCAAGCTAGGGTTTTCCGTTCGTGTCTCCATTTTCGCCCCCATTTACAACTCTGAGTTCCTCCCTCAATCGTATGAAATTTTTCATAGACAAGGCCTTCGTGAGGACGTCGGCCCTCTGGTAGTTGGCAGGGACATGACATACTGCTAGTCTTCCCGCTTGTGCTCTTTCTTTGACAAAATGGAGGTCGATTTCAAGGTGTTTTGTTCTTGCATGTTGGATCGGATTAAGAGATAGGGAAACAATACTCATTATTGTCACACTAGATGACCGACTTCCGTTTTAGGGCAAAACCAAGTTCATCCATCAACGACTCTATCCACGTGACTTCTACGGTTGCGCTTGCTAGAGCACGATGTTCAGCCTCCATGCTAGATCTGAAAGTAGTTTGCTGCTTCTTAATACACCAGGACACAATGTTGGCGCCAAGGTAGACACAGTAACCTGAGATTGATTTCCAATCATCTACGTCATTTGTCCAGTCTGATTGATTTCCAATCATCTACGTCATTTGTCCAGTCTGCATCACTAAAGCACTGTAAGTTGAGCTCATTTTCTGATTTTAAGATTATGTCGTAGTGCTTTGTGCCTTGTAAGTATAGTAGTACCCTTTTTAGTGCAATCCAATTTTCAGATAATGGGTTCTGCATGTATTGACTGAGTTTATTCACACTGTATCATATGTCTGGGCGTGTAATTGTCGCATATTGTAGTGCCCCTATTATGCTTATGTAATGTTTCGAATTGTCAATGGCTTCCCCATTATGCTCAGTTAGTCTTAGATTGCTAATCATAGGTGTTGGTAATTGATTTGCCTTATGCATATTTGCTCTTTGAAGAATTTCTGAGATATAATTTTGCTGATATAAAATCAGTTCCCTATTACTTTTCTCAATGACTGTATTCCAAGAAAGAATTTCAGTTCCCCCAAGTCCTTGATAGCAAAGTTTTGATCCAGTTTGTGCATTATCCTGTTTATTTCATTATTGTTGTCGCATGTGATCAATATATCATCAACATATACCAAGATAAACACGGATCCATGTGTACTTTTCTTCATGTATCGGGAGTTATCTGATTTAGCTTGCAAGAAACCCATGTTAGATAGAGTCAGTTTGAGTGTTTCATACCAAGCTCTTGAAGCTTGTTTTAAACCATATATCTCCTTGTGTAGTCTGCATACTTTGTCCCCATTGTAGTAGCCCTCTGGTTGCTGCATGCATACCTCTTCAGTCAGATTCCCATTTAGGAATGCATTATTAACGTCCAGTTGCCTTATATTCCATCCTTTGTTTAATGCGATAGTCAATATAATTCTGATGGTTGTGGGTTTTATGACTGTAGAGGAAGTTTCGTTGAAGTCAAACCCAAATTGTTGAGCGTAACCTTTAGCGAGCAGTTTAGCCTTGTATTTGTCAATTGATCCATCCTCTTTCGTCTTTATTTTGTATGTCCATCTACACCCGACAACATTTTTGTGTTTTGGCGGTGTTACAAAACTCCAAGTATTATTTCTCATGAGTGCATCGTATTCAGTGTCCATCACCTCCTTCCATTTGTTTGATCTTATTGCTTGAGTGAAATTCAATGGTTCAGTCTCAGTGGCTGAAATGTTGTATACTTTGGGTTTGAAGATTCCATTCTTTGACCTCGTGGTCATGTGATGTCCGACTGATTGTGGTTGTGTCTATTGTAGTGTTGCATTGTGATAGGTTGAATTCTCCTTGTTGTTGCTATGTATATCTTCATTATCCGGCTCAATCCGATTTGTTTGTTGTATGTCTGAATTTTTTGAATCATTGCCTGCCTCACTTGTTTTCTCATTTGTCTCTCCTACTGTTTCATCTTGTGAGTTTGAGTTGCGTGTGTGATGTCGTTCCTCATGTATAACATTTGGGAGTGGCTCAATCAAATATGGTTTCAGTTGTATGTTTTTGCTTAAGCCTTCATCACCATTCTTTTTGAAGGTTTGTTTTTTTGCAAAGGGGAAGCTGTTTTCATCAAATATAACATGTCTAGAAATATAAATTTTTCCGTTTTTGTCCATGTACTTGTAACCTTTTTGAATTTGAGTATACCCAACGAATGTGCATGGACTTGATCTCATACTTAATTTATGATTGTTATAGTCCCTTAAACATGGAAAACACAAGCACCCATATGTTTTTAGAAATTGATAATCTGGTCTAATGTTGTAAATCATCTCATGAGCGGTTTTATTTTTTAGAACCTTAGTTGGAAGTTTGTTAATAAGAAAAACAGATGTGTAAAATGCTTCGTTCCAGTATTTCATAGGCAACAAGCTTTATGATAACAATGTTAGACCCGTATCTACTATGTGCCTGTGTTTCCTCTTGACTAAACCATTTTGTTCTGATGTATGGGGGCAGGTTAGTCTATGTTTGATGCCCTTTTTGGGAAAATAGTTAGCTAACGGTCTAAATTCAGCTCCTCCATCTGTTTTTATGGTCTTAACACTGTAATTAGTTTTCTTTTCGATGTGTATTATAAATTGTATAACAATGTTGCAAGCTTCTGATTTAGTTTTCAGCATGTATATCCAAGTATATCTAGAATAAGCGTCAACAAATGAAAGATAGTACATGTGCCCCTGATATGAATATAGCGCTGTCGGTCCCCATAAGTCAGCGGCTATAAACTCCAATGGCTTACTGTAGCTAGTTTCAGAATTACTGAAGGGAAGTTTGTGGCTTTTACCAAGTTGGCAATGTGTGCAAATGTGCTTAACATGTATATTGTTATTAAAAGAAATATTATTACTACGCAAAACATGCTTTACAGTTTCATTAGGTTTTGATGGCCTGGTGGTGCACCATTGTTCGTGCTGGCTGATACTGCTGACGTGGAATCATTGTCATTGGCCATTGATATCAGGAATATGGAGAGGCAGTAAGATAATAACTGGAGCCTGTTCTTGAAAAAAAAGGAATCGACGAGCAGGGGAAAAGAAAAACATAGGCTAAAGAAGTTGTTATGCCTGGCACGACAGTGTTGATTTCGTAGCCGCCTTTGCGCTTAGCATGACGAAATCAATTGCTGCAGCCGCTATCAACTTCATCGAGAGCAAGGTGAGTTTGCATATTGAGCAGCCAGTTGAATCTAGGCGTGGCTAAATATCCAAACGATGATCCAAAAGCAATTCAGAGAGGCGTTGGACTGTCCCTTCGATGAATCTCCAGTGATGAAGATAAAATCCAAGGAGAAAACCCTAAAACAAAATCCAACTCTTTGATTGCAAGTAAGTCTTTCGGTGATTAGTGCTCTGATACCATGTTAAACAATAGAGAGGAAAGTTTTATTGAGAAATTATTGTAATTGCTTGATACAAGGGTTTGATACAATCGACAGCTATATAAAGGAATGTATGTAACGACTATTACATAAATTTGCCTAAAATAAAATAATGGGCTTGGGCCTAATGTAAAAGCCCTATGCAAAGAAAATGATATGAAAGCGGTTTGTATCTAAATGTAAATTGAATGGTTGAAATGCTGTCGGCGTATTTGCTTTATTAGTATAGATAGATAGATGAAAAAGGTTATCCATGTTTTGGAGCATTAGTTTAGCATCGTGCAGCTTCAGCTAAACCATCCCAAATGATGCAATTTTTTTTTTTTTTTTTTTTTTTTTTTTTTTTGTAGATACTCATTGCACGTATGAAGGATCATACCCACAAAATTTGGGCAAATAATCCTGCCCATCACATACTGGATTGTACCACTTTTCTACCTATCTGTGTATTTTTATGCCGATGCATCTTCGCTCAAAAGTGCACAGATGATGTCTGATTTACATCTATTAAGAAGCAAAAATAATAATCAGAGATTCAGAAGGTAGTTAACAAATGACAAGCAATACCATCAATCATCAATTAAACTACGGCCTGGCTCTAGTTCAACACCTCTGCTCTTCATACTCTCTCTGACGGCATTAGCATCCTCAAACCTTCCCATCGACACATACAAATTTGCAAGAAGAACATAATGTCTAGCTTTACAAGGATCCAGTTCTATAAGTTTTTTCCCAACCATTACCCCTAAGTCGGTATCACCATGAACTTTGCAAGCACCAAACAAAGAACCCCATATTAGACTATTTGGCTTCATCGGCATGCTCCCTATAACCTTCATGGCTTCTTCAAGAAGCCCAGCTTTTCCTAGTATGTTAACCATGCAACTGTAATGTTCAACCTTGGGCGCTATTTTATGAACACTCCTCATGTCCTCAAAACAGTCAATTGCTTCCTTCACTAATCCGGAGTGACTACATCCAGACAAAATTCCAATGAATGTTAAGTCATCGGGTACAATTTGATTATCAATCATATCCCTGTAGAGTACTAAAGCTTCCTTGCCTTCACCATGCAAACCTAAGCCTAATATGATAGCATTCCAAACATCAACTTGTTTTCCTCTCATTTTGTCGAATGCTTGTCGCGCGCTTCTCAAATCTCCGCATTTGGAGTACATGTGAACTAAACTAGTGATCATATTTGTAGTCCATTTGGGCCATTTAAACCTCTCTATGTAAGCATGAACCCACCTCCCCTCTTGAAGAGCTCCCAATTCAGCAACTGCTGTTAGAACGCTGACTAAAATTGAAGCACATGGTTTGATTCTCAAAACCAACATCTCTTGGAACAGTACCAATGCTTCAGTTGAATGCCCATTTTGTACATAGCCTGATATCATGGCTGCCCAAGAAACTTCATTTTTGTGTGGCATTTCATCGAACAGCTTTCTTGCTAGTTTCAAGTCGCCATTTTTTGCATGACCAGATAAAAGCGCGGTACGTGAAGCCAGACTAGGTTCCATTATGCTATCAAAAACAGAATGTGCGTCCGACATATAACCACACGTGGAGTAAAAATGAACAAGCGAAGATTGAACGAATTGGTCGTTGCAAAATCCATACTTGATTATTAAACAATGTACATTACGACCTTTTTCCAGCAATTGAAGCTGGGACAATGCTTTAGTGACCAATGGGAAGGTGTGCTTATTGGGAAGCAGGATACTGTTTTTTCCTGTAAGCATTTCATCATACAAATTGAGTGCAACGTTGGGTTGATCGTTTTGGATGCACTGATGGATTAACGAATTGTAAATGAAAGTTGACGGGTTGGGAAAAGAATGGAGAAGAGACAGGGAATAAGCAAGAGGAAGAGGAGGGTTGAGATTGAGAACAGACTGAAGAAGGTTGCCAGATATAAAAGAATCGAAAATGAGATTAGTAGTGATAATGTAGGCGTGGACTTGATCGATTAGGTGTTTTGATTTGGAAGATTTGAGTAGGTTTCTAAAGTGCAATGCAACCATAAATTTTACGAGAGATTCAGATAATGTATGGCTTTGAACATCTTACGTAGAGCTACCGTGCGTTCAAAACTTCCAAGATAAAAGGAACACAAAGGTATAGAAAAAGCCGAAGGCAATTCTAAATCCAAGATTTGTAGTGCTCCGCAGGTTGAATTTTTTTTTTTAAAAAAAAAAAACACTTTTTTGATTAGTACCATCATTGAATTTTAAAAAACTTAAAATTACCCTTCTAAGTGAGCCAATTACGCAGTGCTTTCAGAACATCACGTAACTGTCCAATATGGTGGGCACACCACGTAGTTAAGACATCACCCGATTGCTTTACGTGATGCCTTCAAATCACCACGTGGTGCTCTTATATGATGCTATGAAGGCACAACGTATGACAACTACGTAGTGGACAGAAAATATATAATAGAAAAATCACAATTTCGTCGTTTTTGTAACAAATAATAATAATAATAATAATAATAAATAAAAACAGAGAGAGAAAAAGAGGAGGGGGGGGGGGGGTTATCACTGCTTTGTTGGATACGAACCAAATTAGCCAAAGTCCAATTGTACGGAGAAAGAATGGTCCGTATTATACATTGAGTTGGGCCCAAATTATCGTTTAGGTTCAAAAATCTCATTTTAACAAATCCGAAAGAAGTAGAATAATCTATATATCAAAAGTAATGTTTTTGATATTTTTGAATTCAATGGAATATGCCTCACGACTTAATTTCATCGTATTTAGAAAATATCATTCAAAATCAGTCTAAATCAATTTAGTTTATTCAAATCAATTTCAATGCATGTCAGCGTCACACGACTAAACGGTGATCCCAAATGCTATGAACTTTAAAATCCTATAATAATTTACCATTACAAATTTTATAAAATTGATTTCGTCAAAATCCGATATTGTTTGATAAATGGTTATTTTAACTAGTTAATTATATATATATCCCAATTTTAAATAATTATTTTTAATTCAATTTAAAACTTATTAACTTTATTCTAATCTAACCAAAATAGAATTCAAAATAACTTTACAAATCAAATTTTATTTATATTTAATTCTCATGTTGATTATTTACCAAATTCATTTGAATTTCAACTATAAATTAACTCAATTTCATTCAAATACTTTAATATTAAATCTCCAACTTCAAATATTTATCAATACAAAATAGTTCATAGTTCCATTTACCATAAATGCAAATTGTTATTGTTATAATTAGTTGAAATTCATTAATTAATCAATTTAATTAAGTTTACATAATTAAATCATTAGATTTTATTACTACCATAATAATAGTCAAAATCTTATTAAATTCAATTATTTAAGTAATAGAAAAAATACGGGTTGTTACACTCTCCCCCACTCAAAACTTCTCATTCTCGTCAAGGCGTAATAAGGAAGTTGTCAATAAATATATTTAGCAGTATAATTTCCTACCCAACTTAGAAAACATTTAATTTACATAAGTAGTTTACTATAGGTATGAAAACACAAACTTCCCACAAAAATTTCTAAGTCTTAGATTCAATGAAAAAATTCGCAAACTCTCAGTGGATGAAATGGATAAAAGAATGCGATATAATGGATCCTTTTCAGTTCTTGTTAACAGAAGCCCTTCCACATGCTTTCATTCGGAATCGGCTATGGCTTTAAGGCAGGTATGTCCCTTAATTATCTCCCTATTTAGTATCGCTACGCACCTTGAACTGAACTTAAGAGATGGCAGATGGAAGCTTTCTTATATGGTTACCGACCTTCTCCTCTCGCCTACCCCACCACTCACCTTCTTTTCGCCAACGACTGCTTATTGAGCTGGGGTAGAGGATTGTGAAGTACGTCTAGGTTTGGAAAAATATCAATGCATATATAATTACAAATATGTATCTCATCTCAACGATGAGGCATCCCAAACCATAAGGAAACAATATAATACCAAAATATGATATATATATATATATATATATATAATCAGATATACTTACCTTTCACTAGCGTTATTAGCAGTTTAGCCTTTTTTAGCAAGTAAAAGCAATATTACGCGCAAAAGGCTCCAAAATAGAGCAAATGCCATCGATACCTACTAAAATACTCAACAATAAATAAGAACACGCACATCTATAAGAAATAAAAAGATATATACAAAATAATCATAAACTAATAGCAATTGTAATAAACAGAGCACCAACACTAGTATTTATCTAAATTTTTAACAATAATACCAATTTATATTTTTACCTATCACATTTAGTTTATTACACTTCATTTCTTATTACTATTCAATTTATTTGTTTTTATTCATTAACAATCATTTTTATTAATAATTATGTAGACTTACATTCTATTCATTTTACTTCTAAGTTGATTCCTTTCAAATGTATTGACTTATACACTTATTCATTTATAATGAATTAACATATGAAATAGCAAATACAGTCAAAGAAACAAATAAGAACATCCAAACAATCATATTCGTCCAACCAAAGCACAATTACAACTTTTGCAATGTCAATATATTATTTATACAATTTCGTTTTGTTCATTCCATTGGAGTTCATTATTTAAGTTTAAGTTGATTATAACCCAAATTCATGTAAAATTTCAGTTTATAATCAATTTCATTCTACATTTCTTAAGTTAACTTCTATTTCATAGCTCCTCATATTTATTTCACTTAAGTTTCATTTTGTTTTGTTTTCCATTTAACTCTAATTTAGTTTAAATCAAAGTCCATATCTTATTACTTAAATTTCATTGACTTGTAGTTACTTATTCATATTAACATTTTTAACTTCTTAAACATTTTGATAGGTTTTATTTATGCTCTAGAATGCAAGAGAGTATCATACAAACTTATCTATTTCAATTTATTATTGCTTATTTAACAATTTAAGTTCATTCCATGTTATATCAAATCTCTATTTCATTTTACTCCTTTCATTAATTTGTTTCCTTAACAATTTCCTTTTTCACTTCATAATACATAAATTAGGAATATAACATTTATTATGATAATAAGTTTTCATTTATACATCTCTTTAATCATAATTTCATTTTGATCACTTTGTTTATTTAAGTAACATGTATAATGTCCTATTATAATTCATATTGACCTTTCAATTTTTTAAACATCGTGGAAATTTATATGTATGTCTTTAGAATGAACTAGAATGCCAAACTAGTTATCATATTTAGTTAGCAACATGGTAATAATTTCATTAATTACTTAGCCCCTAATTTCTTATTTCTATAACACTCTAACTTCTTAAGTATATGGTAAGTTATATCTATGCTATAGAAAAAGTTGGAGTATTATACAAGTTCAACAAATTCCAATTTGTCACACCTCTAACATAACTTTTACTTATTCAAACTGTAAGCTCAACCCCTAGCCCTTCAATGGCCACTATGTTAATCCCTTCTTCCCAATTTTTTTTCCTCAATCGTTGATGGTCCTTCACACCTATCAGTTCCAATGCTGAACCCACCGCTAGTCCCTATCTGGCCTTATCTTGACCCTCCTTCCATATTATCCTTACTTACTTCCCCTATTGACCTGATTTTGCCTTCAATGAAGCGATCGTTGCTTTTTGCAGGAAAGCCTAAAAGCGCATAAGTTTATACTCCTCCTTCTTTTACCCTACAGTTCACGGTAAGAGATTGGTTCCTTCAGATGAGATCATTCAACCTAGCGTTTTTGAATGAAAGGAGTATTTGGTAGGCTTTTTTCTCGACACGCCATTGTCGTACACTTCGGTCGTGAATTATTTCAAGAGCTCTGGATACTAAGTGGATCTAATAAGATTAAATCAAACAATATTTTTTTTCTTTCTACTCCCTAATATTGAGGAAAAAACAGAATAATGGAGGCTGACCCGGTTGTAAATAGAAATAAATTGTTTATTGTGAGAAAAGTGGGATGCATTGCTAGGTAATACCGGTAGTGTTATTAGGCACGTACCTATACGGTTGAAGGTCAAGAATGTTTCTCTGTATGCTTGTTCGAACCTCGGAATTACTTAGCTTGAACCTCGCATGGGGAAATTCCTTTGTATGGATGGTTATATTGAAAGTATAAAGAGGCTCCAATTTGCAAAATGTATAGTGGAAATATCTCTTGACACCAGCTGCCAGATGAATTACTAGTTCTTTTGGTTGATGGAAAGGAGCATATTGTCAAGGTGAGTTACCTTTGAAAACTAGATCTTTGTTCTCAATGTAGAGTTTTTGGTCAATCTTACGATAACTACAGTAGACGTATTAAATTGGTTGATGTTGTCAAAGAAGAAGTTAATAGTGTAACTATGCCTAGTTAGTGAGGAAGTTATAGTCGAATGGGTTCACAAGAATGTGGATAAATCAGGTGGTAATTTTGCTCCAAGACCCAAATAGTATTGGAGAAAAATTGTTAGGATAAACAAGAAGGTAAGACTCAGTACTAAAAGAAGCAATGGTAAAGGGAAAGTATTTGAGGTGGAAGTTCGAATTGACATGATGCATGATGCTGAAGGTTGCTTTGGTGATGCCACTAAAAATCAGTCTACTAATTGTGGTAAGGATGTCATAGCTAAGGTTGTGAATGCTAGCAGTAAGCAAACAGGTAGTTTAGTAAATGGTGGTTTTGACACTTTCAACAGTTTCAATGCCCTTGAAAATCTTCATAAAGTTAGCGATGTCCTTGAAGAAGGTGAATTAGGACGGTGTGATGTGCAGGATGGTGTTGATAAAGATGATAAAATTAGTAGTCCCTGTTCTAATGTTAGTTTGACTCGTAAAAGTAGCAATGGTGGAAAGGAAAAGGACAAGGCTGTTATTGGTTTAGACAGTGTTGGTGAACGAAGAGTGGATTTAGTAGAAAAATATTTGAATGCTTTAAAAGGAAATTCTATTGTGAGTGGTAGCACTTCGGCCTTCTGTTTCTAATGTTCAAACTGATGAGGTGTACATTCACAAAAAAGATTTCATGAAGTGGCTTTTAGATGATGTTTGAGATTTTGAAAACGCTATGTATTCTAGTGCATTGGTTTGGAAGGGCAAATTGTTGTTTCACCTCCTCAATATAACATGTTTTCACAATCTACCTCTTTTAAATTCAAGCCTGACTTCCTGAACCTCAAGCAAGCCAAACCTAATATGAAGTCAACTTCTGCTAGAAAAATCAATGCTGCTATTTGTAGCAGTGATAAAGAAGATTCCACTTCTTCAAAGAAAATAGGAAAGGCTAAACAAGACTTCCTTTATGCACACTTAATCCCTTCTGCTGCTTTCAAGCCACCACTACACAACATTGATGTTGATCAAGTTAAAACTTCTAGTTCTCCCCTCTTTGCTTCGTACCATGGTCATGTACCAGTCACTGGGAGTAGGGTGGTTGAGCTTTTGAAGTGTCTACAATATAAAAATGACTAACTTATTTGTTGTTGTACAATGCTAAGTCATTTTTTTGGATTTTATGTATCTTCTATGTTATGCTTTGTGGTGTATTTTGTAGCAAATATGTTGCTAAGTTATCTTGCTCGATAGTGGGTATGTATTTTCACTTATGTTATACTGAATTCTTATGTCTCATCTACTTTACCTACGTGGAGAGTTTATTTTGGTTGTAGTAGATATATATCTCCTACTTACTTTGTATTTATTATTTTTGTATAATAAAGAGTGTGACATAGACTCTAAAAATCGGTCAGTCTTGCCGAAAAAGCAATTTCCAGTTTATTTCATTTTCATTATTTCCACATTTCTAAGAGTTTTTGTTTCAGTTTATTTCTCTTACATTCATTTTCTTATTTCACAATTCAAAAGTTTTTAAAATTCCAAGTTCTAATTCGTTTCAATAACTTGAAGATCGTTAATAATTCGAGAATTTAAGAATTCAAACTTGGGTTCATTTCCAAATTAACTTTTAAAATAATATATGCATATATATTATATTTTTTAATCAAACCATACTTTAAAAGATTCAAATAAAATCCAGTTTTCTCAAAACAAGGTATAAAGAGTTCTAAGTGGCCTTCCCCACTCAGACTCTCAAAAATCAATGTCGATAATGCATTCACTCATCACCAAAATCATTTTCCAGAGATAAGGGATTAATATACACTTATTCCCTTTGAAATCATTTGATAACAACCTCTATTCAAAATATTTCAAAATAATAATAATAATTTTCCAAAACATTTGCAAATACCTATTTAAGAGCACCCGAATTAAAATTCTCAAATCCTAGTTTAAATTCATTCTTTTATTTTCTAATTATATTTTATTATCAATTATATTCACAAGTTTTCATTTCTCATAGTCGTTCAATAGTTAATAGTTAGAATTATTGACTGATTGAAGAACAAAGGATGATAATCAAATATTATCATCTCCTAACAACCAATAAAATCAAAATTAATAACTTCTAAAATAATTGTTTATATAAATATGATCCACTGTAGTATTTTGTTGATCTATCCTATTGGAGTGTTTAGAAATCCCTATCGATGTCTTGGCGTCCCAAGTATCGACCAAAATTCATAAATACTCAACTGAACAAATTAACACAATACAAAACCATTTTTATATCGAAATTACAAGTATGTTATCTCATATATACTCAAACTTAATATGAGGTATTACTACCCTATCTCTAATGAGTTAATCCTAAATAAAACCAAGGTTGTCGCTAAACCTAAGCTTTGATACCAAATATAACGACCTACATTTTTGACCGTTCAAATCGACAATAATCCTTACATGTCGACTAGAAAAACTCCAAATACAGATAGTTATTAGGATAATTACAAGAAAAGACAGAAAGAAGAAAAAAAATCACAGAATCTTACAACTGAAGGATAAAATATAATAAATAAATAAAAATTCATGAAGTTATTAAAACATACATTTTATTACAGTTTACAACAATTTTCAGAGTTAAATTATCATAAAATATACCAATAAATGTCATGGAATAATACTAATGAATACGTTGTCAAGCTCCGTCTTCATTTTCATAGCGAGGTCTTTGCTAACTGGAAAACTTAGGTTAACCCTAGCATAAATGAAAAGACAAAAAACACTTGGCTCAGAACTAAAATATTCTCATATCAATTAAACGAATACCATGCAATAATATGAGTGTCACAGGGTCAGAGATGCTTAAGATGATTCACACCTAATATCCAATGTGTTCGTGAGTGCAGTAATCTAAGAGATGTTACGGGAATTTTCATTTCCTAAGGATCCGTAAAAGTAGCAATGGTGGAAAGGAAAAGGACAAGGTTGTTGTTGGTTTAGACAGTATTGGTGAACGAAGAGTGGATTTAGTAGAAAAATATTTGAATGCTTTAAAAGGAAATGCTATTGTGAGTGGTAGCACTTTGTCCTTCTGTTTCTAATGTTCAAACTGATGAGGTGTACATTCACAAAAAAGATTTTGTGAAGTGGCTTTTAGATGATGTTTGGGATTTTGAAAATGCTATGCATTCTAGTGCATTGGTTAATTTGGAAGGGCAAATTTTTGTTTCACCTCCTCAATCTAACATGCTTTAATAATCTACCTCTTTTAAATTCAAACCTGACTTCCTGAACCTCAAGCAAGCCAAACCTAATACGAAGTCAACTTCTGCTAGAAAAACAATGCTGCTATTTGTAGCAGTGATAAAGAAGATTCCACTTCTTCAAAGAAAATAGGAAAGGCTAAACAATACTTCCTTTATGCAAACATAATCCCTCCTGCTGCTTTCAAGCTACCACTACCCAACATTGATGTTGACCAAGTTAAAACTTCTAGTTCTCCCCTCTCTGCTTCGTACCATGGTCTTGTACCAGTCATAAAAAGTAAGGAGGTTAAGATTTTGAAGTGTCTACAATATAAAAATGACTAACTTACTTTCTATTGTACAATGCTAAGTCATTTTTTGGATTTTATGTATCTTCTATGTTATGCTTTGTGGTGTATTTATAACAAGTCTGTTGCTAAGTTTTCTTTCCCAGTTGTGGGTATGTATTTTATGTATCTCCACCATTTGACAACACATCTTCCTCTCTCCGCACTTGTCAATTTCTTCTTAAAAACTCTTCCTGAAGTACTAATCCATATGATAGCCTTTTAAGGTGTCATTTTCCTATGCATTTCACCTTTTTATATAAAAGGAATCTTCTCTTTCTTCTCCGCTTCATTTCTTTCTTCTCTCCTCTTCTTTACTCCTTCCTTCCTTCCTTTAATGGATTCCCTCCCATAAGAACTCACGCCCCATGTCCTATTTTCCCTCCTCCTCCACTTAAAATACCTCCAAAACACCATAAACTTCCTCCTTTCCTTCCTACTAGCCCACATCTACAACCTCTCCCCTCCTACATGCTTGTCGTGCCTTAGCTCCCTTAGGCCAAACCCAAAAGCACTCAAGACCCGTCATTTCCGCCAATAAACCACTTCACTCCCTCCTCACTACAATTATCTAAGCTCCATTTACAAAAAAAAGCCAACCTTTCCACTAAAAATCCCACCTTTGGCTCCTAAAACGCATATGGGTCCCTCCTTTCTTCATGAAATGTTATTTAAAAAATATAAAGTATATATGCTAGTTCGTAGTGGAAAAAAATAATATGATTTTGACTTACTAGCAATTTTCGGAGTCATAGATTTGCGTAGAGATCCTACCTTTAAAGATCGGAGGAGTGGAAAACATATGGTGAGAAATTTTCATTCACATTTGGATTAATCATTATGTTTAAGTTATCTAATTAACTTATGACATTTTATGGCTATGATAATGATGGTTAAGTGGTTAAGAAAATTAAAACGTGCTAAATGTTTATGATAATGACAATTGATGGTTATTTATTTAATTACTTAAAAAAACTAAGTAGTTAGGATTTGGATGAAAACCTGATGTGATGAATGGAAACTTGATGTGATGGGATGACTAATAAAGTTGAAAAGTAATTATGATTGACAACCGATATGCTTGATGTGGTGTAATGACTAATTGATTGATTAAGTGTTAATGATCTTAACACTTAGGAAAATAATGCCATTAAATAATAAACAAGGGTTAACGATGTTTAACGCTTAGTTTATGATGATATGTTATAGTAATTAAGTGTTAGTGACCTTAACACTTATGTTAATTATGCAATTATGTGATAATTGATGATTAATAGTTGCCAATGATATTTGTTGGATGTAAGTATTAATTATAGTAACACTCAAGTGAATGACAAATATGTATGGATACATATACAATGATGAAGTCTTTTTCCAAAAATACGGGAATATTTTAGGGTGGCAAAGAAGATAGTGTTATAGGCTCAGGTTTGGAAAAGTTAGTTTCCTGCTCTACCTTGCTTTCCCTAACTGATCCGTCAAACGAAATGGTTAATTCAAAATTTATTTGAATTTAGAAATGATTTGGAATTTTATTTAATATTTTATTAATAAAAATATTTTGTGAAAAAAAAAATTTCGCTTTTAAATCCAAAATAACTTTTAAAGGTGGTATAAGCCGTTATGAAAAGTTTTCATAAAAGAACGAATTCGATTTAAATTAGTTTCAAATTAATAAAGGCATGTTTTCAAATTTAAATTGAATGTGAATAGTAATTTTTAAAAGTGAAGTTCGGTTTGGGTATTCAGGGAATGTTTTAATAAGATTTTAAATCGATGTTTGGTATAAATAGGACGAGTCGCGCGGTGGTAGTTAGCGAATTTCGACCACTGACTTCAAACTGACTTTTCGAGAAATCCGACCATTGGATTTTCCCCGAAATGAAAAGAATTTAAAATGGAATTTTGTGTCTTAAGATACAGCAGTTAGATTTTGAAATAAGTCAAAATCAATTTTTTAGAAAAATACGGGTTTTGCAATTAGTGAACCGAAATTGGATTTTAATGAAATAAGCTATTTTTAAATTATTAAAAATAGGAAAAATTATGTTAAATCATAGTAAATGGTTTAAAAGTGATTTGGATTAGATATATCAAGTTTTTGAATGATATAAAGCTATTTTGTGAAAACTAGTTATTTTGATAATGGTGTTAAAATGTTTTGAAAATAATAAGTATTTAACCAAGTTAAGATTTTTTTAATGTATGAATTTATTTGGATTTGGATGGAAATAATCTTCGGATATTTCAATATTAGATTCTGTAGTTATACAGATACCGTTTGAGGAATTTGAAAGATATTTGTATCGTTATTCCCTATACGATATTTGTTGATTTTAAAATTTGATGTTAAATATAAGTCGATATGATTTCTATTTAAAGCTTTATATTTGATATCAATTTGGGTTTTGTGTTTGTTGTGAGTGATGTATTGAATAACATCTAGTCTTTAACCCAACTAAAGATGGAACTGACTTCTAAAGTTAATTAACCACTAAATAATGATTTTGAAGATTTAAAACTAAGTTAGAGTTTTATAATAATATTTCAATAAAGATTTAAATGAATGAAATGAAAAGGGTTTAATGAAAGTAAATGGAACTTACCGAAATGAATGTAGATATTGATTAAGGGTAAGGAGTTAGTTACATTTTATCATAAGTAGAAATTGCCCTAGACCAACAAAATGGGACCGGTGTCCTCCTCTTTGTTCCATTAAAGAAATGGGTTGGAATTAGGTAAGTATGTTTTCCCGTAAGGATAAAATGAATCTTTTAAATAATATTGGGAATTAAGGAATGTGATTAATAAGGTAATTAAATTTACCAAAAATACGAGGGAAAAATAGATATGGAGTATGGCCAGTTTTGCTACATGGGATTGATAAGATGGGAATGAGATTTTGATTGGGTAATAACCTTTGTGATAAGCTTGATTAAAATCAAATAATCCAAAATAGAATAAAAATTATGATATCCTTGTATGTTCTCCAAACAATTTTAGACTTACACTTATTATTCGGAAAGACCAGGATCGATGTTTGGATATGTAAACTGTTTTGAATAATAAAACGATGTGTTGGAGCAAAACAGATGCTATTGAAGACGATGGTGAAGATCGAGACCCTTCACATCGAAAGGACTGCTTGTTGAATGTCTCAAATGGTTTAGCGGTAATTTGCAGATGGATTTTATGTCAGGTAAGTGGCACTAGTTCGAACGTACTGGAAGGAATTCCGGATATGCAAGTCCTCTCTCCATGTATTGGATGAGGAATAAGGTGCCTTTGGTTACATTCAAACCCAGAGTGGGTTTGTATGGATGTGTATCTGAAATTTTATTTGTAGTGTATGATTGATCCTTATTAAACATATTTTTGTCGATGGCTAGGAGGTTTATCCCTTAGTTAAACATCCTTCTTTGAGACATATAAGCTCAAAGGTTATATGGTTAGTGATTATCGATCATATATTAATGATATAACAGTGTGGCATACTAAGTGATGTTCTATGATGATCATAGCGTTGCTAATTGAAGCGTAGCTTTGTGTAACGAGACTTCAGCAAGCTTCACATATCGAAAATGCCAAAACAGGAAAAGATGCAGCAAGTTTATGGGGGTCGCACCCCTTAGAGGATGACCATTTCCTTCTAGATTTTTGAAGCAACACTATAGTATGGAGCCCAGGTGTGACGGCCTGGAATTTCGCTCGATCCGAATCGGTCGTTAAACCGATCTAGACCGTTCGAAACCCCTGATCGTTTGAGAACAGGGCAAATCAGAACACAAACAGAAGAACATTTCATTGTTATTACAACAATTCCATCAGAATACAAGAATATACAGAGTATAAATGAATAAATTACATTCGATAAATATCAGAGATTACAATAAATTACATAGCAGCGGAAAATAATACAAAGCACAACTGAAGGTGATATACGGATACAGAGCTTTCCGGATATCATTCCAGCTGTAAACCAGGATCCTGTGAATATAAATCTGCAAAACCAAAACTACTAGCTGCCCGTGTCGAAAATAGGGGCACCCAGAGTTTAGGTTAAAACAATAAACTCGAGGTCAGTCATGTGACTGGTGTGAGAACTAAAACAGTTATTTAAACTTTACTTTAAAAGAGAGTAATTCAAGGGACCACGCCGTATAACACGGAACGGGTTTCCTCCCAAGAATACCAGTGCATATCAATAAACAACGCAATGCTTTTTCGAAAAATGAAGCTATTATAAGACCCATGTCCCATCACACAATGCAACGCAAGCCGGAGGATAGGGTTTTCCCTTATAATAGCCAAACATGCTTGGTACGTTTTAAAAACAAATCATTTGATACTATAATAAGTGTATAGTGTCAAAACAATTCAAATCATAAATATCAATCATAGGTGGCATAGATACCATCTATCATGTCGCCATACTAGTTCTACAATTAAAACCGCAATACACGTATTGGAAATTGGATTTCCGTCATGAGTCGAGGCAAGGGGCAAGCTCCTCTCCGCTTCGAGACACTCTAGCAAATGCCTCAGGACTACACACTCTGGGTAAACCTGGAATCGGCTGGGCCGGTCCTCTCTTACGTCTGAGGATTGGCAATTCCTGAACACACGTTTCCCGGTCCTTACAGACCTATAATCGAGGCGCCTCGTTCCAACAACCACAAAGGTCAAAAGTATATAAATGTCAGGGCTGGCAAGTCACTGACACCACCAAAGCTAGAAAGAAACGTCGTGTCCTCCCAGCGGTCCGTATCCCGTTTTTAACTCATATCGAGGTGTGAGGCTCGCGAATTCACGTTATACACAAAGCTACGCCACGTCGGCCGTGCTTTGATCATCAACTACAAGACTTTGCTTTTCAACAGAAGCCTTGATCTATGCAACTCAGCATGCCACACAGGCAGTTCAGGCCATGCGATTGATATCTATCGATATATAACCTCTAAGCTCGTACGTCTCAGAGAAGGGCGTTAAGCAAGAGAATAAATTCTCCGCCGCCAAACAGATATATATTTAACAGAAATCAATCAACACAGAATAAAATCCAATGTCAGACACACAATCCATTTACAAGTTCGTTCTGGGTCTGAACGAAACCGGAGGCACTTTCCTCACATATCCATCGATCTCCAAGTACGTCTGGACGACCACCAACTGATTCCCTCATCTTGGGTGTACAGCCCAATCAAGATCATCAGTAATCACCCAAACGATGTGAAGACTTCCAGTCTTCAACCACCGTCTTCATCTTCGACTTATCGTCGAATCGGTTATTCAGAATGGGTATAAACCCGGCCTTTCCGAACAACCCGCGTATATTAAAAACAAATGTTACACAAACACAACATACGCCTCATTCCAATTCATTAGTCACTAACTGTAAATCAGTAAGAGAGCAATTCCCCAAATATTAACCCCGAAGGCCGGAACCAACATCAGATCAATACCCAGGAAACCATTCTTCTTAACTAACCTACAGCTAGTTTCTTAATTTCATATTCTTAGGGAAAGGTTCCCATTAATTTTATCCAAGATAAATTCTTTAAAATTTATTCTTTAATCTTCCTTTGGATGTCATTTCAAACCAAATTATGGTTTTCCAAACTAGTCGAGATTAGCGAACCACACCGAAGTAGTTATTTATTTTATTTCCCAATCCCAACCTATTCATCCCATGAAGAAAAACTGGTAATACTCCATATCTAACACCACGGTGTTATCGGTAAAATTAATTACCATTTCACGTTCAAATCTAATTAAAGATTTAACTATCGCTTTGGAGCAAAACTGGTGATACTCCATTCTCGCTCAATTTCTAAATTTGATAATTTAGATTATCAATTCACATTTCAATCTAATTGCAGATTCATTAAAACTCCCTTTACTGGGTTAAAGAACTAATGTCGTTTAAAACACAGTTCACGACAAACCCAAATCACATTCTATTTATTTATCGGGTTAAAGAACAAGTGTCATTCAAAACACTCTTCACGATAAACCCACAAATCAATTCTATTTACAACCCATTTCAAATCCAATTTATTTATTTAAAAATAAATGGGTTCTAATTTTAGTTCAAAATTAGTTCATTTCGATAAAAATCTATTTTTATCTTTTCAAATATGGAGTTTTTCCATCCCAATTTTTCCCAAATCATTTCTTATGATTTTACACAAATTATCGATATTTTTAATAATTTTATCAAGGCCCGTACAGTCGATTTCCATCAACGGCCATCGAACTGCACTTACAGCTACCTTTTTCAAATTTGATTTGGACGTATCTCCAAATCCAACCGTTAGATTTCAAATTTCTAATATTCGTTTGAAAGCCCTTTTCAATACGAACCCAACGGTTCCGGTTTTAGGAGAGTCCGACGGTCGGATCTCCCGTAATGTCCGTTTGAAATAAATGGTCGAAATTCACGAACTGCCGCGGCGCGGCGCGTTCTATTCAGGCCATTATATTATATATATAATATATATTTCGTCGATTCCTATTTAAAACGAATTATATAAATAGTTTTTAAATTCGTTTCAAAAACAATTTCAACTTCCATTTCAAATTCAAATCAAAATTGAATTTTCTATTATAAATCCTTTTTACTTTCATTTCTATTTGATTTCAATTCAAATCGATTTTTAATTCAATTCAAATTCAATTCGTTTTCTATTCAATTCAAATTCAATTCGTTTTCTATTCAATTCAAATTCAATTCGTTTATAATCGATATAAATATCGTTCGTGTTAAAATAGCGCATCTCTAATCAACACGGCTTTATATTCAACAAATGGAACTATATTTCGTTCAATACACGACTCTATATCTTCGTCAACACACGACTAATCTCAACGAATGAGTACTGTCCACGTGTGACTATTTTTGTTATTTAATATATTTTATAAAAATTATGGTATCTATCGTTTGATTTCAAATCAGACTCCAACCGTAAATTAGTAAGAGAACGATTCCCTAAATATTAACCCCGAAGGCCGAAACCAACATCAGATCAACATCCAGAAGACCACTCATCTTATCTATTTTCCAATTAGTTTCTAATTTTATATATGATAAAGATGTAAATTTTATTGTTAAAATATTTCGTTCAACACATGACTAATCTCAACGGATGAGTATTGTCAACACATGAACCTTTATTTTATAATGTTCTTTATTTTCTAAATTGGAATGAGGCCCAATCAATTACCATACAAAGTTAATTATATGGATTCCATACAACACATGTATATAATAGCAACGATAAATAATCAACCATCATCCAAAGTGCACTACACTGTATAAGCATCAAAAATAGATATCTAACGCTTACAACAGCCTGTCGATCCATCGATCGACATACAACTAATTATTGGGATTAGTGTATGCCGTATTTTATCCCAATACCCGTGTGGGGTTTCAAACAATCAAACACAGATTTTATTTGTGCAGTTGGGCGATGTGTAAAATTTATCGACCCAATCAATATCCGTCAAATCAGTGTATATAAACAAATCGGCCGATTTGTTTATAAATATTTATTTATTCACTTTCACGTTAAAAATTATATTTTTAACGATAATTTATTTATTTCAACCACCTACATTTTATTATCGATTTCACATCAACATCACAAACAATTTCACAACACATCAATTAAACAAACAAGCCATCCATGGTCTGTGGATGACGGGTGTCGGGTGCTACTAAACACCATCTGCATCCTAGTATATATATATAACTAGAAAAAGAAATTGAAAGGTGAGAAATTCTCACCGAAAGCTATCCCAACTTCACGACACTTCATTTATAGAAATCTTCGTCGTTCTCGCCTTTTTGTCACCTTCGTTTCCCGTATTCTCTACATATGTAAAAATCGAATTTTTACTTTGCTATTCAATACATAAAAATCGAATTTTTACTACGCTATTCAATATATAAAAATCGAATTTTTACTACGCTATTCAATATATAAAAATCGAATTTTTACTTTGTTATTATGTATATAAAAATCCTATTTTTATAATCACGCTATCTGGATAAAATTTCTATTTTCACACCGCTACTACATAGATAAAAATTCTATTTTTACAACGGTGCTATATAGATAAAAATTCTATTTTTATCCCGCTATTCTTCATATAAAGATTTCGCCTTTTCAAATATAAAGATTTCGCCTTTTCAAATCTAAAGATTTCGCCTTTAACTTCTACTCCTAATATAAAGATTGAAATTTTATTCACTACATATATAAAGGTGATATTTTTACTATCTTACCTATATAAAAATTATATTTTTATACTCCTACAATATAAAAGATTATATTTTTATTATTTATATAATATGAAAATTATATTTTCAATCTTTACATACGATAAAAATTATATTTTTAACTTCCTTATCATATAAAAATCGTATCTTTAACTCTCTGATCGAATAAAAATTCTATCTCTAATTTTCCTATCGAATAAATTCAGTTTTAAAATCAAATAAAATGATAACTGAAAAATAGAAAAATAAAATAAAAACTTACATAGAAATAGAAGGGAGAAGAGCAGCGTTCACTGTCGGAGGGGGGTTTGACTGTCGCAGAAGAGAAAAAAGGGAAGGGGAGGAGGAGAGAGGGGCGGCGGGTCAGAGGGAGGTGCGGTGGCCTTAGGGTTGGTGCGGTGGGGTCTGGGCTCGGATTGGGGGTGGGTCTTCGCGTCAGGAAGGAGCAGGGGAGGAGGAGGAAGAAGGAGGGCGACGCAGCAGAGGATAGGGGGGGTGCCTCGCGCGGCGGCGCGATTAGAGGGGGGCGGCGGAGATTGCCAGGGCGCGGCTGCGCCCTCTCCTTTTTTTTTCGTTCTGAAATGAATTTCAACAGAGGGGCCAGAGGGGAGATAAGGGGAGGAGGGAGATTTAATTAATTTTTATTATTATTATTATTTTATTTTCAAAAAGTTGACTTTTACATACGACCTCTAAACGAGGCCCACCGCCTGTCGTCCATAGCTAATTACCCCCATTCCGAACACAATGGGATATGTATCGTAGGTTGATTCGATCGTTTCGAACAGTTTTTGTCAAAATCAACATATAACTCTATATATTGAATTTGAACACGCATTTCAATTTACCGGGGTCACATACTAACTCGAAAAATTCCAGAAAATATTTTCTAGCTTCGTATTGACGATACGGTCCTAACAAAACTAGTTTCGTCGAATTCTGAGACTGTTTGAAAAATGGCCATTTTCCAGTCGATTAAAATCAACTAAAACTGGTCAAACGCGTTTTCCTTTGCCACGCTCACATATTGATTCAAAAAATTATGAAATTTGGAATCTAGCAATAATTTGACATCACGGATCCAACAAAAGTGGTTTCGTCGAAATCCGAGGTCGTTTGCAAAATTCCCATTTTTAAGGGCCTGAATTCCATAGCGACTATTCAGAATTTTCAACTGGACATATCTTTTGATTCCCGCTATGAAATTTCAATTTTTCGGATTCGTTGGAAAAATATTCACAAATAAATCCTAATGTTTTTGGTTTCACTAAAATCCGGATTGTTTTGCACCCGGTACATCCATTTGAAGTTTGAAATCGAATTATCGAACTACCGCGCCATTTTCAATTCTATTTATAATTATATATAAATATTATATTCTAACGATGACGTATATAAATATATACGTTCTAATTATATTCAAAATAAATTTTTCGTCGATATTATTTAAAATAATTCATTTTAAATATTCAAAATTCGCTAAAATTGCCAAAATAAAAATTTTAAACTGGCCCGCATTTTCGGGTTGTTACAATTTCCCCCACTTAAAACTTTTCGTCCCCAAAAAGGAACAAAGTCGAAAGTGGTTTGATCAATCAACTCTACGTTCGATCTGGCTTCCATTCTCCAACTTTTCAGTTTCTGAGAATTTCCATATTCTTCAAAAATTTGGCTAACACCCTAAATTTTCGAAAAATTTCGCCATAACCTCCCCTGCACCGGGAGCCACGGGAAAATCCCGAAATTGCCATACAGGCCTTCTGATCTCAAAAAGAAAAAGAAAAAGCCAAGCGGCTAGCCAATCGGCTCATAAAATCATCATCACCCAAACAAAACAGTAAATTATAGTAAACATGTACCTATTTGTCGGGCAAACAAATTTTATTCTTTGCTCTAGCCTCCTTGCTATGACTTGTTCAATGTAAGTACAAGTATATGCAAGCAAATGCGACCAATTTTCAATACAGTTCAATATTTGGTTCAATTAGGCTAAATGGTTCAATATTATCAAACAAATAAACAACCAACACAAACATCAATCAATTAGTGAATTAGAGTTTCAAATTCTTAATTTTTGATATATATACAGAAAATCATGTTTTTGATGCCAAATCACAACAATAAACCTATCTATATTAGTTTTGGCTCTCACACCAGTCTAATGGAAATATATAGATATCACACCTTCGAAACACGAACACAAATTCTGATGATGATATATCAATCATCAGAATCATCTCCGGGTGTCTAGAATGTGATTCTATATCTATCCAGTATATTAAAACTTCGAATATACGTTCATGACGCGTATATGCAAAATCTTTATATATTGGATTGTCCAAATTCAAAATAAATAAATAATCAAATACGTATAAAACGATTTAAATTTTAAAACAAAATTGTTTTCATTTGAAAAATATACTCTTCCCACCCGTTCTAGGATACTACTGATCCTATCTCTAACGAGTCATTCTAATTGGATATTACAAATCCAATATCTGATGAATTCTTTCGTATGGTTCTAATGTGTCTTGTTCTCGAGCTCTGTAAACCAGAGCTCTGATACCAAATGTGACGGCCAGGAATTTCGCTCGATCCGAATCGGTCGTTAAACCGATCTAGACCATTCGAAACCCCTGATCGTTTGAGAACAGGGCAAATCAGAACACAAACAGAAGAACATTTCATTGTTATTACAACAATTCCATCAGAATACAAGAATATACAGAGTATAAATGAATAAATTACATTCAATAAATATCAGAGATTACAATAAATTACATAGCAGCGGAAAATAATACAAAGCACAACTGAAGGTGATATACAGATACAGAGCTTTACGGATATCATTCCAGCTGTAAACCAGGATCCTGTGAATATAAATCTGCAAAACCAAAACTACTAGCTGCCCGTGTCGAAAATAGGGGCACCCAGAGTTTAGGTTAAAACAATAAACTCGAGGTCAGTCATGTGACTGGTGTGAGAACTAAAACAGTTATTTAAACTTTACTTTAAAAGAGAGTAATTCAAGGGACCACGCCGTATAACACGAAACGGGTTTCCTCCCAAGAATACCAGTGCATATCAATAAACAACGCAATGCTTTTTCGAAAAATGAAGCTATTATAAGACCCAGGTCCCATCACACAATGCAACGCAAGCCGGAGGATATGGTTTTCCCTTATAATAGCCAATCATGCTTGGTACGTTTTAAAAACAAATCATTTGATACTATAATAAGTGTATAGTGTCAAAACAATTCAAATCATAAATATCAATCATAGGCGGCATGGGTACCATCTATCATGTCGCCATACTAGTTCTACAATTAAAACCGCAATACACGTATTGGAAATTGGATTTCCTTCATGAGTCGAGGCAAGGGGCAAGCTCCTCTCCGCTTCGAGACACTCTAGCAAATGCCTCATGACTACACACTCTGGGTAACCATGGAATCGGCTGGGCCGGTCCTCTCTTACGTTTGAGGATTGGCAATTCCTGAACACACGTTTCCCGGTCCTTACAGACCTATAATCGAGGCGCCTCATTCCAACAACCACAAAGGTGAAAAGTATATAAATGTCAGGGTTGGTAAGTCACTGACACCACCAAAGCTAGAAAGAAACGTCGTGTCCTCCCAGCGGTCCGTATCTCGTTTTTAACTCATATCGAGGTGTGAGGCTCGCGAATTCACGTTATACACAAAGCTACGCCACGTAGGCCGTGCTTTGATCATCAACCACAAGACTTTGCTTTTCAACAGAAGCCTTGATCTATGCAACTCAACATGCCACATAGGCAGTTCAGGCCATGCGATTGATATCTATCGATATATAACCTCTAAGCTCGTACGTCTCAGAGAAGGGCGTTAAGCAAGAGAATAAATTCTCCGCCGCCAAACAGATATATATATTTAACAAAAATCAATCAACACAGAATAAAATCATATGTCAGACACACAATCCATTTACAAGTCCGTTCTGGGTCTGAACGAAACCGGAGGCACTTTCCTCGCATATCCATCGATCTCCAAGTACGTTTGGACGACCACCAACTGATTCCCTCATCTTGGGTGTACAGCCCAATCAAGATCATCAGTAATCACCCAAACGATGTGAAGACTTCCGGTCTTCAACCACCGTTTTCATCTTCGACTTATCATCGAATCGGTTATTTAGAATGGGTATAAACCCGGCCTTTCCGAACAACCCGCGTATATTAAAAACAAATGTTACACAAACACAACATACGCCTCATTCCAATTCATTAGTCATTAACCGTAAATCAGTAAGAGAGCAATTCCCCAAATATTAACCCCGAAGGCCGAAACCAACAACAGATCAATACCCAGGAAACCATTCTTCTTAACTAACCTACAGCTAGTTTCTTAATTTCATATTCTTAGGGAAAGGTTCCCATTAATTTTATCCAAGATAAATTCTTTAAAATTTATTCTTTAATCTTCCTTTGGATGTCATTTCAAACCAAATTATGGTTTTCCAAACTAGTCTAGATCAGCGAACCACACCGAAGTAATTATTTATTTTATTTCCCAATCCCAACCTATTCATCCCATGAAGAAAAACTGGTAATACTCCATATCTAACACCACGGTGTTATCGGTTAAATTAATTACCATTTCACGTTCAAATCTAATTAAAGATTTAACTATCGCTTTGGAGCAAAACTGGTGATACTCCATTCTCGCTCAATTTCTAAATTTGATAATTTAGATTATCAATTCACATTTCAATCTAATTGCAGATTCATTAAAACTCCCTTTACTGGGTTAAAGAACTAATGTCGTTTAAAAACACAGTTCACGACAAACCCAAATCACATTCTATTTATTTATCGGGTTAAAGAACAAGTGTCATTCAAAACACTCTTCACGATAAACCCACAAATCAATTCTATTTACAACCCATTTCAAATCCAATTTATTTATTTAAAAATAAATGGGTTTTAATTTTAGTTCAAAATTAGTTCATTTCGATAAAAATCTATTTTTATCTTTTCAAATATGGAGTTTTTTCATCCCAATTTTTCCCAAATCATTTCTTATGATTTTACACAAATTATCGATATTTTTAATAATTTTATCAAGGCCCGTACAGTCGATTTCCATCAACGGCCATCGAACTGCACTTACAACTACCTTTTCCAAATTTGATTTGGACGTATCTCCAAATCCAACCGTTAGATTTCAAATTTCTAATATTCGTTTGAAAGCCCTTTTCGATACGAACCCAACGGTTCCGGTCTTAGGAGAATCCGACGGTCGGATCTCCCGTAATGTCCGTTTGAAATAAATGGTCGAAATTCACGAACTACCGCGGCGCGGCGCTTTCTATTCAGGCCATTATATTATATATATAATATGTATAATATATATTTCATCGATTCCTATTTAAAACGAATTATATAAATAGTTTTTAAATTCGTTTCAAAAACAATTTCAACTTCCATTTCAAATTCAAATCAAAATTGAATTTTCTATTATAAATCCTTTTTACTTTCATTTCTATTTGATTTCAATTCAAATCGATTTTTAATTCAATTCAAATTCAATTCGTTTTCTATTCAATTCAAATTCAATTCGTTTTCTATTCAATTCAAAGTCAATTCGTTTATAATCGATATAAATATCGTTCGCGTCAAAATAGCGCATCTCTAATCAACACGGCTTTATATTCAACAAATGGATCTATATTTCTTTCAATACACGACTCTATATCTTTGTCAACACATGACTAATCTCAACGAATGAGTACTGTCCACGTGTGACTATTTTTGTTATTTAATATATTTTATAAAAATTATGGTATTTATCGTTTGATTTCAAATCAGACTCCAACCGTAAATTAGTAAGAGAACGATTCCCTAAATATTAACCCCGAAGGCCGAAACCAACATCAGATCAACATCCAGGAGACCACTCATCTTATCTATTTTCCAATTAGTTTCCAATTTTATATATGATGAAGATGTAAATTTTATTGTTAAAATATTTCGTTCAACACATGACTAATCTCAACGGATGAGTACTGTCAACACATGAACCTTTATTTTATAATGTTCTTTATTTTCTAAATTGGAATGAGGCCCAATCAATTACCATACAAAGTTAATTATATGGATTCCATACAACACATGTATATAATAGCAACGATAAATAATCAACCATCATCCAAAGTGCACTACACTGTATAAGCATCAAAAATAAATATCTAACGCTTACAACAGCCTGTCGATCCATCGATCGACATACAACTAATTATTGGGATTAGTGTATGCCATATTTTATCCCAATACCCGTGTGGGGTTTCAAACAATCAAACACAGATTTTATTTGTGCAATTGGGCGATGTGTAAAATTTATCGACCCAATCAATATCCGTCAAATCAGTGTATATAAACAAATCGGCCGATTTGTTTATAAATATTTATTTATTCACTTTCACGTTAAAAATTATATTTTAAACGATAATTTATTTATTTCAACCACCTACATTTTATTATCGATTTCACATCAACATCACAAACAATTTCACAACACATCAATTAAACAAACAAGCCATCCATGGTCTGTGGATGACGGGTGTCGGGTGCTACTAAACACCATCTGCATCCTAGTATATATATATAACTAGAAAAAGAAATTGAAAGGTGAGAAATTCTCACCGAAAGCTATCCCAACTTCACGACACTTCATTTATAGAAATCTTCGTCGTTCTCGCCTTTTTGTCACCTTCGTTTCCCGTATTCTCTACATATGTAAAAATCGAATTTTTACTTTGCTATTCAATACATAAAAATCGAATTTTTACTACGCTATTCAATATATAAAAATCGAATTTTTGCTACGCTATTCAATATATAAAAATCGAATTTTTACTTTGTTATTATGTATATAAAAATCCTATTTTTATAATCACGCTATATGGATAAAATTTCTATTTTCACACCGCTACTACATAGATAAAAATTCTATTTTTACAACGGTGCTATATAGATAAAAAATTTATTTTTATCCTGCTATTCTTCATATAAAGATTTCGCCTTTTCAAATATAAAGATTTCGCCTTTTCAAATCTAAGGATTTCGCCTTTAACTTCTACTCCTAATATAAAGATTGAAATTTTATTCACTACATATATAAAGGTGATATTTTTACTATCTTACCTATATAAAAATTATATTTTTATACTCCTACAATATAAAAGATTATATTTTTATTATTTATATAATATGAAAATTATATTTTCAACCTTTACATACGATAAAAATTATATTTTTAACTTCCTTATCATATAAAAATTATATCTTTAACTCTCCGATCGAATAAAAATTCTATCTCTAATTTTCCTATCGAATAAATTCAGTTTTAAAATCAAATAAAATGATAACTGAAAAATAGAAAAATAAAATGAAAACTTACATAGAAATAGAAGGGAGAAGTGCAACGTTCACTGTCGGAGGGGGGGGGGGTTTGACTGTCGCAGAAGAGAAAAGGGAAGGGGGAGGGAGGAGAGAGGGGCGGCGGGTCAGTGGGAGGTGCGGTGGCCTTAGGGGGGGGTGCGGTGGGGTCTGGGCTCGGATTGGGGGTGGGTCTTCGCGTCAGGACGGAGCAAGGGAGGAGGAGGAAGAAGGAGGGCGGCGCAGCAGAGGATAGGGGGGGTGCCTCGCGCGGCGGCGCGATTAGAGGGGGGCGGCGGCGATTGCCAGGGCACGGCTGCGGCTGCGCCCTCTCCTTTTTTTTCCCGTTCTGAAATGAATTTCAACAGGGGGGGCTAGAGGGAAGATAAGGGGAGGAGGGAGATTTAATTTTTTTTTTATTATTTTATTTTCAAAAAGTTGACTTTTACATACGACCTCTAAATGAGGCCCACCGCCTGTCGTCCATAGCTAATTACCCCCATTCCGAACACAATGGGATATGTATCGTAGGCTGATTCGATCGTTTCGAATAGTTTTCGTCAAAATCAACATATAACTCTATATATTGAATTTGAACACGCATTTCAATTTACCGGGGTCACATACTAACTCGAAAAATTCCAGAAAATATTTTCTAGCTTCGTATTGACGATACGGTCTTAACAAAACTAGTTTCGTCGAATTCTGAGACCGTTTGAAAAATGGCCATTTTCCAGTCGATTAAAATCAACTAAAACTGGTCAAACACGTTTTCCTTTGCCACGCTCACATATTGATTCGAAAAATTATGAAATTTGGAATCTAGCAATAATTTGACATCACAGATCCAACAAAAGTGGTTTCGTCGAAATCCGAGGTCGTTTGCAAAATTCTCATTTTTAAGGGCCTGAATTCCATAGCGACTATTCAGAATTTTCAACTGGACATATTTTTTGATTCCCGCTATGAAATTTCAATTTTTCGGATTCGTTGGAAAAACATTCACAAATAGATCCTAATGTTTTTTATTTCACTAAAATCCGGATTGTTTTGCACCCGGTACATCCATTTGAAATTTGAAATTGAATTATCGAACTACCGCGCCATTTTCAATTCTATTTATAATTATATATAAATATTATATTCTAACGACGACGTATATAAATATATACGTTCTAATTATATTCAAAATAAATTTTTCGTCGATATTATTTAAAATAATTCATTTTAAATATTTTAAATTCGCTAAAATTGCCAAAATAAAAATTTTAAACTGGCCCGCATTTTCGGGTTGTTACACCAGGTGTTTGCTATGTGGCTTTTATGAGGTAGTGATATGGTATGAAGCCCTGGCATTTTACTATTGTGATTTTGTTGGAAATTCAGGATCTCGTAGAAAAGTCCGGTAACGACCGAGGAATGGCATACTCGTGTGGCATGGATTTGAATAGCACTGACGGCCTTGTGTTGGTAGAGAAGGGTTTACTTCTTGGGATGCCCCTCTAGAGGCATGCCCATTCAGCAAGGAAGTCCCTTAGTGTAAAAGACCTAAAAATCCCCGACCTTAGAATCAACCATAAACCACACAGGTCTGATCCAAAAGTTGGAAATCCTCGACTACTTTAACTTTGGGCATACAACACATTAGAACAGATAACAGAAGACTTTTATAAACATCATAATAATGTTACATCAGAATACAGAATATCAGAGTACAACGAATATAATAATACAACGAAAGATTAAATTACAATAATTTTTATACAATGCAGCGGAATAAATAAACTAATACAGCGGAAGGCTACCAATGCTCTAGACACAGCTTTAAGCTTTGATCCAGAATCCTGCTTAAGAAATGAATATCTGCAAAAGAAGCCACTCGACTGCCCGTGTGGAAAAGAGGGCATCCGAGTTCGCAAAGTGAAACAAACTACGGGTCAGTCATGAGACTGGTATGAGAAATCTTACTTAACCTATTTAAATAATAAGGCTAATCACAAGACCACGCTGCTAACGCGGAACGGGTTTACTCCATTGGATTGCCAGTGCAAGAAATAAAGTAAAACATTAAAACAACGCAATGCTTTTTATAAAAATGAAACCATTATAAGACTCAAGTCCCATCACACAATGCAACACAAACCGGAGGATTGAGTTTTACCTTATAATGGTCAAAAATGCTTGATACGATAAAACCGATGTGATATTATTATAGTGTATATATGTTTTAAAACATTTCAATCATAATATCAATCATAGACGGCATAACTGTCATATACTATGTCGTCGTACTAGTTATAAAATCAAAACTGCATGGGTCATATTGGAAGTTGGATTTCCATCATGAACCAAGACAAAAGATAGTCCTTACCGAATTCGAGACCATCTAGCCTATGTCTCAGAAACAGAACGCATCGTCCCTTGGATCTTCAGGGCCGGTCCACCAAAGTGCAATGGTTGGATTAGTAATGCCTGAACAAAACGTTTCCCCACCCTATGGGGGCGTAAATAGAGCCACTAGGGACTCAAATAACCGAGGCGCCTCATTCCATCATCCACATAAGTAAAAATGTCAGGCCTTGTAAAAACCATGACACTGCTTCTAGCTAGAAAGAAACGTATGTCCTCCCTACAGTCCTTACTCCCGTTTCTGGTTCATACCGGGGTGTGAGGCTCGCGAAGTATCGCTATACACAAAGCTATGCTATTTAAAGCTGTGCTTTGATCATCAACCACAAGGCTCTGCTTTTCAACAAAAGCCTTGACCATTTGCATCTTGGCATGCCACATTGACAATCCATACCATACCATTGATTTCTGCCAATATATAACCTCTAAGCTTGTACGTCTTAGAGAAGGGTGTTAAAGCAAGAGAATAAATTCTCCACCACCAACAGATATATATTTAGCAGCGATCAACGAATACAATATAAAGGAATACAACATCAGACATACAATCCATTTACAAGTTCGTTTTGGTTCTGAACGAAACCGAAGGCACCTTGTACCTCGCATATCCGAACAATCAACAATACGTCCAGACAACTACCACTGGAACCTTCTCAAGGCAGCAACTCCAATCAAAGGCATCAGTAGTCCTCATCCATTCGATGTGAAGATCGCCGGTCTTCTACCACCGTCTTCATCTTCGACTTTTAATCGTCGTAGTAATTATTCAGAATGGGTTAAACCCGGTCTTTCCAATAACTCGCGTATTTTGTAATAAAAATCAAGTGCTATAAAACACATCATACGCTACATTCCAATTCGGAATATTCTTTTAATAAGATACTCACATTATTTGGAAAAAGGTTCCCATTAATTTTATCAAGGATAAATTCTTCAATTTATTCTTTAATCCCCTTTTTAAAGATTCATTAAACCCCCAATTTGGTTTTAATATCCAAAATCATTACTTTATGATTATTCAAATTTAAGAAATAGATATTATCTTTAACTGGGTTAAAGAACAAATGTCATTTAAAAACATTGTTCACGATAAACCCCAAAATCATCTTCCATAAAATATGGAATCTTCACAGAAATCAGATCAATATATAATCGATATAAATTTCTGTATCAGACTAATAATATAAATGGAATAACGACAAAGCCCCTTAAATTCCCTATATTGTAACGGTCTTCTTTTATAAAATCTCATCTCGATTATTACCAATCGAATTCCATTCAATTCCAATTCAAGATATTTGTAATGACCCGGGTTTTTGACGACTTTGGATATCGACATAAACACGATGACGACTAACCAAACATCGAAAAATACCAGTCATGAGTGAAAGAAATTAGAGGGTGAGGAAAGATAAGATAGAAAAATTTAGAATAGAAGAAGAAGAAGAACACAACACCAAAGTAACACGAATCTCACAACGGAACGAATAAATATATTTCATAACATAACTTTGAAATACAAATCTGTACTTGAATATACATATCATTATCAAAGTACATCACTTACAACACAGCGGAAATAACTACAGCTATATGATTCTGAAGCCTCCTGCTCCAGCTCTTCAAGTGTATCTGTAAAATCCCGACTACTTGACTGTCTGTACAAATTTAGGCACCCAAGAGTTTAGGGAAAACAACAAAATAAACTCCGGGTCAGTCATGGGACTGGTATGAGTAAAACAGTTTAAAACAGTTCGAACCATTAAACGATATCTCATAAGACCACGCCGTATAACGGAACGGGTTTTTCCCTTATGAGAATCCAAATTATCTTTATATCAAAAACCTTTTGATATTATAATAATGTCTATCAACCACAATATAATAATCATCTAGCAGAAACGCTTTCATCTCACGTTCTACATATATAGTATACAATCAAAACCGCAAGCACGTATTGGGTAATGGATTTCCAACTATGACAAGGTATGGAACCACCTTTCGCTAGTGTACCTCTAGAGAGGAATACACTGGGTTCAACAAGAACATCTTGCAAACCGGCCACACATGACCGACCACTCATTTCGCTTGAGTGTATCGAATGTATATCACCAACGGTTGGGATTAGCAACCGTTTCCCGAATGGGACAGCATCAACAATAGATTTTTAGAAATAAATGAAACTCTAGATCAGGTGATTATACACCCTACTTCGGTGCAACCGACTTAGCCATGCTGCCTGCCCGATTTCTGTCATTTACCGGTTGATGAGGCTTGAAGCTACGCTTTATCATCACACCAGATTCACTTTGAATGCCACATCGTCAAATCCATCAAATCACCAATTGACGTCCTCAACAATACATTTTGTGTTAGCTAAAAGAAGTTTCCTTCTCCGCTTCCACTATTGGTATGGTTGGAGAAATCAATATACGTAATCATCTGGAAATACTCTGTCAGACATCCGTCCATACAAGTCATCCAGGAACATGATGAACCGAAGGCACTATTCAGTACATCCATCTTAGGTAGTGTTATCTAAGACTTATACAATAGCCCTTGCACTTTACTCCGTCTTCAATTATCTTTGGAATATATGATTCGCAACGCTTATGCCAATACAGAGTGGTTCTTTGGATAATAATCCAACCGGTCTCTCCATATTAACAATGTTAAAATGGTCAAAAACTTCGATAGTCTGTGATTTAACTATCGAAGAAAACAGGTGTGCAAACAACGATATCATTTCCAAATGGAAATTTATATCGATCAAACATCATTCAACATTTATCTCTTTATTCCATTAATTTACTTATCTCCTGCTTCCCTATATTCAATATTTCTTATTTTCTAAATTTGGAAAATATACATTATTAACAATGGAAAACATTTCCATTTCTTGTTTTCTTTATTAGAAAACATTTCTGGTTTCTTATTTGGAAAACATTTCCAAAGCTTCTTCATTGGACTTAGACAGATGTTTAAACAGACATCGCTATGCCAACTCAAACCATTTCCTTTACTGCCGAACCTTAACTATTCCTTAGTTATAATTAAAGCCAATCAAGTTGGGGTAGAACTACCTCTCAGACCTTAACTGAACAACATTTCTAACTTTGAAATAGGCAAAGTTCACTTTATATCCCTTTTACTAACTTCCTTACTTAACCCTCTTCGAATAGCTATATTCAATTTACTCTTTCACTTAACTTTATTCGATTAACCCTTATCAATTAACTCTATTGGACTAACACTATTGGATTAACTCTATTTGACTAACGCTATTGATTTACTCATTTTACTTAACTACTTTCGAATAAACTATATTCGATAACTCCTTTTACTTTCTTCGAATAAACTATATTCGATTAACTCCTTTTTACTTTAACTCTAATCGATTAACTAACATCGATTAACTCCTTTTAACTTTATTCTCTAATCGATTAACTAACATCGATTAACTCCTTTTAACTTTATTCTCTATTCGATTAACTAACATCGATTAACTCCTTTTAACTTTAACTCTAATCGATTAACTAACATTGATTAACTCCTTTTAACTTTATTCTCAAATTGATTAACTAACATCAATTAACTCCTTTTAACTTTATTCTCTAATTGATTAACTAACATCAATTAACTCCTTTTAACTTTATTCTCTAATTGATTAGCTAACATCAATTAACTCCTTTTCGAATAACCTATTCATTTATAAAGATTTACTTTTAGTAACGGTTCTTCACTTTACAAATGATTTCCTTTTATTCTAACTTATCCTTTGATTTTATAAATATTTCTTTTATAAAAATTCTTTTCCTTTTCTATATAAAATCCATCGATTTTATATAAATAATTCATTTTCAAAATACATTTTGAAAATCCCCTTCCCCATATCCAGTATTTCTTATGGTATTTAACATACCATATAATAACGATAAATATCGTCCAAACACACATAATCAACAACAGATTATATATCACATCATATATCACAATACATGAATCACAGTAAAATAAATGTTGAGGAATCCAGTTGGATTACTCCAACCTGTTTCCCTGCATCACAGATGTTAAACAATATAGATAACATCACTTTCAGTTCCATATGATATATTATGTTAAACAGAATCAATATAGAAAATTCAACTAACTGACTAGCAGTTCAATCAAACAGTCAACATACAGTCAATCAGCCAATATCTAACAGTTTTAAAAATACAACATGAAATTATAAACTGTTCAGAGTTAGTGAGGTTTACTCACATTGGCAGTTCATCGTTAAAGAACGATAAACTGTTGTTTGATTTGAATCAAACAATTTATCTCGTCGTAAATTTCAAACAAGCACCGATCCACTTCCAGTCAGTTCCATTGTGAAGCTCTCGTCCATACGGTCCCAACGTGACTGACGGTTCGTGATTCTGATTTCATATGACCGAGATATTCCATTACGAAGTTGATACATATTTAAATTGAATATAAACTTTCAAATTAAACCCCCTTTTTAAAAGTTGGGCCTTACCCAAACGAAAAGCCCATCCACTTAAGAAAAGAAGACCTGCTCCAACCCTTCCTTCTTCCTCGTTATTCTCCTGCTCCTGAACGAAACCGCATGTCATTTTCAACTCCATTTCCGTCCTGATCAACACTAACCCATCCGCTCCTTCACGTTTTACATAACCCATTCGTTCAGTTCTCCTCACGTCATCCCTCTTCTTCAATATTCCTCAAAAATCGTTACTTAACGCCACTATCCTTGCTGCAAACCTCCCTCCTTACGTGACCGAAACGAATATTTCCCAAACACTCACGTCATTTTCCTTCCAACCTGAATGCCACTTCAATCACTCCCCTTCTCTTCACATGCACCACACATATCCCCTCACGCCAGTGCTTCTCTTCACATCCGCATTCACAGTCCTCATGGTTCACGAAAACACCACAAGTCCACCTCCATACCACCAGTAAAGTTCACGCAACTCCATTCCTTGTGTGATGTGGATAATGCGGAAAACGGGGAGGAAACATGAGGGTTCCTAGCCGTTGAATTTTGGTGAAAGGATTTGGACTTTGAACGAGCAGAAGATTCGAGGTTTTCATGCGTTCGTTTATACTGGGTGGCGGCTTCTTTCGTTTTACAGAGATTAGGTTTATAGGAGAATGGAATATGAATTTGTTATATAGGAGAGTTTAGAGGCTTTTGTGGTTGGAAACAATGAATCGTGGCCTTGGTTTCGGTCAGAATATAGATTAGGATATTTTGCCTTAAGTTTTAAACTTTTAACATACTTCGTTAAATGAAATTATATCCACATATGAGCATTGCGGACTGAGATAAATACACCGTTGAGATGAGCTCGGTGTCACGATCCCAAAAATATAATAATACCGGTAGGTTGACTCATATTGTGAAACTTCAAAATATTGATTACAGGGTGCGAAATACTCCAAATAAAAAGTTACTTATTTAATTAATTAATAATTACAGTAAAATTCTAAAACTTTAATTATCGTTATGTCTCAAAAGAACCTTGTCTAAATTCACAACCGATATCTAGTTATATCGAATAAACCGATACGGTCAATAAATGATTCTACAGCGACTATTCTGAAATTTGATTTGGGCATATCTCAAAATCTACACGACGAAATACCGATTTTTCTCTTCCACTAGAAAGACATACTCCATCAGCTCCTCACTTTTCTTGTTTCACTGAAATCCGTCTTAAAATGAATCCTGTACATTCAGTTGAAGTTCGAATCGCCAATTTACGAACTGCAGCGCCATTTCGTGCTCGATTTTAATTATATTATAATTCTACACTCAACTATCGACGATTGAATATATTCGTTATTCTAATTAAATTCTAAACTGAATTAAATATCACAGATGATCCAGTTCATACTAATATCGCCATTTCATCCAATTCTGATTATTTCAGAATTAAATATATTATTTAATTTATCATTTTAATTAAATATTCATCATTATTTAATTCCATGATCATTAAATTCTCTAAACCACCATTTATATAATTAAATAAATTAATTATAATACCTCTGCCAATGCGGGTCATTACAATCTTCCCCACTTAAAATAATTTTGTCCTCGAAATTGCTAAAAGGTAGAGGACGACCCTATCGACTGGTTAGAACATATTTGTTCACTTCTTAACTTCAGTTTCAACTGAACCAATTTAATTTCAATTAAATTATTAATTAATTCTTATCAACAAAAATTTTCGAAAATCCTGAAAATTTTCTAATGCCTTAACTCTTCGAAAAATTTCGCCAGCACCTCCTTTGTATTGGTCAATCGGTCAAACTCCAACTTGCCTATCTGGGCCATCTCCAACCCAAAAGAAAATCAAACAGCCAAGCGGCTTGCCAATTCGGCTCATCAAAATCTCATATCATATGAAATATAAACTTGTACCTTTTTGTCGGGCAAATCAACTCTATTACTTCCATATGCTATCAACTCAGCGTATACAAGGGTTATCCCAATCAAATCCCAATCACTTTTATCTCCAACACAACCATTCGCTTATATCCGAGCCAAATATCATTTCAACTCGAGTTTCTTCTCGATTCCCAACTCTTAACTTGATTATCACATTACTCTTCAAATTTGAATCTCACAATCCAATTTGTCTTGACATCATTCTAATTCAATCTCAGTTACCACTTTACTGGCTTTACTTTTAATTCAAATTTGCTTTCACAAATTTTTATTAAATTTGTTTTTAATTCAAAACAGTCTTTCCCTGGGAATTTTTAACAGTTTACTCTTTTCAAAAATCAAATTTTCCTCTTGGACATGTCACTGAGCCCTTAATTAATATTCCATTAGTTAAATAACTTCTCTATTTCTTTATCAATATTTGTTAACCAATATTTTCAATAACCATATTTACCCTTTTATGTTATTTGGAAAACATTTCCAAATATCACCTTCCTTTATTTTCTAAACTTTAGAAAATATATGCTATTTATAATTGGAAAATATTCCAATTACTTATCTCTTTTCCGACCTCATTTATTTCTATACTTAGGAAATACCCTTTATTATATTTCCAAGCTTACACTTATTTGGGTTAAAACGGATGTTGTGTAAAACATCGTTACGACAACCCAAATACTATATTCAACTAACTCTTATCCAATCATTGATCTTCGAGCCTGAAATCTTACTATTTATTTGTTAATAATGAAATCAATCAAGTTGAGGTATAACTACCTCTCAGACCTTGACTGAATAAAATTTATAACGTCATAACAGATATGACTACTTACTCGAATAACCAATACCATACAACTACTGATTCACTTTTAAACACGTATACACTTCCTCTTTCTATTCTTACTAGATTTTATTCTTATACTTCCTTTTTGATTATACTATTCTATTTCTAAGTTCGTTTCCTTATCGACTTCTATATATATCGATACATTGATTTCTAACTATCAAATTATCTTAAAAATATTCTAACTCCTTAAATCCCTGGAAAAATTCGCCATAACCTCCTTTGTACTAGGAGCATCGGGATATTTCAAATAGCCTCCCATGGCCCTCACTAATCCAAAAGAAAAAGAAAAAGCCAAGCGGCTAGCCGATACGGCGCATAAAATCTCATATATGAATTAAATACATACCTTTTCGTCGAGCATTCTATTTATATGCCTTCATACCTTATCCATACCTATCTCATGTATATTTATACCTGCCCAATCTATTTTAACTATACCTGATCCTTTTAACTCAATTCGTTAATTGATTTGTCAATTAACTCTTTAGTCTATTTCACTTTTATATTTGAACATGACATGTTTAAATGTATTTTAACTTGCTTATTAACTAATTGAATTCCATTTCAATTCTATATGAATTTCCTATATTCAAATTCTATTTCAATTCTCTTATTCAAATTCTATATTTGAATTTCATTTCCAATCTCTTATTCAAATTTTATATTTGAATTTCTTTTCAATTTCCTTATTCAAATTCTATATTTTCGATTTCGTTTCAATTCTATTTGAATCTTCTATATTCGAATTTCAAATTCAATTCTATTTGAATCTTCTTTATTCAAATTTCATTTTCACTTTCGATATTCAAATTCTATATTTGAATCCCTTTATATTTTCTATATTCAAATTCTATATTTTAATTCCCTTTGAATTTCTATATTCGCTTTTTCCATTATTTAAATCTTCTTTATTCAAATCCCATTTGAATTTCTATATTCAAATCCCCTTTGAATTTCTATATTCAAATCCCCTTTGAATTTTCTTATTTAAATTCTATGTTTGAACTTCCTTTATTCAAATTCCTTTTCAAACTTTCTTTATTCATTCTTTAAATAAGTCTTGATTTCAATTCCTTTTGAAATCGATATTTCTACCTTTGGAAAATAGATTTCCCTTTCAATTTCACACTTGTATTTTTATTTTTGAGTTATCCAATGATAATTCTTTTCACTTCATTTATAAACTTCGTTTATAAAAGAACCATTTATAAACTTCGTTTATAAAGGAACTTCTCGTTTTATTTCTTTTAAAACAAGTTAATATTTCAAATCTATTTCAAAATTCAAATTCTATATTTTAAATCCCATTTTTGAAATTCAACACAACTTGTCTTTCCAAAAACAAATTCAAAACAGTATCTCTGGTAGTAATTCGTCACTTACAACTCGAAAATGAATACTGATGATGCAGCTGTCATCATCAGAATCTATTTTCCAGTGATCGAAGTGAGTTCAATACTATAAAACCATTTCTAAACATTTCCACTTTGAAATTCATTTCAAAATATAATTCACACGGCTTGTGAAACAATTTAAAATCTCCCAGGATCTTAAATTTTCCTTACTTTTAATCCAAAACCATTTACAAACACTTATCCAATTCTCCAGAGTTTTTACTCCATTTCTGGTTTAAATTTCAGATTTAACTCATCTGATTTCACGTATTTCACTTATATGAATTCTGATTGGTTATTTACATAACCATTTAATTTATAATCTTACTCGATTATAATAGCAACCAATATATCCACTATATTAAAATTTTGACATATATATCTTCTCTATATCAAGATATACCTTAGGTAAACTTATTTTAATTTAACCTCTTTTCAAAACATATCGTGTCGACCCATCGTATTCAAGTGTTTATTTACTCCTACCGATACAGTGGATCAAACTGATCGACCAGAACTCATAAACAACTCAACCAATGAACCTCCACAACATAAAACAAATTTTTATATCAATAGCAAATACGTTCACTCGTATATATACACTCAAACTCAATCTAGGGTATTACTAACCCTATCTCTACCGAGTCACGCCACAGAGCCAAGAAATTCTTAACTTAAGCACTGATACCAACTGTAATGACCCGGGTTTTTGACGACTTTGGTTATCGACATAAAAACGATGACGACTAACCAAACATAAAAAAATACCAGTCATTAGTGAAAGAAATTAGAGGGTGAGGAAAGATAAGATAGGAAAATTTAGAATAGAAGAAGAAGAAGAACACAACACCATAGTAACACGAATCTCACAACGGAACGAATAAATATATTTCATAACATAACTTTGAAATACAAATCTGTACTTGAATATACATATCATTATCAAAGTACAACACTTACAACACAGTGGAAATAACTACAGCTATATGATCCTGAAGCCTCCTGCTCCAGCTCTTCAAGTGTATCTGTAAAATCCCGACTACTTGACTGCCCGTACAAATTTAGGCACCCAAGAGTTTAGGGAAAACAACAAAATAAACTCCGGGTCAGTCATGGGACTGGTATGAGTAAAACAGTTTAAAACAGTTCGAACCATTAAACGATATCTCATAAGACCACGCCGTATAACGGAACGGGTTTTTCCCTTATGAGAATCCAAATTATCTTTATATCAAAAACCTTTTGATATTATAATAATGTCTATCAACCACAATATAATAATCATCTAGCAGAAACGCTTTCATCTCACGTTCAACATATATAGTATACAATCAAAACCGCAAGCACGTATTGGGTAATGGATTTCCAACTATGACAAGGTATGGAACCACCTTTCGCTAGTGTACCTCTAGAGAGGAATACACTGGGTTCAACAAGAACATCTTGCAACCCGGCCACACATGACCGACCACTCATTTCGCTTGAGTGTATCGAATGTATATCACCAACGGTTGGGATCAGCAACCGTTTCCCGAATGGGACAACATCAACAACAGATTTTTAGAAATAAATGAAACTCTAGATCAGGTGATTATACACCCTACTTCGGTGCGACCGACTTAGCCATGCCGCCTGCCCGATTTCTGTCATTTACCGGTTGATGAGGCTTGAAGCTACGCTTTATCATCACACCAGATTCACTTTGAATGCCACATCGTCAAATCCATCAAATCACCAATTGACGTCCTCAACAATACATTATGTGTTAGCTAAAAGAAGTTTCCTTCTCCGCTTCCACTCTTGGTACGGTTGGAGAAATCAATATACGTGATCGTTTGGAAATACTCTGTCAGACATCCGTCCATACAAGTCATCCAGGAACAGGATGAACCGAAGGCACTATTCAGTACATCCATCTTAGGTAGTGTTATCTAAGACTTATACAATAGCCCTTGCACTTTACTCCGTCTTCAATTATCTTTGGCATATATGATTCGCAATGCTTATGCCAATACAGAGTGGTTCTTTGGATAATAATCCAATCGGTCTCTCCATATTAACAACGTTAAAATGGTCAAAAACTTCGATAGTCTGTGATTTAACTATCGAAGAAAACAGGTGTGCAAACAACGATATCATTTCCAAATGGAAATTTATATCGATCAAACATCATTCAACATTTATCTCTTTATTCCATTAATTTACTTATCTCCTGCTTCCCTATATTCAATATTTCTTATTTTCTAAATTTGGAAAATATACATTATTAACAATGGAAAACATTTCCATTTCTTGTTTTCTTTATTAGAAAACATTTCTGGTTCTTATTTGGAAAACATTTCCAAAGCTTCTTCATTGGACTTAGACAGATGTTTAAACAGACATCGCTATGCCAACTCAAACCATTTCCTTTACTGCCGAACCTTAACTATTCCTTAGTTATAAATGAAGCCAATCAAGTTGGGGTAGAACTACCTCTCAGACCTTAACTGAACAACATTTCTAACTTTGAAATAGGCAAAGTTCACTTTATATCCCTTTTACTAACTTCCTTACTTAACCCTCTTCGAATAGCTATATTCAATTTACTCTTTCACTTAACTTTATTCGATTAACCCTTATCAATTAACTCTATTGGACTAACACTATTGGATTAACTCTATTTGACTAACGCTATTGATTTACTCATTTTACTTAACTACTTTCGAATAAACTATATTCGATAACTCCTTTTACTTTCTTCGAATAAACTATATTCGATTAACTCCTTTTTACTTTAACTCTAATCGATTAACTAACATCGATTAACTCCTTTTAACTTTATTCTCTAATCGATTAACTAACATCGATTGACTCCTTTTAACTTTATTCTCTAATCGATTAACTAACATCGATTAACTCCTTTTAACTTTAACTCTAATCGATTAACTAACATCGATTAACTCCTTTTAACTTTATTCTCTAATTGATTAACTAACATCAATTAACTCCTTTTAACTTTATTCACTAATTGATTAACTAACATCAATTAACTCCTTTTAACTTTATTCTCTAATTGATTAACTAACATCAATTAACTCCTTTTCGAATAACCTATTCATTTATAAAGATTTACTTTTAGTAACGGTTCTTCACTTTACAAATGATTTCCTTTTATTCTAACTTATCCTTTGATTTTATAAATATTTCTTTTATGAAAATTCTTTTCCTTTTCTATATAAAATCCATCGATTTTATATAAATAATTCATTTTCAAAACACACTTTGAAAATCCCCTTCCCCATATTAACATACCATATAACAACGATAAATATCGTCCAAACACACATAATCAACAACAGATTATACATCACATCATATATCGCAATATATGAATCACAGTAAAATAAATGTTGAGGAATCCAGTTGGATTCCTCCAACCTGTTTCCCTGCATCACAGATGTTAAACAATATAGATAACATCACTTTCAGTTCCATATGATATATTATGTTAAACATAATCAATATAGAAAATTCAACTAACTGACTAGCAGTTCAATCAAACAGTCAACATACAGTCAATCAGCCAATATCTAACAGTTCTAAAAATACAACATGAAATTATAAACTGTTCAGAGTTAGTGAGGTTTACTCACATTGGCAGTCCATCGTTAAAGAATGATAAACTGTTGTTTGATTTGAATCAAACAATTTATCTCGCCGTAAATTTCAAACGAGCACCAATCCACTTCCAGTCAGTTCCATTGTGAAGCTCTCGTCCATACGGTCCCAACGTGACTGACGGTTCGTGATTCTGATTTCATATGACCGAGATATTCCATTTCGAAGTTGATACATATTTAAATTGAATATAAACTTTCAAATTAAACCCCCTTTTTAAAAGTTGGGCCTTACCCAAACAAAAAGCCCATCCACTTAAGAAAAGAAGACCCGCTCCAACCCTTCCTTCTTCCTCGTTATTCTCCTGCTCCTGAACGAAACCGCATGTCATTTTCAACTCCTCCATTTCCGTCCTGATCAACACTAACCCATCCGCTCCTTCACGTTTTACATAACCCATTCGTTCAGTTCTCCTCACGCCATCCCTCTTCTTCAATATTCCTCAAAAACCGTTACTTAACGCCACTATCCTTGCTGCAAACCTCCCTCCTTACGTGACCGAAACGAATATTTCCCAAACACTCACGTCATTTTCCTTCCAACCTGAATGCCACTTCAATCACTCCCCTTCTCTTCACACGCACCACACATATCCCCTCACGCCAGTGCTTCTCTTCACATCCGCATTCACAGTCCTCATGGTTCACGAAAACACCACAAGTCCACCTCCATACCACCAGTAAAGTTCACGCAACTCCATTCCTTGTGTGACGTGGATAGTGCGGAAAACGGGGAGGAAACATGAGGGTTCCTAGCCGTTGAATTTTGGTGAAAGGATTTGGAGTTTGAACGAGCAGAAGATTCGAGGTTTTCATGCGTTCGTTTATACTGGGTGGCGGCTTCTTTCGTTTTACAGAGATTAGGTTTATAGGAGAATGGAATATGAATTTGTTATATAGGAGAGTTTAGAGGCTTTTGTGGTTGGAATCAATGAATCGTGGCCTTGGTTTCGGTCAGAATATAGATTAGGAAATTTTGCCTTAAGTTTTAAACTTTTAACATACTTCGTTAAATGAAATTATATCCACATACGAGCATTGCGGACTGAGATAAATACACCGTTGAGATGAGCTCGATGTCACGATCCCAAAAATATAATAATACCGGTAGGTTGACTCATATTGTGAAACTTCAAAATATTGATTACAGGTGCGAAATACTCCAAATAAAAAGTTACTTATTTAATTAATTAATAATTACAGTAAAATTCTAAAAATTTAATTATCGTTATGCCTCAAAAGAACCTTGTCTAAATTCACAACCGATATCTAGTTATATCGAATAAACCGATACGGTCGATAAACGATTCTACAGCGACTATTCTGAAATTTGATTTGGACATATCTCAAAATCTACACGACGAAATTCCAATTTTTCTCTTCCACTAGAAAGATATACTCCATCAGCTCCACACTTTTCTTGTTTCACCGTAATCCGGCTTAAAATGAATCCTGTACATTTAGTTGAAGTTCGAATCGCCAATTTACGAACTGCAGCGCCATTTCGTGCTCGATTTTAATTATATTATAATTCTACGTTCAACTGTCGACGATTGAATATATTCGTTATTATAATTAAATTCTAAACTGAATTAAATATCACAGATGATCCAGTTCATACAAATATCGTCATTTCATCCAATTCTGATTATTTCAGAATTAAATATATTTTTTAATTTATCATTTTAATTAAATATTCATCATTATTTAATTCCACGATCATTAAATTCTCTAAACCACCATTTATATAATTAAATAAATTAATTATAATACCTCTGCCAATGCGGGTCATCACAATATTAAATTGGAAAACTTTACATTTCGAAAATTTCCATTAAATCTTAATAAAAAATTTATGAATTCCAAATTATACTTTCACTGTTAATTGAGTTAAAGAACAAATGACGTTAAAAACACAGTTCACAATAAACTCAACTCACACTTCCTTTTATTCCAATTATTAAATAATTAAAAACTCTAATAATTTTAATTAAAAGATTTATTCTTTTATACGGGGTTCAAGAACAAATGTCGTTTAAAACACCGTTCACGACAAACCCAAAAATCCTATTTATCTTATTTAATTCCAATTAAATATCAATTAGTTGGAAAACTTCATTAAATCTTATTTTAAAGATTTATTCTAGTTAATAACTAGTTCAATTCGATAAAAATATATTTTTATCTTTCCAAATATGAAAATTTCATCCAAACTCTTTCCAAATCAGTTATTATGATTTTACATAATTTTCCATATTTCTAATAATTATATTATCGCTCGTACAGTCGGTTTCCAATAACGGCCACCGAACTGCATCCATAGCGACCTTTTTCAAATTTGATTTGGACATAATTCCAAATCCAACCATTAGATTTCAAAACTCTTATATTTGTTGGAAATCTCTTTTCGATACGAACCCAATGGTTCCGATTTAAGAAGAATCCGACGGTCGGATCTTCCATTACGCAAATTTGAAGTTAATGGTCGAAATTCATGAACGGTCGCTGCGTGGTGCGTTCTATTCAGGCCATTATATAAATATATAATATATATATCGTCAATTTCTATTATAAATCGTATTTATAAAATAAGATCCGTTTTAAAATGATTTTAACTTCATTTTCAATTTTTAATGCAAAATTGAATATTTTATATCTTTATCATATAAAGATAATATTTCAAAATATTAGATTTTGAAATCACTTCTTTCCGATGTTTATTAATAAAAAAATCAATTAATAAACACGTTCGGGTTAAAAATGGCGTTTCTACTTAACTCAGCTTTATATTTTTCTTCTTCACTGAATATTATTTTAAAATATTTATTATTTTAAAAATATTCTTTATTTAAAAGATTCTTTATTTTAAAATATTCTTTATATAAAGATATTCTGAATTGGAATGCGACTCAATCAATTACCATACAAATTCGGTTGTATGGATTTCATACATTGTATATATCCAACGATAATGATAAACAATCATCAAATAATACATTCACATCCAAAGTGGGATTTATAACTGTGTGAACATTAAAATAGATAAATAACGCTCATCACAGACTGTCAACCCACCGATTGACAATTAAATAAATATTTGGACTAGTGTGTGTCCAATATCATCTTAATACCCGTGTGGGGTTTTCAGCCAACAACCAATAATATATTATTTGTGCACTTGGGCGATGTGTGAAAAATTGTCGTCCCAATCACATAAACAAGTCGGATAACTTGTAAATGTAGGTGTAACATTTCAACATCACAAACATATGTTTCAAGGCATCGCTACATTATATTTTCAACATTCATAGTCATATAATGAATATTTCATATATATACATTCAGTACATTAAAATGTAAATTTTTATGTTTCAACATTTATAGCTCAACCATGAATATTTCATAAATCTTATCTTTACGTTGAAACATACTTTACATTAAAATATAACTTTTAATGTTTTCAACATTTCTATCTATACAATGTATATTTTACATAAAACATACTCTACATTAAAAATGGGATTTTTAATGTTTTCACATTTTTCTCACTGCAGTGAATATCTCATTTCATTCTTACATTAAAAATATGATTTTTAATGTTTCAATATTTTTATCTCAAACAAATGACCATTTTCCATCTTTTCTACATATACGATAAAAAAGGTGAATTTTATCGTTAACACATTTTTACATAACATTTTCTATGTTCCTTAATGACAAATAAAAGAGAGTTTTAATGTCATGACATTTTTCAACAGTGTTTATTTGCATCTAAATATGCAAATAAAAATGTAATCTTTAACTATGATGTTTATTTGCATCGAAATATGCAAATAAAAATGTAATCTTTAACTATGATGTTTATTTGCATCTAAATATGAAAATAAAAATATAATCTTTTAACTACGATGTTTATTTGCATCTAAATGTGCAAATAAAAATATAATCTTAATTTTAATGTTTTGTTTTTAATTTGTATCTAAATTACAAATAAATATATAGCCTTTTTAAAACTATGTCTTATTTGCATCAAGAAATGCAAATAAGAATTTAACTTCCAATTTCAACATTTTATCTGTATCAAAGAATGCAAATAAAAGAATAACTTTTTAATTCAATGTTTTATTTGTCTCTGACATGACTATAAAAATGCAACTTTCATTTCTATTCACATTCTTAGCATTAAAATTTGTATCAAAAATGCAAGTGAAAATGTAACTTCTTAAACTAGGCTTTTACTGCATCTAAAATGCAAACAAAAGGTAACCTTTTTAATTCATGTTTTATTTGCATCAAACAATGCAAATAAAAATTCAACTTTTAAATCAATATTTTATTCCTATCAAAAATGCAAACAAAAATATAACTTTCATTTTAATGTTTTTGTCTACATCTAAATACAAACAAAATGCAACTTTAATTAATATTTTGTTTGCATCTAAAATTGCAAACAAAAATGCAACCTTTACTTCCACCTTTTATTTGCATCAAGGAATGCAAATAAAAATTCAACTTTTTATTGCAATGTTTTATTTGCATCAAAGAATGCAAATAAAAATATAACTTCCAATTTCAATGTTTTATTTGCATCAAAGAATGCAAATAAAAAAAATATAACTTTTAAATTTCAAAGTTTATTGGCATCGAAGAATGCAAATAAAAGTATAACTTCTAATTTCAACGTTTTATTTGCATAAAGAATGCAAATAAAAAAAATAACTTTTAAATTTCAAGTTTATTTGCATCAAAGAATGCAAATAAAAAGGTAATTTTTGTTTCATGTTTTATGTTTTCATTTAAAATTCAAACAAAAAATGTAATATTTCTCTACAGTGTTTATATGCTTCTAAATATGCAAATAAAAATGAAATCTTTTTCTACCCTGTTTATTTACATCTAAATATGCAAATAAAAATGAAATCTTTTTCTTTGATGTTTATTTGCATCTCTAACACAATAAGTTTGACATTTTTATATTTTACATCTCTAACACAACAAGTTTGACATTTTTATATTAATATAACATTCATAATAAAAGTGACATTTCTATTTCGTCAATTTTAATTTCAACAAAGAATGACAATTTTATATTGTCAATTCTAATTTCAACAAATGACAAATTTATATTGTTGATTCTAATTTGAACAAAAATGACCAATTTATATTGTTGATTCTAAATTGAACAAAAATGATTAATTTAATCGACAAATCAACATAACAATATCATCAAACCAAATCAGATCATACCAAACAGCATCAATCTATCTATATCAAATCTCGTATAATATCAAACTGAACTTAACAGCGGATCTGATTTCTAACACAATCATAAATAAATTTTAATTATTAAAAACAAAGAATTCTCACATTGCTTTTAATTCTGTTCAGTTCAGATTGGAATTTTTCCCAAATTCTGATTTGCTCTGTTTCAGATCTGGTTCATTCCACGATGTAGTATTTTCCATCATGATTCCAATGCAATGAAAATCGCTGAATTTCGTTTCTGTTTGGAAGAGATATAAGGGTTCGAATATTAATCACTTTAATTAGCATTACTTAGGATAATTAAATAGTTTAATTAATTAACCTTAATAAAAAATTGGGCCATCTTCTTTGTTAATCCTCCATTAAAACCGAACCCGCTCCATTGTCTTCAAAGACCTCCCATCGCACTGCAATCCAAACCACTAGAGACTGATCTGAACATGTCACGCCGTCAACCTAGAAGAGAGCCACCAACGCCTACAAACTTCGCCGACTCGAGCTCCTGGGTGGCATCAAAAACCGCTCGAAACTTTCGGTCTTCCAGCTCCGAATTCGCCCCGAATACCTCATGAGAATTGATCATATCCGTTTGATTTTGAAGAGGACGAAATTTACTTTGATTTTTTGCTTTAGTATTATAGTTAAATTCGATTTGGATTGTGAGATCATAAGGATCTAAAATTGGAGAATATCCGCCATAGAAAACAAAAGGAGGCGGCGGCTCTGACTTTTGATTAGGGTTTCAAAATCCTAGGTTATTTATATAATATAATATTCTTTAATTTATTAATTCACCAAAAAGCCCGTTAATTCTCACCGACTCCAACTTCAGCCCAACTTATGTTGTCCCTAGCCAAATACACCCCTTCCAAACTCAATGGACTAGGTCCCGTCAGCCCGTTTGATCGTCTAAGCCCACTTTTCTTTATTTTAAAATATAATTCATTTAATTATTTAATTTGGTCATACATTTTAATTTACCGGGGCCACATACTAACTCTAAAAATTACAGAAAAATTATTTCTAGTTATGTTTTGACGATACGGTTCTAACAAGACTAATTTTGTTGAATTCTTAGACCGTTTGAAAAATGGCCATTTCTTGGTCGATATGATTTGACTGAAACTAACAAAACACATTTTCTTTTGCCACGCTCACATATTAATTCTAAAAATTATGAAAATTTAAACCTAGCAATAATTTGACATTCTGGTTCCAACCAAAGTGGTTTCGTCGAAAACGGAGGTCGTTTGAAAAATGGCAATTTTTAATATTAAAATATATAAATTCTACAGCGACTATTCTGAAAATTAAACTGGGCATAACTTTTGATTCCTGCTATGAAATTTCGATTTTTCGGATTCGTTGGAAAGATATATTTAAATAGATTTACATATTTTTGGTTTCACTAAAATCCAATTTATTTTGACATCCTGTATGGTCAGTTAAAGTTCAAATTCAAATTTTCAATCTACCGCGCTATTTCTAACTCCTTTTATAATTAAAATAAAATTATTCGTTCTAACTTCAACTAAAATAAATTTTTAGTCGTTATTATTTAAAATAAATTATTTTAACTATTTAAAATCCACTAAAATTTTAAATTGGTCAAGAATTCGCGGGTTGTTACAATCTCCCCCACTTAAAATCTTTTCGTCCCCGAAAAGGAACGAAGCTAAAAGTCGTTAAATTAACCAATTCAATTTTCATTTTTATTATTGGTTTCAATAATTTTTTATTATTTGGTTAACTTTTAAAATATATATAACTTTTACATATTCAAAAACATATTTTCTAACATTGGATTATATATATATAATCACAAATACGTTAATTATAGACCTTTTTACTCTGAACTCATTCTAGGGCATTACTAACCCTATCCCTAATGAGTTTTCTCATTCTAGGATACTACTGATCCTATCTCTAATGAGTATTCTTATTCGATATTACTAATCCAATCTCTAATGAGTCTTTTGTTCAGCTCTAACAAGTCGAACCCCAAAGATTTGAGCTAACCAGAGCTCTGATACCAGCTGTGAAGACCCGAAAATCCCCGACCATAGAATCGACCATAAACCACACAGGTCTGATCCAAAAGTTGGAAATCCTCGGGTACTTTAACTTTGGGCATACAACACATCATAACAGATATCAGAAGACTTTTATAAACATCATAATAATGTTACATCAGAGTACAGAATATCAGAGCACAACGAATATAATAATACAACGGAAGATTAAATTAAAATAATTTTTATACAATGCAGCGGAATAAATAAACTAATACAGCGGAAGGCTACCAATGCTATGGACACAGCTTTAAGCTTCGATCCAGAATCCTTCTTAAGAAATGAATATCTGCAAAAGAAGCTGCTCGACTGCCCGTGCGGACAAGAGGGCACCTGAGTTTGCAAACTGAAACAAACTACGGGTCAGTCATGGGACTGGTATGAGAAATCTTACTTAACCTATTTAAATAATAAGGCTAGTCACAGGACCATGCCACTAACACGGAACGAGTTTACTCCATTGGATTGCCAGTGCAAGAAATAAAGTAAAACGTTAAAATAATGCAATGCTTTTTATAAAAATGAAACCATTATATGACTCAAGTCCCATCACACAATGCAACGCAAACCAGAGGATAGAGTTTTACCATGTAATGGTCAAAAATGCTTGATACGATAAAACTGATGTGATATCATTATAGTGTATATTTGTTTTAAAACATTTCAATCATAATATCAATCATAGACGACATAACTACCATATACTATGTCACCGTACCAGTTATACAATCAAAACTGCATGGGTCGTATTGGAAGTTGGATTTCCATCATGAACCAAGGCAAATGATAGTCCTTACCAAAATCGAGACAATCCAGCCCATGTCTCGGGAACAGAACGCATCGTCCCTTGGATCTTCAGGGCCGGTCCACCAAAGTGCAATGGTTGAACTAGTAATGCCTGAACAATACGTTTCCCCACCCTATGGGGCGTAAATAGAGCCACTGGGGACTCAAATAACTGAGGTGCCTCATTCCATCATCCACATAAGTAAAAATGTCAGGCCTTGTAAAAACCATGACACCACTTCTAGCTAGAAAGAAACGTATGTCCTCCCTACAGTCCTTACTCCCGTTTCTGGTTCATACCGGGGTGTGAGGCTCGCGAAGTATCGCTATACACAAAGCTATGCTATTTAAAGCTGTGCTTTGATCATCAACCACAAGGCTCTGCTTTTCAGTAAAAGCCTTGATCATTTGCGTCTTAGCATGCCACATGACAATCCATACCATACCATTGATTTCTGCCAATATATAACCTCTAAGCTCGTACGTCTTAGAGAAGGGTGTTAAGTAAGAGAATAAATTCTCCGCCACCAATAGATATATATTTAGTAGCGATCAATGTAACAACCCGTAAAATCTGGGCCAGTTTAAAATTTTTATTTTGGCAGTTTTAGCGAATTTTGATTATTTAAAATGAATTATTTTAAATAAAATCGACGAGAAATTTATTTCGAATATAATTAGAACGTATATATTATATACGTCGTCGTTAGAATATATAATAATTATATATAATTATAAAAGGAATTGAAAATGGCGCGGTAGTTCGAAAATTCGATTTCTAATTTCAAATGAATATACAGGATTCAATATAAGTCAAAATTGAACGAAACAAGAAATATTTGAATCTGTATAACTATATCTTTGTAACGAAGTTAACAAACTGAGATTTCACTTTATAAATGATAAGATATGTCCAGTTGAAAATTCTGAATAGTCGCTATGGAATTCAGGCCCTTAAAAATGGACATTTTGCAAATGACCTCGGATTTCGACGAAACTAGTTTTGTTGGGTCCGCAGGGTCAAGTTATTGCTAGGTTTCAAATTTCATAATTTTTCGAATCAATATGTGAGTGTAGCAAAGGAAAACGTGTTTTGACCATTTCAGTTGATTTTAATCGACTGGAAATTGGCCATTTTTCAAACGGTCTCAGAATTTGACGAAACTAGTTTTGTTAGGATCGTATCGTCAATACGAAGCTAGAAAATATTTTTCGGGAATTTTTAAAGTTAGTATGTGACCCCGGTAATTCGAAATGTACGTTTAAAATTCAATATAGTGATTTAAATGTAAATTTAACGGAAACTGATTCAAATAGTCGAATCAGCCTACGACACATATCCCATTGTGCTCGGAATGGGGGTAGAACGCTATGGGCGACAGGCGGTGGGCCTCGTTTCGAGGTCGTTTATGAAAGTCAACTTTTCCGATTAAAATAATAATAAAAAAAAAGAAAATATATTTCCCCCCTTTATCATTGGCCCCCCCCCCCTTTCACGTTTCATTTCAAATCAGAAAACAAATAAAAAAAAAAAAAAGAGGAAGCGAAAGACGGAGGAGCCGTCGCTCCTCCGAGGGGTGGCGCCGCCGCCTCTGGCGAGCCCCAACGTCGGAGCGCCTCGCGCGAGAGACCCCCCCCCCCCAGTTCGATCGACGCGCCGCCCAGCTCCTGCCTCCACAACCCTATTCCGCCGCCTCTGGCCATCTGCCACCCTCTCCGACCGCCAAAGCCCCCTGTAAGTTCCCTGCTATTTTATTTTTATTTTATTTACTTTTTCTGATTTTATTTATTTTTAAAACTGTTTTTATTTATTTTTAAAACTGATTTTTATTTTTAGATTTTAAAGTGAAAAGATTTAAACTTCAAAAGCTGAAAAGTTAGGATTTTTAAGTTATAAAAATTTAGATTTTTAATTTATAAAAGTTCAGATTTTTGTATTAGGAAAAACCAGATCTTTATATTTGTAGAAAAATAAAAAAACTGATTTTACTTTATGGTTTATAACTGATTTTACTTTATGGTTTTTAAAAATGAATTTGCTTTGAAAATATAATTTTTGTATTGTTTAAATCGAAATAAAAATATGATCTTTATATTGTTTACATAGGAGAAAATTTAGATCTTTATATATGAAAGCGAAGAATAAAAATTAGTTTTTTTATATTGAATGGCGAAATAAAAATTCGATTTTTATATATTGAACTTCGAACTAAAAATTCGATTTTTATATATTGAACTTTGAACTAAAAATTCGATTTTTATATATTGAATGTTGAAATAAAAATTCGATTTTTATATATTGAACTTCGAACTAAAAATTCGATTTTTATATATTGAACTTTGAAATAAAAATTCGATTTTTATATATTGAACTTTGAAATAAAAATTCGATTTTTATATATTGAACTTCGAACTAAAAATTCGATTTTTATATATTAAATAGCGAAGTAAAAATGTGATTTTTACGTATGTAGTGAAAGCAGCAACGAAGGTAACAAAAAGGCGAAACGACGAAGACTTCTGCAAAAGAAGAGTCGAGATGGTTGGATAGCTAAAGGTGAGAATATCTCACCTTTCAATTTATTTTTCTAGTTATATATATACTAGGATGCAGACGGTGCTTAGTAGCACCCGACACCCGTCCACAGACCATGGACTTGTTTGTTTGACTGTTTGGTGATTGATTGTGATATTGGTTTGAATGTGGTTTGTGGTGTGAAAAATCGAATCGATAAATTGGTTAGGATTAGACGTGCGCCGTTATAAGGCGAAGGAGTAAGGCTAGGTTAGACCCTTACTCCAAAGTTTGTGGTTTGCATAACGAATTGATTTGATTGATGTGTGAATGGCGTGGGCCTTCACTAGACCGGGGATAAGGCTAGGCCTTGTCCCGTTTCTAGTATCGTGCCGTTATGCCGCCGAAATTTTCTAAAATAAGTTAGAAAAATAAAAATAGCATTTTATTTAACGAATGAACTGAATATAAATTCATATGTTAAAATAAAATGTGTTATCGTTAAAAATATAATTTTTAACGTGAATGTGAATAAATAAATATTCATTTACAAACCAGACGGTTTGTTTATGTACACCTATTTGAATGACGTTGATTGGGTCGATAAATTTTACACATCGCCTAACTGCACAAATAAAATATGTGTTTGATTGTTTGAAACCCCACACGGGTGTTAGGATGAAATTTGAAGTTCACTCATCCTGATTTATTAAATATGTCGATCGATTGATTGACAAGCTGCTATAAGCGTTAAATGTCTATATTTGATGCTTATACAGTGTAGTGCACTTTGGTTGATGGTTGATTATTCATCGTTGTTGATATATACATGTGTTGTAGAAAATCCATATAATTAACATTATATGGTAATTGATTGGGCCTCATTCCAGTTTCGAGAAAAAAAGAAATATTTGAAATAGAAATATTTGAAATAGAAATATTTGAAATAGAAATATTTGAAATAGAAATATTTGAAATAGAATATTTGAAAATAGAAATATGTGAAGCCGTGAGGATTAGATTGACGCCATTTTGACGTGAACGATATTTATATCGATTTTATTCATTTTAAAATGAATATTGAAACGTGATTTCGAAATCGAATATTTTGAAATGAATTGAATTGAAAACGATTTCGAAATGAATTGAATTGAAAACGATTTCGAAATGAATTGAATTGAAAACGATTTCGAAATGAATTGAATTGAAAACGATTTCGAAATGAATTGAATTGAAAACGATTTCGAAATGAATTGAATTGAAAACGATTTCGAAATGAATTGAATTGAAAACGATTTCGAAATGAATTGAATTGAAAACGATTTCGAAATGAATTGAATTGAAAACGATTTCGAAATGAATTGAATTGAAAACGATTTCGAAATGAATTGAATTGAAAACGATTTCGAAATGAATTGAATTGAAAACGATTTCGAAATGAATTGAACTGAAAACGATTTCGAAATGAATTGAACTGAAAACGATTTCGAAATGAATTGAATTGAAAACGATTTCGAAATGAATTGAATTGAAAACGAATTCGAATTGAATTGAAAGCGAAGTGAAATAAATTCAAATTGAATTGAAATTTGAATTGAATGGAAATGGATTTTGAAACGAATTTATAAAGAAGAATTCAATTTTGATTTGAATTGAAATGGAAGTTGAAAATGTTTTTGAAACGAATTCAAAACTATTTATATAATTTGTTTTAAATAGAAATCGACGAAATATATATTATATATATTATATATAATATAATGGCCTGAATAGAACGCGCCGCGTCGCGGCAGTTCGCGAATTTCGACCATTTATTTCGAACGGACATTACGGGAGATCCGACCGTCGGATTCTCCTAAAACCGGAACCGTTGGGTTCGTATCGAAAAGAGCTTTCTAATGAATGTTAGAAATTTGAAATCTAACGGTTGGATTTGGAGATACGTCCAAATCAAATTCGAAAAAGGTCGCTGTAAGTGCAGTTCGATGGCCGTTAATGGAAATCGACTGTATGGGCCTTGATAAAATTATTAAAAATAGCAATAATTTGTGTAAAATCATAAGAAATGATTTAGAAAGAATTGGGATGAAAAACTCCATATTTGAAAAGATAAAAATGGATTTTTATCGAAATGAACTAGTTTTGAACTAGAATTATAATTCTATTTATTTTTAAATAAATAAATTGAATTCGAAAAGGGTTTTAAAAATAACCAAAATTTCCAATGATTGCATTGGAGTGGATTTGAATCGAAATTGTCTTCGGAATATTTCGATGTTGGAATTCGTGATTATACAGGTGTTGTTATGGAAATTTGAAAGATATATATTGATATCGTTATTTCCAATACGACATTTGTTAGTCGTAGAATTCGATATTGAATATAAGCTGATATATTTTCTATTCAGAGCCTTGTATTGAATATCGAATGTGATTTGGGTTTGTCGTGAATGGTGTCTTCACTAACACTATTCTTGAACCCAGTTGAGAAAAGATTAAATCTTTTTATTTAGATTTAATGAAGTGTACCAATTAAATAATATTTAATTGGAATTGAATTGATATTGATTTTTGGGTTTATCGTGAGCAGTGTTTTAAATAACACTCGTTCTTTAACCCGATAATTAATGAATGTGATTTTGGGTTTATCGTGAACCGTGTTTTAAATGACACTGATTCTTTAACCCAGTCGAAGATTAAAACTAAGTGGAGTTTTAATGAATCTTTAATTAGATTGAAATGATCGAAAGTGGAGTATCACCAGTTTTGCTCCAGGCGATAGTTAAATCTTTAATTAGATTTGAACGTGAAATGGTAATTGAATTTACCGATAACACTGTGGTGTTAGATATGAAGTATTACCAGTTTTACTTCATGGGATGAATAGGTTGGGATTGGGAAATTAAAACAAATGATTACTTCGGTAAGGTTCGCTAATCCCGACTAGTTTGAATTGATATTCAAAAATGGATTAAAGAATAAATTCAAGGAATTTATCTTTTATAAAATTAATGGGAATCTTTCCCTATGAATGTGAAATTTAGAAACTACCTGTCGGTTAGCCAAGCAGAATGGTTTTCTGGATATTGATCTGATGTTGGTTTCGGCCTTCGGGGTTAATATTTGGGGAATTATTCTCTTGATTAATTTACGGTTAGTGACTAATGAATTGGAATGAGGCGTATGTTGTGTTTGTGTAACACTTTTATAAAATATACGCGAGTTATTCGGGAAGACCGGGTTTATCCCATTCTGAATAACTGATACGACGATAAGTCGAAGATGAAGACGATGGTCGAAGACCGGAAGTCTTCACGTCGTTTGGGTGATAACTGATGATCTTGATTGGGCTGTACACCCAAGAAGATGGAAACAGTTAGTGATCGTCCAGACGTGCTTGGAGATCGATGGATATGCGGGGTACTAGGTGCCTCCGGTTTCGTTCAGACCCAGAACGGACTTGTAAATGGACTGTGTGTCTGACATCGGATTTCATTCTGTGTGACTGATATCGGTTGCATAGGATGGCTTGCCTGTGTGGCATGCTAAGATGCAAATGATCAAGGCTTCTGTTGAAAAGCAAAGTCTTGTGGTGATGATCAAAGCACGGCCTTTGTGGCGTAGCTTTGTGTAACGTTTACCTCGCGTGTTTCACACCCGGTATGAACCAAAAACGGGAGACGGACCTCAGGGAGGACTTGCGTTTCTTTCTAGCTAGAAGTGGCGTCAGTGGTTTTACACGCCCTGACGAGTTTGACTTATGTGGTTGTTGCGGTTGCGAGGCGCCTCGGTTATATCGGTTTCGGCCGAATGCATTCTGGTCGGCTGACGGACCAGACTTACACCCCATAGGGTGGGGAGACGTAGTGTTCAGGCATTTTAATCCACATCGGTGGACCGGCCCTGTCGCTCCAAGGCTTGACTGAGTACTTGCCGGTGGCTCGGGCTAGAGAGTCACGAATAGGTTGAGGACTATCTTTTGCCTCGGTTCATAGATGGAAATCCAATTTCCAAATACGTGACATTTGCGGTTTTAATTGTAACCCTATATATGGCGACATAGTGGGATGGGGCGCTTATGCCGCCTATGATTGATACTTATGATTTGAAGTTGTTTTATACACTTATAATAGTATCAAATGATTTGTTTTAAAACGTATCAAGCATTCTTTGGCTGTTATAAGGGAAAACCCTATCCTCGACTGCGTTGCATTGTGTGATGGGACCTGGGTCTTATAACAGCTTCATTTTTCTTTATTTAGCATTGCGCTGTTTGTTTTATGCACTGGTATTCTTGGGAGGAAACCCGTTCCGTGTTATACGGCGTGGTCCCTTGATTTACCTAACTTTGAAAATAAAGATTAACTGTTTTAGTTCTCACACCAGTCACATGACTGACCTGGAGTTTATTGTTTTAACCTAAACTCTGGGTGCCCCTATTTTGACACGGGCAGCTAGTAGTTTTGGTTTTGCAGATTTATATTCACAGGATCCTGGTTTACAGCTGGAACGATATCCGGAAAGCTTTGTGTCCGTATATCTACTTCTAGTTGTGTATTGTATTATTTTCCGCTGCTATGTATTTAAATGTAATTTAAATCTCTGATATTTCTGTGTAATATTCATTTATACTCTGTATATTCTTGTAACCTGATGCATTGTTGTAATGTACAATGAAATGTTCTTCTGTATGCGTTCTGGTGTGGCTTGTTCTCGAACTATCCGACGCTTTCCTTTACGGGGAAGTTGCGGGTCTTCACATTTGGTATCAGAGCTTTGGTTTACAAAGCAGAGAACAAGGCACATTAGAAACATACGAAAGAATTCATCAGATATTGGATTAGTAATATCCAATTAGAATGACTCGTTAGAGATAGGATCAGTAGTATCCTAGAACGAGTGTGAAGAGTATATTTTTAAAGTGAAAACAAATTTTGTTTTGAAAATTTAAATCAATTATTCGTATTTGATTATTTATATGGATGTGGACAATCGAGTATATATAGACTTCGCGTATACGCGTCATGAACGTATATTCGAAGTTGTAATATATTGGATAGATATAGCATCACACTCTAGTCGCCCGGAGATATTATTGATGATAGCGATCGCATCATCAACATTTATGTTCGAGTTTCGAAGGTGTGATTTTCTATATATTTCCATTAGACTGGTGTGAGAACCAAAACTTATATAGATAGAACACATTGTTGTGATTTGGCATCAAAAATCTGATTTTTGACTATGTATCAAAGTTATGAATTTCAAATGATAAATCAACTAATGGATTGATGTTTGTGCTGTTTGTTTATTTGTTTGCTAATTTTTAGCCGTTTAGCCTAACAGAACCAAATATTGAATTATATCGAAGATTGGTTGCGTTTGCTTGCATATACATATATATCATTGAACAGGTCATAGCAAGGAGGCTAGAGCAGAGAATAAAATTTGTTTGCCCGACAAATAGGTACATGTTTACTACATAATTTCCTGTTTTGTTTGGGTGATGATGATTTTGTGAGCCTATTGGCTAGCCGCTTGGCTTTTTCTTTTTCTTTTTGAGATCTGAAGGACCGGGGAAGCTATTTGAAATTCCCCGATGCTCCCGGTGCAGGGGAGGTTATGGCGAAATTTTTCGAAAATTTAGGGTGTTAGCCAAATTTTTGAAATTTTAGAAATTCTCAGAAACTAAAGAGTTGGAGAATAGAAGCCAGATCGAGCGTAGAGCTGAATAATCAAACCACTTTCGACTTTGTTCCTTTTCGGGGACGAAAAGTTTTAAGTGGGGGAGATTGTAACAACCCGTAAAATCTGGGCCAGTTTAAAATTTTTATTTTGGCAGTTTTAGCGAATTTTGATTATTTAAAATGAATTATTTTAAATAAAATCGACGAGAAATTTATTTCGAATATAATTAGAACGTATATATTATATACGTCGTCGTTAGAATATATAATAATTATATATAATTATAAAAGGAATTGAAAATGGCGCGGTAGTTCGAAAATTCGATTTCTAATTTCAAATGAATATACAGGATTCAATATAAGTCAAAATTGAACGAAACAAGAAATATTTGAATCTGTATAACTATATCTTTGTAACGAAGTTAACAAACTGAGATTTCACTTTATAAATGATAAGATATGTCCAGTTGAAAATTCTGAATAGTCGCTATGGAATTCAGGCCCTTAAAAATGGACATTTTGCAAATGACCTCGGATTTCGACGAAACTAGTTTTGTTGGGTCCGCAGGGTCAAGTTATTGCTAGGTTTCAAATTTCATAATTTTTCGAATCAATATGTGAGTGTAGCAAAGGAAAACGTGTTTTGACCATTTCAGTTGATTTTAATCGACTGGAAATTGGCCATTTTTCAAACGGTCTCAGAATTTGACGAAACTAGTTTTGTTAGGATCGTATCGTCAATACGAAGCTAGAAAATATTTTTCGGGAATTTTTAAAGTTAGTATGTGACCCCGGTAATTCGAAATGTACGTTTAAAATTCAATATAGTGATTTAAATGTAAATTTAACGGAAACTGATTCAAATAGTCGAATCAGCCTACGACACATATCCCATTGTGCTCGGAATGGGGGTAGAACGCTATGGGCGACAGGCGGTGGGCCTCGTTTCGAGGTCGTTTATGAAAGTCAACTTTTCCGATTAAAATAATAATAAAAAAAAAGAAAATATATTTCCCCCCTTTATCATTGGCCCCCCCCCCTTTCACGTTTCATTTCAAATCAGAAAACAAATAAAAAAAAAAAAAAGAGGAAGCGAAAGACGGAGGAGCCGTCGCTCCTCCGAGGGGTGGCGCCGCCGCCTCTGGCGAGCCCCAACGTCGGAGCGCCTCGCGCGAGAGACCCCCCCCCCCAGTTCGATCGACGCGCCGCCCAGCTCCTGCCTCCACAACCCTATTCCGCCGCCTCTGGCCATCTGCCACCCTCTCCGACCGCCAAAGCCCCCCTGTAAGTTCCCTGCTATTTTATTTTTATTTTATTTACTTTTTCTGATTTTATTTATTTTTAAAACTGTTTTTATTTATTTTTAAAACTGATTTTTATTTTTAGATTTTAAAGTGAAAAGATTTAAACTTCAAAAGCTGAAAAGTTAGGATTTTTAAGTTATAAAAATTTAGATTTTTAATTTATAAAAGTTCAGATTTTTGTATTAGGAAAAACCAGATCTTTATATTTGTAGAAAAATAAAAAAACTGATTTTACTTTATGGTTTATAACTGATTTTACTTTATGGTTTTTAAAAATGAATTTGCTTTGAAAATATAATTTTTGTATTGTTTAAATCGAAATAAAAATATGATCTTTATATTGTTTACATAGGAGAAAATTTAGATCTTTATATATGAAAGCGAAGAATAAAAATTAGTTTTTTTATATTGAATGGCGAAATAAAAATTCGATTTTTATATATTGAACTTCGAACTAAAAATTCGATTTTTATATATTGAACTTTGAACTAAAAATTCGATTTTTATATATTGAATGTTGAAATAAAAATTCGATTTTTATATATTGAACTTCGAACTAAAAATTCGATTTTTATATATTGAACTTTGAAATAAAAATTCGATTTTTATATATTGAACTTTGAAATAAAAATTCGATTTTTATATATTGAACTTCGAACTAAAAATTCGATTTTTATATATTAAATAGCGAAGTAAAAATGTGATTTTTACGTATGTAGTGAAAGCAGCAACGAAGGTAACAAAAAGGCGAAACGACGAAGACTTCTGCAAAAGAAGAGTCGAGATGGTTGGATAGCTAAAGGTGAGAATATCTCACCTTTCAATTTATTTTTCTAGTTATATATATACTAGGATGCAGACGGTGCTTAGTAGCACCCGACACCCGTCCACAGACCATGGACTTGTTTGTTTGACTGTTTGGTGATTGATTGTGATATTGGTTTGAATGTGGTTTGTGGTGTGAAAAATCGAATCGATAAATTGGTTAGGATTAGACGTGCGCCGTTATAAGGCGAAGGAGTAAGGCTAGGTTAGACCCTTACTCCAAAGTTTGTGGTTTGCATAACGAATTGATTTGATTGATGTGTGAATGGCGTGGGCCTTCACTAGACCGGGGATAAGGCTAGGCCTTGTCCCGTTTCTAGTATCGTGCCGTTATGCCGCCGAAATTTTCTAAAATAAGTTAGAAAAATAAAAATAGCATTTTATTTAACGAATGAACTGAATATAAATTCATATGTTAAAATAAAATGTGTTATCGTTAAAAATATAATTTTTAACGTGAATGTGAATAAATAAATATTCATTTACAAACCAGACGGTTTGTTTATGTACACCTATTTGAATGACGTTGATTGGGTCGATAAATTTTACACATCGCCTAACTGCACAAATAAAATATGTGTTTGATTGTTTGAAACCCCACACGGGTGTTAGGATGAAATTTGAAGTTCACTCATCCTGATTTATTAAATATGTCGATCGATTGATTGACAAGCTGCTATAAGCGTTAAATGTCTATATTTGATGCTTATACAGTGTAGTGCACTTTGGTTGATGGTTGATTATTCATCGTTGTTGATATATACATGTGTTGTAGAAAATCCATATAATTAACATTATATGGTAATTGATTGGGCCTCATTCCAGTTTCGAGAAAAAAAGAAATATTTGAAATAGAAATATTTGAAATAGAAATATTTGAAATAGAAATATTTGAAATAGAAATATTTGAAATAGAATATTTGAAAATAGAAATATGTGAAGCCGTGAGGATTAGATTGACGCCATTTTGACGTGAACGATATTTATATCGATTTTATTCATTTTAAAATGAATATTGAAACGTGATTTCGAAATCGAATATTTTGAAATGAATTGAATTGAAAACGATTTCGAAATGAATTGAATTGAAAACGATTTCGAAATGAATTGAATTGAAAACGATTTCGAAATGAATTGAATTGAAAACGATTTCGAAATGAATTGAATTGAAAACGATTTCGAAATGAATTGAATTGAAAACGATTTCGAAATGAATTGAATTGAAAACGATTTCGAAATGAATTGAATTGAAAACGATTTCGAAATGAATTGAATTGAAAACGATTTCGAAATGAATTGAATTGAAAACGATTTCGAAATGAATTGAATTGAAAACGATTTCGAAATGAATTGAATTGAAAACGATTTCGAAATGAATTGAACTGAAAACGATTTCGAAATGAATTGAACTGAAAACGATTTCGAAATGAATTGAATTGAAAACGATTTCGAAATGAATTGAATTGAAAACGAATTCGAATTGAATTGAAAGCGAAGTGAAATAAATTCAAATTGAATTGAAATTTGAATTGAATGGAAATGGATTTTGAAACGAATTTATAAAGAAGAATTCAATTTTGATTTGAATTGAAATGGAAGTTGAAAATGTTTTTGAAACGAATTCAAAACTATTTATATAATTTGTTTTAAATAGAAATCGACGAAATATATATTATATATATTATATATAATATAATGGCCTGAATAGAACGCGCCGCGTCGCGGCAGTTCGCGAATTTCGACCATTTATTTCGAACGGACATTACGGGAGATCCGACCGTCGGATTCTCCTAAAACCGGAACCGTTGGGTTCGTATCGAAAAGAGCTTTCTAATGAATGTTAGAAATTTGAAATCTAACGGTTGGATTTGGAGATACGTCCAAATCAAATTCGAAAAAGGTCGCTGTAAGTGCAGTTCGATGGCCGTTAATGGAAATCGACTGTATGGGCCTTGATAAAATTATTAAAAATAGCAATAATTTGTGTAAAATCATAAGAAATGATTTAGAAAGAATTGGGATGAAAAACTCCATATTTGAAAAGATAAAAATGGATTTTTATCGAAATGAACTAGTTTTGAACTAGAATTATAATTCTATTTATTTTTAAATAAATAAATTGAATTCGAAAAGGGTTTTAAAAATAACCAAAATTTCCAATGATTGCATTGGAGTGGATTTGAATCGAAATTGTCTTCGGAATATTTCGATGTTGGAATTCGTGATTATACAGGTGTTGTTATGGAAATTTGAAAGATATATATTGATATCGTTATTTCCAATACGACATTTGTTAGTCGTAGAATTCGATATTGAATATAAGCTGATATATTTTCTATTCAGAGCCTTGTATTGAATATCGAATGTGATTTGGGTTTGTCGTGAATGGTGTCTTCACTAACACTATTCTTGAACCCAGTTGAGAAAAGATTAAATCTTTTTATTTAGATTTAATGAAGTGTACCAATTAAATAATATTTAATTGGAATTGAATTGATATTGATTTTTGGGTTTATCGTGAGCAGTGTTTTAAATAACACTCGTTCTTTAACCCGATAATTAATGAATGTGATTTTGGGTTTATCGTGAACCGTGTTTTAAATGACACTGATTCTTTAACCCAGTCGAAGATTAAAACTAAGTGGAGTTTTAATGAATCTTTAATTAGATTGAAATGATCGAAAGTGGAGTATCACCAGTTTTGCTCCAGGCGATAGTTAAATCTTTAATTAGATTTGAACGTGAAATGGTAATTGAATTTACCGATAACACTGTGGTGTTAGATATGAAGTATTACCAGTTTTACTTCATGGGATGAATAGGTTGGGATTGGGAAATTAAAACAAATGATTACTTCGGTAAGGTTCGCTAATCCCGACTAGTTTGAATTGATATTCAAAAATGGATTAAAGAATAAATTCAAGGAATTTATCTTTTATAAAATTAATGGGAATCTTTCCCTATGAATGTGAAATTTAGAAACTACCTGTCGGTTAGCCAAGCAGAATGGTTTTCTGGATATTGATCTGATGTTGGTTTCGGCCTTCGGGGTTAATATTTGGGGAATTATTCTCTTGATTAATTTACGGTTAGTGACTAATGAATTGGAATGAGGCGTATGTTGTGTTTGTGTAACACTTTTATAAAATATACGCGAGTTATTCGGGAAGACCGGGTTTATCCCATTCTGAATAACTGATACGACGATAAGTCGAAGATGAAGACGATGGTCGAAGACCGGAAGTCTTCACGTCGTTTGGGTGATAACTGATGATCTTGATTGGGCTGTACACCCAAGAAGATGGAAACAGTTAGTGATCGTCCAGACGTGCTTGGAGATCGATGGATATGCGGGGTACTAGGTGCCTCCGGTTTCGTTCAGACCCAGAACGGACTTGTAAATGGACTGTGTGTCTGACATCGGATTTCATTCTGTGTGACTGATATCGGTTGCATAGGATGGCTTGCCTGTGTGGCATGCTAAGATGCAAATGATCAAGGCTTCTGTTGAAAAGCAAAGTCTTGTGGTGATGATCAAAGCACGGCCTTTGTGGCGTAGCTTTGTGTAACGTTTACCTCGCGTGTTTCACACCCGGTATGAACCAAAAACGGGAGACGGACCTCAGGGAGGACTTGCGTTTCTTTCTAGCTAGAAGTGGCGTCAGTGGTTTTACACGCCCTGACGAGTTTGACTTATGTGGTTGTTGCGGTTGCGAGGCGCCTCGGTTATATCGGTTTCGGCCGAATGCATTCTGGTCGGCTGACGGACCAGACTTACACCCCATAGGGTGGGGAGACGTAGTGTTCAGGCATTTTAATCCACATCGGTGGACCGGCCCTGTCGCTCCAAGGCTTGACTGAGTACTTGCCGGTGGCTCGGGCTAGAGAGTCACGAATAGGTTGAGGACTATCTTTTGCCTCGGTTCATAGATGGAAATCCAATTTCCAAATACGTGACATTTGCGGTTTTAATTGTAACCCTATATATGGCGACATAGTGGGATGGGGCGCTTATGCCGCCTATGATTGATACTTATGATTTGAAGTTGTTTTATACACTTATAATAGTATCAAATGATTTGTTTTAAAACGTATCAAGCATTCTTTGGCTGTTATAAGGGAAAACCCTATCCTCGACTGCGTTGCATTGTGTGATGGGACCTGGGTCTTATAACAGCTTCATTTTTCTTTATTTAGCATTGCGCTGTTTGTTTTATGCACTGGTATTCTTGGGAGGAAACCCGTTCCGTGTTATACGGCGTGGTCCCTTGATTTACCTAACTTTGAAAATAAAGATTAACTGTTTTAGTTCTCACACCAGTCACATGACTGACCTGGAGTTTATTGTTTTAACCTAAACTCTGGGTGCCCCTATTTTGACACGGGCAGCTAGTAGTTTTGGTTTTGCAGATTTATATTCACAGGATCCTGGTTTACAGCTGGAACGATATCCGGAAAGCTTTGTGTCCGTATATCTACTTCTAGTTGTGTATTGTATTATTTTCCGCTGCTATGTATTTAAATGTAATTTAAATCTCTGATATTTCTGTGTAATATTCATTTATACTCTGTATATTCTTGTAACCTGATGCATTGTTGTAATGTACAATGAAATGTTCTTCTGTATGCGTTCTGGTGTGGCTTGTTCTCGAACTATCCGACGCTTTCCTTTACGGGGAAGTTGCGGGTCTTCACAATCAACGAATACAGTATAAAGGAATACAACATCAGACATACAATCTATTTACAAGTTCGTTCTGGGTCTGAACGAAACTGGAGGCACCTTATACCTCGCATATCCGAACAATCAACAATACGTCCAGACAACTACCACCGGAACCTTCTTAAGACAACAAATCCAATCAAAGGCATTAGTAGACCTCATCCATTCGATGTGAAGATCGCCGGTCTTCAACCACCATCTTCATCTTCGACTTTTAATCGTCATAGTAATTATTCAGAATGGGTTAAACCCGGTCTTTCCGAATAACTCGCGTATTTTGTAATAAAAATCAAGTGCTATAAAACACATCATATGCTACATTCCAATTCAGAATATTCTTTTAATAAGATATTCACATTATTTGGAAAAAGGTTCCCATTAATTTTATCAAAGATAAATTCTTTAATTTATTCTTTAATCCCCCTTTTAAAGATTCATTAAAACACCAATTTGGGTTTAATATCCAAAATCATTACTTTATGATTATTCAGATTTAAGAAATAGATATTATCTTTAACTGGGTTAAAGAACAAATGTCATTTAAAAACATTGTTCACGACAAACCCCAAAATCATCTTCCATAAAATATGAAATCTTCACAGAAATCATATCAATATATAATCGATATAAATTTCTATATCAGACTAATAATATATATGGAATAATGGCAAAGCCCCTTAAATTCCATATATAGTAACGGTCTTCTTTTACAGAATCTCATCTCGATTATTACCAATCGAATTCCATTCAATTCTAATTCAACATATTAAATTGGGAAAACTTTACATTTGGAAAATTGACAATAAATCTTAATAAAAAAAATTATGAATTCCAAATTTTACTTTCACTGTTAATTGAGTTAAAGAACAAATGTCGTTAAAAACACAGTTCACAATAAACTCAACTCACACTTCCTTTTATTCCAATTATTAAATATAATTGAAAACTTTAATAATCTTAATTAAAAGATTTATTCTTTCATACGGGGTTCAAGAACAAATGTCGTTTAAAACACCGTTCACGTCAAACCCAAAAATCCTATTTATCTTATTTAATTCCAATTAAATATCAGTTAGTTGGAAAACTTCATTAAATCTTATTTTAAAGATTTATTCTAGTTAATAACTAGTTCAATTTGAAAAAAAAATTATCTTTCCAAATATTGAATTTTCATCCAAACTCTTTCCAAATAATTTATTATGATTTTACATAATTTTCCATATTTCTAATAATTTCATTATCGCTCGTACAGTCGGTTTCCAATAACGGCCCCCGAACTACATCCATAACGACCTTTTCCAAATTTGATTTGGACATAATTCCAAATCCAACCGTTAGATTTCAAAACTCTTATATTTATTGGAAAGCTCTTTTCAATACAAACCCAATGTTTTCAGTTTTAGAAGAATCTGACGGTCGGATCTTCCGTTACGCCAATTTGAAGTTAATGGTCGTTGCGCGGCGCATTCTATTCAGGCCATTATATAAATATATAATATATATATCATTGATTTCTATTATAAATCGTATTTATAAAATATTTATAGATCCGTTTTAAAATGATTTTAACTTCATTTTCAATTTTTAATGCAAAATTGAATATTTTATATCTTTATCGTATTAAAATAATATTTCAAAATATTAGATTTTGAAATCACTTCTTTCCGATATTTATTAATAAATAAAATCGATCAATAAACTCGTTCGGGTTAAAAATGGCGTTTCTACTTAACTCGGCTTCATATTTTTCTTCTTCACTGAATATTATTTTAAAATATTTATTATTTTAAAAATATTCTTTATTTAAAAGATTCTTTATTTTAAAATATTCTTTATATAAAGATATTCTAAATCAGAATGCGAATCAATCAGTTACCATACAAATTCGGTTGTATGGATTTCATACATTGCATATATCCAACGATAATGATAAACAATCATCAAACAGTACATTTACATCCAAAGTGAGATTTATAACTGTGTGAGCATTAAAATAGATAAATAACGCTCATCACAGACTGCCAACCCACCGATTGACAATTAAATAAATATTGGGACTAGTGTGTGTCCAATATCATCCCAATACCCATGTGGGGTTTTCACTTTTCAGCCAACAACCAATAATATATTATTTGTGCACTTGGGCAATGTGTGAAAAATTATCGTCCCAATCACATAAACAAGTTGGAAAACTTGTAAATGGAGGTGTAACATTTCAACATCACAAACATATGTTTCAAGGCATCGCTACATTATGTTTTCAACATTCATAGTCATATAATGAATATTTCATATATATTATTCAGTACATTAAAATGTATATTTTATGTAAATTTTTATGTTTCAACATTTATAGCTCAACCATGAATATTTCATAAATCTTATCTTTACGTTGAAACATACTTTACATTAAAATATAACTTTTAATGTTTTCAACATTTCTATCTATACAATGTATATTTTACATAAAACATACCCTACATTAAAAATGGGATTTTTAATGTTTTCACATTTTTCTCACTACAATGAATATCTCATTTCATTCTTACATTAAAAATATGATTTTTAAGGTTTCAATATTTTTATCTCAAACAAATGATCATTTTCCATCTTTTCTACATATACGATAAAAAAGGTGAATTTTATCGTCAACACATTTTAACATAATATTTTCTATGTTCCTTAATGACAAATAAAAGAGAGTTTTAATGTCATGATATTTTTCTACAGTGTTTATTTGCATCTAAATATGCAAATAAAAATGTAATCTTTAACTATGATGTTTATTTGCATCTAAATATGCAAATAAAAATGTAATATTTAACTATGATGTTTATTTGCATCTAAATATGCAAATAAAAATATAATCTTTTAACTATGATGTTTATTTGCATCTAAATGTGCAAATAAAAATATAATCTTAATTTTAATGTTTTGTTTTTAATTTGTATCTAAATTATAAACAAATATATAACCTTTTTAAAATTATGTCTTATTTGCATCAAGAAATGCAAATAAGAATTTAACTTCCAATTTCAACATTTTGTCTGTATCAAAGAATGCAAATAAAAGAATAACTTTTTAATTCAATTTTTTATTTGTCTCCGACATGACTATAAAAATGCAACTTTCATTTCTATTCACATTCTTAGCATTAAAATTTGTATCAAAAATGCAAGTGAAAATGTAACTTCTTAAACTAGGCTTTTATCTGCACCTAAAATGCAATTAAAAAGGTAACCTTTTTAATTCATGTTTTATTTGCATCAAAGAATGCAAATAAAAATTCAACTTTTAAATCAATATTTTATTCATATCAAAAATGCAAACAAAAATATAACTTTCATTTTAGTGTTTTTGTCTACATCTAAATACAAACAAAAATGCAATTTTAATTAATCTTTTGTTTGCATCTAAAATTGCAAACAACAATGCAACATTTATTTTCACCTTTTATTTGCATCAAAGAATGCAAATAAAAATTCAACTTTTTATTGCAATGTTTTATTTGCATCAAAGAATTCAAATAAAAATATAACTTCCAATTTCAATGTTTTATTTGCATCTTAGACTGGAAATAAAAAATATAACCTTTATATTTCAACTTTTATTTGCATCAAAGAATGCAAATAAAAGTATAACTTCTAATTTCAACGTTTTATTTGCATAAAGAATGCAAATAAAAAAATATAACTTTTAAATTCAAGTTTATTTGCATCAAAGAATGCAAATAAAAAGGTAATTTTTGTTTCATGTTTTATGTTTGCATTTAAAATTCAAAAAAAAATGTAATCTTTTTCTATAGTGTTTATTTGCATCTAAATATGCAAATAAAAACGAAATCTTTTTCTACCATGTTTTTTTGCATCTAAATATGCAAATAAAAATGAAATCTTTTTTGTTAGATGTTTTTTTGCATCTCTAACACAACAAGTTTGACATTTTTATATTTTACATCTCTAACACAACAAGTTTGACATTTTTATATTAATATAACATTCATAATAAAAGTGACATTTCTATTTCGTTAACTCTAATTTCAACAAAGAATGATAATTTTATATTGTCAATTCTAGTTTCAACAAAATGACAAATTTATATTGTTGATTCTAATTTGAACAAAAATGACCAATTTATATTGTTGATTCTAATTTAAACAAAAATGATTAATTTAATCGACAAATCAACATAACAATATGTAACGACCCGAATTTCCATACCCTTTGAGTCAACAAATAACACCACACGCCTAACCGAAATTGCACAGAAATACAAATCATCATTAGAAAGAAGTTAGAGGATGAGAAATAGAAAGTAATATTAAAATAGAAGAAAACGAAGAACACAAGTCACACAGCGGAACAAATAAAATATGTTATATAACATAACTTTTGAAATACAAATCAATAACTGTATATACATACCATCATCAGAGCACAACAGTTATTCCTGGAACAGTTATAAACACCTGTTTCCTCATACAACATAGTACACAGCGGAAAATATGATAGTATATTGCTAACAGGTGAAGCCCCCTGCTTCAAGCTCCTCCAAGTGAATCTGTAAAATCCCAACTACTTGACTGTCCGTATGAAAACCAACAAAATAAACTCTGGGTCAGTCATGGGACTGGTGTGAGTAAACTCCAATCATTTGATTAACTTCCAAAAATCCTTTCGAAAGAAATGATAATCATAAGACCGATCCACACATAAACACGGATGGTTTTTACCTTACAATAAACAAAAATATTTTGATATCAAAATCTGGTGATATTATAATAATGTCTACATCAAATAGCGGAACGCTTGCATCTCACGCTCCATATATAATATACAATCAAAAACCGTAGGGCGCTTACTGGAGATTGGATTTCCAACATGGCAAGGTATGGAACCACCTTCCGATAGTGTATCTCTAGAGGCGAATACACTGGGTTCAACAAGAACATCTTGCAACCCGGCCCACACATGACCGAACACTCATTTTGCTTGAGTGTATCGAATGTACATCACCAACGATTAGGATCAGCAACCGTTTCCTGAAAGCGACAGCATCGATAGATTAAAGAAGTAAATGGAATTTCTCTAGATAGGTGATTATACATCCTAATGGGAGCAACCCACATAGCCATGCTGCCTGCCCGTTTTTTGTCAATTCCGGGTTGTGAGGCTTGAGGTCTAAATTATCTTCCAGAACATCTGGCCACAATTCACTTTGAATGCCACATCGTCAGATCCATTGGAAATCACTAATTGGTTCCCACAAAAATACTCAGATTGTTAGGCTTTCCCTTCTTTGCCACCAACTTCGTACGTTTGAAGGAATCAACGTACGTAATCCATTGGAAATACTCTGTCAGACATTCGTCCATACAAGTTGTCCTGGGTCTGGACAAACCGAAGGCACTGTTCTATATATCCATCTTGGGTAATTTCTACCTAGGATTAACAGAACAGCCCTTGCATTTTTCTCCGTCTTCAATTATCTTCAGCATACGTTGATACGTAACGCTTATACCAATACAGAGTGGTTTTCAGATATTAAATCTGATCCCGGTCTCTCCATATTGATAATGGAGGTATAAAATATATCAAAACTTTGATAGTCGGTGATTTAACTATCAAAGAAACTTTCATACAATCAACGGTCCTACTTCCAATTGGAAATCCTACCGATCAAACATCAAACAATACTGGCCTCTTTTAATTTAATTTCTTATTAAATTATTATTTTCGATTCCTGTTATCTCGTCTTTCGTATCCTTTCTATTTTTCTCTCTTGATTGTTGGAAAACATTTCCAATATCCTAATTTCTTTATTCGAGAAAATATATCTTATTCCAGTTAGAAAACATTTCAAAATCCTTTAAATTGACACGATGTTACAAACATCGTTATTATAGCTCAAACTAGTAATCTCTTATTAACTAACCATCTTACTAACCCATCTTCACTATCGAACCTTAACCATTCCTCCATCAATCATGAAGTCAATCAAGTTGGGGTATAATTACCTCTCAGACCTTAATTGAACCACATTCTCAACTTTGAAATAGTCAAAGCTCGCAACTTCAAACAAAACATTTCTTACGCGACTTTCAGATTCAATCTAAGAACACACTTTTTTTACGGAAAAACACTGATTATAACGGTAGCATTATAATCGGTAGCTTTATAATCGGTGTCTCCAAATATTTGATTTATAAAACATTATTTTTAACAATAACGTTACAATCGCTGTCTAGAATTATAGAACATCTATTTATAACAATAGCGTTAAAATCACTGTATAGATTTACAAAACATTTATTATAACAACAACGCTAAAATCGCTATTTAGATTTATAAAACATTTATTATAACGACAGCGCTAAAGTCGCTATTTAGATTTATAAAACATTTATGGTAACAGTAGCATTATAATCGCTATTTAGATTTATTAACTTCTATTCAGAATTTTCATACAAATCTCATTTTTTCTCAAATCATTTAAAATCCCTTTTATAATTTCCTTTGTAATTTGCGAGGTTCAAATCTATTTTCAAATATTGGTTTCAAAATCCAATTTTCCTTTCCTATATAAATTCATATTCGAACTTATATTTCAATTTATCTAATGATTAATAATTCACTTTATTTATAAACAACTTCTTTATTTATCTACTTGAACAAGTTTCTATTTTCAACTCTATTCGAAATTTTATTTCTATGTTGGAAATAAATTCCATTTTTAATCCTAATTTCCTTTTCTAAAATTCCAAGTTTGTAACACCCCATAATTCTATAACATTAAGTTTCACAAATTAAAATATACTTAATTCTAAATCAAAGAAATAAGGGAAATGGGTTACGCCATTTCGTTCGTCTCGGAATTCTGCTTGAGATAGAGTCCGAGTTTACGTAAATCGAACTCCGTATGAAGGAGTTATGGCCTCCGGAAGTTTCAGAATTCGATTTAAAATTCAAACAGCCCGAAAACAGGTTCAAAATTCAAAACTGGACCAGAACTGGACTGGGCGGGAATTTTCCCGCCCAGGACCCAGGTCGACCTGGGTACCCAGGTCGACGATGTAGTCTACCTGGGGGTCGACCTACTTGGTCGACCTGACCTGCTTGGTCTGGTCCTGGCTCGGTTTCTGGGGCTTGGCTGTGTCACTAGGGCTGATTTGTCACTTTCTGATTGGCTCCTCTTGATGTGTATGGTCTGGATTCACTCTATGATCATCTGACGGCTCAAATCAATATGAAATTCTATAAATACAATCCAACACTTAACCTAAATTCACACAAATAAAATAGAGCTAGAGCCGTCATGCTGCTGGAAGGAAGCCAAGAATAGCCTCCACTTGAAGAAAGCTTAGAGGTGAACAAATCTAAATCAAAACTATAAATCAAAGCAACGTTTATCTACCCAAAGGAAAGCATCTCAATTCCAGAACTCAAAATCTAGAATTCAAGTTCATCGTTTGTTGTAAGTCAGTTACTTTTTAGATTTGAACGTTTAGATCTATTTGTGGCATGAAATTAAATGAATATAAGAATATGCCTAATCCTTTCATTTGAATCGGTGCTTGTTTATGCCTTTGGATCTAATTAAGAACTATTGTGATTAATTACCAATGAGACTATGCCTATGCCTATGACGTTGAAACTATTGTTAATGGCCTAAGACAATGACTATGAACATAAGATTATTGCCTATGACTATGAACATAAGACTATGCCTATGACTATGACTATGAACATAAGACTATGCCTATGACTCTGACTGTGAACATAAGACTATTGCCTATGACTATGACAAGGACCATTGTGACTAATTACCTATGATTCATGACTATGAGATTATTGCCTAGTATTACGACTATGAAATTGGATCTAAGCTTGATTTTCTATTTAGACCTATTCTTAATTATCCTTGGATCTTGATTTTGGGAATTTTTCTATTATGTCAGGTCTATCCATGTTTTTGAACCTAGATTATTATTCAATCCTTTTCATGTTCATAATGTTATCAGATCTATGCCTGCGATGTTTTAGTCGATTTATTCAGTATATTTATTAGATCTGTAAGTCGTGAATTTAGGATTATCATCTTATGTCTATGCCTATCTTTTCATGGTATTCTTGTTTATTTCCTTTTTTCTACGAATGTAGATTTACCTATAATCTAGACTGAATCATGATTACGCAAACGATGGGAATACGATTTGGGCAGAATATGAAACTAACATGAATGTGATTGACAATTTGGAAGATTGGTATAATATGAAATTTATATAATTTGGCATAATAAATATGTTGGCATGATATGGATTGGCTATAATAGTGAGTAATTTGCATGCATTGGGCGTAAATGATAAATTGTTGATCGCAAAACATGTAGTTGGCATGTGAATCTAGTTTTGGCATAAATTGTAAACTAGAATATTGAATCTAGTTTTAGCAGGAATTGTAAAATTGGATATTTAATCTAGGTTGGGCCAAACACATAAGTAGGAACATTAAATCTAGATTAGGCTTAACTATTTATTTGGAATGCCAAATATATGGCATAGTGATTTCGGGCATGATTATTATGGCGAGTTTGGGAAGGTGGGTTATAGCCTATTCTGATTAGTAACTTGAAATTACATGTAAATGTCATGTTTAGCATAATCATGGTTAATTTGGTAAAATCTTATAAACAAGATTTAGAGGGAAAGTGGGCCATAATAGTAATTGTTGATAATGTACAATAGAAGAGTGATTATGGCATAAGCAAATTAGGAATAATTTACATGAAGAATTCGTTCTAAAATGAGAAATGTGTACATTGTGGAAAATACGAATATGCCTAACCCGAGGTTAGATTTACGGTATAAGACTGCCCGGAACCGCCCGGCAAATCCAACAACCATAACAATATCTATCTAGTGTGGGTGGTTAGAGCATTGAGCCCAAAAAGGACCCGAGGTTAGGCTGAGTTGCGATGTAAATCTGCCCGGAACCGACCGGCACATCCAGTGACCGCAACAATATCTGTCTAATGTGAGTGGTTGGTGCTCTAAATGAATAATTTAAAGAAACGGTTAAGATAGAATGGGAGGGTTAAGTCCATAGCAACACTTAACCAACTTAACATGTTAACAAGACAAGACTCGTAGGGGTTAAGTAAAATACACTTAGCCAATTTAACATGTTAACTAGACTAGAAGGTGGAGTTAAGTAAACTTAGAACACTCAGCCATCATAGTGTGGCAAATGAACAAGGTTAAGTTATAACATGAAGGGACAATACTTAACCGTTATAACATGTTAGCTAAACAGATGGGCAAGGTTAAGTTAAAGGGGACACATAACCAATACAAGATGAAGGGGTGGGGTTAAGTAATAAGAAATACTTAACCAATATAACTTGATTTGTGGTAGGGTTAAGTTAACATGAACTACTGATAACACTTAACCAGTTTAACATGGCAAATGAATGGGTTAAGTTAACTTGAATTGACTAGTGACACTTAACCAATCCAACTTGATGAGAAAGAGAACTAAGTAGTAAACCTTAGTTAAGAGGACTAAGTTGTAAACCTTAGTTAAGAAAATGACGGTTCAGGAAACTAAGTAGTAAACCTTAGTTAAGGGAACTAAGTAGTAATCCTTAGTAGAATACGAGAAGGAGCGAACGTCCATCTGGTCTTAAGGAAGGCTCCAACGAACTGGAGTACGAAGCACGCGGCTTCGAGGAGACGTGAGGGTACTCTTGGTATCCCTCTGTGACGCTGTAGATGATTCGCCTGGGCTCACAGAGGTTAAGGTCTGCATTAGAAGAACCAAGGGTATGCCATGGTTGCAATATAAGGCAACCTAAAGACTAGGATGGACCAACGTGATTCGGCGAGACCAGTAGCCCTGTGATAGCAACTCGTCGTCTACCTACCATCTTGAGTCAATCGAGATACGTGAAGCGGAAAGGCGGAGAACTCCAATAGACCATATACTTGCTATCTAGTTATGGTTGCGGATGGCCATAAGTTAGTAGGGCATAAGGGGGCCTGCGTATAGTTCTCATTTTTTAAGGTGTGCCTTTCATTAGTTGAGGGAGGGGTCAGGTGGGACCATAGCCACTGGAAAAACAGACCTTAGCATCTGCATCGGCAGATATCTGAAAGCTCCCGACCGAGTTCCGTGTTTCTTAATTTGCCCTGCCACGAGACTCGGGTCGCACATATCAAGGACATGTGCATATAGACAGCGATAACGATCCATGACACATACGTGGGGAAAGTCTAGGAACATATACCGCTCTGGGTATTGTGTCCTAGAGTAGGGGCGTCGTTCGATAGGTAGCATAATCCCTGGTTGGACCTAGGTCGCGTAAACCCTAAAATCTGAGAATCATTAAGATAAGTCATGTAAACCCTAGTTGAATCTAGGAAGCACTCGATAGAAAAACCCTAGATTAGATCTAGGAAATAGATAATAAATGTACGCCTGAAGGCAACCACAATTACAGGGATTGGGGGCACGTTATCATTTTATAAAGATTACGAGTTGGATCACTAGTTAGGTGGTGCAGAGATATAAACCAGAATAACAGAGTAATAGCGTAGCAGAGAAAGTATGGAAGCATATTCAGTTTACTATTGTATTCAGCTTGTAGGTAGATCCAGTTTATCAGTACATTCAGTTTTATCTTGCCTTAGCATATCTTGCGTTATCTTGTTAGCCCTATCATCATGGTATTGTCTTGTATTCAATTAAATTCATGTCATGTTGTTTTTACCTGTTCACATGCTGAAAGTTACCGAACTTACCAGACTTTATGTCTGACTCTGTTTTCTTTCACTTTCTTGTCTTCCATCCCCCCCCCCGGTTCGCAAAGAGGAAATATTACTACTTAGCCCAGTTTTCTTTCCAAGCTGAAGATTAGTCAAAGTTTTGCTTGGATTCTCTTTTCCATTACTATGGCTGGCTCAAGCTACATTGGGGAATATAAATGTTATTTTATGCTTCTTTATTTTGTAAGACAGATATTCTGGTATTGGAAAATAATTGTTGTACAAACTATTTGATCAATAAAGTAAAGTTCTATTTCCCGCTGTTTTAATTTTGTCTATCTTGTAATTTATCTGCATCTTTTACCTATAATGCTTCACATAACTTAGTGCATTCCCTTTGTGAGTGACGCTAACGAATGTGGGGTGTTAAACGTGGTATCAGAGCTGAAGGTTACTGGATCAGATAAAAGATTCAAAAAAAAAATTATTTTCAACGGTTTAAAAGAAGCATTTTCAAAAGAAAAGTTTTGTTTTAAAGGCATATTCCCCAAAAGCCATACGCACTATCTTCTGATCCTCTGTTTGAATTCTTGTCCCCTTCTTTCTTGAGTCTTCGGGGCTCCTGGCTTTCTGGGAGGTAACCTCATCGCGGCACGGTTCCGTAGGCTTGATAAGACTATGATACCTATCGAAGGGCAAAGTAGTGCCCGACTTCCATCTATAGCCATAGTAGTTTCACCTGCAGCTAATTTTCTTTCAAGCTTTGGAGGGTTTTCCGTGCGCTGGAGGCAGCTTTTGAGAAACTTGTCAATATGATTACACAGGGATGGTAAAGATGAGGATGAGGGAGTTTGGCTAGGGAGCTCAACGCAAGGATGAGAAATTCATGGATATAAACTCGACTCACGAAGAAAGAAGGAATTATAAAACCTAAGTCGAGAGGAAGTATCTTTTCCATGGTATAATAGGGAATATAATTAAGGACAAGGGCAAGGATGAGGGACATGATTTTCAGAAGGGCGAGTACATGTTTTTACCACCAGAATACCTGAGAGAGAAAGTAAAAGTCTCCGTTGGAAAAGTCTAGCTCTTCGTTTTGATCAACCAGTTAGTATTCCTTTGATCTTAGCGCTTCGCATTTATCTACTTCCATAGTTGAGTCTCTGCACCTTAGTACTTGTATAGTAGAAGATCCCATTAGCATCTCAAATCCAATTGGTGGTTCGGCCCGTTTACCTTTGGATTGTAAGGATTTGAGAATGACTATATTAAGTGTTGAGTTTAAGCGTAATGCTTATGTTTTTGGTTCCATGGGCTATGAGTTGATTCTAGGCATGGGGTAATTCTGAAAGGAGGGTAGTTAGACTTTTGACTTGCCTTGGAAATACCCTCGAGATTCCATGTAAAGAATCAGTTAGGCTTAGCTAGCTAGAATCGCTTAATGCATTTATCGACGATTTGCAATCCGTTAGGGTAGTCCATGAGTACGCAGATGTTTTTAATTAGGTTAGGTGTTTACCCCTAAAAACGCGGGACAGACTTACGCATGTATCCAGTTGACAATGCAAAACCAGTTATCCGATCAATGACAGTTTTGGAAATGGAGGTCAAGAAGCTTTGCAATTGTAAAGATTAATTAGACAAGGTACAGAATAGTGAAGCTCAAGAAGATGCAACTTAGAAGACTAGATACACGCATTATACCCTTTTTCTTAAGGGTACATCCTTGATCTCTTTTTCTAGGAATTTTATGCATACTTTCTAGCTTTCAAGGTATATACTCTAGGGCGTATCATCGATCCTTAGGTAGACGCCAATGGATGTAAACATGTATTTGAAACATGTTATGATTGATGATTACAAATGGTTGCTCGTGGATGCATATACACATCATAGGCGCTAGGACGACTCAGTCACTTTCATACTGCATTCGCATATATGTATTTGCTTAACGGATTTAACTTGATATGTTATCATATGGATGTTGCATATGGATGAATGGCTATGCACACATGTAGTGTTTACATAACTAGGGATGCTTGCATACATGATTGGACGCATGGCACTGACATAATTCACATTAAGGAGGTCAACTGAATCAGTAGACTGCCTGATTTTGCATTAGATAAAGACATATACACACACTATGCATATGAACATGAAAGCATTAGAAATCTTTTTAAGGACAATGAATGCTTGTGATTGAATGGTTGATTAGATGGGTGATTGGATGGTAGGATACATTCTTCCTAACTTGAAGATTTCGGGGATGAAATCCTTTTAAGAGGGGGATAATGTAACACCCCATAATTCTGTAACATTAAGTTTCACAAATTAAAGTATACTTAATTCTAAATGAAAGAATTAAGGGAAACGGGTTAAGCCATTTCGTTCGTCTCGGGATTCTGCTTGAGATAGAGTCCGAGTTTGCGTAATTGGACTCCGTATAAAGGAGTTATGGCCTCCGGAAGTTTCAGAATTCGATTTAAAATTCAAACAGCCCGAAAACAGGTTCAAAAATCAAAACTGGACTAGAACTGGGCTGGACGGGAATTTTCCCGCCCAGGACCCTGGTCGACTAGGAGGTCGACCTGGGTACCCAAGTCGACTATGTAGTCGACCTGGGGGTCGACCTACAGGTCGACCTGCTTGGTCGACCTGACCTGCTTGGTCTGGTCCTGGCTCGGTTTCTGGGGCTTGGCTGTGTCACTAGGGATGATTTTTCACTTTCTGATTGGCTCCTCTTGGTGTGTATGGTCTTTATTCACTCTATGATCATCTGACGGCTCAGATCAATCTGAAATTCTATAAATACAACCCAACACTTAACCTAAATTCACACAAATAAAATAGAGCTAGAGCCGTCATGCTGCTGGAAGGAAGCCAAGAATAGCCTCCACTTGAAGAAAGCTTAGAGACGAACAAATCTAATTCAAAACTATAAATCAAAGCAACGTTTATCTACCCAAAGGAAAGCATCTCAATTCCAGAACTCAGAATCCAGAATTCAAGTTCGTCATTTGTTGTAAGTCAGTTACTTTTTAGATTTGAACGTTTAGATCTATTTGTGGCATGAAATTAAATGAATATAAGAATATGCCTAATCCTTTCATTTGAATCGGTGCTTGTTTATGCCTTTGGATCTAATTAATAACTATTGTGATTAATTACCGATGAGACTATGCCTATGTGTAATAACCCGGAAATTCGAGCCAATTTAAAAAATTTATTTTGGCAATTTTAGTGAATTTTGAATATTTAAATTGATTTAGTTTAAATACTAACGACGGGAAATCTATTTTGAATAGAATTAGAACGTATATAGCTGTTTGAATCGTCGTTAGAATATAAATATTTATTTTAAATTATAAAAAGAAGTGAAAATGGCGCTGCAATTCGAAAATTCGATTTCGAATTTAAAATGAACGTACAGGATTCAAAATAAATCGAATTTCAGCGAAACAAGAAATATTTGAATCTGTTTGATAATATCTTTCAAACGAAGTTAAGAAACTTAGATTTCACTTTAGAAGTTGAAAGATATGTCCATTTTAAAATTCAGAAAAGTCGTTGTGGAATTTATATATATTTTAATATATAAAGGCCTTAAAAATAGCCATTTTGCAAACGACCTTCGTTTTCGACGAAACCACTTTTGTTGGATCCGGAATGTCAAATTATTGCTAGCTTTCAAAATTCAAAATTTTTGAAATCAATATGTGAGCATGGCGAAGTAAAACGTGTTTTGGCAGTTTCAGTTGATTTTAATCGACTATAAAATGACCATTTTTCAAACGGTCTTGGAATTGGATGAAATTAGTTTTGTTAGGACCGTATCGTCAATACGAAGCTAGAAATAATTTTTATGTAATTTTTGGGGTCCGTATGTGACCCCAGTAAATCGAAATGTACGTTTAAATTCAATATATAGATTTATATGTTGATTTTACCGAAAACTGATCGTAACAGCCGAACTGGCTTACGATACATATCCCATTGTGTTCGGAATGGGGGTATTTAGCTAGGGGCGACAGTCGTTGGGTTTGATTTAGGGTTCGAGTGAAAATCTCACTTTTTGAAATTAAATAATAATAAATATAATTAACTATAACAAAGTCAAAACCCTAGCAGCTGGGTCAAAAGGCCCATCGCTGGTCAAAGTTCAGAAGCGCCTCCCCTAATTTGAATGATCGGAATTTTCGATCCTTCTCCCCCTCTTTCTTCAAAATCGATTCAATGATTTTCGAATCTTTTAAAGAGAATAAGGAAGAACCCTTCGAGCTCTACCTTGTGTACGGATATGATCGTAGTTGGAGTTGTATTCTCCTCGAATTCTACGCTGAAACTCGTCGCCGTCGCATCCATTTTCAAGCACCATCGTAGCAGCGAGTTCGACATGGACAAGGCGATGGGGAGAGGAAGGCAGGGCGGTTCCAGTGGTCATCTCTGATTGGGTCTATGGTGCTTTGTTTGGCGTGCGTTTTGGGGAGAGTGTGGCAGCTCAGTTCTGAAGGGGGCGTTTCTGAAGAAGATGGAAACAACAGCGTTCCTTTGTGTTATGGTATGATTAGGATTTTATTTAATTAAATATATTTTTAAATGTTTAAAGTTTAAATTTTAGCATTGTTATTTAAAACAAAATTAGCATTGTAAAAAAAAAAGAAAAAGAAGAAGAAGAAGAATAGCATTATTTTTGAATAGAATACAAAGAGCATTGTTTTTCATTGTTTTTGAATTATAAAATTCACATTGTCTTTGAATTATAAAATTCACATTGTCTTTGAAATATAAAATTAACATTGTCTTTGAAATAGAAAATTTACACTATTTTAAAAATATAAATATCACTGTTTTGAAAATAAAATTAGAATTGTTTTCGAAAATAGAAGAAACATTGTTTTTTAAAAAATAAATAAAATAGCATAAATAAAAATATATTTTTTATGTAGAAAGAAGCGTTGTAAAAATAAAACTAGTAGAAATAAAAATATTTTTTTTTTATTGGAATGAAGCGATAAAAATATATTATTTTTACTATGAACAGCGTGAAAAGGAGTGCGATGGAACAAACTGAAATCAAAACAAAATCCGAACCATTCAGAAATGAGGAATGGTGGAGTGGATCCCAAAGGTGAGAACTCCTCACTTTTATTTTTATTTCTAGTTTGAAATATATACTAGGATGCAGATGGTGCTTAGTAGCGGCTGACACCCGTCGTCCACAGACCATGGATGACTTGTTTGTTTGATTGCTGTGTAGTGAAATTTGATTGTGTGATGGTGAATGAAATAAAATATTTTATAGTGGAAAATATTTTATAGTTAAAAATATAATTTTTAACGTGTATATAAAATAAATATTTATAAACAAATCGGACGATTTGTTTATATACACTGATTTGACTGATATTGATTGGGATAATAAATTTTACACGTCGCCCAACTGCACAAATAAAATCTATGTTTGTTGATTTGAAACCCCACATGGGTATTGGGATGAGATTTGACGTACACTAATCCCAATTGTTTAGTTGTATGTCAATCGATGGATTGACAGACTGTGTAAGCGTTAATTATTTATATTTAATGCTTATGCAGTTGTGTGGAGCACTCTGGATGATGGTTGATTATTTATCGTTGTTATTTTATACATGTGTTGTGGAAAATCCATATAATCAACATTATACGGTAATTGATTGAGCCTAATTCCAATTTTGAAATAGAATATTTGAATAGAAATATTTGAAATAAAAATATTTGAAATAGAATATTTGAAACAGAAATATTTGAAATAGAATATTTGAAAAAGAAATATTTGAAATAGAATATTTGAAAATAGAAATATATGAAGCCGTGTTGATTAGATTGATGCCATTTAGACGTGAACGATATTTATATCGACTTATATTCATTTTTCAATGAATATTGAAAGTGATTTTGAAATTCGAATTAAATTGAAATGAATTGAAATTCGAATTAAATTGAAATGAACTGAAATTCGAATTAAATTGAATAGTTTTGAAATTCGAATTAAACTGAAATGAATTGAAATTCGAATTAAATTGAATGAATTAAAATTCAAATTAAATTGAAATTGAATTAAAAATCGATTTGAATTGAAATCAATTTGAAATGAATTTAAAACGAATTTATAAGGAAAAATTCAATTTTGATTTGAATTTGAAATGAAGTTGAAATCGTTTCGAAAACGAATTTAAAACGAGTTATAAAATACGTTTTGAAAGGAAATCGATGAAGTGTATATTATATATATATATATATATATATATATATATATATATATATATATATATATATATATATATATATATATATAATGGCCTGAATAGAACGCGCCGCGCCGCGACAGTTCGCGAATTTCGACCATTGACTTTGAATGGATATTGCGGGAGATCCGACCGTCGGATTCTCCTAAAATCAGAACCATTGGGTTCGTATCGAAAAGAGCTTTCTAAAGAATATTAGAGATTTGAAATCTAACGGTTGGATTTAGAATTATGTCCAAATCAAATTTGGAAAAGGTCGCTGTAAGTGCAGTTCGATGGCCGTTGATGGAAATCGACTGTACTGGCCTTGATAAAATTGTTAAAACTATCAATAATTTGTGTAAAATCATAAGAAATGATTTGTGAAGAATTGGGATGAAAAACTCCATATTTGAAAAGATAAAAATAGATTTTTATCAAAATGAACTAGTTTTGAACTAGAACTATAATTCTATTTATTTTTAAAATAAATAAAGTGGATTTGAAATGGTTTTGAAAATAACCAGAATTTCCAATAATTGAATTGGAATGGGTTTGAATCGAAATTGTCTTTGGAATATTTCGATGTTGGATTTCGTGATGGTACAGATATTATTATGGGACTTTGAAAGATATATTTATATCGTTATTTCCAATACGATATTTGTCGGTCGTAGAATTTGAAATTGAATATAAGCCGATATATTTTCTATTCAGAGCCTTGTATTTAATATCAAATATGATTTGGGTTAGTCGTGAATGGTGTCTTCATTAACACTGTTCTTAAACCCAGTTGAGAAAAAGATTAAATCTTTTTATTTAGATTTAATGAAGTGTACCAATTAAATGGTATTTAATTGGAATTGAATTTGAATTGATTTTTGGGTTTATCGTGAACGGTGTTTCAAATAACACTTGTTCTTTAACCCGATAATGAATTGAATGTGATTTTGGGTTTATAGTGAACCGTATTTTAAATGACATTGGTTCTTTAAACCAGTTAAAGACAGGATATTGATTTCTGTAAAGATTAAAAACTAAGTGGAGTTTTAATGAATCTTTGATTAGGTTGAAATGACCGAGAATGGAGTATCACCCGTTTTGCTCCAGGCGATAGCTAAATCTTTAATTAGATTTGAACGTGAAATGGTAATTGAATTTACCGATAACACCGTGGTGTTAGATATGAAGTATGACCAGTTTTACTTTATGGGATGAATAGGTTGGGATTGGAAAATAAAATAAATGATTACTTCGGTGTGGTTCGCTAATCCCGACTAGTTTGAATTGATATTCAAAGAAGATTAAAGAATAAATTTAAAGAATTTATCTTTGATAAAACTAATGGGAACCTTTCCCAAAGTATAAGAATATTTGAATAAAAGAATATTCTGAATTGGAATGAGGCGTATGTTGTGTTTGTGTAACACTTGTTTAATATATACGTGAGTTATTCAGAAAGACCGGGTTTATCCCATTCTAAATAACTGATTTGACGTGGTGTCGAAGATGAAGACGGTGGTTGAAGACCGGAGGTCTTCACGTCGTTTGGATAATTACTGATGATCTTGATTGGGCCGTACACCCAAGAGGAGGGAATCTGTTAGTGGTCGTCCAGACGTACTTGGAGATCGATGGATAAGCGAGGTACAAGGTGCCTCCGATTTCGTTCAGACCCAGAACGGACTTGTAAGTGGACTGTGTGTCTGACATTGGATTTTATTCTGTGTGGTTGATTTCTATTAAATATGCATCTGTTTGGCGGCGGAGAATTTATTCTCTTGCTTAACGCCCTTCTCTAAGACGTACGAGCCCAGAGGTTGTATATTGATGGATATCAAACGCATGGAGTGAATTGCCTGTGTGGCATGCCTAAGTGGCAATACGACCAAGGCTTATGTTGAAAAGCAGAGTCTTGTGGTTGATGATCAAAGCACGTCCTATGTGGCATAGCTTTGTGTAACGTTGATTCGCGAGCCTCGCACCCCGGTTGTGAACCAGAAACGAGAGAAGGACCTCAGGGAGGACATGCGTTTCTTTCTAGTTAGAAGTGGCGTTAGTGATTTTACACGCCCTGACGAGTTTGACTTATGTGGTTGTTGCTGTTGCGAGGCGCCTCGGATATATCGGTGACTGTGTGAAGCCGATGGAGTCATTTGGCTCATTTACGCCCTAAAGGGCGGGGAAACGTAGTGTTCATGCATAATAATCCACATCGGTGGACCGGCCCTGACGATCCAAGGCTTGCCTGCGCGCTTGCCTGAGGCTCGGGCTAGAGAGTCTCGAATCGGTAGAGGACTATCTTTTGCCTCGGGTCACAGATGGAAATCCAACTTCCAATACGTGACATGTGCGGTTTTGATTGTAGAGCCTTGTATGGTGACATAGTGGGATGGGGCGCTTATGCCGTCTATGATTGATACTTATGATTTGAAGTTGTTTTATGCACTATGCACTTATAATAGTATCAAATGATTTGTTTTAAACGTATCAATCATTCTTGGCTATTATAAGGTAAAAACCCTATCCTCCGGCTTGCGTTGCATTGTGTGATGGGACCTAGGTCTTATAATAGATTCATTTTTCTTTATTTAGCATTGCGCTGTTGTTTTATGCACTGGTAGTCTTAGGAGGAAACCCGTTCCGTGTTATACGGCGTTGTCCCTTGATTTACCGAACTTTAAAATAAAGATTAATAACTGTTTTAGTTCTCACACCAGTCACATGACTGACCTAGAGTTTATTGTTTTAACCTAAACTCTGGGTGCCCTTATTTTCGACACGGGCAGCTAGTAGTTTTGGTTTTGCAGATTTATATTCACAAGAACCTAGTTTATAGCTGGAAGGATATTCGGAAAGCTTTGTATCCGTATATCTCATTCAGTTGTATTTGTATTATTTTCCGCTGCTATATAATGTATTGTAATCTCTGATATTTTATAATGTGTAATATTTATTCATTACTCTGTATATTCTTGTAATCTGATGAAGTTGTTGTAATATACAATGAAATGTTTTTTTGTCTGCGTTCTATTTTGTCGTGTTCTCAAAACAATCAGGCATTTCGAACGGTCTTGGTCGGTTTAGCGACTGATTCGGATCGAGCAAAATTCCCGGTCGTTACACTATGCCTATGACGTTGAAACTATTGTTAATGGCCTAAGACTATGAACATAAGATTATTGCCTATGACTATGAACATAAGACTATGCCTATGATTATGACTGTGAACATAAGACTATGCCTATGACTATGACTGTGAACATAAGACTATTGCCTATGACTATGACAAGGACCATTGTGACTAATTACCTATGATTCATGACTATGAGATTATTGCCTAGGATTATGACTATGAAATTGGATCTAAGCTTGATTTTCTATTTAGACCTATTCTTAATTATCCTTGGATCTTGATTTTGGGAATTTTTCTATTAAGTTAGGTCTATCCATGTTCTTGAACCTAGGTTATTATTCAAACCTTTTCATGTTCATAATGTTATCAGATCTATGCATGCAATGTTTTAGTCAATTTATTCAGTATATTTATTAGATCTGTAAGTCGTGAATTTGGGATTATCATCTTATGTCTATGCCTATCTTTTCATGGTATTCTTGTTTATTCCCTTTTTTCTATGAATCTAGATTTACCTATAATCTAGACTGAATCATGATTACGCAAATGATGGGAATACGATTTGGGCAAAACATGAAACTAACATGAATGTGATTGAAAATTTGGAAGATTGGTATAACATGAAATTTATATAACTTGGCATAATAAATATGTTGGCATGATCTGAATTGGCAATAATAGTGAGTAATTTTCATGCATTGGGCGTAAATGGTAAATTGTTGACCGCAAAACATGTAGTTGGCATGTGAATCTAGTTTTGGCATAAATTGTAAACTAGAATATTAAATCTAGTTTTAGCAGGAATTGTAAAATTGGATATTTAATCTAGATTGGGCCAAAAACGTGAATAGGAACATTAAGTCGAGATTAGGCTTAACTACTTACTTGGAACGCCAAATATATGGCATAGTGATTTTGAGCATGATTATTATGGCGAGTTTGGGAAGGTGGGTTATTGCCTATTCTGATTAATAACTTGAAATTACATGTAATTGTCATGTTTAGCATAATCATGGTTAATTTGGTAAAATTTTATAAACAAGATTTAGAGGGAAAGTGGGCCATAATAGTAATTGTTGATAATGTACAATAGAAAAGTAATTATGGTATAAGTAAATTAGGAATAATTTATATGAAGAATTCGTCCTAAAATGAGAAATGTGTACATTGTGGAAAATACGAATATGCCTAACCCGAGGTTAAATTGAGTTACGGTATAAGACTGCCCGGAACCACCCAGCAAATCCAGCAACCATAACAATAACTATCTAATGTGGGTGGTTAGAGCATTGAGCCCAAAAATGACCCGAGGTTAGACCGAGTTGCAGAGTAAATCTGCCCGGAACCGACCGGCACATCCAGTGACTGTAACAATATCTGTCTAATGTGAGTGGTTGGTTCTCTAAATGAATAATTTAAAGAAACGGTTAAGCTAGAATGGGAGGGTTAAGCCCATAGGAACACTTAACCAACTTAACATGTTAACAAGACAAGACTCGTAGGGGTTAAGTAAAATACACTTAGCCAATTTAACATGTTAACTGGACTAGAAGGTGGAGTTAAGTAAACTTAGAACACTCATCCATCATAGTGTGGCAAATGAATAAGGTTAAGTTATAACATGAAGGGACAATACTTAACCGTTATAACATGTTAGCTAAACCGATGGGCAGGGTTAAGTTAAAGGGGACACTTAACCAATACAAGATGAAGGGGTGGGGTTAAGTAATAAGAAATACTTAACAAGTATAACTTGATTTGTGGTAGGGATAAGTTAACATGAACTACTGATAACACTTAACCAGTTTAACATGACAAATGAATGGGTTAAGTTAATTTGAATTGACTAATGACACTTAACCAATCCAACTTGACGAGAAAGAGAACTAAGTAGTAAACCTTAGTTAAGAGGACTAAGTTGTAAACCATAGTTAAGAAAACAACGGTTCAGGAAACTAAGTGGTAAATCTTAGTTAAGGGAACTAACTAGTAAACCATAGTAGAATACAAAAAGGAGCGAACGTCTATCTGATCTTAAGGAAGGCTCCAACGAATTGGGGTACGAAGCACGCGGCTTCGAGGGGATGTGAAGGTACTCTTGGTATCCCTCTGTGAGGCTGCAGATGATCCGCCTGGGCTCACAGAGGTTAAGGTCTGCGTTGGAAGAACCAAGGGTATGCCTTGGTTGCAATATAAGGCAACCTAAAGACTAGGATGGACCAGCGTGATTCGGCGAGACCAGTAGCCCTGTGATAGCAACTCGTCGTCTACCTACCATCTTGAGTCAATCAAGATACGTGAAGCGGAAAGGAGGAGAACTCCAACAGACCATATACTTGCTATCTAGTTATGGTTGCGGATGGCCATAGGTTAGTGGGGCATAGGGGGCCTGCGTATAGTTCTCATTTTTCAAGGTGTGCCTTTCATTAGTTGAGGGAGGGGTCAGGTGGGACCATAGCCACTGGAAAAACAGACCTTAGCATCTGCATCGGCAGATATCTGAAAGCTCACGACCGAGTTCCGTGTTTCTTAATTTGCCCTACCACGAGACTCGGGTCACACATATCGAGGACATGTGCATCTAGACAGCGATAACGATCCACGACACATACGTGGGGAAAGTCTAGGAACATATACCGCTCTGGGTATTGTGTCCTAAAGTAGGGGAGTCGTTCGATAGGTAGCATAATCCCTTGTTGGACCTAGGTCACGTAAACCCTAAAATCCGAGAAGCATTAAGATAAGTCGTGTAAACCCTAGTTGAATCTAGGAAGCACTCGATAGAAAAACCCTAGATTAGATCTAGGTAATAGATAATAAATGTACGCCTGAAGGCAACCACAATTACAGGGATTGGGGGCACGTTATCATTTTATAAAGACTACGAGTTGGGTCACTAGTTAGGTGGTGCAGAGATATAAACCAGAATAACAGAGTAATCGCGAAGCAGAGAAAGTATGGAAGCATATTCAGTTTACTAGTGTATTCAGCTTGTCGGTAGATCCAGTTTATCAGTACATTCAGTATTATCTTGCCTTAGCATATTTTGCGTTATCTTGTTAGCCCTATCATCATGGTATTGTCTTGTATTCAGTTAAATTCATGTCATGTTGTTTTTACCTGTTCACATGTTGAAAGTTACTGAACTTACCAAACTTTATGTCTGACTCTGTTTTCTTTCGCTTTCTTGTCTTCCGTTCACCCCCCTCCCCCCCCCCCCCCCCCAGGTTCGCAAGGAGGGAATATTACTACTTAGCCCAGTTTTCTTTCCAAGCTGAATATTAGTCAAAGTTTTGCTTGGATTTTCTTTTCCGTTCTTATGGCTGGCTCAAGCTACATTGGGGAATATAAATGTTATTTTATGTTTCTTTATTTTGTAAGACAAATATTCTGGTATTGGAAAATAATTGTTGTACAAACTATTTGGTCAATAGAGTAAAGTTCTATTTCCCGCTATTTTAATTTTGTCTGTCTTGTAATTTACCTGCATCTTTTACCTATAATGCCTCACAGAACTTAGTGCATTCGCTTTATGAGTGACTCTAATGGATGTGGGGTGTTACAAAGTTTTTTAGGGCCAGGGTAATTCAACACAACACAATCAACCACAGTATATATGACAGTAACTAACAAACAATTATATAAATGTTAAGGAACCCACTTGGGCCCCTCCAACCTGTTTCCCTGCATCCACAGATGTTAATCAACATTTATTTCACATAAATATGAGATATCATAGTAAACCGAACAAATACGGTATAACTATATCAACCAGTTTTATCAACCATTCATCCAAACAATCATCACATGGTATAAAATAAATTTAAAACTCGTTTATATAAAATATAAACGAGCCAGAGTTAGTGAGTTTACTCACCTTGTTCTACAGTTGATGATTCTTCCTTTGTTTTTTGTTTTAAAATCAAACGAGCGTTTAATTTTATTACGAAATTTCCTATAGCTTTTTCTCAACGAAATTGGTTCCACAATATAGATCTTGTCGCCACGTTTCCAACGCGATTGGTCTCGTTCGATTCTGTTAACAATACACATAGGATATTATGTATAAAAAATTCCAATCACTTAATCATCATTAGTTTAGTTAGAAAATTTAAATTAAAACTTAATTACTTTGGTCAATCTTCTTAAGCCGATCAATTTATTCCCTTCCGCGTCGTTTATAAGATAAACTGCTTCTAGAACTAGATACCACGTCCTTCCCTTTTACCCCAACTCCCTTTATTTCCTGAAGACAACGCATTACGATTAATACTAACCCTGGATTAATCATAGTAAATCACATTCAAACCTTTTTACCTCATATGACTTCTTTTCTCGTTGTACACTCCTTCCCAAATCTATGTATCTGCACTGCCCTATATAACTAATTAAATATATAATCCTTAATTACCGTAATAATTAAGGCCACTGATCTAGATTTAACCGCATAAGAGAATCGCGATGTGTTTCCTTCCTCTAGGTAAACCCATTTTCATTCCCTATAGCCGATGAACATGCCTCCCAACACCTCACTCCTCTACAACTCTCTCATTCCTCCACCTACCTAGCAACCACACATTACCAATAAACTATGCAACCAAACTCCATTAGCCCACTACATTCCTACCCAGATCGAATGGAAAAAGAATTGATTCCTCATTTCAGTTAAAACCCAAAGACCCAACTTCATTTCCCTCTCTTCATCTTCACGCCGTTGATTTCCTTAATACTCACATACGCTGTTAAGTACGAACCCATCACCCTTCGATACTTCACCACCGCACCACCTCTGGTTAGCTTCAGACTACCGCAACACTTCTGGCCAACAACTCCGACACCCCTCTCCCCATCGAGACCACTATCGGCCCTCACCCTAGACCAGAGCGACGGCAAAAACCGCGAATCCCTAAACTTGATAGTTCGCGAGCCCCATAGACCTCCGCCCGTATCGCCACACCCTCCGATCTTCTACAGCTTAAAACCCAAATCTCCAGAAGAAAAAAGTTATCGCACCATCAAAGAGAACACGAGATCGAAGCCCTCATTTCAATGATTGCAACGAACCCTAGATCTAATTTTTATATTGAGTATTTGATTTTTAATTGGTTTTTGAAGAGAATAAGATTTTGGATGTAAATCGATTTATAATGTTTCTGTTGCCCAATGTTATCCTTTGTCTGAGAAGCAGATGCCAAATATTTAAAGGAAGAAAATACATGGTAGGCACGGGATTGAAATGCCTTGACAGCCACGGTTTTTGTATTGCTTGGCTGACACGGCTTTCCAAAGTGTGGAGAACATACCGTATATATATTTTTAAAACAAGAATGAGCAATCTTTTCCTTAGATACGTAGGTGTATATATTTAATAGTATAGGACAGTGTAGTATGATGAATTGGAACATAGCATAGACGCTCAGCTATTTAACATGGAAGGTGCCTAGCTTGTTTCCAGGAAGATAGGCATGTGCGTTCTAAAATATATGGTCGTCTAAGTTTTTATGAAGTGAAGTTTAATGGTGTGCCCTACGTAAGACTTTGTTCTCATACAAGCCGCTACAAACAGAAGTAAGAATACGGTCGTGTCCAGCGACGTACCACGATCCCAAAAATATAATAATATCGGTAGTTTAACTTATATTATGAAACCCCAAAATATTGATATAGGGTGCAAAATACTCCAAGTAAAAAGTTGCGTATTTAATTAATTAAAAATTACAGTAAAATTCTAAAAATTAAAATTTAACTACGTCTCAAAAGAATCTTGTCCAAATTCGTAACCAATCTCTAGTTATATTAACTAAACCGTTATGGTCCATAAACGATTCTACAGCGACTATTTCTAGATTTGATTTGGACGTAAAACAAAATCTACAATCTGAAAACTCGATTTTTCTCTTCCATTAGAAAAATATAATCAAATAGATCCGAACGTTTATTGTTTCAAAGAAATCCGACTTATTTTGGATCCTGTATATCCAGTTGAAGTTTAAATCGTAAATTACAAACTACCGCAACTTTTTCGTGCTCGTTTTAAATTATCTTATAAATTATACATTTAAATATCCTTTTATTAAATAAATTCCTTATAAATTCCTATATCTAATCCAAATAAAATATTTAAAACAAATTTAAATATTTTAGAATTCAACGGCTAAAAAAATCTGGGTCGTTACATTCCTTCCCCCTTAAAATAATTTCGTCCTCGAAATTGCTAAGTAGTAAAAATACTATAATTCTAACTCCTCATAATCTACTTAGTTGAAATCTTATTTTCCATATCCTCATAACTAAGTTCTTACCTAAACTTCGGATTCTCATACCAATACTCGACCATTCATAATTCTTTCCAAATGATTTGTCCACCATTTTTGGTCAATCCATCATCACATTCTCGTCTTCAATCCATATGCTCTTCTGCATATCCACACTTATTCCAATTGATTTTAAATACATTTATCAATTTTACTATTCCACTTGAAATTTTATTAACCAATTCTTGTTTTCTTATTTCAATTATAATTAACAATTAGATTTTAAATTATCAAAAATTTCTATCTCTTTAAATTTTCGAAAATTTTCGTCAGCATCTCCCTTTCACGGCTTAATCGATACAATCACAACTCGCCTTTCTAGGCCTCTTCCAATCCAAAAGAAAATCAAAAAGCCAAGCGGTTTGCCCCATAGGCTCATAAAACCATCAAACCCAAGTAATATTATAAACATGTACCTTTTTGTCGGGCATAATTCTATCTCTTGCATTTGCTTCCATCCAATATTTGCTCTGCATACACATATCCATTTCCATTTGGTTTCAAATCAATCCAACTTCCAATTTTTAACACTCTATTCAACTTCTTATTAGTTTACTTCCATTCTATCAATTCAAATCTTATTTCCATTTAAGTCAATTCACTTATTATACTTGAATCCAAATTTATCACAATTCAATTTTAGTTAACAACATCCAATATATATTCAACTTGCTTATTCATATGTCGAATTCATATTAATATTTCGAATCGCAACATTTCTCTTTATTTAAATTTCATTCGGAATTATTTCTAATCCAATCCAATTCTGTTCAACTTAAGTTAAATTTCAATTTATTTGATACATTTTACCATTTCAATCTATTCAACTTATAAAAGTTAAATTTTAATTTCAGAATTTAAATTCCTGGGTTTTGTTTCAAATTAGTTTGAAATCATATATATTTATACATATATGTTTATAATCAACTCAATTCAAAACATTTGAATTTCTAAATCATCGTGTCCTTTTCAAACAAAATTTTTTCACTCCCAAATCAGTATGGTAGCAATCCGTCACTCAGAAACTTGAAAATGAATACCGATAATGTCACGACCCATTATAAGAATTATTTTCTCGCCACTGAAGTGATTTCAGTGCTAAACCACTTTTAAAATCCCTTCAGAATCATCCTTACTCAAAAATTCCTTTAAAACAATGCTATATTCATTTATAATATTTGAGAAAATGTTTTCTAAACACCCGGAATTTAAATTGCAACTCTAGTTTGAACTTAATCTTGTTTTATCTCATCTGTATAAATTATCCGTATACAAATTATATAACCATTTCAATATTTCATAGTTCCATTGGATTGTAATAACAATCAACACAACCCTATATTATAATATTTCAGAAATTAATCCCTTTTATACCAAAATAATTTTTGGGTAAATTATTTTATTCACACATTTTTTAAAACAATACTGTGTTGAATTGCTTTGTTCGAGAGTTTAGAAACACCTATCGATACAGTTGTACATCCTGAATCGACCAGAATTCATAAACCACTCAACAAACCAGCCAACACAATATAGAACAATTTTTATATCAAATCCACAAATACGCTCTCTCGTATACATACTCTCAAACTCAATCTAGGGTATTGCTAACCCCATCTTTATTGAGTTACGCCACAGAGCCAAGGTAACTACTCAACCTTCAGCTTTGATACCAGCTGTAACGACTCGAATTTCCATACCCTTTGAGTCGACTGATAACACCACACGCCCAATCCAAATTGCACATAAATACGAATCATTATTAGAAAGAAGTTAGAGGATGAGAAATAGAAAGAAAGAAATATTAGAATAGAAGAAAACAAAGAACACAAGTCACACAGCGGAACAAATAAAATATGTTATATAACAAAACTTGTGAAATACAAATCAATAACTATATATACATACCATCATCAGAGAACAACAGTTATTCCTGGAACAGTTATAAACACATGTTTCCAGATACAACATAGTACATAGCGAAAAATATGATAGTCTATAGCTAACAGGTGAAGCCCCTTACTTCAAGCTCCTCCAAGTGAATATGTAAAATCCCGACTACTTGATTGCCCGTACAAATTTGGGCACCTAAGAGTTTAGGGAAAACCAACAAAATAAACTCTGGGTCAGTCATGGGACTGGTGTGAGTAAACTCCAATCATTTGTTTAACTTCCAAAAATCCTTTCGAAAGAAATGATAATTGTAAGACCGATCCACACATAAACACGGATGGTTTTTACCTTACAATAACCAAAAATATTTTGATACTAAAATCTGGTGGTATTATAATAATGTCTACATCAAATAGCGGAACGCTTGCATCTCACGCTCCATATATAATATACAATCACAAAACCGCAGGGCGCTTATTGGAGATTGGATTTCCAACATGACAAGGTATGGAACCACCTTCCGATAGTGTATCTCTAGAGGCGAATACACTGGGTTCAAAAAGAACATCTTGCAACCCGGCCCACACATGACCGACCAGTCATTTCGCTTGAGTGTATCGAATGTATATCACCAACGATTAGGATCAGCAACCGTTTCCCGAAAGGGACAACATCGATAGATTAAAGAAGTAAATGGAATTTCTCTAGATATGTGATTATACATCCTAATGGGAGCGACCCACATAGCCAGGCTGCCTGCCCGATTTTTGTCAATTCTGGGTTGTGAGGCTTGAGGTCTGAATTATCTTCCAGAACATCTAGCCACAATTCACTTTGAATGCCACATCGTCAGATCCATTGGAAATCACTAATTGGTTCCCACAAAAATACTTAGATTGTTAGGCTAAAGAAGTTACCCTTCTTTGCCACTAACTTCGTACGTTTGAAGGAATCAACGTACGTAATCCCTTTGGAAATACACTGTCAGACACTCGTCCATACAAGTTGTCCTGGGTCTGGACAAACTGAAGGCACTGTTCTATAAATCCATCTTGGGCAATTTCTACCTAGGATTAACAGAACAGCCCTTGCATTTTTCTCCGTCTTCAATTATCTTCAACATATGTTGATACATAACGCTTATACCAATACAGAGTGGTTTTCAGATATTAAATATGATCCCAGTCTCTCCATATTGATAACGGAGGTATAAAATAAATCAAAACTTTGATAGTCGGTGATTTAACTATCAAAGAAACATTCATACAATCAACGGTCCTACTTCCAATTGGAAATCCTACCGATCAAGCATCAAACAATACTGGCCTCTTTTAATTTAATTTCTTATTAAATTATTATTTCCGATTCCTGTTATCTCATCTTTCGTATCCTTTCTATTTTTCTCTCTTGATTGTTGGAAAACATTTCCAATATCCTAATTTCTTTATTCGAGAAAATATATCTTATTCCAGTTAGAAAACATTTCAAAATCCTTTAAATTAACACATGTTACAAACATCATTATTATAGCTCAAACTAGTAATCACTTATTAACTAACCATCTTACTAACCGATCTTCACTATCGAACATTAACCATTCCTCCATCAATCATGAAGTCAATCAAGTTGGGGTATAATTACCTCTTAGACCTTAATTGAACCACATTCTCAACTTTGAAATAGTCAAAGCTCACAACTTCAAACAAAACATTTCTTACGCGACTTTCGGATTCAATCTAAGAACACGCTTCTTTTACAGGAAAACACTGATTATAACGGTAGCGTTATAATCGTTGTCTCCAAATATTTGATTTATAAAACATTATTTTTAACAACATCGTTACAATCGCTGTCTAGAATTATAGAACATTTATTTATAACAATAGCATTAAAATCGCTGTATAGATTTACAAAACATTTATTATAACAACAGCGCTAAAATTGCTGTTTAGATTTATAAAACATTTATTATAACGACAGCGCTAAAGTCGCTGTTTAGATTTATAAAACATTTATGATAATGGTAGCATTATAATCGCTGTTTAGATTTATAACTTCTATTCAGAATCTTCATACAAATCTCATTTTTTCTCAAATCATTTAAAATCTCTTTTATAATTTCCTTTGTAATTTGCGAAGTTCAAATCTATTTTCAAATATTGGTTTCAAAATCCAATTTTCCTTTCCCATGTAAATTCATATTCGAACTTATATTTCAATTTATCCAATGATTAATAATTCACTTTATTTATAAACAACTTGTTGATTTATCTACTTGAACAGGTTTCTATTTTCAACTCTATTCGAAATTTTATTTCTATATTGGAAATAAATTCCATTTTTTAATCCCAATTTCCTTTTCTACGTTTGAAAATGTTTTACGGTATCTCAAATACCAAGTTTTCTAGGGCCAGGGTAATTCAACACAGCACAATCAATCACAGTATATATGACAGTAACTAACAAACAATTATATAAATGTTAAGGAACCCAGTTGGGCCCCTCCAACCTATTTCCCTGCATCCACAGATGTTAATCAACATTTATTTCACATAAATATGAGATATCATAGTAAACCGAACAAATACGATATAACTATATCAACCAGTTTTATCAACCATTCATCCAAACAATCATCACACAGTATAAAATAAGTTTAAAATTCGTTTATATAAAAATATAAATGAGCCAGAGTTAGTGAGTTTACTCACCTTGTTCCACAGTTGACGATTCTGCCTTTGTTTTTCGTTTTAAAATCAAACGAGCGTTTAATTTTATTACGAAATTTCCTATAGATTTGTTCTCAATGAAATTGGTTCCATAATATAGATCTTGTCGCTACGTTACCAACGCGATTGGTCTCGTTCGATTCTGTTAACAACACACATAGGATATTATGTATACAAAATTCCAATGACTTAATCATCATTAGTTTAATTAGAAAATTTAAATTAAAACTTAATTACTTTGGTCAAACTTCTTAGGTCGATCAATTTATTCCCTTCCGCGTCGTTTATAAGATAAACTGCTACTAGAACTGGATATCACGTCCGTCCCTTTTACCCCCAACTACCTTTTTTTTCCTGAAGACAACCCATTACGATTATTAATACTAACCCTGGATTAATCATAGTAAATCACATTCAAACCTTTTTACCTCATATGACTTCTTTTCCCATTGTACACTCCTTCCCAAACTGTATGTATCTGCACTGCCCAATACAACTCAAGCTCCTATTTGATGCCTTAACATCAGCTTAAAAACGCCATTATATAAACTAATTAAATATATAATCCTTAATTACCATAATAATTAAGGCCATTGATCTGGGTTTAACAGCATAAGAGAATCGCGATGTGTTTCCTTCCTCCAGGTAAACCCATTTTCATTCCCTATAGCCGATGAACATGCCTCCCAGCATCTCTCTCCTCTACAACTCGCTCATTCCTCTACCTACTTAACAACCACACATTACCAATAAACTGTGCAACCAAACTCCATCAGCCCACTACATTCCTACCCAGATCGAATGGAAAAAGAATCGATTCCTCATTTCAATTAAAACCCAAAGACCCAACTTCATTTCCCTCTCTTCATCTTCACGCCATTGATTTCCTTTATACTCACATACGCTGTTAAGTTCGAACCCATCACCCTTCGATACTTCACCACCGCACCACCTCTGGTTAGCTTCAGACTACCGCAACCATTCTGGCCAACAACTCCGACACCCCTCTCCCCATCGAGACCACTATCGGCCCTCATCCTAGACCAGAGCGATGACAAAATCCGTGAATCCCTAAACTTGATAGTTCGCGAGCCCCACAGACCTCCGCCTGTATCGCCACACCCTCCGATCTTCTACAGCTTAAAACCCAAATCTCCAGAAGAAAAAATTTATCACACCATCAAAAAGAACACGAGATCGAAGCCCTCGTTTCAATGATTGCAACGAACCCTAGATCTAATTTTTATATTGAGTATTTGATTTTTAATTGGTTTTTGAAGAGAATAAGATTTCGAATGTAAATCGATTTATAATGTTTCTGTTTCCCAATGTTATCCTTTGTCTAAGAAGCAGATGCCAAATATTTAAAGGAAGAATATACTTGGTAGGCACGGGATTGAAATGCCTTGACACCCATGGTTTTTGGATTGCTTGGCAGACACGGCTTTGCAAAGTGTGGAGAACACGCCGTATATATATTTTTAAAACAAGAATGAGTAATCTTTTCCTTAGATACATAGGTGTATATATTTAATAATATAGGATAGTGTGGTATGATGAACTAGAACATAGCATAGACGCTCAACTATTTAACATGGAAGGTGCCTAGCTTGTTTCCAGGAAGGTGGGCATGTGCGTTCTAAAATATATGGTTATCTAAGTTTTTATAAAGTAAAGTTTAACGGTGTGCCCTTATGTAAGACTTTGTTCTCATACAAGCCGCTACAAACAGAAGTAAGAATACGGTCGTATCCAGCGAGGTACCATGATCCCAAAAATATAATAATATCGGTAGTTTAACTTATATTATGAAACCCCAAAATATTGATATAGGGTGCAAAATACTCCAAGTAAAAAGTTGCATATTTAATTAATTAAAAATTGCAGTAAAATTCTAAAAATTAAATTATAACTACGCCTCAAAAGAATCTTGTCCAAATTCGTAACCAATCTCTAGTAATATTAACTAAACCGTTATGGTCCATAAACGATTCTACATTGACTATTTCTAAATTTGATTTGGATGTAAAACAAAATCTACAATACGAAAACTCGATTTTTCTCTTCCATTAGAAAAATATAATCAAATAGATCTGAACGTTTCTTGTTTCAAAGAAATCCGACTTATTTTGGATCCTGTATATTCAGTTGAAGTTTAAATCGTAAATTACAAACTACCACGACTTTTTCGTGCATGTTTTAAATTATATTATAAATTATACATTTAAATATCGTTTTATTAAATAAATTCCTTATAAATTCCTATATATAATCCAAATAAAATATTTAAAAACAATTTAAATATTTAAAATTCAATAGCTAAAAAAATCCGGGTCGTTACACAATATCACCAAACCAAATCAGATCATACCAAACAGCATCAATCAATCTATATCAAATCTCGTATAATATAAAACTGAACTTAACAACGGATCTGATTTCTAACACGATCATAAATAAATTTTAATTATTAAAAACAAAGAATTCTCACATTTCTTTTAGTTTCTGTTCAGTTCAGATTGGAATTTTTCCCAAATTCTGATTTGCTCTGTTTCAGATCTGGTTCGTTCCACGATGTAGAATTTTCTGCCATGATTCCAATGCAACGAAAATCGCTGAATTTCGTTTTTGTTTGAAAGAGATATAAGGGTTCGAATATTAATCACTTTAATTATCATTACTTAGGATAATTAAATAGTTTAATTAATTAACCTTAATAAAAATTTAGGCCATCTTCTTCGTTAACCCTCCAGTAAAACCGAACCCGCTCCATTGTCTTCAAAGACCTCTCGTCGCACTGCAATCCAGACCACCAGAGACTGATCTGAACATGACACGCCGTCGGCCTAAAAGAGAGCCACCAACGCCTACAACCTCCGTCGACTCGAGCTCCTAGGTGGCATCAAAAACCGCTCGAAACTTCCGGTCTTCCAGCCCCGAATTCGCCGCGAATACCTCATGAGAATTGATCATATCCGTTTGATTTTGAAGAGGACGAAATTTGCTTTGATTTTTGCATTAGTATTGTAGTTAAATTCGATTTGGATTGTGAGATTATGAGGATCTAAAATTGGAGAATATCAGCCATATAAAACAAAGGGAGGCGGCAGCTCTGACTTTTGATTAGGGTTTCAAAATCCTAGGTTATTTATATAATATAATATTCTTTAATTTATTAATTCACTAAAAAGCCCGTTAATTCTCATCGACTCCAATTCCAGCGCAACTTATGTTGTCTTAGCCAATTACCCCCTTCCAGACTCAATGGACTAGGTCCCGTCAGCCCGTTTGATTGTCTAAGCCCACTTTTTCTTTATTTTAAAATATAATCCATTTATTTATTTAATTATTTAATTTGGTCGTACATTTTAATTTACCGGGGCCACATACTAACTCTAAAATTACAGAAAAATTATTTCTAGTTATGTTTTGACGATACGGTCCTAACAAGACTAATTTCATCGAATTATGAGACCGTCTGAAAAAGGGCCATTTTCTGGTCGATCTGATTTGACTAAAACTAACAAAACACATTTTCTTTTGCCATGCTCACATATTAATTCTAAAAATTAAGAAAATTTAAAACTAGCAATAATTTGACATTTCGGTTCCAACCAAAGTGGTTTCATCGAAAATGGAGGTCGTTTGAAAAATGGCTATTTTTAATATTAAAATATATATAATTTCTACAACGATTATTCTGAAAATTAAACTAGGTATAACTTTTGATTCCCGCTATGAAATTTCGATTTTTCGGATTCGTTGGAAAGATATATTTAAATAGATTTACATATTTTTGGTTTCACTAAAATCCAATTTATTTTGCATCCTGTATGGTCAGTCAAAGTTCAAATTTCAAATTTTCAAACTACCGCGCTATTTCTAACTCCTTTTATAACTAAAATAAAATTATTCGTTCTAACTTCAATTAAAATAAATTTTTAGTCGTTATTATTTAAAATAAATTATTTTAACTATTTAAAATCCATTAAAATTTCTAAAATAATTTTTTAAATTGGTTCAGAATTCGCGGGTTGTTACACTTAGCCTTGGTCATTTGTTTGAAAAACCCACTTTGTGAACGTTTTGGGTCAGTATACGATTCTGAACCCGGATCATCCGCTACGTACCCGTATAGATTTCTATTGCAGATCCTGCGTAAAACGCGTAGGAGGTCAGTATAACATTATGGTACCTATGTTGGCTAAGATTGATACATTTATTTGCGAAAGTGATTTTCACACTATGCACTAATAATAATATAAGAGAAGTTTCTCGTATCAAGCATATTTTGGTTATTATAAGGGGAACCTCGCATAAGTGTGCGTTTCGATTGTGTGTGTGTCGCAAGACCTTATGGTAGCTTCATTTTCTAAAAAGCATTTCGAATTTTAATGCACTGGTATTCATATGGGGAAAACCCGTTCCGCGTTATACGGCATGGTCCTATGATTTACCTTACTTTAAAATAAAAGTAACTGTTTTTAGTTCTCACACCGATCTCATGATTGATTCGGGGTTTATTGTTTTTCCACCTAAAAATCTAAGTGCCCATAATTTTCCCCACGAACAGCTAGTAGTTTTGGTTTTGCAGATTTGGCCTTGGATTTATTTTTAGAGCAGGATTCTGGATTATGGCTGGAGCTTTACTTTGAATTATTTTCTTAGTCTTCCGTTGAGAGGTTTATGTATTTCCGTTGTGTATGTATTTGATATCGTACTCTACTCTCTGTTATACTCTGATATATTCTTGTACTCTGATATAATATTAGGATGATTTTAATGAGAAAGTTCTTTCTTTTTCTATGCTAATGTGTAAGTACCCCGACAATCCACCTTTGAGAACAGTTTAAGTCGGTTTAATTACCGGGTTGAACCAGACCCAGAAATGGATTGTTACAAGTCATGCCCTTATTGTTTGAAAAAAGTGTACAATCGAACAGATATAATAAAAAGGCATATATGTGACAACCTGCCTTTTTGGGATGATTCAAGTTGACCATTAATTATACACGTCCAACTCAAACCATTCCCAAAATGACGGATTATTGTTGGGGTTTAATACAAGAAGAGAAAATAAGATGAGGAGGAACTAACTAATACACAGAACTCATAAGGAATGATAAAATATAATTATAATGTATACAGTTCATAAAAATGTTAAATCATATTCACTTGATTTCAGTTTACAATATCAGAAATTTACATTTTTAGCATAACATACCAATAATGCAGCGGAAATAAATGGTATATATGGTCTTCAACTCCGTCCTCATCTTCAACAACAAAGGTCTTTAAAATGCTAAAAAACTCAGTCTGAACCGAGCAATAATGCAAAAACAAAACACTCAGATCAGGACTAACATTCTTATGCAAGTAAATCAACTCAAGTGAAATGTTCAAGGATAAAATACAAGTCATTCAACTAGTGTAATATCAAGTTTAAGTAAACATCGTATTTCATGCCATAAATTGGTTCATTTCAAACACTAATTTTCATTATCATTTTTTCCAAATCAATTCAATACGCAAAATCAAGTACAAATCTGGATTTGATTTCAATTATAGGATTCAAGTTCAAGCTCAAATTCCCATATTTTAGGATACTTCATTTTCAAAACTCAAAATTTAATATATATATATATATATATCCATATGATAGTTTAACTTAATGAAACATATGTCCAAACAGTTTGGGTTTTTTTAACTACTCGAATTGGATATAAACCTTTATTTAAATTAATTCTATCAACATAATAATGGATAATTTTAAATATATAGTAGTCTATTATTTATGAAATGTAAATAGTTAAATTTAGTTTAAAAGTAACTTAAGTGTAATAGTTACAAAATATAAATAGTGGTATGAAAATAAATAGTAAAAGAGAAATTAGTTTAAATGAAATAGTTAATACAAATAATATTAAATTAAAACATTTCTATAATCCAATCCAATCCAAATATCCAATACTTCCATAATTCGAATTAACATTAATTCGGATTTTAAATTTCAATTTCAAATCAACTTAAAGCTCAAACTAATCAAATTCAAAACATACATTCAAATTCCAATTCTAAACCGTTTACATAAACCAATTCAGTTTATTGGTTTAAAATAATTTGCATACTAATTAATTTAAATAATTAAGTTTTACCAGTTTCAACACATATGCTGATTCAATTTTATAATGGTTTCATATAAAATATATGGTGTCGAGAACTTGCAATGTGATAACTAGAATGGTATCAAATGAATGGACAATCTAAATAACACACATATAGACAAACATAAAATAAGGATTAAAAATCATTAAAACTTACATGAATCAACCACTTATTATTTCAATTGATTTACAAATATTATTCTATGTAAATTAACACTGTCATTTCATAAACTAATGACTAATATTTCATGTAAACAACAACTAATGTTTCATGTAATTTACTATCAACAAATCATATGAATGACAACTAACCATACATGTAATCATTTATTTAATGTCAAGTAACGAACAACTTAAAACCCATTATTTAAGCATAATGTTATCATCGCAAATTTCAAGTGATAATTAACTAACTTGTAATCAAATATTAGTCGTGAGTGAGACTCTCATTGTTCGTGGTAAAGACAAAAACGACAAGCGAATGAATGCAAACACACAGAGCAGAGGCAAACCTTCAATAGCAAATAAGTTTTTATATTTTTTTTAGAAAACAAAAGAGAAGAGGGTATTAGAATTCTGGCCAGGGAAAATAACGTTTGATTTGCACATAATTTACCAAAACAGTACCGAAAATTGGTGATCTTGAAATTAATTTTCAAAAATGCCCTATTCAAGAAAATACCCTGAAGGACAAAATAAACAAAAAATTATTTTATAAGGACAAGAGGCTAAAATTTTATCCATAAGGACAAAATTAAGTGTAAAGGGAGGAATTATAGCGGGTCCCTGAATTTCTCCCTTTACACTAAAATTTGTCCTTATGGATAAAATTTACCCCTTATCCTTATGGAACAATTTTTTATTCATTCTGTCCTTGAGGCTAAAAACCCCTATGTTATTCACCAAATTTGAAAAAATAATCAAACCAAAAACTGCTAAAAAGAATTCTTTACTGTTTAGAAAAAAGAAAAACTAGATTTCTCTTATATTTGATAGGGATATGGAAGAAACACTGAACGACATTTTCAAACCTAAAAACCTGGACCTGAAAATGGATCTGAATGATTTGCCTTTTGGCTAAGCAAAACACGGAATTTGGAAAAGCGATCAAAACATAAAATGTAGCTAGCTAGATTTCACCGGATATGAAAAAAAATGAAAACTTGAATTGATTCTTTTATAGAAAGTTATGGTAATGGGAACCAAAGGAAAAATTCATGAAAAACACATAAAATAAAACATAGATTTTTGAGGTGTAAGGGTTAAGGTTTCTAGGTTTTAAGGTTAGGTTTGGAGAGGTTAGGTTTAGGTCAAGACTACAATGTGTGGTAGGTCTAGTGTTGACCACTAAAGGTGGGAAGAGAAGACGGGATAAAGGTAGCAAGGAATTTAGATTTGGGATTTTTAAAATTTGAGAGGAAGAAAAATGGAGGTTGCACCTAACTTTGAGAAGAAGGATGAAAAATAAGAAGAGACAAGATTAAAGGAGAAAATAGATTAGGATTTTATTTTTAGGGAATTTTTTGGAGAGGAGAAAGAAGATATGAAATTTGCATTAAGATAATTACAAAAATGAGAAAAGAACGAGAAAGGGAATGGAGAAAGATGCATGATTTATTTCTCACCGGGGTCTCTTCACATATGTTAGGTTACGAAGGAAATAAATTAGATGACTAGGCATGAAGTGTCAATCTAATCAGCATTTGTTTCTTATTTAAAATTCTAAAGTAAATCTAATTGGAAAAGAGAATAAAGAAAGAAATGAATGTGTGACTTATTGTTTGACGTGACTGTTAGAAAATGGCTTTTCAAATTTCAAAACATATAATATTAAAAATGGCTAGAAATATGCGCAGATAATGTTGATGGTTTTGCGAGGTTTTTTTTTGCTCTCTGCATATTCAGTATGTACATTAAATAAGCACATACATAAGTTATGTCAAGCTGTAATATCTACGCTTATATATATATATATATAACTTCATAATACGCTATAATTTTGATATATATCTGCACACAAATGCTTATATAAATAGTATAGATGAAAACGTTAGAATTGTATATTTACTTAATTTAAAGATTGTTACATACCATATCTGCTTAGTTTTATATCCAACGATAGCGTTATGGAATTTTTATTCTGAAATTTGTAATTTAGCGTTCAATCCAATTTATTTAGACTAAACTAATCACATGCAATCCAAATTCAAAATTAAAGTTTTTAAGTTTAATGTTAAAAATATTTCTATATTGCTCACAACTATTTTTAATGATCGTAAACATTTTTTTTGAGATTTAAATTTGTTTTCTTTGTAAAATTATCCTTAACTTTAATAGTGAACATATTTAGTTTATTTTTCTCAAAATATTATATTAATTTCATTAAAACGTTAATTCGATTTAGCGCCAAACACAAACTACTATTAACTAGCTTTCTTTAAATTGACCATTATAATTAGTTTAATTTTCACTTATTAAAATCTATGTTTATCATTACATTAAGAAATCATGAACATATTTTTTTTCAAGATTTGATATAATTAATATTTAAATGGTCAAAATCTACGGTATGTTACAATACATAACAGAAATTTTCATCTTCCCAACCTTTCCATAGTGTATTATATATCTTTGTAGATATGTAAATGTAATAACACCTGTTATAACATCATTTTCGGCCAAGTAATATGAACTATCAAAGGACATCAATCCATAATCTGATTAACTAACCTTTATACTAGTTAGCATATATAAATCTAAAGGAATCAATCCCAACTTCAAATACATTAAATGAACATATGTGTGGCAGCCACCATCTTCCAGTAAAAGCATCTACAATGTAATGGTCTATACGTGCAAATGTAGTTAATTGTAGAAAATCAAGGAAATATTATACACATAGTCTAGTCATAATCGGATCAAGTAATATGTGAAAATACTCAGTAGTGCATTTACATTAACTACAACAAATATCTATGTGACCAGCTTGTATAAGTAACTGTGGCGACCCGAACTTCCCCGGTCTCCGAAGAGAAGAGAAAGAACGAATTACTTTGAGGACAAGACCAATAAAAACACAAACAGAAGAACATTTCATTGTTTATTACAACAATTCCATCAGAATACAAGAATATACAGAGTATGAATAAATATACATTCGACAAACATCAGAGATTTAAATTACATTTAAATACATAGTAGCGGAAAAATAATACAAAACACAACTGAAGGCGATATACGGATACAGAGCTTTCCGAATATCATTCCAGTTGTAAACTAGGATCTTGTGAATATAAATCTGCAAAACCAAAAATACTAGCTGCCCGTGTGGAAAATAGGGGCACCCAGAGTTTAGGTTAAAACAATAAACTCCAGGTCAATCATGTGTTTATTGTTTTAACCTAAACTTTGGGTGCCCATATTTTCCACACGGGCAGCTAGTAGTTTTGGTTTTGTAGATTCATATTCACATGATCCTGGTTTACAACTGGAATGATATTCGGAAAGCTCTGTATTCGTATATCGCCTTCAGTTGTGTTTCGTATTATTTTTCCGTTGCTATGTATTTAAATGTAATTTAAATCTCTGATGTTTGTCGAATGTATATTTATTCATACTCTGTATATTCTTGTACTCTGATGGAATTGTTGTAATAAACAATGAAATGTTCTTCTGTTTGTGTATAGATTGGTCTTGTCCTCAAAGTAATTCGTTCTTTCTCTTCTCTTCGGAGACCGGGGAAGTTCGGGTCGCCACATTTGGTATCAGAGCTGATTTGATCGTTACGATCATTTTTCGTCAAAATCAAAATATAGATTTATATATTGAATTTGAACGCGCATTTAAATTTACCGGGGCCACATACGGACTCTAAAAATTCCCGAAAAATGTTATCTAGCTTCGTATTGACGATACGGTTCTAACAAAATTAATTTCATTAAATTCTGAGACCGTTTGAAAAATGACCATTTTCTGGTCGATCAAAATTGACTGAAACTGTCAAAACACGTTTTACTTCGCCACGCTCACATATTGATTCAAAAAATTATGAATTTTGAAACCTAGCAATAATTTGATCTCCCGGATCCAACATAAGCGGTTTCATCGGAAACCGAGGTCGTTTGCAAAATTTCCATTTTTAAGGGCCAAAATTCCATAGCGACTATTCTGAATTTTCAACTGGGCATAACTTTTTATTCCCGCTATGAAATTTCAATTTTTCGGATTCATTGGAAAGATATAATCAATTAGATTCTAATATTTTTGGTTTTGCCAAAATCCGGTTTATTTTGAATCCTACACATTCATTTGAAATTCGAAATCGAAATTTCAGACTACCGCGCCATTTTCATTTCCTTTTATAATTAATATAAATATTTATATTCTAACGACAATCTATATAAATATATACGTGCTAATTCTATTCAAAATAAATTTCTCATCAATATTATTTAAAATAAATCATTTTAAATATTCAAAATTCATCAAAATTGCCAAAATAAAATTTTAAATTGGCTCAGAATTTTCGGGTTGTTACAGTAATTATTTGACATTAGCGATGGACCCAGAAAACCGATAAACACATTTGGTTTTGATAGACATGTTTATCTAATAACTTTATATTAAAAATACACTCATCGTGTCGTTAGTGTTCGGTCAATCGATGCCTCATCATCAGAGGCAGCTTGTGCAAGCATTATAAGTCATGTGTGATAACAGTAGTATCTTGCATAAGGATCAACATCAGTCGTGTAATAGAAAATCTATCTAGCAATTTTGATTAATCCTGATAGAATTTTCAACGCCTCAGCGAATAAAGATGGAAAAACAAAAAGAGAAATAAAAGTTGAGAATGATGGGAAAATGTAAACATTGCCTGATATAGGTCCTAAGGCTTAGTTGTTTGTTCATCAAATTTGTAATACTCAAATGTTCATTGAGCAAGCGCTTAACCCCTTCCGAAACACTAATATTTGATTAGGCATTCGGCCTTTAAACGCATGTTAACCAAACACCGAAAATCTAAGCAGCAGTCAAATGAGCGCTTATGGATACTATCATAAACCCATTGTATTACATTTTTCTAAATGAATAAAATTTAATATCGATTTCCTAAATAATTGGAGATACCCAGAGTAGCTCCTTGGTAGCTTCTTTTGTCCATTTTATGTCAAAAGATTTGAAATTTACTGGATACAATTTATTTGTTATGCAGATAAATTTTTGGAAAAGATTCAACCAGGTTTGGCATAAGATAGCTAAGAAAATATAATCACAAAAATTAAACGATGCAGCATGAAATTAATCACACTCGACAAAAGAATCAACGGATCATGGAACTCACAAGCCAACTAAAACATGAAAATAGGGAAATAAGTTAAAACCAAGGTAATCTAGGTATTATTGATTCATGAACTAATTTATAATCATATGATCCATGAAATATACAACTCAGTTTTTAAGTCATTTTTGAATTGTAATAGTTGAATTTTATAATTGTTATTCTCATTCATAAGTACACAACATTTATTTAAAGCCCCAAACATTATTCGTCCCAGAACAAATTTACAAGTTATAATAAATGGCAAAAAATTACTAATATATAGAGGCTTTCTAATTAAACTTAAAAATATTATTGGACTTTAACAATCATTTTTTTCCATTTTTCGGGTATATTGGAAATTACCACAAGCACCGAAATTGATTTCTTGTGTTAATACAATACTAATGAATGTTGATTTCCACGCTAATAATTTGTGTAAAATGCTAACATATGCCCTAAGGGAATATGTTAGATTGAACAATTACCCTAAAACCCACTTTGAATTTCTCGTATTATTGTCTACTGTAAGGACAATCTTGGTATTTTAAATAATTTATATTTTTATTTTAATTAATAAATATTATCTTTAACATAATCCCATAGGGCACGTGTTAACAAGGCCCATAATAAATTCATTAATTTTTTATGTATAATGTTCAAGCCATACGAATGGAAGTACACACATATTGTTCTTTAAAAGAAATTAAGTACTTATATATACAAGTTTGGGTAGTATGTATCATCTCCCATGGAAATGTGGTTCGATCAAATCGAACCCAGAACCTCTTGCAGCCTGCCCCAAAACCTTAACCCGTTGAGACAAGGATGCCTGTCAACATACATATTGTTTTATAGACATGTATTTTGTCAAAAAACTCAAGCGGTGAAATTTATTTTTGATTTAACTAAGCAACTTAGGACTGTTTATTTCTGACCACTTTGAACCCTTTTCATTTAACAAAATTGTTGAAAAGTAATAAAGTATATTTTTGCAAAATTTTGAATATTTTTTTAGGAAAATTTTGAATTTTAATAGTAAAATGCATACATAGTGAAATCTAATAAAGAAATTAGCATAATTAGAAAGCTTAATTTTTAATATTTTATATAATTAAAAGTTAAGTGATAATAGATTTATCGTATGTAGCTAGAACTTAGGAGGAAGCAACATTATGTGATATAGTTAGATGAATTGAAGTGTATAACGAAGGAACTTCGAATAAACAAAAGAATCTTGTTACACATTTTTATGAACAAGATAATTTACATTCTTAATGATTTGGAATTTGAGTAGAATCATGTGTAGATGTAAAGAAAAGTGATATTATCAACTATGGATACACATGGTACTTGTTTTTGGGACATGTTTATTATGGTTTTTTTTATTAGTGTATGTTTGTAATTATGACAAAGATTGAAGATATAGAAAATAAAGTAGTAAAATGTTATCATCCAACTTTATGTTTTAAAAAAGACTAAGTGGATATCAAGGATATTTAACTCAGTTGTTCAACGCTTTAGATAAAGGTATTCAATTTGAATTTTTGAGACATCAACATGATGACAATAATAATAATCTTTGTCAAAAGCACTGCCTTTTAATCTAATAATGACCTTCTCAATATATTCTTCCCTTATACCGCTAAAATATGAATATTTAAATGAATATATACCTACAATTTTATGTCCATTGAAATTAGTGCATGTCAAATACAATGATTGTACATCTAATTAAAAAAATCATTCTATATAATTCAACACATATTTCTTTTATAATAGCGGTAATATCATTAATGTCACACTTCTTTTTCTATCAACACGAACTAACAAAAACACCCATAATATCAAATCTTAATTGTGACGATGCCTTAATTGCGCGAAAAACAAGAAAATGTGCATTGTATGCATGCCAAGTTGATAGTGGTTGACCGTCATAGGTAGAAATAAAAACAAAACCTATCATATATCTCATAGAGCATGGATGAAATGTAATAAGAAAGATGGACATAATAGTAGTGGGCTATAATAGAGTGAAAAAAGTGTCGTCATCATCATATAATCACTAAGTTATATGCATCATGAAGCAATAGTAAAGTACATCATTGCCTTACTACATGCGCATAACTCAGAATACCATATAAAAGTGGAATATCAGCAGTATAAAGTAATAGCTCTATTTTTTCCAAGTCTGTCTTCGTGTTATCTATAACATCACCTATCCATCCTACTTATCAGTATCGTCGATGAATACCCATGATAATAAAAGAAAACATAAAACCTTAGGTTAGACAGTAGTTTGATGTGAGCAATAAAGATTACCAATAACTATATTATAAAATACTAGTACATAGGTTCAATTCTTGTAACAACCCACATATTTCACGATAATATATTTAAATATAATGTCGTTAATCCTGTATAGGTCCAAACTATCGCGTTTTACATACTGGCGAATCATGACTCAAGACCACTTCCATTAAGTTCAAAATGTCGTTTATGACATTAAAAACTATAAACATCGATATATTTCGAGTTGGTAAAAATTGGGAATTCGGGTGGGGTTTGGGTTTGTAAACTTAACTCTATGGCTAAACCCAACATCTTCTAACAAATTCCCTAAACTCCCTCCCTTTACCTCATAACCTTCCTAACACTTAACAAAAAAGAAATGTGGGAAGGAGAAAGGAAAATTAATATTCCTAAGCTCAAATCTTAGAAAATTAAGGTGATTAGCTTTGCTAATTCATGGAGAAGCTTCGGTAAATTCATCTTCTCCAACTCAACTCCTCTTAAATTCTTATGATTTCCTAAACCTAGCTCTTAGGAATTTTGTTGATCTGCACTTAGATTGGATATTTGAGAGTATTGATTAGAAGATAAGGTGATATTGCTTGGTTTTAGAGCCTCTCCTTGCTTTAATAATCAAAGGTAAGTTCTTGGAGAACTCGCATCTATGCTTCAAGCTATATGCTTTTCTAGTGTGCCTTCGTCACGTTTGCATTGTGTGTGTATTATGTGATTTGGATTGATTGGTGTAAACACTACATTTCATGAGTTTTGTATTCGATTATATGTGAATTCTAGTATAAATATTTATGTGGGTTTAATTCATGTGATATCAGTTGTTTCAGCATCTTAGAAGCCTCATGTTTGCGAAAAATTAAACAACTGTAAACAATTATTAAATTCGTTCGGCTTCCTAAACAACAAGGGTTGTTGTAAAGGGTGTCGAACTCTGGGATCAAAATTATTTTACTAATAAATCCAATCAAGTTATTCCATATTTTTGATTTTTTGAAAATAACAGAAAATAAACAAAAAGAGAGTTTTTAACAATAAATAAAAGAAATTAGGGTGTAATGACATAAATTGGATTAATACTCATTAATAGCCAATAGATAAATATAGATCTAATTCATGTTTTTGTCACAAACATGAATCAACGATAATTAAGTTTCTAGAAACAAATAGGTGAACAATGAAAAGTATAGCCTATGCAGGAGCTAAGCTCTTAAACAACCATAGGCTATCAGGACAGATTAACTATTTTATTTCTAAAACCCTAAAAATTAGATCTAAATCTGGTAAGCGTTAGATCGAACTCGAATATACCCTGTAAAGCAACATAGCTCTTAAACAACACAGAGTATGAAGGTTCATATCTAACCTTTGTTCAGATCTACATCTATATAAATAAAGTCCTAATCTTTTTGGCTATGTGATTCATATTGAATCTAATCTAAGCGTCATCACCCCCTAATTAAAGGAGATTATCTACACATTGCTAAACGAGAAATAGGGAAAAAGAAAAGAAACAACATAAACATAAATAAAACAAACAAAAACTAAAGAGAAAAGGAGAAGCATGGTTTTATTCCAAGAGAAGAGATACAAAATAAAACCCAATGTAATTACAAATGAAGGAGATACAGTGTATTTATAGCTTCCATGACCAAGACTATGTGGCCAATTACAAGATGTGGGGTAAAAAGCTTTGCCCAAATAAGGATTAGACCAATGCGAATGCATGTGAATGGACATGCAACTATCATAGCTTGCGGGCATCAAACGACATCAACTACGGTAGTTTTGAGCATAAATAATAACTCCATAATATCTGAGACAAGCGATCACTGAGTCTTGACTTTAAACATGCGGCAGAAGGTGGTTGAACAACAAATTTCTTTAGGTCTTCATGCTTTAATCCAGCTCTAAAAATCAACACTTTTCTTGCACCAATTCTTCAGCTTTTCAACAATTAAGTGCATCAATCCATACATCTTAAATAATCTGAAAACACAACTATAAATACAAAGTATCAACTGTTTTAAAGAGAAAATAAGTTAAATAAGCTGATAAAATATACACAATTACGTGTTTATCAAATACCCTTACACTTATCTTTTTATTCATCCTCGAATAAACTAGACTAAGATATGTCATACTTTCGTAGGAAATATGATTGCATTTAGCGTATGCAACGAGCCGTTAAACCCCTAGGTGTCCCTAGTAGGACGAGTGTTGTCTCGTGAGGGTTTCCAGCGGACACTACCCACAAAATCCAAAGCGTCTTATGTATGCGGATTAACCAAATGATATATTTAAGGTCTTTCACATTCCAAGGACTTTATCTAACTTCACTAACAACGGTTTAGTCCTAAATTGTCCATCCCATTACTAGTGCAAAAATAAATAAAAAATTTCAAGCTGACTCGTAATTCCTTTATAAAAGAGTAATTACCTTGAAGGTTAAGAGCGTGGTGTCAACCAAAGTTTTACACATCGACAATGTGCACCCAATCATTTATTCATTTTTTTCTCTGATTAATTTTGCACTAGTGTAACTGCAATGTATTGGATGTCAGTTATGCATAGATGATGGAGAATTTGGTAAGTTCTAAAAATATTATAGATAAGAGGGCAAGTGTATTAGTTGAACTTCAAGCTACAAAAGATAAAAGTAATATAAAGGCATATATGGACGCTTTGTTTCCTTTCATCTCCTCTACTATAATCCTCACTTCTAAGTACGATATGATGGATGTGGATGGAATGGAAATGAATGTTTTATAGTCAAGAATGATGAATGACTATTTTATTTTTGGAGATTTTCTCTTTATTGTGCTTTTTTCTCTTTTTTTTTTGAAAATGCTAGATGAATGATGAGTGGAGATGGAAGGAAAATTTTGTGCTTAGTTACTCTACTTCTATTACCCTAATTTCAACACACAAGTTTAGATTGATGTTATATAAAAAGCTGAAAGGAAAGATAAGAAAAGTTTCATAAGATAGATAACCTATATAAAATACGATGTGGTATATGATTATCCTACCTTAAAACAAGTACGGAGTGGGTAGTGTAAAATTGGTATAAAAGTGACGTTTTTAACCTTTGAAAATAAATCAGTAAAAGGTTCTATAGTATACCAATATAAGAAAACTTGTTGAAACATGGATGTAAATCGACTAAAACTTGGTTTGAATAATGTGGGGTATCGAAGAAGAATGCTACAATGAGTCATTTCTCCTTAAGTGGGCCAAGTGGAATTTAGAACTTACGAGTTTGAAAATTTGAGTGAGAAAAATATTATGCATGAAAATGAACTCAGAAAATCCAACAAATGTAGGTGCAAACACATTTTATTTGATTTTTTATGACTATTTTTACTTGCACATTCTTACATGTATAACAAGGGTTGACATGCTTACTCCAAAACATGACTGACGTCTGCACAGTCTCAAGCTAGCATCTTAAAAGGACACATTATGACTCAATGAATAAATAATGTTCATTCCCATCACCCAACAATTTAACTTATCAGACAAGAACCAAGGTGTTATTTATGAATTTTAAGTTAGTCCTTGTTCAATGAATTGCCTAGTTCATAAAATTTGATTGCTGATGTAATGTAAATCCCCCACACTTGAGTGTGACTATGTCCTCATAGTCGTTAATCAGACATATCTTAGTGAAATGGAAAAAATAAGATAATATTTACATATGTCCAAAAGAGGGTTAGTGCATCTTATCGAATGTAATGTGGCTCATGGAGGACTATGAGCTCTTCCTCTTGGTTAGATATTGGTTCCAAGTAAGGTTTTAGGCGTTGACCATTGTCCTTATAGGATGATCCATCGGTTGGATTCTCAATTTCTACCGCACCATACAGAATAATGGTCCATACAGTGTAAGGTCTTGTCCATCTAGTTTTTAACTTTCTCGGAAATAAATGCAATCTTGAGTCGTATAATAGAACTTTTTGACCTGGCATGAAAGTTTTACATAAAATTGATTTATCATGAAAAACTTTCGTTTTGTCCTTATATATTCATTCATTTTCATAGGCATCATTTCGAATTTCATCAAGTTCACTAAGTTGAAGCTTCCTAAGTTCACCTGCTTGCTCTAAGTCAATATTTAGAGTTTTTATTGCCGATAGCGACCTATGTTCTAGTTCAACTGGAAAGTGACATGGCTTACCAAATATCAACCGATAAGGGGATATACCTAAGTTTGTTTTGAAAGCAGTGTGGTAAGCTTAAAAATTATTGGTTAATTTTGGGATCTTTCCGGTTTCGATTCATAGTTTTTCTCAAGGATTTGTTTAATCTGCATATTCGACACTTCAACTTGCCTACAAGTTTGAGGATGGTACGGAGTGGATAACTTGTGGATTATCGAATACTTCCTCATGAGGGCTTCAAAAGAACGATTACAGAAGTGTGTTCCATTGTCGCTAATTATTGTGTGAGGTGTGCCTAAACCTAGAAAAGATGTTTACTTTTAAGAAGCGCACAGCAATCTTGTTATCGTTTGTTTTGCATGGAACAGCTTCGACCCACTTAGAAACGTAATCAACAGCTAAGAAAATATAAAGGTTCCCAAAAGAATTAGGGGAGGGTCCCATGAAGTCTATAAACCAAACGTAAAAAATTTCGATTCTTGAATGGAGTTTAGGGGCATCATATTTCGTTCACCATTTTTTCCTAAGAATTGACATCAGCCACAAGTTTTGCAAGTTCGTAAGCGTCTTTGAAAAGGTTGGGCCAGTAGAAACCCGATTGGAGAACTTTTTCGGATATCTTTTTGGGACCGAAGTGACCACCACAGGCTTGGTCATGATAGAAAGAGAGGACACTATGAGTTTCAGTGTCGGGAACACACCTTCGAATGATTTGGTCAGGATAATACTTGAAAAGATAAGGGCCATCCCAATAAAAACGTTTCACTTGGGAAAAGAATTTTTGTTTATCTTGCTTAGACCAAAAAGAAGGGGTCTGCATGGTGACTAAGTAGTTGACAATGTCAGCGAACCAAGGATCAGTGGATAAAGAAAAGAGTTGTTCATCTAGGAAATTCTCGTTGGTCAGAAGAGAAGAAGACGGGCATTTGGAAGACGAGACAAGTGGTCTGTAATAACGTTGTCCGGTCCTTTTTTTATCCTTAATGGTAATGTCAAATTCTTGAAGCATAAGGATCCAACCAATGAGATGAGCCTTAGCATCCTTTTTAGAGAAAAGGTACCTAAGTGCGGAGTGATCGGTTTGAACAATGATGTGTGAGCCAACTAGATAAGGTCCGAATTTTTACAGAGCGAAAACGACTGCCAAGAGTTCTTTTTTAGTGGTTGCATAATTGATTCGAGCGTCATTCAAAGTCTTACTTGCATAGTAAATGACATGAAGAATTTTATCGAAACGTTGTCCTAAGACCGCGCCTGTAGCGAAATTCGAGGAATCACACATGATTTCAAAAGGCAGCTTCCATTTTGGAGAGCAGATGATAGGAGCAGAGACAAGTTCATTTTTGAGATGCTCAAAAGATGAAATACAGTCAGAGTTGAAATCAAAAGAAACATCCTTCCCAAGAAGATTAGTCGAAGGTCGAGTGATTTTGCTGAAATCCTTTATAAAGCGAAGGTAAAAGTCAGCATGACCTAAAAAGGATCGTATGTCCTTAATAGACTTGGGAATGGGAAGATTAGAGATAACTTTGATACCTATATTAGAAATGACATGCCCTAAAACAATGCCATGTTTGACCATAAAGTGAATTTTTTTCCAATTAAGAGTTAAGTGTTTATCTTTGCAACAGTTAAGAACAAGATCAAGGTGATGTAAACACTCAGTGTAGGAGTCCCCAAAGATGGAAAATCATCCATGGAAACTTCCAAAAATCACTCGATCATATCAGAAAAAATGCTAATCAAGCACCTCTGGAAGGTTGCAGTTGCATTACAGAGACCAAAAGGCATACGACTGTAAGCAAATGTGCAGAATGGACAAGTGAAAACCCTTGGTCCTCAAAAGCGATAGGGATTTGATTATAGCCTGAGTACCCGTCAAGGAAACAATAGTACTTGTGATTGGCTAATCGTTCTAACATTTGATCGATAAATGGCAGAGGAAAATGATCCTTACATGTTGCAGCATTAAGTTTCCTATAATCAATGCAATCACGCCAACCCGTCTGGGTGCGGGTTGGGAAAAGTTCGTTAGCTTCATTTTGAATCACAGTTATCCCTGATTTCTTAGGTACGACATGAATCGGACTAACCCACTGACTATCGGAAATCGGGTAGATGATTCCAATGTCAAGACATTTAAGGATTTCATCACGAAGTGCTTCCTTCATGATGGGGTTTAGTCGACGCTTGGGATCACGAGTGGGTTTGGCATCATCTATAAGGTGGATTAGATATTGGACTATCAAAGGACTAATCCCCTTAATATCAGCCATGGACCAACCAATTGCTTCCTTATTTTTCTTAATGATGAGAAGGAGCAATTGTTCCTGCTTTATAGTAAGGTCAGAAGCGATAATGACAGGAATAGTTTCATTGTCTCCTTAGTAAGCGTACTTAAGATGACTGGGAAGCACTTTGAGTTCAGATTTGGGAGACGACTCAACCAAAGAAATTAGTTGAGGTTTAGACTCAGTTGTGAGCGGCTCGACAGGAATTGATTCAGAGATGTTTTCGGGAATGTCATGAAATAAAGGTTTGCAATTTGATTCAATTTCGTTTTTCAGACGGTCAAGCTCAGGTTCATTGTCATGGACAGCTTGGATTTCAGAAAATTGGTCCACCTAAGAGTTAGGAGAGTTTACAGTTCTAAATATGTTTAGTTCGATGGTCATGTTACCGAAAAAGAGTTTCATAGACCCATTTCTATAGTTGATAAGTGCATTAAAAGTTGCTAAGAAGGTTCGTAGGATCACAGGTCTCTTAATTGAACGGTCAGCAAGCTGAAGGGTAACCTTGGTGGATTTCAGTTCTTCTAGTCCTAATTTGCGGTAAACAGAATATGGAAGCAAGTTAACACTAGCACCTAAGTTTAGCAGGCATCTATCGATTTTCTTGTCCCCAATTGTACATGATATTGTGGGGCAGACAGGATCTTTGTACTTCACTGGCATTGATTGGGACAAGACTTCACTTAGAGTGGCCACTAGAAACAGATTCTTAGGTACGTGTGTATTTCGTTTTTGAGTGCACAAATCTTTTAGAAATTTCGCATACTGCAGAACTTGCTATATAATATCCAAAAGAGGAATGTTTACTTTAACTTGCTTAAATATTTCTAATAACTTTTCTATCTGATCCATCTTTTTACTAGGTCGAAGTCTATGAGGAAATGGAGCAGACAACTGAGTAGGTTGGGCTTCTTTAGTTTGAGGATGGTCCTTATCAGAAATTGGCTCAATGTTTTAATCCAAAATTTTCAGTAGGGTTTGGAAGATTGTCTAGTAAATCATTTGGGTTGACCACATGGTAGTCAATCTTGTTGCCATATCTAAGAGTCGTGACCGCATTCAATTGACTAACATTTGAATCTTGAATGATGTGAATTTGGTTGGGGTTTGAATTTTTCCTCTAGGGTTTTGGATGGGTTGACTTGGAAATATACCTTTTTCCTATTCACTTAATCTAGCATTAAGTTGAGCCATTTGTTTTTGAATTTCACTCATTTGTTGATTTGTGTTTTGCATATATGAGTGTAACGAGTTTTGATTTTTCAATACTTTACTTAGTCATTTGCTCTAATAGTTTACCCACCTCTGATAAACTCTCCTCAATCGTAGAAAGGTGATTTTCATTTTAGGGTGCAATCATTTGATGAGATTTTTGGAAAGGCACCTGGTTCGAATTATACTGATTTTGCCAAAAGGGAGGGTTCGAAGCATTGTTCGGAAATGCTTGATTCGAAGGTCTATTCATCACGGGGTTATTTGGACCATAAGAAAGATTTGGGTGGTTGTTGGGTCTGTTGAAAGCATTCACTTGCTCAAGGGACTGAGGACAGTCATCAGCTATATGATCGAAGTCAACACATATGTGACACATGGCTTGGGAAACGTTATTAGACTGAGTATGTGCTCTAACAATGTTTAGTAATGCATTTTCAAGAGCCTTATAAGAAGAGGATTTGATAAAATTACTATTGGAACGCGAATAGAGAGATTTTTCATTGGTTCGTTCCTATTGTTTCGATTTTTCTGCTAACTCATCCAGAAATTCCAAAGCTTCCATGTCAGTCTGTTTTAGGAAATTGCCATGACACACAGACTTTAAAATTTGCCTATAAGCATTGTCGAGTCCATCGTATACAGTTTGACATAACGACCATGTTCCGTAACCATGATGGGGACAACTTAACATCATTTCTTTAAATCTTTTGAAATATTGCCAAAAAGATTCACCCCTTTTTGGTTGAAATTAGTGATTTCATTTCTAACTCTAGCTATTTTTTCTAGAGGGTAATTTTTTTTAAGGAAAACTGCTGTAAATTCTTTTCATTTTCTTATCGAATTTGGAGGCAAGCTGAGAAACCATTTTTCTACAGAGTCAGTTAGTGTGAATGGAATCTAACTAAGTTTAATACCATCCTCACATACCAGTTGTAATTTTAAGGTTGCACAAGCGTATTCAAATTTCGTTAAGAAACTATATGGTTCGTCATGAGAAAAATTACCGAATTTGGGGAGGATGCCTATCTGACTCGATCGGATTTCGAAGTGGGTCACAGGATCAGGTAACTAAATGCAAGAAGGGACAGAAGCTCTATCGGGAAGGAATCTGTCCATCAGGGTAAGAGGTGTTGGTTTGTTACCCATCTCTAAAGGTTATTCGAGTAAAATGGGCTTTGGGGAAAGAGAAAATGGTGTGATTCTAATTAAACGATGAGATTCTGGGTCACGGATCCAAGTTTGCATTCACCAGAAAAAAGAAAAAAAGAGTTCGTCTAAGAAATTTAGCAATGGAGAAGTTCGGAAAGAGGTAAAATAGAGAAAGAAGTTTTGAAAATGGGAGTTTTAAAAAATTAACGAGGGCTAAAGAATAAAAAAATTGTTTTTTATTTTTCAAATTTTTATTTGTTTTTTAGGAATTTGAATTTTTTTAATTGCAATTCACAAAACAATCAAACACAGGAAATCAGCTACACCGAAATTTTATGCCCTTAATAGCACCTAACTGAAAATTTGTAAACCTAATAACTTAAAATTACACAAGTAACAAGTCTGTAACGAACCGGGATTTTCGACTCCGAAAATCAACATCAACTACCATGTTGACCATTCAGACATCGAACATTCCAGATCATTAATAGAAAGAAGTTAGAGGGTGAGAATAGGTAAGGTAGAAATATTAGAATAGAAGAAGAAGAAACACCACAACACAGAGTCTCACATCGCAGCGGAACAAAATATAATACAGAAATAAATCTTTATTGAAAACTTTTAAGAATACTTACAATATCAGAGTACACATCTGGACAGTGATAATCTGTCCTCATACAACACACAGCGGAATACTAGTAATATCATACGTCTGGACTCTTCCAGCTCGTCTCTTCACAGCAGTCGATAACCTGAACCTGTACAACCCGGCCTAACCCGAGCATTTACAAAACACCGGGTCAGTCTGGTGAACCAGAGTGAGATAAATTCGCACAGTAATAAGGGTGAACCATCAAATCATGATTTTAAAGTTCAAACATCCTTTCAAAAGAAAAGGATAATCGTAAGACCAAATCCACACATAAACACGGACGGTTTTTACCTTACGATAACCCAAAACAGTTTTAAAACCAATATCTTTTCTGATATTATAATAATGTCTAAATACAAGTAAATAGCAATCTAGTGGAACGCTTGCATCTCACGCTCCACATATATAGTATACAATCAAAACCCGCAGGCTCTTATTGGAGATTGGATTCCAACTTGACAGGGTATGGGTCCACCTTCCGATAGTGTATCTCTAGAGACGAATACACTGGGTTCAACAAGAACTTCTTGCAACCCGGCCCTCACATGACCGACCACTCATTTCGCTTGAGTGTATCGAATGTATATCACCGACGGTTGGGATCAGCAACCGTCTGCCCGAAAAGGGACAGCATCGAAACATAGATTAAAGAAACAAATAGGATTTCCTCCAGATAGGTGATTATACACCCTAATGGGAGCGACCCACATAGTCATGCTGCCTGCCCGATTTTTGTCATTTCCCGGTTGATGAGGCTTGAGGCCAGAATTAACTTCTGATCATCTGGTCACCATTTACTTTGAATGCCACATCGTCAAATCCATCAGATATCACTAATTGATATCCACAAAAATACTCTAGCTGGAAGCTAGAGAATGGCAATTCCCTGCCAACAACTATCGTACGTTTGAAGAAATCAACGTACGTGATCCTTTGGAAATACTCTGTCAGACATTCGTCCATATACGTCATCCAGGAACAGGATGAACCGAAGGCACTCTCCTACTGCATCCATATAGGAATCACCCCATGGATCAATAGCGAGAAGTCCTTGCAACCCGTAGATTCCAACTACGACAGAATCACAGTTTATCTCTGCTTGCCAGGCAGAGAATATTAGTGGTTCTTCCGTTTGTGAAAATCCACGGTCTTCACAGCACCATCTCGACCATCTTCTGATATCTTCACGTATTTTGTTGGTCGGAATGGTTTTCGAATATAAATTCGATCCCGGTCTTTCCATACCAACAATCGTATTGGCTAGATTTGATAGTCGGTGTTTTAACTATCAAAATAAACAGTGTTTCAAACATGACACTCCAATGAGTTCACTGGTTCAGTATTCAGCATCACTTGGCCTTTAACAAACTGATTTACTTTTTGTTAAATCGAAACTTCCAATTCTTTTAAATATTCAAAAATACGAGATTTGAATAACTCTAATTGATTAATTAACATTCGTCTTCTCTCCATTCGCTTGACTCTAGATCACAGCGATCACAATGGTTACGCCTGATTCCCTCAGGAAACATCCGACCGCCGTAGGCTATCAGCAGCCCTGCGAATTACGCTAGCAGTCGTACGAAATGGCAGCTTAGCCGAATAATTATGTTTGGCTAATTCTATCTCGAATAAATATATTCAATTTCCCATTTTGAAATCTCATTTAAAATTCTCCTTTTTACTTGATCTCGTTTTCAAGTAACGTTAATGTAAAATTAACGTCTTAACACTTTGAATCTCACTTAAAACTCTGGTTTATAATAAACCCTTTTATCGTAATCTCCTTTCACTTAATCCATATAATCGAGTACGTTTATTTCCTTTCACCATTCAATTGGCTTGCATCTCACATTCGGTAACTTTTTAAATGAATTCCCATTTACAAATATATTCCTAAATTCATCATAAAATAATAACTTATTTCAAACATTAACTACTTTAGTAGTTAATCCCTTTATTAACTAAATTAAATATTAAATCCCTTTTAAATCCTTACTTAAATTCAAACACTATTCATTTAACTATTTTAGTCAAAACACATTAACTTGATAAACAATTCTAATTCCAAACGGTCGATTTAATTAACTCAAAAACTTGATTATCTCATTAACCGATTCCAACAATCCTCGCTTAATCATATAATTAATTTAAATAAATTCTAATTATTTGTTTTCTTTACAAAACAATGATCAAAGTTTAACCCTTTCAATTCATTTCTTATCTTTCAACTGGTAAATCTGATTACCATCAATATTTGCTTTGCAAAATAACTTCATAACAAATCAAAGTCTTAAACAAATAAAATATTTATTTATTTCTCTTAAATAACTTTTATTCAAATAATATAATTCAAATCTAACTCTGGTTATAAAATAAATTTTATAACCTCAACTCTATCGATTCACCTGACGGTGAATCAATATCTATAACCCGATTGGTTTTAAAGGCCATACTCTGCCAAACACTTAACCAATATCGCCCATTGGTTTAAACCAAACAGATGTTGAATATCCAGTCAATAATCAACCATCACATCAATCACACAAACCGATCAGTTCATATATGATAATATGAAAATAAATAATACATTTGAGGAATCCGGTTGGATCCCTCCAACCTGTTCTTCCCTGTATTTAAATGGTTATTTCAAATCAGACTGTTCAGTTTTGTTTAACTGATAAACTAAAATAACAACCCTTTGACATTTACCACAAGCAATTCAAACAATGCAACCATTTTAAACACGTTTATAAATAAACATGACCAACCAAGGTGAGTCACCTTTATTGGAACCAATCGTTAAAATATAACGATTTGGTATTTCACTGAAATTAAACACAGTTTAATTTCATCGGTTAAATCAACAGACAAATGTATAACTAGCAAACAGTCAATTATTAGCAAGCAGAGCACACAAAATAAAAATACCCAATTTATATAAAATATAAAAAGGGTAACTGAGTGAGTTTAACTCACTTTGATTTTCATATGTCATCAAAACCGTTTAATCCAGTTCCATCAAACCCAGCTTCATAACAGTACGTCCGTTGATACAGTCCCAACGTTCTCGGTTTTGTTCAATTCTGATACTGTCTGCATGAATTATAATTAATTTTAAGTGTTTGATTTAAATAAAAAAAAAAACCTTTTAATTATTTATAAGTAATGAACCGACTCAATATAAGATAGAGGTTTTAAATTCTAAGGAGTTATCCGGTTCGTTAAATACACAGATGATGGTATTAAATAGAGGCTATCAAATAGCGGTCCTTCATACTCTAGAGGGTATTTACCAATCAATAACAGGCCACGTTACTCACGGTTTGGTTATAAATAGTCATATTTGGTTTCATTCTTGTGGCTTCATAGGTGTATTAGGCAAAAACAAACATGATTAGGTAATTTTAATTATGATTAGGCAGGTATACATGTAAACTATTGTTCACCTTTGTTCTTCACATCCTGCCGTACTGTACTGTTTCTCCCTCTCGACTACTCCTTCACCATGCTGAAAGAAAACTGCTGTGTCACTCCTACGTTACTGTTCCAGGAACCATCAGCATGCTCACCGAAACTTAAAACTAACGCCACCTTCTCACCGCTGCACAGTTTTCCCCCTTCCCATCTGATCTGCATTCATCAACTCAGCACCGCCCCACCTCATTTTGTTCAACCGCCCATGCAGGCCATCGGCCCATGCACCCACGTCCTTTCATTTTTCCCACCATCCCATTCTTCTTCCTATTCTCCTCATGCATTCCTTATTTCCTCCTTCCTATACCCCACGTAATAGCAGCATTCCCTAACCATTTTCCCTGTTCCACTCCACCACATCACCGTGCTCATTTCGATTTCTTTTTTTTTTTTTTTTTTTTTTAAAAAAACTCGGTTTTGTTAGTTGGAAATGAAGGTGAGCGACGCAGCGTGTATTTATAGCGGGGGTTCCTTGGCCATCAAGGTTTGGGTAGTTTGGGACGCAAGGTAGTGGATGGTAAGGTAGGTTATGGCCTCGGGATAGGTCTGCAGTGATCTCTCTTTTCCATTAGCTGCGTTTGAGCTATAGGGTAGCATGTGTTCTTATGTCAGTAGCTGTTTAATGGTGAGTTAGAATAGGTTAAGGCTGGCATGCATTTTCACTTCAATAGCATATGTGATAAGAACGTTGAGTTGAATAGATGGAAAGTAGGCATGTGCTAGTAGATTCTTAGGCGACTGTGTGTGTTTCCATTTCACTTTAGTCTTTGTCTCCCCTGTTCGATTTGAACTTTGCATGTGCTATCTTTAATTTCGATGGACTTGGCACTGCGTTTGTACAATGGGTAGCCTTTGTTTTTCTCGGTCTATTATTAGATAGGCATGTGCGGTTTTATTCATTTCAAAAGGTATAGAGCGTGCATGATGTGAGGGTTGCTTCGGTAAAGACATGGTACTTTACATCTGAGGTAGGCAGTGCACAGGGTATTTAGTTTTAGTTTTTTTTAAGTTATAATTGTTAATAAAACGTCGCGGTAAAGTAACGCGATAAAACCAATCACCAATGACTTCTGTTTACTGATTAAAAAGTTAATCTCAATGTAAAAAAGTATTCCGGACCCAATGGGATAAGTTTCGTCGAAATCCGAGGTCATATGAAAAAATTTCCTTTATGAAACCAGAAATGAACACACGTTTAATTTTTCCACGGTCACCAGATAAATCAAATCCACTTGAAATTGCGAACATCGATAATAACTTTTCGATACGAACCCAACGGCACTAATTTCGTCGCATTCTGAGACTGTTGCCCCGATAGGCTGTTTTTACCCTGAACCGCCCTACCCTTTTTAATGCCAAATTTCTCGATCTCTAAAAATAACAAACTATATATATATCCTGACTCTAATCGACGATACGAACTCAACGGAACTGATTCCGAGGCCTAATTTGATCGTTTGCTCAAGTTACACTCGAATATCCCTTTATTTATTAAATTACGCGTTATAGAAATTGAACGAGCGTTTATAGCTACCGTGGTCACATACAATATCGGTTTTCCACGCAATTCACCACCGTACAATAATTTAGCGATACGGTTCTAATGAAGCTGATTTCGTCGAAATCTGAGTCCGTTTGCAAAACGGCTATTTTAAAGGCCTATAATTTAATAACGATTTTCCATAGCGACTATTTCAAATTTTGATTTGGCCATAACTATTAATTTACAACACGAAATCTGGATTTTTCTCTTTCATATGAAAATTATCGTCAATACGGTTCCAACGTGTCTTGTTTCACAGAAATCCGACTTATATTAAATCCTGTATTCTCAGTTGAAGTTCAAAACTTCATTTCACGAACTGCACGCCATTTTTGAGCTCGATTTATATTATATATAAATATATAACGTTCAACTTCGTTTTAATAACGAATTCAATATTTAATTCCATTAATATTCCAATAAAATATTTAAAACTGATTTAAATATTCATATTCAAATGGTCGAAAAACACGGGTCGTTACAAAGTCTCAGCCAGATCGGGTCAGGATTTATCAGTGCACCATGAATCACCGTAGCAATGCAACTGAAGGTTTAAGAACCTGATTGAGTTCGAAACTCCACCCTTTCTTAGACACTAACAGAGTTAGCTAGTATAGTCCTAGTTATTAAGAGAATAAACTTTACCACAATTGAGCCTGTGACACCCTTAAGTCCAAAGTCTACAATTTTTATTTATTAATGCAACTTTTTCCTAGTATGAATGCAATTTTCTGGGCCAAGGAAGGGTAATGACTTCCCCACCTTATGTGAATTGGGTTGTGCCCTTAACAGAATGAATAAAGATGCAGAAATTAAAAAGATTGTACAAGAAAGCCATTGACCCTACAGAAAATTTTACAAGAAATTTCTATATATTTTTTCTTTGCAACAGAGCTCCGGCAGAGTTTAGAAAATTCTCACTTAGATCGGCAGTTCGTCCAGTGCAACTGAGTAGCGCTACCGCGTTCACACCCCACTTGGTGTGCAACCGCTCCAACAATTCAAATTCTTCTTAATTGCAGATTGCTTGACTTCTAAAATCCCTACTTGTTGGTTGAATTCTTTCTCTTTCGATCTTGAGTGAATTTGACTTCTCATGATAATTTTTAAAAAAAAGAAAAAAAAGAAATGAAAGTAAAAACAAAATGAAACTAAAATCAAAACAAGATGAGTGAAAATCAAAATAACAACAAAAGGAAATGAAAAGACCCCTTTTTTAACAAAAGAAACTATCAAAGAAATCGGTTTTTTAAGGAGAAGAATTAAAACAAAAGAAGACCTAGAAAAATGAACCTAAGATGAACACAAAGGCAAAAGAAATTTTTTTAAAAAAACAAGGGATAAAATAAATATTTCATACACTTAAGGCCGCAAGCAAAATTATAACAATTAAAATTTGCAAGCCTAACAATCAGTCCTCCAAAGCCCAATAACAGGCAACCTTCTCGAAATCAGATGAAGCCAAAACTTCCTACCATCTTTTACGAAAACCAAATCCGATTTTTTTACTCAAAAATGCGAGAAACTTGTTTCAGATCACGATAAGTAATTCACGTGGTGGATTGATTGCAGTGGGTGCTTTCGGAATTAGGGATTCTAGTTGATGCAATGAGGTTTGGCTGTTGTGAATTTGGTGGATTGGGGGTTAGATCTGCGATTTCAAGAGGAGGGTCAGGTTGTCGAATCAGTGATTTTGGGCAAGGGTTTACTGAGGCAGAAGGGAAGATGGTAAAAGGGTTTTGATGAGGTGTTCTGGACCTCTGATGAGGTATGTAAGGAGCTGTTGTTCTTCGAGTTGGAGTCAGGAAGTGGTTTCGCGATAGGTTGATGGAGTTCGGAAGTTCGATTTGAAGTGTTGGGGAGGTATGCGGTTTGCTTTGAACTGGAGGTATGTGGTTTGCGTGAGTTAGTGAAGGTTGGCTTATGGTGAATTGATGGACGTGACAGTGTGTAACAACCCGGAAAATCTGAGCCAGTTTAAAATTTTTATTTTGGCAATTTTAGTGAATTTTGAATATTTAAAATGATTTATTTTAAATAATAACGGCGAAAAATTTATTTTCGATGAAGTTAAAACGAATAAATTTATTTTAGTTATAATTCGAGCTTGAAATGGCGCGGTAGTTCGAAAATTTGATTTCGAATTTCAAATGAATATACAGAATTCATTATAAGTCGGAATTAAACGAAACAAGAAATATTTGAATCTGTTTAATCATATCATTCTAACGAAGTTAAGAAACTGATATTTCACTTTAGAAGTTGAAAGATATGTCCAGTTTAAAATTAAGAAAAGTCGCTGTAGAATTTATATATTTATTAATATATATGAAAGCCTTTAAAAATTGAAATTTTGCAAACGACCTCGGTTTTCAACGAAACAACTTTTGTTGGATCCGGGATGTCAAATTATTGCTAGGTTTCAAAATTCATAATTTTTGAAGTCAATATGTGAGCGTGGAAAAGTTAAATGTGTTTTGACAGTTTCAATCAATTTCGTTCGACCAGAAAATGACCATTTTTCAAATGGTCTCAGAATTTGATGAAATTAGTTTTGTTAGAACCGTATCGTCAATACGAAGTTAGAAAATATTTTTCGGGAATTTTTAGAGTTTGTATGTGGCCTCGGTAATTTAAAATGTGTGTTCAAATTCAATTTAAATTGATTTATATTTAAATTTTAATGAAAACTGATTCAAACAGTCGAATTGGCTTGCGATACATATCCCATTGTGTTCAGAATGGGGGTAATTAGCTAGGGGCGACAGTCGTTGGGTCTCGTTCGGGGTTCATTGTGTTAAACAAGTATTTTACAAATTAAATATTATTTAAATATATTATATATATATTTCTTTGTGCCCTTGAAAACCCTAATTCTCGTTTGCCTAAAGCCGCCGTCATTTTTCAAAACTCAAAGGCTGACATTCATCAAAATTTCCAAAGTTAAATTCTCCCAAATCTTTGTAAATTTAACCAAACCCCAAAGTGAAAATCCGTGTCGTTACAGCTGGTATCAGAGCTTTGGTTAACTCAAATCTTTGGGGTACAACTCGTTAGAACTGAACAAAAGACTCATCATAGGTAGGATTAGTAAGATCCTACAGAAGAATCCTCATTAGAGATAGAATCAGTAGCATTCTAGAATGAGTAACTCATTAGAGATGGGGTTAGAAACGCCTCAGAATGAGTTGAGAGTCATAAGTTTATAATTAACGAATTTGTGATTATATATATAATCCGGTTTTAAAAATAGGATTTTTGAGTATATATAAAGTTATATATTTGAAAAGATAATCAACTAATTGATTGATGGTTGTGTTGTTTGATTATTGTTTGAATTAATTAAATGTTGAACCATTTAGCCAAATTGAACAAATGTTGAACTGAATTGAAAATTGTTTGGAATTGCATGCATATACATGTGTATCCATTGAACAGGTCATAGCAAGGACGCTAGAGCAGAGGAATAAAATTGTTTGCCCGACAAATAGGTACATGTTTATTGTATTTCTTTGGGTATGGATGATTTTATGAGCCGATTGGCTAGCCGCTTGGCTTTTTCTTTTTCTTTTGGATTGATGAGGGCCATGGGAGGCTATTTGAAATATCCCTAAGCTCCCGGTGCAGGGGAGGTTATGGCGAAATTTTTTGAAAATTTAGGGTGTTAGCCAAATTTTTGAAAAATTTGAAAAGTTCTTAGAAACTGAAAAGTTAAAGAACTTAAGCCATAATAAAAATAATGAAAGTTGAGTTGGTTAATTAAACAACTTTCGACTTCGTTGCTTTTCGGGGACGAAAAGTTTTAAGTGGGGGAGATTGTAACAACCGAGAAAATCTAAGCGAGTTTAAAATTTTTATTTTGGCAATTTTAGTGAATTTTGAATATTTAAAATGATTTATTTTAAATAATAATGGCGGAAAATTTATTTTCGACGAAGTTAAAACGAATAAATTTATTTTAATTATAATTCGAGCCTGAAATTGCACGGTAGTTCGAAAATTCGATTTCGAATTTCAAATGAATATATAGAATTCATTATAAGTCGGAATTAAACGAAACAAGAAATATTTGAATCTGTTTAACCATATCTTTCTAATGAAGTTAAGAAACTAAGATTTCACTTTAGAAGTTGAAGGATATGTCCAGTTTAAAATTCAGAAAAGTCGCTGTAGAATATATATATTTTAATATATATGAAAGCCTTTAAAATTGAAATTTTGCAAACGACCTCGGTTTTCGACGAAACCACTTTTGTTGGATCCAGGATGTCAAATTATTGCTAAATTCATAATTTTTGAAGTCAATATGTGAGCGTGGCAAAGTTAAACGTGTTTTGACAGTTTCAGTCAATTTCGTTCGACCAGAAAATGGCTATTTTTCAAACGGTCTCAGAATTTGACAAAATTAGTTTTGTTAGAACCATATCGTCAATACGAAGTTAGAAAATATTTTTCGGGAATTTTTAGAGTTCGTATGTGGCCCCGGTAATTTAAAATGTGCGTTCAAATTCAATTTAAATTGATTTATATTTAAATTTTAACGAAAACTGATTCAAACAGTCGAATTGGCTTGCGATACATATCCCATTGTGTTCAGAATGGGGGTAATTAGCTAGGGGCGACAGTCGTTGGGTCTCGTTTGGGGTTCGTTGTGTTAAACAAGTATTTTACAAATTAAATATTATTTAAATATGTTATATATATATTTCTTTGTGCCCTTGAAAACCCTAATTCCCGTTTGCCTAAAGCCACCGTCAGTTTTCAAAACTCAAGGGCCGACATTCATCAAAATTTCCCAAGTAAAATTCTCCCAAATCTTTGTAAATTAAACCAAACCCCAAAGTGAAAATCCGTGTCGTTACACAGTGTAAGCCTGAGAGTTTGTTGAATGTATGGTAAGTATGGATAGGGTAGGTGTGTAGCAGTGAGGCTAGCGAGGCTATTGGTTGGTTCGGGGTTCTCGAAGAGGAAGATGTTGTTTGTATTGAGGTTGCGGTAACTGTTTGGCAGTATTTGTGGATGAGTTGAGCAACTAATAAGTGATGATGGTTTGAAGTGGCTTCAAGTGTGGAAATTTGGCAAAGTTATGTTGCAATATGCGGAGTTGGTGATGTAGATAAGGTTTGTTTGTGAAGATGGTATATGAAGGATAGTTTGGAGTGGTAGTATGAGGATGTGAGCGGCAGTGTTGTTTTGCGGTGGACTGCGTGATGGTGTTCGTTGTTGAATTGGTGAATGGCTTGGCGTTTGTGAAATGAGGACTTTTATGTGGCAGAAGAGATGTTTGTGATAGCAATGGTGTTTTGTAGAGAAGATTTGCAGTGAAAGAGATCAAAAATTTGTTTGCATGGAGATGCAGGATGGAAGAGTGAACGATGATGGAAGGGTGTTGCGTGAAATATAAAGCAATGGAAAAATTTGGAAAGACTAATTTTTTTTGAAATAAATTTGTAAAAATAGGAAGAAATGTAAGGATTGGAAAGAAAAATAGAAAGAAATAGAAAATTTATATAGAATAGAAATTGAAAGAAAAGCGGAAAACAAATTGTAAAAGAAAGGAAACTTTGTATTTTTGGTTTTTTTGGGAAAGAAATCAAATTGTAAAAGAAAGGTAAGGAGGAAAAGAAATAAAAGAAAGGAAATAAATCAAGCAAAATTTGCAAAACACAAAAGAGGGAAAGATACAAAAAAAATGACAAAAATGAAAAAGATTTTTTTTTTAGAATTGTTGCAAAATGGAAGGCAATGAAAAGGGAAAGAAATTAAACAGAAAAGTGCAATTTTTTTCTCTTTTAATTAGAAGATCATAGTATCAATCAGCAATACCAAATCAAAACTAATCAAGAGATTTTTTTATATATATAAAGAAAACAAAAGAAAAAAATATAACCCGAAGGATTTACTAATAAAAATTATTTTGATCTCCGACAATGGCGCCAAAATTTGTTTGTGAACAAATTAAACAACTGTAAACAATTATTAAATTCGTTCGGCTTTCCTAAACAACATGGGTTGTTGTAAAGGGTGTCGAACTCTAGGATCAAAATTATTTTACTAATAAATCCAATCAGGTTATTCCGAATTTTTGATTTTTAGAAAATAACAGAAAATAAACAAAAAGAAACTTTTTAACAATAAATGAAAGCAATTAGAGTGTAATGACATAAATTGGATTAATACTCATCAATAGCCAACTGATAAATACAGATCTAATTCATGTTTTTGTCACAAACAGGAATCAACGATAATTAGGTTTATAGAAACAAATTGGTGAATAATGACAAGTATAGCCTATGCAGGAGCTAAGCTCTTAAACAGCCATAGGCTATCAGGATAGTTTCATTATTTTATTTCTAAAACCCTGAAAGTTAGATCTAAATCTAATAAGCGTTAGATCGAACTCGAATATACACTGTGAAGGAGCGTATGTCTTAAACAACACAGAGTACGAATGTTCAGATCTAACCCTTGGTTCAGATCTAGATCAATATAAATAAATCCTAATCTTTTTGGCTATGTGATTCATATTTAATCTAATCTACGTGTCATCACCCCCTAATTAAAGGGGATTAGCTAGACATAGCTAAACAAGGAATAGGGAAAAAGAAAAGAAACAACATAAACATAAATAAAATAAACAAAAATTAAAGAGAAAAGAAGAATGGTTTTATTCCAAGAGAAGAGTTACAGAATAAAACCCAATGTAATTACAAATGAAGGAGATACAGTGTATTTATAGCTTCCATGACCAAGACTATTTGGCCAATTACAAGATGTGGGACAAAAATCTTTGCCCAAATAATAATTAGACCAATGCGAACGCATGTGAATGGACATGCAACTGTCATAGCTTGCGGGCATCAAACGACATCAACTACAATCATTTTGAGCATAAATAGTAACTCCATAACATCTGAGACAAGCGATCTTTATGAAAAGGCATTGAATCTTGACTTTAAACATGCGGAAGAAGATGGTTGAACAACAACATTTCTTTAGGTCTTCATGCTTTAATCCAACTCTAAAAATCAACACTCTTTTTGCACCAATTCTTCAAGCTTTTCGACAATTAAATGCATCAATCCATTCATCTTAAATAATCTGAAAACACAACTATAAATGCATAGTATCAACTGTTTTAAAAAGAAAATAAGATAAATAAGCGGATAAAATATACACATTCACGTGTATATCGCCTCGATTTCCCTCGAAGAGTGTTATAAGTCTTCATGAGTCATCCAAAATTGATATGCGCCTGATGTCTGGGCAAACCTGTGCTAAGACCATAATTTAGACGTCTGAATTATCTTATTTAGACGTTTGACCTACTATTGATATTTAAAAAAATTGTGTATCTATATTTTAGATGGTCTAATTGATAATTCATACGTCTGGATACAGATCCAGACAACTATCTTGCCCATTCAGGCGCCTGAAACTCAGACAAAAACATAAGTTTATGTTATTACAATTCAAACATCTAAAATATAATTTTAGACAGTTGAATTGTTACAAAATGCATATCTTGCCTTTTTCTTATGATATTTCAAGTTTTATCGATTCCCTTTTCTTTGGATTAATTTCTATTGCTAGTTTGAGTTAATATTCTCTTTTCTGGATTTTTGAATTATTCGTTGAGTACAGATTTCTATAATCGAAATTCCTGAGATTTAATTTCCGTATTAAAATGTGAATTCTGAGTTCGATCGTTATTACGATCAATATTATACATGATTTGCCACTTCAAACTATAAAGGGTTTTTATATTATTAGTAGATACCAAATATTTTATTAAAATGGTTTTCTGAACGCTATCTTTATTATAAATCATTTTTATGAACCGTCTTCCAATCTACTAACATATATTTATATAATCCTTTTCCTTTCTTGCATGAGAAATCCAATTAAACGACTTAGTAAAAATAAGGATGATGAACCCTTGTGTTTTCTTCAATGGTTAATCTTTGGACTCGTTCGATTGAAAATTGTGGTAATGACCATTTTATGTTTTAGTGGACTATACAACTTGTTCGTAAATATTTGAGTAGAGCAAGTGATTCTGGGACATGTAGCTTAACACTTATATTTACTATTCTAGAGTATACTACTTTGATCAATTGTGATGATTCTGAGATTTAGACTAGCTTTATGCAACGTCTTTGAGTTGTGGAATTCATTCCATATTTTTATCTATCTTTGGTCCTTTTGAGGAACTTTGGTTCATTTTGTGGAATTGCACTACTTTGATCAATTATGATCTTTCTATGGATCTATTTATTTTTATTTTTGGCATTTGGTTTTTAAGGTGACTGCAAACACCTTTTATTATGACTAATAATAAAAAATATAATATAGTACAGGTGACTACATTTAGCAGTTAACTACATTTGGTTTTTAAGGTGGACCATCCACTAAATACACAGTTTATAGTGTTCCGTCCAGTCTACCTATACAGGCTTTGAGGACAAGAGCTAGCTAATTTACAAGACTACAAAGAACGGTTTTCAAGGTGGTCCGTCCACCAATATTACATTTCTTTCTACAACAGTAGACAAACTACACTTTGAGTTCCAAGACAATTTTGGCCGAGCTAGATAGTTTAGCAAATACCAAAGTACCATACTAAAGCATGACCAGCCATTGAAAATACATCATGAACAGTGGATTCAAAGACATAGCTCTATAGTAGCTGTGAACAACTTAACAAATTGGAGACCATACACCAATGCACAGTAACCAAGCAGTAGGCAAGTTCCAGAAAGAACCCACCATTCACATCCAAGAACATTGCACGAGAACGAATTGCCATCTCCAAATCTGACATAGCCAGTGACATATGTAAATACCCAGTATATTGCCCAAGTACAAGGGGGATAAGGAGGGAAGTAAGGCCGCAGTTCAGCATCGTTGTGAGCTAACGCTTCTCTTGTGATGCTAAAAAAGCTGTCGAGGAACCAACACACCATTACCATTCCAGACATGCCGCGACATACAATATAACCTGAAAACAACATTGCATGGAGTTCGAGCCCCGCTAGAACAATGAGTCAGACCCAGATAGACAGTAAAAACAACTCACAACCAAAACTTAATAACAGAAAACAAAACAAACTAACAAGTCAAAATCACATCACCCATTAAATACCCAGATACACAAATGGATCCATCACGAACAACCCATATAGTCTGCCATGACATTAACCCACCGAGCTAGGCAAACAAGTTACTCGGTAAAATCACTTACGAGAGGAGAGTTATTGAGATACGAGACCACTTATATAACTGAGAGTTGTTGAGCAACAGTGGTACACCGCATCAGCTGCATCTCCAAGTTAACCGCAAGTCGTTACCACCAGTTGATATCTAGCCATAGGCCAGAAGTTGCTTGAAGCGGCCACCGCGCAGCTAAGGGATAGAATTCTGCAAAGAGTTCAAGTAGGAGTTGAATTAAAGGTATGGATCGAAGATTGGGCTAGCGGAGCTAAATCTAGGGTTAGATCTGAAGAAGGATAGCTTTGGGCTCTAAGTTCAAACATGAAGACGAAAGCAGGGATTAGGTTTTAGAAGAGAAATGAAATGTTTGGACGAGATGCGGAGGGAGGAAGTAAAATGAGAAGAAGCAATTAGGAAGAAGTATCATATGTCCCCATTAACACTTTAACTCAAGCAGCTGAACCCAGAATTCCTTTTCTGTGGATTCATGCTTTTGACAGCCTTCAAACCATTTGTGCGGTGTCGCGACCCGCATTCTTTGGACCACCCGAAGATCTTCGGCTCAATATTATAGTCTAGCTATCTAGAGATTTCATCTCATCTGGGATACACGTGTAGGTGATTCTTCAGGCTTCCATCTTGAAATAGGCCTAACCCCCTTCCCTTTGTGATTTTTGGATTTTTAGTTATTGATTTCTGTAATTTGAGTTTTATGATACTATGTTATCAATCTGTGTTTTATTGATATTGTGTTATTAATTTTCGTGTTGAATTTATATGAGATATCATTTCCCGTGAGTAGCTACATAATTTTGAATCAGAAATTCTTTTATAGCTTGAGATTTCATTGAGATATTATGTGGGCATTTTGGGGGATTCATACTTATGTGTGAACACTGTTGTTATTACATATATATTTAATCAGTTTGTATCTTTTACTTTATCCCAGTTTATGAGAAAAGAGCAGCTAGAATGATCCCTTTATTGTTTATCTTTGTGTAAATAATACACAGGTCAGACTGAGGTATTTCAGGTGATTCTTCTTGACTCCATCGTGGACTATCCTCCACTTTGTCTATCTACATTATATTTGTAGTTCTAGGTTAAATGTATATGATTTGGTGATTCCATGTGTATACATATTATTTTGTGTAGCATTGTATTTATTCTTTTGATTATATAGTGGATCGAGTATGACCACTATTTTTGTATATATACTGATGTGTTATATTCATATATATATATATATATATATCCGCCCTAGTGATGTGAATATCCATGAATGACTCTGATTATGTTGTTATGTTATTTTATATTGATTTCCGAATTATATATAGCCACTATGTAGTGGATATGAACTTGAGTTAGATGTTTCAGATTTCCTCTTGAGATTTAAAAAGTAAGACCATATTATACGACATGTTTAACACTAGTTCAAAGCTATTATATAGATGGTCACTTCTCAACGGCCTTATTCTTGGGGTTAGTTGATAACATTACTTCTTAATGTCCTTGGCTAATGCGAGTATGGAGGTGGGGCATTACACTTGGTATCAGAGCCAACTTCGGAACAATATAAGATATTATAGCGAGGAACATTGTCCTAAGTCCACCTTAGGAAATCGTGTTTTGAGATTTAATTCGAGTCCTAGGACCCGTCATATCCTATCTTAATTTATGGTCCCTTATTCGGCCAACCCAATTTATTTGAGTTCACCTTTGTGAAATCTTGGCATAAGTAAACTTAGAGTCTCGTTCTTTAGTGAGTAGGAATTATAGTTATTTCCTTTCTTAAGTTAAAATCATCCCTGGGGCTTATTTGTGAAGGTTATTAAATCATGCTACAAAGTGGCTTAATAAAATAATTTTAGCCAAGTAATATTTTAATCCTTTTGAGATTAGCTTTGTGAGTCGAAAATGGGTAAATTATTTTCTGCTAAGCACTGTGAAATGTTTGTTTATTAATTTATGATTAAATATTTAATTCATGAATGGATAGGTGCATCTTTAATTATTTATTTACGAATTTTCATCTCTATATGGGTGTAATTTTTTTTATTGTATTAAGTTGCCCATTGAGTACTTTAAGGATTTTGATTGAGACAAGGGACGCCACTATATCGATAGGAGTTTCTAAACACTTCAATGAGACAATTCTAATACAACACTTTGTTAAATATAAATGATGTGCATTGCTATTGAACCTTAGTATTAGTAATTTGAGATAAATATATGGCAAGGAAAATCATTAATATTGGGATGTTAATCATAATAAATTTAAGGAAAATAACGTTGGTGAAGACTGTAGCACCATTAAGCTTCATTTTCGAGTTTCTAAATAAGAGTTGTTTAAATTGTTCTCCATTCTTCTTATGCCCAGCTATAATAACCATTTTAAACTTTCTCAAGTAACCTTTGGGTATGCCCTTTTGTAAATTTTGCTATGATCATTTTTTGTTTTATAGTAGATTTTGCAATTTGCTCGTATTCGAGTTAAGTCAGTGGTTATGGGACATTTGGCTAAATTCACATACTTACTAGGTTAATGAAAATTACACTATCATTGTAAATCGTTGAAGATCACTTTGTGGTCTTGGTCATTTGATCATTTGTGGAGTGTTAATTCTTGTGCTATGAAGTGCGTCGGTGAGTCTTAGAAGCTTTATTGTCGTTTTGACAATGTTCTAAGCCTTTGCCATTCATGCATGCTCGTACGGAATCGTCGGATCTTGATTTTCCATCAAAACTATGAAAACAACGCTTCTAAGCAGATTCAGTTGACAGAATGTATAAATTCAATCGACTAAATTGATGTTTGCTCCTGGGAATGGTTTTGGCTGCAGGTCAATCGACTGAATTTTGTTTCAGTCGACTGAATCGATTAGTTCAGATGGCTGAAGTTCAAGAAATAGGATGGTGTTTCTGGAAAACAGATTCAGATTGTAACACCCATATTTTAATACACAATAATTATACGAAGAAGGTAATAAAATGAATATTGATTAATAAAATATTTATAATTGAGTAAAACAAACATTTTCTTTGTGTTCGTTACAAAATTCTGGTTTAGATAAACTCTTGGTTTTCGTAAATCAGACTAAGTATGAAGAGGTTATGAATAAAAAAAATTTGAAATAAAATTAAAATAATTTAAATTAATAAGCTCAGAAAAGCAACGGTCAGGAGTCGACCCAACCCTACATGGGTTGACATCTGTGTCGACCCTGGTAGTAGGTGGGTCGACCCACCTATGGCCTGGAATGTGAATGTATGTGGACTTATTTTCTGGTTATATACATATGCTGAATCAACATGACGTGTCTTCAATGGTTTGATTTTATAACCAAATATCCTATGGTTTAGATTATCTTAACTTATTTATAAGTAGGCTAACAATCTCACTGTTTTCTTACACAAACATTTCTTCATCTTCTGTCTCCTCTATGTTATGTTCTGATATAAAATTAAGAAAATGTCGGGTGCTACCAAAAAAAATATTGAAGGGATAATTCTTGTTTTTCTTCTACATCTATTTTAAAGGCCTTTTCTTCGTCTAGTACTGTAAATTTCACGTTATTTTTAGATCTGCAATTTTAAAAAGGATTTTTATAATAAATACAAATTGGATCCAAAAAATAATAGTGTTTATAAGTATATGATATGTTTTTATCACTATCAATAACATGTTCATTTTCAGTGTTACTTATTTATATATACGTCTATCTTCTTATCCCCTTTCTGTTACTGTTTTATTTACAGTTTGATTATGCCTATTCTATCAGTTTGTTTAAATCTGGGTTTGGTTATATTTATCCCTTTTCCTTATTATTTTGCGTTGAGCCTAGGCCATCGAGAGCCTAGGACTTTTCCAATAGAATTACTTAAAATTGGATTAATATGTAATGACAGTAAAAAGGACATTTAGGCCTATTGGAATATGAGAACTATTGACTACATAATTGGGATAATTATAAAGGAAGAATTGTAAACACATTAATGTGAATAAGTTAAACTTAATTTCATATTAAGTAGAACAAGTCATGGGAAAGTATGTGAATCAGATGTAAATTAAGTAAAACATATTACTGTAAACTATATACTTCTGAGTAGGTGCATGTATGATATGGGAAAGGGTTGATACATTTAATAATTGTCCTTTACAACCACAAAATATAACATAGGGTTATATGATGCTTATTAATGAACTTAAACCTGCTAAGTTAAACTCTTTTGATTAATATACTAAGGGGTTCCATGTCTTCTATTAACATATCTTGGGGGAAACTCTTAAAATCCAAGTTTACTTGGGCAACCAAGCCCAGGGGTGGCTTGCGTCAATTTGTTGTTGCTTGGAATCCATATCTATCAGTACCCTCATGTTATCAAATGAGTCTCACACTAGGTAGAAACTAAGGCATGCTTTACTGATGAATGATTGTAAAAGGTTCAAATCTTGGAGGTAGGTACGGGCACATTTCGGTAGATTCATGAGCGTGCGTGGATCCGATGGCAGAAGATAAGACATTGTAACACCGGCGAATAGGTCTGTTTCTTTAAAGTTGACTGGTTCGGGACCAATATCCCCGAGTTCCATGGCTGGCACAAGTTATTCGCATTTGTAGGGAGCCGATCTTTGGGTAGTAACCAGGGTAAAATCTAATCCTGTTATTCTGATAGTTGGTGCAGAAATTCTATTTTGGGATATGAATGAGAAGCTTAATTGATCTTACATTATCTCGTTTATTTCATACTTGTGTATTTTACTGTATTTTCATGTCCAGTATTATTGATCTATCTTGATGCTTCTTTACCTATTGCCTACGCGAAAAATTACTGGAACTCACCAGACTTTATGTCTTACCTATTTTGTTTTTCCTTCTCTCTGTTCCTTTATGTCCAAGTTCCCAGGATAGTGGATTGCAATATTGAGTGTCATTCTTTGATTCAGCTTGGGCTTGGATTATTTCTCACTCAATGTATCGTTTCAATTTCTGTTCTATGTTTATTGTTATAGCTCATGAAGGATAAGTTTTTTATGGTTTTGTACTTGTACTCTAGTGGTTTATATTTCCACGAGACATACGGTTATGATTATGACTTATGGTAATTGAAAATGTAATGCTTGGTTTTATAATAAAAGATTGAAAATTTTCCACTGCGTTTTACATTTGCCTTGTGAAATTAGTCTCCGTATTATTATTGTGCTTCACAGAACTTAATGCATCCTTATATGGATGACATTAAGCGACGTGGGGTGTCACGTTTGGTATCAGAGCGTAAGGTTGCAAGATCAGATAAAATGTTTTTGAAAAAGTGTTTTCAAAGTAAAGATTTTCAAGTAAAACCAATTTTTGAAAAATCTATCCCCTCAAGTCATTTACAATATTCCTCCAATCTCTTTTTTGAATCCTTGTTTCTTCTCTTTCCAGCATGTTTGGGGCTCCTAACTTGCTTGAGGGCATTCCCATTACGATGGTTTCGTAGATACGTAGAGGTTACAACACCTGCCGAAGTGCAAGGTAATGTCCCACCTCCATCTGTAGTCGTAGTAGTACCACCTAATCTATAGTCAAGTTCTCTAAGTTCTGTAAGGATTTCTATGCTATTGGAGGCAAGCCGCTTTGTAGTACTAAGAGTTTCATGAAGGCGTGCAATAGAAGAAAGATTCAGCTGTCCACTTGGCAACTGAAGGAGGAAGCATCATATTGGTGGGAGGTGACATAGGCGAGGTAGGCAGTGACCACTTGGGACGAGTTTAAACGTAGGTTTGAGATGAAATTCTTATCACAAGTTGAGGAAGGAATGCAAATAGAGAAGTTCTTAAGTTTGAAGCAAGGAAGTATGACAGTGAAGGAATATGTTAATAGTTTTGATTAATTGGCAAGATTTGGTTTGGATTTGGTAAACACTCCTCACAAGAAGGCTTTAAGATCACGAGAGAGTTGAATCAACCTCTCCAAGGACTGGCAATGACGCATACCCCTATGGGAGCGACTTTTGAGATACTAGTGGATATGGCTTTGAAGCATGAGGATGGGAAAGAGGAGAAGAAAGAATCTAAGACTAAAGAGGACAAACCTAAAACAGAGAAGAAGAAGTGGTGGCTCAAGAAGGGCATAGCAAAAAGGAATGAAAATCTGATAAAGCACAAATCAAGGCATATGTTAAGTGTCATGGCTGTGGAAATATGGGGCAGTTTGTAAGAGGTTGTAGGAAGACTAAGAATGCATGTTTCAGTACTGGTCAAGTTGGACATTTTACCAAGTAGTGCCCTAACAAGCAAGGTCAGAAATCGAGATCGTCTGGAGGGAAAGTTTATGCGCTAGAGGCAGCTCAAGATGGTGGATCAGATCAAGGTAGGAAAGTCACCGTATATGGTTTGATTTCTCTTTTTGATTTTCGTGTTAGGACTCTATTTGATTCTGGTGTTTCTCATTCATTCATATCCAATTCTGTGATAGATAGTCTGCACCTAGACACTAGTATAGTTTATGATCCCGTAGTGGTCTCAAACCCTATAGGAGCTACGACCCAGTTATCTATGATATGTAAGGGTTTAAGAATTTCTGTTATGTGCATCGGGTTTGAGTGCGATGCACATGTTCTTTGCTTTATGGGTTAGGAATTATTCTAGGAATGGATTGGCTAGCCATGTATGGTGTCATTCTAGATTGTGAGAGGAGAGTTGTTAGGCTTCTAACGTGCCACGATAGAACTTTCGAGGTCTTTTGTGACGCACGGGGGTCAGTTATGCTCAGTTTCCTAGATTCCATTTATGCTTCTCTTGAAGATCTTTGATCAATACCCATAGTGAGATATTTCTGGACATATTCGATGAGGTTAGAGGATTACCTCCTAGACGAGAGATAGATTTATGGACTTACATGGTGGAGAATGTAAAACATGTCACTTTACTGGTACGCTACATCGCTTCTAGGGAGAGGAGGGATCTTAACAAGCAAGTAGGTGAGTTATTCGAGAAGGGATTCATTTGATGGAGTATTTCTGAGTGGAGAGCTCCAGTCATCTTTGCGACCAAGGGGGACGACTCTATTCGTCTTTGCGTGGACTATAGGAAGTTGAATAAGCTCACTAAGAAGAATAGACACCTACTCCTACGGATCGATGATTTTTTTGAACCGCTAATAGGCGCTTTAGTTTCTCACAGTTGGATCTAGCCATGGGATTTCATCAATTGAGAGTAGCAGATGACAATATAGACTATAAGAACCTGAAATTCTGGGCAGTAAATATTTAAATATTGAGGTTATTTAAATATTTAAATCTTGGATTTAATGGTTTTATAACCTTGATTAAATCCCTTTATAAATAATAATTAATGAGGAGAAAACATGTTTTTGAGTTTTTGTTTACAAAGATAAGTAGTTCAAAGAAAAATCGATAATGTGACCAAAAACAATTTTGTCGATAAACGAGGTTTTGCTTGTTAAAAGTTGTTAGAATATCATGTGCATGTAGTAACAATAGATGAACACATATATGTATGAACATAGCATATAAATCAAAATACAAATGGTATATGTGTACATGTTCTAGAATATGAAAACGGCTTAAAATGATAGGAACACGTGTCATAAAAAGAATGGTACACATGTCTTATAAGTAAATAAGATAAAGACATAAAAACATATTAGGTATCCATGTGTAGAAACATATAAAGACACCTAAGTAGACATGTGTCTTCATCCTAAAGCTTGCATGAATATAAGAAGGACAAGTGTCCAAAACTAAATTCCCAAACTAGCCTTGAAAACTACTAAATAAAGGGTCGAAAGGTTCATCCTTTTTCATGCATTCATCAATGAAAAACAAAATTAAGATAAAAAATAGAAGTTTGGGAGAAGCCTAGAGAATAAATATAAGATCAAGGCATAAGTAAAATTATTTAAGTTTATGTATTCATTTCATATTTTGAAGAAAAGTTGAGAAATTTATGAATGAATGATTCGACTTGAAATCCTGAAAATGACGTTCGGCATTTTGGGCATAACATTTGCAATTCTTAATGAAATTTCGACTTCTCTATCAATTTGGAAAGCTAATTCAAAGGGATTCAACTTTATCCTTGACCACTTTTTTCTAATTCGGTCATTTGTGTATCTGAAAACTGAACGCAAAGTTAGGTAAAATCAGCCCGAAATGGACATATTAAAAATGCCTCATGATGGTTGATTTTATATATTAAATTGATAAATGGTTTTAAGGGTTTCTTTTGATGATAATTTAGTAGACGAAGAGAGATTCTTACTGTAGAAAATTTGGAGTCAAAAGCTATTTTTATCATAAAGAAACAATGTCAAACATTTTGCCCAAAAATAAGCCAAAAACGCTATCTTTTCTTGAATTAGTTATGAAGCTTAATAAGCTATCTAGAATTTTTCATAGCGTCCCAGAAACGCTGTAGTAAGATGTTTTTAGTCTAAAATCATTATAAACCGCCCGGAACTTGCCAAGCACTTCTAGAAGTGTTGTCTTTTCTCTGAATTGACTATGAAGGGTTTTTAAACAAACATAATTTTTCATAGCATGTCAGAAACGCTGTTATAGATGGTTTGAGTATAAAATCACGGTAAACTATTTCAAATCCTCTCAAATTTAGACTCGAGCTTTTTAATAGTATCATAAACGAACTGACAAAAATGAGGATGTAAATCGAAGTAAAAGAGAGCCAAAACGTGTCAAAAATTGAGAACAAGGAAGGTTGACGAATTTCAATGATTCGAGAAAAATAATCGATTACTTGGGAATGATAATTAGTACTAACGAGACTTTAGCATGAAGACAGAAAGGAGTATTGTTAGTATACTTATCATTTAGTCCATTATTGTTACATAAGCTTGTGTTTTAATTTAAAGATGTCTACGACTTCAACATACTATATTGACTGCAATTTTTGACTTCGGTAAGTAAAGACCATATACGACTGATGACTGAGGACATTGATGACTTAACGTAACTAGCATAATGCCCTGAAAATAAGAACATAAAGATTAGTAGGGGACTGGGACAAACATAGACTACCTAGGGTTTGATAGCCATAATTGCATTTTCAAAATGCATTCCTTAGTCTTATGTGAATATTATTTTCAAAAATTCCTTTTTCGATGATCAGTTTGAAGTTATAATCTATTTTATTGCAAAGGAGTTTTTGGTATTTAAAAGAGAAGATCTTTTGAAAGGAAATTTTACAAGAAATATTTAGATACATTTCGAAACGAGTATAAATAGAGTGTTTCTACTTGGTATAGAAAGTATTATTGCAAGTAAATATTGATTTTAAATGTCTTGTAAAGAAGGACTACGTTGGCTTGATCCTATATCTAATTGCTTACCCAATTAGATAACTATATGCAGGCAGTCACAAGGGGTAGTGATGCAGCTGTTTTATTAATAAAAAAATATCTTTTGTTTATTATTTGCTATCTCATCTTGTAATAGTGCATCTTCCATTTAAGTTATGCACACGTGTTTATCAAGTGTGCAGGAATGAATATCGATGTCCATCTCATTAGAGTTGCATAATATCATATTTACGGTAGTTGTGTTTAATTCATATTTAGGAACAAGCAGTTTATTAGATAAGTGGTATTTATTAAAATTTTATTCAAAGAAATTAGTGATGTTTATCAAATAAAATGGTAGCTATCATTGTTTGTTTTGAACGGAGGGGTTTTCGGAAATTTTGACTGGTCCGAAATTCCGGTGCATTACAAAGTGGTATCAGAGCTTAGGTTAGGTGCCTAAATAAAATTTCACATAAGATTAGAAAATCATCCTAAATTTTTTAAAATGAAGTTACCTTAATTTGATAAATAAAACTGGATAGGGTAAGACACCATTCCTCTGAACGGGGTTACGAGTAGTATTTATTTTGTATATCTAGCCTTTATTTTTTGTTTGTACTAAGAAGAATAAATGGTTCATTATCAAGTACCACATAAAGAGGATTAACGAAGTTGTAAGTGCATATGATTAGTTATAAAGTAACGAAGGAATGAATGAAGTGACATGTGAAGTAAGGAATGTAGCAGCTTGAAATGGATGCGGCAGAGTGGCTTCGAAGGGATATGAAATAATAACTTTTCGAGGAAGGAATTAATTGGGCTTGGGAGAATGAAATTGAAGAAAATCAAGAGGAGTAAATTGAATACTGCATTCATGCAAAACCAAGGTAAGAACGTCTATTTAAATAATTATGTCATTAAGTAGCATGGTATTAGAGTTGTTTAGCATTGATGATGTTAACTTGAAAGATGCTAAAAACATTTCTCAGCAAGTTAGCCATGACTTTTGATTACTTGATTGGGTTTCTTCGAAGTTAATCTTATTGGGAAGCTAGATTAATTATTAAGAATGCTTACTCATACACATTCCAAATTTTGAAAGTTTGTCATTACAAAACATTTTTGCAAATTGAACTATGTGTTTGAAAAAAAAAAGAAGGGGATTATACTTAAAGATGATTTTCGAAGTTGAGAGAGTCGATTTTCCAAAAAGAAATGGTTATCCATATGGAAGTAATGATTACAAAGCATAAAAGTACTTTGAATGAATACTTTATTTAAACTTATTGAAGATTTTTATGGATTATTTCATCAATGATGGACACTTTCGGATGATGATGACGATGTGCGGTATAAGACAATAGATATTGGGTAGTGCACTATTACTCTATGTTGGTATCAAGCCAAGTAGAGTACATCCTATTTGATGATGGGATGCTAGCATAAGACAATAGATCTTGGGTAGTGTAACTATTACTCTATGTTGGTATCGAGCCGATTAGAGTAAATCCTATTTGATGACGGGATGCCGGCCGCAATAGGATAAAATATCCTAACTTATGTGTAGATTGGAACCACTTTGATGAATATAATCATATTATAAAAAAAATTGAATATATTATTTGAGATGTCTATTTTGAAAATATTACTCTCTAGTACATTTTGATGGGTACTGCAACAAGGATAGTAACTTATTATTTGACGAGTTGACTTTGATGAGTATAGTCATATTATAAATAAAAAATTGATTAGGGTCTATTTTGAAACTTTTGCTCTCTGGTACATTTTGATGGGTACTACAACAAGGAGAGTACAACATAATTGATGAGTTTACTTTGATGAATATAATCATTGAAGATATTGTTTGAGATGTTTATTTTGAAAATATTACTCTCTGGTGTATTTCGATGGGTACCACAACATGAAGAATACATCCTAACAAGATGATGATGAGTCGGATAAGCCGAAGTATGATGAATCTTTGGTACATTTCGATGGGTACCACACAAGAAGAGAAGGAGACCGGGTATCGATGTGGATTGCAAGGAACATGATCCTGAAGTTGGGCATAAAAAGAAGCTATGGCGTGCCTGATCCAGTAACAGCTTGCACGAGTGATAGAATGTTAAAAGGGTTCGAGTCATATAATGTCCAGGTATGATTTCAATTTATGAAATTATTTTTAAAGTATATTTTCAAGAAAATTTCCTTGATGCATAGAGTTTCGTCGTGGAATACTTGGTTTTCTTTTAATTAAGTATTGCATAGAATTTCGGGGACGAAATACCTTTTAAAGGAGATAGAATATAAGAACCTGAAATTTTGGACAGTAAATATTTAAATATTGAGGTTATTTAAATCATGGATTAATGGTTTCATAACCTTGATTAAATCCCTTTATAAATAATAATTAATTAGGAGAAAACATGTTGTTGAGTTTTTGTTTACAAAGATAAGTAGTTCAAAGAAAAATCGATAATGTGACCGAAAACAGTTTTGTCGATAAACGAGGTTTTGCTTGTTAAAAGTTGTTAGAATATCATGTGCATGTAGTAACAATAGATGAACACATATATGTATGAACATAGCATATAAATCAAAATACAATGGCACATGTGTACATGTTCTAGAATATGAAAAATGGCTTAAAATGATAGGGACATGTGTCATCAAAAAAATGGTACACATGTCTTATAAGTAAATAAGATAAAGACACATAAACATATTTGGTGTTCCTGTGTAGAAACACCTAAAGACACCTAAGTAGACATGTGCCTGCATCCTAAAGCTTGCATGAAGATAAGGAGGACAAGTGTCCAAAACTAAATTACCAAACTAGCCTTTGAAAACTACTAAATAAAGGGTGGAAAGGTTCATCCTTTTTCATGCATTCACAAATGAAAAACAAAATTAAGATAAAAAGTAGAAGTTTGGGAGAAGCCTAGAGAATAAATACAAGATGAAGGCACAAGTATAGGGTGAGAAAAAATATTTAAGTTAATGTATTCATTTCATATTTTGAAGAAATGTTGAGAAATTTATGAATGAATGATTGGACTTGAAACCCTGAAAATGACGTTCGGTATTTTGGGGATAACTTTTGCAATTCTTAATGAAATTTCGACTTCTCTATCAATTTGGAAAGCTAGTTCAATGGGATACAACTTTATCTTTGGCCATATTTTTATAATTCTGTCATTTGTGTACCTGAAAACTGAACGCAAAGTCAGGTAAAATCATCCTGAAATGGACATGTTAGAAATGCCTCATGATATTTGATTTTATATATTAAAATTATAACTGATTTTGAGGGTTTCTTTTGATGATAATTTAGTAAACTAAGAGAGATTCTTACTGCAGAAAATTTGGAGTCAAAATTATTTTTATCATAAAGAAACAATGTCAAACATTTTGCCCAAAAACAGGCCGAAAATCTGAGTTTTGGAACTTTCTATAGCATTCCGAAACGCTATCTTTTCTCTGAATTAGTTATGAAGCTTAATAAGCTACCCAGAACTTTTCATAGCATCCTAGAAACGCTGTAGTAAGATGTTTTTAGTCTAAAATCATTATAAACCGCCCGGAACTTGCCATAGCACTTCTGGAAGCGTTGTCTTTTATCTGAATTGACTATGAAATGTTTTTAAACGAACAGAATTTTTCATAGCATGTTGGAAACATTGTTATAGATGGTTTGAGTATAAAATCATGGTAAACTATTCCAAATCCTTTCAAATTTAGACTTGAGCTTTTTTATAGTATCATAAACTAACTGACAAAAACGAGGATGTAAATCAAAGTAAAAGAGAGCCAAAACATTTCAAAAATTGAGAACAAGGACGGTTGACGAATTTCGATGATTCGAGGAAAATAATCGAGTACTTGGGAATGATGATTAGTACTATATGATGTTCTACGAGATTTAGCACGAAGATAGAAAGGAGTACTGTTAGTATACTTATCATCTAGTCCATTATTATTACATAAGCTTGTGTTTTAATTTAAAGATGTCTATGACTTCAACATACTATATTGACTGCGTTCTTTGACTTCGGAAAGTAAAGACCATATACGACTGATGACTGAGGACATTGATGACTTAGAATAACTGGCATAAGGTCCTAAAAATAAGAACATAAGGATTAGTAGGGGACTGGGACAGACATAGACTACCTGTGGTTTGATAGCCATAATTGCATTATCAAAATGCATTCCTTTGTCTTATGTGAATATTATTTTCAAGAATTCCTTTTTCGATGATTAGTTTGAAGTTATAATCTATTTTATCGCAAGGGAGTTTTTGGTATTTAAAAGAGAAGATCTTTTGAAAGGAAGTTTTACAAGAAATATTTAGATACTTTTCAAAATGAGTATAAATAGAGTGTTTCTCCTTGGTATAGAAAGTATTATTACAAGTAAATATTGATTTTAAATGTTTTGTAAAGAAGAACTACGTTGGCTTGATCCTGTATCTAACTGCTTACCCAATTAGATAAAGGTACGTAGGTAGTCACAAGGGGTAGTGATGCAGCTGCTTTATTAATAAAAAATATTTTTTGTTTATTATTTGCTATTTCATCTTGTGATTGTGCATCTTCCATTTAAGCTATGCACACATGTTTATCAAATGTGCAGGAATGAATATCGATGTCCATCTCATTAAAGTTGCACAATAGTAAATTTAGATAGTTGTTTTTAATTCATATTCAGGAACAAGCAGTTTATTAGATAAGTGGTATTTATTAAAATTTTATTTAAAGCAATTAGTGATGTTTATCAAATAAAATTGTAGCTTTCATTATTTATCTTAAACGGACGGGGTTTTCGGAAATTTTGACTGGTCCGAAATTCCGGGGAGTTACATATACAAGACTACTTTCAAGACTTCAGGCGGATTCTTTGAGTGACTGGTCATGCCTTTTGGGATGACCAATGCACCCACTTACTTTGTGGATATGAAGAGTCGGGTATTTAGGGAGTACTTAAATAAGTTTGTCGAGGTTTTCATGGACGATGTTCTGGTTTTCTAGAGGAGCGAGAAAGAACATGTCGTACACTTGGGAGAGGTTCTCCGCACTCTCAGATCGCATCAGCTTAAGGCTAAGTTTTCTAAGTGTCCTTTCCGGCGAGAGGAAGTAAGGTTCCTAGGGCATGTTGTCTCCAAGGATAGAACAACGGTGGACCCCGCTAAAGTTTTTGTAGTTCAATATTGAAAAGCCCCTAAGAATGCGACAGAGGTTAGGAGTTTCTTGGGTTTGGCAGGCCTTACTATAGAAAGTTCATTAAGGACTTTGCACTGATCTCAGCTCTGCTCACCTGTCTGACGAATAAGAATTTGGTTTTCACTTGGAGCATAGATTGCGAGGAAGCATTCCAGAGGTTAAAGAGGGCTCTGACATCAGCCTCTGTTGTAACGAACCAGAATTTTCGGCATTTTAATTTTTAGAGTTTAGTGTCGGATTTTTTTTTAATTCTTGGTATGTGATTTTAAATGTGAAATCTAGTCGGTTAGCTTGGTTTGAGTAAATTTCATAACTGTAAATTTAAATTTTACTATGTGAATTTAAATTGTTTTATTAAATATTATTAATATTTTAAACTAATTGAATATATCATTTTGAAAATATAAATTTGATTTCCAATTTAAATTTGAGATTTATTATTTATTTTATTTTAGATTTGAATTTGTTTTTTAAATCAATGTAAATTTGAATTTGAAATGTGAGATAAAATTCTGAAGACAATGTGATTTTTTCTTCTTCTTTCTTCTTGTAAAATTTAAACATTCCCTTAGTCCATCGTATCGTTTTGTGTTAAAAATGCGCAAAAATTTGGTATTGTTTGTTTGAGAACACCATTGGACCCTTGTAGATGTGTTGGTATAACTTTGATATGAATATAAACTAAACGTAGCATCTTTCAAAGAAGGATTTTTTTTCTTATTACTTGATATATATGTTAATTTGTTTTAGTAGTGACACCTGTTAGGAGTTGAATTAGCATGTAGGACATTTGGCAGGTTGATGCTGAATTATACCATGCGTGGCATTATTTGCTGTGCATCTTACTATTCTCAACCTAATCGTTTGAAAGTGGAAAATAAATAAAACAAATTGCTGTTGGAAAAAAAAACAAATTGGAAACGTTTAGGCTGCGTTTGGTTTTCGTTTTGAGTTTTCAATTTTGAGTTTTCATGGTTGTTTTCAGTTTTTCATTTTGAATATTTTTACTGTTTCTCAATATGCATTTGGTTATCCTATTTTCAAAAACAAATTTTCAAAACTGAAAATTGAAAAATGCGTTTGGTTTGAAATATAGTTTTCAAATTTAGAAAATTTGATCTTTCATTTTGATAATTCAAACAAATTTTACGTTTATACATACATACATACATATACATATATATATATATATATATAATTGGTGATACAACAAACATCCATCATTAAATCTCTCCATAAATTCCACTCTTTTATATAAAGACAAAAATATTCAACGACCTAGATCACTTTGTTACTAATTTATCTAATTTTATGTTCAAATAACTTTCCTCATATAATATATACTTTTCAATTTCCATGTTTGCATGAACATACTACATGCTGTAAATCAAACAAAAAACAAAACCAAAACTTCAAATATAAAGAAGTTGAATAAAAACATCTGTGCATGTATCAAGCTGATAATTAGGAATTGATAATAAATAAAAGATAATAAGCTAAATTCTAAACATAATGACTAAACACTAAAGAGAACACAATATTTTAAATTACATGAGGCCGAATTGTATAGGAATAAAATTACAACAAAAGAGTTCATAACATAATTTCAAATATGTAATATAAGCGATAAGCTAGACAAAGAGAAAGTTGAAAGTGAACAACGCAAGCATCTTTCATAACAATATGATATTTATATCAGCCACAAAGTTTGCAAGCAACGCCCTTCTGATGTCTTCCAAGTCACATCTGCAAACGATAAAAAAGATAAAAAGTTTCACCAATAAAAGCAGTCAACGTACTCATGATGGCTAAGTGATGCAAGATAAAGGGGAAGATGAAGTTGAAGATAACAATAAAACAGATAATAAGAACTAAAGAAGATGTTGAGGGACTGCAATAGAAAAAGATGATAGTAATGAGCTATTCATGTTAACGTTTGAATGCATAAACAAATATGTACTGACTTGAATCGCTAAATGCAAATGAATATAAACAAAAATAAGTTCCATAACTGCATCGGCACTCAGCAAACAAACAACCAAACATTTTTTTTTCATTACGAGTCATTATCCTATCTACCGATAAAGGAAAAGAAATCTTAGCTGGATGTATAACCGATCATATATGAGGTGGTTTTAGTTGAATTCAGTGTGACAGTTTGCAATATACCTTTGAAGTAAAGGTTACACCAAAACTGGGTATGAATATGAATTTACAAGTAAATGTAATGGAGAAAACAAATTGGATCACTGCTAATTGAGTAAATTATATGTGTGTTGGTAGAAATCTGAAATATAGCGGAAGTTGTAAAATTTCAGTTGTATCTAGCTCAAAAGAATTTGAGCTAAGGACAAGAAAACACACTTCATAAGGTAGATGAACCATGGAAAATGTAGTAACTACCAATCAGTAAATCAACAAAAAATTATTGGTGACCGGTAAGCGTCTCACATTTGTATGTCATTTTAAAAAAACTTCTGAACATAACTAATTTTTCTTCCTCTATTCATTAACTACTACATGGAAAAAGGTAATTAACCCAGAACATAACTAATTTTTCTTCTAATTTTCCTTGTACGCTTTCAGTGTATGTCATTTGTATATCAGTAATAGCAACATAGTGTCAGTGTAGAAGACAGTTCTCATGTTACCATCTAAAATTAACTCAATTCACAGCAAGATTTTCTAATAGTTTAATCAAGAAAAATTTACATGGAGCAATCTTTGTGCCATGGAATGGTAAATATGTTGCCATAATATATTTTATGTATAAGACATATTGGCAGGCTAAACGAGCCCCTACACTTAAGGAAAAATGCATGGGTAGACTTGATATTATGAAGAAGAAGATGATAATACTAATAATAAGAGGAAGTTTTATAATACCTAGAACTGCACTTAAGGAAAAGTGCATGCTTTTTTGTCAACAGAACTTGGAATTTACGTAATTAGAATTAAGTTGGCATGCATTTTTCCTTAAGAATGCATGCATTTTCCTTAATGTGTTATAATATCAATTTAGATGATATTATAATACCTGGAGCTTAAATGGGTTCTAATTATGGAAAAACCAGTGCATAAAGATTGATATTTTCCTTAAGTGCACTTCCTAAATTCAGATTCATGTTAACAGAACTAAGTTGGCTAGGTTGGCTCAACTATAATCAAACTAAGCTATATTTTCATTATGCCCTTAATTAATAATAGTTTCCTTACTCACTGTACCAAATTGAAAAATTGGGATATTTTTAGTTTGAAACGGATTGGTAGCGTTTTTAGGTTTGTAATAGTTTTGCAAGGTTCCTAAATCTCAATTTTGTTAACAGAACTAAGTTGATAAAACGCATGCATAATGCCATCTTCAAAACATGGCATAATCAATTATATAAACATGACCCACATGCTAATCAAAGAATGTTCCAATATTTTTTGAGCATCTTAACATGAAGCAGAGTATAACAAGTCATGATTCTAACGAAATAAATTACAGACTTCAGTAGTAAATTACATGCATATCCGGTTTACAAAAAAAAAGTAAATAATAAAACTGGTCCTCTGCAACATTCAGAATTAATGTTTTACTTTTCTTAATCAGAACAGTAACAAATTATATGATCAAATTTTGTGATAGTGGCAACTGTTACTACCAAATGAATCCTGTTTAGAAGAAAACTGAAGTTCAGTTCTAATAACGAAGAAAATATCAAGTTGATCCCTTGAGATCAACGACTAATTTGCCACATTACTAACTTAGTTCTAATTTACGTGATTATTATACCTGGAACGTAAAACTTAGTTCTGTTAACAAAAATCTGAACCCTTAAGAATGCTTGCATTTTTCCTGAAGTGCATAAGGATAGACAATAAAAAGGAAAATTGCATTTTTCGTTAACAATGATTAGCCTTACAGAAATAAGTTCTATTAATTCAGCGTCTAAGCTAATACATCGCTATCACTGGAAAACCCCCAATTCAGAATGCATCAAACCCATTCGTAATCGAATATATTTATTCTAAATGAGAACGCAACCACCTTTTTTTAATTGTGAATTCAATACACAACAAGTTGAGTTCTGACTGAGATTACGATCGTATAAATCGAGTTTTAATTTGAGAAACACTGCACAAATTTATGCAAACCCTAACCCGTACTAAAAGGAAGGAAACACTGTACCAAATAGCAAAAATCTTGATGATCTAGTAAAATTGAATCAAACAAAGTATAATCGAAATAAGAAATCACTTATTTACCTATATTGTTGACGATCGGTGATTTTGGGGAGAAACAGATTTCTGCGGCCAGAGAATGAACCCACGGTTATGAACTTGTTTGGTTTGTTTTGGTTTTGGGTATTGGATTTTTAAGTGGGCCTCAAAATGGTGAAAACAAAATAATCTTGTTTTGAGTTTTCTTTATTAGGTCCATTTTCAAAAATAATTATTTTTTAAAATGAGTTTTTCAAAATGGTAAAAGGAACGAATTTTCGTTGTTTTTCAAAACTAAAAACTGAAAATAGTACGAAAATGGGAAACCAAAAGCAGCCTTATTTTCTTCCTTCCTGTCACTCCTCATGCAACAAATATCCTCCGTTATTATCTTGTGGGGTTTGCGTCAACCACCGCCAAATTGAACTTTTGGCCACCACCCATCTCCGCCACTCAAGACCTTGCTTCTCGTTTCCACACAAGGCCACTTCCACTCCTAAACACAGCAACCCTTTCCTCTTTGGTTACTCACGGCTTTCTCCCCTAGCAGCTTCCACATCACCTTTCTTCTCCTATCAGCCTTCCCGACAGTCAGCAACCCCACTCTAAACCCCCTGCTGCTACACCGCCGCACCAACCCTTGGATGCCACTCGCGTCGCCATTCTGCTCAGTTCTCTCTCCCCTTTCAATAATAACTGAGACCCATTTTAACTATAGAAAATATAGGAACCGTGCAAACCTACATCCCCTCCGGCCTCTCCATTCACTTACAGCTCATCACCTCAGCCCGGTTCGCTACCGACTTCTCCACCTACGTGCCCGTCCGCCGTCAACCGCCTTGTGCTAGCTCCACCACCCACTATCACTTCAACCGCCACCGTACCACTCAGTCACCCCTCCTCTGCAGACCGATGGACTCCCCTAGTGCCATTCCTCCATTTAACAGTACGACCTCCTCACTTATGAATAGGGCTGTCAACGGATACCCGAAAAATACGATATCCGTCCGAATCCGTATTCGAAATATCCGTTATCCGGCATTATCCGAAAAGCGGATACGGATATCCGATATCCGAAAAGCATTTCGGATATGGTTTTGGTTATAGTGATATCCGTATCCGAAAAATATCCGTCCGACTGATTGATGTAATATATATAACTCAAAACAGAAAAATAGAGTTAATAATTATTTTATAACTGTTAGATGTTACTATTATATAATTCTTTGTCAATTTTTAGTGAAAAATTGTAGTTTTAGTGTTTAATTTTGGAATATTTTTGGATATGCTTATGGATATTAGTATAAAACAATGTTTCCTCATTATACTTCTTTATTTCCTTGTTTTTTATAAATATTAATACAAAAATTATTTTATGTTGATCCAAATTTTTTTATTTATATTCTTAAATTTATTAATTACAGGCAGAGCGGATAAATATCCGATATCCGTCCGTATCCGAAAATTAAGCGGATACGGATATCCGATATCCGAAAATTAAACGGATACGGATATCCGATATCCGAAAATAATTTCGGATACGGATATGGCACTATCCGTATCCGAAAGCATCCGTTGACAGCCCTACTTATGAACGAGATTCAACTCCACCGACAAGCTATAGCACCACATTCCCACTACTCCTGAAGCCCCTTCTCCACAAACACGATCAGCCCTTCCCTTTTACAGTACGAATCTCCCTTGAACCGCCTTCAACCCGCACTGCCACGCTGATCTGACAACAGACCCCGTTGAGTGCCCGTGACCTCACCGTACTCTTCTCCCCTCTGTAAAACAGTTCAGCTCTCCAACCGAATAAGCGTATGTATTTGCTTCGCACCGTTGGTCATTTTATGCAGTATTATTATAGCTAGCCTAGTGTCACGCAAGAATTATACGCAAGTGGAATGATCTGTTTTGTTTTACTGAGAGGTGAGCTCCTTCTTTCTTTGCACATGCGTGAGCTTATAAAAAAACAAAAATAATAATAAAATATAATAGTAGTGCTAAAGTGTTTTTTTCTATGAGCAGTGCTAGGAAGCCCGAAGGAAAAGGGTGCGGAATTGTGCGGGAAGAAGAAGATACGTTGGATTGAGAAACGCAATTCACGCGATGCATGCCACGCTTCTACCGCACCCATTTCTGCCCTTATATTCGGGCTTTCTAGCATTAGTGTTTTTCTATATACGTGAGTTTGCGAAAGGGAAGTGCGCATGGTGAAGGTGTCCGCAAATATTCGTACACTATCACCCGGAGTTGTTTGCAATCCATACGGGTTTTGTCAGTGAATATTTTGAACAACTCCAATTTAATTATTTTATATTTAGTAGAAGTAATTAGCTACAGTTAATATATAATTATAATAAGTTGATGATAATTAGTTGTTACGGTTGATTGTGGTTTTATGTGATGAACGTTCGTAGCTAGTACACACCGAACACTAAGCGTTATTGACTGTAACGCTTTACGCACAACTGATTTGACGTTCTAACTGTTGCGATTGTGATAGATGAATTCATGTTCATATGGATGACGTATTGGTTGATTTATTTTGGTTCATGGAATCACACCTACCATAGTTGTGGATTTGTATGAATAATCAATTTAAATCTCCTTTCCTTGACAATTTTATTATTTGAATATTAAAATAATAATCAGAAAATTTATTTTGAATTTAGAATTCAAATGATTTACAATTCTAAGTTACGAATAATAATAGACATTCGCAAAAGACGGAAAGGATCTCAGAAATGTGTCATTTATGAAATTTAAATTAGAAAGTTACACTTGTTTTATAGATATTTGATTTCTTTATTTTGTAACAGTTTTCGCAAATATGGAAAAAATTGAAAATAGGTTGGAAAAATATATTTTATTAAGTTTTAATGAATTTGAAATGGAGCCTTGAAAGTTTTGTCAATTATTACAAGCTACCATTGTTTGAATTGAGTTCTGAAGTTAAGTTAAAAGAAAATGGTTCTGTTAATTGAATAACGACGAGCTATAAGTTTGGAAATGAGTGAACGAATTCAGGAAAACAATACTATTTTGTATTAAGTTTCAATTTAATTTGAAATAGATATTTTGATTTATGGAAATTAATTTATTTTGAAAAAAAATGGAACGATTTATATTAAATCGTTATGTAGCTTGAATTGAGCGCATCGTGTAGGACACTTCGTTAATGTCGATTTAAATTTTCAAATGACTATAACTTAAATATTTTAAATCAGATTGACGGGAAACAAGAAACGACAAAATTTTGTTAATAATAGTTTTTGAATAGAAAAAAAACTTCAAATTATAACGTATGGTTTCCAAGATATATGCAAATCGAAATTTGAAAAAGTTGTTGTACGTGTAGTTTGGCAACCATAAGGGAAAATCGAATAAAAATAGGTTTATAAAAATTATTAAAAAGTCTAAAAATTTATGATAAATCATGTTTTATTATTTAAAAGTGATGTGAGTCCAAATATTTGAATTTTAAATAATTTTGAATCTATTTGAGATAAATAGCCAATTTCGACACTTATAATAACGCTATTAAATATGTTCTTTGAAAATGATTTTGGTTTTAAAAATTTTAAGCCATGAATCATTGTTTAAATTACGTAAAGAGTTGTTAAATATTTTGAAAGATCCTAGAAGAGCTTAAAAATTATTTCGTGTGAAATTTATTTAAATTCTACTAATTTTAAATAAGATATTGGAAATTTGAAACATAAAAGAAATGAGTTGGTTAAAGTTAATCGAATATTCAACATCAGAAGGAAATTATAAATGGTTACGGCGATTTAATATTTGCTTGAATTTGTGAACTGATATCAGATTATAAGTCGATAAACTTTATTTGAAATATCAGGTGTTTGAGTTATTGTGAATGGAATCTAAATAAATTTTAACAACGAATAAAGGAATAATGTTTTGGAATATAAGATGTGAAATGAATATTGGAATTCAAGGTATGGATAAGGCAATAACGGGGTTTATGGAAACTAGAATAAATCGAATCTTGATTTCAAGTGAATTAATAACGACTTGGAAAGAAGATTTAAAATGGAAAATCTGAAATGGTCTACGATTTTTGTTTTAAAAATAGGCGCTTATTACTTGGAAAGACCGGGGTCGAATATATGTTCGAAACTCATTCCAAGTAATAATACGACGTTTAAAGAAACCAAAGACTTGGAAATCGATCAAGTGAAGACCGAGAATCTTTGAATTATTCGGATTGACTGTTGATGTCTTGTTTGGACCGATCACCCGATACGAGGTTATAAGTGGCATAGATCTGAATTTTTAGACTGTTTTCCGTTCAGACCCAGAACGGACTTGTATGGATTTATTATCTGGCATTGAAATTGACCGCGTAACACTGATTTCTATTAATATATATCGGATTTGTGGAAATATATTATCCCTATGTCTAAGATATGCGAACTTAGAGGTTATGTATGGATGGAAATCAGTGACACATCGTGAATTGTCAATGTGGCATACTCGAGTTATGAAATGAGCTAGTGATGATCAAAGCATGGCTTATTAATGCGTAACTTTGTGTATATCATGACATCGTCGAACCTCACACCCCGGATTGATGGTAAACTGGCGGTTAGGTTGTATACAAAATCTCTAGTGAAAATCGAAAGCTGTGGTGGTAGATCTACCTCGAAACCTGAGGGAATAAAGTATATACGGTGTCCGATGTCTAGATGTTATCCGGGATATATACTTTTGCGCTATGTATTCGGCGTTTGTTGTCTGAATGTTAACCGGGAATACTTAGCTTCATGTCCTCCAATGATCTTTCGTGCCAGGAACCATCACGTTGGAAAACCCAATAACTAATACGAGCCGTTCGGTTTGTTTGTAAACTATATATGTGGGCATAGTCAGTATGCTTGCTAAGATTAATATATTTATTTGTGAAATGGTTTTCGACACTATGCACAAATACTAATATTAAAGAGAATAATCACGTATAAAAGCATTTTTGGTTATCATAAGACAAAACTTGCCCATTTGGTGTGCATTTGCATTGTGTGATGTGGGACGAGCTTATGATAGCTTCATTTTCCAAAGTCATAACGAGTTTCTGTGCATGGGAATTCACATGGAGTAAACCTGTTCCGCGTTAGCGGCGTGGCCCGATGAATTTCCCAACTTTAAAATAAACCCGAAATAATAACTATTTGAGTTCTCACACCAGTCTCACGATTGACCTAGAGTATATTGTTCCTACCTAAACTCTAGGTGCCCATAATTTTGCACGGGGAGCTAGTAGTTTAGTTTGCAGGTTTAGTCTTCAGAGCTGGATTAGATTTGGAATTAGAGTTGTTTTGGTTTTACCTCTTCTATTAAGAGCAAGTTGTGTCCGCTGATCTTATGCTATACTCTGATTCATGTAACTCTGATGTAAAAATATTTTGTAATAAAATAAAAGGTTCTGCTCTTGTGTTCAAAAATGTTAGTACCCATAACCATCCGTCTTTATGAACGATTTAAGTTGGTTTAATTACTGGTGAGAATTGGGCAAAAAGGCAGGTCGTTACATCAATTCTGAGTCTTCCTGATGGTACCAAGTGTTTATAGTCTACACTGATGCTTGTGGCATAGGGTTAGGTATCGTGTTGATGCAAGAAGGTGGGTGGTTTGCTATGGGAGTAGGATATTAAGGGTTCACGAGAACAACTACCCTACCCACGATTTGGAGTTGGTAGCTATAGTGTTCGCACTCAAGTCTTGGCGACACTACTTACTCGATAAAAGATTCGAGCTCTGCATGCATTACAAGTCGCTCAAGTATTTGTTCTCGCAGAAGGATCTCAACTTATGGTAGCAACGTTGGATGGAGTTCACTGCATCCTATGATTTTGAGATACCGTATACCCAGGCAAGGGGAATGTTGTTGCAGATGCACTTAGTAGGCAGAGGATAACCTTGAGTCCTCTATTTGTAGGGCAGCAGAGCATGGAGTTTATCTCGACCTTTGATTTTAAAACACCTACATATTTTACCCTTGGTTTATTGGCATCGTTGGAGGTGCGACCGGCTCTTTTGGAGCGCATTGGAACCAGTCAGCATAAGGATGAGCAGTTAATGGGTATCTTGGATAGACTCAGTAGAGGGGAGACCTCTAGTCATCCAGCAAGATATTCTGTGGATGAGAAAGGGTGGCTATGTCGAGATGGGAGATTGTGTATTCCCAGAGTTGGAGATTTGTTGAGGATAGTTTTTGAGGAGGCTCATCACTCTCGGATGACTATCCATATGGGCGGTAACAAGATGTATCGAGGCATGAAGAGAGTTTTTAATTGGACTGGTATGAAGAAAGACATTGTAGAGTTTGTGGCCCAATGTCTAACTGCCAGCGAGTAAAGGCTGAAGAAATGGAACCTGGTAAAATGCTTCAGCCATTAAATATTACACATTGGAAGTGGGAGAGCGTCTCTACGGATTTTATTGATGGTTTTCCTAAATCAAGGTAGGGCAACACTAGTACATCAGTTATAGTAAACAGATTGAGTAAGAACACTTTATCCCAATCAAGAGCAAGAGGATAGCAGCTTAGTTGACATTGATATAACTTAGAAGGATCGTCTGACTTCATGGGGCACCTTTCAATATATTTAGTGACTGTGACCCATCTCTATAAGCGAGTTTTGGAGGATCTTGCAAGGGGCACTAGGGACATGGTTACGACTTAGCACAACTTGTTATCCTTAGATCGATGGAGAGACATAGAAGATCAATTGGGTTCGCGAGGATTTATTGAGACTCTGTATGCTAGACTTTGGAGGGACTTGGAAGGGACTTGGGAGAAGCGTCTCCCATTAGTGGAGTTTACCTACAATAATAATTATTAGTCAAGTATTGGTATGGCTCCCATCGAGGCACTTTATGAATGACCCTGTAGATCACCTACATGTTAGGAGTCTATGGATAGACTTCTACTTGGGCATGAGATGGTTAGAGAGAAATCTGAGAAGATAGAGCTTATTCGCAGACGGATGAAAGCAGCTCAAGACAAGCAGAATTCATACGCTTATTAGATGAGGATTGACTTAAAGTTTGATGTAGGAGATATGGTCTTTATCAAGGTTTCACCTTTTAAGGAACGTTATTCGCTTTGGCTCGGTAGGGAAGTTGGCGCCAAGATTCATAAGTTCATTCCCCATAGTTGAGTGGATAGGCCAGATGGCCTACAGAGTTAAATTATCAGAAATACTGGTGGGAATTCACGACGTATTCCATGTTTCCCACTTGAGTAAATGTCTACATGATTAAACGGAGGTAGATGAGTGTAGTACACTTGAGAATGTTGAAGTTGAAAAGGAAGCATCGGCTAGAAAGTTCCTACCTGTATTCTTCGATCGGAAGTTAAGAAGGAATGCAACATGGAGATCAAGTTAGGGAAGGAGCAATGGGGAGAAGATCATGACGATGCGACATGGGAACTCGAAGACAAGATTCACACTTCTTACCCTTTTCTCTTTGAGAGTACGTTCTTAGTTCTTCTACGCTTTTGAATTCGAGTTTGTTTTTCCTATCGTTTGAATCTTGATCCAGAAGCCTATGGTTGAAAACATATGTTTGTGACGTGTTATGTTTGATGGTTGCAAATGGATGCAAGTGTTTGCTAGTGGATGTAGTGAATACATATACACACACATTAGGTACTAGATCGGCTCAAGCACTTACATATTGCATATGGATGTGTGCACATTTTTAATTTTCAATGGATGAAAATGGTACGATCATCACATGGATGTTAAGTTTTGGGTGAATGGATATAAAACTTATATTTACTATTAGGATTCTTTTGCATACATATTGGATACATGACACACACATATATTTCATTAAGGAGATCAACTGAATCAGTAGACCGCCTGATTTTCGCATTAGTATAAGGACATGTACACAACACCTTTGCATATGTCCATACAAAGCATTAAAAAATTAGGTACAATGGATGCCAATGGTTGATTGACGAATAGATGGTGTAGGTTTTGAAGATCAATAACATTCTTCTTAACTTGAAGATTTCGAGGATGAAATCCTTTAAGGAGGGGGAGAATGTAACACCACATTCTTTAATAAACAATAATTATACAAAGAAAATAATAAAATGAATATTATATTAAAATATCCAGAATTGATAAAATAGACTTTATCGTTGCGTTCACTATGAAATTCTAGTTCGGGTAGACTCTTGGTTTTCATAAATCAGACTAAATATGAAGAAGTTATGAATAAAAGAATTTTGAACTAAATTTAAAACAATTTAAATTGATAAGCTCTGGAAAGAAACGGTCAGAAGTCGACCCGACCCTATATGGGCCGTCCCCTATGTCGACCCTAGGTTCGACACTAGTGTCTACCCAGGTAGTGGGTGGGTCAACCCACCTTCGGCCTTGAACGTAAATATATGTGGACTCATTTTCTGGTTATATACATACTGACTCAGCATGATGTGTCTTCGACAGTTTGATTTCATAACCTAGTATCCTATTGTTTAGATTATCCTAACCTATCTATAAATAGGCTAGCAAGCTCGTTATTTTCTTACATAAACATTTCTTTATCTTCTTCCTCCTCTAAGTTATGATCTGAAATAAAATTAAGAAAATGTCGGCGGTGCTGCCAAAACATATATTAAAGGGATAATTCTTGTTTTTCTTCTACAACTACTTTAAATACCTTTTATGGATCTAATACAAATCATTGTGAGTTTCACATTATTTTTAGAACTGCAATTTTAAAAAAGATTTTGATAGTAAATACATATTGGATCTGAAAAATAACAGTATTTATAAATATATGATATTGTTCTTTTATTACTGTCAATAACATGTTCATTTTCATTATTACCTGTTTATATGTATATTTTCTTCCTTATCCCCTTTCTGTTACTGTTTTATTTCCAGTTTGATTGTGCCTATTTTATCGGTTTGTTTATATTTGAGTTTGGTTATATTTCTCCTTTTCCATTTTACTTTGCGTTGGGCCTAGGCTATCAAGAGCCTAGGTCTTTTCCATTAGAATTGTGTAAATTTGGGTTTAACTGGAATAATATGTAATGACAATGAAAAGGAGATTTGGGCATATTGGAATATGAGAACCATTGACTGTATAATTAGGATAATTATAAGGGAAGAATTGTAAACATGTTAATCTGAATAGGTAAACTTAATTTTATATTAAGTAGAACATGTTATGGGAAAGTATGTGAATTAGATGTAAATTAAGTAAAACATGTTACTATAATCTATATACATTTGAGCAGGTGCCTGCATGATTTGAAGAAGGGTTGTTACATTTAATAAATGTCCTTTACAACTGCAAAATATAACATAGGGTTATATGATGCTTATTAATGAATTTAAACCTGCTAAGTTAGGCTGTTTGATTAATATGCGAAGAGTTTCCATGTCTGCTGTTAATATATCTTGTGGGGAACTATTAAACTCTTAGCTTACTTGGGGAACCAAGCCTAGGGGTGGCTTGCGTCAATCTGTTATTGCTTGGAATCCATATCAATCAGTATCCTCTGTTATCAAACAAGTCCCGCACTAGGTAGGGACTAGGGCACGCTTTACTGATGGATGATTGTAAGAGGTTCAAATCTTGAAGGTAGGTATGTGCGCGTTCCGTAGGATTCATGAGCGTGCATGGGTCCGATGAGGGAAGATAAGACACTTTAACAGTAGTGGATATGGTTGTGTCTTTAAAGTTGATGGGTTCGAGACTGATATCTCCAACTATCATGGCTACACAAGTAATTCGCGTCTGTAGAGAGCCGATTGCTGGGTAGTAATTAGGGTAAAACCTAATCCAGTTATTTTGATAGTTGGTGCAGAAATTCTGTTTTGGGATATGAATGAGAAGCTTACTCGATCTTACCTTATCTAGTTTATTTCATACTTGTGTGTTTTACTGTATCTTCATTTCCGGCATTATTGGTCTATCTTGATACTTCTTTACGTATTGCCTACGCTTAAAATCACTGGAACTTGCCAGACTTTATGTCTGACATATTTTATTTTTCCTTCTCTCTCTTCCTTTCCCCCCAGGTTCTCAGGATGGTTGATTGCAGCATTGACCGTGATTCTTTGATTCAGCTTGGACTTGGATCATTTCTCACTCGATGTATTATTTTAGTTTATGTTCTATGTTTATTTTTTTGGCTCTTAAAGGATATGATTTTTATGGTTTTGTACTTGTACTCCGATGATTTATATTTCCACGAAATAGAAGGTTATGATTATGACTTATGGTATTTGAAAATGTAAAGCTTGGTTTTATAATAATAAAAGTTGAAAATTTTCCACTGCATTTTATATTCTATCTTATGAATTATTATGCTTCCCGAAACTTAATGCATCCTCATATGGGTGACACTAAGGGACGTGGGGTGTCACACAGACTGTTGAATCATAAATTCAAACGTCTAAATCTTATTTTCTGCTAATGACCGGTGGAGACCACGGTCAACCGTTTAGATTGATCCTGGCTTCTTTCAGACCGAGTTTCAGCTCATTTTGTCTTTTTCTGTGGTTTCTCGATTGCTATAATTGCAGAATTTCAAAAGCTTGAGTATTTTTACTTTTGACAATCATTTGATTTATTAAATATTGTTTTTTATTTGAGTGGGTTCATATTGTTAAAGCGAGAATTTTTATTTTTGATTGTTCTACAATCAACTTTGTGATTTGTCCTTTAAGGCAAAACTGCTTGGGTAGGTGTCAGCAACCTTATCGTTTTGGTGAAATTGCTTGGGGAAGTGTCAGCGACCTTGTCGAGGCTATGTAGTCTGCGTGGATCCATCCCATGTTTTTTTGTTATTTACGATATCACCATTTTCATGATGACTACCTTATATATATTTACACTGGTTCAAAATTATCGAAGTATTTTAGCTTATATGGTGATTTCAATGACTCATATGTTCTCCTTATTTGATTATGACATGAATTACTTACATGTTTATTTGTGGAGCCATGTCCTCATTTGTGTTTTTGTGGACCTTTGTGTGTGTCCATTCTTAGGTTAAGAGAACCGTTTTAGAATAACATTTTGATTTATGGATTTATACGCTCGCACTTGTTGTGGTTTGAGTGTCTTTCCATTTTATATTTTTCTATATATCTTTGAGTGATCTCTAGAACTTGGGTGATACAAGTTTTCATTGAAAATTATCTCAGATCTTTTTTTGAAAAGTAATAAGTTATATTTTGCTTATTGAACTTAGCTTCTTGTTTCTAGATTTCGATTATTTATCTTTGAACTTTCATGAGCCGGGGATATTGTGTGGTTCCTAATGTTCATCTCTTATATAAATTGGGTTCAGTATTTCGATAGATCGATTGTGCAAAAAGCTGATAATCTTTTGTGAATTACCTTTGAGGCTAATTTCGGTGTTTTTTTAAATCATGTTTTTATGGGTGATGAACTCTCTTTTGTGCGGCTATTCTTTCCATGCTTATTTGCATGTCTTGTTTATTCTATTTTCTTAGTGATTTTCGAGATGAGTTTACCTAACCATTCTGAAGCCTGCATTTTATTTTCCAAGAGTATCATCCATCTTCATCATCCTATATTTGTGACATGGACTTCTATTGTTCTTAACGATTCTAATTTAGATTCGTTAGCTTCCTTATGTTTTCTAAATTCTCATAGCAATGAGAATTACGATGAGGAAGACGTGATTCTGTAATTCACAAGTACTTGTGAATATTGTGGGATCTTTGCACCGATCTTAGGATGACCACCTTAACAGGTAATTGAGTTTGGATAGCTCATTCTATTTTCTTTTAAGCTTTGCGGTACCACGACGAGCTTAATAAATTCCTTAATTTAGGTTGATGATTTATTCCTTGGGTTAATAGTGTTAAGGTCATTTCACTATTGGACTTAGAAACCGGTTTTCACCAACTTTTGTTTGCAAAGAATAGACTTCCTTTGGCATCGTTTCGTGCTCATTTTGTCATTTGAGATTAACAAATATTCCACTTTATTTTGTTTACCCTAATGAATTATATTTTCGAGCTCATATCCCGATTGGTTTGACCTCATTTTTATTGGTGATTTTTTTGTATTTGAAAACTAAAGTTTTCAAGTTTTGTGCGATTCATTCAACTTCTACAATTTCTCATGTTCTCATGACTTAGAAGTTGTTCTTGAAATGTTAGAGTACGCGCTTATATTTCGAATTTGAGGTATTAGGAGTTTATTGGAAACTTAAAGTTCCAATTTATTTATTTTTGGAATATTAGAGGACGTGCAGATGTTTCCAATTTTGGGTATATAACCCGGATTTTTGTTTCTTGATCCTGTTTTCTCAACCGGGTCGTTTATTCTTGTGAACAGGATATATATATATATATAACCATCATATACATCCTTTTCAATATAAGAAAAATTTGTGAGCAAGAATATTTTTAAGAATTTACGTTTAGGAATAAAATTTTCTAGCTAAAATGTGATAGGGAATGCTGGACGATTTTGGATAGTCAACATTTCCAAGTTTGGATTTAAATATTTAATTAGTTTATGTTTAGAACACAAGAGAATAAGTTTATAATTTATAAACTTATTGAACGTGAAGTGAATTAATTAAATTTAATTAAAACGAGCTCGTCGCATAGCGATAGTTCGTGGTTTTGAGAATTGAAGTTCAAATGAGTGTATAGGATCCAATACAAGTCGGAATTTTTTGAAATAAGAATTATCCGGATCTATTGAATTATAGTTTTCTAATGAAGGAGAAAAATTAAATTTTATCTTATAGATTTAGAGATATGTCTAAATCAAGTTTTCAGAAAAATCACGGTATGGAAGTTCGCGATTTAAAATTAAAATAATGATTGAAAATGAGGTGTAGAATATTTAGAACAAGTGAGGAAAATTTTAGTTTATTGAAAACACTTATGAGAGAATAAATTATTTGCTCGTATATGTTCAAGAATTTAATTTGGACATTATACGTGTATAGACTTAAGTTATATAGTGATTGATAACTTAATGTAAAAATTAATGAAATAATTCGTAAGTGACATTAGCATAAGAATGATATACTAATTATGAAAACTAAAGTGAATTTCTTGATTTAATCTATTTAATATAGATTTTTGTTGATGCTTGGTTGTTACATTTTGAGTTTTTCCTTAACTAAATAATGAGGACACAATTTCTTTAAGCGGAAAGTCGTTAACAACCCGCATATTTCACATTAATATATTTAAATATTTTATTTAAATTTAACATCGTTAATCCTGTATAGGTCCAAAATATGGCTTTTTGCAAACGACTGAATCACAACTCAAGACCACTTCCATTAAGTTTAAAATGCCATTTATAACATTAAAAACTGTAAACATCGATATGTTTCGAGTTAGTGAAAATTGGGACTTCGAGTGGGGTTTGGGTTTGAAAACCTAGCCACAAGGTTAAACCTGACCTCTTCTACCAAATCTCTTAGCCTCCCTCCCTTTACCTCATAATCTTCCTAATACTTAAAAAATAGAAATAGGGGAAGGATAAAGGGAAATTAATATTCCTAAGCTCCAATCTTAGGAATTTTGGTGATTAGCTTTGCAAATTCAAGGAGAAGCTTAGGTATGTTCATTTTCTTCTTTTCCAACTCAACTCCTATTCAATTCTTATGATTTATTAAAACAAACTCTTAGGAATTTTGTTGATATGCTCTTAGATTGGAGATTCGAGAGTATTTATTAGAAGAGAAGTTGATCTTTCTTGGTTTTAGAGCCTCTCCTTGCTTCTAATAATCAAAGCCGGGTTCTTGGAGAACTCACATCTATGCCTCAATGTATATGCTTGTCTAGTGTGCCTATGGCACTTTTGTGTTTTTATGTATTGTGTGATATGGATTGATTGGTCTGAACATTCCATTTCATGATCTTCAAGTAGGTTTATTCGTGAGAAATCCATTGTTTCAGTGGGTCTTAGAAGCCTCATTTTCCCTCGAATAGTGTTAAAAGTCTTCATGAGTTGTAACATCTCGTATTTTTACGGTATAATAATTAATTTAATTATTTAAATAGTGATTTAGAGATTTAAATTGTTTGATTTAAATAATATTGAATATTTAATTTATATAATTAATATAATAATATATTTATTTCCGAAATAATCGGAATATTGCTGAATTCACAATATTGTGTGAATTGGATTATTTATAAGATTTAATTCAGTTTAGAATTGAATTATAATAACGAATATATTGTTTAAACGACAGTTGAACGTATTAATTATAATTATAATCGAGCTCGAAATGGCGCGGTAGTTCGTAATTTGGCAATTCAAACTTTAATTGAATATACAGAATCTGTTTTAACTCGGATTTCTGTGAAATAAGAAACGTTCGAATCTGTTGAACGGTATTTTTCTAAATGAAAGAGAAAAATCGAGATTCTATTGTGTAGATTGTGAGTTATGTCCAAATCAAAATTTAAAATAGTCGCTATGGAATTCATTTATAATTTATATTGATTTATTTATTTTACAAAAGGGTTTTTAATATAAATCGAATATCGATATAACTGGAAACTTTGAAGTATCGAGTAATAAATCCCGATATGTTTGTTTTGGAGCTGGATAATATTCTATGTGAACATACACGATAATATTAATTTATTAATATTAAATATATTAATATTTAAATGTGTTTATTTAGAGCTTTAAAAATAGCCACTTTTGCAAACGAGCTCCGTTTTCGATGAAACTAATTTTGTTGGATCTGGAATATTAAATTATTTCTAGATTTAAATTTTTGTGATTTTTAGAGTTAATATGTGGTAGTGCGAAAGAAAAACAGTCAACAATTTGACTTAAAAATATGTTGTGTGGGCAAACGGACTCAGAATTAGACGAAACAAGTTTCATTGGGTTTGTAATGTCGAACTGTAGCTGTATATCCATTTTCATCGGATTTGGATATCGTATGTAATCATACGGATTTTTAAAAGATAAATACGAGTAGCGTTGACTATATAAATTAATATAAATGAATGAAGCTTCTAATGGGAGCCAAAATTTATCCTATAAATATACCCTTATCCTTATAACCCTAAAAATATTTCTTTTTGGTCAATACATTTCACCGCCGCAAGTTTCTTTCCCTGGAGACAAAATATAATGACCCAAACTTCCCAATAAAGGAAAGCCCGGATTGCTTTGAGAACAACACACATCAGGACACAAAACAGAAGATCATTTTATTGCTGTTACAACAATTACATCAGAGTACAAGAATTTTCCAGAGTATGATTAATAATATACATTGGAGATACAATAATATCATAGTTTAAATTACATCTAAATAGTAGCGGAAAAATAATACAAAATACAACTGAGACAAATACACGGATACAAAGCTTTCCGGATATCGCTTCAGCTATAAACCAGGATCCTGGGAAAATAATATCTGCAAAACCAAAACTACAAGCTGTCCGTGTGGAAAATATGGGAACCCAGAGTTTAGGTTAAAACAGTAAACTCCAGGTCAGTTATGGGACTGGTATGAGAACTAAAAACAGTTATTAACTTTATTTTAAAGTTGGGTAAGTCAAGGGACCACACCGCTATTGTGGAACGGGTTTCCTCCCAAGAATACCAGTGCATAAAAAACAATGTAATGCTTTTAGAAAATGAAACCATTATAAGACTTAAGTCCCTTGCAACGAAAGCCGAAGGATAGAGTTTACCTTATAATGGTCAAAAATGCTTAATACGCGAAATTCATCTTTTATACTATAAGTGCATAGTGTAGAAATTAATTTTCGAATATAAATGTATCAATCTTAGGTGGCATAATATACTATGTAAGCGGCATAATATATTATGTCACCATATAAGTATACAACTAAAAACCGCAAAGATCGTATTGGAAAGTTGGGTTTCACATCATGATGGCTCCTGATTCGAAAGACATATCGCGAATGTATCTCCACGGCTTATGCCCCGGCAAGAGAAAACACCGTAATACATATAATACGCACTTTGGAAGAACAATCTAGTGTTCTACCCCCATGGGCTTCGGCTGATATCACTGCCCAATATCCAGATGTGGAGCGACCACACCCAGCAACGCTCAGTTGATCCAATCCATGTATATATAAAGTATATTGATCAACCTACAAATCAAACAAACCGTTCACCATCATACCGGAGTGTGAGGCTCGCGAAGTAACATTATACTCAAAGCTATGCTAATTGACACCGTACTTTGATCTTTATCCTCAAGGCTCTGCTTTTCAACAAAGCCATGATCATATGCATCTTAACATGCCACATTGTCAGACCATACCATATCATTAATCATCTACCAATATATAACAGGGTGTTAAGCAAGAGAATAAATTCTCCACCACCAAACCGCTATATATTAGATAGAGATCGACGAATACAATATAAAGGAATACAATGTCAGACACACAATCCATTTACTAGTCCGTTCTGGGTCTGAACGAAACCATATCCGGTAGACCTTCAAATACATCTGAATGATCACCAATTTTCCCTCATCTTGTGTGTACGGTCCAATCAAGATATCAATAATCATCCATTCGATATGGAAATTTCCCGATCTTCAATAACCAACTTCATCGTCGATCTTCAATCGTCGTATGAATTATTCAGAATGGGTTAGACCCGGTCTTTCTGAATAATTTACGCAATTTAAAATCATGTGCTTTAAAACACAACCAACGCCTCATTCCAATCAAGAGTATTCTTTGATTATAATTTAAGCCAAATTAAGGTTTATTCAACTAGTCGGGATTAACGTCTTATCGAAGTAGTCATTTATTAATATCTCATTCCCATCCTATACAACCCATGGAGTAAAACTGGTGGTACTCCATATCTAACACCCAATGTGTTACGGTAAACTTAATTATCGTTTTATCGTTCAAATCTAATTAAAGATTTAACTATCGCTTGGAGTAAAAACTAGTGGTACCCCATTATCGTTCATTTCTTGAATTAAGTAAATTTAATTTATTTTATTCTCATTCAATCCAATTAAAGATTTATTAAAACTATAGTTAGTTTTAATCTTCAAGAATCATTATTTAATGATTATTTAACTTCCAAGAAATAATCTTGCCTTTAACTGGGTTAAAGAACAAATGTCGCTTAAAAACATCATTTACAATAAACCCAAAATCATATTCCAATTTAATATATTAAATTGAAAACTTCTCTCTAGAATGTTTCGTTAAATCTTAATTAAAAGATTTATGAATTACCAATCTAAATTTCAATGTCACTCGGGTTTTAAGAACTAATGTCATTTAAAAACATTGTTCACAATAAACCCAAAAGTCAGTTTCACTTAATTTTCAATTATGTTTAATAATTGGTAATCTTATTTAAATCTTAATTAAAAGATTTATTCTTTCTCAAATGGGTTTAAGAACAGTGTTATTTAAGACACTATTCACGACAAACCCAAATTCTAATCTAATATTAAATATCATGCTTTGAATAGAAATTATATTGATTCATGTTCAATATCAAATTCCGAAAATTAACGTATATCAAATTGGGAATAATGATATTAATATCTTCCAAATTCTCACAATAACATCTGTATAATCACAGAATCCAATACTGAAACAATCTAAAGATTATTCCCATTCAAATCCATTCCAATATATATATTGGAAAATCTTGGTTTTATAAAAACCATTTTAATCCTTTTATTTTCTTTTACATAAAAATGTATATTTACATTAAAATGAATCCTTTTCTTTCTTTTAAAACAAATTAACTATAAAAATGTATTCTTTCTAATGTAATCAATCTTAAATAAAAATGAAATCTTTTTAATGTAATCTTTTTAGTTCAACCTTTATTACATTGAAAGATGTAATATTTTCATTTCAGTCTTTATTACATTGAAAAAGTAATATTTTCAATTTTAAATCCAAATTGAATATTCAGTCTATTATCATATTAAAATAATATTATTTATAAAATATTAATTTTGAAATTAGCTCTTTCAATATGCATTATAAAATGGATAAAATAAATTGATAAACATGTTTGGGTTAAAATGGCGTTGCTATTTAAAACAGATTAAATAGCCCAATTCATTATCTTATTCATTTATATTTTAGACTGGCCAGACCTCCCACATTAAGCCTACGACTTGTGGATGCTGGATATGCCGGTTGGTTCCGGGCAGACTTATCCCACAAGTTGGGCTTAACCTCGTGTCATGACCCAATTCGTATTTGCGCACTTGGACCTCTCACATTAGGCCCAACATTTGTGGCTGCTGGATATGCCAGGCGGGTCCGCGCAGACTTATACCATAAATGTAACCCAACCTCGTGTCCAAGTACAATTATAATTAATTCACTGAAAATCTTATTTTTAAATATTCTCTTAAAATAAAGATATGATCTTTACATTAAATTGTCACCAATTTTATAAAACCCTTTGTTTCCGAATATCCTAACTGGCATTTCAATTTTTAATGAAAAATTGAACTTTCTATATTATTATTATATTATAATAATAATCTTTTAAAATGTTCAAATTTTGAAATCAAACCTTCTTATCTTATCATACTGACCATAAAGATGTAATCTTTCTAATTTAATCCTTTTTATTATAACTTTTAAATAATAAAGATATAATTTTTCTAATTCATACGTCAATTAATTCCATTAACTGAATATTAAATTAAAATATTCCTTTAATTCAAAATTGGAATGAGACCCAATCCATTACCAATTATATGGATTTCAAACATCACATTAATTCCATGATAAAACATTCAATAACAGACAAAGTGCATTCTAAACTAATCACAAGGGCGATGTGTAGTCAGAATATCAACCCAAGACCCGTGTGGGGTTTCAACCAACACAAATTCAAATAATATATTATTAATTGTGCTCTTGGACGATGTGTGAAAATTTATCGTCCAATCAACATAAACAAGTCAGGCAACTTGTAAATGGCAGTGTAAACATGTTTTAAATATCATAAATGTCATAACAACATGTTATATATTTCAAATTTCAAACAATTAACAACAGTCATCCAAATCAACGTTTATCCAATGAACAATAATTTCAACACAGATAATTAATTAATATTTAACAATAAAAATAATTAACTGTTTCAAAAACTTGAGTGAGATAAAAGTTCTCACTTTAAAAAAAAAAAAAAAATCTTTTTATTACAATATCGAATTTGTCATTTAAATGTTCTCAATTGAAATAAAAAGAAAAACTTTTTATTACAAAACCCAGTTTGTCATTTACATGTTCTCAATTGAAATAAAAAGAAAATATTTTTATTACAAAACCCAATTTGTCATTTATTTGACAAATATATGTTCAAATCTACGTGACATATAAAAATGTAAATTTTAACATGTATATAAAACTAATGTATACATGACATATAAAAATGTTAATTTTATCTTTGACAATTCTAAATGAATCATAAACAACATTTCTAAATGAACATAAATGATACTTCATTTTTTGACAATTCTAAATGAATATAAATGGCAGTTTTATTTAGCAAAACATGTTTTTACTAAATGGCAGTCTTATTTAACAAATAGTCATTTTATAATAACTATACTAACATGTAAATGTTATGATCTTAACCTAATGAAGTATATATATAACAAATGGTATTTTTATTCAATTGCAACATTTTATGACAAAAATGTTATTTTTATTCTCATGCCTCGTGTTATTTTTAATTACATAACAAACTTCTAACGAAAAAAAATGTTATTTTTATTCAAATGTGACATCTTCTAATTAAATGACATATTTACTTGTCATAAAAGACCTATTTACTTTCTAACTTAAATGACCTATTTGCTTTCTAACAAAAGATGATATTCTATTCTCTTACAAAAGATGACATTTTTGTTGTCAAACAAAAGATGACTTCTTTTTTTATTAACATGAAACACAATCAACATAAATGACATATTTGTAATATGTCATTATTTTAATTTAACACTTCAAAATAAAAATGACATTTGTATGCTCTAACATAGACGACAAATTTGTTTTCCAACATAAATGGCAAATTTATGCTATATGAATATATTTTTTTATCTTTATTTTATTTTATTCATGAAAAATAAAAATGTAATTTTATTACACAAAGATATTATCTAACAAAGATGACACTTTTATTTCAAGATTATATTTTACACAAATAAAATTTAACCAATCATCACCACCACAAGTCAAATCAACCAACCTCAATTTTTCATGATACAGACATGTGTTTTATATATAGCGTAAATATTCAACATTACAATCAAAATAAATTTGAATATATATATATTTATTTTAAAAAACGAGAAATCTCACATGAATGCTCCACCGCCGCATGCACCTAAGACAACCGGATCCACATCAAACCACCTCACATCGAAGCCTACGTCAGCCTCCACCTTCGCCTGCCGTATGGGGAAACTCGCCGCCCCTATAGCCCCCAATTCGACCACGAACCCACCACCTTTGAACCCAAAAAATCTTCCCATCCATGGTGTTTTATATGATCACTACTGTTCATCTTCATGAGCTAGAAGAGGCGAATGTTTTTCGTTCATAAGATTTTCAAATTTATTGTTTGGATTAGAAGAAAAAGGAGGAGGAACGAGAGAACATTTTGGCCATTGGACATGTTTGGCGGCGGCTGGTCATGTTAGTGGATTAGGGATTTGGAAAAAAGGACAAAAGCAATTTTATAATACTTTATTTCTAATTTTACAATTAAATCCATACATTATTATTCCTTAATATTTTTGGAATATTTTTGAATCGTCCAAATTTAACATTTACATCTATCTTATTAAATAGTGTGTATATTTGCTTTAATATAAAGCTATTATGTAACAACTTATATACTCAAGAATGTATTCCATATTTAAACTAGTATTACCGTACAACGGTGGGAAAAACCGACCGTTCGTGTTCAGTATGAAATAAAAATTATTTGTTAAAACATTTTTCAAATTAGTTTTTATTTTAAAAATTATAGGGTAATTTAAGAGGAAATGAAAGTAACTAATAAAGTATAAATTCAACTAAACTGAATTTTACGTGTAAACTTCACTGTTTACATGTTTATGTGTTAGCTTGTGCTGTTAATTGTCAACTCTTCCAATCTATTTTGGAAATATTTCTGCCAACTTGTTCTTTAATTCAGTCTTTATCCGACTGTGTACATGTTTATCGGTAATCCGTTTAGTGGTCTAGATTTACAAAATTTCATCTTGCCGATTTGATTATATTCATTTGAGTTGGATCCTCATTGTAAGCTAAGCTGAGCAAATCAATATAATCCGTCATGATTGGTATTTTGATCAGACCGGTAGGATTCAATGTTTAATGATACACAATCTTAATAATATGCCCAATAAATCAAGCCTTTTGAATCCAAATTAGAAGTTGGATATGCATTGATGATATAAATTCTTAATTTTATCACCATAAAGTCAAGCCACCCCTTGTGTGCATATCAAAATTCAGAGAGTAGAACAGAAAAATGAGAGCAAATGTTAGTACAACTTTATTCATAAAGAAATATTGGGTTGTATGCTATCCCAATGAAGCACTAAATGTGCACGCTCCATGGTGAATATATCAAAGGGAAATACAACCAATACAATTTCACCAAAGCTAAATTGAAATTCACAAAATCAAGTAAGCAGCAAAATACCAAAAAATGTACAAGAACTTTTTTAGTGCCTCATTTAATAGATGAAAGCCAAAATTCTTCAAGTTCCTTAGCAAATTCCTTCCTACCTAGAATCACAATACCATGATCTGCATTGCTGACCATTTGAAGAATTACATTTGGGATGGTTCATTTTCGTATTGTAGCTGCATTCCAAAGGAACCACTTTATCTCTGCCACCATGTACTACTTTGACTGGGACTTCATCATTCATCAAAATGTCCAAGTTCTCATCCCATAAAATGGCTCCTCCACATATGACATTGTGAATTGTATGTCATGCTGAATGATGTGTGTAAGCAAGCTAGTCAGTTCTCTGCATGAATATTATGCCTCGAATCAAACTATATTATATATTTGCAACATTTTATGTCAACCGCTTGACTGTTTACTTCTGCTCTTTCTGATTTCTGGAAGACTTGGAAGATGCAGCTGAAACGCCTTGCTCAATTCATTGTAGAAGACAACTGTGAAGCCAATCCAACGTTTGAAGAAATGTTGTCGTCGAAATGTTGACAGTAGTTAAGCCTTGGGATTCAAAGGAGCAAAGATAAGCCTGATGATTTTAAGATTGCTTATCATCCTATCTTGATCCTGCAGTAGATATTTATCTCCTAGTGGAGATCCATTCTACCAGGAGTGCCTTGTGATCGAATTCTGCAACTATGCATCGTCATTTTATCCACATAAGATGGAATAGTCTAGAATTAAGTGCGGAGTTAGTTCAAATGAATTATCAGTTTAACAAAAGAAATGTAAATTTGTATTTTTTATTATTCATAAATGACTAATCCAAAAGAGCATGCAATTAATGCGAAAAGGAGAAACCGTGTCTTTAAATGAAAACCAATTTGAATTGGGTTCACGTTCAACTTTGTGTAATTGGAATATAAATTGTTTATTAGCTAAATTAAAGGACCATTCAAAGCAATTCCTGATTAATACCGCATTTAGTATTAAAATCAGTTTGTCAATTCAATATAACATAAAACAAATATTTAGAGCATTAATATTCGAAACTGCCTTACATAACCAACATAAAAAGCTGAAACGCCATGTTTGCAGTTACCGTTTATCAGAATTATTTTACAAATCTAATTTGGTAATTCAAAATGTTAAATTAATTAGTGTTATTTACAATATTTTCTAAACAAAATCTTTAGGACTTCTCATCTACTGCCATTTAAAAATAAAACCACCAAATGCATTTTCATCCTATTTATTAGCAACAATCCCTCTTCATAGAAAAGTTTTCAACTTGTTCTAATTTTTTGCCTATGACTTTAATCCATTTCCATTTTGCTTCCTTTTTTCACTCCCCTTGAAGCTTGCCCACCAAGGAGATGCATGCAAGATATGTAATACTCTTTTGAATAATATCAAACAGAGGAGGAGAAAGCTGTCATGCTGATAACTGCATTTATACGATCCAAACTCAGTTTTAAGATATATAATAAAGAGCTGTATAAAATGTAGTACATACCCCGCAAATGATTGCTGAAAAAGTTTGGAGTAAAACACATAGAATAAGTATTTGCTGAGAATAACATGTTCAACTTCTCGATCCCATCTATTATGATATCTCATGTCAAATGCCTTGCTTTAAAAATCATTACACATGTTGGACAATAAGAAAAAACGTATAGTGTAAGTATTGTTTAGGTTATTTGAATAGAAAAATATGAATCACATAAGTAAAACTATCAATATTTCCATGGTAAAATAGATAAATAATATAGGTATATCATTCAACTAATGAATTCCAAATATGTTAAGGTTCTAGGATGGCACCAGTATGTACAGTAATGTCGTTCCACCAAAGTGGATTTCATGCTAAAATGGCAATATTCATATTTGTTGTCTTGCATATTAATTATTAAATGAGAAATATAAGCCACTACTTACAGATATAGATACTACAATACCCTTGCTTTCACGACCATAACAGTAGCAACTTAGTTGTTGGTTAGATTGATACAGATGAACCATTTGCTTGGATTCTATAACCATTTGTCATGTGTGCTAAGCTATATTAGTCAGTATCATTTACTGTTTAGAATCCAAACACAATATGACATATATACATGTGTATGGACAACCGAATTATGTTGCAGTGAAGATTGCCATTTAAAACGTCAAATCGGTACCATTTACTGTACAAAGTTTTCACAAAATATGGGATTAAAGTTAAATGAATGGTAGAAATTCATGAAATAGAGCAATTACATAAAATTAAATCAGTTACCACCAATTAAATCGTATTCCACCAATATTATCAACAAAGAGTTTGTGACGGCAAGGAATTTCGCTCGGCCCGAACCAGTCGCTAAACCGATCCTGGCCGTTCGAAACGCCCTATCGTTTGAGAACAAGCCACAACAGGACGCAAACAGAAGAACATTTCATTGTTAATTAAAACAATGCATCAGATTACAAGAATATACAGAGTATAAATGAATATTACACAGAAATATCAGAGATTTAAATTACATTTAAATACATAGCAGCGGAAAATAATACAATACACAACTAGAAGTAGATATACGGATACAAAGCTTTCCGGATATCGTTCCAGCTGTAAACCAGGATCCTGTGAATATAAATCTGTAAAACCAAAACTACTAGCTGCCCGTGTCAAAATAGGGGCACGCAGAGTTTAGGTTAAAACAATAAACTCCAGGTCAGTCATGGGACTGGTGTGAGAACTAAAACAGTTAATCTTTATTTTAAAGTTAGGTAAATCAAGGGACCACGCCGTATAACACGGAACGGGTTTCCTCCCAAGAATACCAGTGCATAAAACAACAGCGCAATGCTAAATGAAGAAAAATGAAGCTGTTATAAGACCCAGGTCCCATCACACAATGCAACGCAGTCGAGGATAGGGTTTTCCCTTATAACAGCCAAAGAATGCTTGATACGTTTAAAACAAATCATTTGATACTAATATAAGTGCATAGTGTATAAAACACTTCAAATCATAAGTATCAATCATAGGCGGCATGGGTACCATATATCATGTCGCCATATATAGGTTTACAATCAAAACCGCAATGTCGTATTTGGAAATTGGATTTCCATCTATGAACCGAGGCAAAAGATAGTCCTCAACCGATTCGAGACGCTCTAGTCCGTGTCTCAGGCAAGCGCCCAGGCAAGCCTTGGAGCGACAGGGCCGGTCCACCGATGTGGATTATTATGCCTGAACACTACGTCTCCCCACCCTATGGGGTGTCAGTCTGGTCCGTCAGCCGACCAGAAGCATCGGCCGAAACCGATATAACCGAGGCGCCTCGCAACAGCAACAACCACATAAGTCAAACTCGTCAGGGCGTGTAAAACCACTGACGCCACTTCTAACTAGAAAGAAACGCAAGTCCTCCCTGAGGTCCGTCTCCCGTTTTTGGTTCATACCGGGTGTGAAACTCGCGAATCAACGTTACACAAAGCTACGCCACTAAGGCCGTGCTTCGATCATCACCACAAGACTTTGCTTTTCAACAGAAGCCTCGATCATTTGCATCTTAGCATGCCACACAGGCAAACCATCCTATGCAACCGATATCAGTCACACAGAATGAAATCCAATGTCAGACACACAGTCCATTTACAAGTCCGTTCTGGGTCTGAACGAAACCGGAGGCACCTAGTACCCCGCATCTCCTTCGATCTCCAAGTACGTCTGGACGATCACCAACTGTTTCCATCTTCTTGGGTGTACAGCCCAATCAAGATCATCAGTTATCACCCAAACGACGTGAAGACCTCCGGTCTTCGACCATCGTCTTCATCTTCGACTTATCGTCGTATCAGTTATTCAGAATGGGATAAACCCGGTCTTTCCGAATAACTCGCGTATATATTATAAAAGTGTTACACAAACACAACATACGCCTCATTCCAATTCATTAGTCACTAACCGTAAATTAATCAAGAGAATAATTCCCCAAATATTAACCCCGAAGGCCGAAACCAACATCAGATCAATATCCAGAAAACCATTCTGCTTGGCCAACCGACAGTTAGTTTCTAAATTTCACATTCATAGGGAAAGATTCCCATTAATTTTATCAAAGATAAATTCCTTGAATTTATTCTTTAATCTACTTTTGAATATCAATTCAAACTAGTCGGGATTAGCGAACCTTACCGAAGTAATCATTTGTTTTAATTTCCCAATCCCAACCTATTCATCCCATGAAGTAAAACTGGTAATACTTCATATCTAACACCACGGTGTTATCGGTAAATTCAGTTACCATTTCACGTTCAAATCTAATTAAAGATTTAACTATCGCCTGGAGCAAAACTGGTGATACTCCATTTTCGAACATTTCAATCTAATTAAAGATTCATTAAAACTCCACTTAGTTTTAATCTTCGACTGGGTTAAAGAATCAGTGTCATTTAAAACAGGGTTCACGATAAACCCAAAATCACATTCATTAATTATCGGGTTAAAGAACGAGTGTTATTTAAAACACTGTTCACGATAAACCCAAAAATCAATATTGATTCAATTCCAATTAAATATTATTTAATTGGTACACTTCATTAAATCTAAATAAAAAGATTTAATCTTTTCTCAACTGGGTTCAAGAACAGTGTTAGTGAAGACACCATTCACGACAAACCCAAATCACATTTGATATTCAATATAAGGCTCTGAATAGAAAATATATCGGCCTATATTCAATATCAAATTCTACGATCAACAAATGTCGTATTGGAAATAACGATATAAATATATATCTTTCAAATTTCCCTAACAACACCTGTATAATCACGAATTCCAACATCGAAATATTCCGAAGACAATTTCGATTCAAATCCACTCCAATGCAATCATTGGAAATTTTGGTTATTTTCAAAACCCTTTTCGAATTCAATTTATTTATTTAAAAATAAATAGAATTATAATTCTAGTTCAAAACTAGTTCAATTCGATAAAAATCTATTTTTATCTTTTCAAATATGGAGTTTTTCATCCCAAATCTTCACAAATCATTTCTTATGATTTTACACAAATTATTACTATTTTTAATAATTTTATCAAGGCCCGTACAGTCGATTTCCACCAATGGCCATCGAACTGCACTTATAGCGACCTTTTTCGAATTTGATTTGGACGTATCTCCAAATCCAACCGTTAGATTTCAAATTTCTAACATTCATTAGAAAGCTCTTTTCGATACGAACCCGACGGTTCCGGTTTTAGGAGAATCCGACGGTCGGATCTCCCGTAATGTCCGTTTGAAATAAATGGTCGAAATTCGCGAACTGCCGCGGCGCGGCGCGTTCTATTCAGGCCATTATATTATATATATAATATATATAATATATATTTCGTCGATTACTATTTAAAACGAATTATATAAATAGTTTTAAAATCGTTTCAAAAGCAATTTCAACTTCCTTTTCAATTCAAATCAAAATTGAATTCTTCTTTATAAATTCGTTTTAAAATTCATTTCCATTCAATTCAAATTTCAATTCAATTTGAATTCATTTCAATTCGCTTTCAATTCAATTTGAATTCGTTTTCAATTCATTTCATTTCGAAATCGTTTTCAATTCAATTCATTTCGAAATCGTTTTCAATTCAATTCATTTCGAAATCGTTTTCCATTCAATTCATTTCGAAATCGTTTTCAATTCAATTCATTTCGAAATCGTTTTCAATTCAATTCATTTCGAAATCGTTTTCAATTCAATTCATTTCGAAATCGTTTTCAATTCAATTCAAAATGAATAAAATCGATATAAATATCGTTCGCGTCAAAATGGCGTCAATCTAATCAACACGGCTTCATAAATTTCTATTTTCAAATATCCTATTTCAAATATTTCTTTTCTTCAAAATGTTTGTTATTATCAAAATATTTCGTTCAACACATGACCAATCTCAATGAATGAGTACTGTCAACACATGAACTTTTATTTTATATTGATAAAGATGTAAATTTTATTACTAAAATATTTCGTTCAACACATGACCAATCTCAATGAATGAGTACTGTCAACACATGAACTTTTATTTTATAATATTCTTTATTTTTCAAATTGGAATGAGGCCCAATCAATTACCATATAACGCTGATTATATGGATTTTCATACATCACATGTATATAATAGCATTGAAAAATAATCAACCATCAACCAAAGTGCACTACACTGTATAAGCATCAAATATAAATATCTAACGCTTATAACAGCCTGTCAATCAATCGATCGACATATTTAATCAATCAGGATGAGTGAACTGCATATTTCATCCTAACACCCGTGTGGGGTTTCAAACAATCAAACACAGATTTTTATTCGTGCAGTTGGGCGATGTGTAAAATTTATCGTCCCAATCAATGTCATTCAAATAGGTGTACATAAACAAACCGTTCGGTTTGTAAATGAATATTTATTTATTCACATTCACGTTAAAAATTATATTTTTAACGATAAAACATTTTATTCCAATATATGAATTTCAATTCAGTTCATTCTTTAAATAAAATGATAATTTTATTTTTCTAACATATTTTAGAAAATTTCGGCGGCATAACGGCACGATACTAGAAACGGGACGAGGCCTAGCCTTATCCCCGGTCTAGTGAAGGCCCACGCCATTCACACATCAATCAAATCATTCAATTTCACTCAAACAATTCAATTCAATCACATAATCAAACTAATCTATGCAACCAAACAAACAAGTCCATGGTTTGTGGACGATTGTGTCGGGTGCTACTAAGCACCGTCTGCATCCTAGTTATATATATATAACTAGAAAAAGAATTTTGAGTGAGAAGTTCTCACCTTTAGCTATCCTAGCTCCACGGCTCTTCTAATGCAGGAAACCTTCGCCAACTCGCCTTTTGTCGCTTTCGTTGTCCGCTTTCACTACATACGTAAAAATCACATTTTTACTTCGCTATTCAATATATAAAAATCGAATTTTTATTTCAAAGTTCAATATATAAAAATCGAATTTTTATTTCAAAGTTCAATATATAAAAATCGAATTTTTATTTCAAAGTTCAATATATAAAAATCGAATTTTTATTTCAAAGTTCAATATATAAAAATCGAATTTTTATTTCAAAGTTCAATATATAAAAATCGAATTTTTATTTCAAAGTTCAATATATAAAAATCGAATTTTTATTTCGAAGTTCAATATATAAAAATCATAACTTTATACTAGCATAAACATCGTATTTTTATTTTACTTCTCATATAATAAAAATCATATTTTTATTATGATATTCATATAAAAATCCCATTTTTATATGGATAAAAATCCCCTTTCTATACGAATAAAACAATAGCTTCATCCGAATAAAAATCCCAACTTTATACGAATAAAAATCTCGTCTTTATCTAATCAAAGATCATTCCTTTTTCGTATAAACAATATCATACTTTTTTAACTACACAAAATCAGATTTTTAAAAGAGAAACTAAGGAGAAAGCTTACTGTTGATGTTCAAGGAGGGAGCAATGTTGTCGGCTTCTTGGTTTGGGGGGGGGGGGTTTGGCGCTGGCCTTCGAATTGGGGAGAGGAGAGAGAAGCAGGGGGACCCGTACAGCCGAGGCCTTGGCTAGAGGAGGGCGTTGGGGTCGGGGGACCCGTTTGCGGTCGGTGGTGGTGGCCAACTGGCTGAAGGTGGGGGTCAGCGAAGGGTTTGGGCGCTTGGGTTTATTGAGGTGGAGCTCGAGGTCTAAATGCGTAGGGGGGGGGGAGAAGAAGAGGGAGCGCGAGAAGGGGAGAGGGCGGAGGGGAAGCGCCCTGGTGGCCGACCGACGGTGGGGGATGGGCGATGGGTGGTGGTCTGCCATTTTTTTTTTATAATCGATCTGAAAAGTAATTTAGGGGGGGGGGGGGCAGAACCAATAAAGGGGAGGGAATATTATTTTATTTTATTTTTTTATTTAATTTCTCTCTCCTAAGTTGACTTTTCATACGCTCTCGAAATCGAACCCACCGCCTGTCGTCCATAGCGTTTCACCCCCATTCCGAACACAATGGGATATGTATCGCAAGCTGATTTGATAAATTTGATTAGCTTCTGTTGAATTTACATTTAAATCACTTTATTGAACTTTAAACGTACATTTCAAATTACCGGGGTCACATACTAACTAGAAAAATTCCAGAAAAATATTTTCTAGCTTCGTATGGACGATACGGTCCTAACAAAACTAGTTTCGTCAAATTCTGAGATCGTTTGAAAAATGGCCAATTTCCAGTCGATTAAAATCAACTGAAACTGGTCAAACGCGTTTTCCTTTCCCACGCTCACATATTGATTCGAAAAATTATGAAATTTGAAACCTAGCAATAACTTTACATCCCGGGCCCAACAAAACTGGTTTCGTCGAAATCCGAGGTCGTTTGCAAAATGTCCATTTTTAAGGGCCTGAATTCCATAGCGACTATTCAGAATTTTCAACTGGACATATCTTTTGATTCCTGATATGAAATCTTGATTTTTCGGATTCGTTGGAAAGATATTATCAATTAGATCCCATTATTTTTGGTTTCACTAAAATCCGGATTGTTTTGCACCCGGTACATTCAATTGAAGTTTGAAATCAAATTATCGAACTACCGCGCCATTTTCAATTCTATTTATAATTATATATAAATATTTATATTCTAACGACGACGTATATAAATATATACGTCGAATTCTATTGAAAATAAATTTCTCGTCGATATTATTTAAAATAATTCATTTTAAATAATCAAAATTCGCTAAAATGGCCAAAATAAAAATTTTAAACTGGCCCAGATTTTCGGGTTGTTACAATCTCCCCCACTTAAAACTTTTCGTCCCCGAAAAGGAACAAAGTCGAAAGTGGTTTGATTAATCAACACTACGCCCGACCAGGCTTCCATTCTCCAACTCCTTAGTTTCTGAGAATTTTTCAAAATTTCAAAAATTTGGCTAACACCCTAAATTTTTGAAAAATTTCGCCATAACCTCCCCTGCAATGGGAGCATCGGGGAATTTCAAATAGCTTCCCCGGTCCTTCAAATCTCAAAAAGAAAAAGAAAAGCCAAGCGGCTAGCCAATAGGCTCACAAAATCATCATCACCCAAACAAAACAGGAAATTATGTAGTAAACATGTACCTATTTGTCGGGCAAACAAATTTTATTCTCTGCTCTAGCCTCCTTGCTATGACATGTTCAATGATATATATGTATATGCAAGCAAATGCAACCAATTTTCAATACAATTCAATATTTGTTTCAATTAGGCATAATGGTTCAAAATTATCAACCAAATAAACAAACAACACAATCATCAATCAATTAGTGAATTAGAGTTTCAAATTCATAATTTTGATACATATACAAAAATCAGATTTTTGATGCCAAATCACAACAATAAGCCCTATCTAATTTTGGTTCTCACACCAGTCAATAGGAAATATATAGAAAGCCCACTTTCGTCACTCGAACATAAATTCTAATGATGGAGCTCCATCATCAAAATCCTCTCCGGGCGATTAGAGTGTAATTCTATATCTATCCAGTATATTAAAATTTCGAATACACGCGGATCAGACGTATACACAAAATCTATATATACTGGATTGTCCACATCAATATAAATAGATAATCAAATACGAATAATCGATTTAAATTCTCAAAACAAAATTTGTTTTCATTTGAAAAATATACTCTTCACACTCGTTCTAGGATACTACTGATCCCATCTCTAACGAGTCATTCTAATTGGATATTACTAATCCAATATCTGATGAATTCTTTCGTATGTTTCTAATGTGTCTTGTTCTCTAGCTTTGTAAACCAAAGCTCTGATACCAACTGTGACGGCAAGGAATTTCGCTCGGCCCGAACCAGTCGCTAAACCGATCCTGGCCGTTCGAAACGCCCTATCGTTTGAGAACAAGCCACAACAGGACGCAAACAGAAGAACATTTCATTGTTAATTAAAACAATGCATCAGATTACAAGAATATACAGAGTATAAATGAATATTACACAGAAATATCAGAGATTTAAATTACATTTAAATACATAGCAGCGGAAAATAATACAATACACAACTAGAAGTAGATATACGGATACAAAGCTTTCCGGATATCGTTCCAGCTGTAAACCAGGATCCTGTGAATATAAATCTGCAAAACCAAAACTACTAGCTGCCCGTGTCAAAATAGGGGCACCCAGAGTTTAGGTTAAAACAATAAACTCCAGGTCAGTCATGGGACTGGTGTGAGAACTAAAACAGTTAATCTTTATTTTAAAGTTAGGTAAATCAAGGGACCACGCCGTATAACACGGAACGGGTTTCCTCCCAAGAATACCAGTGCATAAAACAACAGCGCAATGCTAAATGAAGAAAAATGAAGCTGTTATAAGACCCAGGTCCCATCACACAATGCAACGCAGTCGAGGATAGGGTTTTCCCTTATAACAGCCAAAGAATGCTTGATACGTTTAAAACAAATCATTTGATACTAATATAAGTGCATAGTGTATAAAACACTTCAAATCATAAGTATCAATCATAGGCGGCATGGGTACCATATATCATGTCGCCATATATAGGTTTACAATCAAAACCGCAATGTCGTATTTGGAAATTGGATTTCCATCTATGAACCGAGGCAAAAGATAGTCCTCAACCGATTCGAGACGCTCTAGTCCGTGTCTCAGGCAAGCGCGCAGGCAAGCCTTGGAGCGACAGGGCCGGTCCACCGATGTGGATTATTATGCCTGAACACTACGTCTCCCCACCCTATGGGGTGTCAGTCTGGTCCGTCAGCCGACCAGAAGCATCGGCCGAAACCGATATAACCGAGGCGCCTCGCAACAGCAACAACCACATAAGTCAAACTCGTCAGGGCGTGTAAAACCACTGACGCCACTTCTAACTAGAAAGAAACGCAAGTCCTCCCTGAGGTCCGTCTCCCGTTTTTGGTTCATACCGGGTGTGAAACTCGCGAATCAACGTTACACAAAGCTACGCCACTAAGGCCGTGCTTCGATCATCACCACAAGACTTTGCTTTTCAACAGAAGCCTCGATCATTTGCATCTTAGCATGCCACACAGGCAAACCATCCTATGCAACCGATATCAGTCACACAGAATGAAATCCAATGTCAGACACACAGTCCATTTACAAGTCCGTTCTGGGTCTGAACGAAACCGGAGGCACCTAGTACCCCGCATCTCCTTCGATCTCCAAGTACGTCTGGACGATCACCAACTGTTTCCATCTTCTTGGGTGTACAGCCCAATCAAGATCATCAGTTATCACCCAAACGACGTGAAGACCTCCGGTCTTCGACCATCGTCTTCATCTTCGACTTATCGTCGTATCAGTTATTCAGAATGGGATAAACCCGGTCTTTCCGAATAACTCGCGTATATATTATAAAAGTGTTACACAAACACAACATACGCCTCATTCCAATTCATTAGTCACTAACCGTAAATTAATCAAGAGAATAATTCCCCAAATATTAACCCCGAAGGCCGAAACCAACATCAGATCAATATCCAGAAAACCATTCTGCTTGGCCAACCGACAGTTAGTTTCTAAATTTCACATTCATAGGGAAAGATTCCCATTAATTTTATCAAAGATAAATTCCTTGAATTTATTCTTTAATCTACTTTTGAATATCAATTCAAACTAGTTGGGATTAGCGAACCTTAACGAAGTAATCATTTGTTTTAATTTCCCAATCCCAACCTATTCATCCCATGAAGTAAAACTGGTAATACTTCATATCTAACACCACGGTGTTATCGGTAAATTCAATTACCATTTCACGTTCAAATCTAATTAAAGATTTAACTATCGCCTGGAGCAAAACTGGTGATACTCCATTTTTGAACATTTCAATCTAATTAAAGATTCATTAAAACTCCACTTAGTTTTAATCTTTGACTGGGTTAAAGAATCAGTGTCATTTAAAACACGGTTCACGATAAACCCAAAATCACATTCATTAATTATCGGGTTAAAGAACGAGTGTTATTTAAAACACTGTTCACGATAAACCCAAAAATCAATATTGATTCAATTCCAATTAAATATTATTTAATTGGTACACTTCATTAAATCTAAATAAAAAGATTTAATCTTTTCTCAACTGGGTTCAAGAGCAGTGTTAGTGAAGACACCATTCACGACAAACCCAAATCACATTTGATATTCAATATAAGGCTCTGAATAGAAAATATATCGGCCTATATTCAATATCAAATTCTACGATCAACAAATGTCGTATTGGAAATAACGATATAAATATATATCTTTCAAATTTCCATAACAACACCTGTATAATCACGAATTCCAACATCGAAATATTCCGAAGACAATTTCGATTCAAATCCACTCCAATGCAATCATTGGAAATTTTGGTTATTTTCAAAACCCTTTTCGAATTCAATTTATTTATTTAAAAATAAATAGAATTATAATTCTAGTTCAAAACTAGTTCAATTCGATAAAAATCTATTTTTATCTTTTCAAATATGGAGTTTTTCATCCCAAATCTTCACAAATCATTTCTTATGATTTTACACAAATTATTACTATTTTTAATAATTTTATCAAGGCCCGTACAGTCGATTTCCACCAATGGCCATCGAACTGCACTTATAGCGACCTTTTTCGAATTTGATTTGGACGTATCTCCAAATCCAACCGTTAGATTTCAAATTTCTAACATTCATTAGAAAGCTCTTTTCGATACGAACCCGACGGTTCCGGTTTTAGGAGAATCCGACGGTCGGATCTCCCGTAATGTCCGTTTGAAATAAATGGTCGAAATTCGCGAACTGCCGCGGCGCGGCGCGTTCTATTCAGGCCATTATATTATATATATAATATATATAATATATATTTCGTCGATTACTATTTAAAACGAATTATATAAATAGTTTTAAAATCGTTTCAAAAGCAATTTCAACTTCCTTTTCAATTCAAATCAAAATTGAATTCTTCTTTATAAATTCGTTTTAAAATTCATTTCCATTCAATTCAAATTTCAATTCAATTTGAATTCATTTCAATTCGCTTTCAATTCAATTTGAATTCGTTTTCAATTCATTTCATTTCGAAATCGTTTTCAATTCAATTCATTTCGAAATCGTTTTCAATTCAATTCATTTCGAAATCGTTTTCAATTCAATTCATTTCGAAATCGTTTTCAATTCAATTCATTTCGAAATCGTTTTCAATTCAATTCATTTCGAAATCGTTTTCAATTCAATTCAAAATGAATAAAATCGATATAAATATCGTTCGCGTCAAAATGGCGTCAATCTAATCAACACGGCTTCATAAATTTCTATTTTCAAATATCCTATTTCAAATATTTCTTTTCTTCAAAATGGTTGTTATTATCAAAATATTTCGTTCAACACATGACCAATCTCAATGAATGAGTACTGTCAACACATGAACTTTTATTTTATATTGATAAAGATGTAAATTTTATTACTAAAATATTTCGTTCAACACATGACCAATCTCAATGAATGAGTACTGTCAACACATGAACTTTTATTTTATAATATTCTTTATTTTTCAAATTGGAATGAGGCCCAATCAATTACCATATAACGCTGATTATATGGATTTTCATACATCACATGTATATAATAGCATTGAAAAATAATCAACCGTCAACCAAAGTGCACTACACTGTATAAGCATCAAATATAAATATCTAACGCTTATAACAGCCTGTCAATCAATCGATCGACATATTTAATCAATCAGGATGAGTGAACTGCATATTTCATCCTAACACCCGTGTGGGGTTTCAAACAATCAAACACAGATTTTTATTCGTGCAGTTGGGCGATGTGTAAAATTTATCGTCCCAATCAATGTCATTCAAATAGGTGTACATAAACAAACCGTTCGGTTTGTAAATGAATATTTATTTATTCACATTCACGTTAAAAATTATATTTTTAACGATAAAACATTTTATTCCAATATATGAATTTCAATTCAGTTCATTCTTTAAATAAAATGATAATTTTATTTTTCTAACATATTTTAGAAAATTTCGGCGGCATAACGGCACGATACTAGAAACGGGACGAGGCCTAACCTTATCCCCGGTCTAGTGAAGGCCCACGCCATTCACACATCAATCAAATCATTCAATTTCACTCAAACAATTCAATTCAATCACATAATCAAACTAATCTATGCAACCAAACAAACAAGTCCATGGTTTGTGGACGATTGTGTCGGGTGCTACTAAGCACCGTCTGCATCCTAGTTATATATATATATATATAACTAGAAAAAGAATTTTGAGTGAGAAGTTCTCACCTTTAGCTATCCTAGCTCCACGGCTCTTCTAATGCAGGAAACCTTCGCCAACTCGCCTTTTGTCGCTTTCGTTGTCCGCTTTCACTACATACGTAAAAATCACATTTTTACTTCGCTATTCAATATATAAAAATCGAATTTTTATTTCAAAGTTCAATATATAAAAATCGAATTTTTATTTCAAAGTTCAATATATAAAAATCGAATTTTTATTTCAAAGTTCAATATATAAAAATCGAATTTTTATTTCAAAGTTCAATATATAAAAATCGAATTTTTATTTCAAAGTTCAATATATAAAAATCGAATTTTTATTTCAAAGTTCAATATATAAAAATCGAATTTTTCTATCGAAGTTCAATATATAAAAATCATAACTTTATACTAGCATAAACATCGTATTTTTATTTTACTTCTCATATAATAAAAATCATATTTTTATTATGATATTCATATAAAAATCCCATTTTTATATGGATAAAAATCCCCTTTCTATACGAATAAAACAATAGCTTCATCCGAATAAAAATCCCAACTTTATACGAATAAAAATCTCGTCTTTATCTAATCAAAGATCATTCCTTTTTCGTATAAACAATATCATACTTTTTTAACTACACAAAATCAGATTTTTAAAAGAGAAACTAAGGAGAAAGCTTACTGTTGATGTTCAAGGAGGGAGCAATGTTGTCGGCTTCGTGGTTTGGGGGGGGGGGGGTTTGGCGCTGGCCTTCGAATTGGGGAGAGGAGAGAGAAGCAGGGGGACCCGTACAGCCGAGGCCTTGGCTAGAGGAGGGCGTTGGGGTCGGGGGACCCGTTTGCGGTCGGTGGTGGTGGCCAACTGGCTGAAGGTGGGGGTCAGCGAAGGGTTTGGGCGCTTGGGTTTATTGAGGTGGAGCTCGAGGTCTAAATGCGGAGGGGGGGGGGGGAGAAGAAGAGGGAGCGCGAGAAGGGGAGAGGGCGGAGGGGAAGCACCCTGGTGGCCGACCGACGGTGGGGGATGGGCGATGGGCGGTGGTCTGCCATTTTTTTTTTTTATAATCGATCTGAAAAGTAATTTAGGGGGGGCCAGAACCAATAAAGGGGAGGGAATATTATTTTATTTTATTTTTTTATTTAATTTTTATTTAATTTCTCTCTCCTAAGTTGACTTTTCATACGCTCTCGAAATCGAACCCACCGCCTGTCGTCCATAGCGTTTCACCCCCATTCCGAACACAATGGGATATGTATCGCAAGCTGATTTGATCGATTTGATTAGCTTCTGTTGAATTTACATTTAAATCACTTTATTGAACTTTAAACGTACATTTCAAATTACCGGGGTCACATACTAACTAGAAAAATTCCAGAAAAATATTTTCTAGCTTCGTATGGACGATACGGTCCTAACAAAACTAGTTTCGTCAAATTCTGAGATCGTTTGAAAAATGGCCAATTTCCAGTCGATTAAAATCAACTGAAACTGGTCAAACGCGTTTTCCTTTCCCACGCTCACATATTGATTCGAAAAATTATGAAATTTGAAATCTAGCAATAACTTTACATCCCGGACCCAACAAAACTGGTTTCGTCGAAATCCGAGGTCGTTTGCAAAATGTCCATTTTTAAGGGCCTGAATTCCATAGCGACTATTCAGAATTTTCAACTGGACATATCTTTTGATTCCTGATATGAAATCTTGATTTTTCGGATTCGTTGGAAAGATATTATCAATTAGATCCCATTATTTTTGGTTTCACTAAAATCCGGATTGTTTTGCACCCGGTACATTCAATTGAAGTTTGAAATCAAATTATCGAACTACCGCGCCATTTTCAATTCTATTTATAATTATATATAAATATTTATATTCTAACGACGACGTATATAAATATATACGTCGAATTCTATTGAAAATAAATTTCTCGTCGATATTATTTAAAATAATTCATTTTAAATAATCAAAATTCGCTAAAATGGCCAAAATAAAAATTTTAAACTGGCCCAGATTTTCGGGTTGTTACAGAGTTGTTTCATTAAGTAATTTAGTGGTTTGAGCGTACAACGTATTTTTTAAATTATACTGTTATAGTGAACATTTGAGCATACAACTTAAAGGCTTCATCAAGTAATATAAAAGGTTTCTCCCTATCTTTGTAGACTTAGTTATTCTTATTTTTCCTCTGTTTCTCAGAAAAATACAGCAATGCCATGCCTTCATGTCTTACTCTCGTTTAATTTGTAACTTCACTAAGATAAACTTGTTTGCATAAATGCATATGCATGCAAGCTTAATCAAAATATTGACACATGCATTATGGTGCATAATGAATATAAATTACGTTTTATTTCTTCTAGAAGGGCTATTTTAAACATACTTGACACAACAACATCTGCTATTGTAACACCCCACACCCGCTACGGTCACTCACCAAGGGAATGTCATAGCATCGGTGGAGTATCTTAAGTGAATATAGAACAGAAAAATTACAACAAGACAGATATAAGTAATACTTGAGAATTTAAAACATCATTTCATTGCAGCGGAAAGTAAAACATGTTTGGTTACATCACAAAACCATAAACAAGAGTCAAGTACATAATATCCGCCTTGATAAAACAAAAGTACATAATCCCACTACATAACTAATAGTCATAATAGAAAAGATAAGCTGGGCTTTACATCACGGTCCAAGCTCCAAAAGATAGATAAAGCAATCTGATCAAAGCCCACTAGTGCTAGGCCCACTCTGAGAACCTGAGGGTTGGGGAAAAAGATAAAAACAACGGGGTCAGACATAAGTCTGAGTGAGCCCTATAACTTTAACAATACAATCATTAAAGTAATTAGGGTATGATATAAACCTGGTACGGTATGACTGGGGATAAATGACTGCACTAAGCAGCCAACTAGACTTAGGATGAACTAAGATAACGGTAAAGACGCGCCTATCCACCCAAGGATAAATACTACACTGCACCACACCAGATCTACCCACCCAAGGGTAATTCCTACACTGCACCACACCAGATCTACCCACCCAAGGGTAATTCCTACTTAAAGGTTGATCCCACCCAAGGACTTAGAAAATTTAACTAGTAGTTTCGTGTACCCCTAGCTGACTACATAGGTGTCGTCTGCCCCTATCTCCACTAGGTGTACCCACTACTCCCCAAGCGATCGGCTCCCTACCGTAGATACCCGTGCTGGCCCCACAGTGGGGTGTATCACTCCCCAAAGTGGCAACCCGATACAACCAATGGTGCACGGCTTATACCTACACGATGCAACAACGTCTTACCTACCAGCCCGGGTCCACACACGCATATGAAACCCGTTGGACTTGCGTTGCCACCGCTAACCCGTTTTGGCCTCTTATAGTCAAGCCCAGTACGCGTGTCCCGTCCTCGACATGGGTCGAGCCCAATAAGATACATATGGGTTACTGGTTGAAATGGGCCCCCACAAGCTACCCACCTAAGCTTGTCCCTTTTTCTAGTGTATCCCACTTAACCCTTTTGAATAATCATGTCCACTTACATGTTTAAAGTTTGGTTAAGTCATCTAATCATATTTCAATTGCCACTCAAGGCACCCATTAGATTTCCACATGCCACCCAAGGCACTTACTTGATTTCCACATGCCACCCAAGGCACTTACTTAACCCTTTAATCATGTTTAATTACGTGTTCCACTTTGGTTAAGTATTCTAATCTTATCTTCTACTGCCACCCAAGGCAACCACTAGATCTTCCCCATGCCACCCAAGGCATTTACTTAACCCTTTAATCATGTTTAATTACATGTTCCACTTTGGTTAAGTATTCTAATCGTATTTTCTATTGCCACCCAAGGCAACCACTAGATTTTTCCACATGCCACCCAAGGCACCTACTTAACCCCTCATGCCCCACTACATGCGTATCTGGTTAAGTTTTCTTAATTGATTAAGACCGTAACCTTTGCAAAGACCTCTCACATTAGACTATCATTTATGGCAGCTGGATTTGCCGGTCGGGTCCGGGCAGCCTTACGCCATAACCGAGTCTAACCTCGTGCCTTTACACTTGTCACGTATTTAGTTTATGCCTAAGACCTCTCACATTGGGCCAATCATTTGTAGCCGCTGGATTTGCCGGTCGGTTCCGGGCAGTCTTATGCTACAAAAGGGTCCAACCTCGTGTCTTAGTCGATTAATTACACCTAATTAATCACCCCCATAATTTGTATTAATTATCCCTAATTAATTACACATTTAACGATGTACATAATTGACTCAATTACGTCCATCCACTTTATGGTATGCATAATCATACCAACTTCACACCATTTCATTAACATGAATATTAACCCCATCGTTCCCCACGTAATTCGCTAACATGACATACTTAAGAGGGAAGATTCATCACAAATACAATGGGTTCAACTTGCATAACATTAGCATCAACATGGGTTTTAAAGATGTCAACATGCATCTAGCATCAAACCCAACTAGCATAAATAATCAACTCAAACTTGCATGAATCACATATGTCATAAAGAGGATAACTTGCATAATCTATTTATGTCATACAAAAGGGTACACTTGCATATGTATGTATGACATACAAAGGGGTTAACTTGCATATGTATGCATATCATACAAAGGTGTAAACTTGCACATGTCACTTGCATATAATCAAACACCAAACTTGCATAACATGTCATATATGATCTTGCATATAATCAAACACCAAACTTGCATAACATATCATATATGAACTTGCATATAATCATACACCAAACTTGCATAACATATCATATATGAACTTGCATATAATCATACACCAAACTTGCATAACATGGTGTCATAATGGATCAATGTTTATCATAGCGATTTGCATAACTAGCATCATGAACACATAGCCTATAACTTGCATAACTTGCATAACATCATGATCACCTAGCATATGACTTGCATAACTTGCATAACATCATGATCACATAGCATATGACTTGCATAACTTGCATAACATCATGATCACATAGCATATGACTTGCATAACTTGCATAACATCATGAACACATAGCATATAACTTGCATAACTTGCATAACATCATGAACACATAGCATATAACTTGCATAACTTGCATAACATCATGAACATATAGCATATGATAACATAACTTGCATTGATCCACATTCATAGCCATAACCTCATTATATCCTATCATAATCATTTCAACAATTGGTCATTAAGGGTATAGAAACTCACAACTTGTTGATTAGCACTCCTATGAAGAAGATTAAGTTGCTAAAGTTGATTAAAAGTTGATTTGAGAAGCTATCTTCTTCTACAATTTGATGGAGGCTCCTTCAAGTTGCAATTTGACGGCATAACGACGTTGTATCTATTTTTAGTATGAATTAGGGTAGTCTTAGGGTGTATTTATAGAATTAGGATGTAGTTTAGGCCCTTAGATTAACCCTAGATTAGGTTAGAGCCATCAGATCTCGTCACAAGCCACCAGACACAGCCCAAACTCCTTCAAGCTGCACACAGGTCACACAGACCGACAGGGGGGTCGACCCCTGGGTCGACCCATGGGTCGACCCCTTGGGGGGGGTCGACACCCATGTCGACCCCTGGGTCGACTCCCTCAGTCTGGCGGGAATTTTCCCGCCTCTTCTGAAACTTGAAATTTTTATATTTAAATCTCTTTTTGAATTTTTCTGAAAACTTCTTCGGGCCTTAACTGGGTCATACGGACTTCAATTTTCGAAAACTCGGACTCTATTTCGCGTATTTTTCCGAGACGAACGCAATGACATAGCCCGTTTCCCCTGATTCATATTTTAAAATTTAATTCTGCCCTGTTTTATATTATAGCAAGTTATTCAACATACGGGGTGTTACATTCTCCCCTACTTAAAGGATTTCGTCCCCGAAATCTCTAAGTCAAGAAGATCGTATCCTACCATCCAAACAACCATCTACTCAAACCATCAAACACTGGCATCCATTGTCCTTAAAATTTCTAATTCTGTATGAACATATGCAAAGAGTGTGTGTATATGTTCCCTGTCTAATGCAAAATTAGGCGGTCTACTGATTCAGTTGACCTCCTTAATGCAAACCATGATAGTGCCTTGCATCCAATATGTATGCGAAAGAACCCTATCGACACATACTATTTCTACATGAGTGCACAATCATTCACCAAAATGCATCATCCATATGATAGCACAACCATTATACATCCATTAATATAGCTACCTACACACAGTTATATGCAATATGCAATATGAAGTGACTGAGCCGATCTAGTGTCTAAAGTGTGTGTATATGCATCCACGAGCAACCACTAGCAAACACTTGCATCCACACGCATCCATTAAACATAACATGTCTCAAACACATGTTTCAACCATAGGTTTACCCTATCTAAAGGTCAAAGGTACTAATGAGAGGACATACTAAAGATAAGATAAGTACTAGACAAACGATAAAGGAGAAGTTAAAAGACATACCCTCAAAAAGGAATGGGTACAGTGAACGCATCTTCGCTTCTGTCTCCCAAGTAGCATTGCTCTCATCTTCTCCCCATTGCACTTTGACTAGTTGAACCTCTCTGTTTCTCAACTTCCTAATCTCTGACCCAAGGATGCGGGTAGGAGCTCGTCGAATAGTCGCATCACGCTCTACCTCCACTTCTCTAAGCAAGCTCGGCTCTACCACCTCTGCGGTCTCATGTAGGCACTTCCTCAAATGTGACACATGAAATACGTCATGTACCCCACCAAGTCTCTCGGGTAAATCCACTCTATATGCCATCCGTCCAATCCTTTCCTTAATAGGAAACGGTCCTACAAATCTTGGTGCTAACTTCCCAACGGACCCAAAGCGAACAACATTCCGTAATGGAGATACTTTGACAAAGACCATGTCCCCAACATCAAACTCAAGATCCGTCCTCCTCTTATCCGTGTAAGATTTATGCCTATCTTGCGCTGCTTCCATCCTTCTTCGAATCAAATCAATCTTTTTCGAAGTCTCTCTAACCATATCAGGCCCAAGCAAGATCTTATCCATAGATTCCCACCAACATGTAGGTGATCGACAAGGCCTTCCATAAAGAGCTTCAAAAGGAGCCATACCAATTCTAGACTGAAAGCTGTTATTATACGCGAACTCCACCAATGGAAGATGCTCTTCCCATGTACCTCCAAAATCTAAGATACATAGTCTGAAAAGGTCTTCTAGAACACGATTCACCCTCTCGGTCTGGCCGTCCGTCTGAGGATGATATGCGGTGCTCAAACACAACTGAGTCCCTACCGCCTCTTGCAAACTCTTCCAAAACTCGCTAGTGAAGATAGGATCTCGATCGCTCACTATGTTAGAAGGTACACCATGCAACCGAACTATCTCTCGAAGATAGACTGAAGCTAGCCATGGAGCAGTCCTCTTGCTCTTCACGGGTATGAAATGGGCGCTCTTAGTAAGTCTGTCTACCACAACCCAAATTCCCGTATTACCCTTCCTCGATCTCGGTAACCCATCAATAAAATCCATCGAGACGCTATCCCACTTCCATTGCGAAACTTCCAATGGGTGAAACAACCCACCAGGTTTCTTTTGCTCCGCTTTCACTTGTTGGCACACCAAGCATCTAGCGACATACTCGGCCACAACTTTCTTCATACCGGCCCAAAAGAAAACTCGCTTCATGTCTTGGTACATCTTGTCCCCACCGGGATGAATGGTCATCTTCGAACGATGCGCATCATCAAGTATAGCCTTCCTCAAACCCTCATCTTGCGGTACACAAAGACTACCGTCTCTACGCAACCACCCCCTATCGTCTAGGGTGTACCTACTCAAATGGCTGGACGACTCCACCTTATGAGCCTGTCTACCAACTCAACCAACTGTGGGTCGTCTCGCTGTGCCTCGCCAAGCCGTCCCAAAAGAGTAGGTCTGACCTCTAAGGATGCTAGCAAACCGGGTACAAAGTTAACGGAAGGTCTAAAATCAAACATCGAGATAAATTCCAAGCTTCGTCGTTCCACGAACAATGGACTCAAGGACAACCTTTTTCTGCTTAAGGCGTCCGCCACCACGTTACCCTTGCCAGGGGTATACGTTATCTCGAAATCATAGGATGCTAAGAACTCCATCCACCTTTGTTGTCTTAAGACTATGCGCTCGAAGAGTCTCCAACACTTCCCTAAGATGTAGGGCATGCTTTTCTCCACTTCTAGAGAAAACCAGGATATTCTCCCATGCAAAATCGTCACAACTATCCATCTCTCACGCAGACCATCCTAGTCGAACTCGACATCCCCCAAGTGCAAGCCCCAAAGGCCTAAACCAATATCAGACAAACACCCAAGGGATACCTACTTCGAATTCAGACGACCTACGTGAGATGATACTAGTAAAAACGGCTAAATAATTAAGCACTCGTCCAACTCTGGATGTCCTTGCCAGTCTCGCTCCAAAACCACCGTTGATCAAATAACTGGCTTTGCTTAACCTATTAAGCACATACGAAAACTTATTTCGCTCTTAGAAAAGACCAAGATGTCATCCACAAAAACCACTACGAAGTTATTTAGGTACTCCCTGAACACCCTACTCGTCAAATCAACAAAGTATGCGGGGGCGTTCGTCAAACCAAATGGCATCACAAGCCACTCATAGAAACCATCTGGAGTCCTAAAGGCAGTCTTCTCTATACTATCCTCAGCCACTCCCAACTGATGAAACCCCGTGGCCAAGTCCAACTGCGAAAACACTGAGGCGCCAACCAACTGATCAAAGAGATCAACACTCCTCGGCAATGGGTGTCTATTCTTCTTTGTGAGCTTGTTGAGTTCTCTATAGTCTACACAAAGTCTGAGGGACCCATCCGCCTTCGTGGCAAAAACTACCGGAGCACCCCACTCCGATATACTTCGTCTTATGAACCCCTTCTCAAGCAACTCCCCTACTTGCTTATTGAGTTCCCTCCTCTCACGAGGAGTCATGTGGTGCACTGGCAAAGATATTGGTTTAGCATTGTCTACCAGATATATCTCTCGCTTCGGAGGTAAGCCCTTCACCTCCTCAAACACATCCGAGTATTCCCGGACCACTCTAACAGATCGCAAACTCTCGACCGAAGCGTCAAGCGATTCAAGATAACTTAGCATAACAGAATCCATGGGCTTACAAGAGATCTCGAGAGTGTTCCCCAAGCGGGTCATGAGCCTAACAACTCTCCTTTCGCAATCAAGAACGGCACCATTACTGGATAACCAGTCCATGCCCAAAATCAACCCATAGCCCGTGAAGCCCAAAACAAAAGCATCACATCTAAACTCAACGCTAAGTATAGAAATCTTCAAACCCAAACATATCATGGACAAATAAGTGGAGCCCCCAATTGGGTTTGAAACAACCAAGGGATCATCTACTAGACTGGTGTCTAAGTGCAGTGACTCAATTAACGATGATGAGATAAACGAATGTGATGCGCCAGAGTCGAATAAAGTTTGAACAGGATGCTCGAGAGAACCAAATTTCAACCTAGACGGTCCTACCCCCATCAGGTCTACCAGCCGTGAGGGAATACATCTACCCTCCAGAAGATCCTGTACTTTGTCCTTACCTCTTTGGACAATCCTAATAAGGTGTCCTATTTCTCCCAAAACAACTAGCCTTCTCCTTCACATTCTCCTTTCATGACCTCTCACCACGATGAGGTTTCGTCCTTTATTTACCTAATAGCTATTTGAACCTTCCTCCCTCGTCCATCTTAAAGGTACCCACAAGCCCTCCACCTCCTTGGACTAACTTCCTAGCCCGACAAACGTCTTAGTCCCTTGAAGTGGTTCTTCCGTCCTTCATACGGAAGTCCTTATTTATCTTAAAAAGACATATATACGCGGAGGGGAAATTCAAAAAGAGAAAGAGGAAGAAATTCAAAACGGAGAATCGAAGGAAGGATATATGGCTCTTGGGGATTATGTTCTTTTCTTTCAAAAACTTTTCTCTTAAAAGACATGTTTTTGAAAATACTTCTTCCAAAAATGTTTTTAGAAAAATAGTTTTTCTAAAAGTTTTATTTGTTCTGGTAACCTTCAGCTCTGATACCACGTGTAACACCCCACACCCGCTACGGTCACTCACCAAGGGAATGCCATAACATCGGTGGAGTATCTTAAGTGAATATAGAACAAAAAAATTACAACAAGACAGATATAAGTAATACTTGAGAATTTAAAACATCATTTCATTGCAGTGGAAAGTAAAACATGTTTGGTTACATCACAAAACCATAAACAAGAGTCAAGTACATAATATCCGCCTTGATAAAACAAAAGTACATAATCCCACTACATAACTAATAGCCATAATAGAAAAGATAAGCTGGGCTTTACATCACGGTCCAAGCTCCAAAAGATAGATAAAGCAATCTGATCAAAGCCCACTAGTGCTAGGCCCACTCTGAGAACCTGAGGGTTGGGGAAAAAGATAAAAACAACGGGGTCAGACATAAGTCTGAGTGAGCCCTATAACTTTAACAATACAATCATTAAAGTAATTAGGGTATGATATAAACCTGGTACGGTACGACTGGGGATAAATGACTACACTAAGCAGCCAACTAGACTTAGGATGAACTAAGATAACGGTAAAGACGCGCCTATCCACCCAAGGATAAATACTACACTGCACCACACCAGATCTACCCACCCTAGGGTAATTCCTACACTGCACCACACCAGATCTACCCACCCAAGGGTAATTCCTACTTAAAGGTTGATCCCACCCAAGGACTTAGAAAATTTAACTAGTAGTTTCGTGTACCCCTAGCTGACTACATAGGTGCCGTCTGCCCCTATCTCCACTAGGTGTACCCACTACTCCCCAAGCGATCGGCTCCCTACCGTAGATACCCGTGCTGGCCCCACAGTGGGGTGTATCACTCCCCAAAGTGGCAACCCGATACAACCAATGGTGCACGACTTATACCTACACGATGCAACAACGTCTTACCTACCAGCCCGGGTCCACACACGCATATGAAACCCGTTGGACTTGCGTTGCCACCGCTAACCCGTTTTGGCCTCTTATAGTCAAGCGCAGTACGCGTGTCCCGTCCTCGACATGGCTCGAGCCCAATAAGATACATATGGGTTACTGGTTGAAATGGGCCCCCACAAGCTACCCACCTAAGCTTGTCCCTTTTTCTAGTGTATCCCACTTAACCCTTTTGAATAATCATGTCCACTTACATGTTTAAAGTTTGGTTAAGTCATCTAATCATATTTCAATTGCCACTCAAGGCACCCATTAGATTTCCACATGCCACCCAAGGCACTTACTTGATTTCCACATGCCACCCAAGGCACTTACTTAACCCTTTAATCATGTTTAATTACATGTTCCACTTTGGTTAAGTATTCTAATCTTATCTTCTACTGCCACCCAAGGCAACCACTAGATCTTCCCCATGCCACCCAAGGCATTTACTTAACCCTTTAATCATGTTTAATTACATGTTCCACTTTGGTTAAGTATTCTAATCGTATTTTCTATTGCCACCCAAGGCAACCACTAGATTTTTCCACATGCCACCCAAGGCACCCACTTAACCCCTCATGCCCCACTACATGCTTATCTGGTTAAGTGTTTCTTAATTGATTAAGACCGTAACCTTTGCAATGACCTCTCACATTAGACTATCTTTTATGGCAGCTGGATTTGCCGGTCGGGTCCGGGCAGCCTTACGCCATAACCGAGTCTAACCTCGTGTCTTTACACTTGTCACGTATTTAGTTTATGCCTAAGACCTCTCACATTGGGCCAATCATTTGTAGCCGCTGAATTTGCCGGTCGGTTCCGGGCAGTCTTATGCTACAAAAGGGTCCAACCTCGTGTCTTAGTCGATTAATTACACCTAATTAATCACCCCCATAATTTGTATTAATTGTCCCTAATATATTACACATTTAACGATGTACATAATTGACTTAATTACGTCCATCCACTTTATGGTATGCATAATCATACCAACTTCACACCATTTCATTAACATGAATATTAACCCCATCGTTCCCCACGTAATTCGCTAACATGACATACTTAAGAGGGAAGATTCATCACAAATACAATGGGTTCAACTTGCATAACATTAGCATCAACATGGGTTTTAAAGGTGTCAACATGCATCTAGCATCAAACCCAACTAGCATAAATAATCAACCCAAACTTGCATGAATCACATATGTCATAAAGAGGATAACTTGCATAAGCTATTTATGTCATACAAAAGGGTAAACTTGCATATGTATGTATGACATACAAAGGGGTTAACTTGCATATGTATGCATATCATACAAAGGTGTAAACTTGCACATGTCACTTGCATATAATCAAACACCAAACTTGCATAACATGTCATATATGAACTTGCATATAATCAAACACCAAACTTGCATAACATATCATATATGAACTTGCATATAATCATACACCAAACTTGCATAACATATCATATATGAACTTGCATATAATCATACACCAAACTTGCATAACATGGTGTCATAATGGATCAATGTTTATCATAGCGATTTGCATAACTAGCATCATGAACACATAGCCTATAACTTGCATAACTTGCATAACATCATGATCACCTAGCATATGACTTGCATAACTTGCATAACATCATGATCACATAGCATATGACTTGCATAACTTGCATAACATCATGATCACATAGCATATGACTTACATAACTTGCATAACATCATGAACACATAGCATATAACTTGCATAACTTGCATAACATCATGAACACATAGCATATAACTTGCATAACTTGCATAACATCATGAACATATAGCATATGATAACATAACTTGCATTGATCCACATTCATAGCCATAACCTCATTATATCCTATCATAATCATTTCAACATTTGGTCATTAAGGCTATAGAAACTCACAACTTGTTGATTAGCACTCCTATGAAGAAGATTAAGTTGCTAAAGTTGATTAGAAGTTGATTTGAGAAGCTATCTTCTTCTACAATTTGATGGAAGCTCCTTCAAGTTGCAATTTGACGGCATAACGATGTTGTATCTATTTTTAGTATGAATTAGGGTAGTCTTAGGGTGTATTTATAGAATTAGGATGTAGTTTAGGCCCTTAGATTAACCCTAGATTAGGTTAGAGCCGTCAGATCTCGTCACAAGCCACCAGACACAGCCCAAACTCCTTCAGGCTGCACCCAGGTCACACAGACCGACAGGGGGGGTCGACCCCTGGGTCGACCCCTTAGGGGGGGGTCGACTCCCTCGGTCTGGCGGGAATTTTCCCGCCTCTTCTGAAACTTGAAATTTTTATATTTAAATCTCTTTTTGAATTTTTCTGAAAACTTCTTCGGGCCTTAACTGGGTCATACGGACTCCGATTTTTGAAAACTCGGACTCTATTTCGCGTATTTTTCCAAGACGAACGCAATGCCATAGCCCGTTTCCCCTGATTCAGATTTTAAAATTTAATTCTGCCCTGTTTTATATTATAGCAAGTTATTCAACATACGGGGTGTTACAGCTATGATCCGTGAATAAGAAAGGTTCCTTGTGAGACATCTCTATTTGATGGAATAACACCATCTGATAATATGGAACTTCATGGGTTTTGTCATTTATCTATCTATGCACTGTTTAATCACGTAGAATCTCTGGAGGTAGAATAGCCTATAAATAATAAATGTAAAAGCAAGACAGGGTTAAATAAAAGTATATATAAAATAGAATAATGGCTAGACATAAGTCATGAATCTAATGTGTAATAAGGATCTGAAAATTGTTCAAGATACAAAAGCAGCCAAATTGGGCACATTAAAATGGGAACATCAACAATAAAATGTATTGATTGTGCCGAGTACTTATGAGATCTATCCAATTTTCTTTAAAATGCGAACTTCTATTCACGGGGACATCACTGATAATCTGCTATCTTATATCACTTCATTGAAGAATATATCAATATTATATTAATATATGGTATTTCTTTGGAATATTTTTCTTTGGAATAGTATGAGAAATTCTATATATAAGGATATCAACATATGACGTAAATATACAACAAGCAAGCAAAATGATTTGAATTAGAAAATATGACAACATATGAATCAGGAGATGGCTTTTAAAAAAATATCCCAATAACTATAATGCCCAGAATCACAAATTCAATCAAATTTCTAAAAAAAAAAAAAAAAAAAAAAAAGTGGAAGAATTGGTGAGCATAATAGCAGGCAATTTTTGGATCGTATATATTAAAAAATATATTCTAAAACTATATAACTTTGCAATACCAACATTAGAATATAAGTTCAAAGTTCACGCCCTTGACATATTTCTAAAAAGCAAATGAATGTTGAGACTGCCATATTCATATCTGTAGAAAAACCTCCACTGCATTTCAAAATGGTTAATTGTTTCATCAAACATTAGATGATTACATGAGCAACAAAATATAGAACCTAAGTTACATTATTGTTTGAAGTAATCAAACATAATTAGCAAGGACAGAGAAGTTAAACTACAATAGAAAATAGGGGTTGTGATGCTTATTTGAAGAAAGTAGCTTCTATTTTCTGTAATAAATTTATAGTAGGTTGAGAAATCAATTCAATTCCTCTTTCACATTTGAACACAACAATCAATGTCGTAAAATCAAAAGTAACAGAATATAGATGCAATTAAACTAAAACTTCCTAATACATATTGTAGAAAAGTAATAATGGAGAGTAAAGTCCAAAACAAACATGAAAATTCAAAATAGAAAGAAAAAAAATTCGGAGTTGAATTACTCCAGTACTCACTTGCCTTTACCCAAATCTGCAACTGCACATCGATCACGCCTGTATGTTTCCATGGTCCACATTTCTAGCCATTTTCTAGAGGCTGAATCATGTAAATACTGTGAGGCCTCAAAACAAAAACGCAAGGTTCCCAAATTTCAAAAGGAACGCAATTTCATAATCAGGACGATAGTGCTGAATCATTTGACAATCCAAATAAGAGTCGAATGCAAAACACTAAATTGATAGATTGTTGAATATTTGAAAGAAAAAAATGAAAATCACCGCAACCATTTATGAGATAATCATACCTGGAGTATAGGAAATCCTAAAATATTAGCAGGCAAAATACAAGCACCAGTCTTCCAATCGTTAACTTTAGGATCAAAATCGGCTTTCAATTTCTCAAATTTGATTCAAAATCGGTTCTTTTGGAGTTGAGAAAATGAATTTGTGACTGAATCCAATTTGTGAGAAAATAGCGTTGATATGAAGGAGGAATATGCGAATACGTAAAAGGCCGATCCAAAAAAAGGGTGAGAAAAGAGGAGAGGACTTTGTGCGTTGATTCAGATAACTGAGGAAGAAACGGAGCATAGAAAAGGGAGACGCGAATCTGGAGATATTACAGGCGAAGAATAGGTAGAAAGAATTCTTATTTAAGGAAAATGCAGATCTGAGGAAGAGAAAGAAGGAAACGACGGAGATAACATTATTATTGAGCAAAAATTAAGGCTTAATTTATTGGCTCAGACAATTTGGTTTTGGCTCTTACAGTAGGGAAACCTCCCTAACGGTCGGTTTGATAAATTTTACCTATAGTAGATTAAAACCATTTTTAAACATATCACAACTCATTTTTTTTTAAGTTATGAAACCAAAATAGGAAAACATATCAATTTTAATTATCTATCTTTCTGTAACATGTTATTATTATTATGCAAAGAAATTCAACAAGCCCATTATTTGGTGAGTATGTATATCAACCATTTTCAGCATGTAACCAACAAGGCAATTACAAATTTGACAGTGGGGCAAAGTTTTGTTTTTATTCCAGAAACCATGCATGTGCATTACGAAATAAATACGTTTTATGTTTTAGTTGTGTTTTATAAATGTTTCCTTAAATCCCCTTTTGATTACACGCTATAATGACACATTTATTCCATTTTTTTATTATTCAAATTTCAAAAGTAGATGACATTAAAAGAGAGAGAAAGAGGATAAAATGGAAAGAATTAATGCTATTTGTTTATGAACATATAGTCTACATTTTGAATTTCTAAAAGTTGAATTTGAATTGATAGGGGAAATATTTAAGAGGACAGCCAAAGATATGTACATATATATATACATATATACAGATATATATTAATATATATATTGTTAGAATTTATTTCATTTATGACCTACATATTATTTTCAATCTGTAAATTAATATATATTGTTATTATTTTTATTGTAATATATATATATATATATATATATGTTAGAATTTGTTGGACAACAAAATTCACATTTTTATTGTGTATTCATGTCACAAAAATGATTCATATGTTAGTATATTAGTAGTGCAATAAAAATCATATTTTTATTGTATGTTGTTATATAAAAATGTTCATTAGTTATTAAAATTGTTGTATGATAAAAATTCAAATTTTTATCATATGTTTATGTTATGAAAAATTTTCATAGGTAAAATAATAATAATAATAACATTTTGTTATCATTGACAAATTAGAATAAAAACATCGTTTATGTTAGAATTGACAAATTAGAATAAAACATCGTTTATGTTAGAATTGTCACAATATATTAAAAACCATTTATGTTATAATTGTCACATTAGATTAAAATACATCATTGTATTAAAAAGAATGTAAAAGTTACATTTTCATAAATGTAATAAAAAGAATGTAAAAGTTGCCTTTTCATAAATGTAATAAAAAGAATGTAAAAGTTACATTTTCATAAATGTAATAAAAAGAATGTAAAAATTACATTTTCTATAATGTAATAAAAAGAATATGACTTTGGTTAGAACTTGTTAACATGAAAAATTACATTTTTATATAAATGATTCACTAAAAAGAATATAACTTTGGTTAGTATTTGTTAACATGTAAAATTACATTTCTATGTAATTAGGATTCATTAAAAAGGAAGAAACTTGGTTAAAAGTGTTTTAACATTTAAAATTACATTTTAATGTATGGAGTGAATCACTAGAAATATCTCATGTTTAAAATAAAACATGTCCACATTAAAAATCTCTTCTTCTTTTTTATGTAATGAATGGAACTAATTAAATGTACATGTTTTGAATATGAAAACATGTTAGCAGTAAAAGTCTTATTTTAATGAAAAGAATGATTTATTAGAAAATTATTCATGTTAGAATAAAAGTGTTGAAACGCTTAAAATTCCCATTTTAATGTAAAAATGATTCATTAGAAAACATATATTAGAGTTTACAAAAATGTTAAAACATTATTGTTGACATGTTAGAAACATAGGTTAGTTAGAACAAAATATTCATTTTTGTATGAAAGATTAGTTTGATCAAAATATTCATTTTTGGTATGAAATGTTAAGTTAGATCAAAATATTCATTTTTTTATGAAATGTTAAATTAGATTAAAAATGTCATTTTTGTATGAAATGTTAAATTAGATTAAAAATGTCGTTATATTAGAAATGTCATTAGAATAAGAATGTCATTATATTATAAATGCCATTATATAAGAATGTTCATTTATTAATAATGAAAATGTGTTAACGATAAAATTCACATTTTTATTGCATATATAGAAAAGATTGAAATATTCATTTAGTTAAAATGAAAATGTGTTAACGATAAAATTTGCATTTTTATCGTATATGTTGAAAAGGTTAAAAATGTTCATTTATTAGAAATGAAAATGTGTTAATGATAAAATTCGCATTTTTATCATATATGTTGAAAAGATTAAAAATGTTAATTTATTTGAAATGAAAAAATTTGTTAATGATAAAATTTATATTTTTATCGTATATGTAGAAAAGATAAAAAATGATCATTTGTTTGAAATAAAATATTAAAACATTAAAAATCATATTTTTAATGTAAGAATGAAATGAGATATTCGTTGTACTGAGAAAAATGTGAAAACATTAAAAATTCTATTTTTAATGTAAATTATTATTTATGTAAAATATACATTGTATAGATAGAAATGTGAAAACATTAAAAGTTATATTTTAATGCAAAGTATGTTTCAACGTAAAGATAAGATTTATGAAAATATTCATGGCTGGGCTATAAATGTTTCAACATTAAAATCTACATTTTCAATGTACTGTATGAATATATATAAAATATTCATTATATGACTATAAATGTTGAAACAATAAAATTGATATGTTGATTGATTGAACGGATTATGCTCGACCAGTTTATGAGCAAAATATGCTTTTACATTTAGCATTGGGTTGGGTAGAAATATATGTATGCTAACACCTTGTGAAACACTTCACAATTTGACTATAAGGTGTTTAGCGATGTTGTTTATTTCAAAATTAATGAATGATTTTGAAAAGTGATTTTCTTAAGTAAAAAGAAGAATTATTCCCGATTTTGGACAGGGAATGTTTTATAAAACTGAAAGGATTTCGAGGACTATACCCGATGATTTCGAGATGATTTGAAATTGGAAATCTATATAGATTTTATTATACTTGTGATTGTGTTGTGAAATGATTTTTCCTACTTCGGGATATAAAATGATTTAGCAAGTATGTGGCTAGAGATCGGGTGACCTAAGAGCGACTAGAAGTGGAGGACGGTGCATATTATCCCCCATAGGTGGGATGGTGCATCGTTAGTGTAGCCTATCCCTAGATGGGAGGTGCGCACACACACACACACACACACACACACACACACACACACACACACACATATATATATATATATATATATATATATTGGTTAGGGCGCGCATTGCCTGGTCTGAGGGAACATGACCGATATTTGGTTGCATACTCGTTTTTATGCATTGTTATGTTTTGGAATTCATATTTCCAAATGTTTTGTTTTCCAATCCCGAAGTGAAATCTACTTTGATATAAAAAAAAATAGATATGTATTTCATAATGATTTGAAATAAGAAATCGGGAAATAAAGTCCAAAGGAATAATTTGTGTAAAGAGAATTGGATTTTCTGTAAAGAGAATTGGATTTGAAAATCTAAGTTAGGGATTAAGCCTAAATGGGTAGATTGAGGAATTGCATGTTGGTTGATTCATTATAGATCCATAGCTTTATTTATGGTAGTAGTATATACACTGGAAATCCAATGGAGTAAACCCGTTCCACGTTAGCGGTGTGGTCCTGTGATTGACCTTATTATAAGATAGGTTAAGTAAGATTTCTCATACCAGTCCCATGACTGACCAATAGTTTGTTTCACTGGCAAACTCGGGTGCCCTCTTTTCCACACGGGCAGTCGAGTAGCTATTTGCAGATATTTATCTCTTTAGCAGGATCCTGGATCGAAGCTCAAAGCTGTGTCTAGAGCAAATGAAAGTCTTCCGCTGTGTTAAGTTTATCTGTTTCCGCTGCACTGTATTATATTTAATGTAAAATTTATCTTCCGTTGTATTATTATATTCGTTGTACTCTAATATTCTGTACTCTGATGTAATATTATTATAATGTTTATAAAAGTATGATGTTATTGTTCTGATGTATTGTATTCCCAAAGTTAACGTATGCGGGTTTTGAACGATTTTGATCGATCTAGCGATCAATTAAGGTCGGGCAAAATGCGTGTCGTTACACAAAATCACACAATTCAAAAATGAAATAAATTCAAACAAAATTCCATAAATTGTAAAACTAATATATTTGGAATGGTGAGGTTGAGTGCTTTAAGCTGGTGTGCATTTGATAAGGATGGACATCAATTCTTTTTCGATGAAACATTTCCAACGTGCGATTTTTAAGGGCTAGGGTGGATTCGTTCATGAAGTATGGACTTCGATTTGAGATTCCAAGATCGAAATTGGTTTCAGCGTGCATGGTAGCACCTTGTGTTAAATTTTGGATTGAATTTGGGGAGTTTGATGTCGATACTGTAGCAGGGGGCAGGGGACCGAAGTAGTCGCGTGCTGTGGAGTTTGTGTGAGTGGTACATTTTTGGGTGCAAAAGGATGGGAATGTGAAAAGAAGATGAATGGTGGTATGAGTTTAATTTTTGTTGAAGAAATGGAGAAGCAGTAGAAGCAGGAAGTGGCAGAAATGGTTGTACGGAAACGCGAAGTACATAAAGGTGAATGTGTGTACAAAGAGAAGTAGGATGCTGGTCTCGGTTTGAAGAACCATTGAGTATGGAAGAAAATAAGGGAGGATTTAATTCGAAAATGTCCAGTGAGTAATCCTGGAACTCGCATCGAAAATTGTAAAGAAGAAGATGGAGATGGCGGGTCAGGTGGAAAGATCAAAGACGGGCAAATATTATTTGAAAGGCGAAACTGGATCCATTAGGATCGTATGGACGGTGGCTACACAATGGAACTGATTCGGAGTGAATTGGAGCACGTTACAATGTATAGCGAAATAAATTGCCAAATCCAAATCAATGATCGTTATTCGTTATTTAACGATAATTGTCCAATGTCAGTAAATCTCACTAACTCTATCCAGTTTATATTTTTATAAACGTAATTTAGTATTGATAAATGATGATTGATTGCTGTGTGATGATTGTTTGGTTGAATTGCTGATTTATTAGTTGGAATCATAGATAACGATATATATATATATATATATATAAATCGTTAATCAAATATTGATTCTGTTTACCAGAATATTTCATATTGAAGTGAAATTGATGTTATCTATATTACTTAACATCTGTGATGCAGGAAAACAGGTTGGAGGGATCCAACTGAATTCCTCAATATTTATAATATTGTTTTACATATATTGTGATATATGATGTGGTATATAATATGTTATTGATTATGTGTGTTTGGATGATGATTTATCCTTTTGATTTGGTATTTTAATACCAAAAGAGATACTGGAATGTAAAAAGGGAATTTTCAAAGTGTATATTGAAATAAAATATTTGTATAAAATCAAAGGACTTTATAATAAAGGAAATTGTGAAGTGGGTATTAAATTTTAGAATTTTATAAAATCAAATGGATTTTATAAAAGGAGATATTTTAAAAGTAAATAAGAAATTTCTACATAAAATTATTTACAGTTATATGGAAGTTGAAAAGATCGATTTTGGTTAAAATACTTAATGGAAGTAATAAGAAGAAAATAAATAGAATTATAAAAGGAATTTATTTGGAAAATAAATAGAATTATAAAAGGAATTTATTTGGGAAATAAATAGAATTATAAAAGGAAATTGGCGAGATATAAAAGAACCATGAGAAGATGGATTTAAAGTAGAATGTAACTAGAAAATTGTTTTAACAGATAAATTGGGAAGATTAATTTACAAATAATGTTTTATAAATTAAGAAAAATAGTTATCATCGGATAAATTGAGTATATGAGTCTGAATTTATATGGAGAAGTAAAAAATCGGTTTTAACACCGATATTAGAAATTGAATGCGAACGTAGCAGTTATAAAGGGAAATATTAGATGAGATTTCAGTGTTAGAAGTAAAAAGGAGATTTCGTATGAACTATTCTATAAATAAAGGTATAAATAGAATTTGGAAAGGGGATATTATTTTTTAATGCGAAATCAAACTGAACTGATTATATAAAAGAAATATTATTCACATTCGATGTGAATAATGGATTAAAAATAAATATTTTATAAATTAAAACATTTATAAATAAAATTGGGTTTTGAAATAGTAATTCAAATGGGAATTTGAATGAGATAGGAAACCGGGTTAAAATAAATAGTGGATTCTATTTAGGGAAAAATGGATTAGTTTTGGATTTATATAAACAGAATTTGAACCAGTGCTAGTACTTAAATTATGAAATCAAGTTTTGATTTGATAAAACGAGTCTAGTTTATGTAAAGGAATAATATTCATGTTTTAAAGTGAATAACGATTTAAAAGAAAACGTTTTGCAGAATTAAAATAGTTATAAAAGGAAATTGGTGGGAAGTACTAAATTCAAAAATGAATGTAGAAATTGAGTTGACCAGAATGGTAAATTATTCTAAAGTTCAAAACGTTAATCGAATATAAATTATTCAAAGAGTGTAAATCGAATATAAGTTAATCGAAGAGTGTAAATCAAATATAAATTACTTGATGAGTACAAATCGAATATAAGTTATTCGAAAGAGAGTTAATCGAATATAAATTATTCAAAGAGAGTTAAGAATATAAGTTATTCAAAGAGTGTAAATCGAATATAAGTTATTTGAAGAGAGTTAATCGAATATAAGTTATTCGAAGAGAGTTAATCGACTATAAATTATTCGAAGAAAGTTAATCGAATATAATTTATTCAAAGAGCGTAAATCGAATACAAGTTATTCGAAGAGAGTTAATCGAATATAAATTATTCAAAGAGAGTTAATTGAATATAGTTTATACAAAAGAGATTTAATCAAATAGTGATTATTCGAAGGAGAGTTATCGAATAAAGATTATTCGAGAGAGAATTTTACATTAGGATTCGACTATGTAGAATGTAGGAAAGTACTATTTATTTCCGGTTTTTAAATCAAGATTTATTTATTTAATAAATTAATTAATTATTATTTATTCAAATTAATGAATAAAAGTTATATTTTAAGTTAGATATTTCAGAAGTAGGGATTATAACATTATCGTTATAACCAATGTTTTTATAAAAGAAGTGGAATCATAAACCGAATCCGAGAGATTCGTAAGCAATGATTTGATAAGAAATTAAGAGGCGGGATTAAAGAAATTAGAACTAACTGGATATTAGTTATGTTGAACAGCTTTCTGGGTATTGATCCGATGTTGGTTTCGGCCTTCGGGGTTGATATTCAGGGAATTGTTCTCTTACTAGCTTACAGTTAGAGACTGATAGATATGGGAAGATAGTGATACGTAAATCAAAAATGGAAACGTTTTCCAATGTTAAAAGGTATACTTTCTAAATTTAGAAAATAAGAATTCATGGATATATGGAAACGAAAAATGGGGTAATGGATAAATTAATGATAAACTAATTTAGAGGGAAAAATGTTGATTGATGATTGATCGATAAAATTTCCATTTGGAAATAAGATCGTTGTATGTATGGATGTTTTCCTTTGATAGTTAAATAACCGACTATCAAAGTTTTGACCATTTTTCCGTCGTTAATATGGAGAGACTGGGATCAGATTCATTATCTGAAAACCATTCTGTATGGGCATTAGCGCTGCGAATCAAATATGATGAAGATAATTGAAGACGGAGTTTATGCAAGGGTTGTTCTGGCAAATCCTAGGTACAAATTGCCTAAGATGAGTTTACTGGATAGTGCCTTAAGTTTGTCTAGTCTCAGGACAACATATATGTAAGAATGTCTGACAAAGTAAATAAAGGTGTGGTATGTACGTTATGACTTCAAGCCTCACAACCAGGAAATGGTATAAAATCAGGTAGGTCGCATGGCTAAGTGATTAGCTGCCAATTAGGGTGTATTGTCACCTGATCTAGAGAAATTTCATTTACTTCTTATATATATTTCGATGTTGTCCCTTTCGGGAAACGGTTGCTGATCCCAACCGTTGGTGATAATACATTCGGTACACTCAAGCGAAATGAGTGACCGGTCATGTTTGGCCTGGGTTGCAAGATGTTCTTGTTGAACCCGGTGTACTCCTCTCTAGAGTGTACCATCGGAAGGTGGTCCCATACCTTGCTAGTTGGAATCCATTACCCAATAAGTGCCCATGGGTTTTGATTATATATTATGTATGTGGAACGTAAGATGAAAGAGTTCTGCTAAATGATTATTAATTGTGGTTGATAGACACTATTATAATATCAAAAGAGTTTTGATATAAAAATTATTGTTTCTTTCAAAAAGATTTTGAAAGTTAAATCAAGAGTTTTTTATTCTCATAAGGGAAAAACCCGTTCCATGTTATATGGCGTGGTCTTATGAAATATCGTTATTTTCTCAAACTGCTTTAAATTGTTTACTCACACTAGTCACATGACTGACCCACAGTTTATTTTGTTTTGTTTTACCTAAACTCTTGGGTTCCCAATTTTGTACGGGCAGTCAAGTAGTCGGGATTTTACAGATATACTGAGAGCTTGGAGCAGGAGGCTCCAGGATTTTATAGCAATTATTTATTTCCGATGTGTTGTAAGTGTTGTACTTTGATAATGATATGTATATTCAAGTACAGATTTGTATTTCAAAGTTTTGTTATACGGTATATTTTATTCGTTTCGCTGTAAGATTCATGTTACTCTGATTCTGTTTTTGTTCCTCCCCTTTATCTATTCTAATTTTCTATCTTATCTATCCTCACCCTCTAGCTTCATTCTATTAATGATCTGGAATGTTCGATGCCTGAATAATTGACATGGGTTTTATGTTGATTTTCTAGGTCAAAAATTCCCATTCATTACAGTGGTATCAGAGCTGAAGGTTAAGTGACTATCTTGGCTCTATGGCGTGACTCAGTAGAGATGGGGTTAGTAATACCCTAGATTGAGTTTAAGCGTATATATATAATCCTCAAGCCTCACAACCAGGAAATGGTATAAAATCGGGTAGGTTGCATGGCTAAGTGGATAGCTGCCAATTAGGGTGTATTGTCATCTGATCTAGAGAAATTTTATTTACTTCTTATATCTATTTTGATGTCATCCCTTTGGGGAAACGGTTGCCGATCCCAACCGTTGGTTATAATACATTCGGTGCACTCAAGCGAAATGAGTGACCGGTCATGTTTAGCCCGGGTTGCAAGATGTTCTTGTTGAACCCGGTGTGTTCCTCTCTGGAGTACACAATTGGAAGTTGGTCCCGTACCTTGCCAGTTGGAATCCATTACCTAATAAGTGCCCATGGGTTTTGATTATGTATTATGTATGTGGAACGTGAGATGAAAGCGCTCTGCTAAATGATTATTAGTTGTGGTTGATAGACACTATTATAATATCAAAAGAGTTTTGATATAAAGATTATCGTTTCTTTCAAAAAGATATTGAAAGTTAAATCAAGAGTTTTGGATTCTCATAAGGGAAACCCCGTTCCATGTTATACGGCGTGGTCTTGTGAGATATTGTTATTTTCTCAAACTATTTCAATTTGTTTACTCACACCAGTCACATGACAGACCCAGAGTTTATTTTGTTTTGTTTTCCCTAAACTGTTGGGTGCCCAATTTTGTACGGGTAGTCAAGTAGTCGGGATTTTTCAGATATACTAAGATCTTGGAGCAGGAGGCTTCAGGATTTTATAGCAATTGTTTATTTCCGTTGTGTTGTAAGTGTTGTACTTTGATAATGATATGTATCTTCAAGTAAAGATTTGTATTTCAAAGTTATATTATATAGTATATTTTATTCGGTCCACTGTGAGGTTCGTGTTACTCTGATTCTTTTGTTGTTCCTCTCCTTCTTCTATTCTAATTTTCTATCTTATCTATTCTCACCCTCTGACTTCTTTCTATTAATGATCTGGAATGTTTGATGCTTGAATAATTAACATGGGTTTTATGTTAATTTCCTGGGTCGAAAATTCTCGTTCGTTACAGTGGTATCAGAGCTGAAGGTTAAGTGATTATCTTGGCTCTGTGGTGTGACTCGGTAGAGATGGGGTTAGTATTACCTTAGATTGAGTTTGAGTGTATATATACGAGAGAGCATATTTGTAGATTTTATTAAAATTATTTTATATTGTGGAGATTTATTGGTTGAGTTGTTTATGAATTCTGGTCGATCGGTTTGATCCACTGTATCAGTATGAGTTTCTAAACACTTGAATACGGTAAACCGACACAATATGTTTTGAAAAGGGGGTAAACGAAATAATTTTACCCAAATTATATTGGATATAATAGAATGATTTATATTTGAATTATTATAGTATACTGGATGTATTGGTTGTCATTATAATCAGATAAGATTATAATTGAAATGGTTATGTAAATAACCAATCAGAATTCATATAAGTGTAATATATGAAATCAAATGAATTAAATTTGAATTTAAATAAGAATTTGGAATTAAAAATTCTAGAAACTGGGAAAAGTATTGTAAATTAAGTTGGTTTAAATATAAGAAAATTTTAAATCCTGGGAGATTTTAAATTGTTTTACAAGCATTATGAAGGATATTTTGAAATAATTTCAAAAGGGAAATGATTAAGAAATGGTTTTGAAAAGTGATATAGTATTGAACTCACTTCAGTTGCTGGGAAATAACTCTGATGATGTTGGCCACCTCATCAATGCTCGTTTTCGAGTTCTAAGTGATGGATTACTACCAAACATATTGATTTTGAATGGTTTTGGAAAAACAAGTTATTTTGAATCCTGAAAGGGAAAGTTGATTTGTGAAAAAGACAAAGTTGTTTAAAAATCCCCGAGAAGAGATTGTTTGAATTAAAAATAAATTAAATAGGAATGTGTGAAAGAAAATAGGAATTGAATTGAAACCAGTTAAGTGGAAATTGAATTGGAATAGAAAGATATCAAGAAAAATTGGATTCTTGAATATGATTGGACCCATATGAATTGGAATGGATTGATTTTTGAAATAAAAATCAGATTTGAGTTAGGAGATAAAGATAACTGATTAGAGAAATTAACCAGTTGCTGAAATATGTGAATGGAACTTGAAAAGGTTAAGTAAGTTGGATGGGTAAGTTAAAAGTTTGGAATTTAGAATGGAACTTGAGTTTCAAATAGATCTGGTTCGGGTATAAGCAAATCTTTGGGTTTGAGGATAAAAACTGATTGGAGTTTGATTGGAATGACATTTATTTATGCTGAATTAACAACATATGGAAGTGAAAGAGTTGATATGCTCGACAAAAAGGTACAAGTTTATATTTTACATTGGTTATGAGATTTATGAGCCGATTTAGGCAAGATGCTTGGTTGTTTGATTTTCTTTTGGATTGGATAAGGCCCAGAGAGGCGAGTTGTAGTCGTACCGATTGAGCCGTACAAAGGAGACGCTAGCGAAATTTCTTGAAAACTTCGGGTGTTAGAAAATTTTCAGAATTTTTGAAATTTTTTGTTAATAGAAAAGAATTAATATTTAATTGAAATTCATTGGTATAGTGAAATTGAAATTTAAGAAGTAAACAAATAATTTTTAACCTAGTTAATAGGGTTTGTTTTCTACCTTTGCGATTTCGAGGACGAAATTAATTTAAGGGGGGAAGAATGTAACATCCCGCATTTTTACGGTATAATAATTAATTAATTAATTTAATTATTTAAATAGTGATTTAGTGATTTAAATGGTTTGAATTAAATAATATTGAATATTTAATTAATATAAATAATATAATAATATGTTTATTTTCGAAATAATCGGAATATAGCTGAATTCACAATATTGTGTGAATTGGATTATTTATAAGATTTAATTCAGGTTAGAATTGAATTATAATAATGAATACATTATTTAAATGACAATTGAACATATTAATTATGTTATAATTATAATCGAGCTCGAAATTGCAAGGTAGTTCGTAATTTGGCAATTCAAACTTTAATTGAATATACAGAATCCGTTTTAACTCGGATTTCTATGAAACAAGAAACGTTCGAATCTATTAAACGATATTTTTCTAATGAAGGAGAAAAATCGAGATTCCGTCGTGTAGATTGTGAGTTATGTCCAAATCAAAATTTAAAATAGTCGCTATGGAATTCGTTTATAATTTACAACGATTTATTTATATTTCAAAAGGGTTTTTAATATGAATCGAATATCGATATAACTGGGAAAACTTTGAAATATCGAGTAATAAATCGCGATGTGTTTATTTTGGAGCTGGATAATATTCAATGTGAATATACATGATAATATTAATTCATTAATATTAGATTTAATTATTTTTAAATATATTAATATTTAAATGGGTTTATTTAGAGCTTTAAAAATAGCCACTTTTGCAAACGAGCTCCGTTTTTGATGAAACTAATTTTCTTGGATTCGAAATATTAAATTATTGCTAGATTTTAACTTTCGTGATTTTTGGAGTCAGTATGTGGCAGTGCGGAATTTTAATGTGAAAAACAGTCAACAATTTGACTTTAAAAATACGTTGTGTGAGCAAACGGACTCAAAATTAGACGAAACAAGTTTCGTTGTTTCTGTAATGTCGAACTATAGTTGTATGTCCATTTTCATCGAATTTGGGTATCGTATGTGATCATACGGATTTTTAGAAGATAAATACGAGTAGCGTTGACTATATAAATTAATATAAAAATTGAATGTAGCTTCTAATGGAAGCCAAAATTTATCTTATAAATATACCCTTATCCTTATAACCCCAAAATTATTTCTTTCTGGTCAATACATTTCACCGCCGCAAGTTTCTTTCCTTGGGGACAAAATCACACAGTTCAAAAATGAAATAAATTCAAACAAAATTCCATAAATCGTAAAACTTATATATTTGGAATGGTGAAGCTGAGTGCTTTAAGATGGTGTGCAATTAATAAGGATGGACATCGGTTCTTTTTCGATGAAACATTTCCAGCGTGCGATTTTTAAGGGCTAGGGTGGACTCGTTCGTGAAGTATGGACTTCAATTTGAGATTCTAAGATCGAAATTGGTTATAGCGTGCATGTTAGCACCTTGTGTTAAATTCTGGGTTGAATTTGGGGAGTTTGATGTCGATACTGTAGCGGAGGGGGGCTGAGGTAGTCGGTTTCTGTGGAATTTGTGTGAGTGGTACATTTTTGGGTAGAGAAGGAAGAGAATGTGAAGAGAAGATGAATGGTGGTATGAGTTTTAATTTTTGTTGAAGAAATTGAGGAGCGGTAGAAGCAGGAAGTGGCGAAAATGGTTGTATGGAGACGCAAGGTACATGAAGGTGTAGAGTTCAACAAATTGGCGTGGAGAGGAATGTGTGTACGAAGAGAAGTTGGATGCTAGTCTCGGTTTGAAGAACCATTGAGTATGGAGGAAGATAAGGGAGGATTTAATTCGGAAATGGCCATTTAGTAATCTTAGAACTCGCGTCTAAAATTGTAAAGAGGAAGATGGAGATGGCGTGTCGGGTGGAAAGTTCTAAGATGGGCCGATGTTATTTGAAAGGCAAAACTGAATCCATTAGGATTGTATGGACGGTGGCTACACAATGGAACTGATTCGGAGTGAATTGGAGCTCGTTACAATGTATAGCGAAATAAATTGCCAAATCCAAATCAATGATCGTTATTCGTTATTTAACGATAACTGTCCAATGTGAGTAAATCTCACTAACTCTATCAAGTTTATATTTTTATAAACGTAATTTGGTATTGATAAATGATGACTAATTGTTGTGTGATGATTGTTTGGTTGAATTGCTGATTTATTGGTTGAAATTATAGATAATGATATATATATATATATATATATATATATAAATCATTAATCAAATATTGATTTTGTTTACCAGAATATTTTATATTGAAGTGTAAATGATGTTATTTATATTATTTAACATCCGTGACGCAGAGAAAACAGGTTGGAGGGATCCAACTGGATTCCTCAATATTTATAATATTGTTTTACATATATTGTGATATATGATATGGTATATAATCTGTTATTGATTATGTGTGTTTGGATGATGATTTATCCTTTTGATTTGGTAATTTAATACCATAAGTGATACTGGAATGTAAAAAGGGAATTTTCAAAGTGTTTATTGAAATAAAATATTTATATAAAATCAAAGGATTTAATAATAAAGGAAATTGTGAAGTGGATATTAAATTTTAGAATTTTATAAAATCAAATGGATTTTATAAAAGGAGATATTTGAAAAGTAAATAAGAAAATTCTGTACAGAATTATTAATAGTTACATGGAAGTAGAAAAGATCGATTTTGGTTAAAATACTTAATGAAAGTAACAAAAAGAAAATAAATAGAATTATAAAAGGAATTTATTTGGAAAATAAATAGAATTACAAAAGAAATTTATTTGGGAAATAAATAGAATTATAAAAGGAAATTGGCGAGATATGAAAGAACCACGAGAAGATGGATTTAAAGTAGACTGTAAATAGAAATCTGTTTTAACAGATAAATTGGGAAGATTAATTTATAAATAATGTTTTATAAATTAAGAAAAATAGTTATCATTGGATAAATTGAATATATGAGTCTGAATTTATATGGAGAAGTAAAAAACAGGTTTTAACACCGATATTTGAAATTGAATTCGAACGTAGCAGTTATAAAGGGAAATATTAGATGATATTTAAGCGTTAGAAGTAAAAAGGAGATTTCATATGAAAAATCCTATAAATAAAGGTATAAATAGAATTTGGAAAGGGGATATTATTTTTAAATGCGAAATCAAACTGAATTGATTATATAAAAGAAATATTATTCACATTTAATGTGAATAATGGATTAAAAATAAATATTTTATAAAGTAAAACATTTATAAAGAAAATTGGGTTTTGAAATAGTAATTCAAATGGGAATTTGAATGAGATAGAAAATAGGGTTAAACTAAAATAATGGATTCTATTTGGGGACAAATGAATTAGTTATGGATTTATATAAATAGAATTTGAATCGGTGTTAGTATTTAAATTATGAAATCAAGTTATGATTTGATAAAACGAGTCCAGTTTCTATAAAGGAATAATATTCACGTTTTAAGTGAATAACGATTTAAAAGCAAACATTTTGCAAAATTAAAATAGTTATAAAAGGAAATTGGTTTGAAGTACTAAATTCAAAAGTGAATGTAGAAATTGAGTTGACCTGAATGGTAAATTATTCTGAAGTTCAAAACGTTAATCGAATATAAATTATTCGAAGAGTGTAAATCGAATAAAAGTTATTCGAAGAGTGTAAATCGAATACAAATTATTCGAAGAGTGTAAATCGAATATAAGTTATACGAAAGAGAGTTAACTGAATAAAAATTATTCGAAGAGAGTTAAGAATATAAGTTATTCGAAGAGTGTAAATCGAATATAATTTATTTGAAGAGAGTTAATCGAATATAAGTTATTCGAAGAGAGCTAATCGAATATAAATTATTCAAAGAGAGTTAATCGAATATAAGTTATTCAAAAAGTGTAAACTGAATTTAAGTTATTCGAAGAGAGTTAATCTAATATAAATTATTCGAGGAGAGTTAATCGAATATAGGTTATTCGAAAGAGAGTTAATCGAATAGCGATTATTCGAAGGAGAGTTATCGAATAGAGATTATTCGAGAGAGAATTATACATTGGGATTCGACTATATCGAATGTAGGGAAGTACTATTTATTTTTCGGTTTTTAAATCAAGATTTATTTATTTAATAAATTAATTAGTTATTATTTATTCAAATTAATGTATAAAAGTTATATTTTAAGTTAGATATTTCGGAAGTAGGGATTATAACGTTATCGTTATAACCAATGTTTTTATAAAAGAAGTGGAATCGTAAATCGAATCTGAGAGATGCGTAAGCAATGATTTGATAAGAAATTAAGAGGCGGGATTAAAGAAATTAGAACTGACTAGAGATTAGTTATGTTGAACAGATTTTTGGGTATTGATCTGATGTTGGTTTCGGCCTTCGGGGTTGATATTCAGGGAATTGTTCTCTTACTGGTTTACAGTTAAAGACTGATAGATATGGGAAGATAGTGATGCGTGAATCAGAAATGGAAACGTTTTCCAATGTTAATAACGTATATTTTGTAAATTTAGAAAATAAGAATTTATGGAAACGAAAAATGGGGAAATGAATAAATTAGTGATAAATTAATTTAAAGGGAAAAATGTTGATTGATGATTGATCGATAAAATTTCCATTTGGAAATAAAATCGTTGTGTGAATGGATGTTTTCCTTTGATAGTTAAATAACCGACTATCAAATTTTTAACCCTTTTTTTGTCGTCAATATGGAGAGACCGGGACCACGTTTATTATCTGAAAACCACTCCGTGTGGGCATTAGCGCTGCGGATCAAATATGATGAAGATAATTGAAGACGGAGTTCATGCAAGGGCTATTTTGGAAAATCCTAGGTAGAAATTGTCTTAAGATGGGTTTACTGGATAGTGCCTTTGGTTTGCCCAGCCTCAGGACAACATGTGTGGAAGAATGTCTAACAGAGTATATTCAATAGATCGCGTAAGTTGATCTCTTCAAACGTACTTACGTTTGGTGGCCGAGGAATTCATTTCTCTTAGCTGTATACCCGTGATATTTTTGTGGAAATCAATTTGTGATTTGGCGGGTATGACGATGTGACATTCAAAGTAAATAAAGGTGTGATATGTACGTTATGACCTCAAGTCTCACAACCAGGAAATGGTATAAAATCAGGTAGGTCGCATGGCTAAGTGGTTAGCTGCCAATTAGGGTGTATTATCACCCGATCTAGAGAAATTTCATTTACTTCTTATATCTATTTCGATGTTGTCCCTTTCGCGAAATGGTTGCTGATCCCAATCGTTGGTGGTAATACATTTGGTACACTCAAGCAAAAGGAGTGACCGGTCATGTTTAGCCTGGATTGCAAGATGTTCTTGTTGAACCCGGTGTGTTCCTGTAACAACTGGAAAATCATAACCAAATTAAAATTTGTATTTTGGCAATTTTAATGAATTTTGAATATTTAAAATGAATTATTTTAAATAATAACGATGAGAAATTTATTTTTAATAGAATTAGAACGTATATATTTATTTGAATCGAAGTATATTTATTTTCATTATAAAAGGAATAGAAAATGGCGCGGTAGTTTGAAAACTCGATTTCGAATTTCAAATGAATGTACAGGATTCAAAATAAACCGGATTTTAGCGAAACCAAAAATTCAGAATCTATTTGAAAATATCTTTCCAACGAATCCGAAAAATTGAAATTTCATTGCGGGAATAAAAAGATTTGCCCAGTTGAAAATTCAGAATAGTCGCTGTAGAAAATATAGCCCTTAAAAATGGAAATTTTGCAAATAATCTCCGTTTTCGACAAACCACTTTTGTTGGATTGGGATGTAAAGTTACTGCTAGATTCCAAAATTCATAATTTTTGGGGTTAATATGTGAGCGTGGCAAAGGAAAACGTGTTTGGACAGTTTCAGGCAATTTGGATCGACCAAAAAATGACCATTTTTCAAACGGTCTCCAAATTCGACGAAATTAGGTTTGTTAGGACCGTATCATCAAAACATAGCCAGATTTATTTTTCTGGAATTTTTGGGGTCCGTAAGTAGCCTCGGTAAATTGAAACGTGCGTTCAAATTCAATATATAGATTTATATTTTGATTTTGATGGAAACTGATTGAAACAGTCGAATCGTCCTATGATTCATATCCCATTGTGTTCGGAATGGGGGTATTTAGCTAGGGAATACATTCGTTGGGTTTGAATGGGAGTTCGAATGAAAAAGTTACTCTATTTGGAATGAAAATAAAATAAATAAATAAATATAACTATATATCCCCTTTTTTCCTTTTCTCAGTCAACCCCCCCCCCCCGGGTTCTATTTTCAAAATCGAAATTCAAAAGGGGGAAAACCCCTGTCGCCATCATTCCACCACTCAAACCCGACGCCGGCCAACCTCCGGAGCACCGCCGCCACCCTCCCTACGCCCCGCATCCCCCTCCAGCTTTCCCCTCGCCTCTGTCATCTCCTCCGCTCCCCCTTTCAACCAAATCTGAAGCCCCTACAGCCCTAGGAACCCACGCTGCCGCCCCTACTGGCCATCCACCACCACCTCTGACGCATCCGATCCCCTGCGCGCCCCTCCTCAACCCCATCTCCAACATGAACCCCTCCCTTCCTCCAATGTAGGCCAGAAAAGCCCCTTTCTTTTTCAGTCGATTGTTAATGCTCGTTGCTACGCCGACTTGGGCCTTCTTCAGTTATTCGGGAAAGGCTGGTGAGTTCTCCTTTTTATTTCCATTTGTTTATGTAATAAAAATATGATTTTTATTTATAAAATTGGATTTAAAAAGATATGATTTTTAATACCATGGAGATTTGATTTTTATATAATAGAGAATATAAAAATATTATTTTTATATAATGTAAAGAATAAAAATATGATTTTTATATTATAGAGATAATAAAAATATGATTTTTATTGTATGAACATCGAAATAAAAATATTTTCTTTATATTGTAAACATCGTGTTAAAGATGCGATTTTTACACGTATGGTTTTGGAGAAAAATATAATTTTTAGTGAAGTAAAAATATAATTTTTAGCGAAGTAAAAATATAAATTTTAGAATTGAAATAAAAATGTGGTTTTTACTATGAGCAGCGGGAAAAGATAGCGATGGTATCGACTGAAATCAAAACGGAATCCAAACCATTCAGAAATAAAGAATGGCAGAGTGGATCCCCAATGTGAGAACTCCTCACTATAATTTTCTTATACAGTTATTTATTTTATTTTATAACTGCATATATGAACTGCTCCCGTCGTCCACAGACCACGGACGACTTGTTTGATTGTTTGGTTTGGTTGATTTATTTGTTTGAATTGGTTTGGGAAGAGAATTGAATTGAATTGATTGAGTTGTTATGTGTGTATGGCGCAAGCCAATATTAGGAGAGGGGTAATGCTAGACGTTACCCGATTTCAATATCGGGCCGTTATAATGCCGAAATTTCCTTAAAAAATGTGTTAGCTAAAAATAACATTTTTTATTGAATGTGTGAACTGTTAAAAATAGCGAAGTGTTAAAATAAATATTTTAACGTTAAAAATATATTTTTAACATATAAATGAACGGCGTGAAATTCTCCTGAAAAGAATTGAATATTCATTTACAAATCGGACGATTTGTTTATGAACACACATTTATGTAACATTGATTGGGATGATAAAATTTTACACACCGCCCAACTGCACAAATAAAATCTGTGCTTGATTGGTTGAAACCCTACACGGGTATTGGGATGATATTGGACATACACTAATCCCAATATTTAGTTGTATGTCAACCGATTGATTGACAAACTGTGTAAGCATTGAATATTTATATTTAATGCTTATGAAGTGTAGAATGTACTCTGGATGATGGTTGAATACGTTGGATTGTTGTTGTATACATGTGTGTATCAAATCCATATAAATCACATTATATGATAATTGACTGTGTCTGATTCCAGTTCAGAAAGAAAGAATAATTTAAAATAATGAATATTTTAAAATAATGTTCAGTAAAAGATCAAAATCTAATTTTGATGTCCGATTTGGGATGGACACGAATATATTTAAATATATAAAGCCGTGCTGATTAGAATAACGCCATTTTGACGTGAACAATATTTATATCGATTTATACATTGTTATAATGAATATCGAAAAGGAAATGATATCGAAATCTAATGTTTTGAAAATAGTATCGTTTATATATAGATGATATGGAATATTCAATTTTGATTTGAAATTGAATATGAAGTTGAAATCGTTTTGAAAACGATTTATAAAATACGTTTTAAAAGGAAATTGACGAAATATATATTATATATTATATATATAATATAATGGCCTGAATAGAACGAGCCGCAGCAGTTAGAGAATTTCAACCATTGACTTCGAGCGGACATTACGGGAGATCCGACTGTCGGATTCTCCTAAAACCAGAACCGTTGGGTTCGTATCTAAAAGAGATTTCCAGAGAATATTAGAGATTTGAAATCTAACGGTTGGATTTGGAATTATGTCCAAATCAAATTAGGAAAAGGTCCTGTAAGTGCAGTTCAATGACCGTTTATGGAAATCAACTGTATGGGCCTTGATAAAATTATTAAAAATATCAATAATTTGTGTAAAATCATAATAAATGATTTGGAAAGAATTGGGATAAAAAATTCCATACTTGAAAAAGTAAAAATATTTTTTATCGAAATGAACTAGTTATGAACTAGAATTATAATCCAATATTTTTAAATAAATAAATTGGATTTGAAGTGTTTTTAGAAATAACCAGAATTTCCAATATATGAATTGGAATGGATTTGAATCAAAATTATCTTCAGAATATCTTGATATTGGATTCCGTGATTATACGGATATTGTGGAGGAATTTGGAAGATATATATATCGTTATTGCAGTACGATATTTGTTGATTTCAGAATTTGATATTGAATATAAGCCGATATATTTTCTATTTAGAACCTTGTATTTAATATCATATGGGATTTGGGTTTGTTCACTACAACAAAAACACCATATTACAACTTTAATTTTACAACGGTGGTAAAAGCACCGTTGTAATAAATGGTTTTTTACAACGGTGGTAAAAGCACCGTTGTAATAAATGGTTTTATACAACAGTGGTAAAAGCACCGTTGTAATAAATGGTTTTTTACAACTGTCAGTTCCCTAAAGTTGTAATAAACGTATTTTTAACAACTTTTTATTTTGTTAGTTGTAATAGATGCCCATTACAAACTTCATGTTTATAATATCTATATTTAATAAATAATTATATTAATATTTAATAATAATTAATAATTAATAATAAACTTAGGAATCAATAATATTTATTTATTATTATTAAATAATTACTATTTAATAACTAGTCATTTATTTTTAATAGTTAATGTTAATTGCTTATTAATTAATAATTAGTAACATATACATTATAAGCTTTTAATAATTACTACTCGATTATAACTAAGTAGAAATAAGTAAAAGTTAAATAATAACTAATTAGTAACTAATAATCAATTGTGAATCAATAAAAATAAATAGTTAGTAATTAATAATCAATTGATTTTTGATAATAAATAAATAAATTTTGAAAACTTAATATTTAATTAGTAATATATAATTTATAAATAATTCACAATTAAACACTAATAATTAACATTGGTTATTTAATAAATAATACTTTATAACTTGTAGTTATAAAATGATAAACTACACCATTAGTCATTTATAATTTACTATAACAAATGATTATTCATAAATTATTCGAAATTTAAGAAATAGGAAATTTTAAAAATATTAAAGGATTCAAAAATTCAAAAACTACAAATATTACCTTAAATGTTTATTTTAGTTAGTTGCAAAATGAGTATTTCGTTATACTGATACTTATACAGGTTATTATATATAATTAATTATAATCAATGATTATTATTAAATAAATTATAATTTTATATTTTATATTTAAATCAATGATTGTATTTTATATTTAATGAATTTTTATATCTACTTATTTATATTTAGTAAATAATAGTTGACAAAGACCTAGTAATTAATATTTATTAATCAATAATTACTATTAAATGATCAATAATTATGAAAACATTGTTAACAAATAAGAGTATGATAATAGTGGTATTCATATTTAAAAAACATCCATTTGAATTTCTGATGCATAAATAATTAATTACAAAGCTTATATTAATAATATGGTATGTGGTTTTCTTAAACACCAAACTTTGGAGTCTTGGACTACCGTACCCGATCAGCCCATTTGGCAGAATCGACAAACCAAGTCCAAAACCCTAGTCTTCTCGTTTTCATTTACAGTTCACCCCTAATTGCTACAGCCGCCTTCATTTCCATAATAATTTATTTCCAAAATCCTAGCTTCTCTTTCTCCATCGCCACGCTCTCTACATCTTCACCACCACGCTCATCTACATTCTCCAACGCGGTGCTCGCCTGTCTCGACATCGCTTGTTTCGATGTCTCCATTACCGCATCGTCCAGTATCGCCGTTACCGCTTCGCCCTGAAATCCAATCGCTACATCGCTACCTAATCCAAGTACCTATCTCCTTCCTCCTGTCAGCTATCGCCTGCAACCTACCACTTACCATCTGCTCACTCGAGAAGGCCGTTTGGTATGTTTTAATCATTTTTTTTTGTTACATTTTTCTGCAGCTGTTTGAATCTGCGTTTGTTCCAAGATTGATTATCTATTGATAATTCTATGAAAAACGTTACTGGTGGATCGTTACAAAAATTTAGGCTGCACTTTCTATTGCAGAGACCGATTGTTATTTTGAATGCAATTCAACTGTTCGATATTATTTCCCATCGAAATTATCAATTGTCTATAACCCATGAACGTCTGCCAAAATGATTAATGTGGATATGACTATTTTTTCTTCGTGATTTAGGACATTTGTTTGTACTGTCGAGGAGCATCCAATTAGATGCATATAATATATATTATCGATAGATTTGGGAAGTGCTGTTTTAACATAGGCCTGTTAGAAACTTTTTTTGAGTAAACATTCGATGAGTATTTACTTTGTTCCTCAGTAATTTTGGTAAGCAACAAAAACATGTCTCTTTTATTCTTCAATTTTGGTAAGCAACAAATATCAAGAGCAGCAAATATATGTCTCTTTTATTCTTCAATTTTTTTTTCCGATTGTTTGTGACCTTGTTCTTTTAGGTAATAAATAAATGATGCCTTACTTCTCAGTTTGTATACGTTTACTCTGTCATAACATTCTTGTATGCTGTTGCATTCATAATGCACAATAAGCATCTAACCTATGTTTGCATAAATATTTAAGAATTCTTTCTCCCAAACACTGTCCAACTGATGTTTAAATTACATGAAAGTAGGATGGAGTCAAATTATTTCTCAGTTCTCTCATATTACTTAAACTACACGTTGGTAATTTTACTCATCTTTGATGATTTATTTTGAATTTTACTGTCAACTAAATGTACAAACTAATATCTATGTATAGACAAGATACCTGTGCATGTATGCATATTTTTAACAGAGCACGTTTTAAACTAATGATCTGCAATTTAATGGTGATTGGCATGCATAGAATCCCATGTGAGTAGAGTCATGTAAATCCTATATGGATGAAAGTGAAGCTTGAATATAAATTAGCCCACCTCGTAAGTTTAATTGAGTTCATCACCTCTAAACATTGAACCACCAACTATGCAGATCCTTTTCTAATTTTATTGGAGAAACTTCTGTGGCATGATGTTGATTTTTTTTGAACAATGACTTTTTGTTTAGCATTTTTGTTGGATATGTTTTATTTTATTCTTTTTGCTTAGCTTGAAACATCCCATGCTATCATATAGCTTACTCACTCTTGCTGTTTTGTGTGATACTCTCCAAACCTGTTCTTTCAAATTTATGTGTAAATTTTATATTTGTAATGATAGTACTATAGTTGTGGATGCGTTGCTGGAGCGACGGAGAGACGTCGGTGCTATCGACGCGTTGGGGGATCGACATATGGAGCTCAATCGTGGCAATATTCCTCAGAAGCAGTGGCAGGAGGTCTCCTTTTCGGTATAACATTCTATTGGCTATATACCCATTGCATTACTGAAACATACATTTGAATTTCTTATTATACTCTGATTATAGTGTTAGGTTATCTCAAATGGATGATTGATTGGGGATGCTGAAGCATAAAGACTCGGTGTGTATGTATATTTGTACGAAAGTGTGTATGTAACTGAGTGTATTGAGTGATCAGTTTGTAGTGAGGAATGTATGTATTGTTATGACTGTATTATGTAAAAGTGAGTTGTACGATAGTGGATCAGAAAGTTGTACTAATTCAAATATTGAAATAAAATATTTAATTGGTTATTTCAGATCAGTGTAGTATCATTTTATTCAATATAAATATTTATTTTTATATGAAATGTAATATATAACGAAACAAAAATCATATTGTTATAATTAATTGTTGCAGGAATTACTACAACGGTGAAAAAAAGTTGTAATATGTACTACTACAACAGTGCAAAAATGTTGTAATATGTATTACTACAACGGTGGAAAAAAGTTGTAAAATATACATATTACAACGGTGTTGCAATAGTGTAAAAACCTTGTAAAAGATATGAGTCTATTACAACTTCTTAATACACGACGGTTTGTCCACCGTTGTAAAATGTATATTACAACGGTGTTCCACCGTTGTAATAGGGTCATTTTGTTGTAGTGGTTGTGAATGGTGTCTTCATTAATACTATTCTTAAAACCACTCGAGAAAATAAATTAAATCTCTTTATTTAGATTTAATGAAGTATACCAATTAATTGGAATTAAATTGGAATTGATTTTTGGGTTTATCGTGAACAGTGTTTTAAATAACACTTGTTCTTTAACCCGATTAAAAATGGAATGTGAATTGGGTTTATTGTGAACTGTGTTTTTAACAACATTCGTTTTTTAACCCGATTTATAGTGAAATGTGATAAGGGAATTTATAAGTCTTTTTATTAATTTTTAAACGAAGATTTTCCAAAGTAAAGTTTTCCAATTTAATGTATTAAATTGGAATTGAATGGAATTCGATTTGATAATAATCGAAGTGAACTTCTGTGGAGGAAAATTGTAAATACATATGGAATTTAAAAGGGATTTGCCGTTATTCCATTTATATTATTAGTCGGATACGGAAATTGATATCGATTATACATTGATTTGTTTTTCCGTGAAGATTCCATAATTAATGGAATGTGGTTAGGGTTTATCGTGAACTGTATTTTAAAAGACATTTGTTCTTTAACCCAGTTAAAGACATGATTACATGTCTGTCATTGTACTTCGAACTGCATGGGTAATCTCTGCTAAATATATATCTGTTTGGTGGCGGAGAATTTATTCTCTTGCTTAACACCCTTCTCTGAGACGTATGAGCTCAGAGGTTATATATCGGCAGAAATCAATAGTACAGTGTAGATTATCGATGCGGCATGTTTGTGTTTCCAAAGTTAAATAATCATTAATATTGATTTTTGGGAAGATTAAAACTAGTGGAGTTTTAATGAATCTTTAGTTAGATTGAAAAAGGGAATGTGATAATTTAAATTATCAAATTTGGGAAATGATCGAGAATGGAGTATCACCAGTTTTGCTCCTAGCGATAGTTAAATCTTTAATTAGATTTGAATGGGAAATGGTAATTAATTTTACCGATAAGACCGTGGTGTTAATTATGGAGTATTACCAGTTTTGCTCCATGGGATGAATAGGTTGGGATTGGGAAATTAAATAAATGATTACTTCGGTAAGGTGCGCTAATCCTGACTAGTTTGGAAAACCATAACATGGTTTGAATTGATATCTACAGGAAGATTAAAGAATATATTTAAACGAATTTATCTTTGATAAAATCAATGGGAACCTTTCCCAAAGTATGTGAATATTTGAATAAAAGAATATTCTGCATTGGAATGAGGCATATGTTGTGTCTTCATAGCACTTGTTTATTATATACGCGGGTTATTCGGAAAGGCCGGGTTTATACTCATTCTGAATAATTGATTCGACGATAAGTCGATGATGAAGACAGTGGTTGAAGACTGGAGGTCTTCACATCGTTTGGATGATTATTGATGTCTTGATTGGGATGTACACCCAAGACAAGGTAATAAGTGGTGATCATCCAAACGTACTTGGAGATCGACGGATATGCGAGGACCTCTCTCCTGTATTGGACATACGGGATGAGGAATAAGGTGCCTTCGGTTTCGTTCAAACCCAGAACAGACTTGTAAACGGATTGTGCATCTGACATTGAATTTTATTCTGTGTTGATTGATTTCTATTAAATATATATTTGTTTGGCGGCGGAGAATTTATTCTCTTGCTTAACGCCCTTCTTTGAGACGTACGAGCTCAGAGGTTATATATCGATAGATATCAGTCGCATGGCATGAATTGCCTATGTGGCATGTTGAGATGCAATGATCAAGGCTTTTGTTGAAAAGAAGAGTCTCGCTGTTGATGATAAAAGCATGGCTTTAATACAACTTAGCTTGGTATATAGAGTTAATTCGCAAGCCTCACACCTCGGTATGAGTCAAAAAGGGGATCGGACCGTTGGGAGAACATGATGTATCTTTCTAGCTATGGGTGGTGTCAGCGTTTTACTAGCCCTGGCATTGTTGTTATTTTACCTATGTGGTTGTTGGATTACAAGGCGCCTCAGATATATCGGTCTCTACGGAGCCGATGGATAGGTCCCATAGGACCGGGAAACCTGTGTTCAGGAATAACTAATCCTCAAATGTAACGGAGGACCAGCCCAACCGATCCAGGGTTACCTAGAGTTTGTAGTCCTGAGACATTTGATAGAGTATCTCGAAGCGGTGAGGAGCCATCCCTGGCCTCGACTCATGATGGAAATCCAATTTCCAATACGCGACATTTCAGTTTTGATTGTAGAGCCTAGTATTGGCAACATGATATATGGTACCCATGCAGTCTAGGATTGATACATTTATATTTGAAGTTGTTTTGACAATATACACTTATAATAGTATCAAATGATTTGTTTTAAACGTACCAAGCATGTTTGGGTATTATAAGGGAAAAACCCTATCCCCCGGCTTGCGTTGCATTGTGTGATAGGACATGGGTCTTATAATAGCTTCATTTTTCTAAAAAGCATTCTGCTGTTTATCCTTTGCACTAGTATTCTAGGGAGGAAACCCGTTCCGTATTATACGGCGTAGTCCCTTGAATTACTGTCTTTTAAAGTAAAGATTTAATAACTGTTTTAGTTCTCATACCAGTCACATGACTGACCTGGAGTTTATTGTTTTAACCTAAACTCTGGGTGCCCCTATTTTCCACACGGGCAACTAGTAGTTTTTGTTTTGCAGATTTATACCCACAGGATCCTGGTTTACAGCTGAAATGATATTTGGAAAGCTCTGTATCTGTATATCGTCTTCAGTTGTGTTTTGTATTATTTTCCGTTGCCATGTAATGTAATTTAAATCTTTGATATTTTTTTGCTGTATAATATTTATTCATACTCTGTTATATTCTTGTATTCTGATGGAATTGTTGTAATAATGTTCTTCTGCTTGTGTTCTGATTCGTCTTGTCCTCAAAGCAATCCTGCTTTCCTTCACGAGGAAGTTCGGGTCCCCATATTTGGTATCAGAGCTTTGGTTTACAGAGCTCGAGAACAAGGCACATTAGTACCAGACAAAAGAATTTATCAGAGATTGGATTAGCGATATCCAATGAGAATTACTCGTTAGAGATTGGATTAGTAGTATCCTAGAACGAGTGTGAAGAGTAGTGTTTTTAAAATAAAAATGAAAACAAATATTATTTTGAAAATTTAGACCTTATACGTATTTGAATATTTTATTTGTATTGAATTTGGACAATCCTATACATAAAGATTTTGCATATACGCCTTGCAAACGTGTATTTGAAGTTTTAATATACTGGATAGATATAGAAGCACACTCTAGTCACCCGAGCATAATTCTGGTGATGTCGCAACATCATCAGCATTCATTCTCGAGTTTCGAGAGTGGGATTTCTATATATTTCCAATTGATTGGTGTGAGAATTCAAAACTAGATAGAGCTTATTGTTGTGATTTGGCATCAAAAACATGATTTTGACTATATATGTAAATGATACATGTTTGAAAATTAATCAACAAATTAATTGTTGGTGGTGCTGTTTGACTATTGGTTGATTAATTAAAAATTTTGAACCATTAAGCCAAATTGTATCAAATATTGAACAGACTTGAAAATTGTTTGAGATTGCATGCATATACATGTATATACATTGAACGGGTCATAGCAAGGAGGCTAGAGAAGCGGAATAAAATTTGTATGCCCGACAAATAGATACATGTTTACTAATTTAATGGGTTTGGATGATTTTATGAGTCGATTGGCTAGTCGCTTGGCCTTTTCTTTTTCTTTTTGAGATGAGAGGGCCTGTGTGGCGGTTTGGGGGTTTTCCCGGTGCCCCCGTACAAAGGAGGTTATGGCGAAGTTTTTCGAAAATTTAGAGTGTTAGCCAAAAATTTTAAGAATTAGAAAATTCTTAGAAATTGAAAAGTTGAAGAATGAAAGCCAAACTGAAAGTTGATGATTAGTAAAACAACTATCAGCTCCGTTCCTTTTCGAGGACGAAAAGATTTTAAGTGGGGGAGATTGTAACAACCCGGAAAATCAGAACTAAAATAAATTTTTTATTTTGGCAATTTTAATGAACTTCGAATATTTAAAATGAATTATTTTATATAATAACGATGAGAAATTTATTTTGAATAGAATTAGAACGTATATATTTATTTGAATCGAAGTATATTTATTTTCATTATAAAAGGAATTGAAAATGGCGCGGTAGTTTGAAAATTCGATTTCAAATTTCAAATGAATGTACATGATTCAAAATAAACTGGTTTTTAGCGAAACCAAAAATATCAGAATCTATTTGAAAATATCTTTCCAACGAATCTGAAAAATTGAAATTTCATAGCGGGAATTAAATGTTATGCCCAGTTGAAAATTCAGAAAAGTCGTTGTGGAAAATATAGCCCTTAAAAATTGGAAATTTTGTAAACGATCTCCATTTTTGACGAAACGACTTTTGTTGGATCCGGGATGTCAAGTTATTGCTAGAATCCAAAATTCATAATTTTTGGGATTAATACGTGAGCGTGGCAAAGAAAAATGTGTTTTGACAGTTTCAGTCAATTTGGATCGACCAGAAAATGGTCATTTTTTAAACGGTCTCCAAATTCGACAAAATTAGTTTTGTTAGGACCGTATCATCAAAACATAGCTTGGTTTATTTTTCTGGAATTTTTGGGGTCCGCATGTTGCCCCAGTAAATTGAAATGTGCGTTCAAATTCAATATATAGATTTATATTTTGATTTGACGGAAACTGGTCGAATCAGCCTATGATACATTTCCCATTGTGTTTGGAATGGGGGTAATTAGCTAGGAACGACAGTCGTTGGGTTTGAATGAGAGTTCGAATGAAAATGTCACTTTATTTGGAATTAAAATAAAATAAAAAAATATAATTATATATCCCCTTTTTCCCTTTCCTCAGTCAAACCCACCCTCCCCCCTCGTTCTATTTTCAAATTTGAAATTCAAAAGGGGGAAAACGTCGTCGCCGTCGCTCCCTTACCCAAACCCGACGCCGACCAACCTCTTGAGCATCGTCGCCGCCGTGCCTCCCCATCCAGCTTTCCGCCTCCCCTCCGTCAGCTCCTCCGCTCCACCTTTCACCCAAATCCGAAGCCCCTCTAACCCTAGGAACCCACGCCGCCCCTACTGGCTATCCACCACCACCTCTGACGCATCCGACCCCCTACGCGCCCCTCCTCAGCCCCATCTCCGACATGAACCCCTCCCTTCCTCCAATGCAGACCAGAAAAGCCCCTTTCTTTTTCAGTCGATTCTTAATGCTCGTTGCTACGCCGATTTGGGTCTTCTTCAGTTATTCGGGAAAGGCCGGTGAATTCTCCTTTTTATTTCCATTTATTTATGTAATAAAAATATGATTTTTATTTATAAAATTGGATTTACAAAGATATGATTTTTAATACCATAGAGATTTGATTTTTATATAATAGAGAATATAAAAATATTATTTTTATATAATGTAGAGAATAAAAATATGACTTTATACTATAGAGTAATAAAAATATGATTTTTTATTGTATGAACATCGAAATAAAAATATTATCTTTATAATGTAAACATCGTGTTAAAGATGCGATTTTTACACGTATGGTTTTGAAGTAAAAATATATTTTTTAGTGAAGTAAAAATATATTTTTTAGCAAAGTAAAAATATAATTTTTAGAATTGAAATAAAAATATGATTTTTACTCTGAACAGCGGGAAAAGATAGCGATGGTATCGTCTGAAATCAAAACGGAATCCAAACCGTTCAGAAATAAAGAATGGCGGAGTGGATCCCTAATGTAAGAACTCCTCACTATAATTTTCTTATACAGTTATTGTTTTATTTTATAACTGCATATATGAACTGCTCCCCATCGTCCACAGACCATGCATGACTTGTTTGATTATTTGGTTTGGTTGATTTATTTGTTTGAATTGGTTTGGGATGAGAATTGAATTGATTGAGTTGTTATGTGTGTACGGCGCGAGCCAATATCAGGAGAGGGGTAAAGCTAGACATTACCCGATTTCAATATCGGGTCGTTATAATGCCGAAATTTCCTTAAAAAAATGAGATTTGAGTTTGTCGTGAATGGTGTCTTCATTAACACCATTCTCAAACCTAGTCGAGAAAAGATTAAATCTTTTTATTCAGATTTAATGAAGTATTCCAATTAATTAATATTTAATTGGAATTAAATTGGAATTGATTTTCCGGTTTATCGTGAACGGTGTTTTAAATAACACTTGTTCTTTAACCTGATTAAAAACGGATTGTTAATTAGGTTTATTGTGAACTGTTTTTTTAACGACATTCGTTCTTTAACCCGATTTACAGTGAAACATGATTTGGAATTTATAAGTCCTTTTATTAAGATTTAAACGTAGATTTTCCAAAGTAAAGTTTTCCAATTTAATATATTAAATTGGAATCGAATGGAATTCGATTTGATAATAATCGAAGTGAACTTCTATGGAGGAAGAGTGTTAATACATATGGAATTTAAAAGGGCTTTGCCGTTATTCCATTTATATTATTAGTCGGATATAGAAATTGATATCGATTATACATTGATTTGTTTTTCCATGAAGATTCCATTATTAGTGGAATGTGATTTGGGTTTATCGTGAACTGTGTTTTAAAAGGCATTAGTTCTTTAACCCAGTTAAAGACAGGATTATATGTTTGTCATTTTATTTCGAACTGTATGGGTGATCTCTGCTAAATATATATCTACTTGGTGGCGGAGAATTTATTCTCTTGCTTAACACCCTTCTTTGAGATGTACGAGCTCAAAGGTTATATATCAGCAAAATTTAATAGTTGTAACAACCCGAAAATCTGGGCCAGTTTAAAAATTTTATTTTGGCAATTTTAGCGAATTTTGATTATTTAAAATGAATTATTTTAAATAATATCGACGAGAAAATTTTTTTGAATAAAATTCGAACGTATATAGTTATATAGATCGACGTTAGAATATAAATAATTATATATAATTATAAAAGGAATTGAAAATGGCGCGGTAGTTCGATAATTCGATTTCAAACTTCAATCGAACATACCGGGTACAGAATAATCCGGATTTTAGTGAAACCAAAAATAATGGGATCTAATAGTGACTATCTTTCCAACGAATCCGAAAAATCAAAATTTCATAGCGGGAATCAAAAGATATGTCCAGTTGAAAATTCTGAATAGTCGCTATGGAATCCAGGCCCTTAAAAATGGAAATTTTGCAAACGACCTCGGATTTCGACGAAACCACTTTTGTTGGATCCGTGATGTCAAGTTATTGCTAGATTCCAATTTTCATAATTTTTCGAATCAATATGTGAGTGTGGCAAGGGAAAACGCGTTTGACCAGTTTCCGTTGATTTTAATCGACTGGAAAATAGCCATTTTTCTAACGGTCTCAGAATTTGACGAAACTAGTTTTGTTAGGACCGTATCGTCAATACGAAGCTAGAAAATATTTTTCTGGAATTTTTCGAATCAGTATGTGACCCCGGTAATTTGAAATGTACGTTTAAAATTCAATATAATGATTTAATTGTAAATTCAACGGAAACTGATCGATTAAATAATAAATATTATATATATTAATAAGACCCCCCCCCTTTCATTTTCGTTAAGAATGAAATTAAATAAAAAAAGAGGGGAAAGCGACAGTGGAGCGGGGCGCCGCCCCACCATCCATCGCACCGCCAAGGGGGGGCCACCGCCGCCGAGCTACCCCCCCTCTTCCTCGATCGACGCGAGCGACCAAACCCCCCCTCCTCTGATCTCCGACTGTCATACCACTGCAAGCCCTCCCCCACCGACTGGAATCCGCCGCTGTCAGCAAAGAGGGGCCCGCCTCCGACCAGCTTTGGGTCCGCCGCCGCCATCAGAAGTCGCGCACCACCAGGTGCAGCACCACCCTCCGAAGACTGCTGCAAACCTCCCCCCCTCCTCGCGCAGTTCAAACGGGGAAAAGCCGCCTCCCTCTTCTTCTTCTCCGACTGAAAACCCTACCCCATCAGTACAGTGAGTGCTTAGACTTTTGTTTAGTTAAAAGTTCATATTTTTATTCAGTCAAAGATTATATTTTTAACTATGGAAAACATATAAAGATCTGATCTTCGAAAGTATAAACATAGGGTTTTTAATATATAAAGTTTAGATTTTTATTAATATAAAAACATTTTTTTTATATATTATAGAAAGGTTAAAAATAGAATTTTTATCTATATAGCAACGATGTAAAAAGATGATTTTTATATATTGAATAGTGAAGTAAAAATTCGATTTTTATATATTGAATAGCATAGTAAAAATTCGATTTTTATATATTGAATAGCATAGTAAAAATTCGATTTTTATATATTGAATAGCAAAGTAAAAATTCGATTTTTATATATTGAATAGCAAAGTAAAAATTCGATTTTTACATATGTAGAGAATACGGGCAAAGAAAGTGATGAAAGAAGAAACGGCGAAGATTTCTGCAAAGAAGAGTCGTGGCGTTGGATTAGCTATCGGTGAGAATTTCTCACTCTTTAATTTAATTTTCTAGTTATATATATATATATATATACTAGGATGCAGACGGTGCTTAGCAGCACCCGACACCCGTCATCCACAGACCATGGATGGCTTGTTTGTTTAATTGTTTGGTTGTGTAGTTGGTTAGATTATTTGGTTTGAATTGAATTGTTTGGGGAAATGAAATTGATTTGATTAATGTGTGAATGGCGTGGGCCTTCACTAGACCGGGGATAAGGCTAGGCCTTGTCCCGTTTCTAGTATCGTGCCGTTATGCCGCCGAAATTTTCTAAAAATAAGTTAGAAAAAATAAAGATAACATTTTATTTAATAAATGAACCGAATAGAATATTCATAGGTTGAATAAAATAGTTTGATCGTTAAAAATATAATTTTTAACGTGAATGTGAATAAATAAATATTCATTTACAAACCGGACGGTTTGTTTATGTACACCTATTTGAAGGACATTGATTGGGACGATAAATTTTACACATCGCCCAACTGCACAAATAAAAATCTGTGTTTGATTGCTTGAAACCCCACACGGGTATTGGGATGATATTTGACGTACACTAATCCCGATTGTTTAGTTGTATGTCGATCGATTGATTGACAGGATGTTATAAGCGTTGAATATTTATATTTGATGCTTATACAGTGTAGAATGCACTTTGGATGATGGTTGATTATTCGTCGTTGTTGATATATACATGTGTTGTAGAAAATCCATATAATTAACATTATATGGTAATTGATTGGGCCTCATTCCAGTTTTAAAATAGAAATATTTGAAAAAGAAATATTTGAAATAGAATATTTGAAAATAGGAATATATGAAGCCGTATTGATTAGATTGACGCCATTTTGACGTGAACGATATTTATATCAATTTTATTCATTTTATAATGAATATCGAAAGTGATTTCAAAATTTGATATTTTGAAAAGAATTGAATATAAATGAATTCGAATTGAAATGGAATAGAAATGAATTCGAATTGAAATTGAATATAAATAAATTCGAATTGAAATTGAATATAAATAAATTCGAATTGAAATTGAATATAAATAAATTCGAATTGAAATTGAATATAAACGAATTCGAATTGAAATTGAATAGAAATGAATTCGAATTTAAATTGAATATAAATGAATTCGAATTGAAATTGAATATAAATGAATTCGAATTGAAATGGAATAGAAATGAATTCGAATTGAAATTGAATTGAATTGAAAACGAACTAAAATTGAATTAGAAATCAATTTGAATTGAAATCAATTTGAAATGAATTTAAAATGAATTTAGATTGGAATATTCAATTTTGATTTGAAATTGAATATGAAGTTGAAACCGTTTTGAAAATGAATTTAAAAACGATTTATAAAGCACGTTTTGAATTGAAATCGACGAAGTATATATTATATATATTATATATATAATATAATGGCCTGAATAGAACGCGCCGCGCCGCGGTAGTTCACGAATTTCGACCATTGACTTCGAACGGATATTACGGGAGATCCGACCGTCGGATTCTCCTAAAACCGGAACCGTTGGGTTCGTATCGAAAAGAGCTTTCTAACGAAAATTCGAAATTAGAAATCTAACGGTTGGATTTGGAATTATGTTCAAATCAAATTTGAAAAAGGTCGCTGTAAGTGCAGTTCGATGGCCGCTGATGGAAATCGACTGTACGGGCCTTGATAAAATTATTAAAAATATCAATAATTTAGGTTAAATTATAAGAAATGATTTAGAAAGAATTGGGATGAAAAACTCCATATTTGAAAAGATAAAAATAGATTTTTATCGAAATGAACTAGTTTTGAACTAGAATAATAATTCTATTTATTTTTAAATAAATAAATTGGATTTGAAATGGTTTTGAAAATAACCAGAATTTCCAATAATTATATTGGAATGGATTTGAATCGAAATTGTCTTCGGAATATTTCGATGTTGGATTTCGTGAGGATACAGATATTGTTATGGGAATTTGAAAGATATATATATATCGTTATTTCCAATACGATATTTGTTGGTCGTAGAATTTGATACTGAATATAAGACGGTATATTTTCTATTCAGAGCCTTGTATTTAATGTCAAATGTGATTTGGGTTTGTCGTGAATGGTGTCTTTATTAACATTGTTCTTGAACCCAATTGAGAAAAGATTAAATCTTTTTATTTAGATTTAATGAAGTGTACCAATTAAATAATATTTAATTGGAATCGAATTAGTATTGATTTTTGGGTTTATCGTGAACAGTGTTTTAAATAACACTTGTTCTTTAACCCGATAATTAATGGAAGGTGATTTTGGGTTTACCGTGAACCGTGTTTTAAATGATACTGATTCTTTAACCCAGTCAAAGATTAAAACTAAGTGGAGTTTTAATGAATCTTTAATTAGATTGAAATAATCGAAATGGAGTATCACCAGTTTTGCTCCAGGCGATAGTTAAATCTTTAATTAGATTTAAACGTGAAATGGTAATTGAATTTACCAATAACACCGTGGTGTTAGATATGAAGTATAACCAGTTTTACTTCATGGGATGAATAGGTTGGGATTGGGAAATTAAAACAAATGATTACTTCGGTAAGGTTCGTTAATCCCGACTAGTTGAATCGAAATTCAAAAGATGATTAAAGAATAAATTCAAGGAATTTATCTTGGATAAAATTAATGGGAACCTTTCCCTATGAATGTGAAATTTAGAAACTAACTGTCGGTTAGCCAAGCAGAATGGTTTTCTGGATATTGATCTGATGTTGGTTTCGGCCTTCGGGGTTAATATTTGGGAAATTATTCTCTTGATTAATTTACGGTTAGTGACTGATGAATTGGAATGAGGCGTATGTTGTGTTTGTGTAACACTTATTTAAAATATACGCGAGTTATTCGGAAAGACCGGGTTTATCCCATTCTGAATAACTGATACGACGATAAGCCGAAGGTGAAGACGGTGGTTGAAGACCGGAAGTCTTCACATCGTTTGGGTGATTACTGATGATCTTGATTGGGCTGTACACCCAAGATGAGGGAATCAATCGGTGGTCATCCAGATGTGCTTGGAGATCGATGGATTTGCGAGGAAAGTGCCTCCGGTTTCGTTCAGACCTAGAACGGACTTGTAAATGGACTGTGTGTCTGACATTGGATTTCATTCTGTGTGTCTGATATCGGTTGCATAGAGTGGTTTGCCTGTGTGGCATGCTAAGATGCAAATGATCAAGGCTTCTGTTGAAAAGCAAAGTCTTGTGGTGATGATCAAAGCACAGCCTGTGTGGCACAGCTTTGTGTAACGTAAATTCGCGAGCCTCGCAACCCGGTTGTGAACCAAAAACGGGAGAGGACCTCAGGGAGGGCATGCGTTTCTTTCTAGCTAGGGTGGTGTCAGTGACCTACCAGCCCTGACATTTATATACTTTTCACCTGTGTGGTTGTTGTTGTTGCGAGGCGCCTCGGTTAGATCGGACGATCCGGGTCCGATGGAGCCATTCGTTGGCTCATTTACGCCCCAAAGGGCGGGGAAACGTAGTGTTCAGGCATAATAATTCACATCGGTGGACCGGCCCTGATGATCTAAAGGCTTGCCTGCGCGCTTGCCTGTGGCTCGGGCTAGAGAGTCACGAATTCGGTGAGGACGATCCCTAGCCTCGGTTCATGGAAGGAAACCCAATTTCCAAATACGTGACTTTGCGATTTTGATTGTATAACCTATATATGGCGACATAGTGGTATGGGGCATTCATGCCGCCTATGATTGATACTTATGATTTGAAGTTGTTTTATACACTATACACTTATAATAGTATCAAATGATTTGTTTTAAACGTATCAAGCATCCTTGGCTATTATAAGGTAAAAACCCTATCCTCCGGCTTGCGTTGCATTGTGTGATGGGAACTGGGTCTTATAATAGCTTCATTTTTCCTTATTTAGCATTGCGCTGTTTGTTTTATGCACTGGTGTTCTTGGGAGGAAACCCGTTCCGTGTTATACGGCGTGGTCCCTTGATTTACCCAACTTTAAAAATAAAGATTAATAACTGTTTTAGTTCTCACACCAGTCCCATGACTGACCTGGAGTTTATTGTTTTGACCTAAACTCTGGGTGCCCTTATTTCGACACGGGCAGCTAGTAGTTTTGGTTTTGCAGATTTATATTCACAGGATCCTGGTTTACAGCTGGAATGATATCCGGAAAGCTTTGTATCCATATATCTCTTCTAGTTGTGTATTGTATTATTTTCCGCTGCTATGTATTTAAATGTAATTTAAATCTCTGATATTTCTGTGTAATATTCATTTATACTCTGTATATTCTTGTAATCTGATGTATTGTTGTAATATACAATGAAATGTTCTTCCGTCTGCGTTCTATTTTGTCATGTTTTCAAAACAATTCGTGCTTTCCCTTCTCTTCGGAGACCGGGGGAGTTCGGGTCGTTTCATCGTGGTATCAGAGCTTTGGTTTACAAAGCTCAGAGAACAAGGCACATTAGAACCATACGAAAGAATTCATCAGATATTGGATTAGTAATATCCAATGAGAATGACTCGTTAGAGATGGGATCAGTAGTATCCTAGAACGAGTGTGAAGAGTAAATTTTTAAAATTGAAAACAAATTTTGTTTTGAAAATTTAAATCAATTATTCGTATTTGATTATTTATTTTAAATTGATCGGGACAATCCGATATATTAAGATTTTGCATATATGTCTTGCAAACGTGTATTCGAAGTTTTAATATACTGGATGGTTATAGGATCGCACTCTAGTGCCCGGGGATAATTCTTGTTACGGGGCACCGTCGCCAGTATTTATTTTCGAGTTTCAAAAGTGAGATTTCTATATATTTCCAATTGACTGGTGTGAGAACCGAAACTAGATAGGGCTTATCGTTGTAAATTGGCATCAAAAACATGATTTTCTGTATACGTATATGTATCAAAATTATCCATTTGAAAAGCTAATCAACTAATTGATTGATGTTTGTGTTGTTTGTTTATTTGTTTGATAAGTTTGTATTATATAGCCAATTTGATCAAATACTGACTTGTATTGAAAATTAGTCGCATTTGCTTGCATATACATGTACTTACATTGAACAAGTCATAGCAAAGAGGCTAGAGCAGAAGAATAAAATTGTTGCCCGACAAATAGGTACATGTTTACTATAATTTATTGTTTTGTTTGGGTGATGATGATTTTATGAGCCTATTGGCTAGCCGCTTGGCTTTTTCTTTTTGAGATCAGAAGGCCTGTATGGCAATTTCGGGATTTTCCCGTGGCTCCCGGTGCAGGGGAGGTTATGGCGAAATTTTTCGAAAATTTAGGGTGTTAGCCAAATTTTTGAAGAATTTGAAAATTCTCAGAAACTGAAAAGTTGGAGAATGGAAGCCAGATCGAACGTAGAGTTGATTAATCAAACCACTTTCGACTTTGTTCCTTTTAGGGGACGAAAAGTTTTAAGTGGGGGAGATTGTAACAACCCGAAAATCTGGGCCAGTTTAAAATTTTTATTTTGGCAATTTTAGCGAATTTTGATTATTTAAAATGAATTATTTTAAATAATATCGACGAGAAAATTTCTTTTGAATAAAATTCGAACGTATATAGTTATATAGATCGACGTTAGAATATAAATAATTATATATAATTATAAAAGGAATTGAAAATGGCGCGGTAGTTCGATAATTCGATTTCAAACTTCAATTGAACATACCGGGTGCAGAATAATCCGGATTTTAGTAAAACCAAAAATAATGGGATCCAATAGTGACTATCTTTCCAACGAATCCGAAAAATCAAAATTTCATAGCGGGAATCAAAAGATATGTCCAGTTGAAAATTCTGAATAGTCGCTATGGAATCCAGGCCCTTAAAAATGGAAATTTTGCAAACGACCTCGGATTTCGACGAAACCACTTTTGTTGGATCCGTGATGTCAAGTTATTGCTAGATTCCAATTTTCATAATTTTTCGAATCAATATGTGAGTGTGGCAAGGGAAAACGCGTTTGACCAGTTTCAGTTGATTTTAATCGACTGGAAAATGGCCATTTTTCTAACGGTCTCAGAATTTGACGAAACTAGTTTTGTTATGACCGTATCGTCAATACGAAGCTAGAAAATATTTTTCTGAAATTTTTCGAATCAGTATGTGACCCCGATAATTTGAAATGTACGTTTAAAATTCAATATAATGATTTAAATGTAAATTCAACGGAAACTGATCAAAACGGTCGAATCAGCCTATGGTATATATCCCATTGTGTTCGGAATGGGGGTAATACGCTAGGGACGACAGTCGGTGGGCCTTGTTTAGGGTTCGAAGTGAAATGCACCCTTTTAAAATCTAAATGGATTAAATAATAAATATTATATATATTAATAAGACCCACCCCCCTTTCATTTTCGTTAAGAATGAAATTAAATTAAAAAAAAGAGGGGAAAGCGACAGAGGAGTGGGGCGCCGCCCCACCATCCATCGCGCCGCCAAGGGGGGGCCACCGCCGCCGAGCTACCCCCCCCCCTTCCTCGATTGACGCGAGCGACCAAACCCCCCTCCTCTGATCTCCGACCGTCATACCACTGCAAGCCCTCCCCCACCGACTGGAATCCGCCGCTGCCAGCAAAGAGGGGCCCGCCTCCGACCAGCTTTAGGTCCGCCGCCGCCATCAGAAGTCGCGCACCACCACCCTCCGAAGACTGCTGCAACCCCCCCTCCTCGCGCAGTTCAAACGGGGAAAAGCCGCCTCCCTCTTCTTCTTCTCCGACTGAAAACCCTACCCCATCAGTACAGTGAGTGCTTAGACTTTTGTTTAGTTAAAAGTTCATATTTTTATTCAGTCAAAGATTATATTTTTAACTATGGAAAACATATAAAGATCTGATCTTCGAAAGTATAAACATAGGGTTTTTAATATATAAAGTTTAGATTTTTATTAATATAAAAACATTTTTTTATATATTATAGAAAGGTTAAAAATAGAATTTTTATCTATATAGCAACGATGTATAAAGATGATTTTTATATATTGAATAGCGAAGTAAAAATTCGATTTTTATATATTGAATAGCATAGTAAAAATTCGATTTTTATATATTGAATAGCATAGTAAAAATTCGATTTTTATATATTGAATAGCAAAGTAAAAATTCGATTTTTATATATTGAATAGCAAAGTAAAAATTCGATTTTTACATATGTAGAGAATACGGGCAAAGAAAGTGATGAAAGAAGAAACGGCGAAGATTTCTGCAAAGAAGAGTCGTGGCGTTGGATTAGCTATCGGTGAGAATTTCTCACTCTTTAATTTAATTTTTAGTTATATATATATACTAGGATGCAGACGGTGCTTAGCAGCACCCGACACCCGTTATCCACAGACCATGGATGGCTTGTTTGTTTAATTGTTTGGTTGTGTAGTTGGTTAGATTATTTGGTTTGAATTGAATTGTTTGGGGAAATGAAATTGATTTGATTGATGTGTGAATGGCGTGGGCCTTCACTAGACCGGGATAAGGCTAGGCCTTGTCCCGTTTCTTGTATCGTGCCATTATGCCGCCGAAATTTTCTAAAAATAAGTTAGAAAAAATAAAGATAATATTTTATTTAATAAATGAACCGAATAGAATATTCATAGGTTGAATAAAATAGTTTGATCGTTAAAAATATAATTTTTAACGTGAATGTGAATAAATAAATACTCATTTACAAACCGGACGGTTTGTTTATGTACACCTATTTGAAGGACATTGATTAGGACGATAAATTTTACACATCGCCCAACTGCACAAATAAAAATCTGTGTTTGATTGCTTGAAACCCCACACGGGTATTGGGATGATATTTGACGTACACTAATCCCGATTGTTTAGTTGTATGTCGATCGATTGAATGACAGGCTGTTATAAGCGTTGAATATTTATATTTGATGCTTATACAGGGTAGAATGCACTTTGGATGATGGTTGATTATTCATCGTTGTTGATATATACATGTGTTGTAGAAAATAGATATAATTAACATTATATGTTAATTGATTGGGCCTCATTCCAGTTTTAAAATAGAAATATTTGAAAAAGAAATATTTGAAATAGAATATTTGAAAATAGGAATATATGAAGCCGTATTGATTAGATTGACGCCATTTTGACGTGAATGATATTTATATCAATTTTATTCATTTTATAATGAATATCGAAAGTGATTTCAAAATCTGATATTTTGAAAAAAATTGAATATAAATGAATTCGAATTGAAATGGTATAGAAATGAATTCGAATTGAAATTGAATATAAATAAATTCGAATTGAAATTGAATATAAATAAATTCGAATTGAAATTGAATATAAACGAATTCAAATTGAAATTGAATAGAAATGAATTCGAATTTAAATTGAATATAAATGAATTCGAATTGAAATTGAATATAAATGAATTCGAATTGAAATGGAATAGAAATGAATTCGAATTGAAATTGAATTGAATTGAAAACAAACTGAAATTGAATTAGAAATCAATTTGAATTGAAATCAATTTGAAATGAATTTAAAATGAATTTAGATTGGAATATTCAATTTTGATTTGAAATTGAATATGAAGTTGAAACCGTTTTGAAAATGAATTTAAAAACGATTTATAAAGCACGTTTTGAATTGAAATCGACGAAGTATATATTATATATATTATATATATAATATAATAGCCTGAATAGAACGCGCCGCGCCGCGCCGCGGCAGTTCGCGAATTTCGACCATTGACTTCGAACGGATATTACGGGAGATCCGACCGTCGGATTCTCCTAAAACCGGAACCGTTGGGTTCATATCGAAAAGAGCTTTCTAACGAATATTAGAAATTAGAAATCTAACGGTTGTATTTGGAATTATGTTCAAATCAAATTTGAAAAAGGTCGCTGTAAGTGTAGTTCGATGGTCGCTGATGGAAATCGACTGTACGGGCCTTGATAAATTTATTAAAAATATCAATAATTTGTGTAAAATCATAAGAAATGATTTAGAAAGAATTGGGATGAAAAACTCCATATTTGAAAGGATAAAAATAGATTTTTATCGAAATGAACTAGTTTTGAACTAGAATAATAATTCTATTTATTTTTAAATAAATAAATTGGATCTGAAATGGTTTTGAAAATAACCAGAATTTCCAATAATTATATTGGAATGGATTTGAATCGAAATTGTCTTCGGAATATTTCGATGTTGGATTTCGTGAGGATACAGATATTGTTATGGGAATTTGAAAGATATATATATATCGTTATTTTCAATACGATATTTGTTGGTCGTAGAATTTGATATTGAATATAAGCCGGTATATTTTCTATTCAGAGCCTTGTATTTAATGTCAAATGTGATTTGGGTTTGTCGTGAATGGTGTCTTTATTAACATTGTTCTTGAACCCAATTGAGAAAAGATTAAATCTTTTTATTTAGATTTAATGAAGTGTACCAATTAAATAATATTTAATTGGAATCGAATTAGTATTGATTTTTGGGTTTATCGTGAACAGTGTTTTAAATAACACTTGTTCTTTAACCCGATAATTAATGGAAGGTGATTTTGGGTTTACCGTGAACCGTGTTTTAAATGATACTGATTCTTTAACCCAGTCAAAGATTAAAACTAAGTGGAGTTTTAATGAATCTTTAATTAGATTGAAATAATCGAAATGGAGTATCACCAGTTTTGCTCCAGGCGATAGTTAAATCTTTAATTAGATTTAAACGTGAAATGGTAATTGAATTTACCGATAACACCATGGTGTTAGATATGAAGTATAACCAGTTTTACTTCATGGGATGAATAGGTTGGGATTGGGAAATTAAAACAAATGATTACTTCGGTAAGGTTCGTTAATCCCGACTAGTTGAATCGAAATTCAAAAGATGATTAAAGAATAAATTCAAGGAATTTATCTTGGATAAAATTAATGGGAACCTTTCCCTATGAATGTGAAATTTAGAAACTAACTGTCGGTTAGCCAAGCAGAATGGTTTTCTGGATATTGATCTGATGTTGGTTTCGGCCTTCGAGGTTAATATTTGGGAAATTGTTCTCTTGATTAATTTACGGTTAGTGACTGATGAATTGGAATGAGGCTTATGTTGTGTTTGTGTAACACTTATTTAAAATATATGCGAGTTATTCGGAAAGACCGGGTTTATCCCATTTTGAATAACTGATACGACGATAAGCCGAAGGTGAAGATGGTGGTTGAAGACCGGAAGTCTTCACATCGTTTGGGTGATTACTGATGATCTTGATTGGGCTGTACACCCAAGATGAGGGAATCAATCGGTGGTCGTCCAGATGTGCTTGGAGATCGATGGATATGCGAGGAAAGTGCCTCCAGTTTCGTTCAGACCTAGAACGGACTTGTAAATGGACTGTGTGTCTGACATTGGATTTCATTCTGTGTGACTGATATCGGTTGCATAGAGTGGTTTGCCTGTGTGGCATGCTAAGATGCAAATGATCAAGGCTTCTGTTGAAAAGCAAAGTCTTGTGGTGATGATCAAAGCACAGCCTGTGTGGCACAGCTTTATGTAACATGAATTCGCGAGCCTCGCAACCCGGTTGTGAACCAAAAACGGGAGAGGACCTCAGGGAGGGCATGCGTTTCTTTCTAGCTAGGGTGGTGTCAGTGACCTACCAGCCCTGACATTTATATACTTTTCACCTGTGTGGTTGTTGCTATTGCGAGGCGTCTCGGTTAGATCGGACGATCCGGGTCCGATGGAGCCATTCGTTGGCTCATTTACGCCCCAAAGGGCGGGGAAACGTAGTGTTCAGGCATAATAATCCACATCGGTGGACCGGCCCTGACGATCTAAAGGCTTGCCTACGCGCTTGCCTGTGGCTCGGGCTAGAGAGTCACGAATTCGGTGAGGACGATCCATAGCCTCGGTTCATAGAAGGAAACCCAATTTCCAAATACATGACTTTGCGATTTTGATTGTATAACCTATATATGGCGACATAGTGGTATGGGGCATTCATGCTGCCTATGATTGATACTTATGATTTGAAGTTGTTTTATACACTATACACTTATAATAGTATCAAATGGTTTGTTTTAAACGTATCAAGCATCCTTGGCTATTATAAGGTAAAAACCCTATCCTCCGGCTTGCATTGCATTGTGTGATGGGAACTGGGTCTTATAATAGCTTCATTTTTCCTTATTTAGCATTGCGCTGTTTGTTTTATGCACTGGTGTTCTTGGGAGGAAACCCGTTCCGTGTTATACGGCATGGTCCCTTGATTTACCCAACTTTAAAAATAAAGATTAATAACTGTTTTAGTTCTCACACCAGTCCCATGACTGACCTGGAGTTTATTGTTTTGACATAAACTCTGGGTGCCCTTATTTCGACACGGGCAGCTAGTAGTTTTGGATTTGCAGATTTATATTCACAGGATCCTGGTTTACAGCTGGAATGATATCCGGAAAGCTTTGTATCCGTATATCTCTTCTAGTTGTGTATTGTATTATTTTCCGCTGCTATGTATTTAAATGTAATTTAAATCTTTGATATTTCTGTGTAATATTTGTTGGATCTAGATTAACCCTAAAGGGGGGTGAATAGGGTTTATCACAGTTTTTAAACTGAATTGAAAAATTGACAGGATATTAAAATAATAAACAGATCACAGAATGCAGCAGAAATAAAAGTGCAGAAAATAAATCACACACAGATATACCCAGCTTCGGCAAAACCCTGCCTACTGCTGCATTCCTAAGGTTTCTACTAGATGATAGAACATATCCCGCATACAAGACCTTGTACACTCGCGACTCTCGCTCCTATTCTAACTCTACGCTCAAAACCCTAAACTAATTCAAACCCCTGAATCAGAATTTCCCCTAGTTTTACACAGACTAGTCAACTGCCGGTTAAACCCCTAACTGGTTCCCCCTAGATTTTACAGAATCTATAAACTGTTCGGTTTACAAAGAAATTAAAACTAAAACAATACAAAATAAAAGAAAACAAATATAAAAACCCTAGGCTAAATAAAATTAAATCTCCCTTTTCTTCTTAGCCCTTAAAGTAAAAATGGCCGGCCCATTCTTTAGCCCACTCTTATTTCATTTGCACCTGATCCTCTTTATTCTCTGGAAAATCAAAAATGGCGGCTGCCCTAGGGTTTTCAATATTGAATCCCCAAATCGTTTTGTTGCTTGACGAAAAACGTTAATCTCTGAAGCTCTAGTTCCTGCGGCTATCTGGTTCTTCGATTTGTGATGTTTATCTCTGGCTCGTCACTGATTTGGGGAAATTTTCAGGCGATCGAAATCTTGAAAATTGTGAGTAATTTTCTTTTGAATTCTTTGAATTGTATTTATTGGATTTCGATTTGTGTCGGATTATTCTTTACTGCCGATGATGAAAATGGTGTTATATAGGATTTAGAAAACCCTAGAAACCCTATGATTTCACTTATTGACTTGGTCTGGTTTGAATGCGTGTTTCCTCTTTTGATATTTTGGTATTAAAATGGAAATTTGTTGCCTTAATATGCTTCGATTAAAAACTGATTTGCTGGAGAAGGAATTGCTAAAATTGCCATACATGCTCGGCATTTATCTGATATTGCAATTCTGGAAATGAAATCATTTGCGGTCCCCTATAACAAATGCTTTCCCCTTTTTGATCCTTGCGTGATAACTGAGTAGATTTCCTTGGTCTTGATTGGATATGTTAATTCTGGAAAACTTTAAACACTTGCCAAACATGTTGATCATTTGTGATTTCTTGGGGTTTAAAAGTTTTCCTGAAATGATTTGATTCCTTCTGCTGCATTGAATTTATCGAGTTGCCCCTTTTGAATTTAAAACTATTTGACGCAAATCTGGAAATTCCTGTATTTCTGGAATGACACAAAAACACATTAAAACCATTCCTGTTTATAAAAATTGCTCACTGTATTCTTGAACCCTTTAATATCCTTTGCCAGAGTTGTTCGCCTGATTTGCTCCATGCATTTATCTTAGATGAATACATTTTATTGCCAAATAAAATGTTGCTGACATGAACTCCTTGAATACACTTGTGTAAACTGATTCTTGCTATGTATGCTCCATTGAATTGTTGTCGAGTCACCATGTACACAAAAGCTTGTGTATCATACGCTAGTGTTGTGTACATGAGAAATTTTGTTGAAACACTTGGTGATGTCCACACACACACCCTGCTTCATTCATGTGATAGCACATTTTTCCATTCCTGTTTGCATTGCTCTTTGAATTTGAACCTGACTTGGTGCTCCCATTTGTGCATGACTTACCTGAACCTTGTTGATGATCATCATAGCTTTGTTCCATGCTGTAACAACCATGAAAAACTGTTTGTAGACATACACTTGAACTTGAAACTTCATTGTACCACACTCTTTGAATCTGTAGGTTGTTGTCATGAGACTTGGGTCAAAAACTGACTTGAATGCTTGAGCCATTTTATTTGAATCAGTTGTCACTGCACCATTATGGACTTGTGCTCTACCCTGTACTTGTTCTCGGCCATGCATGGCTGCTGAACCACTGTTGCATTGCCTTGTTGAACCCATATGGTATATGCTGATCTGAAATGAACTTGTTGCACCCTAAATGTGTTGCTTCCATGCTTTGTAGCTGCTGTTCTTTGCCATGTATTGTTGCTCGACCACACTTTGGCTATACTTGAGTTTCATATTGCTGTTGACCCATTTCTTCATTGATGTGATGTCTTGTTTGACCATGGTTTGACTTTGACATGGCTCGACGCTTGATTGGGCTGTTTTGACTTTGTTTATACATGTATATACATATATGTATATATACACATATATGTATATATATATGTGTGTGTATATATATATGGTTTCATTTTTGTGTACACATGTACACACATTTGCTTCACACCTGGCTTGAGATGATATGCACTGAGTCGAGATGGTCCATGTGGCTACTCCTTAGTTGCTCACTGATTGGCGTGGCAGTGCACACGTGTATATTCATGCACGTGTGTACATGCAGCCATCAGACGAGTTTTCCTGTCCCTGCACTGTAATATGTGTATATACATACACATGTATGTGTATACATGTATCGTGCGCGTGCTATATTATATATCAGATCAAGTCATGAAAAATGATGAGAAACACACCAGAAAACTGAGGCAAATAACATTTTAAAAATAAAATTTATATTTGCACATTTTCTGTTTCATTTCTATTGCAGTGTACTCTGTGTGTGTGTTTCATATGTGACAGGTAAGCAGGGATGACTGGACTGACTGTGATGACCGGACTGGACAGAGAGCAGTGAAGACTGAAGATGAAAGCCAGTGAACGAAGCAGTGTCAGTAAATAAAAAAAAATCTGTATATTGAGACTGTGAATGTATAAGTGAAAAAATACCGAGTGTTGAGTGATATAGTGAGGAGCTAATTTATATGAAAAAGTGATTGTACTGATTATTTATAATAAAACAAAATCTGTTTGAAATAAAATATCATTTCATTGTTGTTTAACAGACTTGTCTATTCTATTCTGTTTATTTGTAAGTACAAAAATGTGAAGGGATTAAATAGTGGAGTTAAAATAGATATACTATTTGAATGTTAGAAATATAATATTTATATTTTAAATACAATACAGTAAATATTTGAATTTCTGTATAGATGTATTTTATTTAAATATAAATATTACATTCCTGTCTGTGATGTAAATATAGAACAGTACAGTAACAAACACATTTATAAAATATATTTGGTTGTTATCATCAAACAAAAATCATATAATTGTGTATACAACACCGTTATATACAACAATCTCCCCCTTTTGATGATGACAAACAAATAAAAGATTTTGAATCCAACAAATGTGTTTTACAGTGAAAATTGGACTCCCCCTATTTATTAGTTCTCCTACAACAGAAAACTCCCCCTATAACTGTGCATGAGTGAATATGAACTGAATAATGAATTTTCAAAATTAAAAATGTTTATAAAATATTCACTCATAAATCAAAATCTAATCCATTCTCCCCCTTTTGTTATCATCAAAAGGATACAGATTTTAAAATACAAATGAATATTGACTATAAATATAATTTCAGCTTAAGAGGAAGAACGGTCATCATAAAATTCAATCAGTCAAACAAAAATCATAATATTCTAAGAACTGGAGGCATATTTCATATTTTAGAGAACGACGGATATATGATGAATTTTATATAAAATGGAGAGAGTCTTAAAAAACAATTCATTTCCAATTATTTTCAAAGGATTTTAAAAAAATAAAGCACAAAAGCAGTGTTGGATTTGGACTAAAATTAATAATTCAATTTAAGTGACAAGATCGAATAATCTCAAATCCCAATATCTATCAATCAACAAATCATAATACGTCATAATATTTCAACACATTTCACAGATAGAAGATGGATTGATAGTTTTTTTTTTATATAAACACCAGGGAGAATTTCATATAAATCTTTATTTTATCCAAATTATTTTCTTTTCTTTTTCTTTTAATTTAAGAGCACACTGACCACGCATAACCAGATCTTGGATTTTTAAATGGGATCAGTTGCAGCTTAAATATAAGTAATCTCATAACCATGCATAACCAGAGCTTGGATTTTTAAATGAGGTTAGAGAAATACTTATGAACATTATATTATTATCTTTTTCTGTTTCAAAATGAAAAACTCCTCGATATATAAAATCAATATGGATGATAGAAAAGTGGTAGATACAGAAATGGACTGTGAAATAAATTTCTAAATTAATTATATTTTGAAATATGCTCGACTATACTGGGATTTCTGAAAATTTTCAATTATCACTAACTCTGAATAATAATAACATAGCCACAATTCCATCATAAATATTTTCACTGTTTATTCAAGATAATCCTTTTAAAAATAATCAAACTCTCCACAGTAATATAGAACTATCATGGATGGCAGAATGATGATAGATAAAGGAGATGTTCGTGAAATAATGGCCAATTCAAATATATTATAATAAATATTCAACCATCATGAAAATCCAAATATATTCTCCTCTTGTTGTGAAACATAGTGCAGTCACAATTCATCACACTTTCGAAATCTAATAATAATTTTGATGAATTACAAATACAGTTCAATTTGGATATTGATTTCAATTTCTGAATGAATAATCAATAAATAATTTTAAAATTGAAAAAACAATTACAAGAAGAAATTAGACAGATTTATAAAACAAAATTAAATCTATACAGGGTGATAATTCAAAAACAGATGAGTAAAAAAAACTGATACCAAATGTTCTCGCTTATCGAGGAATTTAATCACACCCTGATGGACTATCATGGACATCTCAGGCTAAAGAAATTTAAACACAATGCCCAAACGGACAAGTTTACAACTTTGGCACAAATATCAGTGCAGCAAGCAGATTAAAACAGACAGTTATTTGAAAACAGTATCAGAGCAGCACAAACAAGAACTGTTCAAAATCAGATTTTGGTTCATGATCCAAGATTTGCAAATATACTCTATTTTAAATCATTTGAAGAAATGTGAAAGTATTAGGATTTAATGAATCAATCACACCAGGTTTATATTTCAGATTCAAGATATGTGTGAGATCCAATAAATCAATAATTTCAAATGATTTTAAACAAACATATATTCAAATCAAATAATCATGAAATAACAATGATTTTCAAAGACCATTTTAAAAAAGAACATTTTCAAGAATTTCTCAAAACTATTTCTGACAAGCCCAAAGAGAAAATTTCAGGTCATTTACATCAAATTTGAAAATATTCATGATCGGGATAATTTATTTGAAATCACATGAATCAATGTAAAGTTTTGGGATAATGAATCAGTCACACAAGATTGACAATTTCAAAAATAAGAGGTGTGAGATATAAAAAAAAATATCAGGAATTTCAGATGATTTCAAACAGACATATTCTAACCATAATGATCATGAATAAAGACGGAATTCAGGATGTACCACTGATTCAAGCCAATCTGAAAATCAATGAAAATTATCACACTGATAAATAATAGAGTGTTGTAATGAGTATAATATTTTCAGCTTTTCTAAAATGAATTAGAATAAACTCAGAACAGCAAAAGGTGTGTGAAATTTCATTAAATATTCAAATCTTCAAAAAAAATTAGAATTCAAATTAACAGTGTTCAAGATATGACATGAATACGTCAACATCGTTAGGAATTCTGAAAACAGAAAATGAACTTCAAAACACTTGTAAAAAAAAAAAAAAATCAATAGCTGGAAATAATTTAAAAAGTATCAAGAGTTCTATACACGCAAAACAAATTTCCAGAATATCATGAATACTGCAATTCAAGAAGAAAAAAAATATGGCAGTGAAAAAATCAAATTAGAATAGACAGAAGAAAGAAATAGAAGGGAGAAGAAGAAGAAATAAACCAAAAAAAATCAAAAATAGAAGATATTTTACAGAGGCGAGTTTAGAGATCATACCACAATCCAGTGTAAATCAGAATCTCTAACTCAACAGTCTTGGCTTAAGGAACTGTGAATGATTACAGAAGTATTGAGCAGCTGAATTCAAATTTCTTTTGCTTTGCAGTTCCTCAGCCTCCTTCGGTACCTAAATGTTAAAAGGATCGAGTGGTCTGACAAAATTAGTAAAACCACTCACAGTTGTATTCATTTGTTTTGGTACCCAGACCTTGTTTATATAACAAACCATTCGAATCTACCTTTGTACCTTTCGGGACCCAAAACCTGTTTTGAATTTAGTCGAAGCCGTTTTATTTTTATTTGGGATCCAAGATTGTTCAAATGATTTGTTATCAGTCAAATTCACATCACGTTTTTGATTTAAGAATCCTTTGAGAATGTTAGAGTTCAAATTTTCAAAAACAAACATTTCCAAAGTGATTTGAAGGATTTTTAAAAACAATTGAATTCCGTTTTTCAAACTCATTTGTTTTTCCAAGAACATCATTTTTCCCGAAGCCAAGACCAGATTTATTTCCAATAGAAACTTGGTTTTTGTAACAACATATTCAACGATATTTCCCCATTAGAAAATTTATCCAAAGTTGATTCTAATCGTTGAATTTTGAACTTTAGATCACTATTTTCTTTTAATAAATTTGAGCAATTATTTATAGCGATCTTCTGTTCAGCATTGGACTGTTTCAAAAAACAAAATTCTCATTTTCAAGCAATTCAATTTTGGCTTGGGATTCGGAAATTTTAAGTTCAAATTGTTTTTGTTTTTCAGATTCAAAATTCTTGGATTTTTTCAATCTCATTTTCAAGTTCTTCCAAAACCAAACCACTTTTCACCAAATTTTCATTTTCAGCAATTTCAAATTTGGAATATATATCTGTTTTAAAAAATTTTCAAATTCTTTTTGGAGAAGGTTATTTAAATTTGATAACTCAGTCTTGTTCTCATTCAAGATCAAAATTTCATCTTCAAACTTTTGAATATTTTTATTGAGATGAACAAGATTGGTTTTTCAATTTCAAACAATTTTTGCAAACTGAATTTGAAGAATTTTTTAACATATTCAAGTTGTGATTCCAAAACATCAATTTTGCTGGTCAACTCAAAAATTCTTAGATTTCAGAGACTTATTTTTCAGTTGGAGTTTAATCAACAGATTTTCATTAGATCAAGACACATGTAAAACCAGATCTTCATATGAGAAATTTTCTGTTTCAGCATTTTGTTGATTCTCCATCATCTGATTCATCTGAAGTTTCATTTGTAAATCCTGTTAAACAGAACTCTGAATCTGAGTTGACTTTTCTTGGGTTTTGAGCTACTGTTGTCAGATCTTCCATACTTCGTATTGAGAGTATCCCAGATTTCCTGCGCAGTTAAACAATGCGAGATCAGACTGTATTGATCATCATCAAGATAAGAATAAAGAATATGTGTAGCACGGGAATTAAAAACTTTATCTACCATATCGTACCCATTGATAACAACATCCCAACATTTAATATTAACAGATTTTAAATAAAACTCCATTTTGGATTTCCAGTTTAAAAAAAATCTGTTCCAGTGAAAATAGTTGGAGATGAACTGGACTGACTCTCTATCAGTTGACAGCTAGAAATCATCATTACTCTAGAGTTAATGGAATACCTGCTCTGATACCAAATGTTGGATCTAGATTAACCCTAGAGGGGGGGGTGAATAGGGTTTATCACAGTTTTTTAAACTGAATTGAAAAATTGACAGGATATTAAAATAATAAACAGATCACAGAATGCAGCAGAAATAAAAGTGCAGAAAATAAATCACACACAGATATACCCAGCTTCGGCAAAACCCTGCCTAATGCTGCATTCCTAAGGTTTCTACTAGATAATAGAAACAGATCCCGCATACAAGACCTTGTACACTCGCGACTCTCGCTCCTATTCTAACTCTACGCTCAAAACCCTAAACTGATTCAAACCCCTGAATCAGAATTTCCCCTAGTTTTTACATAGACTAGTCAACTGCCAGTTTAAACACCTAACTGGTTCCCCCTAGATTTTACAGAATCTATAAACTGTTCGGTTTACAAAGAAATTAAAACTAAAACAATACAAAATAAAAGAAAACAAAATATAAAAAACCCTAGGCTAAATAAAAATTAAATCTCCCTTTTCTTCTTAGCCCTTAAAGTAAAAATGGCCGGCCCATTCTTTAGCCCACTCTTATTTCATTTGCACCCGATCCTCTTTATTCTCTGGAAAATCAAAAATGGCGGCTGCCCTAGGGTTTTCAATATTGAATCCCCAAATCGTTTTGTTTGCTTGACGAAAAACGTTAATCTCTGAAGCTCTAGTTCCTGCGGCTATCTGGTTCTTCGATTTGTGATGTTTATCTCTGGCTCATCACTGATTTGGGGAAATTTTCAGGCGATCGAAATCTTGAAAAATTGTGAGTAATTTTCTTTTGAATTCTTTGAATTGTATTTATTGGATTTCGATTTGTGTCGGATTATTCTTTACTGTCGATGATGAAAATGGTGTTATATAGGATTTAGAAAACCCTAGAAAACCCTCTGATTTCACTTATTGACTTGGTCTGGTTTGAATGTGTGTTTTCTCTTTTGATATTTTGGTATTAAAATGGAAATTTGTTTGCCTTAATATGCTTCGATTAAAAAACTGATTTGCTGGAGAAGGAATTGCTAAAAATTGCCATACATGCTCGGCATTTATCTGATATTGCAATTCTGGAAATGAAATCATTTGCGGTCCCCTATAACAAATGCTTTCTCCTTTTTGATCCTTGCGTGATAACTGAGTAGATTTCCTTGGTCTTGATTGGATATGTTAATTCTGGAAAACTTTAAACACTTGCCAAACATGTTGATCATTTGTGATTTCTTGGGGTTTAAAAGTTTTCCTGAAATGATTTGATTCCTTCTGCTGCATTGAATTTATCGAGTTGCCCCTTTTGAATTTAAAACTATTTGACGCAAATCTGGAAATTCCTGTATTTCTGGAATGACACAAAAACACAGTAAAACCATTCCTGTTTATAAAAATTGCTCACTGTATTCTTGAACCCTTTAATATCCTTTGCCAGAGCTGTTCGCCTGATTTGCTCCATGCATTTATCTTAGATGAATACATTTTATTGCCAAATAAAATGTTACTGACATGAACTCCTTGAATACACTTGTGTAAACTGATCCTTGCTATGTATGCTCCATTGAATTGTTGCCGAGTCACCATGTACACAAAAGCTTGTGTATCATACGCTAGTGTTGTGTACATGAGAAATTTTGTTGAAACACTTGGTGATGTCCACACACACACCCTGCTTCATTCATGTGATAGCACATTTGTCCATTCCTGTTTGCATTGCTCTTTGAATTTGAACCTGACTTGGTGCTCCCATTTGTGCATGACTTACCTGAACCTTGTTGATGATCATCATAGCTTTGTTCCATGCTGTAACAACCATGAAAAACTGTTTGTGGACATACACTTGAACTTGAAACTTCATTGTACCACACTCTTTGAATCTGTAGGTTGTTGTCATGAGACTTGGGCCAAAAACTGACTTGAATGCTTGAGCCATTTTATTTGAATCAGTTGTCACTGCACCATTCTGGACTTGTGCTACTTGTTCTCAGCCATGCATGGTTGCTGAACCACTGTTGCATTGCCTTGTTGAACCCATATTGTATATGCTGATCTGAAATGAACTTGTTGCACCCTAAATGTGCTGCTTCCATGCTTTGTAGCTGCTGTTCTTTGCCATGTATTGTTGCTCGACCACACTTTGGCTATACTTGAGTTTCATATTGCTGTTGACCCATTTCTTCATTGATGTGATGTCTTGTTTGACCATGGTTTGACTTTGACATGGCTCGACGCTTGATTGGGCTGTTTTGACTTTGTTTATACATGTATATACATATATGTATATATACACATATATGTATATATATATGTGTGTGTATATATATGGCTTCATTTTTGTGTACACATGTACACACACTTGCTTCACACCTGGCTTGAGATGATATGCACTAAGTCGAGACGGTCCATGTGGCTACTGTAACGACCCTGAATTTTGGGGCCAAGTTAAAATTTATTTTAATTGATTTTAAATGAGTTTTGATATTTGAAATAATCTATTTTAAATAATAAGGATCACAAATTTGGTTCAAATCGAAGTTAGAATGAATAAATTAATTTTAATTATAAAAAGAGCTAGAAATAGCGCGGTAGTTTGAAAAGTCAAACTTGAACTTTGACTGACCATACAGGATGCAAAATTTAACGGATTTTAGTAAAACCAAAAATATTAGAATCTATTTAAAAATATCTTTCCAACGAATCTGAAAAATCGAAATTTCATAGCGGAAATCAAAAGTTATGGTCAATTCAATTTTTAGAAAGGTCGTTGGGTAATTTGCATAGGTCAAAAATGCTACTTTTTGCATATGTAGGAATTTGAACTCGAAACCACTTCAATTGGTTTCAGAATGACGTTTCTGCATTGAAAAATAGTAAACACTTATATGTTTCGAGTTTCGAAAATTATTTGTTTAAAAATATATTTTTAATATTAAATATACTGGCCTTAAAAATAGTCATTTTTCAAAAAGTCTCATAATTCAATGAAATAAATTTTGTTGGATTCGTATCATCAAAAAAAAGCTAAAAATGATTTTTCGGTAATTTTTAGAATTAATATATAATTATAATTGATTTTTCAGTGTAAACGGGCAAATTTTTTACTTTAAAAATTCATTACAAATTCATACGAGCTCAGAATTGAACGAAATTAATTTTCATAGGTCCACAGCATCAAAACATAGCTAAATATATTTTTCGAGAATTTTTGAAGTTTATTTGTGACCTCGGTGAATTTTCATGTACGGTATACATTAAAATATTAATAAAATAATATAATTATTCCAGAACTCATAACAAATTTCGGAATTGGGTCCTGTAACATAGCCCATTGCGTTCAGAAGGCCTCAAAACCTTAAGAACGACAGTAAGCAGGCTTAAATCGGGGTTCGGACCAAAACGGGCTTTAATGGGCTAATTACATAATTAGTTAACCCTAATATAATATTATAAAATCCGAAAACACTGTTCATCTCTCCTCTTCCACGTTACTTCAGCCGCCACTTTAACCCATGGCCTTCAAAAATTCAAACTCAGTTTTCTCCTCCGTTTCTTAACGGAATTTAGCGTGTGAGTACTCATTTCGAAGCTCTTTCCGAGCACTTCGATCTCCGACAAATCCCAGCACCTCTCGTACACCGTAGCGCCGCCACCAACCCCGCCAAGGTCCGCCGGTCGCGCCCCCCTAGGCCCCACATGCCGTCGCCGCACCTCGCCACCTTCTGGCCGTGCGTAGCTCTCTCGTAGCCGGTCCTTCTCCAATAAACGGCTCGTCGTTTCGTCAACTACAACTCCAGAAAATCGAATTTGAAGTTTTGAACAAATTATGAAAATAAGGTATGCTTCAGATTTTGCGACGCTTTTAAGCGTTGCTGCAGCAGTTGTTAAAAGTCAGAATTATTCAAACATTGATAACTAATGCGTATGAACCCCGAATCTGAAAATTTCAGATCCGGCAGGACCGTGGCGACGAGTAGGCTTTGCTGAGACTGATTAGGGTGAGAATTTTATTTTTAAATTTAATTTAATTTATTTAATTATTATTTGCATGATTATTAATAGTAGAATTAATATGACACGATGTTTAAACATAGATCTAAACCATTCATAACATATGATGTGGAATCTAAATTGCCTATAGTGCTATGTGATTAGATCTGAAATTTTAGGCTTAAATCTGAATTCATAATTAATTAAAATTAATTATGTGTTATTTATTTAACCATGCCATGTTGATTTTACATATGCTGTGTGAAACCCCATCTTGCAATTTACCTCGATGTTAGTATCGAATCTGATCCTATTGTTGTATTTGGATGTTGTTATGCGATGTGATGAGAATTTACAGTTTATTTGATGTAAATAAGAACGCGACTTGTGATGAAATTTACATATTCTTTTTTTTTTGTAAAATTGAAATAGGGAAAAATTGACATTTATTTTGATGTTAATAATAAGTAATTTACGTTGTATGAAAAATTAACATTTTTAATGTTAATTAAATAGTAATTTTACCGCAAGTGTACATTAACATTTTTTTTATGTTAATATGGAAAGAAATAAAACGTAGGATGAAATTAACGTTTTTAACGTTAATATTATAAAAATTCAACCGTATGTACATTAACATTTTTAACGTTAATATTATAAAAATTCAACCGTATGTACATTAACATTTTTAATGTTAATATTATAAAAATTCAACCGTATGATGACATTAACATTTTTAATGTTAATATTATAAATTAAATATTGGACATGTAAAATTTCACATTTTTACTTATGTGAATAAAATGAATTATTAGGCATGTAACACATTTTTATTAATGTGAATAAATTGTAATGTGAATAAAATGGTAATTTTAACGCTTTGTTCCACTACCGCTCTCGTCGAAATAATAAAGATTGCACATTTCTCTTTTTTTCCCGAGCCTCTAGTGAGTTACAGACAGAGTTAGAAAAGATAAAATCTTTCTATTTCCAGTCTAGCCTTTTCGACGAAAGGAAAGCTTAGCTTGGTAGGCGCTGCTTACTCACCCGCGCAAGCACCTCAGACAATGCAATGCTCTGAACACGAAAGTTTGCAGTTCACAAGAAAAAGAAAATAAGGCGACCCCGATCAATTGGAACTCCCAGTATAAACAGACCTTTAGATTCAACGTCAACTATGTTACAACCTCGGAGTAAGTAATTATGGGGCTCAGAAATATTTCATTATGAAACTGCGAAAAGATCCATGATTTATGTTTCATCTTTCTTTTTGTTTGTTTCGAGAAAGATATCGATCAATTCCGATTCTTTCTTTTTCGATTGATTCTTTTCCGATCGAGATGTATGGATCCATGGATCTATGTGACATCACTATGTCAGATATATCTTTAGTCTCCTGGAGTGTTATCTTAGCAACAGTGAGCTTTCAAGTTCACGGTTCGCTTCCCTTTCGCTTGAAGCAGGCAAAGGTCTAGTAACCGTCCTCCATAATTCTCGACGACCTGGCAATATCAGCGAAGGTGACCCCTTCTCATAATAAGAATGTACATAACCCTATTCCGGTCTGGTCCGGTATGGAATGAACTTCTAATCTGATGATCGAGTCGAGCAATTTGGGATCCTCATTTTGGTCAACCGGCCGTAGAAGCCTTTACTCGAGGAGGTGCTACCGGCCCAGTAAATATCGCTTATTCCGGTGTTTATCAGTGGTGGTATACAATCGGATTACGCACTAACGAAGATCTTTATACCGGAGCTCTTTTTTTATTATTTCTTTCTGCTATATCCTTAATAGCGAGTTGGTTACACCTACAACCTAAATGGAAACTGAGTGTTTCCTGGTTCAAAAATGCCGAATCTCGTCTCAATCATCATTTGTCAGGACTTTTTGGAGTAAGCTCCTTGGCTTGGACAGGACATTTATGTAGCGACCCGGGAAAAAGCGACCTTGGTTATCCGATATATAACACCTATCGAACAATCAAAAGTCGAAAATTTCCGGATAGTCCAAGAAAGAAATTAGAGGGTGAGGATAGATAAGATAGAAAATTAGAACAGAAGAAGAAGAACACAACAACATCAGAGTAACACGAATCTCACAGCGGAACGAATAAAATATAATAGACAACATATCATGAAAACAAAGTAGTATATGTATATCATACCATTATCAGAGTACAACACTTTCATCACAGCGGAATAATCAATAGCTAGAAAAATCTTGAAGCCTCCTGCTCCAAGCTCTTCAAGCATACCTGTAAATCCTGACTACTTGTCTGCCCGTACAAATTTGGGCACCCAAGAGTTTAGGGTAAACAAACAAAATAAACTCTGGGTCAGTCATGGGACTGGTGTGAGTAAACTCCAATCATTTGGTTTAACTTTTCAAAATCCTTTTCAAAAGAAAAGATAATCATAAGACCAATCCACTCATAAATACGGATGGCTTTTACCTTACGATAACCCAAAACACTTCGGAAATCATATATTATCTGATATTATAATAATGTCTAACCACAAGTAATTAAAATCTAGTAGAACGCTTGCATCTCACGCTCTACATATATAATATACAATCAAACTCGCAGGCACTTATTGGAGATTGGATTCCAACTTGACAAGGTTTGGGACCACCTTCCGAACGTGTATCTCTAGAGGCAAATACACTGGGTTCAACAAGAACATCTTGCAACCAGGCCCACACATGACCGACCACTCATTTCGCTTGAGTGTATCGAATGTATATCACCAACGGTTGGGATCAGCAACCGTCTCCCGAAATGGGACAGCATCGATAGATTAAAGAACAAAAGGAATTTCTCTAGATAGGTGATCATACATCCTAATGGGTGCGACCCACATAGCCATGCTGCCTGCCCGATTTTTGTCATTTCCCGGTGGATGAGGCTTGAGGTCATAACGTATCTTTTGACAGATCCCACCTCCATTACTTTGAATGCCACATCGTCATACCCGCCAAATCACCAATTGATTTCACCAAAAATACCACGGGTATACAGCTAAGAGAAACGAATTCCTCCGCCACCAAACCTAAGTACGTTTGAAGAGATCAACTTACGCGATCCTTTGAATATACTCTGTCATACATTCGTCCATTCACGCTTGTCCTGGGACTGGACAAACCGAAGGCACTATTCTGTAAACAGGATAGCCCTTGCATAACTCCGTCTTCAATATTTTCAGCATACTCGATTCACAACGCTTATGCCAATACGGAGTGGTTCTCTGGATAATAATCCAACCGGTCTCTCCATATTAACAACGTTAAAATGGTCAAAACTTTGATAGTCGGTGATTTAACTATCAAATGAAAAACATGTCGGTGTGCAACCAACGATATTATTTCCCGAAGGAAGTTCTATCGAACAATCATCATTTCATCCATTCGTTCATTCCCCTATTCCTGTTGTTTAATGTTTCGTATTCACTATATTTAGAAAATATATATCATTATCATTGGAAAACATTTCCATCTCTTGTTTCTATATTCAGAAAACAATTCTGCTTCTCATTTGGAAAACATTTCCAAATCTCCTTCATTTGATTAAACAGATGTTTGAATAAACATCACTATGCCAAATCTCCTTCATTTGGTTTCCACTTAACCACTTTTCACCATCGAATCTTAACCATTTCTTAGTTAAAAACGAAGTCAATCAAGTTGGGGTATAGTTACCTCTCAGACCTTAACTGAACAACATTTCTAACTTCGAAATAGGCAAAGTTCATCTTTCTAAATCTTTAACACTTCTTTACGACATCCTCGGATTTTATTTACAAATCCGCTTCTCGTACGGAAAAACACTTGATTATAACAATGGTGTTATAATCCCCTGCATCCGAATTATAATGGCTTTATAAATACTTTGATTCTCTAATTCGAATAAATAACGAACTAAATCATTAACTCATACTCGGTTAACTCTAAGTTGTAACTCTTATTCAATTTACTCTTATTCTATTTAACTCTTACTGGACTAACCCTTGTTCAGATAACTCGGTCTGATTTACTCATTTTGACCCACTTACTTGATCAGTTCAACTAGACTAACTTAGCTTAATTAACTCGACTAAATTACTTTTATCAATTAACTAATATTTGACTTGACACCATTCGCTCGACTCTAGATCGCAGCGATCACAATGGTTACGCCTGATTCCCTCAGGAAACATCCGACCGCCTTAGGCTATCTGCAGCCCTGCGAATTACGCTAGCAGTCGTGCTCACTGGTAACTTATCTTAAATGACTACTTCTGTTTAACTTTATCTCGAATAACTAAATTCGAGCAAATCTAATTGATCAACTAATATTCCATCATCCCTCATTCGATTACTATATTTGGATAACTCTAGTTTGATTAGACTCTAATCGATTAACTCTAACTGATTAACTCTAATTGGTTAACTTTAACTAAATAACTCTAAATGTTTACCCCAACGGTTTAACTCTACGGTTTAATCCTAACTGTTTAACTCTACAGTTCAACTCGAACAGTTTAACTCTAACGGTTGATCTCAATCAATTTGTTTTATGGGATTAACTCTATTGGATTAACTCTCTTGGCTCAACCCATTTCAAATAACAAATATTCAATAAACTCCCTTTCGAATAAACTGATATTCGATAGCTTTACTTCGAATAACTCTTATTCGATAAATTCTCTTTCATACATATTCAGTTTCAAATATCGATGTGGAAATCGATTTTTACTTCTCTATATAAGTCTTGACTTATATACTCTATTTACCCAAAGATAAATAACTAAATTAATTTATAAAACTTTATTTATAAATTAACCTTCTCACTTTATCTGTTAAAACAGATCTCTCTTAAATTCTCACTTTGAATTCATGATCTGTTTACCCGTGTGCGAAGCACGGGTCGAAACTCTTCCTAGTGTAAAATTCTCCTTTATTACACTTCTATCCATTTTCAAGTATTTCATTATTCTATTTAATTTCTAAATGAATAATTCCTTTCCATAACTCAGTTCATTTTCTTGATAAATATCCCTTTTAATCCATTTATAATTGTTTTACAAATATTCCTTTCTATTTCCATTTTGTAAATATTTCTCAAATGATTTCCTTTTTATTCCTATTTGTAATTGTTTACAAATAATTCCCTTTCTATCTTATTTGTAAATGATTTACAAATATTTTCCCTTTTCTTTTCTATTTATTCTATTTGCAAAATGATTTGCAAATATCTCCCTTTTTCCTTATTTTGCCAATATTTGTCCTTATATTTGTTTTACAAATATTTTCTCTATATTTATTTACAAATATGTTTTCTCTATATTCTTTGATTTATAAAATGTTTTCTTTAATAAACCAATACTTTCCATATATAAAATCCGTTGATTTTATATAAATAATCTACTTTCAAAATATTCTTGGAAATCCCTTTTCACTTTTCAGTATCGCTTATGGTATAAAAATACCAATTCAAAAGGGTCAATTTTCCATCCAAAACACACAGGGTCAGCCGATGATATAGCACATCATATATAAGAATACATATATGAAAAATAGTAAAATAAATGTTGAGGAACCCAGTTGGGTCCCTCCAACCTGTTCCCCTGCATCCACAAATGTCAGTCCACATAAATAACATGAGTATAAAATATTCTGATAAACAGAATCAATATCTCGATACGATTTATATATATCGTTATCGATAATTTCAATCAACTGACTAGCAGTTCAACCAACAGCCAACACACAGCAATTCAACCAATATTTATCAATTCTAAAAATACTTTATACAAATATAAAGTGTTCAGAGTTAGTGAGATTTACTCACATTGGTCGGTTTATCGTTGAACAACGATAATCGGTCATCAATTTGATCCAGGTGTTTATTTTCACCGTAAATCCAAACGAGCTCAAATTCACTTGTGGTCAGTTCCATTTGGAGCTCTCGTCCCTACAATCCCAACGGATCTGACGGTTTGTAAATCCGACACCGTATGGCCAAGATATACTATCAACAAGTTTAAACAATATTAGATTTCAATTTAAACTAAATTTAAGATTTTATAATGGGCCTCACCCACGTATTCTTGGCCCACCTTCCTTTTAACAGACCCGCACCCTTTTCCCTTTCTTCTCCATCTCTAACAGCCGCGATCCAGGAAAAAAAACCCACCATGAACGCCAAGCTTCAAGGTCATTTCCCCTTTCTCAAATTCATACGAACCCAAACAAAATTTACCAAAGTTCTTCTCATTGATTTCTCCATCACTTCATACCCAAAAATCCATACTCGACCTCCGCTCCTTGGTTGCGACCTTCAGCTCCACGCACCAAAACGCACAGTAAAGATCGAACCCTTTTAGCTCCAGAAAATCCCAAAAAATCCCAATCGATGCTATTTCTTCTTCTAACTTCAAAACTAACCTCGAATTCGCGAATTAATACCAGAATTTCCCAAAAATCAAATCCCTAGAGCTCGCTGGAAAAACCCCATCGACGGAAAAGGCACCGAACTCCCCAACGGCTATGCCAAAACGAAGAGCACTTCTATTGCAGCTCGAATATGTATATAACTTGATTTATAGGGATTTATCCAATTTGTTTGGGATTTTAGAACTTTGATTTTCAACGTTTATTTTTGTTTCAAGTGGCGGCGTGAGTTTTTAATCAGAGAACGAAAATCGTTTAGGGTTAGGAAAGGTAAATATATTATATAGGATAGGTATATTATTTTTTTATTCGATTATTTAATTTAATTTTAAGCTAACGCTACTTTTATTTGTCCTCTAAAATTCCTGTGATCCCGTACAATTCCCAAAAATTACTAAACTGGACATGCACCTGCAGTTCGACATTACGGTCCTAACGAATCTGGTTTCGTCGAATTCCGACACCGTATGCTCACACAGCGTATTTTTAACTATCGAAATACTGACTGTTTTTCACTCTAAAAATCCGTACGGTCACATACTGCCTCTAAAAATCACCAAACTTGGAATCTAGCAATAATTTGATGCTGCGGATCCAACAAAATTAGTTTCGTTGAAATCCGACTTCGTTTGCAAAAGTGGCTATTTTTAAAGCCCTAAATAGCCCCTTTAAATAAATAAATATATTTAAAAATAGTCAAATTAAATATAAGTAAATATATATTATCGTATATATCCACAACAAATATCCATACAGCTCCAGAGAAATATATGTGGGTTTTCAACTCGATATTCCACCAACAGAGTTATAACGATATTCGATTTATATTTAAATCCTTATATGAAATTAAATAAACCATTTGGGTTTTAGGGCGCTGTTTTTCTGAAGATTTGATTTGGACGTAACTCAAAATCCACACGACGAAATCTCGATTTTTCTCTTCCACTAAGAAGATATACTCCACCAGCTCCACACGTTTCTTGTTTCACAGAAATCCGAGTTAAAACGAATCCTGTATAACCAGTTGAAGTTCGAATCGCCAAATAGCGAACTGCAGCGCCATTTCGAGCTCTATTAAAATTATAATTTAAATTATACGTTCAAATGGCGTTTATAAATATATTCGTCAATATAATCCAATATAAACTGAATTATATATATTTTATACTGCCCATTCCCACAATATTGTGAATTCAACTATTTCTGACTATTTCAGAAATAAATATATTATTCTATTATTTAATTCAATTAAATATTCACTATAATTCAATTCAACGACCCTTTAATTCTCTAAATCACTATTCAAATAATTAAATTAATTAATTATTCTGTTGCTGAAAATGCGGGTCGTTACAATTTAGTTCATGTTGCTATTCCCGGATCTAGGGGGGAATACGTAAGATGGAATAATTTCTTAGACGTAGTGCAATTGAAATTCCTGGGGAGTTATACATTTGTGTATTGATAAGACCATTCACTATTTCTTGAAGCTCGATCTCCCCCCCAGATGAACCATATAGCCAAGAGAAACCATGAACCTATGAAATTTATGAATGAGCATTGCTATCTGATTCCTACAAAAGATATAGGGGAAGCTCACTTTTGTCAAATGGGGCTATGGTGAAAGCATAGAACCCCGTCTTAAATCAACCGGTTAATCCGGGAGAAAACGAGAACAGGATATGTTATGAGAAGGGCCGGTGGAGGGAATTTAGAAAAATGTTAAGCCAGGGATAGGAACAAAATGAAGAACTATGAAATCAAGCGCGAATTGATTCTAGTGGGTGAAGAAGGTTAAAGTAAGCCTTGGGTTAAAAAGTGGAGTGTTGGTCAGAGCAAGCCGCCCCCCTATTATTAAATAATATAATTGGTAGAAGCTCATCCGCTAGAAATGCTTTATTTCGTTTCGTTCCCGACCTTTTTCTTTATTGTGGGATTAAATTTTTTATTTATTCGTTTGGATTGACTTGTTTTCTTTCATAAAATAAAGAAGTCTGACTTGCTCGGATCTCTTGTTTACATAAAAGGCTGGATAGGCCCAATTTGAGCTTGTGGGTTCTATCAGCCCATCGGCAAGTAACTGTTCGCATTCTTTTCTGGCAAGACTGACCGATCCCAACGAAAAGGCGGAATAAATTGGATTAGTAAACAATACTACTCCTAGACCTCCAAATTGTCGTGTTCACAGATAGAGGTATATTAATTGCGAAGGTTGCTAAGCTAATCCTAATCAGGCAACGAGTCTTTCAGGAGTTCTGGACACCTACGGGAGTTGAGGAAGTAATCATGGCTGAACAAAGGGAGGAATGTTGCCAATAAGGTCTCTGTCCTCATTTCCATAAACCTTCCCCCAAAGAAAAGGCGACAGAAAAGTAAGCAAAAATAACTATACCGATATCAGTAGAATATGGATATGGATATATAGTTTGCATCAATAAATCAACTAATTCTTCTAGTAATTTTTTTTTATTACCTAATTTATATTTTTTATGAAATCGATTGGATTGAAATTCAATAAGATAAGAAAATCTCAGAAATTTTATAAATTATAAAAATCCTTCCATTTTCTCCTCCGATCGAGATATCCTCTGTTTCGCCCAAGAAATATTGTATTGATTGAAGAATCAATCATGCGTAGCGTGAAGTTAAATTAGATTAATTTTCCAAAACTAAAAACAGCGGTATTTGCTAGCAACAACATCATGGAGGCAGTCAATCAATATAGATTGATCCGAAATCTGATTCAAATGTGGTCCCGAGGGACGGAGGAGGCTAGGTTAGCCGAAAGATGGTTATCGGTTCAAGGACGCAAGGTGACTTTGCTTTTGCAGGGATTGTTCGGGAGAGAAATGCGATTTCGTTTTCGAGGATAGGGTGAAGTTCCCACAGAAATGTTATAGTCGTGCTGATGCTATATTAAAGAATAGAATCTAAAAATGAAAGTTGAAGACTTTTTTCACATTCTTTATAAAAGTCTTCTTAGTATTACACAAAGTTGGAAAAAAAGAAATTTCCTTTCTCAAGTAAAAACTACCTTAAGGAGTCTGCTACTCAACCTAATGATTGAGCAGGCAAAGATTTACCTCTGTGGAAAGACTGATTCATTCGGATCGACATGAGGGTCCAACTCCATTGCATTGCCAGTGCTTTCTTTTCCTCTGGCTACTAAGATGTTTCAGTTCAATAGCTACATAAACACAGATTACATTTTTCCCTTTTTGATTGAGAATCGTATCTGTGGCTACTGCTGTTTTGCCGGTCTGTATGCACAATATACATTCTTATTAATGTAATATATATAAGAATTTACTCCGCAGGTGAAATTTAAATTTTTACAAATGTAACTAAAGTTTACCTTTTATTTTATGTAAACAAATTGAGAATGTGAAATGTAACTAAAGTTTACGTTTTATTTTATTAAGAATGTGATATGTAAATAAAGTTTACATTTTTATTAATGTAATATATTCAAGGACTTCACTGTAGGAAAAAGATTACATTTTTATCAATGTAATTAAAGTAGGAATTGGTGTAAACATTAAATTTACATTTAATTATGTAAAATTAAGGTATGAAATTTGGAATGACATAAATTTACATTTAATTATGTAAAACCAAAGTAGGAATTTGTGTTAACATGAGATTTACATTGAATTATGTAAAATTAAAGTGATGAGAAATTAACATTTTGTTTAATGTTAAATATAAGGAATTTACATGGTATGAGAAAGTAACATTATTTTTAAATGTTAATAATAAGAAACTACACCGCATGAGCAATTAACATTATTTTTAATGTTAATTAAATAGTAATTTCACCGCATGTGTAAATTAACATTTTTAATGTTAAAGATAACACCGTATGATGTAATTAACATTTTTAATGTTAATATAATAAAATTTTAACCGTAGGATGTCATTAATATTTTTAATGTTAATATAAAAGTATTTACAACGTATGATAAATTAACATTTTTGTGTCAATGTTAAAAATAAGTATTCACATCGAATGAAAATTAACAATTTTGTTAATGATACAAATAAGAATTTACGTTGTATGAAGAATTAATATTATTTTTGATGTTAAAAATAAGTAATTTACAATGCATGAAAAATGGACATTTTTAATGTCAATTAAATAGTAATTTTACCGTAGGATGAAATGGACATTTTTAATGTAAATTAACTAGAAATTTCAACCGTAGGATTTAGTTAACATTATTCATAATGTTAATATAAAGAAAATTTAACCGTATGATAAAATTTACTTTATTTTTAATGTTAATGATGCGTAATTTAAACGTATGATAAGATTAACATTATTTTTAATGTTAATAAAGGATAATTTAACCATAGGGTTAATATACATTTATTTTTAATGTTAATATTAAGAGAATTACTTCGTAGGATAAAATTAACATTATTTTATAATGTTAACAGAAAAGAGAATTGACCGTAGGAATGTTACATTTTTTTTATGAAATTAAGAAGGAATAACACCATAGGGTGAGTTAACATTATTTTTAATGTTAATAAAGGGTAATTTAACCATAGGATAAGTCAACATTATCTTTAATGTTAAAATTAAGAAAATATGCATCGGAGGATGTGTTAACATTATTCTAAATGTTAATATAAAAAGTGTATATACCATAGGGAAAAATTTACATTATTTTAATGTTAAAATAAAGAGAATTGACCGTAGGATGAGTTTACATTTTATTCAATGTAAATAAGTAAGAATGCGACATGTAAATGCAAGTTTACATTTTATTCAATGTAAATAAGTAAGAATGTGACATGTAATTTCAAGTTTGCATTTTATTAAATGTAAAGAAAACAAGAATGCGACATGTAAATGCAAGTTTACATTTTATTCATTGTAAATAAGTAAGAATGCGACATGTAATGAAAGTTTACATTTTATTCAATGTAAATAGGTAAGAATGCGACATGTAAATGAAAGTTTACATTTTAATTAATGTAAATAAAAATATGATTTTGAGAATGCGTCGTTAAATAAGAAGTTAGACTATTTTAAATAATTAAAATAGAATGAATTGTTAATAAAAATAATTATTATCAAATAAGAAGGATTTTCAAGATATATATATGTATATACATACGAGGATTGTTTGGGAAGTCCGAGATATTCTCATCCCAAATTAATCCAGCGGCGTTAAAGATCGAAGTAAGAAGACGACGTATGAAGACCGTAAATCTTCCCTCGAATGGACAGCGATCGAGATCCTGAATTGACTTGCTACCAATTCATGGGTCAAGGTCATTGCCCAGACGTACGCGTTGATTTCACGGATTTGACTTTCGTTCAGACCCAGAGCATAAGTTTAAATGGATGGTGTGTCTGACATCGTACTTCGTTATATATCATATTGTTGATTTTCTGTTAATATATAAATATTGGTGGTGGAGAATTTATTCTCTACTTAACACCCATTTATGTATTGATGGAGAAGCAATGGTATGGCATGGAGTGACAGTGTGGCATACTAAGATGCAATGATCAAGGTTTCTTGTTGAAAAGCAGAACCTTGTGGTGACGATCAAAGTACTGCTTGAATAAGCAGAGCTTTGTGTATTACGTGACTTCGCGAGCCTCACACACCGGTTGAGTCAAAACGGGCGAAGGGAACGCAGGGAAAGCAGCACGTTTCTTTCTAGCTAGAAGTAGTGTCAGGGACCTCCCAGCGCTGATACTTTACTTATGTGGATGATGGAATGTGGCGCGCCTCGGATAGGTCCTATAGGACCGGGAAACGTGTGCTTAGGAATTGCTAAGCTGTATTTGCGGACCGACCCTGCCATTTCCAAGGGTTCTCCGCGGGGAATCCTGAGGCATTAGCTAGAATGTCTCGAATCGGTAAGGAGCTCCGCTCTAGCCTTGACTCATGATGGAAACCAAAATCCAAATACGAACCGACGAATTTGATTGTATTACTAGTACGGAGGCATAGTATACGGTACCTATGCTTCCTAAGATTAATACATTTACTTTGAAATGCTTTCATATACACTAATAATAATATTAGATGCGTATTTGCCGTATTTAGCATGTTTAATCACCATAAGGTAAAACCCTATCCTCTGGTGTGCGTTGCATTGTGTGATGGGACTTGGGTCTTGTGGTGATTCCATTTTTTCCAAAAAGCATTGCGTTGTTTACGATGTACTTATTTATTTGTTATGACACTTTAAATTATGCACGGCAATCCATTAGAGTAAACCCGTTCCGCGTTAGCGGCGTGGTCTTTGGATTTGCCTTATATCTACTAGTTATTTTACTTAAGAATTCTCACACCAGTCCCACGACTGACCCATAGTTTGTTTCACCTTTTTGCAAACTTGGGTGCCCTCTCTTATACACGGGCAGCCAAGTAGACAGGTTCATTCTTTGCTTGTAGTCTTTTCTTAGGAGCTGCTTATTTTCTGTCTCTTGGATTTGCTGAAATAGAGAGGTGATGACTTGGAGCTTGAAGACATTTATCTTTTGTTTCTATGGCTTCTTTTCTTTTCTTTTTAGACATCAAACTTATTTCTTTTCTGCAACTTGTTGTAATAGCTTAGATTCTGTGACTGTGGATTTTCTGTGGTTGATGACATTATATTTTTCCGCTGCTATAATGTTATTACTCTATGAATTTCCTTTGCTATATTGTATCTGTGTTCTGTTTTATTGTATTTATGTTGTATTCCAAAAATGATTACTCTTGCTTTCACTCGTGGAAGTTTGGGGTTATCACAGTTGGTATTAGAGCTTTGGTTTACAAAGCGGAATACAACATATTTATAATAATTCGTTTACGTAGAATCACTATATTCTACGGCGAACAGTTCATGAGATACATAATAGTCAGTCACTTTATCGTCATCTTTTCTTTCATCCTTCGATCTTTTCTATCTCCTAGAATCATCATTTCAGTTGTTTTGACTCTCCCCTTGATCGTGCATTCGAAGAAGTCTAAGTGAAGTGGCGATGCTCAATTGGCACATGTTTACGAAGGAACGAAAGGACCAACTTCTTCGGTGGAAAGCCTGATGTTATAGACGGTACCATCTCTGTTAAAAACATTCTCTGTGTTTATTCTTCCTCTTCTATTTTTCTTTTTCCTTTTCGGGGACGAAAAGTTTTTAAGTGGGGGAGACTGTAACGACCCTGAATTTTGGGGCCAAGTTAAAATATATTTTAAGTGATTTTAAATGAGTTTTGATATTTAAAATAATCTATTTTAAATAATAAGGATCACAAATTTGGTTCAAATCGAAGTTAGAATGAATAAATTAATTTTAATTATAAAAAGAGCTAGAAATAGCGCGGTAGTTTGAAAAGTCAAACTTGAACTTTGACTGACCATACAGGATGCAAAATTTAACGGATTTTAGTAAAACCAAAAATATTAGAATCTATTTAAAAATATCTTTCCAACGAATCCGAAAAATCGAAATTTCATAGCGGAAATCAAAAGTTATGGCCAATTCAATTTTTAGAAAGGTCGTTGGGTAATTTGCATAGGTCAAAAATGCTACTTTTTGCATATGTAGGAATTTGAACTCGAAACCACTTCCACTGGTTTCAGAATGACGTTTCTGCATTGAAAAACAGTAAACACTTATATGTTTCGAGTTTCGGAAATTATTTGTTTAAAAATATATTTTTAGTATTAAATATACTGGCCTTAAAAATAGTCATTTTTCAAAATGTCTCAGAATTCAACGAAATAAATTTTGTTGGATTCGTATCATCAAAACAAAGCTAAAAATGATTTTTCGGTAATTTTTAGAATTAATATATAATTATAATTGATTTTTCAGTGTAAACGGGCAAATTTTTACTTTAAAAATTCATTAAAAATTCATACGAGCTCAGAATTGAACGAAATTAATTTTCATAGGTCCACAGCATCAAAACATAGCTAAATATATTTTTCGAGAATTTTTGAAGTTAATTTGTGACCTCGGTGAATTTTCATGTACGGTATACATTAAAATATTAATAAAATAATATAATTATTCCAGAACTCATAATAAATTTCGGAATTGGGTCCTGTAACATAGCCCATTGCGTTCAGAAGGCCTCAAAACCTTAAGAACGATAGTAAGCAGGCTTAAATCGGGGTTCGGACCAAAACGGGCTTTAATGTGCTAATTACATAATTAGTTAACCCTAATATAATATTATAAAATCCGAAAACACTGTTCATCTCTCCTCTTCCACGTTACTTCAGCCACCATTTTAACCCATGGCCTTCAAAAATTCAAACTCAGTTTTCTCCTCCGTTTCTTAACGGAATTTAGCGTGTGAGTACTCATTTCGAAGCTCTTTCCGAGCACTTCGATCTCCGACAAGTCCCAGCACCTCTCGTACACCGTAGCGCCGCCACCAACCCCGCCAAGGTCCGCCGGTCGCGCCCCCCTAGGCCCCACATGCCACCGCCGCACCTCGCCACCTTCTGGCCGTGCGTAGCTCTCTCGTAGCCGGTCCTTCTCCAACAAACGGCTCGTCGTTTCGTCAACTACAACTCCAGAAAATCGAATTTGAAGTTTTGAACAAATTCTGAAAATAAGGTATGCTTCAGATTTTGCGACGCTTTTAAGCGTTGCTGCAGCAGTTGTTAAAAGTCAGAATTATTCAAACATTGATAACTAATGCGTATGAACCCCGAATCTGAAAATTTCAGATCCGGCAGGACCGTGGCGACGAGTAGGCTTTGCTGAGACTGATTAGGGTGAGAATTTTATTTTTAAATTTAATTTAATTTATTTAATTATTATTTTCATGATTATTAACAGTAGAATTAATATGACACGATGTTTAAACATAGATCTAAACCGTTCATAACATATGATGTGGAATCTAAATTGCCTATAGTGCTATGTGATTAGATCTGAAATTTTAGGCTTAAATCTGAATTCATAATTAATTAAAATTAATTATGTGTTATTTATTTAACCATGCCATGTTGATTTTACATATGCTGTGTGAAACCCCATCTTGCAATTTACCTCGATGTTAGTATCGAATCTGATCCTATTGTTGTATTTGGATGTTGTTATGCGATGTGATGAGAATTTACAGTTTATTTGATGTAAATAAGAAAGCGACTTGTGATGAAATTTACATATTCTTTTTTTTTTTGTAAAATTGAAATAGGGAAAATTTGACATTTATTTTGATGTTAATAATAAGTAATTTACGTTGTATGAAAAATTAACATTTTTAATGTTAATTAAATAGTAATTTTACCGCAAGTGTACATTAACATTTTTTTATATGTTAATATGGAAAGAAATAAAACGTAGGATGAAATTAACGTTTTTAATGTTAATATTATAAAAATTCAACCGTATGTACATTAACATTTTTAATGTTAATATTATAAAAATTCAACCGTATGTACATTAACATTTTTAATGTTAATATTATAAAAATTCAACCGTATGATGACATTAACATTTTTAATGTTAATATTATAAATTAAATATTGGACATGTAAAATTTCACATTTTTACTTATGTGAATAAAATGAATTATTAGGCATGTAACACATTTTTATTAATGTGAATAAATTGTAATGTGAATAAATGGTAATTTTAACTGTATACACAATATACATTCTTATTAATGTAATATATATAAGAATTTACTCCGCAGGTGAAATTTAAATTTTTAGAAATGTAACTAAAGTTTACCTTTTATTTTATGTAAACAAATTGAGAATGTGAAATGTAACTAAAGTTTACGTTTTATTTTATTAAGAATGTGATATGTAAATAAAGTTTACATTTTTATTAATGTAATATATTCAAGGACTTCACTATAGGAAAAAGATTACATTTTTATCAATGTAATTAAAGTAGGAATTGGTGTTAACATTAAATTTACATTTAATTATGTAAAATTAAGGTATGAAATTTGGAATGACATAAATTTACATTTAATTATGTAAAACCAAAGTAGGAATTTGTGTTAACATGAGATTTACATTGAATTATGTAAAATTAAAGTGATGAGAAATTAACATTTTGTTTAATGTTAAATATAAGGAATTTACATGGTATGAGAAAGTAACATTATTTTTAAATGTTAATAATAAGAAACTACACCGCATGAGCAATTAACATTATTTTTAATGTTAATTAAATAGTAATTTCACCGCATGTGTAAATTAACATTTTTAATGTTAAAGATAACGCCGTATGATGTAATTAACATTTTTAATGTTAATATAATAAAATTTTAACCGTAGGATGTCATTAATATTTTTAATGTTAATATAAAAGTATTTACAACATATGATAAATTAACATTTTTGTGTCAATGTTAAAAATAAGTATTCACATCGAATGAAAATTAACAATTTTGTTAATGATACAAATAAGAATTTACGTTGTATGAGGAATTAATATTATTTTTGATGTTAAAAATAAGTAATTTACAATGCATGAAAAATGGACATTTTTAATGTCAATTAAATAGTAATTTTACCGTAGGATGAAATGGACATTTTTAATGTAAATTAACTAGAAATTTCAACCGTAGGATTTAGTTAACATTATTCATAATGTTAATATAAAGAAAATTTAACCGTATGATAAAATTTACTTTATTTTTAATGTTAATGATGCGTAATTTAAACGTATGATAAGATTAACATTATTTTTAATGTTAAATAAAAAGAATTTACATTGTAGGATGATTAACATTATTTTTAATGTTAACGTAAAAGAATTTCACCGTAGGAGGATTTAACATTATTTTTAATGTTTAAATAAAAGAATTTCACTATAGGGTAATTAACATTATTTATAATGTTAGTATATAAGGAATTTGACCGTAAGATGAATTAACATTGTTTTTAATGTTAATATATAGTGAATTCCACCGTAGTATGAATTAACATTAAATTTTGTTTATGTTAAAATAAAGGAAATTCAACCGTAGGTTGAATTAACATAATTTTAATGTTAAATTAAAGAGTAACTTAACCGTAGGATTGAACTACATTATATTTAATGTAAAGTAATTTAACATAGGATGAGATTACATTATTTTTAATGTTAATAAAGGATAATTTAACCATAGAGTTAATATACATTTATTTTTAATGTTAATATTAAGAGAATTACTTCGTAGGATAAAATTAACATTATTTTATAATGTTAACAGAAAAGAGAATTGACCGTAGGAATGTTACATTTTTTTATGAAATTAAGAAGGAATAACACCATAGGGTGAGTTAACATTATTTTTAATGTTAATAAAGGGTAATTTAACCATAGGATAAGTCAACATTATCTTTAATGTTAAAATTAAGAAAATATGCATCGGAGGATGTGTTAACATTATTCTAAATGTTAATATAAAAAGTGTATATACCATAGGGAAAAATTTACATTATTTTAATGTTAAAATAAAGAGAATTGACTGTAGGATGAGTTTACATTTTATTCAATGTAAATAAGTAAGAATGCGACATGTAAATGCAAGTTTACATTTTATTCAATGTAAATAAGTAAGAATGTGACATGTAATTTCAAGTTTGCATTTTATTAAATGTAAAGAAAACAAGAATGCGACATGTAAATGCAAGTTTACATTTTATTCATTGTAAATAAGTAAGAATGCGACATGTAATGAAAGTTTACATTTTATTCAATGTAAATAGGTAAGAATGCGACATGTAAATGAAAGTTTACATTTTAATTAATGTAAATAAAAATATGATTTTGAGAATGCGTCGTTAAATAAGAAGTTTGACTATTTTAAATAATTAAAATAGAATGAATTGTTAATAAAAAAATTTATTAACAAATAAGAAGGATTTTCAAGATATATATATGTATATACATACGAGGATTGTTTGGGAAGTCTGAGATATTCTCATCCCAAATTAATCCAGCGGCGTTAAAGATCGAAGTAAGAAGACGACGTATGAAGACCGTAAATCTTCCCTCGAATGGACAGCGATCGAGATCCTGAATTGACTTGCTACCAATTCATGGGTCAAGGTCATTGCCCAGACGTACGCGTTGATTTCACGGATTTGACTTTCGTTCAGACCCAGAGCATAAGTTTAAATGGATGGTGTGTCTGACATCGTACTTCGTTATATGTCATATTGTTGATTTTCTGTTAATATATAAATATTGGTGGTGGAGAATTTATTCTCTACTTAACACCCATTTATGTATTGATGGAGAAGCAATGGTATGGCATGGAGTGACAGTGTGGCATACTAAGATGCAATGATCAAGGTTTCTTGTTGAAAAGCAGAACCTTGTGGTGACGATCAAAGTACTGCTTGAATAAGCAGAGCTTTGTGTATTACGTGACTTCGCGAGTCTCACACACCGGTTGAGTCAAAAACGGGCGAAGGGAACGCAGGGAAAGCAGCACGTTTCTTTCTAGCTAGAAGTAGTGTCAGGGACCTCCCAGCGCTGATACTTTACTTATGTGGATGATGGAATGTGGCGCGCCTCGGATAGGTCCTATAGGACCGGGAAACGTGTGCTTAGGAATTGCCAATCCGCTAAGCTGTATTTGCGGACCGGCCCTGCCATTTCCAAGGGTTCTCCGCGGGGAATCCTGAGGCATTAGCTAGAATGTCTCGAATCGGTAAGGAGCTCCGCTCTAGCCTTGACTCATGATGGAAACCAAAATCCAAATACGAACCAACGAATTTGATTGTATTACTAGTACGGAGGCATAGTATATGGTACCTATGCTTCCTAAGATTAATACATTTACTTTGAAATGCTTTCATATACACTAATAATAATATTAGATGCGTATTTGCCGTATTTAGCATGTTTAATCACCATAAGGTAAAACCCTATCCTCTGGTGTGCGTTGCATTGTGTGATGGGACTTGGGTCTTATGGTGATTCCATTTTTTCCAAAAAGCATTGCGTTGTTTACGATGTACTTATTTATTTTTTATGACACTTTAAATTGTGCACGGCAATCCATTAGAGTAAACCCGTTCCGCGTTAGCGGCGTGGTCTTTGGATTTGCCTTATATCTACTAGTTATTTTACTTAAGAATTCTCACACCAGTCCCACGACTGACCCATAGTTTGTTTCACCTTTTTGCAAACTTGGGTGCCCTCTCTTATACACGGGCAGCCAAGTAGACAGGTTCATTCTTTGCTTGTAGTCTTTTCTTTGGAGCTGCTTATTTTCTGTCTCTTGGATTTGCTGAAGTAGAGAGGTGATGACTTGGAGCTTGAAGACATTTATCTTTTGTTTCTATGGCATCTTTTCTTTTCGTTTTAGACATCAAACTTATTTCTTTTCTGCAACTTGTTGTAATAGCTTAGATTCTGTGACTGTGGATTTTCTGTGGTTGATGATATTATATTTTTCCGCTGCTATAATGTTATTACTCTATGAATTTCCTTTGCTATATTGTATCTGTGTTCTGTTTTATTGTATTTATGTTGTATTCCAAAAATGATTACTCTTGCTTTCACTCGTGGAAGTTTGGGGTTATCACAGCTACTCCTCAGTTGCTCACTGATTGGCGTGGCAGTGCACACGTGTATATTCATGCACGTGTGTACATGCAGCCATCAGACGAGTTTTCCTGTCCCTGCACTGTAATATGTGTATATACATACACATGTATGTGTATACATGTATCGTGCGCGTGATATATTATATATCAGATCAAGTCATGAAAAATGATGAGAAACACACCAGAAAACTGAGGCAAATAACATTTTAAAAATAAAATTTATATTTGCACATTTTCTGTTTCATTTCTATTGCGGTGTACTGTGTGTGTGTGTTTCATATGTGACAGGTAAGCAGGGATGACTGGACTGACTGTGATGACTGGACTGGACAGAGAGCAGTGAAGACTGAAGATGAAAACCAGTGAATGAAGCAGTGTCAGTAAATAAAAAAAATCTGTATATTGAGACTGTGAATGTATAAGTTAAAAAATACCGAGTGTTGAGTGATATAGTGAGGAGCTAATTTATATGAAAAAGTGATTGTACTGATTATTTGTAATAAAACAAAATCTGTTTGAAATAAAATATCATTTCATTGTTGTTAAACAGACTTGTCTATTCTATTCTGTTTATTTGTAAGTACAAAAATGTGAAGTGATTAAATAATGGAGTTAAAATAGATGTACTGTTTGATTGTTAGGAATATAATATTTATATTTTAAATACAATACAGTAAATACTTGAATTTCTGTATAGATGTATTTTATTTAAATATAAATATTACATTCCTGTCTGTGATGTAAATATAGAACAGTACAGTAACAAACACATTTATAAAATATATTTGGTTGTTATCATCAAACAGAAATCATATAATTGTGTATACAACACCGTTATATACAACAATATTCATTTATACTCTGTATATTCTTGTAATCTGATGTATTGTTGTAATATACAATGAAATGTTCTTCCGTCTGTGTTCTATTTTGTCGTGTTCTCAAAACAATTCGTGCTTTCCCTTCTCTTCGGAGACCGGGGGAGTTCGGGTCGTTTCAATAGTACGGTGTAGATTGTCGATGCAGCATGTTTGTGTTTCCAAAGTTAAATAATCATTAATATTGATTTTTGGGAAGATTAAAACTAAGTGGAGTTTTAATGAATCTTTAATTAGATTGAAAAAGGGAATGTGATAATTTAAATTATCAAATTTGGGAAATGATCGAGAATGGAGTATCGCCAGTTTTGCTCCTAGCGATAGTTAAATCTTTAATTAGATTTGAACGGGAAATGGTAATTAATTTTACCGATAAGACTGTGGTGTTAGTTATGGAGTATTACCAGTTTTTCTCCATAGGATGAATAGGTTCGGATTAGGAAATTGAATAAATGATTACTTCGGTAAGGTGCACTAATCCCGATTAGTTTGGAAAACCGTAACATGGTTTGAATTGATATCCAAAGGAAGATTAAAGAATAAATTTAAAAGAATTTATCTTTGATAAAATTAATGAGAACCTTTCCCAAAGTATGTGAATATTTGAATAAAAGAATATTCTGGATTGGAATGAGGCGTATGTTGTGTCTTTATAGCACTTGTTTATTATATACGCGGGTTATTTGGAAAGGCCGGGTTTATGCCCATTCTTAATAACTGATTCGACGATAAGTCGGCGATGAAGACGGTGGTTGAAGACTAAAGGTATTCACATCGTTTGGATGATTACTAATGTCTTGATTGGGCTGTACACCCAAGACAAGGTAATAAGTGGTGATCATTCAGGTGTTGGAGATCGACGGATATACGAGGACCTCTCTCCTGTATTGGACATACGGGATGAGGAATAAGGTGCCTCCGGTTTCGTTCAGACCCAGAACGGACATGTAAACGGATTGTGTGTCTGACATTGGATTCTATATCTGTTTGGCGGTGGAGAATTTATTCTCTTGCTTAACGCCCTTCTCTGTGACGTACGAGCTCAGAGGTTATATACGGATAGATATCAGTCGCATGACATAAATTGCCTGTGTGTCATGCTGAGATGCAGTGACCTAGGCTTTTGTTCAAAAGCAGAGTCTTATGGTTGATGATCGAAGCATGACTTTAATACAATGTAGCTTTGTGTATAGCGTTAATTCGCGAGCCTCACACCTCGGTATGAGTCAAAAACGGGATCGGACCGTTGGGAGAACATGACGTTTCTATCTAGTTATGGGTGGTGTCAGCGTTTTACTAGCCCTGACATTGTTGTCATTTTACCTATGTGGTTATTGGATTGCGAGGCGCCTCGGATATATCGTTCTCTATGAAGCTGATGGATAGGTCCCATAGGACTGGGAAACGTGTGTTCAGGAATAACTAATCCTCAAACGTAACGGAGGACCAACCCAATCGATCCAATGTTACTCAGAGTGTGTAGTCCTAAGACATTTGCTAGAGTATCTCGAAGCGGTGAGGAGCCATCCCTGGCCTCGACTCATGACGGAAATCCAATTTCCAATACGCGACATTTTAGTTTTGATTGTAGAGCCTAGTATTGGCGACATGATATATGGTACCCATGTCGTCTAGGATTGATACATTTATATTTGAAGTTGTTTTGACACTATACACTTATAATAGTATCAAATGATTTGTTTTAAATGTACTAAGCATGTTTGGCTATTATAAGGGAAAAACCCTATCCTTCGGCTTGCGTTGCATTGTGTGATGGGACCTGGGTCTTATAATAGCTTCATTTTTTCAAAAAGCATTGCGTTGTTTATCCTATGCACTAGTATTCTTTGGAGGAAACCTGTTCCGTGTTATACGGCGTGGTCCCTTGAATTACTGTCTTTTAAAGTAAAGATTGAATAATTGTTTTAGTTCTCACACCAGTCACATGACTGGCCTGGAGTTTATTGTTTTAATCTAAACTCTATGTGCCCCTATTTTCCACACGGGCAGCTAGTAGTTTTGGTTTTGCAGGTTTATACCCACAGGATCCTGGTTTACAACTGGAATGATATTCGGAAAGCTCTGTATCCGTGTATCGCCTTCAGTTGTGTTTTGTATTTTTTTTCCACTGATATGTAATGTAATTTAAATCTCTGATATTTTTCTATTGTATAATATTTATTCATACTCTGTTATATTCTTGTATTCTGATGGAATTGTTGTAATAAGCAATGAAATGTTCTTCTGTTTGTGTTCTGATTCGTCTTGTCCTCAAAGCAATCCGTGCTTTCCTTCATGGGGAAGCTCGGGTCGCCATAGTTCCTCTTTAGAGTACATTGTCGGAAGGTGGTCCCATACCTTGCCAGTTGGAATCCATTACCCAATAAGCGCCCATGGGTTTTGATTATATATTATGTATGTGGAACGTGAGATGAAAGCGTTCTGCTAAATGATTATTAGTTGTGGTTGATAGACACTATTGTAATTTCAAAAGAGTTTTGATATAAAGATTGTCGTTTTCTTTCAAAAAGATTTTGAAAGTTAAATCGAGAGTTTTGGATTCTCATAAGGGAAAAACCCGTTTTGTGTTATACGGCGTGGTCTTATGAGATATCATTATTTTCTCAAACTATTTTAAATTGTTTACTCACACCAGTCACATGACTGACCCAGAGTTTTTTTTATTTTTTTTCCGTAAACTCTTGGGTGCCCAATTTTGTACGGGAAGTCAAGTAGTCGGGATTTTACAGATATACTGAGAGCTTGGAGAAGGAGGCTTCAGGATTTTATCGCAATTGTTTATTTCCGTTGTGTTGTAAGTGTTGTACTTCAAGTACAGACTTGTATTTCAAAATTATGTTATATAGTATATTTTATTCGTTCCGTTGTGAGGTTTGTGTTATTCTGATTCTGTTGTTGTTCCTCTCCTTCTTCTATTCTAATTTTCTATCTTATCTATTCTCACCCTCTAACTTCTTTTTATTAATGATCTGGAATGTTCGATGCCTGAATAATTGACATGGGTTTTATGTTGATTTTTGGGTCGAAAATTCCCGTTCGTTACATGAGTCGTCCAAAATTGATATGTGTATGATGTCTAGGAAAACCTGTGCCTAGACCATAATTCAGATGTTTGAATTATCTAATTAAGACATATGATCTACTACAGATATTTAAAAAAATGTGTATTTGTATTTCAGACGGGTGAATGGATAATTCAGACGTCTGAATACAGATTCAAACGGCTGTTTTGCCCATTCAAACATCTGAAAATCGGACAGATACATGAGTTCCATTACTTCAACTCAAACGTCTGAAATATAATTTCAGACGACTGAATTGTTAGAAATGCATATCTTGCATTTTTCTTATGATATTTCAAGTTTTATTGATTCTCGTTTCTCCAGATTGATTTCTATTTCTGTTTTTGAGTTAATGATCTCTTTTCTGAATCTTTGAATTATTCATTGTGTACGGATTTCTATATTTGATATTCCTGAGATTTAATTTACGTATTAAAATGTAAATTCTGAGTCTGGCCGTTGTTACGATCAATATTATATAGGATTTTCGACTTCAAACTATAAAGGGTTTTTATCTTACTAGTAGATACCAAATATTTTATCAAAATGGTTTCTGAATGTTATCTCTGCTATAAATCATTTTTATAAATTGTCTTCCAATCTACTAGTATATATTTATATAATCCTTTTCCTTGCTCGTATGGGAAATCCAATTATACGGCTTAGTAAAAACAAGGATTATGAACCCTTGCATTTCCTTCGACGGTTAATTATTGGGCTCGTTCGACTAAAAATTGTGGCAATGATCGTTTTATGTTCTTAGTGGACTATACAACTTGTTCTTAAATTTTCGAGTAGAGAAAGTGGTTATGGGACATGTAGCTTAACTCTTGTATTTACTAGGCTGGAGTGATTTACACTACTTTGATCAGTTGTGATCTTTTTTATATTTATGCTAATTTTATGCGATGTCTCTGAGTTATGGAATTCATTCCATATTTTTATTGATCGTCGGATCATTCTGAGGAACTAAGGTTCATGTTATTGGGTTTGTGCATTGTAATGATCTCCGAGTAATTTTAGGGAATTTCGGTTCATTTTATAGAATTGCACTACATTGATCATATGATCTTTATATTATTCATGCTTTTAACGGCACATGAACCATTTTTGCAAGATCGTGACCCGCAGTCTTTGGACCATCTGAGGAGCTTTGGCTCAATATTATAGGCTAGATACCCAGAGATTGTATCGCATCTGGGATACACATGTTGGTGAGTCTTCGGGCTCCCGTTTTGAAATAGGCCTTACCCCTCTCCCATTTTGATTTCTGGATTTCTAGTTAATATTTCTGGAATTTGAGTTATATTGATACTATGTTATCAATATGAGTTTTATTGATATTGTGTTATCAATTTTAGTGTTGATATGATATGTGTTATCATTTCCCATGAATAGCTGTATAATTTTGAATGAGATATTCTTTTATAGCTTTGAGATTTCTTTGAGATATTATATAGGCATTTTTGGAGCTTCATACCTATGTGTGAACATTGTTGTTATTGCATATATGTCATATCAGTTTATATCTCTTATTATATATCCCGGTTTATGAGATACATACAACTAGACTGATCCAATTATTGTTTATCTTTGTGTAAATAATACACGGGTCAGACCGAGGTATTTCAGGTGATTCTTTTGACTCCAGCATGGACTATCCCCTACTTTTGTCTATCCACAATATAGTTGTAGTTCTTGGTTAAATGTATATGAGTTGGTAACTCTACAGTATACATATTATTTTGTGCAGCCTTGTATTTATTCTTTTGATTGTATAGTGGATCGAGTATGATTACTATCTTTTTGTATATACCGATGTTCATATCTATTTCCGCATTAGTTATGTGAATATTTGTATCAGACTCTGATTATATTGTTATTTTATATTGATTTCCGAATTATATATAGCCACTGTGTAGTGGTTTTGAACTTGAGTTAGATGTGTCGGAATTTCTCTTGAGATTTATGTAATAACCCGGAAATCTGACCCAATTAAAAAAATTTATTTTGGCGAATTTAATGAATTATTTTAAATAATATCAATGAGAAAATTATTTTGAATAGAAATAAATTCATGTGTTGAATAGAAATAAATTCATGTGTTGAATAGAATAAAAATTCATGTGTTGAATAAAATAAAAATTCATGCGTTGAATAGAAAATAAATTCATGTGTTGAATAGAAATAAATATTCGTGTGTTGAATAGAATAAATATTCATGTGTTGAATAGAATAAACATTCATGTGTTGAATAAAAGTCGTGTTGATTAGATTGGCGCCATTTTGACGTGAACGATATTTATATCGATTATATTCATTTTTATAATGAATATAAGAAAGAAAGTGATTTCAAAATATAACGTTTTGAAAATATTGTCATTTGTATATCGATGATGTGGAATATTCAATTTTGATTCGAAATTGAATATGAAGTTGAAATCATTTCGAAAACGAATTTAAAACGATTTATAAAATATGTTTTAAAAGGAAATCGATGAAATATATATAATATAAATATTATATATATTAAATGGCCTGAACAGAACGCGCCGCACTGTGGTAGTTCACGAATTTCGACAATTGACTTCGAATGGATTTTACGGGAGATTCGACCGTCGGATTCTCCTAAAACTGGAACCATTGGGTTCGTATCGAAAAGAGCTTTCTAATGAATATTAGAGATTTGAAATCTAATGGTTGGATTTGGAATTATGTCCAAATCAAATTTGGAAAAGGTCGTTGTAAGTGCAGTTCGATGGCCGTTGATGGAATTCGACTGTACGGGCCTTGATAAAATTATTAAAAATAGTAATAATTTGTGTAAAATCATAAGTAATGATTTGTGAAGAATTGAGATGAAAAATTCCAAATTTGGAAAGGTAAAAATAGATTTTTATCGAAATGAACTAGTTTTGAACTAGAATAATAATTTATTTATTTTTGAAATAAATAAATTGGATTTGAAAGGGTTTTAAAAGTAACCAGAAGTTTCAATAACTGAATTGGAATGGAATGTGATTTTGGGTTTATAGTGAACCGTGTTTTAAATGACATTGGTTCTTTAACCCAGTTAAAGACAGGATATGATTTCCCAAGTTAAATAATCATTGATAGTGATTATTGGGAAGATTAAAACCAAGTGGAGTTTTAATGAATCTTTAATTAGATTGAAATGATCGAGAATGGAGTATCACCAGTTTTGCTCCAAGCGATAGTTAAATCTTTAATTAAATTTGAACGTGAAATGGTAATTGAATTTACCGATAACACCGTGGTGTTAGATATGAAGTATGACCAGTTTTACTTCATGGGATGAATAGGTTGGGATTGGGAAATAAAATAAATGATTACTTCGGTGTGGTTCGCTAAGCCCGACTAATTTGAATTGATATTCAAAAGAAGATTAAAGAATAAATTTAAAGAATTTATCTTTGATAAAATTAATGGGAACCTTTCCCAAAGTATAAGAATATTTGAATAAAAGAATATTCTGAGTTGGAATGAGGCATATGTTGTGTTTGTGTAACACTTGTTTATTATATACGCGAGTTATTCAGAAAGGCCGGGTTTATCCCATTCTGAATAACTGATTCGATGTGGTGTTGAGGATGAAGACAGTGGTTGAAGACCGGAGGTCTTCGCATCGTTTGGGTGATTACTGATGATCTTGATTGGTTTGTACACCCAAGAGGAGGGAATCAGTTGGTGATCGTCCAGACGTACTTGGAGGTCGATGGATATGCGAGGTATTGGTGCCTCCGGTTTCGTTCAGACCCCGAACGAACTTGTAAATGGACTGTGTGTCTGACATTGGATTTTATTCTGTGTGATTGATTTCTATTAAATATATACTTGTTTGGCGGCGGAAAATTTATTCTCTTGCTTAATGCCCTTCTCTGAGACGTACGAGCTCATGGGTTATATATTGATGGATATCAGTCGCATGGAGTGAACTACCTATGTGGCATGCCTAATTGGCAATATGATTAAGGCTTCTGTTGAAAAGCAGAGTCTTGTGGTTGATGATCAAAGAACGACCTGTGTGGCATAGCTTTGTGTAGCGTTGATTCACGAGCCTTACACCCCGGTTGTGAACCAAAAACGGGAGAGGACCTCAGCCTCAGGGAGGGCATGCGTTTCCTTCTAGCTAGGGTGGTGTCAGTGACCTACCAGCCCTGACATTTATATTATTTTCACCTGTGTGGTCATTGCTGTTGCGAGGCACCTCGGATATATCAGTGACTGTGTGGAGCCGATGGAGTCATTTGGCTCATTGACGCCCCCCAAAGGGCAGGGAAACGCAGTGTTCAGGCATTTTAATCCATATCAGTGGACCGGTCCTGACGATCCAAGGGTCACTCGAGCTCTAATCCTGAGACACGGGCTAGAGCGTCTCGAATTCGGTGAGGACTATCTTTTGCCTCGGTTCACAGATGGAAATCCAACTTCCAATACGTGACTTTGCGGTTTTGTTTGTACAACCTAGTATGGCGACATAGTGGTATGGGGCACTTATGCCATCTACGATTGATACTTATGATTGAAATTGTTTTCTTCACTTATAGTAATAATAAAAGATGAAATTTAGCGTATCAAGCATTCTTTGGCTATTATAAGGTAAAAACCCTATCCTCCGGCTTGTGTTGCATTGTGTGATGGGACCTGGGTCTTATAATAGCTTCATTTTTCTTTATTTAGCATTGCGCTGTTGTTTTATGCACTGGTATTCTTGGGAGGAAACATGTTCCGTGTTATATGGCGTGGTCCCTCGATTTACCTAACTTTAAAATAAAGATTAATAACTGTTTTAGTTCTCACACCAGTCACATAACTGACCTGGAGTTTATTGTTTTAACCTAAACTCTGGGTGCCCTTATTTTGACACGGGCAGGTTTTGTAGATTTATATTCACAGGATCCTGATTTACAACTGAAGCGGTATTCGGAAAGCTCTGTATCCGTGTATCTATTTTCAGTTGTGCTTTGTATTGTTTTTCCGCTGTGATGTATTTAAATGTAATTTAAACCTCTGATATTTTATGTGTAATATTTATTCATACTCTGTAATATTCTTGTATTCTGATGGAATTATTGTGATTAACAATGAAATGTTCTTCCGTTTGCGTTCCGATATAGCTTGTCCTCAACTCTATCCGGGCTTTCCTTACTGGGGAAGTTCGGGTCGTGTCAATTTATAAAGTAAGACCACATTGTCCAACATGTTTAACACTAGTTCAAAGCTATTATACAGATGGTCGCTCCTCAACAGCCTTATTCTTCGGGTTAGTTGACAACATTGCTTCGTAATGTCCTTGACTAATGCGAGTATATGGGCGGGGCATTACAAGTCTCATACATGTAATTATCCTTGCAAACAAAGATTTAACACATAATAATTGGGTAAAATCTGTTATTCGAATGACAATAATGGATATAATCACAGGATAGAAGAATCTGAGCAGCTTACATTGGCTTCATTTCCCATACTCTCTCCAGAATCCAACAGGTGATAGTCTACCAAAAGAAGTATAGATAACAGAAACCATGGAAATCATAGCATTTATCATCCAAGTTCTCACCATCACCTTCTAAAGCCATAAACACGTTATTAACCCGTATGACCATCCTCACTCATGTTAGGGACTAATGAAAATCCTGGTTCTGGTCGAACTCCATGCTAACACCAACACGTGTATCGAGCACTAGGTTACACCATCCATGGCACACGACCACCAATACCAGCTCTAATGGGCTTCCCCTTGATACCCCTATTTTGAGTCAACTAGAACTCTCTAAGTTATCAATAATTCCTTGCCCTCCTAATCACCAAAGTATCACCACTCCATTCCCATTTGATTCCCTTTTAACCAAACCACTATCCGTAGATTCATTACCCCATTATCTGTATACTCCATTATCATGCAACTTCGTTACACCACGAGCTGCGTACTCTATTATCCTGCAGTTTTGTAACATCGAAAACTACATATAATTCCCTTTTGGTCCCACTCTCACTGGAGACTTCCACTGAAGAGTCACAATTTCATTGTGTCATAACTTCTCATAGAAGCAATCAACGAGCTATAACATCCAACACAATCCTAAAGACTTACTCTTCCTCCACCATGGATTGCACCCACATATTCTAAGGCATGATGGATCGAATTCCCAATGGATCAGTGTTGATCCCCATACTTAGATAATTCTTGAATAGAGTTCTTCGAGTCTTCTTTTGGCCTTCCTCTGATACTTTTCACTCTAACCACTCTGGTTTAACTCAAGTCCAATGCCTTCACAGGTGTTAGCCGATCCATTCCATATGATCGATCTCACTTCCATCCCGATCCATCCATTACTGGTCACATGGCTAATCAAAACTTCAACAAAATTTACAAATGTTATCTCCAAGCCCCTATGAACCTCTCCTATGGATTGCATCACTATTAGGTAAAGTATGATGGATTGGTGTCGATCCATACCCTAAGGATCAGTGTTGATCCATTTAACTAGCTTCAACATGCTTAAATTTTCCGAGCGTGATCCGAACTCAATCCAGAGCCTATTTCCTAAGTTTCATGCAATTTTGATGAATAACGATCCTCATATGCTTCGATCTTTAACTAAGACCTAGTAATGAACAATTCTAATATAAAAATCAAGCAAAACATCTAATTCAATCATTTTAATGAATCGAACAGTTACTCAAATAAATATCAAACATAGGTAATCACCCAAACGCATAAAACCATGAATCTACCGAATTCATGCATAGACCTAGAACTAGATAGGGTCAGTCTACTCTCTAATTGATCTAAACCTACCATGATAATACATTACATGTATGGTTAGCCCACGGTTATCAAATATGAGATTATCAAATCTAATCATATTTTACGGTCTTTTTGACATGTAAAGGATAAAATCTTCTAATCTAAACATATAATACATATGGACATGTGGAAGATCAAAATCACTCATCAAATCAACAAAAGGATTGACACAAAAAATTGATCTAAGACAGCAGAAATCGATTTGGGTGCCTTTCAATTGATGAGAATGGACTAATTTATGTAATGTCATATTTTCTATGGGATTAAAAGAGATTAGACATAAATCTGAGTGTGATTTGGGAATTTGGAGATAAACTAGAGTTAATCATAGTTTTAAGGATGATAAAAAATAAAGAGAAAATGTTATGTTAATCTCTGTTAGCCCCCATTTAAAATTTTAGGTCATTAGACTAATAAGCTAGCTAATTTAACCCCATTGGCACTCTCTGATTCTGTTAAGTGGTCTTAAAACTTTAAATTGCCATCTCTCTCAAATCCTTTGTCTGAATTCCTTGTATGACCAATCTTTGGAATGAAAAACCACCAACTCGATCCAATGAAATAGGTTAGAGCATTTAATTCGATGTCTATAAAAAATTATTGCCAGAAAAAAAACTATAGGGGTAAAATGGTCACATTATGATTCAGAAAAAAATCGTGGATGTGTAGAACACTGTAAAGAGACATATATTAAAATATTAGAGCGATAGTATCTCGTATAAATTAAATAGAATTATTTAATGATTCTCTGATATGTAAAAAGAGGGTCTTTACGTTCTTCCCCTAGGAGCTTCGTCTTGGGAATCCCTAAGAAAACGTAAGCAAATAAATTATCCTGCATGCTACCATTCAATTGCAACTGATCTAACATACAATCCAACATCCAACAATCAATGGAAAGAGAATTTCCATGCCTTTCTTGCAAAATTTTAATATAAGGTACAATGATGCAAGTTGATACGATAAATGGTATATACCATCCGAATATTTATGTATACGCCTCCTTTATACTTTCCTCTGTGTAACGACCCGCAAATCTGTACTATCTGAGTTGACCAAATACAACACACGTCCAACCCAAATTGCACAGAAATACGAATCATTATTAGAAAGAAGTTATAGGGTGAGAATTAGAAAGAAAGAAATATTAGAATAGAAGAAGAAGGATACACAACATCAGAGTAAATATGAACCTCACAGCGAAACGAATAAAATATATTATATCATAACTTTTGTAATACAAAATTTGTACTGTATACATGTCATTTATCAGAGTACAACACTTACAACACAGCGGAACAACTCTATATAACTAACGCTGAAGCCTCCTGCTCCAAGCTCCTCCAATGGTATCTGTAAAGACCTGAACTACTTGTCTGCCCGTACAAATTTGGGCACCCAAGAGTTTAGGGGAAACAAAACAAAAATAAACTCTGGGTCAGTCATGGGACTGGTGTGAGTAAACTCAAATCATTTGGTTTAACTTTTCAAAATTCTTTTCAAAACAAAGGATAATCGTAAGACCGATCCACACATAAACACGGATGGTTTTTACCTTACGATAACCCAAAATAGTTTTGGAAATCAATACTTTTTCTGATATTATAATAATGTCTAATCACAAGTAAATAAAATCTAGCAGAACGCTTGCATCTCACGTTCCACATATATAGTATACAAACAAAACCGCGGGCGCTTATTGGAGATTGGATTCCGACTATGACAAGGTATGGGACCACCTGCCGATAGTGTATCTCTAGAGGCAAATACACTGGGTTCAACAAGAACTTCTTGCAACCCAGCCCACACATGACTGACCACTCATTTCGCTTGAGTGTATCGAATGTATATCACCAACGGTTGGGATCAGCAACCGTTTCCCGAATGGGACAGCATCGAATAGAATAAGGAATTAAATGAATCTCTAGAGAGGTGATTATACACCCTAATGGGAGCGACCCACATAGCCATGCTGCCTGCCCGATTTTTGTCATTTCCTGGTTGATGAGGCCTGAGGCTACGCTTACTTACCATTCCTTGATAACACAATCACTTTGAATGCCACATTATCAGATCCGCAAATCATTAATTGGTTTACACAAATATCCTGGATGTTATGCTAAGGGAATAAATCCGTTGCAACCATATATATTTGTACAGACCAACCCATTTGATCATTGGAAATATTCTGTCAGGCATTCGTCCATATACGTTCGTTCTGGGACTGAACGAAACCGAAGGCACAATTTCTATTACTAGAAAAAGCCCTTGCACTTTACTCCGTCTTCGATTATCTTCATATAATCTGATTCGCAACGCTACTACCAATACGGAGTGGTTCTTTGGACAATAATCCAACCGGTCTCTCCATATTGACAACGATGGTCAAAAACTTCGATAGTCGGTGATTTAACTATCGCGGAAAAACAAGTGTTTCGATAGTCGATGACTTAACTATCGAAGAAAAACAAGTGTTCATCCAAGGTATCAAACAATCACTGAGCCCTTTAATTAATATTTAATTAATTATATCGCTCTTCCATTTCTTTATCAATATTTGTTAACCAAATATCTTCAATAATCATCTTGGCCTCTTATGCCATTTGGAAAACGTTTCCAAATATCAACTTCTTTTATTTCTATATATTAGAAAATATCTCTATTTGCAATTGAAAATAATTTCAATCACTTATCTCTATCCCGACTATTATACTTAGGAAATATTTACTTTTATATTTCCAAAATTTCATCACTTGAGTTAAAACGAATGTCGTATACAACATCATTACAAATAACCCAAATATTCTATTCAACCAAACTATTATTCAAACACTTCTCTTCGAGACTGAATCTTGCTATTTATCAATTAAAAATGAAATCAATCAAGTTGGGGTAAAATTACCTCTCAGACCTTAACTGAAAACATTCTCAATTTCAAAACGGCAAAACCACTAACCTCGAATAAACACAATATACAACCCAATCATTCATTTTTAAAACATGTATATGGTTCGCTTTCTATTTCAAATTTATAGGTTTCCCTTTTTGTCTACAATATTTTATTCTTTTATTTCGTTTCCTTATCGAATTCTATATATCGATATATTGATTCCTAACTATCAAAATTTCTCAAAAATATTCTAACTCCTTAAATTCCCGGAAAAATTCGCCATAACCTCCCTTGTACCGGGAGCTTCGGGATATTTCAAATAGCCTCCCATGGCCCTCACCAATCCAAAAGAAAAAGGAAAAGCCAAGCGGCTTGCCGATACGGCGCATAAAATCTCATATATGAATTTAAACATGTACCTTTTTGTCGGGCACACTATTTATATACCTTCATCAACTTTATTCCATACCTGTCTCCTGTATATCTACACCTGTCTGATTTAATTCAACTATACTCTATCATTTTAACTCAATTCGTTAATTAACTTGTTAATTAACTCTTTGGTCTGTTTTACTTTTATATTTGAACATAACATGTTCAAACATATTTTAACTTGCTGGTTAACTACTTGAATTCAAATTTTCAATTTAAGTTCTATATTCGATTTCAAATATAAATTTACAATTCCAAATTCACTTTTCAAAGTTCGACTTCAATTCCAACTCGATTAACTAATTTCTCTCGACTTAGTTAATTCTATTTAATAATCAAAAATATGATTATTGTTTCAAAAATCACTTTCTTTACTTCCCTTGAGTTCACATTTATTTTCTAACTCAAGTCTAGATTTTTTTAAATGGAAATCGGATTGTTATTTGCTTAAAAACCCTTATATTTATTATATAAAATCCATTATGGTTTTAATGGTTTCTGGCGCTGCACTTTTAGAAATTTGATTTTGACATATCTCAAAATCTATTCGACGAAAACCAGATTTTTCTCTTCTATTTGAAAACTATTATTTAACTGGTACTGACGATTCTTGTTTCAAGGAATTCCAACTTAATTTGACTTCGATATACCCAATTGAAGTTCGACTCGCCATTTTCGAACTGCAGTGCTGCGGCGAGTTCGTTTTATTTATATTTACTATATATAAACCTTTTAAACTTCGTTTAACTTAAATTCAACTTCAACTTGGATCCTATATTAAATTTCCCATTCAACTCTATTTGAATTTTATATTAAAATTCCAATTCAACTATATTTGAATTCTATATTCAAATCCCAATTCAACTCCTTTTATTCAAAATTCCATTTGAAATTTCTTTATTTAAGTCTCTTGAATTCAAATACCTTATTTATCCTCTTGAATTCAAATACCTTATTTAAATCACTTTGCATTTTGAATTCCTTCTTTGGAATTCATATATTCAAATTCCATTTAAACTTCTATTTGAATTCCAAATATTCAACTCCATTTTAATTCTATTTGAAATTCAAATATTCAAACTTCCTTTTTTTATTTTATTCGGATTCCAAATACATTTTAAATTCTCTTCGAATTCCTCTTATTCAAATTCTTTTTGAATTCTATTTAAACTCCATTTGAGTTTTATTTGAATTCTTATATTTAAACCTTCTTTATTTAAATCCCATTATTTAAATCCCATTTGAATCTTCTTTATCCAAATCCATTTGAATTCCCTTGAATTCAAATTCTATTTTAACTCCTTTAAATTCAAATTCTATTTGAATTCTTTTGAATTCAAATTCTGTATTCAATTTCCATTTAAATTCCTTGTTGAATTTAAATATTCAAATTCTATTATTATTATTTTCAAATTAATCAAATTCAAAATCATAAATCCTTACGGATTTATTTAGTTCAATTTATATTCTGTTATCAGAATAAATTCCATCGTTTATTTCTTTAAACGATCTTCCCCATTTATATTTTTAAATTCACATTTGAATTTAAATATTTCAAACTATCCAAGTGATAATTTTCTCACCTTCTATTTACAAACCCTATTTATTTTACTCGTTTATATCTTCTTAAACAAGACTCGATTTAAATTTCCCTTTGAAATAAATATATTCTACTTTGGAAAAATAGATTTCCTTTTGTTTATACTGTTTTATTTTTAAGTTCATTTCCTTTTTCAAATTCATCCTTGTACTTTTTATTTTCTGAATTATCCAATGATAATTCTTTTCACGTCATTTATAAACTTCGTTTATAAAAGAACTACTTGTTTTTATTCCTTTAAAACAAGTAAATATTTCAAATCTATTTAAATATTCAAATTCTATTTTACAAAAATAGAATTCCCCTTTTAAATCTCAAATATCCCTTTTAGATATTTTAAATAAATTTACACTTAGCCCAGTGATATTTAAAACCATTCAAATTTCAATCATTTGATTTATAGCACGTCATATATGAATATATATGAAATCAAGTAAACAAACAAACAGATAATATATTTTTGAGGAATCCAGTTAGATTCCTCCAACCTGTTTTCCTGCATCCACAGACGTTAGCACATAAATAATACCCATTCTGCTTCATGGCAGAATATCGCGGTATAGAAGGTCATCCACTAATCATAGCGTGGGGCGTATAGGGTAATCATCCGCTAATGGTACCGCGGGCATCCGCTAATGAGATTGCGGGAATCCAACCAATCAATCAACCCAATATATATATATATAGCCTAAATAACTAATATATATAAAACAACCAGAAAACATTCACACAAGCAACAAACAATTATTTTTAATGAAATAAAAATAATTCTAAAGGTGAGTGAGATTTACTCACCGTGATTTTCCTTTGCACAATAGTGATTTGTTTCCAATTAAATTAAACAATGTTTAACTTAACCGAAATCCCGATTGCCTTCAAAGCATTTCAAATCAGTTTTGTAGTATAATGTTTGTCCACATGATTTCAACGTACTTTTCTTTGTCTTATATCCATTCAAATCTTTACAGCACTCCAGATCAATTGCAAATCGTAGCAAACCCCATTCGAAATTCATCGGATTTTGTTTTGCCTCGATCTAATTTCGCAAGAGATATATACACGTGTTATAATTTTTGAACGAGAAAGAAAATGTGATTAATTAAACTAGTTAATTATTAATTACCTATTTACTTAATTCATAAAATACTTTACTATGTAATTATTTTCTAGAAATCAAATTTTTACCTTACTTTTAAAATCTCCATGCTTGCTGTCATCACCTTCACAACTCCTTCAACAGCTAACACTTCCATTGTAGCATTTTATCGAGCACCTGTTGCTCCTCCTTCCACTTCACGAAAACCACAAAAAACAACCTGGACCCTAAACCCACTGTTGCACTTAGTTTACCAGTATCTAACTCCATCAGAACCCCTTGAATATGCACGCAACCCTTTCCTGGAAAACCAACATTGACCATTCTGAAACCCAGGCAAGCACCTCCTCCAACAGGTCACGACAGTTCCCTTTAGAGTCTACAGTAGGATCACTGACCCCTTATCACTGAAATCGCACCTCCACTATATCAACTCGAGCTCCTTCAAACTATTCGCAAGATCCAAAACCTCTTCACGAACACAGATCTCAACTCGATGTCGAGCTTCAGGAACCATTGCGCCTTTAATGAAGCACTCCAGATCTGCGAACACCTATGCCTTATTTCTCCGAAACCCAACATCGAACACACCAGTTGATTTCCCAAACCCCTAGATTGCGATTTACGAACTCGAACCCCTTTTCCGTGCTTCCATCGAGGTCGCGACCCCTCAGCTTGTCGTTAGGATTGAAGAAAGGGTACACGAATTTGGAAGAATAGGATTCGATTGATTTAGGGGGGTGCGGCCATTTTTATTTTGCCAGAACGAATTGATTTAGAAGAAAGGAAATCAAAGGAATTACAGAAGGATATCGCGGTACTTATAGATGATGAAACTTGACGCTGAAGGAATTTAAGGTAGGTGTTTACGGGGTAGGATATATCAGGGAAAGGTTTTAGCTTGTACAGGGTTTATTAAGGGTAGGTTTCAACTAGTACAATGTTTATTACGGACAGATATTAACTGGTATAAGGTTTTATTTAATTTTAATTATCTGGTGATCGCGAACTCCTTTTTGAACAGAACGACTGACCATCCCAGGGTAAAACCGCCATTCTAAACACACTGGGACATGTATTGAAACTCAATTCGGCCATATGGAGGAGATATTAATTTAAACTGATATAAATTAAATTCAAAACAATTTAATTCCTTGATAATAAATTATTATTATCGTTTTTAATTCAAATAAAATTCATCTAAATCATTTTGACTCCAGTTTAACTTTTGAATTCAATCAAATTCAGATTCTCGTATTATTATAATTATTTTAGATTAAATAAATATATATGTATATTCAAAATAAAATCATATATCGATTGATATTATCAATCACAATATTTAAAACCATATTAAATATTTAAAACAAACTGTTCAAAAATCCGGGTCGTTACATTCTTCCCCCCTTAAAATAATTTCGTCCCCGAAATTGCTAAGGTAAGAAAAATGCTACGAACCTACGTACTTTTCAAAACATGCTTATGCTGAAACTCTACTCTTTATATATCAACAACTTTTATTCCCAAATAACTTTTGGTTTTCATTCTTATTGAATATCAATTACGCTTATATTCATTTTATCTGAATGATTTACAATCAATTCATATTCCATTCAAATTGATTCTGATCAATTTATCCACTTTGATCCATTTAACTTGCTTAAGTTAAATTTAAATTTCAGAATTCAAATACCCGGGCTTTTGATTTCAAATCACTTCTGAAATCACATATATATATATTTATTTCCATCTCAAATTCAAAACACTTGAATTTTTTCCAAAACAACTTGTTTTCTTTCAAACAAATTCCCAACAAAACTTTCTAAGGTAGCAATCCATCACTTAAAAACTCGAAAATGAACACTGATGATGTTGCAATCATCATCAGAATTATTTTCTGGCTACTGAAGTGAGTACAGTGCTTTATTATTTCAAAATCCATCTAAAATGATTTTCCTTCGAATCCTTCTAAAACAAATCTATATTATTTTAATATACTTTGAAAAATATTTTTCAACTTCCCAGGATTTAAATTCCAATTCTGGTTTGAATTTAATTCCAGTTCATCCCATTTGTATATATTTCATTCATATACAAATTTTATTTGGTTATAATTACCCATTTCAATTTTTATAATCTCATTTGATTATAATATTAACATCCAACACATCCATATATTATAATAATTCTAGAAAATTATTCTTTCTATATCAAAATAGAATTTTGGGTAAAATTATTTCATTTACCCTCTTTAAAACAATACTGTGTCGAATTTCTCTGTTTAAGTGTTTAGAAATTCCTATCGACTTCGTGGCGTCCCACGATTCGACCAGAATTCATAAACCACTCAACAGGCTAGCCAACACAATATAAATCAACTTTTATATTAGTAACAAATACGCGCTCTCGTATTATACACTCAACTCATTCTAGGGCACTGCTGACCCTATCTCTAATGAGCACATTCCCACCAAAGCCTAGGTATTCGCTCAACCTAAGCTCTGATACCAACTGTAGCGACCCAACGGCAGTGGGCCAACCTCCCACTGTGGCTTACAGAGATACCTCAGAACTGCTTTTACGGCCAGCCTCTCGACTCGATCAACCCACATTGTCGGGAGATGTAGGGGTAAGAGTCTCCCGTTCGCCACCAAACGCGAAGCGAGAACCCCCTATCATCCGTACCAATTAAGCAACCAGCTCTGATACCAACTGTAACGACCCGCAAATCTGTACTATCTGAGTTGACCAAATACAACACACGTCCAACCCAAATTGCACAGAAATACGAATCATTATTAGAAAGAAGTTAGAGGGTGAGAATTAGAAAGAAAGAAATATTAGAATAGAAGAAGAAGGATACACAACATCAGAGTAAATATGAACCTCACAGCGAAACGAATAAAATATATTATATCATAACTTTTGTAATACAAAATTTGTACTGTATACATGTCATTTATCAGAGTACAACACTTACAACACAGCGGAACAACTCTATATAACTAACGCTGAAGCCTCCTGCTCCAAGCTCCTCCAATGGTATCTGTAAAGACCTGAACTACTTGTCTGCCCGTACAAATTTGGGCACCCAAGAGTTTAGGGGAAACAAAACAAAAATAAACTCTGGGTCAGTCATGGGACTGGTGTGAGTAAACTCAAATCATTTGGTTTAACTTTTCAAAATCCTTTTCAAAACAAAGGATAATCGTAAGACCGATCCACACATAAACACGGATGGTTTTTACCTTACGATAACCCAAAACAGTTTTGGAAATCAATACTTTTTCTGATATTATAATAATGTCTAATCACAAGTAAATAAAATCTAGCAGAACGCTTGCATCTCACGTTCCACATATATAGTATACAAACAAAACCGCGGGCGCTTATTGGAGATTGGATTCCGACTATGACAAGGTATGGGACCAACTGCCGATAGTGTATCTCTAGAGGCAAATACACTGGGTTCAACAAGAACTTCTTGCAACCCGACCCACACATGACTGACCACTCATTTCGCTTGAGTGTATCGAATGTATATCACCAACGGTTGGGATCAGCAACCGTTTCCCGAATGGGACAGCATCGAATAGAATAAGGAATTAAATGAATCTCTAGATAGGTGATTATACACCCTAATGGGAGCGACCCACATAGCCATGCTGCCTGCCCGATTTTTGTCATTTCCTGGTTGATGAGGCCTGAGACTACGCTTACTTACCATTCCTTGATAACACAATCACTTTGAATGCCACATTATCAGATCCGCAAATCATTAATTGGTTTACACAAATATCCTGGATGTTATGCTAAGGGAATAAATCCGTTGCAACCATATATATTTGTACAGACCAACCCATTTGATCATTGGAAATATTCTGTCAGGCATTCGTCCATATACGTTCGTTCTGGGACTGAACGAAACCGAAGGCACAATTTCTATTACTAGAAAAAGCCCTTGCACTTTACTCCGTCTTCGATTATCTTCATATAATCTGATTCGCAACGCTACTACCAATACGGAGTGGTTCTTTGGATAATAATCCAACCGGTCTCTCCATATTGACAACGATGGTCAAAAACTTCGATAGTCGGTGATTTAACTATCGCAAAAAAACAAGTGTTTCGATAGTCGATGACTTAACTATCGAAGAAAAACAAGTGTTCATCCAAGGTATCAAACAATCACTGAGCCCTTTAATTAATATTTAATTAATTATATCGCTCTTCCATTTCTTTATCAATATTTGTTAACCAAATATCTTCAATAATCATCTTGGCCTCTTATGCCATTTGGAAAACGTTTCCAAATATCAACTTCTTTTATTTCTATATATTAGAAAATATCTCTATTTACAATTGAAAATAATTTCAATCACTTATCTCTATCCCGACTATTATACTTAGGAAATATTTACTTTTATATTTCCAAAATTTCATCACTTGAGTTAAAACGAATGTCGTATACAACATCGTTACAAATAACCCAAATATTCTATTCAACCAAACTATTATTCAAACACTTCTCTTCGAGACTGGATCTTGCTATTTATCAATTAAAAATGAAATCAATCAAGTTGGGGTAAAATTACCTCTCAGACCTTAACTGAAAACATTCTCAATTTCAAAACGGGAAAACCACTAACCTTGAATAAACACAATATACAACCCAATCATTCATTTTTAAAACATGTATATGGTTCGCTTTCTATTTCAAATTTATAGGTTTCCCTTTTTTGTCTACAATATTTTATTCTTTTATTTCGTTTCCTTATCGAATTCTATATATCGATATATTGATTCCTAACTATCAAATTTTCTCAAAAATATTCTAACTCCTTAAATTCCCGGAAAAATTCGCCATAACCTCCCTTGTACCGGGAGCTTCGGGATATTTCAAATAGCCTCCCATGGCCCTCACCAATCCAAAAGAAAAAGGAAAAGCCAAGCGGCTTGCCGATACGGCGCATAAAATCTCATATATGAATTTAAACATGTACCTTTTTGTCGGGCACACTATTTATATACCTTCATCAACTTTATTCCATACCTGTCTCCTGTATATCTACACCTGTCTGATTTAATTCAACTATACTCTATCATTTTAACTCAATTCGTTAATTAACTTGTTAATTAACTCTTTGGTCTGTTTCACTTTTATATTTGAACATAACATGTTCAAACATATTTTAACTTGCTGGTTAACTACTTGAATTCAAATTTTCAATTTAAGTTCTATATTCGATTTCGAATATAAATTTACAATTCCAAATTCACTTTTCAAAGTTCGACTTCAATTCCAACTCGATTAACTAATTTCTCTCGACTTAGTTAATTCTATTTAATAATCAAAAATATGATTATTGTTTCAAAAATCACTTTCTTTACTTCTCTTGAGTTCACATTTATTTTCTAACTCAAGTCTAGATTTTTAAATGGAAATCGGATTGTTATTTGCTTAAAAACCCTTATATTTATTATATAAAATCCATTATGGTTTTAATGGTTTCTGGCGCTGCACTTTTAGAAATTTTATTTTGACATATCTCAAAATCTATTCGACGAAAACCAAATTTTTCTCTTCTATTTGAAAACTATTATTTAACTGGTACTGACGATTCTTGTTTCAAGGAATTCCAACTTAATTTGACTTCGATATACCCAATTGAAGTTCGACTCGCCATTTTCGAACTGCAGTGCTGCGGCGAGTTCGTTTTATTTATATTTACTGTATATAAACCTTTTAAACTTCGTTTAACTTAAATTCAACTTCAACTTGGATCCTATATTAAATTTCCCATTCAACTCTATTTGAATTCTATATTAAAATTCCAATTCAACTATATTTGAATTCTATATTCAAATCCCAATTCAACTCCTTTTATTCAAAATTCCATTTGAAATTTCTTTATTTAAGTCTCTTGAATTCAAATACCTTATTTATCCTCTTGAATTCAAATACCTTATTTAAATCACTTTGCATTTTGAATTCCTTCTTTGGAATTCATATATTCAAATTCCATTTATACTTCTATTTGAATTCCAAATATTCAACTCCATTTTAATTCTATTTGAAATTCAAATATTCAAACTTCCTTTTTTTTATTTTATTCGGATTCCAAATACATTTTAAATTCTCTTCGAATTCCTATTATTCAAATTCTTTTTGAATTCTATTTAAACTCCATTTGAGTTTTATTTGAATTCTTATATTTAAACCTTCTTTATTTAAATCCCATTATTTAAATCCCATTTGAATCTTCTTTATCTAAATCCATTTGAATTCCCTTGAATTCAAATTCTATTTTAACTCCTTTAAATTCAAATTCCATTTGAATTCTTTTGAATTCAAATTCTATTTGAATTCTTTTGAATTCAAATTATGTATTCAAATTCCATTTAAATTCCTTGTTGAATTTAAATATTCAAATTCTATTATTTATTTTTCAAATTAATCGAATTCAAAATCATAAATCCTTACGGATTTATTTAGTTCAATTTATATTCTGTTATCAGAATAAATTCCATCGTTTATTTCTTTAAACGATCTTCCCCATTTATATTTTTAAATTCACATTTGAATTTAAATATTTCAAACTATCCAAGTGATAATTTTCTCACCTTCTATTTACAAACCCTATTTATTTTACTCGTTTATATCTTCTTAAACAAGACTCGATTTAAATTTCCCTTTGAAATAAATATATTCTACTTTGGAAAAATAGATTTCCTTTTGTTTATACTGTTTTATTTTTAAGTTCATTTCCTTTTTCAAATTCATCCTTGTACTTTTTATTTTCTGAATTATCCAATGATAATTCTTTTCACATCATTTATAAACTTCGTTTATAAAAGAACTACTTGTTTTTATTCCTTTAAAACAAGTAAATATTTCAAATCTATTTAAATATTCAAATTCTATTTTAGAAAAATAGAATTCCCCTTTTAAATCTCAAATATCCCTTTTAGATATTTTAAATAAATTTACACTTAGCCCAGTGATATTTAAAACCATCAAACCATTCAAATTTCAATCATTTGATTTATAGCACGTCATATATGAATATATATGAAATCAAGCAAACAAACAAACAGATAATATATTTTTGAGGAATCCAGTTGGATTCCTCCAACCTGTTTTCCTGCATCCACAAACGTTAGCACATAAATAATACCCATTCTGCTTCATGGCAGAATATCGCGGTATAGAAGGTCATCCACTAATCATAGCGTGGGGCGTATAGGGTAATCATCCGCTAATGGTACCGCGGGCATCCGCTAATGAGACTGCGGGAATCCAACCAATCAATCAACCCAATATATATATATAGCCCAAATAACTAATATATATAAAACAACCAGAAAACATTCACACAAGCAACAAACAATTATTTTTAATGAAATAAAAATAATTCTAAAGGTGAGTGAGATTTACTCACTGTGATTTTCCTTTGCATAATAGTGATTTGTTTCCGATTAAATTAAATAATGTTTAACTTAACCGAAATCCCGATTGCCTTCAAAGCATTTCAAATCAGCTTTGTAGTATAATGTTTGTCCACATGATTTCAACGTACTTTTCTTTGTCTTATTTCCATTCAAATCTTTACAGCACTCCAAATCAATTGCAAATCGTAGCAAACCCCATTCGAAATTCATCGGATTTTGTTTTGCCTCGATCTAATTTCGCAAGAGATATATACACGTGTTATAATTTTTGAACGAGAAAGAAAATGTGATTAATTAAACTAGTTAATTATTAATTACCTATTTACTTAATTCATAAAATACTCTACTATGTAAATTTTATTTTCTAGAAATCAAATTTTTACCTTACTTTTAAAATCTCCATGCTTGCTGTCATCACCTTCACAACTCCTTCAACAACTAACACTTCCATTGCAGCATTTTATCGAGCACCTGTTGCTCCTCCTTCCACTTCACGAAAACCACACAAAACAACCTGGACCCTAAGCCCACTGTTGCACTTAGTTTACCAGTATCTAACTCCATCAGAACCCCTTGAATATGCACGCAACCCTTTCCTGGAAAACCAACATTGACCATTCTGAAACCCAGGCAAGCACCTCCTCCAACAGGTCACGACAGTTCCCTTTAGAGTCTACAGTAGGATCACTGACCCCTTATCACTGAAATCGCACCTCCACTATATCAACTCGAGCTCCTTCAAACTATTCGCAAGATCCAAAACCTCTTCACGAACACAGATCTCAACTCGATGTCGAGCTTCAGGAACCATTGCGCCTTTAACGAAGCACTCCAGATCTGCGAACACCCATGCCTTATTGCTCCGAAACCCAACATCGAACACACCAGTTGATTTCCCAAACCCCTAGATTGCGATTTACGAACTCGAACCCCTTTTTCGTGCTTCGTCGCGACCCCTCAGCTTGTCGTTAGGATTGAAGAAAGGGTACACGAATTTGGAAGAATAGGATTCGATTGATTTAGGGGGGTGCGGCCATTTTTATTTTGCTAGAACGAATTGATTTAGAAGAAAGGAAATCAAAGGAATTACAGAAGGATATCGCGGTACTTATAGATGATGAAACTTGACGCTGAAGGAATATAAGGTAGGTGTTTACGGGGTAGGATATATCAGGGAAAGGTTTTAGCTTGTACAGGGTTTATTAAGGGTAGGTTTTAACTAGTACAGTGTTTATTACGGACAGATATTAATTGGTACAAGGTTTTATTTAATTTTAATTATGTGGTGATCGCGAACTCCTTTTTGAACAGAACGACTGACCATCCCAGGGCAAAACCGCCATTCTGAACACACTGGGACATGTATTGAAACTCAATTCGGCCATATGGAGGAGATATTAATTTAAACTGATATAAATTAAATTCAAAACAATTTAATTCCTTGATAATAAATTATTATTATCGTTTTTAATTCAAATAAAATTCATATAAATCATTTTGACTCCAGTTTAACTTTTGAATTCAATCAAATTCAGATTCTCGTATTATTATAATTATTTCAGATTAAATAAATATATATGTATATTCAAAATAAAATCATATATCGAATGATATTATCAATCACAATATTTAAAACCATATTAAATATTTAAAACAAACTGTTCAAAAATCCGGGTCGTTACACTCTGTCTCTCATGTACAGTTGTTATTACCTTTGCTTCATTGTAACTTTACTAGCATAACTACTGTTGACGCCAAAAAGTGGTCATCAACGGCCAAAAGTCGAATTTGAGCGTGATTTATGAAGAAATATATGAAAAAGCGAGAAAAAGGAAGAAAAAAACAAGACAACAACATTTTTATAGTGGTTCGGCGTTAATGAGCCTACGTCCACTTTATAGTCTCATAATAATATCATAAAGTCGGAGATACAATGAATGAGATCGTCAGAATCTCTATTACATAATCATTTTTGAGGAATATAACAAGTATTTCATGATGAAAGTGGTTGGCAATCATGATTGAGTCATGCATGGGCCAAAGAGTTAGGCTCTAATCTGAGCTGAAGAAGATGATCCCCTCTTTGTTGTATTGTTTGGTGTATTTATAGGCAGTAGGCTTCAATAATTGGAGGTGTCATGTGTCAGTTGATCCATGTGAATAGCAGATAATAGAGTTGAGTCTTGATTACGTGGAGAAGATCCCTCTAATATGTGGCAGCATAAACGTAGCTAGATCCGAGTTTATATGCTTTAGAATAGGTAGTTGGACCAAGTAAATAGGCTATGAAATATATCTCATGACCAAGTCATTGTTGTAGTGCAATCTCATCTCAAGACCATCGAGCCCAGGTCTTTTATGTCTAGGAGTGTTCCACCACATCTTCTGAGAATGTCTGGGCTTGTCAAGGCCCATGCTCGAGCCCTGAGCGGTCTTATGACGGGTCCATGGGTTGACGGCCTTGCCAAAAGGCGGGTCAACACTTTGCCCCTCAAAGTACATCGTGTGGCAGACATGATGTACTTTGAGTAAGTCGAACTGCATCTCTTTGGAATTTCATTCATCTTCGAGAAAGCAATGTTGAATTGTCATGTCTTTGAGAATAGTCCTGAATCTTGAATCCTTTTTCCTTTTCTGCCTCATCGAGTCAAGAGGTCGAATGAAATCATCATAAGTCAAGTTGGGCCGGTGGCTTCTGCACATGGTCGTTCATAAAGAGTCTTCGCCAAATGGTGTCATCTTTTTATGCAAGTCGAGGACATGGTCAAGTGTAAGGTCAAGTAATGTCGAACTCACAAGAAGTCTCTATTGAATGAGTCCAGTCATGTCGAACACATAAGCATTCTCTCTTGAATGTGTGAGTAAGACAAGTCGTGTCATGGTCCGAAGGTATAGTATATATCATTTGAATCACATGTCAAGTCAAGGACGTGTTCAAAGTCAGTCTGTAAGCTGACGCTCATGCCCACAGCGTCGGTGGGGAATAAATGAAGCCAATGCTCATGCCCCCAGTGTCAGTGTGGGTCGAGCTAAGTCAGTCAGGCGTCCAGTCCTTAAGACTTTATACTCTCCGTCGTTGTTTCTGATTAGAGTTGCAGGTTTGACGGTCTTAGCCAACCCAAGTCATTTTGTACTTTCTCTCGAGTCAGCGAGAGTTAAAGTTGAATACACAAACAGTCGAATCTCATTTGCCTAGGCATCGTTCCTTCACTTTAGTTAGAAAATGAGGATCGGCTCATCGAGCGCTAATGAACTTAGTTACTCTTATCATTCGAGCCAATTAGGTCGATCCCCTTTGTTTATGTTCCATCGTAGTCCAAAATGGTCATCATATTCTTGTTGAGTTTTCTCTTCATGCACAGTTCTATTGAGGTCATCATTTTTGGCTATAGTTTGAGATCCTGTGAAATTTTAAGAAGTTGAAAATGTGCATATAGTAGTCGAGTAGTAGATTCATGCTTTTCATGGCTCGCGCTCTTCATCCCTAGCCATTGGGGTTTGACTGAGTAGCGGACGTCAAATCCATGTCTTCTCAGGATTCATACTCCCTCATCATGTCGTGAGTTAGATGCAAAATGATTTGTTGGTATTCAACCCATACCGGTTTCTGCTCTCCCATCCAAGCTCTAAGGATCGAAGTTGGGCTGCGAGAGGTCAGATAGTTGTCACTTTGAATGCTCTTTTTCTTCCCCTTCCAATTGGGAAGTAGGTTGGGATCAGTCAATAGATGGACACTCTACACCCTTTCGTGGTCCACATGCAGCCTTCCAAATGCTCGAGCTAATGCATCTTCTATTCAGTGTACTTACAATGTGAAAACTTGTCGTTGCTCTTGGGCTATAGTCAGTCACATATGGGTATGTGTGTCGATTCTAGATATCACTCTCGAAGCCCTCTTTCAGTTGTTGCCTTAAATCGTGTAATGTGTTATTGAACATCCCACTCTCAAGGTCTCCTTTCGGTCATTGCATTGAGTCGTGTGGGAAGCTTAGCATTAGAAGTCGACGTCATTCCTTCGAACACGACCTCTTTGTTGTTGTATGCGAGTGTGTCCCTCGTGTCTTTGCTTTGTATTTGTACATAATCTTGCAATTCAAAAAAGAATAGTTAGCTTAGTCTTGCAAGCAACTAAGTCAATCTTTAAGTCACAAGCAATTGTAGCTCGAAATGAAAACATGTTGAGTGCTAATCTATCTAGCATAGAATTATTAAATGTCAAAGTGTCAGGTGTCGTAGTTTGGAGGTATAGTGTCTATAGCCTCCATTTAACTTTGAAACATGGGTCGCGTCCGAAGCGTGTTTGAAGTTAATTCAGAAATCTATGTCCGTGCCCCCAACGTTGATGGGAACCAGGTTAAGTCATTCGGATGTCTGGTCCGTAAGTCCTTTATAATCTTCTCCTCAGTCGGAGGGCAATGAAGATTGCATGCGCGTCGCAGCATTGCCCTTTATAATCTCTCCCAAGTCGTGAGAGTTAGAGTTATGGGTTTAGTGGTCTTAAGTCATGGTGCACCATTCACACTAACCCAACAGATTTATACTCTCTCTCAAGTCATGAGAGTTAGAGTTATGGACGTCGCGGTTCGTCCTTTATACTCTCCTAAAGTCAGTTTGGGTTAGAGTTGTGGATCGAGTGGTCTTAAATCTTGGCGCGCCTGTCACACTCGTCCTAAGTTTATACTCATATCCAAACTTTGAGGATTAGAGTTAGTCGGGCAAACAGTCGGGTCACATTTGCCTTGGCATCGTCCCTTTTCTCCTACGTCAAGGGCAAAGGTCACCATCGGGGATGATCGGTTCTCACCTCTATTGATTTTATACTCCTTCCTTCCGAAGCATGGGAAAGAGTTAGATACGTCGTTAGAGAGCGGTCGAGTCATACTCATCCTCGTCTTAACATATCTCTTTTGCCCCCACTTCGAAGGTAAAAGTTATGTCGTTCATGGTATTGTACCCGTCACTGTTGCACTCTTCCCATCAGATCAAGGGATAGAGTTGTCGATCTACCGAGTGGTTATGTCACACTCGAATACATTTCTATGTCTTGCGTGGCGAATCAATGGATAGATGCTGAGGAGGCCTCATTAGTATGTCCATATATGGATAACACACGTCGAACTCGTGTGCATTTACTCTCTTGCCCCCGCGTCAAGGGCAAAAAGTCGGTGAATGAATGGTCGAACTTCATTTGCTTTAAAATGTTATCGTTAGGCCAATAGTAAGCGGGTGAAGGGTCGAATCACGTTCGCCAAAGCTTTACATTCCTCCGATCAAACTATGGAAGGAGTGGTTGGTACCAAACCTCGGGTACCTGCAACATTCATATACGAATTTGCATGAGTTAATCATGTCAATAACTCAAGAAGTATGAAAAGGCAAAATGCTTGATTGGAAAATAAGTATGTTGATGACCGATGCTGCCTCTTCTATTGGGATCCACAAAATCTGATGATGTCAAACATAGGATCTGGCCATATGGATTGTCGAACCACGTCCATTCTGAGTCGGATTTGGACTTTGAAATGCAATGATCGATGCACAATTGTCTAGAATCGTGACACGCATGAGCCGAGTAGTGGATGATCATGTTAGATCCACCTTGAGCTGTATAACTTTCCTCGGACGGAGGGCATGGTTTTGTGAACGAATAGTTCAGTTGGGCTCGTTATGGCAATGCCCTGTAGTTTTGTATGCAGGCATTGGAAGTATGATCAGTACCAGACTCTGGGTACCTATATCATTCACACATAAATTCATAAGAGTTATTAGTCACATAAATTACTCATAAAGCATGTAAAGATAAAAGATACGGGTAAAAAATAATCCTGTTAAGGGAATGAGTATTATTCAGAATGAGAATGGTATCACATATCCTTTGCCAGTCCATTTTGACTTGCCCCATCTCTGACAGGTGATGACCGTTGAAGCTTTAGTTGATGAAGGAAGTCTTTTCAAATCCTCATGGGGCGGCAATGCGAAGAACGATCAGACCTTGATCGGGGTATTGGGATAATAAAGGCAATCAGGCGGCCTTTGTGGGTGAATGATGAGGGTGTGTTTCCTTTGAATTGCCTTCCTGTCCCCACATCGAGGGCAAGGAATAAAGGTCAGGTAGTCAGATCAGAACTGCTAATGGCGGTATCTCATCTTGTGGGTGTTAAGGCTTTTGATTGGCAGAAGAACAATGGATCCATGCATATAGAAGCTTTGTCTTTTCCATGTCAGGAAGTGGGATATGGAGGGTAATAATGTAGACATGCCTCGTCCATCCGCGGTTATGTCTTTGATTCCACGTCGGGGAACGAGAGCCGATATATAGACAATCAATCAGCAACCCAGCTTAAGTGTTTCAAGCTTTTAACTCGTCGATCTTCGGGCAAGACTGAAGCATTCGATCAGGATTGAATAACCTCAACAAATGAGGGTGATGGCTCTTGGAAGAATCCCGGTCGTTGCCATCTTGTTGTTGATATTCTCAGACCATCCGTCGAATCTTGGATGCTAATTCTTTATGATTATTGGTGGCCAAAATATATGCCGAGCCGAAGACGAGCCACCAAGCGGGTCCGGGCGCAGCGCCGGTGGGGGTCCGGGGCCCCACAGTCCCGGCACCGCACGATTTTTTTTTCGATTTTGGAAGATGGAGTCTTTTCTGAAACGATCAGAAAAATGCACTTTTTCTAAAAATGACCTTGTCTCGGGTCGATGTGCAAGACTTTAGAAATGACTAGTAATCCGGGCCGATATATCTGAAAAAGTTGGTTCGAAGCAGGTCGACCTGGAGATCTTCAGAGGAGTCGGTCAACCTGGAGAGCTTCAGACGAGTCGGTCGACCTGGACTTGAACATCGTTACGACGATGGCTGTTTGAACTGATCTCACCTCGACCTATGACCTTCTCTGGGCCAAGCTACATATTGGGAGCTTTCCAAAGTACAATTCCTACTAACTGGTTCTCTGGTTGGGTTGATGTCGACCCAGGAAGGGTCAACCCGACTAGGGTTGAATCCAAAACTGAAAAAAAATAGTTTTTTTATGCAGGTGTTGCTGCTTCTACTTTCCAAATCATGTACATAAGTATTGGAAACCATGGCTGTTGAAGATGACTGAAACTAGGATTTCGTCTTGGACTTGGTGATCCAAAAGTTGAGCAAAACCCTTAAGACGTTGAAGATTCATTTCTTAGTGAAAGCACCAAATTGTTGACGCCAAAAAGTGGTCATCAACGGCCAAAAGTCGAATTTGAGCGTGATTTATGAAGAAATATCTGAAAAAGCGAGAAAAAGGAAGAAAAAACAAGACAACAACATTTTTATAGTGGTTCAGCGTTAATGAGCCTACGTCCACTTTATAGTCTCATAATAATATCATAAAGTCAGAGATACAATGAATGAGATCGTCAGAATCTCTATTACATAATCGTTTTTGAGGAATATAACAAGTATTTCATGATGAAAGTGGTTGGCAATCATGATTGAGTCATGCATGGGCCAAAGAGTTAGGCTCTAATCTGAGCTGAAGAAGATGATCCCCTCTTTGTTGTATTGTTTGGTGTATTTATAGGCAGTAGGCTTCAATAATTGGAGGTGTCATGTGTCAGTTGATCCATGTGAATAGAAGATAATGGAGTTGAGTCTTGATTACGTGGAGAAGATCCCTCTAATATGTGGCAGCATAAACGTAGCTAGATCCGAGTTTATATGCTTTAGAATAGGTAGTTGGACCAAGTAAATAGGCTATGAAATATATCTCATGACCAAGTCATTGTTGTAGTGCAATCTCATCTCAAGACCATCGAGCCCAGGTCTTTTATGTCTAGGAGTGTTCCACCACATCTTCTGAGAATGTCTGGGCTTGTCAAGGCCCATGCTCGAGCCCTGAGCGGTCTTATGACGGGTCCATGGGTTGACGGCCTTGCCAAAAGGCGGGTCAACAACTACCATAACTCCTAAGCTGTTTCGGTCATTCCCCAGGCCTTGAATTGTCTTACAAGGGCTTGATACTTTTAGCTCTACCTCTATATCTTCAAGCTCACCCGATGCCACTAAAATCCCCGAGTTGTGCATAAGTTTCTGAAGATAAGAAACATGGGAAAAAACTATGCACACTAATAATCTTCAATGTTAGGTCCACTCTATAAGCTAAAATTTTGATTCACTCGACAATTGGAAATGATCCAACAAATCTCGGAACCAACTTGTGTTTCCTACCAAACCATATTCCTAAGAGGATAAACTTTCAAAAATACCTAACGTAGAACACCAAATATCTTCTTTTCCTATCTGCATATATCTTTTTATGGTTCTGAGTGGCTTTCATTCGCTGATGAATGATCTTTATCTTATCCATTGTTTCCTGAATCATCTCAAGTCCAAGTATTACCTTCTCCTCTGCTTTCCACCAACAAGAAGGTGTGGTGTATTTGGTTAAAACAGATTCCTTGATGGTTTTTTTCTCCTGGAGTATTTGGTTAGAACGGAATGCCCATGTCTTCGGCGGACCTGAGAGGCTTTTGATGGGAACGTGCTATCATATTCTGCATCTCTTCAAACTATGGACATGCATAGTCAGGCATGCTCATTTCAGGCTCTCTCTTCCCAGGCCGCAGTCCCCTGGGACACAAGGCAGTAGCTCCCTCTTCGCTTACTGATGATGGGCTTGCATTACTATGACACTGCTATGCTTTATTTTGGTTGTGTACTTATATACTATGTTCCAGTTGTTATTCTGTTCATATTATGTGATATTCCATGACTTGTCGTAAGGACTTATAAGTCCTAGACATTAGTCGCCATTGGTTGGGTCTGTCAACCAGATTATATTTCTAGCTATGTGTGTATATATATATATATGTACACGCAACCGGCTATGTAGCTCCATGCTACACACCCGTCTTCCTTAAAAAAAGGTGTGTTGTAGGGTCTTCCATTAATGAAACATATAGTGTCATACTGATACTTGCTTCATAAATATTGTTATAAGAAAATTTTACCGAGTGTAGGCGATCATCCCAAGATCCTCCAAAATCCAAAACATAAGCTCTAAGGAGATTCTTAAAACCCTATTCACTCTCTCAAATTCTCACATGTTTGGGGATGAAAAGTTATACTCAAATGTAGCTCAGTCCCTAGATTCCCTTGCAAACTCTTGCAGAATCCACTTGTGAATAATGGATCTCTGTCACTTATAATACCTTTAGGCACACCATCGAATCGAATAATCCATTTAACATATAGCTCGACTAACTAAGATGTCATTCTCATAGACATGACAGAGATCAGTCATGCGCTCTTGGTCAGCCTTTCCGCTATTGCCTGAATACTATCATGTTAAGGATTGCGGAATGGATCGTTAAGGCAAAACAAACAATGAAGGGGGGGTTAATAGTGTTTTTGAGAATTTGAACAAAATTTAGAACTTATGTGAACAACTATATGGATCAAACACCACAAATACAATCACAGACATAGATTCAAACACAAACACAAAAATAAAAAAAAATAAAATGTAGAAAAGAAAGGAAAATACCATATTTTAAACTGGTTCGGAATTGCCCCTACGTTTAGTCCTACACAACGCTGGATTGCGCCGAGTTTTATTACTATATCAATAGTCAATTACAACCTCTTGATTTCACGGTTACAAGGGATACCACCGATTACAACCTCCTTGATTTCATGGCTACAAGGGATACCACCGATTACCCATCCTTGATTTCACGGCTACAAGGGATACCACCGATTCCTTTACACAACCCAAACTATTATAAATAGCCTTATAACTCTTCAATAGCACTTGATTAAGAGAGCAATGAGTAGAGAGTGTAGAGAGAAGAAGACTAGTGAAAAAAGAATTGAATCGGCAGAGTATAGGTGTAGAAATAATAAAAATTATAAAGAAAAATGGTGTAATGAAAGAGAGTAATGATGAAGAAGAAGAGATAATAAAATTTTTTGAAATCAATCTCTTTTTATAGTGTGAAAGGTTGCAACATTTCTGGAGTGTTACAAATGGTGAAAAGACACTTTCTTTCAAATTTAATTTTCTAACAGTTATATGTTGACATATACATAAATGTATGTCGATATATCCATTAATTTTATGATTTTTAAAGCATTTTTCAAGTATTTAAATCAATATTTAAATTCTGGAAATTCCTGAAACAAAACTAGTTGCTAAAACAATATTTTTCAAGTATAAAAACATAAGAAAATATTATTTAAACATATGATTAAAAAATTTATATATATGTGTGATATAAAAACTATATTTAATATAATTATAAACATATATATAGAATTTTATAAATAGATATTTATAAACTATATATATATAAACAAAAAGATATACGAAAACGTAGAGAATATTATAGTCAAATATATACTTAGTAAAATATATTTAGTAAAACTATATAAATAAGAATACTTATAAATTAGGAAATATATTTGAAATCATAAGTTTGAAATTCTTGGAAGACTAAAAAATATTTTGAGAGAAGTTTGAAATCAAATTGAAAATAGTTTTGAATTTGGTTTTGAAAAAAGATAATTTGAAAAACAGAGTTTGAACCTGGTGTGATATTCGGAGTTTTACATATAAACTAGACTCAATTACTATATTTTTCTTGAATTCTTGAAATCTTTTGATAGCTTTATAACTCATGAGTCTTGAATCTGTCTTGAATTCTGAATCTCTTTAAACTCCAAAACTGTACAGTCTTTAGTACTTAAGTCCTGTATACAAATTGTCAATATATATGTCTATATATTCTAGATAGAGATGTTAGTATATATTTTATAATCAATGATAATTTAAATAAGGTTGTTGTCATCAAAACTCCATTCTCCAATAATCTCCCCCTTTTGATGACAACCTTAGTTTGTAAAATATCATACCTGTATATACCTATTGATGATGATCCTTCAAATACTCCCCTTATCTATAAGAATCCTATAAACTATGTCTATATTTTATAATTTCTCCCCCTTTGTCATTATCAAAAATAAATTCTAAAACTACTCCCTCTAAATCCTACAACTATCTAAGTAATTCCTATACTAAAGTAAAGTGCTCCCTCTGAATCCTAAATCTATCTATACCTTATAAAATACTTCCCCTAAATTTATGCCTATATAATATCCTAATTCTATATATAACTTCCCCTAAATCTATAACTCTCCCTTAATCTATAATTCTCTATAAATTCCTAAAACTTCCCCTAAATCTATTAATACACTAGTCTAATAAACTAAATAGAAGGATAATAAACTAAGCAAACCAATCAATTCAAGCAAGCAAATCAAACAAACAATCTAAACAATTAAATCAACCAAAGAATTTTTGAACCTTCAACTAATCATTATAAACTCTAAAACTCCCCCTTAATCTAATACAAGACTATCCTAAACTCCGATTTCCTTAAAACTATAATAAGAGTTAGTGTAGACTTAAGAAATAACTCTGATAAGATATCCTTAAAATTATGATGTAAGTAAAGCAATTTAATCGAAATAATCAATTAATTTAAGTTTTGTTGTCACAAAACCTCTATTTATCCTTAATCTTATAAAGCTCCTATCATCTGCAAATGCATAAATATATTTCTAACATACTATCAACCATTAATGATATTCAACTATGTCAAACAATTCAATCAAATCAAGCCAAACGAATCAAACAAACCAAACAAATCAATCAATCCAATTATATCAATCAACTCAATTAATTCAGCCAAAGTAATCAAGTTAATCAAGACAAAGTAAATATGTTATGTATTTGATTAATAATCCTATATTTCTAATTAGATAAAAACTTTTCGTACTATATACTTGTTGTGTGTGGAGTTAAGGTTAACATGTAATGCAGTGTGTTGGTTATAATGCAGTATGTTTTATGCAAAATTATATGAAGTGATATATTGAATGAAATGCAACTTGGATGTGAATGATTTTTAATTTGAACTATACTCTAATAATGACATATGATATGAAATAAGATGTGCAATGATAGTATGAAGAATAATTTGGTAATTATATCTATTTAGTTAACATATATTCAAAGTACTATCTAACTATTATGCATATGCATATATATTATACATTATTTGAATTAAACAAGGGTAATATATATATTAATTTCTAAACTTAAGTTAATGATACTTATAAAAGAAATTGAAAGGATAGTAAAGATAAAAAAATTATGGTATTCATAATATATAATAAAATATTTAAAATAACTCTATGAGAAATGTGAACTTAAATAATCTTAGTAGAGTGCTTCTATAGTAAAAAACTGAAGATCATATTAAAGAGAATATAGAGTTGTATCATATAAAGTAAACATATAGTCATAATTGTATATATAAAAACTATTTTTTAAAGTGATTTAAAATTTAATTTATTATAAATCAATCTTTTGATACAAATCAATTTTAAATTTAAACTTTAGAAATCAAAATATATTAATTTTTTAAGCAACCATTTATATGTTAAAATTTTAAAAACAATTCTATAGTCATAATAAAATTATGAAATATAGATATAAATTAAACTATAAAGCCAGAATTTCTTCTATTTATACTACATATTTAAGACATAAAATCATATTATTATTTTTATACCAAAATACTAGGTAAATATTCAAGCTTTTATAAATCTTAATAAGAAATCAAAATTAGTACTAAATTACAAATTGTATTTGCAAAATCATATGAACAATATATAAGTTAAACTATATATAAAAGATAAGTAAAATTATATTTTATAAGAAATTTATTTAACTCTTATATTATATTAACATGTCTACATAATTTTATTAATTTATATATTTATAATATATATAATTTTTGAAACAAGATATAAGAAAATAAGTATATAGGTAAATTTGATAACTAGAATTTGAACTGGCATTTTCTAATTGAAAAGATGGAGGGAGGTTTGAATGTTTAAACCTTTGAGATAAAAAATTTGAATTTCATTCTATAGGTTGATATGTCGACATATAGGTATATGTATGTTGACATATATGCATTATTTCAAAGGGAATATCATTTTGAGACTTTTGGTTTTAAGTTATCGATATATATTTCAAGATTAACTAATTCCTAAAATAAAACTAATCCTATCAAACATCCAAATTTTATTTTCTTATTTTATTAATGATTATTTAATTATTATTGAATTTCAAATTTGAATTTTAAATTTCAAGTTTGAGTTTTAAAGTTAATTTTCAAATACAAAACAAGGTAAACAAAACATCCATTCAATCAAAAAAATTAATTAAGGGATACCTGGTTTTTAGATCCATTTCTTCGATATTTCTTGAATTCTGAATTGCTGTGAAGCATACATTTGAATTTCCAATTTCTGGCTCTTCATTGCTTGATGATGAATCTGAATCGTCTTGATAAGAACACATTCTTTTTTATATAGCCTGGTCAACCTAGCGTCAAAATGTTGAACTTGAATTTTGAATGAACGGACACTTTAACTACTATAATTCCAAAAGTCATCTCTCTTCATAAACTCTTCTTTTCTAGATTGATGAATGATTATCTTGGTGTCTTTTAGCCGACAGTCATCAAATATAACTTCTTCCCTACAAAACAACATACCTTTTCAAAGAATCAAGTGACTTTTCAAAATAACTTATTATAATTTGAAATAATAACATCATTAGGATTATGTGATATATCCATTTAAACATTTCAATAAATCATATCATGATAACTTGATTTTTCAATAAAATTGAATACAAACTCATCTAATACTAATGCAATACGTGAATTAAAAATAGTGTTAATAATTATTTCAAAATTTTCCATTTAAATTTTTTCAAAAATCATATTACGAACATTTTGAAAGACCTTGATCTGATATCAATTGTTAGGATTGTGGAATGGATCGTTAATGAAAAACAAACACTAGAGGGGGGTGAATAGTGTTTTTGAGAATTTGAACAAAATCTAAAACTTATGTGAACCACTATATGGATCAAAGGCCACAAACACAATCACAGACATAGATTCAAACACAAACACAAAAATAAAATGCAGAAAAGGAAAGAACACACTGGATTTTATACTGGTTCGGAAATGCTCCTACGTCCAGTCGCACGCAACGCTGGATTGCGCAGAATTTTATTACTATATCAATAGTCAATTACAACCTCCTTGATTTCACGGTTACAAGGGATACCACTGATTCCAACCTCCTTGATTTCACGACTACAAGGGATACCACTGATTACCCATCCTTGATTTCACGGCAACAAGGGATACCACCGATTCCTTTACACAACCCAAACTATCACAAGCAGCCCTATAACTCTTTAATAACACTTGATTCAGAGAGTAATGAGTAGAGGGTGTTGTGAGAAGAAGATTAGTGAAAATAGAATTGAATTCGGAAGAGTATAGGTGTATAAATCATAAAAATTATAAAGAAAAATGGTCTAATGAAAGAGAGTGATGATGGAGAAGAAGAGACAATAAAAAATTCGAAATCAGCCCCTTTTTTATAATGTGTGAAAGGTTGCAACGTTTTTGGTGCGTTACAAATGGTGAAAAGACATTTGCTTTTAAATTTAAATTTCTGACAGTTATATGTCAACATATACATAAATGTATGTTGACATATCCATTAATTTTATGATTTTTAAAGCATTTTTCAAGTTTTTAAGTCAATATTTAAATTCTGGAAATTCCTGAAACAAAACTAGTTGCTTAAACATTATTTTTCAAGTACAAAAAACATAAGAAAATATTATTTAAACATGTGATTAAAAAATTTATGTATGTGTGATATAAAAACTATATAATATGATTATAAACATATATATATATATAGAATTTTATAAAAAGATATTTATATACTATTTATATAAACAAAAAGTTACATGAAAACTTAGAGAATATTATAGTCAAATATAAACTTAGTAAAATATGTTTAATAAAACTATAAAAATAAGAATAGTTATAAATTAGGAAATATATTTGAAATCATTAGTTTGAAATCCTTGGAAGATTAAAAATTATTTTGAGAGAAGTTTGAAATCAAATTGAAAGTAGTTTTGAATTTAATTTTGAAAAGAGATAATTTGAAAAACAGAGTTTAAACCTGGAGTGCTATTCGGAGTCTTACATATAAACTAGACTCTATAACTATATTTTTCTTGAACTCTTGAAATCTTGATAGCTTGATAACCCACGAGTCTTGAATCTGTCTTGAATTCTGATTCTATTGAAACTCTAAAACTGTACAGTCTTTAATACTTAAGTCCTGTATACAAATCCTGCATATATATGTCTATATATTCTAGTTATAGGTGTTAGTATATATTTTATAATCAACGATAAGGATGTTGTCATCAAAAATCCATTCTCCAACATATCATACCTCTGCTAGTACGTAGCAATCCATCAATGAAATACGTAGACACATACTCTCATTTCCATTCTAGTATCTCAGTTGGTTGAAGTAACCCACTTGGTTTCTTCTGCTCGTCTTTGACTAACTAACAATTTTTATACTTCGAGACAAAATTTCCTACATCACTCTTCATACATCCCCAGTATCATATTCTCTTCATGCCTAAATCCATCTTATTATTACCAAGATGGATAATTAATTTTAAATGATAGAATTCCCCCAAATCTTCTTATTGAAACCTATTAATGTTTAGGATGTGTAATCTTCCATCTTTATGAAGCCAACCATCTCGGTTGAATTGCTTCATATCCTCAGAATCAACTCCCATCCCAATCCTTCCCATAATTTCTAATAGTATAACATCCTCGTTCTGGTTAGCTCCAGTCCTTTCAATGCAAGTAGGTCTAATAGATAAACTTGCTAACATTTCAGGCTTTAACTCCTTATAAGGTCTGAAGTTAAACTCAATCAAATATTCCAGTTGCATCCTCTCTATAAATATAGCTCCAAAGTCAACATGTATTCTACTACGGTATCTTCCAACAGCATTGCTCTTTCTCGAAGTATAGGAATACTAAAATCATATGAGACTAAAAACTCTAACCACCTTTGTTGTGTAAGGTTAGGACCTTTTTGAGAGGAAAGGTATTTTAAAGACTTACGATCCATGAATAGCTCAAACATTTCTTCCAACAAGTAGTGCCTTTATATCTTCAAATCAAAAAACAATAATCGCTAACTTCAAATCACGAGTAGGATAATTCCTTTCATGTGGCTTTAGTTAATGACTAAATAGGCATATATAACTCTTTGTGCATCAAAACTGCTCCAGGTCTTATACCATAAACATCGATGTATATAGTCACCTCTTCATTCTCACCAGGAAAAACCAATACCATTACACTTTTCAATCTCTCTTATAGAACCATAAAAATCATATTCGCATCTGGCATCCCAAATAAAAGCTTAACTCTTCTTCGTAAAGTTGGTTAATATTAAAGCTATTTTGGAGAAATCCTAAGTATAGTGCTTATGATACCCAGCTAGACCAAGGAAATTCCTAATATCTATAATATTCTTAGGTTGATTCCAATCTTGAATTGCTGTTATCTTTGCAGGATCCACTATTTTCTCTTATCCAGATACCACATGACCTAAGAATATCACTTCTAGCTTCCCTCCAGAAGTGACACTTAGCAAAACTGTAACAACCCGGAAAATCAGAACCAATTTAAAAAATTTATTTTGGCAATTTTAATGAATTTTGAATATTTAAAATGATTTATTTTTAATAATAACAACAAGAAATTTATTTTGAATAGAATTGGAACGTATATATTTATTTAGATCGAAGTTGGAATATAATTATTTATTTTTAATTATAAAAGGAATTGAAAATGGCGTGATAGTTTGAAAATTCGATTTCAAATTTCAATTGAATGTACAGGATTCAAAATAAACCAGATTTTATTGAAACCAAAAATATTTGAATTCGTTCGAAAATATCTTTCCAACGAATGTGAAAAATCTAGATTTCATAGAGGGAATTGAAAGTTATGTCCAGTTTAAAATTCAGAATGGTCGCTATGGAATAAATATATCCCTTAAAAATAGAGATTTTGCAAACGACCTCCATTTTCGATGAAACCACTTTTGTTGGATCCGGAATGTCAAGTTATTACTGGATTCCAATTTTGATAATTTTTTAAATCAATATGTGAGCGTGGCGAAGTTAAACGTGTTTTGACAGTTTTAGTCAAATTGGATCGACTATAAAATGGCCATTTTTCAAACGGTCACCAAATTCGATGAAATTAATTTTGTTGGGACCGTATCGTCAAAACATAGCTGGATCTATTTTTCGGAAATTTTTGGAGTCAGTATGTGACCCCGGCAAATTAAAATGTACATTTAAATTCAATATATATTAAATTATATTTTAATTTGGAGGGAAACTTATCGAAATGATTGAATTGGATTATGAATCATATCCCATTATGTCCAGAATGGGGGTATTTGGCTAGGAGCGACAGTCGTTGGAGTTCACTTGGAGTTCGGGGCGATTAATTCTTAAATAAAGGAAAATAGAATAAAATAATATTAAATTTTATTATAAAAAAACCCTAGTATTTTATAAAACCCTAGCCCTAAACGTTTTTCGCCGACACCTAGTTTTAACGGCTGAAATCGTTCGGATTTTACATCCCAAATTCTCTTAATCTAATTCGAATCAAACATTGGTTTCAAAGCACAAATTATAGAGCTTTCTATGCTCTTTCCATCTATACAGGAAGATGAGTTTTAGTGGAGTAGGCTGTTCAAAATTGAGCTTCAAAGGGGACCGTTTCGAGGTTGTTTTTGGGGTGAACGACGAACCCGAGTTCGTCAGCGATGGGCGCCTGGGGAGCTCCGGCGTAGCTCGACGACATGGCCACTTCAGATCGGCGGTCAGTTGCTCCTCGGTGGCGTGGCGGCTTGACAAAGTTAACGAGCTGATGGGTTTCTGGTTCGTGAAGGACCTGGGGAAATCAACGAAGAACGACGGGTTTCGATGTTAGCAGAGGCCGTTGGATTAAGCAATGAACAGTGGATTGGAAATCGGGTTATAAATAATTATATTAATTATGAAATTAAAATGATAAATGTTTAAATGGTTGTATCTTATGCAAACAAAAACAAAGTCGAATAATTTCAGGTGCGTTGCGATCGCAAAAATAAGAGCTTCGCGATGGAGCTGACCAGAGCTGAAATGGAGCATGTTGGAATTTCAGGAAAATTCAAACCCGAACTGTTCAGAAATTCAGATAAAACTGACGGAGTGGATCCCAATGTGAGAACTTCTCACTTGAATTTAATTTCTAGTTAATAATATATACTATGATGCAGACGGTGCTTAGCATCACCCGACACCGTCATCCACAGACCATGGACGACTTATTTTATTATGATGTGTTGTGAAGTTTGTTTGTGATTTTGATGTGAAATGGATAATAAAACATTTATGTGTGAAATAAAATATTTTATCATTAAAAATATAATTTTTAACGTGTATATGAATAAAATAAATATTCAAAATAAAATAAATATTCGTTTACAAACCGGACGGTTTGTTTATGTACACTGATTTGACTGATATGGATTAGGACGATAAATTTTACACATCGCCCAGCTGCACAAATAATAAACAGTATTTGTTGTTTGAAAACCCCACACGGGTATTGGGATAATATTTGACATACACTGATCCCGATAATTAGTTGTATGTCAATCGATGGGTTGACGGCCTGTATATGCGTTATTTATTTATTTTAATGCTTATACAGTTGTAGAATGCACTCTGGATGTTGTATGAATTTTTAATGATTGTATATCATTATTGTTGTATACATGCGATGTATGAAATCCATATAAATAAAATTATATGGTAATTGATTGAGTCTGATTCCAGTTCAGAATTAACGAATATTTTAAAATAATATTCAGTGAATACTGAAATGTGAAGCCGTGTTAAGTAGTTAAACGCCATTTTTACACGAATGGGAATTTTGCCCGATTTTATTCATTTTATAATGAATATCAAAAAGTGATTTCAAAATCTAATATTTTGAAAATACTATCATTTTAAAATGAAATGACACGAAATATTCAATTTGGATTTGAATTTGAAAATTAAATTGAAATCGATTTGAATTGAAATCGATTTGAAATGAATTTAAAATGAATTGAAATGGAATTGAAATCGATTTGAATTGAAATCGATTTAAAATGAATTTTTAACGAATTGAATCGATTTGAAATGAATTTAAAACGAATTGAAATGGAATTGAAATCGATTTGAAATGAATTTAAAACGAACTGAAATCGATTTGAATTGAAATCGATTTGAAATGAATTTAAACGGATTTATAATGGAATATTCAATTTTTATTTGAATTTGATATGGAAGTAGAAATTGTTTTTATAACGAATTTAAAACGATTTATAATATTCGTTTTAAATGGAAATCGACGAAATATAATATATATATATATATTATAATGGCCTGAGTAGAACGCGCTGCGCAGCGGCAGTTCGCGAATTTCGACCATTAACTTCAAATGGACGTTACGGGAGATCCAACCGTCGGATTCTCCTAAAACCAGAACCGTTGGGTTCGTATCGAAAAGATCTTTCCAATGAATATAAGAGATTTGAAATCTAATGGATAGGTTTGGAGATATGTCCAAATCAATTTCAGAAAAGGTCGCTATGAATGCAGCTCGGTGGCCGTTATTGGAAACCGACTGTACTGGCGATAATAAAATTATTAAAAATATGGAAAAATTATGTAAAATCATAATAAATAATTAGGAAAGATTTTGAATGAAAAATTCCAGTTTTGAAAAGATAAAAATATATTTTTACCGAAATGAACTAGTTGTTAACTAGAAAAATAATTTATTTATCTTTAGGAATAAAAAAATTGGATTTGAAATGGTTTTAAAATAACCAGAATTTTCCAATGAATAAATTGGAATAGATTGGAATGGAAATAATCTTTGGAATATTTCGATATTGGATTCCGTGATTATACGGACGTTGTGGAGGAATTTGGAAGATATATATATATATCATTATTCCAATATGATCTTTGTTGATTTCAGAATTTGATATTGAATATAAGCCGATATATTTTCTATTCAGAGCCTTGTATTTGATATTGAATTGGATTTTGGGTTTGTCGTGAACGGTGTCTTCATTAACACTGTCCTTAAACCCAGTTGAGAAAAGATTAAATCTTTTTATTTAGATTTAATGAAGTTTACCAATTAATTAATATTTAATTGGAATGGAATAAAAGAATTGGATTTTTGGGTCTATCGTGAACCGTGTTTTAAATAACACTTGTTCTTTAACCTAACTAGCAGTGAAGAATATGATTTGGAATTTATAATCTTTTAATCAAGATTCATGGGATTTTTCGAAGTAAAGATTTCCAATTTAATATATTAAATTGGAATTGAATGGAATTCGATTTGGTAATAATCGAAGTGAGCTTCTGTGGAGGAAGACTGTTAATACACATGGAATTTAAAAGGCTTTATCGTTATTCCATTTATATTATTAGTCGGATACGGAAATTGATATCGATTATATATTGATTTGTTTTTCCGTGAAGATTCCATAATTAATGGAATGTGATTTTGGGTTTATCGTGAACCGTGTCTTAAATGACATTGGTTCTTTAACCCAGTTAAAGATAAGATTAATTTCTTAGCTTTGAATAATCATTAATGTTGATTTTTGGAAAGATTAAAACTAAATGGGGTTTTAATGAATCTTTGATTAGATTGAAAAGTGAATGTGATAATTAAAATTATCAATTCAAGAAAATGATAGAAAATGGAGTTCCACCAGTTTTTCTCCAGGCGATAGCTAAATCTTAATTAGATTTGAACGTGAAATGGTAAGTAATATTTATCGATAACACTGTGGTGTTAGATATGGAGTATTACCAGTTTTTCTCCATGGGATGAATAGGTTGGGATTAGGAAATAAAATAAATGATTACTTCGGTGTGGTTCGCTAATCCCGACTAGTTTGGAAAACCTTAATATGGTTTGATATACAAAGGAAGATTAAAGAATAAATTTAAAGAATTTATCTTTGATAAAATTAATGGGAACCTTTCCCAAAGGAAAAGAATATTTGAATAAAAGAATATTATGGATTGGAATGAGGCGTATGATGTGTTGTTATAGCACCTGATTATAAGATACGCAGGTTATTCGAAAAGGCCGGGTTTATACCCATTTTGAATAACTAATACGACGAAAAGTCGAAGAGATTGAAGACGGTGCAAGACCGACGATCTTCACATCGAATGGATGGGTTGCTACTAATGCTTATGATAGGATTAGCTACCTTGAAGGGGCCAAAGTGGTAGTCGTCCGGACATACTTGTTAATTGTACGGATATGCGAGGGCCTCTCTCCTGTATTGGACATACGGGACGAGGAATAAGGTGCCTCCAGTTTTGTTTAGATCTAGAATGGACTTGTAAATGGATGGTGTGTCTGACATTGGATTTTGTTCTATGCTGATTGATCTCTATTAAATATGCATCTGCCTGGTGAAGGGGAATTTATTCCCTTACTTCACCCTTCTCTGAGACGTACCGGATCAGAGGTTGTATATCGATAGACACTAGTCGCATGGCGTAAATTGCCAGTGTGGCAGGCCTAAGTGGCAAATGATCAAGGCTTTTGTTGAAAAGCAAAGTCTTGTGGTTGATGATCAAAGAACAACTTTAATATAGCACGACTTTGTGTAGCGTTAATTCGTGAGCCTCACACACTGGTATGGTGGTAAACTGATAGTTAGATCAGTATGCTTTTGAGATGAGGATAGACACCCTATGGTTTGTCATGGATTCGGTCGACCGAGGTGAGGGATAGGGCACACCCCCCGATTCCCTGATGGATATTGTTAGCGGTGTTTTCGCATGCCTGCGACGTAAACCGTAGTAACTTGTTTTCCTGGATAGTGCGGGTGTGCATTACGGTGTTTTCGAATGCCTACGACGTAAATCGTGGTGAATTGCACTACGCGATCGATCTTTCGAATCAGTAACCACTAGTATGGAAATCCAATTTCCAAATATGACAATTTTCGGTTTTGATTGTATACTATATATGGTGACATAGTGGGATGGGGTGCTCATGTCATCTATAATTGATACATTTATATTTGAAGTTGATTTCTTCACTTGTAGTAATAATAAAAGATTTGTTTTAAAACGTACCAAGCATATTTGGCTATTATAAGGTAAAACTCTATCCTCCGGCATGTGTTGCATTGTGTGATGGGACCTGAGTCTTATAATAGCTTCATTTTTCTTTATTTAGCATTGCGTTGTTTGTTTTAGGCAATGGTATTCTTGGGGGTAAACCCGTTCCGTGTTATATGGTGTGGTCCCTCGATTTACCTTATTTTAAAGTAAAGTTTTTAATAACTGTTTTACTTCTCACACTAGTCACATGACTGACCTGGAGTTTATTGTTTTAACCTGAATTATGGGTGCCCTTATTTTCCACATGGGCAGCTAGTAGTTGGGTTTTGCAGATATTATATTCACAGGATCCTGGTTTACAGCTGAAGCGATATTCAAAAAGCTCTGTATCCGTGTATCTGTTTTCAGTTGTGCTTTGTATTGTTTTTCCGCTGCTATGTATTTTAAACTCGGATATTTTTCTGTGTAAGATTTATTCATACTCTGTAATTGTAGTGACCCGAAAATCCGGTAGAATTTGAGCTGACAAAAAACACAAGTCCAACCCCAAATATCACGGAAATTCGAACCATTAATAGAAAGAAGTTAGAGGGTGAGGATAGATAAGATAGAAACTTAGAATAGAAGAAGAAGAAGAAGAACACAACATCAGAGTAATACGAATCTCACAGCGGAACGAATAACATATAATATATAACATAACTTGAAATATACATCTGTACTTGAATATACATCAATATCAAAGTACATCACTTACAACACAGCAGAAATAACTATAGCTATATGATCCTGAAGCCTCCTGCTCCAAGCTCTTCCAGTATATCTGTAAATTCCCGATTACTTGACTGCCCGTACAAATTTAGGCACCCAAGAGTTTAGGGAAAACAACAAAATAAACTCCGGGTCAGTCATGGGACTAGTATGAGTAAACAGTTTAAAACAGTTTCAGAAAACTAAATGATATCTCATAAGACCACGCCGTATAACACGGAACGGGTTTTTCCCTTATGAGAATCCAAACACTTGATTTATCTTTATATCAAAACTCTTTTGATATTATAATAATGTCTAAATCAAGTAAATAACAATCTAGTGGAACGCTTGCATCTCACGTTCCACATATATAATATACAATCAAAACCGCAAGCACGTATTGGGTAATGGATGTTCCAATTATGACAAGGTGTGGAACCACCTTCCGCTGGTATATCTCTAGAGGAGAATACACCGAGTTCAACAAGAACATCTTGCAACTCAGCCACACATGACCGACCACTCATTTCGCTTGAGTGTATCGAATGTATATCACCAACGGTTGGGATCAGCAACCGTTTCCCGAATGGGACAGCATCGACAATAGATTTTTAGAAGTAAATGAAACTCTAGATCAGGTGATTATACACCCTAATAGGTGCGACCTACATATCCATGTTGCCTGCCCGATTTCTGTCATTTACCGGTTGATGAGGCTAGAAGCTACGCTTTATCATCACGCCATATTCACTTCGAATGTCACATCGTCAAATCCATCAAATCACCGATTGACGTCCTCAACAGTACATTATGTGTTAGCTAAAAGAAGTTTCCTTCTCCGGTTCCACTCTTGGTACGATTGGAGAAATCAATATACGTGATCGTCTGGAAATACTCTGTCAGACATTCATCCATACAAGTCACCCAGGAACAGGATGAACCGAAGGCACAATTTCTATTAATAGAAAAAGTCCTTGCACTCTACTCCGTCTTCGATTATCTTTATATAATCTGATTCGCACGCTACTGCCAATACGGAGTGGTTCTTCGGATAATAATCCAACCGGTCTCTCCATATTGACAACGATGGTCAAAACTTCGATAGTCTGTGATTTAACTATCGAATAAAAACAAGTGTTTCGATAGTCGATGATTTAACTATCGAATAAAACAAGTGTTCATCCAAACATCCAACAATCAGTGAGCCTTTAATTAATATTTCATTAATTAAATCACTTCTCTATTTCTTTATCAATATTTGTTAACCAAATATTTTCAATAACCATATTGGCCTTGTACGTTCTTTGGAAAATATTTCCATATATCGCCTTCCTTTATTTTCTATACTAGGAAATATTCATTATTCTATTTCCAAGCTTTGCACATATTTGGGTTAAAACAGATGTTGTGTAAAACATCGTTACGACAACCCAAATACAGTATTTAACTAATTCTTATTCCACATTGATCTTCGAGCCTGAATCTTGCTACTTATCGGTATATCATGAAATCAACCAAGTTGGGGTATAATTACCTCTCAGACCTTGACTGAATAACATTTAACGTCAAAACAGACAAGATTACTTACTCGAATAATCAATACCATACAACTGATTATTCACCTTTAAACACATATACATTTTCTCTTTCTATTCCTATGAGATTTTATTCTTATACTTCCTTTTTTTAATTATACTATTCTATTTCTAAGTTCGTTTCCTTATCGACTTCTATATATTTTGGTATGTTAATTTCTAACTATCAAATTATCTTAAAAATATTCTATCTCCTTAAATTCCCGGAAAAATTCGCCATAACCTCCTTTGTACCGGGAGCATCGGGAAATTTCAAATAGCTTTCCCGGTCCTTCTCATGTCAAAAAGAAAAAGAAAAAAGCCAAGCGGCTTGCCGATACGGCGCATAAAATCTCATATGGAAATTAAATACGTAGCTTTTTGTCGGGCATTCTATTTATTTCACTTCTATACTTTATTCCATACCTGTCTCCTGTATATTTATGCCTGTCCAATCTATTTTAACTATACCAATCGTTTTAACTCAATTTGTTAATTATCTCTTTAGTCTATTTCTCCTTTTAATATTTGAATTCTATATTCAAACTCCAATTCGCTTCTATTATTCAATTTCTATATATCAAATTCTATTGTCTTCTATTATTCAAATCCTATAATATAAATCCCATTTGAATTCTCTTTATTCAAATTCTATAGTTTAAAGTCCGTTTGAATTTCTATATTCAAATTCTATATTCAAAGTCTATTTGAATTTCTATATTCAAATTCCATTTGAAGTACTATATTCAAATTCTATGGTTAAACTCTATTTGAATTTCTATATTCAAATCTATAGTTTAAAGTCCATTTGAATTTCTATATTCAAATCTATAGTTTAAAGTCCATTTGAATTTCTATATTCAAATCTATAGTTTAAAGTCCATTTGAATTTCTATATTCAAATCTATAGTTTAAAGTCCATTTGAATTTCTATATTCAAATTTATAGTTTAAAGTCCATTTGAATTTCTAAATTCAAATTTATAGTTTAAAGTCCATTTGAATTTCTATATTCAAATTTATAGTTTAAAGTCCATTTGAATTTCTGTATTCAAATTTATAGTTTAAAGTCCATTTGAATTTCTATATTCAAATTTATAGTTTAAAGTCCATTTGAATTTCTATATTCAAATTTATAGTTTAAAGTCCATTTGAATTTCTATATTCAAATTTATAGTTTAAAGTCCATTTGAATTTCTCGGCATTATTTATAAACAACATTTATAACTTCAATTCAAATCCCACCTTTCCATTTATAAACAACGTTTATAAATTCAATTCAAATCCCATATTTTCATTTATAAACAAAGTTTATAAATTCGATTCAAATCTCATCTTTTCATTTATAAACAACTTTATAAATTCGATTACTTGTTTTATATACCTTCGAACAAGTTAAATATTTTCTATAGTCTTATTTAAAATTCAAATTCTATTTATAAAAATAGAATTTCCTTTTTAAATATCAAATACCCTTTTCGATATTTTTATGAATCAATATTCAAGCTATAGTGGTATTTTCAACAATCAGATCAACCAATTTTCAATCATTTGATTTTTAACACATCATATATGAATATATATGAAATCAAACAAACAACAGATAATATATATTTTTGAGGAATCCAGCTGGATTCCTCCAACCTGTTTTCCTGCATCCACAGATGTTAGTCAACATAGTAATACCCATCCTGCTTCGAGGCAGGATATCGCGGTATAAAGGTCATCCACTAATCATAGCGTGGGGCGTATAGGGTAATCATCCGCTATGGTACCGCGGGCATCCGCTAATGAAACTGCGGGAATCCAACCAATCATCAACCCAATATATATATATAATAGTCCTAAATAACTAATATATTTAAATCAACCAAACAATATTCAAACAAGCATAGACAATTATTTTTAACTATATAAAAATAAATTCTAAATAAAAGGTGAGATTTACTCACCGATGATTTTATTTTCTCGATCTATTCTGATTCTAATTTCAGCTCACGTGATCCGCAACCATGAATTCCTCGACCCACTCCATTTGATACTATCTTGCATATATTTTAAATATAGCATTTGTTACTTAAGTTATCAAATAAATTCTAAATCTAAAAATGTATGAACAAATTAAATGTGGCTAACAACTTTTAATTAACTAGCTAGTTTTTAATTAATTAAATAAATTAAGCATTTTACCTTAATTCACTTCTCAATGCTTTATCCCTGTAAAACCATATTCGGACACAGCACCCTTCCATAGCCATGATTTTTCTTTCACTACCAAGCTCCTTGAACTGCTCACCTCTGAAACATTACTGCCGAGTCGAATTTCCCTCAAAGTCTCACTATCGATCCTTAACAGTTCAACCCCTCTGCTGAACTCTGACATCCCTTAACCCTGCTGCAGTTAAACGCAGCAGCTTCCAATTCAGTGTCGAACTCCGATCCTCCCTTTCTCCCAAGTCGTGGCCATCGCGACTTGACAGTGTACCCATCACAGCGTCGAGCCCATCCCAGTTCCCAAAATCCATTGTCGAGCTATACTTCAGTTTACCCATCGAAATCGCACCCTCCTTTCCTTGATCGAGCCTTCCCAAAATCGCACATCTCCAAATCGAGCCATACGATACAACTTCCTCAACATCTATCGCAATTTGCCAATGCTCTTGAACTAGCCATCGTTTTCCGCAACTTCGAGGTCAACTTCGTGTTCCCGATGTTCTGATTTGGTGACCCGAAGGTGTCGAGCACCTTGAAATGCCCAGGCGCAAGATCGAAGTGAAGAACTTCTATTGATTTAGCTTACATTGATTTTTCTTTTGATTTGAGGGAGTTCGGTTTTTTTCTGAGTACTTTGAATTGGTGGAGATATAAACGAAAGAGGGGATTCGGTTTTGGTTTAGTGTGTGGTTAAAAAGGAGGCACCGTTTGTTTTATTGTGTGGTAATAACGAGAGCACAGGTTTGTTTGTGGTCCACACAACAAAAGGATTTGTATTTTATTTTAAATTAAATTTGAATTGGTATCCTTTAATTTAAATTACCCATGAAGCTGAACTCCTTTCTGAACCCAACAAATGACATTCCTAAGGTAAAACCACTATTCTGAACCCACTGGGATAAGTATCGAAGTCCAGTTCGATCATCCGGAATAGATATTAATTTAAATTGATATAAATTAAATTCAAACCAATTAATTTCCTCGACAATAAATTAATGTTATCGTTATTATTCAGTTTTGAATTCCTATGGATTATCTGAATCAATTTCAGTATAGTCTGAACTCTTGAATTCAATTAACTTCGTATTTCGAAAATTATATAAATTCAAAGTAAATCATATTTCGGCTTTTAAATCGATAATCAAATATAAAATTTCTTTTATATTTTTATTTCAATATTTAAACCTCATTAAATATTCTAAATTTACCGATGAAATATCCGGGTCATTACATTCTTCCCCACTTAAAATAATTTCGTCCTCGAAATTGCTAAGGTAGAAAAAGTGCTACCAACCCATTAACTTTTCAGAACTTATTTATGTTGATACTCAACATTTCAACTTCCTTACATATCTCTCTTTCGAATAGATCCATATTCAATAACTCCTCCCATCGAATAACTATATTCGATAATCTATCTTTCTAATAACTAGATTCGAAAACCCTTCTTCGAATAAACTATATCCGATTTACTCTATTCAATTTTACTCTTATCAATTAACTCTATTGGATTTGCTCTTTTCACTTAACTCCTTCCGAATAAGCTATATTCGATAACTCCTTCGATTTACTAATAATCGATAACTCCTTCGATTAACAAATAATCGATAACTCCTTCAATTAACAAATAATCGATAACTCCTTCGATTAACAAATAATCGATAACTCCTTCGATTAACAAATAATCGATAACTCCTTTAGTTCTATTCAAATAAACTAATATTTGATTTAACTTCATTCGCTTGACTCTAGATTGCAGCGATCACAATGGTTACGCCTGATTCCCCCAGGAAACATCCGACCGCCCTAGGCTATCTGCAGCCCTGCGAATTACGCTAGCAGTCGTACGAAATGGCAACTTACCCTGAGTAACTATGTTTGACTAATTCTATCTCAATAACTATATTCGATCAACTTTAATTGAATAACTAACATTCAATTAAATCCAAATTCGATTAACTATGTTCAATTAACTCTATCTGGTTAACTCTTTATTTGAATAACAAATATTCGATAAATTCTAATTGAATAACCAATATTCAATTTACTCTACAGATTAACTCTAACTGGTTAATTATTACTCTAATCGATTTATTCTAACTCTAATCGATTTATTCTATTCGAATAACTCTTATTGGATAACGTTTATTCATTTATAAAGATTTACTTTTAGTAACGGCTCTTCACTTTATAAATGTTCTCTTTAATAGCGTTACTTCACTTACACAAGTGTTGTGTACCTCTTCTATTTCAAACTATCGGTGTTAAAAACCAATATCTCTTCTCTATATAAGTTCAGACTTATATATTCCATTTATCGAATGCTAAATACTTAATTTAATTTATAAACTGTTATTTATACATTAATCTTTTCTATTTATCTGTTAAAAACAGATTTCCATTTTCTATTCATCTTCTGAATATTCCTTTGATTAATTCTATTTATTTAACAAATAAATATCTCATTTAACATTCTATTTATTTTCTATAAATAAATATTCCCATCTAATCTATTTGTAAATGTTTTACAAATATTCCCTTTTAAATTCTATTTGTAAATGTTTTTACAAATATTTCTCCTTTTATTTGTTTGCACATAACTTCCTTTGTATTTGTGTTACCAATATATTACTTTTTTAACTCTTTTGGTTTTTCCTTCATTCACACCCAATTCATATTTCATTCACATTGATTTTACTCAATTTATTCATTTTGATCCATTTAACTTACTTCAGTTAAATTTAGTTTCAATCATTCAAATTCCCATTAACTAGTTGCTAATTAACCGTTTTGCCTATTTCACCCTTTTTATTTGAATATCACTTGTTCAAATATATGTCAAATTAATTATAACTAATCTAATTATATTTTCAACTCGAGTTATATATTCGATTTCGAATATAAATTCTCAATCTCTTTCACTTATCAAAAACCCAATTTCGATTCAAATTTCCTTTAACTAATTGTTCTCCAATTTAGTTAATTCTATTTAACCATTTAAAATATGATTTTTGCCTTAAAAATCATTTCACTTACTTCACTGAAGTTCATATTTATTTTATAACTCAAGTCTATATTTTCCTCATGGCCATTTGGATTTTATTTACTTTAAAAATCCTTTTACTTATATATATACAAACCATTGTGGTTTTAAATGGTTTCTGGCGCTGCTTTTTCTAAAAATTTGATTTTGATATAACTCAAAATCTATACGACAAAATCCAGATTTTTCTCTTTCATTAGAAAACTATTATTCAACCGGTCCCGACGATTCTTGTTTCAAAGAATTCCGACTTCAACTGAGTTCTGTATACTAATTTGAAGTTCGAATTGCCAAATTATGAACTGCCGCGCTATGGCGAGCTCGTTTTAATTATATTTATAAATATAAACGTTTTAACTTTGTTTATAATAAATTCAACTCCATTCTGATATATTTTTAATATATATCCAATCCATTTCACATAATATTCCCGATCTATTTTACTTCTAATATTCAAATCCTATATATTTATAATATTCAAATTCCATTGAATTTCTTTATTCAAACTCTATATTTGAATTTCCTTCTATTCAATTTCTATTTGAATTTTTCTTCTATTCAAATTCTATTGAATTCCTTATCTTCAAATTCTATTTGAATTTCTTATTTTCAATTTCTATTTGAATTCCTTTATTAAAAATCCATCTGAAATCCTTTGTTCAATTTAAATTCTATTTTAACTCCTTTATTCAATTTCTATTTGAAATCCTTTGAATTTAAATTCTATTTTAACTCCTTTGAATTTAAATTCTATATCAAACTTTATATTTTCTTTGAATTCTAATATTCAACCTCCACTTTGTATTCTCTTTGAAATTCTATTTAACCAAATTCCATTTAAATTCTAATATTCAAATCTCTCTTTGACTTTTCTTTATTCAAATCCATTTGAATTCCTTTGAATTCAAATCCCATTTCGATTTTCCTTATACAATTTCTATTTGAAATCCTTTGAATTTACATTCTATTTCACTTCTATTTGAAATCTATATTTCAATTCCCATTTCAAAATTCCTTTGAAGTCATATAAATATATACATATATTTATATCTATCTCAAATTCAAAACATTTGAATTTTCAAACAACTTGTTTCTTTCCAAACAAATTTCCATCAAAACTTTTCTAAGGCAGCAATTCATCACTTAGAAACTCGAAAATGAACACTGATGATGTTGCGACCATCATCAGAATTATTTCCCAGCTACTGAATGAGTTCAGTACTATATTTCTTTCAAAATCCATTTAGAAAAATATTTTCCAAACTCCCAGGATTTTAAATTCTTAATTCTGGTTGGAATTCAATTTCAATTTATCACATTTGTATATTTGATTTCGTATACAAATTCCATTGGTTATATATATAACTATTTCTGTTTTATAATCTAATTCGATTATAATCCTAACAATCAACTTAACTATTTGAAAACAATATCGTGTCCAATCTTCTATTCAAGTGTTTATAAACTCCTATCGACATCGTGGCGTCCCACGATTCGACCAAAATTTATAATCCACTCAACAGACTAGTCAACACAATATAAAACGGTTTTTATATCAAATAACAAATACGCTCTCTCGTATATATATACAATCAACTCATTCTAGGATACTACTGATCCTATCTCTTATGAGCACAATTCCACACAGCCTAGGTATTCACTCAACCTAAGCTCTGATACCAACTGTAGTGACCCGAAAATCCGGTAGAATTTGAGCTGACAAAAAACACAAGTCCAACCCCAAATATCACGGAAATTCGAACCATTAATAGAAAGAAGTTAGAGGGTGAGGATAGATAAGATAGAAACTTAGAATAGAAGAAGAAGAAGAACACAACATCAGAGTAACACGAATCTCACAGCGGAACGAATAACATATAATATATATAACATAACTTGAAATATACATCTGTACTTGAATATACATCAATATCAAAGTACATCACTTACAACACAGCAGAAATAACTATAGCTATATGATCCTGAAGCCTCCTGCTCCAAGCTCTTCCAGTATATCTGTAAATTCCCGACTACTTGACTGCCCGTACAAATTTAGGCACCCAAGAGTTTAGGGAAAACAACAAAGTAAACTCCGGGTCAGTCATGGGACGGGTATGAGTAAACAGTTTAAAACAGTTTCAGAAAACTAAATGATATCTCATAAGACCACGCCGTATAACACGGAACGGGTTTTTCCCTTATGAGAATCCAAACACTTGATTTATCTTTATATCAAAACTCTTTTGATATTATAATAATGTCTAAATCAAGTAAATAACAATCTAGTGGAACGCTTGCATCTCACGTTCCACATATATAATATACAATCAAAACCACAAGCACGTATTGGGTAATGGATGTTCCAATTATGACAAGGTGTGGAACCACCTTCCGCTGGTATATCTCTAGAGGAGAATACACCAAGTTCAATAAGAACATCTTGCAACTCAGCCACACATGACCGACCACTCATTTCGCTTGAGTGTATCGAATGTATATCACCAACGGTTGGGATCAGCAACCGTTTCCCGAATGGGACAGCATCGACAATAGATTTTTAGAAGTAAATGAAACTCTAGATCAGATGATTATACATCCTAATAGGTGCGACCTACATAGCCATGTTGCCTGCCCGATTTCTGTCATTTACCGGTTGATGAGGCTAGAAGCTACGCTTTATCATCACGCCATGTTCACTTCGAATGTCACATCGTCAAATCCATCAAATCACCGATTGACGTCCTCAACAGTACATTATGTGTTAGCTAAAAGAAGTTTCCTTCTCCGCTTCCACTCTTGGTACGATTGGAGAAATCAATATACGTGATCGTCTGGAAATACTCTGTCAGACATTCATCCATACAAGTCACCCAGGAACAGGATGAACCGAAGGCACAATTTCTATTAATAGAAAAAGTCCTTGCACTCTACTCCGTCTTCGATTATCTTTATATAATCTGATTCGCACGCTACTGCCAATACGGAGTGGTTCTTCGGATAATAATCCAACCGGTCTCTCCATATTGACAACGATGGTCAAAACTTCGATAGTCTGTGATTTAACTATCGAATAAAAACAAGTGTTTCGATAGTCGATGATTTAACTATCGAATAAAACAAGTGTTCATCCAAACATCCAACAATCAGTGAGCCTTTAATTAATATTTCATTAATTAAATCACTTCTCTATTTCTTTATCAATATTTGTTAACCAAATATTTTCAATAACCATATTGGCCTTATACGTTCTTCGGAAAACATTTCCATATATCGCCTTCCTTTATTTTCTATACTAGGAAATATTCATTATTCTATTTCCAAGCTTTGCACATATTTGGGTTAAAACAGATGTTGTGTAAAACATCGTTACGACAACCCAAATACAGTATTTAACTAATTCTTATTCCACATTGATCTTCGAGCCTGAATCTTGCTACTTATCGGTATATCATGAAATCAACCAAGTTGGGGTATAATTACCTCTCAGACCTTGACTGAATAACATTTAACGTCAAAACAGACAAGACTACTTACTCGAATAATCAATACCATACAACTGATTATTCACCTTTAAACACATATACATTTTCTCTTTCTATTCCTACGAGATTTTATTCTTATACTTCCTTTTTTTAATTATACTATTCTATTTCTAAGTTCGTTTCCTTATCGACTTCTATATATTTTGATATGTTAATTTCTAACTATCAAATTATCTTAAAAATATTCTATCTCCTTAAATTCCCGGAAAAATTCGCCATAACCTCCTTTGTACCGGGAGCATCGGGAAATTTCAAATAGCTTTCCCGGTCCTTCTCATCTCAAAAAGAAAAAGAAAAAAGCCAGGCGGCTTGCCGATACGGCGCATAAAATCTCATATGGAAATTAAATACGTACCTTTTTGTCGGGCATTCTATTTATTTCACTTCTATACTTTATTCCATACCTGTCTCCTGTGTATTTATGCCTGTCCAATCTATTTTAACTATACCAATCGTTTTAACTCAATTTGTTAATTATCTCTTTAGTCTATTTCTCCTTTTAATATTTGAATTCTATATTCAAACTCCAATTCGCTTCTATTATTCAATTTCTATATATCAAATTCTATTGTCTTCTATTATTCAAATCCTATAATATAAATCCCATTTGAATTCTCTTTATTCAAATTCTATAGTTTAAAGTCCGTTTGAATTTCTATATTCAAATTCTATATTCAAAGTCTATTTGAATTTCTATATTCAAATTCCATTTGAAGTACTATATTCAAATTCTATGGTTAAACTCTATTTGAATTTCTATATTCAAATCTATAGTTTAAAGTCCATTTGAATTTCTATATTCAAATCTATAGTTTAAAGTCCATTTGAATTTCTATATTCAAATCTATAATTTAAAGTCCATTTGAATTTCTATATTCAAATTTATAGTTTAAAGTCCATTTGAATTTCTATATTCAAATTTATAGTTTAAAGTCCATTTGAATTTCTATATTCAAATTTATAGTTTAAAGTCCATTTGAATTTCTATATTCAAATTTATAGTTTAAAGTCCATTTGAATTTCTATATTCAAATTTATAGTTTAAAGTCCATTTGAATTTCTATATTCAAATTTATAGTTTAAAGTCCATTTGAATTTCTCGGCATTATTTATAAACAACGTTTATAACTTCAATTCAAATCCCACCTTTCCATTTATAAACAACGTTTATAAATTCAATTCAAATCCCATATTTTCATTTATAAACAAAGTTTATAAATTCCATTCAAATCTCATCTTTTCATTTATAAACAACTTTATAAATTCGATTACTTGTTTTATATACCTTCGAACAAGTTAAATATTTTCTATAGTCTTATTTAAAATTCAAATTCTATTTATAAAAATAGAATTTCCTTTTTAAATATCAAATACCCTTTTCGATATTTTTATGAATCAATATTCAAGCTATAGTGGTATTTTCAACAATCAGATCAACCAATTTTCAATCATTTGATTTTTAACACATCATATATGAATATATATGAAATCAAACAAACAACAGATAATATATATTTTTGAGGAATCCAGTTGGATTCCTCCAACCTGTTTTCCTGCATCCACAGATGTTAGTCAACATAGTAATACCCATCCTGCTTCGAGGCAGGATATCGCGGTATAAAGGTCATCCACTAATCATAGCGTGGGGCGTATAGGGTAATCATCCGCTATGATACCGCGGGCATCCGCTAATGAAACTACGGGAATCCAACCAATCATCAACCCAATATATATATATATATATAATAGTCCTAAATAACTAATATATTTAAATCAACCAAACAATATTCAAACAAGCATAGACAATTATTTTTAACTATATAAAAATAAATTCTAAATAAAAGGTGAGATTTACTCACCGATGATTTTATTTTCTCGATCTATTCTGATTCTAATTTCAGCTCACGTGATCCGCAACCATGAATTCCTCGACCCACTCCATTTGATACTATCTTGCATATATTTTAAATATAGCATTTGTTACTTAAGTTATCAAATAAATTCTAAATCTAAAAATGTATGAACAAATTAAATGTGGCTAACAACTTTTAATTAACTAGCTAGTTTTTAATTAATTAAATAAATTAAGTATTTTACCTTAATTCACTTCTCAATGCTTTATCCCTGTAAAACCATATTCGGACACAGCACCCTTCCATAGCCATGATTTTTCTTTCACTACCAAGCTCCTTGAACTGCTCACCTCTGAAACATTACTGCCGAGTCGAATTTCCCCCAAAGTCTCACTATCGATCCTTAACAGTTCAACCCCTCTGCTGAACTTTGACATCCCTTAACCCTGCTGCAGTTAAACGCAGCAGCTTCCAATTCAGTGTCGAACTCCGATCCTCCCTTTCTCCCAAGTCTTGGCCATCGCGACTTGACAGTGTACCCATCACAGCGTCGAGCCCATCCCAGTTCCCAAAATCCATTGTCGAGCCATACTTCAGTTTACCCATCGAAATCGCACCCTCCTTTCCTTGATCGAGCCTTCCCAAAATCGCACATCTCCAAATCGAGCCATACGATACAACTTCCTCAACATCTATCGCAATTTGCCAATGCTCTTGAACTAGCCATCGTTTTCCGCAACTTCGAGGTCAACTTCGTGTTCCCGACGTTCTGATTTGGTGACCCGAAGGTGTCGAGCACCTTGAAATTCCCAGGCGCAAGATCGAAGTGAAGAACTTCTATTGATTTAGCTTACATTGATTTTTCTTTTGATTTGAGGGAGTTCGGTTTTTTCTGAGTACTTCGAATTGGTGGAGATATAAACGAAAGAGGGGATTCGGTTTTGGTTTAGTGTGTGGTTAAAAAGGAGGCACCGTTTGTTTTATTGTGTGGTAATAACGAGAGCACAGGTTTGTTTGTGGTCCACACAACAAAAGGATTTGTATTTTATTTTAAATTAAATTTGAATTGGTATCCTTTAATTTAAATTACCCATGAAGCTGAACTCCTTTCTGAACCCAACAAATGACATTCCTAAGGTAAAACCACTATTCTGAACCCACTGGGATAAGTATCGAAGTCCAGTTCGATCATCCGGAACAGATATTAATTTAAATTGATATAAATTAAATTTCAAACCAATTAATTTCCTCGATAATAAATTAATGTTATCGTTATTATTCAGTTTTGAATTCCTATGGATTATCTGAATCAATTTCAGTATAGTCTGAACTCTTGAATTCAATTAACTTCGTATTTCGAAAATTATATAAATTCAAAGTAAATCATATTTCGGCTTTTAAATCGATAATCAAATATAAAATTTCTTTTATATTTTTATTTCAATATTTAAACCTCATTAAATATTCTAAATTTACCGACGAAATATCCGGGTCATTACAGTAATATTCTTGTATTCTGATGGAATTGTTGTAAATAGCAATGAAATGTTCTTTTGTTTTTGTTCTGATTTGTCGTGTTCTCAAAGCAATCCGGGCATTCCTTTACAAGGAGTTTGGGTCGCCACAAAAACTTAGCCTTTAACTTGTGCTTCCTTAAGATGTGAAGCACAATTCTCAAGTGTGTCTTGAGCTCTTCTTTTGTCTTAGAGATAAGGATATTATCCACCAAAACAAGCATGAACTTATTCGGTTGATCTCTGCAAACTCTATTCATAAGATCCACAATATATGTCAACACATTAGTTAATCCAAAAGGAATTAGAACCACTCAAAAAACCACATGGTGTCCTAAAAGTAGTCTTTCGCAAACTATCACTTGCTACTCTTAACTGTAAAATCCCATAGCCAAATCCATTTGAGAAAGCACCCTAACCTTGTGAAGCTGATTGAACAAATCATTAATCCGTGGTAAGGGATACTTTTTCTTCTTTGTTACCTTGTTCAACTAGCAAAAATTCACACATAACCTTAATGAGCCATCTTCTTTCGTGATGAAACCTACAGGTGCAACCCATTTAGATATACTTCTTTAAATGAATCCTTTCCTCCATAGATTATTAACGTGCACCTCTAACTTCTTACACTCCCTAGGCACCATCCTCGACTCCATCGACTAAATCAATGCTAAATTCAATCTCTTGATGCGCCAGCAACCAATTACATCTGCAAAGACATTCAGATACTCTCTAGTGATAGACCCAGATGACAATTTTTTCATGCCGAATCACAAGTGAATATAAAAAGCTGACTAATACCCCTTCTACTAGTAAACAGTCAATTTCCACCCTTTGACCTTTCATGTTCCTGATTGTCACCTTGAGCTTCTCGCAATCCACTAGAACTTCATATTTCCTAAGTCATTCCATACACAATATAATTCTGAACTCCGCAAAGTTCATAGTGAAACAATTTCAAATAAAGGAGCACCCATCACTCGACAAAACAAGATTGTTGACAACAAAAAATGTCACGACACCCAAAAAGCTCAACGATAGTTAAAATAAATAAATTAAAATTAAGGAAAACTATAATAGAAATGTAGTAGAAGCAAGAGACAATAATTTATAGTGGTTTAGTGTAAGTCCGTCTATGGCCACTAAAGAAGTCTAATCACTTTATTGTTGGAAGTCACTAGGTACAATGGTCAGATCAGTAAGAGCCCATAGTAAGATAGTACAAAGTGGCAAGAGTGCCAGGAGATCCCTTTCCCATTCGAAATAGGGCTATTTATAGTTGTAATTCATGTAGGAAATTTGAAGATCCGGTATAAAGGGAGTCATGCGGGCCCAAAGCCTAAAAGGACTAAATCATTGGATTTGTAACGATCCATAAACTTAGTCATATTGGGGCTCTAATCATGAAAATCTCCTTCTTTGTAGTCTTCCAAGTCTTCTAGTATAGTTTGGTAAGAGTCAGATCGGTAGATGTGGGAGTACGAGCCTTCGAAGTTTGCACTAGTGAAGTCGTCTGAATTGCGGAGTTGCACTAATCCCTGTGTGGGAGTTGTACCTATCCCAGTGGATGATTTGGGAGTTTATTTAAGCTATTAAGAAGTGTGGGGATGAAGCATTGGGATTCATGCCGATCCAGTTTGGGGATTCCGACTAATCCCTATAGTTAGTGATTGGGCAAGAACGACTTTATTGTTTTCTGGTGATCGATCCATGTAGATCACGTGTTTCTAAGTGGTTGGACTTTTCCAATCATGTGTTTTCTAGAGTGATCAATCCATTCCTAGAGATGATCGATCAATGTATTTTGAATGATCATATGAGTCGATCATCCATTTCTGAATGATTATATGACGGTCGAAGGTGATCATTCCTGGTTGAGCAAAATTCTGATTCTTAAACTACTCATAGATACTGATGCTTAGTCCGAGTATCCACGAGTCTAGATTGCTTCTGATAGCTAAGCCAAAAGGCCACGTAATATTTGCTCCGCTCCAAGTATGTCTTATGATTAATATGGCATGCTGTGAATTGAAACAATTCTTAATGTCTAAAATATCTCCATGCCGCGCTCAGTAAATAGTCGTGATGTTTCCTTTAGGCTGTATACACCAAGGAGTATGTCACTTTCGAATGGATATAATGTTTTGTCGACCTTCAATGGCATAAATGTGTGATTCCAATTTTGTTTAATGGTTTCAATAGGGCTGAACTTGACCATCTGACTGGAAATCATTTGAACTTGTTAAGTAATCATCTAATTTCTATTGATTCAAGAAATAAATTGTAAGTCTCTGGCTCCTACTTACACTTGAGTGCAAACAAGTCGCTAGCAGTAAACAGTCTTATATGTAATCACATGCTCATATGTGTTTCTATACAATAAGCTATGAGTTTGCAATAAAAGTAAACAGTGCAAAAGTATTCTTATGGTTGTATACGTTAATTTCTAAAGTCTATTTGGATTCGAGCATCGAGCGTGTACTCCAGAATTGCTCCAGTTTGTTTTATATTGGTAAGTACATGCCTGATGTTCGGTTCATAACTGCATTAACGATCTGAGCCTTGGAAGTCAATGCACATAGATGTGTATAGATGCATGTGAAATTATTAATACTGATCCCCTCACTCTTCTTTTATTCTAAATAATTATTGTTAGGGTTTAGTATCGATCCCTGTATGGGGATTGGTATCGATCTCCATACTTAAAAAATTTTGCAATAAACTTGCTTGTTTTTTCCACTTCCTTTCTGATATAAATATCTCACTTAAGAACTCAATAAGCATGAATCCTCTTCACTGCTTCGTCACTGATTACCATAGCCTGAGATCAACCATATCCCTACAAGCATCACCCCTTGTTCATTGATTTCCTCTCACCGATATCCAATTTTAGGTGCATTTCAAATAACTTATTCATTGGTTTTCTTGATTTTTTGGGTTTTGTGATTTGGTGGTTGTGGAGGTGGTGACGATCTGTTGGAGGAAGCGACATGAGGTGCTGGTGGTCGTGGATGAACTCGTCGTTGTGGTTGTGGCCAGAGATGCCATGAATCGAAGTAGGAAGGTAAAGGATGGGGAGAAGAAAGGAAGGAAGGAGAAAGAGGAGGAAGTAAGAGAAAAAGAAAAGGAAGGATGGAATTTGGATCTAACACTTCGGATCTGAAGTTTGGAATGATGCGGGATTTTGTGCCTCGGATCCGCGAAGCATTAGATACAAAGTTGGTAGGAGTAGAGAGGATCAATTGAAATGGGATCTGAATTTTAGGAGAAAGGGAGAAATTTTCTAAGTTTTGGGATTAACTTATGGAAAGTTTTAGATTCGAATTCAAGGCATTATTTTCGATCATTTTATGAGCTTACTCAATCGGATCAGGGAGTTAACTGAGTGTGATCGGCTTTTATAACTTAACATTTGAGTTTGCATCGCTTTGGAGTCATGTGATATAGAATTTAAATTCTACATTCATGACTTCGAAACTTCGCCGCCTTCGTCAAATTATCATCTTAATTGATTGCATATTAGAACAAAATCGAATGTCATGTCGAACCAACAATTCAGACATGCACATAGGATAGAGCATAAAATTGGACTGTGGACACATGACTGAACCACCAACACTAGGGATGAGCAATATTCGGTTCAAACCGAATTAACCAACCAAACTGGTTCATTTCAGTCGGTTCGATTTTGAAACTAAATTAGTTTGACTTTATTTTGTAAAATATTTTTTTGGTTATCGATTTAACCGAACTTTTAATTTATTATTTAATTTTACCATACTATAGTACTTTAAGTAATTACTTTAGTTATGTAATACAAAGGAATTTGTTGCAAATATATCAAATCTTATCATAAACATAAAATTTACTATATAAAAATTCTTCAGATGTGTAGTTATATTTTACTTTAAGTGAATCCATCTTTTGAATAATAATACATCTTTCAAGTTCGGCTAAATTGGTTACTGACCGAATTAACCGAAATAAATTCGGTTTGTTTCAGTCTGGAAAACTTTTGGTTTCAATTCAGTTTGAGTGTTTTTACCTCCAAACCGACTGGACGCTCACCCCTACCCGGTATTGGATTTTGATTTCCAATCTGATCATGGACATTATAAGATTCGATTTAAGTACTGAGAAGACGGTCAGCAATGACAGTCGTTTTAGCCATAAAACTGAAAATCGTCATTATGTACTGAAATGTTCACTCTAACAGCATAAGAAAGCATGACACTGCACTTTCCTCGTTAGTTCTCACTAACACCGAGGGCTTAGATTTTAACACATTAACTATCGTGACTATTTTATAAGTATAGTTAATTATGGCAACATGAAGCTCCAGAAAATTTCAAGGGTTAGAAGATGAAAGTGTAGAGTTGAATTCGAATTTGAGCCACTCTACAGATAGTTTAATCCCATCAACAGGTAACCATGAAACCTCCTAATATTTAGTCCCTCCGAATAAGCGTGTCAACCTGAGAAGAAAAATCAGGAGGAGAAACTTAAAGAGTTGCATCCGGTAGATCACCTGACGACAAACTTGTTGTCGAAGGAGAGTAGGAAGAGGCAGAAGTGGGCTTGCAAGAGGTCGAAGATGTAGGCAATGATTGAGAAGGGTTCCATTGGTGCCAGACATGACGAAGGATGCAGTTATTTAAAAAAATCCTCTAGATTCGATCGCCTCTAGGATTGATGAAGTTATGTTAGCTAGAATTTGCATGAGATATGGCACACCTCCGGATGTTGTTTAGGCTCCAAGTTATGATGATAGGGCGCATTCCTCGTGGAAGGATACATAGCGTGGAATAGATATATGTTTTCAATTGGGTGCACGCCTCCTTCGTACACCATCCGTAACATGCTATATTTCATGCATTTGGCACCAACACAGTTCTATCCGAATGGGAATGCTTTTCTGCTCGAAACCTACCTCTAACATATTTAAATTTTGGTTTTGGAGCCGATAGCGGAGAATATTAGATATTTCAATTCATTTAAGTGTCGAAGCATCTACCCATCTCTTGTATATCTTAAGGCTCAATCAAATTAGCGTATCATCCTAAGGGCCTAGAATAAATTAATTTATTTCAAGAACTATTAGTCCTACATTTGGTGCCCATCAGGATTCGCAAGGAGACGGCTAAGAGAACATAAGTACATTAACGCTTTAGTGTTGTATTCAAAGTTACTTAAGTCACAAGCTCTAAACTAACTTGAAATCTGATTTGGACAGGTATTCCCTCAAGGCCAAGAGGACAAGTGTATTTGGCAAGGTGTTGACCCTAAGAATGTTAGAGAAGGTTTTTTTCCATTCCCAGACTTTGATGTCATATTATCTTCATTATACACTTGATTTGTTACCAAAAGGTCGTTCCATAGACCGTGGAGATGATAATAATGCCAGGGTATGGCAAAGCAAGGGTGCCCCATATTGTGCATCCAAACTTGCCCCCTATTGAAGAAGGGGAAGTTTTAGCTCAAGAGAAAGAGAAAGCTGGATATGTAGGCAGTGACAAAGAGCCAGCAAGAGAAAAGGATCTACTACTTACTTCCATTCCTTCTCCATCGACGGGACAAGGATGGGAGAAGTTACTTGCTGATGTGGGAACTATCGCTATTTGCGCACGCCAACAGCCAAGCGTATGTTTAGAAAAAAAACAATGATCTGAATCCAAAGTACGAGGATGTAAAGGGAGAACACAACTTTTTATAGTGGTTCAGCGCTAACGCCTACATCCACTTCACAATAATCATTAATCATATAATAGTATATTACAAAACTTGTACAAGTTCGGATGGTTTCTATGTATAAAGTTGTATATTTGAACAACAAAATGTTTGTTAATTCTAAGCTTTAACCAAAACGCCCTTTGTCTTCTTCGTTAAGCCAAAGTGTGAAGCAATGTTCAAAAAGTAGCTTCAATGTCCAAGAAATTCCAAAGATGTCCAAAAATGTCCAAAGCACTGTAAAAGTCCAAGTAAATGTCCAAATGTTGTAGGTAAATGCTTGTGCAACGTTCAAAAATCCAAAAGGAGTCTAAAATCCATGAAGATGATAAAGGAAACCATTAATGGTGCTTGAGATCTCTAAGAAAGTCCAAAAACCAACCTCTTAGAATGACAAGCTTGGGGGTATTTATAGTAGCAGATTATGTGAGAATTGGCGCCCGTAGCAGGAAATCTCGCATCCCGGAGGCTTGCCAAAATCACATCCTAAAAAACGGTGGAAAACATGTGCGAATCAGGCCAAAATTAGTTATCCACATGGTCAAATGAGTTTGCCACGAAATCTGGTGCTTTGACACTCCGCATCCCAAATTCGTGTGTCAAACCCTTGTTTCTCAAGCTAAAAACCATGATCTTCATGTGCCAATCCGGTTTTCCAAATTCGCTTGGCAAATGCCGAAATTTCTTATTCGTGCCAAACCCCCAATTTTGGCTCCCAGATTTCGTGGCGCAGTGCTGTTGAAATTCACATCGCATCCATGTTGATCACTAAGTTTTCGAGTAGCCAACCTTGACTTTGCCAATTTACCAAATTTCACATCTTGAAAACCGCGCTGACAACCCACGAAAATTTCGCATCCCTCTGAGTTGCTCAGCATATTCTGAAGTGCTAAATTTTCGTATCCCGCTTCTACCAAAATCTCGCATCCCAAAAATCCATGTCGAGCTTCAAGAAAATCGAGCCAGGGCTGATGTGAGGTCGAGGATTTTGTATCTCAGTTGTGATGCAAAATCTAGGATGCGAAAAACCCAAGTTTCCAAACCAAGTTTTTGGGCCAAGTTTCAAGCTGATCAACTTGATGCGCACATGTGGTTTTCCATGTTTTCACCATGCCGATCACTCCGTTTATTTCATGCTAAGCCAGATGATCGCCCATTATACCAGATGTGATCAGCCAAGCACGAACACATGATTTTTGATGATTTTCACGTGTCGATCGCCTGTTTTTGAACATACCAAACCATAATTTTGCCAAGTGCCATATTTTGATGTCATGAGTCGCGCAAGCCTTTTTTATCATGATCATGGCGTGCCGATCAGCTATTTTTGAGTGTGTGACACTGCTTTTAACCAGAATCCGTATATATTTTCATGGCGAGTTTGCCACGTGATCAGACTGACACGCTCAAGCATTTTGAGCTGATCGGACCGAGTTGGTCATGTATTTTTACCATGCCAGTTTTTCCAATCCTATTAGCGAAATTTTACGAACCAATGCTAATTCCAACCTTTTTCGAACACGTCGCGACTTAGACTAAACCACTTTGTGTTTTCTGACGACATTCTCGACACTTGGGCATGTTGCTAACCCAAATTTGGCATTTCATGACTTTGACCAAAAGCGTGTCAACACTTTTCCGACTAAAACATGTCTTTCTTGATCAAAGGAAGATGTTTTTTGCGAAAAACCAGAAATCGAGAAACCAAATTCATGGGATGCCCGAAGTGAACTTTTACAATCAAAAAACAAAAGAGCCAAGATCGCGGTCGATCGTATTAACTAGAAACCCAAAGCCAATAAACCAGAAATCAACGAATGCTCTGGATTGCATTATCCATAAAACCAGAAAACCTGAAATCCAAAGAAAGATGAAGATCACTTCGAATCATTTTGGGAGATAACCTGAATAACCAGAATACTAAATTAACCAAGATAGTCAGAATAATTGAAGGACTGCAGGAGTCCCATAACCTGAATGACCAGAAAATCGATATCCAGTAAATCGGGAAAACATGAAATCCATAAATCCAGAATAACCAATAACCAGATATATAGATGAGTTCAAGGCAGCCTTGCCGAGGCAATATGACCAAGACATGCCAGATGAGGTTCAAGATGGACTTGCAAAGCAAGACGACCAAGGATAAGCCAGACGAGGTCCAAGACGACCAAGGATAAGCCAAGAGAGGTCCAAGACGACCTTGCTAAGCAAGACAACCAAGGGCAAGCCAGATGAGGTCCAACACGGCTTTGCGAAGCAAGACGACCAAGGACAAGCCATGGACTGAAGTCCTTAGAGTTCACAATCCAATTTAGATTTCATACCCCACAAGCAAGTGTCCTTAATTTGTGAAGTAATCTTATTAAAGTTATAAAATTTTGGGGTTTTAATAAAAACAAAAGAAACTTTAACGGTTCGTCATCTTTAAAGAGCATGCCTAGGGACTCGTCTAAGCAAACTTAGCCATTCGAGATCCAAAACCAGAGTTATCTCAAGATGGCCTTGCCGGGAAAGACGACCAAGAGAAGCCAGAAAAGTTCAAGTCGGCCTAACCGGGGTAAAATGAACAAGAATAACCCAAAGTGTCCAAGGCGGCCCTACCAGAGTAAGATGACCAAGGAATGCCAGAATAGTTCAAGACGGCCTTATCGGAGTAAGACGGGCAATGAAAGCCAAAACCAAACAATTTTATTAATAACCGGTCAGTGATGGTGTGTTGTTGATTAAAGAGCAAGCCTAGGGATTATAACATCTCCCATACATGGGTAGGTCGACTCAGCCATCTACAATCCAGAAAGACAAAGTGATAAATCCAAAGGGTCGGAGATCCCGAATATCCAAAATCCAGAGAAAACCAAGAGAGCCAAATCGTAAACTCAAGAAATCCAAAAGTCCGAGAACCAAAAGTAAGAAAGCCATTAGTGGGGATCCCATTATCCAAAGCCAAATAAACGAAGGCTTAGAAAACCAAATCCAAGAAACCGGAGAAAACTAAAACAAAGAATCCAGAAAGCAAAGACTAATATCTAGGAGACCAAGAAGAACCAAAAGCCGAGAATCCAAAATCTCCAAAAGCCACAAGATACTAATGTACGGAAGACTTGCATCCGAGACATCAAAGCCAGAAAAGGGTTCGATTGATAACAACGCCACAAGGACGAGTGCTAGTCCTTGGCCTGTCCTGGGTATCATTAGCGGATGTGACTATCTTCGCACTACAGCACGAGTCCGAGCAAACCGTGCCATCTCTCCACGTCTGACACGCTCTTCAATTGTATCTCTGAGATGTCAACAATCATCTGTATAATGACCGTCAAGATCATGAAACAAGCAACGTCGACCAGTATCCTTTTCACTTTGAGTTGACTCCCTTGACGGAGGCTTCAAGAAAGGAGCAGTGTGACAGCCCGCCCCGCATCAACCGACATTTACTCCAAAAGTGCGCTGTACACATGTCCAGTTAGCATGGGATAGTTGTCATAAGGAAAGGAAGAAGATGAAGAATCAACAAGGAACCTGTAGAATGTCTCACAGCGCATAGAACAAAATATAATAACAACATACTTAACATAAAACAGGTGAGACAGTGCATAAGCAGAAGACAAACTATCATAGCAGCGGAAAATCCAAATACAGCTTATGTTCCACATCATCATTATTACAACTTTTCAAGTTGTCTCTAAAGGTAAAAGCAAGATAAGGGAGGTACACTACTAATGCCCAAGTAGTGACCACCAATGACATAGGGAGAATATCTATATATATATATATATATATATATCATACGTGGAAGCCTCCTGCTCGCCTCCGGATCAGCTACTCATGCATCACCAGCTAACATGTCTCTAGTCTGCTCGTTTAGGAGCACCTAGAGTAATAAGAAGAGACATAAAACTTTGGGTCAGACAAAAGTCTGGTGTGAGCGATAAGCAGCTAAAAAGAACAATAACAGGTATACTAAACCATACCTGAACCTGCAATCAAAGAGTTAGCACTACATATTGTACAACACTCTAAGGTGCCACTAACATATGGTGTACAAGCATACGGGGGTGGGGGTGTGCATGTCATAGTGATGGCAAACAAATCAAACATAGCAACCATCCTCACGTCTCTCACTCAGTGCGTAAAGCATACGATATCCACCACTTCAATCACCCAATACTTTGCTATGATCACTCTGCCCCATGAAGTCACAACGGCTTCATTGCACTGATCCATAGCCACTAATCCTTCGCTATGTCCACTTTTCCCCATGGAGTCGTACACACCACACTGCACTGGCTCATAGCCTTACTAATCCTTTACTATGTCCACTCTGACCCATGGAGTCATAATGGCTCCACTGCATTGGCTCATAGTCTTGCTATGATCACTTTGTCCCTCGAGTCATGATGACTCTACTGCACTAATACGTAGCCCGTCATTCCTTTTCAGTGGTGAATCGAAGTTATGAACGTCGACAACTCCTTAGCACACGTCCCACAGCAAAGCCCAACCATGAAGTGAACTCATTAGTTCCCAACTGGATCCTGAGCTCTCTAACTTCCATTTGGACTACCTTTGCATCTCGAGTTATTGGTCATCACTGGATCGGTTCAGTTCTTAGCCCTTCTTCTCTGTCGGTTCGGATCGGTCTCTTCCAAGTGCTCTGGATCGGGTTGTGGCCTCCAAGTCCCTTCGTAGTACGTTGGTTCGGTTCGGGTGCTCTCTGGTGGGCCGGGTCGGTGTACCCTTGCTCCATCGGTTCGGTTCGGGTTCCTGGTCATGGTCAGATCCACTTCCCCTTTCTCTTCCGTTCTGATCCCATTCCCTTCCCTTCAGTCAATTCGATCCCAGTTCAAACATTATGGCCTTCCTTTTTGCCATACTTTCCCTTGTGCCAAGCCTCTGTTCAGTTCGGTGATCCCTTGCCCAGTCCACTATCCGGTCCGAGCCCATCCCTTCGATCCGATCTGAAACCTGCATCGTTTTTCTGCAACTTTTTCCAGCGAGTGTTTTACGCCATTCAACGGCGTTTTCGACCATTCTAACTATTCTAATCAATCACAAAGAATATCATACAGTCATAGCAACAAGTGGAAGTGACCTCAAACACCAAAACATCAATATGATAGGTTAAAATGGATCAAACATAGCCAAAACCCCATATTTTCCCTTAAGCATGTTTAAGCAAAACTAGTGACATGATTAGTAAAACTTAATCAAATTAACTCAAATTTCTAATAGAGGTCTAAAACATTATTTAAGAATTTATAAATATTTTTCCAAAATTTATTAGTGTATAAATTCGCTAATCATCACTAATTACCCTTAATTAACCATAATTAGTGAGGAACTATGCAAATCACTCACCTTAGCCACAAATAAACCTTAGATCTGAAATAAATCTCTGATATGGCGCGAATACCAATGCTAAACAATAGCTCAAATCTTGATTTGGTGAAGATATCCCTTGATTTAATGTTGCTAAGCTTAATCCTTGATTAGAAAGTGATTTGGAGGTGATTTAGAGGTTAGAGGCCATTTTTAGGGTTTCTAAGAGGTAAGTGGAGGCTAGAAAACTGAAATGGAATGAAACCATAACTCTTTTCAGCCTCCCCATAACCCTATTCCCAAAATGGGTTATGGGCCCATTTACTAATCACCCTATTTGGCCCGGTTAAGCAGTTTTTTCACCTTCCAAACCTTATTTCAGCCATTTCTCCCAAACGGTAAGTCCGTTTAGCTTTTATGACCACTTTATGGAAAGGTAAACCATCAAATGAATCTAATGGAAGTGGTTTCAAGTCAAAATTCCTTTCCAATCAAAAGTTATGGCCAAAACAGTATTAGCTAGGGGCAAAACGGTCATTTAAAAATCGGCAAAAATCATGAACATGGGAAATGACCCCAATGGTCGTTTCCCAAAGCCATATGACCATACGACTTCATATAAGAAAGAAAGAAATATTCTACGATCCTCCGATGCGTAGAATGCAGGTTGTTACATTCTCCTCTCCTTAAAAAATTTCGCCCCTAAAATTCCCTAACCAAAACACACAAATGGGTCTCGCATGCCTATCAGCCATAAAACAACAATCAAACATGCAAAACAAGTCTATCCTAGCATGCGGAATAACTAAATTGCAAAGTAAATCTTACTAGGCAAAGAGTTCTGGATACGTCTTCCTGATGCTCTCCTCTGTCTCCCAAGTACAGTCATTCTCGTTCTCGCCCCACTGAAACTTGACTAGCTTCACCGCCTTCCTTCGAAGTTGCTTCGTATCGTGCTCGATAATACGAATCAGCTTGCGGTTCCCAACCGCCTCGGGTTCCACTTCGAAATCCCCTAACTGATCAGGTGAAATAGTCATATCTGGGTCGTGCACGAACCTCCTTAGCTGGAAAACATGAAATACGTTGTGAACTCCCGCCATCTTCTCTGGTAATTCAATTCTATATGCCAAATTCCCAACTTGTTCGAGAACTGGGAATGGGCCAACAAATCTTGATGCTTACTTGCCTCTCCTGCCAAATCGTATCACGCTCTTCAACGGAGAAACCTTGACAAACACCAAGTCACCAACGGAGAATTTTAAGTCTCTTCTTCTCTTGTCAGCATAACTCTTCTACCTATCCTGGGCAGCCTTCATCCGTTGTTGAATGATCTTAATCTTATCTGAAGTTTCCCTTACCACATCTGGTCCAAGCACAAACTTCTCACCGGTCTCTATCCAACATGATGGTGAGTTGCACGGTCTTCCGTATAAAGCTTCATATGGAGCTATACCGATACTGGATTGGTAGCTATTATTATATGCAAACTCTACTAGATGCAAATGGTCATCCCATGATCCACCAAAATCCAATATACAAGCTCTTAAGAGATCTTCCAATATACGATTCACCCTCTCTGTCTGACTGTCGGTTTGAGGATGATACGCGGTACTGAGATATAATTCCGACCCTAGAGCCTCTTGTAAGCTCTACCAAAACCCACTAGTAAACAACGGGTCTCGGTCACTCACAATGCTTTTAGGTACTCCATGAAATCTCACTACCCACTTCATATACAATTCTGCTAACTTAGCTGCCGTTCTGGTCGATTTGACTAGTATAAATCTTGCACTCTTAGTCAATCGATCCACAATTACCCAAATGCTATCATGTCCCGATTTAGTCCTTGGTAAACCATCAATGAAATCCATCGAGACTTGCTCCCATTTCCATTCGGGAATTTCTAATGGTTGCAACAAACCACTAGGCTTCTTTTGCTCGGCTTTAACTAGCTGACAATTCATGCACTTGGATATAAACTTCCCAACGTCTCTTTTCATCCCTTCCCAGTAGTAAGTCTGCTTCATGTCTCGGTACATCTTATCATCACCGGGGTGTATAGTCAGTTTTGAGTGATGACATTCCCTAAGCACTTCATCTCTCAAACCATTCACGTTGGGTACAACTAGTCTTCCATTCTTTCGAAGCCATCCTTCTCGATCAAGCCCATACAAATTCATCTCCTCATCGTCGATATTCATCTCCAACTTGGAGATGATTTCCAATAGATTAGGATCGTCCCTCTGACTGGAACCAATCCGTTCAATCAAAGTGGGTCTGATCGTCAAACTAGCTAACATCTCTGGATCCAATTCGCACTTTGGTCTGAAGTCATACCCTGCGATATACTCCAGTTGCTTCCATTCAAGAAATAGCCCCTAAACTGGCATGTCTCCTACTCAAGGCATCGGCTACCGCATTGCCTTTCCCAGGTGTATATGCGATATCAAAATCATACGAAGCCAAGAACTCTAACCATCTTTGCTGTCGGAGATTTAGATCCTTTTGAGAAAAGAGATACTTTAACGATTTATGATTGGTAAACAACTCAAATCTCTCTCCCAAGAGATAATGTCTCCACATCTTCAACACGAACACGGTCGCTGCCAGTTCCAAATCATGTGTAGGATACTTTTTCTCATGCGGCTTTAGTTGCCGACTAGCATAAGCTGCAACCTTACCTCCTTGCATCAATACAGCACCTAGTCTGGTACCACAAGCATCCATGTATACCGTCATTTCTTCATTCCCTTTAGGAATGACTAACACTGGCGCACGCGTCAACTTTTCTTTTAGACTCTTGAATGCATTCTCACACACTCCGTCCCAGACGAAGGCTTGATTCTTCTTAGTCAATTGAGTCAACGGTGCTGCTATCTTGGAGAAATCCTGGATAAACTTACAATAATATCCAACTAATCCCAAGAAGCTTCTTACTTTTGTTGCATTCTTGGGCGTAGACCAATCCTGTACCGTAGCCACCTTCGCAGGGTCCACGGCAATACCATTCTCTGAAACAACATGGCCCAAGAATCTCACTTCCCTCCTCCAGAAGTGACTTAGAAAATTTCGCTTTCAATTGGTGTTTTCTCGACACCTCCATCACTATCCTCAGATGTCCCTTGTGTTCTTCCTCTGTCCTCGAGTAATCAAGGATGTCCTCTACGAACACAAGAACAAACTTATTCAACTGATCTCTGAATACCCGATTCATAAGATCCACGAAGTATGCTGGTGCATTGGTCAACCCAAATGGCATGACCAACCACTCATAGAATCCAGATGGCATTCTAAATGCCATTTTCGGAACACTCTCAGCGCCACTCGGAGCTGATGAAATCCTGTCGCGAGGTCTAACTGGGAGAACACTCTTGATCCTTCCAGTTGATCAAACAAATCATCTATCCGTGGTAGAGGATATTTGTTCTTCCTCGTCACCTTATTCAACTCGCGGTAGTCCACACACAAACGAAGGGAACCATCTGCCTTAGTGGCAAACACAACTGGTGCTCCCCACTCGGAGACACTTTTTCTAATAAACCCCTTCTTCAAAAGATCGCTTACTTGCACCCCGAGTTCTCGCTGCTCCCTTGGTGCCATACGACGAAGTGGCATCACTATAGGTCTGGCATCTTTCACTAAATCAATATGGAACTCAATCTCTCGGTGTGGTGGAAGTCCGGTCACTTCGTTGAAGACGTCCGGATACTGGCCAACCACGGGCATATCTGACAACTCATCATGCGGGATGTCGAGGGAATTTATAAAACTAGCCATTACCCCATCACTAGGTAGACTACCAAACACTACCATCCGCCCATCATCCACCCTAACTGTCACCAAAAAGCCCTCACAGTCTACCACCACCCCGTATCTTTGGAGCCAATCAACCCCCAATATAATGCCATACCCAGTAAAGCCCAAAACAAAGCAATCACAAACAAACATACATCCATGGCTCGATAAGACCAAATTTCGGCAAATCATACTAAGATTAGTCGAACCACCAATCGGGTTCGTCACAACCAACGGTATATCGACTATCTCGGGTTCCAGTCCCAGCCTATCTACCAGGTCACTAGATATGAAGGAACGGGAAGCCCCAGTATCAAACAATACTCGAACAGGTACATCAAAAATAGAAAGCATACCTTGAATAAAGATATTCTTTCCTTTCTCCGTCGCAGTTGGGGCATTCGACGAAGAAGGAACAGCATTAATAGCATATGCTTTCACAATCTGCTTCTCCTTAAGAGGTTGTGGACATTTATCCTTATGATGTCCCACTTGGCTACAGTTGTAGCACTTCCTATCCGCTGGCTTGGCCCGACACTCTTTGGCATAATGGCCCTTCTTACAACAGCTGAAGCACTCAACATCTTTCTTGCTCTTTTTCTGGCCATCCTTAGTTTGGTTCTGCTTCCTCTTGTTCTGAGTGTTATTCTTGCCTCCACCGCCTGCTTGCGGCTTCAGCCCTTCTGCAGATGCAACCTCAGTCTTTGACTTAGGGTAAAGACTCTCTAATCTCAAAGCTTTCCCCACAATCGATTCAAAAGTATCATCGATGTGGTTGATAAGCCTCTCCCCCACGTATCTATCCAAACCAGTAATGAACTTCTCATTCTTCTTCTCAGGAGTATCGATAAGGGATAATCCATACTTCGACAAAGTGTCGAACTCAGCAATATAGTCCGAGATTGCTCTACCATTCTGCTTAAGTTCCAAGAACTTCCTAAATGATTCCGACTTCTGAGAAGCTGGGATAAACTTGTCGCTAAAGCGAGCCTTAAACTGATCCCAAGTAACCTGATCCTCTGGGGTGGCTGTCCTAATAGCATTTCACCAATTCATCACTCGCCCTTGCAACTAACGAGACGTTAGCCTTCTCTTCATCGCATCCTCGATACCCAAGTCGTCGAAGATATGATCACAGCTATCCAACCAATGCTGAACATCTGTGGCCGACTCCGTTCCGTGGAACGGCTTCCCACCAAGGTTAGTGTAATTCTTGCATAGCTTGGCGAAATCGACCCTAGGCGCCTGCACTATTGGACCACCACCATTACCGGCATTGGGAGCTGCCCCCTGCACATCCCTAAGCATTTCTCTCATGAAGTCAGTAAAAATCGTCCTCATGTTAGCAGCATTCCCATTATTGGCTCCTCTACCAGCACCTCTTGTGTATCGGCTCATCCTTCAATCTATAAAGAGAAAACGATTAACCATCTCCATAGTGGTGCTAGTGCAGTGCGACTTCATCCTTAGCTATAATAACAGTATATATATATAGCTTTTGAAAACCAAAGTAATCACAAATACGCACTCTCATATACGTACTATCTCTCCCTAGTGTCTTTTCCTAGGTTAACTACGCAACCTAGAGCTCTGATACCAAATGTGACAGCCTGCCCCACACCAACCGACATTTACTCCAAAAGTGCGTTGTACACATTTCCAGTTAGCACGGGACGGTTGTCAGAACGAAACGAAGAAGACGAAGAATCAACAAGGAACCTGTAGAATGTCTCACAGCGCATAGAACAAAATATAATAACAACATACTTGACATAAAACATGTGAGACAGTGCATAAGCTGATGACAAACTATCATAGCAGCGAAAAATTCAAATACAGCTTATATTTCACATCATCATTATTACAACTTTTCAAACTGTCTCTAAAGGTAAAAGCAAGATAAGGGAGGTACACTACTAATGCCCAAGTAGTGACCATCAACAACACAGGGAGAATATCTATATATATATATATATATCATACGTGGAAGCCTCCTGCTCGCCTCCGGATCAGCTACTCGTGCATCACCAGCTAACCTTTTTCTAGTCTGCTCGTTTAGGAGCACCCAGAGTAATAAGAAGAGACATAAAACTCTGGGTCAGACAAAAGTCTTGTGTGAGCGATAAGCAGCTAAACAGAACAATAACAGGTATACTAAACCATACCTGAACCTGGACCTGCAACCAAAGAGTTAGCACTACATACTGTACAACACTCTAAGGTGCCACTAACATATGGTGTACAAGCATATGGAGGTGGGGGTGTGCATGTCATAGTGATGGCAAACAAATCAAACATAGCAACCATCCTCACGTCTCTCACTCAGTGCATAAAGCATACGATATCCACCACTTCGATCACCCAATACTTTGCAATGATCACTCTGCCCCATGAAGTCACAACGGCTTCATTGCACTGATCCATAGCCACTAATCCTTCGCTATGTCCACTTTGCCCCATTGAGTCGTACACACCCCACTGCACTGGCTCATAGCCTTACTAATCCTTTACTATGTCCACTCTGCCCCATGGAGTCACAATGGCTCCACTGCACTGGCTCATAGTCTTGCTACGATGACTTTGCCCCTCGAGTCATGATGACTCTACTGCACTGGTACGTAGCCCGTCATTCCTTTTTAGTGGTGAATCGAAGTTATGAACGTCGACAACTCCTTAGCACACGTCCCGCAGCAAAGCCCAACCATGAAGTGAACTTATTGGTTCCCAACTGGATCCTGAGCTCTAACTTCCATTTGGACTACCTTTGCATCTCGGGTTATTGGTCATCACTGGATCGGTTCGGTTCTTAGCCCTTCTTCTCTGTCGGTTCGGATCGGTCTCTTCCAAGTGCTCCGGATCGGGTCATGGCCTCCAAGTCCCTTCATAGTACGTTGGTTTGGTTCGAGTGCTCTCTGGCGGGTCGGGTCGGTGTACCCTTGCTCCATCGGTTCGGTTCGGGTTCCTGGTCATGGTCAGATCCACTTCCCCTTTCTCTTCCGTTCCGATCCCCTTCCCTTCAGTCGATCCGATCCCAGTTCAAACATTGTGGCCTTCCTTTTTGCCATACTTTCCCTTGTGCCAAGCCTCGGTTTGGTTCGGTGATCCCTTGCCCAGTCCACTATCCGGTCCGAGCCCATCCCTCCGATCCGATCCGAAACCTGCATCGTTTTTCTGCAACTTTTTCCAGCGAGTATTTTACGTCATTCGACGGCATTTTCGACCATTCTAACTATTCTAGTCAATCACAAAGCATATCATACAGTCATAACAACAAGTGGAAGTGACCTCAAACACCAAAACATCAATATGATAGGTTAAAATGGATCAAACATAGCCAAAACCCCATATTTTCCCTTAAGCATGTTTAAGCAAAACTAGTGACATGATTAGTAAAACTTAATCAAATTAACCCAAATTTCTAATAGAGGTCTAAAACATTATTTAAGAATTTATAAATATTTTTCAAGAATTTATTAGTGTATAAATTCGCTAATCATCACTAATTACCCTTAATTAACCATAATTAGTGAGGAACTATGCAAATCACTCACCTTAGCCACAAATAAACCTTAGATCAGAAATAAATCTCTGATATGGCGGGAATTCGAATGCTAAACAGCAACTCTAATTTTGATTTGGTGAAGATCTCCCTTGATTTAATGTTGTTAAGCTTAATCCTTGATTAGAAAGTGATTTGGAGGTGATTCAGAGGTTAGAGGCCATTTTTAGGGTTTCGAAGAGGTAAGTGGAGGCTAGAAAACTGAAATGGAATAAAACCCTAACTCTTTTCAACCTCCCCATAACCCTATTCCCGAAATGGGTTATGGGCCATTCACTAATCACCATATTTGGCCCAGTTAAGTAGTTTTTTCACCTTCCAAACCTTATTTCAGCCGTTTCTCCCAAATGGTAAGTCCGTTTAGCTATTATGACCACTCTACCGAAAGGTAAACCATCAAACGAATCTAATGGAAGTGGTTTCAGGTCAAAATTCCTTTCCAATCAAAAGTTATGGCCAAAACAGTATTAGCTAGGGGCAAAACGGTCATTTAAAAATCGGCAAAAATCATGAACATGGGAAATGACCCCATGGTCATTTCCCAAAGCCACATGACCATACGACTTCATATAAGAAAGAAATAAATATTCTACGATCCTCCGATGCGTAGAATGCGGGTTGTTACAAGCAGCGGGACAAACTTCCAAGTAAATTCACTCGGGGGTATAAGTAAGTTCCGAGTAAGTCGAGAACTTAAGGTTGCTTCCGAGCCATGTTGCGATCATTCCCCGAAGAGGGGTTACTAGCACCGGAATCCTTAGCCTTACCAGAATCCTTTGCCCTACCAGAATCGGACAGTTTCCCTCCCCTAACCACATTAGCCTCGAGAACCTTTTTATCGGTCCCCGCATCCTCTTCCCAAAGAAACCTTTCAGCTTAAAAATACAACTCACCGAGATCCCTCAGCGAGTCTTGATGTAATGATGTCTTAAAGTTAGACTTATCCAAAACTCCAAAGACCGCGACCATTAAAACCATAGACGGACCGGGTCTGTCAACCAAAGCCACCGAAGCATTAAACCGCTTTAGGAATTTACGCAGAGTCTCATCAGACTTCTTCTTGATGCCAGTTAGAGTCATAACGCTTTTCAGACGAGCGATGTAAACTTTGAACTGTTCCACAAACTTCCCAGCTGAAGCATTCCAAGAATGAATAGAATTCGTTTCCAACTAACTTAACCACACGGCAACTATATTTGTCAGGTAAACAGGAAAACACTTTGCCATGACACCTTCAAATGCAGGAAGGACTTCCATATGATGAATGTATCACGTCAAGTGAGCAGTCGAATCCTGTCAACCATCATGAGCTTCCACCACTGGTAGTTTAAAATCCATTGGATTATGAAAATTCCTGATATTTACAGAGAAAGGACTACGAGTAACAAAATCCAAGTCCGAAGAAGAGGCACCGCCATGAGTGAATCGAGGAATGACATCTGCAATTTGAGATCCATTACTAAAAGCAAGTAGCTGATTCAAATTATCAAAAGTGACACTGGTGTAGTGTTTAAGTCAAGATTAGGAATTAGTTGATTAGCAAGAAGAATACTAGTTGAATTCCAAACCAAGCAACTGCATCGGGCACAATTCTTACTCCGGGAACTGTGGGAGCACTACCATCCAAAGTTGCACGCATCGGCACTTGAAAAACATTTCCAATGGCGGAGCCCACAACTTGACCAACCAAAGGTCATAGGCTGAAGCGATGTCAACATTTGGGGTGCTCCGTGCGTAGCAGGAACGGCACTAGTCCAAGGATTTGCGTCACCCCGCTGATTAGTTTGAGGGGTTGCCCCTAAGTCTCAAGTCGCATCTTGAGGAACATCAGTACTGGTTCCAATAATATCTTCCTCGCCTGTCGGCCCTCTAGTATTTCAAATTCTACCCACAATTCGAGTGATAAAGGTAGTAACACTTCTTCTTGTCGCTCGAGTCGAGCGTTCATATCCGTATCCAAATTCTTAATCATCCAGTCGACGTCGTCACGAATGACGTAATTCGAGGGAACTCCAGTCACCTTTGCACCAACAACAACTACTAGATTGCCATTTGATATAGATGAGTACAAGAGGTTCATGAATCTAAATGAGGATATTGACTCCTCCCAGCACCTGGAACTTGGGAAATTGACACAAGCCAAATTTTCATGAGGGTGGATGAGTTGTTGGCGGATAAAGGAGAGAAAGGAGGTGAAGAGGCAGAGAATACGGGTGTTGGAGGTAAGTCCAGCGGACTGAGCTTGAATGAAATGGAAGAAAAATTATAATCTAAGCTTTCCATTAAACAAGGAAAGGTAGAGGTGGAGGAGAAAGCCAGGGAAGAAGTGGAGAAGGCAAAACCTTCAAGGGAAATAGTTGAGCTTTCTCCCTCAACTATATTGATGATTCCTCCTACGGGTGATAGGGATGTGGTGACGGAAATACCCGATAGAGACGAGAGAACATCAGACTAAGGCCCCGCTAAGGGCTTCGAGCTCAAACCTCTCCCCAAGTCGACTTCGACCAAGAGAAGGATATCAGGACGTAGAAGTGGATCAAAAAGAAAGAGAAAAGACGCTAAGTGCATGTCCCTGCCTAAAAAATCAGGTGGAAAGAAGAAGAGAGACTCCTCTAAGCGGCTCGATGGTTATACATGTTTTCTTTTTCCTTTTTTGGCCAGATGTGATGTGAATGCAACCCTTGCTTCTGGTTTCATACGATGACAATTTTTACATGTATCGTAATTGTTCTAGATAAAAGTCAGGTTTTACTTTTATTTCTTGTGAATTTTTCTAAGTGTTTGGGTGTTTGTATACTTTCCCATCCTTGTACTTGTATATAGTAACCCATCATCATACTTACATTTAGGATGATTATTTGAAACTTCATTCTTAGATAAAAGTCAGGCTAAGGTTTAGGGCGACATTCGTTTTCCTGTTTATACTCAAGCCAAACACTGAGGATTGGAGTTGGCCAAGCGAAACGATTGGTACCACATCCGCTTAGGCTAAAGCGGTTGCCCCCCATTTTGGAGACTTAGGGTTGGTGGTCAGAAACTCGAGTCACGAGTTCATGAGTTATTTATGCTCGTCCTTGTCGTTTGTTCAAGGATTGAGTTAGTTTATGGTTGGTAAGGTCACACCCATGTGGTTGTAGCCCTACAAGCTCTAAGGCATCGTATTATTTATGTTATGCTTGTGCATGAAAGTCGGTCACATCATAACTAACATACTATGCATATATGAACACCAAGAACATGAGGAATCAAGAGCTTTTATTAAAAAACACTAATGAAAAATATGGTAAACATCTACCATATCACAATGCTAAATTGAAAACAGAGTACTAAATAAAGTTGAAAATACAAAAGTTATAAACAAAGATTTAAGAAAAGTAGCAGTTCGTTGTTCAATGCTCTTAGTATCTTGGTTCCATCAATTGTCGTCATCTTAACGTTTTCATCTTCAAACCTCAATTGACTGACGTAAGGACTTTCCTAGTAGGGACCAATGTCGGTTGGTGTGGAAAAGATCCTTTTTAGGACGAGATTGCCAACGTCAAAGTACTTTGGATAGACTTTGGTATTGAAATATCAGGCGACCCGGTTGTGATATGCACCTGCTCTAAGTTCAAATTTTTATTTTTTTTCTCATTTATCAACTCTAGAGATTCCACAAAATGTTTTCTATTACTTCAAGAATCATAATATGTCACGCGATAAGATTGTACTTCAAGCTCAATGGGAATTACAGCTTCGGCTCCATAAGATAGAGAAAATGGAGTATGGCCAACCATTGACTCATGGGTAGTTTGGTATGCCTAAAGGATTAACGAAAGTTCATCCAGATCTACCTACTTGCCTCCAACCTTTTCCAGATGCTTCTTGAGTATGGACTAAATGATTTTGTTAACTACTTCGACTTGTTGTTGGCTTGAAGATGGGAAACTATCTAGAATCGCTTTCAATGCAGTGACGCTAGTAGAAATCTTTAGACTTAGAGCTAATGAATTAGGTCTTGATTAATGGTTAGCCAAAAGTAGTCGTAGTAGAATCTTCCTTGCTAGAATTTTTCCCCTCGGTACAGTCACCGCACTTGCCTTCGTGTACTTCATGTATCACTCGTTTGGCATTGTTGTAGGCAACATACTAGGGTAGTGAAATGAAGAAACCTCTTCGATTTAGGAACCCTTCTTGAATGATATTGTAATAGCCCGCATTTTACGTATCGGAGGATCATAAAATATTTTTATTTTATTCCCTGAGGTTTGGATCATTCTCATATTTTGATATATTGTTTATGGGGATGTGAAAAATGTTCATATATTTTTTTTAATTTTATTTGTGACCATTTTGCCCCTGTCAGTTTTGAATAAGGCATAACTTTTGACTGGGATCCAATCAGGTGCTGAGAACAATTTCATTGGAAAGGAAGTGGTGTTTCTAATTCCGTAGAGTGGTCACATTAAAGATTTGGTTCAGCGTTTTGGGAGGAATCGTGTTTTGTGTTTCATAATTTACGTTCAAGTTTTTAGAGCCATTATTGGGCTGATCTGAGGAGGCCCATTAGTGGGCTGGTGGGAGGCTATAAATAGGGTGTTAGAGGCATGAAGAATAGTTTACTTTCTTCATTCTCTCATTTGGTTGATCTTGCGACCCTTCTTGCTCAATCAAATACACTTTTCCACCATTAAATTCCAGATCCACATAAGAGAATCGAAGATTTACATTGTTTGAAGTGAGATCCATGTCAAGTGAAGAGAGATTGCATCAAATCAAGAGGTTTGAAGCATATTCTTCACTGTTTGGATTGGGAATTTAGCGGTTTAGAGTTAACTCAAACAATTGGTGAGTGATAAGCTTCTCTCACAAGGATTTGATCAAGTATATGTGTTGTTTGATCATATTTTCATCATTTTAAGTTGTTTTCTTCAAGATCTACATCATGGTAAGTATTTTCTCATTTGAATCACCATAGGATCTAATCTAGCAACTAAAAACCGGTAATTTCTTATGTAAATTCATATGTTTATGCAAGTTAGATCCACTGTTTTAGTTTATTCATTGATTTATCATGGATTTGGTGAATGTTATATGATTATCAGTGAATATTTGTCATTTTGATGTTCTTAATGATTTCATAAAGTGTTTATGGTTGAATTGGATGAATTGGACGCATCGATGTTGTCATTTGGTAATGATTTGGTCAAGTTTGGAGCTATTTTGGTTAGATCTGGAGTCGGGTCGTTTTTCTTAGGTCGTTGATGATGTGGTATGAAGTTCAGGTCATCTGGCTTGTGCTCCAAGAAATGAAGCTCAGGTCATTGGTGCATAGGTAAGATCGTCGAAGTGCATGGGTCGTTCGTGTTCATAAAGTCTAGTCGCTGGTTGACCCAAGAAGTCAAGTCATTGGTGATCCATAAAGTTGGGTCGTTGGGTGACCTAGGAAGTTAGGTCATTGGTGATTCACAAAGTTGGGTCATTGGGTGACCTAGGAAGTTAGGTCGTTAGTGATCCATAAAGTCGAGTTGTTGGTTGATCAAGGAAGTTAGGTCATTGGTGATCCATAAAGTCGGGTCGTTGGGTGACCCAGGAAGTTAGGTCGTCATTGGTGTTCCATAAATTCGGGTCGTTGGGTGACCCAGGAAGTTAGGTCGTTGGTGATCCACAAAGTTGAGTCGTTGGGTGACCCAGGAAGTCAATTCGTTGGTGATCCATTAATTTGGGTCGTTGGGTGACCCAGGAAGTTAGGTCGTTGGTAATTCATAAGGCCAGGTCGATGGGTGACCTAGGAAGTTAGGTCGTGGGTGACCTATAAAGTCGAGCCGTTGGATGACCTGATGAGTTGGGATGAAACATTATAAATCGAATATTGACCAAATGATGTATGTTTTTGGCTCGATGGTGGTTGTGATTTCAAAGTGAATTCAAGGGGGAATGTCAAAGTGATGTGATATGTTTGTTGATCGTCGTAATGCAGTGAATGTGAAGACGACTCTAGGGGGTGAGTTTGTGGATGATGGTTGCTCGGGAATCGAACTTGATCTTATTAACAGTCATCAAGCTAGATGGCTAGAGATATCGAAGGTACTGAGAAATAATCATTGTCCTAGGTTCTAGCGAATTCAAAGCAGAGGTATAATGGGGACACCCAAATGACTAGAATTGATTGGTCGAGTACCCTAGGCAGCTTTACGGGCCTAGATACGTTTCGTCATATGGTGTATGGAGTTTTGTTAGGACCGGGGTCACCATTAGCCCTCGACAATTGATGGCAAATTGTTCAGTCGGTCATACGATTAATGATGGTTTCAAAGCAGATTGGTGGTGATAGCCAGAGTCATGGATGATGATTGTTTTGCTTCTATAGTCTTGTGTAGATTATTCGACGTCCTAGTAGATATCTCATGGGTGCTTGGCTAACGTTGGTTTAGGCCTTTGGGGCTTGTGCTTGAGAGATGTCAATATCGATTAGGATTGTCTATGCTTGATAGTTGATTATTATGGATGTATTGTTCTTTCTAAATTCTTGTTTTGTAAAGGCAATCACTGTCGGATGTGGGGAAGATGAGTTTGGGTTTATTCTCTTATGTTAGGGTAAATTGATTGGTTAATCTACCTATTCTTATATACTTTATTGATGATGTTAGATAGCTGTTTTATTGCTCATTAAGAAAATTGTTTGACTCAAGGTTTTATGTTTCATCTTATTACCTTGGGTTGTTCATCCGATTTTTAGATGGGCAGACTGAGCAGCAGGTGGTAGGTGATAGATCCATATGAGGACGATGTTGTTGTGCAACGACGAGCAGGAGGCTAATGTATTATTTTCTACTATCTAGTATATGTTGTTTCTGTTGTTGGATGTTTCTCTGAGTGCTTGTAGTGAGGCTTATTGTACATACTCTTATAGTGCTTTTCCAAGGTTGTAATGGATATTTCAATGGAGTTTTGAAAAGGTTTATGATTTTACTCAATTCTACTTCACTATTATTACCTATTGTATATGTTCTATTATATCTTATCCTGGCATTGTGAGTTATACGACGGTTCTCGCTTGTGTTATCTTACCTTGATGATCATCCATGGTTGCCTAGCACACCTTTCAGCGTACTATTCCTCTTATTTAGTGCAGGAGTTATTGGAGGTCGTCAAATTTGGTATCAGAGCTCTGGTTATCGATTTTAGCCAAAGTTCAAAGATGTAATTACGTATAAGAGACATATATGTGGATTTCTGATGGATGTATACTATATATTAGTGTATAATATAATAACGCTTGAACTCCATTGCAGTTTTTCTTGGAAGTTGACTAATTATTCTATTTTTCAGATTTAGAATGAGTCATCGATCGTCGAGCACACTACTAGGGAGGAGATTGTTCTTGGAGGGGGTGATTGAGGTATACCATGTATCCCAGCTATGTTCGAAGCTATGATGACAGTGAACATGAGGATGGTACCCACTCTATGAGCAACCGCGGTAGATGTAGTGATTCAGGTGCAGGTGCCTAGAGTGATGGACTTCGCGAAGCTATGCAAAGACTTCACTACTCTGGGAGGGAAGCCGTTTAAGGGACGAAGACTTGGGATTGGTGATGTGACTAAGAGGAAGCTTGCATCGAAACAAATGCAGGGTAGATATGTGGATTGGAGGAACTCTGTCACTCTGGAGACTCCAGAAGATGAGATTTCATGGGTAGCAATTCCAAGTCAACTTTGAGACTAAGTTTATTTATACCATTTAGAATTTTATTCTGTTTAAGAGGTTTGTCCAGCTTAAGAAGAATGGTTGACTAATATTGGGGTATGTTTTTGATTTTGAAGCTTTGTCCGAGTATGATTGTTCGTATGTCAGGATTCCTTACCAGAATAATGAAAAGTTCGTTATAAGCATATATGTCGCTTGGGTTTGGAACGCGATATTTGCAATAAACCTTTTGTTGTGACTAATCCAATTGGGGGTTGTTTAGTTTGTGTATGATTTTTCGTGGTCTAGTGTTATCGAGTCATGGTTGCTCTTTTGTGTGTGATTACTTTGTTTTGAACTTCGCTAGGTTCGGAATTATTTTAGGTATGGACTGGCTCAAGAGGTATGCGGCAAAAGTGGATTGCGAGAAGCTGGAGGTGACAGTCGGGAATGTAGAAGGGCAAACAGTTGTGATTCGATGTAAGCCCGCAGATGGTGTCTTCGTGAGCTATTTATATTCACTTTTGATTCCACAGGAAGACTTGTCATCAGTGCTTATCGTAAGTGAGTTCGATGATGTCTTTGAAGAGGTCAAAGGGTTGCTGCCGCATCGTGAGATTGAGTTTAGAATTGATTTAGTCGAAGGTGCTTGACCTATCATTATGCCTCTTAGGCAGATGATGCCTAAGGAACATAGAGAGTTAGAGGTGCAAGTTCGTGACCTTTTGGGAAAATGATTCATTGTATCCAAATAGGGAGCACCAGTTGTGTTTGCAACTAAGGCCGATGGATCCTTGAGATTGTGTGTGGACTATCGTGAGATGAACAAGGTGACCAAGAAGAACAAGTATCTGTTGCCGAGGATTGATGACTTGTTCGATCAGCTTCAGGAAGCCAAAGTGTTTTCCAATTTGGATTTGGCAACGGGATTCCACCAGTTGAGGGTGGAAAAGGATAGTGTGTCGAAGACTGCATTTAGGACACCATCTGGTTTCTTCGAATGGTTGGTGATGCCATTTCGGTTGACTAACACGCCAGCGTATTTTGTAGATCTTATGAATAGGGTTTTCAGAGATCATTTGAACAAGTTCGTGCTTGTGTCCATGGATGATATTCTGGTTTACTCCCGGAATGAGGAAGAACATTAGATGCACTTGAGAGTTGTTTTGGAAATCTTGTGAAAGCATCAGTCAAAGGCTAAGTTTTCGAAGTGTCACTTCTAGAAGAGAAAAGTGAGGTTCTTAGGCCATGTAGTTTCTGGAAACGGAATAGGGGTTAACTCCGCTAAAGTGGCAACAATTCAGGACTGGAATAGACCTAAGAATGCGATGGACATGAGAAGTTTCCTTGGATTGGCAGGTAATTACCGATTGTTTATCAAGGATTTCTCCAAGATATCTACACCATTAACAGGATTGACGTAGTAGAACCAAGTGTTCACATGGAATGTAAAGTGTGAGCAAGCTTTCGGAATCATGGAAGAGAGGATGACGAGTGCTCCAGTTTTGACGATTCCAAGTGGGAATGAAGAAATGGAGGTATACACTGATGCATGTGGTACTGGACTTGGAGCAGTGCTGATGCAGAAGGATAAAGTTGTGGCATACGCGAGTCGATAGCTAAAGCTGCATGAAGGGAATTACCTAACTAATGATTTGGAGTTGGCAGCGATCATGTTTGCTATGAAGATGTGGAGACATTACATGTTGTGAGTTCGATTCGAGTTGTTTACGGATCACAAGTCATTAAAGTATCTTCTCCCAAAAGGATTTGAATCTTCAGCAGAAGCGGTGGTTAGAGTTTCTGGCATCGTATGTTTTTTGTATAGCCAATACTCCTGGAAAGCAGTTGTCAATGTGTTGAGTCGAAGACATGCAAATTAGGAAGCGATGTTTTCGGAATGGAAAAGCCTCAAGTTTTTCGTAGGATTTGATTTCAGACCACAATGTGAGTGGGAACCTGAAATGTTGGTAAGCTTATCGATAAGACCTAATCTCATTGAAAGGATTGCCGAGAGCCAAAAGTGGAATGAAAAGCTTGTCGAGTTTATCCAGAAGTTGGAACCAAATAATAAGGAGTTCAATGTCGATCGAGAGGGTTAGCTTCAAAAGCGGGGATGACTGGTTGTTCCTGATATCAATGGATTGAGAAATGAAGTAATATGTGTCATCGTGGATTGCTTGACCAATAGAATAAGGTTGATTCTTATCATATCGACAAAGACAGCATCAAAGTTGGTTGATCTTTATATAAAATGGATAGTTCGATTCCACGATATCCCAAAGAGAATAGTCAGTGATCGAGATCCATTGTTTACAAGTGGATTTTGGAAGAGTTTGCAAGAGACTTTGGGAACTGAGTTGTGTTTGAATACGGCTTATCATCCCCAGATTGATGGTCAAACTGAGTGGGTCGACTGAGTTTGAAAGATCTCCTAAGAACTTGTGTGTTGGATTTCAGGGGATCATGGGAAGACCATATACACCTAGTGGAGTTTGCATACAATAATAGCTACTAGTCAAGCATTGGAATGGCACCATACGAGGCGTTCTATGGTAGACGGTGTAATTCTCCGGCATGTTGATTAGAAAATGGTTATAAATTAGCACTTGGGCCATAGATGATAAGAGAAACCTCAGATTGTATCGAGATCGTTTGGCAACGAATGAAAGTAGCCCTGGATCATCAGAAAAGCTATGCAGATAGACATAAAAAAGATTTGGAATTAGACGTTGGCAACATGGTTTTTCTGAAGATTTCGCCGTTGAAGCATGGCATTATGTTCGTAAATAAAGAAATCTTAGCTCCAAGGTTTGTTGGACCGTTTCTGATAATCGAGCGAATTGGAAAGCTCGCGTATAGATTGGAGTTACCTAAGAATATGTCAACTATGCATAATTTTTTCCATGTGTCATTTCTACGGAAGTGCGAGCATGATTTGAATGTGGTGGTATCTCCAAAGCAGTATGAAGACTTACAAGTTAAGACCGTAGTTACAAGACCTTGTAAGCCGCTTTGTGTTATGGGGAATGACACGAAACAGCTTAGGAGGAAGATGGTTAAGCTAGTCAAGGTGCACCGGAGTGAGGATGGCGACGATTATACGTGGGAGACAGAAGAGAGTATGAAGACGACCCATCCAGAATTCTTCGTCGGTGTGATCCATTGATACTGTGTCATCATTACAACATTTAAATTTGTACCATGGTTGTTGTTAAAATTTTGCGTTCCAGGATAAGGCTATGGATGCATGGTTTGATGGACGCTAGTTTGGATTGTAAATTGGCTACTTATGGAAGATAGGCATGAATAATTGTTTTGGTTGCTTGTGTTTGTTTGGAATTACGAGCCCGAAATTCCTAAGGGGGAACTTGTAACAGCCCGAATTTTACATATCAAAGGATCGTAAAATATTTTTATTTTATTCCCTGAGGGTTGAATCATTCTCATATTTTGATATGTTATTTATGGGGATGTGAGATATGTCCATATTTTTTCCAACATTATTTGTGACCATTTTGCCCCTGTTAGTTTTGAACAGGGCATAACTTTTGATAGGGATAAAATCAGGTGCTGAGATTATTTCATTGGAAAGGAAATGGTGTTGCCAATTCCATAGATTGGTCACATTAAAGATTTGGTTTAGCAGTTTGGGAGGACTCACAGTTTTTGTGTTTCACAATTTTTGTTCAGGTTTTTAGAGCCATTGGTGGGTTGATTTGAGGAGGCTCATTAGTGGGCTGGTGGGGGCTATAAATAGGGGGTTAGAGGCATGGAGAATAGTTTACTTTCTTTATCTCTCATTTGGTTGAGCTCGTGATCCTCCTTGCTCAATTAAATACATCTTTCCACCATTAAAACTCTAGATCTACATAAGAGAATCGAAGATCTACACTCTTTGAAGCTAGATCTACGTCAAGTGAAGAGAGATCGCATCAAATCAAGAGGTTTGAACATATTCTTCTCTGTATTGATTGAGAATTTTGCGATATATAGTTAATTCAAAGAATTGATGAGTGATAAGCATCTCTCGCACAGATTCGATCAAGTATATGGGTTGTTTGATCTTATTTTCATCATTTTAAGTTGTTTTCACTAAGATCTACGTCATGGTAAGTATATTTTCATTTAAATCACCATAGGATCTAATCCAGCAACTTAAAACCAGTAATTTCTTATGTAAATTCATATGTTTATGCAAGTTAGATCCATTGTTTTAGTTTATTCATTGATTTATCATGATTTTGGTGAATTTTATATGATTATCGATGAATAATTGTCATTTTTATATTGTTAATGATTTCATAAAGTGTTTATGGTTGAATTGGTAGCATCGGTGTTGTCGTTTGGTGATGGTTTGGTCAAGTTTGCAGCTATTTTGGTCAGATCTGGAGTTGGGTCATTTTTCTTAGGTCCTTGATGACGTGGCATGAAGTTCAGGTCATCTGGCATGTGCTCTAAGAAATGAAGCTTAGGTCGTTGGTACATAGGTCGGGTCGTCGAAGAGCATGGGTCGTTCGTGTTCATAAAGTCAGGTCGTTGGGTGACTCAGGAAGTCAGGTCATTGGTGATCCATAAAGAGGGTCGTTGGGTGACCCAGGAAGTTAGGTCGTTGATGATCTACAAAGCCAGGTCATTGGGTGATCGAGGAAGTTAGGTCGTTGGTGATCCATAAAATCGGGTCGTTGGGTGACCCAGATAGTTAGGTTGGTGATACATGAAGTTCGGGTTGTTGGGTGACCCGGGAAGTTAGGTCGTTGGTTGATCCATAAAGTCAGGTCGTTCGATGACCCAGGAAGTTAGGTCGTTGGTGACCCATAAAGTCGGGTCATTGGGTGACCTGATGAGTTGGGCTGAAACACTATAAATCGAATATTGACCAAATAATGTATGTTTTTGGCTCGATGGTGTTTGTGACTTCGAAGTGAATTCAAGGGGGAATTTCGAAGTGATGTGATGTATTCGTTGATCATCATAATGCAACAAATGTGAAGACGACTCCAAGGGGTGGGTTCATGGATAATGGTTGCTCGGGAATTGAACTTGAGCTTATGAACAGTTGTCAGGCTAGATGGCTCGAGATATCGAAGGCTGAGAAATTATCGTTGTCGTAGGTTCTAGGGGATTCAAAGAAAGGATATAATGGGGACGCCTAAAAGACTAGAATTGACTGGTCGAGTACCCTAGGCAGCTCGACAGCGCATAGAACAAAATATAATAACAACATACTTGACATAAAACATGTGAGACAGTGCATAAGCTGATGACAAACTATCATAGCAGCGAAAAATTCAAATACAGCTTATATTTCACATCATCATTATTACAACTTTTCAAACTGTCTCTAAAGGTAAAAGCAAGATAAGGGAGGTACACTACTAATGCCCCAAGTAGTGACCATCAACAACACAGGGAGAATATCTATATATATATATATATATATATATATCATACGTGGAAGCCTCCTGCTCGCCTCCGGATCAGCTACTCGTGCATCACCAGCTAACATTTTTCTAGCCTGCTCGTTTAGGAGCACCCAGAGTAATAAGAAGAGACATAAAACTCTGGGTCAGACAAAAGTCTTGTGTGAGCGATAAGCAGCTAAACAGAACAATAACAGGTATACTAAACCATACCTGAACCTGGACCTGCAACCAAAGAGTTAGCACTACATACTGTACAACACTCTAAGGTGCCACTAACATATGGTGTACAAGCATATGGAGGTGGGGGTGTGCATGTCATAGTGATGGCAAACAAATCAAACATAGCAACCATCCTCACGTCTCTCACTCAGTGCATAAAGCATACGATATCCACCACTTCGATCACCCAATACTTTGCTATGATCACTCTGCCCCATGAAGTCACAACGGCTTCATTGCACTGATCCATAGCCACTAATCCTTCGCTATGTCCACTTTGCCCCATTGAGTCGTACACACCCCACTGCACTGGCTCATAGCCTTACTAATCCTTTACTATGTCCACTCTGCCCCATGGAGTCACAATGGCTCCACTGCACTGGCTCATAGTCTTGCTACGATGACTTTGCCCCTCGAGTCATGATGACTCTACTGCACTGGTACGTAGCCCGTCATTCCTTTTTAGTGGTGAATCGAAGTTATGAACGTCGACAACTCCTTAGCACACGTCCCGCAGCAAAGCCCAACCATGAAGTGAACTTATTGGTTCCCAACTGGATCCTGAGCTCTAACTTCCATTTGGACTACCTTTGCATCTCGGGTTATTGGTCATCACTGGATCGGTTCGGTTCTTAGCCCTTCTTCTCTGTCGGTTCGGATCGGTCTCTTCCAAGTGCTCCGGATCGGGTCATGGCCTCCAAGTCCCTTCATAGTACGTTGGTTTGGTTCGAGTGCTCTCTGGCGGGTCGGGTCGGTGTACCCTTGCTCCATCGGTTCGGTTCGGGTTCCTGGTCATGGTCAGATCCACTTCCCCTTTCTCTTCCGTTCCGATCCCCTTCCCTTCCCTTCAGTCGATCCGATCCCAGTTCAAACATTGTGGCCTTCCTTTTTGCCATACTTTCCCTTGTGCCAAGCCTCGGTTTGGTTCGGTGATCCCTTGCCCAGTCCACTATCCGGTCCGAGCCCATTCCTCCGATCCGATCCGAAACCTGCATCGTTTTTCTGCAACTTTTTCCAGCGAGTATTTTACGTCATTCGACGGCATTTTCGACCATTCTAACTATTCTAGTCAATCACAAAGCATATCATACAGTCATAACAACAAGTGGAAGTGACCTCAAACACCAAAACATCAATATGATAGGTTAAAATGGATCAAACATAGCCAAAACCCCATATTTTCCCTTAAGCATGTTTAAGCAAAACTAGTGACATGATTAGTAAAACTTAATCAAATTAACCCAAATTTCTAATAGAGGTCTAAAACATTATTTAAGAATTTATAAATATTTTTCAAGAATTTATTAGTGTATAAATTCGCTAATCATCACTAATTACCCTTAATTAACCATAATTAGTGAGGAACTATGCAAATCACTCACCTTAGCCACAAATAAACCTTAGATCAGAAATAAATCTCTGATATGGCGGGAATTCCAATGCTAAACAGCAACTCTAATTTTGATTTGGTGAAGATCTCCCTTGATTTAATGTTGTTAAGCTTAATCCTTGATTAGAAAGTGATTTGGAGGTGATTTAGAGGTTAGAGGCCATTTTTAGGGTTTCTAAGAGGTAAGTGGAGGCTAGAAAACTGAAATGGAATAAAACCCTAACTCTTTTCAACCTCCCCATAACCCTATTCCCGAAATGGGTTATGGGCCCATTCACTAATCACCATATTTGGCCCAGTTAAGTAGTTTTTTCACCTTCCAAACCTTATTTCAGCCGTTTCTCCCAAATGGTAAGTCCGTTTAGCTATTATGACCACTCTACCGAAAGGTAAACCATCAAACGAATCTAATGGAAGTGGTTTCAGGTCAAAATTCCTTTCCAATCAAAAGTTATGGCCAAAACAGTATTAGCTAGGGGCAAAACGGTCATTTAAAAATCGGCAAAAATCATGAACATGGGAAATGACCCCATGGTCATTTCCCAAAGCCACATGACCATACGACTTCATATAAGAAAGAAATAAATATTCTACGATCCTCCGATGCGTAGAATGCGGGTTGTTACAAGCAGCGGGACAAACTTCCAAGTAAATTCACTCGGGGGTATAAGTAAGTTCCGAGTAAGTCGAGAACTTAAGGTTGCTTCCGAGCCATGTTGCGATCATTCCCCGAAGAGGGGTTACTAGCACCGGAATCCTTAGCCTTACCAGAATCCTTTGCCCTACCAGAATCGGACAGTTTCCCTCCCCTAACCACATTAGCCTCAAGAACCTTTTTATCGGTCCCCGCATCCTCTTCCCAAAGAAACCTTTCAGCTTAAAAATACAACTCACCAAGATCCCTCAGCGAGTCTTGATGTAATGATGTCTTAAAGTTAGACTTATCCAAAACTCCAAAGACCGCGGCCATTAAAACCATAGACGGACCGGGTCTGTCAACCAAAGCCACCGAAGCATTAAACCGCTTTAGGAATTTACGCAGAGTCTCATCAGACTTCTTCTTGATGCCAGTTAGAGTCATAACGCTTTTCAGACGAGCGATGTAAACTTTGAACTGTTCCACAAACTTCCCAGCTGAAGCATTCCAAGAATGAATAGAATTCGTTTCCAACTAACTTAACCACACGGCAACTATATTTGTCAGGTAAACAGGAAAACACTTTGCCATGACACCTTCAAATGCAGGAAGGACTTCCATATGATGAATGTATCACGTCAAGTGAGCAGTCGAATCCTGTCAACCATCATGAGCTTCCACCACTGGTAGTTTAAAATCCATTGGATTATGAAAATTCCTGATATTTACAGAGAAAGGACTACGAGTAACAAAATCCAAGTCCGAAGAAGAGGCACCGCCATGAGTGAATCGAGGAATGACATCTGCAATTTGAGATCCATTACTAAAAGCAAGTAGCTGATTCAAATTATCAAAAGTGACACTGGTGTAGTGTTTAAGTCAAGATTAGGAATTAGTTGATTAGCAAGAAGAATACTAGTTGAATTCCAAACCAAGCAACTGCATCGGGCACAATTCTTACTCCGGGAACTGTGGGAGCACTACCATCCAAAGTTGCACGCATCGGCACTTGAAAAACATTTCCAATGGCGGAGCCCACAACTTGACCAACCAAAGGTCATAGGCTGAAGCGATGTCAACATTTGGGGTGCTCCGTGCGTAGCAGGAACGGCACTAGTCCAAGGATTGGCGTCAGCCCGCTGATTAGTTTGAGGGGTTGCCCCTAAGTCTCAAGTCGCATCTTGAGGAACATCAGTACTGGTTCCAATAATATCTTCCTCGCCTGTCGGCCCTCTAGTATTTCAAATTCTACCCACAATTCGAGTGATAAAGGTAGTAACACTTCTTCTTGTCGCTCGAGTCGAGCGTTCATATCCGTATCCAAATTCTTAATCATCCAGTCGACGTCGTCACGAATGACGTAATTCGAGGGAACTCCAGTCACCTTTGCACCAACAACAACTACTAGATTGCCATTTGATATAGATGAGTACAAGAGGTTCATGAATCTAAATGAGGATATTGACTCCTCCCAGCACCTGGAACTTGGGAAATTGACACAAGCCAAATTTTCATGAGGGTGGATGAGTTGTTGGCGGATAAAGGAGAGAAAGGAGGTGAAGAGGCAGAGAATACGGGTGTTGGAGGTAAGTCCAGCGGACTGAGCTTGAATGAAATGGAAGAAAAATTATAATCTAAGCTTTCCATTAAACAAGGAAAGGTAGAGGTGGAGGAGAAAGCCAGGGAAGAAGTGGAGAAGGCAAAACCTTCAAGGGAAATAGTTGAGCTTTCTCCCTCAACTATATTGATGATTCCTCCTACGGGTGATAGGGATGTGGTGACGGAAATACCCGATAGAGACGAGAGAACATCAGACTAAGGCCCCGCTAAGGGCTTCGAGCTCAAACCTCTCCCCAAGTCGACTTCGACCAAGGGAAGGATATCAGGACGTAGAAGTGGATCAAAAAGAAAGAGAAAAGACGCTAAGTGCATGTCCCTGCCTAAGAAATCAGGTGGAAAGAAGAAGAGAGACTCCTCTAAGCGGCTCGATGGTTATACATGTTTTCTTTTTCCTTTTTTGGCCAGATGTGATGTGAATGCAACCCTTTCTTCTGGTTTCATACGATGACAATTTTTACATGTATCGTAATTGTTCTAGATAAAAGTCAGGTTTTACTTTTATTTCTTGTGAATTTTTCTAAGTGTTTGGGTGTTTGTATACTTTCCCATCCTTGTACTTGTATATAGTAACCCATCATCATACTTACATTTAGGATGATTATTTGAAACTTCATTCTTAGATAAAAGTCAGGCTAAGGTTTAGGGCGACATTCGTTTTCCTGTTTATACTCAAGCCAAACACTGAGGATTGGAGTTGGCCAAGCGAAACGATTGGTACCACATCCGCTTAGGCTAAAGCGGTTGCCCCCCATTTTGGAGACTTAGGGTTGGTGGTCAGAAACTCGAGTCACGAGTTCATGAGTTATTTATGCTCGTCCTTGTCGTTTGTTCAAGGATTGAGTTAGTTTATGGTTGGTAAGGTCACACCCATGTGGTTGTAGCCCTACAAGCTCTAAGGCATCGTATTATTTATGTTATGCTTGTGCATGAAAGTCGGTCACATCATAACTAACATACTATGCATATATGAACACCAAGAACATGAGGAATCAAGAGCTTTTATTAAAAAACACTAATGAAAAATATGGTAAACATCTACCATATCACAATGCTAAATTGAAAACAGAGTACTAAATAAAGTTGAAAATACAAAAGTTATAAACAAAGATTTAAGAAAAGTAGCAGTTCGTTGTTCAATGCTCTTAGTATCTTGGTTCCATCAATTGTCGTCATCTTAACGTTTTCATCTTCAAACCTCAATTGACTGACGTAAGGACTTTCCTAGTAGGGACCAATGTCGGTTGGTGTGGAAAAGATCCTTTTTAGGACGAGATTGCCAACGTCAAAGTACTTTGGATAGACTTTGGTATTGAAATATCAGGCGACCCGGTTGTGATATGCACCTGCTCTAAGTTCAAATTTTTATTTTTTCTCATTTATCAACTCTAGAGATTCCACAAAATGTTTTCTATTACTTCAAGAATCATAATATGTCACGCGATAAGATTGTACTTCAAGCTCAATGGGAATTACAGCTTCGGCTCCATAAGATAGAGAAAATGGAGTATGGCCAACCGTTGACTCATGGGTAGTTTGGTATGCCTAAAGGATTAACGAAAGTTCATCCAGATCTACCTACTTGCCTCCAACCTTTTCTAGATGCTTCTTGAGTATGGACTAAATGATTTTGTTAACTACTTCGACTTGTTGTTGGCTTGAAGATGGGAAACTATCTAGAATCGCTTTCAATGCAGTGACGCTAGTAGAAATCTTTAGACTTAGAGCTAATGAATTAGGTCTTGATTAATGGTTAGCCAAAAGTAGTCGTAGTAGAATCTTCCTTGCTAGAATTTTTCCCCTCGGTACAGTCACCGCACTTGCCTTCGTGTACTTCATGTATCACTCGTTTGGCATTGTTGTAGGCAACATACTAGGGTAGTGAAATGAAGAAACCTCTTCGATTTAGGAACCCTTCTTGAATGATATTGTAATAGCCCGCATTTTACGTATCGGAGGATCATAAAATATTTTTATTTTATTCCCTGAGGTTTGGATCATTCTCATATTTTGATATATTGTTTATGGGGATGTGAAAAATGTTCATATTTTTTTTTATTTGTGACCATTTTGCCCCTGTCAGTTTTGAATAAGGCATAACTTTTGACTGGGATCCAATCAGGTGCTGAGAACAATTTCATTGGAAAGGAAGTGGTGTTTCTAATTCCGTAGAGTGGTCACATTAAAGATTTGGTTCAGCGTTTTGGGAGGAATCGTGTTTTGTGTTTCATAATTTACGTTCAAGTTTTTAGAGCCATTATTGGGCTGATCTGAGGAGGCCCATTAGTGGGTTGGTGGGAGGCTATAAATAGGGTGTTAGAGGCATGAAGAATAGTTTACTTTCTTCATTCTCTCATTTGGTTGATCTTGCGACCCTTCTTGCTCAATCAAATACACTTTTCCACCATTAAATTCCAGATCCACATAAGAGAATCGAAGATTTACATTGTTTGAAGTGAGATCCATGTCAAGTGAAGAGAGATTGCATCAAATCAAGAGGTTTGAAGCATATTCTTCACTGTTTGGATAGGGAATTTAGCGGTTTAGAGTTAACTCAAACAATTGGTGAGTGATAAGCTTCTCTCACAAGGATTTGATCAAGTATATGTGTTGTTTGATCATATTTTCATCATTTTAAGTTGTTTTCTTCAAGATCTACATCATGGTAAGTATTTTCTCATTTGAATCACCATAGGATCTAATCTAGCAACTAAAAACCGGTAATTTCTTATGTAAATTCATATGTTTATGCAAGTTAGATCCACTGTTTTAGTTTATTCATTGATTTATCATGGATTTGGTGAATGTTATATGATTATCAGTGAATATTTGTCATTTTGATGTTCTTAATGATTTCATAAAGTGTTTATGGTTGAATTGGATGAATTGGACGCATCGATGTTGTCATTTGGTAATGATTTGGTCAAGTTTGGAGCTATTTTGGTTAGATCTGGAGTCGGGTCATTTTTCTTAGGTCGTTGATGATGTGGTATGAAGTTCAGGTCATCTGGCTTGTGCTCCAAGAAATGAAGCTCAGGTCATTGGTGCATAGGTAAGATCGTCGAAGTGCATGGGTCGTTCGTGTTCATAAAGTCTAGTCGCTGGTTGACCCAAGAAGTCAAGTCATTGGTGATCCATAAAGTTGGGTCGTTGGGTGACCTAGGAAGTTAGGTCATTGGTGATTCACAAAGTTGGGTCATTGGGTGACCTAGGAAGTTAGGTCGTTAGTGATCCATAAAGTCGAGTTGTTGGTTGATCAAGGAAGTTAGGTCATTGGTGATCCATAAAGTCGGGTCGTTGGGTGACCCAGGAAGTTAGGTCGTCATTGGTGTTCCATAAATTCGGGTCGTTGGGTGACCCAGGAAGTTAGGTCGTTGGTGATCCACAAAGTTGAGTCGTTGGGTGACCCAGGAAGTCAATTCGTTGGTGATCCATTAATTTGGGTCGTTGGGTGACCCAGGAAGTTAGGTCGTTGGTAATTCATAAGGCCAGGTCGATGGGTGACCTAGGAAGTTAGGTCATGGGTGACCTATAAAGTCGAGCCGTTGGATGACCTGATGAGTTGGGATGAAACATTATAAATCGAATATTGACCAAATGATGTATGTTTTTGGCTCGATGGTGGTTGTGATTTCAAAGTGAATTCAAGGGGGAATGTCGAAGTGATGTGATATGTTTGTTGATCGTCGTAATGCAGTGAATGTGAAGACGACTCTAGGGGGTGAGTTTGTGGATGATGGTTGCTCGGGAATCGAACTTGATCTTATGAACAGTCATCAAGCTAGATGGCTAGAGATATCGAAGGTACTGAGAGATAATCGTTGTCCTAGGTTCTAGCGAATTCAAAGCAGAGGTATAATGGGGACACCCAAATGACTAGAATTGATTGGTCGAGTACCCTAGGCAGCTTTACGGGCCTAGATACGTTTCGTCATATGGTGTATGGAGTTTTGTTAGGACCGGGGTCACCATTAGCCCTCGACAATTGATGGCAAATTGTTCAGTCGGTCATACGATTAATGATGGTTTCAAAGCAGATTGGTGGTGATAGCCAGAGTCATGGATGATGATTGTTTTGCTTCTATAGTCTTGTGTAGATTATTCGACGTCCTAGTAGATATCTCATGGGTGCTTGGCTAACGTTGGTTTAGGCCTTTGGGGCTTGTGCTTGAGAGATGTCAATATCGATTAGGATTGTCTATGCTTGATAGTTGATTATTATGGATGTATTGTTCTTTCTAAATTCTTGTTTTGTAAAGGCAATCACTGTCGGATGTGGGGAAGATGAGTTTGGGTTTATTCTCTTATGTTAGGGTAAATTGATTGGTTAATCTACCTATTCTTATATACTTTATTGATGATGTTAGATAGCTGTTTTATTGCTCATTAAGAAAATTGTTTGACTCAAGGTTTTATGTTTCATCTTATTACCTTGGGTTGTTCATCCGATTTTTAGACGGGCAGACTGAGCAGCAGGTGGTAGGTGATAGATCCATATGAGGACGATGTTGTTGTGCAACGACGAGCAGGAGGCTAATGTATTATTTTCTACTATCTAGTATATGTTGTTTCTGTTGTTGGATGTTTCTCTGAGTGCTTGTAGTGAGGCTTATTGTACATACTCTTATAGTGCTTTTCCAAGGTTGTAATGGATATTTCAATGGAGTTTTGAAAAGGTTTATGATTTTACTCAATTCTACTTCACTATTATTACCTATTGTATATGTTCTATTATATCTTATCCTAGCATTGTGAGTTATACGACGGTTCTCGCTTATGTTATCTTACCTTGATGATCATCCATGGTTGCCTAGCACACCTTTCAGCGTACTATTCCTCTTATTTAGTGCAGGAGTTATTGGAGGTCGTCAAATTTGGTATCAGAGCTCTGGTTATCGATTTTAGCCAAAGTTCAAAGATGTAATTACGTATAAGAGACATATATGTGGATTTCTGATGGATGTATACTATATATTAGTGTATAATATAATAGCGCTTGAACTCCATTGCAGTTTTTCTTGGAAGTGGACTAATTATTCTATTTTTCAGATTTAGAATGAGTCATCGATCGTCGAGCACACTACTAGGGAGGAGATTGTTCTTGGAGGGGGTGATTGAGGTATACCATGTATCCCAGCTATGTTCGAAGCTATGATGACAGTGAACATGAGGATGGTACCCACTCTATGAGCAACCGCGGTAGATGTAGTGATTCAGGTGCAGGTGCCTAGAGTGATGGACTTCGCGAAGCTATGCAAAGACTTCACTACTCTGGGAGGGAAGCCGTTTAAGGGACGAAGACTTGGGATTGGTGATGTGACTAAGAGGAAGCTTGCATCGAAACAAATGCAGGGTAGATATGTGGATTGGAGGAACTCTGTCACTCTGGAGACTCCAGAAGATGAGATTTCATGGGTAGCAATTCCAAGTCAACTTTGAGACTAAGTTTATTTATACCATTTAGAATTTTATTCTGTTTAAGAGGTTTTTCCAGCTTAAGAAGAATGGTTGACTAATATTGGGGTATGTTTTTGATTTTGAAGCTTTGTCCGAGTATGATTGTTCGTATGTCAGGATTCCTTACCAGAATAATGAAAAGTTCGTTATAAGCATATATGTCGCTTGGGTTTGGAACGCGATATTTGCAATAAACCTTTTGTTGTGACTAATCCAATTGGGGGTTGTTTAGTTTGTGTATGATTTTTCGTGGTCTAGTGTTATCGAGTCATGGTTGCTCTTTTGTGTGTGATTACTTTGTTTTGAACTTCGCTAGGTTCGGAATTATTTTAGGTATGGACTGGCTCAAGAGGTATGCGGCAAAAGTGGATTGCGAGAAGCTGGAGGTGACAGTCGGGAATGTAGAAGGGCAAACAGTTGTGATTCGATGTAAGCCCGAAGATGGTGTCTTCGTGAGCTATTTATATTCACTTTTGATTCCACAGGAAGACTTGTCATCAGTGCTTATCGTAAGTGAGTTCGATGATGTCTTTGAAGAGGTCAAAGGGTTGCTGCCGCATCGTGAGATTGAGTTTAGAATTGATTTAGTCGAAGGTGCTTGACCTATCATTATGCCTCTTAGGCAGATGATGCCTAAGGAACATAGAGAGTTAGAGGTGCAAGTTCGTGACCTTTTGGGAAAATGATTCATTGTATCCAAATAGGGAGCACCAGTTGTGTTTGCAACTAAGGCCGATGGATCCTTGAGATTGTGTGTGGACTATCGTGAGATGAACAAGGTGACCAAGAAGAACAAGTATCTGTTGCCGAGGATTGATGACTTGTTCGATCAGCTTCAGGAAGCCAAAGTGTTTTCCAATTTGGATTTGGCAACGGGATTCCATCAGTTGAGGGTGGAAAAGGATAGTGTGTCGAAGACTGCATTTAGGACACCATCTGGTTTCTTCGAATGGTTGGTGATGCCATTTCGGTTGACTAACACGCCAGCGTATTTTGTAGATCTTATGAATAGGGTTTTCAGAGATCATTTGAACAAGTTCGTGCTTGTGTCCATGGATGATATTCTGGTTTACTCCCGGAATGAGGAAGAACATTAGATGCACTTGAGAGTTGTTTTGGAAATCTTGTGAAAGCATCAGTCAAAGGCTAAGTTTTCGAAGTGTCACTTCTAGAAGAGAAAAGTGAGGTTCTTAGGCCATGTAGTTTCTGGAAACGGAATAGGGGTTAACTCCGCTAAAGTGGCAACAATTCAGGACTGGAATAGACCTAAGAATGCGATGGACATGAGAAGTTTCCTTGGATTGGCAATGTAACACCCCGGATTTTTCCGTTAACAGTAAATTAACAAATTAAAGTATAATTAAATTGTAACAGAAAAATTAAGGGAAACGGACATCACCATTGCGTTCGTCTCGGAATTCTGCTTGAGATAGAGTCCGAGTTTGCGCAAAACGGATAACGTATGAAGAAGATATCTTTAATTTAAATATTACAGCAAAACATGAAAAAAGAGAAGTAAGGAGAGGACAATAATTATTATTATTCTAAGACTTATTAACAAAAGCCTCTGTAGCTCAGTTGGTTAAGGCATTGGATTTGTAGCACGGAGGTCGGGGGTTTGAACCCCGGCGGCGGCATAATTTTTATCTCTGTTTTAGAGAGGGCCAACTGAGCATGCAAATACATGTACGTATACAAATTCAAATTTTGAAAGGATAAGAACGTACATATAAGGAAATAAAGAAAATATATGTATATATATGAGAATATATATATATATGCAAAAATATATGTATACAATAGATAAAATTCAAATAGACTAAAACAGCTCAATTTAAAGTTTAATTTTTGAAAATCGAACCCAGTCCCTCCTGGCTGGCCTGGTCTGTGTTTGGTCGAATTTCTATGGGTTGCTTTGTCATTAGGGCTAGGTGGCAAGTTTTTATTGGTCTCTCTTCCTAATGAATGGCTATGATCTAACCTAGCAACATCAATGGTCCTCATCAATTCCTAACCTCTATATAAACAACCCTAGACTAAACCCTAATCTATTCATTCAAATTAAGAGCATAGCCGCCATGTTGCTGAGGAACGACAAAGAATAGCCGCCAACTAAAGAGAGGATTAGGGAGAAAGTTCTAAGGCCTAAAGCAATTCAAAGCAACCTAAAGCTAATCAATTCAACAAAGGAATCATATCTCTTAATTAGAGAATTCGCCGCAACCATTGTAAGTAGAGTATTACTTTGGTATAAATAAACAACTGTGTTAATGTGTATGCTTGAATTGTGGCAATGGAAGTAATTCATAGTTGTGCGTTCTTATCAATTTATATACGTTTGGATTATGTTATTCATTATAAAGAACTACATGCGGTAGTTCTATGCAAATATACGTTTGGAATATTGCGCAAGTTATGTAATCTATGTTGAGGCTACATGTATGTAGTTGAGTAAAATTCATGCAAGTTTGGGGCTTTGTTATTATGTCGTCATGATGTATATGTTGTGCATAAATTATTTTGCAAGTAATTGAAACAAGTTTGGTTGTCATAGTTCATATGAGACTATGTTGGAATTTTGACACCATAATCCATGTATTAAGCCATGCTTTTGCAAAACTTATGAATATGGCTAGGCTATGAATAATATTTGAAAGCTATGATTAAGTCTATCTTGTTTAAAAGAATTATATGATGACATATGTGAGACATGGCTAGGTTAGACTCAAAAATCCCTTTTTGCAAGTTTAAAACAAATACCATGTTTAGGAATATTTATGCATAAGTATGTTATACCATCGTTATGTGGTTAGACTTAAATTATGATTAAGTTGAACTATGCTTTTGTGTTGGTAACAAAGTATCCCCTTGTAAACATGTATAAACCTTATGAACATGACATGTTTACGTTTATGCCAAAAGTATTTATGCCATGCTTATGTTTGACAATATGCCATGCCTATGCAAGAAGTATTTTATGCCATGCTTATGTTTGACATTATGCCATGTTTATGCTAGAAGTATTTATGCCATGCTTATGTTTGACATTATGCCATGTTTATGCTAGAAGTATTTATGCCATGCTTATGTTTGACATTATGCCATGTTTATGCTAGAAGTATTTATGCCATGCTTATGTTTGACATTATGCCATGTTTATGCTAGAAGTATTTATGCCATGCTTATGTTTGACATTATGCCATGTTTATGCTAGAAGTATTTATGCCATGCTTACGTTTGACATTATGCCATGTTTATGCTAGAAGTATTTATGCCATGTTTGACATTATGCCATGTTTATGCTAAAAGTATTTATGCCATGCTTATGTTTGACATTATGCCTAAGTAAAAATATAGGTTCATGGGTCAATAATGATATCTCAATTACAAGTTCACATGCTTTGATTCATGTCACCTATGTTACCACTATGCAAGTACACCAGTTTCTATTATGTATTTCCAACGTCATATGCAAGTTCATGCGCTCACCTTCCCCTCTTTGTGTATGTAATCACGCTTTAAGCCTCCCCTTTTCGCATGGCTAAATTGGGCTTTAAAAGGCTAAGCCCAATATATATAAACGGACGTGTAAAACGGGGGAAAATAATGTTGGGTTGAAATTACTAATGAATGAAAACTAAAGTAGAAGGGCCCAAATTCAAGTATGGGTTGGGCCCATGATTGGTGTAACCTTTACACCATTAACTTAATAATGGGCCGCAAATATTTACATATAAGAAATAAAGAAGAATGACAAGATATATAAATGTAGAAAATACGATATGTTTAACCCGAGGTTGGATTGAGTTGTGATGTAAACCTGCCCGGAACCGCCCGGCTGTCCAGTAGTCACAACAATACCTATCCAATGTGGGAGGTTAAACATGGAGCCCAATAAGGACCCGAGGTTAGACTGAGTTGTGGCGTAAGACTGCCCGGAACCAACCGGCAACAGGCAGCCACAGCAATACCTGTCTAATGTGAGAGGTTAGGGCCTTAATAAGACAATTAAGGCTGAATCAGGATTGTTAGGATTAAGTGGACTAAGACTTAATCAAAATGGAACATGCTAAACTAAACGGACTAGTGGGGTTAGGTTAGAAAATACTTAACCAACTTAGCATGTTGGCTAGAGATAGAAAACCTAGTAACGGGGGACCCTTTTCAGCAGTAACCCTACACGGTGTATCATGATACCCTGAAACTAGGCAGGGTGGGGCACGATTACTGGGCTGATTGTAAGAGGTCAAAAAATCGACGGCGGTGGTGAAGCAGTGTAGGTTCTAACGGAGTGCGGGCGTGCACACACTCCGGCGCAGAAAAATAAGGCACTGGACACCAGTAGCATACCTGTGCACTCTAAGGTTGTGTCGGGTTGCCACTATGGGACTTGATACACCCCATGGTGGGACCAGCATAGGTAACTACGACATCGGGGGCCGTAAGACACATGTAACTACGCGAGTAGGAGCCGATCATCATAGAATGGATCACATCACCCTGATTATGGGGTGCCAGTGGGAAACTAGTTTATATGGGTTCAGAGATTAACATGGGGTACGATAGTATATTCGACCCTAGACAACTTAACCAAGTTTATAGTGCATGCCCATTTCTTGTTTATACTTATCATACCCAGTTCTTTATTCATAGACAAAATAGTACTAGACTTACTCAGGCTTTATGTCTGACTCTATTTTTCTTTCGTCTTCTTTCTTCCGTTTCCCCCCCCCCCCCCCAGGTCCTCAGGGAGGGAACACAGCAGCTTGACCTACCTCAACATCCAGCTTGAAGAAGAGAAATGTATTGCTTGGACTTTCCTGTTTTGAACTATGGCTTTGGACAATCCACTATGGGGCTTTTGCAGTTTATCTACGTTTTATTTATGCTTCTTTAAATAATGTACTCAAGACAGATTATGAAAGTGTTATGTTATTTTTTTGGAAAGGATGTTGTTGTAACACGTATTTGACTTTATGAAATAAAAGTTTGTTGTTCTTCCGCTGTTTACAAATATGTGTTCTTATATCTGTCTTGTATATCTGTGACTTGTACTTATAAACCTCTACCAAAATTAGGGCATTCCCTTTGAGAGTGACCCTAACGGAGGTGGGGTGTTTCACTTGGTATCAGAGCATAGGTTTACCAGATAAGATAAAAAGTTTTGGAAATTTATTTTCAAAAAGGAAATTTAAAGAAGCATTTTTAAAAGATAAAAATATTATTTTATTTTAAAAAAAGGCAAAGTCCACTCCCCAAAGCCATAGGTACTATCTCTTATCCTTCGTTTTGAATCTATCCCTTTTGTTTCAGCATGTCCGAAGATCTTAACTTGCCGGAAGGAGTACCAATACCTGGTTGGTTTAGACGATTCTTAGAAGCTAGGGCCACTCAACCAGGTCCTACCGTTCCTCCTCCCCCAGCTGCAGGGAATCATCCAGCTGCAGCAGCACCTCTTCCTCCACCTCCTCCACGAGGAAACGTGTTTGCTAAGATATGTAAGGATTTTAAAGCTATGGGAGGAAGGGATTTCCATGGAACTGAGTCCTTCGTAGCAGCTAGAAATTGGCTGAAGGAACTGAGGATCTATTCATCATCTTTGAGGTAGAGGACAGACAAAAAGTACAATTGGCGGTGTGGCTATTGAAGGGCGAGGCTTCCTACTGGTGGGAAGTCACTAATGCTGAAAGACCAGTAGAAACATGGGAGGACTTTAGGGCAAGGTTTGAGACCAAATTTCTCTTAGATGCGGAAAGAAGTTTGCAGTTGGAGAAATTCTTATTTCTTAAGCAAGGAGACAAGACTGTTAGAGAGTATGTGAATCAGTTTGATGAGCTGGCTAGGTTTGGGCTTGACCTAGTCAACACCCCGCACAAGAAGGCTCTCCGTTTCGTCAAAGGGTTAAATGAGCCATTACACAGTTTGGCCATGACACATATACCCATGGGGGCCACGTATGAAAGATTGGTGCAAATGGCATTGCTGAATGAGGAGGATAAGGGCAAGAAGGAGGCAAAGGCAGAAAGCTCTCAAGGGAAGAAAGAGGGTTTGCAGCCTAAGAAGACAGACTTTAAGAAAGGCGGGGAAGGCAACAAAGAGAAGAGGACGTGTAATTTCTGTGGCAAAGTGGGGCACTTAGTAAAGGACTGCCGGAAAAAGAAGGCCAAGGAGAATGGTGGGTGCTTTTCTTGCGGTCAGACAGGCCACAGAGCTAAGGACTGCCCAAAGAAACGAGGGCAGGGGCAGGGGTCTGGACCCACTCCAGGGGCACAGGTTCATGTGCTGGAAGCGCCACCTTTGCAACAGCGAGGTACAAACACTTCTATAGAAAGTGTAGTTTATCTTTATGATCACCCTGTTCGCACTTTATTTGATTCTGGCGCATCACACTCCTTTATCTCGTCTGCTTTAGTAGAATCTCTGCACCTAAAAACTAGTATGGTAGAGGACCCCTTAATTGTTTCAAACCCAATTGGGGGCCCAGCTCATTTGTCTATGATCTGTTTGGATTTGAAAATTTCTATCCTAAGTGTAGAATTTCAGTGTAGTGCCTTTGTTTTGGGCTTTTCGGGGTATGGTTTGATTTTGGGTATGGATTGGCTATCCAGTAATGGGGCCATCCTTGATTGTGAGAAAAGGGTTGTTAGGCTCCTAACCCAGCTCAGTAATACTTTGGAAATTTCTTGTAATCCCTCGTATGCGGTTATGCTTAGTTATCTTGAGTCGCTAGATGCCTCTGTTGAAAATTTGCAATCAGTTAGAGTGGTCCGGGAATATCCGGATGTCTTCGAAGAGGTGAAGGGCTTGCCTCCGAAGCGGGAAATAGACTTCCGCATATATCTTGTAGATAATGCAAAGCCCGTTGCGTTGCCCGTTAGACACATGGCTCCACGAGAAAGAAAAGAGCTCAGTAAACAGATTAAAGAGCTTCTAGAGAAGGGGTTCATTAGGTGGAGCATTTCAGAATAGGGCACTCCAGGAGTGTTCGCCACTAAGGCTGAAGGTTCATTTCACTTATGCATGAGTTGTAAAGAATCACCTTAGTAAGTACATTTGGCAACATAGTTGGACTTAGGAAGGGACTCCCTTGTGACCTAAAAGGAGTCCATCATGCTTAGTTTCCTAGAATCATATGTGGTGGTTGGGTTGATTAATTCTTTGGGTGTCAGTCTGATGTTGATTTCGGTCTTCGGGGCTGATGCTTAGAGAGTTCTTCTCCTAATCAATATATATGTGGCATAGATTTCCAGTTTTGACATTGCCTAATGGGCACAAAATTTTTACTTGCTTCTATCATTCGACTATACCTTTAGGTAGGACCATTTCCTATCATTGAGAAAATTTGGAAAATGACCTATAGATTAGAGCTACCCGAGAAATTGCCCGGAGTCCACAACGTTTTTCACGTTTCACATCTCCGAAAATGTCTACATGAGTCTGCTGAAGTGGTAGAGCCAAATATCCTCGAAGAGGCCGAAGTGGAACGCGAAGCAACCATAAGAAAAGTTCCAACCCGCATACTAGGAACGGAAGTGAAGAAGCTACGCAACCGTGAAGTCAAGCTCGTCAAAGTTCAGTGGAGCGACGCCGAGGGAGACGCGACTTGGGAAACTGAAGCTAGAATCCGCACTGCCTACCCTTTTCTGTTCGAGGGTACATCCTTGATCTTTCTTTTTCCTTAAGTTGCGCCTTTCATCTATCTTTTTAGGCATATTTCCTCGACCGTATCTTTTAGGTAGAAACTCTTTGGATGGAAACATGTAGTTGAAACATGTTATGTATGAATGGTTGCAAGTGGCTGCAAGTGATTGCTAGTGGTTGCTCGTGGTTGCATATACACACACAATCTAGGTTTTAGATCGGCTCAGTCACTTCATATTGCATATGCATATATGTTTGCACTCGTATATGGTTGAATTGTAATGTGTTGTCATATGGATGTTGCATTTGTATGAAAGATTGTGCACCCATGTAGAATCATGAATAGGAAAAATCTGCATACATAATGGATACATGGCACTTACATGATTCGCATTAAGGAGGTCAACTGAATCAGTAGACCGCCTGATTTTGCATTAGATAAGTTCATGAACACACACACTTCGCATATGATCATGAAGCATTAGAAGTCTTTTAAGGACAATGGATGCTCGTGTTTGATGGATGAGTAGATGGATGATTGAATGTTAGGATTTACATTCTTCCTAAACTTGAAGATTTCGGGGACGAAATCCTTTTAAGTGGGGGAGAATGTAACACCCCGGATTTTTCCGTTAACAGTAAATTAACAAATTAAAGTATAATTAAATTGTAACAGAAAAATTAAGGGAAACGGACATCACCATTGCGTTCGTCTCGGAATTCTGCTTGAGATAGAGTCCGAGTTTGCGCAAAACGGATAACGTATGAAGAAGATATCTTTAATTTAAATATTACAGCAAAACATGAAAAAAGAGAAGTAAGGAGAGGACAATTATTATTATTATTCTAAGACTTATTAACAAAAGCCTCTGTAGCTCAGTTGGTTAAGGCATTGGATTTGTAGCATGGAGGTCGGGGGTTCGAACCCCGACGGCGACATAATTTTTATCTCTGTTTTAGAGAGGGCCAACTGAGCATGCAAATACATGTACGTATACAAATTCAAATTTTGAAAGGATAAGAACGTACATATAAGGAAATAAAGAAAATATATGTATATATATGAGAATATATATATATGCAAAAATATATGTATACAATAGATAAAATTCAAATAGACTAAAACAGCTCAATTTAAAGTTTAATTTTTGAAAATCGAACCCAGTCCCTCCTGGCTGGCCTGGTCTGTGTTTGGTCGAATTTCTGTGGGTTGCTTTGTCATTAGGGCTAGGTGGCAAGTTTTTATTGGTCTCTCTTCCTAATGAATGGCTATGATCTAACCTAGCAACATCAATGGTCCTCATCAATTCCTAACCTCTATATAAACAACCCTAGACTAAACCCTAATCTATTCATTCAAATTAAGAGCATAGCCGCCATGTTGCTGAGGAACGACAAAGAATAGCCGCCAACTAAAGAGAGGATTAGGGAGAAAGTTCTAAGGCCTAAAGCAATTCAAAGCAACCTAAAGCTAATCAATTCAACAAAGGAATCATATCTCTTAATTAGAGAATTCGCCGCAACCATTGTAAGTAGAGTATTACTTTGGTATAAATAAACAACTGTGTTGATGTGTATGCTTGAATTGTGGCAATGGAAGTAATTCATAGTTGTGCGTTCTTATCAATTTATATACGTTTGGATTATGTTATTCATTATAAAGAACTACATGCGGTAGTTCTATGCAAATATACGTTTGGAATATTGCGCAAGTTATGTAATCTATGTTGAGGCTACATGTATGTAGTTGAGTAAAATTCATGCAAGTTTGGGGCTTTGTTATTATGTCGTCATGATGTATATGTTGTGCATAAATTATTTTGCAAGTAATTGAAACAAGTTTGGTTGTCATAGTTCATATGAGACTATGTTGGAATTTTGACACCATAATCCATGTATTAAGCCATGCTTTTGCAAAACTTATGAATATGGCTAGGCTATGAATAATATTTGAAAGCTATGATTAAGTCTATCTTGTTTAAAAGAATTATATGATGACATATGTGAGACATGGCTAGGTTAGACTCAAAAATCCCTTTTTGCAAGTTTAAAACAAATACCATGTTTAGGAATATTTATGCATAAGTATGTTATACCATCGTTATGTGGTTAGACTTAAATTATGATTAAGTTGAACTATGCTTTTGTGTTGGTAACAAAGTATCCCCTTGTAAACATGTATAAACCTTATGAACATGACATGTTTACGTTTATGCCAAAAGTATTTATGCCATGCTTATGTTTGACAATATGCCATGCCTATGCAAGAAGTATTTTATGCCATGCTTATGTTTGACAATATGCCATGTTTATGCTAGAAGTATTTATGCCATGCTTATGTTTGACATTATGCCATGTTTATGCTAGAAGTATTTATGCCATGCTTATGTTTGACATTATGCCATGTTTATGCTAGAAGTATTTCTGCCATGCTTATGTTTGACATTATGCCATGTTTATGCTAGAAGTATTTATGCCATGCTTATGTTTGACATTATGCCATGTTTATGCTAGAAGTATTTATGCCATGCTTATGTTTGACATTATGCCATGTTTATGCTAGAAGTATTTATGCCATGCTTACGTTTGACATTATGCCATGTTTATGCTAGAAGTATTTATGCCATGTTTGACATTATGCCATGTTTATGCTAAAAGTATTTATGCCATGCTTATGTTTGACATTATGCCTAAGTAAAAATATAGGTTCATGGGTCAATAATGATATCTCAATTACAAGTTCACATGCTTTGATTCATGTCACATATGTTACCACTATGCAAGTACACCAGTTTCTATTATGTATTTCCAACGTCATATGCAAGTTCATGCGCTCACCTTCCCCTCTTTGTGTATGTAATCACGCTTTAAGCCTCCCCTTTTCGCATGGCTAAATTGGGCTTTAAAAGGCTAAGCCCAATATATATAAACGGACGTGTAAAACGGGGGAAAATAATGTTGGGTTGAAATTACTAATGAATGAAAACTAAAGTAGAAGGGCCCAAATTCAAGTATGGGTTGGGCCCATGATTGGTGTAACCTTTACACCATTAACTTAATAATGGGCCGCAAATATTTACATATAAGAAATAAAGAAGAATGACAAGATATATAAATGTAGAAAATACGATATGTTTAACCCGAGGTTGGATTGAGTTGTGATGTAAACCTGCCCGGAACCGCCCGGCTGTCCAGTAGTCACAACAATACCTATCCAATGTGGGAGGTTAAACATGGAGCCCAATAAGGACCCGAGGTTAGACTGAGTTGTGGCGTAAGACTGCCCGGAACCAACCGGCAACAGGCAGCCACAGCAATACCTGTCTAATGTGAGAGGTTAGGGCCTTAATAAGACAATTAAGGCTGAATCAGGATTGTTAGGATTAAGTGGACTAAGACTTAATCAAAATGGAACATGCTAAACTAAACGGACTGGTGGGGTTAGGTTAGAAAATACTTAACCAACTTAGCATGTTGGCTAGAGATAGAAAACCTAGTAACGGGGGACCCTTTTCAGCAGTAACCCTACACGGTGTATCATGATACCCTGAAACTAGGCAGGGTGGGGCACGATTACTGGGCTGATTGTAAGAGGTCAAAAAATCGACGGCGGTGGTGTAGCAGTGTAGGTTCTAACGGAGTGCGGGCGTGCACACACTCCGGCGCAGAAAAATAAGGCACTGGACACCAGTAGCATACCTGTGCACTCTAAGGTTGTGTCGGGTTGCCACTATGGGACTTGATACACCCCATGGTGGGACCAGCATAGGTAACTACGACATCGGGGGCCGTAAGACACATGTAACTACGCGAGTAGGAGCCGATCATCATAGAATGGATCACATCACCCTGATTATGGGGTGCCAGTGGGAAACTAGTTTATATGGGTTCAGAGATTAACATGGGGTACGATAGTATATTCGACCCTAGACAACTTAACCAAGTTTATAGTGCATGCCCATTTCTTGTTTATACTTATCATACCCAGTTCTTTATTCATAGACAAAATAGCACTAGACTTACTCAGGCTTTATGTCTGACTCTATTTTTCTTTCGTCTTCTTTCTTCCGTTTCCCCCCCCCCCCAGGTCCTCAGGGAGGGAACACAGCAGCTTGACCTACCTCAACATCCAGCTTGAAGAAGAGAAATGTATTGCTTGGACTTTCCTGTTTTGAACTATGGCTTTGGACAATCCACTATGGGGCTTTTGCAGTTTATCTACGTTTTATTTATGCTTCTTTAAATAATGTACTCAAGACAGATTATGAAAGTGTTATGTTATGTTTTTGGAAAGGATGTTGTTGTAACACGTATTTGACTTTATGAAATAAAAGTTTGTTGTTCTTCCGCTGTTTACAAATATGTGTTCTTATATCTGTCTTGTATATCTGTGACTTGTACTTATAAACCTCCACCAAAATTAGGGCATTCCCTTTGAGAGTGACCCTAACGGAGGTGGGGTGTTTCAGGCAGGTTATTACCGATTGTTTATCAAGGATTTCTCCAAGATATCCACACCATTAACAGGATTGACGTAGTAGAACCAAGTGTTCACATGGAATGTAAAGTGTGAGCAAGCTTTCGGAATCATGGAAGAGAGGATGACGAGTGCTCCAGTTTTGACGATTCCAAGTGGGAATGAAGAAATGGAGGTATACACTGATGCATGTGGTACTGGACTTGGAGCAGTGCTGATGCAGAAGGATAAAGTTGTGGCATACGCGAGTCGATAGCTAAAGCTGCATGAAGGGAATTACCTAACTAATGATTTGGAGTTGGCAGCGATCATGTTTGCTATGAAGATGTGGAGACATTACATGTTGTGAGTTCGATTCGAGTTGTTTACGGATCACAAGTCATTAAAATATCTTCTCCCAAAAGGATTTGAATCTTCAGCAGAAGCGGTGGTTAGAGTTTCTGGCATCGTATGTTTTTTGTATAGCCAATACTCCTGGAAAGCAGTTGTCAATGTGTTGAGTCGAAGACATGCAAATTAGTAAGCGATGTTTTCGGAATGGAAAAGCCTCAAGTTTTTCGTAGGATTTGATTTCAGACCACAATGTGAGTGGGAACCTAAAATGTTGGTAAGCTTATCGATAAGACCTAATCTCATTGAAAGGATTGCCGAGAGCCAAAAGTGGAATGAAAAGCTTGTCGAGTTTATCCAGAAGTTGGAACCAAAGAATAAGGAGTTCAATGTCGATCGAGAGGGTTAGCTTCAAAAGCGGGGATGACTGGTTGTTCCTGATATCAATGGATTGAGAAATGAAGGAATATGTGTCATCGTGGATTGCTTGACCAATAGAATAAGGTTGATTCTTATCATATCGACAAAGACAGCATCAAAGTTGGTTGATCTTTATATAAAATGGATAGTTCGATTCCACGATATCCCAAAGAGAATAGTCAGTGATCGAGATCCATTGTTTACAAGTGGATTTTGGAAGAGTTTGCAAGAGACTTTGGGAACTGAGTTGTGTTTGAATACGGCTTATCATCCCCAGATTGATGGTCAAACTGAGTGGGTCGACTGAGTTTGAAAGATCTCCTAAGAACTTGTGTGTTGGATTTCAGGGGATCATGGGAAGACCATATACACCTAGTGGAGTTTGCATACAATAATAGCTACTAGTCAAGCATTGGAATGGCACCATACGAGGCGTTCTATGGTAGACGGTGTAATTCTCCGGCATGTTGATTAGAAAATGGTTATAAATTAGCACTTGGGCCATAGATGATAAGAGAAACCTCAGATTGTATCGAGATCATTTGGCAACGAATGAAAGTAGCCCTGGATCATCATAAAAGCTATGCAGATAGACATAAAAAAGATTTGGAATTAGACGTTGGCAACATGGTTTTTCTGAAGATTTCACCGTTGAAGCATGGCATTATGTTCGTAAATAAAGAAATCTTAGCTCCAAGGTTTGTTGGACCGTTTCTGATAATCGAGCGAATTGGAAAGCTCGCGTATAGATTGGAGTTACCTAAGAATATGTCAACTATGCATAATTTTTTCCATGTGTCATTTCTACGGAAGTGCGAGCATGATTTGAATGTGGTGGTATCTCCAAAGCAGTATGAAGACTTACAAGTTAAGACCGTAGTTACAAGACCTTGTAAGCCGCTTTGTGTTATGGGGAATGACACGAAACAGCTTAGGAGGAAGATGGTTAAGCTAGTCAAGGTGCACCGGAGTGAGGATGGCGACGATTATACGTGGGAGACAGAAGAGAGTATGAAGACGACCCATCCAGAATTCTTCGTCGGTGTGATCCATTGATACTGTGTCATCATTACAACATTTAAATTTGTACCATGGTTGTTGTTAGAATTTTGCGTTCCAGGATAAGGCTATGGATGCATGGTTTGATGGACGCTAGTTTGGATTGTAAATTGGCTACTTATGGAAGATAGGCATGAATAATTGTTTTGGTTGCTTGTGTTTGTTTGGAATTACGAGGCCGAAATTCCTAAGGGGGAACTTGTAACAGCCCGAATTTTACATATCAAAGGATCGTAAAATATTTTTATTTTATTCCCTGAGGGTTGAATCATTCTCATATTTTGATATGTTATTTATGGGGATGTGAGATATGTCCATATTTTTTCCAACATTATTTGTGACCATTTTGCCCCTGTTAGTTTTGAACAGGGCATAACTTTTGATAGGGATAAAATCAGGTGCTGAGATTATTTCATTGGAAAGGAAATGGTGTTGCCAATTCCATAGATTGGTCACATTAAAGATTTGGTTTAGCAGTTTGGGAGGACTCACAGTTTTTGTGTTTCACAATTTTTGTTCAGGTTTTTAGAGCCATTGGTGGGTTGATTTGAGGAGGCTCATTAGTGGGCTGGTGGGGGCTATAAATAGGGGGTTAGAGGCATGGAGAATAGTTTACTTTCTTTATCTCTCATTTGGTTGAGCTCGTGATCCTCCTTGCTCAATTAAATACATCTTTCCACCATTAAAACTCTAGATCTACATAAGAGAATCGAAGATCTACACTCTTTGAAGCTAGATCTACGTCAAGTGAAGAGAGATCGCATCAAATCAAGAGGTTTGAACATATTCTTCTCTGTATTGATTGAGAATTTTGCGATATATAGTTAATTCAAAGAATTGATGAGTGATAAGCATCTCTCGCACAGATTCGATCAAGTTTATGGGTTGTTTGATCTTATTTTCATCATTTTAAGTTGTTTTCACTAAGATCTACGTCATGGTAAGTATATTTTCATTTAAATCACCATAGGATCTAATCCAGCAACTTAAAACCAGTAATTTCTTATGTAAATTCATATGTTTATGCAAGTTAGATCCATTGTTTTAGTTTATTCATTGATTTATCATGATTTTGGTGAATTTTATATGATTATCGATGAATAATTGTCATTTTTATATTGTTAATGATTTCATAAAGTGTTTATGGTTGAATTGGTAGCATCGGTGTTGTCGTTTGGTGATGGTTTGGTCAAGTTTGCAGCTATTTTGGTCAGATCTGGAGTTGGGTCATTTTTCTTAGGTCCTTGATGACGTGGCATGAAGTTCAGGTCATCTGGCATGTGCTCTAAGAAATGAAGCTTAGGTCGTTGGTACATAGGTCGGGTCGTCGAAGAGCATGGGTCGTTCGTGTTCATAAAGTCAGGTCGTTGGGTGACTCAGGAAGTCAGGTCATTGGTGATCCATAAAGAGGGTCGTTGGGTGACCCAGGAAGTTAGGTCGTTGATGATCTACAAAGCCAGGTCATTGGGTGATCGAGGAAGTTAGGTCGTTGGTGATCCATAAAATCGGGTCGTTGGGTGACCCAGATAGTTAGGTTGGTGATACATGAAGTTCGGGTTGTTGGGTGACCCGGGAAGTTAGGTCGTTGGTTGATCCATAAAGTCAGGTCGTTCGATGACCCAGGAAGTTAGGTCGTTGGTGACCCATAAAGTCGGGTCATTGGGTGACCTGATGAGTTGGGCTAAAACACTATAAATCGAATATTGACCAAATAATGTATGTTTTTGGCTCGATGGTGTTTGTGACTTCGAAGTGAATTCAAGGGGGAATTTCGAAGTGATGTGATGTATTCATTGATCATCATAATGCAACAAATGTGAAGACGACTCCAAGGGGTGGGTTCGTGGATAATGGTTGCTCGGGAATTGAACTTGAGCTTATGAACAGTTGTCAGGCTAGATGGCTCGAGATATCGAAGGCTGAGAAATTATCGTTGTCGTAGGTTCTAGGGGATTCAAAGAAAGGATATAATGGGGATGCCTAAAAGACTAGAATTGACTGGTCGAGTACCCTAGGCAGCTCGACGGGACTAGATACGTTTCATCGTATGGCGTATGGAGTTTTTCTAGAATCGGGGTTACCATTAGCCTTCAACAATTGGTGGAAAATTGTTTAGTCGGTCAAACGATTAATGATGGTTTCAAAGCGGATTGGCGTTGATTGCCAGAGTCATGGATGATGATTGTTTTGCTTGCATCGTCCTGTGTAGATTATTCGACGTCGGAGGAGATATCTCTTGGGTGCTTTCCCGATGTTGGTTTAGGCCTTCGGGGATTGTGCTTGAGAGATGTCAATGTCGATTAGGATGGTCTATGCTTGATAATTGACTGTTATGGATGTATTTTTCTGTCTAAATTCCTGTTTTGTAAAGGCTATCACTGTCGGGTGTGGGGAAGATGAGTTTGGGTTTCTTCTTTAGTGTTAGGGTAGATTGAATGGTTAATCTACCTATTCTCTTATACTTTGTTGATAATGTTAGATAGTTGTTTTATCACTCATTAAGACTGTTGTCTGACTCAAGATTTTATGTTTTCTCTTATTACCTTGGGTCGTTCGTCCAATTTTTGGATGGATAGATTGAGTAGCAGGTGGCAGGTGATAGATCTTGGTGAAGACAATGTTGTTGTGCGACGATGAGCGGGAGGATGACGTATTATTTTCTACTATCTAGTATATGTTGTTTCCTCTATTGGATGTTTCTCTAAGTGCTTGCAGTGAAGCTTATTGTACATACTCTTATAGTGCTTTTCCAAGGTTGTAATGGATATTTCAATGGAGTTTTGAAAGGATTTAAGATTCTGCTCAATTCTGCTTCACCATTATTACCTGTCGTATATGTTCTATTATATCTTATCTTTGCACTGTGAGCTATTTAACAGGCCTCGCTTATGTTATCTTACCTTGATGGTAGTCCATGGCTGCCTGGCACACCTTTCAACACATTATTCCTCTTATTTAGTGCAGGAGTTATGGGCGGTCGTCACATATATAGCGAGTGCTTTGCGAAGAAGTAGGTGTTTTTCATTGTGGTTCTCAGCTAGGATTCCCTGTCGCATGAAGTCTTCAATTGGAGTCATCCATGACTCCGCCGGATCGGGTATAGGCTTTATCGTTAATATCCGACCAGTCTCCATCTGATCGATAGTCGGATATTCGAGTACTTCGACTAGGATAAGTCTTATACATTGAGCATCCCCGGAGCTTACAATCTTTGCTAATGAATTTTCTTTGTCGTTCTAATCCTGAGGAATGTCATTAATAGTGTACTACTCAAAATTACTGAGTAATTCCTTTATTCGAGTGAGGTAAGGAGCTAGCCGAACTCCTTTAGCTTGAAACTCCCCTCGCGCTTGGCAGAATCTAAAAAGATCTTAATAGACTTAATGTTTAATTTTTTTGCATCATTATCGGTTGTGGGGAAGTTGAGTTTCAAAGCCTAAAAAATAGAGTATTCCTCAAGAGTTATAAGTATAACTTTGGTGCCATAAAACTGATTGTTAGAAGATCCATCCACATATAACTTCCATTGAATAACCGGTGGTTCACTACTATTTAGGGGATTATTAGGAGTAGTGAATTCTACATTAAAGTCCGCTAAGGCTTGCCCTAGGATGGCTCTCCCGAGGGACAAATTTGAGGTCGAACTGACTGAGTTCGATATTCCATTTCAAGAGTCTACCAAATGCCTCAGGTCGTTGAAGGACCAATCATAGCGGCTGGTCGGTATAGACTTTGATTGGATGAGACTGAAAATATGGGTGGAACTTCCAGGAAGAGATTAGTATGCAGTATGAGAGCTTCTCAAGTTTAGGATAATTTCTTTTAGCTCTGGTTAATCTCTTGCTAATGTAATAGACGAGCCTCTAGATACAATTCTCCTCAAGCATAAGTGCATAACTGATAGCATGCACAAAAAAAGCTAAGTAAAAGAATTGATCCTCGTGATCTACAAGATTTGACAAGATGGGGGTCTTTCCAAGTGATTCAATAAGCCCTGGTATACAACAGCACACTTTAATGTTCAAGCAAAATTGCATTTTCCTCTTTTGAATAAATTGAAGAAAGGAATGCAGTTGTTGGTAGCTTTGGAAATGAACATACTTAGGGAAAAGACCTACCTTTGAGGCTCTAAATGCCTTTGATGTTTTCTGAGACTTCGATCTTCAGATCTACTTCGATTTTGTCCGGATTGGTTTCAATCCCATGTGATTTGATGTTGAAATCCATGAATTTTCCTAAAGCAATGCCAAAAGATCATCTCAAAGGATTGAGTTTCATACCATATCTGCAGAGAACATAGAACATATCTGCAAGATCATGGATGTTGTCATTCGACTGTTGTTCATCAAGCATGTCGTCCACACAGACATCCATGGTTCTTCCAATCTGGTCTTTGAACATTCGGTTGCCAAAACGTTGGTATGTTAACCCTGCATTATTCAGTTCGAAGAGTATGACGACATAGCAATATATTCCTAGGTCTATAATGAAACTTGTATATTCTTGGTCAGGAACATGCATCATGATTTTATTATAACATGAGTACAAGTCCATGAATGATAGGAGTTGATGGCCTACGGTTGAATCAATAAGATATTCAATCTTTGGAAGTGAGAAGCTGTCTTTAAGGCATTCTTTATTCAAGTCAAAATAATTGGCGCATGTCCACAATTTCCCATTTGATTATTTCACCAGAACAGGATTGGAGATCCACTCAGGATAAAGGGCATCATAGATAAAGACAATATTAAGTAGTTATCCACTTCCTCTTTGAGTTCCGCTGATCTAATAAGATCCAGTGTTTTTGTTTGACTGGAGGGGATTTTGGTTGATCTCTAGAATGTGGATTGCAATTCCTCGTAAAATACCGCACATATCAGAATGGGTCCAAACAAAGACATCGAGGTTGGCCAATAAAAATTTGGTGAGCTCCTCCCTCATAGCGGAGTTGAGCTATTATCCAATTTTCAAGAACCAATTTTGGACATCGAGGCAGACTAGAACGTTGGCGGTTGGCTCAACTGGTGTTGCTCTTTCATAATCTATAACAATCGTCTTTCCTTGGGTCCAACTCTTGGTAAAGAGGATTGTGTTGGCAGAGCTAGGCCTTGGACGTTAGTTGGTAAGCATCAGCTTTCTTAGTGTAGGGCCCAGTCTCTACACCTTTTCCTTTCTCGCGGTAGAAGACGTCTTTTCATTCCACAAGATGACAAGCTCTCCCCATTATTTGGTCCCCATGGATAACTCTAAATCCATTGTCGATGGGGAATTTCATAAGTAGGCACCATAGTGCCCTGTGGATTAGGAAATCCAAAAGAGCAAGACGTCGCAAGAAGGCATTATAGGGAGAGTAAATGCCAATGACAATAAAGGGTAGAATTCTGATTGGCTTCGGTCTTCTTCTCCAAGCTGTACCAAAATGTCAACAATTCCTATCAGTTTGTTAGCAGTTCCATTAAAGCCATGAATCATGGCTCTTCACAGTTTTAAGTTTTTGGACTCTATCCGGCTGTAGACTTTCTTAAAGAGGATGTCGATGGAACTCCTTGACTCTATGAGGTGTAACAACCTGCCTGAAATGAGCCTAAATTTCGACCCAGAACAGGCCCATCGGAACTTAGAGTCATTCTAAACGGATTGTTGGTTCTTATAAAAATACTAAAATGGATATAACATAACAATCTAAACGAAATCAGAGTCTTACACAACGAAATGGGTAAAATATAATATCTCAAAACAGATGTACCATAATTAAAGCATCATAAATGTCAGATACAACGAGTTGCAAGTAATAAAAGGTACATCAACAACTATCCTAATAACATAATGATAATAATAATACTGCCATCAATAACTAAAATCCTCCATCATCGGGATCCATCTCCAAAGTATCACCGATCATCACTGATCCCAAATGTCCTCCCCTATTAACCTATTTATGTTAAGAGGATGGAGGTCAAATATAAAGTTCTGGTGAATGAAAATCACTTAAGTTTATAGAGTAATTATTTCCTATATTTGGTAGTGCAAATTCTTCATGTTATGTTTACGCAATTCAACACACAATCAATGACATAAATTTATGAGGTGGACCACCCTATAATCAATTAAGGCCTACTATTACTTATTTATTTTAGGGTGAATTCTCAATCATCACCTGATACCCGATGAGGCAGACTACCAGTTGGTCACTTAAGGCCCTTAATTTATACTTATTCTAGGGCGGATTCCCACTATCACTTAATACCATATGGAGGACCCTAGCCACATAAGACCTAGTCTTATAATCGTCGACATTATTATATATATTCTCTCCTTTGCAATACGAGAAATAGTAATCTTTCACTTAATACCGAGCTAGGATAGACCCTTATCACAATTTAAAACCCCTCTGGCGGACCCATGTCACTACACCTTATACGATAATTAAGTTGTGTTTTTAGCCGTAACTATAACTCTTAAACACAGCAAAAAGCCATATCAAAAAACGACATGTTAAATTTTTAGATACGGGTACAAACCGTATCTCACTTTGATTACATATGGCTTAGCCGTTTCTAAACGGTATTCAGACACGGCCTTTGACCGTATCTAATTATATTTGTGTGTGCACATACATATATACATACGTGCATATATACTATATATATAAATAAAAACAGAAACTGTGCACATATTTTTCATAATACAACATATATACCATAATTTATACACAAGAATAACACAATCTCTCTCTCTCTCTATATATATATATACACAAACATATATATACAAAGGAAACTGTCAAAGATTTTCATAATAGTACGAACTAACAAAAAAAGGTAAAAACATATGATCAGCCTGATATAACTCCAGTCGAGGTCGGGAAGATTGAGCGTACGTGCTGATCATGCCGATGAAATCCATGTGTTTGTTGTAAATCAAAGCGGTATGAGAATAAGATAGCTCATGATGCTGATCATAAAGTTTTATATATAACAGCATAAATATTTATATATGTACACAGTTTAAAACAAAAGCTTAAAAGGCCAACTTGATGATTGGCAGTAAAACTGAATCGTGATAGCCAGCCTGAGCTCCAGCAGCACAAAACGCACCAAAATCTACAAGAAAAAAGAAGTAATTTTATGCCTGATTGCACACAAAATATCGTGTCTTTGTGTTCATACTAATAACGGTGAAGGGCATATCGTGCATTTGTATTCGTGTGTGCAATTTGTCAATTATATGTATAACATGTTTATGTAATGCTACTGATCACATGATTTCATTCTATAAAACAATTCCTTTGCATTGAACCAGTTTATTTTTCATTCTCCAAAATCTCTGCAAACATGATTTTCACGTAATGACTCACTAATTCGCTCTAAAAGTATTAAACCACAAACTTATTATAATTCTCCTTGTCACTTGGCTGTAATGTAGATATAACATTGTTATAGCCTTGCCCTTTCTATTCTATCACCCTTATCTAATGTAGTGTATCCGAGATGAGGGGATGGAAAAAAGCGAGATATTACCTGAAGTTTATATCAAAAATTCTCTGATTTTTTCTGCTAAGTACCATGACAGAAATTCCTATCCAATAGACCCTGCATAATTATGGTTTTACTGCATAGTTATAACCTATACGGTTCAAAACACTAACAACTTCTCGTATTACATGAAGGGTTGTACCATGAAAGAATTACCTGAATAAAAATGTTATTGAAATAGACATCGCCAATAAAATGACTATATTGATCGCTACCATAGATATTAACCTTGAGCCTCTTTCCTTCTACTAATTTTACCAATTCCTCCTTCGACTCCTTCCCATATGGCATTGCACTCCCAGCTCATTACCCCACAGGTTCAACAAAAAGCCATAGAAAGCATAAGTAATAAGCAAAAGTGTTCTAATAATCATGCATATATCATAGCATCATTACTACATGAATGGCAGAATCTCATTAAGCATCGAACTAGAAATCTCTGTAAGTATGTTGAGATATGAACAAGTAACAAAATCAAAAGCTAGAGTGACATTAAGAGAATATGAACAAGTAAAAAAGAATTACCTGAATGTAACGATACAAATTAAGAATAACTTGATCTTTTTCATGACTCATACCATTTCTGAAGTGTGTTACACCAAAGTCCACAATCTATACCCAAATTTGGCAAATCTTGCTTTGCGCTAGTAGATCATTGGAATCATTTATATTTACAGTGGCAAATCAAACTCCACTTTATAGCTGAATTAGTAAAGCATGACTACTTATAATTATACCTGAGACTTTGATGAAGGTTGATTAGCACAATGAATGATGCCAATGATCTAACAGGTGTAAAGCTCGAGACACACAAATCGAATCATCATCTTCAGAAACCCTAACTTGGGAACCCTAATCATCATCTAACTAGTGCAAAGCTGGAGACCGTAATCAAGGGACCCTAATCGTCATTTAACTAGTGCAAAGCTGGAGAGGGTTGTTCATCTTTGCAGGAGGAGGAGATTGTAGAGGAAGGTGGAGGCACGATTTGGTGACCGAAAACCCTAATTTGGGTTTGTTTTCGGTCACCATTAACGTAAAATAAAAGGAAAAGGAAGCAGCCAAAATTTGTGTTCGGAGTGCCTAAAGGGGTGCACAATATGATACGCATTAGATTTGGCCAAAGGCCGTGTCAAATTAACTGATCTGGAGCATCCTTGATGGACGGTCAGATTTAGGGTGCTTAGGGTGGTGCAGATCGCAAAATGTAGTTTGATACGAATCTAAGCACTATCAAATATGATACGGCTATAACCCGTATTTCATCTCCGTAGCGTTGTGTGCCAAATTGGCTGTTATGGTGTAGTGTGTGTTACTATTTAACTGGTATTACGGATGAACTCTTAGCCACTTAATACTTCACTTAGACAGACGGTTCCCCTTACATGGTCGGTGAAACTCTTAGTAGCCCATCCTTAGGTCATCCCTCACTAAGATCTTAGATAAGAAGCGAACATTTCCGGAGACCTACCCCACTCATACGCCATCGTCTATTAGGACCATTTAATATATTATAAGAGAAAGGTGGACCAACGACCATTTTAAGACCTAATACAGGCAGGTCCTATTACTTTGGTCTAGAACCAAGGAGTGAACCTTCCGCTTAATACCTCCAATAAGGTAGGTCAGCCTCTTAATACCTTGTCAAGGCAGACCTACTTCACACACAAATACACACACACTGGACATCTCATATTAAACCAACCGCTTGTAGATGCTGGATTTGCCGGACGGATCCGGGCAGGCTTCTAATACAAGTTGGGCTTAACCTTGCGTCTTAGTGTACTAATTGTAATGGCCAATGGAACTTAGACTTCTCACATTACCTAGTCTTACTTGTAGATGCAGGATATGTTAGTTAGTTTCAGGCAGGCTTCTACTACAAATAATGGTTAACCTCATATTTGTATGTCATTATAATTAAAAGCCTTTAACTCACACATACAATTTCCTATGGGGACATTCAGTTTCTATTACCTAATTTAAACATATTTAGTACTCATCTAATACATATTAATATTACGTTTGATTACGCTACAAATATATAAATAAATAGGCGTAAGTTTAACGCATGTGAACAACGACCTATACATTTGAAATGTCGATCCCAATAACCACAATTAAGATATACAAGTTAATTTCTCTAATCAATTAACATGGTTCACATGTATATTCTCATAGATCATCAAAATGGGAAATAACATCATATACAAATGGAACTTACAACCAAGGTTTGAATAATTATTTAAATAATAAAAGTATAGACAAAGTGAAATAATCTAATTACATATGCAAAACCTTACTTTTGGCATTGCCTCACTTTTTGTCTTATATCGCATTAAAAAACTTAAGATTCTAGTATATTGTATATAACACATTCAAACAAATCTATTTAAAATAGATGTTTAAACCTATTAATTCGTAACACTCAAAACTTATTTTTTAGTATACAAACATATATGAATAACTAAAGTGAAAATCAAGTGAATCGGACCAAAACTAAGAATTTCACAACACCCAAAGAATAACTTTCATTATTCCAATAACACAAACCCAAATATATCACTTTTAATTGACCATTTCCCAAAAAAAGGGATTTGGAAGTTTTATAGTATTTTATTTTATTTGTTTTAATCCAAATCCTATATAGGCGTAAAAATACAAATCCATACTACAGAAGATAGAAAATAACAACTTATACGGTTTCCACTCATAGTGATTTGAGATGGAAGAATTATATGATTTATGTAGAATTAGATTTGAATTTAGCCTTCGAAGTCATACTCCAATCCTTCTAATATTGCATATATACATAATAATAAAATCTTAGAATCTTATATATATAACTAAACTCCAAAATCTAAATCTATATGAATCTAGAGTAGAAAAGATAGAATGAAGGTTAGAGAAATAGAAGAGAATCCTAACCTTTTTTCTGGAATTAGAAATGGAAGAAGGATAGTATGGAGGTGCAGAATGAAATGAGAGTAGGGTTTAGAGTGAGGCTAGGGAGCTATATTTATAGTTGCAAGTATTTGTATACATCGTTGGATTAGTTTGTTTAATATGGATGGTCTATCGATGGGAAACTATAAAAATCTCCCAACAATAATCGACCCCCTGTTAGGAAATCCATTCTATAGTTTCAATGAAAACACACCTACACAATAGAAATCATATATGTATATGCACATATACCAATGCAGGCTATGAGGATGATTGACTCAAATTATTGCTCGACAATAAGGAAAAAGGAATACAAGAAGCAAGACGAATAAAGCAAAATAAGTTGTGCATTAAACAAAGAAAAGATGATACAAGAGTATCAGACATCTAGAATTAATCTCAAACATCTGAAATAATTCGTGGAGAACGGTTTGGAGAGCTTTCAAAGTCTGACTAGACGTCTGAATTATATCTCGACCTAAAAAGTATATGTCTGAAAAACTCTTAGGCGTCTGGTATATATTCCAAACGTCAGATTTGAAGATAAGCCTTAACAAATGAAGAGCAACTATCATACTTTTAGAAGACACTTTCAACTCTCTTCATCACAACTCTTCACCGCCAATCAGAGCAACTCTTGGATGAATTTCAATAGCCACTACTCTTCAACTACAACTTCTCAGCACTATTTAAGGCATCAACACTAGAAGAGAAAAACAACTTTCTACACTCTCTGCATTATTGTATCTACTCTATATTCTATCAGCGATCAAACACTTCAAGCAACTAACAATCATATATTACTCTTTCATATACTTCTGCACCTCAAAGCAATTATTACTTAAAGATACTTTGGAAGCTTGTGTACTCATCGGTCAACATCTGTGTTATACTAGAACACATATTTGACAAGAAACTCTATTGTAACTAAGCCTATTCCTCCAGAAAAAGCGAGGGTTTGTTGATAAAAAATTCTGAAGGGAAACTTCAGGACTGGACGTAGGATGGGAGGTCCGAACCAGTATAAAACTTTGGTGTGCATTCTCTTTGTTAGCATTCATTTTATTATATCTCTCTCAGTAGTATACATATATTCATACTTTCCTATACACGATCCATTCATATAGTCTTTCAATTAGTATCAGAGCAAGGTTTTGGTCAAATTACAGTAACATGTATTTGTATCACACTAAAATGGCAAGTATATTTCAAGAAGGTAAGTCTACACAACGTCCTCCACTTTTTAATGGGTCTAACTATGCATATTGGTCTACTTGTATGCGTATTTTGGTGGAAGCAAATGGTTTTGAAATATGGCAATCAACATAAGTTAAATTTGAAGTACCAATTACTAACATAAGTGCCTGGACTGATGCACAAAATAATTCAGCTTCTAACAATGCTAAAGCCATGAATGTACTCATTTTTCATTATATAAAAATGAATTTTCACATGTCATGATGTGCACAACCGCCTATGATATATGGCGTACCTTACAAATCACTCACGAAGGCACTATTAAAGTTAAGCAAATAAAAATTTCAATTTTTGTAAAACCAATTTTATCTTTTAAAATGAAAGCAAATGAGTCCATTAGTGATATGTACACTAGATTTCAAACTATACAACATGATCTAATGGCACACGGAGTCAAGTTCACTGACTTTGATTTAGTTATACGAATCTTAAACTATTTAGAAAATGATTGAGAAGAAAAAATTTAGCCATAGATAAGGCAAACGATCTTTCTCAACTTAAAGTTGAAGAGTTAGTTGGAAATTTGTTATCCTACGAAGCAACCTGCATGCTAGAAAGGAACAAAATACTGAAAAGAAAAATACAACATTTCAAGCAAACAATGAAGATTCCGACTTGGATGAAGATAAAATTGTCTTCATAGCCAAAAAATACAAAAAGTTCAAGAAGCTCAGAAAAATGACGAAGTTCCAAAAAGACGAAAAATCAAGTTCAACAAATTAAACATCAATCAAGTGCTTTTAGTGTGACGAATTTGGTCATATGAAGAAAGATTGTCCTAAGATTCTTAATGAAAACAAGAAACAAGAAACAAAAAATGAAAAATTCAAAAAGAAAAGAAGAGCTTTTCAAGTCACTTGAGATGATTCTGACACTTCCTCATCAGAAGATGATAGTGACAGTGATACGAAAGAAGCAAATGTATGTTATATGGCAAACACCGATGAGGTACCCAAAACAAACAAAAGGAGAAATGAATATTTTATAGTTGATGTTCTAAGCACACGACGGGAAATAAAAGAATGTTATCTAACATAACATACATGGATGGTGGCACAGTAACTGTTGGTGACAATTTGAAAGGATGTGTCATTGGCATTGAGAAGTTATCAACATCAGTATATCTAATTCGCCTTTTATTTCTAATGTTTTACTAGTTAAAAAGTTAAAGCGTAATCTTTTAAGTATTAGTCAGTTATGTGATAAAGGGTTTCAAATTAATTTTGAAAAAGATAAATGCAATATACTTGATAATAATAAAAATTTAATTTTCGAAGGATTTAGAAAATGAAACATATATATATCTTAAATACGAATGTTAAAAAAAAATTGATTTATGTTTAACCATAAAGCATGATGATTCTTAGCGATGGCATAAACGTTTTTTTAATATATTAATAAATGTGGAAAATAGGCATAAGGACAAACTTTGAAAAAAAAATAGTCTGAAGGACGTCAAGTTTTAATTTTAGACTGAAGGACAAACTTTGAAAAAAATTAGGTTGAAGGACAATGCTAAATATAATTAGCATTTTCTGCAGTGTAAAACTAAATAATGCTAGTTAAAACTAGCATTTTCGTGTAGTGTAAAAAACTGAATATAATGCTAATTACATTTAGCATTTTCCTTTAGCTTGATTTTGGTTTAAATTTTTTCCTTCAGACTAAAAATAAAGCTTGGTGTCCTTCAGCCTAATTTTTCGGCAAAGTTTTTCCTTCTCCCTAATTACCTCTTAATAAATTAGGAAAATATGAGCTAGTAAAAGGATTACATAAAATAAACAACAAAGTTAAAAATTTATGTGATGCTTGCCAAATTGGCAAATTAAAGAAAAGTTCGTTTAAATCTAAGAATAATATTTCTACAAACTAACCTTTAGAGATTTTTTCCTTTGGATTTATTTGTTCCGTCTCAAGTACGATCAATAAATCATAATAAATATGTTTTTGTAATAGTTGATGATTTTCTACATTTACATGGACATTATTCTAAAAGCATAAAAGTGATGCCTTTTGTATGTTTAAAATATTTGCTCAATGAATTAAAACTCAGATGGGTTTTAAAATCAAAAATATTTGGAGTGATTATGGCAGAGAGTTCAAAAATGATTTATTCACTAATTTTTGTGAAAAGAAAGGAATAAGTCACAATTTTTCTTTTCCCCATACACCACAACAGAATGGTGTAGTAGAAAGTAAAATTCATACATTACAAAAATGCGCACGTACACTTTTAAATAGTAGTAGCTGACCAAAATATTTTTGGACTGAAGCCATTATGATAGCTTACTACGTTTTGAATCGTTTAACAATCTGACCCATGACTAAAAGTACTTGTTATAAAATATTTTTTGGAAGAAAACTCAAAGTTTAATAATTTAGAACCTTTGGTTCTAAATGTTTCATATTAAATACTAAAAATAACTTAGGAAAATTTAATCCAAAAGCCGAAGGAATATTTGTTAGATATACGGATCGTAGTAAAGCCTATAGAATCTTTAATAAAAGAACTACCACAATCGAAGAAAGTTTACATAAAAGTTTACATATTTCATTTGACGAAAACTTTCAAAATAATCAAGTTAAAAATGATGAAGAAGATATAGTAATAATAGAAAATAATTTAAGCACTTCTACCAATGAAACAAATGTACAAAATAATACTTTAACTTCATCACCAAGAATTCTAAAAATATCCTAAAGACTATATTATCGTATATCTTAGTACAAAAATTACTAGAAATCAAGTAAGTCACTCGCATTTGTATCAAACTTCAAACCTAAAAGTTACAAAGAAGCTGCTAATGATGATTTTGGATATTAGCAATGCAAGAGGAATTAGATCAACTTGAATGTACTAACATATAGGAATTAGTTTCATGACCAGAAAATCAATCTGTCATTGGAACAAAATGGACATATAAAAGAAAATCAGATGAAACTGGAAATATTGTTAGAAATAAAGCACCTCTAGTAGCTCAGGGCTAGAACCAAGAAGAAGGGATCGATTATAACGAGACATTTTCTCCTATAGCTAGATTAGAAGCTATACGGACTTTGTTAGCTTTTGTATGTCATCATGAATTTAAATTGTATCAAATGGATGTTAGAAGTGCTTTTTTAAATGGATTCATTAAAGAAAATGTATATGTAGAACAAGCACCGCTTTTTTTTCATGAAATATATCATGATCATGTTTTCAAACTTAACAAAGCCTTTTATGGTTTATAAAAAGCTCCTCAAGCTTGGTATGAAATACTTAAAAATCATTTAACATCATCTGGTTTTCAAATAGGAATAGAAACCATCCTTTTTATTAAACAAGAACAATGATATCTTGGTTGTACAAATATATGTTGATGATATTATTTTTAGGTCAAATAATGAAAATTTATGTATTGAGTTATCAAATATTATGGAAAACGAATTTGAAATGTCACACATGGGAGAATTAAACTTTTTCGTAGGTTTACAAATAAAACAACTTAGAAATGAAAATTTTATACATCAAGAAAAAATATTGTAACAATCTATTACAACATTTTGGTATGGAAAAAACATCAAGCAAACCAACACTAATGAGTGCTAGTGTTCATTTAGAGAAAGGTGATAATGGAAAAGATTTTAATGAAAAATTATATCGAAGCATGACAGGTTCTCTATTGTACCTAATGGCTAGTAGACCTGACATTATGATGAGCGAATGTTTATGCGCTAGATTTCAAGCAAAACCAAAAGAATCTCATCAACGTGCTTTTAAAAGAATATTATGATATTTATCTAATACAAGAGACTATGGTTTATTCTATCCTAGAGGATCATCATTCGAACTAATTTCCTATAGCGATGCTGACTTTGGTGGATGTAAAACGGATCGCAAAAGTACTAGCGGGACATGTTATTTTATAGGGCAATCGTAAGTATCATAGTTTAGTAAAAAAAAACAGAATTGTGTATCATTATCAACATGTGAAACCGAATATATCTCAGCCGCCCTAGCATGTGCACAAGTAATATACATGCAACAAACGCTTAACGATTATGGAAAAATCATTGATAAATCTCCAATTTACTATGACAATACAAGTGTTGTTAACTTGTTTAAGAATCTAGTTGATCATTCTAGAACAAAACATATAGATATACAACACCGATTTTTTACGTGATAATGTAGAAAAATGCACTTTTACTCTAGAATATGTTAATACCAAAAATTAAATAGCAGATATTTTACCAAACCATTAAATGAACAAACATTTGTTAAATTACTTTGTGACCTAGGAATTTACTCTTTATCTGAATTATTATAACAAAATTCAATGTATCACCTAAAAATAAAACATCTTTATCTAGCAGATAAATAAATTTTATTAACCATTCAATTTTCCAAGAATTACTACTCCACAAAATTTAAACAAACTTAAAAAACTATAAATAGCAATATAATACAAAACAAAAACATTATCAACAATATTAAAATCAACTTACACATCATGAATTCTAAGAAGATCATCACGTTTGATTCAAGTCCGAAAAGAACTCCATCACCTCCACGATTCCTTCCATCTCCGGATTTTCCAAAACAAAGATGGGGTTTGTCTCCACTACTTAAATGACTCAAATGGAACGATAAGAAAACTACCAAAGATAAGTTAGATGAAATATCTCACTATCAACGCAAAATGATGGATGTACAACGAGAAATTATTACAAACAAGAAGGTACCATATGACATCTAAATTTTCTTGAAAAGGCACTTTACGCAATGTGCAGTCATTCTCCAACAAAAAGATGTTCACATAAAAAACTCCTTGTCTTTATGAAACTCCAGAAAAAGAGCTTACATTTAAGAAAATGTGCGATGATGGACCATCGTCTCCTTCTCCAAAACGACCATCATAGTCACCAATCAGCTAAAATAATTTATTAATATAAGTTTGTTGTACGATTCAAGTATTATGAATATGTATTTCTGCTCTAATTAATAATAAGATATGTTGTTCTATAAACATAAAATCTTAAAATGGAAAATATTTCTCTACTATTCAAAATGACAACAAACATGCAAAAAAATACGTCAGAAAATATAAGCAAACGTCTGAAAAGAGACTCTGTTAAAATAAAAAACAGATGTAACATGTCCCAAACATCTGAAAATGCCTTTAGTTTTAAAATACACCAAAAAAAGACGTCTGAAAAATGTCTTAGGTTTTCATTCTGAACCTCAAACAAACGTCTAAAATATAAGCCAGAAGTCTGAAATTTCTCTCGAGTAACATCTAACCCAATTTCAGACGTCTGATATTAAATCCAGGCATTTGAAAGACAAATCGTCGGTTTTTTTTTTAATATGGGTAATCATTCATATTTCTTTTTCCTCCCTTCATTTTATCATTCAAATTGAAATCAATCCTAACCCTAAAAAACCAATTTCACTCTAAATCATGGCCCCAAGGTCTAAAACTTCATCAAAACGAAAGAGACAAGAAGAAGGATCAACAAATCCTCCTCCAACTACTTCGGATACTCCTTAAGTTGTCTCACAATCAAGAATCGATAAATGAATGAATAAAGATCCTTTGGCAATGGATCGATATGAACAAATACAGAAGAAGATCCTACATACTGGTCCATTCTATAATCTTCTTCATTTTACATTATATGCACTTAATAGTTTATTCCCTTGTGTCACTTGTTTCATTTTCATCCAATAATTTACAAATCGACCCACTATCTATATTTTTATTCTATGCTAATTTAGATAGTACTGGTTTTTGGGATCCTTAGATTGAAAATGATTGAGTTTGGTTTAGTGTATGTGGGGTTACAATTCGATTTACGACTAAAGACATAGGGAAATCTTACAATGTTCTAATACCGGGACAAAACATCTATGACATCCCAGATATGCAATATAAGCCACGAGACAACATCACACACCAGATTTGGAAAGATCACATGCCCCAATTTTCTATTAAGTATTTAAGGCCAAAAGCAAGACTCCTAACCTGAATTATAATCAGTACAATTTTTCCTCATCTTGGAAGCCACGAAAACAATCTTGGTCTTGAACGTAGAGCCATGTATGCTACTTTTAGTAATACTCAAATCAATTGGGTTCAATTTATTTTTGATGAACTAAAAGAATTTCGGAATCTTTCTTGACATTCAATCATATATGCACCATATATTATGTGATTATTGAAAGTAAAGTAAGTTCCTACCTATTTATCGACATTTGAGGAAGTATCTGTTAAGGAGGAAACAAAAAAATTCTTTTCCTTGATGCATCTTCCATAAGAACCACCAGTTTTTTGTACTCTTGAAGAATGGAAACAAAAACATCAAGGAAAACAAGTCCTACAGCAAGAGCACCATCAGAAAGAACTAGTACGCGACATACCGGAATCCTCCTCTCAACATACTTTTTCATACCAAACAATTGAAGGGTTAACTTCTCTGAAGACACAAATACTTCCAAACGAACCGTTACTTGAAGTTGTGATTCATAATCAACAAATCTTATATCAAAATCAAGTTACATAGGGAAATCACATTGCAAACATGGAGTTAACTCTAGCTTCTCGCCTATCGATAGTCAAAAAATAGTGAGTACGGTTGCGCTATCCTTTAAAGAACTTCTACGCCGCATTGGACCACATACGTTATCTCCATCATCTTCATTTTCCTCACCAAAAAAAATCTAAAGAAGAAGACTCAAAGAAATCTGGTGACAAGGATTAAAAAGAGGAAGATAAGGAAGTGGAGAGCAAACCCAAAGACGACAATGCTTAATTATTGGCATATTTTGAAAATCATCTACATTCCAGACTTCTTTTGATATGGTTATGATGTATATAACTCTATGACTTGGTTATATGTTTTATGATTGTGATGCAAGTAACTTCGTAGTGTGGTTATTTGTTTTGTGTTGTAGTTGTAATACATTAGCTTGTGTTAGAACGTATTTAGTTTATGTTCGCTATGTTTTCAATGCTTTCTTATAATATGGCATCCATGCATTTGTTTATGCTCGGATAATTTCCTGAATATTGGTGTGTTTATGCTATCTAAAGCTAAAATATGTTTTATCATTCTTGAATTAAGTGTGTACAAGTTATCTAAAGCAAATTACTTTATATGAACTCCACTTCGACAACGGCAAAAGGGGAGAAATTTTATGTATTCAGGGGGAGATCATATATTAATGAGGAGTTGTTTAATTTATGTTTCTAACTACATTGTGTTGTTGTCATCATCGAAAAGGGGGAGATTGTTAATAAATCCATTCTACGGTTTCGATGACAACAGCTACACAATGGAAATCATATATGTATATACATATAAACAAATGCAGGCTATGAAGAAGATTAACTCAAAATATTGCTCGACAATAAGGAAAAGGAAAAGAAGCGAGATGGATAAAGCAAAATGAGTTGTGTATTGAACAAAGAAACGCTGATACAAGAGTATCAGACGTCTGAAATCATTCTCGAAAAACTATCTAAAGAGATTTCAGATGTCTGATATTAATTTCAGACGTCTAAATTATATCTCGACCTAAAAAACATATATCTATAAAAGCATTTAGACGTCTGGTATACATTCTAGATGCCTAACCTGAAGGTCGGCCTGAACAAATGAAGAGCAACTATCATATTTTCAAAAGACACTTTCAACTCTCTTAATCAAAACTCCTCACCACCAATCAGAGCAACTCTTAGATGAACATCAATGGTCACCACTCTTCAATTACAACTTCTCAACGCTATTTAAGGCATCAACACTCGAAGAGAAAAAAAGCTTTCTACACTCTCTGCCTCCTATTGTATATACTTTATATTCTACCAGCGATCAAGCATACTACTTTTCCATATACTTCTGCACCTCAAAGCAACTATTACTTAAATATATTTTGGAAGATTGTGTACCCATCATTCAACATCCATGTTATACTAGAACTCACATTTGACAAGAAGCTCTATTATAACTAAGCCTATTTCTATGGGAAAAGTGAGAGTTTGTTATTATAAGAATTCCGAAGGGGAGCTTTGGGACTGGACGTAGGACGGGAGGTCTGAACCAGTATAAAACTCATGTGTACATTTTCCTTTCTAGCATTTATTTTATTATATCTCTCAGTAGTATACACATATCCATACTTGCCTATACACGATCCACTTATATAGACTTTCACCCCTTTTTACGGTCGAGTCAGAAGATTTTGAATCTTCTGTCACATTATTTTCTATTAATTTCTAAATTAATGGCTTTGATTTCTTTCCTCATGTTGATTATATTTGTCCCCTTTGCAAATGAATATATACACAAAAATTCAAATCCTCATGGAATATTCTTTTATGACAATCTATAATTAATTATATTCTAAATTTATATTTAATCAGTTTGAATTTCAAAACTTATGTGTAAATATTTACGTATAACTTGTTTTATTAATATCTTCTTCATAGGTACTTCATTTTTTATAAATAAAATATGGAAATGGATCAGAATCTCGCCATGAATGCAAAAGTAATACTTTCATGACCCAATTCCTAAGTATTCAAAATTCTATTTTTCAGTCCATTAATTTATTACTTATTATTATTTATTTTAATTCAAATTATCTTATGTCTATTGTAGGTTTATTTTACGGGGCGTTTCATGAGGATTTTCTAAACTAAAGTTGGACCTATATAGGTCGAGATAACTAAGGAATCAATGGTCGGAGCTCACTCCTATGGATTCCCTTTTGTGGAAGAGGATGTTATCACCCATCGTCTTCTGGACTTTGGCTGGTACATCTTCGTTCGTTGCTAAGCATTCTTCATATTCAGTATGATTAATGGAATTGATGTACTCTTCCATTCGTTGAAACTTTGACTTGCAGGATGAGGCCCTTCACATATAGTATTAATGACGAAACGTTATTCAGAATTATAGTCGTTGTTGCCGCCATGTTTGCACTTGTTGGGAGTGTTGCTTTCATCCTTCCTATAAGTATCTCTAGTTGGTTCAATGGAAACGTAATTTTGCATAATGTTTCGATATGGATTATGGGGATGACCATGTAATGCTAGATTCCTATGCACTTCTTCCTGGCATAAGTATCCATTACCCTTCTCGTCGAACACCTCCAATGAACTCAGAGGCTTTCGATCAAGCCATTGTCCGAACTTAGAATCCTGATGAATGCCCTTCCCTAACTGAAGAAGAAGAACATTTGGTTGTGGATCATCAATCTTCATAAGGGCATTATTGAATTTCTCCAAGAAGCTTTTAGCAAGTTGGTCAAAAGAAGATAAGGTCATTGACGTTAGTCGAGAGAACCATAGAAATATCACGCCATCGAGGAATACATGAAAGCATTTGCATTTAACTACACCGGTGTCGCAAGATGAATCCATATGTCATTCATATATATCGAGGAACTCCCGAGGATCGGTTTTCCCCGAGTAAGCTGCAAGCTTTGGCATATTGAACCTTCGTGGCCATTCAACATTTATAATGGCTTTAGTAAAAGGATTGCGCCTCGTACTGGCTTCCCGAACATCGGTGGAACATCCTTGAGTTTAGCGTATGATACTATGGATCATAATAGCACTGTTCAAAGGTGAGGTCTCCGTCGGATTTCGACGGTTGTGATCCCTCTTCTGAATGTAGTGCCTGTTTGTTTTCTCCTAGGGGACGTTCATCATCAACATTATGTTGGACCATATTAGTTGCCTTGTTCTGAGGGGTTGGGCAAGTGTGCTCTGGTTTTGGTTGATAACTAGAAGTCCAGAAACCAGATTCAGACCAGTGATGGCACAAGGTTGAGGGTTATGGGAATGGTTCTGGCTCCCTGATTAGGAGTTGGACCAAGCCGGAACGAACAGATTGTCCATCTCCCTCTTTGGAATTTGCTCTCATGTCATCATGAGAAGTTCTCCTTTGATGGATTTGGTTTCTTTGGTAGGATCTTGATAAAGAGTTTCCGGAAGCATGGTTTTGATTAGGAGAATGAATGCTCCTATCTCCCTCCAGAAGAGTAATATCCCTTCAGGTAGATTTTTCCAGCACCTCTATTAGTTCAAGCTTTTGTTGATCTAATGGTTGAGATACCTTTAAGTGCTATCCACCTTCTTCATCATCTGAGCTTGTATGAACGAGCATCAAGGTTGGACGAGGTAGTCATGTTGGATGTGGAAAAGAGAGATTAGAATTAGGATCATTAGGAATTCATCGTTGGAGCGATGCCTCCTGTTGTTCAGCATGAGAAGTTCCAGCGGCTTGGGATTTGGTTTTCTTCACAATGATGTTAAGCTTCGTATGTAGACTACAGAAAATTCCGAGGAAGTTCAAAAACTCAAATGACTAAGAAGAAAAGGAGAAAATCGAGTTTTTTCTATTTCCCAGTGAAAGCGTCAGAATATTAACACCAATAAATGGAACAACACCCAAAGAGTTCAACGTTGGTCAAACTAAATAAATGAAAATTGAGGAAAAGGGCAATAGAAATGCATTAGAAATAAGAGATAACATTTTCGAGTTGTTCAACATAAGTCGGCCTATGTCCATTTAGAAAGTTTAATCACATTATTGTTGGAAATCACTAAGTACAATGTTTAGATCGGTAAGACTCCATAGTAGGATAGTACAAAGCGACAAGAGTGCCGGTGTCCATTCCTTGTCTGAAAGAGGGTTATTTATAGTTGCAGTTCACGCTGGAAATTTGAAGATCCGGTATAAGGGAGTCATGCAGGCCCAAAGCCTAAAAAGACTAATTCATCAGATTGGTACCAATCCCGCGATCGGTACCAATTACCAAACTTAGACATTTGGTGATTTGGTCATGAAATGCTCCTTCTTCGAGGTATTATAGTCTTCTGGTATAGTTTGGTAAGATTTGGACCGGTAGAAGTGGGAGTACGAGCCTTCGAAGTTTAGAGTAGTGAAGTTGAATGAATCACGGAATTGCACTGATCCTTTTAGTGGGAGTTGTACCAATCACGTTGGATGATTTGGAATTTGCATTGAGTTGTTGAGCAATGTGGAGTTGAAGCATTGGGATTCATATTGATCCCGGTCGGGAAATCCTACCAATCCCTATAGTTGGTGATTGGGTAAGAATGATTTCATGGTTTTCTGGTGATCGGGTCATGCTGGTCACGTGGCTTTGGACGTTTAGACTATGCCGATCACATGTTTTCTATAGTGATCGATCTATTCCCGAAGATCATCAATCAATGTATTTTAAATGATCATGTGAGTTGATCAGTCCATTTTTGAATGATGGGATGATGCTTGAAGGTAATCGATCTTGGTTGAGCCAACTTTTGATTCTCAAACTACTTTAGATCATGATGTTTAGTCCAAGTCTGCATGCATTTAGATTGCTTCTGATAGTCAGGCCAAAAGGTCAGGTAACAAAGATTGACAAATTAAATAGAGACTAGTTGAACTTCCTACTGGGTAAATCATAATCACGGACTTATATACTATCTATGATTGCAAATATAATATGCATAATAAATCACTACTAATGAAAGAACGGGAAGCCTCGGTACCAAACAAAACTCTAATTGAAACATATATAATAGAAAGCATAACTTGCACAATGGCTCCTTTTCTCTTATCTTTATCAGTAAGAGCACTAGAGGAAGTCGAAATTACATCTAAGGTATTTGCTTTCATAACCAACTTATCCTTGAGAGACTTCGGACAATCCTTTTTTGGGTGTAATGTCTTGTCACATTTGTAGCACTTCTTTGCTTTAGTAGTTCTACACTTATTAGCAAAGTGCCTCTTCTTATTATAGTTGAAGTAGACTACCTCACTTGATTCATTTTTCTCGTGATTCCATGCTGTTACTTTCTCTTCCCATTTCATTTCTTCTTACTTCCACTGCTCTATTGCAATATTGGTTCCTCAATAGCATGTGCAATAGCTTTCATAGGTAACATACTCTCATGCCTCAAAGTCTTCTTAACTGACTTCTCAAAAGGAACTTCGATATGATCCACCAACATCTCTCCAAAATACTCATCCAAACTGTTTATGAACTTCTCATTCTTCCTCAGTGGAGTGTCGATAAATGAAGGCCCATGCTTCAAGAGAACTCCAAGTTCCAGAACGTATTCTGAGACCATCATATCTTTGTGTTTCAATTCAGCAAAAAATTTAAATAAGTTGGTCTCTGGACAATAGAAATGAACTTGTCCTCAAACTTAGTCTTAAACTCATCTCAAGTGATTTGGTCCTTCAGAGTAGTATTGGTTATAACATCGCATTATTTTATAGCTCTACCCTAAAGCTTCCTAAAATGAGCTTCCTTTTCATAGCATCTTCTCCTTTTAAGTCTCTAAAAATACGTGTACAACTATCCAACCTGTTATGGACCTCAATAGCAAACTCGATCCCCGTGAATGGCTTGTCTCCCAAAGTAGATAAGTCCATGCACAACGTAGAAAAATTCATTCTATGTACTTGCACATAAGCACCGACATCGTCTTTAACTACTCCCCGAGTGATCTGAGCTCTTCCAAAACCGACGCCATCATTGCATCGAACATAGCTTGATAATCGAGGTTAGTCACTCCCGATCCCCCTTCATTAACTATTCCTAAAGCAAAGTTATTCCTAGCCGCATTTCTAGTGTTCTAATGCATCCTTAATTTGTAATAGGAATGATCAGCTCCAATAAAGCAAAAGCCGCAATGGGGCTCAAGTGCATACTACTACGTTTATTGATATATAGTTTAAATCTATACCATTTACAAGTAAGTCTCTCTTAGGCATGTACTCTCCACCAACTTTGTCAACCGAACAGCCATAGCTTTGATACCAAATGTGATGATCACCTTATACCGCTAGCATGGAAAGCAAGGGCATGTTATATGCATGACAAGCTGAAATTGGCTAGCCATCAAGGGTAGAAACAAAAACAAAACCCATTATATACCTCATATCGCATGAAAATCATAATAAGAAATATATATGGAATAATAGTGGACAATAACAGAGAGAAAATAGTGCCATCATCATCATAGAACATTGACTTATATACAACATGAAGCAACAGTCAAATACATCAAGGGGCAACTATCACTTTCTAAAGACGTGAATACATTGATAACCTGTATGACTATCCCTACTCATGCCAAGGACTAACAGAAATCCCATTTCTAGTAGAACTTATGTTTACTCCGTTACGGTAATTAAACCCCCCAGGATTTTGCCTATCCTAATAGGTGTTACCACAACAGTCCTACTTTGAGTCAACTAGAACATTCTGACCTGTCGATGATTCCTTGGCCCTACCAATCACAAGAGTATCTGAAACAACCCCAAACCCCTTAACGTTATCCAAAATAGAATCTCGTTAGGAATGTGTAGCGCTGTAAGTATAAAGACATTAATAATCATAGAGACTAAGATTTCACAACACATAAACAAATAAATGCATAACGGAAGAAAAGGACAATGTACATTAAAACGATAGAAAGAACCATTTATTTCAGCAAAACTAAATTGTCGCAAAATATCATGTCTTAAAAATCTCAATCAAAAACAACATCGGAATACATAATAATAAGATTCCCCAAATAGCCAAAAGGTACAACCAAATCACGGTGAAGAAATAAAAAAGCAATACATCTACTGCAAGAATCCTTCATGATAGAATCAGCAAAGCAGTCTAAACTATGCACTTCGTGCAAGCCTTGGGGGGGGGGAGTAAAGAAGGAAAGAAAATAGGTCGGACATAAAGTCTGGAACGCTGGTATGATTAATAGCACGATTGAATAAGCAATGAAATGGGTAAAACAATAGTTCTAGTGCCATATAAAGTACAATATGTTCTAGTGTACATCTAAAAGTGAATATAAAAGGTTATATATAGGATTGTCTTTTCTCATTTAACAGAATTTGGTTGTTGACTATTTTGCACTTCTACAATTTTGGAACATAACATAATTAGGAAGAATAATCCTAATACTACCCATCGATCGGCTGCTTATACTAGAGTGATAATCTATTGCACTATCGGTTTAGGTTTATCAGACCGAGGCCATCAGCAAAAGGACATAGTATTAACCATTAGTGTTACATTATTTTATTTTCCCTCATCGGACTAGTGCACGCACGTTGACCCATCGAAACGCACTCGTTCCCACCTCAAATATTTGGACCAACTTACTACTTAGCACAGCATGGCGCATGCCCTCACCTGCTAGTGAGACCGTATGTGATAAAAAGGATATGTTGTCTGGTATGGATCTCCACAAACAATTAAAACTCATTCCAAATCCGCATTGATTTGACCCTCCATAGATCATTACAATGGATTAACTATAAAATTAGGCTTGAACTTTATGTCATTTTTAAGTTCAAATCTAATTAAGCTTAACAGTTAATTTATTTACATAGAATAATATCAAATCGCATGACCCCATAAAATAATAATAACGCCCAATCATATGGTCCTATATTATAATAATGCAAAATAACATCGCCCCATAGAATAATAATTTTAGGCTTAAACTTAATATCCATTTTAGATTATTTTTATTTTAACCCTAATTGTTCTCCTTTACATGTCCAAGTCATGCTCATATTTGCAAATAAACTATTCAGGTTTATTATGGTTCCTAGTCCACCTTATTTATGCAAATATAGGTTCCAATCAAATTTTCTGTCATATTCTGTCTCGTAGCCTTTTTTCCAATCCATATCAAGTTTTTCCTTTTTATTCAATTTAATCATTCCCTTTTTATTTCGGCTTATAATATGTCAAATTGGCCCAAATTCAATTATTCCAATTCAATTAGATTTTCCTCAAACATGCGCATAATAAAAGAATAATAATCAGTCGTAGAAAATTAGGCATACAAATCTTTTCCTAAATCAATCGTATTCATATGCCTTTTAGGCATATTTGGGCATAATTAAAATAAACTGGAAAATCGGAATAAGAAAAAGGAAATGGAATCTGAGAATAACAATTTACAGTATTCTAAATATTAATTAAACAGAAACTATAAAATAGACAGAAAGATTATAGAAAAAATATTTTAGAAAGGAATTACAGAAAATAGGAATAAACCGAAATAGTAAATAGATGAATCAGATCTATTAATAGGATTACAACTACAACTACTATTGTTCCAATTTACCCTAACTTATTCAAAAATCTAAAATAATCATAAAATCTCACCAACAATTACTTCCCTTATAGCCCCGGTAGAATCTCCAGAATATATGTATATATAATCCTCTAGAATATGTATATAAAATATTTTATTTTAAATTCAATTACTCTCAAAAAGAAAATTAGCATAGGGGAGAAGAGATGAGTTGTGTGGAATGGGGGTGAAGGTTTATTTATAATTGGAGTAGAAAACCCTCAACCGTTAGATTTCAGGTTTTAATCTAAACCGACCATGTCAATACGGATTGGTCACATCAGCAAATCTGAAGCAGACACGTCAACCCTAATTTGGCCCAAAGAAATCCATCCATTCATTCGATTTCGTACATGGCAAAAAATTGCCATACACGACATAGGTCAATCCAGTCCCCAAATGGGTCGATACATGGGTCGACCCACTAATAACATGGGTCAACCCATGGGTCGACCCTATTATTTTCTAGGTCATCCCATGGAACGTCCCTATTATATATATATATATATATATGCGTGTGTGTGTGTGTGTGTGTGTGTGTGTACGCACGCGCGTGTGTGTTTCCATTTTAAATTCTTATTTGAATTTCAAACTTTGATTCGATATAACTTCTTCGTTTTAAGTCCGTTTTACGCAAATCAATTGTTTATCTGAACCGGAATATTGTAACGGACACAATGACACAATCCCCGTTACCAAATTCTTACAATTTTATAACTTATTATTTAATTTATTAATTGGCTAATTAGTCATTTCATATTAAAATTTGGGTTATTATAGTATCACTGCTTTATTCCTAATTTGAGTCCCCTTTAACAATCCACTATTTGGTAGCTTTGTTGCATAGTGCACTGCGTACTCCAGTATCCTAAAGCTTTGTTACACAATGAACTATGTACTTCATTATCCTAAAGCTTTGTTACACCACCAACTGCATGTCACTCCCTTTTGATCCCACTCTCACCCGAGTCTTCCATCAAAGAGTCGTAACTTTATCGTGCCATAAGTTTCACCTTGTAGAAGCAATTAACGAACCATAACCTCCAACATCACCCCGAGGGCCCCTTTTCCTCCACCATGGATCGCACCCTTTCATTCTAAGGCTTGATGAATCGATATTAATCCATCCCCATGGATCGGTGTCGATCCCTATACTTAGCCAATTCTTGGCTTGAGTTTGGCCTTCTTCTAGCCTTCCTCTACTACTTTACACTCTAACCACTCTGGTTTGACTCGAGTCCAATGCTTTCACAAGTGTTTGTCAATCCATGTCATATGGTCAATCCCAATTCCATGTCAATCCATCCATTCCTCGCTACGTGACTAATCCAAACATCACCAAAATTTGTAAAAGCTATCTCCAGGCCCCTATGAACCTCCCCTGTGGGTCACACCACCACTGGACGAAGTATGATGGATCGGTGTTGATCCACGCCCTATGGATCAGTATCGATCCACTTACTTAGCTCCAAAGTACTACAATTTTTCTAGCGTGACGCCTTCCAGAACCTATTCCCCAAAATTCGTGCGTTTCTGACGAAATATGATCCTAACATGCTCTCATCTTTAACCTATGTCCTAATGATTGACAATTCTAACATGCAAATCAAGCATAACATCCAGTTCAAGCATTTCAATGAATCAAATAGCAAAGCATATGAACATCAAACATAGACAACCACCCAAAAGCATTAAATCATGAATCTACCAAATGCGTACATAGACTAGCTTCAAATAAGGTCAATATACTCACTAATTAATCTAAACCTATCATGATAATCAATTATATGTCTAGTTATGTTAGGCTACGATTATCCAATCTGAAATTATCAAATCTAATCATATTTTAGGGTTATTCAGACGTGTAAGTGATAAAATCTCCTAATATGTATAATGCAACATAGGCACGTAAGAGATCAAAATCACTCACCTAATCAACAAACCTATGGAGATTAATATGAAGTTAATATGTGACAACAAGGAATTAATGTAGATGGGTTTCTAAATGATGAGAATGGACCAATCTAGGCAGACAAAATCGCTCTTGTGTGATTAAAAGAGATTAGATGTGAATTTGAGTGTGATTTCAGAACTTGAGGATGAATTAGAGTGAATCTTAATTCTAGGTCTGATAGGAAATTAGGAGAAAATGTTATTCCCTCCTAGCCCGACTTTTGTAATTGCATATCATTAGACTAATGGGCCAGCAAATCTTAGCCCATTAACACTACTTAATTCAGACCAGCAGACTTAAAATGTGAAGCTGCTATATCTTCCAAACCCTTTGTCCAAAATTCCTACATGACTACTTTATGGGATGAAAAATCACCATCACGATCCAGTTAAACGGGTTAGAACATCTAATTTTGCTTTTATCAAAAGTTATGGCCAGAACAAGATACTATAGGGGTAAAATGACCACATTACGATTCAGCAAAAAAACCATGGATGTGTAAAACACTCCAAAGAACCATATTCCAAAATATAAAATGATACGACCACATATGAATTTAGTACAATTATTTTACAATCCTCGAATACGTAAAATACAGATTGTTACATTAATATTACTTGAAAATGGAATCAAGCAATTAAATTTCTTTTATAAATTAAAAACCCCCGTCGATAAATATTATCAAATAATCAATTAATAAGTAAATAAAGTTATTTTACAAATTCAACATGTGACTACAAAAACTATCAAATATCAGCATTAGATGTAAAAAAAAAAAAACTATTTATTAATAATAAGGTGGATACCCAGTGCCAAAGGCTCCCGTACTCAAGCGTGAGAGGACTTCCCAGGTCAGTCTCCCGTCCTGATACTATTTCTCACGATTTCCGGACTCTAAGGGTGGTCGATAGTGCGTACAACATTTCCCTCACATATGTGAAGAGGCTGGGACTCGAAAACTATTTGTTAATAATATAAAGAAAATTTCAAACATGAAGAAAAAAAATGATGTTTCAATTTAAAAATAAAATTTCAATCAACACGAATAAATTCAATGCAAACACATGGTTAAATATTTCCACATATTAAACATATATAATTAAAAGAAAGTTAATTCACGCATAAAACACTTGTCACGAAACACGAATTGTCGCATTCGTAGTAATAGTAGTAGCTGGTTGGTTAGGATTTCTACATGAAGTGAACATTCAAAAAAGTTATAAGTACTATAACATAGTTGAAGAATTTGCTAGAAATTGATGCAAGATGTTCTTTTGGTTGAAAAATGATGTCATGATACTGTAATATAACATTTGTCCTTATTATGCTAGTGTAAAACGCATGTAATTGCGTCTAACGTCCAACCATGTTTACTTTTTTACTTGAAAATTATGTAAACGGGCACGAATTGTACATGCAAAAGTACTACACTTTGATAGTCTCAACTTTTATATTTAGTCGTTTGGTTTGTTTTATTATTTGACAACAATCAAAGGAGCCAACATAATTTCCCAGGATGCTCCCCAAATGCTGCCAGTACTTATCATCAAAATTCATCCACGGTTCTCCTCCAATTTCGAATTTTAAGGTCTCTACTAATTACGCTCTTGTTTCATTTCAATACACAATAAAAATAATTAACAGCATACACAACTTTTTAAACCATAAACAGAACAACAAAGAACGATGAAAAATACTTGTCTTCAAGACCCGCTTAGCATCTACCCATCGCAGAAGTAGCCCACCCACCAGCAACTAGTTATGCTACCTACCTATCTAGCAAGAATCAAAGGGCACCATCAAGGTTGTCATTTTTTTTTCCCCTACAACTTACTGCTCGGTTCTCTGTAAAAGCTTCTCCACCATAATTTTCTGCTGCACCCCACTTAGAAACTCGGACCCGATGATAGCATTGGACACTAGAATGATTATAGACTGAGATGAAGAATTCACCTGAAGGCAATAAAACAGGATATTATGCTTGGGTAAATTGATATGTTTATCTCAATACTACACGAAGGGCGAGTACATAAATTTGTTGAAGAGACTATGCATGCACATAATATCCATAAATGATTTAGCAGTTCTTCTGTACTCGATATTATTAGAGTAAATTACATCTTCTGTCTCTTTCGTGGGGAACTAGATGAAAAGCCATAAAGAAAATCAAAACACGGAATGTCAAACTTCCTTCATGATTTATAAATACATGAATCAGGGCAAGGAGGGAATGAAAATTTTACATACCCAGACACGGCCATTCAAGCCAACAGCTATCTCGAAGGACAGCTTCTTCCCAAGGGCATCAAGAACTGGACATGTCGGTGAGCCCAGTAGCCTGAAAAATCATTAATACAAATATTATTGAAGGGGAAAAACATTTTGAATTGGATGTCTTAATATTCGTAGTTTCAGGAGATATACTCACATCCGTGATAGTCCAGTTGAAGTTTCAAACATGTAACCTTCTTTTAGTGGACCAAATTCTGCTGCTTTGCCACTTGCTATCAATAACAAAATTACAATAAAACAAAAGATAAGTTGCTGGGTGATGATTTCATAAAGCATTTTTATTTAACATACAACTTAGCTCATTGAGCAAATATTAAACTCGAACATGTAGATGATATTAGAAAATTTGACTATAGAGAAAACAATCAGATTATTCAGTAGCTAAAGGAAATTTCACATGCAACTCGGTTTTCACATGAAAAATTGGTTTACTGGTAGCATATACAGAACATAATCGACAATGCAACAATTCATATTTCCAAAAATCCATTTTTCGAAAGGTTGACATTTTCACAATTAACCAAATCAAGCCAAATGAAGTCTAACATGAGGAAATGCACAAAATTTGAATAAGCAACAAAACCTGCTGGTTAGCAAATTAGTTTCTGATAGAGAATGCGCTAACAACTACAGACATTTTAATAACCTAGAAAAAGAATGACATTAGAAAGGCAAATTATGTTTTCAAATATTCATGCACTAAATTATTGAATGTGTGTGTTTCTGTAGTTGTCCAAAATTTACTTCATGCGCAGCAAGTTGATAACGATGCAAAGAGGAGAATTACCATCAGTGCAAGCAAGCTCAGGATTCATTCCACTGTTTGCTTTAACAACCCGAACATAAAGAAGAGTACCTAGCTGTATATGTGAGCGGTTAAAAACAAATAGAGATCAGAATAGTAGAAACAATTTTTTCTGCACCAAATCCTTTAATACTACTAAGTACATACAACTAGTTTAGAGTTTAGGCACGATAGCTAACAAAATTCAGTAACTGTTGCAACTTTAGCAATTTTTTTTTAAAACAATTCAAACTTCATATATTGGCAATCTGCAAAAACTAGCAGATTTTTATCATACAAAAACATTCTCTACCCCACATGGCATCCCAAAATAGACAAGACAACTAGACAAGTTGGACAGCCACCAATACCTCAAACCTTGGTATGTTTCTTCTAGTCCCTCCTTCAAATGCAAGTACAGGCAAAAAGGCCAAAGAAGGTCCCTTTATGTCCACTATGAAATTCTGTAAAATGAGAACACTGAATTCAGTACCAGCTATACAATTTTTGATAACAAGATTATGCAGGGTTTATGTCGAAACATCAACTGTATGCAGAAACGATAACCAAAAGGACAATAAATCCCATCTTGCAACAAAAAAAGACAAAATAATATTTTGCAATACTTCATCACAACCACCATTATACTGCATGAGATAATCCTTGCACGCTTATTTTATCACAACCACCATTATACTTTATCACAACCACCATTATACTGAATAATACTAAGCTTTATGGCATAGCGCCTTTATTTTATTTTGCTGACAAATTAGGTAAGAAAAAATAGAGTTCTTTAGTATAATATTGGAACACAAGAGGGTGAAGTCTAATAAAATAAATATAATGATTAAATCTACCATCAAAGATCATTTCATCAGGTAGATCAAAAAATTACCATAAACTATTACACGAAAAAATAAAAAACAACCGGGCCATTTCGACATAACCCCAAGCTAGTCACCAATTCTTTGGACTAATCAATCGTAATTTTGTTTGATGATCAGGATTAAAATCCACAACCTGCAACAATGCCCACTATAACATATTTAATTGCTCCTACCAGTAGTAATGATTACTTAAACTGAAACCGCAAAAACTAAATCATATAACCGTCAAACATCTTATGATAGTGAAAGAAGAGTAGAGTATCCATCAGTCATTAACTCGAACTAGTGCATAATCCATGCATTGTAAATGTACTGTAAAAAGGATTCATCAAACTTTAAAGGTTTTGTTTACGAACTTAACTTCTAACGTGATTTATACCTTTTTTTGACAGAGTGATTTATACATTGTTATTCATAAAAATAAAATAAATTTTGTTTTTTCTGTTTAAGATATCAACCCTACGATTTAGCATTTGGTGCATGAATATATAAATATTGTAACACCCCGCGAATTCTATAACTGTGAAATGCACAAATTAAAGTATAATTAATTTTAATCAAAGAACTAAGGGAAACGGGATACGCCATTGCGTTCGTCTCGGAAAAATACGCGAAATAGAGTCCGAGTTTTCGAAAAACGGAGTCCGTATGAAGAAGATATGGCCTTCGGAAGTTTTGAATTAAGTTTAAAAATTCAAACAGAATAAAATAACTCAGAAAATCAAATTTAAATTCCAAAATGGGGCCCAATGGACCAGGGCGGAAAAACACCCGCCTAACGCACCCAGGTCGACTGGGCTGTCGACCTGGCCTAACCAGGTCGACAGGGCTGTCGACAGGCATGTCGACCTGGTCCAGAGCCAGGTCGAACCCAGTCTAACCTGGCTGGCCTATTTTATGTTGGTCGATTTTCTGTGGTCTGCTTTGTCATTAGGGCTAGGTGGCGGGCTCTAATTGGTCTCTCCTTAGGATGAATGGCTACGATCAATCCAAGCAACATCAATGGTCCTAATCAGTTTATAACCTCTATAAAAACAACCCTAGACTAACCCTAATCTATCCATTCAAAAATAAGAACAAAGCCGCCATGTTGCTGAGGAACGACTAGGGGTAGCCACCAATTGGAGAGAGGATTAGGAGGAAAATTCTAAGGCATAAAGCAACTCAATCAAATCAAACCGCATCTTCTTATCCCTAAACTTGAGAATTCGCCTCACCATTGTAAGTAGAGTATTACTTTGGTATGAACAAATAACTGTGTTGGTTTGTATACTTGATTGTGGTGATAAATAATTCATAATTTGTGCGTTACTATGATTATTATTGATTTGAAATATTGTATACGTTTGGATATTCTCGAATTATGTTATTCATTATAAAGAACTACATGCGGTAGTTCTATGCAAGTATACGTTTGGAATGTTCGCAAATTATGTAATCCATGTTGAAGCTACATGTATGTAGTTGATTAATTGAAATTCATGCAAGTTTGGGGTTTTGCTACTATGCCATCATAATATGTATTTTTATACAAAAATCATTTTTGTTTATAATCCATATGAAATTATGTTGAGAATTTGGCATCATGTATTAAGCCATGTTTTTGTACTAGAACACCTATTTGCAAACTTATGAATATGACTAGGCTATGATTGATAATTTGCATAATTGAAATTGTCGACAAGAATTATATGATGACATATGTGGTACATAGCTAGGTTAGGTTCAAATCCCTTTTTGCAAGTTTACATGACTAAAGTAAAAATCATGATTTCATTTATGCCATGGTTATGTGAACAAATACTTATGTCATGCTTATGTTTGACATTATGTCATGCTTATGTTTGACATTATGCCATGCTTATGTTTGAAATACTTATGTCATGCTTATGTTTGACATTATGCCTAAATAAAAATATAGGTTCATGTTGTAGTTATGACTATGTGTCAATAATGATACCCAATTTAGATTCTTATCTCAACTACAAGTTTACATGGCTTGATTCATGTCACCTATGATTTATGACCAAAGTATATGTTACCACTATGCATGTACACCAGTTTCTATTTTATATTTCCAACGTCATATTGCAAGTTCATGCGCTCACCTTCCCCTTTTTGTGTATGTAATCACGCTTTAAGCCTCCCCTTTCGCATGGCTAGGTTGGGCTTTAAAAGGCTAAGCCCAACATATATATAATAAACAGACGTGTTAAACGGGGGAAAATAACGTTGGGATAAAATTACTAATGAATGAAAATATAAAATAGAAGGGCCCAAATTCAAGTATGGGTTGGGCCCATGATTGGTGTAACCTTTACACCATTAACTTAATAATGGGCCGCAAATATTTACATATAAGAAAAATAAAGAAGAAAGACAAAATATGTAAATGTAGAACATACGATGTGTTTAACCCGATGTTGGATTGAGTTGTGATGTAAACCTGCCCGGAACCGCCCGGCTGTCCAGTAGTCACAGCAATACCTATCCAATGTGGGAGGTTAAACATGGAGCCCAATAAGGACCCGAGGTTAGACTGAGTTGTGGCGTAAGACTGCCCGGAACCAACCAGCAACAGGCAGCCACAACAATACATGTCTAATGTGAGAGGTCAGGGCCTTAATAAGACAATTAAGGCTGAGTCAGGATTGTTAGGATTAAGTGAACTAAAGACTTAATCAAAATGGAACATGCTAAATTAAACGGACTGGTGGGGGTTAGGTTAGAAAACACTTAACCAACTTAGCATGTTGGCTAGAGATAGAAAACCTAGTAACGGGGGACCCTTTTCAGCAGTAACCCTAGAAGGTGTATCAGGATACCCTGAAACTAGGCAGGGTGGGGCATGATTACTGGGCTGATTGTAAGAGGTCAAATCGACGGCGGTGGTGTAGCAGTGTAGGTTCTAACGGGGTGCGGACGTGCACACACTCCGGCGCAGAAAAATAAGGCACTGGACACCAGTAGCATACCTGTGCATTCTAAGGTTGTGTCGGGCCGCCGCCATGGGACTTGATACACCCCATGGTGGGACCAGCATAGGTAACTACAACATCGGGGGCCGTAAGACACATGTAACTATGCGAGTAGGAGCCGATCATCATAGAATGGATCACATCACCCTGATTATGGGGTGCCAGTTGGAAACTAGTTTATATGGGTTCAGAGATTAACATGGGGTACGATAGCATAATCGACCCTAGACAACTTAACCAAGTTTATAGTGCTTTCCCACTTCTTGTTTATACTTATCATACCCAGTTCTTTATTCATAGACAAAATAGTACTAGACTTACTCAGGCTTTATGTCTGACTCTACTTTTCTTTCGTCTTCTTTTCTTCCGTTTCTCTCCCCCCCCCCCCTAGGTCCACAGGGAGGGAACACAGCAGCTTGACCGGTCTTAACATCCAGCTTGAAGGAGAGAAATGTATTGCTTGGACCTTTTCGTTTGAAACTATGGCTTTGGACAAACTCTATGGGGCCTTTGCAGTTTATCTATGTTTTATTTATGCTTCTTTAAATAATGTAATCAAGACAGATTATGAAAGTGTTATGTTTTTGGAAAAGATGTAAGACAATTATGGTGATGTTGTTGTAGCACGTATTTGCTTTTATGAAATAAAAGTTTGTTGATTTTCCGCTGTTTACAAATATGTGTTCTTATATCTGTCTTGTATATCTGTGACTTATACTTATAAACCTCCACCAAAATTAGGGCATTCCCTTTGAGAGTGACCCTAACGGAGGTGGGGTGTTTCACTTGGTATCAGAGCATAGGTTTACCAGATAAGATAAAAAGTTTTGAAAAATTATTTTCAAAAAGGAAATTTAAAGAAGCATTTTTAAAAGAAAAATATTATTTTATTTTAAAAAGGCAAAGTCCACACCCCCAAAGCCATAGGTACTATCTCTTATCCTTCGTTTTGAATCTATCCTTTTTGTTTCAGCATGTCCGAAGATCTTAACTTGCCGGAAGGGGTGCCAATACCTGGTTGGTTTAGACGGTTCTTAGAAGCAAGAGCCACTCAGCCAGGTCCTACCATTCCTCCTCCCCCAGCTGCGGGAAATCATCCAGCTGCAGCAGCACCTTTTCCTCCACCTCCTCCACGGGGAAACACGTTTGCTAAGATATGTAAAGATTTTAAAGCTATGGGAGGAAGGGATTTCCATGGAACTGAGTCCTTCGTGGCAGCTAGAAATTGGCTGAAAGAAACTGAGGACCTATTCATCATCTTTGAGGTAGAGGATAGACAAAAAGTACAATTGGCAGTGTGGCTATTGAAGGGCGAGGCTTCCTACTGGTGGGAAGTCACTAATGCTGAAAGACCAGTGGAGACATGGGAGGACTTTAGGGCAAGGTTTGAGACTAAATTTCTCTCAGATGCGGAAAGAAGTTTGCGGTTGGAAAAATTCTTATTTCTTAAACAAGGGGACAAGACAGTCAGAGAATATGTGAATCAGTTCGATGAGCTGGCTAGGTTTGGGCTTGACCTAGTCAATACCCCGCACAAGAAGGCTCTCCGTTTCGTCAAAGGGTTGAATGAGCCATTACACAGTTTGGCCATGACCCATATACCCATGGGAACCACGTATGAAAGATTGGTGCAAATGACATTGCTGAATGAAGAGGATAAGGGCAAGAAGGAGACAAAGGCAGAAAGCTCTCAAGGGAAGAAAGAGGGTTTGCAGCCTAAGAAGACAGACTTTAAGAAGGGCGGGAAAGGCAACAAAGAGAAGAGGAAGTGCAATTTCTGTGGCAAAGTGGGGCACTTAGTAAAGGACTGCCGGAAAAAGAAGGCCAAGGAGAATGGTGGGTGCTTTTCTTGCGGTGAGACAGGCCATAGGGCTAAGGACTGCCCAAAGAAACGAGGACAGGGGCAGAGGGCTGGATCCACCCCAGGGGCACAGGTTCATGTGCTGGAAGCGCCACCTCTGCAACAACGAGGTATAAATACTTCTGTAGAAAGTGTAGTTTATCTCTATGATCACCCCGTTCGCACTTTATTTGATTCTGGCGCATCACACTCCTTTATCTCGTCTGCTTTAGTAGAATCTCTGCACCTAAAAACTAGTATGGTAGAGGACCCCTTAATTGTTTCAAACCCAATTGGGGGCCCAGCTCATTTGTCTATGATCTGTGTGGGATTGAAAATTTCTATTCTAAGTGTAGAATTTCAATGTAGTGCCTTTGTTTTGGGCTTTTCGGGTTATGGTTTGATTTTGGGTATGGATTGGCTATCCAGTAATGGGGCCATCCTTGATTGTGAGAAAAAGGTTGTTAGGCTCCTAACCCAGCTCGGTAATACTTTGGAAATTTCTTGTAATCCCTCGTATGCGGTTATGCTTAGTTATCTTGAATCGCTAGATGCCTCTGTTGAAAATTTGCAATCAGTTAGAGTGGTCCGGGAATATCCGGATGTCTTCGAAGAGGTGAAGGGCTTGCCTCCGAAGCGGGAAATAGACTTCCGCATATATCTTGTAGATAATGCAAAGCCCGTTGCGTTGCCCGTTAGACACATGGCTCCACGAGAAAGGAAAGAGCTCAGTAAACAGATTAAAGAGCTTCTAAAAAAGGGGTTCATTAGGAGGAGCATTTCAAAATGGGGCGCTCCAGTGGTGTTCGCTACAAAGGCGGATGGTTCACTCCGTCTATGTGTTGACTATAGGGAGCTCAACAAGCTAACGAAAAAGAATAGGCACCCGCTCCCTAGAATTGACGATTTATTTGACCAGCTTGTAGGAGCGTCTGTTTTCTCCCAACTCGATTTAGCAACCGGTTTTCATCAGCTAAGGGTGGCTGAAGATAGCATCGATAAAACGGCGTTCAGAACCCCAGACGGCTTCTTTGAATGGCTTGTCATGCCTTTCGGCTTGACAAATGCACCTGCTTACTTCGTGGACCTAATGAGTAGGGTATTTAGAGATTTCCTCAACAAATTCGTAGTGGTCTTCGTAGATGATATCCTTATCTTCTCAAAGAGTGAAGAGGAACATGCTCAGCACTTAAGGGCAATCATGGAAACTTTACGAGTCCAACTAAAAGCCAAATTCTCCAAATGCCACTTTTGGAGAGAAGAGGTGAGGTTCCTTGGGCACATAGTATCCAAACAAGGGTTAGCGGTGGACCCTGCTAAGGTAGTGGCGGTACAGGATTGGAAGACACCAAGGAATGCAACTGAGGTCCGAAGTTTTCTAGGACTAGCAGGTTTCTATCGAAAGTTTATAAGGGATTTTGCGAAAATCTCAGCTCCGCTCACGAAATTGACCAAGAAGAATCTAGTGTTCAATTGGGACTTGGATTGCGAGTTTGCTTTCCAACGACTGAAAAGGGCTCTCACAACAGCCCCAGTTTTGACGCTGCCAGATGGGAGCAAGATGTTCACTGTTTATACGGATGCATGTGGGACAGGGCTAGGCGCCGTCTTAATGCAAGAAGGAAGGGTAGTAGCTTATGGCGGGAGGCAGTTGAAAGTGCACGAAAAGAACTACCCAACCCACGATCTTGAGTTAGCCGCCATCGTCTTTGCACTCAAGTCTTGGCGACACTATCTCCTAGGTGAGAAGTTCGAGCTTTACACTGACCATAAATCGTTGAAATATCTTTTCTCGCAGAAGGATCTTAACTTGAGGCAACAAAGATGGATGGAGTTTCTTGCCTCGTACGATTTCGAAATCTCCTACACTCCGGGCAAAGGCAACGTAGTGGCAGACGCGTTGAGCCGAAAGAAATTGACCCTAAGCCCGTTGTTTGTTGAAAGACAAAGCCTAGAGTTTATAGCCAGCTTCGACTTTAGGCCTTCCTCCGATTTCGTACCAAGCTTGCTAGCATCTCTCGAAGTGCGCCCAACTTTAGTGGATTCAGTAGGGACAACACAACGCGAAGACCCTCAGCTGGTGGAAATAATTGATAAGCTAATTAGGGGTGAGACTTCAAGTCACCTCAACAGATACTCCATCGACGATAAGGGATTGCTAAGGCGGGACGGAAGACTATGCGTCCCACAGACAAAAGATTTAATAAAGAAGGTTCTCGAGGAAGCACATCACTCCAAGATGACGATACACCCAGGCAGAGATAAAATGTACAAAGACATAAAAGGGACTTTCTTCTGGAACGGCATGAAAAAGGACGTGGCAGAGTTCGTTTCTAAGTGTATGGTGTGCCAACAGGTTAAGGCGGAACAGAAAAAGCCTGGCGGACTGCTACATCCTCTGGAGGTCCCGCAGTGGAAGTGGGATAGCATCTCAATGGACTTCATCGATGGGCTGCCTAGGTCTAGGAGAGGCAACACTAGCATTTGGGTAATAGTGGATAGGCTTACTAAAAGCGCCCACTTTTTACCTGTCAAAAGTAAAAGAACTGCCTCATCCCTAGCATCACTTTACCTTAAGGAAATCGTTCGACTCCATGGAATACCATCTAGCATTGTTAGTGACCGAGACCCCATCTTCACCAGCGAGTTTTGGCGGAGTCTGCAAGAAGCAGTAGGAACGCAGTTATGCTTGAGCACAGCCTATCATCCCCAAACCGACGGCCAAACAGAGAGAGTGAACAGAGTTTTGGAAGACCTTTTAAGGCTATGCGTCCTTGACTTCGGAGGGACATGGGAAGACCACCTTCCTTTGGTGGAATTCGCCTACAACAACAGCTATCAAGCAACCATCGGAATGGCGCCCTTCGAAGCTTTATATGGAAGACCGTGCCAATCGCCCACTTGTTGGTGGGAGTCTACTGATAAGCTCATACTTGGACCAGATATGATCCGAGAGACTTCAGAGAAAGTAGACTTAATACGAAGAAGGATGAAGACGGCCCAAGACAGACAAAAGTCCTATGCTGACAAGAGAAGGACCGACCTTGAATTTGAGTTTTTCTCAAGGTATCACCGCTAAGAAACGTTGTTCGTTTTGGAACCACAGGAAAGCTAGCACCAAGGTTCGTAGGGCCATTCCCTGTCATCGAGAAAATTGGGAAAATGGCCTATAGATTAGAGCTACCCGAGAAGTTGGCTGGAGTCCACAACGTTTTTCACGTTTCACATCTCCGAAAATGTCTACATGAGTCTGCTGAAGTGGTAGAGCCAAATATCCTCGAAGAGGCCGAAGTGGAACGCGAAGCAACCATAAGGAAAGTTCCAACCCGCATATTAGGAACGGAAGTGAAGAAGCTACGCAACCGCGAAGTCAAGCTCGTCAAAGTTCAGTGGAGCGACGCCGAGGGAGACGCGACTTGGGAAACTGAAGCTAGAATCCATACAGCCTACCCTTTTCTGTTCGAGGGTACATCCTTGATCTTTCATTTTCCTTAAGTTGCGCTTTTATCTATCTTTTTAGGTATATTTCCTCGACCTTATCTTTTAGGTAGAAACCCTTTGGATGGAAACATGTAATTGAAACATGTTATGGATGATGGTTGCAAGTGGTTGCAAGTGGTTGCTAGTGGTTGCTCGTGGTTGCATATACACACACAATCTAGGGTTTTAGATCGGCTCAGTCACTTCATATTGCATATGCATATATGTTTGCATTCATATGTGGTTGAACTTTAATGTGTTGTCATGTGGATGTTACATTTGTATTGAATGATTGTGCACTCATGTAGAATCAAGAATAGGAAAATTTGCATACATAATGGATTCATGGCACCTACATAATTCGCATTAAGGAGGTCAACTGAATCAGTAGACCGCCTGATTTTGCATTAGATAAGTACATGTACACACACACTTCGCATATGATCATGAAGCATTAGAAGTCTTTTAAGGACAATGGATGCTCGTGTTTGATGGATGAGTAGATGGATGATTGGATGTTAGGATATACATTCCTCCTAACTTGAAGATTTCGGGGACGAAATCCTTTTAAGTGGGGGAGAATGTAACACCCCGCGAATTCTATAACTGTGAAATGCACAAATTAAAGTATAATTAATTTTAATCAAAGAACTAAGGGAAACGGGATACGCCATTGCGTTCGTCTCGGAAAAATACGCGAAATAGAGTCCGAGTTTTCGAAAAACGGAGTCCGTATGAAGAAGATATGGCCTTCGAAAGTTTTGAATTAAGTTTAAAAATTCAAACAGAATAAAATAACTCAGAAAATCAAATTTAAATTCCAAAATGGGGCCCAATGGGCCAGGGCGGAAAAACACCCGCCTAACGCACCCAGGTCGACTGGGCTGTCGACCTGGCCTAACCAGGTCGACAGGGCTGTCGACAGGCATGTCGACCTGGTCCAGAGCCAGGTCGAACCCAGTCTAACCTGGCTGGCCTATTTTATGTTGGTCGATTTTCTGTGGTCTGCTTTGTCATTAGGGCTAGGTGGCGGGCTCTAATTGGTCTCTCCTTAGGATGAATGGCTACGATCAATCCAAGCAACATCAATGGTCCTAATCAGTTTATAACCTCTATAAAAACAACCCTAGACTAACCCTAATCTATCCATTCAAAAATAAGAACAAAGCCGCCATGTTGCTGAGGAACGACTAGGGGTAGCCACCAATTGGAGAGAGGATTAGGAGGAAAATTCTAAGGCATAAAGCAACTCAATCAAATCAAACCGCATCTTCTTATCCCTAAACTTGAGAATTCGCCTCACCATTGTAAGTAGAGTATTACTTTGGTATGAACAAATAACTGTGTTGGTTTGTATACTTGATTGTGGTGATAAATAATTCATAATTTGTGCGTTACTATGATTATTATTGATTTGAAATATTGTATACGTTTGGATATTCTCGAATTATGTTATTCATTATAAAGAACTACATGCGGTAGTTCTATGCAAGTATACGTTTGGAATGTTCGCAAATTATGTAATCCATGTTGAAGCTACATGTATGTAGTTGATTAATTGAAATTCATGCAAGTTTGGGGTTTTGCTACTATGCCATCATAATATGTATTTTTATACAAAAATCATTTTTGTTTATAATCCATATGAAATTATGTTGAGAATTTGGCATCATGTATTAAGCCATGTTTTTGTACTAGAACACCTATTTGCAAACTTATGAATATGACTAGGCTATGATTGATAATTTGCATAATTGAAATTGTCGACAAGAATTATATGATGACATATGTGGTACATAGCTAGGTTAGGTTCAAATCCCTTTTTGCAAGTTTACATGACTAAAGTAAAAATCATGATTTCATTTATGCCATGGTTATGTGAACAAATACTTATGTCATGCTTATGTTTGACATTATGCCATGCTTATGTTAGAAATACTTATGTCATGCTTATGTTTGACATTATGCCTAAATAAAAATATAGGTTCATGTTGTAGTTATGACTATGTGTCAATAATGATACCCAATTTAGATTCTTATCTCAACTACAAGTTTACATGGCTTGATTCATGTCACTTATGCTTTATGACCAAAGTATATGTTACCACTATGCATGTACACCAGTTTCTATTTTATATTTCCAACGTCATATTGCAAGTTCATGCGCTCACCTTCCCCTTTTTGTGTATGTAATCACGCTTTAAGCCTCCCCTTTCGCATGGCTAGGTTGGGCTTTAAAAGGCTAAGCCCAACATATATATAATAAACGGACGTGTTAAACGGGGGAAAATAACGTTGGGTTAAAATTACTAATGAATGAAAATATAAAATAGAAGGGCCCAAATTCAAGTATGGGTTGGGCCCATGATTGGTGTAACCTTTACACCATTAACTTAATAATGGGCCGCAAATATTTACATATAAGAAAAATAAAGAAGAAAGACAAAATATGTAAATGTTGAACATACGATGTGTTTAACCCGAGGTTGGATTGAGTTGTGATGTAAACCTGCCCGGAACCGCCCGGCTGTCCAGTAGTCACAACAATACCTATCCAATGTGGGAGGTTAAACATGGAGCCCAATAAGGACCCGAGGTTAGACTAAGTTGTGGCGTAAGACTGCCCGGAACCAACCGGCAACAGCAGCCACAACAATACCTGTCTAATGTGAGAGGTCAGGGCCTTAATAAGACAATTAAGGCTGAGTCAGGATTGTTAGGATTAAGTGAACTAAAGACTTAATCAAAATGGAACATGCTAAACTAAACGGACTGGTGGGGGTTAGGTTAGAAAACACTTAACCAACTTAGCATGTTGGCTAGAGATAGAAAACCTAGTAACGGGGGACCCTTTTCAGCAGTAACCCTAGGTGTATCAGGATACCCTGAAACTAGGCAGGGTGGGGCATGATTACTGGGCTGATTGTAAGAGGTCAAATCGACGGCGGTGGTGTAGCAGTGTAGGTTCTAACGGGGTGCGGGCGTGCACACACTCCGGCGCAGAAAAATAAGGCACTGGGCACCAGTAGCATACCTGTGCATTCTAAGGTTGTGTCGGGCCGCCGTCATGGGACTTGATACACCCCATGGTGGGACCAGCATAGGTAACTACAACATCGGGGGCCGTAAGACACATGTAACTATGCGAGTAGGAGCCGATCATCATAGAATGGATCACATCACCCTGATTATGGGGTGCCAGTTGGAAACTAGTTTATATGGGTTCAGAGATTAACATGGGGTACGATAGCATAATCGACCCTAGACAACTTAACCAAGTTTATAGTGCTTTCCCACTTCTTGTTTATACTTATCATACCCAGTTCTTTATTCATAGACAACATAGTACTAGACTTACTCAGGCTTTATGTCTGACTCTACTTTTCTTTCGTCTTCTTTTCTTCCGTTCCCCCCCCCCTAGGTCCACAGGGAGGGAACACAGCAGCTTGACCGATCTTAACATCCAGCTTGAAGGAGAGAAATGTATTGCTTGGACCTTTTCGTTTGAAACTATGGCTTTGGACAAACTCTATGGGGCCTTTGCAGTTTATCTATGTTTTATTTATGCTTCTTTAAATAATGTAATCAAGACAGATTATGAAAGTGTTATGTTTTTGGAAAAGATGTAAGACAATTATGGTGATGTTGTTGTAGCACGTATTTGCTTTTATGAAATAAAAGTTTGTTGATTTTCCGCTGTTTACAAATATGTGTTCTTATATCTGTCTTGTATATTTGTGACTTATACTTATAAACCTCCACCAAAATTAGGGCATTCCCTTTGAGAGTGACCCTAACGGAGGTGGGGTGTTTCAAATATTGGTTATTATGTCTACTTAAATTCATTGAAATTTTGTCAAAACCTACTGAGATCAACTACTTATCTTTTTTAATTTCAAATTTCTTAATGTATAACAAATCCGCTGAGACAAATGATGGATAGATTTAGAATTGAGAAGTCTTCATTTGAGGTGATGAAAAATTTCCAGATGCAAAAAATTGAGTGAAGGCATTATTAAATGCCGAGTTTGTGCTTAAGGGGGTAATAAGTTTGAAGATATGAAGGACTTAAGTGAAGGCTTTAATGATGGATAAAATTTAAAGTTACAAGCATACTCAAAGGGCTGATAACTTTGAAGATGTAAACGACTAAAGTGAAAGCATTAATGATGGTATTAAAGAAACCGAGTGAGAATTTTAAAATACAGGAAACTTAAGTGAAAATATTGATGAGGAGATAAAGAAAAAATAAATGAGAACTTTTTCAGATATGAAAACTTTAACGAAAACATTATGAGGGAATTAAGGGGGGAAAAGTGAAGTTGTTTTATGTAATATAAATAGATGATGGATGAGTGGAAAGAAGTGGGAAGCGCCATAACTGTCAATAATGTTAATACACTGCATGTATAGAAAAAACTGGATTTCGCTGAGAACTCCAAAAACAAGATGCCATAAGATAACAGCACTCATGTTTTTTTGCAAAATATGAATATCACCGAAACAAGCTAAACAGCATTTACGGTGTATATAAAAGTTTGAAAACATATAATATTCAAAAAATATAGTTAGATAACATTTCTATATTTTAGTTCCAGACAAAGAAACTACAAAGAATAAATGTGCAATAAATGACAAACTCAAAATCTATATTACTTTTAAATTACAGTGCAGTAAAGGTGTTATCCAGTCTTTTGGCCCGGCCATCGGAAGCAATACAGACTCGTACAGGCTCGGACTAATCATCACGATCAACAAATAGTTCGAATATCAAGAATTGGTTCAACCAGGATCGATCGTCGCCAGACCTTTTGGCCCGGCTATCAAAAGCAATGCAGACTCATACAGGCTCGGACTAATCGTCATTATCGACGAATATTTGAGTATCAGAAGTTGGTTCAACCAGGATCGATCGTCGTCAGGCATCGTCTGATCATTCAGAAATGGCCAGATCAATTCATAGGATCGTTCATCTTCAGGAACAGATCGATCACCCAAAAACACGCGATCGACACGATCATTAGAAAACCATGAAGCCACTCTTGCTAGATCATCAACATTAGAGATCGATAGGAATCCCAACAGGGGTCGATAGGAATCCCAAAGACTACAATTTTACACTGCTCAACACAACTCCCAAGTCATCCATTGGGATCGGTACAACTCCCACTACAGGGGTCGGGGAAACTCCGTGATTCAGACAATCTCGCTACTTCAAACTTTAAAGGCTTGCACTCTCACTTCTATCAATCTGATCCCAACCAATCCATACCAAACTACTACGAAGACCAGGAAGAAGTTCATGAGGCCCATCCCCCCAAAATGACCAAGTATGAAGATCGGTGCCGATCTAACAACTTAGTCATTTTGGGTTTTAAGCATGTATAACTCTCCTTATTTCGGATCTAAGGGTTTCCAGCGTGAACTGCAACTATAGTCTTATTACTTTGTATTATCTTACTGGGGAGTCTAACCGATTCAAGCATTGTACTTAGTGAATTTCAACAATAAAGTGATTAAACTTCCAAAACGGACGTAGGCCGACTTACGCCGAACTACTATAAATTGTTGTCTCTTGTTTCTACTGCATTTCTATTATTCGATTTCTCATTTTTCATTTATTTAGTCCAACTTTCGTTAAAGTCTTTGGGTGTTGTGTCAAATTTTGATGTCAACATTTTAGTGCTTTCATTGAGAGATAGAAAAAACTCAACCTTTTCCTTTTTCTTCCTAGTCATTAGAGTTTCGGAACTTCCTCAGACTTTTTCGCAGTCTACATACGAAGCTTGACATCATGATGAAGAAACCAAATCCCAAGCCATTGAACTTCTCATGTTGATTATCAAGAGGCATCGCTTCAACGACTTCTGATAATCATAATCCCAATATCCTTACCACAACCGACGTGGCTACCTTGTCCAACCCTGATGCTCTGGTCATACAAACTCAAATGTTCAAGATGATGAAAAAGTTGGAGAACACTCAAAGAGGTCTCAATCAGCAGATCGTCGAAAACCTCGATGCTACAACAATCTATCCAAAGACATTACTCATCTGGAGAGAGAGACAGAAGCATCCGTTCTCCTAAACTGTGTCTCTGAAAGCTCTTCATCGGGATCCTATTAAAGCAACCAAAGCCACTGGAGAAGGACTTCTCATGATGACACGATAGCTAATGCCAGAGTGGGAACAAGACAACCTGCTCATTCCCGGCTCAGTCCAGCTCCTAATCAAGGGATTGGAACTGTTCCGCTTAACAATCAAGCTCGTGCCACCGCTCAGAATTTGTTTCAGGAATACCTATTGTCAACAGAACCAAATCGCTCTTGCTCAACCTCCTCGAAACCAAGTCACTAATGTGGCTCAACTTGACATGATGATGAACGTCCCCCGAAAGAAGGCGCAGGCACTACACTCCGTAGCGAGATCACGACCATCAAGATCCGACGAAGACCTCACCTTCGGATATTGCTGCTATGATCCGCAGGATCGTACGTGAGACTCAAGGAGGCGCCATCGGCGTTTGGGAAGTCGGTACGAGGCACAATCCTTTCAATGAAGCCATTCTTACTGTTGAATGGCCTCGAAGGTTCAATATGCCACAACTTGTTGCTTACCCCGGAAAACTCAATTCTTGGGAATTCCTTAACATACACGAGTGGCATATGGATTCATCCCGCGCCACTAATGCGCTGAAGTGTAAATGCTTCCTCACATTCCTCGAAGGCGTGACATTATTATGGTTCTTTCGACTAACGCCCAGAACCATATCCTCTTTCGACCAGCTTGCTAAAGAGTTGGCAAAGCAGTTTAGGATGCACACTACCACGCCCAAAAACATCGAACTATTTCCAACATATTCCAAGGAGTCGACGAACCATTGAAAAGCTTTTTGGAAAGATTCAATAATGCACTTGCGAAGATTGACGATCCGCAACCAGATATTTGCTCTTTTACAGCTAGCGAAGGGCATTCATCCCGACACGGAATTCGGCGTTGGCTTGATCGAAAGCCCCCGAAGTTTTTGAAGGTGTTCTACGAAAAAGCAGCGGATGCCTATGCCATGAAGAAGCGTGCAATGCATGATTATCCCCACAATCCGCATCAGGACAGTGCAAAGCATTGCCAAACCATCCGGAGAAAACTCTAGAAAAGACAACAGGAGTGCCTCGAATAAACCTGCTCAAGGCGGAAATAATGGAGGTAGTAGCGGTAAAAGGAAAGATTTCAAAAATTGGCCAAGACTCAAGTCATACGACAACTACATCCCACTCAACAACTCTCTCAAAAACATCCACTGACTTGCAAAATTCTCCAGTACAAAAAGCCAAATCCTAGAGAATCAACGGGAAAGGCAAAGGAATCTGAAAAATACTGCAGATACCATGAGATGTACATCAATGATACAAACGATTGCCGACATTTGAGGGATGCTATCGAGAAACTTATTCATCGGAGAAAACTTGATTAAGTAAAAACAAGGTCCTCCAAATGCGGTTCCGAAGTCTTCTAACGCTCCTTAAGAATGACAACCAACGAAGGCCTTGGTCATAGACTAGATCCCCAAGAATCAACTTCCATTTAGCAAGCTTACAACAAAAATAAGTGGCTCTAACATGCGACGCCACACCATTCGTTTCATTCCATTTTAGTTTCAATTCAAAGTAGACTTTGTTGCTTGTTTTATCTCAATAAACAATTTGATTGTATGTCTTATTTACACATGTTGTTTGAGTTGTTGAAACGACTGACTTAAACGAAACTTTGTGTGAAATGTACAGAAATCAACATTAACCTTTGTAATCCATCCGTGGATCGTTGGAGTATCACTGCAACAAGTACAATTAAGTTGTTCCATACCTTTGTTTGCGTCCTATGCTGGGGGGAAGAATACAATTCGCATAGACATGATACGACCCGCCTGTGCTCCGGTACATTTGGGAGTCTATCTGTCGATTTACCTTCAGGAACACCAAAGATTCCATGAATTCAATGGGCGTAACACGACTTACTCATGCTCGGGCATGAGCAGGAGTTTTTCTATTGGCTCAAATTCCAATCTATCGGCGAAGTGCGACAAGCGTCGAATGCGATTCATTCATTAACTCGTCAAACCACACTTCCACGGATCCGGATTTTAATTTTTGAATCCCCGAAAGTCGAGAAAATTTTCCTCGTCTCCTCGAATTTGTATCCCTCTCCTACAGATCCCAGGCCTCAATTCCTCCATCACCCCAGGCTTCTTCGGATCTGAATACTGCTTCCTCCCCTTTCTCTTCTTCTCCTTTTGTCCTTTCTTCCCCGTTCTTCACCTTCTCTCTACGATTCATGACACCTCCAACACTCAACCACCACGACAAGTTCTCCTACGACCACCAGCCCCTAACCTCGCCTCCTCTAATCGGTCATATCCACCTCCACAACCATAAAACTAAAAAAAGAGCAAATTAATGAATGGATTGTTCGAAACCCACCTAATTCTGATGGTTAGTGAACGGAAAACAATGGTCAAACGACGAAGTAGGGAGTGTTTCAAAAAATTTAAGGATCGAATATGAAATGAAGTAGAAGGGAAGTGAGGAAGGAGTAAGTTATATCACAGGGAGGTGGAGTTCACACGCAAACCATCGTGAGATATTTGTATACGTATAAGGATCGGTTCCGATCCTTAGAGGGATCGATTAAGGATCGGTTCCGATCCTTATAGGGATCGTACCGCTCCCATATCATTAGAAAAAAGAGTGGATAGGGATCAGCATTCATGATTTAACATGCACATACTCACATTTGTATACACCAACTTCCAAGACTCTGATCGTTAATATGATCATGAACCGGACAGCAAGCATGCATTCACCAGCATGAAACAAACTTGGACAATTTCGGAGTACATACTAGATGCTCGAGTCCAATATAATTGTGGAAATTGACGTATACAACCATATATACATTATTGTACTTTCATTACAAACTTCAAGTGTATCGCACAAAAACACGTATGAGTGTGTGAGTGCAAGCGCAACTCTTGACCGGCAACAACTTGCTTACACTCAAGTGCAAGCAAGAGCCAAAGGCTAACGATTAATTTCTTGAATAAACAAAAATTAGATGACTACCTAACAAGTCCAAATGATTTTCGGTCCAGATGGGTAAGTCCAACTAGATTGAAACTGCTAAACAACACTAGAATTACATAAACTCTTAAGAGTTTGACAAAATGTTACAACCATTCGAAAGCAACATACTCCTTAATGTATACAACTCAAAGGAAAGACCATGACCATTCGCTGATCACAACATTGAGATCGTTCTGGACATTAAAACTTGTCACTTTGGGGGGCAAGTGTTATTCGGCCTTTTGGTCCGGCTATCAGAAGTAATAGACTCGTACAGGCTCGGACTAAGCGTCGGGAACGACGAGCAGTTTGAATATCAAGAGCCGACTCAACCAGGATCGATCGCCTCCATGGCATCGTCCGATCATTCAGAAATAACCAGATCAACTCATAAGATCATTCATAATATTGGATCGATAACTTCAGAAAACATGTGATCGGCATAGTCTGATCACCAAAAAACACGTGATCGACAGGGCCCGATCACCGGAAAACCATGAAGCCACTCTTGCACGATCATCAACATTAGGGATCAGAAAGAATCCCAACAGGGATCGATATGAATCCCAAAGACTTCAATTCTACACTGCTCAACACAACAACTAAGTCACCCGTTGGGATCGGCACAACTACTACAGGGAATGGTACAACTCCTACAAGAGTCGGTGCAACTCCGCGATTCAGACAATCTCACTACTTCGTACTTTAAAGGCTTGCACTCCCACTTCTACCAACCAGATCCCAACCTAACCATACCAAAAGACTACGAAGATCAGGAAGTTCATGAGGCCCAGTCCTCCAAAACGATCAAGTATGGGGATCGGTACCCATCCAACAACTTAGTCATTTTGAGCTCTGGGCCCGTATAACTCCCCTTATTTGGATCTCTGAGTTAACTGCAACTATATATAGACCTTTTTCAGACGAAATATGGATCATTTTGCACTCTTATTACTTTGTACCATCTTACTGGGAAGTCTTACCGACCCAAGCATTGTACTTAGTGAATATCAACAATAAAGTAAGTAAACTTGACGTAGGCCGACTTATGTTGAACCACTATAAATTGTTGTCTCTTGTTTCTACTGCATTTCCATTATTCAATTCCTCATTTTTCGTTTATTTAGTTTAACTTTCTTTGAACTCTTCAAGTGTTGTGCCAAATTTTGGGGTCAATAAAAGGTTCTTACCATATGATATATTGAGCTGACATGCATCATTATGCAGCACGTCAATAAAACTAAACATTGTGCATGAAAAGAGCTGACGACATTAGATGTACTATAATTGCACACAAATGCAAGTGCACGTGTATGCACATATGCAAGTGTTGAATATAAAGTGGAAATTAGAACAGCCCCTTCTTTTCAAACTCAATGCCAGAAAAATCCCCATCAAAAACAAGTTTCATGGAATACCTATGTTAGGTTTCCAGCAAAAATATGCAGTTTAAACTGCAAATTTATGCAGTTAGAACTGCAAACATATGCAGCTAGAACTGCAAATATTTGCAGTTTAACTGCGTGTTTTTGTGAAACGTAAATTTGAAGTTCATATGCAGTTCTGGCTGCAAATACATGCAGCTTAAACTGCATATTTTCGCTGCAAAAGTTAATATGGGTGTTAATTTTTTTATTTATTTGACAAAGGGTGGAAGCGTATTTTTGAAACTTTTTTTGGGTGTTTAAAAATGTCCCATATATAAAATATTTGGGTATTTTTGAAACTTTTTTGGATGTATAAAAATGCCAGTATATAAAATATATGGGTATGTGCACACAGTGTCAGACAGAAACATCCATTGTGAACTTAACAGAATAGGATGAATATTCACATAGAAAAGCAACAATGCAGGAAAAAAAATATCTTGCATCTGGTTTATAATTGCACACATGCAAGTGATGTATACACACATGTGCCTATGGTACACGTAAACTAAATGTGTACGAGCACATGCAATATCATGCATATATGTAATAATGAAATCATGCAATAAAATAGACGTCCTCGCCTCCTCGGACTAGTAAACTTACACAAAAACATTCATTATGAACTTGCAAGAAAGAGAAGAAATTCCACGTAAGTAAGCAATGATGCGGAAAAAATATACATACATCTGGTTTGATGTCAACCACTATTCCAAGAACAGTATCTTCGGTGCATGGTACGTACTGCAAGATTATAAGAATCAAAGTAAACATAGAGGAAAAAATGAAGGAGCTAAAATGCAGTTAATCATTGATTAATTTAATTTTCTAATTCTATAATGAATTTAACATTTGAAAATTGCTATTTCTTATCAAATTTGTCAAAATTTTCAAAAAGCATGTTTTTGAGTTTAACATCCTTGATACACCTGCTGGAAGATATGATCGCCTGAACCAGAGTAACATTTGACGAGGAGACCATTGAACAAAAAAGTGTAGTTAGACTTTGTACATGAAGACAACAATCCAGCGTTAAAAATTCTGCTGTATTTAGGACCAATATATAGAGTATTTACCAAAACCTAACATCATCACCATTTGGGCGATCCTGAACATGAGCATGGTAGTTTCATGATGCAGTTGCCCAACATCATGTATACTCTACGATTGAAAGGGTTCATGCAGATATGTACACTCATTGCATTTCTTACATTGGGTGTAATCATTATAAGCACGTATTCCCATATATTCGTGTTTTCTGGCCATTTCTCATAGCGTACATGCATTCTACACTTCACATGCACATGTACATGAATATTGACTATCATATATTCTATCAATATCATCAAAGTCTCGGTCTGTAGTGTTATATCTGTTTATCTTCCACTTCCTTAGTTTAATTGACTATTTTTTTGGCGGCTCAATTGGACTACACTATTAGCGTACTTTTTTTACAAATATTTTATGATCCATCAAGGAAAGACTTTTCTTCCCTTGTTATGTTTTATGCTTCAAGTCGCTTTTTTTTTTAAATTTGTAAGTGTTAACAAAATGGCTCAACCAAGCAGTAACTTCTGTAGCACTAAAACAAGTTTTTTGTAATAACAAGCATCAAATAATTCAAATGAAAAAGATGGATTTTGCATTAAAAAATTGAGCTAATTTCCAAGTTTCCCCCCTATTTGTTGGTAGGCCTTGGTTCAGTCCTCATATATCACGGTCTAAAAAATGGTGACTTGATTCATCCATAACAATGGCTAAAAATACAATCTGTTTAAGATATTATATTCTAAGTTATCTGAATAGCCATATGTGTGTGTATGAATGTATTCCCAAGATTCATATTTTAGAGATCTCGTTCAAAATTTCATCAAAGATCTCATTCTCATTTTAAGATGATAACTAAGCAAAACTCAAAATCACAATTACATATCTCTGCATCAATCTCAACCGAGATTTCAAATATTAGCCGAGAAACTTATCCGGTACAGTATAATGTTTCCTTACCACAAAATAAAAATATGTAAACTAAATGATTATTTTGATAAACTACTATTTTATGGGTCTGCAAACTTGGTTTGAATTATTATTTTCAAGTAACTGTGCCTAGTTTTATAAACTCTCAATGTAAACACCTGACCTGATCTTTTAACATCATAAGTTAGTTCACCATGAATTCTTAATGTAAATTCTCAATGTAAAAAATTAATTCATCATAATATCCTATTGAAAACTTACTCTTTTATGGGAGCTCTCAACCCAATATTTATTAGGCTTAGAAAACCTCAAATTTCCAGCTTCCATAGCTGACAGTGTATCACACTCCTACATACAAGTAAAATTATTAATAGCAGTATTAAAAAGAAAAAAAGGGAAAAACAACAAGATACCTGACGCAATCCAGCACCTATTCTGATTGTCTTGTCGGTAAATTTGGATAAGTCGAGAACGACGTCACCTGGTACCTAAGAAGAGCATGAGACCAATATAGCTTCAAACTTGTTTATTTCCAAAAGGGTATAAGTGACCAAAGTAAAATACCACAATATCATTGATCAAGGTAGAAACTGAAGAGTCAACTTCCATGTCTGAGTTTCAAGGAAATGGAACACTGTATGCAATAAGCAATTGGTAAAAAATTCAGTGCATATATGAAGAATTGTTATGGATTTAATAGCTAAAAAGTTCACTTCCAGACAATGTCACATTTGATAACTTACAAGTGATAAAAAAATAAAAAACTACATCAAATTGCTCTGTACTACACTTTAAAACTAAATGAAATTGAACAAAGCCCTAAATAAATACAAAAAGCTACATCAAATTGCTCTGTGCTACACTTTAAAACTAAATGAAATTGAACAAAGCCCTAAATAAATACATACATCAAACTTATAATTTTGGTTCACCTTAACTGATCGTGAAAAATCTATTGACAGAAACAATGGTAAATTGAAAGCAATAAGAATGAATGAGAGAAAATATGGGTACCTTTCCCTAAGCGAAAAAATAATCTATGTAGAATGACAGACCCTAAGTTCAAGAAATGTCCTGAAGAAAAGAAGCTTGTTCTATTTATTCAGAATTCAGAAAAGCAAATAAAATTATGGCTATCACAATAAGCAGGAAAGCAACTTGTAGAATCTTAAAGTTCTAATATCCACATGGGCCCTTTCGCTTTTGCTTTAAAAAGCAAGAAAGCTGTTTATTTTGATAAATCCAAATGATTTAAGTCAGCTTTCATGTTAATGGTACATATGCAACAATATAGAAGTTAATTAAATTAGAAAATTGCCCTTCATCTTACTACGTATTTTGTAGAAAATTCTCGGCATTTTTGAAGACATTCAAAATTTCAAGTTTATAGTTTAATTCCAAGTATTTTTTTTCCATTACTGTACATATACCTATACATATAAAAGAAAATTCAATGCAGTATCGTTAAAGTATCTATACATTTAAATTCAGTATATATACATATACATGTGTGTGTATGTACGAGTGTATGTAAATAGACATGTTTATAAAGAATTTAAATGGAAGGAATAATATATTTTAAAATTCAGGTTGCTTTTTAAATTTAAAACAAAAGACAACAATTAAGAATGCAAGTGTAATTAACAGTACATATGCCTATACATATAAAATTCAATGCAGTACTGTAAAATTATTTCTGCATTTAAATTCAGCATCACATACATACATGTGTATGTATGAATGCATTTAAATAGATACGTTTACAATGAATTTAAATGGAAAGTGTATTATATTCTAAAATTCAGGTCGCTTTTTAAAGTTAAAACAAAAGACAACAATTAAGAGATAAAAGTATTAAGGAAATGGATCAATTATAAGTAACGATTTACATAATAGCGTTGGCAAAATTATAATGCCTGAATTTATTAGACTGTCATTCATCCACATAGATTTCAATAAAATTCAGTATAAAATTGTTCAATCGTATAGAGGAGAACCATACAATTAGAGTACATGTAAAGTGAACAGTAATAAAAAAATAATGGAAAACATCCAGTATTTCATGAAATTAAAAAGGAAATTACAGTTTCAAATGGAAATTTTGTTGTAATTTCCAAAAGCTCGCACGAACAATAAATGTGCACGCTTATGAAGCTGAACTTAATTGAAATTTATTAAATTTTCAAGTGAGGAAGTGGTGGATGAGTTACAAATGTTAAGACGATCAGAGTAACCCTACTTAGTATTCAAAAAATTAAATAAATTTAGTATTTGATGTTTCTTTAACTTTTTAAATATAACGGTATTATTTGCATATATTATATGTTTTACACGATATTTGTGTTCTAACTCAAGAAATCTTCAAAATACATTAGTTAGCTAATACAACATCAATGTGGGCCTCCCATTTGAACATTGAGCCATTGAAAAATAATCATGACAATTTCAAGTTAAGTAAATATGGTGTCTTTGTTGGAGGATGATTAAAAAAATAAATTTACACTCCAAAAAAACTAACAAAGGTATCAACTGTGTGGAAATGATCAAGAATAAATCTAACAGTTGCAGACTAATCAAATCCATAAGTGGATATAACATGAATTACCCATAACTTGATATAAAAAATCACATAACTGTATGGAATTTGTTACCCATAAGTGGATCAAAGCAAAACGTAATAGCTACCAATCAACTCACAGCTGTATGGAATTTGTTAAAAGCAAATCTAATGGTCATTTTCATCAAGAAAATCAGACTGTTTATATAATATGAATTTAGAGTAGTAGCATGAATCACCTAACCGATATTCATTCACAAAAACGATCATAATGTTGTAAGTAGCAAGTGCAGAATTAATATTAGATATAGCTTCCATTAAGGATATAAAAACAAATAGCTATAGGTATCAGATCTACTGCCACTATAGTCCAAATTCGAAAAAAGATGACGAAAAATAGATGGATTGTCAAATATTTAATAAACTAAGCTATTAGCATAGGGCTCTCATTAATAACCAAACTTTGACATGAAATTACAAACAACAGGAGGCACCCAAAATAGTCCCAATTCAAAGAGTGAAAGTGTGAAACAAATAAAGAATTTGCGATTGTTACAAAGCAAATCGTTCGTAGCTTCTAAATAAATACGTATAATTTAAACAAATAAACTGAAGTAGGAGGATACACCTGAGCTGAAACTGAAGTTTTGGCTTCAAATAAAGGAGGGGATGATTAAGCCTCAGCCGGAAAGTGAATTTTTGACTTCAAATAAACGAAGTAAAGATTGAGCTCAGCAGACCTTCCGATTTAGGCATCCAAATTTTTACGGTGAATGAAACCCTAATTTTGGCTGTCGAAGGTTTGGTTGAAAGGGAAGAGAAAAATAAAGTTTACGCGAAACACAAAAAGGCTATACGAACACCAGTAGTAAAAAATTCCGCCGCCGTTCTTTCAGCTAAGCTAAGTTAGTTTAGCCGTAGATCAAAATTTTGATTTCTTACGATCGTTGATTACCTGTTTTCTTCTGTAACTAAACTATTCTACTTTCTGTCCGACTTCCTTTCGCTTATCCTTGATCGGAAGTTAAAATTTCGGTCAGGGTTTTGTAGTGAAGAAAGGCATAATTGCTGGGGGTTTTGAGTCATTGCACCACTTTTGTTGTTTGCAATGCGGGGCAGCAAATCAAAAACCAGCATTATAGTATAACCGCACAACGGTGGGAAAACCGACTATTAAAAATTTTAATTAAAAATAAAAAATTATTTGTTAAGATATATTTTAAATCGAAATTTGATGGAAAAAGTATAGCCTATCATAAGTGAAATGTATAAATCCAATCTCACTATAAATTGTATAGGTAAAACAACTCAAGATAAGAATACGCTACAGTTGATGTGAATCACTTACAAACAAATACATAGATTTTTATGGGCATTGTTATTGACACTTCAAAAATTGTTAAGGGGAGGTCAATTTTAAAAAACACTTCAATCATAAAAATAATGTTAAGAGGTGTCACGTACTTAATTTTTTACATCCCCTTTTACCCTCATAATAACGTCTGGTAATAACATCAGTTACCATCCCAAATCCAAATCAATTTCAAATGCAATAAAAGCAAATCCCTAAATTATTTGAAAACAAAAAAAAAACGATTGTTAGAGGAGAAATAACGGTACGAACAAAGAACGTAATACCGTATTAAAAAAATAATTGTTCGATATATGTATATCGATTTCCTATCAATGATACTTTTTTCATTTGATCTGACAAATGAAATTATTAATAATTTGATATAAAAATCTAATGTAGTTCGACTAATATACCGTATAAATTTTTTTGATTATAAAAAAGAGATTATTGTAAAAAAAAAAAGGCTAATTTGGTAAAATAAACTTTATTTGTTAAGGGGGTACTCTCTTCATTGGTACTCCCCTTAACAAATTTTATTTATAAATGAAAATTGACCTCCCCATAACAATATTTGGAGTGTCAATAACAAACCCCATTTTTATTATATATCAAGAAGGATCAGTATACTCATAATGTTTACTTTTTTTGTAACTTTAAATCAATATTGGATTTAAGAAATAAAAGGATAAATGGAACAGATATAAGCCAAAATATATCATCATACCAATTAATATTTAATTAAAAAAAATGCAAGAATAGATAAAATCACAAATTATTGAACTAAATTATTTAAATAAATCACCTTGTTATTTGTAAAACTAAAATGATTGAAATAATAAAAATAGAGACAAAACTAAACGTAGTACTCTGTAATTGTTGATATATCTTCCAACGAGAAGATTGATTCAACTTAACCAATAATTGTTTGTGATATAACTATAAGAAAAATGGTGTTTTAGTAACAGAATTTTATAGAAAAATAAGGTGTATGTTAAGTGATTTTTGTTGTATGAGTATAATTTGTCAGTACTAATCACAATATATTGAATCCTTTTATTTGGATGTCAACACTGTAATTGGTAAAAAAAATATTGAAAATAATGCAAATCAGTTTACAATGTTAAATAAAATATATATGGACAACAATAAAAACATTAAAAAATACACCTTATACGAGGTTCGAAAACCATTAATTATTGGTCTTGCTATTGAAATTTCATCTTGAAGTATATATGGACAACAATAAAAACATTAAAAATAAATCTTATATGGGGTTCGAAAACCATTAATTATTGGTCTTACTATTGAAATTTCATCTTGAAGTATTTTAATTATTAAATTTGTTAAGGTTTTCTTCCTACTCAAGGGTTTGTTGCATAAATCAATCATTTTTGAAACAGCCCATTTTATTGTCCTTCGGTGAACTTTAATTATCCACTCAAAATTAGTTTAAAACAAATTTCAGTGGGAATATGTTTGAAGTTTTATTGAAGCAAAAAAGACAAGCAATTAGGAATTAAAGTAGGTAACCAGTTAGTAAAAAATTGCAAGTAATGTGACATATATACCAGGAAATTAAAATAATCAACTAATGAATTATTCAGCGAGAACAAAAAAGATGCAACATGTATTTTATTGAACAAACTTGATCTCAAGACTCTCAACCTTTCAGATTACAATAACCAAGAGAATAGAACTTTCAGTATATTTTGCAGATTGACGTAATATTGTAGCATGCGGCAACACACTTGTTTATCTACTACTTCTTCTACTTGTTATTGCTGTACTTCCGTTTACATGCATTTTCATTTGATCAAGGGATTTTGCTTTCATCTAAGAGCCAAAAAAGAATAGACCTGCATATGATGTTAAAATATTTTATTATGAAATACATAACAAAACAACACTTTGTATTTTTGTGCAAAATTTATAATGGCGGTGTCCAATCAATATTGAGATGTATGAAAGTAAATACACAACAAAACAACATTTTTATTTGTGTGTGTGCACGGTTTCTGCATTATATGGAAACCGTTTTTGTGAGCCTTTGGAGAATGGCTAGATTCTCCATTTTGTTATATTATATATTCTTTTCTGTTAAAAACAAAATATCATTTAAATAATCATTTTAATATGATCATAATTTTGTATCTCATTGCTTGTTCGAATACTAAAATCCACAATAAAAGGGATTCACTTTAATGCTCTGTTATAAAATCCATAATCTACCAAATAAACGTGCAAATTAGTGGTTAAATTACAGAAACTGCTCCATAAACCTGCAAAAATTAATCAAGATAAAAAAAATCAAAGCTGAAATGATTCTGCCCCAATAAAGTTAATATAAATTTCTGCAACAAAACTTGTAAAAAAAGAATATATTACAAAACCAAATTTGCATGAATTTTTTTTTTTTTTTTACTTTAAACATGACTTTTGAAAACTCGGACTAACTATAAAATAGTCAAGGCAAGCAGTAAGATTTACAAATATTTTGCTTATAGGTACATAGGTATGCAATAGCAATTCTCAAACATAATGGATATAGTTTCCAAAAATAAAAATACTTTTAGTTTGTTTCTAGTAAAGTGATCATTTTGTTTTGTATACCTCTCAACCTAATCCAAGTTCTCATATTTAGGTATTATTAAGTTACTTTTTTTTAAGAAAATTGATATACAAATATATAGTACACTAAATATAACACAATCAACAAATATTTTGAAAATCCATGGTTCTTCCCCCACATAGTTCATCCTAAAAAGTAGCAGTGAATATTTGTTTATGATTTCAGTATACAACCTATCTAGGATAGGAATTTGTCCTGCTAAGACCATCAGGACCATTTAAGACAATTAGAAATTGCTTTGAATTTAAAGGTGTAATAACAGTAAAAGCATAATTCAATTGCACTGATCACTAAAACGAAAAAAAAAGTATGAAGGATGAAACACAATAGATCGAAGATGGGATGATAAGTAAACAATTAGATAAGAAAATTACCCTGATGTGCGATTAAATGGTCTTGCGCCCCCTCGACCATCTTGAAGCACTCCAGTCCGACCAAACATGGTTCGGTAACAATAAGAAGACGTTTGGTATATTTCGTTCTAGAAATTATGCAATATAAAAAGGAATCAACAAAGAAGTTTTATTTGATAAAAGAAAAAGAAAAACTGAATACTTGCAAGATAATATTATATACGGCTGTTATGTGAAGGTGGCCTGTCGCACATGTACACGCGAATAAACAAAAATATCAGTCTGCTTCAACAAAAAATTTCTACAATACATTAGTTTGACAACTTGAAGGTCTAGAACATTAAACAATGGATGCTTTGTAAATTGTAAGGTTATCCTTTTGGCATAAAACATACCATTTAAAATGAAATACATAACATGTAAATTTGGCAAACTATTAACAAAAAAGAACCCAAAACTTGAAAGGAAAGAAATTGAGTCAATACAACATTGTTTATACTTTATACTTTATATTACCATCTGGCCAAAACACAAATTGTAATGTCCCGTATTTTTCACGGTATAATAATTAATTAATTTAATTATTTATATAGTGATTTAGAAAATTAAATGGTCATTTAATTAAATTATATTGAATATTTAATTAATATAATAATTAAATAATATATTTAATTTTTGAATTAATCAGAAATAGTGAATTGATAATATAATGTGAACTGGACAATTCAAATATTTAATTCAGCTTAGAATTTGAATTAGAATGACAAATATATTATTTGAATGACAGTTTGAATGTATAATTATAATATAATTAAAATCAAGCTCGAAATGGCGCGGTATTTCGCTGTTTGGCAATTTGAACTTCAACTGAATTGTTTTAAATCGAATTTCTGTGAAACAAGAAACGTTCGGAGCTGGTGAAGTATATTTTTCTAGTGGAAGAGAAAAAATGGGATTTCGTCGTGTAGATTTTTATTTATGTCCAAATCAAATTTCAGAAAAGTCGCTATGGAATTCCTTTAAAATTTATATCAATTTATAAAAGGAATTTAAATAAAAATCGAATATCGAATTAACTCTGGTTTTGAAATATCAAGTTATAAATTCAGATAGGAATATTTTGAAGCTGTGTTATATTCCATGTGAATATATACGATAATACTAAATTATTTTTATATAATTTAATTGTTTTTAAATATATTTATATAATTTAATTGTTTTTAAATATATTTATATATTTAAAAGGGTTATTTAGAGCTTTAAAAATAGTCAGTTTTACAAACGACCTCAGAATTCGACGAAACTAATTTTGTTGGATTTGTAATATCAAATTATTGTTAGATTTCAATTTCCGTAATTTTTGAAGTCAGTATGTGGCCGTAGGCGATTTTAATGTGAAAAATAGTCGATAAATTGACCTTTAAAAATACGTTGTGTGAGCAAACGGAGTCGGAATTCGACGAAACCAGTTTCGTAGGGTCCGCAATGTCGAACTGTAGCTGCATGCCAGTTTTCGTGATTTTTGGGTATCGTATTTGATCACAGGAATTTTATAGGACAAATAAAAGTAGCGTTGCTTAAAAATAAATAAAATAACCAATATAAAAATATTAAAAACTTCCTATATAATACCCTTAACTCCCTCTAACCTAATTTCAATTCATGTTTGGTCAACCAGAGAGTTTTCCGCCGTTCTCCACTTTTTGTTCTCTCACAGTAAACAATCGGATTTTTGAAAATCAAAATCAATTCAACAAAAATCCCAAAAATCCAAACAACTACATCTTTGAGCTCATATAAATTTTTTCTTTCTTCTGATATGCAGTTTGTGGCTTGCGATGAAATTTCTGGGGTATCGAAATATTGACAGTGAAGTTAGGGTTGAAGTTTTCTTCGCGTTCTTGGGTTTGAGCTCGAGTGAGGTTGGTATTCGGGTTCAGGAGGTAAAATAGCTCGTTTGTGGGAACTTTTGAGGTGTGCGACGGCATTTAGGGGTATCGCGATGCCGCGAGGACCTGTAGAGCTCGACTGGATGTTGACGTCGAGTGTGGGATTGTGGCAATGATGTTGAAGAGGAGTTGAAGTAGGCCGAAATGGTGTTGGTTGCTTTGGATTTCATGAAGTATGGGAGGAGCGATCGAGAGGTAAACACGGGGTAATGGTTGTCTGGAGTTTGTGATTTCGGTTTGGGAAGAAGGGTCATCGTGGGATTGTGAATGGGTGATGGGCCAAGGGATTTAAGGGGTGAGGCCCAATGAAATTTAATCCTAAGTTTTTATTAAATTTAAATTGTGTATTTAATTTATTTTTTCGTATCTTATCCATACGGTATCGAAACTCAGCGAAACAAGATCCGTTGGGATCGTATGGACGGACATTACCCAAGGGAACTGACTGGAAGTGAGTGAAGCTCGTTACAATTTATAGCAAAATAAATTGTCCGTCCGAATCAACAGACGCAAATCGTTATTTAACGGTTAACACGAAATGTGAGTAAAACTCACCAACTCTGAACAGTTATATTTTTATAACGTATTCTTAGAACTGATAATTATCTGTTGATTGTTGTGTGTTAACTGTTTGGTTGGATTTCTTATGTATTGGTCGAAATTATAGATAACGATATATATATCGTTAATCTAATATCGATTATGTTTAGTAGAATATTTCATAGTGAAATATTATCGAGGTTAATTATATTGTTTAACATCTGTGATGCAGAGAAACAGGTTGGAGGGATCCAACTGGATTCCTCAACATTTATTTTACTGCTTTTCATATATTGCAATATATGATGTGATATATAATCTGTTGATGATTATGTGTGTTTGGATGATATCGATCACTGTGTTTGGTATTTTAAATACCGTAAGAAATAGCGGGATGTAAAAAGGGGATTTTCAAAGTATATTTTGAAAATAAGTTATTTATATAAAATCAATGGATTTTATATATAAAAGGAAAAAGAATTTTATAAAAGGAAATAATTATAAAATCAAAAGAGTTAAAAAGAAATTATTTGTAAAACAAATATCAAGGAAATTATTTGTAAAACAAATATAAAGGAAAATATTTATAAAACAAATATAGAAGGAAATATTTGTAAAACATTTACAAATAAAATAGAAAAAAGAAAATATTTGTGAACCATTTACAAATAAAATAGAAAGAGAAATATTTGTAAAACATTTACAAATAGATTAAATGGAAATATTTATTTATAGAATAAATAGGATTTAATCAATGGAATATTTATTTGGAAATAAATAGAATTGAAAGGAATATTTATTTGTTAAATAAATAGAATTAAATCAAAGGAATATTTAGAAAATGAATAGGAAATGGAAATCTGATTTTAACAGATAAATGGAAAAGATTTATTTAAAGTGGAATTAAATAGAAATCTGTTTTAACGGATAAATTGGAAATATTAATTTATAAATAATATTTTATAAATTAAGTAAAATATTTATCATTGGATAAATGGAATATATAAGTCAGGACTTATATAAAGAAATAAGAATTGATTTGAACATCGATATTCAAAATGTGTTAATTAAAATGAGTTAGAGGAGTTAATCGAATTTGAATTAATCGATTAGAGTTAGAATTAATCGGTTAGAGTAAGAGTTAATCGATTAGAGTTAGAATTACTCGTTTAGAATTAGAGTTAATTAAATAGAGTTAACCCGTTGGAGTTAATTAGTTAGAGTTGACTAGTTAGAGTTAATTAGTTAGAGTTAACTAGTTAGAGTTAATCAGTTAGAGTTAACCTGTTGGAGTTAATTAGGTAGAGTTAACCAGTTAGAGTTAACCAGTTAGAGTTAATCAGTTAGAGCTAACCAGTCAGAGTTAATCAGTTAGAGTTTAATAGGATTAGAGTTAATCGAATAGAATTAATTGAATTGAGTTAGAGTTAATCGATTAGATTTAAATCAGTTAGAATTAATCAATTAGAGTTAATCGAAAGGGGTTACCGAATATTGGTTATTCGAATAGAGTTAAAAGGAGTAATCGAATATTAGTTATTCGAATAAATTTAAAAGGAGTTAATCAAATATTTTTTAATTTGAAGTGAGTTAATCGAATTTAGTTAGTCGAGAGGAGTTAGTCGAATTTAGTTATTCGAAAAGGAGTTATCGATTATAGTTTAATCGAAAGGAGTTAAATCGATTATAGTTTAATCGAAAGGAGTTATCAATTATAGTTTAATCGAAAGGAGTTAATCGAATTTAGTTATTCGAAAAGGAGATTATCGAATATAGTGTATTCGGAAGAAAGAATTAATCGAATATAGTTATTCGAAAGAAAGAGTTATCGAATATTAGTTATTCGAAGTGAGTTAATCGAATATTAGTTATTCGAAGTGAGTTAATCGAATATAAGTTATTCGAAGTGAGTTAATCGAATATATTTATTCGAAGTGAGTTAATCGAATATTAGTTTTCCGAACTGAGTTAATCGAATATAAGTTATTCGAAGTGAGATAAATCGAATATTAGTTATTCGAAGTGAGTTAATCGAATATTAGTTATCCGAAGAGAGTTAATTGTCGAATTCGATTATAACGAATTCGGGAAAGTACTTATACTTTCCGGTTTTTAATCAAGATTTATTTATTTATAAATTAGGTGTTTATTGATTTATTCAAATTAAAGAATAAAAGTTATATTTGAATTTAGAAATTTCGAAAGTAGGGATGTTAACGCTATAGTTATAATCAATGTTTCAGTAAAGAAGTGGATACGTAAATAGAATCCAAGAGTTACATAAGGAAGTTTGTTAAATATTTAAAAGAGAAACTTTGACTATTTCGAAGTTAAAACGTTGTTTAGTTAAGGTTTGAGAGGCAATTATACCCCAACTTGATTGACTTCCTTCTTAACTAAGGAAAGGTAAGGTTTGATAGTAAAAGTTGGTTAAGTGAATTTAGTTAATGAGTGAAATGGTTTGAATTGGCATGGCGATGTTTGATTTAAACATCAGTTTAAATCCAGTGAAGGAATTTTGGAAATGTTTTCCAAATAAGAATCAGAAATGTTTTCTGATAATAGAAAATAAGAATTTAGAATATATGGAAACATGAGATAAGTAAATTAATGAACTAAAGAGATAAATGTTAAATGATGATTGATCGATATAATTTCCATCCGGAAATAATATCGTTGTTTGCATACGTGTTTTTCTTTGATAGTAAATCATAGACTATCAAAGTTTTGACCATTTTAACGTTGTTAATATGGAGAGACCGGTTGGATTATTATCCGAAGAACCACTCCGTATTGGCATAAGCGTTGTAAATCATATATGCCAAAGATAATTGAAGACGGAGTAAAGTGCAAGGGCTGTTGTAAAAATCTTAGGTAAAGATTGCCTAAGATGGTTGTACTGAATAGTGCCTTCGGTTTGTCCAGTTGCAGGACGACCTGTATGGAAGAATGTCTGGCAGAGTATATTTAAAGGATCGCGTAAGTTGATCTCTTCAAACGTATTTACGTTTGGTGGCAGAGGAATTCGTTTCTCTTAGCCGTATACCCGTTGTATTTTTTGGGAAATCAATTTGTGATTTGGTGGGTATGACAATGTAACATTAAAAGTGAATAATTGTGTGATCTGCCAGAGATAAGCGTGGCCTCTAGCCTCACAACTGGGAAATGACAAAAATCGGGAAGGCGGCATGGCTATGTAAGTCGCACCTATTAGGGTGTATAATCACCTGATCTAGAGTTTCATTTACTTCTAAACATCTATTGTCGATGATGTCCCATTCGGGAAACGGTTGATGATCCCAACCGTTGGTGATATACATTCGATACACTCAAGCGAAATGAGTGGTCGGTCATGTGTGGCCGGGTTGCAAGATGTTCTTGTTGAACCCAGTGTATTCCTCTCTAGAGGTACACTAGCGAAAGGTGGTTCCATACCTTGTCATATTTGGAAATCCATTACCCAATACGTGCTTGCGGTTTTGATTGTATACTATATATGTAGAACGTGAGATGAAAGCGTTTCTGCTAGATGGTTATTATATTGTGGTTGATAGACATTATTATAATATCAATGAGTTTTGCTATAAAGTTTATTTTGGATTCTCATAAGGGAAAAACCCGTTCCGTTATACGGCGTGGTCTTATGAGATATCGTTTAATGGCTCAAACTGTTTTAAGCTGTTTTACTCGTACCAGTCCCATGACTGACCCGGAGTTTATTTTGTTTTGTTTCCCTAAACTCTTGGGTGCCCAATTTTGTACGGGCAGTCACAGATACTTGAAGAACTGGAGCAGGAGGCTTCAGTATCATATAGCTATTGTTTATTTTCGTTGTGTTGTAAGTGTTGTACTTTGGAAATGATATGTATATTCAAGTATAGATTTATATTTCAAAGTTATGATATATATTATATGTTATTCGTTCGACTGTGAGGTTCATGTTACTCTGATGTTGTGTTCTTCTTCTTCTTCTATTCTAAGTTTCTATCTTATCTATTCTCACCCTCTAATTTCTTTCTTGGACTATCCGACGTTTTCGATGTTTGAATACTCGACATGGTGTTGTATGTCGAATTTTCTAAGTCGAAAATTTTCGGTACGTTACAGTGGTATCAGAGCATAAGGTTAAGTGAATTACCTTGGCTCTGTGGCGTAACTCAGTATAGATGGGGTTAGTAATACCCTAGATTGAGTTTGAGTGTATATGTATGAGCACGTATTTTTTATTCAATATAAAATGATTTTATATTGTGGAGATTTATTGGTTGAGTTGTTTATGGGTTCTGGTCAATCAGTTTGATCCACTGTATTGGTTGGGATTTGTAAACACTTGAATACGATGAGCCGACATGGTATGTTTTGAAAAGAGGGTAAATGAAATAATTTTACCCAAAGTATATTTTGATATAAAAGTGAATATATTGAAATTATTATATTTGATGTGTTGGTCATTATTATAATCGAGTAAGATTACAAATGAAATGTTATGTAAATAACCAATCAGAATTCGTATAAGTGAAATACGTGAAATCAGATGAATTAAAGCAGAAATTTAATCAGAATTGGATTTAAAATTTCTGGGAATTTGAAAAGTGGTGGTAAATGAATTTGGATTGAATATATGAGAATTTTAAAATCCTGGGAGATTTTAAATTGTTTTGAGAATGATATTTTGAATGGATTTCAAAATGGAAGTGTTTAAAGAATGAGTATTGAAAAGTGATATAGTATTGAACTCACTTCGATAGCTGGAAATAGATTCCGATGATGATCATGACATCATCGGTGTTCATTTTCGAGTGTGTAAGTGACGGATTACTACCAAAGATTTTGTTTTGAATCGTTTTGACAAAAACAAGTTGTTTTGAATCCTGAAAAGGAAGGTTTGACTTTTGAGAAAAGCAAAGTTGTTTAAAACTCCCAGGAAGAGACTGTTTGAATTAAAGCAAATTAAATAGAAATTTGTGGAAACAAATTGAAATTGAGTTAAAGCCAGTGAAGTGGAAACCGTATTGAAATGGAGTAATATCGAGTCGAACTGGAATTTGGTATATAAATAGACTTGATTGAGTAAATGGTTTGATTTTTGAAATAAAAATCCGATTTGAGTTATGAGATAAAGATAACTGATTAATGAAATTAACAGTTAAGGAAATATGTGGATAGAACTTAACGAGGTTAAGTATATTGGATTGGTGAGTTAAGAATTTGAAAATCAAGAATGGTACTTGAGATTGAGAATGGAATTCGACTTGTATATAAGCGAATGGTTGTGTTGGAGATAAAAGTGATTTGAGTTTGATTGGGTTGACATTGGTATATGCTGAATTGATAGCAGATGGAGTGATATAATGATATGCCCGACAAAAAGGTACAAGTTTATTTTATATCGGTATGGGATTTTTATGAGCCGAATTGGCGAGCCGCTTGGCTATTTGATTTTCTTTTGGGTTAGAGATGGCCTAGAGAGGCGAGTTGTAGTTGTACCGATTGACCAGTACAAAGGAGGTGCTAGCGAAATTTTTCGAAAATTTCGGGTGTTGGAAAATTTTCAAGATTTTTGAAAATATTCGTTAATATAAATGAATTAATAATTTAATTGAAATTAAATTGGTTCAGTTGAAACTGAAGTTAAAGAAGTAAAAATAATTTTTAACCAGTCAATAGGGTTTGTTTTCTACCTTAGCAATTTCGAGGACGAAATTATTTTAAGGGGGAAGAATGTAATGTCCCGTATTTTTCACGATATAATAATTAATTAATTTAATTATTTATTTAGTGATTTAGATAATTAAATAGTCATTTAATTAAATTATATTGAATATTTAATTAATATAATAATTAAATAATATATTTAATTTTTGAAATAATCAGAAATAGTGAATTGACAATATAATGTGAACTGGACAATTCAAAGTATTTAATTCAGCTTAGAATTTGAATTAGAATGACGAATATATTATTTGAATGACAGTTTGAACGTATAATTATAATATAACTAAAATCGAGCTCGAAATGGCGCGGCAGATCGCTATTTGGCGATTTGAACTTCAACCGAATATACATGATTCGTTTTAAATCGGATTTCTGTGAAACAAGAAACGTTCGGAGCTGATGAAGTATATTTTTCTACTGGAAGAGAAAAATCGGGATTTCATCGTGTATATTTTTATTTATGTCCAAATCAAATTTTAGAAAAGTCGCTATGAAATTCCTTTAAAATTTATATCAATTTAAAAAAGGAATTTAAATAAAAATCGAATATCGAATTAACTCTGGTTTTGAAATATCAAGTTATAAATTTAGATAAGAATATTTTGAAGCTGTGTTATATTCCATGTGAGTATATACGATAATATTAAATTATTTATATTTAATTTAATTGTTTTTAAATATATTTATATATTTAAAAGGTTGTTGAGAGCATTAAAAATAGCCAGTTTTACAAACGACCTTAGAATTTAACGAAACTAATTTTGTTGGATTCGTAATGTCAAATTATTGTTAGATTTCAATTTTCGTGATTTTTGAAGTCAGTATGTGGCCGTGGGCGATTTTAATGTGAAAAACAGTCGATAAATTGACCTTTAAAAATACGCTGTGTGAGCAAACAGAGTCGGAATTCGACAAAACCATTTTCGTTGGGTCCGCAATGCCGAACTTTAGCTGCATGCCAGTTTTCGTGATTTTTGGGTATCGTATGTGATCACAGGAATTTTAAAGGACAAATAAAAGTAGCGTTGTTTCAAAATAAATAAAATAACCAATATAAAAATATTAAAAACTTCTTATATAATACCCTCAATTCCCTCTAACCTAATTTCAATTCATTTTTGGTCAACCAGAGATTTTTCCGCCGTTCTCCACTTTTTGTTCTCTCACAGTAAACAATCGGATTTTTGAAAATCAAAATCAATTCAACAAAAATCCCAAAAATCCAAACACCTACATCTTTGAGCTCATATAAGAATTTTCTTTCTTCTGATATGCAGTTTGTGGCTTGCGATGAAATTTCTGGGGTATCGAAATATTGACAGTGAAGTTAGGGTTGATGTTTTCATCGCGTTCTTGGGTTTTGAGCTCGAGTGAGGTTGGTATTCGGGTTCAGGAGGTTAAATAGCTCGTGTGTGGGAACTTTTGAGGTGTGCGACGGCATTTAGGGGTATCGCAATGCCGCGAGGACCTGTAGAGCTTGACTGGTTGTTGACGTCGAGTGTGGGATTGTGGCAACGATGTTGAAGAGGAGTTAAAGTAGGTCGACATGGTGTTGGTAGTTTGGGATTTCATGAAGTATGGGAGGAGCGGTCGAGAGGTAAACACGGGGTAATGGTTGTCTGGAGTTCGTGATTTCGGTTTGGGGAAGAAGGGTCATCGTGGGCTTGTGAATGGGTGATGGGCCAAGGGATTTAAGGGGTGAGGCCCAATGAAATTTAAGTCTAAGTTTTTATTAAATTTAAATTGTGTATTTACTTTATTTTTTCGTATCTTATCCATACGGTATCGAAACTCAGTGAAACAAGATTCGTTGGGATTGTATGGATGGACACTACCTAAGGGAACTGACTGGAAGTGAGTGAAGCTCGTTACAATTTATAGCAAAATAAATTGTCCGTCTGAATCAGCAGACGCAAATCTTTATTTAACGGTTAACGCGAAATGTGAGTAAAACTCACCAACTCTGAACAGTTATATTTTTATAACGTATTCTTAGAACTGATAATTATCTGTTGATTGCTGTGTGTTAACTGTTTAGTTTGATTTCTTATGTATTGGTCGAAATTATAGAACGATATATATATATATATATATACATCGTTAATCTAATATCGATTCTATTTAGCAGAATATTTCATAGTGAAATATTATCGATGTTAATTATATTGTTTAACATATGTGATGCAGGGAAACAGGTTGGATGGATCCAACTGGATTCCTCAACAGTTATTTTACTGCTTTTCATATATTGATATATGATGTGATATATAATTTGTTGATGATTATGTGTGTTTGGATGATATCGATCACTGTGTTTGGTATTTTAAATACCGTAAGAAATAGCGGGATGTAAAAAGGGGATTTTCAAAGTATATTTTGAAAATAAGTTATTTATATAAAATCAATGGATTTTATATATAAAAGGAAAAAGAATTTTATAAAAGGAAATAATTATAAAATCAAAAGAGTTAAAAAGAAATTATTTGTAAAACAAATATCAAGGAAATTATTTGTAAAACAAATATAAAGGAAAATATTTATAAAACAAATATAGAAGGAAATATTTGTAAAACATTTACAAATAAAATAGAAAAAAGAAAATATTTGTGAACCATATACAAATAAAATAGAAAGATAAATATTTGTAAAACATTTACAAATAGATTAAATGGAAATATTTATTTATAGAATAAATAGGATTTAATCAATGGAATATTTATTTGGAAATAAATAGAATTGAAAGGAATATTTATTTGTTAAATAAATAGAATTAAATCAAAGGAATATTTAGAAAATGAATAGGAAATGGAAATCTGATTTTAACAGATAAATGGAAAAGATTTATTTAAAGTGGAATTAAATAGAAATCTGTTTTAACGGATAAATTGGAAATATTAATTTATAAATAATATTTTATAAATTAAGTAAAATATTTATCATTGGATAAATGGAATATATAAGTCAGGACTTATATAAAGAAATAAGAATTGATTTGAACATCGATATTCAAAATGTGTTAATCAAAATGAGTTAGAGGAGTTAATCGAATTTGAATTAATCGATTAGAGTTAGAATTAATCGGTTAGAGTAAGAGTTAATCGATTAGAGTTAGAATTACTCGTTTAGAATTAGAGTTAATTAAATAGAGTTAATTAAATAGAGTTAACCCGTTGGAGTTAATTAGTTAGAGTTAACTAGTTAGAGTTAATTAGTTAGAGTTAACTAGTTAGAGTTAATCAGTTAGAGTTAACCCGTTGGAGTTAATTAGTTAGACTTAACCAGTTAGAGTTAATCAGTTAGAGTTAACCAGTCAGAGTTAATCAATTAGAGTTAACCAGTTAGAGTTAAAGAGGATTAGAGTTAATCGAATAGAATTAATTGAATTGAGTTAGAGTTAATCGATTAGAGTTAGAGTTAAACCAGTTAGAGTTAATCAGTTAGAGTTAATCGATTAGAGTTAAACCAGTTAGAGTTAATCAATTAGAGTTAACCGAAAGGTGTTATCGATTATTAGTTATTTGAATAGAGTTAAAAGGAGTTATCGAATATTAGTTATTCGAATAAAGTTAAAAGGAGTTAATTGAATATTTGTTTATTCGAAGTGAGTTAATCGAATTTAGTTATTCGAGAGGAGTTAGTCGAATTTAGTTATTGGAAAAGGAGTTATCGATTATAGTTTAATCGAAAGGAGTTAAATCGATTATAGTTTAATCGAAAGGAGTTATCAATTATAGTTTAATCGAAAGGAATTAATCGAATTTAGTTATTCGAAAAGGAGATTATCGAATATAGTGTATTCGAAAGAAAGAATTAATCTAATATAGTTATTCGAAAGAAAGAGTTATCGAATACTAGTTATTCGAAGTGAATTAATCGAATATTAGTTATTCGAAGTGAGTTAATCCAATATAAGTTATTCGAATTGAGTTAATCAAATATTAGTTATTCGAAGTGAGTTAATCGAATATAAGTTATTCGAAGTAAGATAAATCGAATATTAGTTATTCGAAGTGAGTTAATCGAATATTAGTTATTCGAAGAGAGTTAATCGTCGAATTCGATTATATCAAATTCGGAAAGTACTTATACTTTCCAGTTTTTAATCAAGATTTATTTATTTATAAATTAGGTGTTTATTGATTTATTCAAATTAAAGAATAAAAGTTATATTTGAAGTTAGATATTTCGAAAGTAGGGATTTTAACGCTATAGTTATAATCAATGTTTTCAATAAAGAAGTGGATACGTAAATAGAATCCGAGAGTTACGTAAGGAAGTTTGTTAAAGATTTAAAAGATAAACTTTGACTATTTGGAAGTTAAAACGTTAAGGTTTGAGAGGTAATTATACCCCAACTTGATTGACTTCCTTCTTAACTAAGGAATGGTAAGGTTTGATAGTAAAAGATGGTTAAGTGAATTTAGTTAATGAGTGAAATGGTTTGAGTTGGCATGGCGATGTTTGATTTAAACATCAGTTTAAATCCAGTGAAGGTGTTTTGGAAATGTTTTCCAAATAAGAATCAGAAATGTTTTCTGATAATAGAAAATAAGAATTTAGAATATATGGAAACATGAGATAAGTAAATTAATGAACTAAAGAGATAAAATGTTAAATGATGATTGATCGATATAATTTCCATCTGGAAACAATATTGTTGTTTGCACACGTGTTTTTCTTTGATAGTTAAATCACAGACAATCAAAGTTTTGACCATTTTAACGTTGTTAATATGGAGAGACCGGTTGGATTATTATCCGAAGAACCACTCCGTATTCGCATAAGCGTTGCGAATCATATATGCCAAAGATAACTGAAGACGGAGTAAAGTGCAAGGGCTGTTGTAAAAATCTTAGGTAAAGAATGCCTAAGATGGTTGTACTGAATAGTGTCTTCGGTTTGTCCAGTTGCAGGACGACCTGTATGGAAGAATGTCTGACAGAGTATATCTAAAGGATCGCGTAAGTTGATCTCTTCAAACGTATTTACGTTTGGTGGCGGAGGAATCCGTTTCTCTTAGCTATATACCCATCGTATTTTTGGGGAAATCAATTTGTGATTTGGCGGGTATGACGATGTGACATTAAAAGTGAATAATTGTGTGATCTGCCAGAAATAAGCGTGGCCTCTAGCCTCACAACTGGGAAATGACAAAAATCGGGCAGACGACATGGCTATGTAGGTCGCACCTATTAGGGTGTATAATCACCTGATCTAGAGTTTCATTTACTTCTAAAAATCTATTGTCGATGCTGTCCTATTCGGGAAAAGGTTGCTGATCCCAACCATTGGTGATATACATTCGATACACTCAAGCGAAATGAGTGGTTGGTCATGTGTGGCCGGGTTGCAAGATGTTCTTGTTGAACCCAGTGTATTCCTTTCTAGAGGTACACTAGCGAAAGGTGGTTCCATACCTTGTCATATTTGGAAATCCATTACCCAATACGTGCTTGCGGTTTTGATTGTATACTATATATGTAGAACGTGAGATGAAAGTGTTTCTGCTAGATGATTATTATATTGTGGTTGATAGACATTATTATAATATCAATGAGTTTTGATATAAAGTATATTTTGGATTCTCATAAGGGGAAAACCCGTTCCGTTATACGGCGTGGTCTTATGAGATATCGTTTAATGGCTCAAACTGTTTTAAACTGTTTTACTCATACCAGTCCCATGACTGACCCGGAGTTTATTTTGTTTTGTTTCCCTAAACTCTTGGGTGCCCAATTTTGTATGGGCAGTCACATATACTTGAAGAGCTAGAGCACGAGGCTTCAGGATCATATAGCTATTGTTTATTTCCGCTGTGTTGTAAATGCTGTACTTTGGAAATGATATGTATATTCAAGTACAGATTTATATTTCAAAGTTATGATATATATTATATGTTATTCGTTCCGCTGCGAGATTCATGTTACTTTGATGTTGTGTTCTTATTCTTCTTCTATTCTAAGTTTCTATCTTATCTATTCTCACCCTCTAATTTCTTTCTTGGACTATCCGACGTTTTCGATGTTTGAATACTCGACATGGTGTTGTATGTTGAATTTTCTAAGTCGAAAATTTTCGTTACGTTACACAAATATATCCTGAAATTAGGCATCAAACTTTATAGCCATTTTAAGCTTAAAAATAGGGTCTATATGTGAAAATGAATAAGATCTTCATACATTGAAAGTAACATAATTAAATGCTTAAAGCTTGTTTGTTTTACTGCACTTAACGTAGGTTGGACAAAAGTCATGTTTTCTAAGCTAAAAGGAAATAATTGGTTAAAGCTATTTTATATGTGTGCGCGCTGTACATTTTGTTTATTATTGTAGTTCCTATTGGTCAACTTAAATTAACACTCAATTATCATAAATTCTTATCTTGCTGAAACACTAATAAGTAACAAAAAAAGCAAGAACTGTGCTTATTCAATACATACGTAGGTTTAAGATTGTGATGTATGTTAATGAAAAAAAGATTAAAAAATACAGGAAATAAAGCTATTCATAAATATAAATGCATGTGGATGACTTATGTGTACTTGAGCTTCAAAAAATGAACGGATTTTCAATTAGTCGGTAGTGTATGCACAACACAAAGTTTAAGTGTAAAAGATTTAAGCAGGTAACATTAATATTCATACCCGCTAAATTTCAAAAATACTACAAATTATAAAATCGTACGGGATAAGTTTTACTTTTTAAGCATCTAACATTTCTAATAGCATAAGTCTCATCTTTCAACTACAAAAAAATTCAAATAATTACCGTAAACACAGCTGGCAGTGGTAATAGGCAGCGTGAGAAGAAATAGTTGTGTACGTACAGACGTAGAATCCTATGGAGTTGGCACATTGTCAAATAGCCTGTAGCGAACATGCACAAAGATTAGAAATCCATATTTTCAACTCATACTTCAAAATCAACTTAATTTTATATTTAAAATGGAGATGCAGTTGCATTTTTAAATGATATATATTTCTTTATGTTCAAAGAAGAGGCCACCTTCATGAGTAAGTACCAATCTGTTTTAGGCTTTCGAATGGAGATTAAGCTATACATCTCCTATCATTCCCTGAAAATTTCACAAACCAAAAAAGATATTTTTAAATTGAGATTAAAATTACCACAAAGTAAAAAAATATCGAGATGGAAATAATATTTTATAACATAAATGCACGATTGATATATTGGTGGTAGGTTGATTGAAAGAATGCAAAGATTTTTTCTTCTTTCATCTTTTTATGGCAATTTATCAGCTTTATCGGAGAATTTTTTTAATCATATATTTAGGCCAATTTAAGAACATTAATTCCCTAAAAATGAACAATTCCACTTATAGTACGAAATGTAGGAGCAAAGTTTTTGACATCAAAATAAATTATTGTCACAACAAAAATATAAAAAAGGAAACAGTTATTAATATGAAATTAGAGAGAGTAAACTTTTGGCAGAAAAAGAATCTACCGAAAATATGTTAATCTATTTATCCTTTGTTTTACTTAGATTATCTACCAATTTTATTGAAACCAAAGAATGGTCATTTAATTGGCAACCATATTTGTCAATTTGAGACGATACTATTTCAAAAGGATCTAATAACCAAGCCGTGAAATTTAGTAGTATACTTTAATCGACAATGCATCGTTGTAAACTATGTTATGATTAAGTACCATGAATCACCTTCATGATTCATAACCACTGTACAAAATAAGCACGTTAATTTTGGAAGATAGTAGATATTTTCTCAAACAAAAAAAAAGTTGTAAAGGTATTGTTAATATATACTTGTAACATTTAACATATATGTATGAAATTTAAAATTATTACAATAATCACCAAGGCTGAAGTCCTATTACACTATTGGTAATTTGAATTCAAATTGAAAGGCCTAGTTTAACTTCATAATACATATATACATACATACATATATATATATATATCAAATAAATTTGAAATATGTACTTGCAGCAGGCTAGAACTAGACAAGCTTACATGAGACAGAATTTCAAAAGCTTGCAGACAAAAATAGACAATGAAGGACCATATTATTAGTATATATGCTTGTTAGTATCACAATTAATCATTCAAAAGTGGTTTAAACCAATTTACATTATGTTGTCTAATAAAGAAACTAATATAGAATGATTTACAGCAATTAGAATTAATAAATAAAAAGAGGAAGGATTCCAAAAAGGATTAAAAGACGTTGTACAAATATCAAACACCACCAACCCCACCTGGAATCCCACTCCCAACAAAGAAAAAAGAAAATCACTTTAATGGAAAATTAATGATGAATGTCAAATATGTATGGATGTGCATAACTATGAATGTACATGATTATGCATGAACATAACTATGCATAAAATTTGGATTAGTACAGTGTAATGAATTGAGTCCTTCAAAGTTATGCACGTTCACCTAACTCGGGTGAGCATAATATTTTGACATATTCTTTGTATTTCAAATAGCTGTTAGTTTTTTCTTGACAACAACTAAGAGATTCCAAGGTATATTATTTCACTGCAGTGTACATAAAGTCACAAATTTAGACAATATGTTTGAAAAAAAAAATCAAATCATAGCAACCATGGATCAGTCCAACAACAATTCTGACCAAGTGAGTGTGCAAAGTTAGAAAGAAATTTCCATAATGCTGCAGGAAAACAGCTCAAAATCAAATATTTAAAGATCTCCCTTCCATTCACTTCTTACCTAATATAGAAAGAACATGTGCAAATCTAATCCCTTCCATTCACTTGGTTGTATGCATCCTTTAACACGCTGTACACAATTCATATATATCTTCCATAGCCTCACATATTTATCTGAAATTCATATAGAAAAGAAACTTCAAATATTCAGAAAACTAATATGTATTTAAAAATGAATCTGTATATGATTTCAGCAAATTCATACATCAATTAGCCAGAAATTGAAATCCATGATAAAATCAAGTGATTGTGGGTCGAGTTTTCTCTTCCGACCATTGCGGATTGAGATCATGAAAAAAAAATCCTCCTTTATTACGCTTTAGGTAATGAAGATGGTGCCTTAGAATTTCGTGGCCCAAAGTCTTTACTTTGCTCGCTTTAGCTAAAGATCGGCCCTGGTTGTCGAAGATGAAGGCAAGTATGAGTGAGGAACAGCGAATCTGTGATGAGATTCAGATCGAGCATGGATATTTATCAAACTGTTGCTCTCCGATTCAGATCGAGTATGAGATAGAAATTGTCAAACTGAATTACTGGAAAAAAGGAGTCAGATGAAGAATTTTGAATAATAAAAATCGGAGAAGAAACAAGAACAAGCAAAAAATAGGGAGAGACGGACAGCGTGAAATTTAAAAATGGGGAGGGCACGGAAGAGAGGAATCAGGCAAATGAGTTCTTAAATCTTGAAGCTCCTAATATCAAAAGAGGCTATCAGATTTCATAGGAAACGAGAGCAGGTAAGTGAAATCTGAATTAGTCATATTGTTGAGAAAAAAAGGAGATATTTAAGGGATGCGGGTCAGATTATGCAGGGAAGAAGAATGAACGAGAAATAGGGAGGCGAGAAGTAAATGTTTATGTGTCGGGCAACACTGCTAGATGTAAGGCTATATTCATTGGGACGAACAAATTGATTTAGCATCTTACAGTAGGGAAACCTCCCTAACGGTCGATTTGATAATTCAATTTCCATTCCACTCTTCAAACCCTATTTGAGGAATAAAATAAAAATATATTTTTTAGAGAAAAAACTACAACAAATTTTAAATTGTTTGATGCAATTTACTTCATTTGTTTTGGATTTCATATATAATTTGAATGGTTCAAATATCATGAATAGCTCGACTATTCCAAAACAACTCAAAAAGTTCGAGGTCTATTTGCATCAAAAACAGAATTTTTGAATTTTACATTTTAGCCATGTTTTCAAAAGTGTGTGAAATGGAAGGTTATGAGTGCGGGAGGACATATGCAAAATAAATAAAAAAATCATTTTTTGTTGTAATATATATGAGTGAATATGCTCTTGTCATATTCTATTTAGTCCCATATCATGAGTATAAGTCTAACATGAGCTCCAAAACCTATATATAAAGAAGCCAATGTAATAGAAATTGTACACACTTGAAGTAATAGAAATAAAAGTCTCTCCCCTATCTTTTCTGTTCTCTCTAATGGTTTCTTGTTTAACATATGCTCTGTTTTATTTTATAGCACGTTATCAACACGAAGCTCTAACCGATCTAATTATAGATCTCAAAACGATGTTCTAATCGATCTAATTATAGATCTTAAATCGGTAGGTTATTTTTCTAATCTGATTGATTTGATTTTTCAAATCTCTATTTTGTTAGATCTCATCTCATTATAGATTTAATCTATTGTGTTATCTTCCAGATTTTTTGTTTAGTCTTGTAATTATAGAACTCATATAGATCTATACTTTGAGATCTGATACTTATTCTGTTAATCATATTTCAGATCTCACTCTATTATAGATCTGATTTTTTTTATGTAATCATACTGTTGATCTCAAAATTATACTCAAATTATATACATTTGAGATCCCAACATAATTTAAAAATGAGATGTTGATTGTAGTGATTTATCCTCTTGGATTCGACAAATTTTTGTTCTTCTCTATTCAAATAAATTCATTGAATCTAATTTGATTTTGTTACATAATTCATATTTCCAGAAGAAATGTTGTATTGTTTCTTAGAGAATTCGTATCTGGAAGATCGTATTAAGTTCAGATCTAATATTGATATATCACCAAAAGTGAATTATGAAAAATAAACAAATGAAAAATCATAAACAAGGAAAAAAATGCAAATTCATTTCATCTTTAGGTAACATGTTTTACAATGTTACAGTAAGGGTTGATACTTCAGGATCAAGATAGTGCCTCACTAAAAACCTTAATAATAAAAACCCAGTGGGAAAAATATTAGTGAAGGAAAAGAGTACATTATAGCATATTTTTATATGTTGCCCCTTATTTATAACTCATTATTCAATTAGTTTATTGATGTAGTCGAAGCATAGTGTATTTACATAGTGTATCTTGCTTATATATTTATATTTAAATAGTGTATTGAAGAATAAATTTTAGCAACTCGAAGTTGTTATATATCTTATTTGAACCAGAAGTTCAATACAGTTTAACAAACTTAAAATTGTTTATATATCATTTGAACCAGATGTTCAACATAGATCAACAACTTGAAGTTGTTCATATATTTCATTTGAACAGAAGTTCAATACAGTTCCAAATCAGATATTTTGAATATTATGATACGATCTTTAAGATTCACATTGACATTGCTTGATAAACAAAAATTAATGATTGGAACCTTATGATGAATTTGTTCTAAAATAGGTAACTCGAATGAGAAAGAATATGCAAATCAATTACATATGGAACACGTGGACGCACGTATATACACATATATGCGAATATTTAATTAACAACCTGAAGTTGTCATGAGCTCATATTATAAATTATGCATATATTACTTATTGTTTCAGAAAGTCGATTGACACCAATATTGATTGACCTGAAGTCATCTGCATATTCATATTCAAATTCAAATGATAGAAAATTCCTCCAAGTCATTAGATCAATGAAAGGGAATAAGCAATGCAATATGAATGCATCTTATCAACTACTAAGAGCATTCCCTCATACAATTAAAATACATCTAATGTATTTGCTAGCTATAATGCAATAAAGGTTTATTATTTAAAGTGATAATGTTTGTCAACATTGAGGAGGAGATCATCAATGTTAAATATTTGCTAACATATAGAATTATGCAAAGTATTAAGTAACTTGCATAAATTATCAATTATGCCCCCAATAGACTTTCTCCAATATACATTGTTGAGTCAAGGATTTAGTAGAGTTTTGATATCTGACAAAGCAATAAGCCATGTTCGACAAAAAGAAGATAATAATTGGTTTGAAGAGACACAAAGAGCTACATATGGTATTTTACACTAGTGGTTGATTATTTGGTGTATTAGTAGTGTTACCCATGTTAAAATCTATCCTCAAATAATCACATACCTCGGAATTGTCAATATACTTACAAATATATATGTGTACACATAAATTGTGCACACTGGGTGAAACTGGTCAACCGCTTGCTTTTCTACCAGTCGACCATTTCTGCCCAGTTTGCACAATAAACGTGTACACATAAATATAACGTATATATATTCAAATTTCTGTCTACTGGTCATTTTTAACCTGTCGACTGTTTTCTTCCATAAAGCAACCTTTCGTATAGACACTTCCTTTTCATCAATGGTTGCTTCTCTTTCTCTTCACCAACAATCATGGCCATTGTTTATAAATCTTCACAAAGGGTTACAACTGTTTATTCCTTATATAAACACCATGAGATCATCATTCCAATCATCGATTTCTATCATACTAACTTGACTTATTGCTATCTACATTCTTAATCTCATTTCTATATTCTCAAGTACTAAATTGCTCATATTTAATATAATATCGTTTGAACCCTAGAATCTATTTAATATTCTTTTGATTCACTACGATATCCATTTCCAAATCTTCATATACACAAATATTCTATTTGAGGATAAGATTATAGGAAGGTTGTACCACAAGTGGCAAATTCATGTTATCAAGAACACATATTGTCAACAATAATTATATTCATCTTTGTTGAAGTCCTCGGTATTGTAAGAGGCAAGTGTTGAAGTCCTCGGTGTTATTAGAGGCGTGAAATCCCGTTCTTCTGCTCGGGTGTTGTATACCTGTTTCTCCGGGTGAAGTGAGGTGGTTGTTAGTGAAAATCCAGATAGAAGTCTGAGACTAGACGTAGGACGATGCTCCGAACCAGTATAAAAACCCCTAGTGTGATTTTTCTATTTTATTGCTTTTACTGTTTTATACATTTCTGTGATTAGCTATTATTTCTACTTGAGTGTTGTACATCATATTACACGATCCGTGTGTACTATACTAAGCACGTACACCCATTTTCATTTGGTATCAGAGCTTGGTTATCATATAAGCATAACACAGTTATTTGATATACTTTTGTAATATGGCAAATAACGCAAGTACTAGCACTCAAAACACCACTTACACGGAAGGTCAATCAACACAAAGACCTCCATTCTTCAATGGTCTCAACTGTAACTATTGGGCAACACATATGTCATTCTTCATGCAGTCAAATAGCTATGATGCCTGGAACGCTACCCTAAAAGAAATAGTGAATCCTACAACTGATTATTCAGAATGGACACCGGCTGAGAAAATGGCAACAATTGTAATTGCAAAAGCAATAAACATGTTGTTTTGTGCATTAGATCAAAATGAATATAACCATGTTAGTATCTGCACCACTGCATATCAAATTTGGTAAATGCTAAAAACTACTCATGAAGGTACTAACAAGGTTAAACAAGCCAAAATAGCCATGCTGAAAAGTCAGTTTCAAAATTTCAAAATGAAACCGAATGAGACAATCAATGATATGTATTCACGGTTTCAAACTATTCATCATGCACTTATTGGTTTAGGACAAAAATATTCAGATTTTGATGTTGTTTCGACAGTCCTACATTCTTTGACTAGTGAATGGGAAGGAAAGGTATTAGCAACTGAAGAAGCTAATGACCTTTCCGTCGTGAAGCCAGATGAATTGATAGGAAATCTAATGTCCTATGAAGCTGATTTACAGGCTAGAAAGGAACAGAAAAAATAAAAGAAAAATGTAGCATTTCATGCTGAAAAAGATGAAAATGAATCATATTATGAGGATGAAGACCTAGCATTCATAACAAAAGGCTTCAAAAAATCCTGAAACAACGAAAAGCAAGTCGATATAACAAAAAGAAAATTGGATCAAATAAACCATCTTCATCCACTATAGAATGTTTCAACTGCCACAAAAAGGGGTACATGCACAAGGATTGTGCAGAGCAAAAGAAAAAGTCAAAAAATTACAAATTCAAATACAAGAAGGACAAATCAAAGAAATGAGCATTCTCAATTACATGGGATGGCTCATACTCGTTTTCATCAAAAAGTAAAAGTGATACAAAAAATGAACAAGCAAACGTTTGTTTCATGGCAGCAGAAGATGAGGTTAAATTCCTACATTTGATGAAGTACTTGATATTAATGCCGAATTGATTAGTTAAATATAAAGACATGAAACAACAATTCAAACAATCCAAAGCAGATTTGAGTAGAATAGAGTTTGAACGAGATATGTTAAAAGACGAGAAGAAAATATTAGAAGAAGAACTTGAAAAACTTCAAGAATCATCATCTAATATTGACTCTCAATTATCTCTTTTGAGTCAAGAAATTGAAACTCAAAAAGATAAAAATGACGCTCTTTCTACTGAAAATCACGAGCTTAAGGCAAAAGTCAAAATTCTGGACCTAGAAAAGGCTAGTTTATAAACTAAGTTAGATGATATTACGCAAAAAGTTTCTAACTTTAATAAAGGTCGAGAAAATTTGACAAAAATCATTGAAAGTTCACAACCTGCTTCAAACGAACAAGGTTTGGGATATAAGAAACAAGAAACCAAGAAACATCTCAAGAAGAAGAAGGATGAAGCTAAGAAAAATCTTAGTTTATTATATTCCAAGCCAAAACCAATTGTGAAATTCCAAAAGAGAAATGCCAAGACTATTAAGATATGGGTTCCTAAAACAAATATACTAGTATTAGTCATGCTAGTCAGAAATTTGAAACACAATTTACTTAGTATTAGTCAGTTATGCGACAAGGGTTTTACAATTTCCTTTTCAGATAATAAGTGTAGTATTTTAGATAAAGACCATAATTTAGTTTTCGAAGGTTATAGAGACAGAAATATATATATTTTGAATATGAATATTAATCATGATTCAGATATGTGTCTTATGGCTAATGATAATGATCCATGGCTATGGCATAAACGTTTCTGTCATATAAACTTCAGAACTATCGACAAGCTAGCAAAAAATGATCAAGTTAGAGGACTACCCAAAATCAGCTTTAAGGTTGACAACATTTGTGACGCATGTCAATTAGGAAAATTGACCAAATCATCTTTTAAATCCAAGAAAGTCATATCAACATTACAACCACTTGAGTTACTGCATATGGATTTATTTGGACCAACTAAGGTTCAGTCAATAAATCACAGTTGATATGTGTTTGTAATTGTTGATGATTACTCTCGTTACACCTGGACAATTTTTTTGAAAAACAAAAGTGACACTTTTGAACAATTCAAATCTTTCGTCAAAAGAATTCAGAAATCGAAAGGGCTTAAAGTTAAAAATATAAGAAGTGATCATGGCGGAGAGTTCGAAAATAATGAATTTGAACATTTTTGTACAAAGAAAGGTATATATCATAATTTTTCGTTTCCTAGGACTCCACAACAAAATAGAGTTGTAGAACGGAAAAATCGGACCTTACAAGAATGTGCAAGAATGTTATTAAATGGAACCACTTTACCAAAACATTTCTGGGCAGAAGCTGTTGCAACTGCATGTTATGTTTTTAATTGTGTATCCATTCGACCTCTCACCAAGCTTATGTCTTATGAATTATTTAAAAAAAGAAAACCCAATATCTCATACTTCAAAGTCTTTGGTTCCAATTGCTTTATTTTAAATACGAAAGACCACCTCGGCAAATTCGATCCAAAGGCCGATGAAGGAATATTTGTCGGTTATTCAAAACGGAGCAAGGTCTATCGTATATTTAATAAATGAACTAAAACTATTGAAGAATCACTTCATGTCTCATTCGATGAATTCTATCACCACCCTCATAATATATCATATGATGGCGAAACTATAGTCACAGATAATCCAATCATCACAAATGTTGATTCTGACTCAGAAATAACTGTTGAGGATATTCCTCAAACATGTGTGTTACAATCTCCACCAAGAATACGATCTCCTCCAAGATTATTAAGAGATCATCCAGTTCAAAATATAATCGGGGAAGTAACATCACAAATCAAAACAAGGAGTCAACTCCATCAAATGGGTCATGTTCCGTTTCTTTCAAATATCGAACCTAAGAATCCAAAAGAGGCTGCTACAGATGACTACTGGATCATTTCCATGCAGGAAGAACTAAATCAGTTCGAGTGCAATGACATCTGGGAACTTGTTCCAAGACCAACTGATCAATCAGTTATTGGTACTAACTGGGTCTATAAAAATAAGGCTGACGAACAAGGAAATATCACTAGAAATAAAGCAAGATTAGTTGCACAAGGGTATAATCAGGAAGAAGGTATCGATTATGAAGAAACATTTGCACCAGTTTCTCGACTAGAAGCTATTAGAATCTTATTATCTTTTGCTTGTCACCACAATTTCAAACTTTATCAAAAGGATGTCAAGAGTACTTTTCTCAATGGATTTATTAAAGAGAATGTATACGTCGAACAACCTCTTTTGTTCATACATGAAAAATATCCTGACTATGTGTACAAACTTAAGAAAGCTCTGTATGGTCTAAAACAAGCACCTCATGCTTGGTATGAACGACTACGTAGCTATCTTATTAGCTCAGGATTTCAAATAGGCAAAGTCGATCAAACTTCGTTTATCAAACATTCTTGAAAAGATATTTTGGTTATCCAGATATATGTAGACGATATTATCTTTGGTTCAACAAACGATAAACTCTGAAAAGAGTTTGCAAACATTATGACCAAAGAATTTGAAATGTATCACATGGGAGAATTATCATATTTTCTTGGACTTCAAATCAAACAACTTCCGAATGTTATTTTTATTAATCAAGAAAAATACTGCGGAAATCTTATCAAACGCTTCGAATTAGAAAACACATCTGGTAAACCTACTCCCATGAGTACAACTACACATCTTAAAAAAAGATGAAAATGGTAAGAATGTTGACCAGAAACTATATCGAAGCATGACTGGTTCTCTTCTTTATCTTACAGCCAGTCGTCCAGATATAATAATGAGTGTTTGTCTATGTGCACGCTTTCAAGCAGATCCAAAGGAATCACATCTACGAGTAGTGAAACGTATAATTCGTTATCTTAATAGTACCAAAGATTTCGGTCTTTTCTACCAAAAAGAATGTCCATTCGAATTAGTATCATATAGTGATGCTGATTTCGGAGGCTCTCAAATGGATAGAAAGAGTACAAGTGGTACGTGCCATTTTATTGGAAAATCGCTTGTCTCTTGGTTCAGTTAGAAACATAATTGTGTTTCACTATCAGCATGTGAAGTTGAATATATATCAGCAACTCTTGCTTGTACTCAAGTAATATGCATGCAACAAACACTTCAAGATTTTGATATATCAAATTTTATTATATACTGTGATAACACCATTGCTATAAACTTATCAAAAAATCCTGTAAACCACTCTCGAACCAAACACATTGATATCCGTCATCATTTTCTAAGAGATAATATCGAAAAGGGAAATATATGTCTTGAATATGTCCAACTGAAAATCAACTAGCGGACATTTTTACTAAGCCTCTACTTGAGTCTAGCTTCATTAAGTTACGTAGAGAGCTTGGTCTTATCTCCAGAAAAAAACTTGACAAGTAATGTTATCACTAATGTTATATTTTTTAGTTATTTTCACTTTCGGTTTATTTTTACTCAAAACATTAGCTATTTTTGGCTATTGTTAAATTGGGAAAATTGAATATGAGCTTTTAATTCTTCTACGTCCAAGTATTCCTGATAATTTTTAGCCTCAAGTTTATATATAGAGAAAAACCTATATAAACCAGGTATTCTCTCCATCTTAATCTCCCAAGCTGATCATGACACATATATGTGATGAATGTGCTCAAAAATCCCACATTTCTGTCACAAGTTCTGAACCGAAAGAGTACTCCTCTCCCGAAACTCCAAAACACAAATCAAAGCATCACCAATGCAATCGTACCCCCGGCAATACGCCAACTTCAAAATGGGCAAAGAAAGCGTTGTTTTGTTCACCCTGTACCAGAGAAAAGATCGACAAAATTCATCATTACCAAAAACATCAGATTGATCTTCAAATACAGCTACATTACGAGAAAAAACTGACCTTAGATCGACTATCTCTTTTAGAGAAAATGGCAATGTTCTTTTGTCGGTCTAATAAACATAATGTACATGAGCCTATGCTAAACATGCCTTCATCCTCTACAAGTCCGAATTCATGGGATAGAAATTATAATAGGAACGAAGGAGCAAGAGAAAATTGGTCACCATGGATATCAAAGAAGTTTTCATCTACTTCACATTAAACGTATATCGTGGTTGTGTTATCTTGTATTACTCATGTACTATTGTATACATCCTATATATAAGTAAATTTTATCTCTTTTGGACCGATTGATATAAAAAATGGTATGAAAACCAAGAAAAAAACAGCCCAGACTAAAACCAGTCGACTGGTCATTTTTAACCAGTCGACCGTTTTGATCTTTGGTCAAAAACGGTCGACCGGTTAAAAATGAACGGTCGACCAGTTACGTCAAAAACTGTTTTATATATATATATATATATATATATATACGGTCACTTCTTCAACCCATCTATTCATTTCATCCTTCAACCGTTTCCTTTTTCAAAACCCCAATGTTAGCCTACTTTGTGAACTAGGCTACACAAAGAGCAAATAGTGAGAAAGACACCAATCGGTTCGGATCGGAGGAAGATAGTGCAGGAGGTGAGTAAGGATCAAGAACGCAGAGATCCAATCGGTTCGAAGCGGAGGAGTACGTCAGCAACATTAAACAATGAACGGCCTCATCGGATCAGATCAGAAGAATATGGCAGCGACATCATACAACAAATGGCCTCATCGGATCGGATCGGAGGAGTACGCAAGCAACATCAAAGGATAGCAAGCTGCCTCACCGGATCGGATTGGAGGCCCCGATCCGGACCCCTTTTTCCCCTTGAATCTGTAACTGTTGTTGTGCATATCTCCTGAAGACTCGGACTAGGCCTGACCATTTCTCCCACGATCTCCCACTAAATCAATGCGCTGTCACCGTCTTGAAGCCTCCGAACCCGACTCTCAAGGGATGGGCGCCACGCGATTCCGAACCGGAGCCACTTCGAAGAGATTTTTCACCTATAAATACACCATCTAGGGGTATTTGAAAGGATCTTTTTGCAAATTCTCAGTCCTCACTTCCTCCATAGTCGAATTCTACAATCATATTCAGATCAAAATCATCTCTTAAAGTCCATTTTTGAGAGATTTGAGTGAGTTTATGCATTGTAATTGTGAAGTTGAGTGAGAATCATTGCTGTATTTGTATTCAAATCATCAATTAAAAGAAAACAAAGTGGACGTAGGCTCGTTAACGCCGAACCACTATAAATTGCGTGTTCTTTATTGCTTTTTGATTCTATTTCATTGAATTCATAGCTAATTTGGGTGTTAGAGCCAATTTTTGGTCTAACATTTTGGTGCTTTCACTGAGAACCTTCAAATTCTAAGCCTTTTCGGGATTATCATTCTACTATATGTGCCTTCAAGTTCAAAGAAGTTAATCCCCTGTCTCTGACATCTTTCAGTGCTTGTTGACTAACCGTTGAAGAACCGAATATCATGGCTAAGACCAAAGGAAAAGAAGTGCAAGGCGCTAGGGGAAATGATTCTAGAGAAGATCAGCAAGCTATCGTGTTAACAAGGTCACATGCTCAAAGCTCTGGAGCAGATCACTCCAACCAGGTGGATCCGAACCGAATCGGAGGTGCCGATCCGAACCGAGAGGAAACGAACCGGATCGTGTTAACAGCGATCCGAACCGATGATCCGATCCGAACTGATGGTGTCGGGGGCTCTCGCTCTTTCCATCCGAACCGCCCCGACCAGGCTGCTGTGAACCGGTCCGATCCGAATCAGAATGAAGCTGGAACTTCTACTCGAGCTCCCTCTAATGCTTCAATTCCAGCCACGATAACTAATGTCCAGCCTGATCCGTCTGCACCCATTACACAAGGAGACTTTTCACGTTTTCTTGACATGCTTCAGAGCACCAAAGAAGCATTGGAAGCCCAAAGGCGTGACAACCTTCACATGCAGGAAAACATGATCACTATGGGTAGAGAACTACAAGAGCTCCGGAGGCAGAGGACTCCTTCCCCACCACGTCGTATTGCTACAGATGATTCGTCTTCTTCAGAGGAGGAACGTCCTCGCGAGAGAAGGCCGCTTGAACGACCTCAGAACCTCGATCAATTGACTTTTGGATCTTTAGGATCCCGAGAAGATGCTGCTCGTGTATTGGGCCCTGATGACCCGAGTCTCCAACAGCCTATGTTGCTACCCATGCGTGGATCCCACGTCTTACCCAGGGATCCTAATATTACTAACCCAACACAGCAACAACTTCTCCAACCTCTACCTCTAGAGATTGACCGGGAGCACAGAGAGCAACATAGAGCAGCTGCTGCCAGAAACAAAAGGTTATCCCCTGATTAGAAACCTAGGGGTAATCTGAACATCAGATCTAGAGAGCCTGTGCAGACATTAACCAACGCCGATGTATGGGCAATGATGCGCCAGATTATGTCTGAAAGCCGGCGGTATACTAATGAAGATTAGGGCATTGAGCGAAGTCATACCCCTTTCACAGATGACATCCTGAATTTCCAGTTCCCCCGACGATTCAACTTGCCTCAGATGGATCAATATTCCGGAAGAACAGACCCAGGGCAGCATCTGATGAGATATGCATGGTTCATGAATGCGGCAGCAACTCCGGACGCCGTAAAATGCAAAGCTTTTCCAATCTATCTTGAAGATGTAGCGTTGATGTGGTTCACCCGACTCCTTCCTCGGTCGGTATCAAATTTCGCAGAATTGAGTGAGCGTTTCATGAATCAGTTTCGATTCCATGCCCAAAAGTCCAAGACCGTCATAGAATTGTCGCGAATTAAACAAGCCCCAAGAGAATCTTTGAAGTCATATCTGGATCGCTTCAACCTGGCCGTCACCGAAGTTAGTGATCCCCATGAGCCCACTATCCTAATGGCCTTGATAGAAGGGGTGGATCCTGACATAGAGTTTGGGGATTACTTAGCTGGTAAACCACCTCCTACTAGGGAACTGTTCTATGAAAAGGCTAATGTCCGCTTAAGGCGAGAAGAAGCTAAAGCAAATCGAAAGTCCAAAGGGGTCTCGAAGGAGGGTGTCCAGAGTAACATTGCTATGAAACAATCTGGTGACAGTACAGGGAAGGTGGAAGTAAACGTTGGCAACCAGAGTGGTGGTAATAGCAAAAGAAATGGGAACGACAATAAAAGGAACAGAAACCGAGGGAATAGCTCTAATAAAAGACCCAGATTCCAGACTTTTGAAAATTACACGCCGTTAAATGATACGTTGGAGAACATTTATTTAGATACACACAGCATATTGCAGTACAAAAAACCACCACCCAGAGATTCTACTGAGAAAGAGATTGAAACAGGAAAGTTTTGCTTGTTTCATGGTACAAACGGTCAATCCACCAATGAGTGCCGTCATTTGAGGGATATCGTCGAAAAATTGCTGCGAGAAGGGAATTTGGATGAGTACAAAGCCGTCCCAAGGGATAGGGGGTAAGGGGGACAAGCCCCGAACCAAGAACAACCTGCTTCAAAACCTGCAGCTCAGCAAAAAGGTAAGAGGATCGTCATTAACTCCATTATAGGCGGACCTCACTTGGTTGGCCGTAGTTTTAAAGCAATGGACCAGTACGTCAACGCCGCCAAGCATTTTGAAATAGGAGAATGCAGCAGCCTTGAAGACATCACTCCAATAAAACAGCAAAAAACAATGTCCGATGATGTTGTATTCCGCAATAGAGATGAGTTTGGAGTTCAATCTCCAACCGACGATCCATTAGTGACAACCACGACAATTGGCCCCGCTTTAGTCCATAAAGTGTTAGTAGACAACGGAAGCTCGGTTAATATCCTCTTCCAGAAAGCTTTCGAACAAATGAGGCTCGAAGCAAAAGACTTAAAGCCATGTCAAGGATGGATACGTGGCTTTAACGGAGTATCTACAGCTCTGATTGGTTTTGTGGAATTACCAGTCACTTTAGGGCAGGGAGATCGCCAGAGAGTAAGGATCCTGCTGTTTGTAGTGTTGGATTTGGAGTCACCCTACAATGCCTTCCTAGGTCAACCGACCCTTGCTGAATTTAGGGCATGTATCGCGCCTTGGTTCTTGTTGCTCAAATTCCCGACTGACTCAGGAGTTGGGACGATGAGGGGCGACCAAGCTACGGGACGAGTTTGTTATGTGGCAGAGTTAAAGATGTTAATGAAGGGGTTGAACATTAATGCTAAAGATGATTCCACCCCTCCAAAGGAGGCCTCAGCATAGCAACTAAGGGGTCCTACCCCAAAAGAGTCGCCCTCAGACGTGCTCGAGGATATAGATCCCAGAGAGGATAGAGAACCCGGGGCCAAGAAGGCAACTCCCAAAGAAATAACAGTTGATATACCTATTGATGAAGCGGATCCAACAAAAGTACTAAAGATCAGCTCGCAACTGGATCCGGTTAGAGCGAGGGAATTGGCTGATTTTTTAAAGGCAAATCTGGATGGTTTGCCTGGACTCACGCTGACATGTGTGGGATTTCGCCTACCATCATGAGCCACTCTTTGTGTGTTAATCCAAAGCATCCACCATTCAAGCAGAAGAGACGGATGTTGGGCCCAGAGCGGTCAGCAGTTTTGAAAGAAGAAGTAGAGAAGTTAAAAGGTAATAGATTCATTAAGGATTCGAAATATCCCAACTGGATATCGAATCCTTCCCTGGTCAAAAAGTCAAATGGGAAGTAGAGAACGTGCATCGACTTTTCTGATTTAAACAAGGCTTGCCCGAAGGATAGTTTTCCTCTTCCCAGAATTGATCAACTAGTAGATTCAACTGCCGGGCACGAACTTTTATCCTTTATGGACGCTTATTCCGGGTATAATCAAATTCCCATGCACATACCAGATCAAGAGCATACAAGCTTTATCACAGACTTGGGATTGTATTGTTACGTCGTAATGCCGTTTGGATTAAAAAATGCGGGAGCCACATATCAGCGCTTGGTCAACCGCATGTTTTACAATCAAATTGGGAAGACCATGGAAGTTTACGTAGATGATATGCTAGTGAAATCCAAGCAATCTCCCGATCATGCGAAGGACTTAGCAGAAATGTTCGGCATACTACGAAGGTATGGGATGAAGTTGAACCCCTTGAAGTGTTCTTTTGGCGTGGCATCAGGCAAGTTCCTTGGCTTTATCGTGAGTTCCGGAGGAATTGAAATCAATCCAGACCAAATAGCAGCAATCCAGAATATAGAGGAGCCGCGAAAGATTAGGGATGTTCAAAGCTTAGCTGGCAAGGTTGCAGCACTGGGCAGGTTCATCTCCAAGGCAACAAACAAGTGTGTACCTTTTTTTGATCTCATAAAACGGGGAAAGCGAAATTTTGAGTGGACTCCCGACTGTGTGGAGGCATTCCAAAATTTGTTAGACTTCTTAGAAAAGCCTCCAATATTATCAAAGCCTGTGCAACAGGAGGATTTGTTCGTTTACTTGGCTGTATCAGCTCACGCCGTCAGTGCAGCATTGGTACGTGAAGAGATAAAGTCCAGAAACTTGTGTATTACGTAAGCAAAAAACTGGCTGCCGCTGAATGTAACTATCCAAAGATAGATAAGCTTGCTTATAGCCTCCTAATTGCTTCTCGCAAGCTTCGCCACTATTTTCAGGCACACCCGATAATTGTATATACCGATCAACCTTTGAGACAAGTGCTGCAGAAACCCGAAGCATCGGGGCGATTACTTAAATGGAATATCGAGCTGAGTCAGTTTGACTTGAACTTTTAGCTGCGAAGATCAATAAGAGGGCAGGCCTTGGCTGACTTTATAGCAGAATTTACAATTCCTGAAGAGGAAACGGTGGATGACAAAGTAGTTGCTTTGGATCAAGAATTGGAGCTTAGTCCGTGGAAGTTATATACGGACGGAGCCAAGAATGATAGAAAATCTGGCGCCAGAGTTGTTTTAATAACTCCTGAAGGATGATCTATCTACTATGCATTACGGTTAGAGTTTGCTGCTACTAACAACGATTCCGAGTATGAAGCCCTGATTGCCGGGCTGAAACTCGCCAAAGATTTGGGAGTGAAGACACTAGATATATATTGCGATTCCAAGATAGTTGTATGTCAGGTTCGGGAAGAATTTGCTACTAAAGGACCTCGACTCATCACTTATCTCAAGAAAGTAAAAGAGTTGTTGGAAGGTTTGGAGCATTATAGCATAACACACATTCCAAGAGCGGAAAATCAGAAAGCAGATCGATTGGCGAAGCTAGCAAGTTCAGATAGTCTTAAAGAATCCGAAATGGTTCCGACAGAGGTGTTGGATTCACCAAGTTTCGGTCTAATGGAAACAGAGCTAGCCTTGGAAGTTGAACCGGAAAGAGAATCCTGGATGACATCAATTAAGAATTTTCTCAAAAATGGAACCCTCCCGGTAAAAAAGAGCGAGAGACGAGCTGTAAGACGTAAGGCCACAAGGTACGTTTTACAGGACGACGTCCTTTATCGTCAAGGGTTTTCAATGCCCCTGCTACGGTGTATCGCACACAATGACATCAAATGTGTACTGCAAGAGGTGCATGAAGGTGAGTGTGGAGATCACACTGGGGGCCAAACCCTAGCAAAGAAAGTGTTACAGTTCGGATATTTCTGGCCTACCGTGAACAAAGATGCGGCTGCTTATTCACGACGCTGTGATAGATGTCAAAGATATGCCAAAGTTCCCAGAGCGCCTCCGACTCAGCTCAAGTCGATGGTAAGTCCGTGGCCGTTTGCCATGTGGGGAATTGATATTATTGGAGTGCTACCTATTGCTAGAGGAGGAGCTAAGTATGTGATCGTTGCCGTGGATTAATTCACAAAATGGGTGGAAGCAGAACCGCTAACAACCATCACGGTGAGGAAGGTGATCAGTTTTGTAGTCAGAAACATTATTTGTCGATTCGGGATCCCGAAGACCATCATAACCGACAATGGGACGCAATTTGACAGCATCGAGTTCAAAGACTTCTGCCAGAAATATAAGATTGATAAACGATACACTACAGTAGCTCATCCGCAGTCAAATGGGCAGGTCGAAGCCGTAAATAAAGTCATTAAATCAGTTCTAAAGAAGCGGCTGAAGCAGGCCAAAGCCAGATGGGTAGATGAGTTGCCATTAGCTTTATGGGCTTACAGGACGACCTTTAAGACGGCTACCGGCCGTACTCCCTATTCACTTTGCTTTGGGTCTGAAGCGGTGATCCCGGTAGAATTGGAAGTCCCTTCTCATCGAGTTGCGTACTATGACCCGATGACGAATAAAGAGCTTCTCCTAGAATCTCTTGATACAATTGAAGAAAAAAGAGATGAATCCGACTTGCATGCCTCAAGACATCGACATCAAGTAGCACGTTATTATGACCGGAAGGTTCGCCTCAAAACCTTTGAACTAGGAGACCTAGTACTGAAGCGAGTCTTCCCGCCTTCAACCCAATTGGGTCCAAAATGGGAAGGCCCATACACCATCCAACAGAAGCTTGATACAGGAGCATTCAAGCTAACGACCGTGGACGGTGAGGAGGTTCCCAGAGCATGGAACGCTCAGCACCTACGACGATATCTGAGCTAAATATGAAATGTCATTTCTTTTGTTTTCATAAGCTATGTAAAAAGGCACGACTTGCCTTAAAAAGTCTGTTTATGTGAACAAAAGATTATAAAGTGGATGTAGGCTATGACTTAGCCGAACCACTATAAAAATATCGTGTGTCATTTACTTTCCTGCATTATTTATATCTTCAACAATTATTCTATTATGACTGTGAAACACGAAATGTTAAATTAAAATTTGAAAAGTTGGAGATGACCTATTTGCAGGAACAAACAAAACGACTGTTTGTACGTTAAGACATAGAAGAATGGGAAGACGACATTCTTAACTCTAACTCTCAAGAATCGAGAGAGAGTATAAAGGACGGGAAGATGACGTCCTCTGAGGCGTGAAGGTGCACCTAGATGAGAGGCCGCCTCAACGAAAACTCTAACCTGGATATGAGACAAGAGAGTATAAAGATGCTAGAAAGAACAGGCATCAATGACGAAAGGAATATGGCCCCGTCAGAGAATCGGGGACATTTGGACTTTTTAATTTAATTTAATCTTGAATAGTTCTTGCTCAGCTATCCAAGATTGACTGGGGGCATACATGTGCACAAATATCCCCCTCCACCATGACTTCATTACATAACATTAGTATGACATACTTTTGTATTTTCACTTAATTGCTGAACTAACGACTATCAGGCATTGCAGGAAATAAACTATTTTTATTTACAAACGTGTGAGTTTGTACAAGGAAAACAAGCAAAAAAGAAGATGCGAGGGCCGCACTCGCTGCAACAATTGCGAACCAATTAAATGCAAAAATAAAACAAAGCACTTCATCATTTGGGCTTTGGGTCGGACTTGGATTTTTTGGCAGCTTTCTGAGCAGCCTTAGCTTCCTTTTCAGCTTCGGTCATAATGCGTTTCAACTTTTTCTTCCCTGTAGCCGAAGTGCTAGAATCAGTCGATTTTTCCCAGGAGTCGGAATGCTGGAATCAAGAGAAGACTTTTTAGCAAGCTCTTCTGTAATAGATCTAGTTGAAAGATTAACAACTAACCTTGATCCAGGGTCCACCACTGCAAGAGGCTTAAGGCTTTCGGGATCCAGGTCTTCAACTTTTAGCTGCATACGTTTATCTTGTTCGGCTTTCATTTCAGCCAAAGTGATGTCATCAGCGCTTTTTGAATCCCCGACTATAGCCACATTAGGGTCTTCCTCATGCCCCTCGTTATCGCCGTCATATTTCAAGGCGTATATCATCTCGTCATCATGAGGAGCATCAGCCTTATCCTTTTCTCCTTCAGCCTTCTCCGCGGATTTTGCTCCGGTGGTGGTTCCCTGAGGCACGTCTGTCTTCTCGGACGGTTCAACACCTACATAATGAGAAGCAACAGTTATCAACTCAGGAGAAAATAAAGGGTCCTTCATCGATTGCCCGATTACGTGATGAAAAGTGGAGACGGCTTTGACGAATTGGGGTGAAAAGGTAGAAATAGCTTCCGATGATTTCTCAGCTGGAGTGACTGCCGTCTCTGACGCCGTCTCGGGTATTGGGGATAAAAGAGATGCCTGAGGAATCTCCGGGTTTTCGGGGTCGTATCCCTCAACTTCAGAAGTTTCAGCGGCAGTAGAAGAAGAACCAGCCTCGGAGATATACTTTTGTTTGGCCATCCTCTTCTCCTCCTCCACAGCAGTAGCGATGAGGCGACGCCCCTCAGCCAGACGTGCCGGCTCATCATCTCTTAGATATTTTTCCATGAGCTTGTCTTCGTCGACGGAATCTACCTTGAGTTTCTCTTTCTCCCATTCGATAATTTGGCTCCACACGTGAACCAAGGTAGTCGGATAATCTTCAATCCAAGAGATGTTTCGGCGACGAATTATATGCGCAAAAAAATCGATCATTAATTCGCCGAAACCATGCACATCCTCCTGGGCCTCTGACAACTGCTTGCGGGTCTCTTCGGCGGACTTAATAACACTTTCAACACTACCCTCCGCTAGGGCAGCCCTATTCTCAGCCTCCATCAACTTGGAAGCCAAGTCAGCGTTTCGCTTCTCCGATTCAGCGTTCTTCCTCGCTAACTCGGCCTTTTCTCGCTCAAGAGCAGTGTAAGCAAGTTGCATTTTGGCGTTATCCGACTTAGCATCTTCTGCTTGCTTTTTCATCTCCGAGCGCTCTTGACTATGAGACTCGAGCAAGTCATGATAACGTTTTTGTAGCTCTTCAAATTACTGCTTGAAGTTGGTAGCATCCCGTTGAGCGATGACAAGTTGGGCATGTGTATCCTCAAGGTCTTTCCCCAAAATTTTCAAGGCTTTTGCATTGGCTTCTATAGTCTTTTTCATCGATTTAGTATCCGCAATTAGAGTTCGGATGATTCTGGAGAGGTTACGTGATTACTTGAACATCTCCGAATATTGTTTTTCGACTACGTCAATCTTCGCTTTGGCCTTGTCTGCCCACCTAGAGGAAATGGGCTCGAGAGCAGGTAAGAAAGTCAGGTTTTCAAAATAGTGTTCGGGGAATTGTTTCTCCAGATAGGCCCGGTTAACTTTAGCTTCAGCATCCAATGGTGGAGGTGCGCAATATGTTAGCTCAGTATCCTTATGATGAGTGGGCACGATGGCCGTATCACCCTTCCTAGGCCGCTTATCAGAAACCTTATGCTTGCCTCGTGAGTCAGTATCTTTCGGCGGGCTCCTTTCCCTACTGCGTTTTCTTGAGGAGAAGTTTGATCTTTTGGCTGCGATGTGTCTTCTCCTCGACGACCTAGGTAGCTTTTGTATCATTCTGGATCCGACCGAACGGGGAAGCGAGAGCGCGAGGTCCGTGACTGATAAGAGTCATGAGGCCTTATATCCTCTCTACCCCGGCTTTCGCGGCGATCGCGCTCAACATCGGAAGGGGGTCTAGTCATGCTGCGACGAATTTTCCTGATGTCATAATGAGGGCGAGACATTGTACCTGAGCAACAATGCAAGTGGAATTCATAATCAGTATTCTCATGAGAAGTAAGTGCTGTGAAGTGTGGTGCTATTATGTTAAGTGCGTCCTAAGTAGTGTGCTGCCCGACAAACCCGAGTCTGAAGCCAAGCCAGCGTGAGTGGGCTCTTTGGCCTTAATAGGAGTAGTCTCCTCTGAAGAAGTAAGAACTAAGGGATTTGTGCCAAAATCCTCGGAAATATAGATAGTTTCAGGTAGGGGGAGATCTCCTAAGCCCTGAAATGTAGGATCATCAGTAGTAGGGGCATCTCCTTGGGAAGCGTCTGTTGGCAGCTCTTTAGGAGATAATGATTTCTCAGGAGAAATAGCATCCCCAGGAACGATGTACCCTTCTCAGTGTTTTTCGGCTATGTTGGCCAGCTCATCGTCTTGAGTCGAAGATGGAGAAGGTGAAGTTCGAAGTGGCATTGTGGGGCTTTTCGAGCTCTCGCCCGTTCCTGGAATTACATCCACTGGGGGGATGTATACATATGGACCCGACCCGTGACCTATGCTACGGGTAATGGACAATAACTCATGATGATGAAGGTATTCATCCTTAAGGACTTCATCGATGGTTAGAAATTTTTAGTCACCATTAAGGAGCCGATGCATCCGATCAAAGTACACTTGACCCGATACTCGTTTTGGATTATCAACTGCAAACAAAAAGAAAACGGATTAATGTGTTAGCGTGAACATTCAGAGTTGAGATCTAGAAGACCAATGCCTTACTTGATTTTGTCCATCTCCTGGCACATCCCGGCTGTTGCCTGATATAAAACCATTCTAGCTTGGAATCGCCGACCTTGCTGCTGAATGGTATTGAAATAATTTTTCTTTTTGGGACTGATTCGAAGTAAGAGAAGGAAGGAGTTTCTCGAGTCTGATGCTTGAAATTATAAAAAAAAGTGAACGTCATCAAAAGTGAGCTCTGTACCTAAAATCTCTCGATATGCTATATATAAGGTATATAAGTAAGCATAGGAGTTGGGATGTAGCTGCATGGGGGCAATCCGCATCTGTCTTAGAAAGTCGACAACAAAAGGCGGAAATGGTGGAACAGCCCCGACCATACACATCAATCGAGTGATTGCCATAAATCCTTCTGGGGGATTGTGAGGACGGTCAGTTTTCGATGGCACCAGGGTGTCCCTTTTTAGTATCCCATGCTTTAGACATATGCGGACAAGTCTGCCATCGTCAATCGTCAATTCAACAGAGTCTATGGGTGATTCCAAGATAATGGCAGACTCAAATTCATCAGGAGCTCGATTATCTCCAATCCCTCCTTCCTCTTCTATGCCCAGAGAAACTTCGTTGTCCAAAGGTGTTTCGTTGTTATGCGCTCCCATTTCATAATCTGGGCCCTCATCGTCCCATTCAGGGTCTGAAGACGAAGATATATCATCAATGGTAACTTTCTCGGAAGTTTCTGCAACTTCCATCTTCTTTGCCAATCTAGATGAACGTCTTTCGGCCATGATCACTGGACTATCGAAGAAACAATAGCAAGAATTAGAGTAAAGTTGCCCGTGTCCCCCGTGTGTGTGTGGACTAAAGTGTGTGCTATGTGTAACAAAAATGCAGAGCAAACAAATGAAAGCGTGATATGAAGATTCAAAGAAGTAGTAATGTGTCCGAATAGTTATTGATGTTTGTCATGTTCGAAAGGCGCTATCCTAACTGTTCGTCAAGTTGAAGGTTATACCAAGCATTGATTAAGCTAGTTGGAAAAAATTCTTGCACATTAAGTTACATATTAAGAATTGGTTTGACTAACTAAGAAAGGTCTTATGTACAATCTTGGGCTGTTTTTCGGTTCGGTTCGGATATGTATAATGGGATCAGATCGAAATGCGAAGTTGTATCTCGCTCTGAAGCAGACGTTCACACTCAGTAAGTAGAATCAGATTGGTTCGAACGTAGGCTATTGGATCAGATCGAATCAGCTTGAATAACCCTTTTTCTCCTTGCCTCTTATTCCGATTCGACCCGACCAGGTAGGTTTTGTTTTCCCCTTCTTTCTTACCTTTCTCTGCTCCGACCCGATCCGGTCTTGTAAACACAATCCGATCCAGTTAAATGGGTTTTGTTTCCTCTTTTTTGCTTTTTCTTTTGCTCCAACCCGATCCGGTCATGTGAACACCTCTCCTTTTCTTTCACTCCAACGTTTCTTCATCCTAACCGATCCCAGCTCCTCTCTCCTCCTTCATCTCCTTCATTCTCCATCTCGCTGAACCAACACTGAACCCGATTCAATTTCACAAAAGCCAATCGAAGCCAAGCACTTACGTGCTCAAGCATACCATAGAACCCTAATTCTCTCTCTCCACGCTTCGAAGTGGTGACAGAGCCACCAACGACGACGGTGAGAAGAGAGGAGGCCAAGGCGTTCAAATCAGGCAAACGCCATGATCAAATCGCCCAATTGGACCATAAATCTAAACTGAAATCGATGACAACAAAGTAATTCGAGCTTTTAACCTACCAATTTATTTGATTTAAGGAAGAACGAGAAAAGTTTCGGAGTCTTTGAAATTCTAGGGTTTTGATGTAAATTATGTTGGATGAGAATAATGAGAGAAGAAGATGGGGGAAAGACTTATACAAAGCTGCGGTGACTACCACTACAAGAAAAATACCCTATTGCAACTAGCTATTTGCAACAGACGATGAATGACAGTTGCAGTAAATGATATTTAGCAACACACCTATTATAGCAGTTGCAATAGTTAAGATTTAGCGACAGGCCTTTTTTTTCTGTTGCGAAAAGCATATTTTTAGCAACTTCACTTCCCATCCTGTTGCAAAAACATACTTTTAGCAACTGTGCTACTATAACAGTTGCAACAAACATATTATTTGCAACTGTGCTGCCTAGCCAGTTGCGAATAAATATCTTTAGCAACTGTTTTCGCCACTTGCAATAGCCGTATTTTTTTACAACGAGTAAAGTTAGTTGCAAAAAACATACTAAAAATAAGTATGAACTTTTAATGATTAACTTTTAATAATTAATTTTAAATAGTTACTATTAAATGATTAACTACTAGTAATTATATAATAATTAAGATTAATATTTAATAATTAATAATAAAATATAAGTATTATAAAGTGATATTTTTAATTGATAATTAAATAATAATAATTAATAACTAACAAATAAGAATAATTAACATTTAAAAATAATAAAATAAATAAATAAATATTAAATAATAATAAATTTAATAAGCATAGTTACTATTATATACAAAAGTACGAAGTAATCAGGCATATTTAGCTATAATATAAAAGTATTAAGTAATAATAATTAATTAACATGAATAAATCTAATTAACAACAAATTTTAAATAATTAATAAAATATTCATAATATTAAATAATTAATAAAATATTCATAATAATTACTAAATAATTACCATTAGTAATTACATAATAATCAAGATTACAATTTAATATTACTATTAACTGATAATAAATTTAATTATTATAAATTGATAATTATATTCAATAATATTATTCAATAATTTGTTTTTTGATAATTAATATTAATAAGTATTTATTATTTAATAATAATTGATAATCATATTTAATATTCAATAATTTAAATAATAAAGCTTGGAACTAAAATAATACTAAAAATGTTCATAAGATTTCCTTTTTTTCTCTTTAAATTTTCTACAAGAACATTAAAAAAAATTATGAATTCTAAAACGAAATTTTTTGTGTTGTGCATTGAAGATTTACAATTTTAATGACTGGTCAATTTTACTAAAAAAAGTTTACAACTTTGGATTGTACAAAATAATATCAGTTTTTTATGGTTCAACCCAACTTTGTGGCTCCAAATCTAAGTACTTTTTACTTTTAAACAAATTTACACTTATATACTTGTTAGCTATATGTTCGCACCCACTTTTCCTCAATAATTTCATTTCCCGCTTTCGTCCTCCCAGACCTAATTAGGGCTGTCAAAATTGCAATCGGCCCATTTACCCAACCCAATTAATCATGAATTAATTGGGTTGGGACATAGCCAATTATTAGAATGGGTTAGTTGGGCTAAACCATTAAACACGGTCTTCTGCACGGTTTACACGGGTAGAACACCCATTATACCCACGTTCTGCTTAAACGATTTATTCTCTAACTCTTGTAAGAAAATATTTTAGGGTTTCCTGCTCGTTTCTCGTCGTCCCCTTGATTTTGGCCCTAATCGATAGTTTCTCCTTGGTGAATTTGGCCTTAATCGACAACTTGTACTGTGCTGAATTTGCAGGTGACGATTTGTCTCGCCGTAATGGATTTAGTTTCGATTTCGATTTCTGGATTATGGATTTCGATTTCGAGTGTTAATTCGATTTGATGTCCAGGTAAATTAGTATGTGTAGATTGATTATAAAGTAAATTAGTTTCGATATTCATTTTGAATGTACAAATTTGACTAATGATAATGACAGCAGCATAAACTACATTGCTTCCAAGAATTCTCCGATCCTAGCCATGTTCGATAACATTTTCATATGGAGCAAGTAGTAGCTGCACAAGTTTCCAATATTTTTGGTGCCACTACTAATTTTGCGCTTTTGCTCGGTGCTTTTATTTTTGATGCCTACTGGGGAAGATTCCGGACTCTTTCTTATGCGTCTGTAGCTTCTTTTCTGGTAATACTTCTGATTAACACTTTGGTATATTATAAAAATCATTCTATACTGCTGAGAAATGAGTTACATATTAATAACGAGACAGAAGAAATTAACAATAAAAAAATGTGTTATAACATGACTACTTCACTTGTTAGTAGTAAGACAGAAGAAATTAACAATAAAAAATGTGTTATAACATTATGCTCCAAATTAATCTCATATTTCGATTTACATGATTGAGTTGTTCTGGGATCAGGCAACTGAATGCTCCAAACATTTATAGATTTCTATGTATGATATGATTAAATTTTATTTCTTTATAATTTTTCTTCAATTGTCAGTTCCTTTCAAAACCCTTCAGTATATGAATTAGCGAGTGATAAGATGTTGCTAGTTTGAGGTTCATTAAGGGCACTAGAATAACACTCCATCTATGTGTGTATTTGAAGTATGTGTATGGGTTACATAGTATCCAGAATCAAAATTTGGCTATATATCCCAGTAAAAAAAATACACATTGGAGCCATGGATTTTGACATATTAAAGTTAGCAAGATAATTTGAATTGTCTTGATAAAGTTGTAGAAGGTCGTGCATGAATACCATGTATAATTAGCACTGTAGAGTATGTATGTAATTTTACTATGAGCTAGTATACTTGAATGTGAACATAGTAGATCTCCAGAGCCAAAAGGCTGGATTATGTCTATATATTATGAACTAGTTCCATTTTCCTTATATATTTTACCCTGTTTTCAATTTGTTTTTATTTCCTAACGTGTTTTTCGCAACTTGTTTCTCCTTATTTCAGCATCTACAACAATGTATAATATAATTTTAAAAAAAAAAGAAAAAAGAAAAAAAACTTCTGCCAAATAGAAGATAATGATTTCGTGACTACATGAATGTGCAAATAAACTCCTTATAATATGCTGAATTGATCGTGTCGGCATAAATTTTATCTTTTATGTTATACCCTAGAACAAGTTCATATGTCTTTTATGAAGTTATGCCAGTTTACATTAAGTATAGATTGCTTTGTTTAAACTTCTAAAAGTGCACATTTAGCATGAAATGTCATAGCATAAATTTTGTCTTTTATGTTATACCCTTAAACAAGTTTGTATGTCTTTTCTAAAGTTATGCCAATTTATATTAATTAAGTATATATTGCTTTGTTTGCACTTCTTAAAAGTGCAAATTTAGCATGAAATGTACATTTCAACTATATTGATTCATAACATTTGAACTATCGATGCATTTCTTTTTCAAAATATACGAAAACAATAATAATTATAATTAAAAAGTCTATGCAACAGGACATAGACTATACGTCTTAAATACTATTTTGAGTTGATATGACAAGTTCAGTTGGAGTATTTACATTGCTTTCATGTAATAGTATTTTAGCTCTACGTTACCACTTCTGCACATCGAAGAAACTACTGCAGTATTGCTTATGGACTCTAAAATCCATTTTGAATATTCTTCAAGTTCTGAAAACCGTCTAAAAGTGGTGTCTTAGTCTTTGTCACTTTGAGTAGAACATACAAAGACTGTGTAAGCAACTAATATATTTACATATCAGTACATTACTTGCTGTTTATTAATGTATTTAAAGCTAATTAAACACTATTAGTGTACATGTGACATTAATAAGTGAGTGATATTTTGCAACTTTGACTAATGATAATGACAGCAGCATAAACTATGTTGCTTCCAAGAATTCTCTGATCCCAGCCATGTTCAATATGATCAAACTGTCCACAAAGTTAGGTCATAAATTCACAAAGGATTTGTATTATTATTTCTATTGAGATGAACTAATTTCTGAATTACAATCGGTACTTGATACAATGTAAAACCATACATCTATATGGTAGTATAAATTGATAAATGGGCTGATAAAGCCCTAGTTGTTTCTCTGTAAATAAACATGTTGGTAATTCTCTTCAGCATCATGCCTTTGCACCCGCTTTCTTCACTTCTGAATTCCACTGCTTAGCAAGCGGAACAAATCTGGACCACAATCTTTGTAAGGTTTTCTATAAATACAGTTTGTACGTCATTCTATTTGCATCGTAAATCATTTGTACAGAGTATCAGTGACAACATAATGCAACATTTCATTATTGTGTATAGCTTACTTTTTGCTTATTTTTCAGTTCTACTACACCTATTTTGCTATTTGGTTTCAACGTTGCTCAGCTTGGTACAAATCTATTAAAGGCCCTATATTTTGCTTCTCGGTTCCAACACCAACCTTGGTTCAGATTTGTTCAAGTGAGTTGTTTTATTAGAAGCCTTATATTTGGTGGCAACAAACAAGACATACATAATATGAATGAATTTATGCATTCTTTATGTGATTACTTTACAAGCATATATGATTATTTCATATTTTATGGCTGTTATCACTAGAGTAATTTTACAGTATTATTTAGTCAAAGCGCATACATACATATATGGAACCATAATGAAATTCATATAGATTGGGGGTAGTTAGGGATAAAGACTTAAGTTCGATCTATATTCAAGGTTTAACTTTTATACATAGAATGGTCCTGGCAAAATCTAATAACAATCATGGAACTGAAATCATATAGTTAGTCAATTCATTTGGCATTATGCCATGCAAATGAGCATATTAGCATGTGTAACAAAATTAATGAAGACTATTAGGCTAGTTTATGTCTTCTTATAATGTAAGTAGTTATGCTTTTAGTGACTGTTCTTTTGTTTTCTTCTTTATATTTGTTATAGGTATGTATGTATATATATGGTGATAGAAATCCAACCCAACCCATTTCACAGATCTTTGATGGTACCATCGTGGCCGTCAAGTACCAGCTACCTGACGAGGATTCGGACCCTTTGATCTTGATTTCGTGCCAAGAAGATTTTGATAACATGTTAGATGAGTTGGACCGCATTTGTGATGTCTCTGCTGATGGATCTGCAAAGATTTGGGTTTTCCTGATTGATGACACAAAAAGTGATGTTTCGGATTTTAGTTCAGAGATGATTGGCCATAGACAATTTTATTGCAAAGCTATCAGTGATGGTTGGATTAAAACCAAGAAGAGTGGTTCATTTTGCAATTCTAGTTCTAATATGAAGAACGATAGCTCTTCTACAAAATTGGAGCTAGGATTTTGTGTGGATAAGAATTTGGGGAAGGTTGGCAATTCTGGTAGCAAGGGGATTATTTCAGCTGTTTCAGGTGAGGTTTATAATATTTTTTTCTGATATTCTCAATCTAATCTGACAATGTAAGGGTTCGTCAAGTACCGCTTAGACTTTGAACTTAGTTTTATACCCCTACATCTTTTATTTTGATTTGGTTTAGAAGTAACTGGAAAAATTATTATTTTTATATCAAAATCATTGAATGTTAATAAACCATGATTCAACAAACTTAGGATTAAAATATAAATAAAAAAATGTATTTTTTTTGTTGTATTAGGTTTCGAATTTGTAACTATGTTTACCTTTCAAAATTTTCATTTGAAGATCAATGTACAGTATATCCATGTACAATATATTTTGTATGAAAATTACCAACTGTGTGAGCATGCTACATGCTTATGTTATTCTTAGCTGCTTATGCGTTTTTGTCTGCTTGTAGATTCGAAGTCGTTGTCTTTTGTACATGCTCTATAGGTTGAAACTTATTTTCAGTAATATCTAATTGATTGGCACCTATAACATTTTTTCAGGTGACGTTTATAATATTATTTCAGGAGTTCCATAGGTAAGCAAACTTGGAGCATGAACTGCAGATTTGTTCCAGTAAGCTGATGATATTTATTCTCTTGTTATAGTATATGTAAGATAGGGTAGAAATATGATTAGAAAATACTCTATTTGAAAGAAATGTGTTGTGGAAGAGAAAAAATTGTTATACATGAATGGTGTATGAAAATTGTAGGAATTTTTGTTGTAATTGTTTGTACCATTAAAACTTTGTTAAAATAAAAAATTTTGTTTGTTTATTTCATTCTGTGATGTATACTATTACTAAAATGAATATATTTAATATGTAATATCCATAAGCTGTAATTTTTTCTTCTATAGATTTCTGAATCTATTGCAACAGGAATATACTATTGCAAAAGGGACTGTTACAACAGCAAAAACCTGTTGCAAAAAAGTCTACCGCAACAGGAAATGACCGTTGCAAAAAGGGACCGACCTATTGCAACTTCGGCTATACAGACGAGCGCTTGCCTGTTGCAATAGGCCTACTGCAACAGATTTTTCCTGTTACGAAAAGTGTTTTTTGTTGTAATGTACTCGTATTCCCGATTTCCTCTGACCCGATCGGACCGGGAGTCAAGCCCACATAGGAACTATGGCCTGTTAGCCCACTGATAAGCAACACCGAAGGGAAATCCATTCGGATCAGGGTCCGAACCGAAGAAGGTTATGCTCATGGACTTATCATGAAGGCTGAATTCGAGGAGAAATAAAGAAAAGCTTACCTGGAGGAGTCATTCGACATTAAAAAGAAGCTCTTAAAGTTGTTTGAAGATGAAGAAAGTGATTCATATGGTTTGTGAGTATACATAAGCAGCGAAAGCCACGACTTTATGAAGCGACACTACAAGTAAATGGCAGCGATCATTCAATGATTCTAATTCAAAGAATGTTTTGAAAATTGCTTCGAAGCACACTTTATCTTAAATAAGAGTGTACTTCGAGGGGGCAAAATGTTAGCCTACTTTCTGAACTAGGCTACACAAAGAGCAAATAGTGAGAAAGACATCAATCGGTTCGGATCGGAGGAAGATAGTGCAGGAGGTGAGTAAGGATCAAGAACGCAGAGATCCAATCGGTTTGGAGCGGAGGAGTACGTCGGCAACATTAAACAATGAACGGCCTCATCGGATCGGATCGGAAGAATATGGCAGCGACATCATACAACAAATGGCCTCATCGGATTGGATTGGAGAAGTACGTAAGCAACATCAAGGGATAGCAAGCTGCCTCACCGGATCGGATCGGAGGCCCCGATCCGGACCCCTTTTCCCCCTTGAATCTGTAACCGTTGCTGCACATATCTCCTGAAGACTCGGACTAGGCCTGAACATTTCTCCCACGATCTCCCACTAAATCAATACGATGTCACCATCTTGAAGCCTCCGAACCCGACTCTCAAGGGATGGGCGCCACGCGATTCCAAACCGAAGCCACTTCAAAGAGATTTTTCACCTATAAATACACCATCTAGGGGCATTTGAAAGGATCTTTTGGCAAATTCTCAGTCCTCACTTCCTCCATAGTCGAATTCTACAATCATATTCAGATCAAAATCATCTCTTAAAGTCATTTTTGAGAGATTTGAGTGAGTTTATGCATTGTAATTGTGAAGTTGAGTGAGAATCATTGTTGTATTTGTATTCAAATCATCAATTAAAAGAAAACAAAGTGGACGTAGGCTCGTTAACGCTGAACCACTATAAATTGCGTGTTCTTTATTGCTTTTTTATTCTATTTCATTGAATTCATGGCTAATTTAGGTGTTAGAGCCAATTTTTGGTCTAACACCCAAAAACCCTAGAAATCGAAATTCTTCATCTAATATCATTCAAATGGAACCTCCTCAAAAGAATTCGAAGAAAGCTTCAACTACTAAACTGCAGCCTATTGATATCTCAGTAAAGAAATGGCTAGTTGATCCAATTGCAGTCAAAAGGTGGAATGAGATGAAAGATTTCACAATTCATCCGGGTTCTTTTATTAAATTCTCCGATTTCTCTAGTTATCGTGTTCTTAACTTAGCGAAGAGTTCTGATATTGAAACCCCATTTGATTTTGATCGAAATAATGTGGAAATTAACCATGTTATGATCAAATTATTCTACGCTAACTTGAATTTAGAGAAATACAAGCCAGAAACTCCCGAACGATGCCTTTGGTCTGTTGTATGTGGTAAACAAGTATTTATCTCATGTGAAAGAATGGCAACTGTTCTTGGTTCTTCATTTTTCGGTGAAAAGTTCTCGAGTAATTTTTGCAATGTCAATGTCCGTAATCAAATTAGCCATCAATTCATTGAAGATGACAAGGATAGCACAAAATCCATGGGTTTACGACCTATTACGAGAGTTCTTCATCATACCCTTATGCACTCTCTATTACCGAGAATAGGAAATTTTGATGTCGTCTATGAAGAAAATTTCAAGGCATTATATGCAATCTATGGGGATATTCGTATCAATTGGATTGAAATGATTTTTGATGAGATTTTGCAAGTCAACGATTGTACTAGGGCACATTTGTTCTATAATGAATATATCATGCGCCTATTGCTTGATCGTGGCATCGCACCTCCTGAGTCGTCTGTTTCAAGGCCCAAATGTATAAACAAAGCATCAATTAAACAGATGAAGCTTCCTGATCCATACTTCAATATATGCCTTTTGAACAATGGAAAGAACAAGGACATCAAGGAACTTCATCACGATCATCCCGCCCAAAACCTGAAGAAGTTAAACTTCTATGATCATCTTCTTCCACAAAGGACTCGCTTAGCACCATTGCTCGGAAACAATTTCTACTCGAAGCAAGACTTAAATGAATGGATACAAAGAACGACAAATGCTTTAATAAAATTAAGTCTTTCTTCGGAACTCTATGGGAAGCAATGTCGTGTGGTGCATCGTTTTCTATGCAAGCTCAAGACCCTGGCAAACATCCTGCTCCTCCTACTTTTGCTTGGACATCTTCGGAGGAGGGTACAAGCTCAGAAACTAGATGTGGACGTGGTCGTGGAAAAACTCAAATTGTTGAAGAAGAAGAAGATGAGACGGAATCCGAATCCTCTTAGTTTACTTCTTAGTTTATCTCCTGATATGCACTTATGACTTTATTTTGCGTTCAGACTTGATCTAACACTTGTATCTAAATAGTGCCTTGTTTTATATGTTTCAGACTTATGTGTGACTTTTTGGCATGACTTATGGTATTAGTTTATGTTGCTTATAACTCTGATAGTATCATTTACATCCTCACTTATTTATCTATTTAACAACTCCTTTTTGTCGATGACAAAGGGGGAGAAAGTGATACTAACAATATATATGCATGAAAATATAGTTTATATAAAGGCACAATTTCAGGGGGAAATTATATACAGGGAGAGATTCAGAGCTATATTGTCATCAATCAAAAAGGGTGAGAATGTTGAGTCAAGGATAGTACAGATTTTTGATCTCTAACAAAGCGATAAGTCATGATCGACAAAAAGAAGATAATAATTGGTTTGAAGAGACACAAAGAGCAACATATGGTATTTTACATTAGAGGTTGATTATGGGTGTATTAGTAGTGTCACCCATGTTAAAATCTATCATCAAATAATCACATACCTCGGAATTGTCGATATATATACAAATATATATGTGTACACATAAATTGTGCACATTGGGTGAAACAAGTCGACCGCCTGGTTTTCTACCAGTCGACCGTTTCTGCCCAGTTTGCACAATAAATGTGTACACATAAATATAATGTATATATATTCAAATTTCTGTCTACTGGTCCTTTTTAACCTATCGACCGTTTTCTTCCAGAAAGCAACCTTTTTTATAGACACTTCCTTTTCATCAATGGTTGCTTCTCTTTCTCTTCACCAACAATCATGGCTATTGTTTATAACTCTTCACAAAGGGTTACAACTGTTTATTCCTTATATAAACACCACGAGATCACCATTCCAATCATCAATTTCTATCATACTAACTTGACTGATTGCTATCTACATTCTTGATCTCATTTCTATATTCTCAAGTACTAAATTGCTCATATTCAATACAATATCATTTGAATCCTAGTATTTATTTAATAATATTCTTTTGATTCAATACGATATCCACTTCCAAATCTTCATATACACAAATATTCTATTCGAGGATAAGATTATAGGAGGTTGTACCACAAGTGACAAATTCGTGTTATCAAGAACACATATTGTCAACAATAATTATATTCATCTTTGTTGAAGTCCTCGGTGTTGTAAGAGGCAAGTGTTGAATTCCTCGGTGTTATTAGAGGCATGAAATCCCATTCGTCTGCTCAGGTGTTGTATACATGTTCCTCCGGGTGAAGTAAGGTGGTTATTAGTAAAAATCCAGATAGAAGTCTGGGACTGGACGTAGGACGGTGCTCCAAACCAGTATAAAAACCCCTAGTGCGATTTTTCTATTTAATTGCTTTTACTGTTTTATACATTTCTATGATTAGCTATTATTTCTACTTGAGTGTTGTACATCATATTACACGATCTATGTGTACTATACTAACCACGTACACCCATTTCACCTGAAAATGTGGTATAAAAGTCAGTTCAAAATATTTTTGGAGTAAGTCATAAAGATGCAAAATAAAGGAGATGTCTGTTCCTGAAGAAACACTTAAGGGTGATTTGAAAGAAACCTATGGCATGATTGTCAAAATAACCCTATAAGTGGTTTAGGTACCTAAAGCATGATAAGTTTTGAGATCTCACTAAATCATGTATAGAACTGCTAAGAAATAATCATCGATGATAAATTAATAAATAATAAAGCACTTATATTTATAAATGGATTAAAAATCTCATATTAGGGAGAAACATGATTGGCCATCATGAAATTCTCCTAAATAAGATATATGGACCGGTAGTCCATAAGATATGAACCTGTAGTTCATAAGATAAAAATAGAAATATATATAATGACAAAAGCACACGGAAGTTACTGAAGCACCATAAAGTGTCAACAACATGTTAAGTGCTATGAGCATTGTATTTTCAGAGATAATTGAATTGATTAAAGTGGTGAAAGTGTTTAAAACGCTTACAATACCTTGAAGGTATAAACGATGAAAGTATACAAATTTCGAAAGAATTTAAATTACGTTGTCAGTGGTAAATAATGCAATGAGCAAGAAATGTAGATTACAACATTCTTTTAAGTATTGTTGTAATGAAAATCTTGAAATAATTAATGATGAGTAGCGAGAAGTCCTTGCAAATCCGGAGATTTCAACCACGACAGAATCACAAAACAAATAATTCTGGTTGCAAGCCAATGAAATTCGACAAGTAGTCCTTCCGCGATCCACGATCTTCAATTGCTCCATCTTCAATTACCAACTAAATGTATTTGTTGGATCGGAATGGTTTTCGAATATAATTTCGATCCCGGTCTTTCCGTACCAACAATCATATGGTCAGGTTTGATAGTCGGTGATTTCACTATCAAATAACAAATGTGTGAATAAAACGAGTTTGCTGATTCAGTTCTTGGCACTACTTGGCCAATTTACAAATAAATAAATGGTAAATCAACTTTTAATTCTTTCAGTATAATTAAACCTTATATCTATTCTCAATTATAACAAAAAATTATTTTAAATATGTTACAGCATGTATATATATGTATATACCCAGCTTTCCATTTCTTTTGGAAATATCGATATATTTCTTCAAAACCTTTTTCCCCTTTTCTTTATATTTGAGTATCTCGATATATACATATATATGTTATACTTAATGGTATTAACACGTTACCAAATTCTGACATGGCATGGCAAATGTCGACTTATATAATTTAATTAACCAAATATTTTTATTTACATTGAAGTTAATATTGTATTATTCTTTATATTCCAAAATCTCGCATTAGTGTCCAATGTCCTTCGTATAAGATAAAACCAATTTCAACACCTTCACTCATTCCAAACTAATACCATTCCTCGATAATAGTGAAGCCGTTCAAGTTGGGGTATTTTATTTACCTCTCAGATATTGATCGACAACATTCTTACCTTAGAATAATATTAGTTTGTCATTTAACCATTGATATTAAAATCTCATTTCCCCTTTGATTTCAAATTTGGTTTTATAAAACCATTTCTTATATTTGAAATCCTCGTTCAATAATCCCATTACTTAATTCCTTTAATTTAGTAAATATTAACTAAAACACTACTTTGATCCTAAACATAATTTCACTTATGACTTTTTGATTTATAATAAAAATACCTCATCAATTAATTTGTTTCCATTTATTCAAGCATTCTTAATGAACCTCATCTTGGATTTTATAACTAAAATCTTCTTATCCCCTTGTTTAAAATAAGGCCCTTTGAACTTGGACTTTATTTCCAAGAATCCATTACCAATATTTAATATCAAACCATTTAATGAATTCCCTTTTTGTTCGTAATCCTTATTTCAATTATAATGCTTCGTTTAAACCATTTTTTAACTTTTCAAAGTTATCGGTTTGGTTTTAAAAACCCTTTTCTATACCTCGCTTGGATTCCCTCCTAAAAAATTATAATAATCCCTTAAGCAAAATTAAACAACTCTTATATTTTATTTTAAAACCATTACCATTACCATATTCTAGTCTACTACTAATATATTTATCATCTCTCCTAAACATTTCATTTCAATTGAATTCGCTTTATTTAATTAAGTGAAATCTTATTTAAATCTCGACATTTACTTTCCAATTCCATTTTCCAATCTCGTTTGCCCACTAGGGTTACAAACCCCTTTTTAACACCCTAATTCAACTTTGATCGAACTTATCGACACCCAATCACTTCTAATGGAATTCCAACTAAAGGTCACTTCTTTAATTATTATTAATTAAAATAATAATTAACTTTTAACATTAACTATATTAAAAAAAGTTAACTTTTCTATTAAATAAAAATAGGATAATTATCATTTTTAAAAGCTGATTAAATAATAATTTACTTTATTAACACTAACTAATTTGATTATTACTTTGAATTATAGTTAATCAAAGATTAACTAATACTTCACACTAATAATTCAATAATTTATAGTTAATCAAGGAATAACTAAAAATTTAACATCATTTGTTGCATTTAACGAATACTCCGAAAAATTTACATCCAGTTAATCTTGTTATCAATTTTATTTAAAAATGGTTGATTTTGTCAACCGTACATATCAGTTAGCAGTTAACTGATTTTCATTTGTCATTTCCCCTTTAAATTAATTAAACCACTTAATTAATTTAAAAACACTATTTAGTTGTTTTAAAAACAATTATTCTATTTGACCACCCTGTAAGTAATTTATTCGGCTTTCAGAACTTGTATAGATCACAAGATTTTATTACATAAGCCATTTAAATAATTTCTTTTATAACTTGATTAAAATATATTATTATAAATTCCAATTCAGTTACTTATATAAAGTATCTGGAAAACTTTAATTCAGTTAAAAATAATTTATAACTTTAAAAACTACGTCAATCCACCTGACAGTAGACCGATGTTTGAAACAATATATTTTAGGCCATTCACTGCCAATTACCCAGTTAGTACTGTCGATTGATTTTAAACACAACAATGATGAATATATATTTAACCATCAACATTCAAACGAGTTTTAAAATCATTCAGAGTGAACAATTCATGAATAATATGCACAACAAATAATATACAGTTTATTTGAGGAATCCGATCGGATCCCTCCAACATGTCCTTCCCTGCATTACATATAACATTTGATAATAATATACGAATTAAATTTTCAATAATATGATGTATTTAAAATGATGAAATATAATTAATGGCAAACAATCAAACAAATAAACAACCAATTAGCATCCATAGCGTCCAATCAACCAATTTATACTGTTAACGGTAAATTATATTTTAATATGAATTTACCACATCATAGGATTCCAGAAGGTGTGAGATTAACTCACCAGTTTACTTCTGGTTGACGGTCGATAAGTTTGTTCTCTTTTGATTTTGAATGATCGTTTAAAATTATCATAAATTTCAAATAGCTCCAATCAGTTCCCAGTCAGCACCATCATCTAGGCCTCGTCCCTGCGATCCCAACGGATCCAGTTTCATCTGATTTCGTTAACGTATGAAAAAGTTACACGGTTTATAAGATTTAAATTGAATTATAAATATAAATTAATTCATTAACTAATTAATAAATAATTAATTACCTTAATCTTCCATTATAACTAATCGCTTGCCACGTCAGCCCCATTTATTGTTGCTCATGCGTTTTCTAATTCCTTACCCAAAAAAACACGATCTTCTTCCCCTCGTGACAACTGAGCCAAGCACCATCCCCTTCGATGACCGCTGCACCACCTATGACGCACTTCCGACCGCCGCACCAAGCCTATTCTCACCACCCCACCTGTCAGCCCCCCACCTGGAACCACGACCTCCAGAAACTCATGACGCCGCCAGAAACTGCACCAGATCAATTCCCGTTCACCTGGAAGTTTTCGCCACCACCGACAATTCCAGATCGCCGGACCACTGTGGTTTGAACGGCCTTGCATCAGAGCTCCGATCACCCACAGACAGCATCCACCCTCGACGACTGCTCCGACCAAAACTTGATCAAAACTGACCGAAACCCATCCAAAATCCCATGAAAACTGTTCTCCGTTCATCTCATCGCCCCAACCACCACAAGCGATTCCAGACCCCCAGACAGAGCCAAATCTAAGCCTAATCTCCCTGCTTCATTTCCCCCAGGTCCTAGCTTCTAAAATTCACCATATCTCCTCCAAATCAGGAACGAACGAAAGTGACTTTTCTCGGTTTATCACCGATTCCGGCCACCACCAGTGTCCGATCATCCCCAAATTTTAACTGGAGCTAGATCTCGCTCTGATCTTCACTTTTGCTTCAGATACCCTTGGCTAATTCATGTCAGATTTGGAGAAATAATTCATATTGAATTTGAGGATTTTTCAGCAAATAAATTTGCTAGTGAATGTTTGGGAACGGGTTGGCTGAAGATTAGTGAAGTGTAGGTGTTATTTATACGAGGAAATAATATTATTATGTGTCGATGTGACTAACGATATTATTTTTCATGTCTATCGCAATTCCGAACATTGTTTATTGGCTCCTGTGCTCACATACAAACCCCGTTCATGATGTGAATGGATGTCATGGTATAATTTGACGTTACGGTTCTAATGAAACTTGTTTCGTCGAATTCGAAGTCCGTTTGCTCAAACGACCCCCGTCCACGTCCAAATGATCGTTTTATTTTGCCATGCTCACATACCAACTCCGATTTACTTGCAAATTGAAATCTAGCAATAATTAACTGTTACAGTTCCAACAAAAAAAAATTCGTCGAAAACGGAGGTCGCTTGAATAATGGCCCTTTTTAAAAGTCCATTTTACATAAAAATAAACCAATTTTAAAATATCTCAATATAAGAATAATAAAATATTGTTATCGGCCATACATGACCATAATTTCATATATTACCAAAATAAAATATCCCGGGTTGAATTCCAAGCCAAATCGATATTCAAAAAATAAAAACCCTTTGTTTTATATAAATAAATCGCTATAATATATAAAGGAATTACATAGCGACTATTTTAAAATTTGATTTGGACATAAAACAAAATCTACACTATGAAAACTGGATTTTTCTCTTCCATTAGAAAAATATTATCAAATAGATTCCGGCGTTTCTTGTTTCGAGAAAATCCGACTAATGTTGGATCCTGTACAGCCGGTTAAAGTTCAAAACGCCATATTACGAACTACCGCGCCGTTGGAGCTCATTTTAAAATATAATTATAAATTTGTAACGAACTGGGATTTTCGACTCCGAAAATCAACATCAAACTACCGTGTTGACCCTTTTCAGACATCGAACATTCCAGATCATTAATAGAAAGAAGTTAGAGGGTGAGATAAGAAAGAAAGAAATATAAGAATAGAAGAAGAAGAAGAAACACCATACAGAGTCTCACATCGCAGCGGAACAAAATATAATATAGAAATAAATCTTTATTGAGAGCTTTAAAAATACTTACAGTATCAGAGTATCACACATCTGGACAGTAGCCTGTCCTCATATAAAACACAGCGGAATAGTAATATCATACGTCTGGACTCTTCCAGCTCGTCTCTTCACAGCAGTCGATAACCTGAACCTGTACACTCCGGGCTAACCCGAGCATTTACAAAACACCGGGTCAGTTTGGTGAACCAGAGTGAGATAAACTCGCACAGTATAAAGGTAAATCATCCAATCATGATTTTAAAGTTCAAAAACCTTTTCAAAAGAAAAGGATAATCGTAAGACCAATTCCACACATAAACACGGACGGTTTTTACCTTACGATAACCCAAAACAGTTTTGAAACCAATATCTTGTTCTGATATTATAAAAATGTCTAAATACAAGTAAATAGAATCTAGTAGAACGCTTGCATCTCACGCTCCACATATATAGTATACAATCAAAACCGCGGGCGCTTATTGGAGATTGGATTCCAACTTGACAAGGTATGGGTCCACCTTCCGATAGTGTATCTCTAGAGACGAATACACTGGGTTCAACAAGAACTTCTTGCAACCCGGCCCTCACATGACCGACCACTCATTTCGCTTGAGTGTATCGAATGTATACCACCGACGGTTGGGATCAGCAACCGTCTCCCGAAAAGGGACAGCATCGAAACATAGATTTAAGAAACAAATAGGACTTCCTCTAGATAGGTGATCATACACCCTAATGGGAGCGACCCACATAGCCATGCTGCCTGCCCGATTTTTGTCATTTCCCGGTTGATGAGGCTTGAGGCCAGAATTAACTCTTGACATCTGGTCGCCATTTACTTTGAATGCCACATCGTCAAATCCATCAGATATCACTAATTGATATCCACAAAAATACTCTAGCTGGAAGCTAAGAGAGCGGCAATTCTCCGCCCACAACCATAGCACGTTTGAAGAAATCAACGTACGTGATCCCTTGGAAATACTATGTCAGACATTCGTCCATATATGTCATCCAGGAACAGGATGAACCGAAGGTACTCTCCTACTGCATCCGATATAGGAATCACCCCATGGATCAGTAGCGAGAAGTCCTTGCAACCCGTAGATTCCAACTACGACAGAATCACAGCTTTACTCTGCTTGCCAGGCAGAGAATATTAGTGGTTCTTCCGCTTATGAAAATCCACGGTCTTCAATGCTCCATCTCGATCATCTCCTGATATCTTCACGTATTTGTTGGACAGAATGGTTTTCGAATATAAATTCGATCCCGGTCTTTCCATACCAACAATCGTATTGGGCGGGTTTGATAGTCGGTGTTTTAACTATCAAAATATACAGTGTTTCAATCATGACACTCCAATGAGTTCACTGGTTCAGTATTCAGCATCACTTGGCCCCTAACAAAACTGATTTACTTTTGTTAAATTAAAACTTCCAATTCTTTTAATATTCAAAAATATGATATTTGAATAACTCTAATTCGATTTAACTCTAATCGATTAACTAATATTCGACTTAACTCCATTCGCTTGACTCTAGATCGCAGTGATCACAATGGTTACGCCTGGTTCCCTCAGGAAACATCCGACCGCCGTAGGCTATCTGCAGCCCTGCGAATTACGCTAGCTGTCGTACGAAATGACAACTCGTTCTAAACAACTAGGTTTGACTGACTCTAACTTGAATAACTATATCAAATATTGATTAGTATAAAATAAAACTAATTTCATATTTTCTTTACTTCGAATCCCTCGATATATATATATATATATATATATATATATCCAAATTTCCACCGAACGTTGCATTATTTCCCTAATGGATATAACGAACCATAACTAACCTCTTTTACGATTTCCATCTAATACCATCTTCAGATAATCCTGATGTTGTTCAAGTTGGGGTATTCTAATTACCTCTCAGACCTTGATCAACAACGTTCATATCCTCAGATAAATATAGGCTGTAATCAAACGAATATTCCATATCGAACCTCAAAACAAATTCCGTCATAACTTGGATTTGGTTACACGACCCTATAACCCATTTCCTTTCCCATAATCACTTTTACCAGTTTCCTTTCAAACTTATTCGAACATTTGCCACTTGGGATTCTCATTTCAACTTCCCCTTTTCAATAAATCTCATTTTCAAATAACGTTTATTCAATATTAACTCTTTAACACTTTGAATCGCCTGTATATACTCTGGTTTATCTTAACCCCTTTTCATAAACTCCTTTCACTTAATTCGAATAATTTCATTTGATTTCTTCTCACTTCAATTTACTCTTGAAAGTAATTTCTAAATTATTATTAATCAAAATGATAATTTATTCCAATCGTTAACTACATTAGTAGTTAATTTCTTTATTTACTAAAATAAATAGTAAATCCTTTAAAACCTTAATAAAATTTAAACAATATTTCCTGAGTCTATTTTCATCAAAGTACATCAATCTGATAATCTCTTCTAATTCAAAATGTCGATTTAATTCACCCAAACTCGATTATCTAATTAATCGATCCCAATTACTCTTCACTTCAAATTAATTAAAATATAATTAATTTAAGTAAATTCCATTAATTGTTTTCCTTACAAAACAATTACCAAATTTTATTTTCTTTGATTCATCTCTTATTCTACTAGTTGTAAAGGATTAACCTCAGCATTTACTTTGTAAAATAAATTAATAACCAATCAAAGTCATAAATAAATAAATAAAATATTTATTTATTTTTCTTAAATAACTTTGATTCAAAATAATATAATTCAAAAATCTAACTTTGATTATAAAATAAGTTTTATAACCCCAACTCTATCGATTCATCTGACGGTGAATCAATATCTATAACCCAATTGATTTTAAAGGCCATACTCTGCCAAACACTTGACCAAAACCGCCCATTGGTTCAACCCAAACAGATGTTGAATATTCAGTCAATAAACAACAATCAAATCAATCAGCCAAACATATCAGTTCATATATAATAACATGAAAATAAATAATACATTTGAGGGATCCGGTTGGGTCCCTCCAACCTGTTCTTCCCTGTATTCAAATGGTTATCTCAAATCAGACCATTCAGTTTTGTTTAACTGATAACACTAAATAGCAACCATTCAACATCAACTGCAAGCAATTCAAACAGTTCAACAATTTAAAACACGTTTATAAATAAACGTGACCAACCAAGGTAAAATACCTTTATTGGAACAAATCGTTAAAAATAACGATTTGGTATTTCACTGAAATTAAACACAGTTTAATTTCATCGGTTAAATCAACAGTTAAATAGATAACTAGCAAAGCAGTCAACCATTGGCAAGCAGAGCACACAAAATAAAAACACCCAATTTATATAAAATATAAAAAGGGTAACTGAGTGAGTTTAACTCACCTTGAGTTGCGTTGTTATAATAACAACTGATTTGATTAAATTAAACTCGCGTTTAATTTAACTGGAATTCCCAGCTGCATTCTACTGCGTCCGTTCCTGTTCCAGAATGTAGATCTCATTCATACAGTCCCGGCACCGCTTGTTGTGTTCCATTCTTCCTGTCCTCTTCTGTTATAACCATTCGAACCCACCTTCTCAGCCACGTCCGCCCCTCCTTGCTTCCACTTCATGTTCGTCCCACCACCACTTAAATAATTCGAGCCCACCTGCTTCTTCACGCATGAAAATGCTTCACGTTGAACACTCCTTCAATCCTTATTCCTTTAGTTCATATTTGTTTGCTTTCCTCTTCACTACTTTCGTGTACTTCCCATTCTTTTCGCTACAGTTCGAAAGCTGCTCCACCGTGCTTTCCCTTGGCATTCAACAACCACAAGTCCTACCACCTGCTACTGCATGGAGCCACACATCCCACTCCCATGCACTGCGCCACCAGCATTCACACACCACACCCCTTGTATTCATGCAGGCCACGCCATCTTTGCCGATCTCGGACCTCACCTAAGCTAGCACCGACCCTCCCCTGCTATTACCGATGTCACTTCGTTTGGCTTCTAAGTACGCCGAGGTTTAAAACGAAATGGATTGGGGAGTTTTACGGTGGAAGGAGTATCAGTCGTTTTTTTTTATTTTATTATAAGTGGCGCAGAGATATTAAATGGGAGAAGGGATTTGCGTTTCTACGGTTGGAAAAAAAACAAAGTAATCAGCAAAGAAGGCGTTGGTATTTATAGGAGAAGAAGTGTGTTGCGCACGCCGTTGAAAAATCATTTTTAATTGGATAGCTCGGGCATCACGGATGGGAAAATTTGGAGCGCAAGTAATTGAGGTTATAGGTTTGCAGTAATTTTGTAGAGTAGCTGATATAAGTGTGTACGGTGGTTGGAAATCAAACCCTTGGTCGGCAAGGTATTGGCAGACAAGAAAGAAATAAAAGGTTTGCGGGGCAAGAAATCAGAAAGAAATGTGAACGCAAGAATGGTGAATGTGGACATGATTTTATTATTTTAATATATCCCCACTTACACGAAGCTTTCCACAAAACAATCCTTTTATACGACTTTCGTTTTCTGATAAAAAAAGCTAATCTTAGTGTAAAAGGGTATTCCGGACCCAATAGGACAAGTTTCGTCGAAATCCGAGGTCATTTGAAAAAAATTCCTTTATGAAACCGGAAATGAACACGCGTTTAATTTTTCCACAGTCACCAGATAAATCAAATCCACTTGAAACTGCGAACATCGATAATAACTTTTCGATACGAACCCAACGGCACTAATTTCGTCGCATTCTGAGACTGTTGCCCCGGTAGGCTGTTTTTACCCCGAACCGCTATACCCCTTTTAACACCAAATTTTCCGGTCTCTAAAAATAACAAACTATATACTTATTCTGACTCTAATCGACGATACGAACTCAACGGAACTGGTTTCGTGGCCTAATTCGATCGTCTTCTCAAGTTACACTCAAATACCCCTTTATTTATTTAAATACGCGCTATAGAAATTGAACGGGCGTTTACGGCTACCGTGATCACATACGACATCGGTTTCCCACGCGGTTTGATTTTCTGATAATAATATGACGATACGGTTCCAATGAAACTGATTTCGTCGAAAACAGAGTTTGTTTGCAAAACGGCTATTTTAAAGGCCTATAATTTAATAACGATTTTCCATAGCGACTATTTCAAAATTTGATTTGGCCATAACTATCAAACTATAACACGAAATCTAGATTTTTCTCTTTCATATGAAAATTATCGTCAATACGGTCCCAACGTGTCTTGTTTCACAGAAATCCGACTTAAATCGAATTCTGTATTCTCAGTTGAAGTTCAAAACCAAATATTACGAACTGCACGCCATTTCCAAGCTCGAATTATATTATATATAAATTATAACGTTCAACTTCGTTTTTAATAACGAATTAAATATTAAATTTCATTATATTCCCAATATGATATTTAAAATAAATTAATTAAATTAAATATTTGACGGCCAAAAATGCGGGTCGTTACAAAATTTGTCATTCAACCACCATTTTAAAAATGAAATCGTTATTATAATTCCAATATAAACAATATTAAACCATTTTAAATTGCCAGTTCACGTTATACTTCAAATTCAACATTTTTCCAAATATTTTGGAAATTAAAATATTATTATATTATTAATATAAATAAATATTCAAAATAAAAATGGTTAAATTCAATTATTTAAATTCAAATCAATATTTTAAATAAATAAAATAATTCAAATAATTGGCCAGAAAATACGGGATGTTACATTCCTTCCCCCTTAAAAGAATTTCATCCCCGAAATTGCTAAGGCAAAAAGAATGTTACAACCCATTATCTTTACAAAAATATTTAATTTAAAACTCGGTTTCATTTTCAAACTAACCCAATTGGTTTTAAAACCAATTTATTTCAAATAACAGAATTTTCCAAAAATCTTCAAAAAATTTCTAATACCTTAAATTTTGGGAAAATTTTGGCAGAGTCTACCTTATACGGAAGGACATCTGCAATATTGCAGGTTCAACAAATATTATACATTGACCAACATGGTCGAAAAATTCAAAATCCAATCCCAAAATTCAAATAAAAACCAAAATTTTATATTCTGCGTAGGCGTACCTTTTACCAGCATTATTATATGATAAGCAATATTTTATACATGAGCTTGCTTAATTATGATGCCAACTGGATTCACTTAACTCCAGAATTTCCTTGGACGGGTTTTAAAGTTGAACTGGCTCTTCTGCACCTGTTCTCAACTCCACTGAACTTATTATTCTCCAAAACAATGGTAATTATGTATAAAAATATCCATTTCATACATTCGAACCAATTTTACGCACAATTCAGTTCCCATGAGATTAATTTATAATTACTTCTTAACCAAGTCCCAGCGATCCATTTATATCCTTAAATATTCATTCAGATTCATTAGACTTCGATTCATTCATTGGTCCTCAATCAAGTTTCAAATCAATATCCATACAACCAACATACAATCCAAACCATTCATTGATTTCCAAATACTCCATTGACTTACTGTTTTCCGAACACAAGCCAAATTGCGAAGTTTCCAAATATGATTACATCTTATACAGTTTACTTTAACATAGTATAAGTTAGATTAAATAATAATATTTCCATTTATACATCATATATTTGAGATTTCCTTTAAATATCCACTTAGATTCGTTAAATTTGGATTGATTTATCCAACTTATTCATTCCAGATTGATTTCAACCAAGTATACCCATTTCGGATTCAAATTCAAGAAATCAACAACACAATCCAAACATATCATTCAAATCAACATTAACCAGTCCAATTGATTTCCCATATTTTAATATTTTGAGAAAAATATCACTTTTATTATCTTACGAAATATATAGATCAAAAATAATTTAAAAAATATTTTTATATCAAAATACAGATACTCTCATATATATATTCAAACTCAATCTAGGGTATTACTAACCCTATCTCTATCGAGTCACACCACAGAGCAAGGTTATCACGAAACTAATAGCTCTGATACCACTGTAACGACCCGGGGGGAAAATTCGATGATCGAATTTTCGACAATAATACATCAACCCGTATTACTTGCTAAAAACCCAAGTATCGAATCCCGGATTGTTAATAGAAAGAAATCAGAGGATGAGAAAAGAAAGAAAGAATACTAGAATAGAAGAAAGAAGAAGAACACCACATCATAATCTTATAGTGGAACAGATAAAATTTAATATCAAATCTCTATATACAAAAGAACTGTATATACATACCAATCATCAGAGTACAACATACAACTATCACAACGGAAATAACTTTATATAACTAGTGGTGAATCCTCAAGCTTCCAGCTCCAAGCGAAACCTAACCTGGAAACATATTCGGTCTGACCCGAACACATTTGAAGCAAAGAAAAATTCACCGGGTCAGTCTGGAATACTTTCAGTGATAAATTCACAGCACAAACAATCTTGTTTAACTTTGGAAAATCCTTTTGAAATAAAAGGATAATAGTAAGATCAGCCCACACATAAACGCGAACGGTTTTTACCTTACTATAACCCAAAACATTTTTGAAATCATAACTTATTCTGATATTATAATAGTGTCTAAATACAAATAAATGACAAACTAGAAGAACGCTTGCATCTCACACTCCACATATATAGTATACAATCAAAACCGCGGGCGCTTATTGGATATTGGATTCCGACTATGACAAGGTATGGAACCACCTGCTGATAGTGTATCTCTAGAGGCGAATACACTGGGTCCAACAAGAACGTCTTGCAACCCGACCCACACATGACCGACAACTCATTTCGCTTGAGTGTATCGAATGTATATCACCAACGGCTGGGATCAGCAATCGTTTCCCGAAAAAGGGACAACATCGAAATAGATTAAAGAATCAAATGGAATTTCTCTAGATAGGTGATTATACACCCTAATGGGAGCGACCCACATAGCCATGCTGCCTGCCCGATTTTTGTCATTTCTCGGTTGATGAGGCTTGAGGCTAGAATTTATCTTTAAACATCAGGTCATCATTCACTTTGAATGCCACATTGTCAAATCCGTCAAATCACTAATTGACGTCCACAAATATACTTTGGGTATAAAAGAAGTGCCCCTCTTCGCCACCAACTCGGTATATATGTAAAAATCAACGTACGTGGTTTTTAAGGAAATACTCTGTCAGACATTCGTCCATACAAGTCATCCAGGAACAGGATAAACTGAAGGCACCCTCCTACTGCATCCAATATAGAATCACCCCATGGATCAGTAGCGAGAAGTCCTTGCAAATCCGGAGATTTCAACCACGACAGAATCACAAACCAAATAATTCTGGTTGCAAGCCAAAGAAATTCGACAAGTAGTCCTTCCGCTTTTGAAGATCTACGATCTTCAATTTCTCCATATTCAATTACCAAATTCATGTATTTGTTGGTTCGGAATGGTTTTCGAATAAAATTTCGATCCCGGTCTTTCCGTACCAACAATAGTATGGTCAGGTTTGATAGTCGGTGATTTAACTATCAGATAACAAATGTGTGAATAAAACGAGTTTGATGATTCAGTACTTGGCACTACTTGGCCTATTTACAAATAAATAAATGGTAAATCAACTTTTAATTCTTTCAATATAATTAAACCTTATATCTATTCTCAATTATACAAAAAACTATTTTAAATACTTTAGAGCATGTATATATGTATGTACCCAGCTTTCCATTTCTTTTGGAAATATCGATATATTTCTTCAAAACCTTATATCTATTCTTTATGGTATTAACGCATTACTAAATTCTGATATGGCATGGCAAATGTCGACTTATATAATTTAACCAAATATTTTTATTTACATTGAAGCTAATATTGTAATATTCTTTATATTCCAAAATCTCGCATTAGTGTCTAATGTCCTTCGTATAGAATAAAACCAATTTCAACACCTTCACTCATTCCAAACTAATACCATTCCTCGATAATAGTGAAGTCATTCAAGTTGGGGTATTTTATTTACCTCTCAGACCTTGATCGACAACATTCTTACCTTAGAATAATATTAGTTTGTCACTTAACCATTGATATTAAAATCTCATTTCCCCTTTGATTTCAAATCTGGTTTTATAAAACCGTTTCTTATATTTGAAATCCTCGTTCAATAATCCCTTTACTTAATTCCTTTAATTTAGTAAATATTCACTAAAACAATACTTTGATCCTAAACATAATTTCACTTATGACTTTTTGATTTATAATAAAAATCCCTCATCAATTAATTTGCTTCCATTTATTCGAGCATTCTTAATGAACCTCATCTTGGATTTTATAACTAAAATCTTCTTATCCCCTTGTTCAAAATAAGGCCCTTTTAACTTGGACTTTATTTCCAAGAATCCACTACCAATATTTAGTACCAAACCATTTTATGAATTCCCTTTTAGTTTGTAATCCTTATTTCAATTATAGTGCTTCGTTTAAACCATTTTTTAACTTTTCAAAGTTATCGGTTTGGTTTTAAAAACCCTTTTCTATACCTCGCTTGGATTCCCCCTAAATACTTATAATAATCCCTTAAGCAAAATTAAACTACTCTTATATTTTATTTTAAAACTATTACCATTACCATATTCCAGTCTATTACTAATATATTTTTCATCTCTCCTAAACATTTCATTTCAATTGAATTCACTTTATTTAATTAAGTGAAATCTTATTTAAATCTCTACATTTACTTTCCAATTCCATTTTCCAATCTCGTTTGCCCACTAGGGTTATAAACCCCTTTTTAACACTCTAATTCAACTTTGATCGAACTTATCGACACCCAATCACTTCTAATGGAATTCCAATTAAAGGTCACTTCTTTAATTATTATTAATTAAAATAATAATTAACTTTAACATTAACTATATTAAAAATAGTTAACTTTGCTATTAAATAAAAATAGGATAATTATCATTTTTAAAAGCTGATTAAATAATAATTTACTTTATTAACACTAACCAATTTGATTATTACTTTGAATTATATTATTTCACACTAACAATTCAATAATTTATAGTTAATCAAACATTAACTAAAAATTTAACATCATTTGTTACATTTAACGAATACTCGGAAAAATTTACATCCAATAAATCCCGTTATCATTTCATTTAAAAATGGTTGATTTTGTCAACCGTACATATCATTTAGCAGTTAACTGATTTTCATTTGTCATTTCCCCTTTAAATTAATTAAAAAACTTAATTAATTTAAAAACACTATTTACTTATTTTAAAAATAATTATTCTATTTGACCACCCGTAAGTAAATTATTTGGCTTTCAGAACTTGTATAGACTACAAGATTTTATTACATAAGCCATTTAAATAATTTCTTTTATAACTCGACTAAAATATATTAATATAAATTCCAATTTAATTACTTATATAAAGTAACAGGAAAACTTTAATTCAGTTAAAAATAATTTATAACTTTAAAAACTACGTCAATCCACCTGACAGTAGACCAATGTTTGAAATAATATATTTTAGGCCATTCACTGCCAATTACCCAATCAATACTGCCGATTGATTTTAAATACAACAATGATGAATATTTATTCAACCATCAACATTCAAACGGGTTTTAAAATCATTCAGGGTGAACAATTCATGAATAATATGCACAACAAATAATATACAGTTTATTTGAGGAATCTGGTCGGATCGCTGCAACCTGTCCTTCCCTGCATTACAGATAACATTTGATAATAATATACGAATTAAATTTTCAATAATATGATGTATTTAAAATGATGAAATATAATTAACGGCAAACAATCAAACAAATAAACAACCAATTAGCATCCATAGCGTCCAATCAACCAATTTATACAGTTAACCGTAAATTATATTTTAATACGAATTTACCACATCATAGGATTCCAGAAGGTGTGAGAATTAACTCACCAGTTTATTTCTGGTTGATGGTCGATAAGTTTGTTCTCTTTTGATTTTGAATGATCATTTAAAATTATCAGAAATTTCAAATAACTCCAATCAGTTTCCAGTCAGCACCATCACTGGGCCTCGTCCCTGCGATCCCAACGGATCCAGTTTCATCTGATTTCGTTAACGTACGAAAAAGTTACGCGGTTTATAAGATTTAAATTGAATTATAAATATAAATTAATTCATTAACTAATTAATAAATAATTAATTACCTCAATCTTCCATTATAACTAATCACTTGCCACGTCAGCCCCATTTACTATTGCTCACGCGTTTTCTAATTCCTTACCCAAAAAACACGATCTTCTTCCCCTCGTGACAACCGAGCCAAGAGTCATCCCCTTTGATGACCGCTGCACCACCTCTGACGCACTTCCGACTGCCGCACCAAGCATATTCTCACCACCCTGCCTGTCAGTCCCCCCACCTGGAACCACGACCTCCAGAAACCCACGACGCCGCCAAAAACTGCACCAGATCAATTCTCGTTCACCTGGAAGTTTCCGCCACCACCGACAATTCCAGATCGCTGGACCACTGTGGTTCGAACGGCCTTGCATCAGAGCTCCGATCACCCCCAGACATCATCCAACCTCAACGGCTACTATGACCAAAACTGACCGGAACCAATCCAAAATCCCATGAAAACTGTTCTCCATTCATCTCATCGCCCCAACCACCACAAGCGATTCCAGACCCCCAGACTAGAGCCAAATCTAAGCCTAATCTCCCTGCTTCATTTCCCCCCCGGTCCTAGCTTCTAAAATTGACCATATCTCTTCCAAATCAGGAACGAACGAAAGTGACTTTTCTTGGTTTATCACCGATTCCGGCCACCACCAATGTCCGATCATCCCCAAATTTTAACTGAAGCTAGATCTCGCTCTGATCTTCACTTTTTCTTCAGATACCCTTGGCTAATTCACGACGGATTTGGAGAAATAATTCATACTGAATTTGAGGATTTTTCTGCAAATAAATTTACTGGTGAATGTTTGGGAACAGGTTGGCTGAAGATTAGTGAAGTGTAGGTGTTATTTATACGAGGAAATAATATTATTATATGTCGATGTGACTAACAATATTATTTTTCGTGTCTATCACAATTCCGAATATTGTTTATTGGCTCCTGTGCTCACATACAAACCCCTTCCATGATGCGAAAGGACATCATGTTATAATTTGATGTTACGGTTCTAATGAAACTTTTTTCGTCGAATTCCAAGTCTGTTTGCTCAAACGACGCTCGTTCACATCCAAATGATCGTTTTATTTGCATTTTATTTTTCCACGCTCACAGACCAACTCCGATTTAGGTGCAAATTGAAATCTAGTAATAATTAACTGTTACGGCTCCAATAAAATTTGTTTCGTCGAAAACGGAGGTCGTTTGAATAATTGCCCTTTTTAAAGGTCCATTTTACATAAAAATAAACCAATTTTAAAATATCTCAATATAATAATAATAATAAAATATTGTTATCATCCATACATGACCATAATTTCATATATTACCAAAATAAAATATCCGGGGTTGAATTCCAAGCCAAATCGATATTCAAAAAATAAAATCCCTTTGTTTTATATAAATAAATCGCTATAATATATAAAGGAATTCCATAACGACTATTTTAAATTTTGATTTGGACATAAAACAAAATCTATGCTATGAAAACTTGATTTTCTCTTCCATTAGAAAAAAATTAGAAAAATATTATCAAACAGATTCCGACGTTTCTTGTTTCGAGAAAATCCGACTAATATTGGATCCTGTACAACCGTTTAAACTTCAAAATGCCATATTACGAACTACTGCGCCGCTGCAGCTCATTTTAAAATATAATTATAAATTAATCGTTCAACCACCATTTTAAAAATGAAATCGTTATTATAATTCTAATATAAACAATATCAAACCATTTTAAATTTCCCGTTCGCGTTATACTTCAAATTCAACATTTTTCCAAATATTTTGGAAATAATATTATTATATTATTAATATAAATAAATATTCAAAATAAAAATGGTTAAATTCAATTATTTAAATTCAATTATATAAATTCAATTCAATATTTTAAATAAATAAAATTATTCAAATAATTTGCTAGAAAATACGGGACGTTACATATTACAACATTCTTTTAAGTATTGTTGTAATGAAAACTTTGATATACTTCAAGGTGAGTAGATTACTTCCTACTTAGTGCTGTTGTAATAAAAATCTTGATATACTTCATTCTTCTAAGTATCGTTGTAATGAAAATCTTGATATGCTTCAAGATGTGTGGATTACTTCCTGCTTAGTAATGAAAGTTGTCTTATTCATCAAATATGTATTGCAACATGCAAGTCCGATTGAAATAGAAAATTAAAAGCACCCGAAGTGTATTCATAAATGAATATTAGTAACATACAAATCACAAAAGGAAGGCGTTTTAAATAAGAAAACATCCCTAAAGCATGAAAATGTACATGATGTTCTAAAAGAAAATCTTCATTAAGAAGTACTTGTAAGCAATTTGAGTTATTAAAAGAAGAATACGAATTCAGAGGAAATTATTAAATCAGGAGGAGCATCCATAAGTATGATATAATGCACTCTTTTTCCTTAACTAAGTTTTTCCCCATTGGGTTTTCTTTGTAAGGTTTTAATGTGGCATGGGTCATGATCCAGAAGTATCAACCCAAAAGTAACATACAGAAATAAGTTACAATGTACTCTTTTTCCTTATTTAAGATTTTTCCCACTGGGTTTTTCTTATTAAGGTTTTAACAAGTCATTACATTGATCTGGAAGTATCATACTACTTTTGACGTAGTAAATATGACATTGTATATTGTACTCTTTTTTCTTCACTAAGATTTTTCCCATCGGGTTTTTCTTAGTAAGGTTTTGACGAGGCAACATTTTGATCCAGAAGTATCAAACATCTTTTGATGCAATAAACTGTTATTTGTGACGAAGACAAGGCAATTTTCATGGCTCAGATTCAAGTGAATTATATCAAGGGTGATAGGATGGAGCAAATTTCTTCTAAATTTCTCTTCACACATGAATGAAAGGATAACAAGAACGAGAAGAAACAAATCCAGTTTAAGAAAAGCGGGTAGATCTGTTCTCAAAGGCAATTTCAAAATCAACATTCTAGAAGATGATATACAAAATTGGCATGCGTCGACTACATCAATAGATTAATTGAATAATGAGTTATAAATAAGGGGGTGCATATAAAAATATGCTATAATGTACTCTTTTCCTTAACTAATATTTTCCTACTGGGTTTTTGTTAGTAAGGTTTTTAATAAGGCATTATCTTGATCCTGAAGTATCAACCCTTACTGTAACATTGTAAAACATGTTACTTAAAGATGAAATGAATTTGCACTCTTTTCCTTGTTTATGATTTTCCCCACAAGGTTTTTCATAAAAAAGGTTTTTAATGAGGCATTGTTTTGATCCTGAAGCATCAAACTCTTTTAAGGAATATCGTTTTAATATGATACTCATAATGTCAGACATTGTACTCTTTTAACGTTCAAGGTTTTTCCATTGGGTTTTCCTGATAGAGTTTTGAAGGCAACAGACAATAGTTGTATCGACTAAACGGATATATGCAAGCAAGATAATTATAAGGGGTAGCAATCATCATATATGTTTTAAAAGGGACAACTTCAAGTTAGAAGAGCATTCAAGATTTTGAAGACGCATATTCAAGGGGAAGTTTTGTAATATATATGACTGAATATTCTCTTGTCATATTATATTTAGTCCCACATCATGGGAATAAGTCTAACATCAGCTTCAAAGCCTATATATAAAGGAGCCAATGTAATAGAAATTGTACACACTTGAAGTAATAGAAATAAAAGTCTCTCCCCTATCTTTTCTGTTCTCTCTAATGGTTTCTTGTTTAACATATGTTCTATTTTATTTTATAACATTTTTAACTTTATATGTTATAACCATTCTTCGAATTGATCGTTTATGGAAATCCACTGCATTTTATCGTGAGGAAATCCCAAACTGAAAACTACAAATAAAGAAAATCCTTATTGTTTACATTCTTATTGTTATGCATTTTTGTAAGCATGTTTACCAAATTGTTGATGTTATGCATATAATCAAACTTCTTTTTCCTAATGTGTCAAATTTACCAAAATAAAGAACTTCAATTTTTTTAAGCAAAAATGTGTGATCTTCTGAAAAGAAGAGAGGATACATATATATAAATAAAAATAAAAGTCTACAAACTCAGACTACAACAAAAAAAGATGACCAAACGGGCAACGCAAGACAAAACTAAGTTTATGTATAGGAAGTAGATAGATGAGCTCCGGATAAACCACCGCCCATCGTACTCCAATATCGAATTCCGGCAAGGCCACCACCCGATATTGAAGTAAATCTATTCATATAATTACCTACCCCCTCCAAACCAAAAACAAAAAGGAACGAAAAGCAGTACAAAACAATAGACACTCCAAACACACACTCTAGAGACAACATAACAAGAACATCCATCAACCGAAAGCAGCTATCCAAAAGCCCACATCTACAAGCCACCACCTACGACCTGAAATAAACTAACCAACACATTAGCAAACATCCCCCCATATATATATATATGGGTATATATAAATATATTCCAAGAATATATATGTATATATGTATATATATATATATATATATATATATATATATATATATATATATATATGAGGGAGAGAGATAAAATAAGACAAGAAAGGAGAGACAAACAAGAAAATAAAAAGAAAAAATCAAGAACAAATACAATCTATTACAATAAAAATAACTATTAATTCTAACAAATAACCATAAATTATATCTAACCTTAAGCAAATATCTCTCAAAATGAGAATTACTATATAACTTATAGTGGGAATTACCCATCCAATTCAGACAAAAGGTTACATTCCTAATAGTTAATTTATTCACAGAAACCAAATCAGAATGAAACAATCTCTGATTTCTCTCCGACCAAATGAACCAACAAATAATAGACACCAAAGAATCCAAAACATATTTCTGATTCGAATAATAATCAAATCTACTATACTTCCAATACTGAACATAGTTACTAAAAGAATCTAACCTACTAAAAACAAAATTCCTTAAAACCATTGGTAGAATAAAATTGGAAAAAGAACAAGAGAAAAATAAATGCTCAACATTCTCCTCCAAAAAACCACAGAAACAACACTTAGCATCGAAAATAATATTTTTCTTCTTTAAAAGCTCAATCGTATTAAGTTTCTTATGAATAATCAACCACATAAGAAAGTTAGCTTTAGGCGGAGAATCGGACTTCCAAAAATATTTTAAAAAACACCTTGTAATCCTGGGAAAATTAAGAAAATTATACATAGATTTAGTAGTGTAAGAAAGACTCTTGTCAAGGCCCCAACTAAAAATATCACCTGAATCATCCAAATGATATAGAGCCAATTTAACTCTCAGCAAGGCAAGCTGTCTTAATATCTCCCCTTCTAAAGAATTTACAAAGGTAAATTCCCATGGAGGATCTAAATTACCTCTATAAACATCAATGATCAAAGCATTTTTAAAACCGCAAATCTCATAAAGCTCCCTAAACTCAATTTTAAGGGGAACCTTAGAAATCCAAGCATCATGCCAAAAAAAGTAATATTACCAGAATGAACAGTCATCTTACAACCTAATTTAAAAAAATCAAAACAATTCAAATTAGACTTCCAAAAATAAGAAAGTCTCTTCATCCAATTAAAACTAGACCTTACTATAAAAATAGCCTCCGAATAATAAAATTTGGAAACAATCTGTTTCCAAGAGGTTTTCACTTCAGGACTCCTAAATCTCCACAACCATTTGGCTAACAAGGAAGAATTAAAATAATAAAGATTAATGATCCCTAAACCCCCATCCTTCTTGGGTCTACAACAAACTTCCCAGTTAACAAAACATTTATATCCCCGACACAAGTTATCACCACTCCAAAGGAAATTACGCCTAATTCTGTCGATTTTCTCAATAACCCATTGAGGAAATCGATGAACGTCCATCCAAAAAGTAGGAATAGCAGACATCACAGAGTGAACTAGAACCAGTCTACCAGCTCTTGATAGAAATCTGATGTTTGTAAAGACCCGCAACTCCCCCGTAAAGGAAAGCGTCGGATAGTTCGAGAACAAGCCACAACAGAACGCATACAAAGAACATTTCATTGTATATTACAACAATGCATCAGATTACAAGAATATACAGAGTTTAAAAGAATATTACACAGAATTATCAGAGATTTAAATTACATTTAAATACAACGCAGCGGAAAATAATACAATAAACAACTAGAAGAAGATATACGGATACAAAGCTTTCCGGATATCGTTCCAGCTGTAAACCAGGATCCTGTGAATATAAATCTGCAAAACCAAACTACTAGCTGCCCGTGTCGAAAATAGGGGCACCCAGAGTTTAGGTTAAAACAATAAACTCCAGGTCAGTCATGTGACTGGTGTGAGAACTAAAACAGTTATTAATCTTTATTTTAAAGTTAGGTAAATCAAGGGACCACGCCGTATAACACGGAACGGGTTTCCTCCCAAGAATACCAGTGCATAAAACAAACAGCGCAATGCTAAATAAAGAAAAATGAAGCTGTTATAAGACCCAGGTCCCATCACACAATGCAACGCAGTCGAGGATAGGGTTTTCCCTTATAACAGCCAAAGAATGCTTGATACGTTTAAAACAAATCATTTGATACTATAATAAGTGCATAGTGTATAAAACAACTTCAAATCATAAGTATCAATCATAGGCGGCATAAGCGCCCCATCCCACTATGTCGCCATATATAGGATATACAATCAAAACCGCAAAGTCTCGTATTTGGAAATTGGATTTCCATCTATGAACCGAGGCAAAAGATAGTCCTCAACCGATTCGAGACTGCCTAGCCCCAGCCTCAGGATCAGAGCTCGAGTGACCCTAGGAGCGACAGGGCCGGTCCACCGATGTGGATTAAAATGCCTGAACACTACGTTTCCCCGCCCTTTGGGGCGTAAATGAGCCACTAAATGACTCCATCGGTTCGAGAACGACCGATCAATCCGAGGCGCCTCGCAACAGCAACAACCACATAAGTCAAACTCGTCAGGGCGTGTAAAACCACTGACGCCACTTCTAACTAGGAAGAAACGCAGGCCCTCCCTGAGGTCCTTTCTCCCGTTTTTGGTTCATACCGGGTGTGAAACTCGCGAAGTAAACGTTACACAAAGCTACGCCACAAAGGCCGTGCTTTGATCATCACCACAAGACTTTGCTTTTCAACAGAAGCCTTGATCATTTGCATCTTAGCATGCCACACAGGCAAACCACTCTATGCAACCGATATCAGTCACACAGAATGAAATCCAATGTCAGACACACAGTCCATTTACAAGTCCGTTCTGGGGCTGAACGAAACCGGAGGCACCTAGTACCCCGCATATCCATCGATCTCCAAGTACGTCTGGACGATCACCAACTGTTTCCATCTTCTTGGGTGTACAGCCCAATCAAGATCATCAGTTATCACCCAAACGACGTGAAGACCTCCGGTCTTCGACCATCGTCTTCATCTTCGACTTATCGTCGTATCAGTTATTCAGAATGGGATAAACCCGGTCTTCCCGAATAACTCGCGTATATTTTATAAAAGTGTTACACAAACACAACATACGCCTCATTCCAATTCATCAGTCACTAACCGTAAATTAATCAAGAGAATAATTCCCCAAATATTAACCCCGAAGGCCGAAACCAACATCAGATCAATATCCAGAAAACCATTCTGCTTGGCTAACCGACAGTTAGTTTCTAAATTTCACGTTCAAATCTAATTAAAGATTTAACTATCGCCTGGAGCAAAACTGGTGATACTCCATTCTCGATCTTTTCAATCTAATTAAAGATTCATTAAAACTCCACTTAGTTTTAATCTGTGACTGGGTTAAAGAATCAGTGTCATTTAAAACACGGTTCACGATAAACCCAAAGTCACATCCCATTAATTATCGGGTTAAAGAACAAGTGTTATTTAAAACACTGTTCACGATAAACCCAAAAATCAATATCATTTCAATTCCAATTAAATATTATTTAATTGGTGAACTTCATTAAATCTAAATCAAAAGATTTAATCTTTTCTCAACTGGGTTCAAGAACAGTGTTAGTGAAGACACCATTCACGACAAACCCAAATCACATTCATTAATTATCGGGTTAAAGAACAAGTGTTATTTAAAACACTGTTCACGATAAACCCAAAAATCAATACCCATTTCAATTCCAATTAAATATCATTTAACTGGTACACTTCATTAAATCTAAATAAAAAGATTTAATCTTTTCTCAACTGGGTTTAAGAACAGTGTTAGTGAAGACACCATTCACGACAAACCCAAATCACATTCGATATTCAATACAAGGCTCTGAATAGAAAATATATCGGCTTATATTCAATATCGAATTCTACGACTAACAAATGTCGTATTGGAAATAACGATACAAATATATCTTTCAAATTTCCATAACAACACCTGTAATATCACGAATTCCAACATCGAAATATTCCGAAGACAATTTCGATTCAACTCCACTCCAATGCAATCATTGGAAATTTTGGTTATTTTCAAAACCATTTCAAATTCAATTTATTTATTTAAAAATAAATAGAATTATAATTCTAGTTCAAATCTAGTTCATTTCGATAAAAATCTATTTTTATCTTTTCAAATATGGAGTTTTTCATCCCAAACTTTCACAAATCACTTCTTATGATTTTACACAAATTATTACTATTTTTAATAATTTTATCAAGGCCCGTACAGTCGATTTCCATTAACGGCCATCGAACTGCACTTACAGCGACCTTTTTCGAATTTGATTTGGACGTAATTCCAAATCCAACCGTTAGATTTCAAATTTCTAATATTCGTTAGAAAGCTCTTTTCGATACGAACCCAACGGTTCCGGTTTTAGGAGAATCCGACGGTCGGATCTCCCGCAATGTCCGTTTGAAATAAATGGTCGAAATTCACGAACTGCCGCGGCGCGGCGCGTTCTATTCAGGCCATTATATTATATATATAATATATATAATATATACTTCGCCGATTTTTATTTAAAACGAATTATATAAACAGTTTTAAATTCATTTCAAAATTTATTTCGACTTCCATTTCAATTCAAAGCAAAATTGAATTCTTCTTTATAAATTCGTTTCAAAATTCATTTCTGTTCAATTCAAATTTCAATTCAATTTGAATTCATATTCAATTCAATTCATTTCGAAATCGTTTTCAATTCAATTCATTTCGAATTCGTTTTCAATTCAATTTATTTCGAAATCGTTTTCAATTCAATTCATTTCGAATTCGTTTTCAATTCAATTCATTTCGAATTCGTTTTCAATTCAATTCATTTCGAAATCGTTTTCAATTCAATTCATTTCGAAATCGTTTTCAATTCAATTCATTTCGAAATCGTTTTCAATTCAATTCATTTCGAAATCGTTTTCAATTCAATTCATTTCGAAATCGTTTTCAATTCAATTCATTTCGAATTCGTTTTCAATTGATATAAATATCGTTCACGTCAAAATGGCGTCAATCTAATCAACACGGCTTCATATATTCCTTTATTTTCAAATATTCTATTTCAAATATTTCTTTTTCAAATATTTCTTTTTCAAAACTGGAATGAGGCCCAATCAATTACCATATAATGTTAATTATATGGATTTTCTACAACACATGCATATATCAACAACGATGAATAATCAACCATCATCCAAAGTGCATTCTACACTGTATAAGCATCAAATATAAATATTCAACGCTTATAACAGTCTGTCAATCAATCGATCGACACACAACTAAACAATCGGGATTAGTGTACGTCAAATATCATCCCAACACCCGTGTAGGGTTTCAAACAATCAAACACAGATTTTATTTGTGCAGTTGGGCGATGTGTAAAATTTATCGACCCAATCAATGTCCTTCAAATAAGTGTACATAAACAAACCATCTGGTTTGCAAATGAATATTTTATTTATTCACATTCACGTTAAAATTTATATTTTTAACGACAAAACATTTTATTTCAACATATGAATTTCTCTTCGGTTCATTCTTTAAAAAAAATGATATTTTTATTTTTCTAACATATTTTAGAAAATTTCGGCAGCATAACGGCACGATACTAGAAACGGGACGAGGCCTAGCCTTATCCCCGGTCTAGTGAAGGCCCACGCCATTCACTCATCAATCAAATCAATTTCATTTTGCAAACCACAAAATTTGGAGTAAGGGTCTAACCTAGCCTTACTCCTTCGCCTTATAACGGCGCACGTCTAATCCTAACCAATTTATCGATTCGATTTTTCACACCACAAACCACATTCAAACCAATATCACAATCAATCACCAAACAATCAAACAAACAAGTCCATGGTCTGTGGACGATTGTGTCGGGTGCTACTAAGCACCGTCTGCATCCTAGTATATATATATAACTAGAAATAAAATAGAAAGGTGAGAAATTCTCACTTATAGCTATCCAGCTCCACGGCTCTTCCTTTGCAGAAGTCTTCGTCGTTTCGCCTTTTTGTCACCTTCGTTGCTGCTTTCACTACATACGTAAAAATCACATTTTTACTTCGCTATTCAATATATAAAAATCGAATTTTTAGTTCGCTATTTAATATATAAAAATCGAATTTTTAGTTCAAAGTTCAATATATAAAAATCGAATTTTTATTTCAAAAAGTTCAAATCCTTTCCTTTTTAAAATCTAAACCTTTCACTTTTAAAGTTTAAATCTTTTCACCTTTAAAGTTTAAAATAACTTTTTCAAATCAAAGTTTTTAAAATTCCTAAAATCAGTTTTATTCTTTTATTTTAAAATCAGTTTTAACCTTTTATTTTCAGCTTTATACTTTATAAAAATTTCAGTTTTACTTTAAATAAAATTTCAGTTTTACTTTAAATAAAATTTCAGTTTTTAACTTCCTAAAAATTCAGTTTTTTAAAATCAACAAAATTTTACAGTTTAAATGAAAATAAGTAAATAAAAAAAAACCAAAACTTACAGGGGCTCGTCGAGTGGTCGGGGGGGCTTCATCGAGGCTTGCAGATCGGAGGGGGGGCTCGACTTCATCGGCGGCGCTAGGGTTCGGGGGGGGCGCTCGCTGTCCTCGCGTGGAGGAGGGAGGAGGAAAGAGTCGCGAGGGGGAGGAGGCCGAAGAGGGGACAGGGGCTTCAACTGAGTGGCGGGCGATTGGAGGAGGAGGCCGACGCGGGGGTGGCGGCTCCGACGAGGGAAAGGGGCGATTTCGATTTCGTTTCCCTTTTTTTTTTTTTTTTCTTTTTTAGTTTTCTGTAAAAGGAAATCGGGGGGGGGCCTGGGTAGTAAAGGGGGAGATAATATTCTTTTTTTTTTTTTTTTATTTAATTAATAAATTTTATCCTAAAGAGTTGACTTTCACATTCGACCTCGAAACGAGGCCCACCGCCTGTCGTCCATAGCGTTTTACCCCCATTCCGAACACAATGGGATATATATCGCAAGCTGATTTGATTGTTACAATCAGTTTCCGTTAAATTTACATTTAAATCATTATATTGAATTTTAAACGTACATTTCAAGTTACCGGGGTCACATACTAACCCTAAAAATTCCCGAAAAATATTTTCTAGCTTCGTATTGACGATACGGTCCTAACAAAACTAGTTTCGTCGAATTCTGAGACCGTTAGAAAAATGGCCAATTTCCAGTCGATTAAAATCAACTGAAATGGTCAAAACACGTTTTCCTTTGCCACGCTCACATATTGATTCGAAAAATTATGAAATTTGAAACCTAGCAATAACTCGACATCACGGACCCAACAAAAGTGGTTTCGTCGAAATCCGAGGTCATTTGCAAAATGTCCATTTTTAAGGGCCTGTATTCCATAGCGACTATTCAGAATTTTCAACTGGACATATCTCATCATTTATAAAGTGAAATCTCAGTTTCTCAACTTCGTTGGAAAGATATCATCAATTAGATCCTAATGTTTTTGGTTTCACAAAAATCCGGATTGTTTTGCACCCGGTACATTCAATTGAAGTTTGAAATCGAATTTTCGAACTACCGCGCCATTTTCAATTCCTTTTATAATTATATATAATTATTTATATTCTAACGACGACGTATATAATATATACGTTCGAATTATATTCAAAATAAATTTCTCGTCAATATTATTTAAAATAATTCATTTTAAATAATCAAAATTCGCTAAAATTGCCAAAATAAAAATTTTAAACTGGCCCAGATTTTACGGGTTGTTACAATCTCCCCCACTTAAAACTTTTCGTCCCCGAAAAGGAACAAAGTCGAAAGTGGTTTGATTAATCAACTCTACGCTCGATCTGGCTTCCATTCTCCAACTCTTTAGTTTCTGAGAATTTTCAAAACTTCAAAATTTTGGCTAACACCCTAAATTTTTGAAAAATTTCGCCATAACCTCCCCTGCACCGGGAGCATCGGGGAATTTCAAATAGCTTCCCCGGTCCTTCAGATCTCAAAAAGAAAAAGAAAAAGCCAAGCGGCTAGCCAATAGGCTCACAAAATCATCATCACCCAAACAACGCAGGAAATTATGTAGTAAACATGTACCTATTTGTCGGGCAAACAAATTTTATTCTCGGCTCTAGCCTCCTTGCTATGACCTGTTCAATGTAAGTACATATATGCAAGCAAATGCGACCAATTTTCGATACAGTTCAATATTCGATTTAAATTATGCATAATGGTTCAAAATTAGCAAACAATTAACCAAACAACACAAACATCAATCAATTAGTGAATTTAAAGTTTCAAATTCATAATTTTGATACATAGACAAAAATCAGATTTTTGATGCTAAATCACAACAATAAGCCCTATCTAATTTTGGTTCTCACACCAGCCTATATGGAAATATATAGATAACCCACTCTCGCCAGTCGAACACAACACAGATGACGATGCCTCATCATCAGAATCATCCCCGGGCAACTAGAATGTGATTCTATATCTACCCAATATATTAAAACTTCGAATACAAGCCGCTAAGCGTGTATGCAAAATCTTTATATACTCGATTGCCCAAATTCAATTTAAATAGACTATTCAAATACGAATACTTAAGATTTGAATTTCCAAAACAAAGTGGGTTTTCACTTTTATTTTCAAAAACAACACTCTTTCGACTCGTTCTAGGACACTACTGATCCCATCTCTAACGAGTCATCCTCATTGGATATTACTAATCCAATATCTGATGAATTCTTTCGTATGGTTCTAATGTGCCTTGTTCTCTGAGCTTTGTAAACCAAAGCTCTGATACCACGTGTAAAGACCCGCAACTCCCCCGTAAAGGAAAGCGTCGGATAGTTCGAGAACAAGCCACAACAGAACGCATACAAAGAACATTTCATTGTATATTACAACAATGCATCAGATTACAAGAATATACAGAGTTTAAAAGAATATTACACAGAATTATCAGAGATTTAAATTACATTTAAATACAACGCAGCGGAAAATAATACAATAAACAACTAGAAGAAGATATACGGATACAAAGCTTTCCGGATATCGTTCCAGCTGTAAACCAGGATCCTGTGAATATAAATCTGCAAAACCAAACTACTAGCTGCCCGTGTCGAAAATAGGGGCACCCAGAGTTTAGGTTAAAACAATAAACTCCAGGTCAGTCATGTGACTGGTGTGAGAACTAAAACAGTTATTAATCTTTATTTTAAAGTTAGGTAAATCAAGGGACCACGCCGTATAACACGGAACGGGTTTCCTCCCAAGAATACCAGTGCATAAAACAAACAGCGCAATGCTAAATAAAGAAAAATGAAGCTGTTATAAGACCCAGGTCCCATCACACAATGCAACGCAGTCGAGGATAGGGTTTTCCCTTATAACAGCCAAAGAATGCTTGATACGTTTAAAACAAATCATTTGATACTATAATAAGTGCATAGTGTATAAAACAACTTCAAATCATAAGTATCAATCATAGGCGGCATAAGCGCCCCATCCCACTATGTCGCCATATATAGGATATACAATCAAAACCGCAAAGTCTCGTATTTGGAAATTGGATTTCCATCTATGAACCGAGGCAAAAGATAGTCCTCAACCGATTCGAGACTGCCTAGCCCCAGCCTCAGGATCAGAGCTCGAGTGACCCTAGGAGCGACAGGGCCGGTCCACCGATGTGGATTAAAATGCCTGAACACTACGTTTCCCCGCCCTTTGGGGCGTAAATGAGCCACTAAATGACTCCATCGGTTCGAGAACGACCGATCAATCCGAGGCGCCTCGCAACAGCAACAACCACATAAGTCAAACTCGTCAGGGCGTGTAAAACCACTGACGCCACTTCTAACTAGGAAGAAACGCAGGCCCTCCCTGAGGTCCTTTCTCCCGTTTTTGGTTCATACCGGGTGTGAAACTCGCGAAGTAAACGTTACACAAAGCTACGCCACAAAGGCCGTGCTTTGATCATCACCACAAGACTTTGCTTTTCAACAGAAGCCTTGATCATTTGCATCTTAGCATGCCACACAGGCAAACCACTCTATGCAACCGATATCAGTCACACAGAATGAAATCCAATGTCAGACACACAGTCCATTTACAAGTCCGTTCTGGGGCTGAACGAAACCGGAGGCACCTAGTACCCCGCATATCCATCGATCTCCAAGTACGTCTGGACGATCACCAACTGTTTCCATCTTCTTGGGTGTACAGCCCAATCAAGATCATCAGTTATCACCCAAACGACGTGAAGACCTCCGGTCTTCGACCATCGTCTTCATCTTCGACTTATCGTCGTATCAGTTATTCAGAATGGGATAAACCCGGTCTTCCCGAATAACTCGCGTATATTTTATAAAAGTGTTACACAAACACAACATACGCCTCATTCCAATTCATCAGTCACTAACCGTAAATTAATCAAGAGAATAATTCCCCAAATATTAACCCCGAAGGCCGAAACCAACATCAGATCAATATCCAGAAAACCATTCTGCTTGGCTAACCGACAGTTAGTTTCTAAATTTCACGTTCAAATCTAATTAAAGATTTAACTATCGCCTGGAGCAAAACTGGTGATACTCCATTCTCGATCTTTTCAATCTAATTAAAGATTCATTAAAACTCCACTTAGTTTTAATCTGTGACTGGGTTAAAGAATCAGTGTCATTTAAAACACGGTTCACGATAAACCCAAAGTCACATCCCATTAATTATCGGGTTAAAGAACAAGTGTTATTTAAAACACTGTTCACGATAAACCCAAAAATCAATATCATTTCAATTCCAATTAAATATTATTTAATTGGTGAACTTCATTAAATCTAAATCAAAAGATTTAATCTTTTCTCAACTGGGTTCAAGAACAGTGTTAGTGAAGACACCATTCACGACAAACCCAAATCACATTCATTAATTATCGGGTTAAAGAACAAGTGTTATTTAAAACACTGTTCACGATAAACCCAAAAATCAATACCCATTTCAATTCCAATTAAATATCATTTAACTGGTACACTTCATTAAATCTAAATAAAAAGATTTAATCTTTTCTCAACTGGGTTTAAGAACAGTGTTAGTGAAGACACCATTCACGACAAACCCAAATCACATTCGATATTCAATACAAGGCTCTGAATAGAAAATATATCGGCTTATATTCAATATCGAATTCTACGACTAACAAATGTCGTATTGGAAATAACGATACAAATATATCTTTCAAATTTCCATAACAACACCTGTAATATCACGAATTCCAACATCGAAATATTCCGAAGACAATTTCGATTCAACTCCACTCCAATGCAATCATTGGAAATTTTGGTTATTTTCAAAACCATTTCAAATTCAATTTATTTATTTAAAAATAAATAGAATTATAATTCTAGTTCAAATCTAGTTCATTTCGATAAAAATCTATTTTTATCTTTTCAAATATGGAGTTTTTCATCCCAAACTTTCACAAATCACTTCTTATGATTTTACACAAATTATTACTATTTTTAATAATTTTATCAAGGCCCGTACAGTCGATTTCCATTAACGGCCATCGAACTGCACTTACAGCGACCTTTTTCGAATTTGATTTGGACGTAATTCCAAATCCAACCGTTAGATTTCAAATTTCTAATATTCGTTAGAAAGCTCTTTTCGATACGAACCCAACGGTTCCGGTTTTAGGAGAATCCGACGGTCGGATCTCCCGCAATGTCCGTTTGAAATAAATGGTCGAAATTCACGAACTGCCGCGGCGCGGCGCGTTCTATTCAGGCCATTATATTATATATATAATATATATAATATATACTTCGCCGATTTTTATTTAAAACGAATTATATAAACAGTTTTAAATTCATTTCAAAATTTATTTCGACTTCCATTTCAATTCAAAGCAAAATTGAATTCTTCTTTATAAATTCGTTTCAAAATTCATTTCTGTTCAATTCAAATTTCAATTCAATTTGAATTCATATTCAATTCAATTCATTTCGAAATCGTTTTCAATTCAATTCATTTCGAATTCGTTTTCAATTCAATTTATTTCGAAATCGTTTTCAATTCAATTCATTTCGAATTCGTTTTCAATTCAATTCATTTCGAATTCGTTTTCAATTCAATTCATTTCGAAATCGTTTTCAATTCAATTCATTTCGAAATCGTTTTCAATTCAATTCATTTCGAAATCGTTTTCAATTCAATTCATTTCGAAATCGTTTTCAATTCAATTCATTTCGAAATCGTTTTCAATTCAATTCATTTCGAATTCGTTTTCAATTGATATAAATATCGTTCACGTCAAAATGGCGTCAATCTAATCAACACGGCTTCATATATTCCTTTATTTTCAAATATTCTATTTCAAATATTTCTTTTTCAAATATTTCTTTTTCAAAACTGGAATGAGGCCCAATCAATTACCATATAATGTTAATTATATGGATTTTCTACAACACATGCATATATCAACAACGATGAATAATCAACCATCATCCAAAGTGCATTCTACACTGTATAAGCATCAAATATAAATATTCAACGCTTATAACAGTCTGTCAATCAATCGATCGACACACAACTAAACAATCGGGATTAGTGTACGTCAAATATCATCCCAACACCCGTGTAGGGTTTCAAACAATCAAACACAGATTTTATTTGTGCAGTTGGGCGATGTGTAAAATTTATCGACCCAATCAATGTCCTTCAAATAAGTGTACATAAACAAACCATCTGGTTTGCAAATGAATATTTTATTTATTCACATTCACGTTAAAATTTATATTTTTAACGACAAAACATTTTATTTCAACATATGAATTTCTCTTCGGTTCATTCTTTAAAAAAAATGATATTTTTATTTTTCTAACATATTTTAGAAAATTTCGGCAGCATAACGGCACGATACTAGAAACGGGACGAGGCCTAGCCTTATCCCCGGTCTAGTGAAGGCCCACGCCATTCACTCATCAATCAAATCAATTTCATTTTGCAAACCACAAAATTTGGAGTAAGGGTCTAACCTAGCCTTACTCCTTCGCCTTATAACGGCGCACGTCTAATCCTAACCAATTTATCGATTCGATTTTTCACACCACAAACCACATTCAAACCAATATCACAATCAATCACCAAACAATCAAACAAACAAGTCCATGGTCTGTGGACGATTGTGTCGGGTGCTACTAAGCACCGTCTGCATCCTAGTATATATATATAACTAGAAATAAAATAGAAAGGTGAGAAATTCTCACTTATAGCTATCCAGCTCCACGGCTCTTCCTTTGCAGAAGTCTTCGTCGTTTCGCCTTTTTGTCACCTTCGTTGCTGCTTTCACTACATACGTAAAAATCACATTTTTACTTCGCTATTCAATATATAAAAATCGAATTTTTAGTTCGCTATTTAATATATAAAAATCGAATTTTTAGTTCAAAGTTCAATATATAAAAATCGAATTTTTATTTCAAAAAGTTCAAATCCTTTCCTTTTTAAAATCTAAACCTTTCACTTTTAAAGTTTAAATCTTTTCACCTTTAAAGTTTAAAATAACTTTTTCAAATCAAAGTTTTTAAAATTCCTAAAATCAGTTTTATTCTTTTATTTTAAAATCAGTTTTAACCTTTTATTTTCAGCTTTATACTTTATAAAAATTTCAGTTTTACTTTAAATAAAATTTCAGTTTTACTTTAAATAAAATTTCAGTTTTTAACTTCCTAAAAATTCAGTTTTTTAAAATCAACAAAATTTTACAGTTTAAATGAAAATAAGTAAATAAAAAAAAACCAAAACTTACAGGGGCTCGTCGAGTGGTCGGGGGGGCTTCATCGAGGCTTGCAGATCGGAGGGGGGGCTCGACTTCATCGGCGGCGCTAGGGTTCGGGGGGGGCGCTCGCTGTCCTCGCGTGGAGGAGGGAGGAGGAAAGAGTCGCGAGGGGGAGGAGGCCGAAGAGGGGACAGGGGCTTCAACTGAGTGGCGGGCGATTGGAGGAGGAGGCCGACGCGGGGGTGGCGGCTCCGACGAGGGAAAGGGGCGATTTCGATTTCGTTTCCCTTTTTTTTTTTTTTTTCTTTTTTAGTTTTCTGTAAAAGGAAATCGGGGGGGGGCCTGGGTAGTAAAGGGGGAGATAATATTCTTTTTTTTTTTTTTTTATTTAATTAATAAATTTTATCCTAAAGAGTTGACTTTCACATTCGACCTCGAAACGAGGCCCACCGCCTGTCGTCCATAGCGTTTTACCCCCATTCCGAACACAATGGGATATATATCGCAAGCTGATTTGATTGTTACAATCAGTTTCCGTTAAATTTACATTTAAATCATTATATTGAATTTTAAACGTACATTTCAAGTTACCGGGGTCACATACTAACCCTAAAAATTCCCGAAAAATATTTTCTAGCTTCGTATTGACGATACGGTCCTAACAAAACTAGTTTCGTCGAATTCTGAGACCGTTAGAAAAATGGCCAATTTCCAGTCGATTAAAATCAACTGAAATGGTCAAAACACGTTTTCCTTTGCCACGCTCACATATTGATTCGAAAAATTATGAAATTTGAAACCTAGCAATAACTCGACATCACGGACCCAACAAAAGTGGTTTCGTCGAAATCCGAGGTCATTTGCAAAATGTCCATTTTTAAGGGCCTGTATTCCATAGCGACTATTCAGAATTTTCAACTGGACATATCTCATCATTTATAAAGTGAAATCTCAGTTTCTCAACTTCGTTGGAAAGATATCATCAATTAGATCCTAATGTTTTTGGTTTCACAAAAATCCGGATTGTTTTGCACCCGGTACATTCAATTGAAGTTTGAAATCGAATTTTCGAACTACCGCGCCATTTTCAATTCCTTTTATAATTATATATAATTATTTATATTCTAACGACGACGTATATAATATATACGTTCGAATTATATTCAAAATAAATTTCTCGTCAATATTATTTAAAATAATTCATTTTAAATAATCAAAATTCGCTAAAATTGCCAAAATAAAAATTTTAAACTGGCCCAGATTTTACGGGTTGTTACAATGTTCCAACTAGATAATCTATTATTAATCTTATCTATGATAAAAAGCCAATCTTCATGTTTAAGATTAGACGGTCTAATCTTAAAACCTAAATAATTAAAAGGAAAACTCATAGTAGAACAATTTAAAGTGTCAGCAACTTTATTCTCCACATTATCAATGTCATTAAGAATCATAACCGAACTCTTATCAAAATTAATCCTAAGACCAGAAAGCAATTCAAAACAATACAGAATAAACTTTAAAGCAATAACATGTTTGGGCAGGTTAGAGGAGAATAATAATGTGTCATCTGCAAATTGAAGAACAGTTAACTCATTGTTAAAGTCCTCATTACCAACAAAACCTAAAACACCTAACCTCACAAATCTCTTAATAATTTTAGAGAAAACATCAACCGCGAGATTAAAAAGAAGAGGTGATAATGGATCACCTTGCCTAAAACCTCTTTTCGATTGAATTCTCTTACCGATAACCCCGTTAACAACAATACTAGAACAACTGGATTTAAGCAAAAGCATTATCCAATTGACCCATCTATCACTAAAGCCCCTGGCAAGACAAAGCTAACAAATAAAATCTCAGTCAACTGAATCAAAGGCCTTTCCGAAATCAATTCAAAATAGCACAAGTAAAATTATTCTTACAACAAACATTAATATATTCTTGAACAACGGCTACCCCATCAACTATATTCCTGCCTTTAATAAAGGCAGTTTGGGAGCGATCAATGAGATCGTTCATCTTAATACTAAGCCTATTGGCTAGGCTTTAGTAATAATTTTAACCGAACAGTTGATTAAGGATATAGGCCTAAAATCTTTCAAAGAATTAGCACCTAACTTCTTATGAATAAGGATAACACTAGCAAAGTTAAAACTACCTAACCGAAGATTCCCATTATAGAAATCATTAAATAAATTAATAATATCTAACTTCAAGACATCCCAAAATTGTTTATAAAAAAGAATAGAAAAAACATCCGGACCAGGAGCTTTGTCACTAGGCATATCATTAATAGCCTTCCAAATCTCCTGCCCAGAGAAAGAAACATCTAAATCTACTAAATCAATCCTATCAGGAAAAGGATAAATATCATTCCATCTAACATTTATCCTCCTCTTGATCCTAGAACCAAAAATCTGCTTATAGTAGCTAGTAAATGCCTCATTCAACTCGATATGAACAATTAATTCCACATCATTAACAAAAATAGAATGGATCAAATTATTGCGACTCCTCTTATTAGCCACACTATGAAAAAATTTCGTGCTATTATCTCCCTCCTTAATCCATTGAACTCGGGCTCTTTGCTTCCACATGATCTCTTCTTTTTCCAGAATCACCTTAAGATCATGCCTAAGGTTGCAAAGCATACCCCTCTCATCAGAATTAAGAATTATGGATTCCCTAATCTTATCTAAGTCTAATATCTGACACAAAATTTTGTCCTTCATAATTCTAACATTCTTAAAAATTTACTTATTCCAACGCTTAAAAAAAATCTGAGCTTACCTAATTTAGCAACAAAAATCTTAGCGGGATTACCATTATAAAAATTATTGAAATAAAACAAAGAATTTCATTTAACCACAACTAAATTATGAAAACTAGAATCTAGCAACCACATTTTCTCAAACTTGAAATTATTATTAATAGATAAATACGAATCACAAGAAAGAATAATGGGACAATGATCAGAATATAAAAATGGTAAACCTTTAACTCTACAAATAACAAACCTATCTTCTACCCCACAACTAATAAAAATCTGTCTAACAATGCAAAAGAAGGAAGATCTCTCATATTAGACCACGTAAATGGTTTATTACTAAGAGGAATTTCAATCAAATCATTATCAAGAATGAAATCATTGAATTCCTCCATATCAGAGAAATCACCTTCCCGCGGTGATCTCTCCCCCAAAAACCTCGTGACATTGAAGTCACCTCCCACAATCCAGTGATCGGAGACCATGTTCCTAAAATCAAAACATTCTACCCATAAAGCCCTCCTATCTACTTTTGTATGAGGGCCATATACATTAGAAATACTCAAAATCGAATTGTCCATAAGAGAGGCCAAAGTGATATGCAGAGAATACAAGTTAGAAATTTTCTGGACAAGTCTAAAATGATTATCCTTGCAACCAATCATAAGTCCCCCGACACTACCCACAACCGGAAGACAAGCCCAACTATGAAAGTGAGACCCACCTAATCTCAAATAAAAGAAATGATCAGGGGATTCAATTTTAGTTTCCTGAAGCAAAGCAATATCAATATGATAATCTATAAAAAAGGATCTAATCTTATCACATTTTTGGGGTACATTAAGACCCTTAACGTTCCAACTAACTACTCTCAACATCTAAGAGAGTTAACTCTATCTAATTCCCTACTTCTAATGTAATCTGCATATAACTCTATATCAGTAAAAATAAAAGCCGTATCATTGGCCAGTTGAAAAAGCTGACTAGTAGAAAGGCTACCCAAAGCAAAAGGAGTATAATCACTACCGTAAACTGAAACCATACCTGAGCCCAAATTCGAAGTGCTACTACTAGCACTCGAACTCGGGAACCTAACAAGATAAGAGGAGCCGATAGATCTCAACCTCGCGCTTCGACGGACCAATCCAGTAGTGGGAGTATCTCTCCTACGCCTACCTCTCCTAGACAATGTAGTGTTCGCAACACTAATAGGAGATTGCTCTCCAAAATCCTCTAACAAACCAACCATACCCGAATCACTGCACTGCCTAGAAGAATCGATCATCGACATAAACATCTCACCAATAATCTAAAAATCTAAAAAGCTAGGCCTCAACAGCAAGGAGAACCTCCTTAACCCTGACAATCCCAAAGACAACATGCAACCAGCATTAGAAAAACAGATCCTAAACCCGCTATAATCCAACACCTCAATACAAAACTGAGAAGACCCCCAAAGAAAGCTCCTCACTGTCATACTCACATAAACTGATACCAGAACTCCCTCCGACACCTTCATCAAAATAGCCCCGAATAACCACCTTACCTCTTCTATCCACCAATATGACAACAACATTGTCTAGAGCACCGCAAGCACTACTAACATGGCTGTCCCCCAACCCTGAATGCACTGCTCCAAAACTGCCACTCTTAAACAAAGCTGGCCACTGCTTCATCTCAAAAGAAAGTGAATAACCACTCCCCTTATCAATATACTTCAAAGACTTTGAATCAAAAAGCACCCCCTGCATCAAAGCACTAAAACGTGATTTCTTCCCAAACTTCCAACCAACCACACCCTTAAAAAGGTCAACATCAATAACCAGAGCCTCGTTAAAAAAATCAGCAGAAACATCCGTATTACAATTAGAGCTTCTAGCATTAAAAACACTTTAGCTCTCCCTCTTATTAAATAGCCTCACCACAGATTCCAAATTTGAGTCCTTCACAATGTCAGTCTCCTTATGTGAAGATTCACAACAGTCACCTACATTTACTGAAGAACATCGCTTCATTCCATACGAATAAGGATCAACCTTTTTAGATAACACCTCCTCTTCATCAATCTCCTCAAGAATCCCGAAACTGTTTGACAGCCCAATGTCTTCAGCAACTTGCCACTCCAAGTCATCAACTTCGACAGTTGTAAACTTTGCTAAAACAGGAGAATAATCCTCGAGACTGACAGTTTTGAACCCCTGCATGTCAATCCAATCCACTCCAGTCATCACTTCCATACCCAAATTACCCCCCAAAACCTCATTACACATATTCTCATCAACACACCACTTCTCAAAACTATCTAGGCACTCCTGAACAAACGGATCCAGAAGTAATGAATCAAACCTTTGAATAGCAGAATCCCTCACAGCAAAAACCACCAAATCATCTTCTAAACACTTCGAACCAACATCAACCTGATAAAACATAACATCCTTTTTGCCATATTTAACAAGCGACTGAAAAATATCGCTCCTCAGGTTAGAAAGCCCCATAGAATTCACAACAAAACCATCCTCCCCTTTTGAATTGGTCCTAAAAGCAGCAACACCAAAATTACAATTTACTTCCATATTGATTGCATCGAAATGCACAAGGATCTCATTTAACAATAAAAGACCCTTTCTCTTATTATTGAAATCCGAATCAGAAAAAATCCTTCTCAATTTCAAGAAATTTAAGAATAAGCATGTTGCTTTCTATCGAGCGGACGAGGTAAGGGAGGGAAGACGTCAGCTCTCGATGCACAAGGGTCACTCTTACACCACAGGATACCATCTACAGGACCCTCACTATGCCAACCCATCAATAATAGAAGATACACTCCATCATTCTTATGAATAGAATATACCATTTCAAACAAATTCATAAAAGCAATTAGCTTTCGGCATAGAATCGAGCAGTTGAAATGCAAGAAATCAAAGCCCGATTTCCCCCTAAAAACCTCTAGACAATTGAACTTCCGATGCCCAAGAACACCACAAGAGAAACATCGGAGGAGATTCCTGCAATCTTTAGCAATGTGACTTGTATCACCGCATCTAAAACAAAAACGACCCTTGGGGTATTTCCATTTAATAGTATTTTCTCGAGATACAGAATTCCAATTGGAAAAAAGTCTGAATTAGGGTTAGACTGAATCACATCGGCGAAAGAGCGCAAAGAATTCGAAGAAAAGAATTGAGAATCACGAAGCGAAAAAAAAGATGTCGCCACCATTATTTGATAGTATTTTCTCGAGATATAGAATTCCAATTAGTCAATCTCGATTTATCTACCAAGTAATTGATTATTTGTACAACTCCGCCCAGCGTAAATGAAAATCTTGGTTTCGTAGCTACACAAGACAATATTATTAAATATAGGGGATTTTGTTAAGGATATAATATGAGAAATTTGTTATGCGAATACGATAAATTTTAATGTGAGATATACAAATTATTAATTAAAATGATTATTGTTATTTATGTATAATTTTTTATTTGCATAGCAAGCGGGGTTGAATGGATCCCTACCATTTTTATTAAGCACTAAAAGATTACAAAAACAAAACAACTGCAAGCAAATCAAATACTTCTAATAGTAGACTGGATCATTACATGTTTAGGGATAGAGACACCACTAAACACCTTAATGTTCCGTTCCATCCACAGGAGATATATTGACTTCTTAAGGATTTTCAAAAGCAGACTAGCACTTATGCTCTTCCATCTAGTGAACTTGAAGATTAGGAACCATTCTTCAGCAGAGGAAGCAGTTGGCGAGTGTAGACCAAAATGAATGAGAACATTCTTCCATACATAAGCAGTGATAATCAAAAAACAAATGAGACATAGTTTCCAGCGCAGCGGCACAGAAAATACATTTATCATCATCAATAATCCCCCTCTCCATTAATTTCCTTCTCGTGTGAACCTCGTTCAGAAAAATCCTCCATAAAAACAAATTTTCTTTAGGCACCGTCATCGACATCCAAATTCTGGAATGCCAAGGGAAAATCCGGTTGCAATATGTAATGCATTCATATACTCTGCCAATAGAGTGATGAACCCCATTCCAAGAAGCATGAGCATCAGTCGAAGGAAGAGACGTGTTCAAAATGTTATTCCATGTATTTCTCAGCACCGTCGAATTGGACCTGGGAAGACGAAAGACTCCACCAACATACATAATAGCTAAAGTCGCTCCTTCATTAATATCGGACAAAGCTCTTCCATTGAAGTCAATAAAGTCAACTAAAATTGTACCACGACGATGCCAAGGATCATACCAGAAAGAAATAAACTACAAGTATTTTAGTCCACATTGAACATAGGCAAAAACATCTCCCTATGTTTCAGCATATTACGCCAAGTCCAGCTACAGTCCATCGTAGAAGCCATGGTCCAGAAATGCTTTTCCTTCACCAAGAACATTCTGCACCAATCTGCCCACAAGTTTGAATCATGACAGAAAAGTTTATCAATTCTTATGGATATCGTAGCTTTATTCCAAGCCTTTAAGTTCAGAACACCAAGTCCTCCATTCTTACGAGACAAACAAACTTTCTTAAATGACGTCGGAACTAACTTATTAGAATACAGATTGCCATGCCAGAGGAAGTGGCTAAGAGCAGCATTCACCATATCAATTACCTTAGTTGGCAATATGAATAGCCTGGCATAATAAATGCACATTGATATAGCAATAGATTTGACAATTACGAGCCTTCCTACCATTGAAAATTTAGATGAAGGCCAACTAGCTATTTGAGAAATGATACATTCCATCAGCGACAAACAATGAGATGCTTTCAACCTAGCTGAGCAAAGAGGAGCACCAAGGTGTTGTTCGTCATTAAGCATAGGAGATAAACCAGAGAGAGAATACAAGGAAGATTTGATCAGCTCAGAAATGCCTGCACATTTAATCTTGGATTTTAACTTATTAATGCTCAACCCAGATAGCTTTCTGAACTTGCCTAGGACTACAAGAAACCCACATACGGATTTAGAGTTGAGTTTTGTGAACAAGAGTAGATCATCTGCAAAGAGAAGAGCTAATATGTTTGATCTCTTACAATACGGATGGTAGTCTATTTTCTTGGAAATCATTGCTTGGCTGGTCAAAATAGTAAATAATTCCATGGCATAAACAAACAAACAAGGTGAAATGGGATCACCTTGCCTTAATCCTTGTTTTTCTTTGAAATAGCCAAAGGTGGAACCATTTTCACTGAGAGTAATATGTACAGATGAAATGCATGACTAAATCCAGCAGAGAAAAGGTAGCGGGAAATTCATTTTAAAGAGGATATAAATAATGGTGTCCCATCTAGCAGTATTATATGCTTTTTGTATGTCTAATTTGAGAACACATCTTGGAGATATGGAAGCCCGATTGTACCCTCTCATCAATTATGTTGCAAGTAGAATATTATCAACTATATCTTTATTAGGAAAGAAAGCACTTTGGTTAGGAGAAATTACATGAACATGAGCACTCTTTATTCGACCAGCCAAGATTTTCGCAATACACTTGTATAATACATTACAACACGCAATACATTCGTATTGTGTTACTGAATCTGGCATTTCCACTTTGGGTATTAAAGCTAACCTAGTGGAATTTATACTACCTAACATTTTACTATGAAGGAAAAACATTAATATCTTTTATGACATCCTTGCCAACCACTGACCAACATGTTTTAAAGAACTGAGCATTAAAACCATCCGAACCCGGAGAACTTGAGACTTTCATTGAGAGAACAGATTTAGTAATTTCCTCATCCGATATCTCAGCAATTATGTTTCTCTTCACACCATCAGAAATAGAAGGAAAACAAACATTAGAGGAAAAGTCTAGATGAATAGGAGTGTTTGAGGCATTACCCAATGTAGACGGAAAAAAATATCTAAAAATGCTTCTTGTATAGCATCAGGGTTAGAATACATTCGATCATATTTTTCTTTGATATTGGCTACATTAGAAGTTACATGGTGAATCTTTAAGGAAACATGAAAGGTAGAAGAATTTTTGTAACCATAAAGCTTCCACTTGATCTTGCATTTTTATTTTTCCATTTTAGCCTCTTCAATGTTAGCTTTTGCAAGTTCAGATGACAATTTTAATTCTCGAGAAGAGAGATCGCCAATCGCTGCACTGTCAGAACATCCTTCAATGTCCCTTTGGATCTGAAATAACATCTGACGAATTGTGTTTGACAAGCTAGTTCCATTTCCATAGTTTTTTGCCGCCCATATCTTCAAAATATTCTTCAACCTTTTAAGCTTAACCCCCACAATATACATCGGATTACCATGCACTTGGATATTCCAAGAATTAGAAACAGTGGTTAAGAAAGTCTGATGTTCAATCCAATTGTTAAAAAATGAAAATAAGGAATGTTTTCTCACTATCTTCTTGCCCCAGTCCAACACAAGAGGAGAACCGTCGGAAAGTGAAGGAGGAGGGATAAAGGTACAAAGGGTAGGCCAGTTATTAACATGTGCATAATTTAGATAGGATCTATCAATCTTACAGTATGTTCTCAAACCATTTCTGAAGCAATTATTCCAAGTGTGATTAGCTCCGGACAATGGGATGGGGATCAGATTTGAGTCATATATGGCATTATTTAATGGTCTGGTCTGTCTAAAAGTAAGGGGGTTACCACCCAATTTATCAGACGAGAGTTGCATGCAATTCCAGTCACCATAGCATATCTAAGGAAGGGAAACATGTTGGAGTGAGGGAAGAATATCAAGAAAAATGTGCCTATAAGAAGCACAGTTTTCAACATAAATGGTCGTTAAAAGGAAAATGGATTTGGTAGGAAGATGGGTTACTTCAGCATGAATGAATTGTCTATGAACACGGATAGGGTTTAAGGAAAAAGTCATAGGATTCCAGATGATGAAAAGACGCCCAAAAGAGGCTTGAGCTAGGTCTCCAATAAGGACGAATATTGAGGATAGCTTTATCAATGGTGATGTGGTTAAGTTTAGTCTCAGCAATGGATATCAAGTGAATATTATAAGAAGAGATTAATTGTGATATTTCAAGTTGTTTGGAGAGTGGATTAGCACCCCTGATGTTCCAAAAACCTATTTTGTCTATCATTAAGATAACAAAGATGTTGTTGATCTAGTTATAACACCAGACGAAGAGTTACAGGAGGCAGTGACAGCACTGCTTGTTCTAAAGAGAGATCCGTGATTTCATCAAGGTCCAAAGCTGTAATAACCCGGAAATTCTGAACCAGTTAAAATTTTTTATTTTGGCAATTTTAATGAATTTTGAATATTTAAAATAGATTATTTTAAATAATATCGACGAGAAATTTATTTTGATTAGAATTCGACGTATATATTATATACGTCGTCATTAGAATATAAATAATTATATATAATTATAAAAGGAATTGAAAATGGCGCGGTAGTTCGATAATTCGATTTCAAACTTCAATTGAACGTACCGGGTGCAAAACAATCCGGATTTTAACGAAACCAAAAATAATGGGATCTATTTGAAAATATCTTTCCAACGAATCCGAAATATTGAAATTTCATAGCGGGAATCAAAAGATATGTCCAGTTGAAAATTCTGAATAGTCGCTATAGAATTCAGGCCCTTAAAAATAGACATTTTGCAAACGACCTCGGATTTCAACGAAACCACTTTTGTTGGATCCGCAGTGTCAAGTTATTGCTAGATTCCAAATTTCATAATTTTTCGAATCATTATGTGAGCGTGGCAAAGGAAAACGCGTTTGACCAGTTTCAGTTGATTTTAATCGACTGGAAAATGGCCATTTTTCCAACGGTCTCAGAATTCGACAAAACTAGTTTTGTTAGGACCGTATCGTCAATACGAAGCTAGAAAATATTTTTTTTGTAATTTTTTGAGTTAGTATGTGACCCCAGTAAATTGAAATGCGCGTTCAAATTCAATATATATAGTAATATGTTGATTTTAACGGAAACTGATTGTAACGATCGAATCAGCCTACGATACATATCCCATTGTGTTCGGAATGGGGGTAAATAGCTATGGACGACAGGCGGTGGGCCTCGTTTAGAGGTCGTATGTAAAAGTCAACTTTTTGAATTTAAAATTAATAAAAAATATATATAATAACCTAACCCTTCTCTCTCCTTTCCTTTTATCAGCTGCCCCCCTTTTTCCTCGTTATTCATTCGTTCAGATATAAAAAAGAAAAGAAGAAGAAGACGAAGAGGGGGGAGGAGCGTCGTCGCTCCCCCCATCAGAGCGCCGCTGCGCCTCAGGAGGGGCGCCACCTCCGAACCCCCCCACCCTCTGCTCTCGCGACGCGACAACCCCCCCTCCACTGTTGAAACCCGAAACCCCCCCATCCAAACCCTCCACCGCGAGTAGCAGCTGCCGCCTGAACCACCGTACCCCCTGTCCACCTCCGCCAGCTCCGACGAGCACCACGAACCTCCCCTTCTTCCCCTGCTCCTCTTCACTCCTTCCTTCTCCCACTTCCTTCGATTATCAAAGTAAGTTTATATATTGTTTTATTTTATTTTATTCAATGAAGTTAGTTAAGTCAGTTTTATTTTAGTGATGAAAAGCTATGATTTTTACTATAGAAAATATTAAATTTTTAAAATAGAAAAGATAAAATCTTTAAAATAGAAAAGGCGAAATCTTTATTTTAGAAAAGGCGAAATCTTTATTTTAGAAAAGGCGATATCTTTATTTTAGAAAAGGCGAAATCTTTATTTTAGAAAAGGCGAAATCTTTATTTTTGAAAAGGCGGAAACTTTATATAGAGAATGGCATGATAAAAATAGAATTTTTATCTATATAATAGCGAATAAAAATTCGATTTTTATATATTGAATAGCGAAGTAAAAATTCGATTTTTATATATTGAATAGCGAAGTAAAAATTCGATTTTTATATATTGAATAGCAAAGTAAAAATTCGATTTTTATATATTGAATAGCGAAGTAAAAATTCGATTTTTATACGTTGAATAGCAAAGTAAAGATTCGATTTTTATATATGTAGTGACTACGGACAACGAAAGTGACAAAAGGCGAGAATGACGAAGACTTCTACATTTGAAGTGGCGTGGAGTTGGAATAGCTATCAGTGAGAACTTCTCACTCAAAATCTCTTTTTCTAGTTATATATATATATATATATATATATATATATATATATACTAGGATGCCGACGGTGCTTAGTAGCACCCGACACCCGTCATCCACAGACCATGGATGGCTTGTTTGTTAAATTGTTTGGATGTGTAGTTGGTTAGTTTATTTGGTTTGAATTGAATTGTTTGGTGAAATGAATGGATTTGATTGATGTGTGAATGGCGTGGGCCTTCACTAGACCGGGGATAAGGCTAGGCCTTGTCCCGTTTCTAGTATCGTGCCGTTATGCCGCCGAAATTTTCTAAAATATGTTAGAAAAATAAAAATATCATTTTTATTGTGTAAATGAACTGAATAGAAATTCATGTGTTGAAATAAAATATTTTATCGTTAAAAATATAATTTTTTAACGTGGAAGAAAATAAAATAAAATATTCATTTACAAACCGGACGGTTTGTTTATGTACACCTATTTGAAGGACATTGATTGAGACGATAAATTTTACACGTCGCCCAACTGCACAAATAAAATCTGTGTTTGATTGTTTGAAACCCCACATGGGTGTTGGGATGAAATTTGAAGTTCACTCATCCTGATTGATCAAATATGTCGATCGATTGATTGACAGGCTGTTATAAGCGTTAGATATCTATATTTGATGCTTATACAGTATAGTGCACTTTGGTTGATGGTTGATTATTTTTCAACGCTATTATATATGTGTGATGTATGAAAATCCATATAATTAATATTATATGGTGATTGATTGGGCCTCATTCCAATTTAGAAAATAAAGAATATTATAAAATAAAGGTTCATGTGTTGACCGTACTCATCCGTTGAGATTAGTCATGTGTTGAACGAAATATTTTAATAATAAAATTTACCTCTTTAAGAATATTATAAAATAAAGGTTCATGGGTTGACAGTACTCATCCGTTGAGATTAGTCATGTGTTGAACGAAATATTTTAAAAATAGAAATATTTGAAAATAGAAATATTTGAAAAGGAAATATTTGAAAAAGAAATATTTGAAATAGAATATTTGAAATAGAATATTTGAAAATAGAAATATATGAAGCTGTGTTGATTAGATTGATGCCATTTTGACGTGAACGATGTTTATATCGATTTTATTCACTTTAAAATGAATATTGAAAAGTGATTTCGAAATCGAATATTTTGAAATGAAATTTGAATTCAAATTGAATAGAAAACCAAATTTGAATTGAATCGAATAGAAAACAAATTTGAATTGAATCGAATAGAAAACAAATTTGAATTGAATCGAATAGAAAACAAATTTGAATTGAATCGAATAGAAAACAAATTTGAATTGAATCGAATAGAAAACCAATTTGGATTGAATCGAATAGAAAACAAATTTGAATTGAATCGAATAGAAAACAAATTTGAATTGAATCGAATAGAAAACCAATTTGAATTTGATTTGAATAGAAAACGAATTTGATTTGAATTGAATTGAAAACGAATTCGAATTGAATTGAAAACGAATTGAAATGAATTCAAATTGAATTGAAATTTGAATTGAATAGAAATGAATTTTAAAACGAATTTATACGGAAAAATTCAATTTTGATTTGAATTGAAATGGAAGTTGAAATTGTTTTTGAAACAAATTTAAAACTATTTATATAATTCGTTTTAAATAGAAATCGACGAAATATATATTATATATATTATATATATATATAATATAATGGCCTGAATAGAACGCGCCGCGGCAGTTCGTGAATTTCGACCATTGACTTCGAACAGACATTACGGGAGATCCGACCGTCGGATTCTCCTAAAACCGGAACCGTTGGGTTCGTATCGAAAAGAGATTTCTAACGAATATTAGAAATTTGAAATCTAACGGTTGGATTTGGAGATACGTCCAAATCAAATTTGGAAAAGGTCGCTATAAGTGCAGTTCGATGGCCGTTGATGGAAATCGACTGTACGGGCCTTGATAAAATTATTAAAAATAGTAATAATTTGTGTAAAATCATAAGAAATGATTTGGGAGAAATTGGGATGTAAAACTCCATATTTGAAAAGATAAAAATAGTTTTTTATCGAAATGAACTAGTTTTGAACTGAAATCAAAACCCATTTATTTTTAAATAAATAAATTGGATTTGAAATGGGTTTTAAATAGAATTGATTTGTGGGTTTATCGTGAATAGTGTTTTAAATAACACTAGTTCTTCAACCCGATAATAATTAGAATGTGATTTGGGTTTATCGTGAACTGTGTTTTAAATGACACTAGTTCTTTAACCCAGTAAAAGGAGTTTTAATGAATCTGCAATTAGATTGAATTGTGAATTGATAATTTAAATTATCAAATATAGAAAGTGAGCGAGGATGGAGTATTACCAGTTTTGCTCCAAAGCGATAGTTAAATCTTTAATTAGATTTGAACGTGAAATGGTAATTAATTTTACCGATAACACCACGGTGTTAGATATGGAGTGTTACCAGTTTTGCTTCGTGGGATGAATAGGTTGGGATTGGGAAATAAAATAAATAATTACTTCGGTGTGGTTCGCTAATCTCGACTAGTTTAGAAAACCATAATTTGGTTTGAAACAACATCCAAAGGAAGATTAAAGGATAAATTTTAAAGAATTTATCTTGGATAAAATTAATGGGAACCTTTCCCTAAGAATGTGGAATTTAGAAACTAGCTGTAGGTTAGCTAAGAAGAATGGTCTCCTGGGTATTAATCTGATGTTGGTTTCGGCCTTCGGGGTTAATGTTTGGGGGATTGCTCTCTTACTGATTTACGGTTAGTGACTAATGAATTGGAATGAGGCGTATGTTGTGTTTGTGTAACATTTGTTTTTAATATACGCGGGTTGTTCGGAAAGACCGGGTTTATACCCATTCTGAATAACCGATTCGACGATAAGTCGAAGATGTAGATGGCGGTTGAAGACCGGAAGTCTTCACAACGTTTGGGTGATTACTGATGATCTTGATTGGGTTGTACACCCAAGATGAGGGAATCAGTTGGTGGTCGTCCAGACGTACCTGGAGATCGATGGATATGCGAGGAAAGTGCCTCCGGTTTCGTTCAGACCCAGAATGAACTTGTAAATGGATTGTGTGTCTGACATTGGATTTTATTCTGTGTTGATTGATTTCTGTTAAATATATATCTGTTTGACGGCGGAGAATTTATTCTCTTGCTTAACGCCCTTCTCTGAGACGTACGAGCTTAGAGGTTATATATTGATAGATATCAATCGCATGGCATGAACTGCCTGTGTGGCACGCTGAGTTACATGGATCAAGGCTTCTGTTGAAAAGCAAAGTCTTGTGGTTGATGATCAAAGCACAGCCTATGTGGCAGCTTTGTGTATAGCGTGGATTCGCGAGCCTCACACCTCGGTATGAGTCAAAAACGGGATGAGGACCCAAGGAGTGCACGACGTTTCTTTCTAGCTATGGGTGGTGTCAGTGACCTACCAGCCCTGACATTTATATACTTTTCACCTTTGTGGTTTGGATGCGAGGCGCCTCGATTATAGGTCCTATAGGGCCGGGAAACGTGTGTTCAGGAATAATTAATCCTCTAACGTAAGTGAGGACCGGTCTTGGAGGATCCCAGGGTTACCCAGAGTGCGTAGTCCTGAGGCATTTGCTAGAGTGTCTCGAAGCGGAGAGGAGCTTTCCCCTTGCCTCGACTCATGACGAAAATCCAATTTCCAATACGTGCATTTCGGTTTTAATTGTAGAACTAGTATGGCGACATAGTAGCATGGGATGCTATGCCGTTTATGATTTATATTTATGATTGAAATTGTTTTGACACTATACACTTACTATAGTATCAAATGATTTGTTTTAAACGTACCAAGCATGTTTGGCTATTATAAGGGAAAACCCTATCCTCCGGCTTGCGTTGCATTGTGTGATGGGACCTGGGTCTTATAATAGCTTCATTTTTCGAAAAAGCATTTCGTTGTTTATTCTATGCACTGATATTCTTGGGAGGAAACCCATTCCGTGTTATACGGCGTGGTCCCTTGAATTACTCTCTTTTAAAATAAAGCTTAAATAACTGTTTTAGTTCTCACACCAGTCACATGACTGACCTGGAGTTTATTGTTTTAACCTAAACTCTGGGTGCCCTCATTTTCCGCACGGGTAGCTAGTAGTTTTGGTTTTGCAGATTTATATTCACAGGATCCTGGTTTACAGCTGGAATGATATCCGGAAAGCTCTGTATTTGTATATCACATTTAGTTGTGTTTTGTATTATTTTCCACTGCTATGTAATCTATTATAATCTCTGATATTTGTCGAATGTAATTTATTCATTTATACTTTGTATATTCTTGTATCTGATGGAATTGTTGTAATAGCAATGAAATGTTCTTCCGTTTGCGTTCTGATTATCAGGGGTTTCGAACGGTTTAGATCAGTTTAACGACTGATTCGGATCGAGCGAGATTCCCGGCCGTCACAAAAGCAGAAGATGTGGAACCCTTTGGTTTTCCATTATTACGTTGAAGACCCTATTCCTTGGGATAGGAAATGTGGGAGGAGTTGGACTTTTAGGAGCCGATGATGAAGCAACAGGCTGTTGGATTAGAGGAGGAGATAAAGAAGATTTGGTAAACAAATAAAGGTCACCAAATATTTGGTTAGGAAGAGACAAGGAATTTTATGGTGAAGTTATTGGAGGAGGAATCGGGTGAGGGGAGTGGATGCCATCATTATATGGATTGTGCATGTCATCGGATGAAACAACAGAATGCACAAGGGATTGCAAGTGAACCTGAGGAATGGCAAATATATTTACGGGTATCTCATGGTTATACATTTCAAAAGGATTGTTCACATTGAGAAAAGAAGGTGGACATGAGAATGGAGATTTTGAGGGAGGTTTTGGCAGAATACCAGCAATGTAAGACCTTTTCCTTTAGCAAAGAAAGAAAACTGGAGGAACTTGCATCATTTTTCTTTCTAGGAGTAACCATATCCCATAAAATTTTCCTTGTTAGCACATTATTCACTTCAGATTCATGCAAATTCTCCACTTGTTCATCTCTATTTACGTCTAAAGTATTCCTTGTTAGCTCATTATTCACTTCAGTTTCTTGCAAAATCTCCATTTGATCATTTCTATTCACGTCTACAACTACCTCCCTACTTCTATCTCCATCCAACTTTCCTTTTGTCACCTTTTTCCAGAATTTCTTATTATTTCTGTTCTTTCTTCTTTGCACCACCGTGAATCCGTCTTGTACTTCATTCTCATAATCATCTTGACCATTCATACAATCAACAACTGTCCTTTTTCTCTCTACCACTTTGACTTTATCAGCTCGATTGACTACTTTCCTCTTTTTATGTTTCTCACAATATTCAGTTACATGACCGAAGATCTAACACTTAGTACAGATCAATGGCTTCCACATGTATTCAACAAGAACGTTAGGACATGTATCGTCTCCCACCACTAAAAATTCAGGTAGCTCTTTATCCGGACTCACTTCAACCAAATACTTGGCATACTCAAATCTTTTCTTTTTTTCCGTATTTTCATCATAGCATAACACTTTCCCCATATGACACGCAATCCAGTTGATACCAACTAATGACCAGAACATTATCAGAATTGATAAAAGTGGATCCAAATAGGTATTTTTCTAACAACAGCTTTAGTCGATGATAGGGAAGGAGACCAGTTAGAGATAATGAAGATCTATCCCCTGATAAACATCGGTTCTCTTTTGAGAACTGTCATCGTATCTTCCTGATTAACGAATTTGAAGAAGTAGTTTTGCTCGTCATAATACATTTCATAATCTCCCTTGAGTTTCCATACCCTATCTAGATGAATTTTGACTGCCATGTAGTTAACATTTCCAGCCAGAAACGTTCCAACTAGACAATCAGACCAGGACTCTGAACCTTCTTCTAACACCACGGCGGGTGGAGGAACAGAGCGTCCCTCATACTTGACATCAAAGTGGATAGGAATATACTCGCCCGCACTTCTAGGTTTGGAGTAGAATAACGAAGAAAATTTCACTGAAGAAGACGAGGAGAATGGATGGGGATTCAGAAATGAGCGGAGGTGGGGGCTTGGTTGGCTGGAGGAGGAGGTAAGGGAGGGGGAGGAGTAGGAGTGGGGATAGGGATGGAGATGGTTTGCGGAGGAAGGATGACTGTGTCAGGGAGTGATGGGGAACCTACGGTGGAGTCAGAGGAGAGATGGATGGAAGGGGCAAGAGGACATGAGAAGACATGGACGAAGACTTTAAGATTTTGAATGTGTGATTTATGTTTACACAAATAATATAGATGTGTGTATATTCGAAAAAAAATAAATCATTTTTGTTAATATGAATGTATTATATATGGTGAAATTGATGTACGTTAGTAATTTATGTGATGAATTAGAAAATTTCATTTAATGGAATTTGTTTAAAGAAGTTAAATGCAAAATTATGAACTTAGTTTGACTATATAGTATAACAGGAAGAATTAAAAAAGAAATTTGTAAAAGAATGTATAAATTTATTGTGTAGTTATTGATGTTAGAAAAGAGTTTTGTGACATAACGTATGATAAATTCTTGATATGAATGAACCATAACTAATTTACAAACTAACTTAGTTATTATTGTTGATACATAATTTATGTTATTTGATTTATACATTTTTATAGTAGAATGTTGTGCAGTTAAAGCGCTTAGCGGTGCAATAACGATTGACGTGCAAAAAGGTGTAGCGGGGATAAAGCGGAGAAATAGCGGGGATATAGCGGAAGCGCAAAAATGTTGAAACCAAATATTAAAACTATTTAATTACCATTCACATGTTATATGTGTAAAATAAACCAATACTAATAAATTTTATGTAACAAAACAAAAGAATATCATGGTTATACATGCTAGATTTGGTGACTATAATAGATTACAATATTTTGATACTTATACGTTAAAATTAGCTCATTACACTACCTTTCTTGATCTTTTTATAAAGAGAACTAGTCAAATCAAGCTTTGTGTATTAATATTGCTAAAGCGATTGCTAAAAAACTTTAAGTTAGCGGATGCAGCCGAAAATAGTGGGGCTAAAAGCGGATCTACCATTCATCGGCGCAAAACTAAAATAGCATAGCCGTTGAAGAGCGCTACGAGCTATAGCGGGGCTTTAGCGGGGCTTTAACTGCATGGGTTGAATGGAAAAATACCCCTTTTGAAAATGAATATATATAGTAAATATGGTGCACATTTTTAAGAGCTACTAGAAAAATTGACCAAATATTCATTAAGATTATTTAAATAATTATAATTTAAGATTTTATTGGTAATTTAAACATACGAATTTAACTATAAAATATCATGAAAGAATTAAGGGGATTAAGTAACTAGCCGTAGAAATGTTGAAATGCAGACATTTGAAGATGAAATTTTTTTTGCACCAATTTATGATAAATTTATTGAGATAAATGTATATTACATTAAATTGTTATTAACGTTTATATATATTATTTAAATTATGTAACTTATTTAGCTTATATTTGAAAGAAAGGCAAATTTGCCTTTTTTCATTGATACGAACTTGGTATGCATTTTAAAACATCGTATTTAGTATTAATTAGATGAATTAACAATAGTTTATTGATTGAATTTATATTTTAAATTCCAAATCACATAGCCGGTTTGAATATGCTGACTTAAACATACAATGTTAAGTGATATTGTGGAGTGTCTCGTAGAATAACTACATAAAATTTGAAATGTGTGCGATTAATGTTAATATTCAATGCAATACAGTCTAAATATAATGATGTAAATGAGTTAACTTTGAATTTATGATTTTATTCATGTGTATAATTTACGTTATGTGCGTGATATGTTTTTATATTTGAATTATTAATTTTCTCATTCTTATTGATATATGAATATGATTAATCTTGATATTATTTATTAGGCGAATCAATAAACAATTCTTTGCTAAAGTTATTTTAAAAAATTGCATAGTTAATTATAAAATATGGTATTAAACGCAAAATACTAGAGAAATGTTGAAAGGGACATAAAAAATTATAGAAAATTTGAAGTGTAAGCATTTGAAACCAAAAAGCATAATTTAGTAATTCATTAGAATTGGAAGAAATATTAGTTAACTATATTTATTTAAGTTGCTTAAATTTGGGTTTTGTAATTTGTTGAAATGCTTTTTTGCTTAAAGCTGTCACACATCAAGTTCCTGCTTAGCAACACACTCAAGCATCAAGAACTTCATCAGAAAACACAAAGCGATTTGGTCGAAGTCGCGTCGCAAACGTAAGAAGGCCGGAAACTCCTATCAAACGACCACTTTTAGACCTGAGAACGTCTGCCATAATGCTTTGCACCATAACTACTGTAGAAGGCGGGCCGTCAGCCGAGCCAAAGGCGAGCCATCCTCCAAGCCGAAGGCGAGCCGTCAGCAGGTCCGGGCGCAGCGCCGGTGGGGGTCTAGGGCCCCACAGTCCCGGTGGCGATTGACCTAGCCTCGCATAGTTACAACTGGGCACCGCCTGATTCATTTGATTTTCCTCAGCCCGAAAAGCCCGATTCCCTTCACCTCACATCATCATTCCCCTCGCCTCGCATCCAAAGCTCTGCATCCCTTAGCCTTGCCTCAAAGGTTCTGCATCCTCCACCTCTCGCCTCCATCGCATCGCATCCCTCCGCACCGCATCCATCCTCCCTCCATCCCGCGGCTCGCGTCCCTCGAACGCGAAGTTCGCATCCTTCGGGATGCGAATTTCGCATCCACCGGGACGCGAATTTCGCGTCCCCAGGAGTGATGCGAAAATTCCTTAGGCGTGGGCGAGGGGGTGATGTGATTTTTCGGATTTGGCGGGTGTGTGATGCAATTTTCGACCATGTGGTCCCCAAAACCTACCTACTCCACTACCTACCTTCACCTATAAATACCCCAAGCATTCATTTGGATCTTTTCCCCTTGAAATTTTTGGCCTTCTAGAGCTCCAAGAGCCTCATTAATGGCAGCCACCTTCTTCTCCATGACCACTGTACATGGCATGGACAATTAAAACGTAACATACACGTTCTCCACTATACTTTGGACATTTACAAGGATAATGACACTACTTTTGGGCTGTTTTGGACTTCCTGGACATTGAAGCACAAGTTTGACATAGTTGACCAAGTCAACTCATCTCAAGGAAGAAGAAGAAGGATATTTTTGTCAAAGTTTAGAATTAACAAGGAGTTTGTTATTCTATTGTGATACTTCGTAATCAGATATTGTCTAAGTTTATACGACATTGTAATTAGATAAATGATCATTATAAAGTGGACGTAGACGTTAGTACCAAACCACTATAAAAAGCAGCGTCTCCCCGCATTTACTTTACTTTACTACTTGTTTGGATTACTGTGTTGCTAACTTGCTTGCATACACATTGGGTGTTGGCGTGTGACAATTCTCCACGTCAACATAATTAATCTAAATACATGGACTTAAATATAAATGTTAGGAGCAAACTATTGAATCATGTGTAAACAATTGTGTAAACTTTAAAATATCTATACAAAAATGTAAAATAATGAATGGGGTAAAATGATGGAAGAGAGTTAGTAAATAAATATGAAGTGAGAAACTAATTTGAAAATAAAATATCCAAAGAGAATTAAAGAGAAGAGAGAAAATTCTTAGAATTAATGAACAATCTTCAAATTCTTCCGCTTCATTATTTAATAGATTTGGGATGAAATCATTGTTTAAATTTTATTCTCAATCATAACATTTCTTTTCATTTGAATTTTTGTCTATACTACTAATTAATAATTTATTTGGTAGATCTTGTTTTAATATTAATGATCATGTTCATAGAGAACGTTTATAATTTGTATAATAACTTTATTTGTTAAATTCTAATTTTAAATGATATTAAGACTCAAAAATATTTGTATATGGAAGTTTTATGTAACAACCTGCCCGGAAAAAGCCTAAATTCCGACCTAGAAAAGGCTCGTTGGAACTTAGAACCATTCTAAACGGATCATTGGTTCCTATAAGAAAATACTAAAAACAGATAATAATAATAATAATACTGCCATAAATACTAAGCCTCCATTGTAGGGCTCCACCTCCAAGCAATCACTAATCATCACTAATCCAGGCATCCTCACCTACAAACCTACTTATGTTAAAAGGAGAGAAGTCGGAACATAAAGTTCTGGTGAATGAAAAACATACAAGTTTAGGTATGACTATTTCCTATATTTGACAGTGTAAACTCTTCATGTTATGTCTACGCAACAAACATACACAACTTAAACATGCAAAGGGACATCCTTAAAATCGCTTAAGACCTATATGTTAATCTAAGGGCGGGCATATCTACAGTCACTTGATACCCCACAAATAACTCTAAGGATGTCCGCCCTTAATAAATTAGATAATGACTTTTGTTACATTTTATGTGTTAATTGTTTTTCTATAAGTTGATTTTGTTTGACATATTGAAGTAAAATGATTTGTAAATAAATTAAATTATATTTCAAAAAAAATATGTGCAACATTTAGTTTATGGATAATTTGTATTTTTAGCAAGACAAACCGGTTTTTATAGTGATCTGTAACACTGTTTTCATTACAACAAATAATAATTAAAAACAAAATAATACATGAGATAGCCACATCGCCTACCTACTACAGATATCGTCTATGACCTAGCTACAAATAATGACAATCTGATTTAATCTCTACATAGGGAGACAATCAAAACCTGAACAATAAAAGCAAGAGATGCAAAGAAAATACGCCACACAAGTGCAACACGGTGCAGAAACTCAATTACACAGCTGACCATGATACTGAAAAGAGAAACATCAATTGGCTGTAAAGCAGTCCTAATACCCTAAAAACTGTAGTTATCACTAGAACAACAACTCACTAACTGAAGGCTGCAAACAGTTCCTAACCATTAGCAACAACAATGAAGTTCAGCTCGGCAACAAAACACCGCACTCTATGCAAGGATGTTAGCGGTCAATCTAAACTTCATAAGGTCAGATAATCACCTTAGACACTGTCAATCCTACAACCAGGCAAGCAGACGACTAGCTGAAGAAAACCAGCAAATACCATGAACAATTACGAAGCACTTCAGATGACGAAAGCACCAACAATTACAGTGACAACCAAAGAATTGTTTTCATTACAATGTAGCATGCCATCCCATAACCCAACAAAAGAACTGCAGCCAAAACACAGTGATAACCTTGCTGCTCCTACACCAACAAAACCCAGCAAGACAAAAATACAAACATAAACCCAACTACAACACATAACTCAAGTCGAGTCAACCCAAGCAAACAACATCCGAAAAAGCCTAGACCCATGGTAATAGCCTAACCAACCATAACTAGAACTGAAATCGCTGACACAACTACTAGAAAACCGTTAAAGCTAGAGACTTACCAGCATGTCGCGAAAAGCGATCCATAACCAAATAGATCTGCCTTCTGGTGAGCATCAAGCAAAAAGGAAATCTAGCGAAGTAAGCAGCGATAGCTCAGCGGGTCACGATGAGACATAGATGAGTGCCAGAGAAATATAAGAGTCGGCCAGAGAGACCACCACAAGAAGAATCACATATGGGTTTTAATTCACGATATGTCAAGAGGAGAGGCAATGCAAAAGAAAGAAGAAGGGAATTAGAAAGCGAAAATGGTTATGGCTAGCGTTAGGGTTAAGAGGGTTATAATCCATGATAACAAAAACTGGTTAGGAGCTAGAGAGTTTGGATAGATGAATAGGCATGGAAGGTTTAGAAGCGTAAACAGAGCGGTATGGAGAAATCTGAAGGAGAGAGAAATGAAGACCAGTCGCCATGGAGAAGATAGCCGCTCCTTAATAGTTTGGATTTTTGCTTCGATTAATTTGTAAAAAAATGGTTAGATTTTATCTTTATTTGGTATTAGATTTGGTAATATTTATAAAAGTAGGTTTTGGATTTGTAAATATCTGGATCTTATAATTTGCCAACACTAAGGTTTGGTAATATTGTTTATTTGTTAGATTCTATGTTTGGGGAATATTAAGATTTGGTCATATTTGACAAGTAGAACTTTGAATTTATAAAAGAAGTTAAATCCAAAAAAATTGTTGATATTGTAACACCCCTCCCCGAGATCCACCCTAATAAAGAGCATTAATGAGTAACGTTGTATGTTAAAGTGGTGAATAGGGCTAGTTAGGAGTGACCATCTATAATCTTGCATTAGACAAGTATTGAATACATCGATTGAATGTATACTTTTTTTCTTACCTCGAGTGGATCGACATACTTAATTCATGTAATATAAAACTATGAGGATCGTATTCAGAACATGTCACAACATATCATAAATAACAAATCACATATAACAAAACACATATACGTACAACAAGAGAACACAACAGGTACTTGTGCTACAAACTTGAATAGTTTCATATGAACCATATACATATACAACAAGTCTCAAAAGAAATTCTTATCGATGACATTGATCAGACATATCAGTCAAAACCCCTTAAAATGCCTTATAGACGATTCAACAAGATAATTAATCACGAATTCTTAGGTTTACACTCGGTTGTATTTATTACTTATTATCACAGAAAACTCTTGATTTACTTTTTTCATTAAATTTTCGAACCCAAGGTTTTAGCACCCAAAGAACTTAAGAGGATGGAAATGTCTACAGGGATAATCCATGGATAATCAGGTTCAACTCATGGAATACCACGAAATGAAATACAATCCTATACATGTTCCCGAAGCTAATATTCAATTAGACTCCGATACCCAAGAACACCGATAAAGGATAACAATATGAAGTGATAGAAGTAACACGAGTGTTATCTCCCTGGTTTAACACATGTACTTTTCAGATTTTGTTCTATGTTTATTGTACTTCATTTTGAACTCCGCTCTGATACCAAACTATAATGCCCGACCTTGAGACCCACCATAATAAAGAGAATTAACGAGTAATGTCATCTATGAGAGCTGAGAATAGGGCTGGTTAGGAGTGACCATCTGTAATCTTGTATTAGACAGTATCAAATACATCGATTGGATGTAATTTTTATTTCATACCTCGATTGGATAGATGTACTCAGTTCATCTAATATAGAACTATGATGGCCGAGGATCATATTCAAAACAAGTCACAACATATCACAGATAACAGAACATAGAATAGAATACATATTGTAATGACCCGAAAATCCACGCCCTTCGAATCAACCGTAAACCACACAGGTCCGATCAAAAAAGACAAGAAAGCACATATTGTTATGAGAACAAATCAGAACACAGGAGAAGAGAACAGTTCATTGCTACTACAACAATTTTACATTAGATTACAAGAATATATCAAAGTACAGGTAATAGATAAACAACAAAAAAATATTAGAGAATAAATTACAATGCAGCGGATATATATACATACACACATACATTGGAAGACTCCAAATAATCCAGAGCATAGCTCCTGCAAAAATCAAGGATCCTATTTAAGAAATATCTACAAAACCAAAACTACTAACCGCCCGTGTGGAAAATATGGGCACCCAGAGTTTAGGTGAAAATAATATACTCCAGGTCAGTCATGGGGCTGGTATGAAAATCAAAACAGTTATTAACTTTATTTAAAGTTGGGTAAATCATGGGACTACACTGTATGACACGAAACGGGTTTCCTCCACATGAATACCAGTTTTAAAACAAAACAACGCAATGCTTTTTTGAAAAAATGTAGCTATTATAAGACTCGAATCCCATCACACAATGCAAGAGCAGAAGGATAGAGTTTTACCTTATAATAGCCAAACATGCTTGATACGTGAGACTTTTTCTTATATTATTATTAGTGTATAGTGCAGAAAACAATTTCAAAAATAAATGTATCAATCTTAGACGGCATAGTATCCTATCCTACTATATCGCCATAGGTATACAACTAAAACCGTAAAGTCGCGTATTAGAATTTGGATTTCCGTCATGAGCCAAGGAAGGGATCTTCCTTAATCCAATTCGAGCCATCTCTAGCGGGTTGCCCAGTACTCAGAATCCAGTGAGCCCTTGGAGCGGCATGGCCGGTCAGTTGTACTTTGATGATTGGCAATTCCTGAACACTAGGTTTCCCGGTCTTATTGGACCTCTTGGTATGTCCGTCGATCGTGACCTTGTGCGGACATATCCAAGGCACCTCGATTCCAACGCCCACATAGGTAAAATTGCCTGGGCTCCATACCATGGCATCACTTCTAGCCAGAAAGAAACGCATGTCCTCCCTGTTGTCTTTCATCCCATTTTTGACTCATAACGATGTGTGAAGCTCTCGAATTAACGCCATACACAAAGCTATGCTATATCAGTCATGCTTTGATCATCATCCACAAAGCTCTGCTTTTCAACAAAACCTTTGATCCATGCATCTCAGCATGCCACATTGTCAGTTCGTACCATACAACTAATGTCTACCAATATAAAACCTATGAGCTCGTACGTCTCGAAGAAGGGTGTTAATCTAAGAGAATAATTTCTCCGCCACCAAACAGATATATATTTTGTAGAGATCAATTAATACATCATGAAATACAGTGTCAAAAACACAATCCATTTGCAAGTTCGTTCTGGGTTTGAACGAAACCGGAGGCACCTTTTACTCGTCCCATATGTCCAATATAGGAGAGAGACCCTTGCATATACGGTCGATCTCCAAGTATGTTTGGATGATCACCGCTTATTACCTCGTCTTGGGTGTACATCCCACTTGAGACATCAGTAATAATCCAAACAATGTGAAAATCTCCTATCTTTAACCACTGTCTTCATATCTTCGATTTTAATCGTCGTAATAGTTATTTAGAATGGGTTGAACCCGGTCTTTCAGAATAACTCGTGCAACTTTAAAATGAAGTGATATGTAAATATATCAACGATCTCATTACAATCCAGAATATTTTTTATTCAAATATTCTTTACAGTGGGAACTACGCCCACAAATCTTATCAAGATTATCTCATTTAAACTTATTATTTAAATCCTTCCTTGGAAATCATTTCAAAAGATTTTATAATATATTTTCACAACTTAAACCAAATTTAGGTTTATAAGCCTGGTCAGGATTATCGAGCCTTACCGAAGTAATCATTCATTTTATTATCCCAATCCCAAGCTATCCATACCATGGAGCAAAATCGGTGGTACTCCATATCTACCCATCATGTTATTGGTAAAGTAAATTACCATTTAACGCTCCAAATTTAATTAAAGATTTAACTATCGAATGAAGTAAAACTGGCTGTACTCCATCTCGAACAATTCTCGAATTCTGTAAATTTAATTACCTCATTCACATTTCAATCTAATTAAAGATTTATTAAAACTCCAACTTAGTTTTAATCTCAAAAATCATTACTTAATGATTATTCAACTTTAGGAAATTAATCTTGTTTTTAACTAGGTTAAAGAAAGAATGTTGTTTAAAATATCGCTTATGATAAACCCAAAATCAACGTCCATTCAAATGAAAACTTCACGAAAATCTGATCCTTACATAATCGATATAAATTTTCGTATCAGACCAACACTATAAGTAGAATAATGGCAAAGCCTTTTAAATTCCTCAAATAGTAAAGGTCTTCCTCCACAGAGGTTCATCTTGATTATTAATAAATCGAATTCCATTCCATTCCAATTTAATTTATTAAATTGGAAAACTTCCTTAAATATTAATTAAAAAAATGTATTTCCTTCTCAACTGGTTTAAGAATAGTATTATTAAAGATACTATTCACGATAAACCCAAAATCCAATTTGATATTAAATACAAGGCTCTGAAAAAAATCATACCGACTTATATTCAACATCAAATTCTGAAACTAACAGACATCGTACTAGGAATAACGATATATATATCTTCCAAATTCCTCAGCGATATCCGTATAATTACGGAATACAGTATTAAAGTATCCAAAGATAATTTCCATTTAATTCCCATCCAATTTATATATGGGAAAACTCTTGGTTATATTAAAACCATTCCAGTTCAATATTCCTATAAATCACACATATCATATCATGGTTCACAACATATTATATTCACAACATATAAGAATCAAACACTTACATGCTTCTATGGTTATTCTGTCTATAACATATATGCATCAAACACTTATGTGCTTATATGGTTATTCTATCCACAACATATAAGCATCAAACACTTACATGCTTATATGGTTATTCTGTCCACAACATATAAGCATCAAACACTTACATGCTTACATTGTTATTCTTTCCAAAACATACAAGCATCAAACACTTACATGCTTATATGGTTATTCTGTCCACAACATACAAGCATCAAACACTTACATGCTTATATGGTTATTCTGTCCATAACATATAAGAATCAAACACTTACATGCTTATATGGTTATTCTGTCCACATATATATCATGGTTCACAACATATTCTATCTATATTTTTAATCATTTTAACATGGTCATTTTAGTCGATTTCCAATACGGTCATCGAAATGCATTTACACCGACCTTCATAAATGTTGATTTGGCTTTATCTTGAAGTCTAACTATTGGATTTCAAAACTTTTATTATCGTTTGAAAGCTCTTTTAATTATGAATTCAATGTTTTCAGTTTCGGGAGAATCCGACGGTTGGATCTCCATGTACGTCAATTCGAAGTTACGGCCGAACTTCGCGAACTATCGCTGCACGACACGTCCTATTCAAACCCGAACCGATTTATAAGTAAAATAAAGTCGAATCATTTCTAAAATAATTTATGAATCATATAAATTATTTTCAACTTTCACTTGAAATTTTATTTCAATCATCTTCATTCAAAATCAAATATTTCAGTACTAGACCCTTATAGTACTCTTCGAATGGATAAAATAATATTATTTTTTGAAAGTCTATATTTTCAACTCAAACTTTCAAGTTAATCGTTATAAAAATAAACAAGAAAGTTTTTAAAGAAAACTTCTTTTAAAATGTCTCCTATATAGCCTAACCGAATTTCACTTTAAAACGTTACTATTCATTTTGAAATCAAAACTCTGAAAGGACATAAAAATATAATTTTTTTACTTCAAAATCATTCGCTATAGTTACGAATATTCATCGATATTTCAATATGTACGCATCCATCCAAAATCGGACATCGAAAATCAAACTTGAATTTTTCACTAAATATTATATTATTAAAATATTCATTTTTATTATGACTTGGAATGAAATTCAACCAGTCACCACATCATTAAATTTATATGGGTTTCATAACTCATATATATCCAGTAATAGTTACAAACAACTATTAAACATCCAATTTGCATCCAAAGTGCATCTATACCCATACAAGCCTTAAATAAACAATTGACAATTATAATGGTCTGTCAATCAACAGATTGACATACAACTACACACAAGGGAGATATGTGAACTAATTATCATTCTAAGACCCATATGGGGTTTTCATCCAATACTAGTGGTCATTATTTACACACTTAGGTGACCGGTAAAATTATCAACCCAATACCCGTGTAAGGTTTACATTCAATACCAGTGGTTATTATCTACACACTTAGGTGACGTGTAAATTATCAACCCAATATCCATGGGGAGTTTACATTCAATATTAGTGGTCATTATCTACACACTTGGCTGATGTGTAAAATTATCAACCCAATACCCGTGTGGGGTTTACATTGTAATTCATGTAGCTTATCTACCCCCAGGGGAGACGTATGGGCTAATTGTCATCTTAAGACCCGTGTGGGGTTTTCATCCAATAAACAGTAATTAATAAATTAATCAATTAATTCAAATCAACAACATATTCAAATAATCAAAAATAATTGTTTCATTTTAGTTTATTTTTATCAAGTCAATTTGACTTAAACTAGTAATCATAGAAATGTCGTTTGACTTATAAATGTGTGTTTAACCCTACAACAACTATCACTGGCAACCAATACATATTCAATTATGATTCTAATAACTGTAAAAAAATCAGTTTGAGTGAGAGTTCTCACATTGGTCGTTTACCGTTAAATAATGATAAACGCCGATTGACTGAATCAGGCGTTTTCCTTCGACAAAATTGCCATGAGCTTTAAATCGCTCCAACTCAGTTTCTTTGTGAAGCTATCATCGATACGGTTCCCATGCATCATGTTTCGTTGAATTCCGATCACGTATGAAGAAGTTATGATTTTTACAAGTTTCTATACATGCTTCAACCAAGCACTTAGCAACTTAATTATGACTTTAGCTAAGCAAATAAAACATTTTGAGTGAGAGGATCTCACCCTAAGCATCCCTACATAATAACACTTCAACAATGAACTCTATGGGTTTTCAACGATCGATCTCTCCGTTTCCACTCAAATCCACCAACGAACAATTGCACGTACTCAAATACTCACTAACATAATGTAGTAAGCATAAAGGTAGGATTTTTATTGGTATTTAAGCTTGTAGAGGCTAGAGGGACCCATGGTATTACTATCTAGTGGGGGAGCATGCTAGTGGAGGGCCGTGGGACTAGGCATGGTGACGTGGGGACCAGACGTGGGGACCACACGAGGTGGTTGGAGGTGCTAGATCTTGGTTTTGGGTATAAAGGTGGTACCTTTTTCAATTTAAAAGAGTTTAAGGATTTTTTGGCAAAAGGGGATAGGTCCCACACATTGGCCAGTGCTGAAGGGGGTGGCTAGACCTCAGGATGCATGGGATCGGCGGTGGTAGCAGCCTAGATGACGGCGTGGGGGTTCAAAGGGGATAGGAGGCCATTAAATGGTCTTTAAGCTTTTGTAATGGTTTTTTAGTAAATGAACATATAATTAGAATTAATTCAAATCAAACTTAAGTGTTAATCGATTCATGAATGACCTAAGTGAGAAGAGAGTGACAAGTGGCATAGGATAGAAGTTTCCTAATTTTCATTGGTTGAGTGAATAGTGTTTAAGGATTTGCCTAATTCAAGTATTAATTCTACTCTCCAAACTTCGTTCTGGTCCCACGACCATATACTAACTCCAAAAATTATGAAATTAGAAATCTTGCTACATTATGGAATTATGCTTCCAAAAAACTTTTCTTGCCAAATTTGGAGATCGTTTGAAAAATCGCCTTATTTCTAGCTTAAATCGAATTATGACTGATTTATATATCGTTCTCTCACATACGAACTCCGTTTGACTTGAAATTTTAAATCCTGGCATATTTAGTCATTCCGGATCTAATAAAAGAGGTTTTGTTGGATTTCGAGTCTGTCTCAAAAATGGTCGATTTATAGGTGATTAATATAGCTTTAAAATATCGATTTTCAAAGTCTTAGCTTTTAAATTGATTTAAAAAATTTACTGGCCCTGTTTTAAGTCAAATAAAACATAAAATTAATTTTAAAATTATTTTCAAATTTTATCAAGTCAAAAATCTGCATTTTCTATTTTAAATTTCATTAAAATAGATTAAAATTCAAATTTTAAATTGACCAAAAATACGGGTCATCACAATCTCTCCTACTTACAACTTTTTGTCCCCAAAAGGAAAGAAGCAACCGAAGGTCGTTTACTTAACCAACTCAACCTTCATTCCATCTTAAGTTCTTTAACTTTCGGTTTCTATGAACTTTCTAATTTCTCAAAATTTGGCTAACGCCTTAAATTTTTGAAACGTATTGCCATAACCTCCTTTTTATTGGTCTTTCAGTACGACTACAACCTGCCCCTACGTGCACTCATAAATCAAAAGAAAATACAAAAGCTAAGCAGCTTTCCAATCGGCTCATAAAATCATCATACCCAATTAATACAATAAATATGTACCTTTTTGGGTGAGCGTGAAATTTTATTCCTCTTCTTAACCCTTATACAACAACCTGGATGACATATACACATGTCCAATCCGAACTAATTTTCAATTCACTTCGATATTAGATTTGGTTTGGCTAAAATTTACCTTTCATTCTCATATTGGTTTTATCATTCCAATATTTTTATTAGTTAAACTAATTATCACGCATGACAACCAATAATCAGTTGGTTAACTTTCCAAACATATAACTTTTATACACTCAAAAAAAAAATTCAAAGCCAAATCACAAACATTAAACTCTGACTGAGTTTTTGGTTCTCACACCAGTCAATTGGAATCATATAGACATCTCACTTTCGAAACTCGAAAATAAACACTGGTGACGCAGCAGTAGTCACCAGAATCATCTCCGAGCGACTAGAGTGTGATTCTATATCTACCCAATATATTTGAGACTTTGGATACACGTGGATCAGACGTATATGCAAAATCTTCTTATACTCGATAGTCCATACTCAACATCAAATAGAATATTTAAATTTTTATAATAATATATAATTTTCAAAACTAAATTTATTTTACAAACAACATTCTTCAAACTCATTATAAGTATTACTAACCCTATCTCTAATGAGTCATTCATATAGGATATTGCTAATCCTATCATTGATGAATTCTCACATCTAGTTCTAATGTGTCGTATTTTCGGTGCTTTGTAAACCAAAGCTCTGATACCACTTGTAATGACCCGAAAATCCCCGCCCTTCGAATTGACCGTAAATCGCACAGGTCTGATCCAAAAGACAGGAATGCGCAGATTATTATAAGAACACGATGCATCAGAACAAAAAACACAAAATAGGAGAAGATTTCATTGTTATTACAACAATTTTACATCAGAGTACAAAAATATATCAAAGTACAGATAATTGATACACAACGGAAAAATATCAGAGAATAAAATACAATGCACTGGAAATTTGTATATATATATAATTACAACGGAAGAATCCAAATAATCCAGAGCATAGCTCCAGCAAAAATCGAGGATCCTGTTTAAGAAATATCTACAAAACCAAAACTACTGACGGCTCGTGTGGAAAATATGGACATCCGGAGTTTAGTTTGACTGCTCGTGTGGAAAATATGGACACCTAGAGTTTAGGTGAAAACAATAAACTCTAGGTCAGTCATGAGACTGATAAGACAATCAAAACAGTTATTAACTTTATTTAAAAATGGGTAAATCACGGGACCACGCCGTATGACACGGAACGGGTTTCCTCTACATGTATACCATTTTTAAAACAAAATAACACAATGTTTTTTCGAAAAAATAAAGCTATTATAAGACTTAGGTCCCATCACACAATGCAAGTGCAAGACGGAGGGTAGAGTGTTACCATATAATAGTCAAACATGCTTGATACAGGAGAATTTTCTTATATTATTATTAGTGTATAGTGCAGAAAAAAAATTCAAAAATAAATGTAATAATCTTAGAAGACATAGTACCCCATCCTACTCTATCACCATAGGTATACAACTAAAACCGTAAAATCACGTATTGGAATTTGGATTTCCATTATGAGCCAAGGCAAGGTATCTTCCTCTATCCGATTCGGGCCATCTCTAGCAGGATGACCAGGACTCAGACTCTGGTGAGCCCTTGGAGCGGCAAGGCGGTCAGCTGGACATCGCTGATTGACAATTCCTGAACACTACGTTTCCCGATCCTATTGTGCCACTTGGTCTGTCCGTTGACCGTGGCCTTGTGCGGCCATATCCGAGGCGCCTCGATTCCAACTTCCACATAAGTAAAATTGCCAGGGATCCATACCATGGCACTGTGCAGTTAAAGCTCCACTAAATCCCCGCTATAGCCTATAGCGCCCATGAACCGCTACACTATTTCTATTTAGTGCAGATGAACAGTAGATCCGTTTCAGCCCTGCTATTTTCCGCTGCACGTGCTAAATCAACGCTTTATAGCACATGCTTTAGCGATATTAATATACGAAGCTTAATTTGACTAGATGTCTTTTAAAACAAATTAATAAAGTTAGTGTGAAAAGATAATTTTAACATAGATGTGTCCAACATATGGTAGAAATCTATTATAGTCATCAATTCTAATGTGTGTAATCATGATATTCTTTGATCTTATTACATAGAATTAATAGATATGAGTTTCTTCTACACAAATAATGTGAGAATGATAATTAATCGATTGTAAAATATGTATTTTTTACATTTAATATAACTTTTTGCAACACCGTTGTATCCCCACTACTTCTCTGCTTTATCTTTGCTATACCTTTTTGCACCTCCGCCGCTATGGAACCACTAAGCGCTTTAACTGAACAACCATGGCATCACTTTTAGCTAGAAAGAAACGTGTGTCCTCCCTGTCATCCTTCATCTCGTTGTTGACTCATACTGGGTTACGAACAGTATTATTAAAGATACCATTCACGACAAACCCAAAATCCAATTCGATATTAAGTACAAGGCTTTGAGTATATATCATATCGACTTAAATTCAACATCAAAGTTTGAAACCAACAGACAATCGTACTGGCAATAACAATATATATCTTCCAAATTCCTCAACGATATCCATATAATCACGGATCCAATATCGAAATATCTGAAGGTAATTTCCAATTATTTCCCATCCAATTTATATATGGGAAAAACTCTTGGTTATATTAAAAACCATTCCAGTTCAATATTCCTATAAACCGCACATATCATATCATGGTTCACAATATATAAGCATCAAACACTTACATACTTATATGGTTATTCTGTCCACAACATATAAGAATCAAACACTTACATGCTTATATGGTTATTCTGTCCACAACATATAAGCATCAAACACTTACATGCTTATATCGTTATTCTGTCCACAACATATAAGCATCCAACACTTACATGCTTATATGGTTACTCTGTCCACAACATATAAGCATCAACACTTACATGCTTATATGGTTATTCCGTCCATATATCATATCATGGTTCATAACATATTTTATCCATATTTTTAATCATTTTAATGTGGTCATTTCAGTCGATTTCCAATTATGGTCATCGAACTGCATTTACAGCGACCTTATTAATAATGATTTGGACTTATCTTGAAGTCTAAGAATTGGATTTCAAACTCTTATTATCATTTGAAAGCTCTTTTAATTATGAATTCAAAGTTTTTAGTTTCGAGAGAATCCGACAGTTGGATTTCCTGGTACATCAATTCGAAGTTATGGGCTGAACTTCGTGAACTATCGCTGCGTGACATGTCCTATTCAAACCCTAATCGATTTATAAATAAAATAAAATCGAACCATTTCTAAAATAATTTATGAATCACATAAGTTATTTTCAACTTCCACTTGAAATTTTATTTCAATTATCTTTATTTAAAATCAAATATTTCAGTAATAGGCCCTTATAGTACTCTTCGAATGAATAAAATAATATTATTTTTCGAAAGTCTGTATTTTCAACTCAAACTTTCCTGTTAATCATTATAAAAATAAACAAGAAATTCCAGAAAGATAACTTCTTTTAAAACATATCTTATATAGCCTAACCGAACTACACTTTACAAAGTTACTATTTTTGAACTCAAAACTTTGACAGGTCATAAGTATATATATTTTTTTACTTCAAAATCATTCGCTATAGTTACAAATATTCATTGATATTTCGATATCTTCCCGTCTATCCAAAATCGGACACCGAAATCAAACTTGGTGAATATTATATTATTAATATATTCATTTTAATTCTTAATTGGAATGAAATTCAACCAATCACTACATCATTAAATTTATATGGGTTTCATACCTTATATGTATCCAATAATAGTTGCGAACAACTATTATACATCTAATTTGCATCCAGAATGCATCTATACCTATATAAGCCTTAAATAAACACTTAACGCTTATAATGGTCTGTCAATCAACCGATTGACATACAACTGCACACAAGAGAGATGTATGAACTAATTGTCACCCCAAGACCCGTGTGGGGTTTACATCTAATACTAGTGGTCATTATCTACACACTTGGGTGACGTGTAAAACTATCAACCAAAACTCGTATGGGGTTTACATTCAATACTAATGGTCATCATCTACACACTTGGGTAGCATGTAAAGTTATCAACCCAATACATATGTGGGGCTTACATTCAATACTAGTGGTAATCATCTACACACTTAGGTGACGTGTAAAATTAACAACCCAATACTCGTGTGGGGTTTACATTGCAATTCATGTAGCTTATCTACCCCCGAGGGAGACGTGTGGGCTAATTGTTATCCCAAGACCCATATGGGGGTTTCATCCAATAAACAATAATTAATAAATTACTCAATCAATTCAAATCAACCACATATTTAAATAATCAACAATAATTGTTGCATTTCAGTTTATTTTTATCAAGTCAATTTGACTTAAATTAGTGATCATAGAAATGTCGTTTAACTTATAAATGGGTGTTTAACTCTACAACAAGTACCACAGGCAGCCAATACATATTCATTAATGATTCTAATAACTGTAAAAAAATTGTTTGAGTGAGGGTTCACACATTACTCGTTTATCGTTAAATAACGATAAATGTCTGTTGATCGAATTTGGCTTTTCTCCTACACCAAAATGGCCACGAGCTCCAAATCAGTTTCGTTGCGAAGCTCTCGTCGATAGGGTTCCAACGTATCATGTTTTGTTGAATTTCGATCATGTATGAAAAAGTTATGATTTTTACAATTTTCTATACATGCTTCAACCAAACATTCAGCAACTTAATTATGATTTTAGCTAAGCAAATCAAGCATTTTTAGTGAGAGGTTCTCACCTCAAGCATACCTACATCACGACACTTCAACGATGAACCCTATGGGCTTGCAACGAGCCAAAGATCTTCCATTTTCCACTCAAATCCACCAACGAACACTTGCACACACTCATACACTCACTAACATAAGTTAATAAGCATAAAGGTAGGATTTTTATTGGTATTTTAGCTTGTGGAGGCTAGGGGGACCCACGGTCTTGATGTCCAGCGGAGGAGAAGGTCGGTGAAGGGCTGTAGGTCTGGGTGTGGTGATGTGGGGGCCATACGAGGTGGTTGGAGGTGCTAGATCTTGGTTTCGGGTATAAAGGTGTATCCTTTTTCAATTTAAAAGAGTTTAAGGGGTTCTTGGCAAAAAAGGAAGGGGCAAATGCATTGACTAATGCTGGAGGTGGTGGTTGGACATCGGCGCAACAGGGGACTGGCGGTTGCCGCAGCCAAGGTGGCGACGTGGGGGTTCAAAGTGTAGAGGAGGCCAATAAATGGTCTTTAAGCTTTTGTAATGTCTTTTAGTGAATGAAAATGTAATTAGAATTAAATCAAATAAAACTTAAGTGTTAATCAATTCATGAATGACCACTACTACAAAACAGGTTTGTTGCATCGTCACAGTTGCATCAGTTGTATAAACAACTGATGCAAATAGCATTAGTTGAATTAGTTCCCTATTACCTTGTGAAGCAATTATCATAGGTATAGCAGTTAAAGGGTTGAAAATGTAATTAGCATCGGTTTTGAACCATTTTGGAAGCAAATAATCTGAAGCAAGTGATTTTACTTGCATCACATACGCTAACACCTGATGCATTTATATTAACTTGCATCAGTTTCTTAAATTTGAAAAAAATAAAATGAAGCAAAATACATGTTAAATTAAAAAATGTACAACACATATGTCACTTAGATTAAAAATAACGTTGGACTTATCACTTGTCACGACATGTTACATACAGAATCTTCCTCTTACACGCTATTTTTTTCATTTTCGCGCCAGTAGGAAAAAAAAGAGAAAAAAACACGAAGAAGGGAAATTTTCGATTACAGATTTTCGATTACAGATTTTCGATTACAGATTCAATTCAAGACCGTGCGTGCCCCTCTTTCGATTCGACTCTTTCGACTACAGATTCTATTCAAGACCGTGCTTGCTCCTCTTTCGATTCGCCTCAATTCATCAATTCAAGATTACAAATTTCCTGCCGCCATTTTCAGGTATTATTTTTTGCCGATTTTAATTTGCCTCTTTTGATTTATTTCAATTGCGGTAGTTTGATTTTGATTTTATTAGATAAGAAGCCTTAAATTGGTTCTATTAGATTAGCTTTGGGTGAATAGTGGACTTAGATAGCCATGAAGTTTAGCTCTTTTTCTGGATTGGCTGCTTATTATATATTTTGTTCTACCGCTCAATTTTTCACTTATCGATCATAGATGAAATACGATTACTAATTTGCAGAAGACAAATTTGGTTTTCAATAAAAAAACCTAATTGTCGATTATATAAGCATTATATTCCGACAAACTTCTGGGCTTACATGAACTCAAGGGTTTTACGAATAAAATGCAAAGATGTACCAAGCACTTTACACCAAAACCAGCTATACGGTTCCCTTTTACTACTCTCGTTATCCATTTTCATGTGTACCCGTTTATGCATTTAGGAAACAAAGGTTCAGTAATACAAACAGTGGATTGGTTTTAATTTTTAAGCGTCAAATAAATTGTGTGATGGTTGGCTTGTATGCTGTCACCATAAAGTTCCAATAAAAATTAATGTCGAGCTACACATGATAGCGTGCCTAATATCCAAAATTTGTGCATAACTATAGACAAACAATAGAATGGTATTATATGAACTATAGATAGATAAATTAATGTCGAGCTACGCATGGTAACATTCTTATTCATGCAACACTAGTGTTTCAGGTTATTTGTTCGACGTTGTATGAATTTTCTGGCATCTTTTTTGCATAGTCATATTTCGGATGCTTCTACTTTATATCACACATTGGATTATCACTTATTAAGGGTGTGTTTGTTTGTAATAAGCGGTTTTTAATAACACAAAGATAAATGATAACTATGTTACCTGGTTGTTTATTTACAATAAGTGGTTAGAAGTACAAATTCAGTGGGTGATGTGTTAAATCTTTTATACAATTTATTAATCAATTCTAATACAAACACATGTGAAAGAGGTTAAAATATATATAATTTGATAAAATCTTATGATAGCTTCTCTGTTTCTTTTAATCAAAATATACTTCTACCTTTTTGTTTATCGATACGAAGGGCTAATACTATCATATTCATTATTTTATCTAATAAAAAATGCTGAAGAAGTAGCCTAAAAGTATTTGATAAAGAGTCAACACAAAGTAACATATAACCGTGGTCTTTTGAAATAAGGGAAGCTAGTGTATTTAACTGAAAATAAGTACATGAAATGGTTTGAAGTTAACATTAACACAAAGTAAAATCAGAAGAATAATCCAGATTGATTTGTCGACAAAAAGATATTGTATTTTTTGATGAAATTGAATTAATATGACCCGAACAATGTGTTAAAACATTATTTGATTTAATTTTGTTCTTATTATCCAAAAAGTATACATTTTTGGGAAGATATTGAATTCATCTGCAAATACATGGATATTGAATTTGTTTGCGAATTTTTCCTAGGATCCCCAGATTATGGAGCGTTAAAGGCAGAAGTTTGATTTTCTCCACTATGACAAGGAAAACTTTCCTTGGTTGGTTTGACTAAGAAATGAACACACATTACATATGGAAAATGGTGCATATGGCTATTAAACAAGAATTCATACCATTTATTCCTCTATGTGTTAATATTTTAAATAAACAATAAAATCTTTAGTATTCCTTAAACCGTATCATTATCAGATATGATATTCACTATGTCATAAGTTATCTTGATTCTTCATTATTTTCAATAACAATTGCTTCATTTGAAAATGTATAGAGCTATTATTGAACCTTAGAACTAGACCTTTTCACCCTTGTTGCATTGATTTTCAATTTGTGTGCATTTAATAATAATTCAAGACAATATCTAAAGTATCTATTTGATTAACACTAAAAGTATCATTATCGTATGCATGTTGTTTGTTATATTACTGGCAATAACCTAGTCTAAGGAAAGGGAAATAATAGTTGTTTGGTAGCTATATTCTACATTTTTAGATATATGAATGTTTCCACTGAACGTGGGTGCAAAATTTCACTGCAAAACGGTTGAACTATTAAAGTATGGTTTTATGTGTTGCCCCTTTTATGACTAGACTAGATACTGCGATTGTGTGTATATTTGGTCAGTAGTAAGAAAACAAAACTTCAATTTAAGCATTATCAGTCATCAACCTCATGTCTAGAACTTCAATTTGGATCAGCTTCTTGATGTAGTAGTACGTCAAGTTAATGCTTGCATCTATTGAATCACATGTTTTATTTTTTATTTTTTTCGAAGCTTTTGAATTTCATAACAAAATTATTATTATTTTTGGAGACGTGGTGTGTGTAATGTATCTTTAATGTTTTATAATAGCAGTAAAATATTTGGTGTCGCATTTTTTTTGTAAGCGTGAACTACCAACTCTGTCTCTCTATTAAATATTATCAAAACTTAACATCACTTAAATATATGGTTTAATAACTAATCTGAAAGATAAAGAAATTACTAACAACGACAAATACCCCTATGAGAAGAGAGAAAAGCAACGTCAAGGTGGAAAACAGTTAAAAAGAGAGAGGATCAGTGTCTTGCGAGTGTGAAGATATATCATTCTCATTTTTTCCCTTTGTTAATCAAGGGACAACCAAGGGCACAAAGGAGCAATTTAATTTGATGTTGGATTGGAATTGGTTGTTTCAATAATTCAATTTGCATACTTTTACACATTGGGCCAGACTATTAAGGTTTTGGACTCTGATTTCGTTTATTAACGTAGAACAATAGTGAAAATTTCCATACATTGGTTAGAGTAAAATATTTTGTTTTTTATTACTGAACAGATGAATTATTATAAAATGTGTTGTATAAAATTTGAATATTTTTTTTATAATTTCTCAAATAATTAACATAAAAAAAGTTCTACTAGTTAGTTTGTAAAAAAAGTACTGAAATGAGAGGTGGGGTTTTGAACCTTTATTCAAACAGTAAATGAACTGGTAGACCGTAGTCCGAGCCAACCTGTTTATACGTGGACAAGGAATGCAAGCATGGCTTTTGCTGGATCAGTTACATTGATCTATAAATAGTATAAAGCATTTATAGTCATTTATTTCCTATCCTATTATCAAATGTGAAGCTTGTGATTCACACAAGACAGTCAGGTTCAAGACAGATTTTCTCAAATAAAACAAATAGTTGAAAGAATGCCCAAATGGAAGAAGAAATGGGGGCCGTTAATGAAATTGTGGAAGCTGGACTGGAAATAAGACAAAGGAAGAAGGTTTATTCGAAAAAACTGATATAGAGAACAAGGAAAATGATGAAGAGCACAGTGTGTATTTTGATCAGGACAAAGGTATATTGATTACATTACGTTAACTAATAGCTTATTTTCATCCTTCGGTTTTGTTCCTAACTTTCTTCTTCTCTTAATTATAATGTAAAAGAGAATTCATGGATTGCATAGCCAATATGATACCCCTGGTTAAGTTTCTTCCTGCTTAGCTTGATTATATCAATGCTACTTCTCTGTCTACAGAATATATACAATAGGATTTTAGAGTAAAAATAATAATATTGGTCTAGAACTACGTTTTGATCGTAGTGTTCCACATATCATATTGAGTGAGATAGAAATAAGGAATTATTACTCTCTTCAATATCTCTATCTAACATAATTGAACAGTTTTAAGGATGTTTAAATCTGAGAATGCCGAGGCTTTTGCATATAAGTTAGGTTAGATATTTTCAGTCAGGCAAAGGACAAGATTCTTTATAGTTAGCGCATCTCCAGCATGAACTAAGAATAAACAAAAAAGAAGGTAAAAAGAGCAACATATCAAGGGTGAGTGGTTGGTTTTCATAGGAAAAAGAGAAACGAGGGAACCTGCATTTTATTTTAAGCTATCTAATTGTCATTGTGAAATGGAAATAAATAACGGATTTTCTAAGTTACCCTTATTTCCTTAACCTATTGGTGATTCTTTTATATAGCATATCAGTTTAATTGTTATGTCATGCTGCAGTCAATTAATTTCCATTTTTGAGTTAAAACACTGTACTGGTATAATTAGTACAACGGTAAACTTATCTTCTTTTTTTTATAGTGAAACATCGACAACATATAATACCTGAAAACAACGTTTGTCGCATTTAGTATAATATGGCAGTTAGACTTGAAAATTTATGCAATGTCACTTGCAAGAATTCAAAATAAAATTTTCAGAGTATGGAACCTCAAATGAACTCAAATGAAAATGTGCTATGTGGAATTTGGATTTATGATAGCTTTAGTTAATGGTAGCATCAAACGTCAACAGTCATGACATCAATTTGTACTTCAATTTCGTACTAGTCTCCGTTTGTTTTGAAGTTGAGCAACACTTGGGCTTAATTTGTTTAGTTATTTTGGTTTTGTCTTCTATTTAGTAGTCCGTTCATTTGTTTTATGGATGCTTGATAACTATGGTATATTAATTGTTTGGCTTAGTATTTTGTTGTTTGGCTTAGTCAATGTAGGATCAAAATTATATTCATTGTCGAAACATCTACTCTGCATGTGTTACTTTCCAACATCGTAGTCAACAGTTTCTCCATTTCATTGAACAAACCAGCTTTGCCATATCCCTCAAGGATGGCATTTTGAAGTTCACTATTTGCATCTAATTCATTATCTGACATATCTTGGTACAAGGAGTTCACCAAGTCAAATCGGGATGCTTTAGTACAAGGTTTTAGGAGAATGATGTATGCGTATTCATCAGGTTTGCACTGAGGTAGGGTACTCATTTTAGCAAGGACGACAAATGCAACTTCTAGTTGATTAGATCGACAATAGGCTGTTAATAAATATGTATAGAGCTGTGAAGTGGGTGCAATACCTTCTTGTATCATTTGATCAAATAATTTATGTGCCTAAATAGCTTGTCCACATTTTCCCAAGACTAATAATTTCTTGTATGTGCTTTCTTTTGGTTAATAGAAGGTTTGTATTTTAAGCATTTCAAATGCCTCAAGTGCATCCTTCCATTTCTTAAACTTAATCTTCTCATCTAGAGTTTCGATCACACTCGGCGCCAATAACTTGACCACTCCTAGTTCAACAGGCTTCTTTTTCTTCTTTGTATCTCTAATCGCTAGTCCTCTAAATGCGGCTGGGAATAGCTTAGGAAATTAGGTGGAAGGAACAGATGAATGTAAATAAAGTTTTGTTCCTGCTATTGGATTTAAAGAGATAGAAAGAGAAATTTGAGTGCATTGTTTGTTTGTCGTCGATTTTTTTCGCAGTTAAAGGAGAAGAAGATGAGAGGGTTATTGACAAAGAAGCCGTTATACTTCAGATCTGTGTTATACAATTATAACTTATGATTGAGTGGGCATTGAATTAGGATTATATTATTTTTAGGCAAACATTTAATATGATCATTCTGCATCAATTTCAATAGATAACATCCTAGGATATACATTTCTAATGATATATATAAGTCTAGCAAAGAGGATCCGGTACTTAATTTACTTCTCTTTCAATAGCTAGACAATAAATAGCATGCTTCCTGTAATGCTTTGAAAAAATAAAAATGAAAGTGATAATTTCGAATTGAACACTTATGATATATTATTTTCTTATGTAGTGTGTCTCTAGTGTTTGCACATGGATCAGAGTTGGATGTACAATGTGAAACCCTGTGATGGTGAGTTCCTAAGCAATGGAAGAATTCATCAATTGTGCATTGAACAATCAATTAAGAAGGGAAGAGACTATTTTCTGTCCTTGTAGACGATGCCAAAATAAGAGAAGATTGCATGATATAGATCATGTTAGAGACCACATAATTCGTAATGAGTATAAGCTAAATTATACTTGGTGGATATGTCATGGTGAAAGCATAGATAGTAGGACTAGTTCTAGTAATCATCATCATTACAACAATGAAAATGACCAGGAAGAAAACATGAGTAATGAGGTGAATGATGAGAATGACCGTGTTAATGAGATGTTTGGTGATGTTGAAGAACATCTGATGGAAGAGCCAAGATTATATGAAAAATTATTAAATGATGCCCAGAAGCCTTTGTTTCTTGGTTATGCTAAGTTCAAGGTATTGTCTGCTGTGCTCAAGCTTTTCAATCTAAAAGAAAAACATGGATGGAGCGATAAAAGTTTTACATCGTTGTTGGAACTTTTAAAAGATATGCTTCCGGAAGGTAATGAGCTTCCTGTTTCTAACTATGAGGCAAAGAAAATTATGTGTCCAATTGGTATAGGGTACAAAAAGATACATGCATGTCCAAATGATTGTATATTGAATCGAAATGAATATGAGAGCTTACATGAGTGTCCCAAGTGTGGATTATCCCATTATAAGTCGCAAGGGAATGTTCATAATGACTCGGATAAGAAACGACCTCCTGCAAAGGTCTTATGGTATTTGGCCATTTTCCCAAGGTTTAAACGCTTATTTGCAAAAAATGCAAAAAAGTTAAGATGGCATGCAGATATGAGGAAGAATGATGGATTACTAAGGCATCCAGCTGATTCTCCATAGTGGAGGAATATTGCTACAATGTACTCTAGTTTTTGCAAAGAAATTAGAAATCTTAGACTTGGTCTTTGCACAGATGGCATAAACCCATTCGGTAACCTTAGTAGTCAACATAGTACGTGGCGGGTTCTTTTGGTAATTTACAATCTTCCACCTTACTTGAGTACGAAACGCAAACACATCATGTTGTCTCTTTTAATCCCAGGACCACGACAACCGGGAAATGACATCGATGTTTATCTTGCTCCTCTTATTGATGATCTGAAAATTTTATGGGATACAGGTGTGTGCGTGTTTGATGCACATAGAAAAAGTGATTTTACATTGCATGCCATGCTTTTTTGTACCATAAACAATTTTCCCGCATATGGTAACTTGTCTGGATATAGTACAAAAGGTGCCAAAGCATGCCCAATTTGTCAAGACGATATGGTTGTTGAGCGCTTACATTTCTGTTAAAAAAATGTATTTATGCATCATCGTAGATTTCTTCGTCTCAATCATCCTTATCGTAAAAAGAAGAAGCCTTTCAATGGGGAGATAGAGCGTAGAGTTGCTCGTTTGCCATTAATAGGAAATGATGTTTATGAACGGGTCAAAGACATTCAAAATGTATTTGGCAAAACCTATCCTCTTCCAGAAGGAACGTGGAAAAAGAGAACTATATTTTGGGAACTTCCATATTGGAGACATTTACAAGTCATACATTGTCTAGATGTAATGAATATAGAAAAAAAAACAATTGTGATAGTATCATTAGAACACTTTTGAATGTACCTGGGAAGACAAAAGATAGTGAGAAAGCTAGACAAGATATGCTAAGAATGGGTATTCGAAAGGAGTTAGCACGAATGGAGAGAGGTAAACGTACCTATTTACCTCCTGCGTGTTATACATTATCCAAAAAGGAGAAAATTAGTTTATGCGAGTGTCTTCGTGGTATCAAGGTTCAAACAAGTTATTCTTTGAATATTAGCAGTCATGTATCAATGAAAGATTTGAAATTGTGAAGTCTTGTGACTGTCATGTATTAATGCACTACTTGTTACTGTTGCAATTCGAGGTACATTGCCGAAGCATATTAGACATGTTATTACAAAGCTTTGTATATTTTTTAATGTAATTTGCAGCAAGGTGATTGATCCTGAAATGCTGGATAATCAACAAGCCGATATCTTTGTCACCTTATGTCGATTAGAGATGTATTTTCCCCCTTCGTTTTTTAACGTTATGGTACATTTGGTTGTTCATTTGGTAAGAGAAATCAAGATTTGTGGTCCTGTATTTATGAGATATGTGTATCCATTTGAAATGCACATGGGAACTTTAAAAAGAAAAACAAAGAATAGATACAAACCTGAAGCTAGTATCGTCGAAGGTACTGTAATCGAGGAGATTATTGAATTTGTCACTCAAAACTCAGCTGATGTTGAACCTATTGGACTTTGCAAGTCTCGGTATGAAGGACGACTTGACGGTCATGGTACAATTGGGGGGTAAATTGATTTCAATAGGTGATGAAACGTATCACAAAGGCCACCTACTTATTTTACAACACCTTAGCAAGGTTCGTCCTTACTTAGAGGAGCATATGGCAATTTTAAAATACAAAAATCCTTTAAAGAATGAAAGATGGTTAACAAATGAACATAACCATCTCTTTATGACATGGTTTAATGAGAGGGTGATGAATCAATTGGATCAAACAAATCATAATGTTTCTGATACAATAAGATGGTTAGCATATGGGCCTAAATATCAAGTCAACTCTTATGAAGGATATGATATTAGTGGGTATGTTTTTTATACTAAGCGCCAAGATGAAAAGAGCAAAATGCAAAATAGTGGAGTTAGTACCGTGGCATCTTTAAGGGAATTTGCTAGTGCCAAAGATAACAGACCAATAGATGCGACGATGTCATATTATGGGGGAAATTGAGAATATTTGGGAATTTGAGTACAAGGACATCACGATTCCTCTATTTCAGTGTAAATGGGCCGGCAACCATCGTGCTATACGAATGGATGAACATGGATTCACACCTGTTGATTTTGATTGAGTGTGTAACATCCCATATTTTTACGGTATTATAATTAATTTATTTAATTATTTAAAAAGTGATTTAGAAATTTAAATGGTCGTTTAATTAAATAATATTGAATATTTAATTAATATAAATAGTAGAATAATATATTTAATTTCTGAAATAATCGAAAATAGTGAATTGACAATATTGTGTGGATTGGACAATTTAGAATATATAGTTCAGTTTAGAATTTGAATTATATTAACAGATTTATTTTTAAATGTCAGTTGAACGTATAATTTATATTATAATTATAATCAAGCCGTAATGGTGCGGCAGTTCATAATTTAGCGATTCGAACTTTAAACGAATATACAGAATCCGTTTTAAGTCGGATTTCTGTGAAACAATAAACGTTCGAATCTGTTGAATGATATTTTTCTAGTGAAAGAGAAAAATCGAGATTTCTTCATGTAGATTGTGAGTTATGTTCAAATCAAATTTTTGAAAATTTGCTATGGAATTCCTTTATAATTTATAACGATTTATTTATATTATAAATGGATTTTTCAATATAAATTGAATACTAATTTAATCTAGATTGGAAATGTCGAGTTATAAATTCAGATAGGAATATTTTGGAGCAGTATTATATTCTGTGTGAATATATATACGATAATATTAGATTATTTTTATTTTATTTATTTGTTTTTAAATATATTAATATTTAAATAGATTTATTTAGAGCATTAAAAACAACTAGTTTTGCAAACGACCTCCGTTTTCGACGAAACTAATTTTGTTGGATCCGGAATACTAAATTATTGTTAGATTTCGATTTTCGTAAATTTTAGAGTTCGTATGTGGCCGTACGGAATTTTAATGTGAAATACAGTCAAAAGTTTGACTTTAAAAATACGTTGTGTGAGCAAACGAAGTCAGAATTCGACGAAACTAATTTCCTTGGGTCCGTAACGTCGAACTGTAGTTGCAAGTCCATTTTCGTTGATATTGGATATTATATGTAATCCTACGAATTTTAAAGGACAAATACAAACAGTAATACAATATAAATTAATATTTAAATCGATTTTAAAAATATTATTTCTCTTCTATAAATACCCTTACCCCTTTTCTAATCCTAAGCTATTTCCCCGTTGGTCAACTACCTACAGGCGCCTCCAAAGAAATTCAAAACAGTAAAATTTGTGACTTGAAAATCAAAACAAAACCAAACGAAATTCTATAAATCACCACATATATAGATATGAATTCGTGAGCGTATTCTCTTAAATGTAGTACGATTTTTATGTAGCTCGAACTCATTTTCTAGTCACTGGAAACTCACGCGTGAGCTAGGGTTAGGTTCTACGGTGGCAGTGTGAGTCGAAGGGACAATAGAGGGTGTGCGCGAGTTCGTAATGGCTTGGGGTTCAACCCGACGTGGTTAGGTGGGACTCTGGTGGCCTGGGTTGGAATGAGACGGTAGTAGTTGTAACAACCCGGAAAATCTGAACCAATTTAAAAAATTTAATTTGGCTATTTTGGTGGATTTTGAATATTTAAAGTAAATTATTTTAAATAATAACGATCAAAAATCTATTTGAATCGATGTTGGAAAATAAATACATTTATTTTAATTATGAACAAGGCTTGAAATGGCGCGACAGTTTGAAAATTTGAATTCGAACTTTGACTGACTATACCGAGTGCAAAATAAAGTGGATTTTAGTGAAACCAAAATATTTAAATCTGTTTATGAATACTTTCTAACAAATCTGAAAAATCGAAATTTCGTAGAGGGAATCAAAAGTTATGGCCAAATGAATTTTCAGAAAGGTCGCTATGGAGTTTATATAGCCCTTGACAATAGCCATTCTGCAAACGACCTCCGTTTTCGACGAAACCACTTTTGTTGGATCCGGGATGTCAAATTATTGGTAGGTTTCAAATTCCATAATTTTTGAAGTTAATATGTGAGCGTGGCAAAGGAAAATGTGTTTGGTTGATTTCAGTCAAATTGGATTGACCAGAAAATGGCCATTTTTCAAACAGCCTCAGAATTCGACGAAACTAGTTTTGTTAGGACCGTATCATCAAAACATATCTAGATTTATTTTTCTGGAATTTTGGGATCAGTATGTGGCCCCGACAAATTGAAATGTACGTTCAAATCAAATATTGAATGTTTTATATTTTAATTTGAACAAAAACTGAATGAAAAAGTCGAATGGGCTTACGAAACATATTCCATTGTGCTTGGAATGGAGGAATTTAGTTAGGGATGACAGTCGTTGGGCTTGGATTGGAGTTCGTATGTGGTAAGGGGTGTTTTTGGATTTTTAAAATATATAAATAAAAAAAATATGGGCCAATCATATTCATTTCTCTCTCCCCGCTAAAAACCCGTAACCCCCTTATATCGAGCGACGACGGTTCTTCCTCCCTTCTCTCCTCGTTATCTCGTAATCCACTTAATAAAAACCCTAGCTCCAGTTGAGTAATTTGTAGTACTCCTCACCCTCTTCAAATCCATATATGATTTGGATTTTATCATTGATTATATTGGGAGATCCACGGCCTCAAAGACCCTCCGCCACAACTGGGTTTTCTCCTTCGATCTGCCACCGAGCTTGACCACCCTACCATCGTTCTGCGCGCCTTCCAACGCTCTAGGTGGTGGAGCAATCTGATCGTCCCCAAACTGAATGGTTGGAGCGTGAATTCAAACCCTAGGTTTGAATCATTTAGAAAGGTACACATTTTTAAATTATTTAAATGAATAATAACACTTTAAAGCGCTACGGTGTATGATTTTACAATAAAAATCATATCTTTTTGCTATGTTGTCGAAATCCAGTGAAACAAGAGACATTGGACTCGTGTGGACGTCTACTACATTCTAGAAGAGACCGGATTTTTTCTGAGCCTTCTACAGTTTTTGGAGGAGTGGAACCCAATGTGAGATTTCTGAATTATAAGTGATATGGAATGACGATGTATAAATTATACGGTCGATGTATGAGTTATATAAGCGTTGTACACATCATGTATAAGCGTTGTATAAGTTGTATGTGCGATGTATAAGTTATATATGCGTTGTAAAAATTATACATGCGTTGAATGGAACTGAAATGATATTGAAATGAAATTGAAATATATTTATATACGTATCTATATATATACTCCCCTCGTCCACAGAACATGGACGATATATATTGGTTGTGATATTGTTTGGATTTGGTTGATGTGAAATTTGGTGAATATCATGAATGGTTGATTGGAAATGATTGATTGTGGTTGAAATTCCAATAGGATTAGTATATGGGAAAATTCATCTACGTATGAACTAGATATTGAAATCCCCATTGTCAAAAGCTACAAGGCTTTAAGGTAGAGCGAGGAGCCGTAATAGGGACGGTGCAGGTTTTAACTACCCTGCCGTTATGCTGCCGAAATTTTCTGAAATATTCCTGTGTTTGATTTATATTCATGTATTAGAATATATTCACGTGTTGGAAAATATTCATTTTTGAAATAAAATGGTTTAAACGATGAAAATAACATTTTTATCAAATGTATGGAATAAAATGGTTTGAACGATAAATATAACATTTTTATCAAATGTATGGAATAAAATGGTTTGAACGATAAAAATAACATTTTTATCAAATGTATGGAATAAAATGGTTTGAACGATAAAAATAGCATTTTAATGAATGTTTGAAATAAATTGCTTTACAAATAAAAATCACATTTTTATAATATATATAAATCATTAAAAATCTTCAATTTTGAAGTAAATTGTTTTTCCCAATAAAAATCACATTTATATCATCTATATGAAGTATATAAAATAGTCGTGTCTGAAATAAAAATTTTTGGCAATAAAAATCACATTTTTACTACATATATGAATTGTTAAAAATAGTCATATGTTGAAATAAATATCTATTTGATAAAAATATCATTTTTACCACCTATATGAGTTGAAACGGTTTTTTGAAATCGTAGAATGGATTATATATATAAATATAATTAAAATAAATCGAATAACGAAGCTGCAGTTTGTATTTTGAAACCGTGATTTCAAATGATTGTACCGGGAGATCCGACTGTCGGATTTTCCCGAAACCGAAACCGTTGGGTTCGGTTTGGAAATATCTTTCCAACGATACCAACTTTGCGAAGATCCAACGGTTGGATTTTCTGGAATGTTTAATTTAAATCTGAATGAAAACAGCACTAGGATGGATTATATATAAATATAATTAAAATAAATCGAATAACGACGCTGCAGTTCGTATTTTGAAATCATAACTTCAAACGATTGTACCGGGAGATCCGATCGTCGGATTTTCCCAAAACTGGAACCGTTGGGTCCGCTTTGAAAAGATCTTTCTAATGATATAAAACTTGTAAAGATCCAACGGTTAGATTTTCAGATATGTGTAAATAAAATTTGGAGAAAAACAGCGCCATGACTGCGTTATGGCCTGAAGTGTCGTTTGAATAAATTGGCTATATTTAAATAAATAAAAATAGCGATAAATCGTGATAAAATATTATAAACGATATGGAGTGGAAATAAACCGAATTTACCTGGTTTATTGGATATTCGATGGTTGAATGTGTTTGACATGAAAATTACATTAATGAACTGAATTATGGATGTCAAATAATTTAACCATTGAAACGAATTGATTTGAAATTCTAAATATTCGTGAATTATTTGAAAAGGCCGAGTTAATTCTCATTTCAAATAATTGGTCGACAGTTAGAAGTCAAAGATATGAAGACGGTGCAAGACCGAGGATCTTTTCATCGAATGGATGGCTACTGATGCCTTTGATGGGAGTTGCTGCCCTGAAGGGGTTACAGTTGTGGTCGTCCGGACGTACTTGTTGATCGTTCGGATGTGCGAGGGCCTCTCTCCTGTATTGGATATACGGGAGAGGAATAAGGTTCCTCTAGTTTCGTTCAGACCTAGAACGGACTTGTAAATGGATGTGTGTCTGACGTTGTGTATTGACAACGTGGCATACAGAGATGCTGTGATCAAAACTTTTGTTGAAAAGCAGAGCTGTGTGGTTGATGATCAAAGCAGGGCTTTGAATAGCTAGCTTTGTGTTTAGCATTGATTCGTGAACCTCACACCCCGGTATGGACCAGAAACGAGAGAGGACCTCAGGGAGGACCTGTGTTTCCTTCTTGTTAGGAGTGGTGTATTCGATTTGACATGCCCGGGCATTTTACTTATGTGGATGATGGATAGCGAGGCGCTTCGGTTATATCGCCTGGGCCAATGGTTTGGTCGGTATATGTCCAGTTTACACCCCATAGGGTGGGGAAACACAGTGTTCAGGCATTTTAATCCACTCCGTGTGGACCGACCCTGACGATCCAAAGGCTTGACAGAGTACTTGCCTGAGGGGCGGGCTAGAGCGTTTCGAAGCGGTAAGGACGATCCCTTGCCTTGGTTCATGACGGAAATCCAATTTCCAAAAATGACATTGTACGGTTTTGATTGTATACCTATATATGGCAACATGATATATGGTACCCATGTCGTCTATGATTGATATTTATGATTGAAATTGTTTTAGAAACATATAAACACTAGTACTAACATCAAATGCTTTTGTTTTATTCGTATCAAGCATATTTTGGCCATTATAAGGTAAAACTCTATCCTCCGGTTTGCGTTGCATTGTGTGATGGGAACTGAGTCTTATAATGGCTTCATTTTTATTAAAAGCATTGCGATGTTTTAATGATTCACTTGTTTTAGCACTGGCAATCCAATGGAGTAAACCCGTTCTGCGTTAGCGGCGTGGTCCTGTGATTGGCCTTATTGTAAAATCAGTTAAGTAATAGATTTCTCATACCAGTCCCATGACTGACTCGTAGTTTGTTTCACTTGCAAACTTGGGTGCCCTATTTTCTACACGGGCAACCTTGTATTCAGGTTTTAGCAGGCTCTTTCTGGATAGCTATGGAGACGAAGATGGATTTTATCACTTCTTTCTATGTTGTTCAGCTCCTATTGTACATATTATGTTTTGTTTTCGCTGTAGACATTTTATGTAAAGCTGAACTGTATTTTGTACTAAGTATGATCCTGTACACTGTGTAACTCTGATGATTTTGTTTATCCAGTATGTTCTATTGTGCATTATCTGGTATATTTATTTATTTCTGTTCTGCTGTTATCTGTTTATGTGTTATATTCCAAAGATTACCCATGCCACAGTGGAACGGGGGTTTGGGGTTGTCATAACGTGGTATCAGAGCTTTGGTTAAGCTTAGTTCTGGAATATAACATATTAACGAACTCGTCAGAAATAGAATCGGTAGTTTTCTATAACGAATAACTCATTTCAGATAGGATCAGCAATATCCTAGGATGAGTGTAGCAGAATGGAATACACCATGATAGACACATTTACATTCAAGTATATGTCTCTATGTTTTAAAAATACCTTTTCTGTTGGCCTAACACTTTGTCTGCTATTTGCAAACATTGAAAAATGAGTGGCAGAAGTAGAAGAGGTGGATCAGAACCAGATATTGAGGCTCTATTAATTAAGTATCAAAATCTGGGTGGAGCACTGTTCTCGGGCAATGAATCTATTATTCAAACTCAAGCCTGGATGCGTTCTGCTGAGAAAATCTTTGAAGGTTCAAAGCTGAGAGATGATCAGAAAAGATTACTGGCATCTTGGGCTCTCAAAGATGAATCTTTAATCTTGTGGGATACCGTTATTAAAGATAATCCAAAAAGTGATATCACCTGGGATAGATTCAAAGAAATTTTCAATGAAAGGTTTATTCCTCCAGAAGCAACTGAGCGGTTAAGTAATGAATTCTACTATCTGATTCAAGGGGATATGACTATTCCAGAATATCATAAGAAATTCAATGAACTTTCTCGTTTTGCCCCGCATCTAATTCAAAATCCAAAGGTGAAGAATTTGAGGTTTATTAACGGGCTTCAAAGAAAGTACCAAAGTAGGGTAACTGCACATATGCAACAATCTTTTTCTGAAATGATATACATGGCTTATCATTATGAAGATCTAGATAAGAAAGGTATTTTGGGCGGTAAAGAGGAAGTCAGTTCTAACAACAAAAGGAAATTCGAAGCTGACAGCCCAGGGACAAGTACACAGCCAAAGGCAAGTACGAAGTCCGAGTTCAGTAAGTGGCCTAAATTCAACAGGAAAAAGGTTAAGTCTGAGAAAGAACCAATAACGACGATCACATGCTCGAGCTGCAATAGGCAAGGACATTTAGCGATAAATTGCAAATCTTGGAACAAACGAAAGAAGAGTGGATTTAAACCCGCTAAGAAACAAAAGAACCCACATAGTGAAAGGAAATGCCATGAGTGCCACCAAGCAGGTCATGTTGCAAGGGAGAGCCGACTATCAAAGAAATCCAAAAAGATACAAGTAAATGAAGTGGCAGAAGTTCCTGCATCTTCAACCAGTCAAGGAAGGCTAGATGTTTTGTAGGGCACGCTTACTATCAAGAACATTCCAGTTAAAGTACTTTTTGATACAGGCGCGTCGCGAAGCTTTATTACAAAGAATGCGGTTAAGAAACTGGATTTGAGTTTGAAAAAGATCAAAGCACCCATGACTGTCCATAATCCGGTCGGGGGTTCCCTCGATCTTAGTTGGATTTGTGGGGGTGCCTGTCTCTTTTTCCCGTTATCAGTTCCCTACCATCGCGATAGTCATGAATTTTCCCGAATTTGATCTTATTTTGGGACTAGATTGGTTAACCAAATATAAAGATGAGGTTAAATGCGCCGACAGGGCTATTACAGCAAAGATTAAATCAGGAGACTATATAACCATTTCATGTGAAGGTCCGAATTCTGATAGAAAAGATTTTTGGTCAGCTTTGGATGTTTCTCCTATTCAAAATGAAAAGATTCCTTTCGTTATAGAAAATGTTCCAGTCGACGTAGAAAATATTCCTATCGTCAAGAATTATGCGGATGTGTTCGAAGAAGTTGTTAGCTTACCTCTGTGTAGAGAAATTGATTTCAAAATCTCTTTAGTTCCGAATGCAAGGCCAGTAGTTCACGCTAATCGAAGAATGTCCTTGAAGGTGAAAGAAGAGTTAGACAATCAAACTCGACAGCTTGTTTGGAAGGGTCTGATCAGGCTAGTTTCTCTAATTGGGGAGCAGCAGTGGTATTTGTCCCAAAGTCAGATGGTACTCTCTGACTATGTGTGGATTATCGTGACTTGAATAAGCAGACATTGAAAAATAAATATTCATTGTCGCGAATTGATGATTTATTGGATCGATTGAATGGCGCGCAAGTATTTTCCCGAATGGACCTAGCTACAGATTTCCATCAGCTTCGTATTGCTGAAGAATGTGTTCCTTTGACAGCATTCAGAGGTCCAGATTTATTCTATGAGTGGTTAGTAATGCCGTTCGGCTTATGTAATGCTCTAGCTTATTTTGTCGATCTAATGAATAGAGTATTTAGAGAAGTGTTAAATAAATTCGTAATGGTTTTCATTGATGACATATTGATCTTCTCTAAGTCAGAGAGCGATCATGCAAAACATTTGGAACAAGTGTTAGAGATTCTGAGAAAGAATGTTTTAAAAGCAAAGTTTTCCAAATGTATATTCTGGCAAGAAGAAGTCAAATTCCTTGGCCATGTTGTATCAAAAGAAGGAATTTCTGTAGATCCCAGTAAGATCACAGCTAGTCAGAATTGGAAGCAGCCAACTACGCCCACGGAAGTTCGAAGTTTTCTCGGATTGGGTAGTTATTATCGGAAGTTCGTTAAAGATTTTTCGAAGATATCTAGTTCCTTAACAAAGCTTACTAAGAAACATTAAAGGTTCAATTGGACTCCGGAATGTGAGGCAGCTTTCCAAAAGCTGAAGTTAAGGTTGACAACTGCTCCAGTGTTAACAATTATTGATGGCAATCAAGACTTGAAAGTCTGGACTGATGCTTCTAAAGAAGGTCTTGGTGCAGTATTAATGCAAAGAGGCCAAGTAGTCGCTTATGCTAGCCGTCAATTGAAGCCACATTAGAAGAATTATGCAACTCATGATCTTGAGTTGTTAGCCATCGTGTTTGCTATGAAAATTTGGAGACACTATTTATTAGGTGAGAAGTTTGAATTATATAGTAATCATCAATCATTGAAATATTTATTCACTAGAAAGATTTGAATATGAGGCAGCAGCGCTGGCTAGAATTTCTCACGGCATATGTTCTTGATATTTTATATACTCCGGGGAAAGCCAATGTTGTGGCTGATGCGCTCAGCAGAAAGAATGTAATCATCGCCAGTATTATCATCACGCCTTTATTGATTGATGACATATCTTCTCTTCAGAAGGATGATCATTTCATTCAGAAGATCAGGGAGAGAATTCAAAAAGGCGAACCCTCGAGTTTTCAGGTTGATAATGATGGGATTCTGAGGTTGAAAGGACGGATTTGTGTTCCAAACGTTCCTGAACTCCAGAGAGAAGTATTGGATGAATGTCACAAAGCCAAACTTAGTATCCATCCAAGAGTGAGCAAAATGTATAATGATATCAAACGAACTTTCTGGTGGAGATCTATGAAACGAGACATTTCTTTATACGTTAGCCGGTGTTCCACTTGTCAACAAGTTAAGAGCGATCAACAGAAACTCGCCGGATTGTTGCAACCATTGGAAATTCCAGGTGGGAAGTGGGAATAGATTTCTATGGATTTCATAGATGGTTTGCCCAAAACCAGGAAAGGAAATGATAGTATTTGGGTCATCGTAGATTGTTTCATGAAGACCGCCCATTTCATACCTGTCAGATCGAATAGAACTGCTCAGAGTCTGGCGCATATTTATTTTAAGGAAATTGTTAAACTCCATGGAGTTCCCATAAGTATCGTTAGCGATTGTGACCCCATTTTCGCTAGTAAATTCTGGGAAGCATTCCAAGCAGAATTGGGAATGAAACTGAACTTGAGCACCGCTTATCATCCTCAAACAGATGGTCAAACTGAGAGGGTGAACTGTATTCTTGAAGATTTATTGCGGGCTTGTGTTATTGATTTTGGCGGATCATGGGAAGACCATTTGCTTTTGGATGAGTTCTCATACAACAACAGCTACCAAGCGAGCCTGACAATGTCACCATTCGAAGCACTGTATGGTAGACCATGCCGATCTCCTGCTTGTTGGGTAGAACCTGGTAATAGACTCGTATTGGGACCCGATATGATTCACGAAGCTGTGGATTAAGTCGATTTCGTTAATAAACGATTACTAGCCACTCAAAGCCGACAAAAGAGCTATGCAGATAAGAGAATAAGAGATTTATCATTCGCTGTTGGCGACTATGTGTATTTGAGGGTATCTCCGATGAGAGGAGTAGTCCGGTTCGGTAAAACAGGGAAATTGGCGCCCAAATTTATTGGACCGTTTCCTATTCTAGAACGGATTAGAACTCTCGCTTATAGGGTTCAATTGCCAGATTGGTTGCCTGGAGTACATGATGTGTTTCACGTATCTCAACTTCGAAAGCATGTGCATGATCCAGACTTGATCATGGAAGAAGCCGCGCAATGAGATTTGGAAATTACTCCAGAATTGGCTGTGAGAAGAGAGCCGCTAAAGATTATTGGCAAAGAAACAAAAGAGATGAGGAACAAGAAGGTTCACTTAGTCAAAGTGCAAAGGAGTGGAGATCCGCGAGACTGTACTTGGGAAACTGAAGAGAGCATTAAGAAGGCCTATCCCAAGTGCAGGGTGAATATCTCTGATTGATTCTGGTGCAAGGTACATTTACCATATTTGGCATTTCCGTATTATTTTCTACTTTGATGTTGTTTCCTTTTGCATGGATGTGAAATTTTTAATCATATAGTCTGAATAATTTCAAAAGAGTATATGAACTAATTGCTATATATTTGAAAGGGTTAAAAATAAATTGATTGTCGTTTGTGTAGAGTGATTGTTAGTTTAAACTAAATCGCATTGGAATAATAAAATCAATAAGAGAACGATGGTAAATTTATTCGAATGAACCAAATATTGAACTGATTTGAAATAGATAGAAATATATGCATGTACATTATATATGTTTGAACAGGTAAATGGATTAGCTGTTGAGTAAAGAATTTATTTGCGTGCCCGACAAATAGGTAAACCTTAATGAGTTGGATGCGCAATTTTATTATTATATCAACTCCTGTGAATGCCATTGGATGCGGAGTGCTAATTGTTCTGTGTGTAATAATAAGCGTTGCCATAGGATAGTAACAATTAATTTTGAACTACACAACATGGCATACTTGAAGATAGCATACTTCATCATATACCACATAAGCATTTGGAGCTTATGTGACGAGGTTGAAGATTTACCATATGAGCGAGAGGCTTGTATGGTGATGAATATATATTACAGGTTGAACAGATGACTGATATGGACAATATAAATTATAACGATAAATTGGAAGATTAATAAAAACCCCACACGGGTCTGGAGATGACAATAAACACGTCTCTTCAGTCATTAAGGCACAAAAACCATTTATAAGGTGACGAGAATTTATTCTCTGGAGTTATGATCTATACACACTCCCTTGTGGACACCGGAATATATCGCTATAAATATGTGCATGCTTATTAGGATTTATTGGGCACCTAATACAACCCAACAAATTTCCAAACCCCTCCCCGTACAAAGGAGGTTATGGCGAATTTTTCGAAAATTTAGGGTGTTAGCCAATTTTTTGAAGAATTTGAAAATTCTTAGAAACTGAAAAGTTGAAGAATGAAATCCAGAATGAAAGTTGAGTTGATTAATTAAACAACTTTCAGCTTCGTTCCTTTTCGGGGATGAAAATTTTTTAAGTGGGGGAGATTGTAACAACCCGGAAAATCTGAACCAATTTAAAAATTTTAATTTGGCTATTTTGGGGGATATTGAATATTTAAAATAAATTATTTTAAATAATAACGATCAAAAATCTATTTGAATCGATCTTGGAGAATAAATATATTTATTTTAATTATAAACAAGGCCTGAAATGGCGCGGCAGTTCGAAAATTTGAATTCAAACTTTGACTGACTGTACCGGGTGCAAAATAAAGCGGATTTTAGTGAAACCAAAAATATTTAAATCTGTTTATGAATATATTTCTAACGAATCTGAAAAATCAAAATTTCATAGCGGGAATCAAAAGTTATGGCCAAATGAATTTTCAGAAAGGTCGCTATGGAGTTTATACAGCCCTTGAAAATAGCCATTTTGCAAATGACCTCCGTTTTCGATGAAACCACTTTTGTTGGATCCGGGATGTCAAATTATTGGTATGTTTCAAATTCCATAATTTTTGAAGTTCATATGTGAGCGTGGCAAAGGAAAATGTGTTTGGTTGATTTTAGTCAAATTGGATCGACCAGAAAATGACCATTTTTCCAACGGTCTCAGAATTCGACGAAACTAGTTTTGTTGGGACTGTATCGTCAAAACATAGCTAGATTTATTTTTTTGGAATTTTCGGGATCAATATGTGGCCCCGATAAATTGAAATGTACGTTTAAATAAAATATTGAATGTTTTATATTTTAATTTGAAGAAAAACTGAATGATGCAGTCGAATAGGCTTACGAAACACATTCCATTGTGCTCGGAATAAGGGTATTTAGCCAGGGACGATAGTCGTTAGGTTTGGATTGGAGTTCGTATGTGGTAAGGGGTATTTTTGGATTTTAAAAATATATAAATAAAAAAAATATGGGCCAATCATATTCATTTCTCTCTCCCCGCTAAAAAACACGTAACCCCCTTATATCGAGCGATGGCGGTTCTTCCTCCCTTCTCTCCTCGTTATCTCATAATCCACCCAATAAAAACCCTAGCTCCAGTTGAGTAATTTGTAGTACTCCTCACCCTCTTCAAATCCATATATGGTTTGGATTTTATCATTCAGTATATTGGGAGATCCACGGCCTCAAAGACCCGCTGCCGTGATTGGGTTTTCTCCTCCGATCCGCCACCGAGCTCGACCACCCTACCATCGTTCTGTGCGCCTTCCAATGCTCAAGGTGGTGGAGCAACCTGATCGTCCCCAAACTGAACGGTTGGAGCGTGAATTCAAACCCTAGGTTTGAATCATTTAGAAAGGTACACGGTTTTAAATTATTTAAATGAATAATAACACTTCAGAGCGCTACGGTTTATGATTTTACAATAAAAATCATATCTTTTTGCTATGTTGTCGAAATCCAGTGAAACAAGAGACATTGGACTCGCGTGGACGTCTTCTACATTCTAGAAGAGACCAGATATTTTTCTGAGCCTTCTACAATTTTTGGAGGAGTGGAACCCAATGTGAGATTTCTGAATTATAAACGATATGGAATGACGACGTATAAATTATACGGTCGATGTATGAGTTATATAAGCGTTGTACACATCATGTATAAGCATTGTATAAGTTGTATGTGCGATGTATAAGTTATATATGCATTGTAAAAATTATATATGCGTTGAATGGAACTGAAATGATATTGAAATGAAATCGAAATATATTTATATACGTATATATGTACTCCCCTCGTCCGTAGACCATGGACGATATATATTGGTTGTGATATTGTTTGGATATGGTTGATGTGAAATTTGGTGAATATCATGAATGGTTGATTGGAAATGATTGATTGTGGTTGAAATCCCAATAGGATTAGTATATAGGAAAATTTGTCTGCGTACGAACTAGATATTGAAATCCCTATTGTCTAAAGCTGCGAGGCTTTAAGGTAGAGCGAGGAGTCGTACTAGGGACGGTGCCGGTTTTAACTACCCTGCCGTTATGCTGCTGAAATTTTCGGAAATATTCCTGTGTTTGATTTATATTCATGTATTAAAATATATTCATGTGTTGGAAAATATTCATTAATTGCTTTACAAATAAAAATCACATTTTTATAATATATATATAAATCCCTAAAAAACTTCATTTTTGAAGTAAATTGTTTTTCCCAATAAAAATCACATTTATATCATCTATATGAAGTATATAAAATAGTCATGTTTGAAATAAATTGTTTTGGCAATAAAAATCACATTTTTACTACATATACGAATTGTTAAAAATAGTCATATGTTGAAATAAATATCTGTTTGATAAAAATATCATTTTTATCACCTATATGAGTTGAAACGGTTTTTTGAAATCGTAGAATGGATTATATTTATATATTTAAATATAATTAAAATAAATTGAATAACGAAGTTGCAGTTTGTATTTTGAAACTGTGATTTTAAATGGTTGTACCGAGAGATCCGACTGTCGGATTTTCCCGAAACCGAAACCTATTGGGTTCGCTTTGGAAATATCTTTCCAACGATACCAACTTTTCGAAGATCCAACGGTTGCATTTTCTTGAATGTTTAATTCAAATCTGAATGAAAACAGTGCCAGGATGGATTATATAAATATGATTAAAATAAATCGAATAACGACGCTGCAGTTCGTATTTTGAAATCATAACTTCAAACGATTGTACTGAGAGATCCGACCGCCGGATTTTCCCAAAACTAGAACCGTTGGGTCCGCTTTGAAAAGAACTTTCTAATGATATAAAATTTGTAAAGATCCAACGGTTAAATTTTCAGATATATGTAAATCAAATTTGGAGAAACACAGCTCCATGGCCGTGTTATGGCCTGAAGCGTCATTTGAATAAATTGGCTATATTTAAATAAATAAAAATAGCGATAAATCGTGATAAAATATTGTAAATGATATGGAATGGAAATAAACCGAATTTACCCGGTTTATTGGATATTCGATGGTTGAATGTGTTTGACGTGTAAATTACATTAATGAATTGAATTATGGATGTCAAATAATTTAAACATTGAAATGAATTGATTTGAAATTCTAAATATACGTGAATTATTTGAAAAGGCCAAGTTAATTCTCATTTCAAATAATTGGTCGACAGTTAGAAGTCTAAGATATGAAGACGGTGCAAGACCGAGGATCTTCACATCGAATCGATGGCTACTGATGCCTTTGATGGGAGTTGCTGCCCTTAAGGGATTACAGTGGTGGTCGTCCGGACGTACTTGTTGATCGTTCGGATGTGCGAGGGCCTCTCTTCTGTATTGGACATACGGGAGAGGAATAGGGTGGCTCCGGTTTTGTTCAGACCTAGAACAGACTTGTAAATGGATGTGTGTCTGATGTTGTGTATTGACAACGTGGCATACAAAGATGCTGTGATCAAAGCTTTTGTTGAAAAGCAGAGCTTTGTGATTGATGATCAAAGCAGGGCTTTGAATAGCTAGCTTTGTGTTTAACGTTGATTCGCGAACCTCATACCCCGGTATGGACCAGAAACGGGAGAGGACCCCAGGGAGGACCTGCGTTTCCTTCTAGCTAGGAGTGGTGTTTTCGGTTTGACACGCCCGGGCATTTTACTTATGTGGATGATGGATAGCGAGGCGCTTCGGTTATATCGGTCGCTCCTGGGCCGATGGATTGGTCGGTATATGACCAGTTCACACCCCATAGGATGGGGAAACACAGTGTTCAGGCATTTTAATCCACTCTATGTGGACTGACCCTGACGATCCAAAGGTTTGATAGAGTACTTGCCTGAGGGGCGGGCTAGAGCGTCTCGAAGTGGTAAGGACGATCCCTTCCCTTGGTTCATGACGGAAATCCAATTTCCAAATACGACATCGTGCGGTTTTGATTGTATACCTATATATGGCGACATGATATATGGTACCCATGCCGTCTATGATTGATATTTATGATTGAAATTGTTTTTGAAACATATAAACACTAGTAATAATATCAAATGGTTTTGTTTTATTCGTATCAAGCATATTTTGTCCATTATAATGTAAAACTCTATCCTCCGGTTTGCGTTGCATTGTGTGATGGGAACTGAGTCTTATAATGGCTTCATTTTTATAAAAAGCATTGCGATGTTTTAATGATTCACTTGTTTTAGCACTGGCAATCCAATGGAGTAAACCCGTTCCACGTTAGGGGCATGGTCCTGTGATTGGCCTTATTGTAAAATAAGTTAAGTAATAGATTTCTCATACCAGTCCCATGACTGACTCGTAGTTTGTTTCACTTGCAAACTAGGGTGCCCTGTTTTCTACACGGGCAACCTTGTATTTAGGTTTTAGCAGGATCTTTCTGGATAGCTATGGAGCTGAAGATGGATTTTATCACTTCTTTCTTTTTATGCTGTTCAGCTCCTGTTGTACATATTATGTTTTGTTTCCGCTGTGGACATTTTATGTAAAGCTGAACTGTATTTTTTACTAAGTATGATCCTGTACACTATGTAACTCTGATGATTATGTTTATCCAGTATGTTCTGTTGTGCATTATCTAGTGTGTTTATTTATTTATGTTCTGCGGTTATCTGTTTATGTGTTATATTCCAAAGATTACCCTTGCCACCGTGGAACGAGGGTTTGGGATTGTCATAGTAGTTGTCGAGATAAGCAGTGGGTCACGATGCAGGGAGGCTGTCGAGTTTAACGAATTAGGATGGAGATGTAGTGCCTGCGAAGAGGAAGGAGTTTGTGTAATTGGTTGGTCATTCTGTGTTGAAACGAGAGGGAAATGTTGGAATGGGATTTGGAAAATGGCATTGACTTACTGTAGGTCGCGAGAGAACCTGATCGATGATCTCCAATGAGGCAGTCGAGTATTACATATGTGATATGGGAAGGACGGGATTTCAAGAAAGGAAGTTTTGGTATTTTCTTGGGGAATTATTGTGAAGTATAAATGGAGCATGGATGGCGAGAACGGCGGCTATGGTGGTTGGAATTTTACTGGAGCGACAAATTTCCTTTTTCGGGAAAGAAGGATATGTGCGGTATGGGCTTCAACAGGGGTAGAAGGGCCATTTAATGTTGGTGAGGCCCAAGTATTTAAATAAAGTTTAATTTTAAATAAAAATATATACACAACTTGTAATATTTATATCTTTTGCGTACGTGATCAGAAATTAATGAAACAAGATCCGATAGGATCGCATGGACGGCGACTACGCCATGAAACTGATTTGGAGGGAATTGGAGCTCGTTACAATTTATATCAAAACAAATTGTATGTCTGAATCAACTGATAGTTATCGTTATTTAATGATGATCATCCAATGTGAGTAATTCTCACTAACTCTACACAGTTTATATTTTTGTAAAATATATTCTAGTATTGATAAATGATGATTGATTGCTGTGTGTTGATTGTTTGGTTGAATTGCTGATGTATTGGTTGAAATTATAGATAACGATATATATATAAATCGTTAATCAAATATTGATTCTGTTTATCATAATATTTCATATTGAAATGAAATCGATGTTATTTATATTGTTTAACATCTGTGGATGCAGGGAAACAGGTTAGAGGGTCCAACTGGATTCCTCAATATTTATAATACTGTTTGTTTCATATATTGTGATATATGATGTGATATATAATTTGTGATTGATGATGATGACACTGGTCATGTTATTTGGTATTTTAAATACCATATGAAATACTGGAATGTAAAAAGGAAATTTTCAAAGTGAATATTGAAAACGAAGGGTAATTTATATAGAAAATAAATAGAAGTATAAAAGGACTATTTATTAGAAAATAAATAGAAGTATAAAAGGACTATTTATATAGAAAATGAATAGAAGTATAAAAGGACTATTTATATATAAAATAAATAGAAGTATAAAAGGATTATTTATATGGAAAATAATTAGAAGTATAATAGAAATTGGATTTGGGATATTGTTTTAAATACGAAATCAATCTGTTTTGATTGCAAAGAAGAAATGTTATTTACATTTAATGTGAATAAAGGATTTAAGTAAATATTTTACTAATAAAATATTTATAAAAGAAATAGGGTTTGAAATAGGAATCAAATAGAGTTAATCAAATAGAGTTATTCGATTAGAGTTAATCAAATAGAGTTAATTAACTAGAGTTAATCGAATAGTTTATTCGAAAGGAGTTAATCGAATATAGTTTATTCGAAAGAGTTAATCGAATACAGTTTATTCGAAAGGAGTTAATCAAATAGAGTTAATCGAATAGAGATTATTCGAATGAGAGTTATACGTTGAAATTCGATTATATCGAATTCGGGAAAGTACTATTCACTTTCTGTTTTTAATCAAGATTTATTTATTTATTAATAAATTAGTCGTTTGTTTATTTATCCAAATTAATAAATATAATTTATATTTAAGTTATTATATTTCAGAAGCATCGGATTATAACACTATTGTTAAAATCAAATGATTTATGTAAAAGAAGTGGATTCGTAAATAGAATCCGAGAGTTACGAAAGGAAGTTTGTTAAAGATTTAAAATGTGAACTTGTCTATTTCAAGGTTAATAACGTTGTTCAGTTAAGGTCTGAGAGGTAGTTATGCCCCAACTTGATTGACTCCATTTTAACTAAGGAATGGTTAAGGTTCGATAGTGAAGGTTGGTTAAGTGAATTTAGTTAATGAGTGTAATGTTTTGAGTGGGCATAGCGATGTTTTATTTAAACATCTGTTTAAATCCAAATGTAGGAGTTTTGGAAATGTTTTCCAAATAAGAATCAGAAATGTTTTCTTATATAGAAAATATGAAATGGAAATGTTTTCCAATGTTAATAACGTATATTTTCTAAATTTAGAAAATAATAAATGTTGAATATATGGAAACCGAAAATGAAAAATGAATAAATTAAAGAACTAAAGAGATAAATATTAAATAATGATTGATCGATATAATTTCCATCCGGAAATAATATCGTTATTTGCACATGAATTTTTCTTTGATAGTTAACTCACCGACTATCGAAGTTTTTTGACTATTTTTCCGTCGTCAATACAGAGAGACCGGGATCAGATTCATTATTTGAAAACCACTCTGTATGGGCGTTAACGTTGCGATCAAATAAGATGAATATAATTGAGGACGGAGTTATGCAAGGGCTATCCTGTTTACAGAATAGTGCCTTCGGTTTGTCCAATCTTAGGACGACCTGTATGGAAGAATGTTTGACAGGGTATATTCAATAGATCACATAAGTTGATGTTGTCCCTTTCGAGAAACGGTTGCTGATCCCAACCGTTGGTGATAATACATTCGGTGCACTCAAGCGAAATGAGTGACCGTTCATGTTTAGCCTGGGTTACAAGATGTTCTTGTTGAACCCAGTGTATTCTTCTCTAGATATACACTGTCGGAAGGTGGTCCCATACCTTGCCGGTTGGAATTCATTACCCAATAAGCGCCCATGGTTTTTGATTATATTTTATGTATGTAGAACGTGAGATGAAGGCATTCTGCTAGTTGATTATTTAGTTGTGAATCATAGACACTATTATAATATCAAATGGGTTTGATATAAAGTTTATCATTTCGTTCAAAAAGATTTTGAAATGTTGAATCAAGTGTTTGGATTCTCATAAGGGAAAAACCCGTTTCGTGTTATATGGCATGAGCTTATGAGACATCGTTTATTTTCCCAAACTGTGTTAAATTGTTTACTCACACCTGTCCCATGACTGACCCAGAGTTTATTTTGTTTTACCCTAAAATCTTGGGTGCCTAAATTTGTACGGGCAGTCAAGTAGTCAGGTTTTACAGATATACTTGGAGAGCTTGGAGCAGGAGGCTTCAGGATTATATAGCTATTGTTTATTTCTGCTATGTTGTAAGTGTTATACTCTGATAATGTTACTGTATACATATACTGATTTTATTTCAAAGTTATGTATCTATTAAATATTGTTCGTTCCGCTGTGAGATTTGTGTTTACTCTGATGTTGTATGTTCTTCTTCTTCTATTCTAAGTTTCTATCTTATCTATTCTCATCCTCTAATTTCTTTCATGGACTATCCGGTGTTTCCGATGCTTGAATAATCGACATTGAATTTATGTCGGTTACTCAGGATCGCGAAAACCCGGGTCGTTACAGTGTGAGTCATGATAACGATCCTCTCATCTTAACATCTCAAGCAAGACAGGTCTTCTACGTGACTGACCCAGCTGGTCATAAATGGCATGTTGTTCTTCCTGGTAAAAGACACATTGTTGGGATTGGTGATGTAGTAGATGAAGAAGAGTACGATCAGTTTGATGAGAATCCACCTTTCTTTGTTGGCATAAGATTTTCAGAAGAAGAAGTTGATTTAAATGCAAATTATGTTCATTCTAATCATAATGAAGGAGTTTGGATAGTGGGGTACAAAACTTTTTAACATGTTCATCTTGTTTTACTTTCCATTCGATCATTTTCTTTGATATTTCTCGTTTTTGCAAAATAACTATACTATATTACCTTTTACAGGGATACTTGATTGATTACAATTTTGTTCAAATCGATGGCCAAAAATGGTACTTCCCACTTTCTCTTTGTTATTTGGAGAATTTTGGCAAACATGGAGAAACCAAGTAATTGAAGAAGAGAAGGATTGGGTTAAGATATATCCCTTGTTGCATGTTTTGTTTTATTTGCATCATATTTTGAAATGTAATTTAGTTCATTATGAAATTAAAGTAAATTGTATTGAGTTTGATTGACAGTTTAAACTATGGATGATTTTTTTGGTTAAGTTTCATGTTATTAACCCTTGGTGTGACTGATAACATAAATATCGGATTGCCCAATTAATGTTTCTCGATGAATAGACCAATTCAATTAAATGATGATGAATCCTTTGTTTGTAGCTTGATTTGTGATCTAATCATGTAACTGGGTTACCTCTCAAATATGTTTTTTCCTTCAGCTGTTAAAATCTTTCGGATTACATCATTATTCAATATTTTGTTATGTTATGTTTGTTGATAATTTAATTTTTCTATTCAGTATTAAACTAAAGCTAGCACGTAAAGTGAATTTGATTTGTAGACATATTCATATTATCAAAAGATCGACCATGCAGCAACATGTCTTAATTTAACTTATTTCAAAGGGAAGGTGTTGCTGCGCAGGTTTTTGATTCACTGTCCAAGCTTAAGGCTACAGTTACAAAAAAACCTCTCCTCAAGCATTAAATAAAACTAATCAGTAAAGAATAATTTGTGAAACAACTCATTCCAAATAAACACACATATATATAGCCCTCATCTCCCGCATCACAGACAGTTTCTTCTGTTCGACCAATGCAGCTTCCGCTTTCTCTCTTTCTTCTTCACAGGTGTCCATTCTGGAACTGCACTTGTCTGCTTCCTTTTGGTACTGGGATGCTTCAGCTCTTCTGCTAGGAGGTCTGTGAAGTTCTTTTCCATTATATCATGTAATCAAGCTTAAACAATCATTTATTTAGCACCATTTTAAAGACTCCGATACCAACCCCAAGTATCTATTTAAATATACGTTCTTTCCCACTTCTGTCAGATGATGGACCAGATAAAAGTATAAATGTAACGAAAAGGAATTTCACTCGATCCGAATCAGTCGCTAAACCGATCAAGACCGTTCAAAACCCCTGATTGTTTTGAGAACACGACAAATTGGGACGCAAATAGAAGAACATTTCATTGTTTATTACAACAATTCCATCAGATTACAAGAATACACAGGGTATAAATAAATATTACACAGAAAATATCAGAGATTTAAATTACATTACATAGCAGCGAAAAATAATACAATACACAACTGAAAGAGATATACGGATGCAGAGCTTTCCGGATATCATTCCAGCTATAAACCAGGATCCTGTGAATATAAATCTGCAAAACCAAAACTACTAGCTGCCCGTGTCGAAAATAAGGGCACCTAGAGTTTTAGGTTAAAAGAATAAACTCCAGGTCAGTCATGTGACTGGTGTGAGAACTAAAACAGTTATTAATCTTTATTTTAAAGTTAGGTAAATCAAGGGAACACGCCGTATAACACATAACGGGTTTCCTCCCAAGAATACCCATGCATAAAACAACAGCGCAATGCTAAATAAAGAAAAATGAAGCTATTATAAGACCCAAGTCCCATCACACAATGCAACGCAAGCTGGAGGATAGGGTTTTTACCTTATAATAGCCAAAGAATGCTTGATACGCTAGAAACAAATCATTTGATACTATTATAAGTGCATAGTGTATAAAACAATTTCAAATCATAAATATCAATCATAGACGGCATAAGTGCCCCATACCACTATGTCGCCCTACTAGGCTCTACAAATAAAACCGCGAAGTCACGTATTGCAAGTTGGATTTCCATCTGTGAACCGAGGCAAAAGATAGTCCTCACCGTTTCGAGACAATCTAGCCTACCATGTCTCAGGATCAGAGCTCGAGTGACCCTTAGATCGTCAGGGCCGGTCCACCGATGTGGATTAAACTTAAACCCTGGACACTGCGTTCCCCCGCCCTATGGGGCGAAAATGAGACAAATGACTCCATTGGCTCCACATAGTCACCGATATATCCGAGGCGCCTCGCATCAGCAACAACCACACAGGTGAAAATAATATAAATGTCAGGGCTGGTAGGTCACTGACACCACCCTATCTAGAAAGAAAAGCATGCCTTCCCTTGAGGTCCTCTTCCATTTCTGGTTCACAACCGGGGTGTGAGGCTCGCGAATCCACGTTACACAAAGCTATGCCACACAAGCCGAGCTTTGATCATCAACCACAAGACTCTGCTTTTCAACAAAAGCCTTGATCATTTGCCACTTAGGCATGCCACACAGGCAATTCACTCCATGCGATTGATATCCATCAATATATAACCCCTGAGCTCGTACGTCTCAAAGAAGGGCGTTAAGCAAGAGAATAAATTCTCCTCCGCCAAACAGATATATACTTAATAGAAATCAATCACACAGAATAAAATCCAATGTCAGACACACAGTCCATTTACAAGTTCGTTCTGGGTTTGAACGAAACCGGAGGCACCTTGTACCTCGCATATCCATCGATCACCAAGTACGTCTGGACGATCACCAACTGATTCCCTCCTCTTGGGTGTACAGCCCAATCAAGATCATCAACAATCACCTAAACGATGTGAAGACCTCCGGTCTTCGACCACCGTCTTCATCCTCGACACATCGTCGAATCAGTTACTCAGAATGGGACAAACCCGGCCTTTCTGAATAACTCGCGTATATAATAAACAAGTGTTACAAAAATACAACATACGCCTCATTCCAATTCAGAATATTCTTTTATTCAAATATTCTTATACTTTGGGAAAGGTTCCAATTAATTTTATCAAAGATAAATTCTTTAAATTTATTCTTTAATCTTCCTTTGAATATCAATTCAAATTAGTCGGGATTAGCGAACCACACCGAAGTAATCATTTATTTTATTTCCCAATCCCAACCTATTCATCCCATGAAGTAAAACTGGTCATACTTCATATCTAACACCACGGTGTTATCGGTAAATTCAATTACCATTTCACGTTCAAATCTAATCAAAGATTTAACTATTGCCTGGAGCAAAACTGTGACACTCCATTTTCGATCATTTCAATCTATTTAAAAATTCATTAAAACTCCACTTAGTTTTAATCTTCCCAAAATTCAATATTAATGATTATTTAACTTGGGAAATCATATCCTGTCTTTAACTGGGTTAAAGAACCAATGTCATTTAAAACATGGTTTACGATAAACCCAAAATCACATTCTAATCCAATTCCAATTAAATCCCATTTAATTGGTACACTTCATTAAATCTAAATAAAAGATTTAATATTTTCTCAACTGGGTTTAAGAACAGTGTTAATGAAGACACCATTCACGACAATCCCAAACCCCATTTGATATTGAATACAAGGCTCTGAATATAAAATATATCAGCTTATATTCAATATCAAATTCTATGACCAACAAATATCGTATTGGAAATAACGATATAAATATATCTTTCAAATTTCCATAACAATAACTGTATCATCACGAAATCCAACACTGAAATATTCCAAAGACAATTTCGATTCAAATCCATTCCAATTCAATTATTGGAAATTCTGGTTATTTTCAAAACCATTTCAAATCCAATTTATTTATTTCAAAAATAAATGAATTATAGTTCTAGTTCAAAACTAGTTCTTTTCAATAAAAATATATTTTTATCTTTTCAGTTATGGAGTTTTTCATCCCAATTCTTTCCAAATCATTTCTTATGATTTTACACAAATTATTACTATTTTTAATAATTTTATCAAGGCCCGTACAGTCGATTTCCATCAACGGCCATCGAACTGCACTTACATCGACCTTTTCCAAATTTGATTTGGACATAATTCCAAATCCAACCGTTAGATTTGAAATCTCTAATATTAGTTAGAAAGCTCTTTTCGATACAAACCCAACGGTTTTGGTTTTAGGAGAATCCGACGGTCGGATCTCCCGTAATATCCATTCGAAGTCAATGGTCGAAATTCGCGAAATGCCGCGGCGCGTCGCGTTCTATTCAGGCCATTCTATATATATATATATAATATATTATATATATTTCATCGATTTCCTTTCAAAACGTATTTTATAAATTGTTTTAAATTTGTTTTCAAAACGATTTCAACTTCATATTCAATTTCTAATCAAAATTGAATATTCCATATCATCAATATATATATATATATATATATATATATATATGTATATATGATAATATTTTCAAAACGTTATATTTTGAAATCATTTCCTTTTCTATATTCATTATAAAAACGAATATAATCGATATAAATATCGTTTGCATCAAAATGGCGCATATCTAATGGACCGACTTTATATCTTTCAATAACTTCGTTATTCTATTCAATAAATGAATATTTTCTTCAACACATGAATATATATATTATTCAACACATGAATTTATATTTTTATTCAACACATGAATATTTATTTTATTCAAAACATGAATTTTTATTCTATTCAACACATGAATTTTTATTCTATTCAACACATGAATTTTCTTTTATAATATTCCTTATTTTCCAAATTGGAATGAGGCCCAATCAATTACCATATAATGTTAATTATATGGATTTTCTACAACACATGTATATAATAGCAACGATAAATCATCAACCATCATCCAGAGTGCACCACGCTACTGTATAAGCATTAAATACAAATAATTAACGCTTACACATTCTGTCAACCCATCAATTGACATACAACTAAACAATCGGGATTAGTGTACGTCAAATATCATCCCAATACCCGTGTGGGGTTTCAAATCAACGAACACAGCTTTTATTTGTGCAGTTGGACGATGTGTAAAATTTATCGTCCCAATCAATATCAGTCAAATGGGTGTACATAAATAAATCGTTCGATTTGTAAATGAATATTTATTTTACTTCAACACATGAATTTTATTCTATTCAACACATGAATTCTATTCTATTCAACACATGAATTTTATTCTATTCAACGCATGAATTTTATTCTATTCAACACATGAATTTTATTCTATTCCACCTCACAATCAATTTTCACATAAACAAATCAATCCAAATGCAATCAAACAAACAAGTCGTCCATGGTCTGTGGACGACGGGTGTCGAGTGCTGCTAAGAACCGTCTGCATCCTAGTATATATTTCAACTAGAAAATAAATTAAAAGTGAGGAGTTCTCACAGTGAGGTTCCACTCCTCCATTTTATTTCTGAAATTCAGAACATCTGGATCTGGCCGTACTTCCAACGCAGTCTTCTCCACGCTGTTCATATTAAAATCACATTTTTAATCTGATGTTCTATACATTAAAAATCATATTTTTAATACTCTACCTATATAAAAATCATATATTTATTCTTTCTATAATATAAAAATCATATTTGTATTATCTCTATAATATAAAAATCATATTTTTATTCTTTCTATAATATAAAAATCATATTTTTATTCTTTCTATAATATAAAAATCATATTTTTATTATCTCTATAATATAAAAATCATATTTTTCTCGTTATACTTCTATAAAAATTATATTTTTAATAACGCTACTTCCTTATCAAAATCATATTTTTATTTTTAAAAACAAAGCTATTTTTATATTCATAAAAACAGTGCTACATATATTTTTAACAAACCAAGGCAATTTTAATTTCACAAAGAATGCTAATTTTATTTTCATAAAATCAGATTTAGAACCTTGCTTATATATTTTTATAAACCAAATTCTATATACATTTCTAAAACAAATTCTATATTTTATTTTATAAAACGAATTTTATTTATGCTATGTCATTTTCTTTCTTTTAAAAGTGAAAAGAAACAACGTTATTTCTATTTTCAAAAATCCTTTTCTAATTTTATTTTTTTATTAAAAATTCCTATTTTAAAACAATGCTAATTTATAAGTTAAAAACACTTTCATTTATAAAAAAGAACGTTGTCAGATAAAAACATTGTCATATATATTTTATAAGATAATTACCTAAGAAAAATTAATTTAACTAAACAAGGGCGTTACCCTTACCATCTTCTTCTCTGTTCAAAAGAACATGGACTGCTAAACCCATCTGTCGAGCTGAGAACTTCACCATTCAACCCACTTCAGGCCGTCAGACCCATATCCATGCACCCCACATCGATCAGCGTCGTTCCTTCTTCCAGCGCCTGGCACGACAGTCAGCTCGATCAACCCTGGCGGTGGGAATATCGAAGGGAACGACGCCAGTTGAAGCTACAAATTCTCACCGTAACGAACACGAAAATCGATATTCTTGGCATGGATTTAAAGAGCGTGAAGAGGGCATTCATTATCTCTTATAATGTTTTTCTAATCGATGAAGGGATTGAGTACGAATTAAGGAAGAATTTTTGAAGGCTTTTCCGCCGTTAGGTTTAGAGAGCGGCGGGATTTTTTCCCTCTTTGACCGCGTTGAACGATAGTAAGGGTTGACTAGGGCTTTTAGTCGGTAGGTTTATATATATTTATATTTTTATTTAATTCGCTATAAAAATCAAAATCATCACGAACTCCAAATCAAACCCAATGACTGTCGCCCCTAACTAATTACCCTCATTCCGAACACAATGAAACATGTTTCGTAAGCCAATTCGGCTGTTACGATCCATTTCCGTTAAAATCAAAATATAAATCTATATATTCAATTTTAAACGTACATTTCAATTTACTGGGGCCACATACTAACTCTAAAAATTCCAAAAAAATTATTTCTAGCTTCGTATTGACGACACGGTCCTAACAAAATTAATTTCGTCGAATTCTGAGACAGTTTGAAAAATGGCCATTTTCCAGTCAATTAAAATCAACTGAAACTGGTCAAACGCGTTTTCCTTTGCCACGCTCACATATTGAATCATAAAATTATGAATTTTGAAACCTAGCAATAACTTGGCATCACAGATCCAACAAAAGTGGTTTTGTCGAAAACCGAGGTCCTTTGCAAAATTTCCATTTTTAAGGGCCAGAATTCCATAGCGACTATTCTGAATTTTCAACTGGACGTAACTTTTTATCCCCGCTATGAAATTTTAATTTTTTGGATTCTTTGGAAAGATATTCTCAAATAGATTCTAATATTTGGTTTTGCTAAAATCCGGTTTATTTTGAATCCTATACATTATTTGAAATTTGAAATCGAATTATTGAACTACTGCGCCATTTTCAATTTCTTTTATGATTAAAATTAAATATTTATATTCAAACGACGATCTATATAAATATATACGTTCTAATTCTATTCGAAATAAATTTCTCGTCGTTATTATTTAAAATAATTATTTTAAATATTCAAAATTCATCAAAATTGCCAAAATAAAATTTTTAAATTGGCTTAGATTTCCGGGTTATTACAATCTCCCCCACTTAAAACTTTTCGTCCCCGAAAAGGAACGAAGCTGAAAGTTGTTTAACTAATCAACTCAACTTTCACTATTTTCATTACGGCTTAAGTTCTTCAACTTTTCAGTTTCTAAGAACTTTTCAAATTTTTCAAAAACTTGGCTAACACCCTAAATTTTCGAAAAATTTCGCCATAACCTCCCATGCACCGGGAGCTTCGGTATACTTCAAATAGCCTCCCATGGCCCTCATCAATCCACTAAGAAAAAGAAACATCCAAGCGGCTAGCCAATCGTCTCATAAAATCATCGAAACCCAATAAATTCGTAAACATGTACCTATTTGTCGAGCAAACAATTTTATTCTTCTGCTCTAGCCTCCTTGCTATGACCTGTTCAATGTAAGTACATGTATATGCATGCAAATGCGACTAATTCTTCAATACAACTCACTATCTGATTCAATTTGGCTAAAGGTTCAACATTTTAATTAATCAACCAATAATCAAACAACATAATCAACAATCAATTAGTTGATTAACGTTTCAAATTTATAATTTTGATACATAGTCAAAAATCACATTCTTGGTGTCAAATCACAACAATAAGCCCTATCTAATTTTGGTTCTCATACCAGTCAATTGGAAACATATAGAAATCCCACTTTCGAAACTCGAATATAAATTCTGATGATGTACGTACTACAGCGATCATCAGAACCATCTCCGGGCGACTAGAGTGTGATTCTATATCTATCCAGTATATTAAAACTTCAAATACACGCGGATCAGACGTATATGCAAAATCTTTATATACTGGATTGTCCAAATTCAATACAAATAAATATTCAAATACGAATAATTGAATTAATTTTTTCAAAACAAAATTTGTTTTCACTTTTATTTTCAAAATATAACTCTTCACACTCGTTCTAGGATACTACTGATCCCATCTCTAACGAGTCATTGTCATTGGATATTACTAATCCAACATCTGATGAATTCTTTCGTTTGGTTCTGATGTATCTTGTTCTCCGATCTTTGTAAACCAAAGCTCTGATACCAAATGTAACGAAAAGAAATTTCACTCGATCCGAATCAGTCGCTAAACCGATCAAGACCGTTTGAAACCCCTGATTGTTTTGAGAACACGACAAATTGGGACGCAAACAGAAGAACATTTCATTGTTTATTACAACAATTCCATCAGATTACAAGAAATACAGGGTATGAGTAAATATTACACAGAAAATATCAGAGATTTAAATTACATTACATCGCAGCGAAAATAATATAATACACAACTGAAAGAGATATACGGATACAGAGCTTTCCAGATATCATTCCAACTGTAAACCAGGATTCTGTGAATATAAATCTGCAAAACCAAAACTACTAGCTGCCCGTGGCACCCAGAGTTTAGGTTAAAACAATAAACTCCAGGTCAGTCATGTGACTGGTGTGAGAACTAAAACAGTTATTAATCTTTATTTTAAAGTTAGGTAAATCAAGGGACCACGCCGTATAACACAGAACGGGTTTCCTCCCAAGAATACCAGTGCATAAAACAACAACGCAATGCTAAATAAAGAAAAATGAAGCTATTATAAGACCCGGGTCCCATCACACAATGCAACGCAAGCCGGAGGATAGGGGTTTTACCTTATAATAGCCAAAGAATGCTTGATACGCTAGAAACAAATCATTTGATACTATTATAAGTGCATAGCATATAAAACAATTTCAAATCATAAATATCAATCATAGACGACATAAGTGCCCAATACCACTATGTCGCCCTACTAGGCTCTATAAATACAACCGCGAAGTCACGTATTGGAAGTTGGATTTCCATCTGTGAACCGAGGAAAAAGATATTCCTCGCCGATTCGAGACAATCTAGCCTACCATGTCTCAGGATCAGAGCTCGAGTGACCCCTGGATCGTCAGGGCCGGTCCACCGATGTGGATTAAACTTAAACCCTGGACACTGCGTTTCCCCGCCATATGGTGCGAAAATGAGCCAAATGACTCCATCGGCTCCACATAGTCACCGATATATCTGAGGCGCCTCGCAACAGAAACAACCACACAAATGAAAATAATATAAATGTTAGGGCTGGTAGGTCACTAACACCACCCTAGCTAGAAGGAAACACATGCCCTCCCTGAGGTCCTCTCCCGTTTCTGGTTCACAACCAGGGTGTGAGGCTCGCGAATCCACATTACACAAAGCTATGCCACACAGGCCGTGCTTTGATCATCAACCACAAGACTATACTTTTCAACAAAAGCCTTGATCATTTGCCACTTAGGCATGCCACACAGGCAATTCACTCCATGCTATTGATATCCATCAATATATAACCCTTGAGCTCGTACATCTTAGAGAAGGGCGTTAAGCAATAGAATAAATTCTCTACCGCCAAACAGATATATATTTAATAGAAATCAATCACACAGAATAAAATCCAATGTCAGACACACAGTCCATTTACAAGTTCGTTCTGGGTCTGAACGAAACCGGAGGCACCTTGTACCTTGCATATCGATCAATCTCCAAGTACGTCTGGACGATCACCAACTGATTCTCTCCTCTTGGGTGTACAGCCCAATCAAGATCATCAGCAATCACCCAAACGATGTGAAGACCTCCGGTCTTCGACCACCGTCTTCATCCTCGACACATCGTCGAATTAGTTACTTAGAATGGGATAAACCCGGCCTTTCTGAATAACTGGCGTATATAATAAACAAGTGTTACACAAACACAACATACGCCTCATTCTAATTCAGAATATTCTTACACTTTGGGAAAGGTTCCCATTAATTTTATCAAAGATAAATTCTTTAAATTTATTCTTTAATCTTCCTTTGAATATCAATTCAAATTAATCGGGATTAGCGAACCACACCGAAGTAATCATTTATTTTATTTCCCAATCCCAACCTATTCATCCCATGAAGTAAAACTGGTCATACTTCATATCTAACACCACGGTGTTATCGGTAAATTCAGTTACCATTTCACGTTCAAATCTAATCAAAGATTTAACTATCGCCTGGAGCAAAACTGGTGACACTCCATTTTCGATCGTTTCAATCTAATTAAAGATTCATTAAAACTCCACTTAGTTTTAATCTTCCCAAAAATCAATATTAATGATTATTTAACTTGGGAAATCATATCCTGTCTTTAACTGGGTTAAAGAACCAATGTCATTTAAAACACGGTTCACAATAAACCCAAAATCACATTCTAATCCAATTCCAATTAAATCCCATTTAATTGGTACACTTCATCAAATCTAAATAAAAGATTTAATCTTTTCTCAACTGGGTTTAAGAACAGTGTTAATGAAGACACCATTCACGACAAACCCAAATCCCATTTGATATTGAATACAAGGCTCTAAATAGAAAATATATCGGTTTATATTCAATATCAAATTCTACAACCAACAAATATCGTATTGGAAATAACGATATAAATATATCTTTCAAATTTCCATAACAATATCTGTATCATCACGAAATCCAACATCGAAATATTCCAAAGACAATTTTGATTCAAATCTATTCCAATTCAATTATTGGAAATTCTGGTTATTTTCATAACCATTTCAAATCCAATTTATTTATTTCAAAAATAAATAAATTATAGTTCTAGTTCAAAACTAGTTCATTTCGATAAAAATCTATTTTTATCTTTTCAAATATGGAGTTTTTCATCCCAATTCTTTCCAAATCATTTCTTATGATTTTACACAAATTATTACTATTTTGAATAATTTTATCAAGGCCCGTACAGTCGATTTCCATCAACGGCCATCGAACTCCACTTACATCGACCTTTTCCAAATTTGATTTGGACTTAATTCCAAATCCAACCGTTAGATTTCAAATCTCTAATATTCGTTAGAAAGTTCTTTTCGATACGAACCCAACGGTTCCGGTTTTAGGAGAATCTGACGGTCGGATCTCCCGTAATATCCATTCTAAGTCAATGGTCGAAATTCGCGAACTGTCGCGGCGCGGCGCGTTCTATTCAGGCCATTCTATATATATAATATATATATTATATATATTTTGTCGATTTCCTTTCAAAACGTATTTTATAAATCATTTTAAATTCGTTTTCAAAACGATTTCAACTTCATATTCAATTTCTAATCAAAATTGAATATTCCATATCATCAATATATATATATATATATATATATGATAATATTTTTCAAAACGTTATATTTTGAAATCACTTCCTTTTCTATATTCATTTTAAAAATGAATATAATTGATATAAATATCGTTTGCGTCAAAATGGCACATATCTAATCAACACGGCTTTATATCATTCAATAACTTCGTTATTCTATTCAACAAATGAATATTTTCTTCAACACATGAATATATATTTTATTCAACACATGAATTTATATTTTTATTCAACACATGAATATTTATTTTATTCAACACATGAATTTTTATTCTATTCAACACATGAATTTTTATTCTATTCAACACATGAATTTTCTTTTATAATATTCCTTATTTTCAAAATTGGAATGAGGCCCAATCAATTACCATATAATGTTAATTATATGGATTTTCTACAACACATGTATATAATAGCAACGATAAATCATCAACCATCATCCAGAGTGCACCACACAACTGTATAAGCATTAAATATAAATAATTAACGCTTACACAGTCTGTCAACCCATCAATTGACATATAACTAAACAATCGGGATTAGTGTACGTCAAATATCATCCCAATACCCGTGTGGGGTTTCAAATCAACGAACACAAATTTTTATTTGTGCAGTTGGGCGATGTGTAAAATTTATCGTCCCAATCAATATCAGTCAAATGGGTGTACATAAACAAATCGTTCGATTTGTAAATGAATATTTATTTTACTTCAACACATAAATTTTATTCTATTCAACACATGAATTTTATTCTATTCAACACATGAATTTTATTCTATTCAATACATGAATTCTATTCTATTCAACACATGAATTTTATTCTATTCAACACATGAATTTTATTCTATTCAACACATGAATTTTATTCTATTCCACCTCACAATCAATATTTACACAAACAAATCAATCCAAACGCAATCAAACAAAAAGTCGTCCATGGTCTGTGGACGACGGGCGTCGGGTGCTGCTAAGCACCGTCTGCATCCTAGTATATATTTCAACTAGAAAATAAATTAAAAGGGAGGAGTTCTCACAGTAGGGTTCCACTCCTCCATTTTACTTCTGAAATTCAGAACATCTGGATCTGGACGTACTTCCAACATAGTCTTCTCCACACTGTTCATATTAAAATCACCTTTTTAATATGATGTTCTATACATTATAAATCATATTTTTAATACTCTACCAATATAAAAATCATATTTTATTCTTTCTATAATATAAAAATCATATTTTTATTATCTCTATAATATAAAAATCATATTTTTATTCTTTGTATAATATAAAAATCATATTTTTATTCTTTCTATAATATAAAAATCATATTTTTATTATCTCTATAATATAAAAATCATATTTTTCTCGTTATACTTCTATAAAAATTATATTTTTAATAAGGCTACTTCCTTACCAAAATCATATTATTATTTTTAAAAACAAAGCTATTTTTATATTCATAAAAACAGTGCTACATATATTTTTAACAAACCAAGGCAATTTTAATTTCACAAAGAATGCTAATTTTATTTTCATAAAATCAGATTTAGAACCTTGCTTATATATTTTTATAAGCCTAATTCTATATACATTTCTAAAACAAATTCTATATTTTATTTTATAAAATGATTTTATTTATGCTATGTCATTTTCTTTCTTTTAAAAGTGAAAAGAAACAATGTTATTTCTATTTTCAAAAATCCTTTTCTAATTTTATTTTTTTATTAAAAATTCCTTTTTTAAAACAATGCTAATTTATAAGTTAAAAACACTTTCATTTATATAAAAAAAATTATCAGATAAAAACATTGTAAAATATATTTTATTAGATAATTACCTAAGCAAAATTAATTTAACTAAACAAGGGTATTATCCTTACCATCTTCTTCTCTGTTCAAAAGAACATGGACTGCTAAACCCATCTGTCGAGCTGAGAACTTCACCACGCAACCCACTTCAGGCCGTCGGACCCATATCCATGCACCCCACATCGATCAGCGTCGTTCCTCCTTCCAGCGCCTGGCACAATGGTCAGCTCGGTCAACCCTGGCGGCGGGAATATCGAAGGGAACAACGCCAGTTGAAGCTCCAAATTCTCACCGTAACGAACACGAAAATCGATCTTCTTGGCATGGATTTAAAGAGCGTGAAGAGGGCATTCATTTTCTCTTATAATGTTTTTCTAATCGATGAAGGGATTGAGTACGAATTAAGGAAGAATTTTTGAAGGCTTTTCCGCTGTTAGGTTTAGAGAGCGGTGGGATTTTTCCCCCTTTGACCGCGTTGAACGATAGTAAGGGTTGACTAGGCTTTTAGTTGGTAGGTTTATATATATTTATATTTTAATTTTTATTAAATTCGCTATAAAAATCAAAATCATCACGAACTCCAAATCAAACCCAACGACTGTCACCTCTAACTAATTACCGCCATTCCGAACATAATGGAAAATGTTTCGTAAGCCAATTCGGCTGTTACGATCCGTTTCCATCAAAATCAAAATATAAATCTATATATTCAATTTTAAACGTACATTTCAATTTACTGGGGCCACATACTAACTCTAAAAATTCTAAAAAAATTATTTATAGCTTCGTATTGACGATACGGTCCTAACAAAACTAATTTCATCGAATTCTGAGACCGTTTGAAAAATGGCCATTTTCCAGTCGATTAAAATCAACTGAAACTGGTCAAACGTGTTTTCCTTTGCCACGCTCACATATTGAATCAAAAAATTATGAATTTTGAAACATAGCAATAACTTGACATCACGGATCCAACAAAAGTGGTTTCGTCAAAAACCAAGGTCGTTTGCAAAATTTCCATTTTTAAGGGCCAGAATTCCATAACGACTATTCTGAATTTTCAACTAGACGTAACTTTTTATCCCCGCTATGAAATTTTGAATTTTCGGATTCGTTGGAAAGATATTCTCAAATAGATTCTAATATTTTTGGTTTCACTAAAATCCGATTTATTTTGAATCCTATCCATTCATTTGAAATTTGAAATCGAATTATCGAACTACCTCTCCATTTTCAATTCCTTTTATAATTAAAATTAAATATTTATATTCAAACGACGATCTATATAAATATATACGTTCTAATTCTATTCAAAATAAATTTCTCGTCGTTATTATTTAAAATAATTCATTTTAAATATTCAAAATTCATCAAAATTGCCAAAATAAAAATTTTAAATTGCCTTAGATTTCCAGGTTATTACAGTAAACTTATGATTTATATTGGAGGAATACAAATGGTGATAATTAAAAATGGTAATGTGTGTGTGTGTGTGTCATGATTTTCACCTAGCATTTAAAAATAATAGATTCCAACATGTTTAGATTTCTTGTGTCATCAACCATATCTAATTTTGTGTTCAAATAGTCAATCTCAAATCTTATAATACACGTATATGTTTAATTAAAAATTAATTATATAAAATAAATTGGTTTGTGTATTTAAAATTAATACAAAATCTTAAAAAAGGGGAAATCACTACAAAATCATTTATATATTTTATACATATTCAAATTTATTTAAGGATGCCTTAGCTATAACTTTAAGGTTTGTTTCTGAATTTAAAAAGTGTTTTACCAAGTCTTGACTAAATATTTTAAACATAAAATTTAATGGTATAGTAAAAATCAAACTATATATTTTATATTTTATATTTTATAGATATATTAAACAATGCTTGAACACAACAAATAGATAAGCAAATGGCTGAGGTATGCATGATGGACATAAATGCCAATGTTTGCTCATGTATGCATTAACCATGTACAGCTTGCTATTTTCCACATCACACGCTATACAGTCACATGATTATATATTGTTATACTCGTAACATACAAATATTAATTTAAATTAATATTGATAAATTATTAAACTAGAATATTTAAATAAAATTCAATTTCATTTAAAATAACTAAATTACATCCAGTGTAAATATTGGACTTCATATTGTAATTAAGATCGAAACGGGGGAATTTTTAAATTCATCCTATTCACCTACTGCAAATCGGCTCTAGGACTCAAATATTCCAATAACATGGACTTCAAAATTTGTGGAACTTATAGTTTTGAATTCAGTTTACATTGGCCTTGTGTATTCCAAAGTTATCAGATTTCCCAAAGCAAATCAAAGAAAATATATAAATAGATGGAACATTAATAGAGAAGTACAAGTTAAAACTATTAAGTTACAAAATAGAAATCAAAATTCAAACTATCATGTAATTTGAATGCATATTCATATTATTGAAGTAGACATGTGAATTGTGAGCTTCACTGATTTGAACTAGACATGTGAACTTCAGCATCATATTGTCCTAAATTTCCTTGCGTTAACTGATATTATGATTACATATCCATATCCTCTTAAGTTCTAAACAACTTATTATTATTGAAAATGTTTGTTTCAATTTATGTCACCTGTATAGCATTAGTTTCCCTTGCATACAATATGGATGTCTGTATTTTTCAGTTATATTGTTAGGCCAATAAACATAAAGGCAAAGAAAAGAGTTCTACGATGAGGGATTGTTGTGCTTGTTGTGCAATTATTTTGATTTATTAGTTTATTTATTTTGCTTAATTTTTACCTCAGAAAAAATAATATTAATTATTATTTAGTTGACATATTTTACTTTTATGAGAGACCTTGGTAAATGAATATTTTAGTTGAATATTTTTTTCAACCACCTCTCTTTGTATCTCAGATCTAAATCAGCTGTGGCGCTTTAATGTGAAATCAGATCTCAGCTTCGACCACGATTTTTAAGTCATAAGGATTATGTTCATATTTTTCGAGGTGGTTAATGTTATGGTTATTGGTCACAAGTTTGAATTGGCCTGTCATTAATCCTATTTTAATTTTGAGTTTGTAAACGACCATTTCTAATCCCATTGGTTTAGTGGTGTAAATAAATTAGTCATCGATATTATGCTGTGTATGATAATATAGAAGAACCCTTTTGTTTTGATGTCTTCAACCATTCCTAAAACTATCAACAACTAAGTCAAATCTCATGTTACTGGACGTCTGTATATACAAACACACCACAAACACATTCATGCGTGCGTATTGGAAACAATAACCACATTAATTTAGATATAAGTTTAAATACTAACTTAAGAGTTTATGCATGGTTGATATTCTATTTTTTCATTCCAAGTTTTATACTATTTGCTGAGAATAATGGACATGCAGCTATACGTTCACACTGAAGAGCGGAACAATTCTGTTTCACAGCCATCTTCTAAGAAGAGGCAAAGAGGTCCGACAACCGGAAAAAATATAGAACATCCGAACCAAAATTTATTGAGTGAAGTGATAATGGAAAACCAATTGGAAAGTGGTTGAAGTGTTATAAGGCATATGTAGGTGATATAAATAGAGCCAGAATTGATATCAATATTAAGAATTGGGATAACGTTTGTGCAGGACTGAAGAATACTATCTACGAAGATATTAAGGTATTATAAATTTATTTATTGACTTATTAAACTGATGGTAAGAGGTATACTTTTTTTACTGCTTTAGCGTTCTTTATTTTTAATTACCTCAGACCGAATTTCACATTGATGACAACATGAAAGATAATGTGTTGGAAAATGTTAATGCAAGATGGAAGGACTTCAAAGCAAAGTTGGTAAGTGGTTGGATTTCGAAAATTAGAAAGCTTCCGTAGGACCATAAAGAACCGTATGAATTTTATGATGGCATTACAAAATCACAGTGGGAAACATTCAAGAAGAATTGTGAAACCGAATAATTCAAGGTATATTTCCTTTTTGCAATTACTAAAGTTGACATTTTATTCTAGTGAGCAATAGTCTTACTATTAATATATTTTCTATGATGACATTTATCAAAAATATATACATTGAATTGCTTATTAAATATTATGTTTATATTTTCTATGATGACATTTGTCAAAAATGTATACATGGAATCGCTTATCAAATATTATGTTTCAATTTAATAAATATGCCTATGTTGAAGATGACAATATAGGTGATCTAATATTCTTTTGATGCGATTAAACCAAGCAAAATCCCAAAATATTTTAAGACTGAATTTTAGAATCTTTGAACATCTTTACTAAACCAAGTTCAATAGCTCATTGGGTGCTGAAATTTGGCTACAAGGAACGATTGCATACAACTTATTCAAACAACATATTCTTAACTTCAATATTAAGTTGCAACTTAACGTTCTATCACTTTTGAAATTACATGTTGTTATTAGCCTTTTACGAAAGTTTTAAACTCAAAACTAAATTGCTATTGGAACTATAAAAGGACATGGAATTTAAACAGGAAGGCTTTTTTGTTATGAGGGCTCATAAAATACAATAAAGAGAGGTTATTTTATTTTGGTTTTCCTTTTTCGATAGGCATTTGTGCAAGGCAAGTTATTTTTTTAAATGTTAGGCGCAAGTAGATTTGAGGTTTAGGCAATACGCAAGTAGATTTGAGTTATCAGCTTAAAAGATTTAGCTGTGGCAGAGCAAGAAAACCTTGTTAAGGTGGCTACATAAAGTTTGTTCCAACAATTTAAGTCAATATTATATTACTTTTTCTACCTAAGGTTATTTTTCAAGTCTCACTCCTCCATGATTACTTGCTGATTGTGAATTAGCAACTTATTTTCTCCCTTTTACATCAAGTTGCTGAGTTTAGCGTAGGTGAATGTTTATGACTTAGATATTTGAGGTAGGTGATTCTGCTACCCTAGCTAGCTGTATGAAAAATTATTGAGTAAGTAATGAAGGTGTCATCTTTTTGGGATTTTTATTCTGTTTATTATCTCTGTTTTCTTACTAAATTTGCTACTGTTATTGTTCTGATTAATGCAAATGTATTAAATTTATGGCATCACCTGCAGGAGCTTATTACCCTTTAGCAGATTCCATTTTGTCCTCCTGCATTTTGCTTTAGGTGGATAATTGTTGAATTTTTATTTTGGTCGTTAACAAAGCCAATTGATATATATGAATTTATCCAGGTCTTAGATATGCATTTTTTGGACTTATATTTTCAACAGTAACATTAATCACTTTGTTAAATCTTTGCATTTGAAACTATATTTTTCATTTTTTATTTGTCGATGGTGTTGTCTGGAAAAGTGATACTGCTCTCGTTCCGTTCACCAGTTTCCATTTTAGCTGTGCTCTGTCCCAATTTCATCTTAGCCCTTCATTTTCATGTAAATTATTATTTGGTAAATCTTATTTGCATCCAAATATGTAGCAATATTTTAAGGATATAATCAAATCTTAGAAAAATAAAAATATTCTTTTTTTCACTTTGCTTCAAGTGGTACCTTCAATGCACCCTATAAAACTACCGAAAAAGCACACAATTACCATGGATTAAATATAAGAGAAGACCATGAATCAGTTACCAGAATCATAGTCAGCTTTAATGTCTACATTTCCATCATCTAAGTCCCAGCCATGAATATGTTGTTATTCGTCTGATCTAAATACATATCCTTTATTTTTTGGCTGATTTGGTTTTGTTAGTCATTTCTTTTTTCACTTCAATAAATCCGGAACTACACATATGAAAGATCTAGTGCATCAATTCAATGAATTTAGGCTGATATAGCATTTATAAATTTGTTGAGATATTAGGGAAAGATATTATGTTGAGATATTAAGGAAAGATATTAAGAATGAGTTAATGTTGAGATAAGGACAAATAAATACATTATCTTATATTTGGTGTTAGAGAATATGCCAAGAGATATGCCATGGAATATGCTCCAGAATAAAGAATGTGCTAGGAATATTCTAGAGATTAATTGACCCTATAAATATAGGGATTAGCATTGTAATAGCGAATCAATTCATATTAATAAAAATGTAGCCTTTTGATTGTTTACTGTTTCATCTCTCTCTTCTCTCTGATCTAAATTCTTTCATGGTATCAGAGCGGGTTTAATTCGTGCGCACAATGCCACACTTATCCACGTCACCCAATATAAAGGTCCACGCATTAGGCTCATGATATGCCACACGTGCGGGGGCGTGTTGAAACAAGTCCCACATTGGGGAATTTCTAAAATAATTCCTGTATAACTATAATGAGTTCACCCTTCACATTACCAATTGGTTTTGTGATAATTCGGGGTTCTCTTTCATGGTATCAGAGCAGGTTAAAGGGAGGAAAGAGATATGTATATAATTATTAAAAAAAAAGAGGGTTCACTGTTGTGGCTATCTATGATGAGTTTTGCTGTGCTACTTTTTTTTCGTATTTGCTCATCCCTGAAGGCTATGAACTTGGTTAATTTGATTCTGTTTGCTGCTCCTTGACACATTGATCTTGTGATTTTCGTTTGGCATTTGTTATGGCTATTCATCCCCCTTAACTGATATATTCTTTTGCCCTGCTGATGGATCTACTGTAATAACTGCCAGTCATCTTCCATAAAACCATTATTTCTAGTGGTTGGTCCACTTTAAAAACCAATATATTCTAGTGGTTGATCCACTTTAAAAACCATTATTTATAGTGGTTGGTCCACTTTAAAAACCATTATTGAGTGTGGTCCACTTTAAAAGCCATTATTGACTGTATATTGAGTGTGGTCCACTTTAAAAACCATTGAGTGGTTGGTCCACTTTAAAAACCATTATTGAGTGTGGTCCACTTTAAAAACCATTATTGAGTGTAGCCCACTTTAAAAACCATTATTGAGTGGTTGGTCCACTTTAAAAACCATTTGTTAAAAGTGAAGAGTTGCTGATGGTGTATGGAAGTTTGAAGCTGACTGTCATTTTGTTCGTGATGCAATCCAAGATGCAATCCAAGATGGGCATTTGTGATCCGCATGCTCCATCTTGAGGGGGGGGGGGTGTTGAGATATTAGGGAAAGATATTATGTTGAGATATTAAGAATGAGTTAATGTTGAGATAAGGACAAATAAATACATTATCTTATATTTGGTGTTAGAGAATATGCCAAGAGATATGCCATGGAATATGCTCCAGAATAAAGAATGTGCTAGGAATATTCTAGAGATTAATTGACCCTATAAATATAGGGATTAGCATTGTAATAGCGAATCAATTCATATTAATAAAAATGTAGCCTTTTGATTGTTTACTGTTTCATCTCTCTCTTCTCTCTGATCTAAATTCTTTCAAAATTGCTCATATTTGCTAATTTACTTGAATCCAGTTTTATTAGTTTCAATTCAATGCATATAGGCTGATATAACATTTATAAATTTGATGAATCGCTTAGGGCATAAAAACATTAACCGATTTTACATGGTTTCAGCTGAACCTGTAATAGTAGAAAGCTATTTTGGATGAGCTGAGATAATTAAATAGTAATTCACTAATAATTTCAGTTTAGTAACAGTAGTTCACTGGCATTACACAATACATTATATAGGAGCTGAGATAATTAAATAGTAGTCCAGTAATATAACATCAGAATTCTTAATTATGTCTTAAAACAGAAAATCAGTGAAAGGAATAAGAAGAGTCAAGCATACAATGAACATCCTCACTTTTTAGGGCAAGCTGGGTATGCAGGGAAGAAATCTAAGTGGATTGCCAAAGGCCACAGTTCTTCGACTACATTATCAAGTGGATCTGTTGTAGATCGAAGTATCGATTGGATTTTGGCAAGATAAAAAAAAATGTTGATAGAAATTATACAATTCCGAATGAGAAAACTAAGATAGTCACAAATAAAGTGGTATGACTAGTTTCTATATATTTTTATCACTTCACATGTTTTAACTTGCAAATCATTTACTATTAACTGTTATTTCCCATTAAACCTGCCTCCATTCATTTCTCATATTGTGTATAAATTCTGACTCTTTATGTAGCAAAATTTTCATGCTGCATGGTTAAACTTGTAAAGTTTATGTGTGAGTTAGGAAGTACACATCAACTTGATAGCGCAGCCATCAAATAAGCGGATTGTACACGTTTCTGTTTGGATTAGTTTTTTTTTTGTGGGATGTCCACGTTGATGAGCTGATTACATACACTGTTATTGTACTGTCATTTGCCATCAATCATACCTCAAACCCATGTCTATTGAACTGCAGATCGAGGTATGGCTATACCGGGCACGTTTATGTTATAGTGTACATTAATGACATACATGGCTATACTGGGCACGTTTGTGGTATGTACTTAATAAAGCGGTGAACACAACACTGCTTATTAGTGTCATTTTTGACATCAACGGCAATGAAAACTCAAGTAAGAACACATTTAAAAGGAGTAGAAAAAGATCACTCAGTTCATCAAAGAAAAACGTTAGGATACCAATAGTGCATACAATTCGAATCTATTTTTGCTCATGGACAAATAAAAAATAAAGTAGGGGATAAAAAGTTAAGTTCAGATCTGGAAGCTCAAAGGTTATACAGTAGCAACATCTCTAGATGCCTTAAAGAATTAAAATAATTATTCTCATGCGTCTCTTAGTTAAGAGTTCTGATATTTTCTTTCATTATCCAACCTTGTTCAAAGCTTGTACAGTAGCAGTACCATCCAATTTAACTACAGATCGAGGTCACACTTTAAAGTCATGTCTATTTGATACATGCATCATGTCTATTTGATATTCTATTTGTTCACAAAATGATTGGAGAGAAAAATCCATCAAAGGAACATGAGTTCCAAATAGGCACGAAGATATCTTAAATTGTGCTCTTGAAAAAAAAGAGCATCCAGGACGAGTTAGAGGAATTGGTGGGACAGTCGGTATAAAAAATGTGTTTGGAGATGTAGAGAAAGGAAAAAGACATAGAGGTGTAATATCAACAGATGAGCTTCATATTATCACCTAAGAATTAGAGGCTAAAGTAAGCCAAAGATCAGCGGATGAGCTACATCTTATCACTCAGGATATAGAGGCCAAAGTGAGTCAAAGATTAAGACAAGAAATGGATACAATGGTGGCGGAGAAGGTTGCAAGCATTTTGAACAACAAGGATATTCCCAAGGATGTCGACGTCAACAACACACCATCAATTGAACGTCGTAGTAGCTGTCAATCAACATATCCAAGCAAATTACAATATGCAAATGAAGCTCATGAGATGGATCCTTTAGCTGACTTGCATGTAAACAAGTCAAAAGTTGATTTTATAAATGTATATGATTTTTATTCACTTATCAAATGTTAATGAAAAATTGTTGTTTTTATATTTGTCATTCTAGAAACCAACTCAATGTCGTTTAGCAGTGGATTTCACTACTAGAAACAGTGCAGAATAATGACGCAAATTTACCACAATTTGTGACGCCATTCCGACGCCCCGCCTTTTTTGGCGTCGCAATGGCGTCGGAGTTATCAAAAATTGTCGTCACTATTCTGCAACTTTTCTAGTAGTGTTTGGGCTCTCAAATTGTCGTGGTGGGTCATGGCATGGTACATCCTGCTTCAAGGCCGGGAGATAAATGTCATAATCAAGAAATCTTGGCCGACCATGCGAAGGTCGGAATTGATGCAGTGGAGCCTAGGCATGAAGGAACCCCACTTCCAGTTCCAACTAGACATCACAGTACGATAGGAGAAGAAGTTGGGAGTTTTGCTCAATGATCTAAAAGCCTCGTGCTTTGAAGAGATAATGATACGGTAATGAATGCATTTAATTGAGCTGAGTTTCACTTGTTTCAATTTCTATCCGAGCAGTTCAGTAGAAGAGAAATGGTCCTCAATTTGCATCCAATTTCTAGTTAATTAAAGAAAATATAGATTAAAGTAAGGGCTGTAATTTTAAAATCAGTGGACTTGCTCTGCATGTTAACTCTAGGGGAGAAGGTTCATGTTTTAAGTTTCAAGTATTACAAGTTTACTGGAAAAATAAAACAATACATGCTGATTATACGGATTCTATCGATTTTAGTGCACTTCATGACTAACACATGGGAGCACATTATAATGTGTATAACTTTTCTGTTCGTGGCCATTACATAAAAATGCAATGAATAATTGGACGTCGCATAAAAATGTGCTGAATAATTGGTGATTACTTAAAAATGCTGATGGAAAAAATAGGTTTAAAAATGTATTAGTTTAAGTAAACTAGAATTTTGGTCAGTAAGAATGAAATAAATATTAAATCTGTAGTAGTAAATGCTACTGTCATGGTCATTTACAATATGTAAGTGCAATTACATCCACTTTAGTAAACCAAAATATTTACGCATAAGAAATGACTTGTGAAGCCCACTGTCATATTCTTTTTATTGCAAAATTCATCTTATAACACAAGAAATGACTTGTAAATCATTTGTAATTTTATTTTGTTAAATGGATACCAATTTTACCTTGATGTGCATGTGTTTCTCATCTGAGCCTATGTTTCTTAGTGACTTTAACATGAATACTTAATCTCAATATTAAATGTACATCACGTCCAAAGTTATAATGGCTTGTTATGTGTAGGCTACACCTATTGTGACCAAAAACAAAGTGGAAGAGCATACTGCTAAGGTATGTTAATTTACAAGTTTTACTGTATAATTGTTAAGTTTTAATTTAGTATGACATATCATCGACTTACAATTTTGAACTAGGGATCTACATCTCTACCAAACAAGGATTTGTTTGAAGATAGTATCGAAAAGGTCAACAATACGATAACAAATGAGCCTGCAAAGCACAAACCTAACGTGGATGAAGAAATGCTCAAAACTTTAATGAGCGATTGCAGATATTTCCATGACTTGCTAATTCAAATGATATCCAATGATAATGCCGCCCTCGCAATTCAAATGAATAAGGATTTATTCATGTACGATGAGGACTTTAAAATCCAAATCATGAAGAATGATATTATCTAATTTTTTAGTATGGCATGGTTGAATGCATCATGGTTGCAAATTTACATAATGTGAGTAATTTACTTGAATTTGATTACTAATATGAGATATAATATCAACAACTTAACATAATTTAATTCATTATATAATTCGTTTGTATTGTGCAAACAAAAGAAACTAATAATATATGTTTACATAATCTGTAGGTCTTTAAATCATATGTGCGATGATATCAAAGTGGAGATCATCGGGTTTATGTGTCCCCAAAAACTTTTCCAAGTGCGGAACTTTCCAGATGCGACAAATACATATTTGTCGAACACATGGAGAGCATCAAAATCTAAAACTTTACTTTTAGCCCCACAATATGAAGGGTACAAACATTAAAGTTTTAGTAATTAGATATGAATTTTCTATCGATTTTAATTTCCTATAAATCATGTAATGCAGGAATCATTGTCTACTGCTTGTTTTTCGTGTAGAAATGAATGAGATCTACATATTTGATCCTCAGGTTGTATCCAAACGTAAATTGGACATTAGGCCACAAGTGAACAAGTAAGTTGTATTGATTTGCTCTTTTATATAATAACAATGGATAAATATCTATATTTTCTTGCATGTGTAGGGCCTTTAAAATTTACAAGGCATTGGGTGGTAAGTCACGAGGAAGTTCATTTCAATGGAAGCATGTTAAGGTGACATCTCTTTTTCAGTTTTCCTTTCGAATCGATTGTGAGTTTTTTCATTTCTGCTGGTTATATTTATTTTTATCTTTTATGTTTTTTGGATCTTTGAAATCACTGATGTTGTTTGATGTTAAAGAAATTGTTTAGGTCATTCTATATTAGACCTTTATCCATATTAATGAATTGTAGAATACATTTGAAATAAAATTATGGAAAAAAGAAAGAAAGACTGCAATCCTTGTAGTTATATATAAAAAGCATGCGAAGCAAAAGACCATGAAAGACAACTTATTTAGTTTGATTAAAAACAAAATAAAAATAAAAAACTTGTCAATCCCTCTAGCTATGAATGATAAATTGATAGTTAGATTGTTGAGGCAGCTCTTTCACTTTCAGTAATGGTAAAAATCAATCTATATCCCACTGCGGTCTATAGAATTTTGCTCTACAATGATTCTTGATGTAAATAATTTTATTAAAATCACTGCGACAAGTATTTGGCTCAATATATGTCGTAAATAGAAGGGTACCTTCAATATTAAATTTACCACCCCTCTTTCTATTAAAATCACTGCGATTTCGTGTCTTTAAAGGGCTCGCTTTTGTTATCATTTTGATTTTCAATACAAAAATGGGGTTGATTAATGTTTTGAAGGAATGCGAGTAAAAATTAGCAATAACAAATTTTTTTGGCAAAGCATAATAACAATTTTGTTATGTTCAATCATTTAACATCAAATACAATATAATTTTCAAAGAAAAAATAACATCAAATACTATCATAAGTTTCCAGCCACGCATCTCAAAAGTTTCCAGCCACGCATTTGAGCACAACCGACCATTCATGGTAGTATTATCCAAAAGATATGACATTCACAACTTACACGAATTCTATCATAAGCAAGCATAACTTTCAAGTACTAAAAATATATATAACCAATGGTGGGTTAAACCACAAAATTCAAGAGCTAGAAACTCCTTAGCCAAATACATATATCACAAAATCAAAGAGCAGATAAACTCTGAAATATTGGGTAACATGTGTTTATTGTTTTTGATGAGAATGGCATACTTGGTCCAAGTCTTCAGAAATCTACATGGATGCATTATTGGGCTAAACTCGAATGCCTAGTTCTGCTATTTTCATAATTCTCTTGCCCAACACTCGTCTTTGTTCTTTTAGATCATATGCCATCAGGCCACGTGGAAAGCATATTAGTTTAGAAAATGATACCAAATAAGTTTCAAATATGACAGTAGCTAATGTTTCAAATAAATTTGCGATGTTAAATTTTTAATGGAAGATCTTCGCGTTGGGTGAACTTCGAGCATAAAATCAATGCTCCTGTTACCATTTTCTTCATGCTGGTTATTTACTTTTGTTGAAAAATAAGAGCATGATTTAAAAGTCTAAACATTTTCTCCTTGAGCTATAAATTTAAGTCATACCAAATAAATATTACAGTTCTATTCCATAAATATAATATATACAGTATCAAACATTTATTAAATGAATATGAGATGCAAGTCGTATAATTTAGGCAACTAGCGGAAACTTCGAGCACAAAAGAAATACATGAGGATTCTGTTTTATTTAAGTACATCCTATTACCATGTCTGTAACAGTACTTTAATTTATTGTGCATTTATATGAATTATATTCTAAAACTCATTCAAGCTTTAAAAGTTAAAAAACAATTAAAGTAGTTTAAAAATAATATTGAATAGAGAAAATATATAAAGGAAATGAAAATAGAAGAGCCAATGTGGTTACATTTTAAAAAAAGGGCATATATTGCTCACTTTTTAATGTGGATATTTAAAATACATATGGATAAGGATATAAGAACAAATACGAATTGCTGCTTGGCATTTTGAATACGTCTCTATAGATTGACTTTCCTAGGAGCCAGCAGCATCTTGCTATGGGGCAAGGTTATTGGCATACCTGACTATAGGGTTATATTCCCGTTATTTTGAATGAAATCTGATAGTGCTTAAGTTTTGCAAATCATTTTTTTTGCTGTTTACAACCTACATGAATTTATATTTTCTTTTCTCAGTTGGAAAGGTGGGTCATGTTGGACTCAAAAACAATTTGTTTGTTCAGTCTGTCATGAATCAATGATTGAGATTCCATTTTCATGTCATCCTAATATAGTGAGCCTAATTATATTCGAGTCTTGAAGCTTGTCTATTGAAGTTCCATCTATATATGCACCTCTTTTAATTTAGTGTTCAATGGGCAGTTTCATTCATATATGAAGTAGTGTTTTTTCCTTTCTTTTTTCCGTAACTTGTTATGATGTAGCAGCTGCTTCTATCTCCTATGCTGTTCTATTTCTATATATGATCGGCTTGTTCTCAAGCCAACCAGGAACTGCTTCCAATTGGTTTCCTGTATCTCATCTTTTACTATACAACCGAAAAGAGGATCATATCTATTTTAGGATGCAAATTAATTCCAACGTCACCTAAAAAGTAGGATCATCAAATGGAAGGAAAAAAGAATAGGTTAAATTTTGTGTTAGCTACTGTTTGCCCCCAGTTTTCTTTTTGAATGTTTTTTTGATCGTTTTGTTCGGTTTGGCCCTTTTACAGTTCTTGCACAGTTGGGGTTTTTCTTTATGCAGCTTGTATTTCCCTTTGTCTTTCTGTTTGGATTTCTTGATTTGTGGTTGTCTTTGGAGTTTTTGCATATGTATTTTTTTCTTTTTTTTGTTTCGTACTCAGTTTTGTTTGATCAGAAAAGCGTGTGTTCATTTAGATCTCTGCTGCATTTTTGTGAGCCACAACAAAAAAAATGCTTTTTCTTTTAATTTATGTTTAAAAAATAAATCCGTTATAACATAAAAATAAAAAAGTTACATAACTAATTTAAAATTAAACTTTCAATAACAATACATTTATAACCCTTAATTTTTGAGTTTGAAAAAAAGAAAAATCTTAGTTAGCCCAACATGTTAGTTGCATTAGCACAAATTAGGCTCTGGGTTAAGCATCATGTGCAACTTCTTATAAACCGGTCTGTGTGTTTAACGTCTGAAAATGGGGCAAAAATTAGGAGTTGGGCTATAGTAGCAGTTAAGGTTTTCTGGTTGCTTTACTGCTGCAACTCTTGGTGCATTGGCTTTACTGCTGTAACTCTTGCACAACATCACTTGTGTTATTTTCAGGATTGGCATTACTTTGCACAACATCAATGTTATTTTCGGGTTGATATGAGGGTTACATTGAGTTTTGCCCATACATGTATCACCATGTATTCATGCAACACTGACTATTAAAAGCTACAATAATGAATTAATACTATGCTTTTTTTGTTTCATTTTAAACTAACTATTAAATTATTTTGTAATATTGCCAGTGTCCGCAGCAGTCTGAAGCAACGGATTGTGTATATTATGTGATGAGGTATATGCTTAACATAGTAAAACATCACAATCAAAGCATCGATTTACAAAAGGTATATGTTAATTTATTTCATTCGCCTAGCTAGCTATTATATGTTATATATTTACGACGTTTTAAAATAGTACTACTCTTATAAATTGTAGGACTTCAGACAACGTGGTTCTTATGACCGACAAGAGATAGAAGAAGTTCGGGATTACTTGGCGACTTATATCATGCATAATTCGATGTAGTTATGAGTCTTTTGTTATGCACGTTGACTTTAGTTTTATGATTAGAGTATGTATTTTTTTTTGGTTGTATACATATGAACTATGTTGATTGATAATACAATTATATTTTTTGTTTCATCAGATTGGTGGTATTAATGCGTCTGTAGAATTTTAAATTCTATTAATTAATATTGCTTAAGGTTTAAAATTTTGAAATAGTGGAATTTTTAATTTTTTTGTTACTTCACTTAATTTGCATTAGTTGTAATGGCATAGGCAACTGATGCAATACACTAAAGGTCATAACAAATGTCATTTTTGCATCTGCTCATTAACATCAGTTGTTTAAAAATTGTGATGCAATAGAACAAGGCTTCGGAAGCAAATGTTGACATTTGCATCTGCTTTATAGCATCGGTTGTATTAAACAACTAATGTAAGTGATCGTCATTTGCATCAGTTCTTTAACTGATGCAACATAAATTTGTCTGTTGCATCATCTTCACTTGTATCAGTTCAACAACTGATGCAACATGGGTTTAACAACTGATGCAAATGACCTGTTTTGTAGTAATGGACCCAAATGAGAAGAGAGCGACAAGTGGCATAGGGCAGGATGAGTTTTCTGTTTTTCATTGGTTGAGTGAATAGTGTTTAAGGATTTGACTAATTCATGTATTATTTATAGTCTCCAAACTTCGTTCTGGTCCTACGACCACATACTAACTCCAAAAATTGCGAACTTTGAAATCTTACTACATTATGGAATTATTCTTCCAACAAATCTAGTCTCATCAAATTTGGAGACCAGTTGAAAAATTGCCTTATTTCTAGCTTAAATCGAATTATGACTTAATTTTCAGCTTACGTTTATACGTCATTCTCTCACATATGAACTCCATTTGACTTAAAATTTTAAATCCTGAAATATTTCAACATTTAAGATCCAATAAAAGGGGTTTCGTCGGATTCCGAGGCTGTCTCAAAAATGGTCCTTTTATTGGTGATTAATATAACTTTAAAATATTGATTTTCAGAGTTTGAGCTTTTAAATTGATTTAAAAAATTTTACTGACCCTTTTTTAAGTCAAATAAAACATAAAATTAATTTTCAAATTTTATCAAGTCAAAAGTTAGCATTTTCTATTTTGAAATAGATTAAAATAGATTAAAATTCAAATTTTAAATTGACCAAAAATACGGGTCATTACACATATAGTAACAACAAAATAATCCAATAGTACATGTGCTACAAACTCGAATGGTTTCATATGAACCATATGCATACGCAAGAAATCTCAAAAGAATAAATATACAAAGGCAAAATACTCAACTACACAATTTAATAAATAGCCTCAGGAGAGGTTGTCCAGGGTGATACAACTACACTCAAGTCAAAACCAAGCCAAGCCTAAAAAAACTAGGTCAGACCCGAGCAATAAATACATGGGCAAGTCTAGCTTAAACATATCAGTATAATTGGATAAACAAAGTATACTGCAATTAAGGTAATAATTTATTTTCATAAGAAAAGGAACCTCAGAATCACAAATAAACCTAAGTCATAGAAGGGATGATTTCTTTTTATCAGAAAGGAATAATATGAACTTGGAATAATAAATTTCATGAAAGACAATTTCATGAGTTTATACTCCAAATTATGTATAATGAAATCATAAGAGTTTAACATCGCAAAAGCGATCACAAATCTAAAAATTCTCAAATTAGCCATGTGGCTGTAATGAAAATTCATCATCATAAATAATGAAAGATGGATCCAAAGCATTACGAACAGCAAAAATCACCAGAACTACAAAATAGATCCAAAACATCAAAAATTGCACAAGTATCAATAAAAGAAAGCTATATTACCAAGTATATTATACGTATTTAATACCTATCACTATGACCTGTCTCGGTCATGTATATTTCACTATGACCTACCTTGCTCGAGTGTAATCTGACCATGAACCGTCTCGGTCGAGTATAGCATAATCATGACCTATCACGGTAGAATATTTTTCAGTATGCCCCTTCTCGGTCGAGTGCACTTCACTACAACCTGCCTCGGTCGAGTTTAATTTTACACGACCCGTCTTAGTCGTGTATAAGCCTCAATACAACTAGTTTCGACCGATTGTCTTTACTACAACCCATCTAGGTCGAGTATGACTTCACTTTAACCCGTCTCATTTGAGTATAACTTTACTACGACCCATCTCGGTGGACTATAACTTCAACATGACCTGCCTTGATCGGGCGTACTTGGCCACTTCGGTCAAATGAATATGTATGTATAAGACTCCACTGAATCTAGCTTCACTATAAAGCAAGCACCGACACTACAAAAATATGTCACAGACTTCCAAGTAGTAACTCAAAAAGTGAAAAAGATATGTCACATACCGTACGTTTCACTAATCGATTCATCACAAGTTAGTTCACTTCGCACTGGAAAACAACGCCTTTGATTGATGAGTCTGGAATTAACCGATATCATATACCTTCGTGTCCTATACGATGAGATTTACGACATCATTTAATCACACCTTCTCGGATGATGTAAAAATATGTGATTTTATATACATAAAATAACTAGTTTTAAGAAAACAAATACACAAAATGATTTAGAAAACGTTTGGATTATTTCTTAAAAAATCATTATATTTAGAAAGTATTATTTCTATTATCATCTTAAGACGGGTTTATTTAAAAACCAAAAAGTATTTGTATCAAATTTAATAATATTTTTATAAAGAAAATTCTTTTCCAAAACGTTTTATAAAACATGCACGGTGTCCCAAAGAAGCACGATATTTCACATGAAAATATCATCTGAAACTAACACAGAGTTCAGGATTTGAATTGCGAAATCTATATGCTTTTACCTTGTCCTAGAATTGGATCAAGCCTCAACAAAAATATCACCAAATTCATCTCAAAAATCATGAAAAAACTCAATGGAATTCCCAAAATTTTGGTTCAGGAACACAAAGGCCGGGATTGCTTGTGTAATTCCTACCGTCTGTGTCGACACACTCTAGCAATAATACGAAACCAAATTCACATGATTCCAGTGCAATTTCAAATACTTTAATACACACAAGGGTAGAAATAGGAAATAATTTTACTATGACCTAAATTTACTCTGATCATCCACTATTAACTCGGATTTTTACTCAAAGACTAGAACTCCAACATATCATTATGCCTAAGTTAGAAAGTGTAAGTTGTACAACTCATCTTGATTAGATTTTGAAAATTCTAATCCAAGTAGATTGCACGAAGAGTGCTTTTTGTGAAAATCCATTTTTAACCACTTGCAACATGTCCGGACATGACATGCAAACTCAAAGAGACAGGACTAACAAAGCAATACACAAAGTATGGTCACAAGTGCACATGTAGGCTCAGTAAATTCATGGACATAGCAAATACATTAATTTCCAATAGCAATTTTTATCTCAACAAATAAAACCACAAAGTAATTAAAAGCAATCAATCGTCGGAGCATCCGAAGATAATCACAATCACAATCTCAATCGATCAAAGTATAGAAGAGTGGTAGATTTGATTAGGGATTAAAACACCAGTTTGCCTTTTTAGAGGAACGAGGCAGTGAAGATTAAAGATAGGATGAAGAACAATATAAGGGACCAAGCTTAATAAAAAATAAAAGAGGGGCCAACTATTTCATTTGCCTTATTTTATTGGGCCTTGATTTGTCTTAAACTCAATTAAGCACTTATTCAATTACCACTATACTCAAATTAAAAATTTGATAGATCTCTAAAATTGGTTCTTATTTATAAATATACTTTAATTCATTTCTCATGAATGTTCTAAAGTTTAATGGTGGTAAGTTAAACTCAATTCAACATTCTCTTATTTTATTCGTTAATTCAACTTCCACTAAAATAAATGCATTTTCAAATGATAAATCATAGTAATCTCGCTAATTTTATTCATTAGGTGCATAATTATACATAGAAATCATGGTTGTTACATATATCAAGGTAGAGAGGCATTTCTGTAGTTCACGTTGATACTAAAAAAAGAGATACCAAACATATTGCAATTATAAGTAAGATTTCTTTCTATGATTATGGTCGCTATGTTGCTAGTCAATGATTGCTCTTTACATGCGAAATAAAAAAACTCTAAAATTCGAATTTCAGTTACACCTTAACTGTTAAAGAAACTCAGTACAGACTTTTTAAAAATGGAAACAATGTTACAATTAAACATGGAAATACACATTTCCTTGCCAACCACTGAGGCTGTAATATGATATTCCTCGCTTGCATAATATTTGAAAGTTAAAACCCAAGCATGTAGTTGAAATTGCATATACCCATATCGTTTATGCATTTGAAATAAATTTTACCCTCATTAGTGATAAGTTTACATGAACCTGGAGCTATATAAAGTAAAGAAATGGAACCTACACCAACAAACCAAAATTGACAACATAAGCAATGCTGAGGGCAAAGACAAGCTCTACTAATAAATAAATTTTACAAAAAAAAAATAGTGCACTAAGAAAATAAAACTGACAGCAGCAAAATAAAGATAAGCAACACTAACCATATAGTTTGATCAACATAGAAAATTTAGTTAAATATCTTACCATGACATTCTTTAGATCTTTTTTCCATACATTTTCCTCCTCCCTTCTTGTCTTTTTCCACGATTGACTGTATTTATGAAGTTACTACTTGCTATAATTTTTGCTTGAAAAAGAATTAAAAAAGAGAAAATAATAAGAAGGAACAAAAATATCTGCGTAGTAAGCAACATGGGTAATTTGGGAATAAACGGGGAAGAAAGATGGAAAAAATGAAATATCAATTATTTTTTTAAAAACTAACAGCATGGGAAACACAATTGTCGGGGTGGATATAAACGAACATCTACGATTAATGCTAACTTTTGCTAGGACTTGATAGGATTCCATATACACATACATACATACACACACATATGTATAGAAAACTAAAACACCTTTTGGTGGAAATTGGAGATACATTGTCATTTCTAAACTTGTTTGTCATACATCGGTCTCTTTTAGAAATTATTTCCACATCCTCTTTTTTGGTTCAATCAATTTCAAATTTAAAACCAGTCACTCTAATGTGTATTATAACGGTTGTGAGTTATAAACGCATAGTCTAAAAGCGTATGTTAAGGTTAATAAAATTAATAAAATTCCTTTGCGAGTTTCTCATTTATTTTAGAATGTAATTTATAAAATAAAACTTAAAGGGACTTAATGCTAATTTTTATAATAATAAGTATTTATTCCAAAAAATTCTAATTCTTTAAGTGGTTGCACTTTTAGTAGCTGTCAATAACAGCATAGCATCCTGCTCATATTGATATAGTATATTCATTATTTTACAAAATTAATACATGCACATTAGGTCATAAAACAATTAGATATGAATTCAGGATAGTGTTATATCTATACATGTATGTATATGTATTTGTATATGTATCCAAATTTATTTTCAAATGTCGGATATCTGTATTTGTAGAAGCGATAGATATTCAATAATTATCGGATATTCTTTGACTGGCAACTAGTTAATATAAAAAACAAATATAAAATTTTGATTAACTATAAACATGTTTCAATACCAAAATATAAAAAATAATAAATATAATTGTAAATAGAAAATATCGATTCTTATTTGCATATTAAAAAAATTGCTTAAATAAATAGTAAATGATAATCACTTTTATGTACTAAAAGAGCTATAATCTTGATAAAAACCAATAGGATAACTATTGGACGTGGATATGTTCATATCCACATTTTTATCTATTTTTCGAATATTGAATAATTTTTCATATTTCGGATATCGACATGGGTGGATTTTAGATTTTCTAGTTACATGTCGTAACAAATTAGGTTGGTTCTAGTTCCCTCGTGGTTGCTTGACGGAAGAGAACATATGGCTTCCTTAGCAACCAAAAACTAATACTATAATTTTATTTCTTTGGCTCAAGTAATTAACATAGAACTCTCAAAATGTATTCCTTTATGAACTGAATTGACTATTAGTTTTAAACCGTTGGGCGTATAAAGTCCAGTTGTAAGCTAAAGCATATTTAGATTAACAAAGTATCATCCGACCTTTGTGCCTAGCCAATTCCGACTATCTGGATTGATATGACTTGACGATTATCAAGGCAAATCATCCTATGAGAGTTCATAAATCAAGGACGGATATCACTATGAGATGATGGTCGAACTAGCACAATAGAACATCACTGAGAGCTCGCTTAGTGAGGGAACGACCTATGACCTTGCTCCGGATCTATATAACTATGTACGCGACGAATTAGTTGAAACCTTAAGTTTAACCATCACTTTGTATCTCTTAGAAGACAAAACAACTTGATAACTCACCGTAAGTCAAGGCCAGAAATGACCAAAGGAGACCGCATGAGGGATAAATGGACCAATTCCCATAGTAAGAGGGATCGATACTAATCCCTATAATAGGGGACGACACCGATCCCTGACTTAGAAGGGATTTGAGATGGGCTCCTTTGCTTTGAATCTTTTAACATTCCTCTGACTTTTCAAGAATAATTATAGTGCCTTGCATCTTAAACAACAGTTGCCTAAGAGAGAAACAAATCTTTGGCCAATTATTAACTTTATTGTATACGCTTTAGATCCCTACTGATCTGAGACATTGTAATCTTCAAACTAGAAATGATGTTCAAAACCTTCAATGTGGACGTAGGCCAAAAATTATTGAAGCCATGTAAACTATATGTCTTGTTTTACTGCATTTATATTACTTTTACTCTCCTTTTCCATTTACTTACTTTATTTAGTTCTTTTCGGAACTCTTGTATGTTTATGCTAACTTTTTATGCTAACATTCTATTGCTTTCACTAAGATCAACTAAAAGTTCCCTGTTTTCCATCTGTAACACCCCACCTCCGCTAGGGTCACTCACAAAGGGAATGCACTAGGTTTGGAGGAGTATTATTGGTAAACATGCACAGAAATATTACAAGACAGAACATACATAAAACAGCGGAAGTAAAACCAACTTTCATATCATTTTAATAAATACGGTCTAAAGCCTTTTACATCAGAATACATCAAAACCTGTCCTGCAATAATAAAGAAGCATAAAAACCTTTTCATAAATTATTCCCCATAATCAAGCGGTGAAGCAGCCATAGCCAAGAGAAGACCAAGCTATACATCAAGCTATACATGATGACCTTCAACAGAAGAAGTCCGAACTAAACAACATCATTTCCTCCCTGGAACCTGGGGGGGGAACGGAAGACAAAGAGGCGAAAGAAAACGGGGTCAGTCATAAAGAATGGTAAGTCCTATCTACTCCCAGTATAAAAACAGGTAAAGGTAACATGACATGCATAAACTGAAAGTAAACATAAGGATGACAACAAGATAGATAAACTAAACCAGGGTAACTGGCTGAACTACTGTAGCAAGGTAAACTAAGATATCGTGATAAACTACGGTGTCGTGATAAATCAAGGTATCACATCGTCAGGTTTCTATCAAGCATACTATCCCAAGGTATCCATCCTGTCTAACATCCCCTGGTGTCTATTATGTATATTTTTCCTGGTTCTAACATGTATATTTGCTCTGCACCTCTCGTACTAGTATCCCTACCCGCGTCATGTGTTAACCATGAATGTCCCTTGCCCCATGTCATGAAATGGTCCATGTCAACCTAATATATAGCATATGTAGGTTTTACCCAACTCGTATGTTTCTCTCCATGTGTAAGTTCAGTCCTTTGCCATAGGCCATACGGGCTTTCCCATGTAAACGTTTTATCCTTGAAGTTGTTTTGGACTGCAACCCTTGATCTAGTTGTGTTTCCTTACCATGAACTATCGCGCGTCCACTTAGTGTTTATGCCACCTAGGACCGCTAGGGATTATGCTACCTAATGAACGTTTCCGTGTCTCGGTTTGGGTTTTGGCCACCTAGGACCACTAGGGATTACGCCACCCGTCAACCGCGCCCTTGATCCCACGTATGTATCGTGAATCGTTTTCCATGTCTAGATGCACATGTTCCCCAATGTGCCATCCGAGTTCCGTGCCAGGGCAAATCAAGAAATACGGAACTCGGTCGGGAGCTTTAAATCGTCTGCCGATGCAGATATCAAGGTCTTTTTTTGTACCCGTGGCTATGGTCCCACATGACCCCTCCCTCAACTACTAAAAGGCAATCCAAGAAAAATCATGTATAAGAACCACTCCACGGCCCCACTATAGCCCACTTTCCTACGGGCCAACCTCACCCATGACTCGATAGCAAGCACATGGTCTGTTGGGGGTTCCCTGCCTTTCCGCACGTACACGATTGACTAAAGATGGTAGGTAGTCGGCGATGTGCTATCCAGGGCAAAACCAAGAATCGTCGACTCCACGCTAATCCATCCCAGTCTTTAGGTCGCTCGCATAGCAACCAAGGCATACTCTTGGTCCTTCTAACGCAGACCTTAACCTCTCATGGGCCTAGTATAATTACCTGGCAGCCCACAGAGGGATCCCAAGAATATCCTCACGTCCCCCGAAGCTTCCACTTCGGCACCCAGTGCGCTGGAGCTTTTATCCAAGTCAGATAACTTGCTCCTCCTCGTATACTAAGCGATGACCTACCGTATCAGGTTACTCATCGTTTTGAGAATTAGTCCTATGTCCTTAGCTAAGAATTATTACTTAGTTACCCTTAACTAAGGTTTACCACTTAGCTTCCCTTCCCGTTATCCTTGATTAGCCACGGTTTTCTACCTGGTTCTTCTAGCTAGGGTTTGTCTATTGGGTTAAGTGTTATCATTCAAGTCCATGACTTAACCCGCCCACGAATCACGTCAAAGATTGGCTAAGTATTTAAGTTCAAGACTTAGTCCCACAAGTTGGTTAAGTGTACCCAAAGGCTCATGACTTAACCCTATCAAGTCAAATTGGTCAAGTACTAGCTTACCTTAATCCTATTGGATTATCTTGCTAGATCGATTAAGCATAGATTATCTTAATCCCATCAAATTATCGAGTCGGATTGGTTAAGTATAGGTTGGCTTAACCCCATCCTCTAATCGTACTACAATGGTTAAGTATATTCTAAAAAGGTCTTGTGACTTAACCTTATCAGGTCCGCGTATTAGATTGGTTAAGTGTAAGTTACTTAACCCCACCAAATCATCATGTATAATTGGTTAAGTATAAGTTGCTTAACCCCATTAAATTATCACGTTAAGTTGGTCAGGTATTGGTTACTTAACCTCATTGAATTACCAAGTTTAAGTTGGTTAAGTGTTTAACTTAACCCCATCGAATTACCGTGTTTAGATTAGTTAAGTGTGGATTACTTAACCCCATCTAATTACCGTGTTTAGATTAGTTAAGTGTGGATTACTTAACCCTATCTAATTACCGTGTTTAGATTAGTTAAGCGTCAATTACTTAACCCCATCTAATTACCAAGTCGGATTAGTTAAGTGTAAATTACTTAACCTCATCCCCTAATCATCTTGCATGGTTAAGTGTCATTAAGAAATCAAGTCCGGTCCCACTTAACCTACCCATTCGTGTCATATCGGTTAAGTGTCATTAGTCAAATTTACTTAACCTTATCATGTGGCATTAATTTAATTAATGCACCCTCAACCTCTCACATTAGACCTTGTTGTGGTTACTAGTTAAGCCGGGCGGGTCCGGGTAGATTTACACCACAACCTAGTCTAACCTCGGGTCTTAAGCGCGACATGACCAACTTCTCACATTGGATCCTATTGTTTGTAGCAACTAGTTAAGCCGGGCGGGTCCGGGTAGATTTATGCTACAACAACCCAACCTCGAGTTGGCCATTTCCATGTTTGGTCTAGTGTTATATTACACTTACAACCCATACGTGTCTAATTTCAAGTCCCAAGTTTACCCCACGTGTCATGCCCCCATTTTGGTTCAACTTACATGCCGTGTTCACATGTAACCTCAAGTCAAGTTTTCATGTCATATTCAAGTCAAGATTTCGCGTCATGTTCATGTTTATCTAACTACCCCAAAGTCGTGTTTTCCAACGCAAGCAAAAGTGAGTCAACATAGTAAGGATACTACGTCACCTATTGGTCTCAAAACATGCATGATGCCAAAAAGGGATTGGCTTCCACATGCACAACCTTGGCCAAAAACATGCATAGTGTCATAAGGTGATTTGGCCACAAACATGCATAGTATCTCAAGGGGATTTGGCCACAAACATGCATAGCATAAAAGGGGATTACTTGCATAAGTGTTCATGTCATAAACCTATCATGAAGGGATGAACATGCCCATGTTACTCATGTGATAAAAAGGTAAACTTGCATATTATCATAAGGGATTTCGGGTTCATATACTTGCATAGCCTCAAAGTCACATTCATGCACATGTTTCATGATTCAAAGTGGTTTCAAGTGTGCATGCTAACATACCACAAGCAAAGGTCCAATCTTGCATGGCAATCTAGGTCCAATGTAACATGAATAGCATGGTTTAGTCGCTACAACATAACCCAAAGTCATATGTTCATGCTAAAGGGGAAAACTAGGTTCCCATAGGCTAACATACTCATGTTACTTTGCATTTTATCCCATGTCACATCAAGATCATCGTTTAAATCTACAAGTAGCTAGAACTTACATAGCGTGGCAAGAGGACTAGGAGCATGAATCGTTTTGACGAAGGAAGGTGGCTCCTTTGATGAAGATCCGTCATGAAACTCGCATAGCAACGTTGATTTGGCCTCTATTTGGTGTAGCAAGCTTGCACCTTTTGATTTGAACCCGATTTGAATGCATAGGCTCTAGGGATTGGAGATGGAGGCCATGATCAAAATTGATTTTGGCAGCACTTAGTTGCTAGGTTTGATTTTTAGGGATTTAGGTTAGGTTTAGGGTCTTTTTATAGAGATTAGGATAGTTTTAGGCCCTTAGATTAACCCTAGGATAGATCTGAACCATCAAACCACGTCAGAAGCTTCCAGAACAAGACCAGGGACCAGTGCAGGTGCACCAAGCCAGAAATGCTCGTCTGAGCCAAGTCGACAGCCAAGTCGATAGGGCTGTCGACTTGGTCAGACCAAGTCGACTCCCAAGTCGACAGGGCTGTCGACTTGGGTACTGTGGCGGGAATTTTTCCCGCCTGGCCCAACTGGCCCAATTTTCCAAATTCAAGTTTGAATTTGAAATCTGTTTTTACTTAGAAATTTTCTGAAAACTTCGTTGGGCCTTAACCGGGTCATACGGACTCCGATTTTCGAAAACTCGGACTCTATTTCGCGTATTTTTCCGAGACGAACGCAATGGAATAGCCTATTTCGCTTGATTCAGAATTTAAAGTTAAATTCTGCCTTGATTCTCGTCTTAATCATGTTATCGAAATACGGGTTGTTACATTCTCCCCACCTTTTAGGATTTTGTCCCCGAAATCTCCAAGTTAGGAAGAACATATCCTACCATCCATCATCCATCTACTAAAAACATCATCCACAAGCAACCATTGTCCTTAGATGATTTCTAATGCTGTATGAATATATGCAAAACGTGTGTGTACATGTTCCTTAGCTAATGCTAATGATCAGGCTTGAATAATTTTTCTAATGCAAAAATATGCATAGTGCCATGAATCCAACATGTATGCAAATAGTCCTAGTCATATAGATACTATATGCGTGCACAACCATTCATTCATATGCAACATCCACATGACAACACATTCAATTTTATCCATAAAGAAGTATAAATGCTCGTGCATATGCAACATGAAACGTGATCGCGTCAATCTAGTATCCAACGTGTATTCGCGCATCCACGAGCAACCACTTGCAACCATTTGCAACCATATCAATCATAACATGTCTCAAATACATGTTTACATCCATAACGTTCTACCTAAGGTTCCCAGGATAAGATCGAGAAGATAAACAAGACAAACTCCTTACGGGGTTTGTAACAGAAACAGGACCGAGAGGATATCCACCAAGCGATAGCATGCAAGTAAGCTTTACAGGTGAACCAAGGATCAAAAATATACTCTTAAAAAGAGACGCGATGCGCGCGTCCAAGCCGCATTTCCATGAGCTCAATCCCATCAGGCCTTGACCGCCTTTGACTTCATGATTTCGTAGCTCCTTGATTCCTATTTCCAAGGTGTGAGTGGAACTCATCTCACTGTCGCCTCCCGTTTCACTTTCACTTATTCTTTCCCTAGTATGCTCGGCTCAAATATGTCTGCGTACTCATGCAAGCTCTCCAAAATTCACTAGTGAATTCTGGATCTCGTTTTCCGATGCCGATCCATGTTGCCAAGGGTTCTTACTAGGGTGATTGCCATAACCCATGCATAATCGAAACGAACCATCCGCCTTAGCGGCGAATCCTATTTGAACGGATTACCAACAACTGCATCCCGGGATTCTAGGTAACTAACCATGACAGAACCCAAAAAGGTTACACGAGACTTTGAGGGTATCACGAAGATGAGTCGAGAGTCTAACTACCCTCTTTCCAAAACCGAGAATGGCACCCCTTATTGGGTGACCACTTTATCCTTAGAATCTATCCGTAGTTGAGACATGTCATTCTCAAATCCAACAAGTCATGAAGGAATGGACCAACTCTCCAACCAGATTTTTGGGACAAAACTGGGATCCTCTACCATGCTAGTACTAAGGTGCAGAGACTCAACTATCTAAGAAGACTTAAGTGATACGATGATCAAAACAAAGTCTGGACGGGATGATAGAAAAGGAAGGCTGAACCTCTAATAGAAACGGTACCATTTCTTTTAGGCACCCCAGAAGTGGGAGCGTACCATTTCCCTCTCCGCTGATCTTGTCCTTGTCCTCCTTGATGGACCAAGCCCTAACAACAGTTGCTTATCCTTAAGCTGGTATCCTTTATCCTTACTCTTATTATCCTTTCTTGTAACACGGCAATCTGTCTCTCGAGAACCACCTCCATCGTACGGGAAACACCTACGTGGCTAGACCAAGATTAGTCACAGTGAGAACTACTGTGACCATGGATGGAGAAAAGAAAGGAAACGAGATTTAATCAAGGAATCAAAGGATGGTGCTAATGGCTTTTGGGGAATAGCCTTTAAAACAAACTTTTCTTGAAAAATGCTTCTTTATAAACCGTTTTTCAAATAGTTTTCAGAAGGTCTTTACAAACTTTTGCCTAGTCTGGTAACCTTCTGCTCTGATACCAAATGTAACACCCCACCTCCGCTAGGGTCACTCACAAAGGGAATGCACTAGGTTTGGAGGAGTATTATTGGTAAACATGCACAGAAATATTACAAGACAGAACATATATAAAACAGCGGAAGTAAAACCGAACTTTCATATCATTTTAATAAATACGGTCTAAAGCCTTTTACATCAGAATACATCAAAAACCTGTCCTGCAATAATAAAGAAGCATAAAAACCTTTTCATAAATTATTCCCCATAATCAAGCGGTGAAGCAGCCATAGCCAAGAGAAGACCAAACTATACATCAAGCTATACATGATGACCTTCAACAGAAGAAGTCCGAACTAAACAACATCATTTCCTCCCTGGAACCTGGGGGGGGGGGGGGAACGGAAGACAAAGAGGCGAAAGAAAACGGGGTCAGTCATAAAGACTGGTAAGTCCTATCTACTCCCAGTATAAAAACAGGTAAAGGTAACATGACATGCATAAACTGAAAGTAAACATAAGGATGACTACAAGATAGATAAACTAAACCAAGGTAACTGGCTGAACTACTGTAGCAAGGTAAACTAAGATATCGTGATAAACTACGGTGTCGTGATAAATCAAGGTATCACATCGTCAGGTTTCTATCAAGCATACTATCCCAAGGTATCCATCCTGTCTAACATCCCCCGGTGTCTATTATGTATATTTTTCCTGGTTCTAACATGTATATTTGCTCTGCACCTCTCGTACTAGTATCCCTACCCGTGTCATGTGTTAACCATGAATGTCCCTTGCCCCATGTCATGAAATGGTCCATGTCAACCTAATATATAGCATATGTAGGTTTTACCCAACTCGTATGTTTCTCTCCATGTGTAAGTTCAGTCCTTTGCCATAGGCCATACGGGCTTTCCCATGTAAACGTTTTATCCTTGAAGTTGTTTTGGACTGCAACCCTTGATCTAGTTGTGTTTCCTTACCATGAACTATCGCGCGTCCACTTAGGATTTATGCCACCTAGGACCGCTAGGGATTATGCTACCTAATGAACGTTTCCGTGTCTCGGTTTGGGTTTTGGCCACCTAGGACCACTAGGGATTACGCCACCCGTCAACCGCGCCCTTGATCCCACGTATGTATCGTGAATCGTTTTCCATGTCTAGATGCACATGTTCCCCAATGTGCCATCCGAGTTCCGTGCCAGGGCAAATCAAGAAATACGGAACTCGGTCGGGAGCTTTAAATCGTCTGCCGATGCAGATATCAAGGTCTGTTTTTGTACCCGTGGCTATGGTCCCACGTGACCCCTCCCTCAACTACTGAAAGGCAATCCAAGAAAAATCATGTATAAGAACCACTCCACGGCCCCACTATAGCCCACTTTCCTACGGGCCAACCTCACCCATGACTCGATAGCAAGCACATGGTCTGTTGGGGGTTCCCTGCCTTTCCGCACGTACACGATTGACTAAAGATGGTAGGTAGTCGGCGATGTGCTATCCAGGGCAAAACCAAGAATCATCGACTCCACGCTAATCCATCCCAGTCTTTAGGTCGCTCGCATAGCAACCAAGGCATACTCTTGGTCCTTCTAACGCAGACCTTAACCTCTCATGGGCCTAGTATAATTACCTGGCAGCCCACAGAGGGATCCCAAGAATATCCTCACGTCCCCCGAAGCTTCCACTTCGGCACCCAGTGCGCTGGAGCTTTTATCCAAGTCAGATAACTTGCTCCTCCTCGTATACTAAGCGATGACCTACCGTATCAGGTTACTCATCGTTTTGAGAATTAGTCCTATGTCCTTAGCTAAGAATTATTACTTAGTTACCCTTAACTAAGGTTTACCACTTAGCTTCCCTTCCCGTTATCCTTGATTAGCCACGGTTTTCTACCTAGTTCTTCTAGCTAGGGTTTGTCTATTGGGTTAAGTGTTATCATTCAAGTCCATGACTTAACCCGCCCACGAATCACGTCAAAGATTGGCTAAGTATTTAAGTTCAAGACTTAGTCCCACAAGTTGGTTAAGTGTACCCAAAGGCTCATGACTTAACCCTATCAAGTCAAATTGGTCAAGTACTAGCTTACCTTAATCCTATTGGATTATCTTGCTAGATCGATTAAGCATAGATTATCTTAATCCCATCAAATTATCGAGTCGGATTGGTTAAGTATAGGTTGGCTTAACCCCATCCTCTAATCGTACTACAATGGTTAAGTATATTCTAAAAAGGTCTTGTGACTTAACCTTATCAGGTCCGCGTATTAGATTGGTTAAGTGTAAGTTACTTAACCTCATCAAATCATCATGTATAATTGGTTAAGTATAAGTTGCTTAACCCCATTAAATTATCACGTTAAGTTGGTTAGGTATTGGTTACTTAACCTCATTGAATTACCAAGTTTAAGTTGGTTAAGTGTTTAACTTAACCCCATCGAATTACCGTGTTTAGATTAGTTAAGTGTGGATTACTTAACCCCATCTAATTACCGTGTTTAGATTAGTTAAGTGTGGATTACTTAACCCCATCTAATTACCGTGTTTAGATTAGTTAAGCGTCAATTACTTAACCCCATCTAATTACCAAGTCTGATTAGTTAAGTGTAAATTACTTAACCTCATCCCCTAATCATCTTGCATGGTTAAGTGTCATTAAGAAATCAAGTCCGGTCCCACTTAACCTACCCATTCGTGTCATATCGGTTAAGTGTCATTAGTCAAATTTACTTAACCTTATCATGTGGCATTAATTTAATTAATTCACCCTCAACCTCTCACATTAGACCTTGTTGTGGTTACTAGTTAAGCCGGGCGGGTCCGGGTAGATTTACACCACAACCTAGTCTAACCTCGGGTCTTAAGCGCGACATGACCAACTTCTCACATTGGATCCTATTGTTTGTAGCTAGTAGTTAAGACGGGCGGGTCCGGGTAGATTTATGCTACAAACTCAACCCAACCTCGAGTTGGCCATTTCCATGTTTGGTCTAGTGTTATATTACACTTACAACCCATACGTGTCTAATTTCAAGTCCCAAGTTTACCCCACGTGTCATGCCCCCATTTTGGTTCAACTTACATGTCGTGTTCACATGTAACCTCAAGTCAAGTTTTCATGTCATATTCAAGTCAAGATTTCGCGTCATGTTCATGTTTATCTAACTACCCCAAAGTCTTGTTTTCCAACGCAAGCAAAAGCGAGTCAACATAGTAAGGATACTACGTCACCTATTGGTCTCAAAACATGCATGATGCCAAAAAGGGATTGGCTTCCACATGCACAACCTTGGCCAAAAACATGCATAGTGTCATAAGGTGATTTGGCCACAAACATGCATAGTATCTCAAGGGGATTTGGCCACAAACATGCATAGCATAAAAGGGGATTACTTGCATAAGTGTTCATGTCATAAACCTATCATGAAGGGATGAACATGCCCATGTTACTCATGTGATAAAAAGGTAAACTTGCATATTATCATAAGGGATTTCGGGTTCATATACTTGCATAGCCTCAAAGTCACATTCATGCACATGTTTCATGAGTCAAAGTGGTTTCAAGTGTGCATGCTAACATACCACAAGCAAAGGTCCAATCTTGCATGGCAATCTAGGTCCAATGTAACATGAATAGCATGGTTTAGTCGCTACAACATAACCCAAAGTCATATGTTCATGCTAAAGGGGCAAACTAGGTTCCCATAGGCTAACATACTCATGTTACTTTGCATTTTATCCCATGTCACATCAAGATCATCGTTTAAATCTACAAGTAGCTAGAACTTACATAGCGTGGCAAGAGGACTAGGAGCATGAATCGTTTTGACGAAGGAAGGTGGCTCCTTTGATGAAGATCCGTCATGAAACTCGCATAGCAACGTTGATTTGGCCTCTATTTGGTGTAGCAAGCTTGCACCTTTTGATTTGAACCCGATTTGAATGCATAGGCTCTAGGGATTGGAGATGGAGGCCATGATCAAAATTGATTTTGGCAGCACTTAGTTGCTAGGTTTGATTTTTAGGGATTTAGGTTAGGTTTAGGGTCTTTTTATAGAGATTAGGATAGTTTTAGGCCCTTAGATTAAGCCTAGGATAGATCTGAACCATCAAACCACGTCAGAAGCTTCCAGAACAAGACCAGGGACCAGTGCAGGTGCACCAAGCCAGAAATGCTCGTCTGAGCCAAGTCGACAGGGCTGTCGACTTGGTCAGACCAAGTCGACTCCCAAGTCGACAGGGCTGTCGACTTGGGTACTGTGGCGGGAATTTTTCCCGCCTGGCCCAACTGGCCTAATTTTCCAAATTCAAGTTTGAATTTGAAATCTGTTTTTACTTAGAAATTTTCTGAAAACTTCGTTGGGCCTTAACCGGGTCATACGGACTCCGATTTTCGAAAACTCGGACTCTATTTCGCGTATTTTTCCGAGACGAACGCAATGGCATAGCCTATTTCGCTTAATTCAGAATTTAAAATTAAATTCTGCCTTGATTCTCGTCTTAATCATGTTATCGAAATACGGGTTGTTACACCATCCCTCTTAATATTTTCAACACAAGGAAGCTTGATTTCATGGCTAGGAAGAAGACTTTTATTTCTCATGTTGCCAGCCCCACCAACAATGATCATGGAGACGTCTTTATCTAGCAGCAGCGTCCTTTTGATAATCGAAATCTTACTGCTCTTGATGTGACAACAACCTCTATCCCTGATGATCCGGTAACCAAAGGTCAACCGAAAACCATGACGGAGAAATTAGTGGACACTCAACTAAAAATCAACACTCATATATAACAGAATATTGACCTTATGCAGTAGATGCAATGTGCAACTCAAGTTAATGTTGATCGACTTAAGAGAAACATAAGGACTCCAACTTCGATGAACTATATATTAGAAAGTTCCACATCTTCATTGCAACAAAGAAACCGGAATTAGTGGAGGAGGTTAACAGATGATGGTGAGGGTGTTGTCACCATAAAGGGGAAAAACCAACCTTGTTGTTCTTGGGTCAGTATGGATCCCTCCTAAGAGGTCAGGACCGATTATCCTCGCACGGGCTTACACGCCACTACCATCCATAATTTGGTTTCTGAACTTTCTACCATCAATCGAAACCAAATTCTTCTGAAAATCCCCCAAGAAAAGAACGTGATAATGTCATTCAACCTAGGAGACTATGTCATAGACACCACTTAGAGTTGGATCATGATCATCAAAGATCGCAACTCTTGACCTTATTGCCGTGGTCGATAGATCATGAGAGATTCGCAAGGATAAGATAACGACGACTGAGAAACTAGTTTTAGGTAAAATCCTTTCACTAAAAATGTCTTGAATGCGGAATGGCCAAGGCGATTCAATACGTCCAGGATTCTTTCTTATTTAAGGAAATCAAATCCATGGAAATTACTGAATAATTTCGAAAGACACGTGATTTCAACCCCTCTCCACCGATGTAGTGAAGTGAAAATGCTTCCATGTACTCTTTGAAGGCGTGGCACTATAGGGTTCTCCCAACTTCCACCAAGAACCATATCAACATTTGATTAGCTTGCATGAAAGCTGGTGGAACAATTCTGCATGTCTACCACTAGATCAAAGGATATTGTTAACCGGCCTTTTGGTACGGTTCCCAAAAGTACACCAGACACGCTCGACTCAACGCATCGCGTGGAACTAAAGCTGAAAGGGACGCTTGGGAGTGAAGGAGACAAGATGAAGAGGGGTCGCGCCAACAGAGAACTTACGGCACCCTAAACACCGATTCATGTAGCCTTCGCACACCTCACGAAGCAAACTTCACACCCCCAAGAGGTGCGAATTTCGCACTTCCGTGCGGTGCGAATCTCGTACCCGCGAGGTGCGAAATCTCGCACCCACGAGGTGCGAAATCTCGCACCCTTAAGGTATGAAATCTCGCACCCTCGGGGTGCGAAAATCTCGCATCCACAAGGTGTGAAATTTCATACCCTCGAGGTACGAAATCTTGCACCCTCGAGTTGCGAAATTTCGCATCCACGAGGTGCGAAATTTTGTACGTACGAGATTCGAAATTTCGCAGCTCAGGCTCAAGTGCGAAATTTCGGGCATATGCAGGCTCCAGATGCGAATTTCTGCTTGTGGCCCCCTATTTCTACCTACTTTCACCTACTCCTACCTTCTCCCTTTCCTAAAATACCTCATGACTTCACAATTCTAAGGGGTTGGAATTTGAGACCTTGGGACCTCTATAGAGATCCACTAATGGCATCCTCCATTTGAATAAGAAGAAGGGTCAAAAGTGTCCATTTCTTAATATATTTAATATATGATAATTATGACATCATGTATGGGAATGATGACATCATCTAGCATAAAGATGAATGTAATGAGATGTCATGAGAGGGTCTTACACTTGTAACTTTGAGTGATTAATAATATTCCAACAACGCTTCAAAGTGGACGTAGGCCCCTAACGAGGCCGAACCACTATAAATCTCTTGTGTTATTTACTACTTTTCTACTCTCATATGTGCGACCAAAATAACTATTCCTAGTAATTGGATTCTTTGGTGTTTACGACATTTTATTGTCGTCAACATTTGGTGCTTTCACTGAGAAAACTCGAATTTTTGCGCCTTTGTCGTACGTTGCAATCTCGACACCTGACGAGCTTAAGGTACCTTGCTTAACCTGCTGTCGAGTCCGCTTACGATGGCAAAGCGGCCAAAGAACGCAATGGTCAGCTCTTCAGCTGCAACCGAGGCTGGTACGTCCCAACAACCTCAATCGACGGCCATCCCAGCCACTAGTGAAACTGTCCCTCCTACTGTGGACCCCGAAGCGCCTGCAACACAAACTCAAATTCGCGCGCTTAATGAAAAATATGAGAGCACGGCGGTCGACCTTAATCAAGCATTAAGGAATAACATCAACCTTATGAGACAACTTCAAGAAAGTTAGCGTATCGTCGCTCAACTTCAATTAACTTGGAACAATGCTTGACCCCGACCAACTATATCGGAAACTTCCTCTTCCGAGTCGAGGGGCCTGCATTAAAGGAGGAGGTTTAGACTCGTCAACAACGTCGCCGCCCGCACCAATTCCCTCGACAACGGTAATGGCCACGCCAACGGCAATGGGAACAGAAACGACGACCGAACCACAGTTACATATAGTGAGGAGGCACAGTACCAAAACCTCCCTCGCTTGATCATCAATGACGGACCAGGTCCTACAAACCATCCTCGACACAACCCGATGGTGGATAATTAGGATGATGGACCCACTATTCCAATGGCCCGTGTTCGTCCATAACAAGAACCACATCACCCTACTCCACCTTACCGTCCACACCAAGACCCAATCATAGATGTCGAGGACATGGAGGAAGACGATCTGGACGTCCATCATAGAAGGCGCCCTCGCAACAGAACTCAAGAACCTTGCCAAAACCCATGGGTCCCAATGGCGGACCCCCATCTAACTTACCTACCTGACATGGTTCGAAGAATCATGAGGGAAATGCGAGGAAATGAGCACGACTCATGTGAAGCGCACACTAGGTGTTACCCCTTCACAAGAAGGATAAACGAAGCTGAATGGCCATGACACTTCAGCATGCTGCAAACGCCGCTTTACGACGGCACCACTGACCCCTTGTGCCTTCCTAAATCGATATGAATGGCAAATGGATTCGAGCCGGGGCAATGATCCGGTCAAATGCAAGTGTTTCCCAGTCTTCTTATCAGGAACTGCTTTGTTATGGTTCTCTCACCTCCCGCTTGATTCCATTAACAACTTCGGCCAATTAGCGAAGCAGTTGATCAAGCAATTCAGAATGCATATACCAACTCCAAAGAATGCCCTCACCCTCTCCAACTTGTACTAAGGGCTCATTGAGTCACTCAAAAGCTACCTCTCGAGGTTCAATGTCGCCCTCGCCGAGGTCGAGGATCCAGATTCTCGCACCGTACTCTTTCAATTAGCCAAAGGTGTCCTCCCTACTTCTGAATTCAGGGCGTGGATCAATCGAAAGCAGCCAAAAAAGCCTCGACGCCTTCTATGAGAAGGCAGATCAATACTTATGCCAAGAGGAGGCAAGGCGCAACCAACTCTCAGCCACCAGTCGTCCCAATGGCTCTCAAGCAGGCGCTGCAAATAACAACCTCTGAAGAAAACCAGTAGGAGAACCCTTTGATCAGAGCAAGGGGCCGGTCCTAACAGGCAAAGACCGAACAACGGTAGGCAAGATGGCCGGAACAACGATCAGGCCCTAACCGAGCCAAGGAAGCTCGGCCCTTACCAAGCCTTCGAGACATACACCCCGCTAAATGAGGTTCTAGAAACAATTTGCTTGGAGACATGCAACACTTTGCCATACAAGAAGCCACGCACCAGGGAATCAACTGACCTTGAGAAAAATATTGGGACGTACTACCGATACCATGACGTGTGCGGCTACAACACCAACGAATGTCGCCAGCTCAGGGATGCAATTGAGAAGCTTATCCGTGAAAAGTGACTCGAGCAATACGTCCAAGAACCTTTTCCGCCCAAAGCAAATCCAAAGCCGCAGGCACCAGCACCTCAGGCAGCCGCCAAGGCAGCTGCAGGTCCATCTAACCCAAGGCACGGGATCGTAATCAACACCATATGTGGCAGACCTTGTCCCATACACGACAGCTTCTGAAAAATGGAAGAGTATGTGAGTTCCATTAAACATGCTACTTATGAAGCTTGCTCTTCACCCAACAAATCCGTCCCAGCCAAGCTCCAAAAGACCATGCGGGACGACATCGTTTTCCGTGGAAGAGATTCCATTGGGGTGGAAATCCCCACCACTGATCCACTAGTTATCACAGCTCAGATCGGTGCTGCTCCTGTCCGAAAAGTGTTAATCGATTCCGGAAGCTCAGAAAACATCATTTTCAAAGATGCTTACGACCAGATGAGGTTAGAAACAAATGACTTAAAGCCATGTCGTGCCACGATCCACGGCTCCAATGGGGCTTCTAGTTCCCTAGTGGGAATGATCGATCTACCTGTGGAGCTAGGCAAGGGGGATCAGAGCCGGGTCCGAATCCTCACTTTTGTGGTTATAGATATCGATTCCCCCTACAACGCTTTCCTTGGATAGCCTTTTCTCATAGAGTTCCGAGTCTGCATGTCACCCTGGTCTCTCCTAATAAAGTTTCTGACAGAAAACGAGATTGGAACAGTCAGAGACGACCAAGTAAGCGCTAGAGAGTATTATGCAATAAAATGGAAGAATGCATGCTGTAAAGGCAAGGGAAAAGCGGTGCCCACGTCTTCTTGCGCCAAGACTATTTCGGCATAGCAATCAGTGGTGTCTGGGCCTTGGCTTAGGCACCACTGCCATCTTTCCAAAGACCTCAACCCCCGGAAGGACGAAGAGCCCGAGTACAAGAGGGCTACCCCGGTCGAATCTACAGTGGATATTCCCGTCAATCCCAATGATCCATCAAGGGTGCTGAAGATAGGATCGCAACTCCATCCCGCAATCAAAGAAGATCTTGTGGATTTCTTGAAGGCTAACCTAGACGTGTTTGCGTGGACTCATTCCAATATGAAAGGCATCGACCCTACGATCGCTTGCCATTGTCTAAGTATCGATCCAACAACAATTCCAGTCAAGCAGAAGCGCCGCTTCTTGGGACCCGAGAGGTCCAAAGCACTTGAGGAAGAAGTAGACCGTCTACTCAACAACAATTTCATCCGCAAAGCCTATTACCCCGAATGGGTCTCCAATCCAGTTCTAGTCAAGAAGGCCAACAGTAAATGGCGAACGTGCGTCGACTTCTCCGACTTAAACAAGGCATGTCCCAAAGACAGCTTTCCTCTCCCGAAGATAGACCGACTTGTCGATTCAACCGCCGGATATCGGCTGCTATCTTTCATGGACTCCTATTCAGGCTACAATCAGATCCCAATGAACCTTCGTGACCAGGATCATACATCTTTCATCACATACCTTGGACTTTACTGCTATCGCATCATGCCCTTCGGCCTCAAGAATGCCGGTGCTACCTATCAGCGAATGGTTAATCAACTCTTTAAGAACCAAATCGGAAAGTCCATGGAGGTGTACGTGGACGACATGTTGGTAAAGTCCAAAGTATCAAGCGGTCACGTCCATGACCTCTCTGAAATGTCCGGTATCCTCCGCCAGTACGACATGAAACTCAATCCCTTGAAATGCTCCTTCGGAGTCGCTTCAGGGACATTCTTGGGTTTTATCATCAATTCCCGAGGAATCGAAGTCAATCCAAAAAAATCCAAGCTATTTAGGACATCCAAATTCCCAAGAACATCAAGGATGTCCAAAGTTTAAACGGAAAGGTCGCCGCTTTAAGTCGGTTCATATCCAAGGCCACCGACAAGTGCATTCCTTTCTTCGGTTTACTTCGAAAAGGAAAACACAATTTCGAGTGGACCCCAGGATGCATTTCCGCATTCAAAGAACTTCTGGATCACTCAGAGCGACCACCTATCCTATCTATGCCCGTAGAGCATGAGGACATATACATTTATTTGGCTGTTTCTATGCAGGCAATCAGCCCAGCATTAATTCGCCTCGAGGTTTCATTCAACGGCCCGTCTACTACACAAGAAAACGACTGACAAGGGCAGAGAAGAATTACCCGAAGTTGGAAAAGCTAGCATTCTGCTTGCTCATTTCTTCTCGGAAACTTCGACCATGCTTCCAGTTTCATCCCATAAAGGTTTTCACCGATCAGCCACTACGACCGGTCCTGCAATGACCCAAACCGTCAGGACAGCTATTGAAGTGGAGTATGGAGCTGAGCCAATTTGAGATAAAATTTATTCCCCACTGAGCCATCCTCGGCCAAGCTCTCGCTGACTTCATAGTAGAGTTTACTGCCCCCGAGGAGACTCCGACAGAGAACAAAGAAGCTCTCAGCACCCAATGGAAATTGTTCATGGATGGGTCCTCAAACAGAAAATGCTCTGGGGCCGGAGTCGTGTTCATCACCCCCAAGGAACGCCCAACATGCTATGTACTAAAACTAAATTTTCCCGCTACCAACAACGATGCAGAATATGAGGCCTTGATAGCCGGACTCCAAATCGCAATCGAGCTCAAACTAAAGACAATCCAAATCTTCTCCAATTCACAACTTATCGTGCGTCAAGTACAAGGGAATATCAAGATAAGGGGGAATGACTAGCCCTGTACTTAACCAAGGTTCGGGAATTACTCACTCACCTCGATTATTTCATCATCACACACATACCCCGAAAACAGAATGAAAAGGCAGATTCGCTATCCAAACTAACGAGCTCCGAGGATCCAAAACTTTTGGGATTCACCCCCGTTGAAGTGCTCAATTCCCCTAGTATCAAGCAGATCCAAACCGAGGTGGTCATGAATGCCGAACCCGAACCTGAATCTTGGATGACACCAATCAAGAATTACCTACAGCACGGGACCCTACAAGGAAAGACAAGCGCTAACCCGCCAATCGACTCGCTATCTTCTTATGGATGGGGTGCTCTATCGTAGAGGTTATTCTGTCCCATTGGTTAGATGTGTAGCCCATCGTAATGCCATCAAAGTCTTAGACGACGTACATGAAGGGGAGTGCGGCGACCATACTAGAGGGCAAACCCTGGCCAGAAAAATACTTAGACATGGTTGTTATTGGCCCACGCTCGTTCAAGACGCCGCAGACTATGCTCGCAAGTGCGACAAGTGTCAGCGCTTCTCGAAGGTCCCAAGATCCCCGCCTACAGAGCTGACACAAATGATTAGCCCATGGCCATTCTCCATGTTGGTAATCAACATCATGGAACTCTTACAATGGCAGGAGGCGGGGCACGATACGCCATCATCGCAGTTAATTATTTTACCAAATGGGCAGAGACCGAAGTTCTTGCCACAATCACCACCAAGAAGATGATCAACTTCGTCGTACGCAACATCATCATGCGGTATGGGGTCCCTCAAGCTATCATTTCTGATAACAACACTCAATTCGAGAGCGCTGAATTCAAAACCTTCTGCCAGCAACACAACATCGAAAAGAGAATCTCGGCAGTGGCTCATCCCCAAGCCAACAGGCAAGTCAAAGCGGTCAACAAAGTTGTAAGTCTGTCATCAAGAAGTGCCTAGAAAAGGCGGGGGACATGTGGGCAGACGAACTTCCTCTAGCCCTATGGGCTTACCGAACCACTCACATGATAGCAACCAGACATACTCCTTTCGCCCTTACCTACGGATCAGAAGTCGTCATTCCTATTGAACTCAAGCTTTCGTCTCATCGAGTCACCTATTTCGATCCAAGGACAAACCAAGATTTACTTTTAGGATCACTTAACTTGCTGGAAGAGAAAAGGAACGAAGCTGATCTCTGAGCCGCTGCCCAACGACAACGAGTCGCCTGATACTTCAATTCTAGGGTCCGCCATAAGGACCTCAACGTCGGCGACCTCATATTAAAACGGGTCTTCCCTCTACCAACATGCCTTTCTTCTCGTTGGGAAGGTCCGTACTCCATACTACGGAAGCTCAGCAATGGATCTTTCAAACTCACAACCATGGACGGAGCTGAACTCCCAAGGGTATGGAACAGTGAACATCTCTGCCACTACTTGTCATAACTTAGTGCATAGTTATTTACGCTTTCCAACAATGTTTTGTTTTCTAACAATTCAACGCATTGTTAAGGCTATTACTGCCAAAGTTATTAGTGAAAATGATGTTCAACTTCCCATCTCTTCATGTTTATGTTTACTCCACGCATGACATGTTTGACTGATCCTAACAACTAGCTTACGTTCAAACAGTCGGCTGTCGTATCGGCCTCCGAGCATAGAGTCGGTACCATCGTCCGAGTCTCGAGCCAACCTCGAGGACAAAACACAATGGCTATGAGCGGCACCCCGAGCATGCGAGCGGGAACACTGCTCGAGTCGCTGGCATGGAAACTAGTAGGTTAGTTTGCAGGTTTAGTTTCCGAGCAGGATTCAGTTTGGAGCTAGAGTTTCGTTTTGGTCTTACTTCTTGCACTGTGAGCATTTTGTTTTCCGCTGAGCTTGTGGTATACTCTGAATTATTTGTAACTCCAATGTAAAATTTTGTAATGAAACGAAAAAGTTCTATTGTTTGCATTTAAATATGTTAGTACCCATAACCATCCGTCTTTCTGAACGATTCAAGTTGGTTTAATTACCAGCGAGAATCGGGCAAAAAGGCGGGTCGTTACGGTTGGTATTAGAGCTCGTGGCGCGACCAAGTATAAATAACCACGAACTCGAACCTCGGCCTTGTGGCGAGATCGAGGATGAATCGTTCCGTGCCCAACTCCCAAGTGACTTGGGGCCACCCAACAGCCAGGCAAGAGCGATGTAAATCCTTCCTCGGCTACGAGTACAGGTCGAATCTTGGCCAAGTACCAAGACCGACCCTTAAATCGTTTCTTCCCCGAAGCTCTCAAGGCTAAGTGGTAGCCTATGGCCATGATCGGACCCTACGGGCTGATGATCCGGGCTTCTCTTCTCAGGTGAATAAACGACACCTGCGGCTCGCCTCAACCCGATGAACGACGAGAGAGCCACACACCAGATGGGCCGCACAACGCAACGTCATACGCCTTCGCTATACTTAGGATTAACCCCGGGCAACCCAAACACAGCAAGCGCTCATCCTGGCTTCACAAACTACGGGTTTCCTGAGCTAAGGGAAACTTACTAGAAGCCTGAGCTCTATCACACCGCTCCGGAATAATTGACCAGGAGTGCAGTACACAATCACACCCCTCTAGAATAATTGACCCAGAGCATGGCACACAATTGCTTTTTTGTTAGGTGTAACAATAATTATGCTTATGCGAATACGGGATGCCCGAAAACATAAGAGGAACATCCAAACACTTAACACAAATTGCGATCTTTACTAATTCATATTTCATTTCTACACAAACACACATTAAGACAAACTACATGTCTAACATCTTTCTTTCTAATGACATGGTGTACATGAAAACCATACCATGTCTTGAGAAATCAAAAGGGAGGGCGGTACTCGCGTAAACTATCGGCCTACACTACCAAAATGAATGATAACTTCTACTTAAAATTTCTAACACTAATCATGTTTCTTCCTCTTGTGGTTGTGCCTATGCTTTTTTGCAGATTCAACGCTCGATGGTTCATCCTTTTCACCGGGCCTCTTCTTTCCAGACCCGTTCCTTCCATCTTGGCCCTTCCGAGAAGTGGTCAATTCGTGAGAAGGCGAGAGACGCTTCTCGCCTACACCCTCACCGCTAGAGATCTCGGTGATGTCAAAAAGCGAGGCATGCGGCGTAGGCATGGGGCACTTCCGGCAGCAAGGCCTACTACCGCGCCCCTCTTCTCTAGTATCTCCTGGCCTTCTCGCTCAGCCCGTTCCTTGGCCTCTCTGGCAGCTCGACGCTCAGCAAGCTTTTCAGACTTATGCAGCATGACAACACCATCCTTGGTTTTTTCGAGGGATTCGGTAGCTTACTGCTGGGCTAGCTCGTTCTCCCTTTTCTTCTGGGCCTCATCATCAATCCTCTTCTTCTCGGCCTCCTCATCGGTCTTCCTCTTCGTGACTGTTTCAGCGGCTCTCTTCTCAGCATCCTATTTGGTCGTCGTCAGGATCTCCTATCTGGAAGCCTCGTTGTGCCTCTGCTGCTCCTCCACCTCTTCACGCTTAGCCACCATTTTGCTTTTTGGTTTTCCACCACAGTAGCCATCGAAGGCATATCAGCCTCCACTGGGCCTCGGGCAGCTGCACTCTGCCCGTCAACTATCTCTCCTTCCTCCATCAGGCTCTCAAACATGCTTGGAGTTAACCTTATATCCAAGTAGGTATCCAGTTAATCGTCGCCTTCTCCAAATTGCGTTGCCACAAGTCCTGGTCCAGGCTCAGTTGTTTGTGGAAATACAGGGGCAGGGCCCGATGTCATAATCGGTCCAGGAAGGGCTGTACATTGAAAACACAACCTTTTAGTCCGCAAATTCAGTAATTACGTCATTCTTGGGGATAAATGGCAAAAAATTTTTTACCTCCGGGCAGAGATGGTGTAGAAATGGTAAGAGGGGTATTTGTGGCGGTAGGTAAAGTGAATCCGGTCTCTCCTAGCTCCAGATGCTCAGGGTCATACTCGGTCGAAACCCGAATTGAAGCTGCGGGATCGCTCACCATACCCAATTCAAGGGCCAATGGTCGATAGGAGCTCGCTTCTACAAACGTGTCTGCAACTACGACGTTCTCAGTCATGACTACCATCCCTTTCTAGGCAATCATCCTCTCTAGCCTCTTTCGCTTTCAGTGTCCTCAAGCAACAACCTCTTACCCTCTTCCAACTTCTCGCGCTCTTCAGCAGTTAAGAGGTCAATCATAAGCTGTCGCTCGTCAAAGGACCCAACATCCACTTGGCACAAAAGGCCGCATACGGAACCAATTTCTCCGAAGTCCGAGCTAGTTCCCAGGGATAATCGTCAATCCACGATAGTCCATGGAACCTCAGAACCTTAACATACATGTTTTGGTTGTCCTCCTCCATAGACGATTGAACTTGGAATTCTGCATCCTCCAGCTCGTCCCTCAATCATTCCACTTCTCCCAGGTGTTTAGCTTTAAGTCCATCCACTACGCCCAACGCATCCCAGGTACTGGCCTTCGCGTCCTCCTTGGCCTTTTTCATCTCCTCAGGCTGTCATTTTCTACTCTCAAGGCATTGTTGTTAGTTTGGAGGTCAAAAACTCGCGTGTTTTCCCTTTCCAGATCAGCCATCCTTTATCCACCTCGGCCTTGTCCCTCTTTAGGGACGTGTTTTGGGTAGGTAGGTCAGCTATAGTTTCCGTGAAAATGGAGCAGGAGTGATCGGCCTCCCTCTTGAGCGCCTCATACCCTTTCTTTATCTCAGCTACATCAACAAGTTTCACGAGTTAGCATTCAAAGATAGGGAGTGAACGACAAGGTGCCTAAGGCATAAAAAGCAAACTCACCTATGTCCACCTTTAGGTGAACGATGGTGGTCTGCTCAGCATCAATAGTTAACTTCTGATTCATGAGCTCTATATTCTTCCTCTTGATCAGCTCTGATAGATGAAAGGAATAGGCGGTAAGCTTGTCAGCCTGGCGGTATGCTTCATTCACATGCATCTAGATCTCTCCAGGGTCCCTAGAGGGCGGCGGGCAGAGATCTGGAAGGACCGTTAGCTCATCAAAGTAGTGTTGAGGGAAATTCATTTTTAACTATGCCCTCCTTTCCTCCAAGGAAAGCCTTTATTGCTCAGAGACCGTTAGTTCCCACGTCATAGCTACGGTCGCCCTCTCCTGTCTCGGCCGACCGAGTGGTGGCTCCCTCCCTTTGGTAATTGGAATAGAGGCAGGAGCAGCTGTACCTAAAGGAGCTGTCGAAGACAGACGCTGAGAACCTCCTAAATTAAGTTGTGAGTCTCCCTCGGGCACCTAAATCGGGGGAGGAGTCGTCGGAGATCGTCGAGAGCGATCCTTGCCACGGTGCTCACTACCGCGACCAGGCGGGGGTGGAATATCGTATAAGTTGATCCCTCTTCTGAAGCATTCAAAGAAAGGATTCCTAGGGCATTGACGACCTCCATGTTCGTAACGTCGTCCTCCACGCCCTCTAGCCATATCACCTGTCAAAGGAATGAAACAAAGTCAGTCAAGTCACATGCTCAGATAAGCCACTATGTTATGCAGTGTTAATGAGTGTATGCCTTAAGTGTTCTCTTAACAAACCAGATTGTGGTCCGCTCGAAGGAGTTAACCCCCTTCGCAGCAAGAGCTAATTCGTCCATAACAGTCGAAGTTGGCCGCAAGGATACCTCTAGGTCAAGTTTATTCAAGCCATCAAAATGGCGCTCGTCCTCAAGTGGGGTGGCAGCTCCAGGAGATGCCACTGGAGACAATGGCCTAATCGACTCTCCCTCCCACGTCCCTCCAATCGGGGCGGAACCAGAACATTCAATGGGCCCTCATCTTCGGCTGTAGCCTCCTCACCACGAACCCCATCTCCACCGACGTCTCCTTAGAACTTAACAACCTTCTTCGGCCTGGGCCTAGCAGAAGCCATCTTTCTTTTATGACCAGGGGTCATAGGGCCTTCCTCCACCACCTTTTTTAGTACACCACTCGGCACTGCGGGCCTAATTACAACCCGATCGTCAGGATGCAACCCTGCACGGCGAAGGCGCTCTTGGCTTGTTATGGTTTCAGTTCGGCAAGACCCCTCGGGGATTTCCCGTAGGGCATTGAGGCGCTGCCTATACTCCTCACCAGTGGGTGCCTTGGGATTCCCTACCGCAATAAAAAAAGATTAATAATGAGATGTGGGTTCCAAGAGCTTTATAACAGGAAGCGAAGTTCGAGAGTACTTACTCCCTTCAATCCACCTCCTCGCAAATCCTAGAGGGCGGCGTACAAAGAACCAATCTTGTTTGAACACCGATGGCCTGGCCATGTCCGAATGAAGAATTTGGTGGCGGCTGTCACTTCCAGGAACCATTGGGAAGTTGACCTGCTAGACGTTCTCCTCAAACAAAAGAAATACCAAATATCTTCTCCAGTTGGCTCCAAGTGTAAATATTCTCGGTAAAGAACATAAGTGCCCAAGAGCAAAGAGTAAGCATTTGGATGCAGTTGCGAAGGCGCAAGACGGAAATAGGACAGAACATTCCGAATAAAATCATTGGCTAGGGCACGCACCCCATGAAACAAGCTTGCCTATTCCAGGCAGTTAAACCCTCGGGCGACACGTGAGCCCTTCCACCTTCTCCGATGCGTGAACGTCGCCCACCGGTATACTGAACCACTGCGCCATTCTCCTAACTGTTGTAGCATCCATGCACGATGGTATAGAGTCTATCGGATTTTCCAAGATAACGGCACCGGGTAACATATCTGGGGCTACTGGGCCCGTCAGAGGGTCTTCATTAATAATATCCACATTGTCGACCTCTTCACAAATGACCGGAGAATATAACCACTCAATTTTTTCCCCGTGATCAGACTCCTCGGGTGAACTGGCCGATTGAGAAGGAACAAATCCTTCGCTAGTCTCAAGCTCGCTGCCACTCGAGCTACCGCTACTAGTAGAATCAGACGAATGTGACGACGACGGGGAAGCCTTGACTTCTAGGATTTTCCAGCCTTTGATCTTGTTTGCAAGGATAACTATACTTTAATACACTAGTATTAGACATCGCATTGGAATAACCTGTACCCCTTGTGTTGGTGAAAGCTAACATGTGTGTGCGGTGTCATGCAAGATTAAGATATACATAGGAAAGTAAAACATTCCAACAACTCAGTCATAGTTCAGATATATGCGCTATCCTATGTGAAGAACTCGTGTCCTTGTCCACGTGATTGTCACAATATGCAATAGTGCAATCGCACAAGCGAAAAGGCAATATGTAAATCTAAGGGCGGGCGGTCAAGATATCGAAGTCCGGTACAAGGGGAGCAATACCCTACCAAAATGTATCACAGAGCAGTTGGGCTAGCAGCCAACTCGAACCCCGTAGTAGGCGAGAGAGGCTCCATCAAACTTTGAAGTTCGAGACTCGAACCTCGAGGTTCGAAAATTCGAACCCCACAGGGTTTGAAAATTCATGCCCCAGGGTCCGAAAATTCGAACCCTCAAGGTTCGAAAATTCGAACCCCGGAGGTTCGAAGCCCTCCAGGCTCGACGGCTCGAACCCCCTGAAGTTCAAAATTTCAAACCCTAGGAGTTCGGAAATTTGTCCCCTGCAGGTCCGGTGGTTCGAACCTCTCGGGTTTGAGAATTCGAACCCCAAAGGTTCGGGAACACGAACCCACGAGGGTTCTAAAATTCTAGCCTACAAAGGGTCAAAATTTCAAACTCCATAGGGGTCGAACCCTGTTCGCGCCTCCACCTCTCCCTTCCTCGCGTCGAACTACTACTTCAAGTCATAGCCCTTCGACCTCTTCCTCATTTTTCGGCCCCAGCCATTACCTATGTCGGGTTCGAAATAGTGGGGAGCTTTCACAACAATGGCGGTCAAAGCAAGAAAGTAAATGGAAGGAAAAAAGTGAATGGGGGATATTTATAATAAACGGAATAGTCCCTTCGCATTCCAAAGAATTTCGAGCCTACGGGTTCGAAATTTCGAACCCACGAGTTCGAAATTTCGAACCTCCTGGATACGAAATTTCGTACCCATGATTTCGAAATTCCGAACCCCTGGGGTCGAAGTTTTGAACCTCTGTGGTTCGAAATTTTGCACTAAAAAAAACAACCGAACCCCTGGATTTGAAATTTCACGCCACATGCTCATGTACACGTATTCCATGTGCACCCCACGAACACACGGAGGCAGCACACTGCAAAATACTTAGCGATGTAAGCACAACGCCACACTGGCAACGGCTCATTCGCAATCATATAGCGAACGAGCGTGCCAACTAACATGTGTTTTCCTTTAACTTACAAGATAAACCAACAACTCAATTACTGCTTCAACCAATCCAAAGCACATCATGTCGACACAAGACGTGCTTTGGGGGGCAAATGTTAACCGACTTTTTGGTCCGGTTCCCAAAAGTACACAAGACACGCTCGACTCAACGCATCGCGTGGAACTAAAGCTGAAAGGGACGCTTGGGAGCGACGGAGATAGGATGAAGAGGGGTCGTGCCAACAGAGACCTTGCGGCACCCTAAACACCGATTCATGCAGTATTCGCGCACCTCACGATGAAAACTTCACACCCCCGGGAGGTGCGAATTTTGCACCTTCATGGGGCGTGAATTTCGCACCCACGAGGTGCGAAATTTCGCACCCGCGAGGTGTGAAATTCTGGACCCTCGAGGTGCGAAATCTCGCACCCACGGGGTGAAAAATTTCGCACCATCAATGTACAAAATTTCACACCCACGATATGCGAAATTGCGTACCCTCGAGTTACGAAATCTCGCACCCTCAAGGTGCGAAATTTCGCATCCACAAGGTGCGAAATTTTGTACCTACGAGGTGCGATATTTCGCACCCACGAGGTGCGAAATTTATGAAATTTCGCACCTCGTGTCTCAGATTCAGGTGCGAATTTCTGCTTGGGCCCCCCTATTTCTACCTACTCCCTTTCCTATAAATACCCCCAAGACTTCACACTTCAAAGGGGTTGGAATTTGAGACCTTGGGACCTCTATAGAGCTCCATTAATGGCAACCTCCATTTGAGGAAGAAGAAGGGAAAAAGTGTCCATTTCTTAATATATTTAATATATGATAATTATGACACCATATATGAGAATGATGACATCATCTAGCATAATGATTAATGTAATGAAATGTAATGAGATGTCATGAGAGGGTCTCACACTTGTAACTTTGAGTGATTAATAATATTACAACAACGCTTCAAAGTGGACATAGGCCCCTCACGAGGCCGAACCACTATAAATCTCTTGTGTTATTTACTGTTTTTCTACTTTCATCTGTGCGACCAAAATAACTATTCCTAGTAATTGGAATCTTTGGTGTTTGCGACATTGTTTGCCGTCAACAGATATCATGTTTATATCCGAGCTCGAGAATCATTGGAAAACTTTTTGGAATGCTTTAATAATGCTCTAATGGAGGTTGATAGCCCTCATAAAACATTGTTCTTATGGCATACATTCGAGGCATCCACCTCGAAACTAATTTCCATGAGTGGCACGAACGAAAACCTTCAAAGATTTTGAAATGCTTTTATGAAAAAGGGAACCTATACCTACACTAGGAGGGAGCATGTAGGAAAAGGGAAAATCAAGGGCATCCACACAAATAACAACATGGAATTATTTAGAACAATGCTACTATCAAAAAACCCTGTGATACCCCATACCCCTCAACACACCCCAAAAGTGGTCACACTAAGGAATGTGAAGTGTTTAGGTACAATAACACAACCATAGAGACAAAGATCCACAAGACATGAGAACAATATAGCATAAATAGTTAAAATTAAACAACTTATTATTCAAAATCAAATTTTTATTCCAAATAAATCATAAATTTCTCATATAATCTCGGTCTCACATATGAAATCAAAGTAGAAAACAAATAATGTAATGACCCGGATTTTTGGCCGATTAATTTTAAATATTTAATATGGTTTTAAATATTGAATTTATAATACAAATGGTATTTTATTGGGTTATCGATTAAATAATCGAAATATGATTTATTTTGATAATCATCGAAATACAAGAACTGACATAATTCAATTCGAAGTTAGAATTAAATAAAAACAATTCAGATGATCAATATATATTCTATTTGAATATAAACAACGATAATAGTAATTTATTATTGAAGAATTTATTTGTTTTAAATTTAAATTTATATTATATTAATTTAATATGGTTATTTATATATACGTTCGAATTAAATTATATAGTCTATTCTGTTAAGTTCAGAATAGTGTAATTACGTTGAAACGACGGTCGGTACGCTAAAATAGCGGTTCACAATTTTTAAATATGAACCCCGAGATATTTGATTATGGATAGGATCGAAATCAAATCGACATCTGTTTAAAAAGAATAAAAGATCTCTTTATATCGAATCAAAATCAAATCAGAATCTGTTTAGATTAAATAAAAATCACTTTATATCTAATCGAATTAAATAAAAATCAAATCGTATTAATGACAATGTACTCCTTGTTTCCTTCCTTGGTTATAAAAGCCACCGCGCCCATTCACCATTCATCAAAGCTTCAGATAAAAACCTTCCTCCTCTTTTCTTTTATTTTCAACAGTTCGAGCTTCAGATCTCAAGTGAAGCCACTGCCTTTTCTCTTTCACAAAATCAAAAAGGAAATGGCTGAGTCTTCATTTCAAAACATAAAAGAAAAGGGATGGAATCGAAACAACAGAAAAATCAAAACTTTATATTTCAATCCGCTTCCTCAAATTCACGAATATCCCACTATACTCCTATCGCGCTCGACAGCAACAAAAGGAAATTGGGGGTTTCCGGTCAACATCTAGGGCATCGAACAGGGAACCGCAATGTAGGGATGGTGAATTAGGGAAGCGAGTTCTGCTGTGAGGGTTCGGTGGTCAACAATGGGTGTCGAGATGACGTCGGAAGGGGTTTTGACAGTGCGATGGGTCTATGAACTCGAAATAGCGAAGACTTGCTAGCTAGTGGAGTTGGGTGAAGTGCGACTCACTGGTGATGGATGCGATTTCAAACTGCCATGCAGATTTCTCCAGGGCATGACCCAAGGAAGGGGCGACAGTAGTTATGGGTGGTGCGATGTAAAGCTTCAAGCCGTGTAGGTGATTTTTGGAAGGTGATGGCATGGTGATGTGAATATGTTGAGAGGTTCGAGTTTCAAATTCCTGTTGCATTAATGGTGAAAGTCGTGGGTTTAAAGAGGAAGGGTTCGAGCTATTCTCTGGTGATGATAGTGAGTTGAAACTGAGGGTAATCCTTTATAATCAATAAATTCTAAATTTTGGGTTAATTTATATAAAATCTAAATGATGATAACTTGTTAAATTTAGATAAGGGGGTTGGTTTGAGTTTCCAATCCTGAAGCTGATTCGAAATCGGGAACTCCTAAACGGAATTAGAAAGTAATTAACTTTGGCAATTTATTTATTAAATTTGTTTAATTTTTATATAATAAAAATCGTATAATAAAATGTATTTAATTTATATAAAGTGGGAAAATCGTAAAATAGAATTCATAATTTGCAGATCTTATAATATGGAATTCATTTGAAGTCGATCAGCGTTGACTAGAATTTAATTTAAATTGAATGGTATTCGATTTAATTTAAATTGGGATATTCTGCAAATAAAGATCACGGTGAGTAAATCTCACTCACCTTTTATTTATAATTATTTTTATCAGTTATAAATAATTGGTTGTTGCTCGTTTGAATGCTTTCTGGTTGTTTTAAATATATATTTAGGGTGACTATTATATATATTGGTTTGGTGGTTGGATTCCCGTAGTTTCACTAGCGGATGCCCGCAGTATCATTAGCGGATGACCCTATGCCCACATATATAAGTGGATCCCCTTTTATACCGAGATATCCTGCCTCGAAGCAGGATGGGTATTACTATGTTGACTAACGTCTGTGGATTCCTCAAAAATATATTGTCTATTTGTTTGTTTGTTTGCACCTATACTGTCATATATGATGTGTTAGAAAACCTGTCAATTATAATTGTTTTTTTTGATTGTTCGAAATATCACTGGGCTTAAATGTTGATATTATAAAAATATCGAAAAAGGAAATTTCCAGAGTGAAAAGGAAAATTCTATTTTTCTAAAATAGAATTTGAATTTTGAATGGAATAAAAATATAAACTTGTTTTAAAGGAATAAAACAAGAAGTTCATTTATAAACGAAGTTTTAAATGAAGGGAAGAGAATTTTCATTAGATAATTCAGAAATAAATTATAAGTTTGAATTTGAAAAAGGGAAAACTATTTTTCCAAAGTAGAAATATTTATTTCAAAGGAAATTGAAATCGAGACTTGTTTAAATATATATAAAACAGTAAAATAAATAGGGTTTGAAAATAAAAGGGGGGAAATTATCATTTGGAAAATTTGAATATTTGAATTTAAATGTGAATTTAAAAATAGAAATAGGGGAAATCGTTTTAAATAAATAAACGATGGAATTTATTCTGATGTTCAAAATATAAATTGAACGGAAATAAATCGATAAAGATTTATGATTTGAATTCGATTAATTCGAATTTATTTAAATGGAAGTTAATTTGAATATATGAAGTTCAATGGAATTGAAAATAGAATTTGAATATAGAATTCAAATAGATTGAAATGGAATTTGAATAAAGAAATCCAAAGGGAAATTCAAATATAGAATTTGAATATAGAAATTTAAATGGATGTTGAATATAGAAATTTAAATAGATGTTGAATATAGAAAATTTAAAGGAAATTCAAATATAGAATTTGAATATATGAATGTAAATAGAAATTGAATAAGGGAATTTGAAATAGAATTTGAATAAGAGGATTTAAATAGAATTTGAATAATAGAATTAAAAAGGAGTTTGAATATTTGAAATTTCAAATAGAATTGAATCGGAGTTTGAATAAATGAAACTCAAATAGAATAAATATGGAATTTGAATTCAAAGAGAATTAAATAGGGAATTTGAATGTAGAATTCTGTAACGACCCGGATTTTTGGCGACTTTGGTTATCGACATAAGCTCGTTGTCGATAACCAAAACATCGAAAAATCCTGGTAGTTAATGAAAGAAATTAGAGGGTGAGGATAGATAAGATAGAAACTTAGAATAGAAGAAGAAGAAGAACACAACATCAGAGTAACACGAACCTCACAGCGGAACGAATAACATATAATATATAACATAACTTTGAAATATAACAGTTATGTATACAATAACACTTATCAGAGTACAACACTTACAACACAGCGGAAATAAACTATAGCTATATGATCCAGAAGCCTCCTGCTCCAGCTCTTCAAGTATATCTGTAAATCCCGACTACTTGACTGTCCGTACAAATTTAGGCACCCAAGAGTTTAGGGAAAACAACAAAGTAAACTCCGGGTCAGTCATGGGACTGGTGTGAGTAAAACAGTTTAAACAGGTATATGAACAAGTAAACGATATCTCATAAGACCACGCCACAGAACGGAACGGGTTTTTCCCTTATGAGAATCCAAAATATCTTTATATCAAAAACCTTTTGATATTATAATAATGTCTATGTACAAATAGATATCAACTAGCAGAAACGCTTTCATCTCACGTTCTACATATATAGTATACAATCAAAATCGCAAGCACGTATTGGATAATGAATTTCCAACTATGACAAGGTATGGAACCACCTTCCGATCAGTGTACTCTAGGAACGATACACTGGAGTTCAACAAGAACATCTTGTAACTCAGCCACACATGACCGACCACTCATTTTGCTTGAGTGTATCGAATGTATATCACCAACGGTTGGGATCAGCAACCATTCCCGTATATATATGGGGCAACATTGATAGATTTAAGAAACAAATGAATATTCTCTAGATAGGTGATTATACACCCTACTTCGGTGCGACCGACTTAGCCATGCTGCCTGCCCGATTTCTGTCATTTACCGGTTGATGAAGCTAGAAGCTACGCATTATCATCACATCAGATTCACTTCAAATGTCACATCGTCAGATCCATCAGAATCACTAATTGACGTCTACAACAGTACATTACGTGTAGCTAAAGAAGTTTCCTTCTCCGCTTCCACTCTTGATACGGTTGAAGAAATCAGTGTACGTGACCTTTCTGGAAATACTCTGTCAGACATTCATTCATACAAGTCATCATCATTCACTTAGAATGTCACATCGTCATACCCGCCAAATCACAAATTGATTTATCCAAAAATAACATGGGTATACAGCTTAGAGAAACGAATTCCTCTGCCACCAAACGTGAATATGTTTGAATAGATCAACTTACGTGATCCATTGGATATACTCTGTCAGACCTTCGTCCATACAAGTTGTCCTAGGACTGGACAAACTGAAGGCACTATTCAGTATATCCATCTTAGTCACTGTTATCTAAGACTTATACAACAACCCTTACATTTTACTCCGTCTTCTATTTTCTTTGGCATATATGATTCGCAACGCTTATGCCAATACAGAGTGGTTCTTTGGATAATAATCCAACCGGTCTCTCCATATTAACAACGTTAAAATGGTCAAAACTTCGATAGTATGTGAATTAACTATCAAAGAAAAACATGTGTGCAAACAACGATATTATTTCCAGATGGAAATTATATCGGTAAATCATCAACATATATCTATATATATATTCACATTGCCTTATTTTCTACGTTTAGAAAATATATGTTATTAACACTGGAAAACGTTTTCCATTTGCTTATTTACAAATCACTACTCTTCCCCAACTATCAGTCCCCGACTGTGAACTAGTATGAGAACAATTCCCTAAGTATAAATCCCGAAGGCCGAAACCAACATCAGATAGACACTTAGAAAACCATTCAATTTACTAATCTCTAGTCAGTTCTAATTTTACTTAACTCTATTTGATTAACTCTGATTGATTAACTCTAACTGGTCAACCTTAATTAATTAACTCTAACTGGTTTTACTTGGTTTGACTAACTCCATTTATTAACTCGACTGACAAATTCAACTCGATTAACTGAACTAATCACTTTGATTAACTCGACAAATTCACTTTGGTTAACTTAACCAATTCACTTAACTAATTCACTTAGTTTAACTTAACTAATTCACTTAACTCCTGTCGAATAAACTATATTCGACAACTCCTCTAACTCTACTCGAATAAACTATATTTGATTAACTCCTTTAATCTATTCGATTTGATAACTCCCCTTTTTGAATAACCAATATTCGATTAACTCACTTCGAATAACCAATATTCGACTACTCACTTCGAATAACTAATAATTGATAACTCCTTCGAATAAACGATATTCGATAACCTTCCCTTTCGATTTAACATATCGATAACTCCTTTTCGAATAACTAAATTCAATAACTCCTTTCGATTTAACTAATCGATAACTCCTTTTCGAATAACTACATTCGATAACTCCTTTCGAATAACTAGATTCGATTAACTCGACTCGACAAACCTAACTCGACTAACTAAACTTATTTAACTCGACTTGATTTACTCCTATCGAATAACTTGATTCGATTTAACTCCATTCGCTTGACTCTAGATCGTAGCGATCACAATAGTTACGCCTGATTCCCTTAGGCAACATCCGACCGCCTTAGGCTATTTACAGCCCTACGAATTACGCTAGCAGTCGTACGAGATGGCAACTTACCCTGAATACTGTGTTTGACTAACTCTGTCTCAAATAACTATATTTGATTAACTCTAGTTCGTTTTAACTCTAATCGATTAACTCTAACTGAGTAACTCTAACTCGATCAACTCGACTTGATTAACTCGACTTACTTAACTTAACTGGTTAACTTGACTTACTTAACTCACTGGTTAACTTGACTTACTTAACCCAACTGGTTAACTTGAATTACTTAACTCACTGGTTAACTTGACTTACTTAACGCAACTGGTTAACTCTACTGAACTGGTTAACTCTACTGAACTGGTTAACTCTACTGAACCGGTTAACTCTACTGAACTAGTTAACTCTATTCAACTAACTCGACTCGACTAACCCCTTTCGAATAGCATATTCGTTTTACTAACTTTCGAATACCATATTCGATTTACTCCCTTCGAATACCATATTCGATTTAACTCCTTTCGAATACCATATTCGATTTACTTTATTCACTTTATAAAGATTTCCTTTTTAACAACGTTTTATTCATTTGAAAAGATTTACTTTTAAATAACGGTTCTACACTTTAAAAATGATTTCCTTTTTATAACGTTTCCTTTTCAATTCTATTTGTAAATGGTTTACAAATATTTCCTTTTCAAATTTATTCTTGAAATATTCTAACTCCTTAAATTCTCTGAAAAATTCGCCATAACCTCCTTTGTAACGGGAGCATCGGGAAAATCCCCAAACCCGCCACACAGGCCTTTCCATTCAAAAAGAAAATGGTTTGTAATTATTTCCTTTTTGAATATCTCCTATTTATAAATATTCCAATTTATAAACATTTCTTATTTATAAATATTCCACTTTATAAATATCTCTTATTTATAAATATCCCATTTTATAAATATTCTATTTTCAATATCACTTTGAAAATCCCCTTATCAACATTTCGGTATGTTATGGTATTCAATCATATCAAATCACGATGTTCAATATCGTCCAAGCACATATAATCGCCCACAGAGTTTATATCACATCATATAACAATATATGAAAAACAATAAAATAACTGTTGAGGAATCCAGTCGGATTCCTCCAACCTGTTTCCCTGCATCACAGATGTTAGACAATAGAATAACATCGATTTCACTTCACTGTAAAATATTCTGATAAACAGAATCGACATATAAATATTTAACAGTTTATGTATATACATAGATATATATATATATATATATATAATATTTCTACTAACTGACTAGCAGTTCAATCAATCAACCAACACACAGCAATCAGACAATTTTAACAGTTCTAAAAATACAACATGAAAATATAAACTGTTCAGAGTTGGTGAGTTTTACTCACATTGTTTGTTATCGTTAAATAACGAATAACGATTGTCCATTCTGACCAGTTAATTTATTTCACCATAAATTGTTACGAACTCCAAAACATTCCAGTCCAGTTTGTATGTTGTCGTTCCCGTCCATACGATCTGGTCGGATCAGATTTTGTGTAATTCTGATAACGGACGAAGTCATACAATTTATAGGTTAACATACCATTTGATTTTAAAAATAAACATATTTTATTTTCTAAAGGAACTTAACTTTTATTCTTTGGTCCGACACCCCTTGCATCCATCTTCCTATCGCGGTCTCCATCGACCCTTCCATAGCAGAAAATGAAAACTCAATTTTCACTGTAAAAACAATTCGACAGCTTCCTATCGGCTTACAGTAAAAACATCCGGACTTCATCTTCATGGATTCACCCTCCATCTCCCCGTCAGCACACAGGAACACCCGCTCATCCTCTTAACAGTTCGTGACCACTTAACCCCATCTCCTTATTCACCAAATCATTCTACACAATTTGATATTCAACAATCCCAATTCACCCAAAATTTAATCCATCAAAATCTGCACCCTTCATACCCAAAAGGAGCAACTCGCCTTCTCCCTCCTTCTACAGTTTTAAAGCCTCATCCGTCACCATTCACTCACTACAGACTCCATTCACTCCATCAGTAAATCAATGAACCCCTGACTGACCCCGTTGTTCACCTCATTACAGTATACATCTGCACCCTTTTCTTCTCCAAAAAGCTTTTCACGTTACCAGTCATGGTTCGAACTCCATCAGCCAACATCCGAACACCTCCTACTTCCGCGTTTCTTCACAGTTTCCCAATCCGAAAGCGTCGAACTCCCACTGTTATCCACTCAATCTCCTGGTCAACAAGGCGTTCACCTCAAATCCATGCCCTTAGGCTGCTGCGTTGAAAAGCAGCAACCCCCAAAACACCTTCGACTTCAGAAAAATGCCCATACCCGTGAAGAGGAACACTCGATGAATCGGAATACACGTGGATTTCAATTTATAGGATTTATTTGAATTTAAAGGTGAGGATTTTGGTTTTCCCTTTGCTGAAAGAACGCATGAGATGAAGGCCTGATAATTTGAGAATGTGAATTAGGTTATTAAGAGAATGTTAGGGCATTTATATAGGCAACCAATTAGCTAGATATTTTTAATATTATATTCCCTTATAATCAAATGCTATTTATTTTTATTGTTAAAAATTCCTATGATCGCATACGATACCCAAAAATCACGAAACTGGACATGTAGCTAGAGTTCGACATTACGGTCCCAACGAAACTGGTTTCGTCGAATTCCGACTCCGTTTGCTCACACAGCGTATTTTTAACCGTCAAAATACTGACTGTTTTTCACTCTAAAAATCCGTACGGCCACACGGTGACTCTAAAAATCACGAAACTTGACATCTAACAATAATTTGATGTTGCGGATCCAACAAAATTAGTTTCGTCGAATTCCGACTTCGTTTGCAAAAGTGGCTTATTTTTAAAGCTCTGGATGACCCATTTAAATATATAAATATATTTAAATATAATTAAATTAAATATAAATAAATTTATATTATCGTATATCTTCACATATGATATCGTACAGCTCCAGAATATCATATCAGAATATACAGCTTGATATTTCAGATTTCAGATTATCTCGGTATTCAGTTTATACTGGAAAATCTATTTATAACGTATATAAAGCGTTGCAAATTATAAAGGAATTCTACAGCGACTTTTCTGAAATTTGATTTGGACATAAATCACAATCTACACGAAGAAATCTCGATTTTTCTCTTCCACTAGAAAGATATACTCCACCAGCTCCACACGTTTCTTGTTTCACAGAAATCCGATTTAAAACGAATCATGTACATTCAGTTGAAGTTCGAATCGCCAAATAGCGAACTGCCGCGCCATTTCAAGCTCTGTTTTAATTATATTATAATTCTACGTTCAAACTGACGTCGATTGAATATATTCTTCAATATAACTTAACTCTAAGCTAAATAAAATCTAAGGGATGACCCCGTTCATAGAATATTGTGATTTCCAATATTTTTGATTATTTCTGAATTAAATATATTATTTAATATATTATTTTAATTAAATATTCCCAGATATTTAATTCCGCGACCATTAAATCCTTTAATTCACCATTTATATAATTAAATAAATTAATTATAACACCTCTGCCAATGCGGGTCATTACATTCTTCCCCACTTAAAATAATTTCGTCCTCGAAACTGCTAAGTTAGAGGACGACCCTATCTATTGGATTTCCTAAGATTTGTTTGCCCCTTATTTTTGATTTTAACTGAACCAATATATCGACTAAAATATTAATTTTTTCAGACTAACTAAAATTTTCAAAAATTCTGAAAATTTTCTAACACTTTTAAATTTTCGGAAAATTTCGCCAGCACCTCCTTTGTACTGGTCAATAGCTCAAACTCCAACTCGCCTCTCTGGGCCTTCTTCAACCCAAAAGAAAATCAAAACGCCTAACGGCTTGCCAATTCGACTCATAAATTCCAAACTCATATAAAATATAAACTTGTACCTTTTTGTTGGGCATATCATTATATCCCTACCATCTGTTATCAACTCGGCATATACAAATGCCATCCCAATCAACTCCAACCAATTTATTCTTAACGCAACCATTCGCTTATTCAAGCCGAATTCAATTTCAAAATCGAGTTTTAAATTCCAAACTCTCAACTTATCATTTCAAATCCAAATCCAGATTATTCTCTAATCACTTCCAGTTTTTCTTAACCTATCATCTCAAGTTAAATTCTGGTTTATTATTTACTTTTACCATCCCATTCGAATTAACTTCACAAGTTAAATTTTAATTTCTAGAACTTAAATTACTGGGTAAATTTCAAATCAATTTGAAATCATAATACCTATTCAAAACCTTTGAATTTCTAAACAACTTGTTTTCTCAAAACAATTCTAATCAAAATCTTTGGTAGTAATCCACCACTTAGAACTCGAAAATCACACCAATGATACTGCGCAGTCATTATCGGAATGATTTTCCAGCGACCCAAGTGATTTCAATACTATATCATTTCAAAACCCTTACTAAATACATCCATTTTGAAAACATCTCAAAACCTCCTAGGAACTTAAAATTTCCTTATTTTAATTCCAAACCTGATTTAAATTCATCTTATTTCATATACTTTACTTATATGAATTCTGATTGGTTATATATAACCATTTCACTTTATAATCTCATTCGATTATAATTACAACCAATATATCTAATATGTGATAATATATTACATATCCATACTGTGTCGGTCCATCGTATTCAAGTATTTATTTACTCCTACCGATACAGTGGATCAAACTGATCGACCAGAACTCATAAACAACTCAGCCAATGAATCTCCACAATATAAAACCATTTTTATATCAAATACAAATACGCACTCGTATATATACACTCAACTCAATCTAGGGTATTACTAACCCTATCTCTACCGAGTCACGCCACAGAGCCAAGTAATTCTTAACTTAAGCTCTGATACCAACTGTAACGACCCGGATTTTTGTCGACTTTGGTTATCGACATAAGCTCGACGTCGATAACCAAAACATCGAAAAATCCTGGTAGTTAATGAAAGAAATTAGAGGGTGACGATAGATAAGATAGAAACTTAGAATAGAAGAAGAAGAAGAACACAACATCAGAGTAACACGAACCTCACAGCGGAACGAATAACATATAATATATAACATAACTTTGAAATATAACAATTATGTATACAATAATACTTATCAGAGTATAGCACTTACAACACAGCGGAAATAAACTATAGCTATATGATCAAGAAGCCTCCTGCTCCAACTCTTCAAGTATATCTGTAAATCCCGACTACTTGACTGCCCGTACAAATTTAGGCACCCAAGAGTTTAGGGAAAACAACAAAGTAAACTCCGGGTCAGTCATGGGACTGGTGTGAGTAAAACAGTTTAAACAGGTATATGAACAAGTAAACGATATCTCATAAGACCACGCCGCAGAATGGAACGGGTTTTTCCCTTATGAGAATCCAAAATATCTTTATATCAAAAACCTTTTGATATTATAATAATGTCTATGTACAAATAGATATCAACTAGCAGAAACGCTTTCATCTCACGTTTTACATATATAGTATACAATCAAAATCACAAGCACGTATTGGATAATGGATTTCCAACTATGACAAGGTATGGAACCACCTTCCGATCAGTGTACTCTAGGAACGATACACTGGAGTTCAACAAGAACATCTTGTAACTCAGCCACACATGACCGACCACTCATTTTGCTTGAGTGTATCGAATGTATATCACCAACGGTTGGGATCAGCAACCATTCCCATATATATATGGGACAACATTGATAGATTTAAGAAACAAATGAATACTCTCTAGATAGGTGATTATACACCCTACTTCGGTGTGACCGACTTAGCCATGCTGCCTGTCCGATTTCTGTCATTTACCGGTTGATGAGGCTAGAAGCTACACGTTATCATCACATCAGATTCACTTCAAATGTCATATCGTCAGATCCATCAGAATCACTAATTGACGTCTACAACAGTACATTACGTGTTAGCTAAAGAAGTTTCCTTCTCCGCTTCCACTCTTGGTACGGTTGAAGAAATCATTGTACGTGACCTTTCTGGAAATACTCTGTCAGACATTCATTCATACAAGTCATCATCATTCACTTAAAATGTCACATCGTCATACCCGCCAAATCAAAAATTGATTTATCCAAAAATAACACGGGTATACATCTTAGAGAAATGAATTCCTCTGCAACCAAATGTGAATACGTTTGAACAGATCAACTTACGCGATCCATTGGATATACTCTGTCAGACCTTCGTCCATACAAGTTGTCCTGGGACTGGACAAACTGAAGGCACTATTCAGTATATCCATCTTAATCACTGTTATCTAAGACTTATACAACAGCCCTTGCATTTTACTCCGTCTTCTATTTTCTTTGGCATATACGATTCGCAACGCTTATGCCAATACAGAGTGGTTCTTTGGATAATAATCCAACCGGTCTCTCCATATTAACAACGTTAAAATGGTCAAAACTTCGATAGTCTGTGAATTAACTATCAAAGAAAAACAAGTGTGCAAACAACGATATTATTTCCAGATGGAAATTATATCAGTAAATCATCAACATATATCTATATATATTCACATTGCCTTATTTTCTATGTTTAGAAAATATATGTTATTAACACTGGAAAACGTTTTCCATTTGCTTATTTACAAATCACTACTCTTCCCCAACTATCAGTCCCTGACTGTGAACTAGTATGAGAACAATTCCCTGAGTATAAATCCCGAAGGCCGAAACCAACATCAGATAGACACTTAGAAAACCATTCAATTTACTAATCTCTAGTCAGTTCTAATTTTACTTAACTCTATTTGATTAACTCTGATTGATTAACTCTAACTGGTCAACCTTAATTAATTAACTCTAACTGGTTTTACTTGGTTTGACTAACTCCATTTATTAACTCGACTGACAAATTCAACTCGATTAACTGAACTAATCACTTTGATTAACTCGACAAATTCACTTTGGTTAACTTAACCAATTCACTTAACTAATTCACTTAGTTTAACTTAACTAATTCACTTAACTCCTGTCGAATAAACTATACTCGATAACTCCTCTAACTCTACTCGAATAAACTATATTCGATTAACTCCTTTAATCTATTCGATTTGATAACTCCCCTTTTCGAATAACCAATATTCGACTAACTCACTTCGAATAACCAATATTCGAGTACTCACTTCGAATAACTAATAATTGATAACTCCTTCGAATAAACGATATTCGATAACCTTCCCTTTCGATTTAACAAATCGATAACTCCTTTTCGAATAACTAAATTCGATAACTCCTTTCGTTTTAACTAATCGATAACTCCTTTTCGAATAACTACATTCGATAACTCCTTTCGAATAACTAGATTCGATTAACTCGACTCGACGAACCTAACTCGACTAACTTAACTTATTTAACTCAACTTCATTTACTCCTATCGAATAACTAGATTCGATTTAACTCCATTCGCTTGACTCTAGATCGCAGCGATCATAATGGTTACGCCTGATTCCCTTAGGCAACATCCGACCGCCTTAGGCTATTTACAGCCCTGCGAATTACGCTAGCAGTCGTACGAGATGGCAACTTACCCTGAATACTATGTTTGACTAACTCTGTCTCAAATAACTATATTTGATTAACTCTAGTTCGTTTTAACTCTAATCGATTAACTCTAACTGAGTAACTCTAACTCGATCAACTCAACTTGATTAACTCAACTTACTTAACTCAACTGGTTAACTTGACTTACTTAACTCACTGGTTAACTTGACTTACTTAACCCAACTGGTTAGCTTGACTTACTTAACTCACTGGTTAACTTGACTTACTTAACCCAACTGGTTAACTCTACTGAACTGGTTAACTCTACTGAACTGGTTAACTCTACTGAACTAGTAAACTCTATTCAACTAACTCGACTCGACTAACCCCTTTCGAATAGCATATTCGTTTTACTATCTTTCGAATACCATATTCGATTTACTCCCTTCGAATACCATATTCGATTTAACTCCTTTCGAATACCATATTCGATTTACTTTATTCACTTTATAAAGATTTCCTTTTTAACAACGTTTTATTCATTTGAAAAGATTTACTTTTAAATAACGGTTCTACACTTTAAAAATGATTTTCTTTTTATAACGTTTCCTTTTCAATTCTATTTGTAAATGGTTTACAAATATTTCCTTTTCAAATTTATTCTTGAAATATTCTAACTCCTTAAATTCTCTGAAAAATTCGCCATAACCTCCTTTGTAACGGGAGCATCGGGAAAATCCCCAAACCCGCCACACAGGCCTTTCCTTTCAAAAAGAAAATGGTTTGTAATTATTTCCTTTTTGAATATCTCCTATTTATAAATATTCCAATTTATAAACATTTCTTATTTATAAATATTCCACTTTATAAATATCTCTTATTTATAAATATCCCATTTTATAAATATTCTATTTTCAATATCACTTTGAAAATCCCCTTATCAACATTTCGGTATGTTATGGTATTCAATCATATCAAATCATGATGTTCAATATCGTCCAAGCACATATAATCGCCCACAGATTTTATATCACATCATATAACAATATATGAAAAACAATAAAATAACTGTTGAGGAATCCAGTCGGATTCCTCCAACCTGTTTCCCTGCATCACAGATGTTAGACAATAGAATAACATCGATTTCACTTCACTGTTAAATATTCTGATAAACAGAATCCACCAGCTCCACACGTTTCTTGTTTCACAGAAATCCGATTTAAAACGAATCATGTACATTCAGTTGAAGTTCGAATCGCCAAATAGCGAACTGCCGCGCCATTTCAAGCTCTGTTTTAATTATATTATAATTCTACATTCAAACTGACGTCGATTGAATATATTCGTCAATATAATTCAACTCTAAGCTAAATAAAATCTAAGGGACGACCCCGTTCATAGAATATTGTGATTTCCAATATTTTTGATTATTTCTGAATTAAATATATTATTTAATTTATTATTTTAATTAAATATTCCCAGTTATTTAATTCCACGACCATTAAATCCTTTAATTCACCATTTATATAATTAAATAAATTAATTATAATACCTCTGCCAATGCGGGTCATTACAAATTCAAAAGGAATTCAAATGGAATTCAAATTATAGAATTTGAATATAGCATTCAAATGGAATTTTAAACTATGGGATTTAAATATATAATTCAAATGGAATTTAAAATTTGGAATTTGAATATAGGATTCAAATAGAAGTGAAATTGGAATTTGAATATAGAATTCAAATAAAAGTAAAAATGGAGTTTGAATCAAGAAAATTCAAATGGAGTTAAAATGGAGTTGAATTCATTTTAAATGAAGTTTGAAAGTTTATATATATGAATATAATTAAAACAACTCGCCGCGGCGCTGCAGTTCGTAAATTGGCGATTCGAAATTCAATTGAGTATACAGGACTCAATTGAAGTCGAAATTCTTTGAAACAAGAAATGTCAAGACCGATTTGATAATAGTTTTCTAATGGAGAAGAAAAATCTGGATTTCGTCGAATAAATTTTGAGTAATATCAAAAACAAATTTTCTGAAAAACAACGCCATAATTCGTTATTAAAATATAACGATTTATTTAAATCAATAAAAGGATTTTAAGGAAATAAAATCCAATTATCCATTAGAAAATCCGGACTTGAGTTAGAACATGAATATGAACTCAAGTAAAGTATAGGGTTTGACTTTGAAGCAAAATCAGATGTTATAATTGTATAGAAATAACTAATCTAAAAGAAAACGTTAGTTAATCAAGTTTGGAATCGAAATAAGATTTTTGAAGTAAATTAGGTTGGAAATCCATATTCAAAATTGAATATGGAACGTGAATTGAAAATGGAATCCAATTAGTTGATAAACAAGTTAAACGTATATTTGAATATGTTATATTCGAATAAAAAGGGGAAATAGGCAAAATAGTTAATTATAAATTAGTTAATGGAATTTTTAATTGAAGTTGAATTTTAAAAAGGTAAATAGAATGAGAGAACTTATATTTCAAAATTTAATATGAAACGTAAGTTGGGATTGGAATTCAATTAGCTTATAAGCAAGTTAGAATTATATTTGGACAAATAGGTTCAAATATAAAAGTAAAACAGGAAAAGAGTTAATTAACGAACTAATTAACGAATCGAGGTAAAACAATTGAATTGAAAACATGTGAGCATGTGTTAGACAGGTATGGGATGAAGTATATGAAGATTTTAATTTATGTGCTCGATAAAAAGGTACATATTTAAATTCATATATGAGATTTTATGCACCGTATTGGCAAGCCGCTTGGCTTTTTCTTTTTCTTTTGGATTGGTGAAGGCCATGGGAGGCTTTTTGAAATATCCCGATGCTCCCGGTACAAGGGAGGTTATGGAGAAATTTTCCGGAAATTTAAGGAGTTAGATTATTTTAAAGATAATTTGATAGTTAGAAATCAATGTATCGATATATATAGAATTCGATAATGAAACGAAATTTAAAATAGAATATTGTAAACAAAAAGGGAAATCTATAAATTAGAAATAGAAAGCGAACCATATACATGTTTTAAAAATGAATAATTGGGTTTTATAGTGTGTTTATTCGAGGTTAGTGTTTTTGTCATTTTGATGTTGAGGATGTTTTCAGTCAAGGTCTGAGAGGTAAGTTTACCCCAACTTGATTGATTTCATTTTTAATTGATAAATAGCAGGATCCAGTCTCGAAGAGGAGTGTTGAAAAAGAGTTAGTTGAATAAAATATTTTGGGTCATCGTAACGATGTTTTACACAACATTCGTTTTAACCCAAGTGGTGGAATTTTGGAAATATAGAAGTAAATATTCCCTGGGTATAAATAAAGTAGTCGGAAAAGAGATAAGTGATTGAAATTGTTTTCAATTGCAAATAGAATATATTTCCTAAATACAGGAAATAAAAGAAGGCGATACATGGAAATGTTTTTCCAAATAGCGTAAGAGACCAATAAGATTACTGGGAATATTTAGTTGACAAATAATTGATAGGGACATGTGACGACCGGGAATCTCGCTCGATCCGAATCAGTCGCTAAACCGACCCAGACAGTTCGAAACGCCTGATTGTTTTGAGAACATGACAAAATAGAATGCAGACGGCAGAACATTTCATTGTATATTACAACAATTCCATCAGATTACAAGAATATACAGAGTATAAATGAATAAATATTACACAGAAATATCAGAGATTTAGATTACATTTAAATACATAGCAGCGGAAAATAATACAATACACAACTAGAAGAGATATATGGATACAAAGCTTTACGGATATCATTCCAGCTGTAAACCAGGATCCTGTGAATATAAATCTGCAAAACCAAAACTACTAGCTGCCCATGTCAAAATAAGGGCACCCAGAGTTTAGGTTAAAATAATAAACTCCAGGTCAGTCATGGGACTGGTGTGAGAACTAAAACAGTTATTAATCTTTATTTTTAAAGTTAGGTAAATCAAGGGACCACGCTGTATAACACGGAAAGGGTTTCCTCCCAAGAATATCAGTGCATAAAACAAACAGTGCAATGCTAAATAAAGAAAAATGAAGCTATTATAAGACCCAGGTCCCATCACACAATGCAACGCAAGCCGGAGGATAGGGTTTTTACCTTATAATAGCCAAGAATGCTTGATACGTTTAAAACAAATCATTTGATACTATTATAAGTGTATAGTGTATAAAACAACTTCAAATCATAAGTATCAATTATAGGCGACATTAGCGTCCCATGCCACTATGTCGCCATATATAGGTCCACAAATAAAACCGCAAATGTCACGTATTTGGAAATTGGATTTCCATCTATGAACCGAGGCAAAAGATAGTCCTCAACCGATTCGAGACGCTCTAGCCCGTGTCTCAGGATCAGAGCTCGAGTGACCCTTGGATCGTCAGGGCCGGTCCACCGATGTGGATTAAAATTCCTGAACACTGCGTTTCCCCACCCTTTGGGGTGTCAATGAGCCAACAAATGACTCCATCGGACCCGGATCGTCCAATCAAACCGAGGCGCCTCGCAACAGCAACAACCACACAGCTGAAAAGTATATAAATGTCAGGGCTGGTAGGTCACTGACACCACCCTAGCTAGAAGGAAACGCATGCCCTCCCTGAGGTCCATCTCCCGTTTTTGGTTCACAACCGGGGTGTGAGGCTCGCGAATTCACGTTACACAAAGCTATGCCACACAGGCGGTGCTTTGATCATCAACCACAAGACTTTGCTTTTCAACAGAAGCCATGATAATTTACATCTTAGCGTGCCACACAGGAAAGTCACTCTATTCGTTTGATATCCATCAGTATATAACCCCTGAGCTCGTACGTCTCAGAGAAGGGAGTTAAGCAAGAGAATAAATTCTTCGCCGCCAAACAGATATATATTTAATAGAAATCAATCACACAGACTAAAATCCAATGTCAGACACACAGTCCATTTACAAGTCCGTTCTGGGTCTGAACGAAACCAGAGGCACCTAGTACCCCGCATATCCATCGATCTCCAAGTACATCTGGACGATCACCAACTGTTTCCATCTTCTTGGGTGTACAGCCCAATCAAGATCATCAGTAATCACCCAAACGACGTGAAGACTTCCGGTCTTCAACCACCGTCTTCATCTTCGACCCCACGTCGAATTAGTTATTCAGAATGGGATAAACCCGGTCTTTCTGAATAACTCGCGTATATAATAAATACGTGTTACACAAACACAACATACGCCTCATTCCAATTCAGAATATTCTTTTATTCAAATATTCTTATACTTTGGGAAAGGTTCTCATTAATTTTATCAAAGATAAATTCTTTAAATTTATTCTTTAATATCCTTTTTGAATATCAATTCAAACTAGTCGGGATTGGTGAACCACACCGAAGTAATCATTTATTTTTATTTCCCAATCCCAACCTATTCATCCATGAAGTAAAACTGGTAATATTTCATATCTAACACCACGGTGTTATCGGTAAATTCAATTACCATTTCATGTTTAAATCTAATTAAAGATTTAACTATCGCCTGGAGCAAAACTGGTGATACTCCATTCTAACACCTTCTCAATCTAATTAAAGATTCATTAAAACTCCACTTAGTTTTAATCGTTAACTGGGTTAAAGAATCAGTGTCATTTAAAACACGGTTCACGATAAACCCAAAATCACATTCCATTAATTATCGGGTTAAAGAACGAGTGTTATTTAAAACACTGTCCACGATAAACCCAAAAATCAATATCAATTCAATTCCCATTAAATATTATTTAATTGGTATACTTCATTAAATCTAAATAAAAAGATTTAATCTTTTCTCAACTGGTTTCAAGAACAGTGTTAGTCAAGACACCATTCACGACAAACCCAAATCACATTTGATATTAAATACAAGGCTCTGAATAGAAAATATATCGGCTTATATTCAATATCAAATTCTACGACCAACAGATATCGTATTGGAAATAACGATATACATATCTATATCTTTCAAATTTCCATAACAACATCTGTATAATCATGAAATCCAACATCGAAATATTCCGAACACAATTTCGATTCAAATCCATTCCAATGCAATCATTGGAAATTCTGGTTATTTTCAAAACCATTTCAAAGTCAATTTATTTATTTAAAAATAAATAGAATTATAATTCTAGTTCAAAACTAGTTCATTTTGATAAAAATCTATTTTTATCTTTTCGAATATGGAGTTTTTCATCCCAATTCTTCACATATCACTTTCGATGATTTTACACAAATTACTAATATTTTTAATAATTTTATCAAGGCCCGTACAGTCGATTTCCATCAACGGCCATCGAACTGCACTTACAGCGACCTTTTTCAAATTTGATTTGGACATAATTCCAAATCCAACCGTTAGATTTCAAATTTCTAATATTCATTAGAAAGCACTTTTCGATACGAACCCAACGGTTCCGATTTCAGGAGAATCTGACGGTCGGATCTCCCGTAATATCCGTTCGAAGTCAATGGTCGAAATTCGCGAACTACCGCGGCGCGGCGCATTCTATTAAGGCCATTATATTATATATATAATATATATAATATATACTTCGTCGATTTCAATTCAAAACGTGCTTTATAAATCATTTTAAATTCATTTTCAAAACGGTTTCAACTTCATATTCAATTTCAAATCAAAATTGAATATCCCAATATAAATTCATTTTAAATTCATTTCAAATTGATTTCATTTCAATTTCAATTTAATTCGAATGCAATTCCTTTCGATTTCAATTCGAATTCAATTCTATTTAATTTCAATTCGAATTCATTTCTATTCAATTTCAATTCGAATTCACTTTTATTCAATTTCAATTTGAATTCATTTCGATTCAATTTAATTCGAATTTCAATTCTTTTCAAAATTTCAAATTTTGAAATCACTTTCGATATTCGTTATAAAATGAATAAAATCGATAAAAATATCGTTCACGTCAAAATGGCGTAAATCTAATCAACACGGCTTCATATATTCATATTTTCAAATATTCCATTTCGAATATTTCTGTTTTAAATATTTCTATTCAAATATTTCCTTTTTCAAATATTTCCATTTCAAATATTCTATTTTAAATATTTCCTTTTTCAAATATTTCTATTTCAAATATTTCCATTTCAAATATTCTATTTCAAATATTTCCTTTTTCTAAACTGGAATGAGGCCCAATCAATTACCATATAATGTTAATTATATGGATTTTTTACAACACATGTATATATCAACGATGACAAATAATCAACCATCATCCAAAGTGCATTCTACACTGTATAAGCATCAAATATAAATATCTAACGCTTATAACAGTCTGTCAATCAATCGATCGACATACAACTAATTATTGGGATTAGTGTATGTCATCCATCATCCCAATACCCGTGTGGGGTTTCAAACAATCAAACACAGATTTTATTTGTGCAGTTGGGCGATGTGTAAAATTTATCGTCCCAATCAATACCAGTCAAATGTGTGTATATAAACAAATCGTCCGATCTGTTTTTATTTCATTTCATATACACGTTAAAAATTCTATTTTTAACTATAAAATATTTTTAACTATATAAATATTTTATTTCATTTCACATCACATCACACAATCAACTACACATCAAAATCAAACAACCAAGCATACAAGCCGTCCATGGTCTGTGGACGACGGGTGTCGGGTGCTACTAAACACCGTCTGCATCGTAGTATATATTTATAACTAGAAAAATAAAATTAAAGAGTGTGAAATTCTCACTGAATTGCTAATCCAATCCCACGACTCTTCTTATGTAGAAATCTTCGCCGTTCTTGCCTCTTGTCACTTTCTCTGCCCGTATTCTCTACATATGTGAAAATCGAATTCTTACTTCGTTATTCAATATATAAAAATCGAATTTTTTACTTCTCTATTCAATATATAAAAATCGAATTTTTACTTCGCTATTCAATATATAAAAATCATATTTTTACTTCGCTATTCAATATATAAAAATCGAATTTTTACTTCGCTATTCAATATATAAAAATCGAATTTTTACTTCACAATTCAATATATAAAATTTGAATTTTTACTTTGCTATTCAATATATAAAAATCCTTCTTTTACTTTGCAAATCAATGAATAAAAATCCTTCTTTTACTTTGCAAATCAATGAATAAAAATCCTTCTTTTACTTTGCAAATCAATGAATAAAAATCCTTCTTTTACTCGCCAAATATTCAAAAATCATGTTTTTAATCCTTAACGCATAAAAAGATCCTATTTTTAGTCATATACATGTATAAAAATCAGACTTTTAAGTTACACGAATAATTGAAAACGAAATTAAAACTCACGGTGGAGTTTGAAGTGGAGATGACGGCTTCGGAGACTGACGGGGCTAGAGGAGCTGCGCCGGTGGTCGGGGATGGAGCTGAGGGGGCTCGGCGGTGCTGGAGGAGGTCGAAGGGGGCTCGGCGGTGCTTAGGGTTTGTGGACCTTCAATGCAGCGAGGAGAGAGAGGATCAAGAGGAAGAGGGGGCGCCTGGGCGGATGCGGGGTGGCGACGCGGTGGGGCACCGCCGGTAGGAGCAGCGCGCGATGGCGCTTCTTTTTTTTTTATCTCGGGTCGATCTGAATGAAGAACGGGGGGGGGGGGGGGGGGGCTGAGAGATAAAGGAAATTTTATAATTTATTTAATTATTATTTTTAATTCTCAAAAAGCAACTTTTATTTTCGACCTCGAAACGAGACCCACCGCTTGTCGTCCATAGCTAATTACCCCCATTCCGAACACAACGGGATATGTATCGTAAGCTGATTCGATCGTTTCGATCAGTTTTCGTCAAAATCAACATATAACTCTATATATTGAATTTGAACGAACATTTCAATTTACTGGGGTCACATATGAACCAGAAAAATTCCAGAAAAAATATTTTCTAACTTCGTATTGACGATACGGTCCTAACAAAACTAATTTCATCGAATTCTGAGACCGTTTGTAAAATGGCCATTTTCCAATCGATTAAAATCAACTGAAACTGGTTAAACGCGTTTTCCTTTGCCACGCTCACATATTGATTCGAAAAATTATGAAATTTGGAATCTAGCAATAACTTTACATCACGGACCCAACAAAAGTGGTTTCGTCGAAATCCGAGGTCGTTTGCAAAATTTCCATTTTTAAGGGCCTGAATTCCACAGCGACTATTCAAAATTTTCAACTGGACATATCTTTTGATTCCCGCTATGAAATTTCAACTTTTCAGATTTGTTGGAAAGATATTCTCTATTAGATTCAAATATTTTTGGTTTCACTAAAATCCGGTTTATTTTGCACCCGGTACATTCATTTGAAGTTTGAAATCGAATTATCGAACTACCGCGCCATTTTCAATTTCTTTTGTAATTAAAATAAAATTATTATATTCTAACGACGACGTATATAAATATATACGTTCGAATTCTATTCAAAATAAATTTCTCGTCGTTATTATTTAAAATAATTCATTTTAAGTAATCAAAATTCGCTAAAATTGCCAAAATAAAAATTTTAAACTGGCCCAGATTTCCGGGTTATTACAATCTCCCCCACTTAAAACTTTTCATCCCCGAAAAGGAACAAAGCCGAAAGTTGTTTCATTAATCAACTCAACTTCCATTATTTTGACTACGGCTTAAGTTCTTCAACTTTTCAGTTTCTAAGAACTTTTCAAAAACTTCAAAAATTTGGCTAACACCCTAAATTTTCGAAAAATTTCGCCATAACCTCCCCTGCACCGGGAGCCACGGGAAAATCCCGAAATTGCCATATAGGCCTTCTGATCTCAAAAAGAAAAAGAAAAAGCCAATCGGCTCATAAAATCATCATCACCCAAACAATACAGTAAATTATGATAAACATGTACCTATTTGTCGGGCAAACAATTTTATTTTTCTGCTCTAGCCTCCTTGCTATGACCTGTTTAATGTAAGTACAAGTATATGCAAGCAAATGCGATAAATTTTTAATACAATTCATTATTTGATCAAATTGGCTATATAATACAAATTTTAATTAATCAACCAATAATCAACAACACAACCATCAATCAATTAGTTGATTAGCTTTTGAAATTCATAACTTTGATATATAGTCAAAAATCACATTTTTGATGCCAAATCACAACAATAAATCCTATATAGCTTTGGTTCTCACACCAGTCAATTGGAAATATATAGAAATCCCACTTTCGTCGCACGAACATAAATTCTAATGATGGAGCTCCATCATCAAAATCATCTCCGGGCGATTAGAGTGTAATTCAATATCTATCCAGTATATTAAAACTTCAAATACACGTTTGCAAGGCGTATATGCAAAATCTTTATATACTGGACTATCCAAATCAATACAAATAAATAATCAAATACGAATAATTGATTTAAATTTTCAAAACAAAATTCGTTTTCATTTTAAAAATATACTCTTCACACTCGTTCTAGGATACTACTGATCCTATCTCTAACGAGTCATTCTCATTGGATTTTACTAATCCAATCTCTGATGAATTCTTTCGTATGGTTCTAATGTGTCTTGTTCTCTGAGCTTTGTAAACCAAAGCTCTGATACCACATGTGACGACCGGGAATCTCGCTCGATCCGAATCAGTCGCTAAACCAACCCAGACAGTTCGAAACGCCTGATTGTTTTGAGAACATGACAAAATAGAACGTAGACGGAAGAACATTTCATTGTATATTACAACAATTCCATCAGATTACAAGAATATACAGAGTATAAATGAATAAATATTACACAGAAATATCAGAGATTTAGATTACATTTAAATACATAGCAGCGGAAAATAATACAATACACAACTAGAAGAGATATACGGATACAAAGCTTTCCAGATATCATTCCAGCTGTAAACCAGGATCCTGTGAATATAAATCTGCAAAACCAAAACTACTAGTTGCCCATGTCAAAATAAGGGCACCCAGAGTTTAGGTTAAAACAATAAACTCCAGGTCAGTCATGGGACTGGTGTGAGAACTAAAACAGTTATTAATCTTTATTTTTAAAGTTAGGTAAATCAAGGGACCACGCTGTATAACACGGAAAGGGTTTCCTCCCAAGAATATCAGTGCATAAAACAAACAGTGCAATGCTAAATAAAGAAAAATGAAGCTATTATAAGACCCAGGTCCCATCACACAATGCAACGCAAGCCGGAGGATATGGTTTTTACCTTATAATAGCCAAGAATGCTTGATACGTTTAAAACAAATCATTTGATACTATTATAAGTGTATAGTGTATAAAACAACTTCAAATCATAAGTATCAATTATAGGCGACATTAGCGTCCCATGCCACTAAGTCGCCATATATAGGTCTACAAATAAAACCGCAAATGTCACGTATTTGGAAATTGGATTTCCATCTATGAACCGAGGCAAAAGATAGTCCTCAACCGATTCGAGACGCTCTAGCCCGTGTCTCAGGATCAGAGCTCGAGTGACCCTTGGATCGTCAGGGCCGGTCCACCGATGTGGATTAAAATTCCTGAACACTGCGTTTCCCCACCCTTTGGGGTGTCAATGAGCCAACAAATGACTCCATCGGACCCGGATCGTCCAATCAAACCGAGGCGCCTCGCAACAGCAACAACCACACAGGTGAAAAGTATATAAATGTCAGGGCTGGTAGGTCACTGACACCACCCTAGCTAGAAGGAAACGCATGCCCTCCCTGAGGTCCATCTCCCGTTTTTGGTTCACAACCGGGGTGTGAGGCTCGCGAATTCACGTTACACAAAGCTATGCCACACAGGCGGTGCTTTGATCATCAACCACAAGACTTTGCTTTTCAACAGAAGCCTTGATCATTTACATCTTATCATGCCACACAGGCAAGTCACTCTATTCGTTTGATATCCATCAGTATATAACCCCTGAGCTCGTACGTCTCAGAGAAGGGCGTTAAGCAAGAGAATAAATTCTCCTCCTCCAAACAGATATATATATTTAATAGAAATCAATCACACAGACTAAAATCCAATGTCAGACACACAGTCCATTTACAAGTCCGTTCTGGGTCTGAACGAAACCAGAGGCACCTAGTACCCCGCATATCCATCGATCTCCAAGTACGTCTGGACGATCACCAACTGTTTCCATCTTCTTGGGTGTACAGCCCAATCAAGATCATCAGTAATCACCCAAACGACGTGAAGACTTCCGGTCTTTAACCACCGTCTTCATCTTCGACACCACGTCGAATTAGTTATTCAGAATGGGATAAACCCGGTCTTTCTGAATAACTCGCGTATATAATGAATACGTGTTACACAAACACAACATACGCCTCATCCAATTCAGAATATTCTTTTATTCAAATATTCTTATACTTTGGGAAAGGTTCTCATTAATTTTATCAAAGATAAATTCTTTAAATTTATTCTTTAATATCCTTTTTGAATATCAATTCAAACTAGTCGGGATTAGCGAACCACACCGAAGTAATCATTTATTTTTATTTCCCAATCCCAACCTATTCATCCATGAAGTAAAACTGGTAATACTTCACATCTAACACCATGGTGTTATCGGTAAATTCAATTACCATTTCATGTTTAAATCTAATTAAAGATTTAACTATCGCCTGGAGCAAAACTGGTGATACTCCATTCTAACACCTTCTCAATCTAATTAAAGATTCATTAAAACTCCACTTAGTTTTAATCGTTAACTGGGTTAAAGAATCAGTGTCATTTAAAACAAGGTTCACGATAAACCCAAAATCACATTCCATTAATTATCGGGTTAAAGAACGAGTGTTATTTAAAACACTGTCCACGATAAACCCAAAAATCAATATCAATTCAATTCCAATTAAATATTATTTAATTGGTATACTTCATTAAATCTATATAAAAAGATTTAATCTTTTCTCAACTAGGTTCAAGAACAGTGTTAGTCAAGACATCATTCACGATAAACCCAAATCACATTTGATATTAAATACAAGGCTCTGAATAGAAAATATATCGGCTTATATTCAATATCAAATTCTACGACCAACAGATATCGTATTGGAAATAACGATATACATATCTATATCTTTCAAATTTCCATAACAACATCTGTATAATCACGAAATCCAACATCGAAATATTCCGAAGACAATTTCGATTCAAATCCATTCCAATGCAATCATTGGAAATTCTGGTTATTTTCAAAACCATTTCAAAGTCAATTTATTTATTTAAAAATAAATAGAATTATAATTCTAGTTCAAAACTAGTTCATTTCGATAAAAATCTATTTTTATCTTTTCAAATATGGAGTTTTTCATCCCAATTCTTCACATATCACTTTCGATGATTTTACACAAATTACTAATATTTTTAATAATTTTATCAAGGCCCGTACAGTCGATTTCCATCAACGGCCATCGAACTGCACTTACAGCGACCTTTTTCAAATTTGATTTGGACATAATTCCAAATCCAACCGTTAGATTTCAAATTTCTAATATTCGTTAGAAAGCTCTTTTCGATACGAACCCAACGGTTCCGGTTTCAGGAGAATCTGACGGTCGGATCTCCTGTAATATCCGTTCGAAGTCAATGGTCGAAATTCGCGAACTACCGCGGCGCGGCGCGTTCTATTAAGGCCATTATATTATATATATAATATATACTTCGTCGATTTCAATTCAAAACGTGCTTTATAAATCGTTTTAAATTCATTTTCAAAACGGTTTCAACTTCATATTCAATTTCAAATCAAAATTGAATATCCCAATATAAATTCGTTTTAAATTCATTTCAAATTGATTTCAATTCAATTTAATTCGAATGCAATTCCTTTCGATTTCAATTCGAATTCAATTCTATTTAATTTCAATTCGAATTCATTTTTATTCAATTTCAATTCGAATTCACTTTTATTCAATTTCAATTTGAATTCATTTCGATTCAATTTAATTCGAATTTCAATTCTTTTCAAAATTTCAAATTTTGAAATCACTTTCGATATTCGTTATAAAATGAATAAAATCGATATAAATATCGTTCACGTCAAAATGGCGTAAATCTAATCAACACGGCTTCATATATTCATATTTTCAAATATTCCATTTCGAATATTTCTGTTTCAAATATTTCTATTCAAATATTTCCTTTTTCAAATATTTCCATTTCAAATATTCTATTTCAAATATTTCCTTTTTCAAATATTTCTATTTCAAATATTTCCATTTCAAATATTCTATTTCAAATATTTCCTTTTTCTAAACTGGAATGAGGCCCAATCAATTACCATATAATGTTAATTATATGGATTTTTTACAACACATGTATATATCAACGATGACAAATAATCAACCATCATCCAAAGTGCATTCTACACTGTATAAGCATCAAATATAAATATCTAACGCTTATAACAGTCTGTCAATCAATCGATCGACATACAACTAATTATTGGGATTAGTGTATGTCATCCATCATCCCAATACCCGTGTGGGGTTTCAAACAATCAAACACAGATTTTATTTGTGCAGTTGGGCGATGTGTAAAATTTATCGTCCCAATCAATACCAGTCAAATGTGTGTATATAAACAAATCGTCCGATCTGTTTATTTTTATTTCATTTTATATACACGTTAAAATTCTATTTTTAACTATAAAATATTTTTAACTATATAAATATTTTATTTCATTTCACATCACATCACACAATCAACTACACATCAAAATCAAACAACCAAGCATACAAGCCGTCCATGGTCTGTGGACGACGGGTGTCGGGTGCTACTAAACACCGTCTGCATCCTAGTATATATTTATAACTAGAAAAATAAAATTAAAGAGTGAGAAATTCTCACCGAATTGCTAATCCAATCCCACGACTCTTCTTATGTAGAAATCTTCGTCGTTCTTGCCTCTTGTCACTTTGTCTGCCCGTATTCTCTACATATGTGAAAATCGAATTCTTACTTCGTTATTCAATATATAAAAATCGAATTTTTACTTCGCTATTCAATATATAAAAATCGAATTTTTCCTTCGCTATTCAATATATAAAAATCATATTTTTACTTCGCTATTCAATATATAAAAATCGATTTTTTACTTCGCTATTCAATATATAAAAATCGAATTTTTACTTCGCTATTCAATATATAAAAATCGAATTTTTACTTTGCTATTCAATATATAAAAATCCTTCTTTTACTTTGCAAATCAATGAATAAAAATCCTTCTTTTACTTTGCAAATCAATGAATAAAAATCCTTCTTTTACTTTGCAAATCAATGAATAAAAATCCTTCTTTTACTCGCCACATATTCAAAAATCATGTTTTTAATCCTTAACGCATATAAAGATCCTATTTTTAGTCATATACATGTATAAAAATCAGACTTTTAAGTTACAAAAATAATTGAAAACGAAATTAAAACTCACGGTGGAGTTTGAAGTGGAGATGACGGCTTCGGAGACTGACGGGGCTAGAGGAGCTGCGCCGGTGGTCGGGGATGGAGCTGAGGGGGCTCGGCGGCGTTGGAGGAGGTCGAAGGGGGCTCGGCGGCGCTGGAGGAGGTCGAAGGGGGGCTCGGCGGCGCTTAGGGTTTGTGGGCCTTCAATGCAGCGAGGAGAGAGAGGATCAGTAGGAAGAGGGGCACCTGGGCGGATGCGGGGTGGCGACGTGGTGGGGCACCGCCGGCAGGAGCAGCGCGCGATGGCGCTTCTTTTTTTTTATCTCAGGTCGATCTGAATGAAGAACGAGGGGGGGGGGGGGAGGGGGCTGAGAGATAAAGGAAATTTTATAATTTATTTAATTATTATTTTTAATTCTCAAAAAGCAACTTTTATTTTCGACCTCGAAACGAGACCCACCGCCTGTCGTCCATAGCTAATTACCCCTATTCCGAACACAACGGGATATGTATCGTAAGCTGATTCGATCAGTTTTCGTCAAAATCAACATATAACTCTATATATTGAATTTGAACGAACATTTCAATTTACTGGGGTCACATATGAACCAGAAAAATTCCAAAAAAAATATTTTCTAACTTCGTATTGACGAAATGGTCCTAACAAAACTAATTTCGTCGAATTCTGAGACCGTTTGTAAAATGGCCATTTTCCAGTCGATTAAAATCAACTGAAACTGGTCAAACGCGTTTTCCTTTGCCACGCTCACATATTGATTCGAAAAATTATGAAATTTGGAATCTAGCAATAACTTTACATCACGGACCCAACAAAAGTGGTTTCGTCGAAATCCGAGGTCGTTTGCAAAATTTCCATTTTTAAGGGCCTGAATTCCACAGCGACTTTTCAGAATTTTCAACTAGACATATCTTTTGATTCCCGCTATGAAATTTCAACTTTTCGGATTTGTTGGAAAGATATTCTCTATTAGATTCAAATATTTTTGATTTCACTAAAATCCGGTTTATTTTGCACCCGGTACATTCATTTGAAGTTTGAAATCGAATTATCGAACTACCGCACCATTTTCAATTTCTTTTATAATTAAAATAAAATTATTATATTCTAACGACGACGTATATAAATATATACGTTCGAATTCTTTTCAAAATAAATTTCTCATCGTTATTATTTAAAATAATTCATTTTAAGTAATCAAAATTCGCTAAAATTGCCAAAATAAAAAATTTTAACTGGCCAAGATTTCCGGGTTATTACAGGAAATGAAGAAGTGAATTTATTAATGAAATAATAAATTAAAGGCCCAGTGATTTGTTTGATGTTATGGATGAATGTTTGTTTGTTTTTCTTCGATAGTTAAATAACCGACTATCGAAGTATTTGCCAATATCGTTGTCAATATGGAGAGACCGGTTGGATTATTATCCGAGAACCACTCTGTATTGACAGTAACGTTGCGAATCAGATTATATGAAGATAATCGAAGACGGTGTAAAGTGCAAGGGCTTTTTCTATTAATAGTAATTGTGCCTTCGGTTTAGTTCAGTCCCAGAACGAACGTATATGAACGAATGTATGACAGAGTATTTCCAATGATCGCATGAGTTGGTCTGCATAAATATATATGGTTGCAACGGATTTATTCCCTTAGCATAACCTTCAGAATATTTGTGCAAATCAATTAGTGATTAACGGATCGGACAATGTGGCATTCAAAGTGATTGTGCTATCAATGAATACTAAGTAATCGTAGCCTCAGGCCTCAACAACCGGGAAATGAAAAAAATCGGGCAGGCAGCATGGCTATGTAGGTTGCTCCCATTAGGGTGTATAATCACCTATCTAGAGATTCATTTAATTCCTTATTCTATTCGATGCTGTCCCATTCAGGAAACGGTTGCTGATCCCAACCGTTGGTAATATACACTCGATACACTCAAGCAAAATGAGTGGTCGGTCATGTGTGGGCCGGGTTGCAAGATGTTCTTGTTGAACCCCAGTGTATTGCCTCCAGAGTACACTGATCGGAAGGTGGTTCCATACCTTGTCATGTTGGAAATCCAATCTCCAATAAGCGCCATGCGGTTTTTGATTTTATACTATGTATGTGGAGCGTGAGATGCAAGCGTTCTGCTATTTGGTTATTTATTTGATTTATACATTACTATAATATCACTGGATTTCCATATCAAAGTGTTTTGGGTTATAGTAAGGTAAAAAACCATCCATGTTTATGTGTGACTGGTCTTACTATTACCTTTTCTTTCGAAAGGATTTTGAAAGTTAAACAATTGGTTGGAATTTACTCACACCAGTCCCATGACTGACCCAGAGTTTATTTTTGTTTGTTTTCCCTAAACTCTTGGGTGCCCAAATTTGTATGGGCAGTCAAGTAGTCGGGATTTTTCAGATTCACTTGGAAGAGCTGGAAGTAGGAGGCTTCACCAGTTAGCTATAGAATATCATATATTCCGCTGTGAACCATGTTTGTATCTGGAAACAGGTGTTTTATAACTGTTCCAGGAATAACTGTTGTGCTCTGATGATGGTATGTATATAAAGTTATTGATTTCTATTTCAAAAAGTTATGTTATATAATATATTTTATTCGTTCCGCTGTGAGTTTGTGATCTTCATTTTCTTCTATTCTAATATTTCTTTCTTTCTATTTCTCATCCTCTAACTTCTTTCTAATAATGATTCGTATTTCTGTGCAATTTGGGTTGGACGTATGGTGTTATTAGTCAACTCAGATAGTACGGATTTGCGGGCCTTTACAGTTGGTATCAAAGCTTAGGTTGAGCGAATACCTAGGCTTTGGTGGGGTTGTGCTCATTAAAGATAGGGTCAGTAGCACCCTAGAATGAGTTGAGTGTATATATATACGAGAGAGCGTACTTGTTAATGGATATAAAAATTTGTTTTATATTGTGTTGGCTAGTCTGTTGAGCTGTTTATGAATTCTTATCGAATTGTGGGACGCCATGATGTCGATAAGAGTTTGTAAACACTTGAACAGAAGATTGAACACGATATTGTTTTAAAGTGGGTAAATGAAATTATTTTACCTAAAATTCTATTTTGATATAGAAAGAATATTTTCTGAAATTATTGTAATACATGGATGTGTTAGTTGTTATTATAATCAGATAGGATTATAAAAATTGGAATGGTTATATATAACCAAAATAGAATTTTTATATGAGTTAATATACAAATGAGACGAATTAAAATTGAATTCAAACCAGAACTCATAATATAAATCCTGGGAAATTGGAAAATATTTTCTGAAGTATATTAAAATAATATAGCTTTGTTTTGAAAGGGATTTTTGAATAAAAATCATTTTTAATGGGTTTTGAAATTGTTTAAGAACTGAACTCACTTCAGTGATTGGAAAATAATTTTGATGAGGACTGCAGCTTCGTCAGTGTTCATTTTCGAGTTTCTAAGTGATGGATTGCAACCTTAGAAAAGTTTTGATGGGAATTTGTTTGAAAGAAAACAAGTTTAGTTGGAAAATTCAAATATTTTGAATTTGAAAGGATTATAAATATATGTTCATGATTAAGTGATTTCAAAAGGATTTGAAACAAAACCCTGGGATTTGGATTCTGGAAGTGGAATTTAACTTAAGCTAGTTAAATGGATTGAAGTGAATCAATTGACTAGAATCAATTTGAATTGGTTTAATAGAACATAGATTGGATATAAATGGATTGATCGTAGATCATTCGAATTAAATGAAGGAAAACCAAAAGTTTTGGAGGAATTAAATTTGTTGAAATATGAGGAGTTGAGTTTCAACATAAGTGAGATTTTGAAAAGTGATGGATTTGTACCATTTTTCCTACCTTAGCAATTTCGAGGACGAAATTTTTTTAAGGGGGGAAGAATGTAACGACCCGGATTTTTGGCCGATTTATTTTAAATATTTAGTATGGTTTTAAATATTTAATTTATAATATAAATGGTATTTTATTGGGTTATCGATTAAATAATCGAAATACGATTTATTTTGATAATCATCGAAATACAAGAACTGAAATAATTCAATTCGAAGTTAGGAATTAAATCAAAACAATTCAGATGATCAATATATATTCTATTTGAATATAAACAACGATAATAGTAATTTATTTTTGAAGAATTTATTTGTTTTAAATTTAAATTTAAATTATATTAATTTAATATGGTTATTTTATATATACGTTCGAATTAAATTATATAGTCTATTCTGTTAAGTTCAGAATAGTGTAATTACGTTGAAACGACGGTCGGCACGCTAAAATAGCGGTTCACGATTTTTAATTATGAACCCCGAGATATTTGATTGTGGATAGGATCGAAATCAAATCAACATCTATTTAAAAAGAATAAAAGATCTCTTTATATCGAATCAAAATCAAATCAGAATCTGTTTAGATTAAATAAAAATCACTTTATATCTAATCGAATTAAAAAAAAAATCAAATCGTATTAATGGCAATGTACTCCCTATTTCCTTCCTTCGTTATAAAAGCCACCGCACCCATTCATCAAAGCTTCAGATAAAAACCTTCCTCCTTTTTTCTTTTATTTTCAGCAGTTCGAGCTTCAGATCTCAAGTGAAGCCACTGCCTTTTCTCTTTCACAAAATCAAAAAGGAAATGGCCGAGTCTTCATTTCAAAACATAAAAGAAAAGGGAAGGAATCGAAACAACAGAAAAATCAAAGCTTTATATTTCAATCCGCTTCCTCAAATTCATGAATACCCCACTGTACTCCTATCGCGTTCGATAGCAACAAAAGGAAAAGGAAATTGGGGGTTTCCGGTCAACATCTAGGGCATCGAACAGGGAACCGCAATGTAGGGATGGTGAATTAGGGAAGCGAATTCTGTTGTGAGGGTTCGGTGGTCAACAATGGGTGTCGAGATGACGTCGGAAGAAGTTTTGCCAGTGCGATGGGGGCTGTGAACTCAAAACAGCGAAGACTTGCTAGCTGGTGGAGTTGGGTGAAGTGCGACTCACTGGTGATGGATGCGATTTCGAACTGCCATGCGGATTTCTCCAGGGCATGACCCAAGGAAGGGGGCGATAGTAGTTATGGGTGGTGCGATGTAAAGCTTCAAGTGGTGTAGGTGATTTTTGGAAGGTGATGGCACGGTGATGTGAATATGTTGAGAGGTTCGAGTTTCAAATTCCTGTTGCGTTAATGGTGAAAGTCGAAGGTTTCAAGAGGAAGGGTTCGAGCTATTCTCTGGTGATGACAGTGAGTTGAAACTGAGAGTAATCCTTTATAATCAATAAATTCTAAATTTTGGGTTAATTTATATAAAATCTAAATGGTGATAACTTGTTAAGTTCAGATAAGGGGGTTGGTTTGAGTTTCCAATCCTGAAGTTGGTTCGAAATCGGGAACTCCTAAACGGAATTAGAAGGTAATTAACTTTGGCAATTTATTTATTAAATTCGTTTAATTTTTATATAATAAAAATCATATAATAAAATGTATTTAATTTATATAAAGTGGGAAAATCGTAAAATAGAATTCATAATTTGCAGATCTTATAATATGGAATTCATTTGGAGTCGATCAGCGTTGACTAGAATTTAATTTAAATCGATTGGTATTCGATCTAATTTAAATTGGGATATTCTGCAAATAAAGATCACGGTGAGTAAATCTCACTCACCTTTTATTTATAATTATTTTTATCAGTTAAAAATAATTGGTTGTTGCTCGTTTGAATGCTTTCTAGTTGTTTTAAATATATATTTAGGGTGACTATTATATATATATATATATATATTGGTTTGGTGGTTGGATTCCCGCAGTTTCATTAGCGGATGCCCGCAGTTTCATTAGCGGATGGCCCTACGCCCACGTATATAAGTGGATCCCCTTTTATACTGTGATATCTTGCCTCGAAGCAGGATGGGTATTACTATGTTGACTAATGTCTGTGAATGCAGGAAAAACAAGTTGGAGGGATCCAACTGGATTCCTAAAAAATATATTGTCTATTGTTTGTTTGTTTGCACCTATACTGTCATATATGATGTGATAGAAAACCTGTTAATTATAATTGGTTGTTTTGATTGTTTGAAATATCACTGGGCTGAAATGTTGGTATTTTAAAAATGTCGAAAAAGGAAATTTCCAGAGTGAAAAGGGAAAATTCTATTTTTCTAAAATAGAATTTGAAATTTGAATGGAATAAAAATATTAACTTGTTTTAAAGGAATAAAACAAGAAGTTCATTTATAAATGAAGTTTTAAATGAAGGGAAGATAATTTTCATTAGATAGTTCAGAAATAAATTATAAGTTTGAATTTGAAAAAGGGATAACTATTTTTCCAAAGTATAAATATCTATTTCGAAGGAAATTGAAATCGGGACTTGTTTAAATATATAAACAAGTAAAATAAATAGGTTTTGAAAATAAAAGGGGGAAATTATCTTTTGGATAATTTGAATATTTGAATTTAAATGTGAATTTAAAAATAGAAATAGGGGAAATCATTTTAAAGAAATAAACGATGGAATTTATTCTGATGTTCAGAATATAAATGGAACGGAAATAAATCGATAAAGATTTATGATTTGAATTCGATTAATTCAAATTTATTTAAATAGAAGTTAATTTGAGTATATGAAGTTCAATGGAATTGAAAATAGAATTTGAATATAGAATTCAAATAGATTGAAATGGAATTTGAATAAAGAAATTCAAAGGGAAATTCAAATATAGAATTTGAATATAGAAATTTAAATAGATGTTGAATATAAAAATTTAAATAGATGTTGAATATAGAAAATTTAAAGGAAATTCAAATATAGAATTTGAATATAGGAATGTAAATAGAAATTGAATAAGGGAATTTGAAATAGAATTTGAATAAGAGGATTTAAATAGAATTTGAATAATAGAATTAAAAAGGAGTTTGAATATTTGAAATTTCAAATAGAATTGAATCGGAGTTTGAATATTTGAAATTCAAATAGAATAAATATGGAATTTGAATTCAAAAAGAATTAAATAGGGAATTTGAATGTAGAATTCAAAAGGAATTCAAATGGAATTTAAATTATAGAATTTGAATATAGCATTCAAATGGAATTTTAAACTATGGGATTTAAATATATAATTCAAATGGAATTTAAAATATGGAATTTGAATATGGGATTCAAATAGAAGTGAAATTGGAATTTGAATATAGAATTCAAATAAAAGTAAAAATGGAGTTTGAATCAAGAAAATTCAAATGGAGTTAAAATGGAGTTGAATTCATTTTAAATGAAGTTTGAAAGTTTATATATATAAATATAATTAAAACACACTCACTGCAGCGCTGCAATTCGTAAATTGGCGATTCGAACTTCAATTGAGTATACAGGACTCAATTGAAGTCGAAACTCTTTGAAACAAGAAACGTCAGGACCGATTTGATAATATTTTTCTAATGGAGAAGAAAAATCTGGATTTCATCAAATAAATTTTGAGTTATATCAAAATCAAATTTTCAGAAAAACAGCGCCATAATTCATTATTAAAATATAACGATTTATTTAAATCAATAAAAGGATTTTAAGGAGATAAAATCCAAATGTCCATTAGAAAATCCGGACTTGAGTTAGAACATGAATATGAACTCAAGTAAAGTATAGGGTTTGACTTTGAAGCAAAATCATATGTTATAATTGAATAGAAATAACTAATCTAAAAGAAAACGTTAGTTAATCAAGTTTGGAATCGAAATAAGATTTTTGAAGTAAATTAGGTTGGAAATCCATATTCGAAATTGAATATGGAATGTGAATTGAAAATGGAATCCAATTAGTTGATAAACAAGTTAAACGTATATTTGAATATGTTATATTCGAATAAAAAGGGGAAATAGGCAAAACAGTTAATTATAAATTAGTTAATGGAATTTTTAATTGAAGTTGAATTTTAAAAAGGTAAATAGAATGAGAGAACTTATATTTCAAAATTTAATATGAAACGTAAGTTGGGATTGGAATTCAATTAGCTTATAAGCAAGTTAGAATTATATTTGGACATGTAGTTTCAAATATAAAAGTACAACATGAAAAGAGTTAATTAACGAACTAATTAACGAATCGAGGTAAAACAATTGAATTGAAAACAGGTGAGCATGTGTTAGACAGGTATGGGATGAAGTATATGAAGATTTTAATTTATGTGCCCGACAAAAAGTACATATTTAAATTCATATATGAGATTTTATGCGCCGTATCGGAAAGCCGATTGTCTTTTTCTTTTTCTTTTGGATTGGTGAAGGCCATGAGAGGCTATTTGAAATATCCCGATGCTCCCGGTACAAGGGAGGTTATGGCGAAATTTTCCGGAAATTTAAGGAGTTAGAATATTTTTAAGATAATTTGATAGTTAGAAATCAATGTATCGATATATATAGAATTCGATAATGAAACGAAATTTAAAACAGAATATTGTAAACAAAAAGGGAAATCTATAAATTAGAAATAGAAAGCGAACCATATACATGTTTTAAAAATGAATAATTGGGTTTTATAGTGTGTTTATTCGAGGTTAGTGGTTTTGCCGTTTTGAAGTTGAGGATGTTTTCAGTCAAGGTCTGAGAGGTAAGTTTACCCCAACTTGATTGATTTCATTTTTTAATCGATAAATAGCAGGATCCAGTCTCGAAGAGGAGTGTTGAAAAAGTGTTAGTTGAATAAAATATTTTGGGTCGTCGTAACGATGTTTTACACAACATTCGTTTTAACCCAAGTGGTGGAATTTTGGAAATATAGAAGTAAATATTCCCTAGGTATAAATAAAGTAGTCGGAAAAGAGATAAGTGATTGAAATTATTTTCAATTGCAAATAGAATATGTTTCCTAAATACAGGAAATAAAAGAAGGCGATACATGGAAATGTTTTTCCAAATAGCGTAGGAGACCAATAAGATTACTGGGAATATTTAGTTGACAAATACTTGATAGGGAAATGAAGAAGTGAATTTATTAATGAAATAATAAATTAAAGGCCCAGATATTTGTTTGATGTTATGGATGAATGTTTGTTTGTTTTTCTTCGATAGTTAAATAACCGACTATCGAAGTATTTGCCAATATCGTTGTCAATATTGAGAGACCGGTTGGATTATTATCTGAGAACCACTCTGTATTGACAGTAACGTTGCGAATCAGATTATATGAAGATAATCGAAGACGGTGTAAAGTGCAAGGGCTTTTTCTATTAATAGAAATTGTGCCTTCGGTTTAGTTCAGTCCTAGAACGAACGTATATGGACGAATGTATGACAGAGTATTTCCAATGATCGCATGAGTTGGTCTGCATAAATATATATGGTTGCAACAGATTTATTCCCTTAGCATAACATTCAGAATATTTGTGCAAATCAATTAGTGATTAACGGATCTGACAATGTGGCATTCAAAGTGATTATGCTATCAATGAATAGTAAGTAATCGTAGCCTCAGGCCTCAACAACTGGGAAATGACAAAAATCGGGCAGGCAGCATGGCTATGTGGGTCGCTCCCATTAGGGTGTATAATCACCTATCTAGAGATTCATTTAATTCCTTATTCTATTCGATGCTGTCCCATTTGGGAAACGGTTGCTGATCCCAACCGTTGGTAATATACACACGATACACTCAAGCGAAATGAGTGGTCGGTCATGTGTGGGCCCGGTTGCAAGATGTTCTTGTTGAACCCCAGTGTATCGCCTCTAGAGTACACTGATCGGAAGGTGGTTCCATACCTTGTCATGTTGGAAATCCAATCTCCAATAAGCGCCATGCGGTTTTTGATTTTATACTATGTATGTGGAGCGTGATGTAACGACCTGAGTTTTCAGATCGGGAAAAAAATTTATTTAACGATAAATTCCGAGAAATAAACAAGAAAATAGATTAAAACTATAAAATTTTAGTTATTAAAATGGATACATTCAAAGTTTATTGAATTTATAAATAAAAATAAATATTTGTATACAAAAAATTTGAAGACAAAATTTGTAATCGAAACGTTATAAGTTCGTTCCGTTAAATTCTGATAATTTAAACTGAATAAATTTAAATGACCGTTCATTAAATACAGTGAAATTTAAAATAAAAATAGACCTTTTATAAAATGTTCAAAGCACTGATAACTGTGTGCCGTTGTGTTTGTCTCGACGTCCTGATTCCAATAATATATTTATACTGATATTTTGGTGTCCGTAAAGACAAATGGGTAGACAGTTATTTCCATATAAGTGACCGTATAAAGGAGTGCAACGTAAATAATTGGACTGAAATAAACCTACGGAGGCTTACAGATAAACCAAAAGAAAAGGAAAAAATCTCCACATTTTTCCTTCATTGCATTTAATGAGGTGTGATGGAGTACATCATTTGCACGCCACATTTTTTTTCTTCCTTGCATTAAATGAGACATGATGCAAGGCATCACTTCTTCTGTGCCAATGTAAACCAAAATAACTCACCTACCACCGTAATATATTAAGCTCCCAATCTCCGTCTACTTTCTCTCCTTTTTTCAATCTCTTCTCAATTCATAACTTTTTGCTTCAGCAAAATTTTCTTTCGAAAGAAAAAAAATACAACAGAGAAAAAAAAAAGATGCCAAACACATGCATGAAGTGAAGCAACATCCATTCTCTTGTTGGCTCCCTCTCATTTTCCTCTCTCAGCCCACACTCTATCCTCCGCCTATCTCCGACAGCCCGCATCGAGCTCTGACATCAACCGCGACAGCAACTCAAGCTCCGCTAAATTTCCATAGTCGTTCGTTCTTTCGCCGTGTCCATCTCGTCATCGTCGTTTAGCTTTCGGAACCCGAATGTGAGTTGTTACTCACGCCTAAACTTCTTTAATGTGTTCACTATATATTTATAACGTTACTGTGTGTATGCGGCTTGTATCGTGTATGTGCACGCATGAAAACAAAGGGGATCATTTTTTCTTAGAACAAAACAACACAGTAGAAGGATCTCTCTTACTGGAAAAAATGGAGACACACACAAAAGCATATTTTACATTTCTTTCCATTTCCTGTTAGAAGAATTCATTCACTTTCCTTTCTCTGGACACTAAATAAACATCTTCTACATAACTGTGAATGAGAATATGTCCATATTCTTTTTCCTTTCATTGTTTTAAAGCTACAGCAAAGGCAAGCACATGTCTTCTTGCATTACTACTTTCCTGGGAAACATTTTTGCCACTTCCTCCTAATGGACAATACACGCACGCATTCCTATGTAAAAAAAGGAAAAGAAAAACGCATGAACATGGTCAAGAGCAGTGAGATAGTTGCATGAGCGAGTATATATATATATTTTCATGAAGTAAGTGTGTTGTACGTGCTGCATGTGTTGCATGTATTGAGTGTGTGTGGGTGTGAATGTATTATATATATACATACATGTGTTTGTGTTGATTGTATGTGCATGACCGAGAGGTTGGTTTTCTACTTTGCGGTAGTCTTTGGTTTGAAAAAAATGCAAACATTAGATTTGGTTTGCTGTGTGATTACTGAAAAGAAAAATATGTGCAATATGCGTGTAGTGCATGTGTGAGCGTATACATATATACACGTGTGTGTCAGTGTTGTGTGTGCATGCGTGTGTTTAAACATGCAGTGCGTGTGTATACATTAATGTGGTGTATGCGAGCCATGCTTATGTTCATATGTTGTGCGTGAGTATGTAAATATATAAATATGTACATGTTGTGCATACATGCTTTCATCCCTTTTTTTTAATATTTAAAAAAAAAGGGTAATGCATGGTTCAGTAAAATGATGCATGGCCTTTAAACTAACGCATACTTTAAATATATCTCATTCACCATATTAAAAAAAAAAATTAGATAGTTTAATAAAATAAAAAGACATCTTTTGCAGACCCAAAATGTTTAGAAAGATATGTAAGATCGTAAAAGAGACACATCGAATTCAAACGACTCTGTTTTAAAAATGAACTGTGCAAGCATTTTAACAGTTTCAGCGCGAACCGAATACCAAACTGACAAGTGAATATATTTCGGTAATCAGCGCGACGAGACAGACACAACGGTATATAATTTGCAGTGTCTGCATGCTCCGTTCAAAAACGCGTTACGGACCCCTTTGACGTAAAAACGCGGACATGAAACAGAGGTCAAAACGTCCGATTTTCGCGAAACGAATTCCACCATTGGATTACTATCAACGAATAGGATATTTTTCATGTTTTTCTGAACTTGTTTTGAAGAGATTTTAAAATCACTAAAAAAATTGAACTGTTATGCGCAGCTTTGCACTGAAAATTTGCGCGACCGACGACATTCAAATTTTCCGACGAAATTTTCCCCACTGCTACATTTCACTATACGTATTTCAAATATCAAATTCCCATTTTGAAAAAAATAGAATTGTTTCAAATTTCGAAGATTAAACTTTGGTTTAAATTATATACATGAAAATTTGATTTAAATTGATAAATGAAATTTTAAGTGATTTAAAATTTTATTTGAACTTATTGAAATAACCATTGTTGAACCTCTTATTGGAAAAAAAACGTAAGCCTAAATATTTAAGGAAATAAATCTCAAAATTGTAAATTTTGGATACAAATTTAGTTGAGTAAAAACAATTTAGTTGAATGAAGTAAAATTATGAAATTTGAAAGTGAACTTAAGTGAAATATTCAATATTTGAAAAGTGTAAATTTTATAAAATAAAATTACAACTTTAGTTTATTGATTTGGAACTTTGGAATTAAACACAAAGTTAAGTGTATAATTGCAAATGATAAAAATGTTGTTAATATTTCAAATTGAAATATTTGATAGTTCAAGTTTAAATAAGAAGTTGAAATACAAATTTTGTTTTGATCTATTCGAAATTAATCAATGAAAAATAAAATGAATGACGTTAGTTGTCAAAGAGACCGGAGCCAGTTATGGACACATTCTCTGTCGATACCGGAACCACTTTGATAACTATGTTCGTGAAGTGATGATCCAGAATGAAGTGGTTGTTTTTGGTGTACGTTTGCTGGATTGAAGAAAGTGAACGATAATGGATGACCGACACTTGTGTCAAATTTGAAATGGCTAAAACAGGAGCCGTGTCGGGCCATTGAGGCTAGCTACCTCTAGCAGACACACTTCTTCGTGTATTCTATTTACCCTTGATTTTGGAAGCGTTGTGTTGCGGTGGGCCGCTAGGGGTTACCACCAGTCCGGATCAGGCAAACTGGTAGTATCCTACCTTGGGCATTGCCTCACGTGCCTTGTCATACGTTTTATCCTTATGCGCGACCACTTCGAGTTTCTATTTAACATGTGCCTATAGGGGACTCACTGGCTACCGACGTTCTACTGGTTGTGTTACAGGACCTGTATAGACCACATTGTTTAAAAATGTGTTAAGGGGGATCAATGTAAAGCCTTAACGCTATTTTAATATTTTATATTACTGATAGACATTACATATAATAGCGTATCATACTATATATAGATATTTTAACGGATCCTTAAGAGATGGAAAATACCGTAACATCTCTTGAGTTATTTGCATTTGAGTTTAGATCTAACCACATTAGAATGTTTAGACCTGACTCGAGTGTTTTGTGTTTTTCTCATTTCGCTCGGGTCAGACTGAGTATTGCAGTGTTCTCGAGGAGCACTTTATCTGGAGCCGAAGACCTAGTCGAAGACTCCATCCTATCCAGTATTAGTTCCTATTTCCGTTTGGCTTGTATTTGCGAACTTTATGAGTCGCTATATTGTATAATTAAATTGTAACTGTTTAAGTAGCTTCATGAACTGCTTATGTATATTATTTCATTTCCGTTGCGAGATTCTGTGTTATTCTGTATATGCGATTTTATGATCTGATTCTATTATACACCCCAAATTGATTTTCTGTCAGTTTTGAATAGTTCGAGTTGGACATGTGTGGTTTTATTGTCAACTTGGATTATTCAGAAAAGGGCAGTTGTCACAGTTGGTATCAGAGCCAAGGTTTAGAAACACCATAGCCTGGGGGTAAATCTCATTATAGATAGGGTTAGAAATACCCTAGAATGAGTAGAATCATTTCCGGGAGAGCGTATTTTGAAATTATAAAATGTTTTAAAAGTAAAAAAAATCAAACCTATTTTCAGAATCTTTTTTAAAACTTTAGCCTATTTTCTTTAATTAGGATTCTGTTCAGTTTAAATTTCTCAAATTTTGTCCTTATCTTATCCTGGACTTTTCAGGATGAATCGAGGAAGAGGTAGAAATGCAAGAGGTAGGGGAAGAGGATTTGGTCCCATACCTGAAGCACCAGTTGTTCCAGTTCCTCCAGTTAGATTCACTATTTTGTGCAAGGAATTTTCTCAATTAGGCGGCACCAAATTTATTGGATCAGAAGGAATTATTGAAGCCTAGCAATGACTTAAGAGTATCGAAAGAATCTTTACTGGCTTGGAGATTACTGAAGCCCAAAAGCGCCAATTAGCTATTTGGCAGTTGTACGAATCAGCTCGTGATTGGTGGGAAACTGTCACAGCTCATACTCTTGATGAGAACATCACTTGGGAGTTGTTTAGGTAAAATCTATTGGAATTCATATTCGAAATGTTTATCTTTAGAATCTATCTAATCGTGTCTACAAATCTTTAGGGAGGCATTCGCGACTAAGTGGATGCCAGAAGCTGGAAAGTCTCAATTGTACCGTAGTTTCATGGACCTTAAGCAGGGAACCATGACATTCTATGATTATGAAAGGAAGTTCAATGAACTATCCAAGTTCGGCCCTGGTCTGATTGACACTCCTTTGAAGAAAAACGAGAAATACGTAGCAGGAGCCCGTCCAGAGTATTACAATCTCCTCACTTCTCACATTCATGGCACCTTCACAGCTCTCATTGACATGTCTCTTCGTTATGAGAACCTTGATTATGGGGAAGGGGTTGTTCATTCTCAGCCTACTCAAGGGGAGTCAAGCAATGCAAAGAAGAGGAAACCGAACTTTTAGCAACAGAAAAAAAATTGGCAGAATAGAGGTGGAGTGGGACATCCACAGAGACAGCCCGTTGACTTGTCCAAGATCACATGCTTCAAGTTCAAGCAGCTGGGACACTATGCCAACAGTTGCCCAGTTTCGGCAGGAGCTACTGTTCCCCCAGTTTAGATGACTAGGCGAGACCTTTGCTTTATTTGCTTACAGCCTGGCCACCAGAAGAAGGATTGCCCAACCCAGCGGAAGGGTACACCATCGGGAGTCTTTGCTGTTACCACTCCTAAGACGGAGATAACAAAGGTACACTCCAAGGCACCTTTTCATTACATAATTTACCTGTTCGCGTCTTAATTGATACTGGTGCTTCCCATAGCTTTATATCTGTTGATTTATGTGATAAACTTAATCAAGTCCTAAAACCCGAACACGCATCTAAATTGCTATGTGTATCAAACCCTATTGGTGGACCTACAAATCTTGAGATGATTTGCAAAGAGGTTAAACTCCTTAAAGGCATGCATCGTTTTACTTGGGATTTTTATGTTCTTGGCTTCAAGGCATTTGACATATTGTTGGGAGGAGATTGGTTAAGGAAGTTCGACGCCATTATTTCTTGCAAAGCGCGAACTATCTCTTTACGTTGTGACAAAGGTAAACCCTTGAAGATCGAATGTAAATTGCCTCAAGATATTGCAGGAAGTTTCATTTTCTCTCTCGATTCTCATCTTAGCGATTTTAGCACTACTCCTGTTGTTCAATATTTTCCTGATGTTTTTGGAGAAGTAACTTCCTTACCGCCTCATCGTGAAATCGAATTCCGTATTGATCTCATTCAAGGAGCTAGACCCATTGTACTTGCCCCAAGAAGAATGGCACCTAAGGAGAAGATTGAATTAAAGGTGCAAATAGAAGATCTATTCTCTAAAGATCTAATTCGTCGAAGTCATTCAGAATGGGGAGCTGCAGTTGTATTTGTTACTAAGTCAGACGGTTCTCTGAGAATGTGCCTAGACTATCGTGAACTGAATAAGCTTACTCACAAGAACCGATATCCAATGCCTCGCATTAATGACCTATTTGATCAACTGCACGGAGCCAAGATATTTTCTCAACTCGACCTTGCCACAGGTTTTCACCAACTTCGAATTTCTGAAGATAGTATTCCTAAAACAGCTTTTCAAACAGAAGACGGTTTCTATGAATGGTTAGTTATGCCATTTGGTTTAACTAATGCCCCAGCTTACTTTGTTGACCTCATGAACAGAGTATTCCGGGATGTTCTGAATAGGTTTGTCCTTGTCTTTATTGATGATATTCTAGTCTTTTCTAAGACTAAAGAAGAACATGAGGAGCATCTCAAGTTTGTTCTTAAAACTTTGAGAGATCATCAACTGAAGGCCAAGTTTTCTAAGTGTCATTTCTGGAGAGATGAAGTTAGGTTTCTTGGACATATTGTTTCGGAGAATGGAATTTCGGTCGATCCAGCTAAGATCGACGTAATCAAAGTAAGCCCTTTATTTAAAACATCCATTCATTCTTATTCGATTGATCTTATCTCTCTTATATAGGTATTCATAATTCTTTAATTTTTAGGATTGGAAGACTCCTGAAACTCCAACCGATATTCGTAGTTTCCTCGACTTAGCTGGTTATTATAGGAGATTCATCGAAAATTTTGCTCGAATTTCTTCACCACTCACAACTTTGACTGGAAAGAATGTTAAGTTCGATTGGAGCGATAAGTGTATAAAAGCATTTAATGAACTTAAACGCAAGTTAACTTCTGCTCCCGTTCTTACTGTTCTGGATGGAAGTGAAGGTTTGACTATTTATACTGATGCTTGCGGAGAAGGTTTGGGAGCTGTTCTTAAGCAGCATGGTAAAGTTAAGGTATGGGAGCTGTTCTTATGCAGCATGGTAAAGTTATTGCTTATGCTAGCAGACAACTCAGAGTCCATGAGGTTAATTATGCAACGCATGACTTAGAACTACTTGCTGTAGTTTTTGCTCTTAAGTTGTGGAGGAACCATCTTTTGGGAATTAAATTTGAACTCTTCACTGAACACAAATCATTGAAGTATATCTTTTATCAGAAGGATCTGAATCAGAGGCAAGTCAGATGGCTCGAGTTCTTAGCATCCTATGACCTCGACATCAACTATACCCCCGGAAAGGATAATGTGGTAGTCGATGCTTTGAGTAGAAACAAAGCAATGTTATTCCAAATTATTGCTTCTCCAGCTCTTATGGATCGCATTATTACTAAGCAAGAAGAAGATGAAATGCTTAGGCAAATAAAGGAAAGTGTTCTCAATAAAGAAGTTGTTAATGTGCAGAAGGGATGGGGCGCTGAAATTGGTACCAATGGAATTTTGAGGATCAACAATCGTATTTGCGTTCCGAATGTGGATGGTCCAAGACAGGAGGTGCTTAGAGAGAATCATCAGTCTAAACTTTCTATTCATCCTGGGGTCACTAAGATGTATCAGAATATGAAGAAGCTTTATTGGTGGAGTGGAATGAAGAGAGGCATTTCTATTCATATCAGTAGATGCGCCACTTGCCAGCAAGTAAAAGCCGACCATCAGAAGACTGCAGGTTTGTTACAGCCTTTAGAGATTCCTAACTGGAAATGGGATAAAATTTCTATGGATTTCATAGATGGATTACCAAGGACCAGGAGAGGAAATGAAAGCATTTGGGTTATTGTTGATAGACTAACCAAATCAGCCCACTTTATTCCTGTAAAGACAACTCGAACCGCTTCAAGTTTAGCCGAGCTCTATATGAAGGATATAGTCCGACTTCATGGTGTTCCGTCTAGCATAGTATGTGATAGAGATCCCATTTTTACTAGCAAATTCTGGAAAGCTTTCCAGATAACTTTGGGAACTCAATTGAACCTGAGCACCGCCTATCATCCTCAAACAGATGGTCAGACGAAAAGAGTAAATCAGATTTTGGAGGATTTGCTTCGTGCTTGTGCTTTAGATTTTGGGGGATCTTGGGAAGATCATCTCCATCTCGTTGAATTCACCTATAATAATAGCTATCAGGTAATTTAATTCAAATTAAAATTCATGTTTAAATAAATGTAAATCTTGAATTAATCTTTGAAATTCAGGCGAGTATTAAAATGGCACCATTCGACGCTCTATATGGACGACCATGTAAATCTCCATCTTGTTGGATTGAATCTGGGAATCGACTTGTTCTAGGCCCCGAAATGATTTTGGAAGCTTCTGAAAAAGTTGGAGAAATCATACGGAGAATGAAGATTGCCCAGGATAGGCAAAAGAAGTATGCTGAGGCAAAAGAAGTATGCTGATGGAAAGAGGAGACATTTGGAATTTGTTGTTGGTGATCTTGTATTTCTGAAAATTTCACCTTTGAAGAACGTGATTCATTTTGGAAAGAAAGGGAAGCTTGCTCCGAGATTTGTTGGTCCTTTTCCTATCTTAGAAAAGATTGGCGGTTTAGCTTATAGAGTTGATTTACCGGAGAAACTATCGGGTGTGCATAATGTATTCCATGTTTCACATATTCGCAGATATGTACATGACCCATTAGCTATAGTCCAGCCTGCTTTATTTGAAGATATGGATGTTGAACCAAATCTTACTATCGAAAGAAGACCACTTCGTATAGTCGATAAAGATACGAAGCAGCTTAGAAGGAAGATAGTTAATCTCGTCAAAGTTCAGTGGAGTAGAGATGACCGAGATTGCACTTAGGAAACTGAGGAGAGTATCCGTGCCTCAAATCCCGAATTATTTGCATAAGGTACCCAAATCATCTTTAATCATTCTTACGTTTCTGGTTATTTCTTTATTTTTCCTTGTTCCGTTCTTTTCGAGGACGAAAAGACTTGAGTAAGGGAGAATGTAACGACCTGAGTTTTCAGATCGGGAAAAAAATTTATTTAACGATAAATTCCGAGAAATAAACAAGAAAATAGATTAAAACTATAAAATTTTAGTTATTAAAATGGATACATTCAAAGTTTATTGAATGTATAAATAAAAATAAATATTTGTATACAAAGAATTTGAAGACAAAATTTGTAATCGAAACGTTATAAGTTCGTTCCATTAAATTCTGATAATTTAAACTGAATAAATTTAAATGACCGTTCATTAAATACAGTGAAATTAAAAATAAAAATAGACCTTTTATAAAATGTTCAAAGCACTGATAACTGTGTGCCGTTGTGTTTGTCTCGACGTCCTGATTCCAATAATATATTTATACTGATATTTTGGTGTCCGTAAAGACAAATGGGTAGACAGTTATTTCCATATAAGTGACCGTATAAAGGAGTGCAACGTAAATAATTGGACTGAAATAAACCTACGGAGGCTTACAGACAAACCAAAAGAAAAGGGAAATATCTCCACATTTTTCCTTCATTGCATTTAATGAGGTGTGATGGAATACATCATTTGCACGCCACATTTTTTTTTTCTTCCTTGCATTAAATGAGACATGATGCAAGGCATCACTTCTCTGTGCCAATGTAAACCAAAATAACTCACCTACCACCGTAATATATTAAGCTCCCTATCTCCGTCTACTTTCTCTCCATTTTTCAATCTCTTCTCAATTCATAACTTTTTGCTTCAGCAAAATTTTCTTTCGAAAGAAAAAAAATACAACAGAGAAATAAAAAGAAGAAGAAGATGCCAAACGCATGCATGAAGTGAAGCAGCATCCATTCTCTTGTTGGCTCCGTCTCATTTTCCTCTCTCAGCCCATACTCTATCCTCCGCCTATCTCCAACAGCCCGCATCGAGCTCCAACATCAACCGTGACAGCAACTCAAGATCCGCTAAATTTCCATAGTCGTTCGTTCTTTCGCCGTGTCCATATCTCGTCATCGTCGTTTAGCTTTCGGAACCCGAATGTGAGTTGTTACTCACACCTAAACTTCTTTAATGTGTTCACTATATATTTATAACGTTACTGTGTGTATGCGGCTTGTATCGTGTATGTGCACGCATGAAAACAAAGGGGATCATTTTTTCTCAGAACAAAACAACACAGTAGAAGGATCTCTCTTACTGACTCTCTTACTGAAAAAAATGGAGACACACACAAAAGCATATTTTACATTTCTTTCCATTTCTGGTTAGAAGAATTCATTCACTTTCCTTTCTCTGGACACTAAATAAACATCTTCTACATAACTGTGAATGAGAATATGTCCATATTCTTTTTCCTTTCATTGTTTTAAAGCTACAGCAAAGGCAAGCACATGTCTTCTTGCATTACTACTTTCCTGGCAAACATTTTTGCCACTTCCTCCTACTGGACAATACACGCATGCATGCCTATGTAAAAAAAAAAGAAAAAAAAAGAAAAAAAAAACGCATGAACATGGTCAAGAGCAGTGAGATAGTTGCATGAGCGAGTATATATATATTTTCATGAAGTAAGTGTGTTGTACGTGCTGCATGTGTTGCATGTATTGAGTGTGTGTGTGAATGTATTATATATATACATACATGTGTTTGTGTTGATTGTATGTACATGACCGAGAGGTTGGTTTTCTACTTTGCGGTAGTCTTTGGTTTGAAAAAAATGCAAACATTAGATTTGGTTTGCTGTGTGATTACTGAAAAGAAAAATATGTGCAATATGCATGTAGTGCATGTGTGAGTGTATACATATATACACGTGTGTGTCAGTGTTGTGTGTGCATGCATGTGTTTAAACATGCAGTGCATGTGTATACATTAATGTGGTGTATGCGAGCCATGCATATGTTCATATGTTGTGCGTGAGTATGTAAATATATAAATATGTACATGTTGTGCATACATGTTTCATCCCTTTTTTTTTCTTTTTTTAAATATTTTAGAAAAAAGGGGTAACGCATGGTTCAGTAAAACGATGCATGGCCTTTAAACTAACGCATACTTTAAATATGTATCATTCACCATATTAAAAAATAAAATAATTAGATAGTTTAATAAAATAAAAAGACATCTTTTGCAGACCCAAAATATTTAGAAAGATATGTAAGATCGTAAAAGGGACACATCGAACTCAAATGACTCTGTTTTAAAAATGAACTGTGCAAGCATTTTCACAGTTTCAGCGCGAACCGAATACCGAAACTGACAAGTGAATATATTTCGGTAATCAACGCGACAAGACGGACACAACGGTATATAATTTGCAGTGTCTGCATGATCCGTTCAAAAACGCGTTACGGACCCCTTTGACGTAAAAATGCGGACATGAAACGGAGGTCAAAACGTCCGATTTTCGCGAAACGAATTCCACCGTTGGATTACTGTCAACGAATAGGATATTTTTCATATTTGTCTGAACTTGTTTTGAAGAGATTTTAAAATCACTAAAAAAATTGAACTGTTATGCGCAGCTTTGCACTGAAAATTTGCGCGACCGACGACATTCAAATTTTCCGATGAAATTTTCCCAACTGCAACATTTCACTATACGTATTTCAAATATCAAATTCCCATTTTGAAAAAAAAATAGAATTGTTTCAAATTTCGAAGATTTAACTTTGGTTTAAATTGTATACATGAAAATTTGATTTAAATTGATAAATGAAATATTAAGTGATTTAAAATTTTATTTGAACTTATTGAAATAACCATTGTTGAACCTCTTATTGGAAAAAAAACGTAAGCCTAAATATTTAAGGAAATAAATCTCAAAATTGTAAATTTTGGATACAAATTTAGTTGAGTAAAAACAATTTAGTTGAATGAAGTAAAATTATGAAATTTGAAAGTGAACTTAAGTGAAATATTCAATATTTGAAAATTGTAAATTTTATAAAATAAAATTACAACTTTAGTTTATTTATTTGGAACTTTGGAATTAAACACAAATTTAAGTGTATAATTGTAAACGATAAAAATGTTGTTAATATTTCAAATTGAAATATTTGATAGTTCAAGTTTAAATAAGAAGTTGGAATACAAATTTTGTTTTGATCTATTCGAAATTAATCAATGAAAAACAAAATGAATGACGTTAGTTGTCAAAGAGACCGGAGCCAGTTATGGACACCTTCTCTGTCGATACTGGAACCACTTTGATAACTATGTTCGTGAAGTGATGATCCAGAATGAAGTGGTTGTTTTTGGTGTACGTTTGCTGGATTGAAGAAAGTGAACGATAATGGATGACCGACACTTGTGTCAAATTTGAAACGACTAAAACAGGAGCCGTGCCGGGCCATTGAGGCTAGCTACCTCTAGCAGACACACTTCTTCGTGTATTCTATTTTTTTGTTATTTGGTGATCACCCATGATTTTGGAAGTGTTGTGTTGCGGTGGGCCGTTAGGGGTTACCACCAGTCCAGATCAGGCAAACTGGTAGTATCCTACCTTGGGCTTTGCCTCACGTGCCTTGTCATACGTTTTATCCTTATGCGCGACCACTACGAGTTTCTATTTAACATGTGCCTATAGGGGACTCACTGGCTACCGACGTTCTACTGGTTGTGTTACAGGACCTGTATAGACCACATTGTTTAAAAATGTGTTAAGGGGGATCAATGTAAAGCCTTAACGCTATTTTAATATTTTATATTACCGATAGACATTACATATAATAGCGTATCATACTATATATAGATATTTTAATGGATCCTTAAGAGATGGAAAATACCGTAACATCTCTTGAGTTATTTGCATTTGAGTTTGGATCTAATCACATTAGAATGTTTAGACCTGACTCGAGTGTTTTGTGTTTTTCTCATTTCGCTCGGGTCAAACTGAGTATTGCAGTGTTCTCGAGGAGCGCTTTATCTGGAGCCGAAGACCGAGTCGAAGACTCCATCCTATCCAGTATTAGTTCCTATTTCCGTTTGGCTTGTATTTGCGAACTTTATGAGTCGCTATATTTTATAATTAAATTGTAACTGTTTAAGTAGCTTCATGAACTGCTTATGTATATTATTTCATTTCCGTTGCGAGATTCTGTGTTATTCTGTATATGTGATTTTATGATCTGATTCTATTATACACCCCAAATTGATTATCTGTCAGTTTTGAATAGTTCGAGTTGGACATGTGTGGTTTTATTGTCAACTTGGATTATTCAGAAAAGGCGGGTTGTCACACGTGAGATGCAAGCGTTCTGCTATTTGGTTATTTATTTGATTTAGACATTATTATAATATCACTGGATTTCCATATCAAAGTGTTTTGGGTTATAGTAAGGTAAAAACCGTCCATGTTTATGTGTGACTGGTCTTACTATTACCTTTTCTTTCAACAGGATTTTGAAAGTTAAACAATTGGTTGGAGTTTACTCACACCAGTCCCATGACTGACCCAGAGTTTATTTTGTTTGTTTTCCCTAAACTCTTGGGTGCCCAAATTTGTACGGGCAGTCAAGTAGTCGGGATTTTTCAGATTCACTTGGAAGAGTTGGAAGCAGGAGGCTTCACCAGTAAGCTATAGGCTATCATATATTCCGCTGTGAACCATGTTTGTATCTGGAAATAGGTGTTTTATAACTGTTCCAAGAATAACTGTTGTGCTCTGATGATGGTATGTATATAAAGTTATTGATTTCTATTTCAAAAAGTTATGTTATATAATATATTTTATTCGTTCCGCTGTGAGTTTGTGATCTTCATTTTCTTCTGTTCTAATATTTCTTTCTTTCTATTTCTCATCCTCTGACTTCTTTCTAATAATGATTCGTATTTCTATGCAATATGGGTTGGACGTGTGGTGTTATTAGTCAACTCAGATAGTATGGATTTGCGGGCCTTTACAAATTTTCTCCTTCCAAGCACTAATCCAAACAAAGACAGATAAAAAGATATAAAGTAGAAGAAAGAAAACCAACAAGAAAATGTAAGATCTCTAGAATGAATCTCCCAAGTTGCCTGAATCAATCAATCTCTACCCTGTAAGCCTAATAGGGGAGAAAAAGAAAGAAAGGAGAGCGGGCAGACATAAAGTATAGTGAATGAAAGTGATTACAATAATTTATGCAATTAAAAGATCATAAACTTGATAACAGTTCTAATATTACAAGGGTAATGTGTTCATGCACCACTTAAGGTGATTGCTGAGATAATTAGATTGTTCAAATTAATTGTTTACACAGTAATTCGTACCATGGGAGTATTTTAAGGATAGATCCCTATTTCTATCCAAATCGATTGGCTTTCCCTAACTATCATCAAATTTGTATTATAACAACTCAATCTTGTGATTACCTATTATTAATAATAATAAATCATAATGAGATTATGATTTATTCATCAATAGGTAAATAATATTAGGGGTGGATGATTTGAATAAATTATCCAAGCATATTTAAATATTTAGATTTTTGGATTTGGCTTGGGTAAATTGAGAAAAGGGGATGTTTAATCATTGAAAATGATTAAACATGGAATTGGTGAAAAATATACTTGGGTTGGAATAAGTTTGAGGAAATAAGCTTAATAACATATTTTGGTGAATAATAAAGGAATAATGAATTTTGTGGTCAAATTGTGTTAAATTGAAAGTTGGGGATTAACTAAGTTTAAAACTCGATATTTATATGCAAATAAAGTTGGAAAATGATAAATAAAGGTCTGAAATATTTTATAACATGGGAAATTAAGAATAAATAGGAATTATTAAATTCATGTGATTTTTATTGCATCAAATTGCAATAAATGTGTAAAAGGTAAATTTTCATGAAAACCATGATTTTTGAACAAATTTGAATGGAAATGAATATTAACACATGTAGATATTGCAAAAAAATATTCATACTTGTGTAAAAAATAAAATTTAAGTAGTTGTAAGATTTTGTGTCCAAATATTATAGTTTGGATAACTTTAATAAGGGATATATTATTTTGTTCAAAAAAGATGTAAAAATGCATATTTTTGTGTAAATTATAAATTTTTTAGAGTAAACAAGCCTAAAATGATATTTAAATTCGTTATATTGTTTTAAAAGCATGTTGAAAATTTTGTAAAGGTAACACTTGAAAATCTAAAGGTATAATAATGTATTTTGAAGAAAGCTACTGTACGTACTTTTCCGTTGTGTTCTCCTTCCTCGGTAACACATAGTAAAATAAAGTTAATTCTTCCTTTGTCAAATTCATATCTCTCGAGCTAAAAGCCAAATTTAAAGTGAAACATCAAGTGCTAAGATAGGTAATCTAAATAAAACCATGAAATTATCTCGGTTATTCTATAACACCGCATAAAATTAACCATAAATAAACATAGATAATTAAATTAAATAATAATAATGATTATAATTAACAAACTCAATGGGCTAAAAATAAGTATTTTCAATAATTGGGATTTGGGGGTATGAACATATTATTATTGCATTCGTGGCGAGATTCTAATCCGTTTTCAAATTTATTTACTATGGTCACATTATTGGGATTTTAATTCACTACAAGAATTGAACAGTATTGCAACGGACACTTCCAACGGCCTCCAATGGCCGTTGACCAACGGCTTCCAATGGAAGCCAAAATACGTATGTTTCTTACGTATACAAAATATACGTCGTTGGAAACCGTTTGCGGCCGTTGGTTTTTAATCCGTTGGAAGCCGTTGCCCCCCGTTACACAAGATTCAACACAAATCAGCCGAGAGCTGCTCCTTCTTCCTTATTCTCTCCAAACCCACGAATTTTCTCCCAAAACCCCCCAATCTTTCCCTCCTTCAATTCTGAAATCACCAATCCCACGCCATCATCCATCTAGGAACTCTCCAAATCAATCAAGGCACTCTCTCATCCTCTTTAAACTCCGATTCTCTCCGATTTCAAGGTATGTGTTTAACCTAAATTTTGTTTAATACCCCGTTTAGTCATTTAAGCATAATTAGAGTATGTTTATGTGTCTAATGTTGTTAATTAGTTGCTAATGTAGGGTTTAATTATTTAAGTTGCTAATTTAGGGTTTTGATTTATAAATTACTTAGTTGTTATGATTTAGAGTTTTAATTAGTTTAAGTAGTTGTTGTTAATGAGTTTTGTATTTGTAGATTTACTTGATTATGTTGCTAATCTAGGGTTTAATTAGTTAAAGTTGAATATGTACATATGCATATATATAGTGTTTTATGTATGTATGTATGTATATAGTTGATAATCTATGTATTTGTTTGTTTGGTTGAGCCCCAATTCATTGAAAACAATATTTAATTTGTTGAAAATGTGTCGTGCAACTGGAAATATTTAAGTTTGTGTTTTTTGGGTTAAGGCCCATAAAGGCGCAAAAAGGCGCTAAGGCGCACAAAAGCGTACAAAAAACACTTCAATCATGAAAAAATACGTATTCATAATATGTTATATTCATAAAGCCTTAAAGAGTTTTTTTGGCCCCGTCTGATAAGTATTGTATATAATCGTGATATGACGTTCGTTTTATTAACGGAACGAACATTTATATTCATTGTATACATTTTTTATTGGATTTGTCCTTTGTATTGGACAAGTTACGAATACAATAACGAAATTAAATCTCGTAAAGTATTTCATTTTAAACGGTTCTCAAAATTTCAAAAGCACTTCCTTTATGTTCCCTGTGTACACGCAATTGTGTACTATTTAGGGAACTAAAGGGAAGTGCTGCCGAAATTTTGTTGAATCGTTTAAATTGAAAAGATTTACGTGATTTAATTACGTTATTGTATTTGTAATGGGAGGTAGGATAACCCACCATTAAATGATCAATTGACTTAACATGCATTAATCACTAAAATTGTTTTAACACATTGTCAATGCAAATTTTATCATCATAATTAATATGTAAAAGAAATGTTGTCATTAAAATACAATCTTAGCGTTTGAGCGATCGGACACAAAAATTATGAATCTAATTTTATATAATTCTTTCTAATTTTATAAGTACTTAGAAAAAATGGACGATTATTTTAATGATCGAAGCTGGATGTACAAACGAAGAGAAACCGATGGCACAATAAACAAACATTTTATTAATGGTGTCAGCGTGTTTATTGATTTCGCTTTAAGTAACAATGGAAACGACGTCGAAATCCGTTGTCCATGTAGTAGATGCAAGTTATTGAAGCATTTGATACCGCAAATGGTCAGAGTTCATTTGCGTCAGTACAGTTTTGTGCCGAACTATTTAGTTTGGGATCGTCATGGAGAACCGTTAGCATCTACTTCTATACAAGTTGAGGAGGTAGCGAATAATGAAATTGCCACGACGAATCTCGTAGAACAAATGGTTGAAGATGCTGCACGTTCTATGTTCCCGGTTCAACAATTTAATGAAAACGTTGGTAATGATGACGATGGTAATGATGAAGAAGAACCAAATATTGAAGCCAAAAAATTATATGACTTATTAGATGCCGCAAAAAACCCCTTTGGGAAGGCTGTGAAAGCGGAACTCAATTATCAGTAACTGCTGAATACATTGCGATGAAATCTAAATACAACCTCACAGAAGCTGGATTTACAGCTGTTGTACAAGCTGCGAAGCGGCATATGCCTCCCAATAATTTAATGTGCGAAAACCATTATGAAGTAAAAAAAATGATGTCGGCCTTTGGTTTACCGTATCAAAAAATAGATACATGTCTAAAGGGTTGCATGCTATTTTGGAAGGAAGATATCAAGCTTAAGAATTGTAGAATATGTAATCAAGAAAGATACAAACCAAGAAAGAAAAAGGGAAAGGAAGTCCCGTATAAACGTATGCATTATTTACCGATTATTCCTAGACTTCAAAGGTTATATGCATCTTCTGTAACCGCGCAACATATGAGATGGCACAAGGTGAGAACACAGGAAGAAGGTACGTTAACACACCCATCTGATGGAGAAGCATGGAAGCATTTTGATCAAAAGTATCCCAAATTTGCATCTGAGAGTCGCAATGTTAGACTATGTTTATGTACGGATGGGTTTTCACCATTTTCTCAATTTGGTTCTAAATATTCATCCTGGCCTGTAATTGTAACACCTTATAATTTACCTCCGTGGATGTGTATGAAAACTCCTTATATGTTTCTTACAATTGTCGTACCTGGTCCTGATGATCCGACACAAGGAATCGATGTTTATTTACAACCGTTGATTGAAGAATTAAAAAAATTGTGGTATGAAGGGGTAGAAACATATGATATTTCCCAAAAGAAAAACTTTCGTATGCATGCTTCTCTATTGTGGACAATTAGCGATTTTCCTGCTTATGCGATGCTTTCAGGTTGGAGTACGGCTGGTCGTCTAGCTTGTCCGTACTGTATGGAAGAAACAAGAGCATTTTCTTTACCTATTGGAAAGAAAATTTCATGGTTTGACTGTCATAGATGTTTTCTTCATATTAATCATCCTTTTAGAAGGGATAAGAATTTTTTTACAGCTAATAGACTTGAAACTTTACAACCACCTAAAGTATGGACAAGTGAGGAAATTTATGAACTTGTACAAGATTTTCCCAAGATTCATGAAATCGGAGTACAGACAGAAATTCAAGGTAAATCATCAATTCATAATTGGTGGAAACAAAGCATATTTTGGGAGCTGCCTTATTGGAAAGATCTTCTGATTCGTCATAATATTGACGTGATGCATAATGAGAAAAACGTGTTTGATAACGTAATCAACACAATTTTGAATGTCAAAGGGAAGACGAAAGATGATTTGAAATCCAGACGTGATATTGAAGTAATATGTAATCGTCCGGAGCTTCATATAAAGCCAAATGACACTAGAAAACCGAAAGCGTGCTATGAACTGGATACTAATCAAATAAAAATATTTTTAAAATGGATGAAAAGGTTAAGATTCCCGGATGGTATATCTTCCAATCTTCGTAGATGTGTTGACTATAAAAACAGTAAACTTAGCGGGATGAAAAGCCACGACTGTCATGTTATGATGGAAAATTTATTGCTCGTCGCTTTCAAAGAACTATTGCCCGTGAAAGTTTGGATTGTTGTAACAGAGCTTAGTTTGTTCTATAAAGAGCTTTGTTCATCTACATTAAAAATTGACCATCAACGTAAACTAGAGGAAGAAATCCCCATATTACTCTGCAAATTGGAAAAAATATTTCCTCCAGGGTTTTTCAATGTTATGGAGCATTTACCTATTCATCTTCCATCAGAAGCACGTCTTCGAGGGCCTGTGCAATACGGATGGATGTATCCATTTGAAAGGTATATTAATATTCAGTTAATTAAATTTTGGTTAAGTGTATGAAAAAATAATTTACAATAATTCTAAACAGGTATTTAAATCATCTAAAGAAAAAAGTGAGGCAGAAAGCTAGAGTTGAAGGTTCTATTTGCAAATCATACATTGAAGAAGAAGCTTCATTTTTTTTCTCTCATTATTTTAGTGATCATGTGAACATCTCATTTGCAAGTACTGCACGTAATGATGAAGGCATTGATCAAGATGACTGCCAAGCGACTTTATCTATTTTTAAAAAACATGGTCGGCCTTCTGGTAGATGTGTGGAGGAATGGATGAACGATAAAGATTACAATGCAGCACACATATATTCTTCTCAATTGCACTGAAGTTGCACCGTTCGTTAGGTACTCTACTTATGCATCTATGTATACATGTATTGTATCTTTAATCATATATGTAATGTATGTCCTATGATTGCACATTTATGAATCACAGTATCCAAACGGCGATATCAGCAAAGAATTCGCTAGTTGGTTTACTAATTATGTTTTTGATCCAACAAATTGTATTGTGGATGAAGGATTGAAACATTTTGCATTGGGACCTAAAAGAAATGTGAAGACATATCCAATATTCTTTGTCAATGGATACAAATTTAACACTAAAGAATATGGTGCTGAAAAATTAACTGACAATAGCGGTGTATTTGTTAAAGGTAGTGATGATCCAAACGACCATGTACGCGATTTTTATGGCGTGCTAAACCAGATTCTGCAATTGACATATTTCACAAGACCCGCGGAAGAAGTATTTTTGTTTAAATGCAACTGGTTCAACAATGTTCCGGGTTCTGGAATCAACGTGCACCCAAAATATAATCTTATAGAAGTAAGACATGCGTCCCATTATTATAAGTACGACCCTTTCGTACTTGCCAAACAGGCTCTTCAAGTATATTATGCTCCTTATCCTTCTATGAGAAGAGACAAAATAGATTGGTGGGCTGTTTTCAAAACAAAAGCAAGGTTTACATTTGACGGGCGTAATATTCCCGATGACCAAGCTTATCAAGCAGACGTCGAGGAAAATGCAGAAATAGTAATAACCGACGATCAAACAGATTTTGGACCTCTAAACGATGAATCGATTGCATTAATTGATGTATTTGAGACTACAGATGAACCATATATGGAGGAGGAAATAGAGTCAAAATCTGAAAGTGATGAGGACGACTAACTAATACTCCTCATTTTCAAAAGGTAATTTTATGTTATGACATTTCTATTATCAAGTAACTATATATTTATTTTCATGACATTTCTATGAATCAAACTCATATGTTAACTAGACATATCTATGAATCAAACTTATATTTAACACTTCTATGAATCAAACTCGATCATATGTTAACTAGACAAATCTATGAATCAAACTTATATTTAACACTTTTATGAAACAAACTTGTACTCATGTTATGACATTTCTATTATCAAGTACTCATGTTATCTAATACCATGTTTTTACATATAGTTATGTTATGTTATGTTATGTTTTGTTATGTTTTTGTTTGTAACAGGTATGGCGTCAGGTGGCAAGGAGGGTGGTCCATCGTCGGAGTTGTCTCGTCCTGTGGTCTGGCTTAAGCCAAAAGCATCAAAAGGGTAAAAACTAAGTTTTTAGTTTAAATTTAATTTAAGTACAATAAATTATTTAAATTGTTGTTCTAGCAACTATGTATTTTTTTTTTCCCGTTTAACACAGGGGGTTTGAGTTGGAGCCGTCCAATACCATTTTGAGGATATCAAAACGTGCTTATCATGCCCGCATGACTGCATGTTGGCCCACTTGGAGCTCGATACCCGACTTAGTTAAGGAGACCATATGGCAGGATTTTTTGGTACGTATGTATGATACAACATTTCTTATATTAAGTACATGCTCCTATTTGATAACTTTATATGTATGCTATTTATAAAACAAACGCAGGGTGCGGTGGATCTCCAGGAGACGGATTTGGATCTCGTTAAGCGCCACTGGAACAGTAAAGTGGCAGCAAATTACAGACAAACAATGAACACTTTAAAATCAAGTGGGAAAAGGCAGTCTTGGGTGAGCGAGTCAGTGTGGAATGATCTACTTACTTATTGGAATAGTAATGAGGACTTTCTGGTAAATTTTACTGCATATTTTTAATTTCAATTATTCTATTCAACTAATACGTGATTTAGGCTAAGACATTTTTTTTTAAATTTAAATGTATAGGCCTCGTCTGAGAGAAATGCAGCTAATAGGAGCAAGAATCCGGTTACGCATCGAGGTGGGTCCAAGTCATTTCAGCATCATCGTGAGGATCTGGTATATTTTGTAATTGCACAGTTTAAATTTTAATTCATAACTAGTTAAAATTAATAGTTGATTTAAGTTTAAGTTTTAATTTACATGTGTGCATGCTTATTTCAGGAGAGAGCGCGTATGGCTCCTGTGTCGTACTGGGATGTTTTCGAGCATACACATGCATTGAGTCAGACTGACGACACAGGCTCAGTTTCGTACACTTGGGACCATGATGATAAGGCACGTGAGAGATATGTAAGTATAAAATAGTTAAGTAGACTTATAATTTAATTAAAATAGTGTTATCTAAATTTATTTTATTTTTGTTTAACAGGAGAAATTTCAGGAGCAAAGGGCGCAGGTACTGGAAGCTACAGGGAGGACTGAGCTGACCAAGGAAGATGAGGACAAGATATTTGATGCTGTCATGGATCCTACTACCCGAAACAGACGATATGGTTATGGAAATGTAGAGGTAATACTAAAATTTATAAAAAAAACTCAAATGTATTCGAACTACTATTATGAAATACTGAAAATATGAAATTATATACAGATTACAGCATCTCAGCAGATGTATCAGAAGGCTCAGGAAAAGGAAGAAATCGCACAGTTGAAAGCACAGATTGCAGAGCTTCATGAACGTGATCGTCGCCGTGAAGAGCAGATGGAGTTGCTTAACCAGCAATTGGCGGAGTACATTGCCCAGCACGGTACGACACCTTCATCTTCAGGGGGAGAGAGTTGACCAGGTTAGCTTGTTTTGATGTGTTTTGAGAGTTGGTGAGGCTTGCTACATGCATGGTAGTTGTATATATTTTGTTATGATGGTTTGGACATGATGTTATGATGGTTTGGTGATGGTACGGTTTGGACATGGTGTTGGTTATGTTGTTTGGAGATGGTTATGCTATTTTAGACATGGTGATGGTTTGGTGTTGTTTTGGCGAAATTTGGTGGTAATGTTATGTAAATATTGGTTAATTTCTGTGTTTTGTGTTTGTTTTTTATTTCGTATTGTGTTTGGGTGTATATATGGTTGAGATTGTGAGTTATATGCTCGAAATGGAACAGTTCAGAATGTTTTATATTTGTTGTGTGGCATGTAGTGGTAAATCTAAAATCTGCCAAAAATAAAACACCTAGATTTCCAACGGCGACCAACGGCCAGCGACGGCTTACAGGTCATTCCATACAAACGGCTTCCAACGGTCTATTTGCTCAAAACATCATACACGTGTCCTTATTTATCAGTTGGAAGCCGTTGGAAATTACGCGTCGTTTGCGTTGGAAATCGTTGGAAGCCGTTGATCCGTATACCAATGGATTGACCAACGACTTCCAACGTGTAACAACCTGTATTTTCAATAACCTGTTATAACATAAATCGAGGCAGAATTTAATTCAAAAATCTGAATCAAGGGAAACGGGCTATGCCATTGCGTTCGTCTCGGAAAAATATGCGAAATAGAGTCCGAGTTTTCGGAAATCGGAGTCCGTATGACCCGTTTAAGGCCCAACGAAGTTTTCAGAAAATTCCTAAGTAAAAACAGATTTCAAATTCAAGTTTGAATTTGAAAATTTGGGCCAGTTTGGGCCAGGCGGGATAATTCCCGCCAGAGCACCCAAGTCGACAGCCCTGTCGACTTGGGAGTCGACTTGGTTGGACCCAAGTCGACAGCCCTGTCGACTTGGCTGTCGACTTGGTCCAGCCGGGCTGTTTAGCCTGGTGCACCATTTTGAGATTGTGTTGAGCTTGGGGGCCAGATTCGGTTTTAAGGGATAAGATTGCAACTAGGGTTTAATCCTATGGCCTAGAACACTTGCCTAATCTATAAATAAGACCCTAACCTAGCCCTAAATCATCATTAATCTATCCTACAACTAAACTATGGCAAAATCAATCCTCTCATGGCCTCCACTCTCTTCATACAATTCCTAAACCAATTTCTAAGTGATTTTCCATGCATACAAGTGTTTTCAAACTTGTATGAGCATCATTAGCTTGCATTCAAGTCAAGTTTCTATATTTGCATCATAAAGGAAGGGTTTTGATCATTTTGGCTTGCATTTTTGGGTTTAATAAGGGCTTTGTCATATTTTTGTGACTTCTTAAGCATTGTAAGCCCTATTCTACTTTCATACTTAAACTCTAAAGTTAAATGTATGATATGCAAGTTTATATGCGAGTTTACTATGTTATGAAATGCAAGTTTATCATGTTATGCAAGTTTGTTATGTTATAATATGCAAGTTTATCATGTTATGCAAGTATGCTATGATATGAAATGCAAGTTCATCATGTTATGCTATGCAAGTTGTGTTATGCAAGTTTGGGTTGATCCTTTTGTTCATGTTATCATGTTATGCAAGCTTATCTTGGGTTTATAAACATAAAGCTTCAAGCTTTATGCCAAAGGTTTCACTTTGGCAACATGTAAGTTATCATATCTCTTATGATAACTTGCATGTGAGGCTAAATGCGAACTTATGGCCATTTCTACATGACATTTATCACCATGTATCACCAATATGCTAAGTTTGGTTTTATGCATGCTTTTGAGGCCAAAATATGTAATATGCAAGTATATGAACACATGAACATTTTATATGCCACCATGTTAAACTTGTGGCTTCAACACCTTTATGTCATGATTATGCCAAGTTCCCTCTTTCTATCCTTTATGCGCTATTGCGATATGTAAGCGATGGGATTGCGTTTGGGGGTTGGGTAAACGTAAAAGACATAAAACATAAGCTTGGGAATTTACCTATTAAGTTAGGTCTACCCATTGGGAATTTACCTATTAAGTTAGGTCTACCCAATTGCTTAAAAACTTGTAACATGTTTTGGAAAACATGATGGACATGACACTTAGAAAAGATAAGTGTGGCCAACTCGAGGTTGGGTTGAGTTTGTAGCGTAAACCTACCAGGAACCGACCGGCTTAACTAGTTGCTACAAACATTAGGACCCAATGTGAGAAGTTGGTCATATTGTACCTTGAACCCGAGGTTAGACCAAGTTGTGGTGTAAAGCTACCCGGACCCGCCCGGCTTAACTAGTAACCACAACAAGGTCTAATGTGAGAGGTTAAGGCGCATTAAATTAATTAATGCCTCGTGATTAGGGTTAAGTCATGGTCCACTTATTTACTTAACCAATTTGGGCTTGGTAGATTAATCGGGGTTAAGTCGTGAACTCATCGTTACACTTAACCAAGTTAATCCATGATTAGCAAGAGGGTTAAACCGTATTTAACCCACTAGAAAAATCCTAGCAATGGGGGCCCACTCCAGCAGTAATCCCAAGTTAGTATCATCATGACCCTAGGGACTAGGCTAGGGTGGGGGCACGATTACTGGACTGGAGGTAAGTGACCAAAAGCGACGGCAGAGGGTACGCCGGTGTAGTTCCGGGCGGACTCTGGTCGTGCACATAGTCCGTAGCCGGAGAAAACATGCACGGGTACCAGTAGATTGGGACTGTGCACTCATGTTCATGGTGTCCAGGGGTTGACACCCTAGGGCTTGATACACCCGAAGGGTGGACCCGACACAGTTCGACTACAATTATGATTGGGCCGTATTGACACCAACACGTGACGAGTTAGGCTTAGGGAGCCGATCGACTAGACTGTTTGGTTGGACCTCGTATTAGGGTCACTTCAAGTTGTTGGGCCAAAGCTTGGGCCAAGGGATCAATACTTGTTTAATTCAAGTCATGTTAGTTTGCTAGTACACCTGTGGTGCAAAACCTTAATCCTGATTATGCGATGACACCTTTATCTACCTTGTTAGTTAACCATCATGCCAGTATGTAGTTATCCTTATGATCATACCTGCTGCTCATGCCAGTTAACTTTATCAGTTTACATTGATTGTAGTAGGGCTTACTCAGTCTTTTTGACTGACCTGTTTTCTTTCGCCTCTTTTCTTCCGTTCCCCCCCCCCCCCAGGTTCTCAGGGAGGGAATATTGGAGCTTAGCTGGATTTCTGACTGCTTGCTTGTGGGATTTAGCTCATGTACGGTTTGACATGAAGCTAGCTATGGCTATCACTTCTTTTGGGGATTAGTATTTACGTATTTCAGTTTTTCAGTTGATGTTGTTTTATCTAGACTGGTTTATTGGGAAAGTTGACATTATGATGTAACAGACTTGTTTTGAAATGGTTTAAAATCTTCCGCTGTTTTATCTATGTTATTTACTCTGTTTACGCATTTACATATGTTCTTGTTCTGCCTTGATATATCATTATGCATGTATACCTGATTCAAACGCCCCTCCAAAGTCAGAGTGCTTGCAAAAGTCACCCTGGCGGAGGTGGGGTGTTACAATTTGGTATCAGAGCATATGGTTTACGAGAAGGAACAAAAAGGTTTTTAAAACTTTTGGAAAACTATTTTCAAAACCAAGTATAAAGTATTTTCCAAAGAAAAGTCTAGTTTATTTTAAAGACTATTCCACAAAAAGCCATTAGCAAAATTCCTTCGTTTTTTTTCGCCATTCTGAATCTGTCTTTTTCTTCGTTTTCAGCATAGCCGATAACTTTGCTATTCTTGAAGGAGTGCACGTACCTGTTTGGTATAGGAGACTTTTGGAGGCTAGGGCGACCGAAGCCGGCCCCGCAGATGTCCCTCCTCCTCCTCCTCCAGTAGTTAATATTCCTCCTCCTGTCGCTAATGTTCCTCCTCCTCCTGTCGCTGAGGTTCCTCTTCCTCCTCCCCCTCAGCATCCTCAAGATGACTTCGCAAAGACTTGCAAAGATTTCAAAGCAATGGGTGGCAAGAACTTTCAAGGCACTGAGACTTTTGCAGAGGCCAGAAATTGGTTGAAAGAGACCGAGGATTTGTTTGCTATCTTTGGGTTAGACGATCAGAGGAAGCTCTTGTTGGCGGTTTGGCTTATGAAGGATGAAGCCGCTTATTGGTGGGAAGTCACCAATGGTACTAGGCCTGTTGAGACTTGGGCCGATTTCAGGGCAAGGTTCATGCTTAAGTTTCTATCTTCTGCTGAGGAGAATCTGCAAATGGAGAGGTTCATAACTTTGAGACAAGGAGATATGTCTGTCAAAGAATATGTGAACAAGTTCAATCAGTTAACTCGTTTTGGCTTGGATATGGTGAATACTCCTCAGAAGAAGGCTCTTCGTTTTGCTAGAGGATTGAATGAGTTGTTGCAGGGATTGGCTATGTCGCGTATTCCCCATGGGGCCACGTTTGAGAGCTTGGTTGATATGGCATTACTTCAGGGAGATGTCAAGAAAGAGGTCAAGATGAATGATACTCAAGCCAAGAAGACTGATTCCCAGGGAAAAGGAAATCAGGGAAATCCAAGTGGTCAGAGCGGTCAAGGCAATCAAAACAAGAACAAGAGTCAAGGCAACAAGGGGAACAACAATAAGGGCAATAACAACAAGGGCAAGAACAACAAGGGGAAGTGCCATTATTGCGGTTCAGTTGGGCATCTTATTAAGGATTGTAAGAAGAGGAAAAGGAAGAATGGTGAATGCTTTTTCTGCGGTGAGACTGGACATTTCAGTAAGGATTGCCCGAGGAAGCAAGGGCAAGGCCAGGGTCAGACTCAGCGTGCTGGACCTTCAGGAGGGCAAGTTCATGTTCTCAATGTCGCTCCAGTTCCCGATCGAGGTGGTATTTCTGTTGAGAGCCTTGTATATATTTCTGATTTTCCAGTTCGTACCTTGTTTGATTCTGGTGCATCGCATAGCTTTATCTCATCTGATCTTGTTGATAGTTTGCACCTTAGTACTAGCTTGGTAGATGATCCCGTCTGTGTCTCAAATCCTATTGGGGGTTCCGCCCATCTGTCTATGATATGTGGGGATTTGAGGATCTCTATACTGAGTGTAGAGTTCTTGTGCAGTGCTTATGTTCTTGGTTTCAGGGGATACGGATTGATATTGGGCATGGATTGGCTGTCTAGATATGGAGCCATCCTTGATTGTGAGCATAGGGTTGTGAGGCTCGTGACTCGCCTCGAAAACACCCTAGAGATTTCTTGCGATACGAGAGGTCCCGTCATGTTGTGCTATCTGGAATCACTCGACTCGTCAATGGAAACTCTTCAGTCTGTGAGAGTGGTTCGAGAGTACCCGGATGTTTTCGATGAAGTTAGGGGGTTGCCCCCTAAGCGAGAGATTGATTTCCGCATTTATCTGGTGGATAATGCAAAGCCGGTTTCTTTGCCCGTTCGGCACATGGCTTCGCGTGAAAGGCAGGAGCTAAGTAAGCAAGTGAAAGAGTTGCTTGAGAAGAACTTCATTAGACGAAGTATATCTGAATGGGGAGCGCCTGTGGTATTTGCTACCAAGGCAGATGGTTCTCTCCGACTTTGTGTTGACTATCGAGAGTTGAATAAGCTGACTAAGAAGAACAGACACCCGTTACCGAGGATTGATGACCTCTTTGACCAGCTTGTCTGTGACGACCCGTAACTTCCCCGTAAAGGAAAGCGGCGGATAGTTCGAGAACAAGCCACAACAGAACACATACAGAAGAACATTTCATTGTATATCACAACAATGCATCAGATTACAAGAATATACAGAGTATAAATGAATATTACACAGAAATATCAGAGATTTAAATTACATTTAAATACATAGCAGCGGAAAATAATATAATTCACAACTAGAAGGGATATACGGATACAAAGCTTTCCGGATATCATTCCAGCTGTAAACCAGGATCCTGTGCATATAAATCTCCAAAACCAAAACTACTAGCTGCCCGTGTCAAAATAGGGGCACCCAGAGTTTAGGTTAAAAACAATAAACTCCAGGTCAGTCATGTGACTGGTGTGAGAACTAAAACAGTTATAAATCTTTATTTTAAAGTTAGGTAAATCAAGGGACCACGCCGTAAAACACGGAACGGGTTTCCTCCCAAGAATACCAGCGCATAAAACAAACAGCGCAATGCTAAATAAAGAAAAATGAAGCTGTTAAAAGACCCAGGTCCTATCACACAATGCAACGCAAACCGGGGGATAGGGTTTTCCCTTATAACAGCCAAAGAATGCTTGATACGTTTAAAACAAATCATTTGATACTATTATAAGTGCATAGTATATAAAACAACTTCAAATCATAAGTATCAATCATAGGCAGCATGAATGCCCCATAACACTATGTCGCCATATATAAGTTTACAATCAAAACCGCAAGACGTCGTATTGGAAGTTGGGTTATCATTTATGGTATGAACCGAGGCTAGGGGCAAGATCCTCAACCGATTCGAGACAATCTAGCCCATGTCTCAGGAACAGCCGCAGCTGCCCCCTGGATCGTCAGGGCCGGTCCACCGATGTGGATTATAATGCCTGAACAATACGTTTCTCCGCCCTTTGGGGCGTAAGCCTGGCCCGTCAGCCGACCAGAAGCATCGGCCGAAACCGATATCACGAGGCGCCTCGCTTTTCAGCAAGTAATAATGAGCAACATCCACATGAGTCAAACTCGTCAGCCAGTTCAAGCACTGACGCCACTCCTAACTAGAAAGAAAACGCATGTCCCCCCTGAGGTCCGTCTCCCGTTTTTGGTTCATACCGGGTGTGAAACTCGCGAGGTAAACGTTACACAAAGCTACGCCACAAAGGCCTTGCTTCGATCATCAACCACAAGACTTTGTTTTTCAACAGAAGCCTTGATCATTTGCATCTTAGCATGCCACAATGGCAATTCACTCCATGCGATTGATATCCATCAATATGTAACCCCTGAGCTCGTACGTCTCAGAGAAGGGCGTTAAGCAAGAGAATAAATTCTCCGCCGCCAAACAGATATATATTTAATAGAGATCAATCACACGGACTAAAATCCAATGTCAGACACACAGTCCATTTACAAGTCCGTTCTGGGTCTGAACGAAACCGGAGGCACCTAGTACCCCGCATATCCATCGATCTCCAAGTACGTCTGGACGATCACTAACTATTTCCATCTTCTTGGGTGTACAACCCAATCAAGATCATCAGTAATTACCCAAACGACGTGAAGACTTCTGGTCTTCGACCACCGTCTTCATCTTCGACTTATCGTCGTATCAGTTATTCAGAATGGGATAAACCCGGTCTTTCCGAATAACTCACGTATATTTTAAATAAGTGTTACACAAACAAAACATACGCCTCATTCCAATTCATTAGTCACTAACCGTAAATTAATCAAGAGAATAATTCCCCAAATATTAACCCCAAAGGCCGAAACCAACATCAGATCAATATTCAGAAAACCATTCTGCTTGGCTAACCAACAGTTAGTTTCTAAATTTCACATTCATAGGGAAAGGTTCCCATTAATTTTATCCAAGATAAATTCCTTGAATTTATTCTTTATTCCATTTTTGAATCTCAATTCAAACTAGTCGGGATTAGCGAACCTTACCGAAGTAATTATTTATTTTAATTCCCCAATCCCAACCTATTCATCCCATGAAGTAAAACTGGTAATACTTCATATCTAACACCACGGTTTTATCGGTAAATTCAATTACCATTTCACGTTCAAATCTAATTAAAGATTTAACTATCGCCTGGAGCAAAACTGGTGGTACTCCATTTTCGATCTTTTCAATCTAATTAAAGATTCATTAAAACTCCACTTAGTTTTAATCTTTAACTGGGTTAAAGAATCAGTGTCATTTAAAACACAGTTCACGATAAACCCAAAATCACATTCATTAATTATCGGGTTAAAGAACGAGTGTTATTTAAAACACTGTCCACGATAAACCCAAAAATCAATATCAATTCAATTCCAATTAAATATTATTTAATTGGTATACTTCATTAAATCTAAATAAAAAGATTTAATCTTTTCTCAACTGGGTTCAAGAACAGTGTTAGTGAAGACACCATTCACGACAAACCCAAATCACATTTGATATTAAACACAAGGCTCTGAATAGAAAATATACCGGCTTATATTCAATATCAAATTCTACGACTAACAAATGTCGTATTGGAAATAACGATATAAATATATATCTTTCAAATTTCCATAACAACATCTGTATAATCACGAATTCCAACATCGAAATATTCCGAAGACAATTTCGATTCAAATCCACTCTAATGCAATCATTGGAAATTCTGGTTATTTTTAAAACCCTTTTCAAATTCAATTTATTTATTTAAAAATAAATAGAATTATAATTCTAGTTCAAAACTAGTTCATTTTGATAAAAATCTATTTTTATCTTTTCAAATATGGAGTTTTTCATCCCAATTCTTTCTAAATCATTTCTTATGATTTTACACAAATTATTGATATTTTTAATGATTTTATCAAGGCCTGTACAGTCGATTTCCATCAATGGCCATCGAACTGCACTTATAGCGACCTTTTTCAAATTTGATTTGGACATAATTCCAAATCCAACCGTTAGATTTCTAATTTCTAATATTCGTTAGAAAGCTCTTTTCGATACGAACCCAACGATTCCAGTTTTAGGAGAATCCGACGGTCGGATCTCCCGTAATGTCCGTTTGAAATAAATGGTCGAAATTCACGAACTGCCGCGGCGCGGCGCGTTCTATTCAGGCCATTATATTATATATATAATATATATATCGTCGATTTCTATTCAAAACGAATTATATAAATAGTTTTTAAATTCGTTTCAAAAGCAATTTCAACTTCCTTTTCAATTCAAATCAAAATTGAATTCTTCTTTATAAATTTGTTTTAAAATTCATTTCTATTCAATTCAAATTTCAATTCAATTTGATTTCAATTCGCTTTCAATTCAATTCATTTCGAAATCGTTTTCAATTCAATTCATTTCGAAATCGTTTTTAATTCAATTCATTTCGAAATCGTTTTCAATACAATTCATTTTGAAATCGTTTTCAATTCAATTCATTTCGAAATCGTTTTCAATTCAATTCATTTCGAAATCGTTTTCAATTCAATTCATTTCGAAATCGTTTTCAATTCAATTCATTTCAAAATGAATAAAATCGATATAAATATCGTTCACGTCAAAATGGCGTCAATCTAGTCAACACGGCTTCATAAATTTCTATTTTCAAATATTCTATTTCAAATATTTCTTTTTCAAAATAGTTGTTATTATCAAAATATTTCGTTCAACACATGACCAATCTCAATGGATGAGTACTGTCAACACATGAACCTTTATTTTATATTGATAAAGATGTAAATTTTATTACTAAAATATTTCGTTCAACACATGACCAATCTCAATGGATGAGTACTGTCAACACATGAACTTTTATTTTATATCGATAAAGATGTAAATTTTATTACTAAAATATTTCGTTCAACACATGACCAATCTCAATGGATGAGTACTGTCAACACATGAACTTTTATTTTATAATATTCTTTATTTTCTAAATTGGAATGACGCCCAATCAATCACCATATAATGTTAATTATATTGATTTTCATACAACACATGTATATAATAGCATTGAAAAATAATCAACCATCAACCAAAGTGCACTACACTGTATAAGCATCAAATATAGACATTTAATGCTTATAGCAGCTTGTCAATCAATCGATCGACATATTTAATCAATCAGGATGAGTGAACTTCAAGTTTCATCCCAACACCCGTGTGGGGTTTCAAACAATCAAACACAGATTTTATTTGTGCAGTAAGGCGATGTGTAAAATTTATCGACCCAATCAATATCAGTCAAATCAGTGTACATAAACAAACCGTCCGGTTTGTAAATGAATATTTTATTTTATTCACTTCACGTTAAAAATTATATTTTTAACGATAAAATATTTTATTTCAACACTTGAATTTCTATTCAGTTCATTCTTTAAATAAAATGATATTTTTTATTTTTCTAATTTATTTTAGAAAATTTCGGCGGCATAACGGCACGATACTAGAAACGGGACAAGGCCTAGCCTTATCCCCGGTCTAGTGAAGGCCCATGCCATTCACACATCAATCAATCCATTCATTTCACCAAACAAATCAATTTCAAATCAAATCATCTAATTAATTTATGCAACCAAACAAACAAGTCCATGGTCTGTGGACGATTGTGTCGGGTGCTACTAAGCACCGTCTGCATCCTAGTATATATATAACTAGAAAAAGAAATTGAAAGGTGAGAAATTCTCACCAATAGCTATCCAAAACATCTTGACTCTTCTTTTGATAGAAATCTTCATCGTTATCGCATCTTATCACTTTCGTCGCCCGTAGCCACTATATATAAAAATCACATTTTCACTTCGCTATTCAATATCTAAGAATCGAATTTTTACTTCGATGTTCAATATATAAAAATCATATTTTTACTTCGATGTTCAATATATAAAAATCATATTTTTACTTCGATGTTCAATATATAAAAATCATATTTTTACTTCGATGTTCAATATATAAAAATCATATTTTTATTACTTCATATATAAAAGTTATATCTTTAACCTTTTTAAACGATAAAAATCCCAACTTTCGTTATGTAAAAATTCCAACTTTCGTCATATAAAAATTCCAACTTTCATGATAAAAAAAAAATCAAAACTTTATAGATTAAAAATCGGATTTTTATAACACTAAAAATCGAACCTTTATTAATAATAAAAATTAGTTCTTTAAATAATTAAAAATCAGTGTTTTTATATGAGAAAAATCGGTGTTTTTATATAAGAAAAATCAGTGTTTTTATATATAAGAAAATCAGTGTTTCTTTATAAGAAAAATCAGTGTTTCTTTATATATGAAATACTCACCGCGTTGTCAGAGTTGGAGGGGGGAAATGCTGCGTCGGATTGGTGGATGGCTGCGTCAGAGCTGATGGCAGGAGGGCGCGGGTCCAAGGCTGTGGCGGGTTTGTGGGCTTCGGTTTCTTCAATCAGGGGGCGTCGGTCTTCAATCGATTTAGGGCTATGGGGCGTCGGTTGTTTCCAGAGGAGAGGGAGGAGGCGCGAGGAAGTCGGAGGGTGGTTAGGGAAGTTCGTCGGAGTCTGGCGTCAGGCGAGAGGGGGGTCCGGCTATCGAAGTGGAGGTGTCGATCGAGGGGGCGACTGGGAATTGGGGATCGGGTTTTGGGTTTTTATTTTAAATCGATTGACTGAGTCTGACTGAGAGGGGGGGATAAGTATAAAGGATTTATATTTTATATTATTTAATAATTTTTTTCTCTCAAGTGGACTTTTCATACGACCTCGAAATCAAACATGCCGACTGTCATCCCTAGCGTTTTACCCCCATTCCGAACACAATGGGATATGTATCGTAGGTTGATTTGATTGTCCTGATCAGTTTCCGTTGAATCTTCATTTAAATCATTATATTGAATTTTAAACGTACATTTCAAATCACCGGGGTCACATACGAACTTTAAAAATTGCAGAAAAATATTTTCTAACTTCGTATTGACGATACAGTCCTAATGAAACTAGTTTCATCGAATTCTGAGACCGTTTGAAAAATGGTCCTTTTCCAGTCGATTAAAATCAACTGAAACTGGTCAAACGCGTTTTCCTTTGCCACGCTCACATATTGATTCGAAAAATTATAAAATTTGGAATCTAGCAATAACTTGACACTGCGGACCCAACAAAACTGGTTTTGTCGGAATCCGAGGTCGTTTGCAAAATTTCCATTTTTAAGGGCCCGAATTCCATAGCGACTATTCAGAATTTTCAACTGGACATATCTTTTGATTCCCGTTATGAAATCTTGATTTTTCGGATTCGTTAGAAAGATATTACCAAATAGATCCTAATGTTTTTGGTTTCACTAAAATCCGGATTGTTTTGCACCCGATACATTCAATTGAAGTTTGAAATCGAATTATCGAACTACCGCGCCATTTTCAATTCCTTTTATAATTATATATAAATATTTATATTCTAACGACGACGCGTATAATATATACGATCGATTTATATTCAAAATAAATTTCTCGACAATATTATTTAAAATAATTCATTTTAAATAATCAAAATTCGCTAAAATTGCCAAAATAAAAATTTTAAACTTGCCCAGATTTTCGGGTTGTTACATTGTCGGTGCTTCTGTTTTCTCTCAGCTTGATCTTGCTACGGGTTTCCATCAGCTCAGGGTAGCTGAAGATAGTATAGACAAGACTGCGTTCAGAACTCCAGATGGATTCTTTGAATGGCTTGTCATGCCGTTCGGCTTGACTAATGCACCCGCATATTTTGTGGACTTGATGAGTAGGGTGTTCAGGGAGTTTCTGAACAAGTTTGTCGTGGTCTTCGTAGATGATATTCTGATCTTCTCTAATGATGAGGAAGAGCATGCAAGGCATCTCATGGAGGTGATGAATACGCTTAGAGCGCATCAGTTAAAGGCCAAGTTCTCCAAGTGTCACTTTTGGAGAAGGGAAGTTAGATTCCTTGGGCATATAGTATCTAAGCAAGGCTTAGCGGTGGATCCCGCTAAGGTAGTTGCAGTTCAGGATTGGAAGACTCCAAGGAATGCAACCGAAGTGAGAAGTTTTCTAGGTCTTGCGGGTTTTTACCGGAAGTTCATCAAGGACTTCGCGAAGATTTCTGCTCCTCTCACTAAATTGACGAAGAAGAATTTGGTTTTTGCTTGGAGCATAGAATGCGAGCTTGCTTTTCAGAAGCTCAAGAGAGCCCTCGCATCAGCACCTGTTCTAGCTTTGCCCGATGGAGGGAAGTTATTTACAGTATACACCGATGCATGTGGCACGGGGTTAGGAGCTGTTCTTATGCAAGAAGGAAGAGTGATATGCTTTGGCGGTAGACAACTCAAGGTGCATGAGAAGAATTATCCCACTCATGACTTAGAGTTGGCAGCAATAGTATATGCACTCAAGGCTTGGCGCCATTATCTTCTGGGAGAAAGATTTGAGCTTTATACCGATCACAAGTCATTGAAGTATCTCTTTTCTCAGAAGGATCTGAATCTGAGACAACAAAGATGGATGGAATTCTTGGCGTCCTACGATTTTGAGATAGCTTATACCCCTGGCAAGGGGAATGTGGTAGCAGATGCATTGAGTAGAAGAAGGTTGACCCTAAGTCCTCTATTCGTTGAGATGAAGAATTTAGAGTATGTGGCAACCTTTGATTTCTCTTTGGCGATTGAGTCGATGACCGGTTCTTTAGCATCTCTGGAACTCAGACCTACCCTTCTTGATCAAGTTGGGGCTTCGCAGAGAGAAGACCCTCAGATAGTTGAGACTATGGATAAGCTAATTCGAGGAGAGACGTCTAGTCATCTCGCTCGATATTCTATTGATGACAAGGGTTGGCTGAGGAGAGACGGAAGGTTATGTGTTCCAATGGTAGAAGATCTAGTAAGAAGAGTTCTTGAGGAAGCGCATCGCTCTAAGTTGACTATACATCCGGGCGGAGATAAGATGTATAAAGATATGAAGCGCATTTTCTTTTGGCCTGGGATGAAGAAGGATGTGGCAGAATTTGTCTCTAGATGTATCATTTGCCAGCAAGTTAAGGCCGAGTCGAAGAAGCCCGGTGGGCTATTGCATCCTCTAGACGTTCCACTATGGAAGTGGGAGAGTATTTCCATGGATTTTATCGATGGGCTACCAAGGTCAAGGAAAGGGAATACGAGCATTTGGGTTATTGTGGGCAGACTTACGAAGAGTGCTCATTTCATTCCGGTAAAGAGCAAAAGGACCGCATCTTGGCTAGCGTCTGTATATCTTCGTGAGATTGTGAGACTACATGGAGTCCCTTCTAGTATAGTCAGTGACCGTGACCCAATCTTTACAAGTCAATTCTGGAATAGCTTGCAAGAAGCCATGGGCACGAGGTTGAATCTAAGTACGGCTTATCACCCACAGACGGACGGTCAAACCGAAAGGGTGAATAGGGTACTCGAGGATCTGTTGAGGCTTTGTATTCTGGATTTTGGTGGTACTTGGGAAGACCATCTTCCTCTTGTTGAGTTTGCATATAATAACAGTTATCAGGCAAGCATAGGGATGGCACCATTTGAAGCTTTATATGGGAGGCCGTGCAAGTCGCCTACATGTTGGTGGGAGACTACAGATAAGCTTATACTTGGGCCTGATATGATCAGAGATACATCCGAGAAGATCGAGCTGGTTCGGAGACGGATGAAAGCGGCCCAAGACCGACAGAAATCCTATGCTGATAAGCGAAGAACTGATTTGGAGTTTGATGTTGGGGATATGGTTTTCGTGAAGGTTTCTCCTTTGCGGAATGTGGTCCGATTTGGAGCTGTTGGGAAGTTGGCACCGAGGTTTGTTGGACCATTCCCTATTATAGAGAGGATCGGGCAGATGGCTTATAGAGTGAAGTTGCCCGAGAAGCTTGCTGGAGTACACGATGTTTTTCATGTCTCGCATCTCCGGAAGTGTTTACATGAATCAGCAGAGGTTGTTGAGCCAAGTGTTCTAAAAGATGTAGAAGTGGAGAAAGAGGCTACCTTGAGGAGAGCTCCTATTCGTATCTTGGGGACGGAGACCAAGAAGCTAAGGAATCGAGAGGTCAAATTGGTGAAGGTTCAGTGGGGTGAAGCCGAAGAAGACGCAACTTGGGAAACCGAGGAGAAGATGCGTGGGCTTTATCCATTCCTTTTTGAGGGTACACTCTCAATCTCTTTTCTTTGTTAGCATATCTTTCTCTTTGCTATCCATGTTTATCTAGTTTATCGTGTTAATCTTGTCATGAGAACCTTAGGTAGAAACCCTTTAGATGAAACATGTGTTTGAAACATGTTATGCTTGATGGTTGCAAGTGGTTGCAAGTGTTTGCAAGTGGTTACTCGTGGATGCATTATACACGTTAGGCACTAGATCGGCTTACACACTCCTCGTATTGCATATGCATGAGTGTCTATGCTTATTCATGGATGAAAATTTTTGTGTTATCACATGGATGTTGCATATGGATGTATGTTATGTGCACACATATAGATGTTATACATTATGTTAGGAATTGCATACATATGGATTCATTTCACTAACATAATCTGCATTGATGATATTTGCATTAGATAGGTACATATACACACACCTTTGCATATGTTCATACAACATTTAGAATCTTGTAAGGACAATGATTGCTCGTGGATGATGTTTTGAGTAGATGGATGTTGGATGGTAGGATACGTTCTTCCTAACTTGAAGATTTCGGGGACGAAATCCTTTAAGGAGGGGAGAATGTAACAACCCGTATTTTCAATAACCTGTTATAACATAAATCGAGGCAGAATTTAATTCAAAAATCTGAATCAAGGGAAACGGGATATGCCATTGCGTTCGTCTCGGAAAAATATGCGAAATAGAGTCCGAGTTTTCGGAAATCGGAGTCCGTATGACCCGTTTAAGGCCCAACGAAGTTTTCAGAAAATTCCTAAGTAAAAACAGATTTCAAATTCAAGTTTGAATTTGAAAATTTGGGCCAGTTTGGGCCAGGCGGGAGAATTCCCGCCAGAGCACCCAAGTCGACAGCCCTGTCGACTTGGGAGTCGACTTGGTTGGACCCAAGTCGACAGCCCTGTCGACTTGGTCCAGCCGGGCTGTTTAGCCTGGTGCACCATTTTGAGATTGTGTTGAGCTTGGGGGCCAGATTCGGTTTTAAGGGCTAAGATTGCAACTAGGGTTTAATCCTATGGCCTAGAACACTTGCCTAATCTATAAATAAGACCCTAACCTAGCCCTAAATCATCATTAATCTATCCTACAACTAAACTATGGCAAAATCAATCCTCTCATGGCCTCCACTCTCTTCATACAATTCCTAAACCAATTTCTAAGTGATTTTCCATGCATACAAGTGTTTTCAAACTTGTATGAGCATCATTAGCTTGCATTCAAGTCAAGTTTCTATATTTGCATCATAAAGGAAGGGTTTTGATCATTTTGGCTTGCATTTTTGGGTTTAATAAGGGCTTTGTCATATTTTTGTGACTTCTTAAGCATTGTAAGCCCTATTCTACTTTCATACTTAAACTCTAAAGTTAAATGTATGATATGCAAGTTTATATGCAAGTTTACTATGTTATGAAATGCAAGTTTATCATGTTATGCAAGTTTGTTATGTTATAATATGCAAGTTTATCATGTTATGCAAGTATGCTATGATATGAAATGCAAGTTCATCATGTTATGCTATGCAAGTTGTGTTATGCAAGTTTGGGTTGATCCTTTTGTTCATGTTATCATGTTATGCAAGCTTATCTTGGGTTTATGAACATAAAGCTTCAAGCTTTATGCCAAAGGTTGCACTTTGGCAACATGTAAGTTATCATATCTCTTATGATAACTTGCATGTGAGGCTAAATGCGAACTTATGGCCATTTCTACATGACATTTATCACCATGTATCACCAATATGCTAAGTTTGGTTTTATGCATGCTTTTGAGGCCAAAATATGTAATATGCAAGTATATGAACACATGAACATTTTATATGCCACCATGTTAAACTTGTGGCTTCAACACCTTTATGTCATGATTATGCCAAGTTCCCTCTTTCTATCCTTTATGCGCTATTGCGATATGTAAGCGATGGGATTGCGTTTGGGGGTTGGGTAAACGTAAAAGACATAAAACATAAGCTTGGGAATTTACCTATTAAGTTAGGTCTACCCATTGGGAATTTACCTATTAAGTTAGGTCTACCCAATTGCTTAAAAACTTGTAACATGTTTTGGAAAACATGATGGACATGACACTTAGAAAAGATAAGTGTGGCCAACTCGAGGTTGGGTTGACTTTGTAGCGTAAACCTACCCGGAACCGACCGGCTTAACTAGTTGCTACAAACAATAGGACCCAATGTGAGAAGTTGGTCATATTGTACCTTGAACCCGAGGTTAGACCAAGTTGTGGTGTAAAGCTACCCGGACCCGCCCGGCTTAACTAGTAACCACAACAAGGTCTAATGTGAGAGGTTAAGGCGCATTAAATTAATTAATGCCTCGTGATTAGGGTTATGTCATGGTCCACTTAATTACTTAACCAATTTGGGCTTGGTAGATTAATCGGGGTTAAGTCGTGAACTCATCGTTACACTTAACCAAGTTAATCCATGATTAGCAAGAGGGTTAAACCGTATTTAACCCACTAGAAAAATCCTAGCAATGGGGGCCCACTCCAGCAGTAATCCCAAGTTAGTATCATCATGACCCTAGGGACTAGGCTAGGGTGGGGGCACGATTACTGGACTGGAGGTAAGTGACCAAAAGCGACGGCAGAGGGTACGCCGGTGTAGTTCCGGGCGGACTCTGGTCGTGCACATAGTCCGTAGCCGGAGAAAACATGCACGGGTACCAGTAGATCGGGACTGTGCACTCATGTTCATGGTGTCCAGGGGTTGACACCCTAGGGCTTGATACACCCGAAGGGTGGACCCGGCACAGTTCGACTACAATTATGATTGGGCTGTATTGACACCAACACGTGACGAGTTAGGCTTAGGGAGCCGATCGACTAGACTGTTTGGTTGGACCTCGTATTAGGGTCACTTCAAGTTGTTGGGCCAAAGCTTGGGCCAAGGGATCAATACTTGTTTAATTCAAGTCATGTTAGTTTGCTAGTACACCTGTGGTGCAAAACCTTAATCCTGATTATGCGATGACACCTTTATCTACCTTGTTAGTTAACCATCATGCCAGTATGTAGTTATCCTTATGATCATACCTGCTGCTCATGCCAGTTAACTTTATCAGTTTACATTGATTGTAGTAGGGCTTACTCAGTCTTTTTGACTGACCTGTTTTCTTTCGCCTCTTTTCTTCCGTTCCCCCCCCCCCAAGGTTCTCAGGGAGGGAATATTGGAGCTTAGCTGGATTTCTGACTGCTTGCTTGTGGGATTTAGCTCATGTACGGTTTGACATGAAGCTAGCTGTGGCTATCACTTCTTTTGGGGATTAGTATTTACGTATTTCAGTTTTTCAGTTGATGTTGTTTTATCTAGACTGGTTTATTGGGAAAGTTGACATTATGATGTAACAGACTTGTTTTGAAATGGTTTAAAATCTTCCGCTGTTTTATCTATGTTATTTACTCTGTTTACGCATTTACATATGTTCTTGTTCTGCCTTGATATATCATTATGCATGTATACCTGATTCAAACGCCCCTCCAAAGTCAGAGTGCTTGCCAGAGTCACCCTGGTGGAGGTGGGGTGTTACATAACGGGGTTTCCAACGGCCCCTGGCCGTTGGAAACCCCTGTTCCTCTTGTAGTGATTAAATAAAATTATCTTTGTTGATAAAATAATGTGTTTTAATTAATTAAGTCATGCTTTATTAAATAAACTAAAATTAGAACGGTTATGAGAAGAGGAATATGAGAGGGTAAAATAGGAAAATGCTAATTCCTTGTACTTAAACCTTCATTCCTCTCTCAGCCCTCACTTTACTTTCATTTCACAAATTCAAACCTAATACAAGACTGGCCAAACTTTGAGGAAACAAGAAGAGAAACTAGAAGATAGAAATCTAAGCTAAGGTTAATCAAATCAACATCAAATCTTATTCCCTTCTTACCTAATCAAGGTGAATAATAATACCATCTCCAAGTTTGATTGGTTGATTAAGTATTTTAAGTATAAGTTTGTATCTTTAGTGATGTTTATACGTTATTTATGCCAAGTTTGAATGATGGATGAAGTAATACATGTTTGTTGACAAAATTTAAGTGTATTATTAAGTTATAAGATATATCATATGGACTCAAAATGTCCCTATATTTTGGTATGACGTTAGAAGCATTATTTTGGAAGTGGTTTCAAGCTTTATAAGTTCCTAACCTTCTATGAATATTTGGTGAATTCGTAAGTTGAAAAATATGATAAATTAGGGTTATAATTATAAAAAACAAGTAAATAAACTTTTTGGCTTTAAATTTTTTGAAGAGATAAAATATATGAATAGAGATTTATTATGATTTTTTTTGGATTTTCCCATATCTTTATAAATTAATATTAATTTTCTATGCTAGAAAAGCTAAAGGATTTAATTAAGTAATTAATGATTTATTAATTGTTTGAGAATATTTTAATGATTAAATTCTAGGACTATGGCTACTTTTGAAAAGTATTTTGGTAAAGTAATATTTGCCAATGAGATTTCAAAAAATATGCAGCAAAAAGGATATTGATTTATAAAGTAAGAATCAGTTTTAAGTAATCTAGAAGCAGGTCATCACACATATAGAAAGAGCGATGCACGCCCCATCGCTTTTAGAATGAGGTTGATATGGCCTTATTCAAGGAATATCATTCAAGATATATCATTCATCAACAACCCTGTCACTCCAATTCCTATCGAGTCTTCCAATCGTCTATTCATCTGTAAAAGCCTTACTGCTTTTTATATGAATCTGCTCAAGAAGGCCTGTCGTATTCGTACCAAGGGGATACTGTTACTTCTGTAAAAGTGCAAATGTTGTTGCTTATATTGTTTTACGAGTATTAAGGATGTTGCCTCTCTAGTATTCAAAGTATAATTGAGGCTATTACTTCAATTGCTTAAGGTATATATAAATCCTTATTTTTACAATGCTGACACCTACGAGGTCAACACATTTCTATATTGTTTTTATAGTGTCGGCACAGACCAACTTGATATAGTTTTATGTTTAGATTTACGTAGGCACACACAACTAAAGTGTTGCCTTATCCTTGTTGCCTCTATATAGTTAAGCCTTATTTCACCAAAATTCTAAAGAAAAGAAAGGAGGTTGATATGTCAAATCGCCACTATTATTTAGAAGCTATAATTCTTGAGTTTTCAAAGATAAATTATGAGGTCAATAGATAATATTGCCTCTATAATTTACATGCTTATGCTCTAAAAATGATTTGGCTTATAAAGTACAAACTTAAGTATGATAACTTCTACAAATTATTAGTTTTCATCAACAAAAAATTAAAAAACATATGTTTTGGCATAAAAGAAATGTAACAACCCAGGGATTTTCAGCCTCAAAAATCGACATAAATACCTTTAACGTAACTCATGCCGACCTTCCAAACACCGAAAACACTGCAACGTTATTAGAAAGAATTTAGAGGGTGAGATAAGAAAGAAATATTAGAATAGAAGAAGAAGAAGAAGAAACAACACAACACAGAGTCTCACATCGCAGCGGAACAAAATATAATACAGAAATAAATCTTCATTGAGAGCTTTAAAAATACTTACAATATCAGAGTACATCAAACAACGGGACAGTTATAATAACCTGTTCCCATATACAACACACAACGGAATAGTAGCTATATAATATCATACGTCTGAATATCTACAGCTCGCCTCTGGACTTCACAGCATTCGATAACCTGAAACTGTACACCCCGGGCTAACCCGAGCATTTACAAAACACCGGGTCAGTCTGGTGAACCAGAGTGAGAAAAACTCGCACAGTGTTAAGGGTATCACATAACTTGATTTTAAGTTAAAATCCTTTCGAAAGAAAAAGATAATCGGAAGACCAAATCCACACATAAACATGAACGGTTTTTACCTTACGATAACCTAAAACATTTTTGAAACCAATATCTTGTCTGATATTATAATAATGTCTAAATACAAGTAAATAAAATCTAGTAGAACACTTGCATCTCACGCTCTACATATATATTATACAACCAAAATCGCGGGCGCTTATTGGAGATTGGATTTCTAACTATGACAAGGTATGGGACCACCTGCCGATAGTGTATCTCTAGAGGCGAATACACTGGGTTCAACAAGAACATCTTGCCACCCGGCCCTCACATGACCGACCACTCATTTCGCTTGAGTGTATCGAATGTATATCACCAACGGTTGGGAGCTACCCACCGTCTTCCCGAAAAGGAACAGCATCGAAATAGATTTAAGAAACAAAAGGATTTACTCTAGATAGGTGATTATACACCCTAATGGGAGCGACCCACATAGCCATGTTGTCTGCCCGATTTTTTTCATTTCCCGATTGATGATGCTTGAGGTTTAAATTCCTTTTGAACACTGGGTCATCATTGACTTTGAATGTCACATCGTCATATCCGCAAAATATCACTAATTGACGTCCACAAAATACTCTAGTAGTTAAGTTAAGAGAACGACCATTATCCGCCAACCACTATAGCACGTTTGAAGAAATCAACATATGTGACCCCTTTGGAAAAACTCTGTCAGACATCCGTCCATACAAGTCATCCAGGAATAGGATGAACCGAAGGTATTCTCCTACTGCATCCAATATAGGAATCACCCCATGGATCAGTAGCGAGAAGTCCTTGCAACCCGTAGATTCCAACCACGACAGAACCACAGTTTATCTCTGGCCGCTAAACTAGAGATTCTTAGTAGTTCTTCTACTTATGAAAATCCACGGTCTTCAATGCTCCATCTCGACCGTCTTCTGATATCTTCACGTATTTGTTGGTCGGAATGGATTTCGAATATAAATTCGATCCCGGTCTTTCCATACCAACAATCGTATTGGACAGATTTGATAGTCGGTGATTTAACTATCAAAATATATAGTGTTTCAATCATGACAATCCAATGAGTTCACTGGTTCAGTATTCAGCATCACTTGACCTTTTAACTAAAACAAACCGATTCACTTCTGTTTAATTAAAACTTCTAACTCTTTAAATATTCAAGAATACGATATTTGACTTCATACTTAATATACTAATGTTTTAAAAAAAACCATTTCATATTAATACTTAATGAACTAACTTATAATCATATTAAATTTCCACTTAATTCTCCTTTCAAAACATTTGTTACTTTATCTTTTATTATTTAAAATTGGGAAATCCACTTAACTTATTATTCGTAATCAGCGTTAAGTAATATCTTTTATTCTATTCTTGAAACAATAACAAATATTTATTTGTATAAAATAAATACTCAACCTTACATTTCTTTCTTACTAATTTCCTTTACTTCGTATATTATCCAAATTTTCACCAAACATCGCGTTATTATTTCTCTAATGGAAATAATAAATTACCACTAATCTCTTTTACGATTACCAACTAATATCATCTTAAGATAATCCTGGTGTTGTTCAAGTTGGGGTATTTAAATTACCTCTCAGACCTTGATCAACAACGTTCTTATCCTCAGATAAATATAAGTTGTAATCAAACCAATATTCTATTCCAGCCTCAAAACAAATTCCATTAAATTGGTTTTTAACAAAACAATTATCCAATTTAAATCATCCAGTTAATTTCTATTCACTTGGTTATAAATCTGATTAACATCAGAAATAAAATCAATTAATAATTGATTAAAAATTTAAATAATAAATATTTATTTTCTTTTAAACAAACCTTTATTCTAAGTAATATATTTCAAAATCTATTTCCAGTTATAAAATAAATTTTATAACTTTAGTTCTATCAGTTCACCTGACGGTAAACCAATATAACCAAAACGATTTACTTTTTTGGCCATTTACTGCCGATTACTCAACAAATATAGCTCATTGGTTAAAACACAACTCGTGTCGATTTTTGAATCAATGACCACTAGTAAAATCAATAACCCAGTCATAACAGTTCATATATGAAAATATGAAAATAAATAATATATTTGAGGGAGTCGGGTGGGTCCCTCCAACCTGTTCTTCCCTGAAATCACAACGGTTATCTCAAATAAGATCATTTTAATTTCATTTAAATGAAATGAATAACGACCATTTAACATCAACCAATTCACAAGCAATTCAAACAATTCACACAATTTAAACATGTTTATTTTATAAATGTGACCAACCAAGGTGAGTTACCTTTATTGGAATTAATCGTTAAAAATAACGATTTGGAATTTCACTGAAATTAAACATAGTTTAATTTCATTAGTTAAATCAACAAACAAATGTATAACTAGCAAACAAGCAACCCTCAGCAAGTAGAGCATACAAAATAAAAACCCAATTTATATAAAATATAAATGGGAAAAATTGAGTGAGTTTAACTCACCTTGATTTCTTTTTATCGTTGAAGCTGTTTGATTTTAAGTAAATTAAACGAGTGTTTAATTTAACCGAAAACTCTAGTTCCTTCCTTCTTTGCCCAAATAGTTCGAGAATGAAATGCCCGTCTTCGTGATCGTAATGCAAGTTGTTTGGTCTAATTCTGTTAGGACACGCATGAGATATTATTGTTATACAACTTTTATTAAATTATTAACTTCCTAATTATATTTAATTAAAACTTGATTATAGGCATTAAAGTATTATACAGCGGATTACTTTGAATAAAATATGACCGAATGGTTTGTTCACTTTTGCACTTGGTCGCGATTTGTTTCCAGTCCATCTGCAAAAATAAACACTAATCTAATTAATCAATCTATTATTACTTATAGATTGGTTTCAAATTGATCAGTGTTTAAACTTATTACTTCAGAATTACGTTAGGATGAAATGAGGGCCGACAGTATTTGTTTCTTCTGCATCCTTCGCTACACAGTTTCTTCATAACTCTTCATTTCTTGTTTCTATCAGAACCCTGCTTCACGTTTTAAAGATTGTTAAAGTTTTTAATAATATAATTAATTCCTTGTTAAGAGAAGCATCTGTACTAGGCCGATTTGCCTTCAAATATTACCAGTCCCGAAATAACTTCTCTTTCTACCCTTTTGTTTTCGTCCCATTCTGTAGGTGACATATAAGATATAAGTATATATATATGGTTATAACCGAATTATTAACTAATTAGGTTGCTAACTAATTTGTTGTAACCTTTCACTTTATTCGATTTAGAAAACACGGTGGTCCTGCTCTTCGTTGGAAAGAAACATCCGCTCCCTTTTATTGCTTTCAAAGAACCCAACCGTCCTGTGCTTTGTTTAAACATAATTAACCATGCAGCATGTTTCCATCCCGTTCATCCTTCTGCCCGTTTCCACCTGCACCATATACCACTTCTTTCTCCTTTACTTAAAAATTGTTCCAAGCTTGCAGCGTTCCCTTCAGAACCTTACACCGTCCTCTAAAACTTCCCAAGGACCACCATTTGATTTTGACCTCAACATAAACACGGTTCACCGTTTCTGTCTTTTCCACACATATCAGAATGCATGCAGCTTCTCTCTTTTGGATCCATTCACTTCACTTTACAAAACGTTGTACCACGCTGTCCTTGTCCCACTCGAACTCGAACACCGTATTGTGTACTGGCCGAACTCTTTTGCTTAGGTGGGAGGAGTAATAAAAGAATGTCTTTCGGTTTCGATTTGTACTGAAGAAGAGAAGTAATACGGAAGCAGAAAATAGTGTATATATAGGCGACACATAAGTGGATATGAACGATGTCGCTTCGTTCACGTACGAAATAGCCTGCGCAGTAGGTTGGCATTAGTGTTAGCTGTAAGGTGTTTTCGTTTCAAGCGAAAGCTGTGATGGAGTTGACAAGCTAACGATGTAGCCTGTAGGCAAAATATATAGACCGCCTGAATGAAAATTTTCATGTGCAAATTGATGACAAGGCATGGCCAATGTGGGCTTTAAGATAGGCTGTAGAGAAATTTGAGTAATCTGCATGAATGGCCGTTTCAAAATCTTAGGCTGGGGTACGGTATTAGTTGTATAAAGATTGATTGATTTCTGAACATCTGTAGAAGGAGGAGGAATAGCTGTGATGTCTGCTTGCCTTGCAACGAAGAAATGGGTAGGTGAGTCTTTCCTGTAGCAGTGATGATTTGACAAAAGGAAACCGTATGGAAATACAGGTCGGTTGCGTATTAAATGGAGCCGGTATTCCTGCCTAGGTATGTATGTTTTATTTTATATTATAACCAAACTTCGTGGTGAAGTAACACTTAAAACTGATCACAATCGACTTCTGTTTACTAATAAAAAGGCTAATCTTAGTATAAAAAGGTGTTCCGGAACCAATGGGACAAATTTCGTTGAAATCCGAGGTCGCATGAAAAATTTTCCTTTATAAAACCAGAAATAACACGCGTTTAATTTTTTCATGATCACCAGATAAATCGAATCAACTTGAAACCTTACAATCCTATAATAATTCTTCAATATGAACCCAACGGCACTAGTATCGTCGCATTCTAAGACCGCTTCCCCGGTAGGCTATTTTTACGCGTACCGTAATGCCATTTTGGACGCCAAATTACTCGGACTTCAAAATTAAAAAAGTATATACCTATCCTGACTCTAATCGATGATACGAACTCAACGAAATTGGTTTTGTGGCTTAATTCGATTGTCTGCTCAAGTTACACTCAAATATCTCTCTATTAAATTAAATTACGCGTTATACAAATTAAACGGGCGTTTGTGGCTGTCGTGACCACATACGACATTGGTTTGCCACGCCATTCAACACCGTACAATAATTTAACAATACGGTTCTAATGAAACTAGTTTTGTCGAAATCGGGGACCGTTTGCAAAATGGCCATTTTAAAGGTCGATATTTAAATAACGATTTTCACAGCGACTATTTCAAAATTTGATTTGGCCATAACTTACAAATTTTAAAACGAAATCTGGATTTTTCTCTTCCATATGAAAATTATCATCAACACGGTCTTAACGTTTCTCGTTTCACAGAAATTAGACTTATATCGGCTTCTGTATTCTCAGTTAAAGTTCAAAACTCCATATTACGAACTACAGCGCGATTTCGAGCTCGTTTTTTATTATAAATAAAATTAACGATAAAACTTTGTTTTAAATAACAAGTTAAATATTAAAATCCAAAATACGCCAAATAAAATATTTAAAATAATAAATTAAATTAAATATTTGACGGCCAAAATACGGGTCGTTACATTCTTCCCCCCTTAAAATAATTTCATCCCCGAAATTGCTAAGGTAAGAAAGAACGTTACAAACCCATTATCTTCACAAAAATAATAAATTTAAAACTCGATTTTATTTCCAAACTAATCTAATTGGTTTTAAAATTAATTTATTCCAAATAAAAGGATTTTCCAAAAATCTTCAAAAAAATTCTAACACCTTAAATTCTGGAAATTTTTTGGCAGAGTATCCCCTGTACGGAGGACATCTGCAATATCGCAGGTTCAAGGAATAGATATCCATCGACCAACAGGGTCGGAAAAATTCAAAAACCAAACTCAAAACCCCAATAAAAACCAAAATTTCATATTCTGCATAGGCGTACCTTTTAGCGAGCGTTGTTATGCGGTAAGCAATGTTTTATATTCGAGCTTGCTTAGTTATTATGCAGCTCTATTCAAACTGGATTCAATTACTCCAGAATTTTCTCCTGGATGGATTTTAAAGCTGAATTGGCACTTCTGCACCTGTTCTCAACTTAAATAAATTTCATTAGTCTCCAAAAAAACATCAATTAGTTTTAAATATCCATATCATACGATCCAACCAGTTCTACACACAATCTAATCCACATGAGATTATAATTATTTATAATCACTTCATTTATTTTTTAATTATCCATTCAGGTTTATTTATCTGGATTAATTTATCCGGCTCATTTATTTCATATTGGTTTTAAACAAAGTCTATCATTTTCAGATTTATATTCAAGCAATCAACAACACAATCCAACCATATCATTCCAATCAACATTAACAAATCCAAGTGATTGCCCATATTATAATAATTTGTGAAAATCCTTACTTTTATTATAAAATAGATTGGGCAAAAATAATTTCTAAAATACCTTCATATCAAATTACAAATACGCGCTCTCATATATATATATATATATATATATATATATATATATATATATATATATATATATATATATATAACAAACTCAATCTAGGGTATTACTAACCCAATCTCTATCGAGTTACATCACAGAGCCAAGGTTATTACTAAACCAATAGCTCTGATACCACTGTAACGACCCAGGGATTTTTAGCCCCGAAAATAAACATAAATACCTTTAACGTAACTCATGACGACCTTCCAAACACCGAAAATACTGGAACGTTATTAGAAAGAATTTAGAGGGTGAGATAAAAAGAAAAAAAATGTTAGAATAGAAGAAGAAGAAACAACACAACACAGAGTCTCACATCGCAGCAGAACAAAATATAATACAGAAATAAATCTTCATTGAGAGCTTTAAAAATATTTACAATATCAGAGTACATCACACAATGGGACAGTTATAATAACCTGTCCCCATATATAACACACAGCGGAATAGTAGCTATATAATATCATACGTTTGAATATCTCCAGCTCGCCTCTGGACTTCACAGCATTCGATAACCTGAACCTTTACACCCACGGCTAACCCGAGCATTTACAAAACACCGGGTCAATCTGGTGAACCAGAGTGAGAAAAACTCGCACAGTATTAAGTGTATCACACAAATTGATTTTAAGTTAAAATCCTTTCGAAATAAAAAGGTAATCATAAGACCAAATCCACACATAAACACGGACGGTTTTTATCTTACGATAACCCAAAACATTTTTGAAACTAGTATCTTGTCTGATATTATAATAATGTCTAAATACAAGTAAATAGAATCTACTAGAACGCTTGCATCTCACGCTCTACATATATAGTATACAATCAAAACCGCAGGCGCTTATTGGAGATTGGATTTCCAACTATGACAAGGTATGCGACTACCTGCCGATAGTGTATCTCTAGAGGCGAATACACTGGGTTCAATAAGAACGTCTTGCAACCCAGCCCTCACATGACCGACCACTCATTTCGTTTGAGTGTATCGAATGTATATTACCAACGGTTGGGAGCTGCCCACCGTCTTCCCGAAAAGGAACAACATCAAAATAGATTTAAGAAACAAAATGATTTTCTCTAGATAGGTGATTATACACCCTAATGGGAGAGACCCACATAGCTATGCTGCTTGCCCGATTTTTGTCATTTCCTGATTGATGAGGCTTGAGGTTTAAATTCCTTTTGAACATCGGGTCATCATTCACTTTGAATGCCACATCGTCATATCCGCCAGATATCATTAATTGACGTCCACAAAAATACTCTAGCAGTTAAGCAAAGAGAACGACCATTCTCCGCCAACCACTATAGCACGTTTGAAGAAATCAACATACGCGACCCCTTTGGAAATACTCTGTCAGACATCCGTCCATACAAGTCATCCAGGAACAGAATGAACCGAAGGTACTCTCCTACTGCATCCAATATAGGAATCACCCCATGGGTCAGTAGCGAGAAGTCCTTGCAACCCGTAGATTCCAACAATGACGGAACCATAGTTTATCTCTGGCCGCTAAACTAGAGATTCTTAGTAGTTCTTCCGCTTATGAAAAACCACGGTCTTCAATGCTCCATCTCGACCGTCTTCTGATATCTTCACGTATTTGTTGGTCGGAATGGATTTCGAATATAAATTCGATCCCGGTTTTTCCATACCAACAATCGTATTGGACAGATTTGATAGTCGGTGATTTAACTATCAAAATATACAGTGTTTCAATCATGACAATCCAATGAGTTCACTGGTTCAGTATTCAGCATCACTTGACCTTTTAATAAAAACAAACCGATTCACTTCTATTTAATTAAAACTTCTAACTTCTGTCTTTTCCACACATATCAGAACGCATGCAACTTTTCTCTTTTGGATCCATTCACTTCACTTTACAAAACGTGGTACCATGCTATCCTTGTCCCACTCGAACTCGAACACCGTATTGTGTACTGGCCAAACACTTTTGCTTAGGTGGGAAGAGTAATGAAAGAATGGCTTTCGGTTTCGATTTGTAGTGAAGAAGTGAAGTAACACGGAAGCAAAAAATAGTGTACATATAGGCGACACATAAGTGGATAGGAACGATGTTGCTTCGTTCACGTATGAAATAGCCTGCGCAGTAGGTTGGCGTTAGGGTTAGTTATAAGGTGTTTTCGTTTCAAGCGAAAGCTGTGATGGAGTTGACAAGCTAACGATGTAGCCCATAGGCAAAATATAAAGACCGCCTAAATGAAATTTTTCATGTGCAAATTGATGACAAGGCATGGCATGTGTGAGCGTTAAGATAGGCTGTAGAGAAATTTGAGTAGTCTGCATGAATGGTCGTTTTAAAATCTTAGGCTGGGGTACGGTATTAGTTGTCTAAAGATTGATTGATTTCTGAACATCTGTAGAAGAAGGAGGAATAGCTGTGATGTCTGCTTGCCTTGCAACGAAGAAATGGGTAGGTGAGCCTTTCCTGTAGCCGTGATGATTTGACAAAAGGAAACCGTATGGAAAAATAGGTCGGTTGCATATTAAATGGAGGCGGTATTCCTTGGGTAGGTATGTATGTTTTATTTTATATTATAACGAAACATTGCGTTGAAGTAACACTTAAAACTGATCACAATCGACTTTTGTTTATTGATAAAAAGGCTAATCTTAGTGTTGAAAGGTGTTCCGGACCCAATGGGACAAGTTTCGTCGAAATCCGAGATCGTATGAAAGTTTTTCCTTCATAAAACCAGAAATAAACACACGTTTAATTTTTTCACGATCACCAAATAAATTGAATCAACTTGAAACCTTGCAATCCTATAATAATTATTCAATACAAACCCAACGGCACTAGTTTCGTCGCATCCTGAGACTGCTTCCCCGGTAGGCTATTTTTACGCGCTCCGTAATGCCATTTTGGACGCTAAATTACCCGGTCTTCAAAATTAACAAAGTATATACCTATCCTGACTCTAATCAATGATACGAACTCAATGAAATTGGTTTCGTGGCTTAATTTGATCATCTGCTCAAGTTACACTCAAATATCTCTCTATTAAATTAAATTGCGCATTATAGAAATTAAACGGGCGTTTGTGGCTGCCGTGGCCACATACGACATCGGTTTGCCACGCCATTCAACACCTTACAATAATTTAACAATACGGTTCTAATGAAGCTAGTTTCGTCGAAATCGGGGACCGTTTGCAAAATGGCCATTTTAAAGGTCGATATTTAAATAACGATTTTCACAGCGACTATTTCAAAATTTGATTTAGCCATAACTTACAAATTTTAAAACAAAATCTGGATTTTTCTCTTTCATATGAAAATTATCATCAACACGGTTCTAATGTTTCTCATTTCAAAGAAATCTGACTTATATCGGCTCCTGTATTCTCAGTTGAAGTTCAAAACTCCATATTACGAACTACCGTGCGATTTCGAGCTCGTTTTATATTATAAATAAAATTAACGATAAAACTTCGTTTTAAATAACGAGTTAAATATTAAAATCCATTAATACGCCAAATAAAATATTTAAAATAATAAATTAAATTAAATATTTGACGGCCAAAATACAGGTCGTTACAAGAAATGGGTGTCAAAAAGAGTTGTCAAAATTCCTTTTTTAAAAGAATTGATTTTAAAGGGTTGAAACATTTGTAAAGGCTTGTTTTCCAAGAAATAACATGAGTATTTAATCTAGAATTTTACCACAATTTCCGATCAATTGGATAAATGGTATATAGATAGATTTTACTTCGATTATCAGAGAATTAGATAGGACTGGTGAAGGGATGCGCCTTATACTTCAGCTATCGGCCTAGCTAATATTGTCCAATTTTCCAGTAGTGTTAGGGTAAAAATAAAAGTTTGGTACACATAAAAAGGAATACAGTGAAATAGGTTATTTGCATGCCATTAAAACCATTAGGTTCATAGTCAGCCTAATAAAACTATGAGTTAACAAGGAAGTCAGATAAAGAGTTTGTGACGAATACCCTATTTTCTTCTAATCGATAATTGATAACTATATCTAGTAGGACCTAGTCAACTATGTTGGTTTGTGGTCATCTTGGGAAAATTATAGAGTAGAGAAACATAGTCAGATTCTCCAATTGGGTATACAGGCATTTAGTGTTGTGATATGCGATACTATATGTGTTGGATTGAAGAGGACGAAGATAGCTTCGAGTCGGAGGTGACCGTTCGCAAATCGAAGCTCGTATGGAGGAGATATGAGTAGGAAGGTGCAGTTTTCAGTGGTCTGGAGCAATAGACGTCTGTCTAGGGGATGTCAGACGTCTGACTGCAGGGAATTGGTTTCCCGAGAGCTCAGACGGATGTCTGACACATGAGGGGCAGACGTCTGTGCTGAGTACATTTGCCCAATGAATGTCTGGAAGATGACAGACGTCTGTCAGGATGTTCGACAGACGTCTGATCGGGTTTTGGGCTATTTTCGGGCTGAAGATTAGCAAACTGATTTGTGACTAATTCAGGGGCAATTTGGGTAATTGGCCAACCTCTATATAAGCTATTTTCTGAAGTGAATTAGGAAGAGCTTGAAGACTTGATTAGGGATCAAGGGTTATTCTCAAGGGAGAATTAGGGTTTATAACCTAATTCCAATTCTTCAATTCTATTCTCCTCATACTCTTTCTATATTGGAATATAGTGATTATTGGATCAATCTCTTGTACTCCTTTCATCGTGGTAATAAAATACTCTCTCCAAAGTGGATGTACACTAACAATATGTTAGTGGAACCACTATAAATCCTTGTGTGATTTATTTTTGCTACTTTGTCATTAGTTTCTTGCTTATGATTGAGATTTGGATTGTTCGTGATTGGTTGATATTGTTTTTGTGACTAGAATTATTGCTTTGGTTGTTTTTGCAAGTATAACAACGATCTATTCTTCCGCTAGCGCATTGTGGTTTAGATTCCGAATTCGAGTGGTCTTGAATCAGACTAATCACAACAGTTACAACAGTTGGTATCAGAGCTGTTTTGGTGCTTGTTAGGTGTTTGTGAAAATGCCAGAGACGGATAGTAGCTCGGTAAGTCCTTCAACCGGAAGTCCGAATAGTGTGGCGCCTTATGTACGGGGTTCGTATTCGGCGTCGGGTTCTCAATTGGTTATTGACAAGTGGAATGGTGATAATGACTTTGAGAAGTGGCAATGGAAAATGAAAGCGGTTCTTAGGCGGAATCGGGTGCACCAAGTAGTATTTGATACTCACTTTTTGCCAAGTGATATCTCGGATGTTGAGAGAGAGGAGATGGAGGATTGGGCTTACACTACTCTTCAACTTGCTATGGGGGAGAATGTGATCTCTGAAATTAGTGGTGAGACTACCGCTAAAGGTATTTGGGACAAGTTGGAAGAACTTTATATGAAGAAGTCGCTCACTAACCGTTTGATCTTATTGCAAATGTTTTTCACCTTCAAGATGAAGGAGGGTAATTCGCTTAAGGCACATTTGAATGCCTTTGATGACTTGCTCATGAAGATGAAGGCCGTTGATTTAAAGATTGAGGAAGAGCAAAAGGCGATGATATTATTGTTCGTTGCCGGACCGTTATACAGGTTTCTCAAATAGTTTGATCTATGGCTGAGATACCTTGACTCTAGATGATGTCAAGACGGGTCTTCTTAGTGAGGAGTTGAGAGATCAAATGAAGGAGATGAGTGAGGGTAGTAGTAGAGCAAGTAGTAGTCACGGGTTGTTTATGGAGAAAGAAAAGAATGTGAAGAAAGGAAACCAGGGGCGTTTTAAATCAAGAAAATCCGGTGGAAGAGGTAAATCGAAAGAGAGAAATGACAAGTGCTTTATTTGTAAGAAACCGGGACATTGGAAAAATGAAAGTTCAGACAAAGATAAGAAGGAAGTAGCGTCTTCATCCGTGGCGGTGGAGAGTGGGGATGGTGAGATAGATGAGAACGTGTTGACGGCGGTAGCAACAGGTGTTTCGGGTAACGAATAGGTACTCGATTCGGGCGTGTCGTATCATATGACACCAAATAGAAATTGTTTTTCATCCTTTGAGGTCAAAGAGGGAAATGCAATTGCTATGGGAAATAGTGCTATTTGCAAGTCGATGGGTAGTGGCTCCGTGCAAATAAGGATGTTTAATGGAGTTGTTCGCACGCTCACCAATGTTAGCTATGTTCCGGGACTTAGGAAGTCGCTTATATCTTTAGGGCAATTGGATTCTCTAGGATGCAAGATCACTATCGAGAAGGATTGCTTGAGGGTTTCGAAGGGGGCACTTGTGGTTATGAAAGGTGCTAGGACTCATGGTATATATTTGCTTCAAGGTGTGACCGTACGAGGTGAGACTTGTGTGGGTGTTGATAGTTCTCGTGACTTGGATGCGACACGGTTGTGGCATTTGAGATTGGGTCATGTCTCGGAGAGGAGTTTGGATATTCTTCGGAAGCGGGAGATGATAGAGGGTGAGAGTTTCAACAAACTAGAGTTTTGCGAGGAATGTGTCATGGGGAAGCAAACAAGGGTATCATTCGATGAAGGCAAGTGTAACACCCCACCTCCGCTAGGGTCACTCACAAAGGGAATGCACTAGCTTTGGTGGAGCATTATCTAGGTAAACATACACAGAAATATTACAAGACAGAACATATAAAACAGCGGAAGAAAAACCAAATTTCATTTCTTTAAAATCTAGAAAGGTCTAAAGCCTTTTACATCAAAATGCCATTAAATCCATTACATCGAAATTTGTCTTGCAATAGTAAAGAAGCATAAAACCATATTCATACATCATTCCCTAAGTAAAACAGTAAAGCAAGCCATAGCCAAGAGAAATCCAAGCCGTTCGTGAAAGAGCCTTGGAGCTTGGTAAGATCCGAACTAAGCTGTATTCCCACCCTGCGAACCTGGGGTGGGGAGAACGGAAGAAAAAGAGGCAAAAAAACGGGTCAGTCATAAAGACTGAGTAAGTCCTAGTGACTTTCAGCCTAGAAATAAGTAAAGATAACATGACATGTATAAACTGAAAGTAAACATAAGGATGATGACAAGATAGGCAAGTTAAACTAAGATGACAAGATAAACTATACTAACCAGATAAACTACGGTAACAAGATAAACTATGCAAACCAAATAAACTACGTATAGCATCGCATGTTTGACATTCTCTGCACCAACTGTACTAATACCCCAAGTCGTATCATCCTTTCATGTATATGTACAGTCCCTTGCCGTATATCGTACGGGTTTCATCACGTATTTCTATACTACTTCAACGTAATGCCACCATTCTTGAAATCGTTTGGACTGCCACCCTTGTTCCGGCTAGGTTTCCTTATCATGAACTATCGCGTGTTCAACTAGGATTTATGCCACCTAGGACCACTAGGGATTATGCTACCTATTGAATGTTTTCTAGATTCGATTAGGGTTTATGCCACCTAGGACCACTAGGGATTATGCTACCTATCGAACAACGCCCTTTTTCCATGTAACGATCTATTAATCGATCGGCTCCCTACAAGTCCTAGCTCGTTCATGTGTCTGTGTCATACGGCCCAATCACGAAATGTAGTCACCTGTGCTAGGTCCACCATAGGGTGTATCAAGCCCTAGGGTGCCAACCACCGACACGAATCAAGCACGCACAGCGTAAACCTACTGGTGCCCAATGCCTGATTTTCAACTACGGACTACGTGCACGACCATAGTCCGCCTGAACCTACAATGGCGCACCAACTCAGCCGTCGTTCTGGTCGCTTACAATCAGCCCAGTAATCGTGCCCCACCCTGCCTAGTTCCAGGGTACCGTGATACATCTAGTGGGTTACTGCTGAAAAGGACCGCGTAACTAGGGTTTCCGTCCAGTAGGTTAAGTGTTGTCATTTAAATTCGAGACTTAACCCCATCAGTCTAGCATGTCAAGTTGGTTAAGTGTTGTCATTCAAGTTCGTGACTTAACCCGCCTACGTGTCATGTCAAATTGGTTAAGTATATTCAAGCGGTTCATGACTTAACCCTATCAAATCATCATGTCAAATTGGTTAAGTATACAAGCGGTTCATGACTTAACCTTATCAAATCATCGTGTCAAATTGGTTAAGTATATTCAAGCGGTTCATGACTTAACCCTATCAAATCATCGTGTCAAATTGGTTAAGTATATTCAAGCGGTTCATGACTTAACCCTATCATGTGGCATTAATTCATTACTGCACCCCAACCTCTCACATTAGACTAGTTGTTGTGGTCACTGGATTTGTCGGGCAGTTCCGGGCAGATTTACACCACAACTTAGTCTAACCTCGGGTCTTAAGTGCGATATGACCAACTACCCACATTGGATCCTATTGTTTGCAGTCACTAGATTCGTCGGGCGGTTCCGAGCAGATTTACACTGCAAACTCAACCCAACCTCGAGTTGGCCATTTTCAAGTTCATTCTAATGTCATGTCCATGTTCAAGTTTCATGTCAAGTTCGTGTCAAGTTCCTAAGCGAGTTTCATGTCAAGTTTTCATGTTAAGTTCTCAAGTTTCAACTTATGCCTATTATCAAGTTCATGATTCATATTCATAACCAATTCACGTTTCAAGTTCATAAGCATGTTTACGTGCCTTCTAGATGTCCAATATCAACTATCAAGTCATAGTCAATTTTGTATTCAAGTTATTCCCATCGTATCAATTTCATCCTATTTGTTGCATTCCACAATTACCTAAAAAACATCGTTTGACTACCAGATTCTATTTTCTCTAATTACGTTCCGAGTTCACAATTCACATTCATGTCAATTATCAAGTTTACAATCGCTTTCGTGTTCAAGTTATGCCAATTCATGTCCAAGCTAATTCATGTCAATTACCAATTCATGTCTAAGTGAATCTTCATGTTTTGTCCAATATCCCCAAATCGTATTCCTAGCATGCGTGTATCGAGATTAATTCAAAAAGGGATAAACAAGGAAATCATGACAAAGATGGGCATGTGAATAGGCATGAGATTATAATCCAAATCATATGTTCAACATAATTGGTGTATAATAGTTTAACACATCATAAGCATGTGAATAGGATCTAGAACAACAATATGAAAACCAAGGTTTAGGAGCATAGGTAGACTTGCATTAATCCAAATTCAAGATTCAAGAGAGAATAGGGTTGGTCCAAGAATTCATATTACAATCTAGCGTTTAAATAATAAACTAGGTCCAACAACATGAATGGGCATGATTCAATCGATAAGGAATAACCCAAAACCCTAGATTCAAGAAGAAACAAGAACAGATCTAAATAGATAATCAAGCTTAGGTCCAATTTCATTTTATTCCATGTCCATATTAAATTTAACCAGTTTCAATCTCAAAGTAACTAGAACTTACAGAGCGCGGATCGAGAATTAGAGTGCAGAGATTTAATTCTAGAAACGGTTGTTGCAGTTGTTGAATCTCTATTTGATTAGTCTTGTTCTAGTTGAAAACCCCCAATTTGCAATTCCTAGATATTGTCTTGACGAAGAAGAAGTAGCCATTCTCTCTTTAATTTAATTATTTCAGAAGCAGTATAAGGACATAATGAAATGGTGTGGAGAGAATGAGGCTAGGGGTGAGTTTATATAGGATTAGAGTCACGAATTTGGTCCAGAAATCGGTCTAGATACGCAGAAATGAACTCAGCCTTGGATCTGGAAATTCGGGGCGGGTCGACCCCCAGGTCGACTACCCAGTCGACCTGGTCAGGGGGAGGTCGACTACCCAGTCGACCACCTAGTCGGCCTGGGTCCTGGGCGGGAAATTTCCCGCCCAGCCCGCTTCTGGGTTTGAATTCGAATTTCGAATTCGAATTTCGAGTTGTTTTATTTTATTCAAATTCCTGAAACTTCTGAAGGTCATAACTTGGTCATACGAACTCCGATTTTCGAAAACTCAGACTCGATTTCATGCAGAATTTCAAGACGAACGCAATGCCCTAACCCATTTCCCTTGGTTCTTATTTTAAAATTTAATTCTGCCTTGATTTATGGTTATAACATGTTATTAAGATACGGGTTGTTACATTCTCCCCTCCTTAAATGATTTCGTCCCCGAAATCTCTAAGTTAGGAAGGATGTATCCTACCATCCATCTTCCATCTACTCAAAACATCATCCATAAGCAATCATTGTCCTTAAAAGATTCCTAATGCTATATGTATATATGCGGAAAGTGTGTGTATATGTACTTATCTAATGCAAAAGATCAGGCGGTTACTGATTCAGTAAACCTCCTTAATGCAAAGTATGCTAGTGCGATGAGTCCAACATGTATGCAAATTCCTATTACATTTCACAATTTCTACATGAGTGCTCAAACATTCATTCATATGCAACATCCAAATGATAGCATATCAAGTTTCCATCCATGTACTAGTATAAACATTCATGCATATGCAATATGAAAATGTGACTGAGCCGATCTAGTGCCTAATGTGTGTTATGCAACCTGGAGCAACCACTTGCAACCATTTGCAAACATCAACCATAACATGTTTCAAATACATGTTTACATCCATAGAGTTCTACCTAAGGTATAGCCGAACGATAGAAGCAAGTAAAAATTTTGTGACCATTAGGCAATGTCAAAACTGGAAATCTATGTCCCATATATACTGATTAGGAGAAGAACTCCCTAGGCACCAACCCAAAGACCGAAATCAACATCAGGCTGACACCCAAAGAATTACTCAACCCAGCGGACACCCTCAAGCCCCAACATGCATTTCTAACAGATGATCCTTATGTGGTTTTGCAACAGAAATAGGATTGAGAATAGGACCGAGAGGTTATACTTAAAAGATAGCATGCAAATAAGCTCTACAGGAAAAGAGGGATCAAGGATATACTCTTAAAAAGAGATATGATGCGCGTGTCTAGTCTTCAATCTTCTAAGTCGCATTTCCTTGAGCTTAACTCCATTGTGCTTTGATCGTATTTAACTTCACATTTCATAGCTTCTTAATTCCTATTTCCAAAATATGAGTTGGAACTCATTTCACTGTCGCCTCTCGTTCCACTTTCACTTATTCTTTTTCTAGTACACTCAGCTTAAACATAACTGCGTACTCATGGTTTCGTGCAAGCTCTCCAAAATTCACTAGTGAATCTTGGATCTCATTCACTTACTAGAAGGTATTCCAAAATGAATTATCTCTTGAAAATAAACAAATGCCAACCATGTTGCCAAATATACTTACTAAGGTAATTTTCTATAACTCATGCATAAGCGAAATGAACCATCCGCCTTAGTGGCGAACACTACTCGAGCAGATCAACAAATGTACCAAGAGATTCTAGGTAACTAAGCATGACAAAACCCTAAGGGTTACACTAGACTTCGAGGGCATTACCAAGGCAAGTCAAGAGTCTAACTACCATGGAACTAGTACAATCAAGTCATGAATATACACTTAGCATAGACATTCTCAAATCCAAACAAGTCATGAATAAATGAGCCGATTCCCTAACAGGATTTGAGACTCACAAAAAAAATGGGATCCTTTACTACGCTAGTACAAAGGTGCAGAGACTCAACTATCGAAGTAGAATTAAAACGATGCGATGAACAAAAATAAAGTTCTAACGGGATGAAACTAAACCTTCAACAAAAACATTACCACCTCTCTTAGGTATGCTATTAATGAGATCATACAATTGCCCTCTCGACGATCTTGTTCTTTTCCCTTGTCCTTGTCCTATAATACTTAACTACATGTCCCTTTTTACCATACCAACGATACTCTTTCTCGTCATGGGTTTTATTATTCTTTCACTTTGGCCTCTTCCTTTTCACCTTTTCCTCCTTCATGGATTAAGCCATATCAATAAGTTTCTTATCCTTAGGCTTGTGTTCTTTTATCCTCGTTCTTACTATCTTTGTATAGCTTGTTGACAAGTTTCTAGAAATCTACTTCCATCGCATGACAACCCTACAAAGCTTGAAATAAGGTTAGTCGCAGATGGAACTAATGTGACTACAGATGGAGGAAAGAAAGAAAAAGGGATTCAAACAAGGAAACAAAGGATAATGCTAATGGCCTTTGGGGGAATAGCCTTTAAAAATAAAACTTTTCTTGAAAAATGCTTCTTTGTAAACATTTCAAAAATAATTTCAAATAGTTTTTAAAAGTTTTTGCCCAGTCTGGTAACCTTCTGCTCTGATACCAAATGTAACACCCCACCTCCGCTAGGGTCACTCACAAAGGGAATGCACTAGCTTTGGTGGAGCATTATCTAGGTAAACATACACAGAAATATTACAAGACGAAACATATAAAATAGCGGAATAAAAACCAAATTTCATTTCTTTAAAATCTAGAAAGGTCTAAAGCCTTTTACATCAAAATGCCATTAAATCCATTACATCGAAATCTGTCTTGCAATAGTAAAGAAGCATAAAACCATAGTCATACATCATTCCCCAAGTAAAACAGTAAAGCAAGCCATAGCCAAGAGAAATCCAAGCCGTTCGTGAAAGAGCATTGGAGCTTGGTAAGATCCGAACTAAGCTGTATTCCGACCCTGCGAACCTGAGGGGGGGGGGGAGAACGGAAGAAAAAGAGGCGAAACAAAACGGGTCAGTCATAAAGACTGAGTAAGTCCTAGTGACTTTCAGCCTAGAAAGAAGTAAAGATAACATGACATGTATAAACTGAAAGTAAACATAAGGATGATGACAAGATAGGCGAGTTAAACTAAGATGACAAGATAAACTATACTAACCAGATAAAATACGGTAACAAGATAAACTATGCAAACGAGATAAACTACGTATAGCATCGCATGTTTGACATTCTCTGCACCAACTGTACTAGCACCCCAAGTCGTATCATCCTTTCATGTATATGTACAGTCCCTTGCCGTATATCGTACGGGTTTCATCACATATTTCTATACTACTTCAACGTAGTGCCACCATTCTTGAAATCGTTTGGACTGCCACCCTTGTTTCGGCTAGGTTTCCTTATCATGAACTATCGCGTGTTCAACTAGGATTTATGCCATCTAGGACCACTAGGGATTATGCTACCTATTGAACGTTTTCTAGATTCGATTAGGGTTTATGCCACCTAGGACCACTAGGGATTATGCTACCTATCGAACAACGCCCTTTTTCCACGTAACGATCTATTAATCGATCGGCTCCCTACAAGTCCTAGCTCGTTCATGTGTCTGTGTCATACGGCCCAATCACGAAATGTAGTCACCTATGCTAGGTCCACCATAGGGTGTATCAACCCTAGGGTGCCAACCACCGACACGAATCAAGCACGCACAACGTAAATCTACTGATGCCCAATGCCTGCTTTTTCAACTCCGGACTACATGCACGACCATAGTCTGCCTGAACCTACGATGGCGCACCAACTCAGCCGTCATTCTGGTCGCTTACAATCAGCCCAGTAATCGTGCCCCACCCTGCCTAGTTCCAAGGTACCGTGATACATCTAGTGGGTTACTGCTGAAAAGGACCGCATAACTAGGGTTTCCGTCCAGTAGGTTAAGTGTTGTCATTTAAATTCGAGACTTAACCCCATCAGTCTAGCATGTCAAGTTGGTTAAGTGTTGTCATTCAATTTCGTGACTTAACCCGCCTACGTGTCATGTCAAATTGGTTAAGTATATTCAAGCGGTTCATGACTTAACCCTATCAAATCATCGTGCCAAGTTGGTTAAGTATATTCAAGCGGTTCATGACTTAACCTTATCAAATCATCATGTCAAATTGGTTAAGTATGTTCAAGCGGTTCATGACTTAACCCTATCAAATCATCGTGTCAAATTGGTTAAGTATATTCAAGTGGTTCATGACTTAACCCTATCATGTGGCATTAATTCATTATTGCACCCCAACCTATCACATTAGACTAGTTGTTGTGGTCACTGGATTTGCCGGGCAGTTCCGGGCAGATTTACACCACAACCTAGTCTAACCTCGGGTCTTAAGTGCGACATGACCAACTACCCACATTGGATCATATTGTTTGCAGTCACTGGATTCGCCGGGCGGTTCCGAGCAGATTTACACTGCAAACTCAACCCAACCTCGAGTTGGCCATTTTCAAGTTCATTCTAATGCCATGTCCATGTTCAAGTTTCATGTCAAGTTCGTGTCAAGTTCCTAAGCGAGTTTCATGTCAAGTTTTCATGTTAAGTTTTCAAGTTTCAACTTATGCCTATTATCAAGTTCATGATTCATATTCATAACCAATTCACGTTTCAAGTTCATAAGCATGTTTACGTGCCTTCTAGATGTCCAATATCAACTATCAAGTCATAGTCAATTTTGTATTCAAGTTATTCCCATCGTATCAATTACATCCTATTTGTCGCATTCCATAATTACCTAAAAAACATGGTTTGACTACCAGATTCTATTTTCTCTAATTACGTTCCGAGTTCACAATTCACATTCATGTCAATTATCAAGTTTACAATCGCTTTCGTGTTCAAGTTATGCCAATTCATGTCCAAGCTAATTCATGTCAATTACCAATTCATGTCTAAGTGAATCTTCATGTTTTGTCCAATATCCCAAATCGTATTCCTACCATGCGCGTATCGAGATTAATTCAAAAAGGGATAAACAAGGAAATCATGACAAAGATGGGCATGTAAATAGGCATGAGATTATAATCCAAATCATATGTTCAACATAATTGGTGTATAATAGTTTAACACATCATAAGCATGTGAATAGGATCTAGAACAACAATATGAAAACCAAGGTTTAGGAACATAGGTAGACTTGCATTAATCCAAATTCAAGATTCAAGAGAGAATAGGGTGAAAAAGTTTTATCATCAAGTCAAGGTCCAAGAATTCATATTACAATCTAGCGTATAAATAATAAACTAGGTCCAACAACATGAATGGGTATGATTCAATCGATAAGGAATAACCCAAAACCCTAGATTTAAGAAGAAACAAGAACAGATCTAAATAGATAATCAAGCTTAGGTCCAATTTCATTTTATTCCATGTCCATATTAAATTTAACCAGTTTCAATCTCAAAGTAACTAGAACTTACAGAGCGCGGATCGAGAATTAGAGTGCAGAGATTTGATTCTAGAAACGGTTATTGCAGTTGTTGAATCTCTATTTGATTAGTCTTGTTCTAGTTGAAAACCCCCAATTTGCAATTCCTAGATATTGTCTTGACGAAGAAGAAGTAGCCATTCTCTCTTTAATTTAATTATTTCAGAAGCAGTATAAGGACATAATGAAATGGTGTGGAGAGAATGAGGCTAGGGGTGAGTTTATATAGGATTAGAGTCACGAATTTGGTCCAGAAATTGGTCTAGATACGCAGAAATGAACTCAGCCTTGGATCTGGAAATTCGGGGCAGGTCGACCCCCAGGTCGACTACCCAGTCGACCTGGTCAGGGGGAGGTCGACTACCCAGTCAACCACCCAGTCGACCTGGTCAGGGGGAGGTCGACTACCCAGTCGACCACCTAGTCGACCTGGGTCCTGGGCGGGAAATTTCCCGCCCAGCCCGCTTCTGGGTTTGAATTCCAATTTCGAGCTGTTTTATTTTCTTCAAATTCCTGAAACTTCTGAAGGTCATAACTTGGTCATACGAACTCCGATTTTCGAAAATTCAGACTCGATTTCATGCAGAATTTCGAGACGAACGCAATGGCGCAACCCGTTTCCCTTAGTTCTTATTTTAAAATTTAATTCTGCCTTGATTTATGGTTATAACATGTTATTAAGATACGGGTTGTTACAACAAGCATGACTCAAAGGAGGTTCTTGAGTATGTCCATTCGGATGTTTGGGGACTGGCACAGGTTGCTTCTTTGGGATGAGCAAGGTATTATATTTCTTTCATTGATGATTTGTCTCAAAAGGTATGGATGTATGTAATGGGGGCCAAGTCGGAGGCATTTGTTAAGTTCAAAGTGTGGAAGACTCTTGTTGAGAATGAGAGTGGTAAGACTTTGAAGGTGTTAAGGACCAATAATGGCGGTGAGTATGTCTCGCATGAATTCTTCGAGTATTGTAAGCATTACGGAATCCGGAGACATTTTACTACACCGGGAGATCCGCAATCTAATGGAGTAGTGGAGAGAATGAACCGAACTCTACTTGAGAAAGCTCAATGCTTGAGATTGACATCGAGTTTGTCTAAGGGATTTTGGGCCGAAGCTTTGTCAACCATAGTGCATATTGTAAATCGAATTCTGTGCTCGGCCATTGGTAACAAAATTCTGGAGGAAGTGTGAAAAGGGAAGAGTGTTGACTTGAGATATCTTCATGTGTTTGGTAGCCCGGTTTATGTGCATGATCCGAGGAATGATAAGCTTGGAGCTAGAGCATTCAAAGGGGTCTTGCTTGGTTTCACGGATGGCGTGAAAGGCTATTGGATTTGGAATCCGAAAACGACGAAGGTTGTTAATTCTCGTCATGTCACTTTTAATGAGTCGGCTTTATTCAAGGTGAATGAGAGCTCATCGGACGTTCCGGATTTGGTTCATGGTGAATCAAAGGAGAAGGAAGTCATTCCCACATTTCGTCCAAGTGGTAGTAGAGTTGAACAAGCTCGTGGGGTTGAAGCGGTTGATGAAACATCACATATTCCACATGGTTCCTCTAGTGATGATGTTGGTGATGTACATGATACTAGAGAAGTTTTGACTCAAGGTGGAGCCGAAAGAGGTTTGGGTGATAGTATTGCTACTCTGGTTGGTCGACGTGCAATAAGGCCTCCCGAAAGATATGGTGATTGGAGCTACCTTAGCTTTTGTGATCATTTGGACTATGCTCTCGATGTAGTCCAAGATGAGCCGATGGACCTTGATGACGTCATGGAGTCGAGAGAGAGATCGAAGTGGATTTGCGCCATGGAGGAAGAGATGCAATCGCTTATGAAGAACCGAACTTAGGAGTTGGTTCCACTTCCTCAAGGAAACCATGCTATAGAGTGCAAATGGATTTACAAGGTGAAGGATGATGGAAGGTACAAAGCAAGGTTAGTGGCAAAGGGGTTCTCACAAAGGAATGGAAAGGAGTATGATGAAATTTTTGCACCGGTGGTTCGTCATACATCTATCCGGGTTTCACTAGCCGTAGTTGCTATCCATGACTTGGAGTTGGAGCAACTTGATGTGAAAACCGCCTTCTTGCATGGTGACTTGGATGAAGACATCTACATGGAGCAACCGGAAGGGTTTGTTGTAGATGGTAAGTCTAATTGGTTTGCAAGTTGAAGAAATCACTATATGGGTTGAAGCAATCACCTAGACAATGGTACAAGAGATTTGATCATTTCATGCTTGAAAGTGGCTTCCATCGAAGCATCAAGGATGCTTGCGTATATTTCAAGAGGTTTGGAAATGATTGTTGGGTGTATTTACTCTTGTATGTGGATGATATGCTCATTGCTTCCAAGGATCAAAATGAAATCAACAAGTTGAAGATACTTTTGAAATCGGAATTCGAAATGAAAGATCTTGGAGAAGCAAGAAAAATCTTGGGCATGAAAATTGAAAGGGACCGAAAGAATTTTGAATAAGATTGAAACAAAAGGAAAACATTAAGAAAGTGCTTTGTCGGTTTAGCATGGAGGATGCAAAGGCGTTAAATACACCTTTACCTTTGCATATGAAGCTTTCAGATAAGGGATCACCTATCGGGGATAAAGACAAGGCTTATATGGCAAAGGTGCCATATGCAAGTGCGGTTGGTAGTTTGATGTATGCAATGGTGTGTACAAGGCCTGATATTGCAAATGCCGTCGGGATGGTTAGTCGGTATATGGCTAATTCGAGGAAATCGCATTGGGAAGCCATGAAGGCTATTATGAGATACTTGAAAGGCACATCATCTCATGGACTTATCTTTGGCAGTAGTGATGATAGGGGTTGCAAGTTGGTTGGTTATTGTGACTCGGACTACGCCGGTGATAGGGATCGAAGGAAATCAACTTCCGGGTATGTCTTCACACTTGGCGGGTCAGCCATTAGTTGGAGATCGCGATTGCAAACCGTAGTTGCTTTATCCACTACGAAGGCGGAGTTGATTGCCGCTGTGGAAGCGACCAAAGAGGCACTCTACTTGAAGAGATTGTTGTGCGACTTGGGTTTCGAACATGAGAGTGTTGATGTTCGATGTGATAACCAAAATGTTATCCATTTGGCGGAGAATTTGGCGTTTAGCTCACGGACCAAGCATATTGAGGTGAGGGAGTCATTTCTTATAGCCATGGACGAGGGTAAGCTATTATACCTTTGGAAAGTGCACACAAAGGATAATGTGGCAGATATGTTTACGAAGGCATTGCCGTATGGGAAGTTCGAGCATTGCTCGAACTTAATTCGCTTGTTGAGTTGCTAGGTGCCACGGGGTGGCACGAGGTGGAGAGAGTGATTTTGTGTTTGATGGAAAAGGAATAGCGGTGAGAGATTGGAAATCTATCTTTAAGGTTAGTACTCGTTACACTCCCGAGTACATTGTCTTTTGATGAGACGGATTTTGGTTTGAATGTTTTCAACACTACATTGGCGGGTGGGGGCTTTTCCTGAACTCGTTGGTGTAGTGCAATGGGCGATGGCTATGCCAGAGCTCATTGGGGAAACATTCAAATTGCTTAGTCGAAGGTAGAAGGAAGTGCATGGTGCATTGGAGCTTGGAGTAGAGATGGTTATAGTATCGAGGTGGAGTGTTGTGATATGCGATACTATATGTGTTGGATTGACGAGGACGAAGATAGCTTCGAGTCGGAGGTGACCGTTCACAAATCGGAGCTCGTATGGAGGAGATATGAGCAGGAAGGTGCAGTTTTCAATGGTCTGGAGCGACAGACGTCTGTCATAGGGGATGTCAGACGTCTTGCTGCAGGGAATTGGTTTCCCGAGAGCTCAGACAGACATCTGACACATGAGGGGTCCAGAAGATAACAGACGTCTGTCAGGAGGTTCGACAGACGTCTGATCGGGTTTTGGGCTATTTTCGGCCTGAAGATTAGCAAACTGATTTGTGACTAATTCAGGAGCAATTTGGGTAATTGGCCAACCTCTATATAAGCTATTTTCTGAAGTGAATTAAGTAGAGCTTGAAGACTTGATTAGGGATCAAGGGTTATTCTCAAGGGAGAATTAGGGTTTATAACCTAATTCCAATTCTTCAATTCTATTCTCCTCAAACTCTTTTCTATATTGAAATATAGTGATTATTAGATTAATCTCTTGTATTCCTTTCATCGTGGTAATAAAATACTCTCTCCACAGTGGATGTACACTAACAAGATGTTAGTGGAACCACTATAAATCCTTGTGTGATTTATTTTTGCTACTTTGTCATTAGCTTCTTGCTTGTGATTGAGATTTGGATTGTTCGTGATTGGTTGATACTGTTTTTGTGACTAGGGTTATTGCTTTGGTTGTTTTTGCAAGTATAACAACGATCTAGTCTTTCGCTAGCGCATTGTGGTTTAGATATCGGATTCGAGTGGTCTTTAATCGGATTAATCACAATAGTTACAACATTTAGTTGATTATGGTTATTATGATTAATAACCTTTGCGATTGCAAGAGCAAGTTTAGTTTAAATTACATATCATTGAATGATACTAGTGAGGGTAAAGACCCGTTCCATCCAACTGTATGATCCTACTAGATATCCATTTATCAAGATAACACTTAATTATTATTCTAACCAAGCTTATGTCTAACCTGTAGTTTTTTCTCTTTAATTCTCGGGTACGCAATTGATTAGTTTGAGAGTAAGGCTTCCAGATTTAGTTTTCTATTGGGCGAATAAGCCTTAAAAGAATGTATAGGAGGCAATTCTAGCTATATAGGAGTTAGCTATTTATTATTTGCTACGTTATGTTTGAATTGTTATAATAAGTCTTCTATGAAAATTTAGTACTCTGGTCAGCCAAAGGGCATCACATGTCGCTCTTGGAGAATTTTGTAAGGTAATTTATCAAAACTTAGGTATCTTTTTGGGATTATGTAAGGAATATGGAATATTATCTTTGAATGGGATGGAGATCTATTTTAAGATTGATGTTGATTTATTTCATATGCATGTGCCTTTGGTTTGATAACGTTAACGTATCTGTATTCTATTACCAAAGATTTATATTATAGATGACTGCAACATTTGTGACACTTAGTGTCGGCCCTCAGAATAGGAAGTGCTAAAAAGTTTAGCATCATAGCATAAGGTATGGAAGAATTTCGATGTGTAAAATGGGTTTTAAACGTAATCCTAATGAACTAAATAGGAAATTTGGGTATAGGATAATTCTATGTTAACGTGCTTGTATCTTTTATATATAAACATGTAGACCCCTCTCTGTTCTTCTATTTTCTTTAGCTCTTAAAAGGTTCTACCATATCATACTAAGGTTCGAATATAGATTTAAAGTAGAAAGATATGGAGGTAAGGAGTGGAAGAATTAGTATTGGTGGATGAAGCACCATGACTGATCGTAATATTAGACACAATACTAGTGAAACGGAGGCTGATAACCTGTTGCTAGTGTGGCTATTGGGGCACCTACTACAGATATAGAAGATGTGTATCAATTTTTTTAACATGATGCACGATCAACTGTTGTTGGTGTAGTTAGAGGTTATTCTGGAGAAGAAAATCTTAAAGACCCAATCAACAACTAGGGTACTTTGAGTAGGGGTTATATAAGACTTGGAGAAAAACCATTTATCAGAGTGGAGGATGTTATAAAGAAGGATAATTGGCTACTTTATTTTGGGAGAATCTTTACTAAACTAGGACCGAATGATGAGTAGAAGAGGAGGTTCGCATTCAAACAGCTACATAGAGCTGCCTTGTATAGGTAGAATAGTATTACCAGTGGTATAGCAGAGCATGCAACAAGTTAGGAAGAACTTCATATAAGGTTTGAATAGAGGTTAACAAAGGAAATTACAAAGTCGGCTTTGCTTGGGAAGTACACAGAGTTAGTGCAAGCAGACATGGAAAAATTTATTTGTATCCACCATTCCTATTAGTTTATCCACGCTAAATCATAGGATTACTACGTACTTTTACGGTTTATTTAAATTTTAAAAATTAATTAGTTTATCCACACAACATATATTTATTCTTTCTTCTCACAGTTCTCTTTCTCCGTTCTCTTTGGTCATTCTTCTACTAACCAAGTCTGAAATACTTGTCCAGTCGGTAACAACCAATGCCCTTGTTCGCCAACTAACTTGCTGGCTGGCATATACGAAGTACTAAAGCCACTGACTGCTGTGACCATTGATATCTAGTCTCCTGGCAGGTGAGCAGCAGTTTGCTCCCCACCTAAAGGAGCAAATTGACCCAAGTGCTTGTACCTAAAAGGGCGAAATATATGGTGTCCAGCTTCTCTGATACGGATAGGACCTTCTGGATTTTCTTCAATATCTTTCATTTTGTTAAAACATTTAGCAAGGTAGTTTCCTTGTGCTGCAACCTGGGATGTAGCAGGAAGCATTTTGACTTGTCGGTCAACGTCAACAATGGCTTTCGTAAACTCTTCAATGTTAAGTTCAACTAATTCTTTTGCAACATTACCTTTTGCGTTCTTCAGAAGATCAGCTTTGTCACTCATTTGTTTGCTCTTTAGACAGAGTTCCAATTGAGGGTATCTTATGCAAATATCTTGCAAAGCAACTTGGATTTTCTTTATGTCAATGTTCCAGAGTTGTCTTTGTCCGCAACCTTAAAGATCTCAGATACATCATCCTTGACTTTTCTTTGGCTTATCATGGCACAGTCTCCAAGTGCATACACTCTGTCACATCCATGCACTCTGAGCCATTCATCAGTTGCTAAGGCATGTCTACTCCCCTGACCAATCTGCTTCATTAGATCCAACATGACAGGGCGGGTCCCAATACCAGTAGACCAGACAACCATTCCATAGGGTACAAATATCTCTCCAAATGATGTATCTGTCTTGCTGATGTCTTTTTCAGAAACTTTAATGACTGTAAATCCTGTTTTGACATCAATACCATCTCTTCCAAAAATTTTTTATAGCAAATTATGTGATCCTTTTGTCAAATATGGCCAAAATATTTTCTGATGCTTCAATAATTGAGATCTTTACCAAATCTCGAACTGTGGGATAGAACTGGGGGTATTGAAGAGGTATAAGGGTAGTGAGCACTTGGTTAGAACCGTAGAAAGAAGATACAAGTAATGTGGACTAACTAATCAATTTTAAATAATTATAAACACCATAAAAATAGGTAGTAATCCTAAAATCTAGGGTGGATTAACTAAAAGAATAGGTGGATGTAAATAAAATTTCCTGACATGAAAACGCCTGAGAATGCAACCATATTCGAGTAGTTATCTCATATGGATATGATAATGTTGGTACAATGATTAAAATGAACAAGAATTTAATCCGTCTATTGAAACCAGAGCATAGTAAAGCAATCTTACCGTGTATAACAGATCTTTGTTATGCAGTTGTGGAAATGACACAGATGCATGAGGGGATGCTTGCTTTCTTTAGTAGCAAATCTAGAGAAGCTCAGAGTGGGCAGAATCAAAAAAGGAAGTTCTATCCGAAGAACGGAGATCATAAGGGCAGTGCCAACGTTGTGAGTCATGGGGGGTTAAATCAAGGTCGGTTGACCCACAACTCACCCCAACGGGGGTTAAAAAATTCTTTCTCTTAGCCGACTTTTAGAAAGCCAGCTAAGAGATATTAAAAAAAAATTATGCCCCACCTGTAGGCTGGGGAACACCGAGATAAAAAAAACATAATAGTCAGCTTATTTAAAGCCGACTATGCTTAGCCGGCTTTAAATAAGCCGGCTATGCTCGGTTGTTCCAACAACCAAATGGTTGCTTCAACAACCATTTGGTTGCTGAAGCAACTTGACCTAAGGTTTGGCTTGCCTGTTGGGGGTCAGTTGAAAAGCAATTGACCCCCTGTTGGGGATGGTCTAAGAGTGGAGCTGTTGAAAACAACAATGATGATATTGTTTCGTATAACTGTATAAGTGTAGTAAGAATGGAAAATTTTCTAATAAACTCACATAGAAGAGAAGAAGGCAGTCATCGAAAAGAAGAACATTATGTGCTTTTATGGTAATCAGATTGGGCTTTGCAAGAATGAATGCCCAGAAGTAGCAAAGAAAGTTAAAGAGAAGGTGTTTGCTTTAAAGCCTTCATCTTCTGGATCAAAGATATGTTTTTGATTCATATCATATCAATTAGAGTATGTTTGACAAAGGGTCATCATATTCTTTTATCTCATAGTGTTTGTGTAACACCCCATGTCCATTAATGTCACTCACAAAGGGAATGCATTAACTTCTATGGAGCATTTTAAGTGAGTATAAAACAGAAACTTAACAACAAGACAGATATAAACAGTACTTGAAAAATTAAAAACTTTATTTCATTGCAACGGAAAATACATATGTTTGATTACATCGTCAAAACCATAGCCAAGTACATAATATCCATCTTGACTAAATCAAAGTACATAAATTGAAAGACATAATCCCCAATACAAAATTGCCATAAATAAAAGAGAGGCTGAACTTTACTTCAGCGATCCAAGCAATCTTCTAAAAGCAAGAAGCACAACTGTCCAAAATCAAGCTCCATTGGTGTTAGTTCCAACCTGAGCACCTTGGGGGGGGGGAGGAAGAAAAGAGGAGGAAACAAAGGGGGTCAGACATAAAGTCTGGCGAGTGCGATAACTTTAACAATATAATCACCAAAGTAACTAGGCTAAGGCATAAGTTGGAAAATCAGGAAATGACCATGGACTATTGAGTATGGCAGGGTAAACAAGGAAACAGGATGAACAACGATATCATTAAAGCACACCTAACCCAAGGTAAGATAATTACTAAACTACACCAACACTATGAGATAATTGCTATGCTGCACCACCACTAGTATACTGCACCACCACTAGTCACCCTAAGGTTGATCCTGCCTGTTGAACATAAGTGATAATAATAATGGTAGTTTCGTGTAAACCTAGCTGTTGTCATAGGTGCCGCATGCTCCTATCTCCACTAGTGGTACCCACTACCCTCCCCATTCTAATTACAATATTCATAATATGGTAGCTGTACTCCTAGCTGCTGTCTGTTGTCATAGGTGTCGCCTGCTCCTATCTCCACTAGTCGTACCCACTACCTTCCCCATTCGATCGGCTACCTAACTCGTAGATACCCGTGTTGGTCCCACAGTGGAGTGTATCACTCCCCAAAGTGGCAACCCAATACTACCAGAGATGCACGGCTTATACCTATAGGATGCAACAACGTCTTACCTACCAGCCCGGGTCCACACACGCATATGAACCCGTTGGACTTGCGTTGCCACCGCTAACCCAGTTTGGCCTCTTACAGTCAAGCCCAGTATGCGTGTCCCGTCCTCGACTTGGGTCGAGACCACAAAGATACGTATGGGTTACTAGTTGAAATGGGCCCCCATGACTTGACACAAGCTATCCACCTAAGCTTGGTCCCCTCTAGTATTTCCCACTTAACCCGCTTCTTATTCATGTTTCAATTACATGTTTCAATTTTGGTTAAGTATTTCTAATCGTATTTCAAATGCCACCCAAAGCACCCACTAGATTCCACATGCCACCCTAGGCACCCACTTAACCCCCTCATGTCCCACTACATGTTTATCTGGTTAAGTGTTTCTTAATTCATTAAGACCGTAACCTCATAAAGACCTCTCACATTAGACTGGCATTTGTGTCAGCTAGATTTGTCGGGCGGGTCCGGGCAGTCTTACACACAAAAGAGCCTAACCTCGTGTCTTTACAGTTGTTACGTATTTAATTTATGCCTAAGACCTCCCACACTAGACTGGCATTTGTGGCAGCTGGATTTGCCGGGCGGGTCCGGGCAGTCTTACACCACAAAAGAGCCTAACCTCATGTCTTAGACGATTAATTACTCCTAATTAATCATTCCCCAATTTGAATTACTTTCCCTATTCAAATTATCAATCAATTCCAAATTTAATGATGTCCATAATTGACTCAATTATGTCCATTAATTTACGGTATGTAAAATCATACCAATTTTCATCACAAATTTATTTTATGTCTTTTAAGGCATTTATGCCAATTAAATCTTTTAATATTATCCCCTTTACCCCCCACGTTGTACGTTCGTTCGTTTAACGTAAAATATACGTTAGACTCGAATAGTCTAACTCATGGAATAAAGAGAAAACATCACAACACACATATAATTAAAACTAGATCTAAACATAAGGGGTGAACTTGCATGTGTGAATGATGTTCTACATCTAAAACTTGCATAGGCCAAAGTTACAACTTGCATAAAATTACATATATCATAAATCCAAATCTAAAGGTGTGGACTTGTTTAGATAATGGTCACAAACTTGCATAAATCATTTACGTCATAGATCTACATCTAAAGGTGTAAACTTGAATAGGCAGTAACCAAAAACTTGCATAACATGATTCATTTTCAAACACATGTATTAATATAAACTTGCATATGTGATTTATGCAACATAACAATGGTATAAACTTACATCTAAACATGTAAACTAGCATGTAGAATTTGGCATATAACTCACACATGTCATAGCCTAACCTTAGATCTAAAATAGATGCCATGAAGCATATAAGGTTATACATATAATTTTCCCCAACTTGAATATGATTCATGTCTTAATAAAAAAAATCTAAACTTGCATACATACTTATGATTTATCAAATGAATCAACATACCCAAACTAACATATGAATAACATGGCGATTAGATTATACATATGCCAATCATAAAATTACAACACAGATGATCACAACTCTACAAGATAGCATCATAGAATTTACAACATAAACATCACAATTTTACTACATGAATAATAACATGCGGTCAATAATTCACATCATATCCAAATAATCCACATCATAACTCGGTCCAATTTATTTGCTAATTATTTTATCAAAATTATCGAACTCACAATTCAGAGAAGGTCTTGAATTCTGAATTCTGAGTTCTGAAGTTGTAATAGCTTTCCCATGAAGAAGATTCGTTATTAAAGTTGAAAAGGATTGATTTAGACTAGCTTTCTTCCTCTTTAATTGGTGGCGGCAATGCTGTGTTGCTAGGTGACGACATGGAGGCTTGATTTTAGGGTTTGAGTCTAGAGGTGTTTTTATAGAGTTTAGGATTAATTTAGGCCATCCGATCAACCTTGAAGCAACCTGAACCATCCAACCAAGATAGGGTGACACCTCAGCCCTAATGACTCAGCACAGTGTATTAAATGTTCATTTTTTTCTATAATTTACATATTTCTTATTTATGACAAATTCCATATGTAAATTATTCCCATTTTAATTATGCCATAACTATATTTTTAATTATGCTCACAATTAATGGTATACAAAATATACCATTTCATGAACCAATATATGCCATGTAATTTTCATGTTTATCCTTCATATTTATATGTAAACTATATATCTATTATCGTTAATTACATATTCTCCTCTTTTACCGTATACGTTAATTACCCTTATACAAATATCCATACATGCATAAATCTTTCTTACCTTTAATTTGTCATAAAAGCCAATCAAAGAAGGCCACATAAAAAAAACAATCATTGACAACCAAAAATGCGCCACGTACGCCACATGATGTGTACACGTCATATATATATATATATATATATATATATATATATATGTGTGTGTGTGTGTGTGTGTGTGTGTGTGTGTGTGTGTGTATTTTCTATATATATTTTTTATTTTTTTATTTTTTTTATCTATCTTCCCAATTACCCATTTTCACACTAAACCACTTTTTGAACTGTGTTCACACTAAGCCATTTTAAGCCATTCCCCTAAAACAAAAATATGGCACTAGCGGGGATCGAACTCTGTACCCCTTGTATGCAAGTCACGTGTTACAAGCAAATGAGCTACTAAGTCTTTTGCTTACCAACCTTAGAACAATGCTAAACATTTATTCTTTTCTCATTCTTTTTTTTTCATGTTTTGCTACAATATTTAATTTAAAGATACTTTTTCATACAGAATCCAATTTACGCAAACTCGAACTCTATCTCAACCAGAATTCCAAGATGAACACAATGGCGCAACCCGTTTCACTTAATTCTCACATCTGAGATTAATTATTCTTTAATTTAGTTAATTCGATTATTCAAAAATTCAGGGTGTTACATTCTCCCCTACTTAAAGGATTTCGTCCTCGAAATCTCTAAGTCAAGAAGAACGTATCCTACCATCCAAACAACCATCTACTCAACCATCAAACACAGGCATCCATTGTCCTTAAAATTTTCTAATGCTGTATGAACATATGCAAGAAGTGTGTGTATATGTTCCTTATCTAATGCAAAATCAGGCGGTCTACTGATTCAGTTGACATCCTTAATGCAAACCATGATAGTGCCATGCGTCCATTATGTATGCAAAAGAATCTTATCGATACATATTATATCTACATGCGTGCACAACCATTCACCAAAATGCAACATCCATATGATGATACAACCATTATACATCCATTACTTAAATATTATACACATTTATATGCAATATGCAATATGAAGTGACTGAGCCGATCTAGTGCCTAAAGTGTGTGTATATTCATCCACGAGCAACCACTAGCAAACACTTGCATCCATCATACATAACATGTATCAAACACATGTTTCAACCATAGGACTACCCTACCTAAAGGTCAAAGGTACTAATGAGAGGACATACTAAAGATAAGATATATGGCACTTGGGGTTATGCTTTCTAAAATAAGTTTTTTTCTTGAAAATATTTTCCTTAAAACATACTTTTGAAGGTACTTCTTCATAAAATTGTTTTTGAAAAATAACTTTTCAAAATTCATATCTGTTCCGGTAACCTTCAGCTCTGATACCACGTGTAACACCCCATGTCCATTAATGTCACTCACAAAGGGAATGCATTAACTTCTATGGAGCGTTTTAAGTGAGTATAGAATAGAAACTTAACAACAAGACAGATATAAACAGTACTTGAAAATTTTAAAACTTTATTTCATTGCAACGGAAAATACATATGTTTGATTACATCGTCAAAACCAGAGCCAAGTACATAATATCCATCTTGACTAAATCAAAGTACATAAATTGAAAGACATAATCCCCAATACAAAATAGCCATAAATAAAAGAGAGGCTGAACTTTACTTCAGCGATCCAAGCAATCTTCTAAAAGCAAGAAGCACAGTTGTCCAAAATCAAGCTCCACTGGTGCTAGTTCCAACCTGAGCACCTGGAGGGGGGAAGGAAGAAAAGAGGAGGAAACAAAGGGGGTCAGACATAAAGTCTGGCGAGTGCGATAACTTTAACAATATAATTACCAAAGTAACTAGGCTAAGGCATAAGTTGGAAAATCAGGAAATGACCATGAACCATTGAGTATGGCAGAGTAAACAAGGAAACAGGGTGAACAACGATATCGTTAAAGCGCACCTAACCCACTTTAAGATAATTACTAAACTACACCAACACTATGAGATAATTGTTATGCCGCACCACCACTGGTATACTACACCACCACTAGTCACCCTAAGGTTGATCCTGCCTGCTGAACATAAGTGATAATAATAATGGTAGTTTCGTGTACCCGTAGCTACTGTCATAAGTGTCTCCTGCTCCTATCTCCACTAGTGGTACCCACTACCCTCCCCATTCTAATTACAATATTCATGATATGGTAGCTGTACTCCTAGCTGCTGTCATAGGTGCCGCCTGCTCCTATCTCCACTAGCATACCCACTACCTTCCCCATTCGATCGGCTTCCTAATTCGTAGATACCCGTGCTGGTCCCACAGTGGGGTGTATCACTCCCCAAAGTGGCAACCCAATACTACCAGAGATGCACGACTTATACCTACACGATGCAACATCGTCTTACCTACCAGCCCGGGTCCACACACGCGTATGAACCCGTTGGACTTGTGTTGCCACCGCTAACCCGGTTTGGCCTCTTACAGTCAAGCCCAGTATGCGTGTCCCGTCCTCGACTTGGGTCGAGCCCACAAAGATACATATGGGTAACTAGTTGAAATGGGCCCCCATGACTTGACACAAGCTATCCACCTGAGCTTGGTCCCCTCTAGTATTTCCCACTTAACCCACTTCTTATTCAAGTTTCAATTACATGTTTCAATGTTGGTTAAGTATTTCTAATCGTATTTCTAATGCCACCCAAGGCACCCACTAGATTCCACATGCCACCCAAGGCACCCACTTAACCCCCTCATGTCCCACTACATGTTTATCTGGTTAAGTGTTTCTTAATTCATTAAGACCATAACCTCATAAATAACTCTCACATTAGACTGGCATATCACTCCCCAAAGTGGCAACCCAATACTACCAGAGATGCACGGCTTATACCTACACGATGCAACATCGTCTTACCTACCAACCCGGGTCCACACACGCATATGAACCCGTTGGACTTGCGTTGCCACCGCTAACCCAGTTTGGCCTCTTACAGTCAAGCCCAGTATGCGTGTCCCGTCCTCGACTTGGGTCGAGCCCACAAAGATACGTATGGGTTACTAGTTGAAATGGGCCCCCATGACTTGACACAAGCTATCCACCTGAGCTTGGTCCCCTCTAGTATTTCCCACTTAACCCACTTCTTATTCAAGTTTCAATTACATGTTTCAATGTTGGTTAAGTATTTCTAATGCCACCCAAGGCACCCACTTAACCCCCTCATGTCCCACTACATGTTTATCTGGTTAAGTGTTTCTTAATTCATTAAGACCGTAACCTCATAAATACCTCTCACATTAGACTAGCATTTGTGGTAGATGGATTTGCCGGAGGGTCCGGGCAGTCTTACACCACAAAAGAGCCTAACCTCGTGTCTTTACAGTTGTTACGTATTTAATTTATGCCTAAGACCTCCCACACTAGACTGGCATTTGTGGCAGCTGGATTTGCCGGCCGGGTCCGGGCAGTCTTACACCACAAAAGAGCCTAACCTCATGTCTTAGACGATTAATTACTCCTAATTAATCATTCCCCAATTTGAATTACTTTCCCTATTGAAATTATCAATCAATTCCAAATTTAACGATGTCCATAATTGACTCAATTATGTCCATCCATTTATGGTATGTAAAATCATACCAATTTTCATCACAAATTTATTTTATGTCTTTTAAGGCATTTATGCCAATTAAATCTTTTAATATTATCCCCTTTACCCCCACGTTGTACGTTTGTTCGTTTAACGTAAAATATACGTTAGACTCGAATAGTCTAACTCATGGAATAAAGAGAAAACATCACAACATACATATAATTAAAACTAGATCTAAACATAAGGGGTGAACTTGCATGTGTGAATGATGTTCTACATCTAAAACTTACATAGGCCAAAGTTACAACTTGCATAAAATTACATATGTCATAAATCCAAATCTAAAGGTGTGAAGTTGTTTAGATAATGGTCACAAACTTGCATAAATCATGTATGTCATAGATCTACATCTAAAGGTGTAAACTTGCATAGGCAGTAACCACAAACTTGCATAACATGATTCATTTTCAAACACATGTATTCATATAAACTTGCATATGTGATTTATGCAACATAACAATGGTATAAACTTACATCTAAACATGTAACCTAGCATGTAGAATTTGGCATATAACTCACACATGTCATAGCCTAACCTTAGATCTAAAATAGATGCCATGAAGCATATAAGGTTATACATATAATTTTCCCCAACTTGCATATGATTCATGTCTTAATAAAAAAAATAATCTAAACTTGCATACATACTTATGATTTATCATATGAATCAACATACCCAAACTAACATATGAACAACGTGGTGATTCGATTATACATAAGCCAATCATAAAATTACAACATAGATGATCACAACTCTACAAGATAGCATCATAGAATTTACAACATAAACATCACAATTTTACTACATGAATAATAACATGCGGTCAATAATTCACATCATATCCAAATAGTCCACATCATAACTCAATCCAATTGATTTGCTTATTATTTTATTAAAATTGTCGAACTCACAATTCAGAGAAGGTCTTGAATTCTGAATTCTGAAGTTGTAATAGCTTTCCCTTGAAGAAGATTCGTTGTTAAAGTTGAAAAGGATTGATTTAGACTAGCTTTCTTCCTCTTTAATTGGTGGCGGCAATGCTGTGTTGCTAGGTGACGGCATGGAGGCCATGAATCTAATTTTGTTTTGATTTTAGGGTTTGAGTCTAAAGGTGTTTATATAGAGTTTAGGATTAATTTAGGCCATCCAATCAACCTAGAACCAACCTGAATCATCCAACCAAGAGAGGGTGACACCTCAGCCCTAATGACTCAGCACAGTATATTAAATGTTCATTTTTTTCTATAATTTACATATTTCTTATTTATGACAAATTCCATATGTAAATTATTCCCATTTTAATTATGCCATAACTATATTTTTAATTATGCTCACAATTAATGGTATACTATATATACTATTTCATGAACCAATCTATGCCATGTAATTTTCATGTTTATCCTTCATTTTATAAATAAATTATAAATCTATTATTGTTAATTACATATTCTCCCTTTTACCATATACATTAATTACCCATATACAAATATCCATTTATACATGCATAAATCTTTCTTACCTTTAATTTGTCATAAAAGCCAATCAAAGAAGGCCACATAAAAAAACAATCATTGACAACCAAAAATGCGCCACGTATGCCACATGATGCGTACACGTCATATATATATATATATATATATATATATATATCTGTGTGTGTGTGTGTGTATATATATTTTCTATATATATTTTTTCTTTTTTTCTTTTTTTTGGTCTATCTTCCATATTACCCATTTTCACACTAAACCACTTTGAACTGTGTTCACACTAAGCCATTTTAAGCCATTCCCCTAAAACAAAAATATGGCGCTGGCGGGGATCGAACTATGTACCCCTTGTATGCAAGTCACGTGTTCCAACCAAATGAGCTACTAAGCCTTTTGCTTACAAACCTTAGAACAATGCTAAACATTTATTATTTTCTCATTCTTTTTTTTTAATGTTTTGCTGCAATATTTAATTTAAAGATATCTTTTTCATATCGAATCCAATTTACGCAAAATCAGACTCTATCTCAACCAGAATTCCGAGACGAACATAATGGCGCAACCCGTTTCCCTTAATTCTCACATTTGAGATTAATTATTCTTTAATTTAGTTGATTCGATTATTCAAAAATTTAGGGTGTTACAGTTTGTTAGATAAACTGCCTTTTGGAGCGTTATATGTTGTTACTTCGTTTAAGTGACTTTATGTACCAACCCGAATTTTAATAACGTGTTAAGACAAGAATCGAAGCAGAATTAAATTTTATAATAAGAATCAAGAGAAACGGGTTGCGCCGTTGCGTTCGTCTCGGAATTCTAGTTGGAAACGAGTCCGAAATTTCGTAAATCGGAGTCCGTATGACCGAGATATGGCCTCTAGAAGTTTCACGAAAAATCAGAAAACGAAAACAGATTTTCGAATTTCGAATTTAGCCCCAAACAGACTGGGCGGGAAAATTTCCCGCCCAGCCCCAGGTCGACTGGGGAGTCGACCCCCCAGGGACCAGGTCGACTGGGTAGTCGACCTGGGTGTCGACCTGGGTGTCAACCTCCCTGGTCGAGCCAGGTCGGCCTGGGTGCACCTGCATGGTCTTTTGGCTCTGGTTTAGGGGCCTGTGATGATTTTGACGGTTCAGATCTAAACTAGGGTTAATCTAAGGGCCTAAACTAGTCCTAACTTCTATAAAAACACCCTAAGACCTAACCTAAATCACTAAAAATCATCCTAGCAACAAAGTGCTGCCCAAATCTCTCTTGATCATGGCCTCCATCTCCAACTTCAAAGGCTTGAGCATTCAACTAGATCCATGTCAAAGGAGCAAGCTTTCTACATCAAATCAAGGAAGTAGAGCATCATCTCAACAACGTTCTACGACAAATTCTTGCTCTTAATCCTCTAGCCACGATAGGTAAGTTCTAGCTACTTTTAGATCTAAACGGTAGTTCTAATGTTGACATGGAATAAAATGAGATGAAACCTAAGTATGTTAGTCTATGTGAATCTAGTCTTGCCCCTCTCTTGAACCTATGAATTTGGGCTATTTCTTAGTGATTAAATCATGCCACTCATGTTGTGTTTGACCTAGTTTATCATGCAAGATTGAATCTTGACTTGTGGAATGTTGGCATGAACCCTTAGAACAATTTGACTTGTGGAACATTCATATGAACTTGACTTGGGGCTTATGCATGTAAAAGAACCTAAACCCCTCATGACCATTTACATGCCTATGATGATGAACCTAGTGTTATGCTATCATACATGTTTGAGGCCAATCCCTTTATGCTATTATACATGTTTGAGGCCAATCCCTTTATGCTATCATACATGTTTGAGGCCAATATGTTGTCATATTATTCCTACTATGTTGACTCGCTTTCACTTGCGTTGGGAATACGCCTTGGGTAGTTTAAGCAAACTTGATATGGGCTATGAAACTTAACATGAATTAAGTAATGGGACAATGGGCATAAGTGGAAAACGTGGACTTTGTCGTAGCCTAAATTTGACATGAACATGACAAGTAGAAAAACATGAAAGTGGCCAACTCGAGGTTGGGTTGAGTTTGTAGCATAAATCTGCCCGAAACCGCCTGGCAAATCCAGTAGCTACAGACAATAAGACCCAATGTGAGTAGTTGGTCATATCGCGCTCAAAACCCGAGGTTAGACTAGGTTGTGGTGTAAAGCTGCCCAGACCCGCCCGGCGTAACCAGTAACCACAACAAAGTCTAATGTGAGAGGTTGGGGTGCATTAATTTACTTAATGCCACATGATAAGGTTAAGTTAGTTTGACTAATGGCACTTAACCGATATGACATGAATGGGTAGGTTAAGTAAGACCGGACTTGATTACTTAAAGACACTTAACCATATAACACGATTAGCGGATGGGTTAGTTTAACCTAAATGGGTTAATAACACCCGATTGGGATAACGCGATGCGTGGTAGGGTTAAGTAAACTGTAACACCCCACCTCCACCAGGGTGGCTCTTGCAAGCACTCTGACTTTGGAGGGGCGTTTGAATCAGGTAAACATGCATAATGATATATCAAGGCAGAACAAGAACATATGTATATATGTAAACAGAGTAAATAACATAGATAAAACAGCGGAAGATTTCAAAACAAGTCTGGTACAACATAGCTTTCCAAATAAACAAGTCTAAATAAAACAACATCAACTGAAAAACTGAAATAAATAAGTGCTATCCCCAATTAAGTGGTAACCATAGCTAGCTTCATGTCGAAACCGTACATGAGCTGAAATCCCACAAGCAATCAATCCGAAATCCAAGCTAAGCTCCAGTATTCCCTCCCTGAGAACCGGCGGGGGGGGGGGGGGGGGGGGGGGTGGGGAAACGGAAGAAAAGAGGCGAAAGAAAACAGGTCAGTCAAAAAGACTGAGTAAGCCCTACTACAATCAATGTAAACTGATAAAGTTTACTGGCATGAGCAGCAGGGATGAACATAAGGATAACAATATACTAGCATGATGATTAACTAACAAGGTAGATAAAGGTGTCATCGCATAATCAGGATTCACCACAGGTGTACTAGCAAACTAACATGACTTGAATAAACCAGTATTGATCCCTTGGCCCAAGCTTTGGCCCAATAACATGAAATGACCCTAATACAAGGTCCAACCAAACGGTCTAGTCGATCGGCTCCCTAAGCCTAACTCGTCACGTGTTGGTGTCAATACGGCCCAATCATAATTGTAGTCGAACTGTGCCGGGTCCACCCTTCGGGTGTATCAAGCCCTAGGGTGTCAACCCCTGGACACCATGAACATGAGTGCACAGTCCCGATCTACTGGTACCCGTGCATGTTTTCTCCGGCTACGGACTATGTGCACGACCAGAGTCCCCCCGGAACTACACCGGCGTACCCTCTGCCGTCGCTTTTGGTCACTTACCTCCAGTCCAGTAATCGTGCCCCCACCCTAGCCTAGTCCCTAGGGTCATGATGATACTAACTTGGGATTACTGCTGGAGTGGGCCCCATTGCTAGGATTTTTCTAGTGGGTTAAGTACGGTTTAACCCTCTTGCTAATCCTGGATTAACTTGGTTAAGTGTAACGATGAGTTCACGACTTAACCCCGATTAATCTACCAAGCCCAAATTGGTTAAGTATTAAGTGGACCATGACTTAACCCTAATCACGAGGCATTAATTAATTTAATGCGCCTTAACCTCTCACATTAGACCTTGTTGTGGTTACTAGTTAAGCCGGGCGGGTCCGGGTAGCTTTACACCACAACTTGGTCTAACCTCGGGTTCAAGGTACAACATGACCAACTTCTCACATTGGGTCCTATTGTTTGTAGCAACTAGTTAAGCCGGTCGGTTCCGGGTAGGTTTACGCTACAAACTCAACCCAACCTCGAGTTGGCCACACTTATCTTTTCTAAGTGTCATGTCCATCATGTTTCCAAAACATGTTACAAGTTTTCAAGCAATTGGGTAGACCTAACTTAATAGGTAAATTCCCAATGGGTAGACCTAACTTAATAGGTAAATTCCCAAGCTTATGTTTTATGTCTTTTAAGTTTACCCAACCCCAAACGTAATCCCATCGCTTACATATCGCAATAGCGCATAAAGGATAGAAAGAGGGAACTTGGCATAATCATGACATAAAGGTATTGAAGCCACAAGCTTAACATGGTGGCATATGAAATGTTCATATGTTCATACACTTGCATATTACATTTTTAGGCCTCAAAAGCATGCATAAAACCAAACTTAGTATATTGGTGATACATGGTGCTAAATGACATGTAGAGATGGCCATAAGTTCGCATTTAGCCTCACATGCAAGTTATCATAAGAGATATGATAACTTACATGTTGCTAAAATGCAACCTTTGGCATAAAGCTTAAAGCTTTATGTTCATAAACCCAAAATAAGCTTGCATAACATGATAGCATGAACAAAATGTTCAACCCAAACTTGCATAACATAACTTGGCATACTTGCATATAAACTTGCATATCACAACATGATAAACTTGCATATCACAACATGATAAACTTGCATATAAACTTGCATATAAACTTGCATATCATACATTTAACTTTAGAGTTTAAGTATGAAAGTAGAATAGGGCTTACAATGCTTAAGAAGTCACAAAAATATGACCAAGCCCTTATGAAATCAATTAAACCCAAAATGCAAGCAAAACCCTTGAGCCAAAATGATCAAGACTCTTTCTTTATGATGCAAATATATAAACTTGACTTGAATGCAAGCTAATGATGCTCATACAAGTTTGAAAACACTTGTATGCTTGGAAAATCACTTAGGAATTTATTTAGGAATTTTATGAAGAGAGTGGAGGCCATGAGAGGATTGATTTTGCCATAGTTTAGTTGTATGAATGAATAATGATGATTTAGGGTAAGTTAGGGTCTTATTTATAGATTAGGCAAGTGTTTTAGGCCATAGGATTAAACCTAGATTCAATCCAAGCCATCAAAGCATGTCTTGGGGAAGAAGTCAAGTGTAGGAACCATCTAGGGCCTTTAGATTAAAGATGAACCATGAGAACCATTCAAATGCAAAATCTGCATTTGAGCGAATCGGCCCACGGGTTGACAGCCAAACACCCTGGATTAACCCCTAGTCGACCCAGCAGGCTCGGGTCGACCTCAAAAATCGGCCGGTTCGGTTATTCCCCTCTCCCAATTCGCTGTTTTGAACATTTTTGCATATTTATTTATTTAATTTTCAATTATATATATATATATATATATATCAATATATATATATATATATTTCTCTGCGCAACCCATTTCACTTAATTAAGTATACTTTAATTTGGGAATTTTTCATGAAACTTCGCGAGGCCATATCTTGGTCATACGGACTCCGATTTTCGAAAACTCGGACTCTATTTCGCGTATTTTTCCGAGACGAACGCAATGGCATAGCCCGTTTCCCTTGATTCAGATATTACAGTTTAATTCTGCCTCCATTTATGTTATAACATGTTATTCAAAAATACGGGTTGTTACATTCTTCCCTCCTTAAAGGATTTCGTCCCCGAAATCTCCAAGTTAGGAAGAACGTATCCTACCATCCATCATCCATCTACTCAAAACATCATCCACGAGCAATCATTGTCCTTAAAAGGTTCTAAATACTGTATGATCATATGCAAAGGTGTGTGTATATGTACTTATCTAATGCGAAAATCAGGAGGTTACTGATTCAGTAAACCCCCTTAATGCAAAATATGTTAGTGAAATGAGTCCATATGTATGCAAATTCCTAACATAATTTATAATCTCTACATGAGTGCACATAACATTCATCCATATGCAACATCCACGTGATAGCATAACAAGTTTTCATCCATGAATAAGCATAAACACTCATGCATATGCGGTATGAAAGTGTGTGAGCTTATCTTAGTGCCTAACGTGTATTATGCATCCATGAGTATCCACTTGCAAACACTTGCAACCACTTGCAACCATCAAGCATAACATGTTTCAAACACATGTTTCATCCAAAGGGTTTCTACCTAAGGTTCTCATGACAAGATTAACACGATAAACTAGATAAACATGGATAGCAAAGAGAAAGATATGCTAACAAAGAAAAGAGATTGAGAGTGTACCCTCAAAAAGGAATGGATAAAGCCCACGCATCTTCTCCTCGGTTTCCCAAGTTGCGTCTTCTTCGGCTTCACCCCATTGAACCTTCACCAATTTGACCTCTCGATTCCTTAGCTTCTTGGTCTCCGTCCCCAAGATACGAATCGGAGCTCTCCTCAAGGTAGCCTCTTTCTCCACTTCTACATCTTTTAGAACACTTGGCTCAACAACCTCTGCTGATTCATGTAAACACTTCCGGAGATGCGAGACATGAAAAACATCGTGTACTCCAGCAAGCTTCTCGGGCAACTTCACTCTATAAGCCATCTGCCCGATCCTCTCTATAATAGGGAATGGTCCAACAAACCTCGGTGCCAACTTCCCAATAGCTCCAAATCGGAACACATTCCGCAAAGGAGAAACCTTCACGAAAACCATATCCCCAACATCAAACTCCAAATCCGTTCTTCGCTTATCAGCATAGGATTTCTGTCGGTCTTGGGCCGCTTTCATCCGTCTCCGAATCAACTCGATCTTGTCGGATGTATCTCTGATCATATCAGGCCCAAGTATAAGCTCATCTGTAGTCTCCCACCAACATGTAGGCGAATTGCACGGCCTCCCATATAAAGCTTCAAATGGTGCCATCCCTATGCTTGCCTGATAACTGTTATTATATGCAAACTCAACAAGAGGAAGATGGTCTTCCCAAGTACCACCAAAATCCAGAATACAAAGCCTCAACAGATCCTCGAGTACCCTATTCACCCTTTCGGTTTGACCGTCCGTCTGTGGGTGATAAGCCGTACTTAGATTCAACCTTGTGCCCACAGCTTCTTGCAAGCTATTCCAGAATTGACTTGTAAAGATTGGGTCACGGTCACTGACTATACTAGAAGGGACTCCATGTAGTCTCACAATCTCACGAAGATATACAGACGCTAGCCAAGATGCGGTCCTCTTGCTCTTCATCGGAATGAAATGAGCACTCTTCGTAAGTCTATCCACAATAACCCAAATGCTCGTATTCCCTTTCCTTGACCTTGGTAGCCCATCGATAAAATCCATGGAAATACTCTCCCACTTCCATAGTGGAACGTCTAGAGGATGCGATAGCCCACCGGGCTTCTTCGACTCGGCCTTAACTTGCTGGCAAATGATACATCTAGAGACAAATTCTGCCACATCCTTCTTCATCCCAGGCCAAAAGAAAATGCGCTTCATATCTTTATACATCTTATCTCCGCCCGGATGTATAGTCAACTTAGAGCGATGCGCTTCCTCAAGAACTCTTCTTACTAGATCTTCTACCATTGGAACACATAACCTTCCGTCTCTCCTCAGCCAACCCTTGTCATCAATAGAATATCGAGCGAGATGACTAGACGTCTCTCCTAGAATTAGCTTATCCATAATCTCAACTATCTGAGGGTCTTCTCTCTGCGAAGCCCCAACTTGATCAAGAAGGGTAGGTCTGAGTTCCAGAGATGCTAAAGAACCGGTCATCGACTCAATCGCCAAAGAGAAATCAAAGGTTGCCACATACTCTAAATTCTTCATCTCAACGAATAGAGGACTTAGGGTCAACCTTCTTCTACTCAATGCATCTGCTACCACATTCCCCTTGCCAGGGGTATAAGCTATCTCAAAATCGTAGGACGCCAAGAATTCCATCCATCTTTGTTGCCTCAGATTCAGATCCTTCTGAGAAAAGAGATACTTCAATGACTTGTGATCGGTATAAAGCTCAAATCTTTCTCCCAGAAGATAATGGCGCCAAGCCTTGAGTGCATATACTATTGCTGCCAACTCTAAGTCATGAGTGGGATAATTCTTCTCATGCACTTTGAGTTGTCTACCGCCAAAGCATATCACTCTTCCTTCTTGCATAAGAACAGCTCCTAACCCCGTGCCACATGCATCGGTGTATACGGTAAATAACTTCCCTCCATCGGGAAAAGCTAGAACAGGTGCTGATGTGAGGGCTCTCTTGAGCTTCTGAAAAGCAAGCTCGCATTCTATGCTCCAAGCAAAAACTAAATTCTTCTTCGTCAATTTAGTGAGAGGAGCGGATATCTTTGCGAAGTCCTTGATGAACTTCCGGTAAAAACCCGCAAGACCTAGAAAACTTCTCACTTCGGTTGCATTCCTTGGAGTCTTCCAATCCTGAACTGCCACTACCTTAGCGGGATCCACTGCTAAGCCTTGCTTAGATACTATATGCCCAAGGAATCTAACTTCCCTTCTCCAAAAGTGACACTTGGAGAACTTGGCCTTCAACTGATGCGCTCTAAGCGTATCCATCACCTCCATGAGATGCCTTGTGTGCTCTTCCTCATCCTTAGAGAAGATCAGAATATCATCTACGAAGACCACGACAAACTTGTTCAAGAACTCCCTGAACACCCTACTCATCAAGTCCACGAAATATGCGGGTGCATTAGTCAAGCCGAACGGCATGACAAGCCATTCGAAGAATCCATCTAGAGTTCTGAACGCAGTCTTGTCTATACTATCTTCAGCTACCCTGAGCTGATGGAACCCCGTAGCAAGATCAAGCTGAGAGAAAACAGAAGCACCGACAAGCTGGTCAAAGAGATCATCAATCCTCGGTAACGGGTGTCTGTTCTTCTTAGTCAGCTTATTCAACTCTCGATAGTCAACGCAAAGTCGGAGAGAACCATCCGCCTTGGTAGCAAATACCACAGGCGCTCCCCATTCAGATATACTTCGTCTAATGAAGTTCTTCTCAAGCAACTCTTTCACTTGCTTACTTAGCTCCCGCCTTTCACGCGGAGCCATGTGCCGAACGGGCAAAGAAACAGGCTTTGCATTATCCACCAGATAAATGCGGAAATCAATCTCTCGCTTAGGGGGCAACCCCCTAACTTCATCGAAAACATCCGGATACTCTCGAACCACTCTCACAGACTGAAGAGTTTCCATTGACGAGTCGAGTGATTCCAGATAGCACAACATGATGGGACCTCTCGGATCACAAGAAATCTCTAGGGTGTTTCCGAGGCGAGTCACGAGCCTCACAACCCTATGCTCACAATCAAGAATGGCTCCATATCTGGACAGCCAATCCATGCCCAATATCAATCCGTATCCCCTAAAACCAAGAACATAAGCACTGCATAAGAACTCTACACTCAGTATAGAGATCCTCAAATCCCCACATATCATAGACAAATGGGCGGAACCCCCAATAGGATGTGAGACACAGACGGGATCATCTACCAAGCTAGTACTAAGGTGCAAACTATCAACAAGATCAGATGAGATAAAGCTATGCGATGCACCAGAATCAAACAAGGTACGAATTGGAAAATCAGAAATATATACAAGGCTCTCAACAGAAATACTACCTCGATCGGGAACTGGAGCGACATTGATAGCATGAACTTGCCCTCCTGAAGGTCCAGCACGCTGAGTCTGACCCTGGCCTTGCCCTTGCTTCCTCGGGCAATCCTTACTGAAATGTCCAGTCTCACCGCAGAAAAAGCATTCACCATTCTTCCTTTTCCTCTTCTTACAATCCTTAATAAGATGCCCAACTGAACCGCAATAATGGCACTTCCCCTTGTTGTTCTTGCCCTTTTTGTTGTTCCCCTTGTTGCCTTGACTCTTGTTCTTGTTCTGATTGCCTTGACTGCTCTGACCACTTGGATTACCCTGATTTCCTTTTCCCTGGGAATCAGTCTTCTTGGCTTGAGTATCATTCATCTTGGTTTCTTTCTTGACATCTCCCTGAAGTAACGCCATATCAACCAAACTCTCAAACGTGGCCCCATGGGGAATATGTGACATAGCCAATCCCTGCAACGGCTCATTCAATCCTCTAGCAAAATGAAGAGCCTTCTTCTGAGGAGTATTCACCATATCCAAGCCAAAACGAGCTAACTGATTGAACTTGTTCACATATTCTTTGACAGACATATCTCCTTGTTTCAAAGTTATGAACCTCTCCATTTGCATATTCTCCTCAGCAGAAGATAGAAACTTAAGCATGAACCTTGCCCTGAAATCGGCCCAAGTCTCAACAGGCCTAGTACCATTGGTGACTTCCCACCAATAAGCGGCTTCATCCTTCATAAGCCAAACCGCCAACAAGAGCTTCCTCTGATCGTCTAACCCAAAGATAGCAAACAAATCCTCGGTTTCTTTCAACCAATTTCTGGCCTCTACAAAAGTCTCAGTGCCTTGAAAGTTCTTGCCACCCATTGCTTTGAAATCTTTGCAAGTCTTTGCGAAGTCCACTTGAGGATGCTGAGGGGGAGGAGGAAGAGGAACCTCAGCGACAGGAGGAGGAGGAACATTAACCACCGGAGGAGGAGGAGGAGGAACATTAACTACCGGAGGAGGAGGAGGAGGAACATCTGCGGGGCCGGCTTCGGTCGCCCTAGCCTCCAAAGGTCTCCTATACCAAACAGGTACGTGTACTCCCTCCGGAATAGCAAAGTTATCGGCCATACTGAAAACGAAGAAAAAGACAGATTCAGAATGGAGAAAAACGAAGGAATTTTGCTAATGGCTTTTTGGGGAATAGCCTTTAAAATAAACTAGACTTTTCTTTGGAAAATACTTTATACTTGGTTTTGAAAATAGTTTTCCAAAAGTTTTCTAAAAGCCTTTTTGTTCCTTCTCGTACCATATGCTCTGATACCAAATGTAACACCCCACCTCCACCAGGGTGGCTCTTGCAAGCACTCTGACTTTGGAGGGGCATTTGAATCAGGTAAACATGCATAATGATATATCAAGGCAGAACAAGAACATATGTATATATGTAAACAGAGTAAATAACATAGATAAAACAGCGGAAGATTTCAAAACATTTCAAAACAAGTCTGGTACAACATAGCTTTCCAAATAAACAAGTCTAGATAAAACAACATCAACTGAAAAACTGAAATAAATAAGTGCTATCCCCAATTAAGTGGTAACCATAGCTAGCTTCATGTCGAAACCGTACATGAGCTGAAATCCCACAAGCAAGCAATCCGAAATCCAAGCTAAGCTCCAGTATTCCCTCCCTGAGAACCTGGGGGAGGGGAACGGAAGAAAAGAGGCGAAAGAAAACAGGTCAGTTAAAAAGACTGAGTAAGCCCTACTACAATCAATGTAAACTGATAAAGTTAACTGGCATGAGCAGCAGGGATGAACATAAGGATAACAATATACTAGCATGATGATTAACTAACAAGGTAGATAAAGGTGTCATCGCATAATCAGGATTAAGGTTTTTCACCACAGGTGTACTAGCAAACTAACATGACTTGAATAAACAAGTATTGATCCCTTGGCCCAAGCTTTGGCCCAATAACATGAAATGACCCTAATACAAGGTCCAACCAAACGGTCTAGTCGATCGGCTCCCTAAGCCTAACTCGTCACGTGTTGGTGTCAATACGGCCCAATCATAATTGTAGTCGAACTGTGCCGGGTCCACCCTTCGGGTGTATCAAGCCCTAGGGTGTCAACCCCTGGACACCATGAACATGAGTGCACAGTCCCGATATACTAGTACCCGTGCATGTTTTCTCCGGCTACGGACTACGTGCATGACCAGAGTCCGCCCGGAACTACACCGGCGTACCCTCTACCGTCGCTTTTGGTCACTTACCTCCAGTCCAGTAATCGTGCCCCCACCCTAGCCTAGTCCCTAGGGTCATGATGATACTAACTTGGGATTACTGCTGGAGTGGGCCCCCATTGCTAGGATTTTTCTAGTGGGTTAAGTACAGTTTAACCCTCTTGCTAATCCTGGATTAACTCGGTTAAGTGTAACGATGAGTTCACGACTTAACCCCGATTAATCTACCAAGCCCAAATTGGTTAAGTATTAAGTGGACCATGACTTAACCCTAATCACGAGGCATTAATTAATTTAATGCGCCTAAACCTCTCACATTAGACCTTGTTGTGGTTACTAGTTAAGCCGGGCGGGTCCGGGTAGCTTTACACCACAACTTGGTCTAACCTCGGGTTCAAGGTACAACATGACCAACTTCTCACATTGGGTCCTATTGTTTGTAGCAACTAGTTAAGCCGGTCGGTTCCGGGTAGGTTTACGCTACAAACTCAACCCAACCTCGAGTTGGCCACACTTATCTTTTCTAAGTGTCATGTCCATCATGTTTCCAAAACATGTTACAAGTTTTCAAGCAATTGGGTAGACCTAACTTAATAGGTAAATTCCCAATGGGTAGACCTAACTTAATAGGTAAATTCCCAAGCTTATGTTTTATGTCTTTTAAGTTTACCTAACCCCAAACGCAATCCCATCGCTTACATATCGCAATAGCGCATAAAGGATAGAAAGAGGGAACTTGGCATAATCATGACATAAAGGTATTGAAGCCACAAACTTAACATGGTGGCATATGAAATGTTCATATGTTCATACACTTGCATATTACATTTTTAGGCCTCAAAAGCATGCATAAAACCAAACTTAGTATATTGGTGATACATGGTGCTAAATGACATGTAGAGATGGCCATAAGTTCGCATTTAACCTCACATGCAAGTTATCATAAGAGATATGATAACTTACATGTTGCTAAAATGCAACCTTTGGCATAAAGCTTAAAGCTTTATGTTCATAAACCCAAAATAAGCTTGCATAACATGATAGCATGAACAAAATGTTCAACCCAAACTTGCATAACATAACTTGGCATACTTGCATATAAACTTGCATATCACAACATGATAAACTTGCATATAAACTTGCATATCACAACATGATAAACTTGCATATAAACTTGCATATCACAACATGATAAACTTGCATATAAACTTGCATATCATACATTTAACTTTAGAGTTTAAGTATGAAAGTAGAATAGGGCTTACAATGCTTAAGAAGTCACAAAAATATGACCAAGCCCTTATGAAATCAATTAAACCCAAAATGCAAGAAAAACCCTTGAGCCAAAATGATCAAGACTCTTTCTTTATGATGCAAATATATAAACTTGACTTGAATGCAAGCTAATGATGCTCATACAAGTTTGAAAACACTTGTATGCATGGAAAATCACTTAGGAATTTATTTAGGAATTTTATGAAGAGAGTGGAGGCCATGAGAGGATTGATTTTGCCATAGTTTAGTTGTATGAATGAATAATGATGATTTAGGGTAGGTTAGGGTCTTATTTATAGATTAGGCAAGTGTTTTAGGCCATAGGATTAAACCTAGATTCAATCCAAGCCATCAAAGCATGTCTTGGGGAAGAAGTCAAGTGTAGGAACCATCTAGGGCCTTTAGATTAAAGATGAACCATGAGAACCATTCAAATGCAAAATCTGCATTTGAGCGAATCGGCCCACGGGTTGACAGCCAAACACCCTGGATTAACCCCTAGTCGACCCAGCGAGCTCGGGTCGACCTCAAAAATCGGCCGGTTCGGTTATTCCCCTCTCCCAATTCGCTGTTTTGAACATTTTTGCATATTTATTTATTTAATTTTCAATTATATATATATATATATATATATATCAATATATATATATATATTTCTCTGCGCAACCCATTTCACTTAATTAAGTATACTTTAATTTGGGAGTTTTTCGTGAAACTTCGCGAGGCCATATCTTGGTCATACGGACTCCGATTTTCAAAAACTCGGACTCTTTTTCGCGTATTTTTCCGAGACGAATGCAATGGCATAGCCCGTTTCCCTTGATTCAGATTTTACAGTTTAATTCTGCCTCCATTTATGTTATAACATGTTATTCAAAAATACGGGTTGTTACATAAACCCACAAGAATGATACTTAACCATTATAAATACGACTAGTGGATGGAGTTAAGTTAACCTACACTTAACCAATCCGACTCGGTAATTTGATGGGGTTAAGTTAACTTACACTTAACCAATCTGACTTGATGATTTGATAGGGTTAAGTCACGAACCTCTTAAATATGCTTAACCAATCCGACTCGATAATTTAATGGGGTTAAGTTAACCTATACTTAACCAATCCGACTCGATAATTTAATGGGGTTAAGTTAACCTATACTTAACCAATTTTACTCGATGATTTGATGAGGTTAAGACAACCTATACTTAACCAATCTGACGCGGTAGCTTGATGAGGTTAAGATAACCTATACTTAACCAATCTGACACGGTAATTTGATAGGGTTAAGTTAACCTATACTTAACCAATCTGACACGATAATCTAGGGTTAAGTCATGAACTTCTTGGTATACTTAACCAACTTGATACATGGTTTGTAGGTCTAAGTCTTGAACTTGAATACTTAGCCAATTTTGACATGATTCGTAGGCGGGGTAAGTCATGAACTCGAATGACAACACTTAACCCATTAGACAAAACCTTAGTTCAGGGGACTAAGTGGAAAATCGTAGTTAATAAGGATAACGGGAAGGGAAAATTAAGTGATAAACCTTAGTTAAGGATAACTAAGTAATAATTCTTAGTCAAGAGAATTGGACCAGTTCACAAATAGATGAGTAACCTGATACGGTAGGTCATCGTTTAAACAAACACACGAGGAGGAGCGAATGTCTACCTGACTTAGACAAAGGCTCCAGCGAACTGGGTGACGAAGCGGTAGCTTCGGGGGACGTGAAGGTACTCTTGGTATCCCTCTGTGAGGTTGCAGATGATCCGCTTGGGCTCACAGAGGTTAATGTCTGCGGTAGAAGAACCAAGGGTATGCCTTGGTTGTTGTGCGAGCAACCTAAAGACTGGGGTGGATTAGCGTGGAGTCGGCGATACTTAGTTTAGCCCTGTGATAGCACGTCGTCGACTACCTACCATCTTTAGCCAATCGTGTACGTATGCGGAAAGGCAGAGAACTCCCAACAGACCATATACTTGCTATCTAGTTATGGGTGAGGTTGGCCAATAGGAAAGTGGGGGCATGGATGGCCGGAGTATAGTTCTCATGCATGATTTTCTTGGATTGCCTTTCAGTAGTTGAGGGAGGGGTCACGTGGGACCATAACCACCGGTAGAAAAACAGACCATGATATCGGCATCGGTAGATAACCTAAAGCTCCCGACCGAGTCCTGTATTTCTTGATTAGCCCTGTCACGGGACTCGGATGGCACATTGAGATACATGTGCATCGAGACATGGAAAACGATTCACGATACATACGTGGGAAGAAAGGCGTGGTTGACGGGTAGCGTAATCCCTAGCGGTCCTAGGTGGCTTAAACCCAAACCGAGTTACGAAAACGTTAAGTAGGTAGCGTAATCCCTAGTGGTCCTAGGTGGCAAAAATCCTAGCCGAACATTCGAGAATTCATGGTAAGAAAACACAGCTAGATCAAGGGTGACAGTCCAAACGATTTCAAGGATAATGGAACTACGTTGAAGTAGTATTAGAACTACGTGAGGAAGCCCGTAGGATTTACGGCAAAGGACTAAACACATACATGGAAAGAAACATACGAGTTGGGAAAACCTACATTAGGTTGACATGGACCATTTCATGACATTGGGCAAGGGACATTTTGTAGCTAACACATGACACGGGTTGGGATACTAGTACGGAAGGTGCAGGGCAAAATATACTTGATAGAACCTTGGGGTGTTATACTCGATAGAACCTTGGGATGTTATACTCGATAGAACCTTGGGATCCTATACTTGATTCATAGTGACCGTAGTTTATCTTGATACAGTAGTTCATCCTGTTACCTTGGTTTAGCTTGTCTATCTTGTCATCATCCTTATGTTTAATTTCAGTTTCTGCATGTCATGTTACCTTTACCTGTTTTTATGCTGGAAGTAGATAGGACTTACCAGTCTTTATGACTGACCCCGTTTTCTTTCGCCACTTTGTCTTTCGTTTCCCGCCCTCCAGGTTTTCAGGGAGGAAATGCTGTTATTTAGCTCGGACTTCTTCTGCTTCAAGGTCATCATGTATGGCTTGGATTTTTCTTGGCTATGGCTGCTTTACCGTTTTACTTGGGGAATATTTTATGACTGTGGTTTTATGCTTCTTTAACTATTGCAAGACAGGTTTTCAATGTAATGGCTTTTAAAGGCATTTTGATGTAAAAAGGTTTTAGACCTTATAATTTTATGAGGTAATGAAATTTGTTTTTTCTTCCGCTGTTTTATATGTTCTGTCTTGTAATATTTCTGTGCATGTTTACCTAGACAACGCCCCTCCAAAGCTAGTGCATTCTCTTGTGAGTGACCCTGGCGGAGGTGGGGTGTTACACTTTAGGAATGAGGTGACGATCTAGAGTTTGAGTTGCTAGGTTATATTTTTAACTATAGTTTATACGTATTTGTTTATGCACGCTTTGGGATTATCTTGGATATAGATTGGTTGACCACTATGATGCTCTGATATTTTGCATATGTAGGAAAACATCATTGAGATTAATAACCCAACAAAGTGACTAAACCCACTGACTTTCTTTGAATATTTGATAATAACACAATAAGATGACTCAACCCGTTGAATTTTAATGTGCATAGTCATATAGACTATTTAATAACTCATATTTATGCATACTCATACAAAATATACATTGAAACACTTCAAAACTTTGGTTCACTATCTTGTAAAAACAAAGTGATAATAAAATAGTACAAAGCTCATACCTGATAACTGCATGATTAGAATTCATGATTGAGTATTTATAAATTATTTCAAATGTTATTTATAACAAAACCAATGCCTATATTTTTACAAAAATGGTATCATAGTAAAAAAAAATCACATATTATAGTGAATAACGATACTAAGAAAATTAAGGTACATAAAAATTGATCATCACTAAACTCAATACAATAATACATTTTCAGTCAAACCAATATAAATACAAAAACTTCATTTAAAAAATATTTGCTTTAGAATATCATTTTATTATAGTATAATAATTTTGTTATACAACAAAATCACAAATACAAAAATAATAAAAAGCCCAAAAATGATACCTATAATTTGGAAAACTAATACTATGACCAACGAGTAAACTAATAAAAAAAATTAAACTTAAATAAAGTTCTTTGCATGTTTGATAATAGCACAACACGGTAATCCAACCCACTAGACTTTGATGCATGTAATCATATGGACTATAACAACTACATTTTTATGCATACTCATACAAAATAAATATGATAACACTTCGAAAGTTTAGTTCACTCTTATATAACAAAATGATATAAAAGTAGTATGAAGTCATACCAAGTAGTTGTATGATCGGAATTCACGATTGAATATTTCACAAATTAATTTAAATGCTATATATAACAAAACTATTACTTATATTTATGCAAAAGTGATATCTAGTAGTCTTTTTGGGATAATATTATATGTTATAAATCTAATTATTTAGTACAATGTCATGTATTATACAATTAAATCGGTTAATAGTTCTATAGCATGGAGGGGCAAAAAGATAGCGGTATAAAGCGGGGATATAGCGAGAATAACGGAGGTGCAAAAAGCTTTAGTAAATATATAGAAAATATTTAATGTCAATTTATACTCATTCTCACGTTATTTATATAGGAGAGAGAATATTGCTTAGTTTTATATTATAAAATCAAATAATAACATGATTTATGTAGCATAGATCCGGTGATTATAACAGAATTCTGACTTATATTTGACCACTGATGACATAGAATTTAGTTTTTATCCTAACTTTTATTGATTAGATTTAAGAACGAACTGGTCCAACAAATATTTTACATTACTTTTGCTAAATCGACTGCTAAAAGTTCTTGATTTATAGGGTGTAGTAGAAATAATTAGGCATAAAGCATATCTGATGTATATTAGGTCGATTTCAAAAAACTTAGTAATCGAAGAGGGTTGCGCACTATGGTGGGGATTTTGCAGGGTTTTAATTGCACATGACATATATGACAATAGTGATACTAAAATATGCAAACTCATACCTGATAGTTGTTTGATTGAAATTCATGTTTGATTATTTTACAAATTATTTTTGACTATAATATATAACGAAACTGATACCTATGCAAAACCTATAACCAGTGTATATTTAAATAATTTGACAACACCACTTCGTTAAACTATACTTTTCATGTTTACATCATACATTGAGTTCCTAACTATTCACATAACATAATATACATTATATTTTGACGTTTAAGCTCATAAGTCTTCTGACAATATTATACTTCACAACTCAGCAAACAAATAATCACAGTCACTTCAAAATAAAATATAAGATAAAAGGAACAATGTACAAATTGTACCAATAGTATGTAAATACTAAGGCCACAATTTTTATTCCTAAAACTGATACTAAAGGCATAAAATTTTGGTATCATAAATTGAAATACCTAAAATTGATATTAATAATATACAAAAACTAGTAATATTTTTTACATGCTTGAACCTAACACAAATAGTAGTAAAATATGATACCAAACATGCACCTACATACTTTCAATGTATAACAATAAAATAAAAGAGATACTATATAACCAAGTTCAGTATTAAAGAGTAAATTAATGTACGTTTTAATATATGCCAAACCACCATACTTACATGACCAAATTCAGTTACATAAGCTATCCAAAAAATATATATGACCACGTATAAATCTCAGTAAATTCGTACACTATTAAAAGCATGATAACTACGCTTGTTACGACCATATTTACTTACATATGCCACTTCTACTTTGATGATTTTGAAATCATGCATATCCTCCTTTTGTTTTATAAATAAATCATTTCTCTTATCAAAAGACCCATCCTTTAAGAAATTTACAGCAGAAACACCATCAGCTTCACAAAATTAAGAATGGCTACTTTAAATTCATGCATATTAGCAACAAAACCATTTTTGGTTATCTACATTTTCAAGAGAAACTATACAGATAGTTGTGCAGTTAAACCACATAGCGATTCTGAAGTGGCGGAGATGCAAAAAGATGTAGCGGAGATAAAGTGGAGAAATAGCGTGGATATAGCGGTTGCGCAAAAAGGTCATTAGATGTAAAATCAAATATTTAAAAATTAATAAATCAACTTTCCAACATTATATGTAAACAAGAATCTAATATTAATTAACCTTTTGTGACAAAATCAAGGAATATAATAGTTATCCGTGCTAAATTTGATGAGTATAGTTGATTCTTACCATATATTAGACACTTATGCCTTTAAGTTAGCCCTTTATGCTAAATTTACTGATTTTAGAAAAAATAACTAGTCAAATCAAGCTCGATATATTAATATTGCTAAAGCAAACGCTAAAGGCCTTGATTTGACGGATGCAGCGGGAAATAACCCGGGTAAAAACGGATCTACTGTTCATTAGCGATAAATTGAGATAGTGTAGCGGCTGAAGAGCATTATGAGCTATAATGGGGATATTTCAGGGCTTTAGCGAGGCTTTAACTACACAAACCCATAGCTAAAGCGAAAAAGTATTAACAAAAATGAAATAATATATTACAAAAAATTATTTAATTGTTAACTTAGAAACTAATACCTAAAAATGCTACTGATAACTCAAAACTGATGCCTAAAATCTGGTAACTAAATCCTGATACCATACAAAGCGTTAAACTCACATATAAATTTTAATACTAAAATTAGTAAGAACAATGATACCAAAAAAAGTAAAAAGAATGTTTGATACTAACATACTTCAGTAGATGTTCAATGATAATCGAACGAATCAAGTTATATTTTTTTTTCCTCCTGGCAGTTGTTAGTGAAGGCAGTGGCAATATAAAATTAGAACTTGTCCAAGGCTCATTTCATTTTAAAGATGCTGGAGTGGTTGATATCTATTTGAATGAAGTCGCCTTGGTATATTGAGTATTATGGTAGACTTCGCTCATGTCTTCGTGGCAAAAGTTGAGATTTGTAACAATAACAACTCACATTAGGAAAAAAAATTAGGTTCATTGAATTTTGTGGAACTAGGATTAGCGGTGGTCCAAAGGTTGGTCGAAAGTTATTTAGTTCGACTGAGGTAGTGGTTGATAATTTAATGGTCGAAGGAGGTAGAACCGAGTTGAAGTTTTTTTGCTACGGGTTCTTTTAGCTTATGGAAGATTTTGTACTTCTTCCTAATTTATAAGCGGACCGTCCTCATGCTTAAAAAAGCCTTTATATTTTAACGACATTTTGTTGTTGTTTTAATAGATACATCATTGCCTATGTGTATGAATTGTTTTACTTTTGTACTTTTTATATCCTGGATTCAGGTTACTTAAATTGCCTATTGTGTGATAGTCACTCCTTAATAAAGATATCGGCTTTTATCATGTATGTCCTTAGGTTTGGTGATGTCAGTTGCATTCAAGAGATAAATTCTTATATTTTCTAGTTGATTTCTTCAATCTTGTTTCAAGTTAACCATGTCTACACTTGGATTGCATCAAATCATAAATATCATTCGTTAGTAGCAAAATTGTACCATATTTAGACATCTCATTGCTCCAGAACTGCTATTTTGCAATGGTTTTGAGCTGTTGCTAGCGGATTTGGCAACGGTTTGTAGCCATTGCAAAAATTGCAGTGGTAAAAAATAGCAGCAGCTCTGAATCGTTGCGAAATAAAAATTAGCTACAGCTTAAAGACGTTGTAAAACCATATTATACAACTTTGTTAATTTTATTTTGCAACATCTCAAAACCGTTACTAATTTTAATTTTTAAAAGAATATTTTGCTTTTTCTGTCCTCCTACAGTAACAAGCATTTCTTTATTATACTCAATACAAAATTTGCAAATTTAACATAATATCACAAAAAAGTTCAGTAGTTCGAAAATTTTCATAGATTCAACACAAAAACCATGCATAAAAAATCTTTTAATTATAATAGTCAACAACAATACATAACACTACACAGTTCAACTACATCAACAACAATCCATACAACAACACATAACGCTATATAGTTCAGCCGCAACAACAGTACATATAGTATATAGTATATGTGTTTAACAATGTCGTCCTCCAATTGCCTAATCATCATTGTGAATACCCTAGATTTATAAAACAAACATAGGTATCTGTTAGCACTGTTTCAAATCTCGCAAATATTGCCCGAGATCTCCTCTGAGATCTCGTTTTGGGCTCCTCCCAAAACGAAACAACAAATATCACTTTAAATCTCATTTCGAATATATCGCCTGAGATATTGCAATATCGAACGAGACGAAATACTGGAATATCATCCGAGATCTTAGCTTTGTTGGTTAAAATTTAAATTTGTGCCTAAACAAGAACTATAATTAAATAATCTCAAATCTAGCCATAACAATTTGTTGTTGTTTTACATTTTGCATATTAAATGACTATATTGTATGTTCGTATATGTTTTACAATGCTTATGATTTTCATATTCGTCTTTTTGCATACATGTTACTTATGAAATTATGTATTTTATGGTCTGTTTATGTTGATTTTTTTAATGTTTTGGATCCCTTTAATGTTTCTTGTCTAACAATATTTTTGTTTTAAGCATATTACGATTTAGAGTATGAGTGATCTTTCGCAAAACAAAGAATAATAAAGTTAGTTTGCATTTTAAGTTTAAGTTACTATGTTTTTAATAACATTCATAAAAATCATTTTGTTAAAATATCATTTTTGACATATCGTGTACCCCGAGATCGTTCCGATATGAACTTTCAGACCCGAGATGAAAATCCGAGACGAACTCCCGAGTAAGACTCATCTCATCCGAGATCTCCCCTGATACGAGACCGAGTCTATAAAATCCTCGAGACGAAACGCGACCGATATCCGAGATTTTAAACCTTGTCTGTTAGTACAGATATTGAAACACTTGCTGGTAAATGTGACTTGCAAACATGCCAAAGTGCTGCCGGTAACAAATGTGCATGAGCTAAAAACTAAAAACAGACGGTAGAACGGACATTGACAATCAAAACACTAAACTATGAGTAGTTAATTAACCGACATCGCATGGCAGCAGTTACTTGTCATTAGCCGTGGCAGTTGCCAAAATTCATGGCAGCACAGTAATACAACCTTTACCCTCACCGATCAAAAACCTAGTTGAACTGTAACGACCCGTATTTTGCGTATTGGAGGATCATGAAATGATTATATTTAATTTCCTAATAGTCGGATCATTCCCAGGTTTTAGTATGTCATTCATGGGATGTGAGACATGTCCGTGATTTTTATCGAATCTAATTATGACCATTTTCCCTAAAATTTATTGTTTGTACTATTAACATTTGATAGAGGTCGAATCAGATGCTGATATTGATCTCATTGAATCAAAATGGTGATTTACGATTCATTAGTATGGGCACATTAAAGATTTGGTTCAGCAGTTTAGGAGGAATAGTTGTTTTAAGTTTTAACTTCTGTTAGGTAGACTATTTAGCAGCTAATGGGATGATTAGTCAAGCCCATTATGCTAATGACCTATATATATAAATAGAGGGGAGTAGAGAGAGAATTACGGTTTCTCTCTTCATTCAAACATTAGGTTGGGCGCCTGTGATTCTCAAATTACACCTAATCCATAATTTCTCCATTCTTTTCATTCAAATTCATTATAGATTACATCTAGAGGCTAGATTATTATCATGGAAGATTAGATCATCACTGTTCATTGATTTTGGGGGGTTTTCTATTGTTGTCTAGATCTGATTTCACCAGTATTGCATTGGATCAAGAAATTGGTGAGTGATAGATATCTCTCATGCGGAAACTACAGGTAGTATGGATAAGTTAGGATCAAGTTCATATGTTACATGCTAAATTCACCCTAGATCTGATCATATATGTTTTAACTCAGATTTAGACATCTTAGGAAAACCGAATTTGATCATGTTAACGGGATAATTACTAGATTAATCATGTACATGTACACATTTAGATCCAAATCATGTTAGATCTCATGCTTATGATATGTTTATTCCATAATTGTGTTATATTAATGTTTGTATGATCAGTATTGTGTGAATCGATGTTTTTTGATTGAATTGACTGCATTGCTTTAGTTATTTGTTAGAATTAGTTGTCATAGATCTTAGGATTCAAGAACAAAGCACTTAGAGGTTCAGATGATCGGATTCAGACAAAATTGGCTGGAGGAGCTTTGGATAATGAGGTGAGGGAGCCCAGAAAATTTGGATTGAAAACATGCTAACTACATGGATCGGTACCGGTCCATGGCCGATGGACTGACACCGATCCACCATGGTCAGTCGTATTGTTGTGAAACTTTATGTCTGGAATCGTGGTGGTCAGTCAAGGCTTTGTGGAAACTTTTCAAGAGATTTGGATGAAATCTAGGATGAGTCGAAGGTTAATCACTCAAGTGTAATGATGGACCGGTAGAAGGTTTAGCACAATTGGATTTTAGCTATGAAATTGGACTGGTAGGAAGCACTTGGGATAAGGATCACAGAAAAGCAAACACTTAGCCATTTCTAGCTAAGTGTATGGTCCAGTATCGGTCCATGACCGATGGACTGGTACTAATCCATTATATGAGGTCGGATGAACTTGATTTTTGGTGAGCATGTTTGTGATGGCTTCCAAGGGTTGCCAATGAAGTTTGACGATGGATGGACTTCAGATGATTGAGGTGCAAATCAATGATGGATGGTGCTTTGATTGTGAACTTAAATTGAAATGGTCGGGTCCAGATGCATGTGATATTGGTCGCAGGATGATGTATGATCCTGTAAGATGATAGATTAACTCAGGTGGGAGTTGATCGTGGATGATAATGGAATTGGTTTGAGAAGTCACTCGAACTAAAGATGTGATTACCGAGAAGAAATGCTCAACAGTTTTGATGTGCCAAGGAATCATTGATTATCGAAGATTCTAGCAGGCTCAAAGCAGGGGTATCATGGGGATGCCCATTAAGATCACGATGAATCGAGTACCCTGGGTATTCATGATGGACCTAGTTGTCTTGATGGAGAAAAACATACGTAGTCACGATGGTGTATGGTAGTTCGGCTTGAACTGGTATTTTTCCATTTCCCCTTTTGATCATTGAAAGCAAATTCGATAATTAATGTATTCAAGGCTGTAGTCGGTGATAATTAGGAAATGGGGTATTATGGATGCTACGGTTGATTGTGTGCTTTCTTCTCTGTTTTTCTATGGGCAGGATATCGCCGTAGGTCGTCGAAGAGAATGGGGATTCGGGGTTGTCCTTTCCTATTCAGTAATGGCACATGATAAATGATTTTCATGTGCAAACTCGATGGTTGCTAGAAAGATCAATGATTAAACCGTCTATACTCATATTATCCTATGCAACCGTTGTTAGTTATTTTATCGCTTTCCAAGACTGTTGACTGAATCAAAGTTTTATGTTTCCCTCTTATTACCTTGGGTTGTTCACCAACGTTGGTTGTGAGCAGACTGAGATAACAAGTAAAGGGTTTTGGTGCCGAGGATGATGTGCAGTGATGAGAAGGAGGCTAGCGTATTACTATTACCTACTATATATATGTCTTGTTATTTTCGTTGTTTTCGAGACGAAAACTTTATTGACTCTGAGAGATATGTGGTGAGGTGAGAGATATGTGGTGAGGCTTGATGTATGGATTACTCATTTTCAAAGATATTTTGTATTAGGGATTCTGAGATGTTATGAGTTTGAGTTTGATTTTGTATTCTGTGATGCTTCACGACTATATCTTATTGTATATTTTATATTATATGTTATCCATGCATAATGAGTAATACGACAGGTTTAATTCGAATTGTTGTTCCTTGAAGATAGTCCCATATCAGTATAGCATGTCATACAACGAGTCATATCATTAATTCAGTGTAGGAGGTATGAGGCAGTCGTCACATTTGGTTTCAGAGCTTTGGGTTCATCGATTTTACCCAAAGTTCGTAAGTGTAAAAGTGTATAAGAGAGGTACTTGTAATTTTTAATGAATTATTACTATATTATAATATATAGTTTAGTAGGTTAGTAAGCACTTAAAGACCAATGCCGACTTTTTCTAATGTGGATTAATTATTGTAACGACCCATATTCTATGTATTGGAGGATCTTAGAGTATTTATTTTATTTTTATACGAAGTCATATGGTCGTGTAACTTTGGGAAATGACTATTGGGGTCATTTCCCACGTTCACGATTTTTATCATATTTTAAAATGACTATTTTGCCCCTAACGAATCTTGTTTCACCTATAACTTTTGATTGGTAAGGGGTACTGATTTGAAACCACTTCCATTGGATTTAGATGATGGTTTACCATTCCATAGAGTGGTCATATTAATCAAACGGACTTACCGCTTGGGACATATGGCTGAAATAAGATTTGAAGATGGAAAACAACCTAACTGGGCTTAATTAAGTAATTAGCAGATAGGCCCATAACCCAATTCGGGATTAGGGTTATGGGAGGGTTGAAAGGAGTTGTTAAATCATCTCCTTTCATTTTTCTAGCTGCCACAAATCTTTCTCAAACCCTAATCATGGCTTTCATCTTCTAAATCTCTCTCTAATCACAAATCAATCAAATTTACCTCAAATCAAGTCGGATTAACACGAAATTTAAAGTACAGCTGCTGCACAACATTGGAATCCAAGCCAAATCAGTGAAAGTTTCAGATCTATCATCAATTATTGGGTAAGGTGAGTGATTTGCATGTTTACACACTAATTATGGCTAATTAGGGTTAATTAGCGAATTAATGACTCATAAAAATATGGAAAATATATATAAAATCATATTTATGTCACATATATGATATTGGTTGATTCTACATGTTACTACTGTTGTTTGGTATGTTTTATGATTGCATAGAAAAGTTACAATGGTTGAAAACGCCGTTGTTCGGCGAAATTAACTTGTAGGAAAAATTGTAGGGTTTCGGTTAGGACGCCGATCCGAACTGGATAGGAGGAGGAGACCCAATCAGAACCGGATAGGAGGAGACCCGAACCGAACCGGATAGGAGGAGGAGACCCAAACTGAATCGGATAGGAGGAGGAGACCCGAACTGGATAGGAGGAGGAGACCCGAACCGAACCGGATAGGAGAAGGAAACCCAAACCGAACCGGATAGGAGGAGGAGATTCGAACCGAACACCAATTCGACCAAAACCCGAGATGCAAAGGAAATCCAAGTGGGAAGCTATTGCTTATGATCCAGATGGGAACCAACAAGTTAACTTCAAGAGTTGGGCTTTGCTGCGGAACGTGTGCAAAGGAGTTACCAATATCTATAACTTTGGTTCACCATTGAGAGAGGGGGCACGTAGACGAACCAGAGCCAGGGCAGTGTGGACTGGTTGGCCCATGCCCCAGAGCCAGGGTGGTATGGACTAGGTAGGGTTATTGACTATAGACCAGGGCGGTGTGGTCATAGCAATAGTTGTATGGAGTCCAGGGTGGTATGGATCCGTCATGTCCCGAATGGATTTGGTGATCAAAGCGGTGCATATCGAATGCCTTACACACAGAGTGAGAGATGTGAGGACGATTGCTATGTTTGATGTACCATGACACATACACTCCCATTTTACACTCTATGTAAGTGTTACCTTAGAGTATTGTACATCTTGTTGTGCTTACTCTTTAGTTGTAGGTCCAGCTCACGTATGATTATTTATACTTGTTATTGCTTTATTCAGTTACATAGATTCGCTATCGCTCACACCAGACTTTCGTCTGACCTAAAGTTTTATGTCTCTTCTTATTACTCTGGGTGCTACTAAACGAGCAGACTAGAGGCAGGTTAGGTGGTTATGCACGAGTAGCTGTCTGGAGATGAGTAGGAGGCTTCTACGTACTCTATATATATATTCTCCCTATGTTGTTGCTGGTCACTTCTTTGGGCATTAATAGTGTACCTCTTTTATTTCCTTTTAGAGACAGTGTTTTAAAGTTGCAATAATTGGATATGAAGTTGTATTTTGGATTCCGATACTTTTATGGATATTGTTTAGTTTTCAGCTTACGTACTATCCCACCTGTTTTATATCAAGTTATGTTATTTTTATATTTTATTCCATGCGCTGTGAAATACACTATAGGTTCTTTGGTAATTCATCGTTTCAAACCTTTTGACGATCATCCTGTGCCAGTCGGGCATTAGCACAATGCATTTCAGGTAAATGTCTGATGGTACGGGGCAGCCGTCACACTTGGTATCAGAGCCTAGGTTACGTAATTTAACCTAGGGGAAGATATCAGGGAAATATAGTATATATATATGAGAGCGCATAATTGTGATATTTTGGTTTTCAAAAACTATATATATTATTAGTATATCTAAGGATGAAGTCGCACTGCACTGGCACAACTAAAGAGACTCCTCGAGGAGATGGTTAATCGTTTTCTCTTTACAGATTGAACGACGAGCCGAAATACGAGGAGCACGGTGAGGAACTCTGCATCGGGAGTTGAAGAGGGAGCGGGTACAGGAGCAAACAATCAGAATGTCCCTGATATAAGGATGATGCTTACTGCCTTCATGCGAGAGATGCTTAGGGATGCTCAGGAAGCAGTTCCTAATGCTACTAACGGTTGTGGTGCAGTAGTGCAGGCGACCAAAGCCGATTTTGCCAAGCTTAACAAGGATTATACTAGTCTTGGTGGGAAGCCATTCCACGGAACGGAATCGACTACGGAGGTTCAGGATTGGCTTAATAGTTATGAGCTCACCTTTGAGGATTTAGGGATCGATGTTGCAATGAAGAGAGAGCTAGCATCGCGTCAGCTTCAAAGATGGGCAATGAATTTGTGGAATGCTATTAAAGAAACTACTCCCAAATATCAAGTTACTTGGAATCAGTTTAACACTTGCTTCAATGACAAGTTTATTCCAACTACTTAGAAATCAGAATTATTCAGGATTTTTTTGGAGCTTAAGCAGAATGGTAGGGCAGTCTCGGAATATATTGCTAAATTCGATACCTTATCGAAATATGGATTATCTCTTATCGATAATGCCAAGAAGAAGAACGAGAAGTTCATAACTGGCCTAGATGAGTACTTGGAGGAAAGACTTATAAACCATATCGATTAGACTTTCGAATCTGTTATGGGGAAAGCATTGATATCGGAGAGCCTTTACCCTTAGACGAAGACCGAGGTTGCTATTACATCTGCAGAGGAGCCAAAACCGCAGATAAGCGGTGAAGGCAATAAGAAGTCCCAGAATAAGAGAAAACAGAACCAAACTAAGAATGGTCAGAAAAAGAAGAATAAGAAAGATAATGAGTGCTTTGGCTATGGCAAGAAGGGACACTATATCAGATATTGTCGAGCGAAGCCAGGGAGAGGAAGTGCTTCAACTGTGATCAAGTGGGACATTTCAAGAAGGAATGTCCAAAACCCCTGAGGGGAAGCAGATCGTGAAAGCATATGCTATCAACGCTGTTCCTTCTTCATTGAATGCCCCAACTACGGCGGAGAAGGGAAAGGGTGTCGTTATTCAAGGTATGCTTTCTATTTATGATGTTCTTATTCGAGTATTGTTTGATACCGAGGCTTCCCATTCCTTCGTATCTTGTGACCTGGTAGATAAGTTGGAATTGAAACCCGAGATAACCGATAAACCTTTAGTTGTGACGAACCTGATTGATGGTTCGACTAGCCTTTGTATGATTTGTCGAAATTTGGTCTTGTCGAGTCATGGATGTATGTTTGCTTGTGATTGCTTTGTTTTGGGCTTTACTGGGTTTTGCATTATTTTGGGAGTCGATTGGCCCCAAAGGTATGGGGTGGTGGTAGACTGTGAGGGGTCTTCGATGACCATTAGAGCGGATGATGGGCAGAAGGTGGTATTGGGTTGCCTACCTAGTGATGGGGTGATGGCTAGTTTTCTAAATTCCCTTGACATCCCGCATGATGAGTTATCGGATGTGCCTATTGCTGGCGAGTATCCGGACATCTTTGAGGGAGTGACCAAACTTCCACCACACCGAGAGTTCGAGTTTCAGATTGATTTAGTGAAGGATGTCATACCTATAGTGATGCCTCTTTGTCATACGGCACCAAGGGAGCAGCGAGAGCTCGACGTGCAAGTAGATGATCTTTTAAAGAAGGGATTTATCTAAAGAATTTCTGAGTAGGGAGCACCAGTTGTATTTGCTACCAAGGTCGATGGTTCCCTTCGCTTACGTGTGGAAAACCACGAGTTGAACAAGGTGACTAGGAAGAATAAGTATCCTCTTCCATGGATAAATGATTTGTTTGATCAACTAAATGGAGCAAGAGTGCTTTCCCAGTTGGATCTCGCGGCAGGATTTCATCAGCTCCGAGTAGCAGCTAAGAGTATACCTGAAACGACATTTCGGACGCCGCTGGATTTCATGAATGGTTGGTCATGCCATTCGGGTTAACCAGTGCACCCGCATATTTTGTGGATCTTATGGATAGGGTTTTCAGGGGTCAATTAAATAAGTTTATTCTTGTGTTCGTAGACAATATCTTGGTTTACTCAAGGATAGAGGAAGAACACAAGGAACATTTGAGTACAGTGATGGAAGTGAGGTTCCTGGGCCATGTTGTTTTAGAGAATGGTTTTGTAGTGGACCCTGCGAAGTTGGCTAAGGTGCAAGATTGGTCTACGCCCAAGAATGCAATGGACGTGAGAAGTTTCTTGGGATTAGTTGGATATTATCGTTAGTTTATTCAAGATTTATCCAAGATAGCGACACCGTTAACCCAATTGACCTAGAAGAATCAAGCTTTTGTTTAGAGCGAAAGGTGTGAGAATGCATTTAAGAGTCTAAAGGAGAAGTTGATGTGTGCACCAGTTTTGGTTATTCCTAAGGGTAAGGAAGAGATGACGGTATACATGGATGCCTGTGGTACCGGACTAGGTGCTGTACTGATGCAAGGAGGTAGGGTTGTAGCTTATTCTAGTCGGCAACTGAAACCACATGAGAAAAGATATCTTACCCATGATTTAGAATTGGCAACGATTGTGTTCGCGTTAAAGATGTGGAGACATTACCTCTTGGGAGAAAGATTCAAGTTGTTTACCGATCATAAGTCATTAAACTATCTTTTCTGAGACGACCCGAACTTCCCCGTGAAGGAAAGCACGGATAGAATTGAGGACAAGACAAAATAGAATGCAGACGGAAGAACATTTCATTGTTATTACAACAATTCCATCAGATACAAGAATATACAAAGTATAAATGAATAAATTACATTCGATAAATATCAGAGATTACAATAAATTACATAGCAGCGGAAAAATATACAAAACACAACTGAAAGTGATACACGGATACAGAGCTTTCCGAGCATCGTTCCAGCTGTAAATCAGGACCCTGTGAATATAAATCTGCAAAACCCAAAACTACTAGCTGCCCGTGTGGAAAATAGGGGCACCCAGAGTTTAGGTTAAAACAATAAACTCCAGGTCAGTCATGTGACTGGTGTGAGAACTAAAACAGTTATTTAAAACTTTGCTTTAAAAGATAGTAATTCAAGGGACCACGCCGTATAACACGGAACGGGTTTCCTCCCAAGAATAATAGTGCATATAACAAAACAGCGCAATGCTTTTTGGAAAAATGAAGCTATTATAAGACCCAGGTCCCATCACATAATGCAACGCAAGCCGGAGGATAGGGTTTTCCCTTATAATAGCCAAATAATGCTTGATACGTTTAAACAAATCATTTGATACTATCATAGGTGTATAGTGTCAAAACATTTTCAATCATAAATATCAATCATAGACGGCATGGGTACCATATATCATGTCGCCATACTAGTTCTACAATTAAAACCGCAATATCACGTATTGGAAATTGGATTTCCGTCATGAGCCGAGGCAAAGGGCAAGCTCCTCTCCGCGTTCGAGACACTCTAGCAAATGTCTCAGGACACCACTTTGATCCTTGGAATCGGCTGGGCCGGTCCTCTCTTACTTTTGAGGATTAGTTATTCCTGAACACACGTTTCCCGGTCCTTACAGACCTATATCCGAGGCGCCTCGCATTCCAACAACCACACAGGTGAAAAGTATATAAATGTCAGGGTTGGTAGGTCACTGACACCACCCTAGCTAGAAAGAAACGTCGTGCTCTCCCAGCGGTCCGTCTCCCGTTTTTGACTCATACCGAGGTGTGAGGCTCGCGAATTCACGTTATACACAAAGCTACGCCACACAGGCCGTGCTTTGATCATCAACCACAAGACTTTGCTTTTCAACAGAAGCCTTGATCAATTGCCACTTACGCGTGCCACACTGGCAATTCACTCCATGCGACTGATGTCCATCGATATACAACCTCTGAGCTCGTACGTCTCAGAGAAGGGCGTTAAGCAAGAGAATAAATTCTCCGCCGCCAAACAGATGTATATTTAATAGAGATCAATCAACACAGAATAAAATCCAATGTCAGACACACAATCCATTTACAAGTTCGTTTTGGGTCTGAACGAAACCGGAGGCACTTTCCTCGCATATCCATCGATCTCCAAGTACGTCTGGACGATCACCAACTGTTTCGCTCATCTTGGGTGTACAGCCCAATCAAGGTCATCAGTAATCACCCAAACGATGTGAAGACTTCCGGTCTTCAACCACCGTTTTCATCTTCGACATCTCGTCGAATCGGTTATCCAGAATGGGTATAACCCGGCCTTTCTGAATAACCCAGGTATATAATAAACAAATGTTACACAAACACAACGAACGCCTCATTCCAATTCAGAATATTCTTTTATTCACAAAATCACATTCTTAGGGAAAGGTTTCCATTAATTTTATCCAAGATAAATTCTTCTAAATTGATTCTTTAATCCTCCTTTGGATATCATTTCTAACTAGTCGGGATTAACGAACCACACCGAAGTAATTATTTATTTTATTTTCCAATCCCAACCTATATATCCCATGGAGAAAACTAGTAATACTCCACATCTAACACCACGGTGTTATCGGTAAAATTAATTACCATCTCACGTTCAAAACTAATTAAAGATTTAACTATCGCTTTGGAGCAAAACTGGTGGTACTCCATTCTCGACCACCTTTCAGATTTGATAATTTAAATAATCAATTCACGTTTTCAATTTAATTAAAGATTCATTAAAACTCCACTTAGTTTTAATCTTTTCAAAAATCAACATCCCGCCTTTAACTGGGTTAAAGAACCAATGTCATCTAAATCACTATTCACGGTAAACCCAAATCATATTTGATATTAAATCCAAGGCTCTGAATAGAAAATATATCGGCTTATACTCAATATCAAATTCTGAAACCAACAAATATCGTATTGGAAATAACGATATAAATTATATCTTTCAAATCCCCATAACAATTTTTGTATAGTCTCGAAATCCAACATCGAAATATTCCGAAGATAATTTCGATTCAACTCCCGTCCAATCCACGTATTGTGAATATTGATTATTTTTAAAATCACTTTCAAATTCAATTTATTTATTTCAAAAATAAATTAATTTTAATTCTAGTTCAAAACTAGTTCATTTTGATAAAAATCTATTTTTATCTTTTCAAATGCGGAATTTTTCAGCCCAATTTTTCCCAAATCATTTCTTATGATTTTACACCAATTATAGTTATTTTTAATAATTTTATCAAGGCCCTTACAGTCGATTTCCATCAACGGCCATCGAACTGCACTTACAACGACCTTTTTCGAATTTGATTTGGACATAATTCCAAATCCAACCGTTAGATTTCAAATTTCTAATATTCATTGGAAAGCTATTTTCGATACGAACCCAACGGTTCCGATTTTAGGAGAATCCGACGGTCGGATCTCCCGTAATGTCTGTTTGAAATAAATGGTCGAAATTCACGAACTACCGCGGCGCGGCGCGTTCTATTCAGGCCATTATATATATAATATATATATATATATATATTATATATTTCGTCGATTTCCTTTTTAAAACGTATTTTATAAATCGTTTTAAATTCGTTTCAAAAACAATTTCAACTTCATCTTTAATTTCAAATCGATTTGATTTCAATTCAATTCGAATTCATTTCAATTTTATTTAATTCGAATTCAAATTCGTTTCAATTCAATTCAAATTCTAATTCGTTTCAATTCAATTCAAATTGAATTTACCTTCTATTTGGTTCAATTCGAATTCGTTTCAAATTGATTTCAATTCAATTTCAGTTCGTTTTAAATTTCATTCAAAATGATTTCGATTCGTTTTTAATTCAATTCAATTTAATTCAATTTGAATTCATTTCTATTTTATTCGAATTCAAATTCACTTTCTATTCAATTCAAATTCTAATTCGTTTTCATTCAATTCAATTTGAATTCACCTTCTATTTGATTCAATTCGAATTCGTTTCAAATTGATTCAATAAAATTTCAATTTGAATTTTTATCTAATTCAATTTGAATTTCATTTCAAAATATTAGATTTTGAAATCATTTTTCAATATTCATTGTAAAACGAATAAAATCGATAAAAATATCGTTCACGTCAAAATAGCGCATCTCTAATCCACACGACTTTATATTTTTCAAAAACTTCTTTATTCTATTCAACAAATGAATATTTATTCTACTCAACACATGAATCTATATTTCTTTCAACACACGACTATTTTGGTTATGTAAAATATTTTATAAAACTATGGTATCTATTGTTTGATTTTAATTAGACTCCATCGTAAAGTAGTTCTAATTTTGAATATGATAAAGATGTGAATTTTATTATTAAAATATTTTACTTAACACATAAATATTTCCAACTCAGGAACATCGTCAACACATGACTATTTTTATATTCAACACATGAATCTTCTTTTATAATATTCATTATTTTCCCGATTGGAATGAGGCCCAATCAATCACCATATAATGTTAATTATATGGATTCCATACAACACATGTATATAATAGCATTGAAAAATAATCAACCATCAACCAAAGTGCACTACACTGTATAAGCATCAAATATAGATATCTAACGCTTATAACAGCCTGTCAATCAATCGATCGACATATTTAATCAATCAGGATGAGTGAACTTCAAATTTCATCCCAACACCCGTGTGGGGTTTCAAATAATCAAACACAGATTTTAGTTGTGAAGTTGGGCAATGTGTAAAATTTATCGACCCAATCGATATCAGTCAAATCAGTGTATATAAACAAATCGGCCGATTTGTTTATAAATATTAATTTATTCACTTTCACATTAAAAATTATATTTTTAACGATAATATATTTTATTTTAACACATGAATTTCTATTCATTTCATTTATCAAATAAAATGATATTTTTATTTTTCTAACATATTTTAGAAAATTTCGGCGGCATAACGGCACGATACTAGAAACGGGACGAGGTCTAGCCTTATCCCCGGTCTAGTGAAGGCCCACGCCATTCACACATCAATCAAATTCATTCCATTTCACCAAATCATTCAATTCAAACCAAATAGACTAACCAACTACACAACCAAACAATTTAACAAACAAGCCATCCATGGTCTGTGGATGACGGGTGTCGGGTGCTACTAAGCACCGTCTGCATCCTAGTATATATATATAACTAGAAAAAGAAATTGAAAGGTGAGAAGTTCTCACCAATAGCTATCCCAATACCACGACTCTTCATTGATAGAAATCTTCATCGTTCTCGCCTTTTTATCACTTTCGTTGCCCGTAGCCACTACATATGTAAAAATCGAATTTTTACTTCGCTATTTAATATATAAAAATCGAATTTTTACTATGCTATTCAATATATAAAAATCGAATTTTTACTATGCTATTCAATATATAAAAATTGAATTTGTACTATTATAAAGATTTCGCCTTTTCAAATTCATCACTATAAAAATCACATTTTTATTTTGCTACATATATAAAGATGATATTTTTAATATTCCTATCATGTAAAAATTATATTCTTAATTCTCTACATAACCAAAAATTATATTTTTACATCTTCTGCATAATCAAGATTATATTTTTAATACTTTAAAAATATAAAAATCATATTTTTATTTTCAAAATATACATATAAAGTTCAAATCTTTCTTTCTATAAAAATCATATATTTTCTATATTAAAAATTGCATACTTTCTATATCAAAAATCTAAACTTTGCATTTTAAATCATCTGATAAAACTGAATCTTTATTTGTAATTAACTTACTTTAAATTAAACAAAGAAACAAGCAAATATATATAAAATAAAATAAAATAACCTTACGGTGTTTTAGGGGGGGTCTGCTTTGGTCGGCGTCGTCGTGGGGAGGACGTGGCGGAGGGTGGTCAGGGGCAGCAGGCGGTGGGTCAGAGGCTCGAGTGTCTTGCGGTGGTGGAGCGGGGTACGGGGTAGTGGGCGGCGAGGTCTGGGCGTGGGGCTAGGGGAGCGGATCCTTGTTCGAAGAAGGGGAGAGAGGAAGAAAAAGGGGGGCGAGCAGCTGGTGGAGGCGGCGGCCTTGGCAGGCGGAGGCATCGGTGGACGGAGCGGCGGGAGAGGCGTCGATCGCCATCGCGATTTGCGGGATTTTTTTTCTTTAAAACTGAATCGGGAAGAAGAAGTGAGGGGGGGCTTTTATAAAATTTATATTATTTAATTTATTATTTACTTCAAAAAGTTTACTTTTACATACGACCTCCAAACGAGGCCCACCGCCTGTCGTCCATAGCGTTTTACCCCTATTCCGAACACAATGGGATATGTGTCGTAGGCTGATTCGATCGTTACAATCAGTTTTCGTCAAAATCAACATATAACTCTATATATTGAATTTGAGCGCGCATTTCAATTTACCGGAGTCACATACTAACTTGAAAAATTCCAGAAAAATATTTTCTAGCTTCGTATTGACGATACGGTCCTAACAAAACTAGTTTCGTCGAATTCTGAGACCGTTAGAAAAATGGCCAATTTCCAGTCGATTAAAATCAACTGAAAATGGTCAAACGCGTTTTCTTTTGCCACGCTCGCATATTGATTTGAAAAATTATGAAAATTGGAATCTAGCAACAAATTGACATCACAAACCCAACAAAAGTGGTTTCGTCGGAATCCGAGGTCATTTGCAAAATGTCTATTTTTAAGGGCCTGAATTCCATAGCGACTATTCAGAATTTTCAACTGGACATATCTTTTGATTCCCGCTATGAAATCTCGATTTTTCGGATTCGTTGGAAAGATATCATCAAATAGATCCTAATGTTTTTGGTTTCACTAAAATCCGGTTTGTTTTGCACCCGGTATGTTCAATTGAAGTTTGAAATCGAATTATCGAACTACCGCGCCATTTTCAATTCCTTTTATAATTATATATAATTATTTATATTCTAACGACGACGTATATAATATATACGTTCGAATTCTATTCAAAATAAATTTTCTCGTTGATATTATTTAAAATAATCTATTTTAAATGTTCAAAATTCGCTAAAATTGCCAAAATAAAAAATTTAAACTGGCCCAGATTTTCGGGTTGTTACAATCTCCCCCACTTAAAACTTTTCGTCCCCGAAAAGGAACAAAGTCGAAAGTGGTTTGGTTAATTAACTCTACGTTCGATCTGGCTTTCATTCTCCAACTTTTCAGTTTCTGAGAATTTCCAAAAATTTCAAAAATTTGGCTAACACCCTAAATTTTCGAAAAATTTCGCCATAACCTCCCCTGCACCGGGAGCCACGGGAAAATCCCGAAATTGCCATATAGGCCTTCTGATCTCAAAAAGAAAAATAAAAAGCCAAGCGGCTAGCCAATAGGCTCATAAAATCATCATCACCCAAACAAAACAGTAAATTATAGTAAACATGTACCTATTTGTCGGGCAAACAAATTTTATTCTCTGCTCTAGTCTCCTTGCTATGACCTGTTCAATGTAAGTACATGTATATGCAAGCAAATGCGACTAATTTCAATACGGTCCAATATTTGATGCAATTAGGCATAATAGTTCAAAATTATTAAACAAATAAACAAACAACACAAACATCAATCAATTAGTGAATTTAACGTTTCAAATTCATAATTTTGATATATATACTGAAAAATCATGTTTTTGATGCCAATTCACAACAATGCGTTCTAGCTATATAATTTTTGGTTCTCACACCAGTCTAATGGAAATATATAGAAGTCACACCTTCGAAACACGAACATAAATATTGGTGATGGAGCTCCATCATCAAAATCATCTCCGAGCGACTAGAGTGTAATCCTATATCTATCCAGTATATTAAAACTTCGAATATACGTTCATGACGCGTATATACAAAACCTTTATATATTGGATTGTCCATATTCAAAATAAATAAATATTCAAATACGTATACTTGAATTTTAACTTTCAAAACAAAATTGTTTCCTTTTGAAAAATATACTCTTCACACTCGTTCTAGGATACTACTGATCCTATCTCTAACGAGTCATTCTAATTGGATATTGCTAATCCAATATCTGATGAATTCTTTCGTATGGTTCTAATGTGTCTTGTTCTCGAGCTCTGTAAACCAAAGCTCTGATACCAAACTGAGACGACCCGAACTTCCCCATGAAGGAAAGCACAGATAGAATTGAGGACAAGACAAAATAGAATGCAGACGGAAGAACATTTCATTGTTATTATAACAATTCCATCAGATACAAGAATATACAAAGTATAAATGAATAAATTACATTCGATAAATATCAGAGATTACAATAAATTACATAGCAGCGGAAAAATATACAAAACACAACTGAAAGTGATACACGGATACAGAGCTTTCCGAGCATCGTTCCAGCTGTAAATCAGGACCCTGTGAATATAAATCTGCAAAACCCAAAACTACTAGCTGCCCGTGTGGAAAATAGGGGCACCCAGAGTTTAGGTTAAAACAATAAACTCCAGGTCAATCATGTGACTGGTGTGAGAACTAAAACAGTTATTTAAAACTTTGCTTTAAAAGATAGTAATTCAAGGGACCACGCCGTATAACACGGAACGGGTTTCCTCCCAAGAATACTAGTGCATATAACAAAACAGCGCAATGCTTTTTGGAAAAATGAAGCTATTATAAGACCCAGGTCCCATCACACAATGCAACGCAAGCCGGAGGATAGGGTTTTCCCTTATAATAGCCAAATAATGCTTGATACGTTTAAACAAATCATTTGATACTATCATAGGTGTATAGTGTCAAAACATTTTCAATCATAAATATCAATCATAGACGGCATGGGTACCATATATCATGTCGCCATACTAGTTCTACAATTAAAACCGCAATATCACGTATTGGAAATTGGATTTCCGTCACGAGCCGAGGCAAGGGGAAAGCTCCTCTCCGCGTTCGAGACACTCTAGCAAATGTCTCAGGACCCCACTTTGATCCTTGGAATCGGCTGGGCCGGTCCTCTCTTACTTTTGAGGATTAGTTATTCCTGAACACACGTTTCCCGGTCCTTACAGACCTATATCCGAGGCGCCTCGCATTCCAACAACCACACAGGTGAAAAGTATATAAATGTCAGGGCTGGTAGGTCACTGACACCACCCTAGCTAGAAAGAAACGTCGTGCTCTCCCAGTGGTCCGTCTCCCGTTTTTGACTCATACCGAGGTGTGAGGCTCACGAATTCACGTTATACACAAAGCTACGCCACACAGGCCGTGCTTTGATCATCAACCACAAGACTTTGCTTTTCAACAGAAGCCTTGATCAATTGCCACTTACGCGTGCCACACTGGCAATTCACTCCATGCGACTGATGTCCATCGATATACAACCTCTGAGCTCGTACGTCTCAGAGAAGGGCGTTAAGCAAGAGAATAAATTCTCCGCCGCCAAACAGATGTATATTTAATAGAGACCAATCAACACAGAATAAAATCCAATGTCAGACACACAATCCATTTACAAGTTCGTTCTGGGTCTGAACGAAACCGGAGGCACTTTCCTCGCATATCCATCGATCTCCAAGTACGTCTGGACGATCACCAACTGTTTCCCTCATCTTGGGTGTACAGCCCAATCAAGATCATCAGTAATCACCCAAACGATGTGAAGACTTCCGGTCTTCAACCACCGTTTTCATCTTCGACATCTCGTCGAATCGGTTATCCAGAATGGGTATAACCCGGCCTTTCTGAATAACCTAGGTATATAATAAACAAATGTTACACAAACACAACGAACGCCTCATTCCAATTCAGAATATTCTTTTATTCACAAAATCACATTCTTAGGGAAAGGTTCCCATTAATTTTATCCAAGATAAATTCTTCCAAATTTATTCTTTAATCCTCCTTTGGATATCATTTCTAACTAGTCGGGATTAACGAACCACACCGAAGTAATTATTTATTTTATTTTCCAATCCCAACCTATATATCCCATGGAGAAAACTGGTAATACTCCACATCTAACACCACAGTGTTATCAGTAAAATTAATTACCATCTCACGTTCAAATCTAATTAAAGATTTAACTATCGCTTTGGAGCAAAACTGGTGGTACTCCATTCTCGATCACCTTTCAGATTTGATAATTTAAATAATCAATTCACTTTTTCAATTTAATTAAAGATTCATTAAAACTCCACTTAGTTTTAATCTTTTCAAAAATCAACATCCCGCCTTTAACTGGGTTAAAGAACCAATGTCATCTAAAACACTATTCACGATAAACCCAAATCATATTTGATATTAAATCCAAGGCTCTGAATAGAAAATATTTTGGCTTATATTCAATATCAAATTCTGAAACCAACAAATATCGTATTGGAAATAACGATATAAAATATATCTTTCAAATCCCCATAACAATATTTGTATAGTCACGAAATCCAACATCGAAACATTCCGAAGATAATTTCGATTCAACTCCCGTCCAATCCACGTATTGTGAATATTGATTATTTTTAAAATCACTTTCAAATTCAATTTATTTATTTCAAAAATAAATTAATTTTAATTCTAGTTCAAAACTAGTTCATTTTGATAAAAATCTATTTTTATCTTTTCAAATGTGGAATTTTTCAGCCCAATTTTTCCCAAATCATTTCTTATGATTTTACACCAATTATAGTTATTTTTAATAATTTTATCAAGGCCCTTACAGTCGATTTCCATCAACGGCCATCGAACTGCACTTACAGCGACCTTTTTCGAATTTGATTTGGACATAATTCCAAATCCAACCGTTAGATTTCAAATTTCTAATATTCATTGGAAAGCTATTTTCGATACGAACCCAACGGTTCCGGTTTTAGGAGAATCCGACGGTCGGATCTCCCGTAATGTCTGTTTGAAATAAATGGTCGAAATTCACGAACTGCTGCGGTGCGGCGCGTTCTATTCAGGCCATTATATATATAATATATATATTATATATATTTCGTCGATTTCCTTTTTAAAACGTATTTTATAAATCGTTTTAAATTCGTTTCAAAAACAATTTCAACTTCATCTTTAATTTCAAATCGATTTGATTTCAATTCAATTCGAATTCATTTCAATTTTATTTAATTCGAATTCAAATTCGTTTCAATCCAATTCAAATTCTAATTCGTTTCAATTCAATTCAATTTGAATTTACCTTCTATTTGGTTCAATTCGAATTCGTTTCAAATTGATTTCAGTTCGTTTTAAATTTCATTCAAAATGATTTCGATTCGTTTTTAATTCAATTCAATTTAATTCAATTTGAATTCATTTCTATTTTATTCGAATTCAAATTCACTTTCTATTCAATTCAAATTCTAATTCGTTTTCATTCAATTCAATTTGAATTCACCTTCTATTTGATTCAATTCGAATTCGTTTCAAATTGATTCAATAAAATTTCAATTTGAATTTTTATCTAATTCAATTTGAATTTCATTTCAAAATATTAGATTTTGAAATCACTTTTCAATATTCATTGTAAAACGAATAAAATCGATATAAATATCGTTCACGTCAAAATAGCGCATCTCTAATCCACACGGCTTTATATTTTTCAAAAACTTCTTTATTCTATTCAACAAATGAATATTTATTCTACTCAACACATGAATCTATATTTCTTTCAACACACGACTATTTTTGTTATGTAAAATATTTTATAAAACTATGGTATCTATCGTTTGATTTTAATTAGACTCCATCGTAAAGTAGTTCTAATTTTAAATATGATAAAGATGTGAATTTTATTATTAAAATATTTTACTCAACACATAAATATTTCCAACTCAGGAACATCGTCAACACATGACTATTTTTATATTCAACACATGAATCTTCTTTTATAATATTCATTATTTTCCCGATTGGAATGAGGCCCAATCAATCACCATATAATTTTAATTATATGGATTCCATACAACACATGTATATAATAGCATTGAAAAATAATCAACCATCAACCAAAGTGCACTACACTGTATAAGCATCAAATATAGATATCTAACGCTTATAACAGCCTGTCAATCAATCGATCGACATATTTAATCAATCAGGATGAGTGAACTTCAAATTTCATCCCAACACCCGTGTGGGGTTTCAAACAATCAAACACAGATTTTAGTTGTGCAGTTGGGCGATGTGTAAAATTTATCGACCCAATCGATATCAGTCAAATCAGTGTATATAAACAAATCGACCGATTTGTTTATAAATATTTATTTATTCACTTTCACGTTAAAAATTATATTTTTAACGATAATATATTTTATTTTAACACATGAATTTCTATTCATTTCATTTATCAAATAAAATGATATTTTTATTTTTCTAACATATTTTAGAAAATTTCGGCGGCATAACGGCACGATACTAGAAACGGGACGAGGTCTAGCCTTTTCCCCGGTCTAGTGAAGGCCCACGCCATTCACACATCAATCAAATCCATTCCATTTCACCAAATCATTCAATTCAAACCAAATAGACTAACCAACTACACAACCAAACAATTTAACAAACAAGCCATCCATGGTCTGTGGATGACGGGTGTCGGGTGCTACTAAGCACCGTCTGCATCCTAGTATATATATATATATATATATAACTAGAAAAAGAAATTGAAAGGTGAGAAGTTCTCACCAATAGCTATCCCAATACCACGACTCTTCATTGATAGAAATCTTCATCGTTCTCGCCTTTTTATCACTTTCGTTGCCCGTAGCCACTACATATGTAAAAATCGAATTTTTACTTCGCTATTCAATATATAAAAATCGAATTTTTACTATGCTATTCAATATATAAAAATTGAATTTTTACTATGCTATTCAATATATAAAAATCGAATTTTTACTATTATAAAGATTTCACGTTTTCAAATTCATCACTATAAAAATCACATTTTTATTTTGCTACATATATAAAGATGATATTTTTAATATTCCTATCATGTAAAAATTATATTTTTAATTCTCTACATAACCAAAAATCATATTTTTACATCTTCTACATAATCAAGATTATATTTTTAATACTTTAAAAATATAAAAATCATATTTTTATTTTCAAAATATACATATAAAGTTCAAATCTTTCTTTCTATAAAAATCATATATTTTCTATATTAAAAATTGCATACTTTCTATATCAAAAATCTAAACTTTGCATTGTAAATCATCTGATAAAACTGAATCTTTATTTGTAATTAAGTTACTTTAAATTAAACAAAGAAACAAGCAAATATATATAAAATAAAATAAAATAACCTCACAGTGTTTTAGGGGGGGTCTGCTTTGGTCGGCGTCGTCGTGGGGAGGACGTGGCGGAGGGTGGTCAGAGGCAGCAGGCGGTGGGTCAGAGGCTCGAGGGTCTTGCGGTGGTGGAGCGGGGTACGGGGTAGTGGGCGGCGAGGTCTGGGCGTGGGGCTAGGGGAGCGGATCCTTGTTCGAAGAAGGGGAGAGAGGAAGAAAAAGGGGGGCGAGCAGCTGGTGGAGGCGGCGGCCTTGGCAGGCGGAGGCATCGGTGGACGGAGCGGTGGGAGAGGCGTCGATCGCCATCGCGATTTGCGGGATTTTTTTTTCTTTAAAACTGAACCGGGAAGAAGAAGTGAGGGGGGGGGGGCATTTATAAAATTTATATTATTTAATTTATTATTTACTTCAAAAAGTTGACTTTTACATACGACCTCCAAACGAGGCCCACCGCCTGTCGTCCATAGCGTTTTACCCCTATTCCGAACACAATGGGATATGTGTCGTAGGCTGATTCGATCGTTACAATCAGTTTTCGTCAAAATCAACATATAACTCTATATATTGAATTTGAACGCGCATTTCAATTTACCGGAGTCACATACTAACTTGAAAAATTCCAGAAAAATATTTTCTAGCTTCGTATTGACGATACGGTCCTAACAAAACTAGTTTCGTCGAATTCTGAGACCGTTAGAAAAATGGCCAATTTCCAGTCGATTAAAATCAACTGAAAATGGTCAAACGCGTTTTCTTTTGCCACGCTCACATATTGATTTGAAAAATTATGAAAATTGGAATCTAGCAACAACTTGACATCACGAACCCAACAAAAGTGGTTTCGTCGGAATCCGAGGTCATTTGCAAAATGTCTATTTTTAAGGGCCTGAATTCCATAACGACTATTCAGAATTTTCAACTGGACATATCTTTTGATTCCCGCTATGAAATCTCGATTTTTCGGATTCGTTGGAAAGATATCATCAAATAGATCCTAATGTTTTTGGTTTCACTAAAATCCGGTTTGTTTTGCACCCGGTATGTTCAATTGAAGTTTGAAATCGAATTATCGAACTACCACGCCATTTTCAATTCCTTTTATAATTATATATAATTATTTATATTCTAACGACGACGTATATAATATATACGTTCGAATTCTATTCAAAATAAATTTTCTTGTCGATATTATTTAAAATAATCTATTTTAAATGTTCAAAATTCGCTAAAATTGCCAAAATAAAATTTTTAAACTGGCCCAGATTTTCGGGTTGTTACATTTTCTCTCAAAATGATCTAAATCTTCGTCAGCAGAGATGGTTAGATTTCTTGGCTTTATATGATTTCAATGTCGCATACACACCCGGGAAGGGCAACGTGGTAGCTAATGCATTGAGTAGGAAACATGCCAATTTAGGGACTATATTTCTTAAATGGAAGCAACTGGAGTGTATCGCGGGATATGATTTCAGACCTAAGTGTGAATTAGATCCAAAGATGTTAGCAAGTTTGACGATCAGACCGACTTTGATTGAGCGGATCGGTTCCAGTCAGAGGGACGATCCAAACCTACTGGAAATCATCTCCAAAGTAAAGATGGGCATCGATAATGAGGAGATGAATTTGTATGAACTTGATCGAGAAGGATGGCTTCGAAAGAATGAGAGACTAGTTATACCCGACTTTAATGGATTGAGAGATGAAGTGCTTAGAGAGTGTCATCACTCGAAACTAACTATACATTCTGGTGGTAACAAAATGTATCTAGACATGAAGCAGACATACTACTGGGAAGGGATGAAGAGAGACGTTGGGAAGTTTATATCCAAGTGCCTGAACTGCCAGTTAGTTAAAACCAAGCAAAAGAAGCCAAGTGTTTTGCTACAACCGTTGGAAATGGGAACAAGTCTCAATGGACTTCATTGATGGTTTACTGAGGACTAGATCGGGTCATGATAGTATTTGGGTGATTGTTGATCGACTGACCAAGAGTGCAAGGTTTATACCAGTCAACTCGAATATAACAACAACTAAGTTAGCGGAACTGTATATAAAGTGTGTAGTGAGATTTCATAGAGTACCTATAGGTATTATGAGTGACCGAGATCCGTTATTTACTAGTGGGTTTTGGAAGAGCTTACAAGAGGCTTAGGGTCAGAATTACATCTCAGAACCGTGTACCATCCTCAAACTGACGGTCAAACAGAGAGGGTGACTTGTGTATTAGAGGATCTCTTGAGAGTCTGTATATTGGATTTTGGGGGGTCATTGGATGACCATTTGCATTTGGTTGAGTTCGCATATAATAATAGTTATCAGTCCAGAATTGGTATGGATCCATTTGAAGCTTTGTACAGAAGACCGTGCAATTCACTATCATGTTGGTTGGAAAAACAAGGGAGAAATTTGTGCTTGGGCCAGATGTAATAAGTGAAACTTCAGATAAGATCAAGGTAATTCAACAGCGAATGAAGGCTGCCCAAGATAAGCAGAAGAGTTATGCTGATAAAAGACGAAAGAGATTTGAAATTCTCCATTGACGACTTGGCATTCGTCAAGATTTCTCCCTTGAAGAATGTGATTCGGTTTGGTAGGAGAGGTAAGTTAGCACCAGGGTTTGTTGGTCCATTTCTAGTTCTCGAACGAGTTGGGAATTCAGCATATGAAGTTGGATTACATGACAAGATGGCGGGAGTGCACAGCGTATTTCATGTTTCTTAGTTAAGGAAGTTTGTGCACGATTCTGATATAACTATTTCACCAGATCAGTTGGATGATATCGAGGTAGAATCTGAGGCAGCTGGAAGCCGCAACACGGTTAGTATTGTCGGACACGATACGAAACAACTTCGAAGGAAGACGGTGAATCTGGTTAAGGTCCTGTAATGACCCACATTCTACGCATAGCAGGATCGTAGAATATTTATTTCTTTCACATATGAAGTCTTATGGTCATGTAACTTTGGGAGACGACTATTGGGGTCATTTCCCATGTTCATGATTTTTGTCGATTTTTAAATGACCGTTTTGCCCCTAACCGATACTGTTTCGGCCATAACTTTTGACTGGAAAGGAATTTTGACCTGAAACCATATCCATTAGCCCCGGATGATGGTTTACAATTCCGTAGAGTGGTCACATTAGCCAAACGAACTCACTGTTTGGGAGATATGGCTGAAACAAGTTTCAGATGGTGAAAAACAGCTTAGTTGGGCTTAACCGGGTGATTAACAACTAGGTCCAATGGGGGATTTCAGGATTAGAGCTATTTAAGGGCTGCTAGGGTTAGGATTTCGGTTTTTCACTCATTTTCCAGCCGCCACAAACCCTCTCTTCAACCTAACAATGGCCTCCAACATCTAAAAACACCTCTAATCACTTCTTAATCAAGTTTTGGCTTAAACTACATCAAATTAAGTAGGAATAGCGCCAAAGCAAGGTTAGAGCTGCTGTGTTGCATTGGGAACAGTGCCATAACAGTAGATTATTTCAGATCTAAAGTTCATTTGTGGCCAAGGTGAGTGATTTGCATAGTTCCTCACTAATTATGGTTGATTAAGGGTAATTAGTGTTGATTAGCGAATTTATACACTAATAAATTATGGAAAAATATTTATAAATTCTTAAATGATATTTTAGACCTCTGTTAGAAACTTGGGTTAATTTGGTTAAGTTTTGATAAACCTATCATTAATTATGCTAGAACATGTTTAAGGGAAAATATTGGATTTTGGCTATGTTTGATCCGTTTTAAGCTACCAAATTATTATTTTGGTGTTTGTGAATGATTATACATGTAGCTATGACTGTATGGTATGCTTTGTGATTGCCTAGAAGTGTCAGATTGGTCGAAAACGCCGTCGTATGGCGTAAAACAGCCGCTGGAAAAGTTGCAGGAAAATGTGCAGGGTTTCGGATCGGATTGGGATAGGAGGATCAGATCGGATAGTGGACTGGGCAGAGATGCCGAACCGGATCGGAACTTTGCACTAAAGGAGCCTTGGCGAGAAGGAAGGCCATTTGATTAGAGTTGGAGTTGGGTAGGGGATCGGATCGGGGAGACCAAGAGGGGATCGGATCGGAGAGACCAAAGGGGAACCAGATCGGGCTTATGAAAGGAAGGGGGATCGGATCGGGACATCTAGGAGGGAGAAACCACCGAACCGAACTAGAGCTGGGGAACCGAACCGAGGAGGAGTGGAGCACTGATTAAGGCATGGGCCAGGATCACCGAACCAAACCGGGTCGGGACTACCGAACCGAACCAAACGTATACTTTTACCTCATTGTGACGACTCTTTTGATGACCAACTCCAATTCGACCAAAACCCGAGATGCAAAGGAATTCCAAGTAGAACTCAGAATCCAGAAGGGAACCAACGAGTCCACTTCATGAGTTGGGCTTTGCTGCGGTGCGTGTGCAAAGGGGTTGTCGGTATTCATAACTTTGGTCCACCACTGAGAGACGGATAGTGGGCTTGTAGTGATAGTTATACGGGATTGGATTCCGTCATGGCCCAAAGGATTAGGTGACCAAGGTAGTGGATATCGTATGCTTTATGCACTGAGCGAGAAATGTGAGGATGGTTGCTATGCTTGATTTTTTGCCATCACCATGACATGCACACCCCCTGTAATAACCCGAAAATCTGGGCCAGTTTAAAATTTTTATTTTGGCAATTCTAGCGAATTTTGAATATTTAAAATAGATTATTTTAAATAATATCGACGAGAAATTTATTTTGAATATATTTAGAACGTATACATTATATACGTCGTCATTAGAATATATATATTTATATATAATTATAAACAGAATTGAAAATGGCGCGGTAGTTCGATAATTCGATTTCAAACTTCAATTGAATGTACCGGGTGCAAAACAATCCGGATTTTAGTGAAACCAAAAACATTAGGAACTAATTGATAATATCTTTCATACGAATCTGAAAAATCAAAATTTCATAGCGAGAATCAAAAGATATGTCCAGTTGAAAATTCTGAATAGTCGCTATGGAATTCAGGCCCTTAAAAATGGGAATTTTGCAAACGACCTCGGATTTCGACGAAACCACTTTTGTTGGGTCCGTGATGTAAAGTTATTGCTAGATTCCAAATTTCATAATTTTTTGAATCAATATGTGAGCGTGGCAAAGGAAAACGCGTTTGACCAGTTTTAGTTGATTTTAATCGACTGAAAATGGCCATTTTTCCAACGGTCTCAGAATTCGACGAAACTAGTTTTGTTAGGACCGTATCGTCAATACGAAGATAGAAAATATTTTTCTGGAATTTTTCTAGTTAGTATGTGACCCCGGTAAATTGAAATGCGCGTTTAAATTCATATATAACTTTATATGTAAATTTAACGGAAACTGATTGTAACACCCGAATCAGCCTACGATATATATCCCATTGTGTTCGGAATGGGGGTAAAACGCTATAGACGACAGGCGGTGGGCCTCGTTTAGAGGTCGTATGTAAAAGTCAACTTTTTAGAAAATAAAATAATTAAATAATAAAAATAAAATAAAAACCCTTTCTTCCCTTAACTACCCAGCCCCCCCCCCCCCCCGACATTTTCAATTCATTTTTCAAAAAAAAAAAAAAGCGAACGGAGGAGCTCGACATCGCGACTCGCTGGAGCCGCCACCCACTTCACCGCCGACATCGTACTCCACCGCGCCTCCCTCTCCAGCTCCCCACCCTCCGTTCAGACCGCACCCAAAACCCTGACCCGCCGCCCCTCTCCAGCCCTCGATTCGAAGCCGCATACCGCCAGGAGGGAGCTCGAGGTTCAAGCGACACTTGGAGATGGTGCAGCACTTCGTGCTGCGCTCTGACCAACCCTCCCCTTCTCCGATTGAAAAATGGTGCGTTCTTTTTATTTTATTAATTCTTTGAGTTATAAATTTATTCATGTAAAGTTATATATGTATAACTTTGTTATAAAAGAGGAGATTTTTCAAAACGATTAGAAAAGATTTGTTTTTTTAAATAAAAAAAGATTTTAAAAGGCAAAAGATTTTAAAAGGCAAAAGATTTTTAAAAAGGGCGAAATCTTTAATTTAGAAAAGGCGAAATCTTTATTATGTAGGAAGGTTAAAAATATGATTTTTATATTTTTAAAGTATTAAAAATATAGTCTTTACTATCTAGATGATATAAAAATATGATTTTGTTTAGGTAGAGAATTAAAAATATAATTTTTACATGATAGGAATATTAAAGATAGCATCTTTATATGTTTAGAAAAATAAAAATGTGATTTTTTATAATGATATATTTGAAAAGATGAAAACTATATTTTTGAAAAGGCGAAATCTTTATATGAAGAATGGCGTGATAAAAATATAATCTTTGCTATATGAACATCGATGTAAAAATATGATTTTTATATACTGAATAGCGAAGTAAAAATTCAATTTTTATATATTGAATAGCGAAGTAAAAAATTCGATTTTTATATATTGAATAGCAAAGTAAAAATTCAATTTTTATATATTGAATAGCAAAGTAAAAATTCGATTTTTATATATTGAATAACAAGAAAAATTCGATTTTTATATACTGGATAGCAAAGTAAAAATTCGATTTTTACATATGTAGTGGATACGGGCAACGAAAGTGAAGAAATGCGATAGTGATGAAGATTTCTATAAATGAAGAGGCGTGGAGTTGGATAGCTTTCGGTGAGAATTTCTCACCTTTCAATTTCATTTTCTAATTATATATATATATACTAGGATGCAGACGGTGCTTAGTAGTACCCGACACAATCGTCCACAAACCATGGACTTGTTTGTTTGGTTGCATAGACTAGTTGAATTATTTGATTTGAATTGAATTGTTTGGTGAAATGGAATGGATTGATTGATGTGTGAATGGCGTGGGCCTTCACTAGACCTGGGATAAGGCTACGCCTCGTCCCGTTTCTAGTATCGTGCCGTTATGCCGCCGAAATTTTCTAAAATAAGTTAGAAAAATAAAAATATCATTTTATTTAAAGAATGAACTGAATAGAAATTCATATGTTAAAATAAAATGTTTTATCGTTAAAAATATAATTTTTAACGTGAATATGAATATAGTGAATGCGAATAAATAAATATTCATTTACAAACCGGATGGTTTGTTTATGTACACCTATTTGAATGACATTGATTGGGACGATAAATTTTACACATCGCCCAACTGCACAAATAAAATCTGTGTTTGATTGTTTGAAACCCCACACGGGTGTTGGGATGAAATTTGAAGTTCACTCATCCTGATTGATTAAATATGTCGATCGATTGATTGACAGACTGTTATAAGCGTTAGATATCTATATTTGATGCTTATACAGTGTAGTGCACTTTGGTTGATGGTTGATTATTTTTCAATGCTATTATATACGTGTGATGTATGGAAATCCATATAATTAACATTATATGGTGATTGATTGGGCATCATTCCAATTTAGAAAATAAAGAATATTATAATATAAAGGTTCATGTGTTGACAGTACTCATTCATTGAGATTAGTCATGTGTTGAACGAAATATTTTAATAATAAAATTACATCTTTATCAATATAATATAAAGGTTCATGTGTTGACAGTACTCATTCATTGAGATTAGTCATGTGTTGAACGAAATATTTTAATAATAAAATTACATCTTTATCAATATAATATAAAGGTTCATGTGTTGACAGTACTCATTCATTGAGATTAGTCATGTGTTGAACGAAATATTTTAATAATAAAATTACATCTTTATCAATATAATATAAAGGTTCATGTGTTGACAGTACTCATTCATTGAGATTAGTCATGTGTTGAACGAAATATTTTAATAATAAAATATACATCTTTATCATATTTAAAATTAGAACTACTTCACGGTGGAGTCTAATTGAAAATCAAACGATAGATACCCAAATTTTATAAAATATTTTAAATAACAAAGATAGTCACACGGGGACAGTACTCATTCGTTGAGATTAGTCGTGTGTTGACAGAAATAAATATTCATTTGTTGAATAGAACATTTGAAAATAGAAATATTTGAAAACGAAATATTTGAAACGAAATATTTGGAACGAGATATTTGGAATGAAATATTTGAAATAGAACATTTGAAAATAGAATATTTGAAAATAGAAATATATGGAGCCATGTTGATTAGATTGACGCCATTTTGACGTGAACGATATTTATATCGATTTTATTCGTTTTAAAGCGATTTCGAAATGAAATGAATATAAAGCGATTTCGAAATGAAATGAATATAAAGCGATTTCGAAATGAAATGAATATAAAGCGATTTCGAAATGAAATGAATATAAAGTGATTTCGAAATCACATATTTTGAAATGAAATTTGAATTCGAATTGAATATAAAACGAATTTGAATTCAAATTGAATATAAAACGAATTTGATTTCAATTGAATATATAATGAATTTGATTCAAATAGAAAACCAATTTGAATTGAATCGAATAGAAAACCAATTTGAATTGAATTGAATAGAAAACCAATTTGAATTGAATCGAATAGAAAACCAATTTGAATTGAATCGAATAGAAAACCAATTTGAATTGAATCGAATAGAAAACCAATTTGAATTGAATCGAATAGAAAACCAATTTGAATTGAATCGAATAGAAAACCAATTTGAATTGAATCGAATAGAAAACCAATTTGAATTGGATCGAATAGAAAACCAATTTGAATTGAATCGAATAGAAAACCAATTTGAATTGAATCGAATAGAAAACCAATTTGAATTGAATCGAATAGAAAACCAATTTGAATTGAATCGAATAGAAAACCAATTTGAATTGAATCGAATAGAAAACCAATTTGAATTGAATCGAATAGAAAACCAATTTGAATTGAATCGAATAGAAAACCAATTTGAATTGAATCGAATAGATAACCAATTTGAATTGAATCGAATAGAAAACCAATTTGAATTGAATCGAATAGAAAACCAAATTGAATTTGAATAGAATAGAAAACAAATCGAAAACGAATTGAATTGAATAAATAACGATTTCGAAATGAATTGAATATATAATGAATTCGAATTGAATGGAAAACAAATTTGATTTCAATTGAATAGCAAACGAAACGAATTCGAATTGAATTGAATAGAAAACGAATTTGAATTGAATTGAATATAAAACCAATTCGAATTGAATTGAAAACGAAAACGAATTGAATTGGAAACAAATTGAAATGAATTCAAATTGAATTGAATAGAAATGAATTTTAAAACGAATTTATAAGAAAGAATTCAATTTTGATTTGAAATGAAATGGAAGTTGAAATTGTTTTTGAAACGAAATTAAAACGATTTATAAAATTCGTTTTAAATAGAAATCGACGAAATACATATTATATATATTATATATATAATATAATGGCCTGAATAGAACGCGCCGCGCCGCGGCAGTTCGTGAATTTCGACCATTTATTTCAAACGGACATTACGGGAGATCCGACCGTCGGATTCTCCTAAAACCGGAACCGTTGGGTTCGTATCGAAAAGAGCTTTCTAACGAATTTTAGAAATTTGAAATCTAACGGTTGGATTTGGAGATACGTCCAAATCAAATTTGAAAAAGGTCGCTATAAGTGCAGTTCGATGGCCGTTGTTGGAAATCGACTGTACGGGCCTTAATAAAATTATTAAAAATAGTAATAATTTGTGTAAAATCATAAGAAATGATTTGGGAAAAATTGGGGTGAAAAACTACATATTTGAAAAGATAAAAATGGATTTTTATCGAAATGAACTAGTTTTGAACTAAATTTAAGACCCAATTATTTTTAAATAAATAAATTAGATTTAAAAAGGGGTTTTAAATAATCGGAATTTCTAATATATTTGATTGGATTTGAAATGGGTTTATCGTGAACGGTGTTTTAAATAACGCTAGTTCTTTAACCCGATAATAAATAGAATGTGATTTGGGTTTGTCGTGAACTGTGTTTTAAATAACACCTAGTTCTTTAACCCAGTAAAAGGAGTCTTATTGAATCTGCAATTAGATTGAGATGTGCATTGATAATCTAAATTATCAAATTTGGAAAATAAGCGAGAATGGAGTATCACCAGTTTTGCTCCAAAGCGATAGTTAAATCTTTAATTAGATTTGAACGTGAAATGGTAATTAATTTTACCGATAACACCATGGTGTTAGATATGGAGTATCACCAGTTTTGCTTCATGGGATGAATAGGTTGGGATTGGGAAATAAAATAAATAATTACTTCGGTGTGGTTCGCTAATCTCGACTAGTTCAGAAAACCATAATTTGGTTTGAAACGACATCAAAAGGATGATTAAAGGATAAATTTTAAAGAATTTATCTTGGATAAAATTAATGGGAACCTTTCCCTAAGAATGTGATTTCGTGAATAAAAAGGATATTCTCCACTGGAATGAGGCGTATGTTGTGTTTGTATAACATTTGTTTTTAATATACGCGGGTTATTCGGAAAGGCCGGGTTTATACCCATTCTGAATAACCGATTCGACGATAAGTCGAAGATGAAGATGGTGGTCGAAGACCGGAAGTCTTCACATCGTTTGGATAATTACTGACGATCCTGATTGGGCAGTACACCCAAGAGGATGGAAATAGTTGGTGGTCGTCTAGACGTACTTGGAGATGGATGGATATGCGAGGAAAGTGCCTCCGGTTTCGTTCAGACCCAGAACGGACTTGTAAATGGATTGTGTGTCTGACATTGGATTTTATTCTGTGTTGATTGATTTCTATTAAATATACATCTATTTGGCGGCGGAGAATTTATTCTTTTGCTTAACGCCCTTCTCTGAGACGTACGAGCTCAGAGGTTGTATATCGATGGACATCAGTCGCATAGCATGAATTGCCTTTGTGGCATGCTGAGTTGCATGGATCAAGGCTTCTGTTGAAAAGCAAAGTCTTGCGGTTGATGATCAAAACACGCCTACGTGGCAGCTTTGTGTATAACGTGAATTCGCGAGCCTCACACCTCGGTATGAGTTAAAAACGGGATACGGGCCGTTGAGAGAGCACGACGTTTCTTTCTAGCTTTGGTGGTGTCAGTGACTTACCAGCCCTGACATTTATATACTTTTCACCTTTGTGGTTGTTGGAATGAGGCGCCTCGATTATAGGTCTGTAAGGACCGGGAAACGTGTGTTCAGGAATAAATAATCGTCTAACGTAAGTGAGGACCGGCCCAACCGATCCAAGTGGCTGCCCAGAGTGTGTAGTCCTGAGCATTTGCTAGAGTGTCTCGAACGCGGAGAGGAGCTTGCCCCTTGCCTCGACTCATGACGGAATTCAATTTCCAATACGTGATAATTCGGTTTTAATTGTAGAACTAGTATGGCGACATAGTAGATGGTAGCTATGCCGCCTATGATTTATATTTATGATTGAAATTGTTTTGACACTATACACTTATTATAGTATCAAATGATTTGTTTTGAACGTATCAAGCATGCTTTGGCTGTTATAAGGGAAAACCCTATCCCCCGGCTTGCGTTGCATTGTGTGATAGGACCTGGGTCTTATAACAGCTTCATTTTTCTTTATTTAGCATTGTGCTGTTGTTTTATGCACTGGTATTCTTGGGAGGAAACCCGTTCCGTGTTATACGGCGTGGTCCCTTGAATTACTCTCTTTTAAAGTAAAGTTTTAATAACTGTTTTAGTTCTCACACCAGTCACATGACTGACCTGGAGTTTATTGTTTTAACCTAAACTCTGGGTGCCCATATTTTCCGCACGGGCAGCTAGTAGTTTTGGTTTTGCAGATTTTTATTCACAGGATCCTGGTTTGCAGCTGGAATGATATCCGGAAATCTCTGTATCCGTATATCACCTTCAGTTGTGCTTTGTATTATTTTCCGCTGCTATGTAATTTATTGTAATCTCTGATATTTATCGAATGTAATTTATTCATTTATACTCTGTATATTCTTGTATCTGGTGGAATTGTTGTAATAGCAATGAAATGTTCTTCCGTCTGCGTTCATTTGTGTGTTGTTCTCAAAGTATCCGCTTTTTCCTTCACGGGGAAGTAACGGGTCACTACACCCCCACCCCGTATTTCTTTACACCTATGTTAGTGGCACCTTAGAGTATTGTACGGTATGTAGTGCTAACTCTTTGGTTGCAGGTCCAGATTCAAGTATGGTTTAGTATACCTGTTATTGTTCGGTTTAGCTGCTTATCGCTCATACCAGACTTTTTGTCTGACCTAGAGTTTTATGTCTCTTCTTATTACTCTAGGTGCTCTCACGAGCAGACTAGAGACAGGTCAGCTGGTGATGCACGAGTAGCTGTACCGGAGACGAGCAAGAGGCTTCCACGTATGATACATATATATATATTCTCCCTGTGTTGCTACGGTCACTAGTTTGGGAATTAGTAGTGTATCTTTCTTTCTTTTGTTTTGAGACAGTAATTTGGAAAGTTGTAATAAGCTGTATTTGGATTTTCTTTGCTCTGATGTTGATGTTGGTTTTAGTTATCAGCTTATGCATTGTCTCGCCTGTTTTATGTCAAGTACATTATTATTATATTTTGTTCCCTACGCTGCGAGACATTCTACAGGTTTTTGATTAGTTCATTCTCTTCTTTCCTTTCTTTGGCGACCGTTCTGTGCTAGTTGGGCATGTGTACAACGCACTTTCGGAGGAAATGTCGGCTGATGCGGGGCGGGCCGTCACACTTGGTATCTGAGCTCTAGGTTGCGTAGTTAACCTAGGGAAGTCATCAGGGAGAGATAGTATACGTATATGAGAGCGCGTATTTGTGATTATTTTGGTTTTCAAAAGCTATATACATATACTATTAGTATAGCTAAGGATGAAGTCGCACTACACTAGCACCACTATGGAGATGGTTAATCGTTTTCTCTTTACAGATTGAACGATGAGCCGATACGCAAGAGGTGCCGGTAGAGGAGCCAATAATGGGAATGCTGCTGACATGAGGACGATGTTTACTAACCTCATGAGAGAGATGCTGAGGGATGTGCAGAGGGCAGCTCCCAATAATGGAAATGGTGGCGGTCCAATAGTGCAGGCGCCTAGGGCCGATTTCGCCAAGCTGAATAAGGATTATACTAGTCTTGGTGGGAAGCCGTTCTACGGAACGGAGTCGGCTATGGATGTTCAGGATTGGTTGGATAGCTGTGAACGTATCTTCGAAGACTTGGGTATCGAGGATGCGATGAAGAGAAGGCTAGCATCCTGTCAGCTGCAAGGACGGGCAATGAATTGGTGGAATGCTATTAAGGCAGCTACTCCAGAGGATCAAGTCATTTGGGATCAGTTTAGAACTCGTTTCAGTGATAAGTTTATCCCAGCTGCTCAAAAGTCAGAATTGTTTAGGAAGTTCTTGGAGCTTAAGCAGAATAGTAGTGCAGTCTCGGAGTATATTGCTGAGTTCGATACTTTATTGAAATATGGATTATCCCTTATGGATACCGACGAGAAGAAGAACGAGAAGTTCATAACTGGTTTAGATGGGTACTTGGGGGAAAGGCTTATAAACCACATCGATGATATGTTTGAATCGATTGTAGGAAAGGCATTAAGGTCAGAGAGTCTTTACCCTAAGCCCAAGACTGAGGTTGCTATTGCATCTGCAGAGGAGCCAAAGCCGCAAGCAGGCGGTGGAGGCAAGAATAAGAGGAAACAAGACCAAATCATGGATGGTCAAAATAAGAAAAATAAGAAAGATTGCGAGTGCTTTAGCTGTGGCAAGAAGGGCCACTATGCCAAGGATTGTCGAGAAAAACCTGGGGAAAGGAAGTGCTTTAACTGCGGCCAGGCGGGACACCACAAGGATGATTGTCCACATCCTCCTAGGGAGAAGCAGATTGTGAAAGTGTATGCTATCAACGCTGTTCCTTCTTTGTCGAATGCCACAACTGCGGCGCAGAAGGTAAAAGGTGCCGTTATTCGAGGTATGCTTTCTATTTAAGATGTTTTTGATCGAGTTTTGTTTGACAAACCTGAGTTAGTCGATAGACCTTTAGTAGTGACGAACCCGATTGGTGGTTCGACTAGCCTTAATATGATTTGCCGTAACGTGGTCTTATCGAGTCATGGATGTATGTTTGTTTATGATTACTTTGTTTTGGGCTTTACTGGGTTTAGCATTATTTTGGGGAGTCAATCTACTCTAAAGGAATAGGGTGGTATTAGGTACCTACCTAGTGATGGCGATAATAACTGGAGTTAAGGAAGTTGAGAGGTTATCGTTGTAATAAGTTCTAGTTGTCTCTGGGAGGCAAATAAGTGCTCCAGTGCTTAGTTTTTTTGCTAGTATCACCTCAGTGGATTGTCCGAATTCGGAGGAGATATTCCTTGGGTGCTTGTCTGATATTGGTTTAGGCCTTTGGGGCTTGTGCCTGGGGAATGTCGAGTTCGACTAGGATGGTTTGCATGAGAGATAAATAGTTGTTGCGATTCTTCATTGGATGATATCTTGGTTTACTCGAGGAGTGATGGGCATCTGTGACAGGATAAGACTATTCGATGGTATGGACTGCCCCGAGTTAGACTAGATAGGGTTATGAGATGACTCGAGTAGGACTCGAGAAAGATACAAAGTAATGGATTGTTTATGACCCTATACTGATGTTCTCTTTGGATAGTAGAACTTTGAAGAAATAGGATGTGTTCGTCGATCATGGAAGATGCAACGAAGATTAGGACGATTCAAGTTGGACTTGGACTCGTAAAAGAAAATGGGTGTTCGTTGATCTTGGAAATGCAACAAATAGGGAGACGACTCACGTTGGACTAGGGTTTGTAGGTAATGGATACTCAAGACTGGGTCTGAGTTTATGGGTAATATATTGACTCGAGTTGGACTCGAGAAGGCTGCAAGGAATTGGAATGGCTCGAGTTGGACTCGAGAGGGCAGCAAGATAATGGATAGACTTGGGTTGAACTCGAGTGTTTCAGGCGGACTAAAAACAGGGGTATTTGGGGATGCCCACTTACCTTAGATCCGTTGGACGTGATCTAGTTATCCTTGGAGGATAAACGTACGTTGAACGTATGGTAGTCCATTTGGAGGCAGAGCTTCCATTAGTTATTGGTGTTAGTTGGACCAGACATACAGGTATCGACGTATTCAGGGCTTTAGCAGGTGATAGATAGGGTTTGTTTGATGGATGCTATGGTTGTTGTGTTTGTTCCTACCTTTCTTCTCTTGAGTACCACCTGTAGGATCCTGTTGAATGGAAATAGTATAAGTTCGTTGATCATGGTGATATGACGGGTGAAAGATACTTTACGTTAGACTTGAAGTATGTTGGGCATTGTGGAGCGTCCATTGACCTTGGAGATTCAGCGGATATAGGAGCTTCAAGTTGGACTTGGACTCAAAGGTAGAGTACCTAGATTCATTGGATGATTCTAGTTAACCTTTAGAAGGTGAATGTACGTTGGACGTGCAGTACGAATATAAGTGGAGTACCTAGGTTCGTTGGATGGGTCTAGTTTGCCTCTAGGAGGTGATTGTACGTTGGACGTGTAGTACGAATGTAGGAAGGACTCAAGTTGGAATTGAAAGGACATTTGGAATGTAGTTGGAAATTTGGCATATAGGGTTGGATTACCTAAGAAGATGACAGTATAGACGGATGCCATAGTACCGGACTGGGTACGATAGCTGATGCATTGGGTCGGAGACATGCCAGTTTAGAGGCTATTTTTCTGGAATGGAAGCAACTAGAGTATATCACGGGATATGACTTCAGACCTAAGTGTGAATTAGATTCAGAAACACTAGTAAGCTTGACGATTAGATCGATCTAGATTAAGTGGATCGGTTCCAGTCAGAGGGACGATCCTACCCTATTGGAAATCACCTCTAGGGTAGAGATGGGAATCGATGGCAAGAGAACGACTATACTTGGGAAGTAGAGGATGACATAAGAAAGTCATATCCAAAGCTCTTTGCCTGGTAAGATTTTAGTGGCGATGATTCTTCCCTTGTTAGTAAACTGCATACAAGGACAGATTGGTTCTGTTTGTTTTGCATGTTTGATTGTTGTTTGTGGTTGGCAGGCATGCGGGATCCTTTGTATGTTTTGGGTTAAGGAATTTCGGGAACGAAATTTCTTAAGGGTGAGAGAGTGTAACGACCTGCATTATATGCATCGCAGGATCATAGGATATTTATTTCTTTCACATACGAAGTCGTATGGTCATGTAACTTGGGGAGACGACTCTTGGGGTCATTTCCCATGTTCATGATTTTTGCCGATTTTTAAATGACCGTTTTGCCCTTAGCCGATACTGTTTTGGCTATAACTTTTGACTGGACAGGAAATTTGACCTGAAACCACTTCCATTGGCTCCGAATGATGGTTTACAATTTCGTAGAGTGGTCACATTAGCCACGGACTCACCGTTTGGGAGATATGGCTGAAACAAGTTTCAGATGGTGAAATACAGCTTAATTGGGCTCAACCGGGTGATTAACAGCTAGGCCCAATTGGGGATTTTGGGATTAGAGGTATTTAAGGGCTGCTAGGGTTAGGATTTCGGTTTTTCACTCATTTTCCAGCCGCCACAAACCCTCTCTTCATCCTAACAATGGCCTCCAACATCTAAAAACACCTCTAATCACTTCTTAATCAAGTTTTGGCTTAAACTACATCAAATTAAGGAGAAATAGCGCCAAAGCAAAGTTAGAGCTGTTATGTTGCATTGGGAACAGCGCCATAATAGTAGATTATTTCAGATCTAAAGTTCATTTGTGGCCAAGGTGAGTGATTTGCATAGTTCCTCACTAATTATGGTTGATTAAGGGTAATCAGTATTGATTAGCGAATTTATACACTAATAAATTATGGAAAAATATATATAAATTCTTAAATGATGTTTTAGACCTCTGTTAGAAACTTGGGTTAATTTGGTTAAGTTTTGATAACCCTATCATTAACTATGCTAGAACATGTTTAAGGGAAAATATGGGATTTTGGCATGTTTGATCCGTTTTAAGCTACCAAATTATTGTTTTTGTGTTTGTGAATGATTATACATGTAGCTATGACTGTATGGTATGCTTTTTGATTGCCTAGAAGTGTCAGATTGGTCGAAAACGCCGTCGTATGGCGTAAAACAGCCGCTGGAAAAGTTGCAGGAAAATGTGCATGGTTTCGGATCGGATCGGTATAGGAGGATCGGATCGGATAGTGAACTGAGCAGAGATGCCGAACCGGATCGGAACTTTGCACTAAAGGATCCTTGGCGAGAAGGAAGGCCATTTGATTAGAGTTGGAGTTGGGTAGGGGATCGGATCGGGGAGACCAAGAGGGGATCGGATCGGAGAGACCAAAGGGGGACCAGATCGGGCTTATGAAGGGAAGGGGGATCGGATCGGGACATCTAGGAGGGAGCAACCACTGAACCGAACTAGAGCTGGGGGACCGAACCGAGGAGGAGTGGAGCACCGATTAAGGCATGGGCCAGGATCACCGAACCAAACCGGGTCGGGACTACCGAACCGAACCAAACGTATACTTTTACCTCATTATGACGACTCTTTTGAAGACCAACTCCAATTCGACCAAAACCCGAGATGCAAAGGAATTCCTAGTAGAACTCAGGATCCAAAAGGGAACCAACTAGTCCACTTCATGAGTTGGGCTTTGCTGCGGGACGTGTGCAAAGGGGTTGTCGGTATTCATAACTTTGGTCCACCACTGAGAGACGGATAGTGAGCTTGTAGTGATAGTTGTACGGGATTGGATTCCGTCATGACCCAAAGGGTTAGGTGACCAAGGTAGTGGATATCGTATGCTTTATGCACTGAGCGAGAGATGTGAGGATGGTTGCTATGCTTGATTTTTTGCCATCACCATGACATGCACACCCCCACCCCGTATTTCTTTACACCTATGTTAGTGGCACCTTAGAGTATTGTACGGTATGTAGTGCTAACTCTTTGGTTGCTGGTCCAGGTTCAAGTATGGTTTAGTATACCTGTTATTGTTCTGTTTAGCTACTTATCGCTCATACCAGACTTTTTGTCTGACCCAGAGTTTTATGTCTCTTCTTATTACTCTAGGTGCTCTCACGAGCAGACTAGAGACAGGTCAGCTGGTGATGCACGAGTAGCTGTACCGGAGACGAGCAAGAGGCTTCCGCGTATGATACATATATAGATATTCTCCCTGTGTTGCTGCGATCACTAGTTTGGGCATTAGTAGTGTATCTTTCTTTCTTTTGTTTAGAGACAGTAATTTGGAAAATTGTAATAAGCTGTATTTGGATTTCCGCTGCTCTGATGTTGATGTTGATTTTAGTTATCAGCTTATATACCGTCTCGCCTGTTTTATGTCAAGTACATTATTATTATATTTTGTTCCCTGCGCTGTGAGACATTCTACAGGTTTTTGATTAGTTCATTCTCTTCTTTCCTTTCTTTGGCAACCGTTCTGTGCTAGTTAGGCATGTGTACAGCGCACTTTCGGAGGATATGCCGGCTGGTGCGGGGCGGGCCGTCACAGGTCCAGTGGGATAATAATGAGAATCACTGTATTTGGGAAACCGAGGAGAACTTAAGGAAGTCGTATCCAGAGCTCTTTACCTGGTAAGATTTTAACTACGATATAGTTATTCCCTTGTTTGTAAACCGCATGCTAGAACATGCTTGTTGTGTTTGTTATATATGTTTGATTGTTTCTAAATGGTTGATAGGCATGCATGACACTGTTGTATGTTTTCTTGGTTAAGGAATTTTGGGGGTGAAATTTCTTAAGGAAGGGATAGCGTAATGACCCGTATTCTACGTATCGGAGGATCATAAAGTATTTATTTTATTTTCATACGAAGTCATATGGTCGTGTAACTTTAGGAAAAGACTATTGGGGTCATTTCCCACATTCACGATTTTTACCGAATTTTAAAATGACCATTTTGCCCCTGGCGATTCTTGTTTCGCCTATAACTTTTGATTGTTAAGCAGTTTTGACTGAAACCACTTTTATTGGATTCAGATGATGGTTTTCACTCCGTAGAGTGATCACATTAGTCAAACGGACTTACATTTAGGAGATATGGATGAAATAAGATTTAAAGATGGAAAAACAGCCTAATTGGTCTTAATTAAGTGATTAGCAGCTAGGCCCATAACCCAATTCGGGATTAGGGTTATGGGAGGGCTGAAAGGATTTGGAGAATCAACTCCTTTCATTTTTCTAGTCGCCATAAACCTTTCTCAAACCCTAATCTTGGCTTATATCTTCTAAATCTCTCTCTAATCACAAATTAATCAAACTTACATCAAATCAAGTCAGATTAACACCAAATTCAGGTAGAGCTACTGCACACATTGGAATCCGAGCCAAATCAGCAAAAGTTTCAGATCTATCATTAATTGTTGGCTAATATGAGTGATTTGCATGTTTATAAACTAATTATGGCTAATTAGGGTTAACTAGCGAATTAATGACTCATAAAAATATGGGAAAATATGTAAAATCATATATGTCACATATACGAATTTGGTTGATTATACATGTTACTACTGTTGTTTTGTATGTTTCAGTTGCATAGGAAAGTTACAATGGTTGAAAACGCCGTCGTTAGGCGAAATTAGCTCGCTGGAAAAATTGAAGGTCTTCGGTTAGGACCCCGATCCAAACTGGATAGGAGGAGGAGACCGGATCCGAACCGGATAGGAGGAGGAAACCCAATCTGAACTGGATAGGAAAAGGAGACCCGATCTGAACCAGATAAGAGGAGGAGATCCGAACCGAACCGGATAGGAGAAGGAGACCTGAACCGAACCGGACAGGAGGAGGAGACCCTAACCGAACCGGACAGAAGGAGGAGACCCGAACCGAACCAGATAGGAGGAGGAGACTCGAACCGAACACCAATTCGACCAAAACCGAGATGAAAAGGAATCCAAGTGGGAAGTTATCGCTCATGATCCAGATGGGAACCAACGAGTTAACTTCATGAGTTAGGCTTTGTTGCGGGACGTGTGCAAAGGAGTTATCGATATCTATAACTTTGGTACAATTGAGAGAGGGGGCATGTAGACGAACTAGAGCCAGGGCAGTGTGGACTAGGTATGGTTATTGACTATTGACCAAGGCAGTGTGGTCATAGCAATAGTTGTACGGAGTCCTAGGCGGTGTGGACCCATCATGGCCCCAACGGATTTGGTGATCAAAGCGGTGGATATCGTATGCTTTACGCACTGAGTGAGAAATGTGAGGATAATTGCTATGTTTGATGTCTGCTATCACCATGACACTCACACTCCCATTTTACACTTTATGTTAGTGTTACGTTAAAGTATTGTACATCTTGTTGTGCTAACTCTTTGGTTGCAGGTCCAGGTCAGGTATGATTATTTATGCATGTTATTACTTTATTTAGTTACATAAATTTGCTATCGCTCACACCAGACTTTTGTCTAACCCAGAGTTTTATGTCTCTTCTTATTACTCTGGGTGCTCCTAAACGAGCAGACTAGAGGCGGGTTAGGTGGTTGTGCAGGAGTAGCTGTCCGGAGATGAGTAGGAGGCTTCCACATATTATATATATTCTCCTTATGTTGTTGTTGGTCACTGATTTGGGCATTAGTAGTGTACCTCTTTTATTTATTTTTAGAGATAGTATTTTAAAGTAGTAATAATTGGATATGAAGATATATTTTGGATTCCGCTATCTGATGGATATGGTTTAATTTTCAGCTTATTTGCTGTCTCGCCTGTTTTATATCAAGTTATGTTATTATTATTATTTTTCCATGCGTTGTGAAATATACTACATGTTCTTTGGTAATTCATCATTTCAACCCTTTTGACGATCATCCCGTGCCAATCGGGCATTGGCATAACGCATTTCAGGGAAATGTCTGATGGTATGGGGTGGACATCACAATTATAGTCGTTTCAAATAGAGAATGAGCCGATGAACTTCGAGACATGCTACTAGGGATGAGCCTGCAAATGGAGGGGTTGGAGAAGGTAGCTAGTCGGGAGCTGCAACCGCTATGTCCGATTATCTTCCTATGTCCATGTCCATGATGGCAACGATCATGAGGAGGATGCCCACGCCAAAAGCGGCAGTAGAGCATGGTGTTCTTATGCAGGAACCTAGGGTTATTGATTTTGCAATGCTCTGCAAGGATTATATTTCTCTGGGTGGCAAGTTGTTTGTTGGTAAGAGCCTACTATTGAGATTTTGAATTGGTTGGATACTTATGTTCGGATCTTTGGAGATTCGGGAATTGATGATGCAACTAAGCTGAAGCTTGCATCGAGGCAGCTACAAGGTCGAGCGATGGATTGGTGAAACTCTATTACTTTGGAGACTTCGGAGGACCAGATCATCTGGGATCAGTTGAGAACTAAGTTCTAAACTGAAGTTCATTTATATAGTTCAAAAGTCGATAATCATTAAGAAGTTTGTTAAACTTAAAAAAGGAGGTCAATGTTTGTGTATGTGGCCTAGTTTGAAGCTTTATTTAAGCATTCTCATTTGTATATTGAGATTCCTTATCAAAAGAATGAGAAATTTATTATCGGTTTGGATGAGAGTCTTGGAAAGAAATTGATCGACCATATTGTTGATCCTTTTGAAAAATTGATTGAGAAGGCTTTGAGAAAAGAGAGTTTGTTTCCGTATAAGGTAGACACTGTTGTTGAGATAACAAGGAGTCGAAACCACACCAAGGTGGTGGTAAGAAGAAAAAGTGGAATGGAAAGAGAAAACAACAACATCAAGGAAAGAATGGCCATAAAAATCCGAAAAACGTGGTTACTTGCTATAACTGTCAATAGAAGGGTCGTCTTTCCAGGGATTTTTAGAATGCTAAGTTGGAAAAGAAGTGCTTTAACTATGATAAACTTGAGCATATGAAGAAGAATTGTCCGAAACCACCAAGTGATAAGCAGGATGTGAGAGCGTATGCTTTGGATGTTGTACCGTCTTCCTTTAGGGGTCCGACTGCAGAGAAGAAGGAGAAGCTGTTGTTGTGCAAGGTATGCTTTCTATTTCAATTTGAGTTTTGTTTGATACTGGAGCCTTACATTCTTTTATCTATAATGAGCTTGTTTGCAAGTTAGGTTTGGAACCTGAGATTATTGATAGACCATTGGGTGTGACTAATCAAGTAGGGCGTTCGTCTAGTCTTTGTATGTTTTGTTGTGGTCGATTTTATCGATTCATGGTTTCTCTTTTATGTGTGATTGTTTATTTTGAACTTCGTTGGGTTTGAGATTATTTTGGGAATCGACTATCTCGAGAAGTATCCAGCTATCATGGATTACGATAGGCTTGAGGTGACAATTGGGAATGTGGAAGGGAAAACAATGGAGATATGTTGTCTAACAGAAAATGGAATTCTAATAAGCTTTTTATATTCGCTTGCAGTTCCATGGTATGGGTTGTCATCTGTGCCAATCGTTCAAGATTTTTATGATGTTTTCGATAAGGTCATAGGATTGCCGTCATAGTGAGAGATTGAGTTTCATATCGATTTAATGGATAGAGTCAGAGCTATTGTTATGCCTCATAGGCATATGGTGCCTAAGGAACAACGTGCGTTAGAGGTGCAAGTGAGCGACCTTTTGAGTAAGGGATTTATTTAGAGAAGTGTATCCGAGTGGGGTGCACCAGTTGTGTTTGCGACCAAGGCCGCTGGATCATTGAGATTGTATGTGAATTATCGTGAGTTGAATAAGGTGACTAGGAAGACCAAGTATCCATTGCCGAGAATTAATGACTTGCTTGGTCAGCTTCACGAAACCAAGGAGTTTTCCCAAATGGATTTGGCGACGAGATTCCACCAATTGAGAGTGGCTAGGGATAGTGTGCCGAAGGCTACTTTTACGACACCATCCAAATTTTATGAGTGATAGTGTTGTCATTTAGATTGACTACCTGATTGACGCAGAAATGCGTTTATTTTACACTCTCATATCTTATCATTTGTATATAAATAAATATTACTTGGGTATTATTTTGTCACGTTTACAGATATGCCGACTTAGCCACATGCAGTCAGAAAATATAAAAATAGAGAACAAATTGTTATATATTAACAATTGACGACTTGCAGACGAAGATCTCACATCCAGCTGCTTTTTGGATAAGAAAATAATTGCTAAAAAGGCTAAGCATATCACAAATCAGTGAAGAATTACCAAGGAAGCAAGAATAAAAGAAGAAAGGCTCAATTTTAGTAGAATTAACTAAGGCTCATTTGTGATTGTATTAGGGTTTAGGTTGTCTATTTATCCTATAAATACCCTTGTAATATCATTGTAAAGATCATTCTGGAATCAATAAAGTTTTCTTCTTTTTCTCTTTTCTACATTTTTATTTTTCTTAGCAATTAGTGTTGTCTACACAATTAGATTTGGTAGAGCGTTATTTGTATTTTACTTTTATTTTCATTAGTGATTGACCGTCTGATTAGATTCACTGGTAATCCTTATTTTATTTTCTGTTTGTTATTTAATTTTTACACTTTTAATTTTTTTCTTTTTAATTGCTTTCCTAGGTTAAATTGGATTTGATTAGATTCAGATCTGATTCATAGTTTTATTTGCTTTTCAATTGAAAATTGTGATTTGATCGCCATTTCAATTAGATTTGTTCTGAATCAAATTACAGTTTCAATTTTTATTGTTTTCAACCCAACCTCCAAGTTTTGTCTAACTCGCCTAAGAAGTATATAAATAATAAAATTTAAAATTTCTCCCTATGTTCGACCTACATATTACATGATCTATGCGCTTGCAGTTATTATAATAAATTTGCGCTTTTCTAATCCATAGAAAGCATCGATCAAATTTTTGGCGCCATTGCCGGGGAGGCAATAATTAAATTTTATTATTTATTTAATTTCCAATTCGTGTTAGTTTTTGTTTTATTTTTTCTTTTTGTTTTCTTTTATATATAGCGAAAATTCTTGATTTGTTAGATTTGGTATTGTTCAATGATACCGTAATTTTCCAAATAAAAGAAAAAAATCTTACTAACTTTTTCTTTATTTCTTTCTTTTTTTCCAATCACTGGTACATAGCTTTCTTTCCTTTTCTTTTTATACAAATCTAAAAAAATTCTTCCCTAATTTTTTCTGCCTTAGTAATGAATTCACTGCCTTCAAATTTGATTTCTTCCCACTTTTTCAATTTCTTCTTCTTTGTCCATCTTCTGTTTCACTGATTCATGAACTCCACCCTTACCACAAACTACATCACCACCTCATCTGTTCACCCTTCATGCAACTGAAAATTTTACCGTCACCGAAATACATCCTTCTTCCCTCAAATTCCTACAACGTTCTCAGACAGCCTATCCCATTCACACAAAAAACACCATCCATCTGCAAACACCACATTAAAACAGCTACTGCATTTTCAGTTCACCCTCACCATAGCCCTCATCAGATATTCATCGATCACTAGATCTACAAGACCACATAGCTCCACAATACTTCGTCAACAACTTTCTGAAACTACGACCCAGTTCGCACCATATTCATCAAAGTTTTGCCACCCACCATCATCTGAATAACCACACAAAGTTCCGATCAATTTGCACGGTCATGCCATAATCCAAACTTGCAAACTCGTGCCATACTCGCATCATACTCCAGATTCACAATCTCATCCACTTTTCAACCCATAATACGAATTCCCTTCTCTCAAAACTCATATACAACATCATCATTTCACTGTGAACCATACCATTGCTCCATCCTCTGCGCGTTCACATAATCATCATCTCTACCAAACCGTTGCTTTCGTACCACACAAACATCAAAACATCCTCCTTCAACAATTCATCCGATCACCTACGACAATAGCCACAACCCATTTACGTCACAAGCCAATCCTCAACAAAAACACATGCAAACCAAATACCTTCCTTCACCACAGTTCCAGTACATTCTCTGCCACAATATTTCAACCACAGGCAATAACCTTTCATACCCGAACCATCATCCATGCGCAAATCCAAAATCTGAAAACCACAATCGCTCCAATTCAACACAAACCGAAACCTGAATCCAAGCCGAATATCAAAATTCCAGTTAAACTTTTTGATCGGTGATTTTAAAATTCTAATTAAAAAAAAGAGTATGAGTAATTGTTCCGTTCGATTTTTCTTCATGGAAAAGGATTTTATTTTGTTGTGTGCATTTTTGCTTGAAGAGAGGGTTACATTTCGGTTTAATTTAGGTGTATTATATAAAAAAGGGAGGCGCAGTGCAAGTCCTAGGGTTGGTTAATCTGAGTTGTACCTTTTTTTTAGTTTATTGGGTCTATTTAGTTGGTCCAGTTGTTTTTCTCTTTTTAGTTTAGTTTTTTTCCTATTTTTTTGTTGTTTTTTGTTTTTCATTTATTTCTTTTTTGAAATTGCTTCCATACAAAAAAAGAAGGGAAAGAAATTGAATGAGATCAAAAGCCATGGCGAGAAAAGAAAAAAGTGTTCAAGCGACAAACAAGAAATAAAAGACCAGCTTTGAAGTGACGAGTTCAAACATGCAACAAGAAATTCAGAAGTCAAACAATTTGCTAATATTGGTATTTTGATCATTCAAGCTACTTAATTGCACTGGATGGACAACCACACCCCACTGTAAAATTTTCTTAACTCTACAGGTGCTCTGCTGCAAAGAATAAAATATATAGAAATTTCTTGTAAGAATTTTCTGTAGGGATAGCGGCTTGCTTGTACAATTTTTTAATTTTCTGCAATTAATTATTCTGTGACTGTTCTATGACTGAAATTTCTGATTAATTTGGTGATGAACGGATTTCCATAACTAAAATGATCACTCTCTTCGTTTTTCAATTATGAATCTTGCTATGATTTGCAAAATAATATAATTGAAAAGTGGTGCTTTGTGAAGTTGTCTATCTCGTATAATTGGATCGAGGATATATAGTAGTTCAATTTATTGAACTATTAGCAAAAGAGGTTGCATACTACCCTTAAAACATTGGTTGTATCCCTTAGTATTTATACTATACATGAACGGCCATAAGACCCTCTTCCCCCTTCTAATTGATCGATTGATTAATGGAGCACAACTCAGAATTTTATACTATTTTGAAGTGAGAATAATTTTTTTCTTGCTTTGGCTTCATTAAAATGTCTGATTCAAAAAAATCCCTTAGAGAGTTGTATGATAATAACCTGAGAAGACGTTCCCTAGAAGAGTACAAGTATGAATTACAACTCATGAGGCAAAATATTCTGAAATTTTGTAAGCTCAATGCCAACAATTTTCAAAATTCTCCAACTGACCAACATTTTCAAAATCGTAGAAATGATCGAAATTGCGATTTCAATTCAAATTTCAATAATTTCGATTATGGTCCACATCCACATCAAAATAGCTTTGGATCCCAATATAGCTTTGATCCACATCAATATGGGGTTGTAAACCAAAACTTTCAAAATTATAACCCATATCAACATATTGAAAATAACCAAAATCACTCAAATTTTAACAGTTTTGGTTACGGACATAATTTTTATGATCAAAATGATTTCGAATATCATTGTCATTTTTATGAAAATTCAAACAACCACCATATTGGAAATAATATTGATCGTGAAATTGATGTGGACTATAATTTTGAGAATCAAAGAATCCAAAATGAGATCTCTCAAATCAACGATTTTGAGGAATATCATCTTAACATTCTTAGGAAGAGGGGAGAAAGGCTAGATAAAAAGATGGATGAACTTCTTTGTTTAATGACATCTTTTGCAGAACAACGCGAGCAACAAAATCAAATTCACACATGTGATGAATCAGAAAATAATCCAATTTTTGTTAACAGTGAAAATTTTCAAGTAACAACTTTGGAAATCGAGAATAACGATCTAAATGAAGTTGTTCAAAATTCAATAAGTGATTTGGATTTCAACTCTTTTCAAGAAAAAGATTTAAGCTCAGATTTTGATCTTTCTTTTTCAAACTGCGAGAAACTTGAAATTTTAGAAATTGAACAGAATAAAAATGTTGAATTTTTTGAAAACTCAAAATTAGAGGAGGATTTTAATAAACATGAATTTTTTGGATTGTATGAGGATGAGTTGCCAAATGAGAATGAAAGCTATATTTTGGTCAACTCGGTCACCAACCTTTGGCTCGGAAAAACGATTGAAAATAATGTCAGCAATCCCGATAATCCTTCGATTCCAACCTCAAATCAGAATCTTGACGCTCTTCAGATGGTAGCCCAGGCCAATTTGTCTTAACCTTCCAAATCTTCATCTTTATCGAATGTTGGTCTGATGTTGGCAACCCCGACAATATATCTCTTCTTTGAATGTTGGCAATCCCAACAACCCATCTTCTATACCTTTACCTCCTTCACTTCCCATGTCAGCACCTTCTTCTTTGAATGACCATGATTCTGAAATAGGACAAGTCGACATGATAGAAACCGTTGTTGATGACAAGATACATTTACCATTTCAGAATGTTTCTCACACTTCATAGACGTATCTACTATATCTTTTGAAGAGCTTTTTGAAGATGAACTCAAACTTTTAAATGACGAGAATGAATATACGGAACGTCTCTAAGATAATCTTAAGCCAATTTCATCGATTGTTATTGACATGCCTCTTGTACCTCAAATTTCATATACGAAATCATCGTACATCATTTTCGATAGAGGCAACAGTGGGGGGAAAAAGAAATCTCATTTTTCACATAGTAATCATAATCATTGTAGGTTTCATTTTACATATGATTTTCATTCACATATAGTGGCTAAATTCATTTCATTTTATGCAATTTATTCACCTTTGGGTACGATCTTTCAAATTTAGGAAACGTTCACAGTGTGGGCACTGTTTAGTTCTAGTGTGGGGGGAGTCTGCATTGCATCCTTTTTATTTATTTTTTTATTTTTCATTTCCATGCATTTAGAAAGGACCATCATGCATTTTAGAACGTAGTAACATACCATAATTTTTTTTTTGGAAATATGACCCATTTTAGATTGATACAACAAGATAAGTCAACGATTGTTAATCAGTTCATAATATTTTTTCTCTCAACTATGATCGAATAAGAAATATAATGAAAAGTTGAATTTTGAGGGATAATAGTGCAACTGGCACATAGGGAGATTCTTTGTGATGACCATGAAGTTTATTCTAAATTGCAGTCTTTGTTTAATGAGTGGAGGACTTAAAATGCTTATATTGGCTTCTCAAATCTTTAAAACTAAGTTGTCTTAAGCTGAATTCGTTTGTATATCTCTTGTTCTTATATTTTCAATAATAATAAAAGTAATCCAAGGGTGTCCAACATTGCTTGTAAATCTAGCATTGGTGTTCAAACCCGCCAAGCTCTATCCGACATGTTGTTGACAAAGTCAGCGTCGGTATATCTTGGTCTCATTTTATGAGTTTGACACCTAAGGATTACTGACATCTTATTGACAAAGTCAGCGTCGGTCTGCACAATCTGCCAAGCTCTGTCCCAACTCTCCGTCAGTCCGCAAGGCAGTGCATGGGTGGTATACCTTGGTCTTCAACGTAAGTGTATGTAATTAATTATAAAGCTTCATTTTTTAGAGATTGAGGATAAGCAATGATGTCTAAACACTTCTTGACCTTACTGATTTGACTAGCCATGCACAAGAAAATTAGAATACCACTTTGCTAACTGTGACAAACAAACTAAGAATTTATTTCATGGCTGCACTATGTTATCGACCGAACCAACTGGGCAAACTAGAGTTTAACATTGAAAACTTGAATTATATTGAAACTTTGTGACAAGTTGAGGTATTTAAAATAAAATCAACTGAGTAGAAATTGTTAACTTAATTTTTTGTACCACTTTCCTGAAACAAGTTGTGTTTTCATTTCATTTTATTTTATTTTTAGTTGCATATGTCCTTGCATTCATATAGTTGCATTAAATCATTGCACACTGCATTTGGATTTTGTGGGTAATATTCGCTGAAAACCCTCACGAGATTCCACTCATCCTACTAGGACATCTAGAGGTTTAACGACTTGTTGCATACGCTCAATGCAATCGTGTTTCCTACGAAAGTGTGACCTATCTAGTTTAATTTTTCATTTTTTTTACTCAAGGATGAGTAAAAGATAAGTGCGGGGGTATTTGATTGACATAGAAATGTGTTTATTTTATGCTCTTATATCTTATTTTTTGTATATAAATATATATTACTTGGGTATTATTTTGTCACGTTTATGGATATGCCGACTTAGCCACATGCAGTCAGAAAATACAAAAATAGGGAACAAATTGCTGTATATTTACAATTCAAGACTTGCAGATGAAGATCTCACATCCAGTTGCTTTTTGGACAAGAAAGTAATTGGTAAAAAGGCTATGCATATCACAAATCAATGAAGAATTACCAAGGAAGTCAGAATAAAAGAAGAAAGGCCCAATTTTAATAGAATTAACTAAGGCCCATTTGTGATTGTATTAGGGTTTAGGTTGGCTATTTATCATATAAATACCCCTTGTAAAGATCATTCTGGAATCAACAAAGTTTTCTTCTTTTTCTCTTTTCTGCTTTTTTATTTTTCTTAGCAAGTAGTGTTGTCTACACAATTAGATTTGGTAAAGCGCTATTTTTATTTTACACTTATTTTCATTAGTGATTGACCGTTTGATTAGATCCAGTGGTAATCCTTATTTTATTTTCGTTTGTTATTTAATTTCTGTAATTTTAATTTTTGCTTTTTAATTGCTTTCCTAGGTTAAATTGGATTTGATTAGATTCAGATCTGATTCATAGTTTTATTTGCTTTTCAATTGAAAAATGTGATTTAGTCGTTAGTTCAATTAGATTGGTTCTGAATCAAATTACAGTTTCAATTTTTATTGATTTTCAACCCAACCTCCAAGTTTTGTCTAGCTCGCCCAAGAAATATATAAATAATAAAATTTAAAATTCCTCTCTATGTTCAACCTGCATATTACATGATCTATGCACTTGCGGTTATTATAAAAAATTTGCACTTTTCTAATCTATAGAAAGCGTCGATCACTACCGAACCAACACATTTTGTGGATCTGATGAATCGATTTTTCATAGCTCAGTTGAAAAAGTTCGTGCTTGTGTTCATGGATGCTATATTGATTTACTCCCTTATGGAGGAAGAATATAAGACACACTTGAGAATTGTTTTGGAAATTTTACAAAAACATCAACTGAGAGCTAAGTTTTCGAAGTCACTTCTGGAAGGAAGAAGTGAGGTTTTTGGGTCAATTGCATTAGGACAGGTAATAACGGTGAATTCCACTAAGGTGGCAGTGATACAAGATTAGGATCGACCCAAGAGTGCGATGGATGTTAGGAGTTTCCTTGGTTTAGCTGGATATTATCGACGATTTATCAAGGATTTCTCTAAGATATCTGCACCTTTAATCGGATTAACGAAGAAGAATCAAGTCTTTGCGTGAGATACTAAGTGTGAGCAAGCTTTCGGAATTCTGAAAGAAAGGTTGACTAGTGAGAATGAAGAGATGGTGGTATACACCGATGCATGTGGCATTAGACCTGGAGCGGTGCTAATGCAGAAAGATATAGTTGTAGCTTATGCGAGTCGACAACTAAAGCCACACGAATACAATTATTCAACTCACGATTTGGAATTAACGGGGATAGTGTTTTCTCTGATGATATGTAGGCATTATTTGTTGGGAGTTAGATTTGAGTTGTTTATGGATCTTAAGTCGTTGAAGTACCTTTTCACCCAAAAGGATTTGAATCTTCGGCAACAACGATGGTTAGAGTTTTTGGCATCATATGATTTTGGAATAGCCTATACTCTAGGAAAAGGTAATGCAGTGGATGATACGTTAAGTCGAAGACATGGAAGTTTGGGATCCATGTTTTTGAAATGGAAGCATCTCGAGTATTTGTTCGGAATTGATTTTAGATCTCATTGCGAGTTAGAGCCTGAGATGTTGGCAAGCTTATCGATTAGAACAACTCTTATCGAAAGGATTGGAGAAAGCCAGAAGCGAGACGATAAGGCTATGGAAATCATACAGAGATGAGGATCGACCCAGAGTAGATTAAGGATTTTGAAGTCGATCGAGATGATTGGCTTCATTAGAATGGATGACTGGTCATTCCTGATTTGGATGGATTGAAGGATGAAGTTTTTGAGGGAATGTCATCACTCTAGATTGACGATTCATCCTGATGGTAACAAGTTGTATCGAGATATGAGACGGGTTTTCTAATGGGAAGGAATGAAGAGGGATGTCACAAAATTTACCTCGAAGTGTATGAACTATCAGTTGGTTAAAGCCAAGCAGTAGAAGCCGAGTGGATTGCTACAACCATTAGAAGTTCCTACATGGAAATGGAAGCAAGTGTCGATGGATTTTATCTATGGATTACCTATAACAAGGGTTCTGAAATGATAGTATTTGGTTATTATGGATCGCTTGACCATAAGCACAAGGTTTATTCCTGTCAGATCGACTAGGACAATATCGAAGTTGGCTGAGCTATATCTTAAGTGGATAGTTTGATTCCATGGGATTCCGAAGAGTATTGTTAGCGATCGAGATCCGTTATTCACCAGTGTATTCTGAAAGAGTTTGTAAGAGACAACGAGAACTGAGTTATGTATGAGTACAGCTTATCATCCCTAGACAGATGGTCATACTGAAAGGGTTAATCAAGTATTGGAAGATCTTAGAGCTTGTGTATTATATTTTAGAGGATCGTGGGAAGATCATCTGCATTTGGTCAAGTTTGCTTATAATAACAACTACCAGTCGAGTACTAGGATGGCACTGTATGAGGCGTTGTATGATAGACCGTGCAATTCTCCATCCTGTTGGTTAGAAACTAGTGAGAAGTTGGTACTTAGGCCAGAAATAATAAGAGAAATGACAGATAATATTGAGATCATTCGACAATGAATGAAGGCAACCCAAGATCTTCAGCATAGTTATCCCGATAAGCGATGAAATGGTTTGAAATTCTCAGTCGGAGTTTTAGTATTTGTCAAGGTTTCACCTCTAAGGAATATTGTTTGTTTCGGAAGAAAAAGGAAGTTAGTGACAAGATTTGTTAGGCCATTTTCGATTATCGAGTGTGATGGGAAGCTCGCATATAAAGTGGATTTACCTGAAAAGATAACAAGTGTGCACAATGTGTTTCATGTATCGTTTCTACGGAAGTTTGTGCATGACTCAAATGTTGTGGTATCTCTTGATCATCTTGAAGAATTAGAGATCAAACCCGAAGTTCCTAGGTCTCGTAAGTCGCTTCGCGTCGTACGAAGTGACACAAAAAAGATTAGAAGGAAGATCGTTAAGCTAGTTAAGGTACAATGGAGTGAGGGAGATGACGACTGCACATGGGAAACGAAAGGAAGTATGAAGTCGACCCATCCAGAACTCTTTGAATGGTATGTCCTATATATCATATCTAACTTATGTCATTGTGACTTGTGCTATTAGAAGTTTCACATGCTAGGGTAGGATTTTGGTTACATGGATTGTTGGATGCTAGATTGGATGCTCATGGATAGTAGGCATGCAGGATATTATGTTTGCTCGTGTTTGCTTGGAATTTCGGACGCGGAATGCCTAAAGGGGGGAGGAGAATGTAACGACCCATATTTTACGTATTGGAGAATCATAAAATAATTATATTTAATTCCTCAGTGGCTGGATCATTCTCAGATTTTAGTATGTCGTTCATGGGGATGTGATGTTTACCGAATCTAATTGTGATAATTTTACCCCTGGATTTACTGTTTGGACTATAACTTTTAATAGAGGTTGAATCGGGAGCTGAAATCGGTCTCATTGGATCAGAATGGTGGTTTTATGATTCGATGGTATGGTCACATTAAAGATTTAGTTTAGCGATTTAGGAGAACTCGTTGTTTTAAGTTTCAGCTTCTATTAGGTAGACTAATTAACAGTTAATGTGCTGATAGTCAAACCCATTAGGCTAATGACTTGCAATCGTAAATAGAGGGGATTGCAGAGGGAATTAGGGTCTCTCTCTTTATTTAAATATTAGGTTGGGTGCATGTGATTCTCATGTTCAACCTAATCCCTAATTCCTCCATTCTTTTCACTCAAATTCATCATAGATTGCACATAAAGGCTAGATTATCATCAAGAAAGATTAGATCATCACTATTTCATTTTTGGGGGTTTTCTATTTCTATCCAGATCTGGTTTCACTGGTATTGTGTTGGATCTAGAAATTGGTGAGTCATAGATATCTCTCACATGGAAGCTACGAGTTATATGGATAAATTAAGATCAAATCATGCTAAATTCACCATAGATCTAATCATATATGTTTTAACTTAGTTTTAAACGTCTTAGGAAAACCTAATTTGATCATGCTAACCGGATAATTGTTAGATTAATCTTGTTCACGTACTCTTTTAGAACCAAATCATGTTAGATATCATGCTTATGATATGTTTATGCCATAATTGTGATATGTTCATGTTTGTATGATCAGTATTGTATGAATTGATGTTTGTTTTGGTTGGATTGATTGCATTGTTTATGTTATTTGTTAGAAATGGTTACCATAATTTTAGGATTCAAAACATAGCAAATCAGAGGTTCAGATGACCAGTTTCAAATTAAACTGGGTGGAGGAGCTCTAGATAATGAGGCGAGGAAGCCCATAAAATTTGGTTGAAAATATGCTAACTACATGGATCAGCATCATACCATAGCCGATGGACCAGCACCAATCCATCACGGTTAATTGTATCGTTGTGAAACTTTATGTGTGGCATCGTGGTGGTAAGTTGAGGCTTCATGGAAATTTTCAAGTGATTTGAATGAAATCTGGGATGGGTCGAAGGTTGATCACTCAAGTGCAATGATGAACTGGCAGGCTGTTTAGAATGATTGGATTTTGGCTATGAAATTGTACCGGTAAGAAGAACATGGTATAAGGATCACAGAAGTGCAAACACTTAGCCATTTCTGGCTAGGTGTATATACCAGATTGATCTATCATATGAGGCAAATGGACTTGATTTTTAGTGAGCTTGTTTGTGATGGCTTCCAAGGGTTGTTGATGAAGTTTGATGATGAATGGACTTTGGATGATTGATGTGCAAATCAATGATGGATAGTGCTTCGATTGTGAACTCAAATTGGAGTGGTTGGAGCCAAATTGATGTGATATTGGTCGCAGGATGATATACGATCCAATAAGATGATAGATTGACTCAAGTTGGAGTTAATCGTGGATGATAATGAAATTGTTTTGAGAAGTCCCTCGAACTAAAGAAGTGATCGCCGAGAAGAAAGGCTCAACAGTTTTGATGTGCCGAGGAATCGTTGGTTATCGAAGTTCTAGCAGGATCAAAACAGAGATATCGTGGGGACGCCCATTAAGATCACGATGGATCAGGTACCTTGGGTAGTCATAATGGACCTAGTTGTCTTGATGGAGACAAACATACGTAGTCACAATGGCGTTCGGCAATTTAGCTAGAACTGGGGTTTTTCCATTATCCCTTTTGATCGTTGAAAGCAAGTTCGGTAATTAATGTATTCGAGGCTGTAGTCGTTGATAGCTAGGAAATTGGGTGCTATGGATGCTCTGGTTGATTGTGTGCTTTCTTCTCTATTTTCTTTGGAAAGGCTAACACCATAATTTGTCGAAGAGAAGTGGGATTAGGGGTTGTCCTTTCTTATTCAGTCATGGCACATGATAGATGATTTTCATGTGCAAACTCGGTGGTTGATAGACATATCCGATGATTGAACTATTTATACTCATATTATCCTATGTAACTTTTTTTAGTTATTTTATCGCTCCCTTTGACTTAAGGTTTTATGTTTCCCTCTTATTACCTTGGGTTTTTCACTAACGTTTGTGGTGAGCACACTGAGATAACAGATTGTAGGTTTTGGTGCCAAGGGTGCTATGCAGTGACGAGCATGAGGCTATCATATTACTACTACCTACTATATAGATGTCTTGTTATTCCCGTTGTTTGTTGAGACTTTATCGACTCTGAGAGATATGTAGTGAGGATAGATGTATGGATTTCATTTTCAAAGATATTTTTGTATTAGAGATTCTGAGATGTTATGAGATTTGAATTTCTATTATGTGATGCTTCACTACTATATCCTATTGAATATTTTCTTTTATACGTTATCCATGCGCTGTGAGTTATATGTCAGGTTTAATTTGAATTATTCTACCTTGATGATCGTCACATATCAGCTTGGCATGTCATATGGTGCGTCTTATCCTCAATTTGGTACAGGAGGTATGAGGCGGTTGTCACGTGAACTACTGCACTTAAGCATCTAGAACCTGATCACTCCTTTCTTCTGCCTGTACTTCAGCTTCATTTCCGCATGCTAACTTCTGCTATAACTTCCCTTAAACATCAAATACAACAAAAGACAACCCCACCTATAGACATTTACGAATCATAGCTCACCTGCAGCCACTTCATCCCCAAAAATTACACAATAACTTCACCAACTGCTCAAATCAACCGAAATGTCACACTGCATGTTCACACTTCAACCATTCACAATCCATTATCAAAATTGCCACGCCTCAAACCCACAAATACAAACATTGACCTTCGAATGTTTGTAACAACTGGTATGGCCAAACCACCTAAAAACTACCAACTTCCTCCAACATATAGCAACACAAACACACGTCTTTTATTCCTGCATCATCAACTACAAACCTTACCAGTAAAAAAATAACCAAACATCAATCAAGATTATCATAATGCCTTCATCACATAGCAAAACCATCTCACTGCCAGTTCCAAACTTCACCATATTTAATTCATCCAAAACCAATAACCTAAACCTGAATAGAAATCAACCAAGATAACAACAAATCTCCTTTCAACTAAAATACTATTCCCAGTCACTCCTCATAAATAGTCAACATCCAATGGAAACTCCATGCATTCACCTACATCTCCAAATCATCATGCAAAAAACCTACAATCTTCTCAATAAGAAAAATGTTTAACTATAATGTAATACCTTGGAATTTAGCAATAGTTAAATTAATTAATTAATTAATTAATTATATTCCAAAAAAAATAAATTTTAGCAAACGATGGAACTTAACCATGAGATATTGACTGTCACGTTCGTAATGGAATTCTGGTCAACTTTCATGTTTGGAACTTCGCGAACGGAGTCTGTATGAAAAGTTATGGACGAAATATGAGAACGGATGAAAAATAAATAAATCATCAAAATATACTAGTGGTTATAAAATCTTACCACAACTCCTCCGCCCCACTGTTTCCAGAACAACCCAGGCAGTCGACTGAGGTGTCGACCGCTTGATCGACCTCCTGGTTGATCTGAGAAGGTGTAGGCTAGGGTTTTTATATAATAAAATCTATATATACAGACGGATTTTTTTGGAATTAAATTTTATGGTTCATGGTTATTTTTATGCCTATAAATTAAGTGTTAGACCCTCGGTCTTTTGCTCACATTTCTAGAGGTAGCAACGAAGCTCTGCCATTTCCCTTTCTCTTATCCCTTTTAAATTTCTAAAATAAATATATATATTCAAATCATAAACAAGAATTAGAGATATTGAATCTAGATTTGTGAAAAAGAGTTGGTTCTATATGTAAGTAACCCTTATTGATATTTTTCCACCTCTTTTTTTAATACTTTTCTCAATCTATAAAATTTAACATGTATATGTGTATCCCCTTTTTATACAAATTGTAGATTTGTAGGATTTAGAATTATATGCCTAAAATCTATATTAATATTTGGATTTGGAATGGCTTTCAAGTAAGTGAGAAATATATTCATTGTTAAAAATATCATAATTATTTCATTTGCGTGAAATATGAATTTGTATGCCTAAAAGTATCAGATTTTTTTAGTTTTTGTAAATCCGAGATTTGTATACATATGAATTTGTTGGCCTTTGGGTAATAATATTATTTTCTTGCCTTCAATTCTTTAATATGTTTCAGGTTATTGTATATACCTAAACTCTGGAAGTCAGTCCCTAAATATTGTTAGATTTATGAAGTGTTACTCCAGATTTATAGGATTTAGGTGTAAGTATATAATTTGTGCAATTTTTGGTTTAGAAATATAAACATATTTATGTTTGGTATTTTTTTGGGGAATTTTTACTTGATTATTGTATATTATCCCTTTCTACACTTTTTAAATAATAAAGCATTATTTGAAATCTGTAAGAAATATAAACAAATCAGAGAGGAAAAGATATGTGAATTAACATATTTTGTACGTAGTTTACATCATTTATCTTAAATAAAATATTACCTATTTCTTGATATTTGAAATATGTCAACATTCCCGCTTTTAAATAGTTTAGGAAAAATTTACAATAATTATAGTAAATTGCCTTTTAAAGAGATTTTGAGTCTTAATAAAATTAAATACAAAAGGTTATTATTGTCATTAGTTTGGACTATAATATGAATAATAATAATGAAACATAACTAGTAACTACTTAAATAAAGGTGGATACCCAATGCCAAAGGCTCCCGTACTCAAGCACGAGAGGACATCCCAAGCAGTCTCCCGTCCTAGTACTATTCTTACGGCTTTCCAAGCTCTGGGGTGGTCGATTATAGCGCACAGCTTTTCCCTCACATATGTGAAGAGGTCGGGACTCGAACCTGTGCGCTCCAGATTACCAACCGGGTAACCTTACTGCTGCGCCAGACACCACCTTTGCAACTACTTAAATAACACACTAAAAATATTATACAATACCATACAATATAATATAATATATAATCATCATAACATTATCCGTCCAAATTTACATAACTAACGTTATTATTATTATTAAATATATGTATGATGTGTGTTTGAATTTGAATAGTTTCTATTTTCAATGGGTACATATGGTAATATTTCCCATAATAAACGAGAATGAATATTTGTGACTGTTATGTTGATAACAATAAATTTGGAGTTTATTGCTATATTAAAAAAAGTTACCAATAAGGGAATGGATATTGTAAACATGAATGTTATGGGAAAAGGAATGAGTAGGTGATAAATGTAAATTGGTTACAATTTAAAATAAATAAAGATAATATTGTGACTCCAATTAGGGAATCAATATTATAAACTTATATATACATACTTACATAAGAACTAGTATAAATTAAATAACCATAGTAATGTTTGGGTGTTACAACAATTAAAAATAAGGTAACTAGATGTGACTGATATAAATGACAGTTAATAGGTTTTCCATTGCCTTAAGAATATGACCATTAGGGTCATTAATGGTGTGTGACCATTATAATAATTAACTGGATTAAAGGGAATTTAAATGGGAATTTAGGTGTTAATGGCCGTAGTAAATACTAAGTCCAATATGAGAATTAAAAATAGCCAAATGTTGGAATCTTAGGAAATCATCCTTATCTTATTCTAGCTTAATTCTAGAAATAATGCCTTTAGTTAATTAATAAGGATTGGACTTAGTAGTTAATGGTGCGAGGACAGTTTACTTACTCGACAGAAGTTTGTACTTTCCAACAATCGGTTATAGGTATGACTGATATGAGATACCATTAACCATAGGAACCCATGACGATATTTAATTGCATAGCGAGAAATATTCCTAAAATATTTACTTCAAGTGTTGAGGTATTAAGTGGCTGTAGAGCCCGCCTCCCTTCTGAAAGAAGAAATCGAATAGGAAATAATTCATATTGTGACCTACTTCAGGATTAGAGGTATTAAGTAGTAGGATCCACCTGTTGGGTATTAAGCAATTTGCTCCCCTTTCCCTTAATGGTGGAGTCATAGAGTCACCTTTAAAAGGTATTAAGAGATCCAATATCTCACCTCCCCATAAATAAGAAGTATTAAATGGCTAATTTGGTACGAGATTAGTAATCTGTAACAACCCGGAAAATCTGAGCCAGTTTAAATTTTTAATTTGGCTATTTTAGTGAATTTTAAATATTTAAAATAAATTATTTTAAATAATAACGACGAAAATTATGTTTGAATCGATGGTTGAAAATAAATATAATTATTTTAAATTATAAACAAGGCCTGAAATGGCACGATAGTTTCAAAATTGGAATTCAAACTTTGACTGACTGTACCGGGTGCAAAATAAAAAGGATTTTAGTGAAACCAAAAATATTTAAATCTGTTTATGAATATCTTTCTAACGAATCTGAAAAATTGAAGTTTCGTAGCCAGAGTCAAAAGTTATGGCCAAATGAATTTTCAGAAAGGTCGTTATAGAATTTATATAGCCCGTGAAAATAGCCATTTTGCAAATGACCTAAGAATTCGACGAAACCACTTTTGTTGGATCCGGGATGTCAAATTATTTCTTGGTTTCAAATTCCATACTTTTTGAAGTCAATATGTGAGCGTGGCGAAAGAAAATGTATTTGTTGATTTTAGTTAAATTGGATCGACCAGAAAAGGGCCATTTTTCAAACGGTCTCAGAATTCGACGAAACTAGTTTTGTTGGGACCGTATCGTCAAAACATAGCTATATTTATTTTTCTAGAATTTTTGGGGTCAGTATGTGGCCCCGGCAAATTGAAATGTACGTTCAAATCAAATATTGAATGTTTTCTATTTTAATTTGAAGAAAAACTGGCTGAAAAAGTCGAATGGGCCTACGAAACATATCCCATTGTGTTCGGAATGGGGGTATTCAGCTAGGGGCGATAGTCATTAGGTTTGCATTGGAGTTCGTGTGTAGAAGGGGGTATTTTCGGATTTTATATAAATAAAATTTTTTATTGGCCAATCAAAATCATTCTCTCATTTCTGAAGAAAACCCGTAACCCCCTATTCACGAACGACGACCATGCTCCCCACCTTCTCTCCTCCTTATCTCCTCAACCATGCATCGAAATCCAAGGGCCATGTTGGGGATTTTGTAGAGTTTTCCTTCCTCTTTAAATCCATATAGGATTTGCCAGACATCGTTGAGTATTTTGGGAGAATCACCTTGAGGAAGGCGCCGACTTTCCACCGCCGTAACTCCTCTGATCTGACGGCGAGTTGACCGCGACTGGTACCCTCCGGCACGCGACTCCCAGCTCCTCGATCTGGTATAGTTCTCCTCAAAGTCAACGGGTTTGAAGATATCTCGTGACCTAGTTTTGAAGATTAAACTGAGGTATACGACTTTGTTTTCTTTGAACTAAAAATAACACTTTTATGTGTTGCTAATTTTGATTTTCGTTGAAAAATCGTATCTTTTTGCTATGTTGACAAAATCTAGTGAAACAAGAGACAGTGGACTCGTGTGGACGTCTTCTACATTCTAGAAGAGACCGGATATTTTTCTGAGCCTTCAACAATTTTTGGAGGAGTGGGACCCAATGTGAGATTTCTAATTTATAAACGATATGGAAAACAACGATGTATAAATTATATAGTCGATGTATGAGTTATATAAGCGTTGTACACCTCATGTATAAGCGTTGTATAAGTTGTATGTTTGATGTATAAGTTATATATGCGTTGTAAAAATGATATATGCGTTGAAATGATATTGAAATGAAATTGAAATATAGTTATATACGTGTGTATATATATATATATATATATATACTCCCCTCGTCCACAGACCATGGACGATATATATTGGTTGTGATATTGTTTGGATTATTGGTTGATGTGAAATTTGGTGAATATCATGAATGGTTGATTTGAAATGATTGATTATGGTTGAAATCTAAATAGGATTATTATATGGGAAAATTCGTCTGCGTACGAACTAGATATTGAAAATCCCCATTGTCAAAAGCTGTGAGGCTTTAAGGTAGAGCGAGGAGCCGTACTCAGGACGGTGCCGGTTTTAACTACCCTGCCGTTATGCTGCCGAAATTTTCAATAATATTCATGTGTTAGAATTATTTTCATGTGTTTAAACTATATTCATGTGTTGAATAGAAATTCATGTGTTGAATAGAAATTCATGTGTTGAATAGAAATTCATGTATTGAATAAGTTCTTTGAAAGATAAAAATAACATTTTTATTATATATATATATATACTATATAAAATATTAGTATTTTAAATAAATTGTTTTAACACCAAAAATAATATTTTTACCTTATGTATGAACTATATAAAATAATCGTGTTTTGAAATAAATTGTTTTAACAATAAAAATCACATTTTTATTATATATATAAACTACAGAAAACATTCATGTGTTGAATAAAGGACTAGAAGGATAAAAATCATATTTTTATCGTATGTGTGAAGTCGAAAACATTCATGTGTTGAATATATAGATTGAACAATAAAATCTACATTTTTATTGTGAATATAAAGTGCTAAAAATATTCATCTATTGAATAAATATTTTTGATGATAAAAATATCATTTTTATCATGTAAACGACTCGCTAAAAATACACAAGTGTTGAAATAAATATTTGTTTGCTATGAATATTATTTTTAACCGGTGGATGAACTAAATAAAATAGTCATGTGTTGTAAGATATTTTTGTTCACTAAAAATATCATTTTTATGTGAAATATGAAGTGTTAAAAATGTTGATGTGTTGAAATAAATATCTACTGGATAAAAATATCATTTTTATCAAATATATGAAGTGAATATGGTTTTGAAATCGAAGAATGAATTATATTTATACATATATAAATATAATTAAAATAAATCAAACAACGAAGCTGCAGTTCATATTTTGAAACCGTGATTTCAAACGATTATTGTGGGAGATCCGACCGTCGGATTTTCCCAAAACCGACCGTTGGGTTCGCTTTGGAAATATCTTTCCAATGACACCCACTTTATAAAGATCCAACGGTTGGATTGTCTGGAATGTTTAATTCAAATCTGAAGAAAAACAGCTCCAGAGTCGATTATATTTATATATATATATATAAATAAATATAATTAAATTAAATCGAATAACGACGCTGCAGTTCGTGTTTTGAAGCCGTGATTTCAAACGATTATTCTGGGAGATCAGACCGTCAGATTTTCCCAAAACTAAAACTGTTGGATTCGTTTTGAAAAGATCTTTCTAAAGATATAAACTTTGTGAAGATCTAACGGTTAGATTTTCAGATATGTGTAAATCAAATCTGAAGAAAAACAGCGCCACGGCCGTGTTATAGCCTGAAGCGTCATTTGAATGAATTGACTATTTTTAAATAAATAAAATTGGCGATAAATCGTGATAAAATATTATAAACGATATGGAATGGAAATAAACTGAATTTCCTCAGTTTATTTGATATTTGATGGTTGAATGTGTTTGGCGTGAAAATTTCATTAATTAACAGAATTATTGATGTCGAATAATTTAACCATTGAAATGAATTGATTTGAAATTCTAAATATACGTGAATTATTTGAAAAGGCCGAGTTAATTCTCATTTCAAATAATTGATCGATGATTAGAAGTCGAAGATATGAAGACGGTGCATGACCGATGATCTTCACGTCGAATGGAGGGGTGCTACTGATGCTCATGATAGGAGTAGCTACCTTGAAGGGGCTGGAGTAGTAGCCGTCCGGACATACTTGTTGATTGTATGGATGTGCGAGGTATTAAGTGCCTTCGGTTTCGTTCAGACCTAGAACGAACTTGTAAATGGACTGTGTGTCTGACATTGAATTTTGTTTTGTGCTAATTGATCTCTATTAAATATATATCTGCTTGGCAGCGGAGAATTTATTCTCTTGCTTAACGCCCTTCTCTGAGACGTACAAGCTCAGAGGTTATATATCGATAGAAATCAGTCGCATGGAGTGAATTGCCTGTATGGCATGCCTAAGTGGCAGATGATCAAGGCTTCTGTTGAAAAGCAAAGTCTTGTGGTTGATGATCAAAGCACGGCCTGTGTGGCATAGCTTTGTGTATAACGTGAATTCGCGAGCCTCACACCCCGTTATGAGCCAGAAACGGGAGAGGATCCAGGGAGAACATGCGTCTCTTTCTAGCTAGGGTGGTGTCAGTGACCTACTAGCCCTGACATTTATATTATTTTCACCTATGTGGTTGTTGGATTGCGAGGCGCCTCGGATATGGAGTCATTTGGCTCATTTACGCCCCATATGGAGGGGAGACGTATTGTTCAGGGTTTTATTTTAATCCGCTATGGGTGGACCGGCCCTATGGCTACTAGGTGCAGTTGCGGTTGTAGCCTGAGGCTCGGGCTAGACAGTATCGAATTCGGTAAGGACTATCTTTTGCCTTGGTTCATGACGGAAATCCAATTTCCAAATACGACATTGTGCGGTTTTGATTGTATACCTATATATGGCAATATAGTGGTATAGGGCATTAATGTCGTCTATGATTGATACTTATGATTTGAAATTGTTTTTGAAACATATAAACACTAGTAATATATAAAATGATTTTGTTTTATTTGTATCAAGCATATTTTGACCGTTATAAGGTAAAACTCTATCCTCTAGATTGTGTGATGGGAATTGATTCTTATATTGACTTCATTTTTTATAAAAAGCATTGCGATGTTTAAAAGATTTACTTGTTTTGAAGCACTGGAAATCCAATGGAGTAAACCCGTTCCGCGAAAGTGGCGTGGTCCTGTGATTGGCCATAATACAAAGTAAGTTAAGTAGATTTCTCATACCAGTCCCATGACTTACTCGTAGTTTGTTTCAATTGTAAACTCGGGTGCCCCTTTTTCTACACGGGCAGCCTTGTATTCAGGTTTTTGCAGACTCTTTCTGGATAGCTGGAGCTGAAGATGGATTCTATCATTTTTCTCTTTTTATGATGTTCAGCTCCGATTGTACATATTATGTTTTGTTTTCCGCTGTAGACATTTATGTATAGCTGAACTGTATTTTGTACTAAGTATGATCCTATATACTGTGTAACTCTGATGATTATGTTTATCCAGTGTATTCTATTGTACATTATCTGGTGTATTTATTTATTTCTGTTCTGCTGTTATTTGTTTATGTGTTATATTCCAAAGATTACCCTTGCCACCGTCGTACCAGAGTTTGGGGTCGTTACATAATCTCCATGGTAATCCGCTTCTTCTAGGAAGTAAGTGATTGGGTTAAAGTCCTCCTTGGGATAAGGTATTAAATGTCCATAGGAATGTCTATCCTACGAGAAGTACTAAGTGATTAGGGGATTATCTAATAAGGTTAGCTAGATAGTAACAAAGGAGTCTGTGGGGGAAAAGGTCATAAATGACCTACAGTCGTCTACCTAGCCTGTAGGTAATAAGTGACTGCTTACTATCTCTCACCTTACGCGGGGTTTGGAAATATGCATAAATGACGGAAGCCTAATATTCGTAGGACTTTGTATCTAGTGTCCTCTAATTTATATTAGTGAGTAATAACCATACACTAGTGTATTAAGTAATCAATGAATCTTCCCTATAGGGTATATTATTAGTGAGGCCATAAGTGGCTATATAAATATGGCCCGATTTCTTTATTAATAGGGTATTGACTAGTTGGAGTGTCCGCCTTTTTGTCTGGTATTTGTTGAAATGGTGTTTTTAAAGGCTTCAAACTTACAGATAAAAGTTCTATCTTAGTATATTGCGATAAAGTTATCTCTGGGAAATGTTACCTTGGGAGCAATAGTTGTTCATCATGCGAAATCTTTACATGTTTATGTTTGGACCACTAGCCTCGTTAGACATATGGTTCGGATGAAACCAAATGGGATGTATTTTTGTATTGTAGACAATGTTATACATTTCTACTCACCAGGACTTGTTGTTCTAACCCCCTCCTTGTAAAAATTCTCAAATTTATCTCAGGGAAGACAGGTCTTTGCAAGTATTATGTTTAGTTTTCTACTGTTTTCTTATGCTCGGTATTACTACGGAGATTTGCTTTCATGGTAGTTGCCTTAGTCGATACTTTTTATCCTATTTTGTTTCACTGTGAGTTAATTTTATTGTACTCTTATTATGCTCATGCTTATTATTTGTAGGTACCAGATTTATACTCTCCATGCTCAAATGGGTTTAAGTTTTGATTTTTTTTTTTTGGAAATTCGAGCTCAGAAAAATATGAGGTGTTACATTTGGTATACGATCTTTTTTTTAGATGATCAGAGGAATTAATAAATTCAGATTAGTGAGAGACCACATTCAAATTTATTTTGTATTTCTTTGTCCTTTAGTAGCTGACTCTAAATAATTTCTACAACGAGATAATCCGTTGTGGACCTATTTATTAAAGATGGCTTTAAAACGACTAAGTGTTAGAATTATTTTGAGTTTGAGTTTCTGGCCAACCTTAACTTGCCCCACGACACGTTTGGCGATTTGTTTGAAGAACATGAGAATGACATATGGTTAATCACGTGGATTTGAGCTTGAGTGATAGACGAGAAGCTAGCTACAACTGAAATAGTCGCGATTTCTAGTTTTTGATTTTGTTTGGGAGTTCTAGTTCAAAAACCTTTTCTTGGTTTTGGAGTCAAATGAGAAATCCGTATCTATATGTCATATTAGCCCGGAACCAAAACTTGGGAAGTATATCCATTCGATACTTTGTTTTGAAATTCAGGCACTTATTTGTTAGAACTGTTTCTTTGAATTCTTGGTTTTACATTCGGGAGAAACTTTATTTTTTTCACAAACTATTTTGGAAAAAGGAAAAAAAAGAGGTTTCAAAGGTTTTAAATTATTCAAGAAAATTTTGAAATTAAGATTTGCGTAAATCGATAAATTTTAAATTAAATCTATCTATGTTTCGAATTGTTGGGTTTTGTGTAATTTTTAATAAGGGATCCTTTTTCCGTGGAAAGAAGGAATTTGGAAATTTTAAGAAATTTGCCTAAAATAAAAACCATTACCCATTCCTTGTGTTTTTAAATGTTCCTCTTTTTAGATATTTTAGATAATTTATGGAAATTATCACAAATAACTTTTTTGTGGAGCGTTCAAAACATGGGAGAATTGTTCCAATCAGTAGCATAAGCTAGAATGTAAATTAACTTAAATAATATAATAGTCTTATAGTAGTATAGGACACTTAGTTTATAAATAAAGTTGAATTTTGAATGGTTTTCAAAAACTTTCTCTCAATTAGACTAATTAAAGCTTCTAGTTTTCTTGGGGTATTTGATTTCCTGAAATTGCTCGATTTGTTTGTCAGCTAGGTAAGGGGATAAGTTTGTTTTAATTTTATTTTAGATTTCTAGCTAAATTTGTTTTGGGTATTCTTGAGATGATTGCATGGTGGCAGCCTTTTGTGGATACTACTTTAAATCTTTGCAGACGGTTCAGTGCTTGACTGCGGTCCACGATACCATCATGATGAGGACAAGTATTTTTTGGATCGCGTTAAATCTTAAGAGAAAACCCAAGATGGTTAATATTTTAATCCGACCCTTACAGGGTTAAGGTTCAACCTTTTTCAAATGATTGTTTAACAGTCGACTGTTTAGTGTTATATCTAGAATGATCAACTGGGTGATGAGTTTTGGTACAACTTGAACCTTGCACTCAACCATAAAAGTTGCATCCAAATTCCCTTCCTTTAACTTCTTTCTTTCGTCCTTCCTTCTTCATTTAGACAAACCATATCTTTATTCTTTCTCTCTTTCTCACTCTCTTTGTAGTTGCCTCGTGTCCTCTTTTTCCGTGCTAGTTTGCTCATTAGATCTCGCCTCGGTACTACTCCAAGATCCAAACCCATTTATACTCTCTGATCAATTCTTAGCACATAATACTTGCAATATCTGATCTTCCTCCTGCCATTTAGGTATCATCCTAAAAGAGCGAACATCTAGTTGGATTGGAATGGGCATAAGGTTCCATCTCTTTAGGACAAAATGAATTAATCGTAGTGGTAGGATTTGCATCGTGCTTTGCTTCGAGATTTGTGTATAGGATTTTTGCTCGTGTTACATCTTGCTTTTCCATATCTTTTTGAGATAGATTTTGATGAAGACAATTTTTGTTTTGGAGATGAAGATGGTCTTTCTAAGGAGAATCTTGTGAAGATTGCAGACTTAAATGACCTTTGGTTTGACCAGCTTTGTAGATTTTGCAGTAGATAATTTTTTTTAAATGTAGGTTTTTGAGTTAGATACTCTATGTCCAAACTGCCCACACATGTATGTGACTCATTTAACACATTATTATGGGAAGTTATGACTAGATTTGTCTTATGATGCATTAATTAGTCTTGCTTCGATCAATGGCGTAACCATCATTTAATAGCGCATCATTTTTCATTCAATTTTTTCTCTTATATGTTATTTGCTGGGTTACTTTCTGTATATTCACATGTCCGGATTCATCCTTAGATAATGATAGGAAATCTCCATGGAAAGCAGTTTTGGTAGTTGGTTTTTTATCATTACTAATTTTCTCTTTTGAGAAAGCGGTGATGTGGAAACCTCCAACAACATAAAAAGTGTCTACAACACGGGATTGAGAATGACATGACCAATCAGATATCATGGAAATGGATCGAGCTCCAGCTACGAAGTAAGATGTCTTATTGTTTATGGACAATATTTTGGAGTTAGATGTTGTGTATTTGTTCTTTTCTCTTTCCAGCATTTGTTTCCTAGCTTTGTGTTAGTTCGTAGCTACATGTTACCAAATCTTAGTTAATGTACGAATCTTACATGTAAAGTAAAACAATACTAAAAAGAAATAAAAGAGTCCAAAATTTACATGAACTTAAAGAAGCAGATTTTTTTTTTGGGAAAGTAGGATTTTATCATCATGTGTAAAGCATAATGAAGATCTTGGATAATTAATTGTGCGGTTTTAGCGGTCCACTAGGGACGATGATGTGCTAAAAAACGTTAACTGTAACAAGAGAAAAGTTATTTTAGTTGCGAAAATGTTGTTTGCATACCTTGTCAACGACGCGTGTGAGTTATTATTTAACTCGTTCTACGTTTTAGAGCTTGTTTTAAGCCACTTTTGCAGTCTATATATGGAAAATTTTGTAGTATTTTGGGGCAGTTGAGGTAAAATTCCCCTATAGGACTGGAATTGGAAAATTTAAAAGCGGTTAGGACATTAAATTCTTTGCTTTAATTTCTTTTTTTGGCATAGGAGAAATTAACAAGAAGCGATTTTAGATGCGTTGACGTACTAGATGTTAAGATTTGGATGCAAAATTGGTTGCTTCAAACTTCTACTCATAATCGTTCACTACATGAAAGATTCTTAATCTTGTTTGCGCTCGAAGACGGGTTAGACTAATCTAAATCCGATTTTCCCATAAAAGTAAATAGAAGATCTTCCACAAAACATTCCCATATGTCAGTAGCCAAAAATACCCCGGGCTCTCTCTTGTTTTTCATCAAGGCCAGTATACTAATTGGGCAGTTTACCTCTATCTCTTCTTTCTTAACCAGAAATGAAAGAAGAAGGAATTTGGATTCCTCTTGACGTGATTTGTCCGATGAGAAATATGAAATGAAAGAAGGATCCTCCTGTTGGGAATTAGATCCTAGTCTTTGTCTCCCCTCTTCGTAGGAAGTGGAGAGATGAATTGATCGATTCATCGGTTTCCTCATAAGTGACTTCCGTCCCGCCCAATTAATATACTGGGCATTGGGATTTCATTTTGGGGATTTTGAAAGTTGTTGACCTTCTTGCCCATCTGATTGAATGCATTGCGGCTTGGGAGTAATGTATCAAATCCACCTTGTCTTCTTCTAAGGATTTTAGATGAAAATTGTATTCAAAGATACAATCATATAGAACTATCAGTATATTTTTGAATGTTTGCATCATGTATTCAAAACTGTTTTTAAAATGAAATGCATATATATAGGAGGATCTGACTTAAAATCGATATGCATACATATTTTGTGGTTGTGACTTGTGATGTACACTATGAAAATATACGTGTTTGGTTGCAAAATTGGATGTATACTATGTTGTATAAGATAATTAGGTGTCAGTATCATGACTTAGTCATTGGTAAAATTTCGAGATGAGATTTCTTTTAAGGACGGAAGAATGTAACACCCTGGAACTTGACAATAGTTAAATTAATATATTCCAAAAATAGGAAATTTGAGAAAATGATGGAATTTGACCATGTAACTTGCACTATTGCATTCATGACAGAATTCTGGTTAACTTTCATGTTTGGAACTTCGCAACGAAGTCTGTCTGAAAAAGTTACAGACGTATTACGAAAATCGATGGGAAATTAATTAACAACAAAATATATCAATGGTAATAAATCTTACCATAACTCCCCTACCCCACCTTTACCAGGTCAACCCGGTGGTCGACCGGGGTGTCAACCGCTTGATTGACCTCTTGGTTGATCTAAGCAGGTGGTAACTAGGGTTTCTATACTGTAAAAGTTATATATATATACGGAAGAACTTTTCTGGAATTAAATCTGACGTTCAAGATCATTTCTACATCTATAAACTAAGGCATAGACCCCCACTCTTTTGCTCACATTTCTGGAGGTAGCGGTGAAGCTTTGCCGTTTCCTTTTCTCCATTTTCTACTAAAATTCTAAGCTTCTAAAATAAATATATATTCAAATCATATAAACAAGAATTGGGCATATAGAACCCAGATTTGTGAAAATTGATGGTTCTACATGTAGGTAATCTTTTTTTTATAGTTTTCCTCCTCTTTTTTCAATTCTTTTCTCAGATCTACAAAATTTAATATGTACATGTGTATCCCCTTTTTATACAATTTAGATCAGTAGGATTTGGAAATATCGGCTTACAAACTATAATCATATTTGGATTTCGAATGGCTTTCAGGTGAGTGGGAAATATATTCATTGTTAGAAATATCATAATTGTTTCGTTTGTGTTAAGTCTGAACTTTATGCCTAAAGTATCAGATATGTTTGTATGTGTAAATTTGAGACTTGTATACATATGAATCTGAGATGAATTTGTAGGCCTTTGGGTTATAATATTTTTATCTTTCCTATAATTCTTTAATATGTATGTGGTTGTTGTATATACATTAACTCTGGAAATCGGTCCCTAAATATAGTTAGATTTGTGAAGTTGTTACTCCAGATTTATAGGATTTGGTGTAAATATATAATTTGTGAAGTTTTTGCTTTAGAATTATAAACCTATTTATTTTTTCCATTATTTGGGTTTTTTACTTGATTATTGTAAATTATCCCTTTTCGCTCTTTTTAAATAAAAAGGCATTATTTGAATCTACAAGAAATATAAACAAATCAGATAGGAAAAGATGTGTAAATTCAAGTATTTTGTATGTAGTTTACATCATATATTTCAAATAAAACATTACTTATATCTTGTGATTAGAAATATGTCAACATTCCGTCTTTTAAATAGTTTGCGCAAAATTTATAATAATTACAGTAAATAACCTTTTTAAAGAGATTTTAAATCTCAACAAAATTAAACACAAAAAGGGTTGTTCTAGTCATTAGTTTGGACTAGAATATGAATAATAATAATGAAACATAATTAGTAACTGCATTAATAATGCGCTAAAAATAAAATATTACATAATATATAATTATTATTATCTTATCCATCCAAACTTATGTAATTGACGCTATTAATATTATTAAATAAATGTATATTGGTGTTTGAATTTGAATAGTTTCCATTTTTGATGGGTACATATGGTAATATTTCTCATAATAATGGAAATGAATATTTGTGACTGTTATATTGATAGCAATAAATGTGGAGTTTATTTCTATAATTAAAAAGTTACAAAGTAATGGAATAGATATTGTAACCATGAATGTTGTGGAGAAATGAATGAGTAGGTAATAAATGTCAAATGATTAAAATTAAAAAAAAAACAGGGATAAATGTTGTGACTCCAATTAAGGAATCTGTATATAATTACATAAGAACCAGTATAAATTAAATAACCATAGTAATGTCTGGGAATCACAACAATTAGAAATAAGGTAACTAGATGAGACTGTTATAAATGACATAATAAGTTGTCCACTGCCTTGGGGAATATGACCATTGGGATCGTTAATGGTAGGCGACCATTATAATAATTAATTGGATTAAAGGGAATTTAAATGGGAATTTGGGCATTAATGGTCGTAGTAAATACCAAGACCAATAAGGAAATTAATAAGTAACCAAGAGTTGGAATCTTAGGAAATCATCCTTATCTTATTCTAGTTTAATTCTAGAAATAATGTCTTTAATTAATTAACAAGTATTGGACTTAGTAGGTAATGGTGCGAGGTCAGTTGCCTTGTCCGACAAAAGTCTTCACTTTCCAATAGTCAGATATAAGTACAAATGATGTGAGATACCATTATATTAACTATAGGAACCCATAAAGATAATTAATTACGTAACGATAACTAGTCCTAGAAGGTTTGCTTTAATGGTTGAGGTATTAAGTGACTGTAGGGTCCGCCTGGAAGAAGAAACCAAATAGGAAATAATTTATAGCGTAACCTACTTCGGGATTAGAGGTATTAATAATGGGATCCACCTATTGGGTATTAAGTGATTGGACTCCCCTTTCTATTTAAGGTAGAGTCCTAGGGCCGCCCTTAAAAGGTATTAAGAGATCAAATTCTCACCTCCCCATAAATAAGAAGTATTAAATGGCTAATTTGGTATGAGATCGGTAATCTCCACGATAATTCGCTTCCTTTAGGAAGTAAGCGATTGGGTTAAAGTCCGCCTTGGGATAAGGTATTAAATGTCTATATGAATGTCTATCCTATGAGAAGTACCAAGTGATTAGGGGATTATCTAATAAGGTTAGCTAGATAGTAATAAAGGAGTCCACTGGGAAAAAACTCATAAATGACGTATAGTTGTCTACCTAGCCTGTAGATAATAAGTGACTGCTTACCATCTCTCGCTTTATGTGGGGTTTGGGAATATGCGTGAATGACGGAAGCCTAATATTCGTAGGACTCTATAGCTTATGCCCTCTAATTTATATTAGTGAGTAATAACCATATACTAAGGTATTAAGTGATCAATGAATCTTCCTTTAAGGTGTATTATTAGTGAGGTCATAAGTGGATATATAGATATAACTCGCTTTCTTTATTAATAGGGTATTAAATAGTTGGAGTATCTACCTTTTTGTTTGGTATTTGTTGGAATGGTGGGTTTAAAGGCTTCATACTTATGCCTAAAAATTCTATCTTAGTATATTACGATAACGATATCTTTGAGAAATGTTACCTTGGGAGCGGTAGTCGTTCATCATGCAAAATATCTACAAGCTTAGGTTAGAATCACTAGCCTTGCTAGATATATGATTTGGGTGAAACCAAATGGGATGTATTTGCGTATTGTAGCTAGTATACATTTTCTACTCATTAGGACTTGTTATTCTCACCCCCTCCTCATGACAACTCTCAGTTTATCTCGGGAAGATTGGTCTTTGCAAGTATTCAGTTTGCTTTTTTGTCCTTGTTATCTCATGCTCGGTATTAATATGGCAATTTGCTTTCAAGGTAGTTGCCTTAGTTGATACTTGTTATCCAGTTTTGTTTTTGCAGTGAGTTAGTTTTATTGTACTCTGATTATGCTCATGCTCATTATTTGCAGGTACTAGATTTATAGTTTCCATGCTTGAATGCATTTTATTCTCAAATTTTTTTTAATTCGGACTCAGAAAAGTATGGGGTGTCACATATAACTTCCTGAATCATTCAACAAGCTCATCACAACTTCAGCTCCATCATTCATCACTAGTTTGAAGCAACTAACCATTCACAACACTGCAAGAATATACATCTTCCTCTACTTTAACATCACACTAGTTCAAGACTGTAACACAAAACACACGCCAATGCACCCACTTCAACAACTAGAGCACCCCTTATAACCAAACAATTTCCCTTGAAACACCAGCCTTCACCATTGGTCGCAAACATATCTCCACCATGTTTATCTCCCTGAAATCACAATCACAAACATCTCAGCTACAAACTCATCATAGCAATATCCAAAACACCCATCCAAGCTCCATAAAATAGCAAGTCATATATCTACATACAACCCGCGACCCTACATCAAAACAAAAGTGTACCAATAAATCAAACATTCAACATTCAATCACACAAAACCCAAATGTCTCCAATGTACTCTACTACTTCATCATCCGTATAATTACTAATATGCTTGCACGCAAGCCTTTCCCTATCTATTATGCCTCGTAGTTGTAACTTTGCATTCTAAGGAGACATGCAACTCAGGCAAGCATAAAACATAAAAATATACTACTCCACATGCATATGAATCACAATTCTAATGTAATGCGCAAGATTGAAATGCAAATTTAAATGAAGTAAGATGAAGACAACAATTCATAGAACTTGTTTATAAAGTATCAAATGAAACGTTGTTTTTTTTAAATGCACAATATGTAAAAATAAAGAACCAAAGCATAATAATAATACATATTTGCTCCTGCATCTAAAGATATCAAATTGATATCTTTGGGTGAAACACAAACCACTGATTCCAACTTCACCAAGGGTCGTAGCAAGATGAAGATTTTGTTTGGTTGTGTTCTCATCTGGTAGCAGTATATTGTCCACAACAACCTTCTCATGTGTTGGAGGTATAGGTTTCCCATGTATGATGGATGTTGTCGAATCTCTACATACGTAACCTGTTATAATGACCTCTACATCAAAGCTTAGGATTTCACATTTTCGATTTTCTGAACCAGACAAACTCAATGGATTACTAACATTGTTGTTCGGCATTCCTCCAATACTTTCCTTACCTGTCCCACTTCCTCCTTCATTGGATGAAATGATTGATATGTGTTTTCCTTTATCCACATATCCCTTGACTAAGTCGATAAGTAACTTTAGTGTACCCTCCACATTGCACATCCTATCTTTCAAGTCTTCTATGTCTCCTTTGGTCCTTCTGACTTGGTTACGTCCAATATTAGAAGACTTAACTTCGGTTGTTGATATCTTGGTACTAATACTGCGAGTCTGGCCCTTTTTATCCTTGCCAAACACTTGTGACAAGATGTCTTCATCCAATGGCAAGTCTTCTTTATTTACATCATTGATTTTTTTCCTTTGCTTTTGTAATTTTACCCTGAAATATGATGATGCATAAGATATTATCAATTGATATGTTACTTATCTTTAAAAAAAATTGATAAAACATGTAAACATATATTTCATAATAGTAATTCACCATTTATTTATCATCTAAAACAGTAGATTGTTTAACTTACGAGGTAGGAAGAATTTGAATCTGATATCCTACCGTCCTTTTATGTGTGTATTTTCTCCCATAATTAATGATGTGTGATTTCTTTTTTTAGATTAGCACTGGCCTGCAACCAAAAAGGAAATGGCTAATTTTTTTAAATAAGCCAAGAATTAACATAAATAAGATGTCCAAGGGTGATTTCATAAGACCATGTGATTTCAAATTTTTTTTATTAACTAAAACAAGGAAAGTATGGCATAGATTCATAACATCATATGATTTCAACTCCAATAATACGATTCCTAAGTTGAGCAAAATATCCATGTTCTTTCTATTAGGAGTATAATTTAAAATATTAAATCAATCGAAAAGTGAGTTTTCAAATAACATTCTTCATTACAATGGATCGGCACCTTATCAACTCTGCACCGAAAAATAGTGAACGAATAACTAAGGTGCTAACAAAAAAATAGTGATTTGATTCATTTATATTTATTGAATAACTCATTTAATTTTTAAAAATATTAATAGTTATAACCAAATTTACTTGTTCAGTACCAAATATGTAAATTTCCTTAACAACCATCTGTCGAGGATCTAGGATGCACTGAACAATTTCAAAACTAAGGGCAAAGACAGACACGCAAGAAAACATAGTGGCAAAACCTAGGCACTGCACTGATCGACTAGTGTTGGGATTATATGCGAGCTTTTCTACTATAGCTCATGTGATAATGGGTGTGTCTCATGTTGTTCACAAACATATGATAAGTGTATCTCAGGATATTATATTAATTTGCAAATTATAGGAAAAAAGAGAGAAAATAATCACAAATATCTTGATACCTTTTATGGCTTATTCAAAAGGAAGGAGGGTGATGTTGTACTAAATATAATTAATACAACTTAAGTAAAATTATTAAAAATAACAGAGAGGTCACTAAAAATAACATACCATCTTACGTTCTACCATAGCTTGACTTGTACGACCAGTGTGATGGACATAGTTGTGTAATGATCTGTTATTTTCCTAGATTTCTTCTTTAACGTGCACCGGTTTTTGCTTCGTTTTTCAAGAATCCATACCAATTTTCTAGGCTGATTTTTAAAAGACAATTTTTCCTTCTCTCCTCATCATTAACAAAATTTTCATAATAACTTGTCCTCGATTCGCTCTTGTAACTCCGAAATGACTCGCACATTTTTCTCAAATACAAATCTTTTGTTGAATCCAACTTAAAAAAAGTTTGTGAAAGTTAAGTGATGTTGACATAAAAAATAAATGTGCCAACAAATAATTATGAAGAAAACTACAAGTGATATATTTTAACTTACCTGTAATTCAAACCGAAGGTCATCCTTAAATTTTGAAGGTAATTTATTCCAACATTCATATGAGAGAGGCATATGCATTCGTACCAATTTCCCAACTCGACTGCCTATTCTTCTGGCATTATTTAAAATTGCCACACTAAATGCGTTCGCCTCAACTTTCTTCAGTTGTATAAATGATGATAGCATAATTGAATGGACTGACGCTTATGACATTGTTACGCTCTTCATACTGTTACTTCTTACTGGAGGAGTAAATAAAAATGTTTTTAAACGAGCAAAAGCATCAGTTAAAAATAAATATATATGTACATTTCAAGAGAGGATATTATAAAAATAACCAACAGTAAATACAGTCATTGATACCATGACGGTAAAGATAACTAACAATAAATATAGAAACTATCTGGTGTAATTGCTCTCATACATACACCACAATCTTGTGTTACAATCCGCTTTTCGTAACTTTTCAAAGAAAATGTAAACCTATCCACTTGGCACTTCATATAACCACGTGTCTTAAACTTTGTCCCATTCACCACAGCCGAAGAGTTCAATCAACATCGTTGGTCTTCACCAACTAAAAAACAAAATAAGCCAAAAGTATGGTCATGAAGGTGTATGATGCACATAAGTACATGGGAAATATTTAATAAGATATAATATATATACCCCTCCATGTAATCATAAAGTAAAAAATTTGGCAAGGTACCACAGATGTAACTCCACTTCGATATTGAGATTTAGAACTTTTCACATAGATGTTATACCTCCTACAACAAGCATGATCCAAAAAATATTCATGATTTGATTTACAATAACATGAATTTAGGAGTTATTGGTGAACTTACTTCTCCTGCTCATCCAATCTATTGTCTTACTAAGGACCCATCAACGAACTTGTTTAAACTGCACTTGGGTTAAGGTTATATTTTTACCATTATCTAGAGGCATCTCAATAGCAAACTCATCATCATCGTCTAAAAAAGCCTCAGAAGTATGTTTATTAGTGCCATCAGATTTTTTGTCATATACTCCATACAGTAAAGACTGGCTTCTTGTATGTTATATTCTTGTGCAATACACCCTTCAATATATCTTTTGCTACGCACATATCCTTTATACATTTTTATTAACCAACGAATGTAATCAATTATTGAATGATTATGAACAAAACCGCAATTAATACTTTACCGTTCAAAATGATACATCTATCTATATCTAACAGGGCCGCCACTCAATGTTTCATCATCTAAATGAATCATAAGATGAATGCTGATATCAAAAAATGTATGTGGAAAATGTCTTTCAAATAAGAAAACCTCTTATACCAAGCTAGCATTTGTTTTAAATATAAGTTTATTTTTGATCACCATTGAGCATAAAATGTTAAATAATAGACATATACAATGTATAACATTACGTCGATCCTTCTGCTGTGGATAAGAATGTTGAAGCAATACTGGAAGTAATTGTTGCATTATGACGTGGTAATAATGTGAGTGCATATTTGTTAGATCAGGAGGAGTGATGTTCACATTGTTATTGAAGTTGGAAAAGAATTTGGTAGGCATTTTCAGGCTCTTCAAAATGGTGTAGAATGAAAACTTCTCTTCTTTGATCAAGGTGAAAGTTGCCCCTTAGCACACGTCCCGCAGCAAAGCCCAATCATGAAGTTAACTCGTTGATTCCCATCTGAATCTTTGGTACAAACTTCCCATTTGGACTACCTTTGCATCTCGGGTTATGGTCTTCTTCGGTTCGGTTCGGGTCTCTTCCTCCTATTCGGTTCAGTTCGGGCATCCTCCTCCTATCCGGTTCGGTTCGGGTCTCCTCCTCTATCCGGTTCGGGTCGGGTCTCCTCCTCCTATCCGGTTCGGTTCGGGTGTCTCCTCCTATCCGGTTCGGTTCGGATCTCCTCCTTCTATTCGGTTCGGATCGGATCTCCTCCTCCTATCCGGTTCGGTTCGGGTGTCTCCTCCTATCCGGTTCGGTTCGGGTGTCTCCTCCTATCCGGTTCGGTTCGGATCTCCTCCTTCTATTCGGTTCGGATCGGATCTACTCCTCCTATCCGGTTCGGATCGGATCTCCTCCTCCTATCCGGTTCGGATCGGATCTCCTCCTCCTATCCGGTTCGGATCGGGTGTTCTTCCTAACCGGTTCTGAAAATCTGCAACTTTTCCAGCAAGCTATTTTCGCCGAACGACGGCGTTTTCAACCATTCTAAACTTCCTATGACATTACAAAACATTCCAAACAGCAGTAACAACATATAGAATCAATCACAAACATTAAAACATGATTTACATGAAATACTTTAGATCAAACATACCTAGAAACCCATGTTTTCCCCTTAATCCTTCTTAACCGTGATTATGCATACAATTAGCAAAACTTATCCAAATTAGCCCAAATTTTTATCAGAGCCATAAAACATCATTATAGAATTTTAGGAATTTTTCCAGAATTTATTAATGTATAAATTCGCTAATCTTCACTAATTACCCATAATTAACCGTAATTAGTGTAAAAGCAAGCTAATCACTCACCTTTGCCACCACTAAAACCCCAAAACTGAAATATTCTCTGATTTGGCGCTATTCCCAATCTTACACAGCAGCTCTACCTCGGTTCTCGTGCTAATACTCCTTGATTTGATGTTTGCTAAGCCTAATCTTCAATTAGAAAGTGATTAAGAGGTGTTTTGAAGAGATTTAGAGGGTGGAGGCCATGGCTTGGTTAAGAGGAATGAATAGTGACGGCTGAAAAATGAGAAAAAGGTATTCTCCAAACCCTAATAGCCCTTTTAAACTCCTAATCCCGAAATTCCCCTTTGGGCCTAGCTGTTAATCACCCGGTTAAGCCCAATTAAGCTGTTTTTCACCATCTGAAACTTGTTTCAGCCATATTTCCCAAACGGTGAGTCCGTTTGGCTATTATGACCACTCTACGGAATTGTAAACCATCATCCGGATCTAATGGAAGTGGTTTCAGGTCAAAATTCCTTTCTAGTCAAAAGTTATGGTCAAAACAAGTTCAACTAGGGGCAAAATGGTCATTTAAAAATTGACAAAAATCGTGAACATGGGAAATGACCCTACTAGTCGTTTCCCAAAAGTACACGACCATACGACTTACTAAGAAAAAGAAATAAATATTCTACGATCTTCCGATGCGTAGAATGCAGGTCGTTACACTAGTAATCCTTGTTGAGTTTCTTTTATATACTTCGATTCGAATCCCACAAAGAAAATATCAAGTACATGCGAAATACTTCAAAATAGGTTAACACTATATAGTTCAATTCGCATGGAAACAATTCAAATCTAGGAAATACGCATTTAGATATGTCAATTCAGCAGTCATGTTGACCAAGTACAAAATATGAAAGGTCAGTTTATAGTCATAAAAATTCCACAGAGTTCAAGGCATGGTCAGCTCAGTAAGTCATTGATTAATCTCATATGTTATTTCCATCTTCAAATCAATACAAATGTGTAAGTACAAACCTTAAGTTTATTTTGATAGAATTTCCCCTAAATTGATTTATGGTTTTTGGGTGAAAGAAAATGTGGAGCCTAGAGAAATGAAGAATTGGTCTGGAGTTAACCAAAGGGGAGCTATTTTATTGGTGCCACTCCACTTTCTTGTTTATATGTGGAGGTTCCTGTTGAAGTATGCGATACTATTGTAGAGAATATTTTGGATCTGGAGAATATTTTGGATCTGGAGGATATTTTGGATCTGGAGGATATTTTGGATCTGGAGGATATTTCGGATCTAGAGGAAATTTTGGGAATTTCCATATACTTCTCTATGTCTATATAAGCTACATCAAATCCAAAAGGAGATAGGAAAAATCAAGAGATTAGATCAAGATTTATTCTAATTAGGGTTTTGGCAATCTTAATCTTCTTCAATTCTTTTCTCCACAAAATCAAATTTTTCTAGTAAATTTGATCATTGTAATCAATCTCTTGTACTCTTCTATTGATATTAATAAAGGTTTCTCTCTCAAAGTGGACGTACACTGACAAGACGTCGGTGGAACCACTATAAATCCCTGTGTGATTTAGTTTCTCGTTATTGCTCTATTATTTCCATTATTTGGTGATTGTGATTGGCTTGGATAAGATTGATATTGTTCGATTGGTTGTTTTTGCACTATTACCACGATCTCGTTTTCCGCGGCGTTGGGGATTTTTGATTTGAGCGGTCTTGAATCAAAATTCCTTCACAACATTTGGTATCAGAGCATTGGTGTTGGTAGATAGTTGTAGAAATGCCGGAATCAGGTTCAAATAATTCATCAACAGTTGGTCCAAGTGGTGTAGCTCCTTATGTACGTGGGTCGTATGCAGCTGCTGGTTCACAATTGGTTATCGACAAGTGGAATGGCGATAATGATTTCGAAAAGTGGCAGTGGAAGATGAAAGCGGTTCTTATGCGGAATCGGGTACATCGCGTAGTGTTTGATACACATTTATTGCCAGAGGACATCTCAGATGTGGAGAGAGAAGAAATGGAAGAGTGGGCATTCACTACACTTCAACTTGCCATGGGAGAGAATGTTATTTCCGAAATTAGTGGTGAGACGACTGCTAAAGGTATTTGGAACAAGTTGGAGGAGTTGTATATGAAGAAATCACTCACAAATCGACTGATCTTGTTGCGGACTTTCTTTACCTACAAGATGAAGGAAGGAACTTCGCTAAAGGCGCACTTAAATGTGTTTGATGATTTGCTAATGAAGATGAAGGCGGTAGATTTGAAGATTGAGGAGGAGCAGAAGGCGATGATATTGCTATGTTCGTTGCCTGAGCGCTATACTGGGTTCTCAAACAGTTTGATCTATGACCGGGATACATTGACTCTAAATGATGTCAAGACGGGTCTTCTTAGTGAGGAATTGCGAGATCAGATGAAGGAGCTGAGTGATGGTAGTAGTGGTGCTGGTAATGGTCAAGGTTTATTTGCGGAGAAAGAAAAGTCAGAGAAGAAGGGAAACCGGGGGCGTTCTAAGTCTAAGAAGCCCGGTGGAAGAGGAAAGTCAAAGGAAAGAAATGACAAGTGCTTTATATGTAAGAAACCTGGTCACTGGAAGAATGATTGTCCAGAGAAGGGGAAGAAGTAGCATCTTCATCAGTTGCGGTGGAGAGAGATGTTGGTGAGGGAGACGTAGATGTTTTGTCGGCAGTAGCATCAGATGTTTCGGGCAGCGATTGGGTGCTTGATTCGGGGGCTTCATATCACATGACGCCTAATAGGAATTGTTTTTCTTCTTATGTTGAACGGGAAGGAAAATCAATTGTTATGGGAAATGGTGCAGTTTGCAAGTCGAAGGGCATTGGATCCGTGCAAATTCGAATGTTTGACGGAGTGGTTCGTACTCTCACTAATGTGCGCTATGTTCCGGGACTACGGAAGTCACTTATCTCTTTGGGACAGTTGGATTCTTTAGGTTGCAAGATCACGATTGAGAGTGATAGCTTGAGGGTTTCAAAGGGTGTGCTTGTGGTTATGAGGGGTGCTAGAACTCATGGTATTTATTTGCTTCAAGGAGTGACCGTGCAAGGGAAAACTTGTGTCAGTGTTGATAATTCTCGTGGCTTAGATGCTACACGGCTGTGGTATTTGAGATTGGGTCATGTCTCGGAGAAGAGTTTAGATGTTCTTCGTCGAAGGGAGATGATTGATGGTGAGAGTTTCAGCAAGTTGGAGTTTTATGAGGAATGTGTCATGGGGAAGCAAACTAGAGTATCATTCGGTGAAGGAAAACATGATTCAAGAGGGATTCTTGAGTATGTGCACACGGATGTTTGGGGACCAGCGCCTGTAGCTTCTTTGGGAGGAGCAAGATATTATATTTCTTTCATTGATGATTTTTCTCGGAAGGTTTGGGTGTATGTAATAAAGGCATAGTCGGAGGAAATAAAGAGGAAATAACACACAAGGTTTTTATAGTGGTTCGGCTGTAGATGTAGCCTACGTCCACTTTATAATCTTATTGTTATACTGACAGATTGCAAGAATCAGTTACATGCAATCACACAATCCGTGTGTTAATTGATATTAGAAGAGGAGAATTTATGTGAAAAAGGGTGCAAAATCCTTGCACTTCAGTAATGGTGGAAGCAGTGAAGAAGAATGGCCAAAACTCCTTGAAAATGCCTTCAAATGGTGTATTTATAGCTGTTTCCTGAAGGCGGTTCATGGGACACATGGCACGCATCCCAAAAATCTCGAAATGTGGTGGAAAACGTCCTGATATCATCTTCAAATCGTCATATGACATGTGTAATAAGATCCATGCAAGTTGGAGTGAAAATAGCCTTGAGAATAGGTCAGAACAAGCTGCGCAGGAGCAGGTGCGGGGATCGGATCGTGGTGGGGTACGTGGCACACGATCCAGGGTAATAGGAGCAAGATGTGGCATGAGAATAGGTCAAAACAGGGAGCGTATCTGCAGGTCGGAAGTTCGGATCGCGATCATGGGGTCGGATCGTGGTCATGGGTGGGATCGTGGTCATGGGTCGGATCGTGATATGGCTATCACGAGCCGAGTCTGGTCGTGAGCGGCATAGTGAAGCTGGAGTGAAGTGCTGGCGATCGGGTCAGATCGTGAGATGTACCACGGACGGTTCGTGGTCTGAGGAGGGCGATCCGATGAGGGGCGATCCGATGAGGGGCGATCCGAGGGTGCGTGATTCATACTTCGATCGTGTGCTGCTTCGTTGCTTTATCCAGGAAATTGCCAGTTTACACCAGTTTACGGAAACAGACATAACTTTCAAACCGTAAGTACGATTGAGCCAAACCGAAGCTCAAACTGAAGCTAACTCAGAGATCTACAAATTTTACAGAGCTTAGCTCCGTAATCGCCGTTTTCGAACCCAAAAAAGGTCGTCTGATAGGAGTTTCGGGCCTGTTTATGTTGAGGATGTGATTTTGACCAAATCTCTCAATGTCTTCTGACGTCGTTTCCATTGCTCGAGCGTGTTATCATTCAGGAATTCTATGTGTGACAGCTTTTGCCAAAAAAATGTGTCAACAGTTTGGGTGTATGTAATGAAGGCCAAGTCGGAGGCATTTGCAAGATTCAAAGAATGGAAGGCTCTTGTTGAGAATGAGAGTGGAAAATCTTTGAAGGTTCTTAGGTCCGATAATGGCGGCGAGTATGTTTCCGGAGAGTTTCTGAATTTTTGCAAGCACCATGGTATTCAGAGGCATTTTACTACACCGGGAGATCCGCAATCTAATGGAGTGGCGGAGAGAATGAACCGAACTCTACTAGAGAAAGCTCGATACTTGAGATTGACATCGGGTTTGTCTAAGGGATTTTGGGCCGAAGCTTTGTCAACCGCGGTGCATATTATTAATCGAATTCCATGCTCGGCTATTGATAACAAAATTCCGGAGGAAGTGTGGAAAGGGAAGAGCATTGACTTGAGTTATCTTCGTGTATTTGGCAGTCCTGTTTATGTGCATGATCCGGGGAATGATAAGCTCTCGCCTAGAGCTTTCAAAGGGATTTTTCTCGGATATATGGATGGCGTCAAAGGCTATCGGATTTGGAATCCGAAAACGAAGAAGGCTATGGTTTCTCGTCATGTTACTTTTGATGAATCGACTATGTTCAAGGAGAACGAAGGCTCATCGGATGTTCCGGATTTGGTTCATGGTGAATCAAAGGAGAAGGAAGTTATTCCCACTTTCAGACCTAGAGAGAGTAGAGTTGTTGGAGGTGCTTGCGAGGTGAATCGGTTGATGTTACATCACATAGTCCACAGGATTCCTCTAGTAGTGTTGGCGATGTGCACGAGCCTAGAGAAGATTCAGTTCAAGGTGGAGCTGAAGGAAGACCGGGTGATGGTATTGCTACTCGGGTTGGTCGGCGTGCTATAAGGCCACCCGAAAGATATGGTGATTGGAACTATCTTAGCTTTTGTGAGAATTTGAACTATGCTCTTCATGTAGTCCAAAATGAGCCGATGGACCTTGATGACATCATGGGTTCGAGTGATAGCTCGAAGTGGATTTGCGCCATGGAGGAAGAGATGCAATCGTTGATGAAGAACCAGACTTGGGAGTTGGTTCCACTTCCTCAAGGAAACCGTGCTATTGGGTGCAAATGGATATATAAGGTGAAGGACGATGGAAGATACAAAGCTAGGCTAGTGGCTAAGGGGTTTGCATAGAGAAAAGGAAAGGAGTATGATGAGATCTTCGCACCGGTTGTGAGGCATACTTCTACCCGGATACTACTTGCATTAGTTGCTATTTACGACTTGGAGTTGGAGCAACTAGATGTGAAAACCGCCTTCTTGCATGGAGGCTTGGATGAAGACATCTACATGGAGCAACTGGAAGGGTTTGTTGTAGAAGGTAAGTCAGAACTAGTTTGCAAGTTGAAGAAATCACTATATGGTTTGAAGCAATAACCTAGGCAATGGTACAAGAGATTTGATCATTTCATGCTTGAAAGTGGCTTCCATCGAAGCATCAAGGATGCTTGCGTTTACTTCAAGAGGTTAGGAAATGATTGTTGGGTGTATTTACTCTTGTATGTGGACGATATGCTCATTGCTTCTAAGGACAAAGCAGAAATCAACAAGTTGAAAGAAATTAAAGGCGGAGTTCGAGATGAAAGACCTTAGAGATGCAAAGAAGATCTTGGGCATGGAGATTGTAAGGGACCGAAAGCGTTTTGAGTTGAGATTGACTCAAAAGGAGTACATTAAGAAAGTGCTTTGCCGGTTTAACATGGAGAATGCAAAGGCGTTAAATACACCGTTACCTTTACATATGAAGCTTTCGGATAAGGGATCACCTATCGGAGAGAAAGACAAGGCTTATATGGCAAAGGTGCCATATGCAAGTGCGGTTGGTAGCTTAATGTATGCCATGGTGTGTACAAGGCCCGATATTACAAATGCCGTCGGGGTGGTTAGTCGGTATATGGCTAATCCGGGGAAATCGCATTGGGAAGCCATGAAGGCTATATTGAGATACTTGAAATGCACAACATCTCATGGTCTTGTTTTTGGTGGTAGTGATGGATTGAGTTGCAAGTTAGTTGGTTATTGTGACTCGGACTACGCCGGTGATAGGGATCGGAGGAAATCAACTTCCGGATATGTCTTCACACTTGGTGGTACGACCATTAGTTGGAGATCGAGATTGCAGACCGTAGTTGCTTTATCCACTACAGAGGTGGAGTTGATAGCCGCTGTGGAAGTGGCAAAGGAGACACTCTATTTGAAGCGACTATTGTGTGACTTGGGTTTCGAACATGAGAGTATTGATGTTCGATGTGATAGCCAAAGTGCTATACATTTGGCGGAGAATTTGGCGTTTAGCTCACGAACGAAGCATATTGAAGTGAGAGAGTCATTTCTAGTAGCCATGGACGAAGACAAGCAAGTATGCCTTTGGAAAGTGCACACAAAGGATAACGCGGCGGACATGTTCACTAAGACATTGCCGGTTGGGAAGTTCGAGCATTGCTCGAACTTAATTCGCTTGGAGAGATGCTAGGTGCCACGAGGTGGCACAGTTGAGAGAGAAACTTGGGTGTAGAAGAGTATCGGTGAGAGGTTGTTGTTCTATCTTCATGGTAAGTACTCGTTTTCACTCCCGAGTACATTGTCTTTCGGTGGGACTGGTTTAGGAGTTGGATGTTTCAACACTTTATTGACGGGTGGGGGCTATGCCTGAACTCGTTAGTGAAGTGCAATGGGCGGTGGCTATGCCGGAGTTCATTGGAGAAGCATTCAAGCTTTCTTGATTGAAGATAGAAGGAAATGCTTGGGTGCATTGAAGGTTGTGATGTAGATGGATATAGTATCGAGGTGGAGTGTTGAAGTATGCGATACTATTGTAGAGAATATTTTGGATCTGGAGGATATTTTGGATCTGGATGGTATTTTGGATCTGGAGAATATTTCGGATCTGGAGGAAATTTTGGGAATTTCCATATACTTTTCTATGCCTATATAAGCTACATCAAATCCAAAAGGAGATAGGAAAAATCAAGAGATTAGATCAAGATTTATTCTAATTAGGGTTTTGACAATCCTAATCTTCTTCAATTCTTTTCTCCACAAAATCAAATTTTTCTAGTAAATTTGATCATTGTAATCAATCTCTTGTACTCTTCTATTGATATTAATAAAAGTTTCTTTCTTAAAGTTGACGTATACTGACAAGACGTCGGTGGAAGCACTATAAATCCCTGTGTGATTTAGTTTCTCGTTATTGCTCTATTATTTCCATTATTTGGTGATTGTGATTGGCTTGGATAAGATTGAGATTGTTCGATTGGTTGTTTTTGCACTATTACCACGATCTCGTTTTCCGTGGCGTTGGGGATTTTTGATTTGAGCGGTCTTGAATCAAAATTCCTTCACAACAGTTCTTGGATGCTGTCTTGAACTTGTTTTGAAATGTAGAAGGAGTCTACGAGCAGGAAGGTGATGTATAGGTGTATAGCTATGATTCCTTAAGTTACTTGCTTTGAATATGCGACTTCGTAGATTCTCGCTTCAAAGTATATTGCTTCGAAGGCTTTAATTTCCAAATAACAAGTTTCAAAGGCTCTGTTTCCAATTAGTACTGTTCTCGCGTGCCTGTACCTCAGAGTAATATGGCCTCATAGGCTTTTGCTATGTAGGCCCTTGCTTTGGTATAACGTTTCTTTACCATTAGGAAGATTTCTCTGAATACGTCGGTTTTGAAGAGAAAGACTTCAAATGTTATGGGTGGCATTGAATTCTTTATTTCTTGGCGTGATGCCATGTTCGTAATGCAGTCTACTGCTTTAAACCTTTCGGAACAACTTGGTCTACTTTGAAAGGAGTTTACCAGCTTTACCTGAAGGAAAAGGACTTTCAAACTGTTTTGAGTAATCTCTACATGTGAAAAAAACACAATATAGTTTTGATCCTTATGACAAAGGGGTTTCAAGGCTTTGGAGCTAGGTGCTTTGAATCAAACTGCTTCAAGGCTCGAAGCCAACTGCTTCAAGCACTATGTAGGATTCTAAGAAATAAAGTATCCTTTTCTCTAGCCGATTGATGAAGGTCATTGATACATCTCCGAGCCGTTAAAAAAAATTCAAATTCTTTATTAAGATGACACAGTTAATATAGGTCATGAATACTCTTTCTTGCAAATGCAAAGACCTTCTTCAAACAAAGCGACTTCTTTTGTAGTGAAGTGGATTATGATGTAACACTAGCCCCCTTGTGTTGAGTTAGCATTGATTTTTCAAGTCAACCATTGCTGACGATACGCTAGATGCTCAATTAACACCATTTATTTGGCTTGCTTCATCATACTCTTGCAGTACCGAAAACTTAAGCAAGTAATCTGCACTTTTATGATTTCATTTGCTGTTAAATACATCATTTCATCTTGGCTCTAGAGAAAAATTATTATTCATAATGCATTTATTTATAACATTGTTTTCTTGTATCAATGGAAGTAGTTAACATTTATTCCTATAAAGGTCAAGTAAACTTCCATGTTCCAAGCCATGAAAGGATGATATTCCTCGTTTTACCTACTAGAACTTCTATAGTAATAATCTTATAGCGGATTTCAGGAAAGCTTGACAATTACAAAATTACCTACTACTCAATTAGTCATTTTATTTATTCAATAATGACCAAAAGGAATTTGAATCAAAGGGTAGAAAATCCATAAAATCATTTGACATCCATAAATCTATCAGATAATTCTGAAAAACTCAGGAAATCAGGAAGTTACACAACGGGAAAATAAATAAGATTAGAAAATATTTAGCAATAAGAAATTCACTCGAATCGGGTATTAAATTCCATAAAATTGCTAGGTATCAAATCAATTACTTGAACATGTCTGAATCAAGAATTATGCATAATTCAAAAGCTTACTCCAAAATCATCTGAAAATATTCAGATCAAGAATTTTGGAAAACTATATAGAAGTCCAAAATTCAAGTCATAATAAAAATCATGAAATGCAAAAGTTATCAATATATCATAAGAAATTTATTTGAAGACATCTGAAAGCCCTCAAGTGGTTAGAAGTCAAAAAGGCATCAAGAATCCAACTTAAGAAAGTAATTTAACTAGAAACTAGAAAGTCATCTAAAAATGAGTCAATTAAAAATTTATTCAATAATGTGAAAGTCAGGGAATCAAATATTAATCCAAAATAGAGAAATTAAAATTCATCCAAAATCCACTAGATTATGGGAAAGATAGGGAAAATTTTCTGCTTGAGCTGACCCAGCCTACCTAAGGAAGAGCCGACCAAATTCGCTCAAGAAAAAAACATTCAGGCTAACCCGACCAAATCCACTTCACGCCGAAGCCAACCTGATCTGCTCATGTAAACCATCAAAAATCATCATTAAAACAGGATCAAAAATTCATATAAGGAAACATATGAATTGTCAAATCAAAAAGCCATTAAAGGTATTATTAATTCATCTAACACCGAAAATAGAAATTAGAAAACCATACCATAGAGGAATTCAAAAGCTGTTAAGCACAAAAAATTCATCCAATATTGAAGGGATCATATGAAAATTAATTGAAAGAAAAATGTATTTCATTGAAAAATACTTAAATATGTAAAAATTAGTTTTTTTAATACTTGATTGGAGGTACTTTCAAGAAACTCCTTTCTTATGAAATTTTTAATGAAAATTTCAATAGCTTGAAAATCAGGTATCCTTAAACCAATTTCTAAAGAAATCCTACTCAGCCTTTTAGGCTGTTTAACCATTCATCAATAGTTTCGTTCAACCATTTGACTTATCATGCCATTTGACTGTGCAATTGGATAGTTCTGTCTGGTTGTTTAACTGCACAACCATTAAATGGAGTAGTTCCTTTCGTTTTATCAACTTATTCTGCTATTAATAAAGCAATCTAATAATTTTCTTAAAACTACCTTATCTTTAGTCTTAAAATAACTATGATTGCTCTTGTCTTCTCAACGATACCCCTTTGTTCCCTCTTACCCCATTGGTAATGAATTACCTTCGCTAATCTATCTTTTCCCAAGTATAAAGATTTATACCTTAAAGAACCACATTAATCCATGTAGTTCTACAAAATATTATTTGTCCATCATAGTAGCTTAATTAATTATTTTCTTGATCCTCATTCAATTTTTGTGCCCTTTCTTGAGACTTATAACCATATCCAGTTGACAGCATCTTGCCAGAATTCTTATAACTTTATAGGTGACTTTTAATTTTGTCTGATGACAAGATATCCCCCCTCCGGTGAGGGTATTATAGATGCTGATAGGAAAACTTTCTTACTAGATTATGAATGTTGTTATTGACCAACCTTTTCCTACAAGGTAATGATTCTCTTCTTAGGATGCAATGATATGACTTATTTCTACTTGCGAGTGAATGATCATCTGTTTATGATGAATGATATGACTGACCTCTACTTGCGAGGTGATGATCCTTTACTATGGATGCAATGATATGATTGATCTCTACTTACGAGGTGATGATTCTCTACTTTTGTTTAATTCAAATAAATTTAACCAGCTGAAATACTTTTGAGAGAATCTTTGGAAATTCTTTTTGGAAATTGATTCAATCTTTAGTGAAACTTTAAGTGTTTAAAACTTTTTAAAGCTTGAGTAATTAGCCGTTCTCATGTTAGAAGTGTGGAACTCAAATAAATAGCTGAATGATCATGATTTATAAATCAATAGCTCTTTGATCAAGAGTTGTGTCTTCTCACTAACATTTTGGCAATGATGATGAATCAAACTATTTTTAGAAGATGCATGAGGAATTGCAAAATCTTGAAAGATGCTTTAGGTCAAAGCCTTTTATGTGCATTTGAAAATGAACAATAAAGCTTTTGTAACATGCATGACCACCCACTTAGGTATTGCTTGTCAAAGAGAAATGTCTTGTTTGAAAATTTGAAAAGTCATGATTTATAAACTAATAGATTTTTCAAGCAGCATCAAGTTTTTCTTTAAGAATCCTTCGTTGTAAAGGAGTTTTAAATATTTATCCTCCTTGGGGATCAATTAGTTATCCTGAAACTGGTGAAAGCATCTTCCCCAATATTGGAATCAATTGTTGCCTTAAACATCCAAATTACTTTCTTTTCATGAAGGACTTGCACCTTTGTTGTATACATGGATCTAAAAATCTCCAAGTGGATAGGTTTTATTTTTACCTACAAAGACACTCTAAATGTTAGAGGAAGAGTAATCAGAGGAAGAATACTTATTTAAGTAGAGAATACTTTGAATTTCTTGCCTTCTTCCTTCCTTCCTTCCTTACAATACAACAAAATGACCACATATTTATAGTGGACTACATACCCTTACAAATAGATATGACCCTTTAAACATACGCCTTTTTACTTCATCGAACACGACTCTTCATTGAACGGTCATGACTCTTCTGAACGGACATGACTCTTCACTGAATGGACACGACTCTTCACTGAACGGACACGACACTTCATTTGATTAGACACTTTGAATACACGAACCAACATTAAACACGAATAGCAAAAGACTATTTCAAATTACATTCCAACACTCCCTTTTAATTTGAAATTTTCTTTCTTACTCTATTTCGCTTGGGTGCCTCGAGTTTCATAGGTTATATCTTCTCTCCAATAAAGCTCTTTCCTTTCTCATTTTCATCTTCATAATACTTAACGATATTCTTCACATCATTACCAACAGATTTCGTAGTTTACTCAGCTTCCAACTCACTCTTTATGCACTTGCATTCAGATTTTTCCATTTGTTCAACTACCGAACTCAACGTTCTATTTTTAACAAAAACACATCTACCACAGCCAACATAAAAATCCCGAACGACTCACAATTGCCTTTTCCTTTTAGTGAAATGGGGCCTATTCCTATTACTAGGTCCTACCTTGACAATATTCACAAGTTCCGGTGACTCCATTTTTCCGTTAGGAAATTTCTTAGAGTCAGATATTTCTACAACATTGTCAAGAGTACTTTTTATAGAATCAGGCCTCTGATCAACGTTTTCAGTCTTGTTAGATTCTATAGATGTCTTTTTTGAGCTTTTTTCACAAGATTTTCCATCCTTTAATGTCTCTTCCTACTCCAATTTTTTGTTATCTATTTTGCTTGCATCAACATTGTTTTGCAACCTTTTCCCACTTCTTTCATTTTCTTGCATGCCAATATATTTTGCATAATCAGTAACAATGTCAACTTTAATATCAGTTGTTTCTTTCTTCAGACTTGTTTGCAACATCCCCGTATTTCATATTGTTTTCATTATCTTTTGTCATCGGTTGACTTAACCTCTTCAATGTGCACTTCGGCTTCAACAACTTTCTCCTTCTCAATATTCTTCGCGTTCTCTTTGTTAACAATTAAATTGTCTTGTTCTATCAATTTTGTGTCAACCTTTGCATACAGCTCTTTCAATAATTTTCATGAATCTTTTGCGAAACTTTCTCCATTAATATGACTCAATGCTTCTTCATCGACGTTCTCACTCATCACAACACGAGTTTGAAGATCTTTCCATCTCAAACTTGTAAATGGTTTTCTTTCTTTCTCCGCCATATATTTAATATCTTATGGCCATTTGTAGCCACTTTCAAAGATCTCACATAACCTTTTGGAAATCAACTTTTTTTTTATTACTCCGTTATTCAAAATTTTCTTTTGTGAGAACAAACGACAAAAGAAGAAATTGAAATGTCATAATTTTAACCAGCTTTTGGTACCACTTTGTTAGAGGAAGAGTAATTAGAAGAAGAATACTTATTTTTAGTAGAGAATACTTTGAATTTCTTGTGTGCTTTCTTCCTTTCTTATTATAACAACATAACAAAATGACCACATATTTATAGTGACTAAATACCCTTACAAATAGACATGGCCCTTTAGACAAACACTTTTTTACTTCAACATACACGACTATTCACTGAATAGACACGACTTTTCACTGAATGGGCACGACTCTTCACTTGAATGGACATTTTGAATACATGAATCAACATTAAACACGAATAGCAAAAACTATTTCAAATTACATTCCAACACTAAATCGCATCAATAGATGATCGATTATAAGCATAAATCAAATACAGAAACAAGTAAAAGAATTATTTATGATAAGTAGCAACTAAAGAAACTTTATGATCAAACTTAAGTTTCCGCCATTGATGTTGCAGTATGACATTCTTTGTAGCTTTCCTTACGGTAATTACAACATTCATAAGATACAAATAATTAAAACAAAAACTGATATATTGCAAAGGTTATAGGTAGATGTTATTGCATAATTATCCCTTAAATAACTACACCTCTTGCCAGTTTATCAAGAACAGATACATCATATACTCTAGTACATATTTGGTAAACAATGCATTATACTATATCATCACTTAAACACCAATCCGTCTTCTGCAAGAATTTCTTCAAGCGACCTATTTCTTCTATGCACATTCCTTCCCTTCTCCCTCATCATCGACAGCAACCTTCCCTTCTCATTGTTTTCTCCAATATCTGTTTTTTCCAACTTCTCCTCTCTTGTTCTCACCACATATTTCAACAATTCGATCGCATCTTCCAACCTATCATGAATGAAAAATCATGTAACACAGGTTTCTTTGTGTTTATATTTTATGAATGCCACGCAATATCAAAGAAGTGTAAAAATAAAAAGAGAAATGCATATATACCTCCCAGCTGCATCATAAGTTCCGGCTAGATTGCTGCACACAGAAAGCGTATCAGGATGATTAGGACCACTTTCATGTTCAAGAACATTCCTAGCTTCCTCAAACAACTCCATTGCCTCATTAACTTCATCTAGCTCCACACAGGCCAGTCCCATTTGGTTCAAAATCATCCCAAAATAAGCAGGCTTCTTCCCTCCTTCCACTCTCACCTTCTCCACAGCGCTCTTCAGCACTCTATAACTCTCCCTATAATCTCCTTTTATATAATGCATGACCCCCAGCTGAGCCTCTATAGCTGGAGAGTTCTTTATCTTTATCGCCTTCTTCAGCAAACTTATTGCCTTATCTAGCTCACCCATGGACTCGTATATACCAGAAATTTCAGTCAACCCGTTAGCAATGTCCTCACGTGGCGTGCCCTGACTCGGATTCTCATATATCTTCAAAGCACTCTCACAGTGAGCCTTGCATTCTTTACTCTTCCCAATCTTACTGTACAAATTCGCTAGACGAACGATAATGGAAGCCACGCTATGATGGTTATCTCCCTTGGTGGTTTTAAAATGTGCAAGCGCCTTCTGATAAGAGCTGATGGCCTCATCGTATCTCAACAAAGACAAATAAGTGTCGCCAATGCTGCAGTCTATGGAAGCGACACCGGGCTCTTGGCAATTCGCCAAAACCAAATGTTCGAGGGCCTGCTCGTAATTTCCCTTCATGTCGCATATCAAGCCCAAAAGCCTTCTATCCGCCGTCTGCCCTTCTTCTTTGTGAATTTCCAGCGCTTTAAGGCAGAACTTCTCCGCCTCGTCGAACTCCAATCCTTGGATGTAGGCTTCGGCGATGTAGCGGTAGGTGTTACCGACTCGGTAGTCGTTGGGCCCCAAGGCTTGGATTTGGACGTCGAGGCCCGATAAGTAGCACTTTATGGCGTTCTGGATGTGGCCAAGGGTGGCGTAGGTGTCGCCGAGCTGCATGCAGCCACAGAACTTGGCGAGGCAGCTGGGCTCGGACTTCGATGTCGTTGGGATCAATGTGTTGGCATGTTTGAGGATGGAGATGGCTTCGTTGTGCTGGTTGAGTTTGCAGTGTATGGAAGCCAGGACGTGGAGGCACATTATTAGGTCTAGGTTCTCCTTTTCAAAGTCCTTTTCGAAAGACTCTCTTGCCCGGGTCGCTAGTTGTAGGGCGCGATTAGGGTTGTCGGATTGGAGGTTCTTTGCTTGGCTCAGGAGGAAGAGTCCTATGTCTTTGTTTGAGGTGTGGTCCTTTGTGCCTTTCGGCTTCAGAGATGGTGGCTTCTTTGCTTGCTTCTGGCTCATCTTGGGTATGTTTTATCTGTGATCAATCCAAATTTGTTGCTTTTTTTGAATTTGGAAGACGTGCCTGAAGTTTGTAGGATATGACGATGGCCTGAGATGAAACGGGAAGATGTCTGTCGTAGAGGGAATTTAGGTGAAACGGATGGAGGAGGAGGAAGAAAGAAGTGAGTCCCTCCACCGCCGGCGATCTTGGTTACAAATGCTCTTTGGTTCGGTTCTGTAATTTTTCGAAATGAGTGTTTGTTTTTTTGTTTGATGTAATTTCGTTCACTAGTTTACATTTGGAGGTTTTGTTAATAAAAGGATGACAGGTATACATCATCTTAAATTAGTTTTTTTATATACTATTTTTAACTTGTAAAACGTGCATTAGTGGTTTTTGAAAAATGGATGCAATTGTAGGAAACAAGTAAACAACCCAAAAATGCACTTTGTAACCAGGCCAGTGATTCAAAAGATAAACTCATTAGTCGCAGAACGCTACGGCTTTGAAATAAAACAAGGGTACATGTGTGAGGCTACAGTCTAACCTCAAAATTAAAAAGGGAAAAAAAAAAAAAAAAAATCAAGATAAACCATTTAGAAATACACAATGTTAGCCATGAAAATGGTCAAATCAAAGTGGTGCGGTCCTTGCATAATCCTTAATCAAAATGGATTCCTTGGGTTAAACACTCATAGAGCTAATTAATTAGGTTCACTGTATTTTCAATTTGATCTTATTGTGTTAGGGTTTTTTTGGAATCTTGTCGAAAGTGTCTTCATTCCTTAGAAGTGTGATCATGTCGAAACAACAGATAGAACTTAGATACTACAGCCTTTAATCTTGAAATTTCCTTAAGGTTGAGGGTTCCGCCGTATATAAACTAAGACCCTATCTGTTCTTATTCTAAAGGTCCATTGCGAATATCACTAGAGCGAAACCCATATAGATGAGCTATGTAACGACCGAGATTTTATTAAGAAATATTTATTTAATTTTAAATATTTAAAATGATTTATTTTAAGAATTAACAACTTGGAATTTATTTTATTTAAGTTTTGAACGTAAAATTTATAATATAACTAAAAAAACCAGCTTGTAGCAGTGCGGTAGTTCGTAATATTACGTTTTGAACTTTAAACGAATGTATAAAATCCAATATAAGTCCGAGTTCATTGAAACAAGAAACGTTCGAATCTATTGAATAGTTTTCTAATGAACGGGAAAAGTCGAGTTTTCATATTATTTAAGGAAGGCAGTTTCGATTTATGTGGTTTTGCTGGAAACGGGGGAGGAGTTAGCTGAAGGTGTCAACTAAGAAGTTAGAGAGGGGAGAGAGGGCTATAAGTCTGTAGTTGGGAGTTCGATTTGAAACGGCCTTTGGTGGTCGTGACGTCGACATGAACAGAGGTGTTAGTTTTTGAGGAGTTGCGAATGGATTTTCGTGATTTTCGGTCGGTGGAGCACGAATTGGAGGAGATAGTCAATAGAGAAGAGGTGGAGGGTGGCGAAGCGTGTTGATCTAGGGTGATGACACGACGAATGGTGGATGGTGGCACAACCTAGTTTCTGGTCGATGTGATATATGTTCGTGCTCGATTTAGTGGTCAACGACGAAGGGATGGGGGTGACACCTCCTGGCGGTGGCGCACCTGGGAACGAGATACACAGTGGTGGGTCGAGTCTAGCCTCTGGTGGCATGTGGCGTCCGCAGTGACGTCGAAGAGGGAGGGAGCACGGTGAAGACAATTTGGGGAAGAAGGTTATTAAATTATTAATATTTAATTAAATTATATTGTATAGTACCATCTGCACATCCGTCTTCCTAAAAAAATTAAATTATTTAATGTATTCAAAGTTCGTACAACCATATCTTGCTCATATGAAATCAGAATCTGATGAAACAAGATATAGTGGAGAATACTCCATGATGGAACTCATTTGGACGAGATTAGAGCTAGTTGGAATTTGGATTAAATTAAATCCACGTTTAATTTAATTCAAAAGCGATCGTTATTGAAATGATCAAAAATCAATGTGAGAAAATTTTTAACTGAAATAGTTGTTATAATCATTATATGATTATATATTGATTGCTTGTGGTTGCTATGGTTGCTTCGTGATTGATGGATGTTTATTTATATTTTATTTATATTGTTTATGTACATTTAAGTGTTAGCAATTATAACGCTTATCTTATGAAATTTGTTTGATGGATGATGAACTGTTGGGGTTGTTATTATTATTGTTCACACAAACTGACACCACGAATATCGAATTATTTAGGAATTGACTGAGTCTAGTTCCATTGGAGTTTTAAACGACTATTATATTCATTAAGTTAAATAAGACACAAAAATGGTAATTGGATTTTTATATGTGAACGATTTGAAAATGAAAGTGATGTGATTCCAAACAACTATTGAAAAGGTTGAAATGGATTTGAAAGAAATTTGAATTTGAAATAACTTGTTCTAATTTAAAATAGATTTTGAATAGTGAATTCAAAAGTGAATTCGAGTTAGATACATAAACAATGTTTTTAACTCGAATGAATTATTCCAATGATCTTATTTATTTTTATAATGGATTTCAGGAAAGTTTGGATTTCAGAATATTATATTTTGAGAAATATTATTATTTTAATATTTTAATAATATAGAATATTCAATTTTGATTTATAATTGAATTTGAAGTCGGAATTGCTTTTAAACGATTTTATAAACATTTTATAAATACATTTTGATTGAATCAATCGAGATTTAGATTAAATTATAACATGGTTTGAATAAGATGTGTCGCACAACGACAATTCACCATTTTCAACCATGAACTTCAAACGGGATTAACTAATGCGATTTAAATTGGATTTGCCCGAAATGAAAAACATTTGCTTTCTACTAATGATAGCTTTTAGATGAAAGAAGAATTTTGGAATTTCAACTTATGGATTTCAAGTTACGTTTAAATCTATTTTTGGAAAGGTCGATGTAAGCGCAATTCGATGACCGTAATTGGAAATCGATCGAAATGGCTGTATAAAATTTATTAAAAATATGGGAAAATTATGATAAATCGAGATGGGTCTCTTTGGATGAAGATCTTTATGATTTAAGAAATTTAAAAGGATTTTCCATTATTTCGTTTACAGTATTAGTCCTACATGGGAACTCATATCGATGATGAGCTGATATGATTTCCGTAAAGATTCCATTTCTAACGGAGGTATGATTTTGGGCTTATCGAGAATGATGTTTTAAAATAACACTTGTCCTTTAACCTAGTTGAAGGAAAGATGATTTCCCAAGTAAAGTTGAAGTGAAATCTTTATTTAATTTGAGTATAAAGGTTTAATGAAAGAGTTTTCCCTAGCAAACGAAAATGGGAGCAAAGATTAAGATTCGCTTAAAAGAAGATAAGTGTGTTTTCATGTAAAGATAAAATTGAATCTTAAATAAGATTTTGGGAGAAAGAAAGAAGTTGGAACTTGATTGTTTTATCGTTGAGTTGGGTGATCTTCTGAGTGCTTGATCTAATTTTGGTTTAGGCCTTTGGGGTCATACACTCGATCGATTATTCTCTTGGCCTTATGCAATCGAGAACTAGTTAGGGTTAATGAATGGTTTTTCCCTAAGGATAAGATTTAAGGGAGTAATTCCCAATGTAAAGAATGATTTGAGTAAAAGAATATTCTGAAATCGAATGAGGAGCATGTTATTATATATATATATATATATATATATATATATATATATATATATATATATCAATTATGCTTTGACAAGAGGCGCTAGCTATTCAAAAAGACCGGGAACCCATTCGGAATAAGAATAGGACAAGTATTGAAGATACTAAAGACGGTGGCTGAAGACTTGCGATATTCACATCGTTTGGATTTATTGCTGATGTCACGATTGGGAGGTACACCCAAGACGAGGTTATAAGTGGTGGTAGTTCAAACGTACTTGTTGATTGTCCAGATTTGCATGTGTCTCTCTCCATTTGTAGGGCGAGGAATAAGGTAACTTCGGTTTCGTTCACAACCCAGAACGAACTTATAAATACTGATGTTGTATTTTATAGCATAACCAATTGGTTTCCATTAACGATATATCAATTAGTGGTGAAGAATTTATTCTCTTAGCTTAACACCCTCCTCCGGGACACATATGCTCAGAAGGTTATATATTAGTGGCTACTGATTATATGTTGTGAATTGACAATGTGACATGCTAGGTGCTGAATCGATCAAAGCTTTTTGTTGAAAAGCAGAGCTTTATGGATGATGACCAAAGCATGGCTGATATAGCGTAGCATTGTGTTGAAACGTGACTGTAGTGCCTCATAACCCATGAATGGCCGAAATAGGATGATGGAAAATAGAGATAAGGACATGTGTTTCCTTCTAACTAAAATGTGATGCTACGGTATGGAGCCCTGGCAAGTTTACTTATGTGGATGATGGATCGGGACACCTCAAAATGGTCAAATACGACTGTAGGACATTATGTTCAGGTAAGATTCTAATAGCATGTTAATGCTGGCCGGCTATGCCGATCCGAAGGAGCATTTTTTGATCCTGGGACATCCCGTTAGAGGTGTTCCGAATCATGGAAAGGAAGATTCTTTGCCTTAATCATTGATGAAACCCAACTTCCAATATATGAGTACCTACATCTTTTATGATTTATACATTTACTTTCGAAAGTGATTTCGACACTATGCACTAGTAATAATAAAAGAAAGTTTCACATACCAAGCATATTTGGTTATCATAATGCAAAACTTGCTCCTTTGGCATGCACTGCATTGTGTGGTGGGATGCGAGTCTTATGGTAGCTTCATTTTCAAAAAGCATTGCGAGTAGTTTATTATTGGTATTCATGAGGAGAAAACCTATTCTGTGTTATCCGGCGTGGTCCTGTAATTTACCCAACTTTAAAATAAAGTAAATAACCGTTTTAGTTCTCACACCAGTCCCATGACTGATCCAAAGTTTATTGTTCTTCCACCTGAACTCTGGGTGCCCATATTTTCCATACGGGCAGCTTAGTTGTTTTGGTTTGAAGATACTTTATAGATTATGTGCTGGATTGAAGCTAAATTTGTGTCTAGAGCATTTTATTTTTTTCATTGTGAATTTATGTTTTCCGCTGTATACGTCTTGGTGATTGGTTCAAGTCGGTTTAACCATCGGTTTCAACCGACAAAGAAGGCATGTTGTCATAGGCTATACTTGTAAGGTTCCGGAATACACATGAGGTTTCAAAAATAACTTATGGAGATTTATTCCACTTATAAGAGTCTTTTGGTATAGATCCATGGTATTAGTTAGTTTTAGGGGTTTCAGTTAACTTTGGAAACCTTTACAGTTAATATCTCAGTTCTTAAAATTAAGTTTGTTGACCTTGTTGTATCATTTTTCCCTTTCATAGATATCGGAAGATATTCCATAAAATGATATCCTTCATTGTTTCAGATCTTAAACCTGCAAGGTTAATAGATAACAATGATAAAATAATTACAATATTACTTAAGTACTACCTTTAAAAATCACAAATGAACTTCTTTTTTTGTGATTTGAATGAGTACAAATATTTAGTGATCTCAATCCCCAAATTTCCCAAATTGATTTAGAAATTAGGGTTTATAACTCAGAATTTTAGATGCAAGTGAGAGAGTGAAGAATTCAGTCTTAATTCTAGATCCTGAAGTCATATTTATAGGTGTGGGTTGACCCCCTTCCCGCCTTTAAGCCTTTATTTTGAAGCCATCGCGGAGGCGGAACTGAAGGTCTAATAAAGGTGCTTCCATCGATAAATGGCTCGTACTCTTCATATATCTTGGAGCGACAATACATCTTTCTGGACGTTTTTTGATGTGTTACTACTGAGGTATTATGATATTTGTTTCTCCAGGAGAATCTTCTGCACCATGGTCTTAGCTATTTGCGGGAGGAACCTACTTTTGCATGCTTTCGTCTTTCGATGCTACTAAATGGTTATCTTATTTCGGAATAAGTGTCAATTCATGCCGTGAAAATCTTACAAAAGATTAAGCTACCAGAAAACTTCTTTTGGCTGAACCTATAGGGTGCGTTTAGTCTTCCCTTTATTTAGCTGAAAGATCACCATTCTGAAAAATATTCCCTTCGGATTTCTCCCAAGAGGAGCTTTCCGTTGTCGAAAGAAGCTTTATTTCTTTTAACTTTGTGTATGGAAGCAAGCTTCGATTGAGCGATTTCGTCTAGCCGATTCACTGTAATTTGTGCTCTTGGTTCTTCCTTGATTATTTTGGTGTTAACTCACAATTAATCAAATTTTCGTTTCACTATTTTTTCTTCTTCACATAGTCAATTCAACAAATAATCTTATAACCGTATCCAACAAATTATTGAACCATCTTTTCAATTTTGGATGACATCATAAATTATAAGTATATTTATTCAATCATTGCTAAACTGATTCTCTTTCATCTTAAAACGTAGAAAAATTCACAATTTTGTACTTACAGATGTTATAGAATTATTTCAATTAACATTTGTTATTAATTATTAATTTTTTGTTTAATATTCAGTATACTAATTATAATTTGTTAAAATTTACGTTAAATGAAATTATTTTCTAGTTAAACCGTAAAAGTAGAAAATAACGATTAAAGCAGTTTTTATTATCTGATTTGTTGAACCACTAGAATCTATGATCATGTAACAACACCGTTTAACTCATTGTTCGTTCTTCGAACCTATGAATTAGATGACCATCTTCAAGCCCACTCTGCTTCTTCTTATCCCTTTACAAATCCTGCATCCCATCTTAATATCATCATCTTCATATCAGCAATGTAATTATGGTCAGTGATCAAGAAGCTTTACCAATAAAATATAAATTTGGACTGGGGCCTACTCCTTAACTATCACTATACCCGTCCACATATTCCCATCACACATACATCATAACCTTAATTTTTATTATGTAGGTCTCAAATATCAATCAACCATACAAACACACAAATATATATATATATATATATATATATATATATAGACACACACACACGCATATATAATGAACAAATAAGATTTAATATGACACAGGGGGCATACAAATGAAGACGGAGGAACTGATGTCCTTGGCCAAAAGAGTAGGTATTCAATTTCCTTTTTGGCTCTTAGCAAACTTTGTTTTAGTTTCTACCATATATTCGCTAAAAGAACAGCACACCCCACACATTTACTCTTATTTAATGTTGCACACCTCACATGTCTTATGAGCACCGCCCCACACCACTAATGTCCAATATAACTAAAAAAATACATTATTGATGTACTTGACCAATGCAAGGCTATTTTTAAGGGTTGAAAAGAATAAATATCATATAACTAATAATAAATCTTACAACATATGTAATAAACCAAAATAATCACCACAAATACAAACTACAAAGACAATAATAACTAAGTGAACCAAATATCAAGGCAAAAATCCATAGAGTTGTACAAAATAATAGTAGAGTTTATACAAATAGAAATAAACTTAGATAGGTGTAACACCCCATAAAAATTCATATGTATTAATAAATAATTAAAATAATTAAAAAACAAGCAAATAAATGATATGGTTGGAAACGATATTTTTGCAACTTTAGGAATTTGGCTATGAAAATCTTTTATTTGGATTCGTGGCGAAATTCTACATCGTTTTCATATATAATATGTTGAAAACGGTTAATGTATGAAGAAGTTATGAACAAATGAATTTGGATAGTATACACAGAAAATGTATATATAATTGTGTGAATATTACATATATTGTCCAAATAATAATTTAAAATAAAAGAGGGAAATTAAAAATTTGAATTTTGAGATAAAATCTAGGGGACAACATATATTAGATATAAGAAAAAGAATGAAGCAAATTAAGAATGTATTTAATAAAATAAACAGCTCAACAATGCAGCAAAATAGGGCGCTCCAGCCCGAAGGGGTCGACCGCTCCCTTTTAAGGGGGGTCGACCGCCGGTCGATCGCTAGGCGACTGGGAAGCCCAATTCTGCTTATGTGGATAAGGGTTTTCTAAGAGGTTATATTTATATGTAAGCCTCAGATTAAATTTTATTAATCCGACGGCTCATGTTCACACGAGCAAGTATAAATAATCCCTCAAACCCCACACTAGAAACCCTAATATTCTACAACTCTGCCTCCTTGCTGCTAAATTCCATAGAAAAACAAAGAGAATAGGGTGAAAATTTCTTCTACTTCTCTAACTCTATTCTACATCTCTCTATTTCAATCTATCTAAGTTTAGGATTTCAGAATTTAGCGTAAACATATATGTATAAGAATCTAATTATATGTTTCTTATATGTATATTATAAGGAGAATAATCAGAGCTCGCTTGAACGTTAAGAACCGCTGTAGATCTTGAAATTCTACCAAACCTCCGCCTAATTTGTTAGTGGATTCTAGTTTTAGTTAAAGGCATATTCATGTTTTTAATAGTTTGCCATATGAATTGATATGCCTACGAAGATTTAGATAAGCGATAATATAAACATGAAAATCCCCAAATCTTCCATCTTGTAATTACGTATGAAATTGTCATGTTGAATTGGTTTTGTGTAATTGTGGTTTTTGTATTGGGTTAAATGTAAATATGAGTATTGTGCTGTTATTCATATTTTATGTAATTCACCGTTATTATCATTTGATTTAGCCTAAAAAGATTTGGATTTGAATTGTTTCATAGTTAAATTGGGTTTGGATCCTATTTTGGGTGTAAACGCATTCATAAATTGAAATAAGTCAAATGTAAACATTTTTGGGTATATAACACCACAAAAAGGGTGATTTGGGTGAAATATGAATTGTAAACATACATGTGTGAATGTATGAAATACTCTACTTTTAATTGAACAATGAAATCATTTCTACATGCCTAAGATGCAAGTTTAAAATTGTATGTATATATGTTTTTCCATCCACTGCTACTTGTTATGTTATCATATTGTTATTATGCCTATGTTGTAGCAGTAATGTAACAATCCAGATTTTCAGAACCAATTTAAATTTTTTATTTTGGAATGAATTTTGAATATTTAAAATGATTTATTTTAAATAATAACGACTAAAAATTTATTTTAATTGAAGTTAGAATGTATAAATTTATTTTAATTATAAAACGAGCCTGAAATGGCGTGGTAGTTTGAAAATTCGATTTTAAATTTCAATTGAATGTACAGTATTCAAAATAAATCGGATTCCAGTAAAACAAGAAATATTTGAATCTGTTTATCAATGTCTTTCTAACGAATGTGAAAAATTTAGATTTCATAACGGGAATTAAAAGTTATGCCCAGTTTAAAATTTTAAATAGTCGCTATGGAATATATATATATATATATATATATATATATATATATATATATATAATATAGCCCTTAAAAATAGCCATTTTGCATACGACCTCCATTTTCGACGAAACCACTTTTATTGGATCCGGAATGTTAAATTATTGCTAGATTCCAATTTTATAATTTTTGGAATCAATATGTGAGCGTGGTGAATTTAAAAGTGTTTGGTCAATTTAGTTGGATATTAATCGACTGGAAAGTGATCATTTTTTAAACAATCTCCAAATTCGATGAAATTAGTTTTATTAGGACTGTATCATCAAAACATAACCAGGTTTATTTTTCTGGAATTTTTGGAGTCCATATGTAGCCCTAGTAAATTAAAATATACGTTGAAATAAAAATTGATCGAAACAGTCGAATTGACTTACGGAACGTATCCCACTGTGTTCGGAATAGGGGCAATTAGCTAGGGACGACAGTCGTTGGGTTCGATTTGGAGTTCGAAAGAAAATTTAACTTTTTGAAATTCAAAATATATATTTATATAAGTTGTCAAAGCCCTTTTCTCTTCCCTAACTTAGTCAAATCCGCAGAGAAATGAATAAAAAAAAGAAGGAATGACGGGATCGTCGTTCCCCATCGCGACCCCCCAACCTCCGATGACGACGCCTCCTCCAAACCCCCCTCCGATATGCTCTCCCCTTCCTCCTCCCTCTCCCCTTCCTTCTCTAAAAACTCCAACCCCTTTCTCTCTTCAAACTGCAGCCTCCAGCCCCAGTGGGACCCGCCGCCGGTCACAAATGCCTACCCCCGCCTCCTGCGAGCCTCCTCCACCACTCAACACCACTATGGACCCCCATTTGCCAAGAACCCTAAAATATGTGAGTTTTCCGTTTTTAATTCTTTAATTTAACATTATTAGCAAGTAAAAATGTGATTTTTAACCAGTTCATGATGTGCAAATATTTTTAGTAAGTTAAAAATACCTTATTTTATTAGTGTATGATATGAAATTATTTTTAAAATGATAAAAACGTGATTTTTATATATAGTTTTGAAATAAAAATATGATTTTTATTATATGACTAGCGATATAAAAATATGATTTTTATATATACAATAGCGATATAAAAAATGTAATTTTTATATGTAGTAGATTTATAAAAATGTGATTTTTCTATGTATAACATTAGAACAAAAATGTAATTTTTCTATGTATAACATTAGAATAAAAATGTGATTTTTCTGTGTACAACATTAGAATAAAAATGTGATTTTTCTATGTATTACGTTAGAATAAAAATATGATTTTTAAATATACAGTAGCGTTATAAAAATATGATTTTTATATATGTAGTAGCGTAGTAAAAATATGATTTTTAATATATACATCGCATAGTAAAAATATGATTTTTAATGTATACATCGCATAGTAAAAATAGGATATTTAATGTATACATCGCATTGTAAAAATAGTATTTTTAATGTATACACCGCATTGTAAAAATAGGATTTTTAACGTATACATCGCATAGTAAAAGTATGATTTTTAGTATACATAGCATTGTAAAAATGTATTTTTTATCTATATATGACATTGAAATAAAAATATGATTTTTAATATACATAGCATTGTAAAAATGTGATTTTTATTTATATAGCATTGAAATAAAAATGTGATTTTTATCTATATAGCGTTGAAATAAAAATGTGACTTTTATCTATATAGCATTGTTTTTAAAAATATAAATAACATGGTTTTTAAAATGTAAATAGCGTTGTTTAAAAATATGATTTTTTTAATAGAAATTGCGTGAAACAGATTGCGTTGGAAACACGGTGAAGAACACTATGCGATGGAGCATGGAAAAGTGGAAACCAAAGGTGAGAACTTCTCACTCTAATTTTGTTTACAGTTAAATATATACTAGGATGCAAACGGTGCTTAGTAACACCCGACACCTTTGATTGAAACCATGGATGTTTGGTTGTTCGTTTTGATTAATTCATTTGTTTGAATTTGGTTTGGGATGTGAATTGAATTGAATTGATTGGAATTGGTATGTGTATGGCGCGAGCCAGTATTAGGCGAGGGGTAAGGCTAGACCTTATTCCAGTTCTAGAATCGCGCCGTTATGCTGCCAAAATTTTCTAAAATATGTTAGAACAATAAAAATATCATTTTTATTGTATGAATGAATTAAATAAAATATTTTATCGTTAAAAATATAATTTTAAACGTATATATGAACGACATGAAATTTTCCTGAAATGAAAATACATATTCATTTACAAATCGGACGATTTGTTTATGTGCACCCATATAACTGATATTGATTGAGATGATATATTTTACACATCACCCAACTGCACAAATAATTCTGTATTTGTTAATTGAAACCCCACACGGGTATTGGGATGATAATCAACGTACCACTAATCCCAATTTTTTAGTTGTATGTCAATCGATTGGTTGACAGACTGTTGTAAGCGTTAATTATTTATAATTAATGCTTATGCAGTTGTGTAATGCACTCTGGATGATGGTTTATTGTTTATCATTGTTATTATATACATGTGTGGTATGGAATCCATATAAATAACATTATATGGTAATTGATTGGGTCTCATTCCAATTTGGAAAATAACAAATATTTTAAAATAATATACAGAAAAGAATTAAAAATATTCATGTGTTGAATAAAATGTTTAAAAAATAATAATATCATTTTTATTGTATAAATGAAAGATTAAAAATATTGATGTGTTGAATAAAATATTCGTGTGTTGAATAAAATAAAATAACGAATATTTTAAAATAATATTCAGTAAAAGATCAAAATATGAATTTTATGTCTGTAACACCCCGTAATTTTATAACGTTAAAATTCACAAATTAAAGTATACTTAATTTTTAGAAAAGAATTAAGTGAAATGGGTTGCGCAGAGAAATATATATATATATATTGATATATATATATATATATATATAAATAAATATGCGAAAAAGTTCAAAACAACGAATTGGGAGGGAGAATAACCGAACCGGCCCATTTTTGAGATCGACCCGAGCTCTGCTGGGTCGACTAGGGGTTAATCCAGGGTGTTTAGTTGTCAACCCGTGGGCCGATTCGCTCAAATGCAGATTTTGCATTTGATTGGTTCTCATGGTTCAGGGTTAATCTAATGGTCCTAAATAACTTCCTACACCTATAAATACATCCTAATGCTAACCCTAAACCTAATTAAAATAGAATAGTTACCGTCATACCATCGCCATGGAAATCAATGGAGCCGCCACCAACTAAGAAAGAAGAAAAGAAAATTCAATTCTAATTCTCTCAACCCTAAAGCAAAGCAAAACTCTCTCTTTTCTTCTCTAAATTGTGAGTATGATGATCTTAACAAGATTATTATCATTTTAATTAGGTTGAGTTATGAATGGATTATGAGTAGATGATGTGAATTATCATATATGTTGTTGTAAACCCCTTTTGCTATCATGTATATTGTAAATCCAATGTTATGTGATGATGATATCTTATATGTTGTAAATCATTCTATGATGATGTTATGTATGTTGAAAGTTTCTATGCTAAGTTGTGATGAATCATACATGTTAAAAAGGCCATGATGTTACCATCTATGCTAGTTAGTTCATATTAATTAAATCATCATGTTTGGGTTATGTTGATCTACATGACAAGTCACATATGCAAGTTAGATTGATTAGAAAAGTTATGAACATACACCAAGACATCTATTATGACATCTAGAATTATGCTATGACATATGTGATATCCTATGCTAGTTCCCACTATCATTATGTTGCCAAAAAACCCCATATGCAAGTTTATGTATAGATTTGGGCTATGATCATATCATGTAAATTGAGACATTTAACAAGTTAACACCTTTTGATCCTTAACATGTGTAGTTTATGCAAGTTTCACCCCTATTATGATTAGATTTATTTTAATTGTCTATATGTTGTGATAATTTATCTTTGTGCTAGGTGTTAGGCTATACAAGTCTAGCCTATATTATGCGTTGAATAAGCGAACGTATAAACATGGGGTAGGGGTAATATTAAGGATTTAATATTAAAAAGTTGGGGTGCAATTGATATGATTTTGCGTGCCATAAATGGATGGCCATAATTGAGTCAATTATGGACATCATTAAAAGTTGGCTTAATTAATAATTTGAATAGGGAATTATTAAAACTGGGGTAAAAGATTTTAAGTGTTAATCAATGCTTAGGACACGAGGTTGGACTCGTTTGTGACGTAAACCTGCCCGGACCCGCCCGGCAAATCCAGTGGTCACAAATGTCAGCCCAATGTGAGAGGTCCTAGGCCTAAACTAAAGCATAACGGTTGTAAAGACACGAGGTTAGACTCTTTTATGGTGTAAGACTGCCTGGACCCGCCCGGCAAATCCAGCTGCCATAAATGACAGTCTAATGTGAGAGGTCTTTATGAGGTTATGACCTGAATGAATTAAGAAATACTTAACCAGATAAACATGTAAGGTGGGACATGGGGGTTAAGTAGGTGCCTTGGGTGGCATGAGGAATCTAGGGGGTGCCCTTAGTGGCATGTGAAATACGATTAGTAAGACTTAACCAAACACACATGTAAATGAACATGACTAAGAGGGTTAAGTGGGATATACTAGTGACAAGCTTAGGTGGGTAGCTTGTGGGGGCCCATTTCGACCAGTATCCCAAACGTATCTTTGTGGGCTCGACCCAAGTCGAGGACGGGACACGCATGCTGGGTTTGACTGTAAGAGGCCAAAACGGGGAGCGGTGGCAACGCAAGTCCAATGGGTTTCATATGCGTGTGTGGACCCGGGCTAGTAGATAAGACGTTGTTGCATCGTGTAGGTATAAGCCGTGCATTCTCAAGTTGTATCGGGTTGCCACTATAGGGGAGTGATACACCCCACTATGGGGCCAGCACGGGTATCTACGAGTAGGGAGCCGATCGAAAGTGGGTAGTGGGGTACACCTAGTGGAGATAGGGGCAGACGGTACCTATGTAGTCAGCTAGGGTTACGCAAGGCTATTTATAAAGTTTCTGTGTGAAGCAAGTGGGATCAACCTTTAGGGTGACTGGTGCGGTGCAGTGTAGTAATGTGCGGTGCAGTGTGGTAATGTGCGGTGCAGTGTAGCAATCATTCGTTAGTAATTAGGTGTGCCTTTGACGTTATCTTTCACGTTATCATTATCTGCTCATTCCATACCTAATAGTTCATAGACATTTACTTGTCTTCCAGCTTATGCCTTAGTCTAGTTATTTTGATAATAGTATTTTTAGAATTATCATACTCGCCAGACTTTATGTCTAACCCCCTCTATTTCTATCCTTTTTCCCCCTCCAGGTCCTTAGGTTGGGCCCAACTCTAGTGGAGTTTGATTGAATTGCTTCATCTCTCTTTGGAAAGCTTGGACCGTTGAAGTAAAGTCCAGCTTGTTATCTTTTTAATGGCTATTTATGTAATGGGATTATGTATTTTGTTTTTATGAAGATGGATATTGTACTTGGTTATGATCTATGGTTTTATGATGTAACAAACATGTTTAATTTCCGCTGCAATAAAATGAAGTTTTAGATTTCCAAGTACTATTTATTATCTGTCTTGTTGTAATTTTTCTGTTCTATATTCACTTATAACCTCCATGGAAGTTAATGCATTCCCTTTGTGGGTGACATTAATGGACGTGGGGTGTTACACGTGGTATCAGAGCTTAAGGTTACCAGAACAGATAAAAATACTTTAGAAAAATAGTTATTTTTGGAAGAAGTGTTTTCAAAAACATGTTTTAATGAGAAATTTAAAGAGGAAAGTTTTTAAGAAAAACATAATCCCCAATAGCCGCATATCTTTATCTTTCGAATTCTCCATTTTGAATCTTTCCTTTTTTGTTTCAGCATGGCTGAAGATCTTAATCTACCCGACGGTGTAACGATACCAGGATGGTATAGGAGGCTATTGGAGGCTAGGGCCGCTGCAGGTCCATCCAATGTTCCTCCACCACCAGTTGCACCCGTTCCTCCTCCTCCTCCTCGCGTAGATACTTTTGCAAAGACGTGCAAGGAATTCAAGGCTATGGGTGGAAAACCATTTCAAGGGTCAGAAACGTTTGTGGAAGCTAGAGATTGGCTTAAGGAGGTGGAAGAATTGCTAGAAATCTTTGAAGTAGAAGAAGGGAGGAGAGTTCGTTTAGCAGCTTGGTTGATGAAGGGAGAGGCCTCTTTTTGGTTGGAGGTCACTAATGGGGAGCGTCCTGTTGACTCTTGGGCGGATTTCAGACGTAGGTTCGAGGCGACGTTTCTCTCAAGGGCGGAAGAAAATCTATATATGGAAAGGTTCTTGACATTGAAGCAAGGAAGCTCATCACTGAAAGAATATGTCAATAAATTTAATCAGCTAGCAAGGTTTGGCTTGGACTTAGTAAACACGCCGGAGAAGAAGGCTCTAAGGTTCGTGAATGGCTTGAATGAACCATTGCAAGGGTTGGCTATGACCCACATCCCGATGGGGGCCACCTTTGAGAAGCTAGTAGAAATGGCACTCATGCATGAGGAGAAAAGCGCTAAAGCTGATAAGGCACCCGAGAAGAAGGGGTATCATAAGAAACCACAACAGCAAAACAAGAAGGGTGGAAAAGACAATAACGGCAAGGGAAAGAAGAAGTGCTTTAACTGTGGAACCCCAGGCCATCTCAGCAAGGATTGCCGAAAGAAAAAGAAGACTGGCTATTTTCATTGTGGCGATGCGGGACATTTAGTGAAGGACTGCCCAAAGAAGGGGCAGAGGGCAGGAGCTACCTCAGGAGGACAGGTGCAGGCTCTTATGGCACCAGGGCAGGCTAGGGGACAAGTTCAGGCTCTCGCGGTCCCACCTCTGCAAGAACGAGGTAGAACCATTTCTGTTGAAAGCTTAGTTTTTCTGTTTGATCATCCTGTCCGTACCTTATTCGATTCGGGCACATCGCATTCGTTTATCTCTACATCATTAGTTGAATCACTACACTTAAACACCAGTTTAGTAGAGGATCCCTTAGTTGTTTCGAATCCAATTGGGGGCTCAGCTTATTTGTCTATGATGTGTTTGGATTTGAAATTTTCCATACTTAGCGTTGAATTTAGATATGATGCTTATGTGTTGGGCTTCACGGGCTATGGGCTAATTTTAGGAATGGATTGGTTATCCAGAAATGGGGCCGTTCTTGATTGTGAAAGGAGAGTAGTTAGGCTCGTGACTCGCCTTGGCAACACTCTCGAAATCTTTTGTAATCCCATAAATTCGGTTATGCTAAGTTATCTAGAATCGCTTGACGCGTCTGAGGAAAATCTACGATCTGTTAGAGTGGTCCGAGAATATTCGGATGTGTTTGAGGAGGTGAAGGGCTTGCCTCCGAAGCGGGAGATAGATTTTCGAATATATCTTGTGGATATTGCGAAACCAGTATCTTTGCCAGTACGCCACATGGCTCCACGTGAAAGGAGGGAACTCGATAAGCAAGTGAAGGAGTTGCTTGAGAAGGGGTTCATAAGACGAAGTATATCGGAGTGGGGTGCTCCAGTAGTATTTGCCACGAAGGCGGATGGGTCCCTTAGACTGTGTGTGGACTATAGAGAACTTAATAAACTTATTAAGAAGAACAGACACCCACTGCCGAGGATTGACGATCTCTTCGATCAATTAGTTGGCGCCTCAGTGTTTTCGCAGTTGGACTTAGCCACTGGGTTCCATCAGTTGAGAGTGGCTGAGGATAGCATAGAAAAGACTGCCTTTAGGACTCCGGACGGTTTCTATGAATGGCTAGTGATGCCCTTCGGTTTGACAAACGCCCAGCATATTTTGTTGATTTGATGAGTAGGGTGTTTAGGGAGTACCTTAACAAATTCGTGGTAGTCTTTGTAGACGACATCTTGATCTTTTCTAAGGATGAAGAAGAGCATGCCCTACATCTTAGGGAAGTGTTGGAGACCCTACGAGCGCATAGCCTTAAGGCTAAATTTTCTAAGTGTCACTTCTGGAGGAAGGAAGTACGGTTCTCGGGGCACGTGGTTTCCAAAGAAGGGATAGCCGTGGATCCCGCGAAGGTGGTGGCCATCCAAGATTGGAAGGTCCCTAAAAATGCTACCAAAGTGAGAAGTTTCTTGGGGTTGGCTGGCTACTATAGGAAGTTTATCAAAGACTTCGCAAAGATATCAGCTCCATTGACACGCTTGACGAAGAAGAACCTAGTTTTCACATGCGACGTAGATTGTGATGATGCGTTCCAACGTTTGAAGAGAGCTTTGACTTCAGCCCCAGTCTTAGTATTGCCAGACGGGAGTAAGCCGTTTACCGTTTATACTGAAGCTTGTGGGATAGGACTAGGCGCAGTCTTAATGCAAGAGGGCAGGGTAATAGCCTATGGTGGAAGGCAGTTGAGAGCGCATGAGAAGAATTACCCCACACATGACCTAGAGTTGGCCGCTATTGTTTTCGCGCTTAAGTCTTGGCGTCATTGTCTTCTTGGCGAGAAATTCGAACTATTCACTGACCACAAGTCTTTAAAATACCTATTCTCTCAAAAGGACTTGAACTTAAGGCAGCAAAGGTGGATGGAGTTCTTAGCGTCCTACGACTTCGAAATATCCTATACCCCTGGCAAGGGTAACGTGGTGGCAGACGCCTTAAGTAGAAAAAGATTATCCTTAAGTCCTTTGTTTGTTGAGCGGCAAAGTTTAGAATTCATTTCGATGTTTGACTTTATACCTTCCGTTGACTTCGTACCCGGTTGGTTAGCATCCTTGGAGGTCAGACCTACGCTTTTGGGACGAATTGGCGAGGCACAGCAAGACGACCCACAGTTAGTTGAGTTAGTAAAAAAGCTCAAAGGAGGGGAGTCATCAAGCTTCTCCGTAGGTATACCCTAGATTATAAGGGTTGGTTACGTAGGGACGGTAGACTTTGTGTACCAAAAGACGATGACCTAAGGAAGACTATTCTTGACGAAGCACATCATTCGAAGATGACCATTCATCCCGGCGGGGACAAGATGTACAAAGACATGAAGAGAGTTTACTTTTGGGCCGGCATGAAGAAAGATGTGGCCGAGTATGTCGCTAGATGCTTGGTGTGCCAACAAGTAAAAGCGGAGCAAAAGAAACCCGGTGGGTTGCTTCACCCATTGGAGGTTCCACTGTGGAAATGGGAAAGCATCTCGATGGATTTTGTGGATGGATTACCGCGATCAAGGAAGGGTAATACGGGAATTTGGGTTATAGTAGATAGACTTACTAAAAGCGCCCATTTCATTCCCGTAAAGAGTAAGAGGACTGCTCCATGGCTAGCCTCCGTATACGTTCGAGAAATAGTTCGTTTGCACGGTGTTCTTTCTAGCATAGTGAGCGACCGCGATCCTATTTTCACTAGCGAATTTTGGAGAAGCTTACAAGAGGCGATAGGGACTCAGTTATGTTTGGGCACCGCATATCATCCTCAGACGGACGACCAGACCGAGAGGGTGAATCGCATTCTAGAGGATCTGTTGAGGCTATGTATCCTAGACTTTGGGGGTACGTGGGAAGAGCATCTTCCATTGGTGGAGTTCGCATGTAATAACAGCTTTCAGTCCAGCATTGGTATGGCACCATTCGAAGCTCTTTATGGATGACCTTGTCGTTCACCTACATGTTGGTGGGAATCTACGGATAAGATCTTACTTGGGCCCGATATGATTAGGGAGACTTCGGAGAAGATCGACTTGATTCGAAGGAGGATGAAAGCAGCGCAAGATAGGTAGAAATCTTATGCGGATAAGAGGAGGACAGATCTCGAGTTTGAAGTTGGGGACATGGTCTTTGTCAAAGTGTCTCCATTACGGAACGTTTTCCGCTTTGGGTCCGTTGGGAAATTAGCACTAAGGTTTGTAGGGCCGTTTCCTATTAAGGAGAAAATTGGACAGATGGCGTATAGAGTGGAGTTGCCCGAGAGACTTAGTGGTGTACACGACGTATTCCATGTGTCACATTTGAGGAAGTGCTTGCACGAGACCGTGGAAGTGGTAGAGCCGAGCTTTCTTAGAGAGGTGGAGATAGAGCGTGATGCGACAATTCGACGAGCTCCTACGCGCATTCTTGGGTCAGAGATCAAGAGGTTGAGGAAGCGAGAGGTCAGACTAGTCAAAGTGCAATGGGGAGATGATGAGAGCAACGCTACTTGGGAGACAGAAGAGAAGATGCGTTCACGATACCCTTTTCTTTTTGAGGGTATGTCTTTTAATTTCTCCTTTATCGCTTAGCTTGTACTTATCTTATGTTTAGTATATCCTCTCGCTAGTATCTTTGACCTTTAGTTAGGATAATCCTATGGTTGAAACATGTGTTTGAGACATGTTATGTATGGTGGATGCAAAGTGGATGCAAGTGTTTGCTAGTGGTTGCTCGTGGATGCATATACACACACTATTAGGCACCAGACCGGCTCAGTCACTTCATATTGCATATTGCATATATATGGATGTATTTAGTAAAATGGATGTATAATGGTTGTATTATCATATAGTTGCTACATTCGGGTGGATGGTTGTGCACGCATATAAAATTAATATGTATCATTAGGAATCTTTTGCATACAAATTGGACGCATGGCACTATCATGAATTGCACTAAGGAGGTCGACTGAATCAGTAGACCGCCTAATTTTGCATTAGATATGGACATATACACACACTGTGCATATAAACATTAAAGCATTAGAAGTATTTTAAGGACAATGGATGCTGGTGTTTGATGGTTGAGTAGATGGACGATTAGATGGTAGGATATACATTCTTCTTGACTTGGAGATTTCGGGGACGAAATCCTTTAAGGAGGGGAGAATGTAACACCCCGTAATTTTATAACGTTAAAATTCACAAATTAAAGTATACTTAATTTTTAGAAAAGAATTAAGTGAAATGGGTTACGCAGAGAAATATATATATATTGATATATATATATATATATATTAATTAAAAATTAAATAAATAAATATGAGAAAAAGTTCAAAACAGCGAATTGGGAGGGGGAATAACCGAACCGGCCCATTTTTGAGGTCGACCCAAGCCTTGCTGGGTCGACTAGGGGTTAATCCAGGGTGTTTGGCTATCAACCCGTGGGCCGATTCGCTCATATGCAGATTTTGCATTTGATTGGTTCTCATGGTTCAGGGTTAATCTAATGGTCCTAAATAACTTCCCACACCTATAAATACATCCTAATGCTAACCCTAAACCTAATTAAAACAGAATAGTTACCGTCATACCATCGCCATGGAAATCAATGGAGCCGCCGCCAACTAAGAAAGAAGAAAAGCAAATTCAATTCTAATTCTCTCAACCCTAAAGCAAAGCAAAACTCTCTCTTTTCTTCTCTAAATTGTGAGTATGATGATCTTAACAAGATTATTATCATTTTAATTAGGTTGAGTTATGAATGGATTATGAGTAGATGATGTGAATTATCATATATGTTGTTGTAAACCCCTTTTGCTATCATGTATATTGTAAATCCAATGTTATGTGATGATGATATCTTATATGTTGTAAATCATGCTATGATGATGTTATGTATGTTGAAAGTTTCTATGCTAAGTTGTGATGAATCATACATGTTAAAAAGGCCATGATGTTACCATCTATGCTAGTTAGTTCATATTAATTAAATCATCATGTTTGGGTTATGTTGATCTATATGACAAGTCACATATGCAAGTTAGATTGATTAGAAAAGTTATGAACATATACCAAGACATCTATTATGACATCTAGAATTATGCTATGACATATGTGATATCCTATGCTAGTTCACACCATCATTATGTTGCCTAAAAACTCATATGCAAGTTTATGTATAGATTTGGGCTATGATCATATCATGTAAATTGAGACATTTAACAAGTTGACACCTTTTGATCCTTAACATGTGTAGTTTATGCAAGTTTCACCCCTATTATGATTAGATTTATTTTAATTGTCTATATGTTGTGATAATTTATCTTTGTGCTAGGTGTTAGACTATACAAGTCTAGCCTATATTATGCGTTGAATAAGCGAACGTATAAATGTGGGGTAGGGGTAATATAAAGGATTTAATATTAAAAAGTTGGGGGGCAATTGATATGATTTTGCATGCCATAAGTGGATGGCCATAATTGAGTCAATTATGGACATCATTAAAAGTTGACTTAATTAATAATTTGAATAGGGAATTATTAAAACTGGGGTAAAAGATTTTAAGTGTTAATCAATGCTTAGGACACGAGGTTGGACTCGTTTGTGACGTAAACCTGCCCGGACCCGCCCGGCAAATCCAGTGGTCACAAATGTCAGCCCAATGTGAGAGGTCCTAGGCCTAAACTAAAGCATAACAGTTGTAAAGACATGAGGTTAGACTCTTTTATGGTGTAAGACTGCCCGGACCCGCCCGGCAAATCCAGCTGCCATAAATGCCAGTCTAATGTGAGAGGTCTTTATGAGGTTATGGCCTGAATGAATTAAGAAATACTTAACCGGATAAACATGTAAGGTGGGACATGGGGGTTAAGTAGGTGCCTTGGGTGGCATGAGGAATCTAGGGGGTGCCTTAGTGGCATGTGAAATACGATTAGTAAGACTTAACCAAACACACATGTAAATGAACATAACTAAGAGGGTTAAGTGGGATATACTAGTGACAAGCGTAGGTGGGTAGCTTGTGGGTGGCCATTTCGACCAGTATCCCAAACATATCTTTGTGGGCTCGACCCAAGTCGAGGACGGGGCACGCATGCTGGGTTTGACTGTAAGAGGCCAAAACGGGGAGCGGTGGCAACGCAAGTCCAACGGGTTTCATATGCGTGTGTGGACCCGAGCTGGTAGATAAGACGTTGTTGCATCGTGTAGGTATAAGCTATGCATTCTCAAGTTGTATCGGGTTGCCACTTTAGGGGACTGATACACCCCCCTATGGGGCCAGCACGGGTATCTACGAGTAGGGAGCCGATCGAAAGTGGGTAGTGGGGTACACCTAGTGGAGATAGGGGCTGACGACACCTATGTAGTCAGCTAGGGGTACGCAAGGCTATTTATAAAGTTTCTGTGTGAATCCAGTGGGATCAACCTTTAGGGTGACTGGTGCGGTGCAGTGTAGTAATGTGCAGTGCAGTGTGGTAATGTGCGGTGCAGTGTAGCAATCATTTGTTAGTAATTAGGTGTGCCTTTGACGTTATCTTTCACGTTATCATTATCTGCTCATTCCATACCTAATAGTTCATAGACATTTACTTGTCTTCCAGCTTATGCCTTAGTCTAGTTATTTTGATAATAGTATTGTTAGAATTATCATACTCGCCAGACTTTATGTCTGACCCCCTCTATTTCTATCCTTTTTCCCCCTCCAGGTCCTCAGGTTGGGCCCAGCTCTAGTGGAGTTTGATTGAATTGCTTCATCTCTCTTTGGAAAGCTTGGACCGTTGAAGTAAAGTCCGGCTTGTTATCTTTTTAATGGCTATTTATGTAATGGGATTATGTATTTTGTTTTTATGAAGATGGATATTGTACTTGGTTATGATCTATGGTTTTATGATGTAACAAACATGTTTAATTTCCGCTGCAATAAAATGAAGTTTTAGATTTCCAAGTACTATTTATTATCTGTCTTGTTGTAATTTTTCTGTTCTATATTCACTTATAACCTCCATGGAAGTTAATGCATTCCCTTTGTGAGTGACATTAATGGACGTGGGGTGTTACAATGTCCGATTTTAGATGGACACGAAAATACTGAAATATGTGAAGCCGTATTGATCAGATATGCGCGATTTTGACGCGAACGATATTTATATCGATTTTTTTATTTTTTTATAATGAATATGGAAAAGAAGTGATTTCAAAATCTAATGTTTTGAAAATAATATCATTTATATATTAATGATATGGAATATTCAATTTTGATTTAAAATACTAAAATGAAGTTGAAATCATTTTTAAAACGAATTTAAAACAATTTATAAAATAGGTTTTAAATGGAAATCGATGGAATATATATAATATATATATTATGTAACGACCCGCATTCTACGCATCAGGGGATCGTAGAATATTTATTTCTTTCTCATGCGAAGTCGTATAGCCATGTAACTTTGGGAGATGACTATTGGGGTCATTTCCCATGTTCATGATTTTTGCCGATTTTTAAATGACCGTTTTGCCCCTAGCTGATCTTGTTTCGGCCATAACTTTTGATTGATAAGGAGTTTTGACCTGAAACCACTTCCATTAGATCCGGATGATGGTTTACCTATTCGTGAGTGGTCATATTAGCCAAACGGACTCACCATTTGGGAGATATAGCTGAAACAAGGTTTAGAAGGTGAAAAAATAGGTTAACCGGGCCTAATTAGGGTGATTAGCAGAAGGGCCCATAACCCATTTCGGGGTTAGGGTTCTGGGGAGGCTGAGAACAGTAGGAAAACGATTTTTATTTCATTTTTCAGCCGCCTAAAACATTTCTCTAATCCTTGCCATGGCCTCCACCTTCTAATTTCATCCCAAATCGCTCTCTAATCAAGGATTAAGCTTAGCAACATCAAATCAAGGAGAAATAGCACCATTTCAGAGTTAGAGCTGCTGTTAGACGCTGGAAATCGCCCCATATCAATGGAGTTTCAGTTTTGAAAGTTTTATTTGTGGCTATGGTGAGTGATTAGCATTGTTTTTACATTAATTACAGTTAACTAGGGTGATTATTGTTAATTAACGAAATTATGCGTGTTAAAAATCTGGAAAAGTGTTTAGAAATTCTTAAATATTATTTTAGACCTATGTTGGAAATTTTGGTTAATTTGGTTAAGTTTTGCTAATCCTATCATCAGATTTGCTTAAACATGCTTAAAGGAAAAATATGGGTTTTGGCCAAGTTTGATCCGTTTTGACATATCAAATTATTGTTTTGGTGTTTGTGGTTGATTATACATGTTGCTATGACTGTATGGTATGCTCTGTGATTGTTTAGAATAGTTAGAATGGTCGAAAACGCCGTCATGTGGCGTAAAAACAGTCGCTGGAAGTTGTAGGAAAAGTATACAGGAACCGGATCGGATCGGATCACCCCTACCCGAACCGAACCGATCGTGAGTCCAACCCCACGAGCCGCCAGATGTTCCTCACGCCTTCGAATTTGATCACCACGAGCGGAGCATCCACGGGTCGATCGCCTTCAGGATCATGAGCTGAGACAAGCCAGCACTTGACGACCACAACCCGACCCGGATGCTCACCACGAACCGAAGACCTGGGAGGATTCACCCGACTCGACCCAGTTTGGTAACCACGACCCGATCCACCACTCACAAACTGAGGCACCCGACCTGGTGGAAGAAGTACGACTCAACTCGATGTCCTGGAGGTGGCATCACGAACCGACCCGTATGGAGCAGTCCGATCCGAATCTGAGGGGAGATTGCAAACCGAACAAGAAGCTTGGACGCGAGGCATGAGTTTTGAACCAATGAAGACCGATCCGGATGACGACTAAACCCTGAGATGCAAAGGTAGTCCAAATGGGAAGTAGAACTCAGGATCCAGATAGGAAACAATGAGTTAACTTCATGATTGGACTTTGTTGCGGGACGTGTGCTAAGGAGTCGTCGACGTCCATAGCTTTGATTCACCACCGAGAGACGATTGTTAGACTACGGATCAGTGCAGTGGGGTAGTTATTACTCCATGGGGCAGAGTGATCGTAGTATGGCTATGAGCTAGTGCAGTGGAGTCGTTATGACTTCATGGGGGCATAGTGGACATAGCGAGGACTAGTGGCTATGGATCAGTGCAGTGGAGTCGCCATGACTTCATGGGGGCAGAGTGATCATAGCAAGGATTTGGGTGATCAAAGCAGTGGATATCGTATACTTTACGCACTGAGTGAGAGATGTGAGGATGGTTTCTATGCTTGATTGTTTGGCATCACTATGACATGCACACCCCCACCCCCATATCTTTACACCATATGTTAGTGTCACCTTAGAGTACTGTGCATCTTGTTGTGCTAACTCTTTGGTTGCAGGTCCAGGTTCAGGTATGGTTTAATATACCTGTTATTGTTCTGTTTTGTTACTTATTGCCCATACCAGACTTTTGTCTGACCCAGAGTTTTATGTCTCTTCTTATTACTCTAGGTGCTCTTAAACGGGCAGACTAGAGATAGGTTAGCTGGTTATGCACGAGTAGCTGATCCGAAGACAAGCATGATGCTACCACGTATGATATATATATATTCTCCTTGTGTCGCTGCTGGTCACTATTTTAGGAATTAGTAGTGTACCTTTCCTTTCTTTTGCTTTAGAGACAATTTTAAAGTTGTAATAATGATAAAGTGGAACATAAGCTGTATTTGGATTTTCCACTGCTACGATGTTTAGTTTTCAGCTTATGCACTGTCTCACCTAATTTATGTCAAGTATGTTATTATTATATTTTATTCCATGCACTGTGAGACATTCTACAGGTTCCTTTGGTAGTTTTAGTTCAAATTCCCTTCTTTCCTTTCTTTGACGACCGTCTCGTGCTGGTTGGACATTGGCACAGCGCACTTTCATTGGAAATGTCGGCTGGTGCGGGGCGGGCCGTCACATTTGGTATCAGAGCTCTTGGTTGCGTAGTTAACCTAGGGAACCAGAGAGAGATAGTAAGTATATAAGAGCGCGTATTTGTGATATTTTAGTTTTCAAAAGTTATATATATATATACATATATATATATATATATATATATATATATATATGCTATGAGTATATTTAAGGATGAAGTTGCATTGCACTGGCACCGCTGAAGAGATGGTTAATCGTTTTCTCCTTATAGATTGAACGATGAGCCTATATACTAGGGGTATTGGTAGATGAGATAATAATGGGAATGCTCCTAATATGAGGATGATGTTCACTGACTCCATGAGAGAGATGTTTAGAAATGTGCAAGGATAAGTTCCCAAAGCTGCAAATGGTGGTGGTGCAGAGGTGCAGGCGCCTAGAGCCGATTTCGCCACGCTTTGCAAGGATTACACTAGTCTTGGTGGGAAGCCGTTCCACGGAAAGGAATCGGCTACAGAAGTTCAGGATTGGTTGGATAGCTGTGAGCGTATCTTCGAAGATTTGGGTATCGAGGATGAGACGAAGAGAAAGCTAGCATCCCGTCAGCTGCAAGGACGGGCGATGAATTGGTGGAATTCTATTAACACAACAACTCCAGAGGATCAAGTTACATGGGATCAGTTTAAGGCCCGATTCTGTGAAAAGTTATCCCAGATGCTCAGAAATCAGAGTTGTTTAGGAAATTTCTGGAGCTTAAGCATATTGGTAGAGCAGTCTCGGAATATATTGCTATGTAACACCCCACCTCCGCTAGGGTCACTCACAAAGGGAATGCACTAGTTTTGGAGGAGCGTTATCGAGATAAACAAACATAGAAATGTTACAAGACAGAACATAGATAAAACAGCGGAAGAATCAAAAGATAAACTTCATTACTTTCAAAAAGAGCCAAAACCTTTTACATCCAAATTACCAAATAAACCAAAGTCATTCTTTTCCATCACAACAAATTCTGTCTTGCATAAATAAAGAAGCATAAACTTAAAACAACAAAATTAGCTTAATTCCCCAAAGGTAGCAGAAATGCAGCCATAGCATAGCACAAGATCAAATCGTACATGAGATGAACCGAAAGCAACCGAAATCCAAGCTAAGTGCTAGAGTTTCCTCCCTGAGAACCTAGGGGGGGGGACGAAAAGAAAAGAGGCGAAAGAAAACGGGTCAGTCATAAAGACTGGTAAGTCCTATTGACTTTCAGCATAAAAACAGGTAAATGTAACATGACATGTATAAACTGAAAGTAAACATAAGGATGCTGTCAAGATGGGCAAGATAGGCTAAGATAACATAATAAAACAAGTATAGCATCGCATATTCAAGGTCCGTTGCACCAATTGTACTAGTATCCCAAACCCATGTCTTATATTAACCATGAAATGGTCCCTTGGCCCAATATCATGAAATGACCCATTATTGGGTCCAACGGAACGATCCACTAATCGATCGGCTCCCTACAAGTTCTAGCTCGTCGTGTGTCTGTGTCATACGGCCCTATCACGAATGTAGTCACCTGTGCTAGGTCCACCATATGGTGTATGAAGCCTTAGGGTCGCAACCACCGACACAAATTAAGCATGCACATGTAAACCTACTGATGCCCAATGTCGCTTTTTCAACTCCGGGCTACGTGCACGACCATAGTCCGCCTGAACCTACACTGGCGCACCAGCTCAGCCATTGTTCTGGTCGCTTACAATCAGCCCAATAATCGTGCCCCACCCTGCCTAGTTCCAGGGTACCATGATACATCTAGTGGGTTACTACTGAAATGGACCGCGTAAATAGGGTTTCCCTCCAATAGGTTAAGTGTTGTCATTTAAATTCGTGACTAAACTCTTATCATTCTAGCATGTCAAGTTGGTTAAGTGTTGTCATTCCAGTTCGTGACTTAACCCGCCTACGTGTCATGTCAAATTTGACTAGGTGTTGTCATTCAAGTTCATGACTTAGCCCTACGAATCATGTATCAAGTTGGTTAAGTGTTGTCTTTCATGTTCATGACTTAACCCTATCATGTGGCATTAATTCATTAATGCACCCCAACCTCTCACATCAGACCTGTTGTTGTGGTCACTGGATATGCCGGGCGGTTCCGGGCAGATTTAGACCAAAACTCAGTCTGACCTCGGGTTTCAAGCGCGATATGACCAACTACCCACATTGGATCTTATTGTTTGCAGTAACTGGATTTGCCGGGCGGTTCCGGGCAGAATTACACTGCAAACACAACCCAACCTCGAGTTGTCCACTTTTAAGTTCATTCTTGTGTCATGTCCATGTTCAAATTTCATATCAAGTTCGTGACAAGTTTCAAGGCAAGTTTCATGTCCATATCCAGTTAACAATGTTCATGTTTCAATGTATGCCTATTATCAAGTTCATGATTCATGTTCATAACCAATTCAGGTTTTGCCTAATCTACCCAAATCGTATTCCCATCGTATGTAAATGTGAATTGATCAATATTACAAGTAAATCCAAATCCCGAAATAAAGGGAATAACATCAAAACTATGATAGGCAAAAAGGACGAGCATAAAGTGATAAAAGGGATTACAAGTCTAGCACGATCTAACTTGAGATAACTGGTTACAACATCATTGGCATATGGAATAATAGCCTCAAAACAATTTCAAATCTAGTATGATAAGGTGATAGTCATGATAAAAGTTGACATAAGGTGACAGTCCCAAACTTGTGAATAATAATTGATTCAATATCACAGGCATGATAATATTATGGACATAAAAGGATTCGATTTACAACATGAAGAGGCCTAAATTAATCTCATAGCAATATTCCCAAACGTCAAGATCCAAGATGAACAAGAATAGATATGAATCAATTATCATACATAGATCCAATTCCAATTTATAGCATGAATAGGCCCAAATTAATCTCATAGCAGTATTCCCAAAAGTCAAGATCCAAGATGAACAAGAATGTATATGAATCAATTATCATACATAGATCCAATTCCAATTTATAACATGTCCATATTAAGTTTATAGTTTTTATCTAAAAGTAACTTGGACTTATAGATCATGGTCTAAGAAATTGAGATGCAGAAGTAGAATCTAAAAACTAGTCGTCGATTTGTTGAATCGTTGAATCTTGCTTTGATTGTAGAAGCAAATCCCCAATATACAATTCCTAGCCATAGTCTTCAAGAAATAGTCTTCGTGTTTTATTTTAATTTATCTTAATTTAATTTAGAGGAAGATGAAGAAGCCATGTCCATCAAAAATTTGTGCAGCATAAGGTTAGAAAGAGTGGTGCAAAGAGAATGAGGCTAGGAGGCTGTTTATATAGGATTAGGCGGACGAATCTAGACAGAAAATGAGACCAGATACATCAGAATGAACCCAGGCTCAAAACTGGGCTTCAGTAGGGTCGATCCCCAGGTCGACCATAGGGTCGACCACCAGGTCTCCTTGGGAGGTCGACCCCCAGGTCGACCTGGTCCTCGGCAGGAAAATTGCCGCCCAGTCTTCGCTTGAGTTTGAATTCGAATTTTAATTCGAATTTCGAGCTGTTTTTTATTCTGAAAATTCCTGAAACTTCGGAGGGTCATATCTCCCTCATACAGACTCCGATTCTCGAAAACTCGGACTCGTTTCCAACCAGAATTTCGAGACGAGCGCAATGGCGCAACCCGTTTCCCTTGATTCTTATTTTAATATTTAATTATGCCTTGATTTATGGTTTTAACATGTTATAAAAATTCGGGTTGTTACATTCTCCCCTACTTAAAGGATTTCATCCACGAAATCTTCAAGCTAAGAAGAATGCATCCTATTATCCAATCAACCATCTACTCAACCATCATCCATAAGCAACCACTGTCCTTAAAAAGATTTCTAATGCTATATGAACATATGCAGAAAGTGTGTGTATATGTTCCTTATCTAATGCAAATGATCAGGCCTGATTGATCTTCTTAATGCAAAATATGTTTAGTGCCATGAATCCAACATGTATGCAAATAGTCCTAGTCACATAAACACTATATGTGTGCACAAACATTCATCCATATGCAACATTCACATGATAACACATTCAATTTCATCCATAAACAAGTATAAACACTCATGCATATGCAATATGAAAATGTGTCTGAGCCGATCTAGTGCCTAATGTGTGTTATGCAACCACGAGCAACCACTTGCAACCATTTGCAAACATCAACCATAACCTGTTTTAATCACATGTTTACATCCAAAAGGGTTCTACCTAAGGTTCTCAAGATAGGATTGATCGGGGTTGCCAATAAATACACTGGACTTGGTATACTAGGCGCCAATGTTTATACTGGGTGAGATCCGACCCAGCAAGATAAAACAAAGCATCAAGGAGAAGAAGTTAAAGATGTACCCCCAGAAGGTCCTGCTTGCGGGGATTGCCCTTGCTTCTTAGGGTAGTTCTTGCTGATGTGTCTAGTATCACCACACTGAAAGCATGCTCCCATCTCCATCTTCTTCTTTTTACAATCCTGGACTATATGCCCCTCAATACCACAGAAGTGGCATTTTCTTTTCTCATGTGTCTTGTTATCATTATTGTTGTTGTTGTTCTTGCCTCCTTTCTCGGAGTCTACCTTCTTATTTTGAGACTCATTCGCCTTGACCTCCTTCTTGCCATTCTTGTCTTCTTCATTTAAGAATGCCATGTCCACTAACTTTTCGTAAATAGCTCCCATAGGTATGTGGGTCATAGCCAAGCTGTGAAGTGGCTCATTCAATCCCTTGACAAAACGGAGAGCCTTCTTATGAGGAGTATTCACTAAGTCTAGTCCAAATCGGGCCAGCTGATTGAATTGATTGACGTACTCCTTGACCGTCATACTTCCTCGCTTAAGAGATAAGAACTTTTCCAGCTGTAGACTTTGTTCAGCTTGTGAGAGGAATTTCATCTCAAACCTTATCCTGAAATCCATCCATGTTTCAACCGACCTCTCAGCGTTAGTGACTTCCCACCAATAGGAAGCTTCGTCTTTGAGCAACCATACTGCCAGCTGTACCTTCTGCCTATCGTCCACCTCGAAGATAACGAACAGATCCTCCGTTTATTTGATCCAGTTCCTTGCTTCTACGAATGATTCAGTTCCCTTGAAATCCTTTCCACCCATGGCCCTAAAATCTTTACAGATCTTTGAGAAAGCAATTGCACGAGGAGGGGGCGGAGGAGGAGGAATCGCTGCAGCTAGAGGAGGAATATTTGCTGGGCCTGCATCGTTGGCCCTAGCTTCTAAGTACCTCCTGAACCAGCCAGGTATTGGCATGCCCTTTGGAAAGTTAAGATTCCCAGACATGCTGAAATGAAAAAGAAGAGATTCAAAACGAGGAAACAAAGGATAATGCTAATGGCTTTTGGGGAATAGCCTTTAAATAAAACAAGACTTCTCTTGAAAAATGCTTCATTGTAAACGATTTTGAAAATAATTACAGAAGGTTTTCTTAAAAAAAACTTTTTCCCAGTCTGGTAACCATCTGCTCTGATACCAAGTGTAACACCCCACCTCCGCTAGGGTCACTCACAAAGGGAATGCACTAGTTTTGGAGGAGCGTTATCGAGGTAAACAAACACAGAAATATTACAAGACAGAACATAGATGAAACAGCGGAAGAATCAAAAGATAAATTTCATTACTTTCAAAAAGAGTCAAAACCTTTTACATCCAAATTACCAAATAAACCAAACTCATTAGTTTCCATTACAACAAATCCTGTCTTGCATAAATAAAGATGCATAAACTTAAAACAACAAAAGTAGCTTAATTCCCTAAAGGTAGCAGAAATGCAGCCATAGCATAGCTCAAGATCAAACCGTACATGAGCTGAATCGAAAGCAAGCGAAATCCAAGCTAAGTGCTAGAGTTTCCTCCCTGAGAATCTGGGGGGGATGAAAGGAAAAGAGGCGAAAGAAAACGGGTCAGTCATAAAGACTGGTAAGTCCTAGTGAATTTCAGCATAAAAACAGGTAAAGGTAACATGACATGTATAAACTGAAAGTAAACAAAAGGATGTTGTCAAGATGGGCAAGATAGACTAAGATAACATAATAAATCAAGTATAGCATTGCATGTTCAAGGTCCGCTACACCAATTTTACTAGTATCCCAAACCCATGTCTTATATTAACCATGAAATGATCCCTTGGCCCAATATCATGAAATAACCCATTACTAGGTCCAACGGAACGATCCACTAATCGATCGGCTCCGTACATGTTCTAGCTCAACGTGTGTCTGTGTCATACGACTCTATCACGAATGTAGTCACCTGTGCTTTGTCCACCATAGGGTGTATCAAGCCCTAGGGTGCAAACCACCAACACAAATCAAGCATGCACAGGTAAACCTACTAATGCCCAATGCCTGCTTTTTCAACTCCGGACTACGTGCACGACCATAGTCTGCCAGAACCTACACTGGCGCACCAACTCAGCCGTCGTTCTGGTCGCTTACAATCGGCCCAGTAATCGTGCTCCACCCTGCCTAGTTCCGGGGTACCATGACACATCTAGTGGGTTACTACTAAAATGGACCGCGTAACTAGGGTTTTCGTCCAATAGGTTAAGTGTTGTCATTTAAATTCGTGACTTAACCCTTATCAGTTTAGCATGTCAAGTTGGTTAAGTGTTGTCATTCGAGTTCGTGACTTAACGCGCCTACATGTCAAGTCAAATTTGACTAAGTGTTGTCGTTCAAGTTCATGACTTAGCCCTACGAATCATGTATCAAGTTTGTTAAGTGTTGTCTTTCATGTTCATGACTTAACCCTATCATGTGGCATTAATTCATTAATACACCCCAACCTCTCACATCAGACCTGTTGTTGTGGTCACTGGATATGCCGGGCGGTTCCGGGCAGATTTACACCATAACTCGGTCTGACCTCGGGTTTCAAGCGCGATATGACCAACTACCCACATTGGATCTTATTGTTTGTAGTAACTGGATTTGCCGGGCGGTTCCGGGCAGAATTACACTGCAAACTCAACCCAACCTCGAGTTGGCCATTTTCAAGTTCATTCTAGTGTCATGTCCATGTTCAAATTTCATATCAAGTTCGTGACAAGTTTCAAGGAAAGTTTCATGTCCATATCCAGTTAACAATGTTCATGTTTCAATTTATGCCTATTATCAAGTTTATGATTCATGTTCATAACCGACTCAGGTTTTTCCTAATCTACCCAAATCGTTTTCCCATCGTATGTAAAGGTGAATCGATCTATATTACAAGTAAATCCAAATCCCGAAATGAAGGGAATAACATCAAAACTATGATAGGCAAAAAGGACGAGCATAAAGTGATAAAAGGGATTACAAGTCTAGCATGATATAACTCGAGATAACTGATTACAACATCATTGGCATATGGAATAATAGCCTCAAAACATTAGGATTTCAAATCTAGTATGATAAGGTGATAGTCATGATAAAAGTTGACATAAGGTGACAGTCCCAAACTTGTGAATAATAACTGATTCAACATCACAGGCATGATAATATTATGGACTTGAAAGGATTCGATTTACAACATGAATAGGCCCAAATTAATCTCATAGCAATATTCCCAAAAGTCAAGATCCAAGATGAAAAAGAATAGATATGAATCAATTGTCATACATAGATCCAATTCCAATTCATAACATGAATAGGCCCAAATTAATCTCATAGCAATATTCCCAAAAGTCAAGATCCAAGATGAACAAGAATAGATATGAATCAATTATCATACATAGATCCAATTCCAATTTATAACATGTCCATATTAAGTTTATAGTTTTTATCTAAAAGTAACTTGGACTTACAGATCGTGGTATAAGAAATTGATATGCAGAAGTAGAATCTAAAAACTAGTCGTCGATTTGTTGAATCGTTAAATCTTGCTTTGATTGTAGAAGCAAATCCCCAATATGCAATTTCTAGCCGTAGTCTTCAAGAAATAGTCTTCATGTTTTAGTTTAATTTATCTTAATTTAATTTAGAGGAGGAAGAAGAAACCATGTCCATCAAGAATTTGTGCAGCATAAGGTTAGAGAAGAATGGTACAAAGAGAATGAGGCTAGGAGGCTGTTTATATAGGATTAGGCGGACGAATCTAAACAGAAAACGAGACCAGATACATCAGAATGAACCCAGGCTCAAAACTGGGCTTCAGCACCAGGTCGACCATAGGGTCGACCTGGTCCCTAGGAGGTCAACCATAGTGTCGACCCCCAGGTCGACCTAGTCCTGGGCGGGAAAATTCTCGCCCAGTCTGCGCTGGAGTTTGAATTCGAATTTCGAGCTGTTTTTGATTCCGAAAATTCCTGAAACTTCGGAGGGTCATTTCTCCCTCATACGGACTCCGATTCTCGAAAAATCGGACTCGTTTCCAAGCAGAATTTTGAGATGAACGCAATGGCGCAACCCGTTTCCCTTGATTCTTACTTTAAAATTTAATTCTGTCTTGATTTACAGTTTTAACATGTTATAAAAATTCGGGTTGTTACAACTGAGTTCGATACTTTATCAAAATATGGGTTATCCCTTACTGATACTACCGAGAAAAAGAACGAGAAGTTCATAACTGGTTTGGATGGGTACTTGGAGGAAAGGCTTATTAACTACATCGATGAGACGTTTGAATCGATTGTGTGGAAAACTTAAGATCAGAGAGTCTTTACCCTAAGACGAAGACTGAGGTTGCATCTGAGGAGGAACTAAAACCGCAAGCAAGCGATGGAGGCAAGAATGGTTCTTAGAACAATAGAAAGCAGAATCAGACCAAGGATGGCCAGAAGAAAAAGAATAAGAAAGATGTTGAGTGCTTTAGCTATGGAAAGAAGGGCCATTATGCTAAAGAATGTAGAGCAAAGCCAGCAGATAAGAAGTGCCTCAACCGCGGCCAAGTGGGACATCATAAGGATAAGTGCCCGCAACCCCCTAAAGAGAAGCAGATTGTGAAAGCATATGCTCTTAATGCTATTCCTTCTTCGTTGAATGCCCTAACTGCGGTGGAGAAAGGAAAGAATGTCATCATTCAAGGTATGCTTTCTGTTTATGATGTTCCTGTTCGAGTATTGTTTGATACTGTGGCTTCCCATTCCTTCATATCTAGTGACCTGGTAGATAGGCTGGTTTTGGAACCTGAGATAGTCGATAGAGCTTTAGCGGTGATGAACCCGATTGGTAGTTCAACTAGCCTTAGCATGATTTGTCGTAATGTGCTCTTATCGAGTCATGGATGCAAGTTTGTTTTTGATTGCTTTGTTTTGGGCTTTACTGGGTTTGGCATTATTTTGGGAGTCGACTGGCTCCAAAGGTACGGGGTGGTGGTAAACTGTGAGGGCTTTTTGGTGATAGTTAGAGTGGACGATGGGCGGAGGGTAATGTTTGGTGGTCTACCTAGTGATGGGGTAATGGCTAGTTTTCTAAATTCCCTCGATATCCCGCATGATGAGTTGTCAGATGTGCCCATGGCTGGCCAGTATCCGGACGTCTTCGAGGAGATGACCGGACTTCCCACACAGAAAGATTGAGTTCTGTATTGATTAAGTGAAAGATGCCAGACCTATAGTGATGCCACTTCGTCGTATGGCACCAAGGAAGCAACGAGGGCTCGGGGTGCAAGTAAGCGATCTTTTGAAGAAGGGATTTATCTGAAGAAGTGTTTCTGAGTGGGAGCACTAGTTGTGTTTGCTACCAAGGTAGATGGTTCCCTTCGATTGTGTGTGGACTACCGCGAGTTGAATAAGGTGACAAGGAAGAATAAGTATCCTCTACCGTGGATAGATGATTTGTTTGATCAGTTGAGTGGCGCGTGTGTTCTCCCAGTTGGATCTCGCGAGAGGTTTTCATCAACTTAGGGTGGAAGCTGAGAGTATAGATAAAACGGCCTTTCGGACGCCGTCTGGATTCTATGAGTGGTTAGTCATGCCATTCGGGTTGAACAATGCACCAACATATTTTGTGGATCTTATGAATAGGGTATTCAGGGATCAGTTGAATAAGTTTGTTCTTGTGTTCGTAGACGATATCTTGGTTTATTCGAAGATAGAGGAAGAACACAAAGAACATTTGAGAGTAGTGATGGAGGTGTTGAGAAAACACCAATTAAAAGCAAAGTTTTCTAAGTGTCACTTCTGGAGAAGGGAAGTGAGATTCTTGGGCCATGTTGTTTCAGAGAATGGTATTGCCGTGGACCTTGCGAAGGTGGCTACGATACAAGATTGGTCTACACCCAAGAATGCAACAGACGTAAGAAGTTTCTTGGGATTGTTGGGTATTATCGTAAGTTTATCCAAGACTACTCCAAGATAGCAGCACTGTTGACTCAGTTGACCAAGAAGAATCAAGCTTTCGTCTGGGACAAAAAGTGCGAGAATGCATTTAAGAGTCTAAAGGAAAAGTTGACACGTGCACCAGTCTTAGTCATTCCTAAGGGGAATGAAGAGATGACAGTATATATGGATGCATGTGGTACCGGACTGGGTGTTGTATTGATGCAAGGAGGCAGGGTTGTAGCTTATGCAAGTCGGCAACTGAAACCGCATGAGAAAAGATATCCTACCCATGATTTGGAATTGGCAGCGATCGTGTTCGCATTGAAGATGTGGAGATATTATATCTTGGGAGAAAGATTTGAGTTGTTTACCAATCATAAACCATTAAAGTACTTTTTTCTCTCAGAAGGATCTAAATCTCCAAACAGTAGAGATGGTTAGAATTATTGACTTCCTACGGTTTCAATATCGCATATACACCAGGAAAGGGCAATGCGGTAGCTGATGCATTGAGTAGAAGACATGCCAGTTTAGGGGCTATGTTTCTGAAATTGAAGCAACTGGAGTACATCGCTGGGTATGATTTCAGACCAAAGTGGGAATTGGATCCAGAAGTATATGCAAGTTTGACGATCACACCCACTTTGATTGAGCGGATTGGTTCCAGTCAGAGAGACGATCCTAACCAATTGGAAATCATCTCCAAGTTAGAGATGAGTATCGACGAGGAGATGAACAAGTATGAGCTTGGTCGAGATGGATGGCTTAGAAAGAATGGAAGGCTAGTTGTGCCCAATGTCAATGGATTGAGAGATGAAGTGCTTAGAGAATGTCATCACTCGAAACTGACCACACATCCCGGTGGTAACAAAATGTAACGAGATATGAGGCAAATCTACTACTGGGAAGGGATGAAAAGAGACGTTGGGAAGTTTATATCCAAATGCATGAATTGCCAGCTAGTTAAAGCTGAGCAAAAGAAGCCTAGTGGTTTGTTGCAACCATTAGAAATTCCAGAATGGAAAGGGGAACAAGTCTTAATGGATTTCATCGACAGGTTACCAAGAACTAGATCAGGCCATGATAGAATTTGGGTGATTATGGACCGATTGACCAAGAGTACAAGGTTTATACTCGTCAAGTTGGATAGAACGACAGCTAAGTTAGCGGAACTATATATGAAGCGGGTAGTGAGATTTCATGGAGTACCTAAAGGCATTGTGAGTGACCGAGACCCGTTATATACTATTGGGTTTTGGAAAAGCTTACAAGAGGCTCTAGGGTCATAATTATATCTCAGTACTGCGTACCATCCTCAAACCGACGGTCAGACAGAGAGGGTGAATCGAGTATTAGAAGGTCCTTTGAGAGCTTGCATATTATATTTTGGTGGATCATGGGATGAACATTTGCATCTAGTAGAGTTTGCATATAATAATAGTTATCCATCGAGTATTGGTATGGCTCCGTAAGAAGCTTTGTACGGAAGACCATGCAACTCACCGTCATGTTGGTTAGAAACTGGTGAGAAGTTCATGCTCGGACCAGATGTGACAAGAGAAACTTCAGACATTCAATAGCGAATGAAGACTGCCCAAGATAGGTAGAAGAGTTATGCTAATAAGAGGAGAAGAGATTTAAAATTCTCCATTGGCGACTTGGTGTTTGTCAAGATTTCTCCATTAAAGAGCGTGATACGAATTGGTGTTGGTCCATTCCCAGTTCTCGAGCAAGTTGGGAATTTGGCATATAAAGTTGAATTACCAGAGAAGATGGCAGGAGTTCATAACGTATTTCATGTTTCCTAGTTAAGGAAATTCGTGCACGATCCCGATATGACTATTTCACCTGATCAGTTGGATGATATTGAAGTAGAACCTGAGGCAGTTGGGAAGCGCAAGCCGATTCGTATTGTCGAGCACGATACGAAGCAACTTCGAAGGAAAGCGGTGGATCTAGTCAAAGTTCAGTGGGGCAAGAATGAGAATGACTGTACTTGGGAGAAAGAGGAGAGCATTAGGAAGACGTATCCAGAACTCTTTGCCTGGTAAGATTTTAATTGCAATTTAGTTTTCCGCATACTAGGATAGACTTGTTTGTTGTTTTGTATGTTTGATTGTTGTGAATGGTTGGTAGGCATGCGGGATCCTTTTACTTGTGTCTTAGTTAAGGAATTTCGGGGGCGAAATTTCTTAAGGGGAAAGAATGTAACGACCCGCATTCTACGCATCAAGGGGTTGTAGAATATATATTTCTTCCTCATGCGAAGTTGTATAGCCATGTAACTTTGGGAGACGACTATTGGGGTCATTTCCCATGTTCATGATTTTTGCAGATTTTTAAATGACCGTTTTGCCCTTAGCTGATCTTCTTTCGGCCATAACTTTTGATTGATAAGGAGTTTTGACCTAAAACCACTTCCATTAGATCCGGATGATGATTTACCTTTCCGTAGAGTGGTCAATTAGCCAAACGGACTTACCGTTTGGGAGATATGGCTGAAACAAGGTTTAGAAGGTGAAAAAAACAACCTAAACAAGCCTAATTAGGGTGATTAGCAAGAGGACCCATAACCCATTTCGGGATTAGGGTTATGAGGAGGCTGAGAACAATAGGAAAACAATTTTTATTTCATTTTTTAGCCGCCTAAAACATTTCTCTAACCCTAGCCATGGCCTCCACCTTCTAATTTCATCCCAAATCGGTCTCCAATCAAGGATTAAGCTTAGCAACATCAAATCAAGTAGAAATAGCACCATTTCAGAGTTAGAGCTGCTGTTAGACGCTGGAAATCGCCCCAAATCAGTGGAGTTTCAGTTTTGAAAGTTTTATTTGTGTAAGGTGAGTGATTAGCATTGTTTTTACGCTAATTACAGTTAATTAGGGTGCTTAGTGTTAATTAACGAAATTATGGATGTTAAAAATATGGAAAAATGTTTAGAAATTCTTAAATATTATTTTTGACCTCTCTTGGAAGTTTGGGTTAATTTGGTTAAGTTTTGCTAATCCTATCATCAGATTTGCTTAAACATGGTTAAGGAAAAAATATGGGTTTTGGGCATGTTTGATCCATTTTGACATATCAAATTGTTGCTTTGGTGTTTGTGGTTGATTATACATGTTGCTATGATTGTATGGTATGCTCTGTGATTGTTTAGAACAGTTAGAATGATCGAAACACCATTGTGTGGCATAAAAACAGTCGTTGGAAGTTGCAGGAACCTGATCGGATCGCCCCTACCCGAACCGACCCGATCGTGAGTCCAACCCCACGACCCGCCAGATGTTCCTTACACCTTCGAGTTTGATCACCACGAGCGGAGCATTCACGATCGATCGCCTTGTGGATCGTGAGCTGAGATAAGCCAGCACTTGAAGACCACGACCCGACCCGGATGCTCACACGAACCGAAGACCTAGGAGGATGCACCCAACTCGACCCAGTTGGGTAACCACGACCCGATCCACCACTCACGAACCGAGGCACCCGACCTGGTGGAAGAAGTACGACTTGACCCAATGTCCTAGAGGAGGAATCATGACCCGACCTGTATGGAGCAGTCCGATCTGAATCAGAGGGGAGATTGCAAACCGAACCAAGAAGCTTGGACGCGAGGCATGAGTTGTGAACCAATGAAGACGGATCCAAATGATGACCAAACCCCGAGTTGCAAAGGTAGTCCAAATGGGAAGTAGAACTCAGGATCCAAATAGGAACCAACGAGTCAACTTCATGATTGGACTTTGCTGTGGGACGTATGATAAGGAGTCGTCGACGTCCATAGCTTTGATTCACCATCGAGAGACGATTGTTAGACTACGGATCAGTGCAGTGGGGTAGTTATTACTCCATGGGGCAGAGTGATCGTAGTATGGTTATGAGCCAGTGCAGTGGAGTCGTCACAACTTCATGGGGCAGAGTGGACATAGCAAGGAATAGTGGCTATGGATCAGTGTAATGGAGTCATCATGACTCCATGGGGCAGAGTGATCATAGCAAGGAATGGGTGGTCAAAGTAGTGGATATCGTATGCTTTACGCACTGAGTGAGAGATGTGAGGATGGTTGCTATGCTTGATTGTTTTCCATCATTATGACATGCACACACCCTCTCCCTGTATCTTTACACCATATGTTAATGTCACCTTAGAGTATTGTACATCCTGTTGTGCTAACTCTTTGGTTGCAGGTCCGGGTTCAGGTATGGTTTAGTATATCTGTTATTGTTCTGTTTTGCTGCTTATCGCTCATACCAGACTTTTGTCTGACCCAGAGTTTATGTCTCTTCTTATTACTCTGGGTGCTCTTAAACGGGTAGACTAGAGATAGGTTAGCTGGTTATGCATGAGTAGCTGATCCAGAGACGAGCAGGATGCTTCCACGTATGATATATATATATAGATATATATATTCTCCCTGTGTCACTGCTGGTCACTACATTGGGCTTTAGTAGTGTACCTTTCCTTTCTTTTGCTTAAGAGATAGTTTTAAAGTTGTAATAATGATGAAGTGGAACATAAACTGTATTTGGATTTTCCGTTGCTGCGATGTTTAGTTTTCAGCTTATGCACTGTCTTACATGGTTTATGTCAAGTATGTTATTATTATATTTTATTCCATGCGCTGTGAGACATTCTACAGCTTCCTTTGGTAGTTTTAGTCTAAATTCCCTTCTTTCCTTTCTTTGACGACCGTCCCGTGTTGGTTGGACATTGGTGCAACTCACTTTCATTGGAAATGTCGCCTAGTGCGGGGCGGGCCATCACATATTATAAATATTTAATGGCCTGAATAGAATGTGCCGCAAAGCGACCATTCGCGAATTTAAATCATTGACTTCGAATGGACGTTACGGGAGATCCGATCGTCGGATTCTCCTAAAAGCGGAAACATTAGGTTTGTATCGAAAAGAGCTTTCCAACAACATAAGAGATTTGAAATCTAACGGTTGAATTTGGAATTATTTCCAAATCAAATTTGGAAAAGGTGGATGTAAGTGCAGTTCGATGACCGTTTATGGAAATCGACTAAAAGGGCCTTAATAAAATATTGTTAAAAATATTAATAATTTGTGTAAATTCATAATAAATGATTTGAAAAGAATTTGGAAGAAAAATTCCATGTTTGTAAAGATAAAAATATATTTTTATCGAAATGAACTAGCTATTAACTAGAAATAATAATCTATTATTTTTAAATAAAATAAATTGGATTGAAATGGTTTTAATATAACCAGAATTTTCCAATGTACGAATTGGAATGGATTCGAATGGACATAATCTTCAGAATATTTCGGTATTGGATTTCGTGATTATGCGGATATTGTTATGGGAATTTGAAAGATATAAATATCATTATTCCCAATATGATATTCGTTGGTTTTAGAATTTGGTATTGAATATAAGCCGATATAATTTCTATTCAGAGTCTTATATTTAATATCAAATTGGATTTTGGGTTTGTCATGAATGGTGTCCTCATTAACACTGTTCTTAAACCCAGTTGAGAAAAGAATAAATCTTTTAATTAAGATTTAGAGAAGTTTACCAATTAATTAATATTTAATTGAATTGAATTGAACTTGGATTTTTGGGTTTATTGTGAACGGTGTTTTAAATAACACTTATTCTTTGACCTAATTAACAGTGAAATGTGATTTGGAATTTATAAATCTTTTTATTAAGATTTAAGAAATTTTTCCAAAGTAAAATTTCCCAATTAATTAATATTTAATTGGAATTGAATGGAATTCGATTTAGTAATAATCAAAATGAGCTTTTGTGGAGGAAGACTATTACTATATATGGAATTTAAAAGGGAATTTAAAAGGCTTTGTCGTTATTCCATTTATATTGTTGGTCGGATATGGAAATTGATATCGATTATATATATTGATCTTTTTTCCGTGAAGATTCCATAATTAATGGAATGTGATTTTGGGTTTATCGTGAACTGTGTTTTAAATGACATTGGTTCGTTAACCCAGTTAAAGACAGGATTACATGTCTGTCATTGTATTTTGAACTATATTCGTTGATCTCTACTTAATATGTATCTGTTTGGTGGCGAAGAATTTATTCTCTTGCTTAACTCCCTTCTCTAAGACGTATGAGCTTAGAGATTATATATTTATCGACAGAAACCAATGGTATGGTGTAGATTGTCGATGTGGCATGTTTGTGTTTCCAAAGTTAAATAATCATTAATATTGATTTTTGGGAAGATTAAAACTAAGTGAAGTTTTAATGAATATTTAATTATATTGGAATGTGAATGTGATAATTTAAATTATCAAATTTGGGAAATGATCTAGATATGGGGTACTTCCAGTTTTACTCCAAGCGATAGTTAAATCATTAACTAGATTTGAACACGAAGTGGTAATTAATTTTATCGATAAAACCATGGTGTAAGATATGGAGTATTACCAGTTTTTCTCGATGGGATGAATATGTTGAGATTGGGAAATATAATAAATGATTACTTCAGTAAGATGCACTAATCCCGACTAGTTTGGATAAACCTTAATTTGGTTTGAATTGAGATCCAAAGGAAGATTAAAGTATAAATTTAAAAGAATTTATATTTGATAAAATTAATGGGAACCTTTCCCAAAAGATATGAATATCTTAATAAAAGAATATTCAGAATTGGAATGTGGCGTATGTTGTGTTTTTATAGCACTTGATTATAAAATACGTGAATTATTCAGAAAGGCCGGGTTTATACCCATTCTGAATAATTGATTTGACGATATGTCGACGATGAAGACGGTGATTGAAGATTGGAGGTCTTCACATCGTTTGGATGATTACTGATGTCTTGATTGGGTTGTACACCCAAGAAAGGTAATAAGTGGTGATCGTCCAAACGTACTTAGAGATCGACATGATATGCGAGGACCTCTCTCCTATATTGGACATATGGGACGAGGAATAAGGTGCCTCTGGTTTCGTTCAGACCCAGAACGAACTTATGAATGGATGTGTGTTTGACATTGGATTTTATCCTATGTTGATTGATCTCTATTAAATATATATCTGCTTGGTGGCGGAGAATTTATTCTCTTTCTTAACACCCTTCTCTGAGAAGTACGAGCTCAGAGGTTATATATTGATAGACATCAGTTGCATGGCGTGGTTTGCTTGTGTGGCATATAGAGATGCAAGTGATCAAGGCTTCTGTTGAAAAGCATAGTCTTGTGGTTGATGATTAAAGCACGGCCTTAAAGGGCATAGCTTTGTGTATAGTGTTAAGTCGCGAGCCCTACACCTCGGTATGAGTCAAAAACGGGATCGGACCGTTGGGAGAACATGATGTTTCTTTCTTGCTATGGGTGGTGTCATGGTATGGAGCCCAGACATTTATATTTTTTACCTATGTGGATGATGGATAGCGAGGCGCCTAAGATATATCGGTTAATACGGAGTCGATGGATAGGTCCGATAGTACCGGGAAACGTGTGTTCAGGAATTGCCAATCCTCAAATGTAAGAGAGGACCGGCCCAACCGATCCAAGGGCTGCCTAGAGTGTGTAGTCCTGAGACATTTGCTAAAGTGTCTCGAAGCGGTGAGGAGCCATCCTTGGCCTCGACTCATGACGGAAGTCCAATTTCCAGTACATGGCATTTCGGTTTTAATTGTAGAACTAATACGGCGACATGATAGATGGTACCCATGCTGCCTATGAATGATACATTTATATTTGAAGTTGATTTCTTCACTTATATTAATAATAAAAGATAAAAATTTCACGTACCAGCATTATTTGGCTATTATAAGGTAAAACTCTATCCTTCGACTTGCGTTGCATTGTGTGATGGGACTGAGTCTTATAATAGCTTCATTTTCTTCAATTAGCATTGCACTATTTGTTTTATGCACTAGTATTCTTGGGGGTAAACCCGTTCCGTGTTATTTGGCGTGGTCCAATGATTTACATAACTTCAAAATCAAGTTAATAACTGTTTTAGTTCTCACACCAGTCACATGACTGACCTGGAATTTATTGTTTTAACCTAAACTCTGGGTGCCCCTATTTTCCACATGGGCAGCTAGTAGTTGGGTTTTTGAAGATATTTCTTTATATATGATCCTGGATTTACAACTGGAGCTGTATCCGAAACGCTCTGTATCTGTGTATTTCTTTCAGTTGTGTTATGTATTATTTTTCCGCTGCTAGTGTAATTTAAATCTCTGATAATTTTCTGATGTATAATATTTATTCATACTCTGCTATATTCTTGTACTCTGATGTAAATTATTGTAATAAACAATGAAATGTTCTTCTATTTGTGTTCTAATTTGTCGTGTTTTCAACTCAATCCGGGCTTTCCCATAAGGGCAAGTTTGGGTCGTTTCAAGTAAAAGTATGGAAAACCCAATTTGCATGCCTTAATTTGAATAAAATAACAATTGCCACCTTGTTAGAACATTTTCCAGTTTATACGAATGTTAGGTTAATTAGACGTTATTATTAAATTACTTATATAAACGAAATCAACGTAAACTATGTTATATTAGCGTAATAAATGCGATTAGGTTAGAGTTTGAATTTGAAATGTCCCCTTAACAAATATACGCACATATTTGTTTGCTTGTGTGTGTATATATAGGATGGCTTAAATACACATTAATAGACATAGACACGTGGTTAGTTGCCATTTGTGGTAGAAGCCTGCCCGGAACCGACCGACGAATCCAGCAAACACAAGTAAGCCAAACTAATATGAGATGTCTAGGTGTCATGGGACATTCATAAACTTAGTACACTAGACATGAGGTTAAGCCTACTTGTAGTAGAAGCCTGCCCGGAGCCGATCAACATATCCAGCATCTACAGGTATACGGTTTAATGTGAGAGGTCTAGTGTGTATATATATAACTATATATATATATAAGTCTGATTTGTGAAAAAAGATAGGTTTACTGTGCCTTAAGAAGGTCTTAAGTGGCTGACTCACCTTTTTATCAAATTTGGGTCTTAAGTGGTTAGGACTAGGATCCCTTCGAAGGTTTATTCCTTGTAGAGGAACCAAAGTCATGGGACACACCCTTATTAGTATTAAGGTAGGTCTTTGGGTCCTCCTTCTTTAAAAGTGGTTAGGCATAAAACGGTAACAAAGTAGGGTAGTTCATGGGGATGTCCACTTCCTATAGAAGCTTGTAGGAGATTAACTAGGGGCAAGTTGGTAATTGAAAGGATATGTGACCATTGCATGCTCACCAACCATCTAAGGGAAGTCTTAAGCGACATAGGTGTCCTACCAGGTAATATTAGTTAAGTAGCAATGTTTGCAATACTACTTCTCATATTACAAATGAGAGTATAGATGTAAGAACGTTGACGTACTAGGATGGGGTCTGAAAGAGATAAAGGTCCGCCTCAGGGTTATAAGAGATAGTAAGAATCCACCCTTAATAGGGCCAAAGTGACCGAGAATGCCACTTCGTCGGGTCTTTACCCTAAAAACGTTAATGGATGATTGACTTGGATATCCACCCCATTGGTTAGAAACTTGATGTTTGTTGTGTGCTGCATAGACATACCTTGACATATGTAATTTGTTAAACATATAGTTTATGGACATTAAATAACACTATATTCCAGTCATACAGAACTTTATGTTTTGACCCCCTCTCCTTAACATCCGATAGGTCAATAGATGGGGTAAAGCTATGGATGAAGTCATGATTGATGCCGATGGAGAAGACGAAGTTATTATGATATTATTAGCAGTTATAACTTTGGTTCTTTTGGAATCTTACGAAAATGAAGTATTTGATGTACCTGTTGAATAAATGTAACTGTGTATTTCTGCCGTTTTGAAATAAATGTTACATCTTATTTTTGGTATTATATTTTCTCTTTTTGCAGTGTGAGATTTCCATTCGAAGTATATGTTATTATCATCTGTGCACATGTAATCCTTATAGGAACCAACGAACCGTTTAGAGTGGCTCTAAGTTTCGATGGGCCTTTTCTGGGTTGCCGGGCGGGTTGTTACATTTGGTATCAGAGCATAGGTTACCCGATAATAAGGGAAATATACGTATATGTGATCTGAAAAAGATTTTTCAAACTATATATGTAATATATATATATATGTATATATATATGTATATACCCCAATAAGCATACGCATTTATACTAGGCATCTTTATCGTTTTTAGCTTTAAATACTATCTCAGGAGTATCCACTATGAGATTCTTTCTTTTCTTTTCAGATAGTATAATGAATGAAAATCAAAATATGGAACCACCAACAAGCTAAGGACAGGTCATGCCTTATTCGTCCTTGTTTACGGTACTTACGTCGTCATTCCTATTAAAACTATAGTCCCTTCCCGTCGAGTAACATACTATGATCCCAGAATAATACATATATCCTCTTAGAATCACTAGAAAAGGTAGATAAAATGTGTGAAGAATCCGACCTTAGAGCAGCTGTACACAAATATTGGGTCGTCGAATACTACATGCTAAAATTTGACCTAAAACCTTTGAAATTGAGGATCTCAGTTTGAAGCAAATCTTTCCAAATCCCATTCGCATGAGCCTTAGATGGGAATGACCCTTTTTCAACAATCAAAAGTTAGGAGATAGAACTTTCAAGCTAATGATTATCAATTGAATCAAACTGCTAATAGCGTGGAACAGCGAGCATATATGACATTATTTCACTTAGAATTTATTTCATTCACTTATAATTATTTTAGAAATTGATTCCTCATTTCATTGTTGAAATTATGTAATAAGGCAAACATAACCAATCTTGTTTCTTATTGCAATGAAACCTACTGACTTTCTACATCTATGACTTGTTAAATGTTGTATAATAGTTATGCAATCCGACGAAATTACATTTATGTATATGAAAAACGTGTGTGTCGGTGCCTAAAGTTTAGTGCCAACTATTTACTAAAGTCCACAATTAGACTCATAAAAATGATTATGAATCAACAATTCATTCACTAGCACCTATTTACAACTCAATGATTGGAATATAAACCAAAAGTAGATGATAATCGACTATCACTACACCATAATGGTCATTTGGTAACCCTTTTTTTTCACAATTGTCAACACTTATTTGTGTTGCAGGGTAATAACCACAATATGTGTTGCTATATTTAAAAAGTGTTGCCAAAAATACATAATTATAATTTTTTTATTGGCAACACTTATTTGTGTTGTTAAGGCTACTTTCTAAGGGTAAAATGGTAAACTCACGTCCATAACCCTATTTTCATTTCCCATTTGTTTTGCCCAACGCTTTGTCATAGCTAGGCCACTAAATCAGAAAATCCAAATCCAGCGATTCCCCAAAAAAAAAACGGATCCCAGAATTCGTTCGAATTCGTTCCAGCATCAAAGAATCGTGAAGCTTAAGGTGTTCAGATCCGTTCTAACGTCAAAGAATCGGATTTTGGGGGAGAATCGATTTGGCTTCAGGACACATCGTATGAATTTTGATTTCAGGTATCTGATTTCATCGATTTCAGGTTAGAATAACATCATTTGAATCTGATTTCATCGTTTTTGGACATTGTTTGAAACCCTATTCCTCTAACAGCTTCAGTTCATTTCGATTTCAGGTACCAGATTTCATCATTTGAAACCCTATTCCCCTAACATCTTCGGTTCACTTTACCTGCCCTTGTCATTTGAATGGTTTAAGCTTTTCAAGGTACTGTCGTTTGTTTTTCTTTTCACTTTACATTAACCCTTTTTGGATAATGAGTAACATAGAACAACAAAAACTTAGCGTTCGTTCACATGAGGAATGGTTCATGCAGGTCATATTTTGCTTAAATGATTATAGTTAGTTTACAAATTAACTTTGTTGTTACCGTTTATATATATAAATTTACGTATAAGACCTATATAGTTAAACATGTCATATATTTTTTCAAGACCTCACCGTTGTATGACTTACTAGACATTCATAACAATGTTCCAATATTAATATTTTCTGTCCAGTAATATATTGTTCCCTGTCTTCCACTTAAAACTTTATACATTCAGCACGTTTGAATATCAATTTTGTGCGAGTAAATTTCATCTAATGCAGCGTATAGGCATTGAAGGAATACAAAATGGTGCTTGGTTTAAAGTAAATTATATTGCAGCGAGACACTTTGCTGAACATGAGGTGGATTTGAATGATATCGATGTTGTCTTTAATGAAACCGAGGTTTGTAAATCTTGTTTATTTCACCAATTCTTTGGCAACATTAGTTATGTCTTTGCTCAAATGATTTTTATTTGATACAACATTCCTTCATACACATGATTCAATATTCTGAGTAATAAATGGATGTTGTAATTATGTTGTGTTTCGATTTGTAAAAAATGTAATTTATGCTGCCATGGACATGGTAGACAATTATTAAGCTATATTTTAACAAGATATATTCATGCTTGGAGAATTTCATTTCATAGGCGTGTTATAGCCTAGTATAAATACATGGATCAAGAAGTTTTTTTTTCTTGTACACTAGTTTTTCACATAATGTAATAAAGTAGTTGGATGCATGCGTTGTGCACGTTCGCCATCTAACATATTGAAGTTATGCAGGTTTTTATTGTTTTCCGCCATTTTTGCTGGACCAATATGTAACCGAGTATGTAAGAGATAACTCAGAAGGTCCTCTTGCAATGAATTCTTTTGAAATGATTACATTATCTCAGGGTTTGAATCTTTCGGCGTCATTTGATAAACGACAGGTATATTTGGCTTATCTTTGTAGAAATGTTAATAACTCGAATTGGCATTTATATAATTTGCTAGGAAAGTATATTAAATTGACTTTATCTGCAGTAAATGGAGTGGGTGTTTGATTGTATTTTTTTGAAAAATCATCTGATTGAACTTTATCAAAAATCCGATTAGTCCATGATTATTCTAATTTGTTTGCACAACTGCGCTAGATAAGCAAACTTTTTGTTCCATAGATCCAAGGTGAAACTTGATCTAAAACTGCAATATGTTTGTGTTTACGTGAGATGAATTTCTATAAGTCGACTTTTTTCTTTGAAGCAATAAACAGTGGAAAGCGATCAAAAACAGCAACATGTTACTTCTAATAGTAGTGTTTGCTTTATTATAAGACTCAATAAAAAAGACAAAACGAGATGCGGTCACAACTGGACCAAACAAATGATGCATTTGGGTTCTTGTGTGGTGTATATCATCGTTCACAGTATACCAAAACAGGCCGCTCAATGTTATATTTGTCACTTTTTTATTCCATCATTTGGAAGTCTGATTGACATTTATTGAAAATACAATTATATAAGATATTTTTACTTTAAATATTGAAGCAAAACATTTGGCAATGTATTGCTAATGATATTTCAAGCGATAATCAGTTCAAGGGTGATATTTAGAAGTCATTAAACATAACCTTAACCGATCCGGGTAAAGAAAATAAAGTTATTTTCATTTGAACTGAGCCTTACGGCTCAGCAATACTGAGAACTGAGCCTTACGGCTCAGTTTTGCAGAGCCATAGGGCTCAGCTTTGCTGAGCCTGTGGCTCAGCAAAACTGAGCCTTACGGCTCAGTTTTTCTGAGCATGTGGCTCAGTTTTGCTGAGCCACAGGCTCAATTTTTCTGAGCCATGAGGCTCAGTTGCGCAAACTCTGTTTGCACGAATTGAGTCGTGCAAACTAAGTTTGCGCGAACTGAATTGCGCATTAAGATTACTGATAATGTCATCTAAGGTTTTAAAAGTGCAGCAGTCTTTAAATTTGAAGATTATCTAGGTTCTATGACTTTTTGCTAAAAAGGAATATGTTGATTTGCTACACTGTGAGTACTGTTTAAGGGCAATGCCAAAAATAGGAAGTTCTGTACATTGCTCATTGTCTTTTTCATGAACTCTTACATCTTTAAGCATTATATTGTTTAGGATCGACACTGTTGTTTCTTTTACTCAATGGATGACTTGACCACTTTAACTTTCATCCAACATAAACATATATTTTGAATCAAAATCTTTTTTTTAAGGAGTTTATAATATTTTGTTTCCATTACGAAATTTTTTGTAGCAGGTAACTTATTTTAAAATGTAACACTGCTTTGTTAGAAATGCTTGAGTTGAAATGTTCAAAATTATATGTAGTAAATAAACAGAATAGATAGTCATGTTATGTTCTCTTCTGTTTTGGGTACCATAAGTTTAGACCAATGTTGTTTGTTTCATTAAATTCTAAGTAGTTAAACTACACACAGTTTACATTAATGATTTTATTAACATTCAAGATTTATCATTGTAGGATAAAATATATTGTTGACGTGCTCTGAACTGATTATCATTATTTGTATGGATTCTCTCAAAGTCATGTTGCAATGTAATAAAAACAGAAGACTCAAATCAATTTCGTTGAAAAATGATGAATAAAAATGGATATAATATGAAGTTTTGGTTATTGGTAGTAGAATGTGTTGTCAAGATTTTAACATTTCCATTTTCTCTTGGTCACAGTTGTTCGAGTATATCAGTACTTTATAATTTTCTAAGTATGAGATTATTTCAAGCATGTTGATATCTTTCAGACAGTTATGTTTGTTAGACAATATTGTACTCTGTAAATTTTATATAAATTAGATCCATCAAATTGGAGTACATAAATTAATAGTATTCATTCAATGTTGGATGAGAGATGTGGTATGATTTGAGCTCTAGTTTCTTATCATTTAAGAAAATGTATCATAGACTTGCGTGAACTCCTTGATTTGCCTGAACAGTGTATCATACATTCATTCAAATCTCAAAAATATGTTTCATAATTTATTGTACAATTAATTTCTACTAAATGACTTCGCCAATGAATGAATATGGCAGTTACTTTTTTCCATGAAAGTTCTTTGATAAATTTACAGTATTTATGAATCATAAATGAGTATTTCATTTGTAAATATCATAGTTTAATGTTAGCATACTGCATTCTCTTGTCTTATAAATGAGTATTTATGAAACAACCTGGCTTATAGATGAAAGATTTCTTTGCTTTTATGATGTTTGCATACTGCATTCTCTTGTCTATCTTGTTCCCATGTTTTTGTCAGTGCTCTTATGTTGGGCTGGTTGGATTTTTTGCTTAACTCTTGACCGTGTAGCCATGCTTGAGTTAATCTATTTTTTGTTTAAAGTTAGCCAGTTTAATCTTATCATAGAAACTGTTTAAAATATTTACATTTGCTTGAAAACAGTATTAATGCTATGGATCCGAATTCTCGGAAGATTCTGCAGCTCCTTCGTCTAAGACAGGTTAGCGTTTCAAGTCCATGTGGACGTCGCTGCACCATTTCTCGCGTCGCTGACATTAGTATTTATTGAATGCTATGCAAAATGATGTATTTCAGGAGTTGAAGTCTTGTATGTATTGTCAGTACATGATCGATATGCTTCTTTCATGACTTTTGTGTGTGGATCTGCTGTACCCTTCCCCTCTTCTCCTGGTATGTGTTTTATGTTAGCAAAACTTATGCTAGTAATATCAGTTCATAATAATTATTCTAACCAGGCGATAGACACATGTGTACATTCTGACCAAGCTGATATTTGATATTAGAAGCAAAATTTTGAGTCTTAGAAAATTACCTCTTAGAACCATTTTATATTTCAAATTGATTGTTCTATGACTATGGTGATGTATAAATTTTTTGGTTGACATACCATTTAGCAGTTAGTGTTATTAATGCGCACTTGCTCTGAAAATTAGTTTGGGTTTGAATGTCAACTTGTTAAATAATTTATATTTCTAGAATCAACAGATACGCATTAGTAAATGGATACATTTCACGTATTAGTAAATGGATACATTTCACGCATTAGTAAAATCAACTTATTAAATAATTTATGATCTTGTTTAATCCGACTATTGTATTTATTTGTTTTTCCACGTTGGATCTAAAATCCATTATATAGCTGCTTCCATTTGTAAATGGATACATTTCGGCCATCTCTTTTATGCGTCTAAACTTCAATTCAAGACAACTAGAACCATATCTTTTTTCATATCCAGGTTGCTCACACTACACAGGAAGGGTTAGTGATTGTGAAGGTATAAAAGCAGCTACTGGTTTTGCTAGAACCTGATAAATTAACACATTTCAGGGCATGAAGGTACTAAAGTTTTGTACCCGTATTTTTGTGTCAACCGGAAGTATTAATATAAGTTGGGATGAGTAAATCTGTTATCTTTTTAGAATGGAACTGCTATATATTATTTTGTTTATCTTGTGGTATATGCGGCTGATAGCTTTATAAACGTGATCCAGCTGAACCAAAATGTGCAGCTCCATTTCAAAATACAGAAGATATTGTATACTGTGGTTTGTCACCTTTTTATGAGTTTATTATAGTTATGGACATAGCCCGTCCATTGAATTCATTGCCAGCCCAAACTCAATATCAAAAGTCAACTGAAGGGCAAAAATTTGTGAAACAAAATAGTAAGCTGTTAGTGAGTTTTGCAAGAACTCAGTTGCCAACTGACTTTAGTTTTGAAACTGAGTTGCCACAACGTAGTTGGCAACTGAGTTTGCAACTCAATTTTGCAAACTGAGTTGCAAACTTACTCAGTCTTGCAACTGAGTTGCGCAATTCAGTCTTGCAACTGAGTCGCGCAGTTCGGTCTTGCGACTAAGTCGTGCAACTTAGTCGCCGACTGAGTCGTGCAACTTAGTCGCCGAACTGAATTTGCTGCAACTCAGTTTCCGAACTGAGTTTTCAAACTCAGTTTCATACTGAGTTTTCAAACTCAGTTTTCGAACCGAGTTTGCAAACTCAGTTTCTAACTGAGATAAACTCAGTTTTGATGTGGTCACAAAGAATTTAGTTAACTTACCCAACAAAAACACAAATAAATGCCAAGCCAAATAATTGGTATTAAAATTATCTTTTGTAAATTGTTTATAGAATGTTATATTAATTATTGTTGTCAACTTTGATCTTTCTTGTAGGTCATAGCAAATCCAAAAGCAAATATTTCACGAACGAAGATTTTGATGGCTGGACATAAAAGAAATTCGAGAGAAGTACTACCATGTTTTGTATTCGGTATATATTTGTAGAATTTCATTTATATATTGAATTTTGCGACTTAATTATGTATCGAATTTAGCAACTTAGTTATGTATTATACTTGTATATTGTTAACTGATATTAATTCTATGTTGTTACTTAATTATGAATGTTGTCTATTGGTATTCATTAAATTGTACTTTTTAAATTGAGAATAATATCTATTTTGGATTCATATTAAATATCGTCTATATTATAATTATGTTTGTTATTATGAATGAAAATCTTGCAACATGTATAAGCGTTGCAAACAAAAATATTGCAACATGTATAAGCGTTGCAAACAAAAAACTACCAACGCTTATAAGCGTTGCGAATGAAAATATACCAACGCTTATAAGCGTTGGGAGAGAAAATCTACCAACGCTTATAAGCGTTGGTACTACATTGCCACGCCCCCGTAGCAACACTTATAAGCGTTGCTGAAATTGTTTGCAACAGTTATACTCATTGGCAATCACCTATTTTGGTGTAGTGTATCTACTCACCGACACATCTTGAAAGATGACAAAGTTGAATATAAAACGTGAAATAGATGTGAACTAACAATTCAAATGACTCAATCCCGCAATTCGATGAAAGAGGTATAGACTCAATTAGGATTTTAGTCGACTATCTGCTAGCTAACTTCGTCTTATGGTTCGACAGGAGAAGTATAAAGCAAAATGTGAGTGTGACCCGACCATTCGCTCACCGATCTATGCCGTGGGCCTAGAGATAAGGAATCAAACGAAGGTGGATGTCATGCGACTATTCACCAAAATAACTATAGTTCGAATAATTCAAATAGGATCACAACACAGAATTAGGTGTGGTACTATACTCACTATTCGTTAGGTAGAGTATGACTCTAAATCGGGTATGATCTAGGCGCTTGATTTTGAACTCTTCCTCGAAAATGCCGAGAGAATATAAGTACTTGTTAGATCGAAATTTGGACCTAACACCCAAATTGTTATAAACTATAGAGAATTCTAAATGAGGAATAAGGAAAAAGAAAAGAACACTCAGAATTTATAGTGGTTCGGCGTTAACGAGCCTACGTCCACTTTATATCTTATTGATTATGCTTTAAAAGCTAGTACAACAGTGATTTCTCTCAATATTCCAGTGGTTTGATAACAATGGCGGACTCAGTATTCACTATTGCCAAAAAGATCCCGAAAAATGCCAAGCTCTGGGCTATTTATAGCTGATTTCGTCGGACGGATCGTGGACACGTGGCACGAATCCCGAGATTTTCGGATCGCATCGCCACCATTGGAGAAACAGTCAAACTAGCCGTTGTGAACAGGTGTCGTCAGATCCATGCGATTCGGATCGCTGAAGACCAGCTCGTGGTTGAACGGGTCAGTGGGTTCGGTTCGTTGCAGGGGATCGGATCGCCTAGAGGCGGCGTTCCTTGACGAGACGAGAGCGATCCGTTCCCTGGGCGAGTCGATAGAGTGCGATCCATTCCTGGGCGAGACGATGCCGTGCGATCCAAGCGGGGCGAGACGATGGCGTGCGATCCATTCTTCCACTTTCCTGGAGGACTTGGTTTCCTGATTTCCTTTCACGAATGATCCTGGATGGCTTGGTCGAAAAAGCAAGCCAACATTTTGCCCCCTCGAAGTATGTTTTATAGATGATGAAACATGCTTCGACGAGATTCATTGATGCTCTCCTGAAAGGATGCAAGTTTACAGCCGCATTGGTTCAAATTGACACATGGATGAATCGGATCGCCATAGGCCGACACGGTCCGATTTGGTCATCTGCTCGTCGCGTGCTGAGTTCTTAGGGTCTTGCGCGATACAGGGCGCATCTTCCTTCGAGTCGTATTGGGCTCTGAGTTTCGTGGGCCATCATTTCAAAGCGGTCCGTGGGCTTCATTGCGATTCCGTCTTCAGACCGTGGTTCAGGGGGCGTTTCGTGGATCGAATAAGACAAAGGAGGGGAGGCCAACGGTCACCTTCTTTGCCTATATAAGCCGACGTTCCCCCCTTCACTTTCCTTCTTCCTCCTCTCTGCTGAATCGTCTCGCGCGAGCTGTTGAACAACGAATCCAACCCTTTAAAACTTTCGAAAATCCAAGAACTCTCTCAGTTTTTAGAAAGGTAACTTTATAGGAAGCACCCTCGTACTACTTTCCTGAATTTCTACGGTTGATTCCAGAGAGAAACAATATAAATCCGCTACTTTTCGAAGAAATCACCAAATCGCCATGGCCATTGAACGTGGAGCTCAGAACTTGAGGATGGGAAGGAGATGAGGAAGAAGAAGGATGGAGAAGGAGGGAGGAGGCTGACTCGGATCGTGGTCAACGATTGAGGACGGAAGCAAGTGGCGAGGCGAAAGATTGAGAGGGCAACCAAGGGTCGCACCGCGGTAGTCGCAACGGTTCGTGAGGGAGCCTTCCCTTCGCCCGGCGATTCGGTGAGGGGCAAACTCTCTGCTCTGCGATCGAAAAAGGGGTGCGATCCCTCTGCCATGCGAGTCGAAAGGGGGCAATCCCCCTGTCGTGCGAGTCGGAGGGGGGGCGATCCCTCTGCTATGCGATCCGCCTCACGGCTGGCGATACGAAGAAATTTCAGTTTTTAATCAGCGCCTTGCCGCTACAAAACTCTGGACAGTTAGGATAGAGCCCTGACGTTGATCTCTCTGGACTAAATGACTTCATGATTTGACTGCATATGACGACTAATGACTTTTAATAACCTCGACTGCTTTCATGTTTTATTGTCGCTTTTAATAATGCGCACACACAAGCACACACAGTAGCACTTGCACACACGGGGGACGGGTAGTGTTAATCTTATCATTCATATTTTCTCGTCCTAGCAGCAATGTCGAACGACCACTCTTCCTCAAGATCTGTAGCCGAAACGGAATCTGAGACTCCTGAACAGCACAATCCTCAAATTCCTCCAATCAATCCAGAAGGTGAAGATTCTGGGTCCGAATATGAAGCCACAGAATCGGATCCGACAGAAAGCACGTCATCCAGCAACAACTCCGATTCCGATGAGCGAGCTCCGGACGAAATTCCAGGCGCAGTCGGGATAGATAATTTCTCTGACTCTTTAGCGTCCAAGCTCGACGAAATAAAACTCAAGAGGATCTGCCTAAGACACGGCATTCCTTGGGACGATGTCTTAACACCGGGAAGCGAAGACAGACCTCATTTAGCACCGGAAGGGTATATGTCGATCAGTCGGACAATGTGTCTAGTAGGAGCTATCCCTCCGTTCCCTCCAATTGTCATTGAAACTCTGAGACGATTAGGCATTGCCCCGATGCAGCTTCATCCAAACGCCTACGCGTCTCTATATTCTTTGTATGTTGCTTACGCGGAAATCTTGCACGCCGAACTCAAATTCAGAGACCTGGTGTTCTTCTTTCTCTTCAAGCACCGTTCTTCTGCAACTCCCAACTTTTCCTTTTTTGAATCAGTGGCGAACAGGAAAGTTCTGTATGACGGGTACAGCAACATCGGGGATCCTAAGTCTGACTGGTTTTACATAAGAAGACAGGCTGGATGCTCACGGAGATGGCTCAAATCAAGTAAATTTTGATCGCCTAGTTGAATATCTTGCTTGGGGGAGTCTAAGTAATAACATTCTTCCGCTTTTTCCTTTGTCTTAAACAGATCATGTCTTCCCGAAAACAGAGGGCGCATTGTACAACAACCGGTTATCCATTCTTTTGCAAAGCAGATCCGACTTTTTAAGGATTAAAAAATGCATTACGGATGACAACCTTCACAAGCATCGCCTCTTGGATAGGAAATTTGGACTTGGAACCGGCGGCAAACCTTATAAATATGTGCCCCCGACGGAAGGAGAGGGAACTTCACAAGCGGTGGAGACAACCAAATTTCACAAAAGCCCTTCTCCGATAGTCATCCAGGACGACGAAGACTTGAATGTATACAGGGGAGATGAATCCCGTGGCGATGCGTCGAAAGAAATCCCTACTTCTGCTCCAATGGAAACTGTCGGTGATGACGAATTGACAGAAGAACAATTATTCGATGAGCTGAATAAAATCCCTTTGCCCGACATTGAATATACGGAAAAAGACTTCGGCGAGGAGCCTTTCTTTTCTGCTTCCGAAGAGGCGGCTGACTTAGCAAGGGGACGTGAAACGGGCCAGACGAGCCTGTCTCCAGGCCCGGGTCTGTTAGGGGGAATTATACGGGATGCACACCTCACACACACTGCCTGATCGTGCACTACTATGTCGTGGATATTCAATGGGATAATATGTTCTTCTTTTCTTTTTTGCAGGAGTGATGTCACGCAGGAGATCTTATTCGTTCCGTTCTCTTCGCGAAGGCACCCCCAGCCTTCGTTCGGGTACTGAGCGCCCTCGCGGTCCTTCTCACAAGTCGAGCTCTTCGCAACCTCGATCTCCACCCAAATCAACCTCTACCAGGCCTTCGAGTCACCCAATAACTTCGACCGGGGGGAAGACACTTCCAAAAGAGTTGACTCCTCCAAAGAGTGCGCCTTCCCACAGTCGGTCGTCCAAAAGGCGCCACGAATCCAAAGATGGGGACAGGGATTCATCCAAAGATACTGAGCAAACGAGAAGCAACATAGTCCCCATCAGCCAACCAGAATTAGCTGCCCCCGGTTCACGGGACTACGTTCACGGTCCTGAAATCCAAGGTAGGCTGGAAAAGCTACGGGAACAATTTCCAGGAATGTTCTTCGATAGGATGGTCTTTGTTCCCGCCTTGGAGCCAGTTCCTAAAAACTGGGATAAAGAAGTTATTGGGCATATCCGTCACGTGGCCAAGCAGTACGAGGCGATGAAAAAGCACGCACTTAATCTTTCGGAGGTCGTCCGGACACTCGAGATAGAAGCTCACAGGTCTAAAGCAAAACTCGAAAATAATGAAAGGGCCAGGACAAAATTAGAGAAGGATTTGGAAGACGCTCAAGCCCAGCTCGCCCTGGCACAGAGAGACGCTGCAAACTATAAAACTGAATTAGAAAATGCCAAGCAGCGCTTTCACGTAGAACTGGATTCCAATAGCCAGGAAAAAATGGCCTTAAAAAAGGAAGTTGAAGACCTCAGAATGGCCAACATCGAACTGGCAACGGCTAAAGGCCATTTTTTGACGGAGAAGGCTGCTTGGGAAGCGGAAAGAGCAAGCTTAAAAGAAAAGTTGGCTCTGGAAGAGGCGGAAAAAGTGATTTTGAACGATCAGGTGGCCGATGCGGAGAGACGGGCAGCTCTTGCCGAAAAGAACGTTGATAGCGCCATTGAAATGGCCACTGCCTCCAACCACAAACTCCTTGAAAGAGAGAAAGAAATCGAGGGGTTTGAGGAGATGATCTTTGACTTCCTCGGTCAGGTTCTCAAGACTCGCAATATCTCATGGATCCCGGATTATCATGTTACTTTGGCCAACTTGTGGGATGCCATCGTGGAAGGCGAAAAACATAGACTAGGGGTCGAAGAGATCGATGAAGATGAATTGATGAAAAGCATCCTAAGGGACAACGAGCCTGAGGATCTGGCGGAGGGCCGTCGCTTAATCTTGGCGGAGATGGAGAAGGAGAGAACCATGGCTAAAGGCAAAAGCAAAATTGACGAAGGTTCCAGCTCCGCCGCCAAGTCTAAAACTTCCGAAGTCGAGGAGTATCATCCTGACGATCCGCTGATCCCCTTAGGCTTAACTCCCGTGGCTGCTGGAGCATCCGGATCTACTCAAGAGGGAGTATCTGCTGAAGGTACCTTTCTCTATTCTCAACGATTTGCTAAAGCGATTGCGAATTGTCGTCGTCTAACAGGGCAACCCATTGAATTAGTAATGTGTGTCTTTCATAATGCAGGTGGCGAGCCCGCCGACAAGGGTGTTGGAAAAGAGAGAGAGGCGGGGGAGGGGATTGTCCTGCCGAGTGCCGAAATCGATGTCTCAGAGCGAGTCGAGGCCGCGACAGCTGAAGGAAGCATCTCGGTGCCTAGCGCCGACGTACCCAAAGATGCTGAGACTATTGAGGCTTTAAAAGACTTGGATGGTCGGCATGTGGATGATGAAGAGGATATCACCGGCACCAAGAAGGCCAACGATGATGATGATGATGAGGAACCCCTGGCCAGCCGAAAAGCCAGACAAGAGAAAGAGTTGGCTTTGAAGAAGGTGGGGGATGAGGCTTTGGATGTGGTCCCTCTCGCAGAGTTTGATCCCAAAACCGGGATGATTATGAAAATCCAATCCAAGTCCATCAGCCGGCAACTTCACTTTGCAAACCCTGATGATTTCCCTGCTTCCCTCTCCGGCAGGAGCAAGAGAAAAGATGGGGGAGAGGAAGCCTCAGAGGAGTCAGACGCTCCCCTCGTGGACAAGCGAAAAAGGAAAAAGGGGGATCCATCCGAAGCCGACAAGGAGAGGCTGGAGAGGCAGAAGCGATAGAAATATCAAAGCATAAATAGGATGTTCACTGATATTTTGTCTTTTAAGCTTCCCACTGGCCAGGAAGTGTAATTGTGAGACTGGCCCTCACTTTCGTTTCTAACTTGTTTTCACTTTGCTGATTTGCAGTACATAAACGAGGGTTTGTTTCTTCTTACATCATTGTGTACCTGTATTCATAGAAACTTTCCACATTTAGTCGTTAGCCAGCTATTAATAATTATAAATCAGTGAATCGACAGGAAGAAGAATGTTCATGCTATGTTACACTTGTTATATCAAAGTTTAGTGTTCGCATAGGAGAGCGCGATGCTCCCTAATCAATTGTTAGAGTTTTATGCTTGGCGATTCGTTCGTCTCCCGATTCTTCAGCGGGGAAGAAGCTATTTCTCAGCGCTTAATCGGAGACGCCTTTATACTCTCTCTCTCACTGGAGAGTTAGAGTTCTAGCTCAGCGATTCATTCGCTCCCCGATCCTTCAGCGGGAAAGGAGCTCTTTCTCAGCGCTCAATCGGAGACGCTTTTATACTCTCTCTCTCTCTGGAGAGTTAGAGTTCGAGCTCAGCGATTCATTCGCTCCCCGATCCTTCAGCGGGAAAGGAGCTCTTTCTCAGCGCTCAATCGGAGACGCTTTTATACTCTCTCTCTCTCTGGAGAGTTAGAGTTCGAGCTCAACGATTCATTCACTCCCCGATCCTTCAGCGGGAAAGGAGCTCTTTCTCAGCGCTCAATCGGAGACGCTTTTATACTCTCTCTCTCTCTGGAGAGTTAGAGTTCGAACCCAGCGGTTTATTTGCTCCCCACACTCGTCTCAGGTTTACATTTTAATCCAAGCTCCGAGGATAAAAACCAGTCGGACAAGCAGCTAGAGCGTTTACCAAGGCTTTTGGGTTCTTCTGATTAGTTTACGATAGGAACCTTCAGCGCTGGACTTCGGGTACCTGCAATATTCACACAGATTTTCATAGGCAAATAGATAAAGACGCAGCAAAGGTAAATGACACACAGTATTTTTATAGTGGTTCGGTCGAATCATGACCTACGTCCACTTTATAATCCCTTGCTTTAAGAAATCAGACTGTTCTAGGCAAGTCATGCCCTGTTACATAGTTTTTTTTTTTTTTTTTTTTTTAACAAAACAAAGGAATGGATTTGAAACTTCTCATGTTAGATATGGCCGTAGATGTTGGGCGTTCCACACTCTGGGGATCTCTTTTCCATCTACGGTTGCCAGCTTGAAGGTTCCGTTATCAAGCCTGCTGAGAATAGAATACGGTCCTTCCCACTTCGCTCCCATATGAGTTGGGGGTGGAAAGACACGTTTCAGCACCAAGTCTCCGGGTTCCAAGGTTCGGGCTCGGACCTTTTTGTTGTAGTATCGGGCGACCTGTTATTTACATCTCAGAGCACGCAGGTCGGCCTCATCCCTCTTTTCTTCCATCATATCCAGGGACTCAAGGAGCAATTCATTATTGGACATTGGATCATAATACGTCACCCGATGAGAAGGTACCTTTATCTCAATCGGGATGACTGCTTCCGTTCCAAAAGCAAGGGAGAACGGGGTATGTCCTGTTGCTGATTTATATGTCGTCCTGTAGGCCCATAATGCCAAGGGCAATTCGTCAGCCCACATGGCTCTAGCCCGCTTCATTCTTCTTTTCAGAATGGATTTAATTACTTTATTTACAGCTTCAACTTGCCCGTTCGATTGTGGGTGTGCCACAGATGTGTATCGATTCTCGATGTGGTATCTCTGGCAGAAGTTTCTGAATTCAGCACTATCGAATTGAGTTCCGTTGTCGGTTATCACAATTTTTGGAATTCCGAATCGACAGATGATGTTTCTCACGATGAAGTTGGTCACCCGCTTAGTTGTGATCGTAGTTAGTGGTTCTGCCTCGACCCACTTAGTGAAATAATCTACAGCCACAATGGCGAACTTTGCTCCACCCCTTGCTATGGGGAGGCTTCCAATAATATCAATTCCCCACATAGCAAATGGCCACGGGCTCATCATTGTCTTTAACTGGCTTGGAGGCGCTCTGGGTATCTTTGAAAATCTCTGGCATGCATCACATCGTCGTGCATATCTTACTGCATCCTTGTTTATGGTAGGCCAGAAGTAACCATGCCGTAATATCTTTTTTACCAAAGTTTGCCCCCCGGTATGGTCGCCACATTCACCTTCGTGGACTTCCTGCAGCACACGTTTGACGTCATCGTGGGCTATACACCGAAGAAGGGGCATTGAATACCCTTGTCTATAAAGGATTCCACCTTGCAGTACGTATCGGGCGGCCTTACGAATCACTTTTCGCCTCTCGCTTTTCTTCGTCGGAAGCGCTCCATTCATTAGGAAATCCTTTATAGGGGTCATCCACGATTCCTTTTCTGGTTCCGTCTCAAGTACTGGGTCGATTTCCATCTGATCAATGCTGGGAGACCGAAGTACTTCAACGAGGGCTAGCCCTATCACTTCAGGATCGTTAGAACTAGCCATCTTTGCCAACCTGTCTGCTTGCTGATTTTCTGACCGCGGAATATGAGATATGCTGTAGTGATCAAACTCATTCAGTAGCTCTCTTACTTTCTTTAAGTATAGAATCAATCTCGCACTTTTAGCTTGGAATCTCCCAGTAACTTGGTTTACGACTAACTTGGAATCGCAGAAGATGTTCAGTTTCGTGACTTCTAGCACCTTTGCAATCTTTAGTCCGGCTATCAGCGCTTCATATTCAGAATCGTTGTTAGTGGCCTGAAACTCCATTCGGATGGCATAAGTTATCAATCGTTTCTCGGGGGTTTCAAGCACTATTCCGGCGCCAGATCTTTCGTTATTTTTAGCACCATCAGTATATAATCTCCAGACATCAGGGTCGAAAAGTAATTTTGAGGGTTCCACTTCTTCGTTTGCTATGTCTTCTTCAGGAACTGTGAATTCTGCTATGAAGTCAGCTATCGCTTGCCCTCGAATTGATCGTCTGGGCTGAAAGTTCAAGTCGAATTGACTTAACTCAATATTCCATTTGAGTAATCTTCCAGACGCCTCCGGTTTCTGTAGAACTTGCTTGAGTGGGTGATCAGTATATATGATAATAGGATGTGCTTGAAAGTAGTGCCGAAGTTTTCTGGAGGCAATCAGTAAACTATACGCCAGTTTTTCTATCCGTGGATAATTACGTTCTGCCGCTGTTAATTTTTTACTTACGTAATACACAGGCCTTTGGACCTTCTCCTCTTCCCTTACCAATGCTGAACTGACTGCATGAGATGATACTGCCAAATATACGAATAAATCCTCGTGGTCTATTGGTTTAGATAGAACTGGAGGTTCCTCCAAGTGTCTAAGCAGGTTCTGAAACGCTTCCACGCAGTCAGGTGTCCATTTAAAGTGGCGTTTTCCCCGCTTTATTAATTCGAAGAATGGGATGCACTTATCCGTAGCCCTGGAGATAAATCTGCTTAGTGCGGCCACTTTTCCAGCAAGGCTTTGCACGTCCTTAATTTGCCTAGGTTCCTGAATGTTCCTGATTGCCGCGATCTGGTCCGGATTAATCTCGATACCGCGCGAACTGACAATGAATCCTAAGAATTTTCCAGAGGCAACACCGAATGAACATTTGGTGGGATTGAGTTTCATCCCATACTTTCGAAGAATGCCGAACATCTCTGCCAAGTTAGTAGTGTGTTGAGAGGATTGCTTGGACTTAACCAACATATCGTCGACGTATACTTCCATCGTTTTCCCGATTTGGTTATAAAACATTCTGTTGACCAAACGTTGGTACGTAGCGCCTGCATTTTTCAAGCCAAAGGGCATCACTACGTAACAATATAATCCCAGATCAGTGATAAAGCTAGTATGCTCTTGGTCCGGAACATGCATTGGAATCTGATTGTATCCTGAATAAGCATCCATGAATGAGAGAAGCTCGTGACCTGCCGTTGAGTCTACTAACTGGTCAATTCGAGGTAAAGGAAAACTATCTTTGGGACAAGCTTTATTTAAATCCGAGAAATCGATACACGTTCGCCACTTCCCGTTGGCCTTCTTTACCAGGACTGGGTTCGAAATCCAATCTGGGTAAGTTGAATCTCTGATAAATCCATTGCTCTTTAGTTTCCCAACCTCTTCTTTCAAGGCAACGGACCTCTCCGGGCCCAGCACTCGCCTTTTTTGCTTCACCGGAGGATGTTTGGGGTTAACGCTCAAAGAATGACTCATGATTGATGGGGATATCCCGCACATGTCCGCATGGGTCCAAGCGAATACATCCAAGTTGTTCTTTAAGAAAGTCGTCAATTCTTCGGTAAGAGTCGGACTTAACTGGGATCCAATCTTAAGGACCTTCTCCGGATCACTGTCATCGATTGGCACATCCACAGTTGCTTCGTTGGGAGTTGCCGTTCTGCTCCCGGGTTCTTGATCCTCTCTGGGATCTATATCCTCGGGCGTCACTCTAGGCATCTCTCCAACAACCCTCTTCTTTGATTGCTATAAGGCTTCCGCCCCCAAAGGGGGAAGAGTGCCTTTAGTTTCGATACCCCCGCCGTTGCGAAGTAGCTTTAATTCGGCAACATAACATGCTCGCGCAGCAACTTGATCCCCCCTGACGATACCAACGCCGGCTTCTGTGGGGAACTTCAATAGCAAGCACCAGGGGGCTATACAGGCTCTGAATTTTGCGAGGGCCGGCCGGCCCAAGAAGGCATTGTATGGCGATTCGACATCCAAAACCACAAAAGGAAGGATTCTCACTCTCTGGCGTTCTCCTTCCCCAAGTGTAACTGGCAATTCTACGTAACCCATAGGTGCGGTGGATGCTCCGTTGAATCCACGAATCCATCCTTGGCAGGGCTTCAAGTCCTTTATCTCAAGATTCATCTGGTCAAAGGCTTTTTTGAAAAGGATATTAACGGAACTCCCGTTGTCCACCAGTACCTTATGAACAGTGGCTGGCCCAATGGGTATTGTGATTACAAGTGGATCTTCAGTTGGAGCATGAACCCCAATGCTTTCTCGCTCTCGGAAAACAACATCATCCGCCATCGTCTTTTGCTGCTTCATCGGAACACTGTCCTCGGGGTTGCTACATTCCCCCACTTCGAGGTGTTGTTTGGCTGCGTTGACATACTGATCTAAAGCTTTGGAACTGTGCCCAGCAAGGTAGAGTCCACCGATCACGGTGTTGATTACAATATTCTTTCCCTTTTGCTGAGCAGTTGGCCTAGCAGCAAGTTGATTTTGATTCTGATTCGGGGCCTGTACTGCTTGCCCCCTGTCCCTAGGTGCTACTCTGTATTCGTCTAGCTTCCCTTCTCGGAGCAACCTTTCGACTACGTCCCTAAGGTGACGGCATTCATTCGTCGAATGGCCGTGAATTTGATGAAAGAGGCAAAACTTCCCTGTCTCACGCTCTTTTTCCGTCGACTCTCTAGGAGGCGGCCTCTTATTCTGGAGGACTTCATACGCATCCATGAAGATATTTTCCAGAGTATCATTTATGGGTGTATAACTCTCAAAGGCCCTGGGACGAGTCCTTCTCTGGGAATCGTTCCCTCGGCCCCTCTTCCGGCTGTTGCCATTAGCATTGTTACTGTTGTTACCCGGTCGGCGACCGCCCTGGTTCTGATTTCCGACGTTAACCTCAACTTTCCCCGAGCTGTCTCCAGTCTGTTTGATGGCGACGTTGCTCTGCACTTCTTCCTTATCATTTGTTTTAAGCTTTCGGTTTGCGTACACCTCTTCCCGGCGTAGATGTACATTGGCTTTCTCATAGAATAATTCTCTGGTGTGGGGTGGTTTGCCTGCCAGGTATCTCCCGAATTCAGTATCCTTATCCACTCAATCAATTAGTGCTGCGACAATGGTCGGCTCATGAGGATCTTTGACCTCAGTGGCTGCCAAATTGAAACGATCCAGGTACATCTTTAGACTTTCGCCCGGTCGCTGTTTGACAAGAAATAGATCGATCACGCTTTTCGTCTTCTGTGCGTAGATACGGAATTGCTCTACGAACTTCTCGCTTAGTTCCCTGAAGCTGGAAATCGACCTTGCCGGCAGGCGAGTAAACCATAGCAAAGCCACGTCTTCCAGGAATATGGGAAACGCTTTACACTTAACTGCATCGGAAGCGGCGGCAGCGGTCATCGACCAAGAGTATCTCATCAGGTGTTGAACAGGATCAGATCTTCCTGCATATCGGTTCATCTGCGGCATGTTGAAACGCCTTGGAAAAGTTGCATCCAAAATATCGTCAGTAAAAGGAGTATGACTACGGTCAATCCCCCAATCCTCGTTCCGCTGTCCACGGCTGTCGGCCAAAATCTGGTGAACCATGGCTGCAACGTTTGCACTAGTCAAAGGAGGTTCAGGATCAGTGCCTCTGGCCCGGCGAGGCTCTCTGATCTCCCTTCGTGGAGCAGCCGCAAAATCTGGGGCTCGGACGGGGCCTCGCTGCCCCCTGTTATCATGAGTATGTGTACGGCGACGGGGCTGAGGTGGTCTGTCATGCACAGGACTGTTCATGCCTCGAGTCCTGAAGGTCGTTGCTTGACCATCCATATTACAGTTTGTGGGTCCTGCCCCTAGTTCCTCTTCTTCTTGTGAGGGCAGGGTCCCGAACCGAAGCTGTTCTATGTTTTCAGCTCTTTCATACGGTCGCCGCGGAGGCCTCGGCGATTCTTCAGATGAAGAGGAGTATGCTGGAGTGGGTGGACGAGCTGGCGATGCTCTTTGCCTTGTTAACTCATCAAGCCTTCTATCCATAGCCGTCAGGTTTTGCCGTAGGATCGAATTTTCCTGCCTTTGGGCGGCTAACTCATCAAATAACCTATCCCACATTTCGACAAAACGGGAAAGATCCCCCTCAGTAACAGGAGCAGTAGGATCATAATGGTCATCTTCACCCTCTCTTATGGGCATAGTGCTCGGACCGGGTCGATCAGAGGTTCCAGGACGATAGGAGTGGGTCATGGGTTCTTTTCCAGGTCGAGTCGTGTTCTGACCATCAGTCTGGGTTGCTGCGGTTCGTGGAGGGCGGTTCGCTGCGCCCCCCTGGGATCGACTCGTGGTCATGGTGCGTGGAGGCTGCGAGGCGTTGCCTCGGGATCGGGTAACAACCCCTTCCGTAGCGCGGATCGTCTCATCTTCACTGACTCGGAACGAGGCGTTTTCATCGGATCGGACCGCCCCCTGCGCTCCGTGATCCATAACTTCTTCGTTGCCCAGTTCGTGCATACTCTCCTCGATCGTTTCGTTGGCCTGCGAGACTTTAGATCTTTTTCCAGCCATGGAATTCGAATCGCTGGAATCTTCAAGAAAATGAATGACGAAACTTTAAGGCTGAGGTTCTCAGTGAAAGCACCAAAAATGTTAGATCGAAATTTGGACCTAACACCCAAATTGTTATAAACTATAGAGAATTCTAAATGAGGAATAAGGAAAAAGAAAAGAACACTCAGAATTTATAGTGGTTCGGCGTTAACGAGCCTACGTCCACTTTATATCTTATTGATTATGCTTTAAAAGCTAGTACAACAGTGATTTCTCTCAATATTCCAGTGGTTTGATAACAATGGCGGACTCAATATTCACTATTGCCAAAAAGATCCCGAAAAATGCCAAGCTCTGGGCTATTTATAGCTGATTTCGTCGGACGGATCGTGGACACGTGGCACGAATCCCGAGATTTTCGGATCGCATCGCCACCATTGGAGAAACAGTCAAACTAGCCGTTGTGAACAGGTGTCGTCAGATCCATGCGATTCGGATCGCTGAAGACCAGCTCGTGGTTGAACGGGTCAGTGGGTTCGGTTCGTTGCAGGGGATCGGATCGCCTAGAGGCGGCGTTCCTTGACGAGACGAGAGCGATCCGTTCCCTGGGCGAGTCGATAGAGTGCGATCCATTCCTGGGCGAGACGATGCCGTGCGATCCAAGCGGGGCGAGACGATGGCGTGCGATCCATTCTTCCACTTTCCTGGAGGACTTGGTTTCCTGATTTCCTTTCACGAATGATCCTGGATGGCTTGGTCGAAAAAGCAAGCCAACAGTACTAAAGGACGATACCCAACCTCCAAAACTCTAAATCCATCACACATAAATAGGGGACAGGAGTATAAACACTTCTTAAAGGAATAAAGCCTAAGCCTTGGGATTAACGTTCCATGCTACTTGCGCTATGACCAAGAGGAAGCCTTGAGAGCATTCCACTTGACCGACACTCGAACTTGTAAGCAATCACATACTAACCAAGTATAAATGACAAATTATTAATTGCAAGTACATTAAAAGGAAGGCATAAGTACTCATATGCGTAAATAGATAAAGTATAAACAAAAACAATTAGCTAAAACACGAAACAAAACAAGTACAAATTTTAAGACCTACAAGCAGAAGCAAAACATGGTACGTGCTAGCAAAACTCATCACTCTAGAAATAAAAAATCAACTATACAACTTTACAAAAACAAATCTGATGCAATAATTACTCCTCCTCATCATCCTTCTTTGCTTTCCTAGGCATGGTGCTACTAGATCTTTTTCCTTTTTATGCTTTTTACTACACCTTCCACCACGACCTGCCAAGGGAGTTCCCTTTGCAGGAAAGGAAAGCTTGATCTCATATAGGTTTATATGGTGCTATAGTTAAGGTTACCTAAAGTTAACACTTTAATCGGATTGGAAAAAAGCTCACTTGGCTCTTTCTGGAGTCGAACAATATCCAATGCACGCTTATATGCAATCCCCTCCATACTTTGCTCACCCGTGCATCTATTTTCTTTGGTGACCTAAATCTCTCCTTCCTCAGTCTTAGTATTTGTGCCACCACTCTTCTCCTCCAACAACATTTTCTCCATTTCCTCATCCAAGACTCACATGTCACCTAAAGTAATATCTTAAAGATTTTGATATCCAAGAATTAGTGTTACTTCGGTACCCAACATGTGCTTTCCAGTCTGTACACCCGTCGTAGGAAGAGACATAACTGTTAGATTCTCTTCTGTCTTGGGGGATTTGTCATGAAGATTACCAACCCTCTCAGATGCAATCAACACTTTTTTAAATGGTAGTAAAAGCAGGGAAGTACCTTCGCTTGTATGTTCTTCGATATGTGCAGGAGTGTTGTCTTGAAAGACTAGCGAGAGTATCATAGTTGCAGAGGCCCGAGTTGCTTTAGGTTGTATGCAAGAGTGGAGGATGAAGTATTTTCAGTGGAGGAATCATTAACGTGTGTAGCAAAGGGGTCTTTATTAGAGACGTCTAGACCCGATGACTAACCACTGTATGACCTTGAGTGATGGCGCTTGAACTCTCTCCGGCCTTCTCTGCTTCCTTCTCCTCGACTAATTCCTCTTCCCGCTCTAAGAGTAGGCACCCTCTCTGGCTCATCATCAACCAGAATGTGCTTTATTAACTCATCTTTATTCACACTGGCGCATCCAATGAGACTTCACTCATCCTCAATGACAAAGTCCCATGTAGCATCCAATGTTTATGGAGAGTCTTGAAGCCAATTCAAATTTCGAAGGCGAATCATTTGAGTATAGAAGTAAAGAATAGTGGGATTGAATTCTTTCATGTGCAGGATAAAGCTTCCTCAGCTCATAATAAGTTTAATCTCTTTCTCCTTTGCTTGTTCTACATGATAAGTTCATAGCGAGCTTGAGCTTTTTCTTAGGTTGTAAGCATGACCTTCTTTTCTTTTTCAACTCAGCATTTTCTTTGCTCAGTGCTCATTCTGCTTGGAGATTGTCTTGCAATATTTCTAAAATAAAGGTCGTAAGGAAGCCATGTCTAAATCTTCCCTAATTCGTTCCCTTACACCTTCAAGTTGCTTTGTAGAGCCTCTCTTCTTAATCACCGCAAACTTCTCATTTGGGTTCTTAACCTCTTGTCAACCCTTTGCAATAATTTCCTTATCCTAGCCTACTTCATGTTTGATGTGATCGATCCATGCTCTCTCTCTCTCTCTTAATTATAACCTCAACCATCCTTTCTTCCACCTTTATCATCTGCTTATACCATTCCAAGCATCGAACGTAGTTAAGTGCCATTTTCTCGGCATTTAACGGAGCATGGTGTATATTGAAAACAAAATTGAATCCAAATAAATTTAACTTCGAAAATTGTATATTAAATTCAGTTAAATCTTCCATTGAGAGTAATACTTACTTACGAAGTAATAAAAGTTTCCCCCGGTACTTTTCCAATCCCCATTGGGAGAACAATAAGAGTTAACAACATGGCTTTGAGATGTGAAGCTGTAGAGAGTGTCTTGGACAAAATACTGGTTAATATATAAGGAAGCACGCAAGATTGATCACCATTACGAGGCTCATTGCATAAAGATACAGTTTTGTCTACACCTCACACTAGTACAAAATATGTCATTTACGACGGTTGTTTATGTCCATTTACGACGGTTATTTATGTCTACTTGTGATGATTCATCAACCTAGCAAATGCGGATGTTGCAAAAAGAGAAAATCTTTTGCAATGGTTAAAAAACCGTCGCATAATATCACTTTTTGCAACAATTTTTACAAAGAGAGGTCGCATGATATAAAGAATCTGCGATGATTTTGGTAACAGTAGTCACAAGTAAATGTTGCTTAGTTTCAAAATATGCTGCTTTATAACAACCGTGGCAAAAAAGAATTTTTGCGACTGTTTTTAATAAGAACCATCACAAAATAATATTTTTTTGCAACTGGTTTTTATATAAATGTCACAGTAGACTTGCTGGTGCTTTTAAAAGTTTGTCTTTTTGCTATGGTTATTAACATTAACCGTTGTAGATAACAATTTTTTATCTACTCCACATAGCCTATAATTTGAAGCAACAAAAACTACTAATATCATCAAATTAATATGCATATGAGTTTAGATAACATTCCACATAACTCAGCATGGACTACACAAATGAACATAAATCAAATGCACTTCCTACAATCAACATTTAACATAAACAAGACTATATGTATAAATCAAAATAATAATAATGGTAATAATGGTCAAATTTACCATATTTAACACAAATTCGTATGTTACATAATTTACCATTAACTTCATAATACTTTAAAATATATAAGGATCAACGCCATCTTGCTATGGTGTTTGCGAGGTTTTCCCTTGGTCCCGATTTATGAACTGAGGAGCTTAAACACTTGTTCCAATGATGTCTGTTTGGCTAGTTGTCCTTCCTAAACTATGCGATCTACCACCAATCCAAGTGAGAATGATTTTCATAACCTCCGCTTGCCGATCCAGACAAGTAATCAAGCCTCTAGCTGATTCCGTTAAATCCTCTCGAGGTACTAATTCTAAGAGTTCTTCAAACGTAGAACGTTCTTGACTTCCATCGCTACAAGTACTTTGTGCCTCAAAGGCAACATTCAGCCTCTTTCGTTTATCCATGATGAAAAAGGAGTAGCAAAGCCAAACTCGAGAACTGAAAACAAAGTCAAAGACGTAATTTGAAAATCCAATTCAAAGTAGAAGTTGAAGCTGTGTGCCCCCCACCTAGTGCGCTAAAGTGTTGCTGTGGGGAAATGGCTATTTGCACATGCGACACCCAAGTGCAAATTTTGCAGAATAACAATAATTCAAATCCAAAGTATGATAATGTAAAGGGAGAACACAACTTTTATAGTGGTTCAGCACTATCGCCTACATCCATTTTATAGTAGTCATTCATCATATAATAGTCGATTACAAATGTTGTACAAGTTCAGACAATTTCTATGTCTAAACTTGCATAATAAAACAAAAAAACATTTGTTAATTATAAACTTTGACCGAAATGCCCTTCATCTTCTTCGTTAAGTGAAAATATGAGTCAATGTACAAAAAGTGGCTTCTTTGTCCAAGGAATTCCAAAGATATCCAAAAATGTCCAAAAACAGTCCAAAAGTTCAATAGAATGTCCAAATGTTGTAGGCAAACGTTTGTGTAATGTTTACAAGTCCAAAAGAAATCCAAATCCATGAAGATGATGAAGGCGTCCATTAATGGCGTTTGAGAGCTCCATAAAGTGTCCAAAATCCAACACCTTTGAAGAATGAAGTTGGGAGTATTTATAGGAAGTGGATTAGGTGAGAGTAGGTTAGATTTGGGGACTACAACAGGAAATTTCGCATCCTAACAGGATACAAAATTTCTCATCTTGGAGATTTGCCTAATTCGCATCCCATTAACATTGCCGAACACATGTTGCTCGATGCAAAAACCCTGGTCTGCCTATGTAAATCCATTTTCCAAATCCACTTGGCAAACTCCAGGATTTCGCATCCCTCAACTTGCCAAAATTTTAGACCAGAAAAATTGCGGTGCAGATCCATGGAAATTTCGAATCCCTCCGAGTCACTTAGGTGAATTTAAGCAGTGCCAAAATGTCACATCCTACCTCACCATTTTTTGAATCCCGATCTGCGCATAGGAAAATCGCATCCCAGGCTGATGCGATCACCCATTCTTCGCTTCCAGATCTCGGTCCAGATTTCGTACCCTTGCCATTGCCATTTCTTTTACATCTCGTGCCCAACTCAAAGAAATACCTATCGCGTTTGATGTGAACGTGGGGGATTTCATATCCTAGTTGGGATATGAAATGTTGGGATGCGAAATCCCAACGTTGCCATGCCAAAAATCCAGGTCATTCCAGACCTATTGCGCACTCCTAAAAATAAGTGGTTTTCCCATGTCGATCACTCCATTTTCAACATGCCAAAATTGATGATCAGCCAAATTCCAAACTTAATCAGCCAAATACGAACACGTGGTTTTTGATGATTTCTATGTGTCGATCACGTGATTTTGAAGTACAAAACTAGAAATTTGCCAAGTGCCAAAATTTGATGTCGTGGGTTGCAAAAGCCATTTTCTGAGATCGTGTCATGCTGATCAGCTATTTTTGAGTGTGCGAAATCAGTTTTTATCGAAATCATATATTTTTCCACGTGATCGGACCTACATGCTCAAGCATTTTGAGTTGATCAGACCGATTCGATCACGTATTTTTTTTCCATGTCAGTTTTTTTAAGTTTATTGACGACGATTTTATGAATAGACGCTATTTCCACCCTTTTTCGATGACTTTGACCATATCACTTTGTGTTTTCTGATGACATTCTCGAGACTTGAGCGCGTCACTAACCAAAATCTTGATATGTCTCACCTTTGACCAAAAAACGTGTCAACACATGTCCCATAGAAGTCCGACACTTCCTTCCAGTTTCGTCAAATAATAAGTTTGATGTGCTCCCACATGTCTCTAGACACCTAAGATGATTTGCCCTGTTGGGCTCTTTATCCCTCCGGACCATACCAAACACATATCACTATTTTATTAGATCTATATCTATTTTACCATTATGCGTTTCACTTACTTTTCTTATCATTGATTTGCAATAATCGTTTTAATCTGAAGATTCATTATTTGTTAATCAACTTTATTAATTATCATAGAACCATTTTATAATCATAGAAATGCCTAGTTGAAAGGCCACCAAAGAATTTTAGGCTCGTAACATTGTACCTTTAGTCAATATGTTCATATTAAAGCCTAACACCTAATTACAAGACCACCATGGAATTTTAGGCTCGTAACTTAAGCCTTTTGAGTCAATATGTTAATATTAAAGCTTAATTGTCATTACAACCATTCCCTATCATATTCATATTTGCAAATAAACCATGTTTGCTTATTTTGATCTCCCAACCATCATATTTATTGAAATATAGGTTATAGTTCATTTCTCTTACATAGCACCTTTTTGTTATGTTTCCTTATTCTTTCAACTTTTGCAAATTTATTTCTTTAGAACATTAAGCACGTTTCTATTCGATTGGTACTAAAACTGCATAAAATTTATTTCCATAGTTTAAGGAAATTCCGCAATAGGAATCCATAATTGCAAGACCTTTCTTTATATTATTTTTAGGCAATTGGATAGTACGCAGTACGGTTAAACCCCTATTTCACACTAATCCACTCCTTTATTTCTTTTACTACTTGCAATTATGTTTTCTATTTTTTTTACAAACCAAAGTATAGAAATATATTCCTTTTTTTCACTCCAATCAATCTATGCTATTTCTAACTATATGATTTACTCGTTATACGTAAATTTCTGTTATCAATTTATATTTACCATTTAACATGACTAAAGTAAATTTGGACACAGTTCGGTTTATTTTCCTTTTCTTTCAATTCCTACAATTTCTATGTTCATTCCTTCTAAGTCTGAAAGGTATTTTTTTACAAATAAATGTTGGTATTCTCAAATTTATCATTTAACTATATATTTATTGTACATAATATTAATTTTTTCATGTCAACATGTATCAAAATTATTTGACAAGTCAAACCAAGTATGCCTGTTTTCAGCCTAAATCCCCTTTTTACTACAGTTTTGGAATCACATGTTCGTTTAGTCTTAAATTATCAAATCCTCTTCTATTCGTATTCCCAAATTAAATTATATTTTTTAAGGAACACAAACAAAAGGGATTATGATCAGTCGCATAAAATTTAGCGCACCATTCGGTCATATACATATACCAATACTGCATATTTATATGAATTTTGTGTGTAACCAAAACTTTAAAATTCAATGCAGAAAGGGGAAAAGGGGACTGAGAGAATATCTTATTCATTAAATAGAAATCAAGCTACATCACAAACCATTATATAATAATATATAATTTAAACCCATTCACATTGCAATTTGCGCTCCAAATTCTGAGTTTGATTTGTATTTAGGCTTGTTATTTGTTAGGACAGGAAATCTGGATATCTAATCTTGAATCCATTGCTTTTGCCTCATAATCTCAAATCATACAACCTAAATCTATCTATTTTATTTTTTGAAGACTTTAGGGTAGTAAAGGATTGGAAGAGCTCCAATGCCCTCTTAGAAAATTCAGGAGCTAGGCCATGTTGGTTTATTTATAGACGTCCAGACAAACCACGTCCGTCGGATTTATATTAATATAAATCCTTCTGTTCAATTCAATATCGGTCTAGAAATCACATATCTAAAAAAACATTCGAGGCCAAGCTATACCCATGCCTAGATCGACACCTAGGCTAAACCATCCCCAATCTGGGTCGATCTAGTTGATGTATGGGTCAATGTAACACCCCGTATTTCTAACAACAGTGATGTTCATAAATTAATGAATAATTAATCTCATACGTGAGAATTAAGGGAAACGGGTTTCGCGGTTGCGTTCGTCTAGGAAAAATACGCGAAATAGAGTCCGAAATTTTGTGAATCGGAGTCCATATGTCCGAGATATGGCCTTCAGAAGTTTCACGAAAAATCAGAAAGCGAAACAGATTTCAAAAATGCAGAATATGGGCTAGGCGGGAAAATTCCCGCCCAGACCAGGTCGACCTGGGAGTCGACCTGGGGGTCGACCTGCCCACCAGGTCGACTTGGGTGTCGACCCTAGTGTCGACCTGGGGGTCGACCTCCCTGGTCGAGCCCAGGTGACCTGGGTGCACTGATTTGGGATCTGGGCTGTGTTTTGGTGGCTAGTGACGAGATCTGACGGCTCTAATCTGATTTAGGGTTAATCTAATGGCCTAAAACACCTAACTAATCTTATAAATACAACCTAATCCTACCCTAAAACTCATTAAAATTGGATACAATGTCATCATGCCGTCAAATTGCAACTAGAAGGAGCCACCAACAAATTAAAGAGGAAGATAGCTTCTCAAATCAACTTCTAATCAACTCTAGCAACTTAATCTTCTTCATAGAAGTGCTAATCAATAAGTTGTGAGTTTCTATACCTTTAGCAAGCAATTGCTAAACTAATTATGATAGGATATAATGAGGTTATGGTTATGAATGTGGATCAATGCAAGTTATGTTATCATATGCTATGTGTTCATGATGCTAGTTATGCAAGTTTTATGCTATATGTTCATGATGCTAGTTATGCAAGTTTTATGCTATATGTTCATGATGCTAGTTATGCAAATCACTATGATAAACATTGATCCATTATGACACCATGTTATGCAAGTTTGGTGTTTCATTATATGCAAGTTCATATATGACATGTTATGCAAGTTTGGTGTTTGATTATATGCAAGTTCATATATGGCATGTTATGCAAGTTTGGTGTTTGATTATATGCAAGTTCATATATGACATGTTATGCAAGTTTGGTGTTTGATTATATGCAAGTAACTTGTGCAAGTTTACACCTTGGTATGATATGCATACATATGCAAGTTTACCCTTTTGTATGTCATGCATATATATGCATGTTTACCCCTTTTTATGATATGAGTAACATATGCAAGTTCATCCTTTTTTTTTGACCTATGACGTGTATGCAAGTTTATCCCTTTATGATAGGTCTATGACATGAACGTCTATGCAAGTTACCCTCTTTATGACATATGTGATTCATGCAAGTTTGGGTTGGTTATTTATGCTAGTTGGGTTTGATGCTATGGTCATATATGCAAGTTGACACCTTTAAAACCCATGATGATGCTAATGTTATGCTAAGTAGAACCCATTGCATTTGTGATGAATCTTCCCTTTTAAGTATGTCATGTTAGCGTATTACGTGGGGAACGATGGGGTTAATATTCATGTTAACAAAATTATGGTGAAATTGGTATGATGTTGCATACCATAAGTGGATGGACATAATTGAGTCAATTATGTAAATCATTAAATTGGAATTAATTAGGGAAAATTAATTCAAAATATGGGGGTGATTAATTAGGTGTAATTAATCGACTAAGACACGAGGTTGGACCCTTTTGTAGCATAAGACTGCCCGGACCCGACCGGCAAATCCAGCGGCTACAAATGATTGGCCCAATGTGAGAGATCTTAGGCATAAACTAAATACATGACAAGTGTAAAGACACGAGGTTAGACTCGGTTATGGCGTAAGGCTTCCCGGACCCGACCGACAAATCCAGCTGCCATAAAAGATAGTCTAATGTGAGAGGTGTTTGCAAAGGTTACGGTCTTAATCAATTAAGAAGCACTTAACCAGATAAGCATGTAGTTGGGCATGAGGGGTTAAGTGGGTGCCTTGGGTGGCATGTGGAAATCAAGTAAGTGCCTTGGGTGGCATGTGGAAATCTAGTGGGTTGCCTTGGGTGGCAATAGAAAATACGATTAAAATACTTAACCAAGTGGAAACATGTAATTAAACATGATTAAAGGGTTAAATGGGATGCACTAGAAAAGGGACAAGCTTAGGTGGGTAGCTTGTGGGGGCCCATTTCAACCAGTAACCCAAAACGTATCTTTGTGGGCTCGACCCAAGTCGAGGATGGGACACGCATACTGGGCTTGACTATAAGAGGCCAAAAACGGGTTAGCGGTGGCAACGCAAGTCCAACGGGTTTCATATGCGTGTGTGGGCCCGGGCTGGTAGGTAAGACGTTGTTGCATCGTATAGGTATAAGCCGTGCACTCTTAAGTTGTATCGGGTTGCCACTTTGGGGAGTGATACACCCCACTGTGGGGCCATCACGGGTATCTACGTTAGGGAGCCGATCGCTTGGGGAGTAGTGGGTACACCTAGTGGAGATAGGGGCAGACGGCACCTATGTGGTCAGCTAGGGGTACACGAAAATACTAGTTATATTTTCTAAGTCCATGGGTGGGATCAACCTTTATTTAGGAATGACTGGTGTGGTGCAGTGTAGTAATTACCCTTGGGTGGGTAGATGCATCTTTACCGATATCTTAGTTCTTCCTATGTCTAGTTGGCTGCTTAGTGTAGTCATTTATCCCTAGTCGTTACCATACCAAGTTTATATCATACCCTAATTACTTTAATGATTGTATTGTTAAAGTTATAGGACTCACTCAGACTTATGTCTGACCCCGTTGTTTTTATCTTTTCCCAACCCTCAGGTTCTCAGAGTGGGCCTAGCACTGGTGGGCTTTGATCAGATTGCTTTATCTATGTTTTGGAGCTTGGACCGTTGGCGTAAAGCTCAGCTTATCTTTTCTATTATGGCTATTAGTTATGTAGTGGGATTGTGTACTTATGTTTTATCAAGATGGATATTTTGTACTTGACTCTTGTTGGTTTTTGGTATGTACCAAACATGTTTACCTTCTGCTGCAATGAAATGATGTTTTAAATTTCAAGTATTACTTATATCTGTCTTGTTGTAATTTTTCTGTTCTATATTCACTTAAAATACTCCACCGAAGTTAAGGCATTCCCTTAGTGAGTGACCTTAGCGGGTGTGGGGTGTTACACGTGGTATTAGAGCTGAAGGTTACCAGAACAGATAAAACTTTTAGAAAAACTATTTTTCTAAGAACGTTTTTTTTTGAAGGAGTATTTTCAAAAACATGTCTTTTAAGAGAAAAGTTTTTGAAAGAAAAGCATAATCCCCAATAGCCATATCTTTATCTTTCGAATTCTCCGTTTTGAATCTCTCCTTTTTCGTTTCAGCATGTCTGAAGATCTTAACTTTCCGGAGGGTTTAGCGATACCAGTATGGTATAGGAGGTTGATGGAGGCTAGGGCCGCCACTGCGGGTCCAGGAAATGTTCCTCCACCACCAGTTGCACCCGATCTTCCTCCTCCCCCTCCTCCTCGCGTGGATACTTTTGCTAAGACTTGCAAGGAATTTAAGGCTATGGGAGGGAAACCTTTTCAAGGATCAGAAACTTTTGTGGAAGCTAGGGATTGGCTTAAGGAAACGGAAGAGTTGATAGACATCTTTGAGATGGAAGAAGGAAAGAAAGTCAAGTTAGCTGCTTGGTTAATGAAGGAAGAGGCCTCGTTCTGGTGGGAGGTCACTAATGGAGAACGCCTAGTTGACTCTTGGGCGGATTTCAGACAAAGGTTTGTGGCAAAGTTTCTTTCAAGGGCGGAAGAAAATCTGTATATGGAAAGGTTCTTGACTCTAAAGCAAGGAAACTTATCAGTGAAGGAATATGTCAACAAGTTTAATCAGTTAGCAAGGTTTGGCATAGACATGGTGAATACACCGGAGAAGAAGGCTTTAAGGTTCGTTAAAAGTTTGAATGAACCGATGCATGGATTGGCTATGAATCACATCCCTATGGGGGCCACCTTTGAGAAGCTATTAGACATGGCACTCATGCATGAGGAAGAGAAGGGTCCCAATGCTAATAAGGCACCCGAGAAGAAAGGAGATCAGAAGAGACCTCAACAGCAACAACAAAACAAGGGTGGGAAAGGCAACGGTGGCAAGGGAAAGAAGAAGTGCTTCAATTGCGGGACACCAGGCCACCTAAGCAAAGATTGTCGGAAGAAGAAGAAGACTGGCTGCTTCCACTGTGGCGAAGCAGGGCATCTAGTGAAGGACTGCCCTAAGAAGGGGCAGAGGACGGGATCTACCTCAGGAGGACAGGTGCAAGCTCTTATGGCACCAGGTCAGGCAAGGGGGCAAGTTCAGGCTCTCGCAGTTCCACCGATTCAGGAAAGAGGTAGAACTATTTCTGTTGAAAGTCTGGTTTTTCTGTTTGATCATCCTGTCCGTACTTTATTTGACTCTGGCGCATCGCATTCGTTTATTTCATCATCATTAGTTGAGTCACTGCACTTAGACACCAGTCTAGTAGATGATCCCTTGGTTGTCTCAAACCCAATTGGGGGCTCCACTTATTTGTCCATGATATGTTTGGGTTTGAGGATTTCTATACTTAGCGTTGAGTTTAGATGTGATGCTTTTGTTTTGGGCTTCACGGGCTATGGGTTAATTTTGGGCATGGACTGGTTATCCAGTAATGGTGCCGTTCTTGATTGCGAAAGGAGAGTTGTTAGGCTCATGACCCGCTTGGGGAACACTCTCGAGATCTCTTGTAATCCCATGAATTCTGTTATGCTAAGTTATCTTGAATCGCTTGACGCTTCGGTCGAGAGTTTGCGATCTGTGAGAGTGGTCCGGGAATACTCGGATGTGTTTGAGGAGGTGAAGGGCTTACCTCCGAAGCGGGAGATAGACTTCCGAATATACTTGGTAGACAATACTAAGCCAGTATCTTTGCCAGTGCGCCACATGGCTCCTCGTGAGAGGAGGGAACTCCATAAGCAAGTAGGGGAGTTGCTTGAGAAGGGGTTCATAAGGCGAAGTATATCGGAGTGGGGTGCTCTAGTAGTTTTTGCCACGAAGGCGGATGGGTCCCTCGGACTTTGTGTAGACTATAGGGAACTCAATAAGCTTACAAAGAAGAATAGACACCCATTGCCGAGGAATGATGATCTCTTTGATCAGTTGGTTGGCGCCTCAATGTTTTCGCAGTTGGACTTAGCCACGGGGTTTCATCAGTTGAGAGTGGCTGAGGATAGCATAGACAAGACTGCCTTTAGGACTCCGGATGGTTTCTATGAGTGGCTGGTGATGCCCTTTGGTTTGACGAACGCCCCTGCATACTTTGTTGATTCGATGAGTAGGGTGTTCAGGGAGTACCTTAATAAGTTCGTGGTGGTCTTTGTGGATGACATCTTGGTCTTTTCTAAGAGTGAAGAAGAGCATGCCTACATCTTAGGGAAGTGTTGGAGACTCTTTGAGCGCATAGCCTTAAGGCTAAATTCTCTAAATGTCACTTTTGGAGGAAGGAAGTGCGGTTCTTAGGGCACGTGGTCTCTAAGGAAGGGATAGCTGTGGATCCCGCGAAGGTAGTGTCCATCCAAGATTGGAAGGTTCCGAAGAATGCTACCGAGGTGAGGAGTTTCTTGGGGTTGTCTAGCTACTATAGGAAGTTTATCAAGGACTTCGCAAAGATATCAGCCCCATTAACTCGCTTGACAAAGAAGAATCTAGTCTTCACATGGGACGTAGATTGTGATGATGCTTTCCAACGGTTAAAGAGAGCTTTAACCACAGCTCCAGTCTTAGTGTTGCCAGATGGGAGTAAGCCATTTGTTGTTTATACCGATGCTTGTGGGAAAGGACTAGGCGCAGTCTTAATGCAAGAGGGAAGGGTAATAGCCTATGGGGGAAGGCAGTTTAAAGTGCATGAGAAAAATTACCCTACGCATGATCTAGAGTTGGCCGCTATTGTTTTTGCGCTTAAGTCTTGGCGCCATTATCTTCTTGGCGAGAGGTTCGAATTGTTCACTGACCACAAATCATTGAAGTACTTGTTTTCTCAGAAGGATTTGAACTTGAGACAGCAAAGGCGGATGGAGTTCTTAGCATCCTATGATTTCGAGATAGCGTATACCCCTGGCAAGGGTAACGTGGTGGCGGACGCCTTAAGCAGAAAAAGGTTGTCCTTGAGTCCATTGTTCGTTGAACGACGAAGCTTGGAATTTATCTCGATGTTTGACTTCAGACCTTCTGTTGACTTTGTACCCGGTTTGCTAGCATCCTTAGAAGTCAGACCTACTCTTTTGGGACGGATTGGTGAAGCACAACGGGACGACCCACAGTTGGTTGAGTTAGTAGAGAAGCTCATAAGGGGGGAGTCGTCCAGCCATTTGAGTAGGTACACCCTAGACGATAAGGGGTGGTTGCGTAGAGATGGTCGACTTTGTGTACCGCAAGATGAGGGTTTGAGGAAGGCTATACTTGAAGATGCACATCGTTCAAAGATGACCATTCATCCCGGTGGGGACAAGATGTACCAAGACATGAAGCGAGTTTTCTTTTGGGTCGGTATGAAGAAAGATGTGGTCGAGTATGTCGCTAGATGCTTGCTGTGCCAACAAGTGAAAGCAGAGCAAAAGAAACCCGGTGGGTTGCTTCACCCATTGGAGGTTCCGCAATGGAAGTGGGATAGCGTCTCGATGGATTTTATTGATGGGTTACCGAGATCGAGGAAGGGTAATACGGGAATTTGGGTTGTGGTAGACAGACTTACTAAGAGTGCCCATTTCATACCCGTGAAGAGTAAGAGGACTGCTCCATGGCTAGCTTCAGTTTACCTTCGAGAGATAGTTCGGTTGCATGGTGTACCTTCTAGCATAGTGAGTGATCGAGATCCTATCTTCACTAGCGAGTTTTGGAAGAGTTTGCAAGAGGCAGTAGGGACTCAGTTGTGTTTGAGCACTGCATATCATCCTCAGACGGATGGCCAGACCGAGAGGGTGAATCGTGTTCTAGAAGACCTTTTGAGACTATGTATCTTAGATTTTGGAGGTACATGGGAAGAGCATCTTCCATTGGTGGAGTTCGCGTATAATAACAGCTTTCAGTCTAGTATTGGTATGGCTCCTTTCGAAGCTCTTTATGGAAGGCCTTGTCGGTCACCTACATGTTGGTGGGAATCTACGGATAAGATCTTGCTTGGGCCTGATATGGTTAGAGAGACTTCGGAAAAGATTGATTTGATTAGAAGAAGGATGAAAGTGGCGCAGGACAGACAGAAATCTTACGCGGATAAGAGGAGGACGGATCTTGAGTTTGATGTTGGGGACATGGTCTTTGTTAAAGTGTCTCCATTACGGAATATTGTTCGCTTTGGGTCCGTTGGGAAGTTAGCACCAAGGTTTGTAGGACCGTTTCCTATTAAGGAAAGGATTGGACAGATGGCATATAGAGTAGAGTTGCCCGAGAGACTTAGTGGAGTACATGACGTATTCCATGTGTCACATTTGAGGAAATGCCTACATGAGACCGCAGAGGTGGTAGAGCCGAGCGTGCTTAGAGAAGTGGAGGTAGAGCGTGATGCGACGATTCGACGAGCTCCTACTCGCATCCTTGGGTCAGAGATTAGGAGGTTGAGAAATAGAGAGGTTCAACTAGTCAAAGTGCAATGGGGAGATGATGAAAGCAACGCTACTTGGGAGACAGAAGCGAAGATGCATTCACTGTACCCATTTCTTTTTGAGGGTATGTCTTTTAACTTCTCCTTTATCGTTTGTCTAGTACTTATCTTATCTTTAGTATGTCCTCTCGATAGTACCTTTGACCTTTAGATAGGGTAAACCTATGGTTGAAATATGTGTTTGAGACATGTTATGATTGATGGATGCGTGTGGATGCAAGTGTTTGCTAGTGGTTGCTCGTGGATGCATATACACACACTTTAGACACTAGATCGGCTCAGTCACTTCATATTGCATATTGCATATAATTGTGTGTAGGTAGCTATATTAATGGATGTATAATGCTTGCGTTATCATATGGATGATGCATTTTGGTGTATCGTTGTGCACACATGTAGAAATAGTACGTGTCGATAGGGTTCTTTCGCATACATATTGAATGCATGGCACTATCATGGTTTGCATTAAGGAGGTCAACTGAATCAGTAGACCGCCTGATTTTGCATTAGATAGGGAACATATACACACACTTCTTGCATATGTTCATACAGAATTAGAAACTTTAAGGACAATGGATGCCCGTGTTTGATCGTTTAGTAGATGGTTGTTTGGTTGGTAGGATACGTTCTTCTTGACTTAGAGATTTCGGGGACGAAATCCTTTAAGTAGGGGAGAATGTAACACCCCGTACTTCTAACAATAGTGATGTTCATAAATTAATGAATAATTAATCTCAGACGTGAGAATTAAGGGAAACGGGTTTTGCGGTTGCGTTCGTCTCGGAAAAATACGCGAAATAGAGTCCGAAATTTCATGAATTGGAGTCCGTATGTCCGAGATATGGCCTTCAGAAGTTTCACGAAAAATCAGAAAGCGAAACAGATTTCAAAAATGCAGAATATGGGCTAGGCGGGAAAATTCCCGCCCAGACCAGGTCGACCTGGGAGTCGACCTGGGGGTTGACCTGCCCACCAGGTCGACTTGGGTGTCGACCCTAGTGTCGACCTGGGGTCGACCTCCCTGGTCGAGCCCAGGTGACCTGGGTGCACTGATTTGGGATCTGGGCTGTGTTTTGGTGGCTAGTGACGAGATCTGACGGCTCTAATCTGATTTAGGGTTAATCTAATGGCCTAAAACACCTAACTACTCTTATAAATACAAACTAATCCTACCCTAAAACTCATTAAAATTGGATACAACGTCATCATGCCGTCAAATTGCAACTAGAAGGAGCCACCAACAAATTAAAGAGGAAGATAGCTTCTCAAATCAACTTTTAATCAACTCTAGCAACTTAATCTTCTTCATAGAAGTGCTAATCAACAAGTTGTGAGTTTCTATGCCTTTAGCAAGCAATTGCTAAACTAATTATGATAGGATATAATGAGGTTATGGTTATGAATGTGGATCAATGCAAGTTATGTTATCATATGCTATGTGTTCATGATGCTAGTTATGCAAGTTTTATGCTATATGTTCATGATGCTAGTTATGCAAGTTTTATGCTATATGTTCATGATGCTAGTTATGCAAATCACTATGATAAACATTGATCCATTATGACACCATGTTATGCAAGTTTGGTGTTTCATTATATGCAAGTTCATATATGACATGTTATGCAAGTTTGGTGTCTGATTATATGCAAGTTCATATATGGCATGTTATGCAAGTTTGGTGTTTGATTATATGCAAGTTCATATATGACATGTTATGCAAGTTTGGTGTTTGATTATATGCAAGTAACATGTGCAAGTTTACACCTTTTTATGATATGCATACATATGCAAGTTTACCCCTTTGTATGTCATGCATATATATGCATGTTTACCCCTTTTTATGATATGAGTAACATATGCAAGTTCATCCTTTTTTTTAGACCTATGACATGTATGCTAGTTTATCCCTTTATGATAGGTCTATGACATGAACATCTATGCAAGTTACCCTCTTTATGACATATGTGATTCATGCAAGTTTGGGTTGGTTATTTATGCTAGTTGGGTTTGATGCTATGGTCATATATGCAAGTTGACACCTTTAAAACCCATGATGATGCTAATGTTATGCTAAGTAGAACCCATTGCATTTGTGATGAATCTTCCCTTTTAAGTACGTCATGTTAGCGTATTACGTGGGGAACGATGGGGTTAATATTCATGTTAACAAAATTGTGGTGAAATTGGTATGATGTTGCATACCATAAGTGGATGGACATAATTGAGTCAATTATGTACATCATTAAATTGGAATTAATTAGGGAAAATTAATTCAAAATATGGGGGTGATTAATTAGGTGTAATTAATCGACTAAGACACGAGGTTGGACCCTTTTGTAGCATAAGACTGCCCGGACCCGACCGGCAAATCCAGCGGCTACAAATGATTGGCCCAATGTGAGAGGTCTTAGGCATAAACTAAATACGTGACAAGTGTAAAGACACGAGGTTAGACTCGGTTATGGCGTAAGGCTGCCCGGACCCGACCGGCAAATCCAGCTTCCATAAAAGATAGTCTAATGTGAGAGGTCTTTGCAAAGGTTACGGTCTTAATCAATTAAGAAACACTTAACCAGATAAGCATGTAGTGGGGCATGAGGGGTTAAGTGGGTGCCTTGGGTGGCATGTGGAAATCAAGTAAGTGCCTTGGATGGCATGTGGAAATCTAGTGGGTTGCCTTGGGTGGCAATAGAAAATACGATTAGAATACTTAACCAAGTGGAAACATGTAATTAAACATGATTAAAGGGTTAAGTGGGATGCACTAAAAAAGGGACAAGCTTAGGTGGGTAGCTTGTGGGGGCCCATTTCAACCAGTAACCCAAAACGTATCTTTATGGGCTCGACCCAAGTCGAGGACGAGACATGCATACTGGGCTTGACTATAAGAGGCCAAAAACGGGTTAGCGGTGGCAACGCAAGTCCAACGGGTTTCATATGCGTGTGTGGGCCCGGGCTGGTAGGTAAGACGTTGTTACATCGTGTAGGTATAAGCCGTGCACTCTTAAGTTGTATCGGGTTGCCACTTTGGGGAGTGATACACCCCACTGTGGGGCCAGCACAGGTATCTATGTTAGGGAGCCGATCGCTTGGGGAGTAGTGGGTACACCTAGTGGAGATAGGGGCAGACGACACCTATGTGGTCAGCTATGGGTACACGAAACTACTAGTTATATTTTCTAAGTCCATGGGTGGGATCAACCTTTAAGTAGGAATGACCGGTGTGGTGCAGTGTAGTAATTACCCTTGGTGGGTAGATGCGTCTTTACCGATATCTTAGTTCTTCCTATGTCTAGTTGGCTGCTTAGTGTAGTCATTTATCCACAGTCGTTACCGTACCTAGTTTATATCATACCCTAATTACTTTAATGATTGTATTGTTAAAGTTATAGGACTCGCTCAGACTTATGTCTGACCCCGTTGTTTTTATCTTTTTCCCAACCCTCAGGTTCTCAGAGTGGGCCTAGCACTAGTGGGCTTTGATCAGATTGCTTTATCTATCTTTTGGAGCTTGGACCGTTGGTGTAAAGCTCAGCTTATCTTTTCTATTATGGCTATTAGTTATGTAGTGGGATTATGTACTTATGTTTTATCAGGATTGATATTTTGTACTTGACTCTTGTTGGTTTTTGGTATGTACCAAACATGTTTACCTTCTACTGCAATGAAATGATGTTTTAAATTTCAAGTATTACTTATATCTGTCTTGTTGTAATTTTTCTGTTCTATATTCACTTAAAATACTCCACCGAAGATAAGGCATTCCCTTAGTGAGTGACCTTAGCGGGTGTGGGGTGTTACAGTCAACCCATACAATTTAATTTAAATCTATGTGTCGCCTGTTTTGTGCGTGATTTACTCCTTGCTTGTTTTGTTCCATTGCGTATTTATTTTTAGACTATTCTTGTTTGTTTCTATATGTTGTTATATCATTTTATATTTTTAACGCGCTTTCAAATTTCAAATTCAAACACGTAATAAATATGCTCCTATACTTTGAAATTGATTTATTTATATATACACAAAATTTCAAACGTTATTTTTATTGTTATATTTAATTCCAGCAATGTTACCTACATTTAATTTTATTCCATTTTCAACATGTGTTTAATTTTAAATCAAGCTTAAACATTATTCCCATTATGTTCCTATTATTGTCATTAATGACGCACATTAACTTTCAAATTCAAACATGCGCTGCTTTTTAAACTTTTTATATGAAATAAATACATTTACATATGCTTACATGCATGTTACTATTAATTAATTTTTCATTTTTAAACTTTAATGTTACATTCAATTTACTAGTTTTTAACGTGCTATTCGTTAATTTCCATTCATTCTTTTGTAACACTTTTTTTATTCTATGTATTCCATTGTAATGTTATATTTGCATAATAATAATGTTTTATTTATTACTCGTTTATTTTGCACTTTGGTTTCTATAATTATTATAATCACTTTCACAATTAAAAATGCGATGTGTTACATGTCGGGTAGAAAGTATTGTTATTCACACCAGTTTATTGACTGAACCGCAGCTTTTGTTTTCCCCTTTAACTCTCGAGTGGTTATTTGAGTGAGTTGATGGTTAGGGTTTTTCAGGTGCTTCGTGGATTAAGCTTCCGAAGGTGTGTAGGAGGCTATAGCTATTTAGGAGTGTCGTTGTTTATTTGTTTTGATGTGTGTATCAGAAATATTGTTATTGCCTTTGTATTTAAACTCTGATCAACCGATGGGGAATCGTTACAAGTTCCTCTTAGAGTATATTTGTAATTATTTGCGTACACTCTGAATGGGGTAGCGAAAGGGTTGTCTCAATGGAATGACTATCAATGAATGTTCTGTAAAGTTTTTCATACTCTCGTGTTTGTTGATGTTGTGGTTTATTAACATCCGATTTGTTATTACAAAAAGCCAAAACTGGAGATGACTACAGCATCTATAGGGACGTGGTTTCGATCTTCAACAACTGGATGTTACATTAAATAAGGATGTTTTTATTTTTTTATGCTCGGACTAATGAAAATAAGTAATGGCCAAGAAGACAACAAAACGTGGTGAGCAAAGGACAGTTGTGTTGTGAAATTTTGGATGGAGTGAGTACTTAGTTTATTTTGGAAATTCCGGTGTCATGCTTAATAGAATAGTATTCACATATGGACTTCGAATGATCCTAACAAAATGTCTTCGCGCTATGCATTTCGACCAAGAACAATAATAATATACACTATTTATTGAATTCCTATAAATCACAATAACACTGCTAATTTCTTAAAATTCATCGAACTTAAATTTAATATTTCTCAAGTTAAAATTTAAGGAAAAAAAATCAAATACTTTAAAATTAAGGTACATCAAAGAAACTGAGTCACTGACATAATAATCATTTACTTTAATTACTTATAACTACAAATAAATTTACAAATTGAATTCACTATTATTCTTCAACGTAAAGGAATTTTACCAAATAATTTAATCCATTGAATTATCATAAAATTTAGAATTAAATTATCCCAATCAGTACTCAAGTATTTACTTAACAAGATCAAATATCTTACATAACCTCAATATCTGAATTCTAGTTATTAATTTGAAAATTATCCATATTTTTGAATTCAAATTATTTAATTTTTAATACCAATATTTTAATATTTAAGCTTAATTAAATATCCAGCGCTAAGAATATGGCTCGTTACATTGTTCCCCCTTGAAATAATTTCATTCTCAAAATTCATAAAGCAAAAATAACACTTCCAAACCCATTAATTCTTGAAATTAGTTAAAAAGTTAAAAGCTCAAATTTATATTCAAAGACCTTAGATTTTCGGAAAATTTCTCACCACCTACTTTGCATGTATCTATCGAAAAAGTTACAATGGGTCATTGATGGCTAAAATCAATCAAAAGAAAATAAAAAACCAAACGATTACTGATATTTGAGACATAAAATCACCAAATCCATTCAAAAACCTAAATGTATACCAATTAGTCGGGCGACAACTTTATTAATGAAGTCAAAAGCAACTTAGTAATTTTTTATTCATAACACGTATTAGCTTAAACATGAAAATCAAACAATATAAAATTATATCCAATATGCAACATGAAACTAAGCATTTAATTTCATATATAGAAATCAACGTACATGAACATGTTATATTCAAGTTATGTAACTTATATTCTATAAGTTGAAAAAGCCTTATTTTATTTAAGTCTGTGCGATATACACATGTCATTCGTACGCACTTCCAAATTTGATCGCTCATTCGATGACATAATTTCACTTCCAAACTAATACCGCTTACTTGACCATTCCAGCGCGAACTCAGATCTGGTTCCTTGAATATAAATTGTCGTTTTCTTAGCATAACCATATACCATGATAGTGAATTCTAGAATCGCATCAAAATTCAACATCTAATATTCGTTGTTAAGAATCAAGTGAAAAATTCTTGTTCGGACCGATATAAATTATCTCAAAATCGTGAACTCAAATCTTGCTCAAAATCGGTTATGTGAACTAAATGGCTAATGTAGATCTTACGTATATATTTTTTAGTTTGTTTATTTGCAAAAATTTTTTCTTTATTCATATTTAACATATTTTCTTTATACTAAATTTACTTATGAACTATTCATAAATTTTAATAAAAATTCTTAAGTTCACAACCATACAAATTCGATTACCTTAAAAGTCAAATTTAATTTAAATCCTATTTAATAATATTTCATTTTAATTCAAATTAATTTAGTTGTCAAAATGTTGACAAATAGTAAATTAACATTACTACAATAACCACAAGAACAGTCTCTGTTAGTGGCAACTAAAACCCATCGCGGATCAACATTGGCCAACATAATAGACCATCGCTATTTACCTTGACATTAACCAGATTGTAACGCCTTTAGTGTAATAGCCCGTATTTTACGTATCGGAGGATCATAAAATATTTTTATTTAATTCCTTAAGGGTTGGATCGTTATCATATTTTAACATGTTGCTTATAGGGATGTGAGACATGTCCATAATTTTTACCAATTTTGTTTGTTACCATTTTGCCCCTGTCAGTCTTGTACAAGGCATAACTTTTGACTTAGGTCAAATCAGGTATTGAAACCTATGCCATTGGAAATGAAATGATGATTCCCTTTCCGTAGAGTGGTCACATTAAAGATTTGGCTCAGTGATTTGCGAGGAATCACTGTTTGAAGGTTTTTCAATTGGCTATTCAGGTTCAATAAGCCATAATGGGCTGATTTGGAGAGGCCCTTTAGTGGGCTGGAGGAAGCTATAAATAGGGGTGAGAGGTATGGAGAATAGTCTACTTTCTCCATTCTCTCATTTGGTGGCCTTCTTTTCCTCCTTCCTCTAACACCTTTCCACCATCAGAATCAAGATCTAAGGAAGGGAATCCAAGATCTACACCATTTAAAGGTAGATCTACATCATTTGAAGGGAGAGATCATCAAATCAAAGGATTTGGATCAAGTTCTTCGCTGTTCGGAATCTAATTTCACTATTTTTGCTTTGATTTGGAGAATTGGTGAGTGGTATGCATCTCTCACACGGATTCAATCAAGTATATGAATGTTTTATCATGTTTTTCATTGAATTCAAGCATTTTCTCATAGATCTATACCTTGGTAAGTCCATTTTCATTTCGATCACCATAGGAACTAATTTAGCAAGTTAAAACCGGTAATTTCTACGTGATTTCATGTGTTTAAGCAAGTTAGTTCCATAATTTTGTTCATATGATCATTTATCATGATTTTGGAGTGATTTGCATAATTTTGGTGAAAATAGTCATATTCATGTTGTTGGTGATTTCACAACATGCTTATGGTTGTGTTGAATGAGTTGGTTGATAGAAATTCATCGATCTTATCGTTTGGCGAAGTTTTGGTCAAAACTGGGTTTGAGTTGAAACTGTGCAGGAAATGGGTCGGTCTTCTTCTGGTCGGTCGGTGCAAATCTGGTCGGCCATAGTTCAAGTGTAGTACAAGTAAAGTACAAGATGTGGTATAGAAATCTGGTCGGTCGGTCCTCTCTTGGTCGGTCAGTCACAACTGGGTCGGCCGGTTTGAAGTACTTGGCCTGAGTCGGAAGTAGGCTGGTCGGTCGGTCTTCTTCTGGTCGGGTCGGTCGCTATTGGTCGAGTCAGTCAAAAAGGAGGTGGTCGGCCATTCTGGAAGTAGTGGTCGGGTCAGTCTAGTTCCATAAGGAGTGGTCGGGTTGGTTTGGTTCTAGAAGGAGGGATCGGTCGATTGGGCGACTTCAGCTCGAAGTGATGAATGGGTCGGTCGGTCGGCTCCAACAGATCAATTCTGAAAATTTTATTTTTGGGTATGACCCAGATTTGAAAAGTCTGGAAAAAAAATTTCAGGGACAACGCAGCGCAGTGATGTAATTGAAGTAAGTTCAAATGGGAATATTCGAAGTGTTGAATGTATTCGTTGATTGGTGTAGAACAACGAATGAGGTGACAACTCAAAGGTCATGAGTTGGTGGATAATGGTTTCTTGAGCTATGAAAATTCGTCGGGTTGGATGAATAAAGATGCGAAGGCTGAGAAGTTATCATTGTCGTAAGTTCTAGCACGCTCAAAGCAGGGGTATAATGAGGGCACCCAAAAAACTGGAAGGTTGCTGGTCGAGTACCCTAGGTATCATTGAAAGTCCTAGTTGTCAAGGTTGGACAAACATACGTATCATTGAAAGACGTATGGAGTTTATGCTAGAACTGGGGTTGCCATTAGCCCTTGACATATGGCAAGGTTGACTGTCATACGATTAACGATGGTTTCGAAGTAGGATTGGTGGTGATAGACAAAGTCTGTCCTGGTTGACTGGTTGTTTGGTTTGTTCTGTCTTACGTAGATTGTCCAACGTCAAAGGAGATGTTCCTCGGGTGCTTGTCTGATATTGGTTTAGGCCTCTGGGGCTTGTGCTTGGGAATATCGAATTCGATTAGGGTGGTTTACATGAGATATATAATCTGGATGCTATAAGTGTTATCATTGACTATTCTATTGTCATGAATGGATTGTTATTCCTTGGTTGAATGGATTGTAAAAGCTATCACTATCCGATGTAGGGAAGACGGGGTTGATTTCTTCTCTGGTATTGTGGGTAGATTAGTATGTTTATCTATACCTTCTCATATACTTTATTGTTAGTGTTTGTTAGTTGTTTTATCACTGACTAAGACTGTTGTCTGACTCAAGGTTTTATGTTTCCCTCTTATTACCTTGGGCTGTTCATCTGGTAGTGGATGGGCAGACTAGGTGGCAAATGACAGGTGATAGCTTAGTGAAGACGATGTTGTAATTCGAAGGCAAGTAGGAGACTGGCATATTATATTACTTACTATCTAGAATTTCTATATTCGATGTTCGAGTTTCTCTCTAAGTGTTATAGTGAGGCTTCATGTACAGACTTTGGTATTCCTATGATATATGGATAACCTTTCACGATGTTGTGTAAGTTTTCAAAAGTTTGTTATATGATGCTCCACTATATCTACCTGTTGTATATGTTCTGTTATATTTTATCCTTGCGCTGTGAGTAATACTACAGGTTCCGATGTTGTTGTTTACCTATGACGATCGTCCACAGCTGCCTGGCACACCTTTAAGCACATTATTCCTTTGTTTAGTACAGGGGTTGCGGGCGGTCGTCACATTTGGTATCAGAGCTTTCGTAACTAGATTAGCTAGCTATGTGAGACAAGTGGAATTTGTAGGCTCTTTAGTTTCTATCGCTAATAGTAGCAAGCCACGAAATAGAATTGGCACTAGACTTGTCTAATCGTAGCAAGCCTAGAAACATAATCATACGCTAGCCATTGCTAATCGACCCCATGCATGACCTATAAGCGAACACTAGCCATCATAAATTTGATAACAATTCTCTGCAATTTAGCTTTCTTACTGCCTTCCAATAGCAAAATACTCGCAGTACTCATATCCAATAATTCCATAACATCTATACATTCAATTCCACAACATGTTTCTTTACCCATTAATCCCATATACCATATATACTAAATTTCACAGCAAATAACCACATAACTTGCAAAATCCAAACAAATATAACATAAAATAACATATATACCATATATACCAAACCGAAATATCCATGACAATTCATATCTATCGAATAAATATCCGTACACCAAAAAAATCTAATAGCATACGTTTATGTTTACAAAACAACATAAATGATTAGTACCTACACACTGGCATCATCATCATCATCCTTGTCCTTACCCTCATCATCATCCCTATTCCCTGATCCATCTTGATCACAAGAATCCTCCTATGCTCGAATAGATATGCATCGATTTCTCATAAAGCATGAAGTCAAGCCACTCTTCCTCCAATCCTAAAACTCGGTCATTTGCTAACAAATCATAACTACCTCCTCCTCGCATTTGGATCTTCTATTAGCGGCCTAGGTCATCATCACCTATAATTCATTTATTGTAAAATTTAATTTAGGATTTAGGATCAAATACAATCGATAATTTAGTTAATAAAACACATTACCTCCATATTGCCAACGCCATACCGCCTAATTCGAGTAGGATGTTCAATGATTGCGTCCTAGATATGGTTCCACGACCTGAGGGCTACGCCACTCGAGCGACCTCCGCTTGGTATCTCTCTAGTGATAGCGAATGGTGAGTTCACACATTAAATATTTAATTTCAAATTTATCGATTGTGAAAGAAACAAAATTAAGAATGCTTACCATCACATGTTGGGACTTAGAATCCGTCCAGTATATGAGGCATTACCCTTCTCATTGATCTGCTCGATGCGTGAGTCTGGGTAAAAACTAGGGCAAGTGTAGGATACCGCTATAGAGTTGACATATTAAGTTGTAAAATGAATAATGTTACCAATGTTATTAAATAATGTTATACCGACTTATAAATGCAATTTATGATACATATCGATTCCCGCCAATGCTGCTGGAAGGACTTAAATCCACCATGGTGCAAAGTAGTATTTTTATTCTTGTTTACCCGGTTCCGCTCTTAAACCTCTTGTAAAATTTTAATATACAATCAAATTAATTGATATACAAAACTGAACCAAAAATGAAACTAAAAATGAATTTTATAACTTACCCTTCTCTTGAGTCTCCCACAACTGAAGAAACCCTACCCATACCTCATCATTCATCTAAATTGGCTTCTTTCCCTTATTGTTTTCTTTGTATAACATGTCTTTATAGTTACTTTGCATCTTCTTATTCAATGGTTAAAAAAAACATTATTGTCTTGGAGCTCAATTCGAACAATAGCCTGCATATTGAAAAAAATTATATACATACATTATATTAATTTTCAAACTAAATATAAATTTATACTTAGTAGCACTTCCATGAGGATGGAATTCCTGACATAAGAAGGAATCTTGTCCCATTGAGCCCAATAACTTGTCAACCTGCGGATGTAAGCCCACCTAGAAGTAGATAAAATAAGGACTATAGTCTAGATCTCAAAGTCTCTACAGAAAACATGGTGTAAGCATTTAATAAATTTTGAATAATAAACATTTAATAAATTAGATATTTACCTTGTATTCTTGGGCATGAGCCATGCGACCATGTAAACTTGGTGATGTGCAGCTTGCACATGCAGAAGGAGAGTGGGAAGGTTGTCACCTAGGCGACATACCTATTACAAATATATCATTTCGTATAATGATAACGCATATCAGTTGGTAAACCCAGAACATACTCAAAACGTACTCATAAGCGTATTCATTATCATATAAAATTAATATCATACATTATATCGGTACACAAATTCAGAACATACATTATATAGGTTCATTATAACAACTCATAAACTTAGTGCATAATATCAGTCCGTTATTACAAAACATATCATTATACAACATAGCTCACAACACAATTAAAATTCAAAATATATTCATATAACAAATGATACAAATATTATTAGTCTTCGTCGTTTTTTGATTCAGTTTTAGTCTCGTACTCTATATCATTTTCTTCTATATTGCCAAATGCTTCTATTTAAACATCTGATTCATCATTCAGTGACCCTAAATCAATATCATCAGTTATTTTTATTTTATCGTTTCTCTCTAGACCCATTTGATACACTGCGTCTTGTGGAATAACAATTCCGTCAAATGTAAACCTTTCCTTTGTTATAAATACAGCATACTAGTCTGCTTTATCTCTTTTTAATGATGAATATGGAGCAATATGAACTTGTAATGCTTGCTTGGATAATACAAAATGATCATATTTATAGTAATGCAAAGTGAGTTATCTATATAAACTTATAATTATTGTGCACATTGATTCCAGAACGAGAAACATTGTTAATCCAGTTGCACTTGAATAAAACATTTTTCAGTAGGTTGTACATAATATGTCAACTCTATAACCTTTGTTAAGAACAGTAAATGTCTTATATATGCTCGTATGGATCTTCACTACCTTTGATAAACAACCCACTATTATATGTTAATTTTGCATAGCTATGGTCTGTGGAGTTGAATTTAAATTTTATTTATGAAGAATATTGGATAATAGTTGGTGTTTCTTTTTTGTCCGAGTGTAAGATGTTGCAATCCTTCATCATCGATGTAGTTTAATGGATCACAATCATAGTTCCCAAACCATCTAGCAAAATATTTACTGAGATAGCCAAAAGGATGTTGTGATTTGTAAATAAGACAAATGTATATGAATTTATTATTACCTAATAACCGATGTAAGCATAATTGAAAAAATAAGAATTTATTATTACCTAACAAATGGTGTAATTTCAGCATAATTTAGAAAAACTTTTGTGTGTGCTACGTACTGATCTCTATCTTCAAACCATACTCCCATACATTTTCCAACAAGTTGCCCAGCTTATTTAAAAATAGATAATAGTGTCGGATAAAAATCTTATTCAATGGCTTCATCATTACGAGGATCACTTACAAATGATATGTTCACATGATCATTGAAGTAACAAGAAAACGAAGCTTAATCTTCAACATAATATTTGCAGATCAAACCTTCAACACATGCTTTTTGTCGAACTTTTTGCTTCAATTGATTCAAACAGCTAAAGCAAACTAATTCAGTTTAAATGTACTTACATAACTCTGAATTTTTAATTAACATAAATTTTATGAATATTTTATGTTACCTCTCAAAACGATACATCTACCCATATTGTACTGGGAACTCGAAGAATTGATTTGGATGGAAAATGAATAGATAAATGCCCCATTACATTAAAGAAATATAAATGAAATATTTTTTCCAGTTTGCAAAGCAATATTGGGGACTCTACTTCAACTTGACATAGAAGATCAATTTTTAAGGTTATCGAAAAATGTTGTTTATAAAATAGCTTAACTCTATTATAACACTCCACACTTTTACAGGTAATGGTTCTTTGATGTAACAACCCGGAAAATACGAGCCAATTTAAAATTTTTAAATTCGTTATTTCAAAGGAATTTGAGCAATTGAAATAGAACATTTCAATAAAATAGTGAATTAGAAATAGTGGGGCAGTTTGAAAATTTGAATTCAAACTTTGACTGACTGCGCCGGGTGGAAAATATAACGGATTTTGGTGAAACCAAAAATAAAATCTGTTTATGAATACCTTTCTAACGAATCTGAAAAATCGAAGTTTCATAGAGGGAATCGAAAGTTATGGCCAAATGAATTTTCAGAAAGGTCGCTATATAGAATATATAGCCCTTGAAAATAGACATTTTGCAAACGACCTCGGAATTCGACGAAACCACTTTTGTTGGGTCCAGGATATCAAACTATTGCTAGGTTTCAAATTTCATAATTTTTGAAGCTAGTATGTGAGAGTGGCAAAAGAAAATGTGTTTGGTCAATTTCAGTTAAATTGGATCGACCAGAAAAGGGCCATTTTTCAAACGGTCTCAGAATTCGACGAAACTACTTTTGTTGGGACCGTAGCGTCAAAACATAGCTAGATTTATTTTTCTGGAATTTTTCGAATCAGTTTGTGGCCCTGGCAAATTGAAATGTATGTTCGAATTGAATATAAAATGTTTTATACTTTAATTTGAGAAATAACTGACTGTAACAGTCGAATGGGCCTACGAAACATATCCCATTGTGTCCAGGATGGGGGTATTTAGCCAGGGACGATAGTTGTTGGGTTTGAATCGGGATCCGTGTGGAAAAACACCATTTTAAAGTTTAATAAAACCATGGGCCAATAAGGAAAATTCATTCATTATTTAAAAATAAAAAATTCTCCCAAAAACCCCCTTAACCCTCGACTTCGACGGCGACGCGACTTCCACCCTTCCCAGGCGATTTCCGATAGCCTCAGCCCCCTGCCGACCTCGCCACCACCTGATCTCGACAGCGCCGCCTCCCCTCTACAAATTCGAGCAAACCCTGACCCCCCTCATCGCCCCATCGACGAGAACGACACCTCCAAAGTCCCGACCTTCCCAGCGCTGCCTCCACCGCTACAGGCGTTCAGTCCGGCCAAGACCACCACCGACCGACTCGCCTCTCTCCCCTCTTCCATGTGGTATAATCCGATCCTTCCATAGTTGCATGGATTTTCTGAAAAATCCAAACCCTAGTTCGAACCAACTTTGAATGGTGAGACCTTTATTATATTTGAACTTTGAAAAATCATATCTTTATGGTGTGTTAACAAAATTCGATGAAACAGGAAACATCGTGACTGCAAGGAGGCCCTCTACCACTTAGAAGAGACCGCGGATTTTTCTGATCTATCTACGATTTTTAGCACTTCGAAAACCAATGTGGGATTTCTAAATTGAAATGTGAATGGAAATGTCATATATAAATTATATAAGCGAAATATAAATTACACACGTGTTGTATACCTCATGTACATGCGTTGTGTAAGCTATATGAGCGAAGTATAAATTATACATGCATTGTATAAATGATATGTGTGTGAAATGCAAGTGAAATATAGAAATTATATATATATATATGTATATATATATACTCCCCTCGTCCACAAACCATGGACGATATTTATTGTTGTGAATTGGTGTGAAAAACTGGGTGAAAAATTCAAATGGTTGAATAATTGTTTGTGGTTGATATTGATTGGTTGTGGTTGAAAAATACCCATTGGTGATGGAAACAAATTGGAAATAATTGTAGAAATGAAAATAAAACATGCCGCCTATGTGCGACCTAGATGCACGAAATCCCCATTGTAAAAAACCGCGAGGTTTTAATGTAGAGCGAGGAGCCGTACTCGGGACGGTGCCGGTTTTAACTACCCTACCGTTATGCTGCCGAAATTTTGAATAATATTCATGTGTTGGAATTATTTTCATATGTTGAAATTATTTTCATGTGTTGAAACTATCTCCATGTGTGGAAATGCTCATGTGTTGAGAGGTGATTTGAGAAAATTAAATTCATATGTGAATGAATAAAGTGTTTAAACGATAAAAATCACATTTTTATAATATATATGAAGTATGTAAAATATTCACCTTATATATAAATAGTTTCAGCAATAAAAATTTCATCTTTCTTATATGAACAAACTATATAAAATATCCATGTGTGGAAATGCTCATGTGTTGAGAAGTGTGTGCGTTGGAGAGGTTCATGTGTTGAATAAAAGATCGAACAATAAAAATTACATTTTTATTGAAATTATGATGTGTTAAAAACATTCATGTGTTGAATAAATATTTTAGATGATAAAAATACCATTTTTATCATATATGTGATTTGCTAAAAAAATGTGCGAGCGTTGAAATAAATATTTGTGAAATGAATATTATTTTTAACATGCATAGGAACTAAATAAAATAGTCATGTGTTGAAATATATTTTAGTTCGCCTAAATTATCATTTTTGAAATGAAGGTTAAAATAACCACTTGTTCAAATAAATATGCATGAGTTGAAATATTCATCAATTAGCTAATGGCATGATTTTTGCTTCTGTATGCAACATGTGAATGAATGGTATCCTTAAACCAAATTGAATCAAATATGAAGTTGAATGGAAAATGATAAGTGATAGGAATTGCACATATATACATGCATATTTATTGAACAGGTTATAGCAAAGAGGCTAGAGAAGAGGATTAAAATTATTTGCCCGACAAATAGGTACATGCTTACTGTTTTGCTTGGGTGATGATTTTATGAGCCTGTTGGCTTTTTCTTTTTCTTTTGAGATGAGACGCCGGTGTGGCTATTTGAGAATTTTCCTAGCCCCTCCCGTACAAAGGAGGTTATGGCGAAATTTTCCAAAATTTAAAGGCGTTAGTGAAATATTTGAAGTGAAAACGATATAGAAATCGTCGAATGAACTATATTTATATAAATCTATAAATATAAATAAAATTAAAACGAATCGTGGCCGTGTAGTTCATGTTTTGAAACCGTGATTTCAAACGATTAGTGCGGGAAATCCGACCATCGGGTTTTCCCGAAACTGCAACCTTTGGGTTCGCCTTGGAAATATCTTTCCAACGACACCAACTTTGTAGAGATCCGACGGTTGGATTCTCTAGAATGTTTAATTCAAATCGGAAGAAAAGCAGCGCCAGAATCGATTATGTTTATATATAAATATAAATATAATTAAATTAAATCGAATAACGACGCTGTAGTTCGTATTTTGAAATCGTAACTTCAAACAACTAGTGTGGGAAATCCGACCATCGGATTTTCCCAAAATTGAAACCGTTGGGTTCGTTTTGAAAAGATCTTTCTAATGGAATAAAAATTGTGAAGATCCAACGGTTAGTTTTTCAGATATGTGTAAAACAAATTTAGTGAAAAACAGCGTCAGTGCCTCGGCACGACCTGAAACGTCATTTAATTAAATATGGCCGTTTTTGAATAAATGAAAATGGCGATATATCGTTATAAAATATTATAGACGATATGGAGTGGAAATAAACAAATTTTGTTGTGTTTGCTTGATACGTGATGGTTGAATGTATTTAACATGAAAATTATACTAAGGAACTGAAATGTGAATGTTGAGTAATTTAACCATGTGAATAATTGATTTGAAATCTAAATACACGTGGATTATTTGAAAAGGCCGAGTTAATTCTCATTTCAAATAATCGATCGACGGTGAGAAGTCGAAGTGATGAAGATGTTCAAGACCAATGATCTTCACATTGGATGGATGGGCGCTACTGGTGCTCGTGATTGGAGTAGCTACCTTGAAGGAGCTGAAGTAGTAGCCATCCGGACGTATTGTTGATTGTGCGGATATGCGAGGAATTTGGTGCCTCCGGTTTCGTCCAAACCCAGAACGAACTTGTAAATGGACTGTGTGTCTGACATTGGATTTTGTTCTATGCTGATTGATTTCTGTTAAATATATATCTATTTGGCGGCGAAGAATTTATTCTCTTGCTTAACACCCTTCTCTGAGACGTATGAGCTCAGAGGTTATATATCGATAGAAATCAGTCGCATGGAGTGGATTGCCTGTGTTGCACGCCTAAGTGGCATATGATCAAGGCTTCTGTTGCAAAGCAAAGTCTTGTGGTTGATGATCAAAGCATGGTCTGTGTGACGTAGCTTTGTGTATAACGTGGATTCGCGAGCCTCACACATCGGTATGAGTCAAAAACGGGATAGTGACTACAGGGAGGGCGTGATGTTTCTTTCTAGCTATGGTGGTGTCAGTGACCTACCAGCCCTGACATTTATATCTACTTTTCACCTGTGTGGTTGTTGGAATGCGATGCGCCTCGATTATAGGTCTGTAAGGACCGGGAAATGTGTGCTCGGGAATTGCCAATCCTCAAAAGTAAGAGAGGGCCGACCCTGAAGATCTAGGGATTGCTGTGTGCGATCCGGAGGCATTTTCTAGAGTGTCTCGAACGGAGAGGAGCTTGCCCCTTACCTCGACTCATGATGGAATCCAATTTCCAATACGAAATATGCGGATGTAATTGTATTACTAGTATGGCGACATGATATATGGTACCCATGCCGTCTAGGATTGATATTTATGATTGAAATCGCTTTTGAAACATATATGCACTAGTAATAATATCAAACACTTTTATTTTATACGTATGAAGCATTTTTGGCCATTATAAGGTAAAAACCTATCCTCCGGCTTGCGTTGCATTGTGTGATAGGACCTGAGTCTTATAATGGCTTCATTTTTATAAAAAGCATTGCGATGATTTAGTCATTTACTTTATTTCATGCACTAGCACTCATTGGAGTAAACCCGTTCCGCGAAAGTGGCGTGGTCCTTTGATTTGCCTTATTATTGTTGTTTAATAAGTTAAGTAGATTTCTGATACCAGTCCCATGACTGACTCGTAGTTTGTTTCACCTTGCAAACTCGGGTGCCCTCATTTTTACATGGGCAACCTAGTTATATGTAGCTGATATATTTTGGCTTGGCACCGCAGTAGAGGTGCACTTTTGGAATCATGGCGAGGCTTGACTACATTGTGATGATTGTGACTTTTCCGCCATTATTGTATATGTATTATGATTCCACCACTGGCGATGTAGACTGATGTTTAGTTTATGTATTCTCTATGTATAATTCCGCCACAGGCGATGTAGACTGATTATGTACTATTATGCACTAAGTAGTATCCTGCACTGTGCTCTCTGATGTGGCGATATATATATGATTCCACTGTCATATGTGTGTAAATTATTCTATTTCTTGTTTATGATATTATCTATGATCTGCTAATGATGATTTATGTGTTATATTCCAATGATTATCCTTAACACCGTGCCACGGGGTTTTGGGGTCGTCACAGCTGGTATCAGAGCTTTGATTAACCTTAGTTCTGGAATTTAACACATTAAACACTTCGTTAGAATAGAATCAGTAGTGTTCTAAGGCGAGTAGCTCATTAGAGATAGGACTAGTAATGTCCTAAAATGAGCTAAGCAGAATAGCAAAAACAATTTGTTCAGTACATCGTTGTCTTTCCTTTAGTTCTTCTTCTTTACCATACAATAAAATTATCATTTCCGTAGGCTGACACTTTTCTTGCTTCTACAGAAATTGAACAATGGCTACACGAGCAGTCGTTGGTAGAGGAGGCCGAGCTGGCCGTGGCATAGGACGAGGAGAAGCCCCAGTTGAAGAAGGACCCTTGATACAACCCCCGACCGCCCAACAATTCGAGCTGGACCGCGTGGCTAAGAGGTACAAGAACCTAGGAGGAAAAACCTTCTCTTGAACGGGCACTGTAATTGAGGCCCTTACATGGCTGAAAACATGCAAGAAAATACTTGGAGGCCTAAGGCTGGTGATCAAGACAAAGCTTTCATGGGCGCTTGGCTTCTACAAGAAGAAGCCGAACTATGGTGGGAAGCTCTCACCGCCGGGAACATAAATGCTGGTAGGACCTGGGACGAATTCAAAGAATTATTCAAAGAGAAGTATGTCCCAGAGCAAGCCCTTGAGCGTATGCACGACGAATTCGCAAACCTCCAGCAGGGGGATCTCTCGGTGCAAGATTATCTGAACAAGTTTACACAATTATTCCGCTATGCTCCAGAGCTCGTCGCCCCCGCAAAGTCCAAGAATAAGAGGTTCATCCTCGGGCTAAAGCGACAGTACCAAGATAGGGCAATGGCCCACATCAAGTTGGCTTTTAATGAATTAGTGGAAATGGCGTGCAACTATGAAGACCTGGATCAAAGGCACCTGGATCATGATCGTGCTAAAAGCCAAGCCGGGAATAAACGCAAGCCCGCTGCGAATCAAGCGGAGTCAAGCCAAGCGGCATCCTCGAAACCACAGACTAGCAGGCCGCCAAAAGGAAGCTGCTATAATTGTGGCAAGGTGGGGCACTATTCAAATGTTTGCACAACCCCGAAACGGCAGAAGACCAATTCATAAGGTTCAAGCCAAGGCTCCCAGAACCCTCGCTCCTGCTTTAACTGCCGCAAGACAGATCGTCTTGTCAAAGACTGTCCTTTGCTTAAGAAGGCCGCAGTAGCTCACGTGTATGACGGGACGAACCCGCCGGCTGCTTCCGATGGAGCAGGTAAATCCGATGTTTTGGGAGGTACCCTTACAATTAAAAATATTCTTGTTTCTGTATTATTTGACACGGGTGCATCACGTAGTTTTATTGCCAGTAACACAGTTCACAAATTAAAGTTAAAACAAAGAAAGCTTAAAGAATCGGTTGAAGTACATAATCCAATAGGAGGATCTCTTATTCTCAGTTCATATTGTAGAGTGCCAGTCTCTTATTCTTCCTATAAGTTTTCTTTTGATTTGATTACCATGGACTTCCCCGAATTCGATATCATTCTCGGGCTTGATTGGTTAACGAAATATGAAGCTGAAGTGAAGTGTGCGGAAATGATGGTAAAAATTCGAATGAAGCTTGGATATATTACTATACCATGCCATGGTTCGAATCCAGATAGAAAGGAGTTTTGGTCGGCGTTAGAAGTTATCCCCAGTTCCTTAGAAGAGGTACCTGTTGTTAGAAACTATGCGCATGTGTTTGAAGAAGTTGAAAACTTACCTCCGCAAAGAGAAATAGAATTTAGAATTGTTCTAATTCCCAATGCCAGACCGGTAGTACATCCAACTCGTAGAATGACTCCAAAGGAAAAGGAAGAATTAGGCGATCAAACTCATCAACTGTTATGGAAGGGTCTGATCAGACCTAGCTTTTCTAGTTGGGGTGCAGCTATAATGTTTGTCCCAAAGTCAGACGATACTCTTCGATTATGTGTTGATTACTGAGACCTCAACAAACAGACACTCAAGAACAAATACCCATTACCCCGCATCGATGATCTGCTAGACCAATTGAATGGGGCGAGAGTATTTTCCCGAATGGACCTAGCTACAGGTTTTCATCAATTGAGAATTGCAAAAGAGTGTGTTCCTTTGACAGCTTTCAGAGATCCAGACATATTTTATGAATGGTTAGTAATGTCGTTCGGCCTATGCAATGCTCCAGCATACTTTGTCGATCTAATGAATAGAGTGTTCAGGGGAGTTGTGAATAAATTTGTATTCGTATTCATCGATGATATTTTAATCTACTCCAAATCAAAACCCGAGCATGAAAAACACTTAGAACAAGTATTGGAGATCCTAAGAAAGAACGTCTTCAAAGCCAAATTCTCTAAATGTGTCTTCTGGCAAGAAGAAGTGAAGTTCCTTGGCCACATCGTGTCAAAGGAAGGGATTTCTATCGATCCGAGCAAAATAACAGCAATTCAATACTGGAAACAGCCTACTACACCCACAGAGGTCAGAAGTTTTATGGGGTTGGCTAGTTATTATCGAAAATTCGTTAAGGATTTCTCGAAGATATCCGGTCCGTTAATAAAGCTCATGAAGAAGCATGAGCAATTTAAGTTGACTTCCGACTGTGAAGAAGCTTTCCAGGAATTGAAATCGAAATTGACAACTGCTCCAGTGTTAACCATTATCGAGGGCAATTGTAACGACCCGGAAAATCTGAACCAATTTAAAAATTTTAAATTGGCTATTTCAGTGGATTTTAAATATTTAAAATAAATATTTTGAATAATAGCGATGAAAATTAAGTTTGAATCGACATTTGAAAACGAATATAATTAATTCTAATTATAAACAAGGCCTGAAATGGCGTGGTAGTTTCAAAATTTTAATTTAAAGCAAAACTGATTCAAACAGTCGAATTGGCTTACGAAACATATCCCATTGTGTTCGGAATGGGGGTATTTAGCTGGGGACGACAGTCGGTGGACTTGATTTCGAGTTCGTATTAAAAAGTTACCTTTTTTTGAAATTAAAAGAATTAAAAATAATAAAATATTATTATTATATATACCCCCCTTCTCCCGTAACCCTAGCCCTCTTTAATACGGCCGCCGCCACCATCAATCCTAAGGCCGATTTGCTCCCAATTTCAACCCTTGATATCTTCCAATCCGCTCTATCATTTTCGATTCAACAAAAAGGAAATCGAAGTACTAGGTGAGGGCTACAAATCCAACGGGTATGATTGATAATGGTTTCCTGGTTTTTACGAATTCGAGCTCCAAAAAGTTAATGTTCGCACCCTTTTTCCGGCCAGGGGAGGATCTCGAGGGGGCCTCTGTTCTTGCTGGTGGTGGCCGACGTCAAGAGCTTCGTCGTAGGCTGGAGGGATCGGACTCCGATCAACGGAGGGTCGCCGACGATGGAGGGTTTGAAATCGATGAATTGGGTTAGAGCGGAGCAGGCAAATACAGGAAGAAAGAGATTTGGGGGGGGGGGGGGGGATTAGCAACGTAATTAACTAAGTTAATTACTTTTATTTATTTAACTTCTCGTTTAAATGTAATCAAATGTATAATGTCTCATAACTTTGTCATACGAGCTCAGAAAATTGCAAACTAAAGTGCATTGGAATCCTCTTGACGAGTGCTTCGCAACAAAACTGACCGCGTTAAAAACAGAGCACAATGGAATTTCAGACAAATTCAAATCTGAACAGAGCGGAAATTCAGAAATAAAAGACCCAATGTGAGAATTCTCTCACTTTAAATTTTCTGTACAGTTATTTATTTCATAACTGCATATATGAACTGTTCCCCGTCGTCCAAAGACCATGGACGTCTTATTTGTTTGGTTGTATTCTATGTGAAAATCGATGTGAGATTTCTAAATTATAAACGATATGGAAAACGACGATGTATAAATTATATAGTCGATGTATGGGTTATATAAGCGTTGTACACCTCATGTATAAGCGTTGTATAAGTTGTACGTTCGATGTATAAGTTATATATGCGTTGTAAAAATTATATATGTGTTGAAATAAAAGTGAAATGCTTACATATATATATATATATATATATATATATATATATATACGCCCCTCGTCCACAAACCATGGACGATATTTATTGGATGTGATTGGTGTGAAAATTGGTTGATTACGAATGGTTGATTAGAATTGTTTGTAGTTGAAATTGATTGATTGTGGTTGAAAAATACCCGTTTGTGGTTGAGAAATATTTGGTTGAAACCACATAGGATTAGTTTGTGGAAATGAAAAAAATATACATGCCGCCTGCATGCGAACTAGAAGCATGATTCCCCATTGTCAAAAGTTGCGAGGTTTTAACGTAGAGCGAGGAGCTGTGCTAGGGACGGTCCCGGTTTTAACTACCCTGCCGTTATGCTGCCGAAATTTTGAATAATATTCATGTGTTAGAATTATTTTCCTACGTTGAAACTATATTCGTGTGTTGAATAGAAAACCTTCATGTGTTGAATCGAAATTCATTCGTTGAATAGAAATTCATGTGTTGAATTGTATTCGTGTTTTAAATAAATTGTTTTAACAATAAAAATCACATTTTTTCTATATATATACAAACTATAGAAAACATTCATGTGTTGAATCGAAATTCATTCGTTGAATAGAAATTCATGTGTTGAATGCTATTTGTGTTCTGAAATAAATTGTTTTATAATAAAAATCATATTTTTATCACCTGTATGAACTATATAAAATAATCGTGTTTTGAAATGAATTGTTTTACAATAAAAATCACATTTTTACTATATACACGAATAGTTGAAAATAGCGAAGAGTTGAAATAATTGTCGGTTGGATAAAAATATCATTTTTATCAAATGTATGAAAAGAATATAGTTTTGAAATCGAAGAATCGATATATATATATATAAATAGAATTGAAATATATCGAATAGCGAAGTTGCAATTCGTGTTTTGAAACCGTGATTTCAAACGATTAGTGCGGGAGATCCCACCATCGGATTTTCCCGAAACCACAACCGTTGGGTTCGCTTTGGAAATACCTTTCCAACGGCACCAACTTTGTAAAGATCCAACGGTTGGATTTTTTGGAATGTTTAATTCAAATCTGAAGAAAAACAGTGCCAGAATCGATTATATATATATATATATATATAATTATATTAAATCGATTAACGACACTGCAGTTCGTATTTTGAAATTGAAACTTCAAACGATTGTACCGGGAGATCCGACCATCGGATTTTCCCAAAACTGTAACCGTTGGATTCGTTTTGAAAAGATATTTCTAATGATATAAATTTTCTAAAGATCCAACAGTTAGATTTTCAGATATGTGTAAATCAAATCTGAAGAAAAACAGCGTCACGGCCGCATTATGGCCCAAAGCGTCGTTTGAATAAATTGGATATTTTAAAATAAATAAAAATGGCGATAAATCATTATATAATATTATAAACGATATGGATGTAAAATTTAGAAATTAACTGAATGTAAAGACCCGCAACCTCCCCGTAAGGGAAAGCGTCGGATAGTTCGAGAACAAACCACAGCAGAACGCATACAGAAGAACATTTCATTGTATATTACAACAATGCATCAGATTACAAGAATATACAGAGTATAAATCAATATTACACAGAAATATCAGAGATTTAAATTACATTTAAATACATAGCAGCGGAAAATAATACAATACACAACTAGAATGAGATATACGGATACAAAGCTTTCCGGATATCGTTCCAGCTGTAAACCAGGATCCTGTGAATATAAATCTGCAAAACCAAAACTACTAGCTGCCCGTGTCGAAAATAAGGGCACCCAGAGTTTAGGTTAAAACAATAAACTCCAGGTCAGTCATGTGACTGGTGTGAGAACTAAAACAGTTATTAATCTTTATTTTTAAAGCTAGGTAAATCAAGGGACCACGCCGTATAACACAGAATGGGTTTCCTCCCAAAAATACCAGTGCATAAAACCAGCAGCGCAATGCTAAATAAAGAAAAATGAAGCTGTTATAAGACCCAGGTCCCATCACACAATGCAACGCAGCCGAGGATAGGGTTTTCCCTTATAACAGCCAAACATGCTTGATACGTTTAAAACAAATCATTTGATACTATAATAAGTGTATAGTGTCAAAACAACTTCAATCATAAATATAAATCATAGACGACATGAGTGCCCCATCCCACTATGTCGCCATACTAGGCTCTACAAATAAAGCCGAAATACACGTATCGGAAATTGGATTTCCATCATGGTGGCTCCTGATTCGAAAGATCGCTCGCGTAGTACAAATCACCGCGGCTTACGTCTCAGCGAGAGAAAACACCGCTATGCACATCCGCACTTTTGGGGACTCAAGTATCACCGCGGCTTACGTCCCAGCAAGAGAAAACACCGCTTACTCTATCCCTCCGAGCACGAAGCTCAATATCGGTCGACCGAATCCACTACACTAAAAAAAATGTATACTGATCAAACCATCAGTTTACCACCATCCCGGGCTGTGAGGCTCGCGGATCAACGCTATACACAAAGCCATGCTATATCAGCTGCGCTTTGATCATCAACCACCAACCTTTGCTTTTCAACAAAAGTTTGGATCACTGCATCTCAGTATGCCACACTGTCAATCCATATCGTACCACTGATTTCTGCCAATATATAACCTCTGAGCTCATATGTCTCAGAGAAGGGCGTTAAGCAAGAGAATAAATTCTCCGCCGCCAAACAGATATATATTTAGCAGAGATCAACAAATACAATATAAAGGAATACAATGTCAGACACACCATCCATTTACAAGTCCGTTCCAGGTCTGAACGAAACCGGAGGCACCTAGTACCCCGCATATCCATCGATCTCCAAGTACGTCTGGACGATCACTAACTGTTTCCATCTTCTTGGGTGTACAACCCAATCAAGATCATCAGTAATTACCCAAACGACGTGAAGACCTCCGGTCTTCGACCATCGTCTTCATCTTCGACTTATCGTCGTATCAGTTATTCAGAATGGGATAAACCCGGACTTTCCGAATAACTCGCGTATATTTTAAATAAGTGTTACACAAACACAACATACGCCTCATTCCAATTCATCAGTCACTAACCGTAAATTAATCAAGAGAATAATTCCCCAAACATTAACCCCGAAGGCCGAAACCAACATCAGATCAATATTCAGAAAACCATTCTGCTTAGCTAACCGACAGTTAGTTTCTAATTTTCACATTCATAGGGAAAGGTTCCCATTAATTTTATCCAAGGTAATTTCCTGAATTTATTCTTTTATCATCCTTTGAATTTCGATTCAACTAGTCGGGATTAAGAAACTTATCGAAGTAATCATTTGTTTTAATTCCCCAATCCCAACCTATTCATCCCATGAAGTAAAACTGGTAATACTTCATATCTAACACCACAGTGTTATCGGTAAATTCAATTACCATTTCACGTTCAAATCTAATTAAAGATTTAACTATCGCCTGGAGCAAAGCTGGTGATACTCTATTTTCGATCAATCAAATCAATTCCATCTCACCAAACAATTCAATTCATTTCAAACAAATAATTCAACTAATCTATGCAACCAAACAAACAAGTCCATGGTCTGTGGACGATTGTGTCGGGTGCTACTAAGCACCGTCTGCATCCTAGTATATATATATAATTAGAAAAGAAATTGAAAGGTGAGAAATTCTCACAGATAGCTATCCTAGCTCCTCGGCACTTCTTTGATAGAAATCTTCATCGCTATCACATCTTCGTCATCTTCGTTGCCCGTAGCCACTACATATGTAAAAATCGAATTTTTACTATGTTATTCAATATATAAAAATCGAATTTTTACTTCGCTATTCAATATATAAAAATCGAATTTTTATTTCGAAGTTCAATATATAAAAATCCTATTTTCCTGTCGAAGTTCAATATATAAAAATCCCATTTTCCTGTCGAAGTTCAATATATAAAAATCCCATTTTCCTGTCGAAGTTCAATATATAAAAATCCCATTTTCCTGTCGAAGTTCAATATATAAAAATCCCATTTTCCTGTCGAAGTTCAATATATTTAAAAACAAAACTTTATACGATTTTCATTTCCAAAACAATGATATTTATTTTCATTTCATATATAAAGCTAATTTTATATTTTTATTAAAAATTACATTTTTATTACTAATATATATATATATATATATATTACATTTTAAAATAATGCTATTATTATCAAATATGAAAATAAAATTCAGTGTCTTACATTTTTGAAAACTGATTTTCAAACAATGCATTTATAATTTTAAACTGAATTTTAAACTATGCATTTGAAAATAAAAAAAAAACAAACAAGAGAGCTTACTGTTTTTCTTCCTGGACTGCTCGAACCACTCCTCCATATTGCTTCAGGCCTCATTGAAAATCAGAGCACCCACTTCGTCCAGACCCTCCTCCCCTGACGCACGCCAAACGAGGCGCCCTGGAGTCGATCGCCGGCCACCATGAGGTGCGCCTTCGCACCTACTGCCTCCGCCATGACTGGCGTCCACTTCGGTGGTTTCCTCCGACCTGGAGGTGCGTGCGAAGCTGGCGACTTCGAGCCAGGATTTCAATCGATTAACGAGGTGGTTTTTTGATCTTGCCCGTTGGATTGCTAGAACTCGAGGAGCCGAAGGTTTTTCACAATTGAAGTTTCGTGGATAGGGCTTGGAGTGGAAGATCGGTGGTGAGGAAAGCTGGAGCTTCTGGATCGCTTGTTAGGGTGGAGGCGGAAAGAAGAAGGTTGACCGCGAACTGAAAATTTGACCAATAGGGTTTTAGAAAATTAGGTTTTTATATATATATAATTTTATTTAATTCTAAAAATACCCTCCTCTCCATACAAACTCCAAACGAGACCCAACGACAGTCGCCCCTAGCTAAATACCCCCATTATGAACACAACGGGATATCTTTCGTAAGCCAATCCAATCGTCTCGAACAGTTTTTCTCAAAATTACAATATAAATCAGTATATTCAATTTTAAACGTACATTTCAAATTACCGGGGTCACATACTAACTAGAAAAATTCCAGAAAAATATTTTCTAGCTTCGTATTGACGATACGGTCCTAACAAAACTAGTTTCGTTGAATTCTGAGACCGTTGGAAAAATGACCATTTTCCAGTCGATTAAAATTAACTGAAACTGGTCAAACGCGTTTTCCTTTGCCACGCTCACATATTGATTTGAAAAATTATGAAATTTGGAATCTAGCAATAACTTAACATCACGGACCCAACAAAAGTGGTTTCGTCGAAATCCGAGGTCGTTTGCAAAATTGCTATTTTTAAGGGCCTTATATATATAAAAATATATATAAATTCCACAGCGACTATTTCTAATTTTCAACTGGACATATCTTATCATTTCTAAGATGAAATCTCAGTTTGTTAACTTCGTTACAAAGATATAGTTATACAGATTCAAATATTTCTTGTTTCGTTCAATTCTGACTTATATTGAATTCTGTATATTCATTTGAAATTAGAAATCGAATTTTCGAACTACCGCGCCATTTTCAATTCCTTTTATAAATATAAATAAATATTTATATTCTAACGACGACGTATATAATATAAACGTTCGAATTATATTCAAAATAAATTTCTCGTCGATTATTATTTAAAATAATCCATTTTAAATAACCAAAATTCGCTAAAATTGCCAAAATAAAAATTTTAAACTGGCCCAGATTTTACGGGTTGTTACAATCTCCCCCACTTAAAACTTTTCGTCCCCGAAAAGGAACAAAGTCGAAAGTGGTTTGATTATTCAGCTCTACGATCGGTCAGGCTTCCGTTCTCCAACTTTTCAGTTTCTGAGAATTTCTAAAATTTCAAAAATTTGGCTAACACCCTAAATTTTCGAAAAATTTCGCCATAACCTCCCCTGCAATGGGAGCATCGGGGAATTTCAAATAGCTTCCCCGGTCCTTCAGATCTCAAAAAGAAAAAGAAAAAGCCAAGCGGCTAGCCAATAGGCTCACAAAATCATCATCACCCAAACAAAACAGGAAATTATGTAGTAAACATGTACCTATTTGTCGGGCAAACAAATTTTATTCTCTGCTCTAGCCTCCTTGCTATGACCTGTTCAAAGATATATATGTATATGCAAGCAAATGCAACCAATTTTCAATATAATCCAATATTTGGTTCAAATAGGCATAATGGTTCAAAATTAGAAAACAAATGAACAAACAACACAAACATCAATCAATTAGTGAATTTAACGTTTCAAATTCATAATTTTGATACATATACTGAAAATCTTGTTTTGATGCCAAATCACAACAATAGGCCCTATCTAATTTTGGTTCTCACACCAGTCAATAGGAAATATATAGAAAATCATACCTTCGAAACTCGAACACACACTACTGATGCTATATAGTCATTAGTAGAATCATCTCCGGGCGACTAGAGTGTGATGCTATATCTATCCAATATATTAAAACTTTGAATATACGTTTGCAAGGCGTATATGCAAATTCTTTATATACTGAATTGTCCAAAATCAATATAAACAAATAATCAAATACGAATAGTTGATTTAGATTTTCAAAACAAAGAATGTTTTCATTTGAAAAATATACTCTTCACACTCGTTCTAGGATACTACTGATCTCATCTCTAACGAGTCATTCCCATTGGATTTTACTAACCCAATATCTGATGAATTCTTTCGTATGGTTCTAATGTGCCTTGTTCTCTGAGCTTTGTAAACCAAAGCTCTGATACCACATGTAAAGACCCGCAACCTCCCCGTAAGGGAAAGCGTCGGATAGTTCGAGAACAAACCACAGCAGAACGCATACAGAAGAACATTTCATTGTATATTACAACAATGCATCAGATTACAAGAATATACAGAGTATAAATCAATATTACACAGAAATATCAGAGATTTAAATTACATTTAAATACATAGCAGCGGAAAATAATACAATACACAACTAGAATGAGATATACGGATACAAAGCTTTCCGGATATCGTTCCAGCTGTAAACCAGGATCCTGTGAATATAAATCTGCAAAACCAAAACTACTAGCTGCCCGTGTCGAAAATAAGGGCACCCAGAGTTTAGGTTAAAACAATAAACTCCAGGTCAGTCATGTGACTGGTGTGAGAACTAAAACAGTTATTAATCTTTATTTTTAAAGCTAGGTAAATCAAGGGACCACGCCGTATAACACAGAATGGGTTTCCTCCCAAAAATACCAGTGCATAAAACCAGCAGCGCAATGCTAAATAAAGAAAAATGAAGCTGTTATAAGACCCAGGTCCCATCACACAATGCAACGCAGCCGAGGATAGGGTTTTCCCTTATAACAGCCAAACATGCTTGATACGTTTAAAACAAATCATTTGATACTATAATAAGTGTATAGTGTCAAAACAACTTCAATCATAAATATAAATCATAGACGACATGAGTGCCCCATCCCACTATGTCGCCATACTAGGCTCTACAAATAAAGCCGAAATACACGTATCGGAAATTGGATTTCCATCATGGTGGCTCCTGATTCGAAAGATCGCTCGCGTAGTACAAATCACCGCGGCTTACGTCTCAGCGAGAGAAAACACCGCTATGCACATCCGCACTTTTGGGGACTCAAGTATCACCGCGGCTTACGTCCCAGCAAGAGAAAACACCGCTTACTCTATCCCTCCGAGCACGAAGCTCAATATCGGTCGACCGAATCCACTACACTAAAAAAAATGTATACTGATCAAACCATCAGTTTACCACCATCCCGGGCTGTGAGGCTCGCGGATCAACGCTATACACAAAGCCATGCTATATCAGCTGCGCTTTGATCATCAACCACCAACCTTTGCTTTTCAACAAAAGTTTGGATCACTGCATCTCAGTATGCCACACTGTCAATCCATATCGTACCACTGATTTCTGCCAATATATAACCTCTGAGCTCATATGTCTCAGAGAAGGGCGTTAAGCAAGAGAATAAATTCTCCGCCGCCAAACAGATATATATTTAGCAGAGATCAACAAATACAATATAAAGGAATACAATGTCAGACACACCATCCATTTACAAGTCCGTTCCAGGTCTGAACGAAACCGGAGGCACCTAGTACCCCGCATATCCATCGATCTCCAAGTACGTCTGGACGATCACTAACTGTTTCCATCTTCTTGGGTGTACAACCCAATCAAGATCATCAGTAATTACCCAAACGACGTGAAGACCTCCGGTCTTCGACCATCGTCTTCATCTTCGACTTATCGTCGTATCAGTTATTCAGAATGGGATAAACCCGGACTTTCCGAATAACTCGCGTATATTTTAAATAAGTGTTACACAAACACAACATACGCCTCATTCCAATTCATCAGTCACTAACCGTAAATTAATCAAGAGAATAATTCCCCAAACATTAACCCCGAAGGCCGAAACCAACATCAGATCAATATTCAGAAAACCATTCTGCTTAGCTAACCGACAGTTAGTTTCTAATTTTCACATTCATAGGGAAAGGTTCCCATTAATTTTATCCAAGGTAATTTCCTGAATTTATTCTTTTATCATCCTTTGAATTTCGATTCAACTAGTCGGGATTAAGAAACTTATCGAAGTAATCATTTGTTTTAATTCCCCAATCCCAACCTATTCATCCCATGAAGTAAAACTGGTAATACTTCATATCTAACACCACAGTGTTATCGGTAAATTCAATTACCATTTCACGTTCAAATCTAATTAAAGATTTAACTATCGCCTGGAGCAAAGCTGGTGATACTCTATTTTCGATCAATCAAATCAATTCCATCTCACCAAACAATTCAATTCATTTCAAACAAATAATTCAACTAATCTATGCAACCAAACAAACAAGTCCATGGTCTGTGGACGATTGTGTCGGGTGCTACTAAGCACCGTCTGCATCCTAGTATATATATATAATTAGAAAAGAAATTGAAAGGTGAGAAATTCTCACAGATAGCTATCCTAGCTCCTCGGCACTTCTTTGATAGAAATCTTCATCGCTATCACATCTTCGTCATCTTCGTTGCCCGTAGCCACTACATATGTAAAAATCGAATTTTTACTATGTTATTCAATATATAAAAATCGAATTTTTACTTCGCTATTCAATATATAAAAATCGAATTTTTATTTCGAAGTTCAATATATAAAAATCCTATTTTCCTGTCGAAGTTCAATATATAAAAATCCCATTTTCCTGTCGAAGTTCAATATATAAAAATCCCATTTTCCTGTCGAAGTTCAATATATAAAAATCCCATTTTCCTGTCGAAGTTCAATATATAAAAATCCCATTTTCCTGTCGAAGTTCAATATATTTAAAAACAAAACTTTATACGATTTTCATTTCCAAAACAATGATATTTATTTTCATTTCATATATAAAGCTAATTTTATATTTTTATTAAAAATTACATTTTTATTACTAATATATATATATATATATATATTACATTTTAAAATAATGCTATTATTATCAAATATGAAAATAAAATTCAGTGTCTTACATTTTTGAAAACTGATTTTCAAACAATGCATTTATAATTTTAAACTGAATTTTAAACTATGCATTTGAAAATAAAAAAAAAACAAACAAGAGAGCTTACTGTTTTTCTTCCTGGACTGCTCGAACCACTCCTCCATATTGCTTCAGGCCTCATTGAAAATCAGAGCACCCACTTCGTCCAGACCCTCCTCCCCTGACGCACGCCAAACGAGGCGCCCTGGAGTCGATCGCCGGCCACCATGAGGTGCGCCTTCGCACCTACTGCCTCCGCCATGACTGGCGTCCACTTCGGTGGTTTCCTCCGACCTGGAGGTGCGTGCGAAGCTGGCGACTTCGAGCCAGGATTTCAATCGATTAACGAGGTGGTTTTTTGATCTTGCCCGTTGGATTGCTAGAACTCGAGGAGCCGAAGGTTTTTCACAATTGAAGTTTCGTGGATAGGGCTTGGAGTGGAAGATCGGTGGTGAGGAAAGCTGGAGCTTCTGGATCGCTTGTTAGGGTGGAGGCGGAAAGAAGAAGGTTGACCGCGAACTGAAAATTTGACCAATAGGGTTTTAGAAAATTAGGTTTTTATATATATATAATTTTATTTAATTCTAAAAATACCCTCCTCTCCATACAAACTCCAAACGAGACCCAACGACAGTCGCCCCTAGCTAAATACCCCCATTATGAACACAACGGGATATCTTTCGTAAGCCAATCCAATCGTCTCGAACAGTTTTTCTCAAAATTACAATATAAATCAGTATATTCAATTTTAAACGTACATTTCAAATTACCGGGGTCACATACTAACTAGAAAAATTCCAGAAAAATATTTTCTAGCTTCGTATTGACGATACGGTCCTAACAAAACTAGTTTCGTTGAATTCTGAGACCGTTGGAAAAATGACCATTTTCCAGTCGATTAAAATTAACTGAAACTGGTCAAACGCGTTTTCCTTTGCCACGCTCACATATTGATTTGAAAAATTATGAAATTTGGAATCTAGCAATAACTTAACATCACGGACCCAACAAAAGTGGTTTCGTCGAAATCCGAGGTCGTTTGCAAAATTGCTATTTTTAAGGGCCTTATATATATAAAAATATATATAAATTCCACAGCGACTATTTCTAATTTTCAACTGGACATATCTTATCATTTCTAAGATGAAATCTCAGTTTGTTAACTTCGTTACAAAGATATAGTTATACAGATTCAAATATTTCTTGTTTCGTTCAATTCTGACTTATATTGAATTCTGTATATTCATTTGAAATTAGAAATCGAATTTTCGAACTACCGCGCCATTTTCAATTCCTTTTATAAATATAAATAAATATTTATATTCTAACGACGACGTATATAATATAAACGTTCGAATTATATTCAAAATAAATTTCTCGTCGATTATTATTTAAAATAATCCATTTTAAATAACCAAAATTCGCTAAAATTGCCAAAATAAAAATTTTAAACTGGCCCAGATTTTACGGGTTGTTACACTGAAGGTTAGCTAAGTCGAATGGTTTCCTGGATTTTGATCTGATGTTGGTTTCGGCCTTCGGGGTTAATATTTGGGAAATCGTTCTCTTACTGATTTACGGTTAGTGACTAATGAACTGGAATATGGCGTATGTGTGTGTTTGAGTTGCACTTGTTTATTATATACGCGAGTTGTTCAGAAAAACCGGGTTTATCCCATTCTGAATAACTGAATCGACGATAAGAAATTGAAGATGAAGACGGTGGTCGAAGACCGGAGATCTTCACCTCGTTTGGATGGTAAATGATGTCCTGATTGGGAGGCATCCCAAAATATGGATAATAAGTGGTGATCGTCCAGACGTACGTGGAGATCGAAGGGTTTGCAAGGTATATAGTGCCTCCGGTTTTATTCAGACCCAGAACGGACTTGCAAATGGATGGTGTGTCTGACATTGGAATTTATTCTGTGTGATTGATAGCCATCAGTTGCATGGTGTGAATTGCCTGTGTGGCATGCTAAGACGCAGTGATCAAGGCTTCTGTTGAAAAGCAAAGTCTTGTGGTGATGATCAAAGCACCGCCTGTGTGGCGTAGCTTTGTGTATAACGTGAATTCGCGAGCCTCACACCCCGGTATGAACCAGAAACGGGAGAGGACCTCAGGGGGGACGTGCGTTTTCTTTCTAGCTAGAAGTGGCGTCAGTGGTTTTACACGCCCTGACGAGTTTGACTTATGTGGTTGTTACTGTTGCGAGGCGCCTCGGTTATATCGGTCGATCCGGGACCGATGGAGCCATTCGTTGGCTCATTTACGCCCCAAAGGGAGGAGAAATGCATTGCTCAGGCATTATAATCCACTCCGCGTGGACCGGCCCTGACGATCCAAGGTACGGTTGCGGCTGTGCCTGAGACTCGGGCTAGACAGTCTCGAATTCAGTAAGGACCGTCTTTTGCCTTGGTTCATGATGGAAATCCAATTTCCAAATACGTGACTGTGCGGTTTTGATTGTATATATATATATGGCGACATGATATATGGTACCCATGCCGTCTATGATTGATAGTTATGATTGAAATTGTTTTTGAAACTTATAAACACTAGTAATAATATCAAATGCTTTTGTTTTATTCGTATCAAACATATTTTGGCCATTATAAGGTAAAACTCCATCCTCCGGTTTGCGTTGCATTGTGTGATGGGAACTGAGTCTTATAATGGCTTCATTTTTATAAAAAGCATTGCGATGTTTAAAAGAATGATTTGTTTTAAAGCACTGGCAATCCAATGGAGTAGACCTGTTCCACTAAAGTGGCGTGGTCCTGTGATTAGCCATATTATAAAGGTGTTAAGTATATTTCTCATACCAGTCCCATGACTGACTCGTAGTTTGTTTCACTTTCAAACTCGGGTGCCCCTTTTTCTACACGGGCAGCCTTGTGTTCAGGTTTAGCAGGCTTTTCTGGATAGCTGGAGCTGAAGATGGGTTCTATCATTTATCTCTTTTTATGCTGTTCAGCTCCTATTGTACATATTATGTTTATTTTCCGCTGTAGACATTTATGTATAGCTGAACTGCATTTGTACTAAGTATGATCCTGTATACTGTGTAACTCTGATGATTATGTTTATCCAGTGTATTATTTGTTCACTATCTGGTGTATTTATTTAATTCTGTTCTGCTATTATCTGTTTATATGTTATATTCCAAAGATTACCCTTGCCGCCGTTAGTACGGGGTTTGGGGTCGTCACAAATCAGGATTTGACGGTTTGGACAGATGCTTCTATTAGAGGTCTTGGGGCAGTGTTAATGCAAAGAGGCCAAGTAGTCGCTTATGCAAGCCGCCAACTGAAACCACATGAGAAGAATTATGTAACTCATGATCTTGAGTTGCTAGCCATCGTTTTTGCTCTGAAAATCTAGAGGCATTATTTATTGGGCGAGAGATTTGAACTGTATACAGATCATCAATCATTGAAGTATTTATACACCTAGAAAGATCTGAATTTGAGACAGCAGTGTTAGCTAGAATTCTTGCAGCGTATGATCTAGATATCCTGTATGCGCCGGGAAAGGCTAACGTGGTAGCGGATGCACTTAGTAGGAAAACCGCAATCATTGCCAGACTTATAATTACGCCATGCTTGATTGATAAAATATCTGCTCTCTGGAAAAACGATCACTTCATTCAAAGGATCATAGGGAGAATACAGAAGGGCGAGCCCTTAAGTTTTCAAATAGATAAAGAAGAAGTTATGAGACTGAAAGGCAGAATCTGTGTTCCCAACATCCCAGAGCTCAAAAGAGAGGTGCTCGATGAATGCCATAAGTCCAAGCTTTGCATTCGTCCTGGAGTAAGTAAAATGTACAACTATATCAAACGCACTTTTTGGTGGAAGGCAATGAAGAGGGACATTTCTTTATATGTTAGCAGATGCCCTACTTGTCAATTAGTCAAAAGCGACCAACAAAAGCTAGCTGGATTGTTGCAACCGTTGGAAGTCCCAAGTTGGAAATGGGAACAGATTTCCATGGATTTCATAGATGGTTTGCCCCGAACCAAGAAAGGTAATGACAGTATTTGTGTAATCGTAGATCGCTTCACGAAGACTGCCCATTTCATACCTGTCAGATCCAATAGAACCGCTCAAAGTCTAGCACAGATATATTTCAAAGAATTTGTTAAGCTGCATGGAATTCCCATCAGCATAGTCAGTGATAGAGACCCAATATTTGCTAGCAAATTCCGGGAGGCATTCCAGACAGAAGTGGGAACGAAACTAAATATGAGCACCGCTTATCACCCTCAGACAGATGGCAAACTGAGAGAGTGAATAGAATTCTGGAACATTTACTATGGGCTTGTATAATTGATTTTGGTGGGTCACGGGAAGATCACTTACATTTGGCAGAATTCTCATATAACAATAGCTATCAAGCAAGTTTGGGGATGTCGCCATTTGAAGAATTATATGGTAGACCGTGCAGATCTCCAGTATGTTGGGTAGAACCTGGCAACAGACTTGTGTTGGGACCCAATATTATTAGAGAAGCGTCTGATAAAGTCGACTTCATCAAGAAGTGATTGAAAACCGCTCAAAGCCGACAGAAAAGTTATGCAGATTCTAGAAGAAGAGATTTGACATTTGCTGTTGGTGACCATGTTTATTTGAAAGTTTCTCCGATGAGAGGAGTAATCAGATTTGGCAAAACTGGGAAGTTGGCACCGAGATTTATTGGTCCCTTTCCTATACTTGAACGAATCGGAACTCTTGCTTATAGGGTTCAATTACCTGATTGGTTGCCTGGAGTGCATGATGTATTTCACGTATCACAACTTAGAAGACATGCGCATGATCCGGATCTTGTTGTAGAAGAAGCAACACAACAGGACTTGGAAATAACTCAAGATTTAGCAGTTAGAAGAGAGCCATTAAAGATTGTTGGCAAAGAAACTAGAGAGCTAAGGAGCAAAAAGATTCATTTAGTTAAAGTGCAATGGAGTAGTGAACCTAGAGACTGTACTTGGGAGACCGAGGAGAGCATTAAGCAAGCTTACCCCAAATGCAGAGTGGACATCTCTGACTAACTCCGGTGCAAGGTACCTTCACAATACTTACATTTTTGTTTCCTACTTTACTGTTGTTTCCTTTTCGGGGACGAAAAGTTTTAAGTGGGGGAGATTGCAACAACCCGGAAAATACGAGCCAATTTAAAATTTTTAAATTGGTTATTTCAAAGGATTTTGAGCAATTGAAATAGAATATTTCAATAAAATAGTGAATTAGAAATAGTGGGGTAGTTTGAAAATTTGAATTCAAACTTTGACTAACTTCACCGGGTGGAAAATATAACGGATTTTGGTGAAACCAAAAATATTTAAATATGTTTATGAATACCTTTCTAACGAATCTGAAAAATCGAAGTTTCATAGCGGGAATCAAAAGTTATGGCCAAATGAATTTTCAGAAAGGTCGCTATATAGAATATATAGCCCTTGAAAATAGACATTTTGCAAACGACCTCGGAATTCGACGAAACCACTTTTGTTGGGTCCGGGATGTCAAACTATTGCTAGGTTTCAAATTTCATAATTTTTGAAGCTAGTATGTGAGTGTGGCAAAAGAAAATGTGTTTGGTCAATTTCTGTTAAATTGGATCGACCAAAAAAGGGCCATTTTTCAAACGGTCTCAGAATTCGATGAAACTAGTTTTGTTGGGACCGTAGCGTCAAAACATAACTAGATTTATTTTTCTGGAATTTTTCGAATCAGTTTGTGGCCCTGGCAAATTGAAATGTATGTTCGAATTGAATATAAAATGTTTTATACTTTAATTTGAGAAATAACTGACTGTAACAGTCGAATGGGCCTACGAAACATATCCCATTGTGTTTGGGATGGGAGTATTTAGCTACAGACGACAGTCGTTGGGTTTAAATCGGGATCCATGTGGAAAAAGACCATTTTAAAGTTTAATAAAACCATGGGCCAATAAGGAAATTTCATTCATTATTTAAAAATAAAAAAATTCCCCCAAAAACCCCCGTAACCCTCGACTTGATGCGACTTCCACCCTTCCCAGGCAATTTCCGACCGCCTCAGCCCCCTGCCGACCTCGCCACCACCTGATCTCGACAGCGCCGCCTCCCCTCTACAAATCCGACCAAACCCTGACCCCCCTTGTCGCCCCATCGACGAGAACGACGCCTCCAAAGTCCCGACCTTCCCAGCGCCGCCTCCGCCGCTACAGGCATTCGATCCGGCCAAGACCACCACCGACCGACTCGCCTCTCTCCCCTCTTCCACATGGTATAATCCGATCCTTCCACAGTTTCACGGATTTTCTGAAAAATCCGAACCCTAGTTCGAACCAATTTTGAAAGGTGAGACCTTTATTATATTTGAAATTTGAAAAATCATATCTTTATGGTGTGTTAACAAAATTCGATGAAACAGGAAACATCGTGACCGTAAGGAGGCTCTCTACCACTTAGAAGAGACCGCGGATTTTTCTAATTTATCCACGATTTTTAGCACTTCGAAAACCAATGTGAGATTTCTAAATTGAAATGTGAATGGAAATGTCATATATAAATTATATAAGCGAAATATAAATTATACACGTGTTGTATACCTCATGTACATGCGTTATGTAAGCTATATGAGCGAAGTATAAATTATACATGCATTGTATAAATGATATATGTGTGAAATGCAAGTGAAATATAGAAATAATATATATATATATATATATATATATACATACATATATATACTCCCCTTGTCCACAAACCATGGACGATACTTATTGTTGTGAATTGGTGTGAAAAATTGGGTGAAAAATTCAAATGGTTGAATAATTGTTTGTGGTTGAAAAATACCCATTGGCGATGGAAACAAATTGGAAATAATTGTAGAAATGAAAAAAAAAAAACATGCCGCCTGCTGCGAACTAGATGCATGAAATCCCCATTGTAAAAAACCGCGAGGTTTTAAGGTAGAGCGAGGAGCCGTACTCGGGATGGTGCCGGTTTTAACTACCCTGTCGTTATGCTGCCGAAATTTTGAATAATATTCATGTGTTAGAATTATTTTCATATGTTGAAATTATTTTCATGTGTTGAAACTAAAGTCATGTGTTGAAACTATCTCCATGTGTGGAAATGCTCATGTGTTGAGAGGTGATGTGTGAAAATTAAATTCATATGTGAATGAATAAAGTATTTAAACGATAAAAATCACATTTTTATAATATATATGAAGTATGTAAAATATTCGCCTTATATATAAATAGTTTCAGCAATAAAAATTTCATCTTTCTTATATGAACAAACTATATAGAATATCCATGTGTGGAAATGCTCATGTCTTGAGAAGTGTGTGTGTTGGAGAGGTTCATGTGTTGAATAAAAGATCGAACAATAAAAATTACATTTTTATTGAAATTATGATGTGTTAAAAACATTCATGTGTGGAATAAATATTTTAGATGATAAAAATACCATTTTTATCATATATGTGATTGCTAAAAAAATGTGCGAACATTGAAATAAATATTTGTGAAAGGAATATTATTTTTAACATGCATAGGAACTAAATAAAATAGTCATGTGTTGAAATATATTTTAGTTCGCCAAAATTATCATTTTTGAAATGAAGGTTAAAATAACCACTTGTTCAAATAAATATGCATGAGTTGAAATATTCATTAATTAGCTAATGGTATGATTTTTGCTTGTGTATGCAACATGTGAATGAATGGTATCCTTAAACCAAATTGAATCAAATATGAAGTTGAATGGAAAATGATAAGTGATAGGAATTGCACATATATGCATGCATATTTATTGAACAGGTTATAGCAAAGATGCTAGAGAAGAGGATTAAAATTGTTTGCCCAACAAATAGGTACATGTTTACTGTTTTGCTTGGGTGATGATTTTATGAGCTTGTTGGCTAGCCGCTTGGCTTTTTCTTTTTCTTTTGAGATGAGACGCCCGTGTGGCTATTTGGGAATTTTCCCAGCCTCTCCCGTACAAAGAAGGTTATGGCGAAATTTTCCAAAATTTAAAGGCATTGGTGAAATATATGAAGTGAAAACGTTATAGAAATCGTCGAATGAACTATATTTATATAAATATAAATAAAATTAAAACGAATCATGGCCGTGCAGTTCGTGTTTTGAAACCGTGATTTCAAATGATTAGTGCGGGAAATCCGACCATCGGATTTTCTCGAAACCACAACCGTTGGGTTCGCCTTGGAAATATCTTTCCAACGGCACCATCTTTGTGAAGATCCGACGGTTGGATTCTCTGGAATGTTTAATTCAAATCGTAAGAAAAATAGCACCAGAATCGATTATATTTATATATAAATATAAATATAATTAAATTAAATCAAATAACGATGCTGCAGTTCGTATTTTGAAATCGTAACTTCAAACGACTAGTGTGGGAAATCCGACCGTTAGATTTTCCCAAAACTGAAACCATTGGGTTCGTTTTGAAAAGATCTTTCTAATGGAATAAAAATTGTGAAGATCCAACGGTTAGATTTTCAGATATGTGTAAAACAAATTTAGTGAAAAACAGCGCCAGTGCCTCGACACGACCTGAAACGTCGTTTAATTAAATATGGCCGTTTTTGAATAAATAAAAATGGTGATATATCGTTATAAAATATTATAGACGATATAGAGTGGAAATAAACCAATTTTGTTGTGTTTGCTTGATATGTGATGGTTAAATGTATTTAACATGAAAATTATACTAAGGAACTGAAATGTGAATATTGAGTAATTTAACCATGTGAATAATTGATTTGAAATCTAAATACACGTGGATTATTTGAAAAGGCCGAGTTAATTCTCATTTCAAATAATCGATCGACGGTGAGAAGTCGAAGTGATGAAGATGTTCAAGAGCGATGATCTTCAGATTGGATGGATGGGCGCTACTGATGCTCGTGATTGGAGTAGCTACCTTGAAGGAGCTGAAGTAGTAGCCGTCCGGACGTATTGTTGATTGTGTGGATTTGCGAGGAATTTGGTGCCTCCGGTTTCGTTCAAACCCAGAACGAACTTGTAAATGGACTTTGTGTCTGACATTGGATTTTGTTCTGTGCTGATTGATCTCTGTTAAATATATATCTGTTTGGCGGCGGAGAATTTATTCTCTTGCTTAACGCCCTTCTCTAAGATGTACGAGCTCAGAGGTTATATATCGATAGAAATCAGTCGCATGGAGTGGATTGCCTGTGTGGCATGCCTAAGTGGCATATGATTAAGGCTTCTGTCGCAAAGCAAAGTCTTATGGTTGATGATCAAAGCATGGTCTGTGTGACGTAGCTTTGTGTATAACGTGGATTCGCGAGCCTCACACCTCGGTATGAGTCAAAAACGGGACAGTGACTACAGGGAGAGCACGACGTTTCTTTCTAGCTATGGTGGTGTCAGTGACCTACCAGCCCTGACATTTATATCTACTTTTCACCTGTGTGGTTGTTGAAATGCGAGGTGCCTCGATTATAGGTCTGTAAGGACCGGGAAACGTGTGTTCAGGAATTGCCAATCCTCAAAAGTAAGAGAGGACCGGCCCTGAAGATCCAGGGATTGCTATGTGCGGTCCTGAGGCATTTGCTAGAGTGTCTCGAACGGAGAGGAGCTTGCCCCTTGCCTCGATTCATGATGGAATCCAATTTCCAATACGAAATATGCGGATGTAATTGTATTACTAGTATGTCGACATGATATATGGTACCCATGTCGTCTAGGATTAATATTTATGATTGAAATCGCTTTTGAAAATATATGCACTAGTAACAATATCAAACACTTTTGTTTTATACGTATGAAGCATTTTTGGCCATTATAAGGTAAAACTCTATCCTCCGGCTTGCGTTGCATTGTTTGATGGGACCTGAGTCTTATAATGGCTTCATTTTTATAAAAAAGCATTGTGATGATTTAGTCATTTACTTTATTTCATGCACTAGCACTCATTGGAGTAAACCCATTCCACGAAAGTGGCGTGGTCCTTTGATTTTCCTTATTATTGTTGTTTAATAAGTTAAGTAGATTTCTCAAACCAGTCCCATGACTGACTCGTAGTTTGTTTCACTTTGCAAACTCAAGTGCCCTCATTTTTACACGGGCAACCTAGTTATATGTAGCTGATATATTTTGGCTGGGCACCGCAGTAGAGGTGCACTTTTGGACTCATGGCGAGGCTTGACTACATTGTGATGATTGTGACTTTTCCGCCATTATTGTATATGTATTATGATTCCGCCACTGGCGATGTAGACTGATGTTTAGTTTATGTATTCTCTATGTATGATTCCGCCATAGGCGATGTAGACTGATTATGTACTGTTATGCACTAAGTAGTATCCTGCACTGTGCTCTCTGATGTGGTGATATATATATATGATTCCGCTGTCATATGTGTGTAAATTATTCTATTTCTTGTTTATGCTATTATCTGTGATCTGCTAATGATGATTTATGTGTTATATTCCAATGATTACCCTTAACACCGTGCCACGGTGTTTTGGGGTCGTCACATTTGAACAACACTGGTAATAAATATTCCATCGTGATTTGAAAATCATGACTTTTCATCCCACTCAACTTATTGTTTTTAAAGTCAACACACATCTGTGGTGACTAGATGAAATATCATCTAGACATTTTAGTCCGTCAACCTATTTTAGCACGAGTTTTATTAGCTTTTTCTGTAGTTCATAGTATTCTTTGGGTTTTTGTTGTCATTGGGTTTCATATGATGTCCCTGACGTTTAAAGAAGTGTTTTATGTCACGTCTTGAATTCAAGTCGTCCTTGTTTTTTTCCTAATTGTATTAAACATATTATCAAACACATTTTTTTTTCATTGTGCACTATGTCAATATTATATCAAAGTAGGGGATCTTTCCAATAATTTAGCCCTAAAATATACCTTGTTTGATACCAATTATGAATGTCGGATTTACTAAGAATTTTAGCCTATATTCCAATTTCGTGTATCTTGGGTTAGTCCTTTACAGTTTCAGATATTTCTTCACTTGACCGAGTCTTTGGTGTTTGCATATCCTCTTCTTTGTTAGCTTTAAAGTTCTTTCATCTCTTCTAAAAATATGATTAAGATGGAGAAAACACTAATGATAATCAAATATAGAAGATTTCCTCTTATGCCATAAGGAAATTGCTTGTGTTTCTTCCATGTAACGAGGACAAACTAGATGATTGGCTGTACTCTAATCTAAAAGCATCCCATATGCAGGAAAATCACTAATAGTCCATAATAGAAAAGTGAACGCATATTTTTTTTAATATGTCATGTGTTTCAAAACCTTCTACATGAGTGTTTTCGACTCTTCAATTAATGATTGTAGATAAACATCGAAGCCTTATGCCAGATCATCAGAGCTAGGAATGACAATGGTGAGAAACACACATGAGATTTTCATACACAATCCTTGGATGTAAACTATAAGAAGTAATGATAATAGGCCAAGATGAATATTACTATCAAAAAAAAAAATGGTGAAAATCCATCCATACAAAAACCAAGTCTAACGTTATGACTCTCTTCGACAAATGTAGGATACGTCCTATCATAACGTTTCCATGCTTCTCCATCCGATGAATGTGTCAAAATTTCATTTTTTTGGTGTTCTCACATTGTGCCATCGCAAATGGCACGCAGTGACTGTGGATGCATAAAACCTTTGTAGTCTAAGTGTGATGGTTAAATAATGCATTCTCTTATATGAAACTTGCTTTCTTTTTTATGGTTTGTAAGTTTCATTGTGATATATTTTGAAGTTCCTAAGATTAATATCATTTTCCAACACAAAATGCTACCTTTTATACATCTATCTTTCAGTATGGCTTACCGAAAGCCGGCATTAGAGTTTTCACTTTGTAATGTCTATCGAATATAAGACTATTGAGTGACCATATGTCTTTTTGCAGCATGTACAACCGTCGTAAATCCTACTTGTATAAGATTAAATTTTTATTTCATAGTGATATATTCAATAGTTGCTGATAATTCAGTTCCACTTTTACAACCATCCTACAACGACCTCTTAGTAGAATCCAATAAATCATAAAATATTTCACTTTCCTATTTGGTTCTTATTTGATATTGGCGCAATTAACGTCAATTTGAATGGTAGGAAACATAGACTATGCCACATCTTTTACCATATATTTTATTGGATTTGTTGTAACTAAATCAGCCTCTCACATTATAAGGTTTGTTATAAGTGAAACAAGCTCTCCATGACGATCCCATAAATAATAATTTGTCACAAAAGTAGATTAATACAAATGTACTTTAATCGTGTCTGGTTTCCAAAACCTCATCGGTTTTCACTTATTACAAATGCAGCGAAGTTCCTTGTAATGTTGATTATTAGATACTGCGAATCTAATAAATCCGTTCACGCTACTGTAAAAATGCACTTTCATCAAACCTTTCATTTTAGTACTTCCTTCATACATCCAACTATAATCAACATAATAATCGAACAACTTCCCAAATTTAAATATATGTTAGTGATTTCGATAACACACACACACACACACACACACACACACACACACACACATATATATATATATATATATGTGTGTGTGTGTGTGTGTGTGTGTGTTTTAGTAAAGCCTTTTGGGATAAAAGGCTTCACATACATCACTTATATCAAATTCTGACAGCGCTTCTCTATACTTCTCTTGTATGCAATAGTTACATCCAAGGGGTATATTTTTATTTTTGTACATAAAAATAAAGTAACGCTTTTTGGAACTAAAGACTTTACACACCACATTGCCATATCTCGAAAATACTTCACTTCAGCTTTCTTCTAGACACATCCTTCTGTCTAATTAATAATATTTGTTTTTGTATATTCATTTCTTGGTTTTTTTAACTATTTGATTGGGATATTTGTTCTTCTAATATTTATTTCTTAACTTTTTCAAAAATCATTTTTTATAGAATATTTTTTGTTACGATAATCGTTCCTTAAATTTTTAGGAAACCAATTTTAGAAGAATATTTGGACTTGTATATGTATTTTTTTTTACTTCTTACAAAACCGATTTCAGTAGAATATTTGTTGTTAAGATATTATTTTGATCTATTTACAAAATCGACTTCAGTGTAGTATTTTTTTTGTTTTTACAATCATTTCTGTCTTTCTAAGAAAAATGAATTTAATAAGATATTTGTTCTTGTATATTCATTTCTTGAATTAAAAAAGTATTTGACTAGAATGCTCGTTCTTCCAACAACCATTTCTTTACCTTTTTGAATTCGTTTTTAGTAGGATATTTGTTGATGCAATTTTCATTATTTAATTTTTTAGAAAATTGACTTTGGTAGAATATTTGACTTGTCAAATTAATTTTTGAAAATTATAGAAAATCAATTTCGGTATAGTATTTGTTGTTAAATACATTTCTTAACTTTTTTACAAAATTGATTATTTATTAACTTTTTTGTAACTAGATTATAAACTTTAAAACATCTTTTCAAATACATATAACTATTAACTTTTCCTTATAAACTATAACAAACATTGTTTTGCGCCTAACATTCGTTTAAACTTATCATAAGCATTTTACTTATTATATGCTAATTTTCAAAATCTAAATCAACTTTGTTTCTAAATTTCGAAATGAAAAATCAAACTACTAATTATGATCTTCATATTAAATTACATTATTACTATTCTTAGCTAACCACAATATTTATCAATTTATAATCGATAATCAACTAATTTCACCTGTTAGGGTTTCAATCATATTCCCAAATCAATTGATAATCTACTATTATCATGTATAACAAGTAAGCAACATGTTTACATCCATAAGCATTACATATTTTAGAAAAATAGGGTTAAGATAATTTTGCATGATTGATGTTTAAAATTAAAGAATAAAAGAGGTTGGAGGAGAGAGCGACAACAGCCAACGAGGAGGAGACGACGACAACAATAGTTGGAGCGACGCCAAGTACGCATGTTTTTTTTTAATTTGCAATTTTTCTGATCGACGGAAAGAATGAAATTTTGGTTCTCTAGTTCGCGGGTTATACCCAAATTAATGACGGCTAGCGTCAACTATTATTTTCGCTGTCACTAGCCATTGCAAGCATTGGGCCGCTACTTCTACTACTTCTAGTAGTGTACTAATTATGTATAAGCATTCACAAACCCAAGTCTAAACTTACCTCGACAACCCCACATAGTCAAGTTATCCATTTTAAAGCTTAGGCTCAAATTAATTCTAGTCAACGACATTCAAATCAACACTTAGTCACAACTCGAATTTTATTTAATAGTATCTAAATTCAAGTTAAATATTTTGAAACTCATGTTTAGCTTACTTCATAAAACGTTTTTTTACTAGTTGAATTATTTCTCAACTTAAGTTCTAACCTTTATTGTATAACGCAAGTTGAAATAAATATCCAAAATCATAATTTCTAATTCTATATCATTTCCATACTTTGGTTTTATTATAAACATTCATGCAACCTAATTATGTTTATCATACATGCTAAAGTTAAGTTTATATTTCCGAAGAACTCTTTTGTTTTTTAAGAGTGCATACAATTTCAAACTTATTTTATTTAGCAAGAATGTTCAATAAATTTTAAAAATTTGTTCATCTTTACCTTCCAAACCTTATAAGTTCTAACTTAATTTCTTAATTTTCACAACATCCAACTTCATTTTTCAATTTTACTTAGAATTTCCAACTATCCAAAATCGTTAGGAATCCATTTCATTCCATTAAATGAAACATACCAAGTAAGATGCAAAACCAACCCACCTTATTCTAAATGCTACATGCTAACTTAATATGAAACTTTAGAATTCAACATCTAGATTATATTCCATATCGTTTTGAGATAATAATAATAATAATAATATATTCTTTTATATATCAATTCATATTTCCAGAAACAAATTTTTTTTGTTTTATCTCAATAGTTCCAAACAAATTCTAAATGATTCCTATGGTAGTAATTCCTCACTTAAAAATTGAAAATGAACATCGATAAGCTGTAGTCATCATCAGAATTATTTTCTAGCAACCGCAGTGAGTTCAATTCTTTTAGAATCCTTCAGGATCCTTTTATTATTAGAAATATTGTCCAAAATGCAATTATTTCTTTTGAAAACTTGAAAAGTATTTGTCAAAACTTAAGGTTGTAAATTCTCAAATTTTCATCTTAAATTCTTTCCACTTAAATAAAATTTCAAATTATACTTATATAAATTTAACTTTTATATAAGTTTCACAAATGAATCTCTTATTCAAACTTGTTTTGAGAAACTTGATTTTAAAATTTTAAATTCCAACCCTACATTATTGTCGAATGTCTTAAAATAAAATTGTAAAACTAAATTCACGAGACATTCATCGTTAATGTTTTAATAATTATTAATCTATCCAACTCATGCCGTAAAAGAAAAAACTACTTCTAATTAAACAAAGTAGTATATAACATAAACTGGTCGGGTACGGCTACTCAATCAACAATAATATAGGCCACAACCAATAGCTAGTGCTCCTAACGAGTTGACATGACTAATGAAACAACAAATGATAATAAATTAATGTCATTATTATCCCAACAAAAAAACAACAAAATAATTATATAAAATAAATGGATGTCATTTTATCCCAACAAACAAACAACAAAATAATTATATTAAATAAATGAAAATTTTCATTTGTACAAAAATAAATATCTTAGAAAAATCATTTCTTTCACCAAATTTTAAAACAATATTGTGTTGATTAAATTTGTTCAAGTATTTTGAAATTTACATCAATAACGTTAATTACACATATTGATAATTTATCTCAAATGAGTAATCCCCATGAAAGCCTAAATGTTTGCTCAACTTAAGCTCGGATACTATGTGTAATGGTCTTCCTTTCTTACTACCAAAGAAGACACTTAATACATCCTTGGTATTCGTGTGTCAAATCATTTAGTTGTCTAAAAGATTGTTCATTAATGATAAAGAATGAAGAGATAGAACATAATCTCAGAACAGAAAGAAAATCTAGAGTATAACAATTATCTTTACACAAATAAAGACTGTAAATTTAATACGCACATCAGAAAATTAATCCATAAATCAACCTAAACAATTATAATAACATGTCCTTACAAATACTAAAGAATAGAACGAATAAAAACAACCAAAAAATAAAGAAGTATATGAGAATATGTCTTGTGTTACAACCCGGAAATTCTGAACCAATTTAAAAAAAAATTATTTTAGCAATTTTGATGAATTTTGATTATTAAAACGAATTATTTTAAATAATAACGACGAGAAATTTATTTTGAATAGAATTAGAACATATATATTTATTTGAATCGTCATTAGAATATAAATATTTATTTTTTATTATAAAGGAATCGAAAATGGCGCGGTAATTTGAAATTTTGATTTCGAATTTCAAATGACTGTACAAGATTCAAAATAAACCGGATTTTAGCGAAACCAAAAAATATTAGAATCTATTTGAGAATATCTTTCCAACGAATCCGAAAAGTTGAAATTTCATAGCGGGAATAAAAAGTTATGCCCTGTTGAAAATTCAGAATAGTCGCTATGGAATTTTTGGCCCTTAAAAATGGAAATTTTGCAAACGACCTCCGTTTTCGATGAAACCACTTTTATTGGATCAGGGATGTCAAGTTATTACTAGATTCCAAAATTGTTAATTTTTGAAATCAATATGTGAGCGTGGCAAAAGAAAACGTGTTTTGACAGTTTCAGTCAATTTCATCGAACAGAAAATGACCATTTTTCAAACATTCTCGGAATTCGATGAAATTAGTTTTGTTAGAACTGTATTGTCAATACGAAACTAGAAAATATTTTTCGGGAATTTTTAAAGTCTGTATGTGACCCCAGCAAAATGAAATATGCGTTCAAATTCAATATACATTGATTTATAATTTAATTTGAATGGAAACTGATCGTAACGATCGAATTGGCCTACGAAACATATCCCACTATGTTCGGAATGGGGGTAATTAGTTATGGGCGACAGTCGTTGGGTCTCGTTTGGTGGTCGAATGAAAGGTCAACATTTTTAAAACAAAAATTAAATTAAATATATATTATATATATTCTCTCTCTCAGCCCCCCGTTTAATCTTTAAAATCGAAATAAAAAAAAGAAAAGAAAAAAACCCACGCATGAATCACGTCGTCCCCCTCCCCTCCTGCCCCGTTCATCATGCCGCCACCGCCCAAGCTCGGCCCGCCACCTCCTTCTCCTCTCCACCTCGTGCCTCTCTCATCTCTCTTCTCCAAACCGCAGACCCAAACCCCATCTCCCTCGATTAAGCCATCACCACCTACCTGGTCAGCCACCACGTCGTCGTCACCGCCCAGCGCACCACCCCACCGTCACTAGGAACCCCCAACGCCACCTCTTGACCCCCTCTCTGACCATGAACACCTCCACTCGATAAAAATCAAATTTTTATAGTTTTCTGCATTTGCAAATAACACCCCGATGAGCTCCGCACAACGCAGCAGCATATGAGACCACACCGAGGCGAGCATCCCTCCTTGGATCGAGAAGAGTGAGTTTTTATTTGATTTTTATTTCTTTATGTAAATAAATATGCGATTTTAGTTATGAAAAATACGATCTTTAATCCGATAAAAATATTATTTTATCATATGTATGATATGATTTTTTTAATTATAAAGGCGAGATTTTTATTATAGTAAATGCGAGATTTTTATTAGAAAGATGAGATTTTTATATAAGGAAAGACGAGATTTTTAAATATAAAAAGATTAGATTTTTAAGGGTGTAAAGATCGGATTTTTATATATTATAGAATAGAATACAAATATGATTTTTATTTTATATAGTAGCGGTATAAAAATAGAATTTTATCCATATAGCGTAGTTATAAAAATGTGATTTTTATATACATGGCAACAATATAAAGATGCGATTTTTATATATGTAGTGGATACGGACAACGAAAGTGACAAAAGGCGAGGACGGTGAAGATTTTCTACATATAAAGAGTCGAGGCGTTTGGTTTAGCTATTTGGTGAGAACTTCTCACTTTAATTCTTGTTTTCTAGTTAAAATTATATACTAGGATGCAGACGGTGCTTAGCAGCACCCGACACCCGTTGTCCAAAGACCATGGACGACTTGTTTAATTTTGTTGTGTGGTGAAAATTGATTGTGATGTGGAATGAATGAAAATAAATATTCATGTGTTTAAATAAATTAATTATCGTTAAAAATATAAATTTAACGTGAATGTGAATAAATAAATATTCATTTACAAATCGAACGATTTGCATATGTACACCCATTTGTAGGATATTGATTGGGACGATAAATTTTACACATCGCCCAAACGCACAAATAATATTCTGTGTTTGTTGATTTGAAACCCCACACGGGTGTTAGGATGATATTTGGCGTACACTAATCCCAATTATTTAGTTGTATATCGATCGATTGGTTGACAGACCGTGTAAGCGTTAATTATTTATATTTAATGCTTATGCAGTTGTGTGGTGCACTTTGGGTGATGTTTGATTATTTATAATTGCTATTATATACATGTGTTGTATAGAATCCATATAAATAACATTATATGGTAATTGAGTGTGTCTCATTCCAATTTATAAAATAAATTATATTCATGTGTTGAAAAAAATAATATAAATTCATGTGTTGAAGAAAATATCCATTTGTTGAATAGAACAACGAAGTTATTGAAATATATAAAGCTGCATTAATTAGCCATTCTGACGCGAATGATATTTATATTGATTATATTCGTTTTTATAATGAATATAGAAAAGGAAGTGATTTCAAAATCTAATATTTTGAAAATATTATCATTTATATATTAATATTCAATTTTGATTTAAAATTGAATATGAAGTTGAAATTGCTTTGAAAACGAATTTAAAACAATTTATAAAATACGTTTAGAATTGAAATCGACGAAATATATATAATATATATATTATATATATTAAATGACCTGAATAGAACGCGCTGCGAATTTCGACCATTGACTTTGAATTGACGTTACGGGAGATCCGACCGTCGGATTCTCCTGAAACCGGAATCTTGGGTTCGTATCGAAAAGAGCTTTCTAATGAATATAAGAGGTTTGAAATATAATGGTTGGATTTAGAATTATGTTCAAATAAAATTTGGAAAAGGTCACTGTAAGTGCAGTTCGACGACCGTTATTGGAAATCGACTGTACGAGCCTTGATAAAATTATTAAAAATATCAAATAATTTATGTAAAATCATAATAAATAATTTAGAAAGAATTGGGGTGGAAAATGCCATATTTAAAAAGGATAAAAATATATTTTTATCCAAATGAACTAGTTGTGAACTAGAATTATAATTCAATATTTTTGAATAAATAAATTGGATTTCAAGTGGTTTTAAAAATAATCATAATTTCCAATATACGAATTGGAATGGATTTGAATCGAAATTATCTTCGGAATATTTCGATGTTGGATTTCGTGATTATAAAGATATGGTTGTGGAAATTTGAAAGATATATTTATATCGTTATTTCCGATACGATATTTGTTGGTTTCAGTATTTGATATTGAATATAAACCTATATATTTTCCATTCAGAGCCTTTTATTTAATATCAAATGGGATTTTGGGTTCGTCGTGAATGGTGTCTTAAATAACACTGTTATTGAAACCAGTTTAGAAAAGAATAAATCTTTTAATTAAGATTTAGTGAAATTGTCCAGTTAATTAGTGTTTAATTGGAATTGAATTTAAATTGGTTTTTGGGGTTTATCGTGAGCGGTGTTTTGAATAACACATGTTCTTTAACCCGATTAACAATGGAATGTGATTTTGGGTTTATATTGAACCGTGTTTTAGATGACATTGGTTCTTTAACCTAGTTAAAGACAGGATATTGATTTTTGGGAAGATTAAAACTAAGTGGAGTTTTAATGAATCTTTAATTAGATTAAAGTGATCGAGAATGGAGTATCACCAGTTTTGCTCCAAATGATAGTAAAATCTTTAATTAGATTTGAACGTGAAATGGTAATTAATATTTACCGATAACACCGTGGTGTTAGATACGGAGTATTACCAGTTTTGCTCCATGGGATGAATAGGTTGGGATTGGAAAATAAAATAAATGATTACTGTTTTGTGGTTCGCTAATCCCGACTAGTTTGGAAAACCTTAACATGGGTTGATTCGAAATCAAAAGGAAGATTAAAGAACAAATTTAAAAGAATTTATCTTTGTTAAAATTAATGGGAAGCTTTCCCTAAGAATGTGAAAATTTGAATAAAAGAACATTCTAAATTGGAATGAGGCGTATGTTGTGTTTGTGTAACACTTGTTTATTTTATACGCGGGTTATTCAGAAAGGCCGGGTTTATACCCATTCTGAATAACCGATTTGACGATATGTCAAAGGTGAATATGGTGGTTGAATACCGGGGGTCTTCACGTTGTTTGGTTGATTCCTGACAATCTTGATTAGGCTGTACACCCAAGATAAGGGAATAAGTTAGAGATCATCCAGGCATACTTGGAGATCAACGGATATGCGAGGAAAGCACCTCCGGTTCCGTTCAGACCCAGAACGAACTTGTAAATGGACTGTGTGTCTGACATTGGATTTTATTCTGTGTGATTGATTTTTATTAAATATATATCTGTTTGGCGGCGGAGAATTTATTCTCTTGCTTAACGCCCTTCTCTGAGACGTATGAGCTCAGAGGTTATATATTGATGGATATCAATTGCATGGAGTGAACTACCTATGTGGCATGCCTAAGTGGCAAATGATCAAGGCTTTTGTTGAAAAGCAAAGTCTTGCGGTTGATGATCAAAGCACGGCCTATGTGGCATAGCTTTGTGTATAGCGTTGATTCGCGAGCCTCACACCTCTATATGAGTCAAAAACGGGATAAGGACCGTTGGGAGAACACGACGTTTTTTTCTAGCTATGGGTGATGTCAGTGACCTACCAGCCCTGCCATTTATATACTTTTTACCTATGTGGTTGTTGGAATGCGAGGCGCCTTGGATATAGGTCTGATAGGACCAGGAAACGTGTGTTCAGGAATAGCCAATCCTCAAAGAGGGCCGGCCCAACCGATTCCAAGGATCGCTCTATGTTGTCCTGAGACATTTGCTAGAGTGTCTCGAACGGAGGGGAGCTTGCCCCTTACCTCAACCCATGACGGAAATCCAATTTCCAATATGTGACATTTCGGTTTATTTGTAGAACCTAGTATGGAGACATAGTGGTATGGGGCACTTATGCCGTCTATGATTGATACTTATGATTGAAGTTGTTTTCTTCACTTATAATAATAACAAAAGATGAAATTTAGCATATCAAGCATTCTTTGGCTATTATAAGGTAAAACCCTATCCTCCGGCTTGCGTTGCATTGTGTGATAGGACCTGGGTCTTATAGTAGCTTCATTTTTTATTTAGCATTGCGCTGTTTGTTTTATGCACTGGTATTCTTGGGAGGAAACCTGTTCCGTGTTATACGGCGTGGTCCCTTGATTTACCTAACTTTGAAATAAAGATTAATAACTGTTTTAGTTCTCACATCAGTCACATGACTGACCTGGAGTTTATTGTTTTAACCTAAACTCTGGGTGCCCCTATTTTCCACATGGGCAACAAGTAGTTTTGGTTTTGCAGATTTATATTCACAGGATCCTGGTTTAGAGCTGGAATGATATTCGGAAAGCTCTGTATACGTATATCTCCTTTCAGTTGTGTGTTGTATTATTTTTCTGCTGCTATGTATTTAAATGTAATTTAAATCTCTGATATTTATCAATGTGTAATATTTATTCATTCTCTGTATATTTTTGTACTCTGATGGAATTGTTGTAACTAACAATGAAATGTTCTTCTGTTTGCATTCTGATGTGTGTTGTTTTCAAAGCAATCCGTTCTTTCCTTCATGGGGAAGTTACGAGTTCTTACAGTTGGTATCAAAGCTTTGGTTTACAGAGCTCGAGAACAAGACGTATTAGAACCAAACGAAAGGATTCATCAGAGATTGGATTAGTAATATCCAATAAGAATAACTCATTAGAGATGGGATCAGTAGTATCCTAGAACGAGTGTGAAGAGTATATTTTTAAAATAAAAGCGAAAGCAAGTTTTGTTTTGAAAATTTATATCTAATTGTATGTATTTGAATATTTTATTTGTATTGAATTTGGACAATCGAGTATATAAAGATTTTGCATATACGCGTCATGAACGTATATTCGAAGTTTTTAATATACTGGATAGATATGGAATCACACTCTAGTCGCCCGGACATGATTCTGATGATGGCGCGCCATCACCAGTATTTATTTTCGAGTTTCGTAAGTGGGATTTCTATATATTTCCATTAGACTGGTGTGAGAACCAAAACTAGATAGGGCTTATTGTTGTGATTTGGCATCAAAAACATGATTTTCTGTATTTGTATCAAGATTATGAATTTGAAAAGATAATCAACTAATTGATTGTTGGTTGTGTTGTTTGATTAATTAAAATTTTGAACCATTATGCCAAATTGAACCGAATATTGAACTGAATTGAAAAGTGGTTACAATTGCATGCATATACATGTGTATCCATTGAACAGGTCATAGCAGGGAAGCTAAGCAGAGGAATAAAATTGTTTGCCCCACAAATAGGTACATGTTTATTGTATTTCTTGGGTTTTTGATGATTTTATAAACCGACTGGCTAGCCGTTTGGCTTTTTCTTTTGGATTGATGAGGCCCATAGGAGGCTATTTGAAATATCCCGAAGCTCTCGGTGCACGGGAGGTTATGGCGAATTTTTTTGAAAATTTAGGGTGTTAGCCAAATTTTTGAAAAATTTGAGAAGTTCTTAGAAACTGAAAAGTTGAAGAACTTAAGCCGTAATGAAAACAATGAAAGTTGAGTTGGTTTGTTAAACAACTTTCAGCTTCGTTCCTTTTCGGGGACGAAAAGTTTTAAGTAGGGGAGATCGTAACAACCCGAAAATTCTGAACCAATTTAAAATTTGTTATTTTGGCAATTTTGATGAATTTTGATTATTTAAAATGAATTATTTTAAATAATAACGACGAGAAATTTATTTTGAATAACATTAGAACATATATATTTATTTGAATCGTCATTAGAATATAAATATTTATTTTTAATTATAAAAGGAATTGAAAATGGCGGATTTTAGCGAAACCAAAAATATTAGAATCTATTTGAGAATATCTTTCCAACGAATCCAAAAATTGAAGTTTCATAGCGGGAATAAAAAGTTATGCCCAGTTGAAAATTCAGAATAGTCGCTATGGAATTTTTGGCCCTTAAAAATGAATTTTTTTCAAACGACCTCGGTTTTCAACAAAACCACTTTTGTTGGATCTGGGATATCAAATTATTGCTAGATTCCAAAATTGGTAATTTTTAAAATCAATATGTGAGCGTGGCAAAAGAAAACGTGTTTTGACAGTTTCAGTCAATTTTCGATCGGTCAAAAAGTGGCCATTTTTCAAACGGTCTTGGAATTCGATGAAATTAGTTTTGTTAGAACCGTATTGTCAATACGAAACTAGAAAATATTTTTCGGGAATTTTTAAAGTCTGTATGTGACCCCAGTAATATGAAATGTGCGTTCAAATTCAATATACATTGATTTATAATTTAATTTGAATGGAAACTGATCGCAACGATCGAATTGGCCAAGGAAACATATCCCATTATGTTCAGAATGGGGGTAATTAGCTATGGGCGACAGTCATTGGGTCTCATTTGGTGGTCGAATGAAAAGTCAACATTTTTGAAACAAAATAAAAAAAATATTATATATATTCTCGCTCTCAGCCCCCCGTTCATTCTTTAAAATCGAAATAAAAAAAATAAAAAAAGAAAAGAAAAAACCACGCATGAGCCACGTTGCCCCCACCCCGTTCATCGCGCCGCCACCGCCCAAGCTCGGCCCGCCACCTCCTCCTCCTCTCCCCCTCGTGCCTCTCTCATCTCCCTTCTCCAAACCGCAGACCCAAACCCCGTCTCCTTCGATTTAGCCACCACCACCCACCTGGTCAGCCACCACGTCGCCGCCACCGCCCAGCGCACCACCCCACCAGGAACCCCCAGCGCCACCCCCTGACCCCCCCTCTCTAACCATGAACCCCTCCACTCAATAAAAATCAAATTTTTTATAGTTTTCTACATTTGCAAATAACACCCCGATGAGCTCCGTACAACGCAACAGCGTAAGAGACCACACTGAGGCGAGCATCCCTCCTCGAATCGAGAAGAGTGAGTTTTTATTTGATTTTTATTTCTTTATGTAAATAAAAATGCGATTTTAGTAATGAAAAATACGATCTGTAGTCCGATAAAAATATTATTTTTATCATATGTATGATATGATATTTATAATTATAAAGGTGAGATTTTTATTATAGTAAATGCGAGATTCTTATTAGAAAGATGAGATTTTTATATAAGGAAAGACGAGATTTTTAAATATAAAAAGATTAGATTTTTAACGGTGTAAAGATCGGATTTTTATATATTATAGAAAAGAATACAAATCTGATTTTTAGTTTATATAGTAGCGGTATAAAAATAGAATTTTATCTATTAACCCTCTTTTTGGCAAGAGTCTCAACGAGCCAGACCAAAGCCCAAACGCGCAACCAGATATGAGCCGCGCTTCAGAAAGCCCAACAGAAAAACAGTTCAAAGCAATCACATGTGGGCCCAAGCCCAGGCTAGCCAGGGTGACTGCTCACCCCGGAAGAATAGGTCTCATGGTCGACCGAGTTTCTTGCCTCTGGATAGAATGCGTCGACCGATTATCTCGGCCAGCATGGAAAATTTCTACATATTTAGTCCACCTAATATCCCGATTTTCAAGTCAGTAAAGGCGGTCAAACCATGTGCGGACAAAGCTCTACTTTTGATATGCCTCTCCGTGGATGCCACGTCAGCCAAAACTTTCGAGGATACTATTTATGAATAGTGGAATCAGTCTTCCAGCTGCAACTCAAGCCAATAGATGGATTCCGCATGTCCAAGATTTCCCGAAATGACCGAACCATACCGCAACAACCCAAGCTGCATTCTCCACCTATAAATACCTCTAAGCTTAAAGAAGAAGTGGACTTCTAAAAAAGGCCGGAGATTCTTAGTTTTCTCTTCAACTCCATTACATCCTAGAAAAAGTTCGCATCTCTCAATCTCTTACAAAAAGGAAAGAAAATAATCATCTTCTTTCTCTTCTTCAGAAGAAGCATTGTAATTGTAATCAAAAGAGAGAAATAATATATAAAGTGGACGCAGGCATCGTCTTTGCCGAACCACTATAAAAACTCTATATGTGCTCCCCATTCTTTTATTTTTTATTGCATTTATAATCTTTATTTGTGTGTTGATCACGCGATTGGGAGTTGATCGTCACTAGTAACCAACTTTTGACGTCAACTCTTTGGTGCACCAGGAAGGGGCAGCGCACCGACATTGCCATCGAACTCATGCTTATCTCAGGTCATGGCAAACAAACGAAAGAAAATGCAACATCCTCTCGTCCCACAAACGCAGGTGCAGCCGATACTGATGCTGCAGAAGTAAGCCACGAAGTCCCTTCTCATGACGACATGTCTCGGTATGGGACGACATGGATAAAATCATGGTCGAACTCAGAGACCATATGACATCTCAGGGTAAAGTCCTCAAACGACAGCAGCAGTTGATGGATCACCTTCTCGGTCGACTGGAAATAGGGTTGAACGCTTCAACATCAATTCCCCCACAGGCCGAGATTTGGACAACAGCTGACCCTCAGTTTACTCGAAATCAGGCCACTGATCAGGCTACACCTTTATTTTATCCTGCTTTGGTCCCACTGACCAATCCTTCACAGCCAGGAGTATCTCTTCTAGTGACCAGTGCGGTTGTAGCCATAGAATCTCAGGAGGCGAGCGATCAAAATTTAGATCGGTTGAACACCTTGCCTCTATTCTTGGAAACGTCTCGACCTATCGAATCGGTCGAGCTACCACCGGGTCCCTCAGAATCAACGCCATTCCCATTACAACCCGGGATCTTTCCACAGGAAAATCTAACCACTTTTCTCTTTCAACGAAGAGTTGGAGTAACATTCCCTTCGAATGAGGCAAGCCAGCCTACCATACCAGCCTTCACCGAAGTAGAAGAAAACTCTACCGTAAACCCTTCTTACCTCGCTTCAAGCGCGGGCAACCTTGGCCTCTGAACATCACATACTATGCGGATCAGCCCAGACCCTTTGTTACAAGCATGGCTCGACCCACGACTCATCAGGTTCCAGAGGGGCCATTCTACCCAGAACCACCCGCCAGATCTCACCTTCCCTCACACCTTCACTCAAATCCCGGAGGTCGAGCCCAGCCAACGGCCACTCTTCCAAGCATGTTTTGCCAGATCCTCGTGCAGAACCCTCTCAGGAAGCAGAACTAAGTTCATGGCAACAAATCCTCGGAGATGGGAGCCAGCTTGCAAGCATCGTCCGACGCTTCACTCGGGGCAACTCTTCGCAGCAAGACATAGACAATGTAAAACGCAACCCCTTCACTAGAGAAATCAAAAATTCTCGAAATCCTCCAGACTTCAGGTTCCCATCCATCGAGCCATACAACGGTCTCTCTGACCCAACCATTCACCTCATGCGATACATGCGACATATGGAAGTACTTGGTGCATCTACCAGCTTCATGGCTAAGTGCTTTCCTCTCTTTCTCACAGATATAGCCGGTTTGTGGTTTCGGTAGCTAACAATGGAATCGATCAGCAATTGGAATACTCTGGTCACCCGCTTCATCGAACAGTTTTGAGTGCATATCTCTTGACCAAAAAGTGTCATGTTTTTATCTACCATCAAGCAGCGATCCGGAGAGATGCTAAGATCCTTTCTCGAAAGATTCTAAGCAGCTGTAGCATCTGTCGATCGGCCCGAGCCATCAATGGTATTGATGGCAGCCATCGCGGGAGTTCAAAAGAGATCATAATTCTCAAACTCCTTAACCAGAGATCCCCCCAATGATATAGATGATTTTTACTCCGAGGCCGAGAGATTCCTCCGATAAGAGGATGCCAGCCTTGAAATGGAGAGCCTTGAAGTTTTAGTAGCCAAACAACATGGTCCACTCAACGGCAATGGCCAGAATAAAAGAGGAGGAAAGGCCCCAGAAAAGGATGAACGCAATGTGCAGCCTCGAAATGAAAACAGATATGATCAATACACCGAGCTCAATTCTTCTTTGCTCAATATCTACCTCGATATACATGAGTCCCTGCCTACTCCAAGACCACCTAGACGAGAACCGACCCAGATGGAACTCGATTCCGGCAAGCATTGCATATTCCACAACGTAGCTGGACATAATACAAATGATTGCCGACATCTACGCGATCTCATCGAAGGACGAGTCAGGAAAGGGGAACTCGCTGAATATGTCAAAGATCGCGCCCCGGCCATGCCGCCGCGACCCTCTGCCCAAGCTCCTCAGGCTGGTCCGCAAGCTCCTAAGAACGGAAAGGACCCTGAGACTAGCACTCGCGACATTATCATTAATTAGATTTTTTATCTTTTCTTTTGATATATTTCTTTCAACAATAAGGACGCCTTGATTTTAGCTCTTAACAATGCTCTGTAATCAATAGCTGTCCTAGTAGAATTTCTTTTCTTTAGTTGCTGTGAATTTTACTTTTTGCAAAAAGTAGATCATGTTGTGAAATCTTTAAGCAAAAGTACTTGCCCCCCTGTTATGTGTGGTCAGCGCGAAAGCCCACCACCGCTTCAATGCACCACGAGTATACATAGCTCGCTAAAGCTAACCAACCTAGCATGAGTCGAGCATAAGAAACACTTGCCCTAAGACGAGCATGGTTTATGCTCACCCCTAAGCCGAGTATGGTTAATACTCGCCCTCTCTAAGCCGAACATGGTTTATGTTAATACTCGCCCTCTCTAAGCCGAGCATGGTTTATGCTCGCCCTTATGCCGAGTATGGTTAATACTCGCCCTCTCTAAGCCGAGCATGGTTTATGCCCGCCCCTAAGCCGAGCATGGTTGATGCTCGCCACCCTCTAATGCCAAGTCGGATAAAATGCTCGACCCATCGCCCACCTCCAAAACGAGGATAGTTCATTTTGTATTTGCAGGAATCAACTCACATACAAATGGAAATCATCATCTCGGCCTTAATACGATCCCCGATAGTTGTAGGTTTTATGGCCTTAATAAGACCTGGCATGGCCGTCTGGGTTCCGGCCTTAATACAACATCGGACCATCGGTTTTCTGGCCTCAATATGGTCCGGCGTGACCATAGCAGCTCGAAAGTTTGCGCTTCGGTTCGGATTTCAGAACACATCTCCCTCTGTCGTTGAAGACGCATTCTGAGGGGCAGAGTGTAACCTTCTTTTTGGCAAGAGTCTCAACAAGCCAGACCAAAGCCCAAACGTGCAACCAGATATAAGCCGCACTTCAGAAAGCCCAACAGAAACACAGTTCAAAGCAATCACATGTCGGCCCAAGCCTAGACTAGCCAGAATGACTGCTCACCCTAGAAGAATAGGTCTCATGGTCGACCGAGTTTCTTGCCTTTGGATAGAATGCGTCGACCGATTACCTCGGGCCAGCATGGAAAATTTCTATAGAGTTAGTCCACCTAATATCCTGATTTTCAAGACAGTAAAGGCAGTCAAACCATGTGCGGACAAAGCTCTACTTTTGGTATGCCTCTCCGTGGATGCCACGTCAGCCATAACTTTCGAGGATACTATTTATGAACAGTGGAATCAGTCTTCCAGCCGTAACTCAAGCCAATTGATGGATTCCACGTGTCCAGGCTTTCCCAAAATGACCAGACCATACCACAACAACCCAAGCTGCATTCTCCACCTATAAATACCTCTAAGCTTAAAGAAGAAGGAGACTTCTAAAAAAGGCTGGAGATTCTTGGTTTTCTCTTCAACTCCATTACATCCTAGAAAAGTTCGCATCTCTCAATCTCTTGCAAAAAGGAAAGAAAACAATCATCTTCTTTCTCTTCTTCAGAAAAAGCATTGTAATTGTAATCAAGAGAGAGAAATAATATATAAAGTGGACGTAGGCATCGTCTTCGCCGAACCACTATAAAAACTTTGTATGTGCTCCCCATTCTTTTACTTTTTATTGCATTTATAATCTTTATTCGTGTGTTGATCATGCGATTGGGGGTTGGTCGTCACTAGTAACCAACTTTTGACGTCAACATTATCCATATAGCGTAGTTACAAAAATGTGATTTTTATATACATGGCAACAATATAGAGATGCGATTTTTATATATGTAGTGGATACGGACAATGAAAGTGACAAAAGGCGAGGACAGCGAAGATTTTCTACATATGAAGAGTCGAGGCATTTGGTTTAGCTATTTGGTGAGAACTTCTCACTTTAATTCTTGTTTCTAGTTAAAATTATGTACTAGGATGCAGACGTGCTTAACAGCACCTGACACCCATTGTCCGCAGACCGTGGACGACTTGTTTGATTTTGTTGTGTGGTGAAAATTGATTGTGATGTGGAATGAATGAAAATAAATATTCATGTGTTGAAATAAATAAATTATCGTTAAAAATATAAATTTAACGTGAATGTGAATAAATAAATATTCATTTACAAATCGAACGATTTGTATACGTACACCCATTTGAAGGATATTGACTGGGACGATAAATTTTACACATCGCCCAACCGCACAAATAATATTTTGTGTTTGTTGATTTGAAACCCCACATGGGTGTTGGGATGATATTTGGCGTACACTAATCCCAATTATTTAGTTGTATGTCGATCGATTGGTTGACAGACTGTGTAAGCGTTAATTATTTATATTTAATGCTTATGCAATTGTGTGGTGCACTTTGGGTGATGGTTGATTATTTATCATTGCTATTATATAAATGTGTTGTATAGAATCCATACAAATAACATTATATGGTAATTGAGTGGGTCTCATTCAAATTTAGAAAATAAATTATATTCATGTGTTAAATAAACAAAATAGTTATGTGTTGACAATACTCATGTGTCGAGAATATTCATGTGTTGAAACTATTCATGTGTTGAACGAAATATTTATACAATAAAATTCACATTTTTATTATAAGAAAGAAAAAATAAATATTCATGTGTTGAAAGAAATAAATATTCATGTGTTGAAAAAAATAAATAAATTCATGTGTTGAATAAAATATCCATTTGTTGAATAGAATAACAAAGTTATTGAAATATATAAAGCCGTGTTAATTAGATTTGCACCATTTTGACGCGAACAATATTTTTATCGATTATATTCGTTTTCATAATGAATATAGGAAAGGAAGTGATTTAAAAATCTAATATTTTGAAAATATTATCATTTATATATTAATGATATGGAATATTCAATTTTGGTTTAAAATTGAATATGAAATTGAAATTGTTTTGAAAACGAATTTAAAACGATTTACAAAATACGTTTAGAATTGAAATCGACATAATATATATATATACATATATATACATACATACATACATACATATATATATATTAAGTGGCCTGAATAGAACGCGCCGCGCCGCGGCAGTTCGCGAATTTCGACCATTGACTTCGAATTGACGTTGCGGGAGATCCGACTGTCGGATTCTCCTGAAACCGGAACCTTGGGTTCTATCGAAAAGAGCTTTCCAATGAATATAAGAGATTTGAAATCTAATGGTTGGATTTGGAATTATGTCCAAATCAAATTTGGAAAAGGTTGCTGTAAGTGAAGTTCGACGACCGTTATTGGAAATCGACTGTACGAGCGTTGATAAAATTATTAAAAATATCAATAATTTGTGTAAAATCATAATAAATGATTTAGAAAGAATTGGGGTGAAAATCCCATATTTAAAAAGGGTAAAAATATATTTTTATTAAAATGAACTAGTTGTGAACTAGAATTATAATCCAATATTTTTGAATAAATAAATTGGATTTGAAGTGGTTTTAAAAATAATCAGAATTTTCAATATACGAATTGGAATGGATTTGAATCGAAATTATCTTCGGAATATTTCGATGTTGGATTTCGTGATTATATAGATATGACTATGGAAATTTAAAAGATATATTTATATCGTTATTTCCAATACGATATTTTTGGTTTCAGAATTTGATATTGAATATAAGCCGATATATTTTCCATTCAGAGCCTTGTATTTAATATCAAATGGGATTTTGGGTTCATCATGAATGTTGTCTTAAATAACACTGTTCTTGAAACCAGTTTAGAAAAGAATAAATCTTTTAATTAAGATTTAGTGAAATTGTCCAGTTAATTAGTATTTAATTGGAATTGAATTTAATTTGGTTTTTGGGGTTTATCGCGAGCGGTGTTTTGAATAACACTTGTTCTTTAACCCGATTAACAATGGAGTGTGATTTTGGGTTTATCGTGAACCGTGTTTTAGATGACGTTGGTTCTTTAACCCAGTTAAAGACAGGATATTGATTCTTGGGAAGATTAAAACTAAGTGGAGTTTTAATGAATCTTTAATTAGATTAAAGCGATCGAGAATGGAGTATCACCAGTTTTGCTCCAAACGATAATAAAATCTTTAATTAGATTTGAACGTGAAATGGAAATTAATATGTGAGTAACTTCCACGTGAACGAAAGAGAGGATTGCTTTGAGAACACGACAAATCAGAACACAAACAGAAGAATATTTCATTGCTTATTACAACAATTCATCAGAATACAAGAATATATAGAGTACGAATAAATATTACACATTCAATAAATATCAGAGATTACAATACATTACATAGCAGCGGAAAAGTAATACAATACATAACTGAAGGAGATATACGGAAACAGAGCTTTCCGGATATCGTTCCAGTTGTAAACCAGGATCCTGTGAATATAAATCTGCAAAACCAAAACTACTAGCTGCCCGTGCGGAAAATAAGGGCACCCAGGGTTTGGGTTAAAATAATAAACTCCAGGTCAGTAATGTGACTGGTGTGAGAAATAAAAAGTTATTTAAAACTTTACTTTTAAAATAAAGTAAATCAAGGGACCACGCCATATAACACGGAACGGGTTTCCTCCCAATAATACCAGTGCATATAACAAAACAACGCAATGCTTTTTGGAAAAATGAAGCTATTATAAGACCCATGTCCCATCACACAATGCAACGCAAGCCGGAGGATAGGGTTTTCCCTTATATTAGCAAAACATGCTTGGTACGTTAAAAACAAATCATTTGATACTATTATAAGTGTATAGTGTAAAAACAATTTCAATTATAAATATCAATCATAGACGTCATGGGTACCATATATCGTGTTGCCATACTAGGCTCTACAATCAAAACCGCAAATGTCACGTATTGGAAGTTGGGTTTCCATCTGTGAACCGAGGCAAAATATAGTCCTCTACCGATTCGAGACGCTCTAGCCCGCCCCTCAGGACCCAGACTCAGGTGGGCCCTTGGATCGTCAGGGCAGGTTCACCGATGTGGATTAAAATGCCTGAAGACTGCGTTTCCCCACCCTATGGGGTGTCAATGAGTCCACTGACTCCATCGGCTCCACATAGTCACTGATATATCCGAGGCGCCTCGCAATCCAATAACCACATAAGTCAAACTCGTCAAGGCGTGTAAAACCACTGACGCCACTTTTAACTAGAAGGAAACGCATGTCCTCCCTGAGGTCCTTCTCCCATTTCTGGTTCACAACTAGGGTGTGAGGCTCGCGAATCAACGTTACACAAAGTTATGCCACACAGGAGGTGCTTTGATCATCAACCACAAGACTTTTCTTTTCAACAAAAGCCTTGATAATTTGCCACTTAGGCATGCCACATAGGCATTTCACTCCATGCGATTGATATCCATCAATATATAACCTCAGAGCTCGTACGTCTCAGAGAAGGGCGTTAAGCAAGAGAATAAATTCTCCGCCGCCAAACAGATATGTATTTAATAGAAATCAATCACACAGAATAAAATCCAATGTCAGACACACAGTCCATCTACAAGTTCGTTCTGGGTCTAAACGAAACCGGAGGCACCTTGTACCTCGCATATCCATCGGTCTCTAAATACGTCTGGACGATCACCAACTGATTCCCTCCTCTTGGGTGTACAGCCTAATCATGATCATCAGTAATTATCCAAACGATGTGAAGACCTCCGGTCTTTGACCACCGTCTTCATCCTCGACACATTGTCGAATCAGTTATTCAGAATGGGATAAACCCGGTCTTTTTGAATAACCCGCGTATATAATAAACAAGTGTTACACAAACACAACATACGCCTCATTCCAATTCAGAATATTCTTTTATTCAAATATTCTTATACTTTGGGAAAGGTTCCCATTAATTTTATCAAAGATAAATTCCCTAAATTTATTCATTAATCTTCTTTTGAATATCAATTCAAACCAAATTATGGTTTATCCAAACTAGTCGGGATTAACGAACCTTACCGAAGTAATCATTTGTTTTAATTTCCCAATCCCAACCTATTCATCCCATGAAGTAAAACTGGTAATACTTCATATCTAACGCCACGGTGTTATCGGTAAATTCAATTACCATTTCACGTTCAAATCTAAATAAAGATTTAACTATCGCCTGGAGAAAAACTGGTGATACTCCATTCTCGATCTTTTCAATCTATTTAAAGATTCATTAAAACTCCACTTGGTTTTAATCTTCCCAAAAATCAATATTAATGATTGTTTAACTTGGGAAATCATATCCTGTCTTTAACTGGGTTAAAGAAGAAGAGTCGTTTTAAACACGGTTCACGGTAAACCCGAAATCACATTCCATTCCATTCCATTCCAATTTATTTTATTAAATTGGAAAACTTTATTTTGGAAAACCTCCTTTAAATCTTAACAAAAGATTTAGAAATTCCAAATCACATTTCACTATAAATCGGGTTAAAGAACAAATATCGTTAAAACACAGTTCACGATAAACCCAATTCCCATTTGATATTAAATACAAGGCTCTGAATAGAAAATATACCGGCTTATATTCAATATCAAATTCTACGACCAAAAAATATCGTATTGGAAATAATGATATAAATATATCTTTCAAATTTCCATAACAATATTTATATAATCACGAAATCCAACATCGAAATATTCCAAAGACAATTTCGATTCAAATCTATTCCAATTCAATTATTGGAAATTCTGGTTACTTTAAAAACCCTTTCAAATCCAATTTATTTATTTCAAAAATAAATGGATTATAATTCTAGTTCAAAACTAGTTCATTTTGATAGAAATCTATTTTTATCTTTTCAATTATGGAGTTTTTCATCCCAATCCTTTCCAAATCATTTCTTATGATTTTACATAAATTATTACTATTTTTAATAATTTTATCAAGGCCCGTACAGTCGATTTCCATCAACGGCCATCGAACTGCACTTACAACGACCTTTTCCAAATTTGATTTGGACATAACTCCAAATCCAACCGTTAGATTTCAAATCTCTAATATTCGTTAGAAAGCCCTTTTCAATATGAACCCAGCGGTTCTGGTTTTAGGAGAATCTGACGGTCGGATATCCCGTAATGTCCATTCGAAGTCAATGGTCGAAATTGGCGAACTGCCGCAGCGCGGCGCGTTCTATTCAGACCATTATATATATATATATATATATATATATATATATATATATATATATATATATATATCGTCGATTTCCTTTTAAAACGTATTTTATAATTCGTTTTCAAAACAATTTCACTTCCGATTCAATTTCTAATCAATATTGAATATTCCATATCATCGATATATAAATGATAATATTTTCAAAACATTAGATTTTGAAATCAATTCCTTTTCGATATTCATTATAAAAATGAATAAAATCGATATAAATATCGTTCACGTCAAAATGGCGCATATCTAATCAGCACGACTTTATATATTTCAATAACTCCGTTATTCTATTCAACAAATGAATATTTTCTTCAACACATGAATTTTCTTTTATTCAACACATGAATATATATTTTATTCAACACATGAATATATATTTTATTCAACACATGAATATTCTTTTATTCAACACATGGATATATATTCTATTCAACACATGAATATTCTTTTATTCAACACATGAATATATATTTTATTCAACACATGAATATTTATTTTATTTTCCAAATTGGAATGAGACCCACTCAGTTACCATATAATGTTATTTATATGGATTCTATACAACACATGTATATAATAGAAATAATCAACCATCATCCAAATTGCACCACACAACTGCATAAGCGTCAAATATAAATATTTAACGCTTATAACAGCCTGTCAATCAATCGATCGACATACAGCTAATTGTATGGCCAATTTCATCCCAACACCCATGTGGGGTTTTCAAACAATCAAACACAGGTTTTATTTGTGCAGTTGGGCGATGTATAAAATTTATCGTCCCAATCAATATCCTTTAAATGGGTGTACATAAACAAATCGTTCGATTTGTAAATGAATATTTATTTTATATACACGTTAAAAATTATATTTTTAACTATAAAATATTTATTCAATCCACATCTCACAATCAATTTTCACAACACACCAATCAAACAAACAAGTCAACCATGGTCTGTGGACGACGGGTGTTGGGTGCTGCTAAGCACCGTCTGCATCCTAGTATATATTTCAACTTGAAATTAAAATAAAAGTGAGGAGTTCTCACCGACTAGCTAAATCAATTCACCGCGACTCTTCATCTGTAGGAAATCTTCATCTCGTCTCCAACGAGATAGGCTTCACACGGTATATGTTAAAAATCATTTTTTTAACATCGCTATATATATATATAGTTAAAAATCACATTTTTATACCGCTACCTTATATATAAAAATCGAATTTTTTTATCCCATCGCTGTATATATAAAGATTAAATTTTTACTATCTATATAATATAAAAATCGTATTTTTATTATTTCTATAATATAAAAATCATATTTTTATTATCTTTGCTATATAAAAATTATATTTGTATTATCTCTAATATGTAAAAATTATATTTTTATTGTCTCTACTATATAAAAATTATATTTTTATTATCTCTACTATATAAAAATTATATTTTTATTATCTCCACTATATAAAAATTATATTTTCATTATCTCCACTATATAAAAATTATATTTTTATTATCTCTACTATGTAAAAGTTATATTTTTATTATCTCTACTATATAAAAATTATATTTTTATTCCACCATTTCAACAATAAAAATCGAATCTTTACTTTATATAAAAATATAATCTTTTTCGATTTTGCAAAATCTTATCTTTTAAACAAATAAAAATCGTATATTTTCAGTTTTAAAAATCATATCTTTAATTTAAAACTGAAAAAGAAATGAAACTGAAAACAATGCCTTTATGCTTACTGTTTAAACTCAGGAACTCGTTCAACCCTTCTTCGATCTTCACTGGAATACGCTGCTCGAACTTGCGCTCACCAAAATAGTCCACCATCCCATGAACACCGAAGCCGCTTCGAATTGATCGCACCACCGTGTGAAACAGCGCTGGTGGTTGCCACGCCTAACAGAGGGAGGTGCGGAGGTCGGGAGGGGGGAGCAGCTGAAGGCGACGGTGGCTGTGGGCGCAGGCGGGCATGTGATGGCCTAGAGCGGGTTTGGGGCTCTGTGGGTCTGCGCGTTCTCGTGTGGAAGAAGGGGGAGAGGAGCAGATCGGAGGGGGGGTCGATGGCGAGCGGCGGCGGTCATGCTCAGGTGGGCGGCACGATTTCGAGGGAGGGCTGAGGGCTAGCGGGTTTTATTTTTTTTCTTTTCTAGTATAACGATTTGGGGATTGGAGAATAAAGGAAGGAGGGTATTTATATAAATATATATTTTTTTATTATTTTTTAATTTCAAAAAGTAACTTTTATTTCAACCTCCAAACAAGACCCACCGCCTGTCGCCCATAGCTAATTACCGTCATTCCGAACACAATGGGATATGTATCATAGGCTGATTCGATCGTTTCGATCAGTTTCCGTCAAAATCAAAATATAAATCTATATATTGAATTTGAACGCGCATTTCAATTTACCGGGGGCCACATACGAACACTAAAAGTTCCAAAAAAATATTTTCTAGCTTCGTATTGACGATACAGTCCTAGCAAAACTAATTTTGCCAAATTCCGAGATTGTCCGAAAAATGGCCATTTTCTGGTCGATTAAAATCAACTAAAACTGGTCAAACGCGTTTTCCTTTGCCACGCTCACATATTGATTCGAAAAATTACGAATTTTGGAATTTAGTAATAATTTAACATCACGAATCCAACAAAAGTGGTTTCGTCGAAAAACGTGGTCGTTTGCAAAATTGCTATTTTTAAGGGCCAAAATTTCATAGCGACTATTCAGAAATTTCAACTGGGCATAACTTTTTAACCCCGCTATGAAATTTCAATTTTTCGGATTTGTTGGAAAGATATTCTCAAATAGATTCAAATATTTTTGGTTTCACCAAAATCCGATTTATTTTGAATCCTGTACATTCATTTCAAATTTGAAATCGAAATTTCAAACTACCACGCCATTTTCGATTCCTTTTATAATTAAAGTAAAATATTTATATTCAACGACGATTCAAATAAATATATACGTTCTATTTCTATTCAAAATAAATTTCTCGTCGTTATTATTAAAAATAATTCATTTTAAATATTCAAAATTCATCAAAATTGCCAAAATAAATTTTTTAAATTGGCTCAGATTTCCGTGTTATTACATAATATTTACCGATAACACCGTGGTGTTAGATATGGAGTATTACCAGTTTTGCTCCATGGGATGAATAGGTTGGGATTGGAAAATAAAATAAATGATTACTTCGGTGTGGTTCGCTAATCCCGGCTAGTTTGGAAAACCTTAACATAGGTTGATTCGATATCAAAAGGAAGATTAAAGAATAAATTTAAAAGAATGTATCTTTGATAAAATTAATAGGAACCTTTCCCTAAGAATGTGAAATTTTGAATAAAAGAATATTTTGAATTTGAATGAGGTGTATGTTGTGTTTGTGTAACACTTGTTTATTTTATACGCGGGTTATTCAGAAAGGCCGGGTTTATACCCATTCTGAATAACCGATTCGACGATATGTCGAAGGTAAAGACGATGGCTAAAGACCGGGGGTCTTCATGTCGTTTGGTTGATTCCTGACAATCTTGATTGGGCTGTACACCCAAAACGAGGGAATAAGTTGGAGATCGTCCAGGCGCACTTGGAGATCGACGGATATGCGAGGAAAGTACCTTCGATTTCGTTCAGACCCATGACGAACTTGTAAATGGATTGTGTGTCTGACATTGGATTTTATTCTGTGTGATTGATTTCTATTAAATATATATCTGTTTGGTGGCGGAGAATTTATTCTCTTGCCTAACGCCTTTCTCTGAGACGTATGAGCTCAGAGGTTATATATTGATGGATATCAATTGCATGGAGTGAATTGCCTGTGTGGCATGCCTAAGTGGCAAATAATCAAGGCTTTTGCTGAAAAGCAATGTAACGAAAAGGAATTTCACTAGATCCGAATCAGTCGCTAAACTGACCAAGACCGTTCGAAACGCCTGATTGTTTTGAGAACACGACAAACCAGAATGCAGACAGAAGAACATTTCATTGTTTATTACAACAATTCCATCAGAATACAACAATATACAGAGTATGAATAAATATACATTACAAATTATCAGAGATTACAATAAATTACATAACAGCGGAAAATAATACAATACACAACTGAAGGAGATATATGGATACAAAGCTTTCCGGATATCATTCCAGCTGTAAATCCGGATCCTGTGAATATAAATCTGCAAAACCAAAACTACTAGCTGCCCGAGTCAAAAATAGGGGCACCCAGAGTTTAGGTTAAAACAATAAACTCCAGGTCAGTCATGGGACTGGTGTGAGAACTAAAACAGTTATTTAAAACTTTTACTTTTAATCAGATATATCAAGGGACCATGCCGTATAACACGGAACGGGTTTCCTCTCAAGAATACCAGTGCATAAAATAAAACAGCGCAATGCTTTTTGAAAAAATGAAGCTATTATAAGACCCAGGTCCTATCACATAATGCAACGCAAGCCGGGGGATAGGGTTTTCCCTTATAATAGCCAAACATGCTTAGTACGTTTAAAACAAACCATTTGATACTATTTTAAGTGCATAGTGTATAAAACAATTTCAAATCATAAGTATCATTCATAAGCGGCATTGGTACCATATATCATGTCGCCAATACTAGGCTCTTCAAATAAAACCGCAAATGTCACATATTGGAAATTGGGTTTCCTTTTGTGAATCGAGGCAAAAGATAGTCCTCTACCGATTCGAGACGCTCTAACCCGCCCTTCAGGAACAGCCGCAACTGCCCCTTGGATCGTCAGCGCCGGTCCACCGATGTGGATTATTATGCCTGAACACTGAGTTTCCCCACCCTTCAGGGTGTAAATGAGCCAACAAATGACTCCATCAGCTTCACATAGTCACCGGTATATCCGAGGCGCCTCGCAACAGCAACAACCACATAAGTCAAACTCGTCAGGACGTGTAAAACCACTGACGCCACTTCTAGCTAGAAAGAAATGCATGTCCTTCTGATGTCCTCTCCCGTTTCTGGTTCACAACCGGGGTGTGAGGCTCGCGAATCTACGCTACACAAAGCTACGCCACAAAGGCCGTGCTTTGATCATCAACCACAAGACTTTGCTTTTCAACAAAATCCTTGATCATTTGCCACTTAGGCATGCCACATAAGCAATTTACTCTATGCATTTGATATCCATCAGTATATAACCCCTGAGCTCGTACGTCTCAGAGAAGGGCGTTAAGCAAGAGAATAAATTCTCCACCGTCAAACAGATATATATTTAATAGAAATCAATCACACAGACTAAAATCCAATGTTAGACACACAGTCCATTTACAAGTCCGTTCTGGGTCTGAATGAAACCGGAGGCACCTAGTACCTCGCATATCCATCGATCTCCAAGCACGTCTAGATGATCACTAGCTGATTCCCTCCTCTTGGGTGTACGGCCCAATCAAGATCATCAGTAATCACCCAAACGACGTGAAGACCTCCGGTCTTTGACCACCGTCTTCATCTTCGACACCACGTCGAATCAGTTATTCAAAATAGGATAAACGGGGTCTTTCCGAATAACTCGCGTATATAATAAACAAGTGTTACACAAATACAACATACGCCTCATTCCAATTCAGAATATTCTTTTATACAAATATTCATATAATTTGGGAAAGGTTCCCATTAATTTTATCAAAGATAAATTCTTTAAATTTATTCTTTAATCTCCTTTCAATATCAATTCAAACTAGTCGGGACTTGCGAACCACACCGAAGTAATCATTTATTTTATTTCCCAATCCGAACCTATTGACCCCATAAAGTGAAACTGGTAATACTTCATATCTAACACCACGGTGGTTATCGGTAAATTCAATTACCATTTCACGCTCAAATCTAATTAAAGATTTAACTATCGCCTGGAGTAAAACTGGTGATACTCCATTCTCGACCTTTTCAATCTAATTAAAGATTCATTAAAACTCCACTTAGTTTTAATCTTTAACTAGGTTAAAGAATCAGTGTCATTTAAAACACGGTTCACGATAAACCCAAAAATCAATACCAATACAATTCCAATTAAATATTATTTAATTGGTACACTTCATTAAATCTAAATAAAAAGATTTAATCTTTTTCTCAACTGGGCTTAAGAACAGTGTTAATGAAGACACCGTTCCCGACAAACCCAAAATCACATTTGATATTAAATGCAAGGCTCTGAATAGAAATTATGTTGGCTTGTATTCAATATCAAACTCTACGACCAACAAATATCGTATTGGAAATAACGATACAAATATATCTTTCAAATTTCCATAACAATATCTGTATATTCACGAAATCCAACATCGGAATGTTCCAAAGACAATTTCGATTCAAATCCATTCCAATTCAATTATTGGAAATTCTGGTTATTTTTAAAACCATTTCAAATCCATTTTATTTATTTTAAAAATAAATAGAATTATAATTCTAGTTCAAAACTAGTTCATTTCGAAAAAAAATCTATTTTTACCTTTTCAAATATGGAGTTTTTCTTCCCAATTCTTCACAAATCATTTCTTATGATTTTACACAAATTATTGATATTTTTGATAATTTATCAAGGCCCGTACAGTCGATTTCCATCAACGGCCATCGAACTGCATTTACAGCGACCTTTTCCAAATTTGACTTGGACATAATTCCAATTCCAACAGTTAGATTTCTAATATTCATTAGAAAGCTCTTTTCGATACGAACCCAATGGTTCTGGTTTTAGGAGAATCCGACATTCGGATCTCCCGCAATATCCATTCGAAGTCAATGGTCGAAATTCACCAACTACCGTAGCGCGACGCGTTCTATTCAGGCCATTATATTATATATATAATATGTATAATATATACTTCTTTGATTTCCTTATAAAACGTATTATATAAATCATTTTAAATTCGTTTTCAAAACGATTTCAATTTCATTTCAAATTCAAACCAAAATTGAAATTTTCCTTATAAATTCGTTTTAAATTCATTTCAAATTGATTTCAATTCAAAACGATTTTTTAATTCAATTTCAGTTCGTTTTCAATTCAATTCAATTTCAATTTGAATTCATTTCTATTTGAATTTCAGTTCGATTTCATTTCTATTCAATTTCAATCCGACTTCATTTCTATTCAATTTAAATTCGAATTCATTTCTATTCAATTTAATTCAAATTTCAATTCCATTCAAAATAATTCGAATTTCAATTCTTTTCAAAATATCATATTTTGAATTCCGTTTCGATATTCATTATAAAATGAATAAAATCAATATAAGTATCGTTCACATCAAAATGGCGTCAATCTAATCAACACGGCTTCATATATTTCTATTTTCAAATATTCTATTTCAAATATTTCTTTTTCAAATATTTCTATTCAAATAATTATTATTCAAAATTGGAATGAGGCCCAATCATTTACCATAGATTTTATTTCTATGGATTTCCATGCAACGCATGTATATATCAACAATGACAAATAATCAACCATCATCCAAAGTGCATTCTACACTGTATAAGCATCAAATATAAATATTTAACGCTCATAACAGTCTGTCAATCAATCGATCGATATACAACTAATTATTGGGATTAGTGTATGTCATATATCATCCCAATACCCATGCGGGGTTTTCAAATAATCAAACACAGATTTTATTTGTGCAGTTAGGCGATGTGTAAAATTTATCGTCCCAATCAATATCATTCAAATGTGTGTATATAAACAAATCGTCCGATTTGTTTATATTAGTTTATTTCATTTCGCATACACGTTAAAATTTCTATTTTTAACTATAAAATATTTTTAACTATATAAATATTTTATTTCCTTTCACATCACATCACACAATCAACTACACATCAAAATCAAACAAACAAGCATACAAGCCGTCCATGGTCTGTGAACGACGGGTGTCGGGTGCTACTAAACACCGTCTGCATCCTAGTATATATTTTAATTGGAAAATTAAATTAAAAGTGAGAAGTTCTCACCGAGGATTTCCACTCCGCAATTCGTTATTTCTGAGCGTTTCGGATTTGCATTTGTTTTGCACCAGTTCCATCACACAATGTTTCATGCTGTTCATAACAAAAATTGCATTTTTAATATGATGTTTTTATAAAAATCTCATCTTTATATAAATAAAAATCTCGTCTTTATATAAATAAAAATCTCGTTTTTATTTAAATAAAAATCTCATCTTTATATAAATAAAAATCTAACTTTTCACTTATTAAAATATAATCTTTTCATCGCTACCTCCTATATAAAAATCGAATTTTTATATTCTCTACCTTATAAAAATCATATTTTTATAACCTCCACTATATAAAAATCATATTTTTATTACTTCTATAATATAAAAATCATATTTTTATTACATCTATAATATAAAAATCATAATTTTCTTTTGCAAATGAACAAATAAAAATAATATCTTCTCTTGCAAATAAACAAATAAAAATCATATCTTCTCTTGCAAATAAACAAATAAAAATCGTATCTTCTCTCGCTTAAAAATCATATTTTTATTCAAATAAGCTTCCTAACTTTCTTTAAATAGAAATCTAAATTTTACGTGATTAAAAATCTAATTTTTATCAAATAAATGGAAATAAAAAAACGAAAAAACTTACAGTGTTGTTGAATGGAGGGGGGGGGGGATCTCGCAGGTGTGTCGCATGAGGGGGGTGGACTTTAGGGTAGCGGTGGCAGTGGCTTCAACGAGGGCGGCGGGTTAAGTTGGGGGTCCAGGGCACTGGAATCAGAGGGAAACGGGGGAAAAGGGGGGTCGTCGGTTGATCAGAGAAGGGAGGAGGAGGGCGCGGAGGAGAGAGGAGGGGGGTTCCGCCTGAGACGCGATGGGCCAGCGGTGGCGTCAGCGGCCGATGCGTGGAGGATCGACGTCTTTTTTTTCTTTTTCCTTTTTGATTTCGTTCTGAACGTAGAGGGGAGAGAGAAAGTATAGAGAGGAGGGGGGGTTTAAAGTATATATTATATAATTATTTTATTATTTATTTCATTAATTTGTTGATTTTTTATTCGAACTCGACACGAGACCCAACGACTGTCGCCCTTAGCTAATTACCCTCATTCCGAACACAATGGGATATGTTTCGTACGTCATTTCAATCGTTACAATCAGTTTCCGTTGAATTTAAAATATAATTCTATATATTAAATTTGAACGCGTAATTCAATTTACTGGGGTCACATACGAACTCTAAAAATTCCCGAAAAAATATTTTCTAGCTTCGTATTGACAATACGGTCCTAACAAAACTAGTTTCGTCAAATTCTGAGACCGACTGGAAAATGGCCATTTTCCGTCAAAATCCGAGGTCGTTTGCAAATTTTTCATTTTTAAGGGCCAAAATTCCATAGCGACTATTTTGAATCTTCAATTGGGCATAACTTTTGATTCCCGCTATGAAATTTTGATTTTTCGGATTCGTTGGAACGATATTCTCAATTAGATTCTAATATTTCTGGTTTCGCTAAAATACGGTTTATTTTGAATCTTGTACATTCATTTGAAGTTTGAAATCGAATTATCAAACTACCGCGCCATTTTCAATTCCTTTTATAATTTAAAATAAATATTTATTTTCTAACGACGTTCTATATAATATATACGTTCGAATTCTATTCAAAATAAATTTCTCGTCGATATTATTTAAAATAATTCATTTTAAATAATCAAAATTCGCTAAAATTGCCAAAATAAAAATCTTAAATTGGCCCAGAATTTCTGGGTTATTACAATCTCCCCCACTTAAAACTTTTCGTCCCCGAAAAGGAACAAAGCCGAAAGTTGTTTCACAAATCAACTCAACTTCCAGTATTTTCACTACGGCTTAAGTTCTTCAATTTTTCAGTTTCTAAGAACTTTTCAAATTTTTAAAAAATTTGGCTAACACCCTAAATTTTCGAAAAAATTCGCCATAACCTCCCCTGCACCGGGGACTGCGGGATATTTCATATAGCCTCCCATGGCCTTCTTCAATCCAAAAGAAAAAGAAAAGCCAAGCGGCTAGCCAATCGGCTCATAAAATCATCATCACCCAAACGAAACAGTAAATTATGGTAAACATGTACCTATTTGTCGGACAAACCATTTTATTCTTCTGCTCTATCCTCCTCGCTATGACCTGTTCAATGTAAGTACATGTATATGCATGCAAATGCGACTAATTTTCAATACAATTCACTATTTGGTTCACTTTGGCTAAATGGTTATAATTTTAATCAATCAACCAATAATCAAACAACACAATCAGCAATCAATTAGTTGATTAACGTTTCAAATTCATAACTTTGATATATAGTCAAAAATCACATTTGTGGTGCCAAATCACAACAATAAGCCCTATCTAGTTTTGGTTCTCATACTAGTCAATAGGAAATATACAGAAATCTCACTCTCGAAACTCGAACACTAATTCTGATGATGTAGCTACAATCATCAGAATCATCTCCGGGCGACTAGTGTGTGAATCTATATCTATCCAGTATATTAAAACTTCAAATACGCGCGGATCAGACGTATACGCAAAATTTATATATACTGGATTGTCCAAATTCAATACAAAATAAATAATCAAATACGAATAATTGATTTAAATTTTCAAAACAAAATTTGTTTTCATTTTTATTTTAAAAACATCACTCTTCACACTCGTTCTAGGATACTACTGGTCCCATCTCTAACGAGTCATTCCCGTTGGATATTACTAATTCATTTTCTGATGAATTCTTTCGTAAGGTTCTAATGTGCCTTGTTCTATGAGCTTTGTAAACCAAAGATTTGATGCCAACTGTAACGAAAAGGAATTTCGCTCGATCCGAATCAGTCGCTAAACCGACCAAGACCGTTCGAAACGCCTGATTGTTTTCAGAACAAGACAAACCAGAACGCAGATAGAAGAACATTTCTTTGTTTACTACAACAATTCCATTAGAATACAACAATATACAGAGTATGAATAAATATACATTACAAATTATCAGAGATTACAATAAATTACATAGCAGCGGAAAATAATACAATACAAAACTGAAGGAGATATACGGATACAAAGCTTTCCGGATATCATTCCAGCTGTAAATCCGGATCCTATGAATATAAATCTGCAAAACCAAAACTACTAGCTTCCCGGGTCGAAAATAGGGGCACCCAGAGTTTAGGTTAAAACAATAAACTCTAGGTCAGTCATGGGACTGGTGTGAGAACTAAAACAGTTATTTAAAACTTTTACTTTAAATCAGATATATCAAGGGACCACGCCGTATAACACGGAACGGGTTTCCTCCCAAGAGTACCAGTGCATATAACAAAACTGCGCAATGCTTTTTGGAAAAATGAAGCTATTATAAGACCCAGGTCCTATCACATAATGCAACACAAGCCGGGGGATAGGGTTTTCCCTTATAATATCCAAACATGCTTAGTACGTTTAAAACAAATCATTTGATACTATTATAAGTGCATAGTGTATAAAACAACTTCAAATCATAAGTATCAATCATAGGCGGCATGGGTACCATATATCATGTCGCCAATACTAGGCTCTACAAATAAAACCGCAAATGTCACGTATTGGAAATTGGGTTTCCTTCTGTGAACCGAGGCAAAAGATAGTCCTCTACCGATTCGAGACGCTCTAGCCCGCCCCTCAGGGACACCCACAACTGCCCCTTAGATCGTCAGGGCCGATCCACCGATATGGATTATTATGCCTGAACACTGCGTTTCCCCACCCTTTGGGGTGTAAATGAGCCAACAAATGACTCCATCAGCTTCACATAGTCACCGGTATATCCAAGGCGCCTCGCAACAACAACAACCACATAAGTCGAACTCGTTAGGGCATGTAAAACTACTGACGCCACTTCTAGCTAGAAAGAAACGCATGTCCTCCCTGATGTCCTCTCTCGTTTCTGGTTCACAACCGGGGTATGAGGCTCGCGAATCTACACTACACAAAGCTACGCCACAAAGGCCGTGCTTTGATCATCAACCAGAAGACTTTTGCTTTTCAACAAAAGCCTTGATCATTTGCCACTTAGGCATGCTACACAGGCAATTCACTCTATGTGTTTGATATCCATCAGCATATAACTCCTGAGCTCGTACGTCTCAGAGAAGGGCGTTAAGAAAGAGAATAAATTCTCCGCCGCCAAACAGATATATATTTAATAGAAATCAATCACACAGACTAAAATCCAATGTTAGACACACAGTCCATTTACAAGTCCGTTCTGGGTCTGAACGAAACCGAAGGCACCTAGTACCTCGCATATCCATCGATCTCCAAGCACGTCTGGACGATCACTAACTGATTCCCTCCTCTTGGGTTTACAGCCCAAACGACGTGAAGACCTCCGGTCTTCGACCACCGTCTTCATCTTCGACACCACGTCGAATCAGTTATTCAGAATGGGATAAACCCGGTCTTTTCGAATAACTCGCGTATATAATAAACAAGTGTTACACAAACACAACATACGCCTCATTCCAATTCAGAATATTCATTTATTCAAATATTCATACAATTTGGGAAAGGTTCCCATTAATTTTATCAAAGATAAATTCTTTAAATTTATTCTTTAATCTCCTTTCGATATTAATTCAAACTAGTCGGGATTTGCGAACCACACCGAAGTAATCATTTATTTTATTTCCCAATCCCAACCTATTCACCCCATGAAGTAAAACTGGTAATACTTCATGTCTAACACCACGGTGTTATCGGTAAATTCAATTACCATTTCACGTTCAAATCTAATTAAAGATTTAACTATCGCCTGGAGTAAAACTGGTGATACTCCATTCTCGACCTTTTCAATCTAATTAAAGATTCATTAAAACTCCACTTAGTTTTAATCTTTAACTGGGTTAAAGAATCAGTGTCATTAAAAACACGGTTCACGATAAACCCAAAAATCAATACCAATTCAATTTCAATTAAATATTATTCAATCGGTACACTTCATTAAATCTAAATAAAAAGATTTAATCTTTTTCTCAACTTGGCTTAAGAACAGTGTTAATGAAGACACCATTCACGACAAACCCAAAATCACATTTGATATTAAATACAAGGCTCTGAATAGAAATTATATCGGCTTATATTCAATATCAAACTCTACGACCAACAAATATCGTATTGGAAATAACGATATAAATATATCTTTCAAATTTCCATAACAATATCTGTATATTCACGAAATCCAACATCGAAATATTCCAAAGACAATTTTGATTCAAATCCATTCCAATTCAATTATTGGAAATTCTGGTTATTTTCAAAACCATTTCAAATCCAATTTATTTATTTTAAAAATAAATAGAATTATAACTCTAGTTCAAAACTAGTTCATTTCGATAAAAAAATCTATTTTTACCTTTTCAAATATGGAGTTTTTCATCCTATTCTTCACAAATCATTTCTTATGATTTTACACAAATTATTGATACTTTTGATAATTTTATCAAGGCCCGTACAGTCGATTTCCATCAACGGCCATCGAACTGCATTTACAGCGACCTTTTCCAAATTTGACTTGGACATAAATCCAAATCCAGACGTTAGATTTCTAATTTCTAATATTCATTAGAAAGCTCTTTTCGATACGAACCCAATGGTTCTGGTTTTAGGAGAATCCGACGGTTGGATCTCCCGCAATATCCATTCGAAGTCAATGGTCGAAATTCACGAACTACAGTAGCGCGGCGTGTTCTATTCAGGCCATTATATTATATATATAATATATGTAATATATACATTGTCGATTTCCTTTTAAAACGTATTACATAAATCGTTTAAATTCGTTTTCAAAACGATTTCAATTTCATTTCAAATTCAAACCAAAATTGAATTTTTCCTTATAAATTGGTTTTAAATTCATTTCAAATTGATTTCAATTCAAATCGATTTTTAATTCAATTTCAGTTCATTTTCAATTCAATTCAATTTCAATTCGAATTCATTTCTATTTGAAATTCGAATTCATTTCTATTCAATTTCAATTCGAATTCATTTCTATTCAATTCAAATTCATTTCTATTCAGTTTAATTCAAATTTCATTTCCTTTCAAAATAATTCGAACTTCAATTCTTTTCAAAATATCAAATTTTGAAATCACTTTCGATATTCATTATAAAATGAATAAAATCGATATAAATATCGTTCACATCAAAATGGCGTCAATCTAATCAACACGGCTTCATATATTTCTATTTTCAAATATTCTATTTCAAATATTTCTTTTTTCAAATATTTCTATTCAAATATTTCTTTTTCAAAACTGGAATGAGGCCCAATCAATTACCATAGATTTTGTTTCTGTGGATTTCCATACAACGCATGTATATATCAACAATGACAAATAACCAACCATCATCCAAAGTGCATTCTACACTGTATAAGCATCAAATATAAATATTTAATGCTCATAACAGTCTGTCAATCAATCGATTGGCATACAACTAATTATTGGGATTAGTGTATGTCATATATCATCCTAATACCCATGCGGGGTTTTCAAACAATCAAACATAGATTTTATTTGTCCAGTTGGGCGATGTGTAAAATTTATCGTCCTAATCAATATCAGTCAAATGTGTGTATATAAACAAATCATTCAATTTGTTTATATTAGTTTATTTCATTTCATATACACGTTAAAATTTCTATTTTTAACTATATAAATATTTTATTTCCTTTCACATCACATCACACAATCAACTACACATCAAAATCAAACAAACAAGCATACAAGCCGTCCATGGTCTGTGAACGACGGGTGTCAGGTGCTACTAAACACCGTCTGCATCCTAGTATGTATTTTAACTGGAAATTTAAATTAAAAGTGAGAAGTTCTCATCGGGCTAGATTGAGCATGAATGGCGACCTCTTGGCGATTTCCTTTTGAAAATTCAAAACATGCTTTTTCTTCTCTGAAATCGTCTTTCTCCTCACAAATCTCTTCTATACACGTTGACCAATCTCAAAATGCTAATAACATTTCTGTTAATCCACCTTTTAAGGATATTATGCTCAGGCCAGCTGTAAAGCGAAACCCAGATCCGATTTTTTTAAAAAATAAAAGGCCTCTATCAAAACCGTCTCCTCGCATTCTCCACAGCTATAATGAAAATCTCAATAACATCAAATCAAAAAATGGCAGCTTCAGATGTGGATTGACAGATCACTGGGCGCGATCATGTCGAAACCCAGTTATTTGTTTTAAATGTCATAAAACAGGGCATAAGGATTTCAATTGCAAATCCCATCGTTCTCCTCCCCCAAAAATGGCAGAAAGATCCCGCAAACAAATCTCTGCTAATCGCTACCAAAATTCATTCGATTGGGCTAGATCGATGGTAATCATCTCCATTGTGAGTGGATCCTTTTCTATACGTCAGATCGAGGAGGTTTTGAAGGTTAGGTATTGCCGCCGTTCCCCATCCTGGGAATGGAACGTTAAGAGAATGGGAGATGTTTTTGTTGTTCGATTCCCACCGCACTTGCTGATAGTTAACTTCCAATATACTTTCAATTTTACCATAGGGAAAATTAATCTTAGGAGGTGGAGCCCGCGATTTGGCAGTGTCTCGAGGGAGAAGTAAACTTTTTGGATCCTTATGAAAAATGCCCCGTTGGTATGTCGTAAACTTGATGTTCTCCAAGCAGCTCTGGAAGATTATGGTGATGTGGAGAGGGTCCAATATGGTGCAATTCACGATGCGGATTATACTTGTTTAAGAGCCAAATTGACGAAGGAGGTGGGCACCCCATTTCCGGATTCAGTGGCAATTCCAATTGAGGGATTTTCTCATGTAGTGCAGATTCAAAGATGCGAGGAGGACTCACCGCCCAAAATTAATGTCCGTCTTTTCAAGCAAAGGGTGTTTGCAACTGATGGCGAGGGGAAGCTTAAAGTTATGTGTAGTAAAGATGGGGGAGCTAAAATGCATGTTGATGAAGTTATTGACTCGGTGGGTGATTCATCGGCTAATGAAGAAGGAGGTAATGTTTACGCAAGGGGAAATAACGACAACTATGTGGTTCGCTTTGATGACGGGGTAGCAGTGGAGGTTGATGATGTTGGCAACATTGTGGGTGTGGATGCAAATTCTAGGGAGATCATCGCTGTCAATGAGAATGATGGTGTTGGCTTGCAAGATTTTGAGGAGGGAGACAAAATGCATGGTGCCAGGGAGGTGGTGGGTGAACAGGTCATGGATAATGAATCACAAGATCTAAACATGGCTGGAGGTTTGGCTTTGGCTCCAACCAGCCCGGGGGATTGCTCGGCAACAAGTGGCAAAGGCAAGCATGCAATGGACCAAGGAGTGGTCATGCTACGTCGTAGTGCAAGTGGGATGGGTCATCCTATGGCAGGTAGCATTTTTGTTCCTGCTATACTTAATACTCTGTCTAGTGATCAACTTCATGACATTGCACGTAAATCTGGTTTTGTGTTGAATGATGATGTGATACGTGATATTAAGAACAAAGAAAACGAGAGGGCTAACGGTTCATCATGATAATTGTCACTTGGAATGTTAGATGCCTAGGAACTTTTGATAAGTGTCTTAGGGTTAAGAATTATCTCAAGTCTGTAAAACCTGACATCATCATGCTTCAAGAAACTAAACTAGAGAACCCTGAACCATTTATTTTTAAATGTTTGGGGTGGGGTGTTATTGATGAATGGGCTTTTATTCCTGCTGTGGGAACCTCGGGTGGCATTTTTACTGGTTGGAGTAGCAATTCTTGGTCGATTAAGCAAGAAATTAAACAAACTTACTGTCTAAATTTGGCTCTCGAATGTAAATCTACAAATGTTCTTTATTTCTTTTCTAATGTTTATGGACCCAACACAAGACAAGAAAGAATGACTTTATGGGCTGAGGGTTTGGAATTTCATAAACTCATGTATGGTCCTTGGGTAATTGGCGGCGACTTTAACGTCACTAGATTTATGTCCGAACGTAATGTAGTGAAAAACTATGGCTTGGGCGATATGAACGATTTCAGTGACTTTGTTGGTAACTGTGGCCTTATTGACTTACCCATAACTAATAGAAAATTTTCGTGGACTGACGGTAGGACACCTCCTACTTTAGTTCGCCTTGATCGTTTCTTCATTAATTCTGCTTTTGAAGACTTGCATCCCCTGACTCTTCAGAGAGGTCTTACGTCCCTTATTTCTGACCACTGCCCTGTTGTCATAAACACTAACGCTGATTATAGAAGGAAATCTTTTTTTAAGTTCGAGAATATGTGGTGCATTGATCCAAATTTTGATGCGATGCTTAGCTAGAAGTGGTTGAACTTTCGTGGCTTTAGGGATGCAGTTAGCAATATTTGTAGAAAAATGAGACTGTTGCGATTTTTTTTAGCCAAATGGAATCGAGAAGTCTTTGGGAACATCAGAATTAAGAAATAGAGACTTGAATCTGAGATTATGGAGCTGAATGTGCTTGAGGAAGAACGTAGTCTGAATGATGCTGAGCAAGCCTTGTTAGAAACTAAAGAAAAGGAGCTTCTAACGGTGATTGACCAAGAAGAGATTTTTTGGAAACAGAGATCGAGAACTCAGTGGATGAAGCTTGGTGATAGTAACACAAGTTACTTCCACAAAGTTGCAAACGATAGACGGAGAACTAGTACGATATGTAGTATTTGGAAAGATGGGGTTGAAATTTGTGATCAACAAAGGATAGGAGAAGTTTTTACTGAATTTTATAAGGGTATCTTTGGAGAACGAATTGAGAATCGTGTGAACGTTGAGTGGAGTGTGTTGTATCCTTCTTCTGTCGATCTTAGTGGCATTGATGCGGAGTTCTCGGAAGGGGAAATTGTCGCGGCTTTAAACGAAATGCCTGGTGATAAAGCCCCTGGCCCTGACGGTTTTCCAAACTTCTTTTATAAGAAATACTGGGACTTGATTAAACATGATGTTATCAACATTTTCAATGAATTTCACTCTGGTTCCTTGAGATTGGATATGTTGGGGTATGCTAACGTAGTCTTGATCCCTAAGAAAGGAGGAAATGTCTCTGCTGCGGACTTTCGGCCTATCAGCCTTTTGAACGGTAGCTTCAAATTGATCACTAAGGTTCTTGCAAACAGGCTGCAAGCGAAGATGGATGACCTGATCGATGTTTCGCAGACAACATTTATTAAGGGAAGGTTTATTCTTGATGGAGCGGTACTTGTCTAGGAAGTTATCTCCGATAGTGATAGACATAATGTGCCCTGCGCAATTTTGAAGCTGGATTTCGCTAAGGCCTTTGACACCGTTGATTGGAGGTTCATCATCGATCTTCTTAGCGCGAGAGGTTTTCCGGGTAGATGGCTAAACTGGATTCATTGCATTTTAACATCAATCAGATCCAACATTTGTGTGAATGGAGTGGCTAGCAAGACCATTGTCTCCAAGCGTGGGCTGCGTCAGGGTCACCCACTTTCCCCACTTCTCTTCAACTTGGCTGCCGATGTCTTTTGTCGGATCCTTCAGGTGGCAAGTGCTAATGATATCATCCAAAGCTTCGGGCAAGATCATATCATTGGGGGTTTTAATTCACTGCAATATGCTGACGATACCATTATTTTTTGCAACCCTGATTGCAAGTATATTGCCTCTTTAAAATTTTTGCTTTATGCTTTTGAAAGTTTATCTGGCTTAAAGATTAATTTTCATATGAGCAGTGTTTACACTTTGGGCTGTAGCGTTGATGTGAACAGGAAATGTGCTGAAATGCTTAACTGCAAGGCAGATTCTTTCCCCCTTAATTACCTTGGGGCTTGCATCCATCCAAAAAGACTGATGAAGAGTGATTGGCAATATGTGATTGATAAAGTTGACAGGCGCTTGGCGAGATGGAAGGGGAATTGTTTATCAAAGGCTGGACAACTGGTGCTGGTGAATTCTGTTCTGTCTGTTATCCCTTTGTATTGGCTTTCTTTCTATTCATGTCCCGGTTGGGTAATTCAGAAGATTGATGCTGTTCGTCGGAATTTTTTCTGGACTGGTACGAAGGACACGTGTAAAGTTTGTTGTCTAGTGTCGTGGGACCAGGTGTGCAAGTCCAAAGACCAGGGAGGATTGGGAGTTATAAATTTGAAAAACATGAACTCTGCATTACTTTGTAAATGGCTGTGGACTATGCTTAGTGATAAGAAAGTTCTCTGGAAGGAGTGGATCTTAAACACTTGCTATAGCAGAAGTTTTGATTGGAACGCGGATGTTTCTCATTGCTCGGTATTTTGGCATGGTGTTGTGGCCAACGTTCACTGGATGAAGATTGGGACTGAGGTTGTAGTTAAAAATGGTCGCAACGTTTCTTTCTGGTTTGATTGCTGGTTACTCCCTATCCCTTTGCGCGTTGAATTTGCCGATCTGTTTGATATTGCATGCAACAAAGGAGCTTCAGTCTGTGCAATGTTTAATGCGAGAGGATGATGAATTTGTATGGAAGATTGGTGGAAATAAATTTCGTGTTAGCGCACTTTATAAGATGATGAACTTTGCAGGAAGGAAATATGATGGATTCATGAGAATGTGGAGTTTTAAGGCTGTACCCACAAAGGTCAAGATTTATATGTGGACGATCATGCATAACAAGCTTAATACAGTGAGCAGATTACGTCAAAAAGGTGTTCAAGTCGCTGGGGGCTGTGTTTTTTGCGCTGACGACGACGAGAACTACCAGCATCTTTTTGTTTACTGCGATTTCGCCTTTTACGTGTGGATGAAGTGTTTAGTTAGCCTTAATATCTGCTTAGACTGGTCCCATTTCATCACCGATCAATTTCTTTTCTGGCACAACACTATTACTTCACTGCCTGACACAAGCATGCGACATATGTTTGCCCTTTTGAATTTTGCTTATGTTTAGATCCTTTGGCATGAACGTAACTCACGAAAGTTTAAATGCAAAATGAAACAGCCCAACTCAGTTATTTTTCGCATTCTTAATTTTGTTTCTCTTTGGTCAGGCAAGGAGGAGATCAAATTCGTAGACACAATCGGTGCTCGAGTTATGGATAGGGCTCGTGGTAGCCGAGCTTGATGCTGTCACGCTTTAGTTTGTTGGGTTTGCTAGCTACTATGTAGTTGTTTTATGTATATAATGGGCACTATGTAAACATGCTTGTGTGCATGTATTTTTGGTTGTACATATTTATGTAAATAGTTGTAACCTGTAGCTAGTCCTCTGAATGTTGTACTAAACACGTTGTACTTGTTTTATGTTTAATGAATGAATGAAGGCGCGAATCTAGCAATTCACTACCTTTTTGCATCAAAAAAAAGTGAGAAGTTCTCACCGAGGATTTCCACTCCGCCATTCGTTATTTCTGAGCGTTTCAGATTTGCATTTGTTTTCAACCAGTTCCATCACACAATGTTTCACGCTGTTCATAACAAAAATTGCATTTTTAATATGATGTTTTGATAAAAATCTCGCCTTCATATAAATAAAAATCTCGTCTTTATATAAATAAAAATCTCATCTTTATATAAATAAAAATCTCGTCTTTATATAAATAAAAATCTAACTTTTCACTAATAAAAATATAATCTTTTCATCGCTACCTCCTATATAAAAATCGAATTTTTATATTCTCTACCTTATAAAAATCATATTTTTATAACCTCCACTATATAAAAATCATATTTTTATTACTTCTATAATATATAAATCATATTTTTATTACTTCTATAATATAAAAATCATATTTTTCTTTTGCAAATGAACAAATAAAAATCATATCTTCTCTTGCAAATAAACAAATAAAAATCATATCTTCTCTTGTAAATAAACAAATAAAAATCATATCTTCTCTTGCTTAAAAATCCTATTTTTATTCAAATAAGCTTCCTAATTTTCTTTAATAGAAATCTAAATTTTACGTGATTAAAAATCTGTTTTTTATCAAATAAATGGAAATTAAAAAAAACAAAAAAACTTACAGTGTTGTTGAATGGAGGGGGGGTCTCGCTGGCTAGTCGTAGGAGGGGGGTGAACTTCAGGGTAGCGGTGGCTTCATTGAGGGCGACGGCTTAATTTGGGGTCTAGGGCACTGGAATCAGAGGGAAACGAGGGAAAGGGGGGTCGTCGGTTGATCAGAGAAGGGGGGAGGAGGGCACGGAGGAGGGAGGGAGGTTCCGCCTGAGGCGCGGTGGGCCAGCGGTGGCGTCAGCGGCCGATGCATGGAGGATCGACGTCTTTTTTTCTTTTTCCTTTTTGATTTTGTTCTGAACGTAGAGGGGAGAGAGAAAGTATAGAGAGGAGGGGGGTTTAAAGTATATATTATATAATTATTTTATTATTTATTTCATTAATTTGTTGATTTTTTATTCGAACTCGAAACGAGACCCAACGACTGTCGCCCATAGCTAATTACCCCCGTTCCGAACACAATGGGATATGTTTCGTAAGTCATTTCAATCGTTACAATTAGTTTCCATTGAATTTAAAATATAATTCTATATATTGAATTTGAACGCGCAATTCAATTTACAAGGGTCTCACACGAACTCTAAAAATTCCCAAAAAAATATTTTCTAGCTTCGTATTGACGATACGGTCCTAACAAAACTAGTTTCGTCAAATTTTGAGACCGTTTGAAAAATGGCCATTTTCCAGTCGATTAAAATCAACTGAAACTGGTCAAACGCGTTTTCCTTTGGCACGCTCACATATTGAATTCAAAAATTATGAAAATTGGAATCTAGCAATAATTTGACAGTACGGATCCAACAAAAGTGGTTCCATCGAAATCCGAGGTCGTTTGCAAAATTTCCATTTTTAAGGGCTAAAATTCCATAGCGACTATTCTGAATCTTCAACTGGGCATAACTTTTGATTCACGCTATGAAATTTTGATTTTTCAGATTCTTTGGAAAGATATTCTCAATTAGATTCTATTTTTTTGGTTTCGCCAAAATACAGTTTATTTTGAATCCTGTACATTCATTTGAAGTTTGAAATCGAATTATCGAACTACCGCGCCATTTTCAATTCCTTTTATAATTTAAAATAAATATTTATATTCTAACGACGATCTATATAATATATACTTTCTAATTCTACTCAAAATAAATTTCTCGTCGATATTATTTAAAATAATTCATTTTAAATAATCAAAATTTGCTAAAATAAAAATCTTAAATTGGCCCAGAATTTCCGGGTTTTTACAAGCAAAGTCTTGTGGTTGATGATCAAAGCACGACCTATGTGGCATAGCTTTGTGTATAGCGTTGATTCGCGAGCCTCACACCTCGGTATGAGTCAAAAATGGGATAAGGACCGTTGGGAGAACACGACGTTTCTTTCTTGCTATGGGTAATGTCAGTGACCTACCAGCCCTGACATTTATATAATTTTTACCTATGTGGTTGTTGGAATGCGAGGCGCCTCAGATATAGGTCTGGTAGGACCAGGAAACGTGTGTTCAGGAATTGCCAATCCTCAAAAGTAAGAGAGGACCGGCCCAACCGATTCCAAGGATCGCTGTGTGTGGTCCTGAGACATTTGCCAGAGTGTCTCGAACGGAGAGGAGCTTGCCCCTTGCCTCGACTCATGACGGAAATCCAATTTCCAATACGTGACATTTCGGTTTTATTTGTAGAACCTAGTATGGCGACATAGTGGTATACGACACTTATGCCGTCTATGATTGATACTTATGATTGGAGTTATTTTCTTCACTTATAGTAATAATAAAAGATGAAATTTAGCGTATCAAGCATTCTTTGGCTGTTATAAGGTAAAACCCTATCCTCGACTTGCGTTGCATTGTGTGATGGGACCTGGGTCTTATAATAGCTTCATTTTTCTTTTTTTAGCATTGCGCTTTTGTTTTATGCACTGGTATTCTTGGGAGGAAACTCGTTCCATGTTATACGGCGTGGTCCCTTGATTTACCTAACTTTAAAATAAAGATTTATAACTGTTTTAGTTCTCACACCAGTCACATGACTGACTTGGAGTTTATTGTTTTAACCTAAACTCTGGATGCCCCTATTTTCTACACGGAGAGCTAGTAGTTTTGGTTTTGCTGATTTATATTCATAGGATCCTGGTTTACAGCTGGAATGGTATTCGGAAAGCTTTGTATCCGTATATCTCCTTTCAGTTGTGTGTTGTATTATTTTTCCGCTGCTATGTATTTAAATGTAATTTAAATCTCTGATATTTATCAATGTGTAATATTTATTCATACTCTGTATATTCTTGTACTCCGTTTTAACTAGCAATGAAATGATCTTCTGTTTGCGTTCCGATATGTGTTGTTTTCAAGGCAATCCGTTCTTTCCTTCATGGGGAAGTTACAGGTTCTTACATCTTGGCCCTTCAACTCCTCGCTTGAACTTTCAAAGCAAACCAAATCTAATATAACCTACTTGGTTTGACCCCGATATTATAATATAATAACATCCATATTTGTCTGGTAAACTAGCACGAGAAAATTCAGATATAATCATAGGCAATTTATTCTTTAACATATAAATCTTCAAAATATAAGGTATCATGTAAGACCATGCCGCACATTAACACAGACGTGTTTTTACCTTACAATAAAAACAATAATTTAGTTGTAAATCCAATGATCCTATAATGAAGTCTAGAATCTACAAATAAATATATTAAAGGTTCCGTTTGGCACAAGTCCCTATTAAGTTTCAAATTTAGGCTCACATCCGGTCCTAAACTTATTGTAAATTAGGTCCCTATTTTTCGAAAATTCATCAATAAAATAAAATAAAATAATAAAAAAATTATGTAAATTCATATTTAAATAAAGCATTAATTGCCAAAAAAAATCAGATCAAAAAACCACAAAAAACCACATCAAAAATAACGAAATACACAAAATAGCAAAACTGTAGTAATTTGCGTCAAATCATGCAAATATTTGAAAGTCTTGCATACATCTGTGCAACTATTTCAGTCATGCATCTTCATTGGCTTTTTTGCATACACGCATGCAAGTATTACACAATTCTTGCATACAAGCATGCGAATCAGTTCAAATTTACTTGCATACATGAATGCAATAAAACTGAATACTTGCACACATGTATGCAAAAATCCGCAGGCAATATTAGTTCATGTTTACTACATGAATTATTTGCATAAGTGTATGCATGTATTTAGAATACTTGCTTACATGCATGCAAGTATTCACGTAGATTTTCAATGTAAACTGCTTTAAGAATACTTGCATACATGTGTGCAACTATTATTTATACTTGCATACATGTACGCAAGTTTTTTTTTTAGTTATTCTGGGAACATTCGTAGATTTTAGAATTCTTTTTTTACATGGCAGTGCTTTTTTTTAACAAAATACATAACTCAGAAAATAGGGACCCGCTTTGAAATGAAAGTTGGGAAGGGAGGCCATTTATATTTTAAACTATAATAGGGGGAGCTGCCTAATTTACACTATATCAAAATAGCCACAATGCTTGCATCTTACGTTCCAACATAATAGGTATACAGACAAGTTTGAAGGGTCGTATCAGAGAATATGAAACACCCCACACCCCTTAACTTCACCCATACAAGGATGCGCTAAGGTTTATGAAGCTCCTGGGTATAAAGCAACAACATAGAGACTAAACTTCACAAGACCAAAACATAAAATACAGCGGAAAGTTTTAAAAACAACATTTAATAAGGCCAATCAAATCACAGTTCTTATTACATTTCAAAAGAACCAAATAGTCATCAACATAAAACCAAATACACTATCTCGTGGAAAACCCTAATATCAGAGTACATAAACAGAACCATCCCTCACCATGTCAACAGAACAAATAGAAAATCAAATACGAGCCAATACATGAGTCTGAATCCAAGTTGAACTAAAAAATCAAGAATCACTACTGAGACCCTTCACCCTGCGATCCGAGGGGGGGGGGGGAGGAAGAGAGAAGGAGAAAACAAACTTGGTTAGAGTAGACATACATCTGGTGAGTTATAGTAATTTCTAGCATGAGCATAAAGTAAGGAAGCATAAAATAGACCAACAGTTCTGATGACATAAGACATAAAGGTATAAAAGCAGTAAACAAAGTTAAGCACAAATAAAGATTGGCTTGTCATTCATATCCATGATTGTTGCACTAACTTATCAAGAAGTAATAATTAGGCTTTGCCTAATTTCTACCTATCGATTAGCTCCTATGACTACAATGTGATAACCTATGCCAGCTATGGAACTCGGGGTTATCAATCCTCTTCCCATCAACTAAAAAGGACATAGCCGTTAATTATAGGCATTACAACGACTTATTTTCCCCAATCGGAATGATGCATGCTCATCGTCCGGCTGGAACGCTCCTGTACCCACCTCATTTGGACCTTTTACTATCAAGTGCAGTAAAGTGTTTCCTCGCCTCTACCTTGTGTGAGACCTCCATAGATGATAATAAGGATACTGCATGATACGGGTCCCTAACCAAATATGAAATTGACACAAGTCACCCTTAGACTTTGTCCCCATTTTTCTATTAGGCCACTTAGTTTCCCCAATCAGACCCACACTATCGGAACATACCTTAACTACATTCTTGATATTTTAATAGGCCTCTTATTTTCTCCAATCCGCCCCACGATGCCGGAATGGACATAACCTACGAGCCACGTACTTTCCCCAATCATCCCTGCGCTACCGAAACAAATTCCCACTATAATCTTATTATTTTATAGGCCTCTTATTTTCCTCAATCAACTTCACACTGCTAGAACGGACCTAATCTGCGAGCTACTTATTTTCCATAATCAGCCCCTGCCGGAACAGACTCCACTATCTTAGTTTATTAATTTTATCTTTAATTTAACATAAGACAATATAGATTTATTAGTAATCCTAATATAACCTCATGTTATATTCCTAGGTTATAGTAAACATTCCTAATTAATGTTTATCTTTTTATACAACCTAAACCCACGTTACTCAGCGTCTGACTAAGTTACCTATTTCATTTAATCTGTTTGTATGTTCTCCAGTTACATAGTAAGTTTTAACCACAAATTGTAGTCCAATACTGATTACAATATTAAATCAGTTCTAATATGCCCTAGCACAAAATAACAATAAAGGCCTAAGCTCTCTTTAGGCCTAGACTCAGCGTCAAAGGAAAAAGGGAAAGGTCTATGCTATTCATAGGGCCTAGACTCAAAAATGAACAAAATGAATGAAATAGAACGTAGTCCGGACAGTAAATAAAACCACAACAGAGAAGGGGATAGAAGAAGAAGAATTACTTATAAATAGTAAATAACTGTAAAGAAATAGGCATAGACAGTAATTAAATTACAGAAACTTTACAGAAAAACTAAGCGCATAAATACTTTAAATAAATGTAAGCATTAAAGTTGCAAATTAAAACTATTTAGCTGTCTAAACTTTCATACATAAATTACTAATCTAGAAAGCACATAAAAACTCACAGATTTGATGAAGAGAGCTTCCCCCACGGCCTTTCTTATTCTAGCAGAACCTCCACCTCTAGAAGTACTTATAAAAACAAATATTTAAAAGTATAAAACCTTTCTGTCCATATAGAAATTTAATTGTTTGGCCCTTTGTAGCTTTGAGGATAGGCCTGGGGAAGAAGAAGAAGAAGAAGAGATAAAAAAAAATGTATCTGAAGAAATAAGAGAGGCTCTACTGGTCTATTTATAGGGTTTATTGGGCATCCTCCACTGTCCAAATTTAGAATTAAATCTGTTCCAGCCATGTCACCAGACCAATCAGAAAGTGCCATGCCAGCCTCTAGTTCAAAATGAAAAAAATAAAACTAAGCCAAATCAGAAAATACTGGTCTAATAATAATAAACATTCTATGCCGATAAATGCACTCAAAGGCACGCTGAAACAACACCGTAGGTCGATCAACCCATGTCTTTGGTCGACACAGGTTCGACCCAAGGGACTATGTGTCGACACTAGGTCGACCCAAGTGGGAGCGGGTCGTCCCACTTAATCATTTACTCAATATATATTTGTTTTATTTTTTGATTTTAGCTTTTCTTCTTTAATCCATAACTTGTTCATTTTAACTCCATTTTTAGCAAACCAGTGTCTATTTCATCAAAAAATCACAATGGTTCCTATAGTGTTAGTCCAGCTGTCCAATTTTGAAGTTTATTCTGATTAATAATTAGTTTATTACCCTTTTCTATTTAATTATTGTTTATTAAAATTCTTGGTGTTACAGAACGAATTCCAACTCTTAAGGGGTACAAGTCGTCCCATAGAATCCATACATCTTGATATAAAATGTACGGGAGGCTGCGTTAATTTGCACCTCAGCTACTTAGGATTAGAACCATCTTTGATTAGAAAACACCGAATATGATAGTCCGATCGATAAACAAACATAAAAAGCCCCGACGCATGGAAGAACATAACCTAACGGGAGCGACCTACATAGCCCTGTCGCATGTCCCATCTTTAGTCATTAATTGGGTGATAAGGAAATATGTCAAGATTACCTTATAAATAGCAAACCAACTTTGAATGCTAACACTGCTTTTCAAGAAGAAATGCAATACTAATATTTATCCATACATGCAAATTCTGGGTCTTAATTAAATCGAATAACTCCATCTTCATTCATCATCAAAACATTTCTATTTAAAATGCTATAGCTAGGTCGAAATAGTTTTTGGACAACTTGGTTGACCCCGGTCTCTTCCAAAATAAACTCGAACTTTACAGCCAAAATTTTATAGTTGGTTATTTAACTATTAAAATATATAACAACAATCATCCATGAATTTAATTTCCCATAATAATCACCAAGCATCTTTAAAATGAATCTTTCATTTATAAAATCTTATTTTAGAATATTTATTTATAATATTCATACACTTATCTTACTGACCTAAGACAATTGCAAAAAATTATATTTTCAACACTTAGAAAATATATTCATAATTTATATTATTGATAAATATAATCAAGAAGAATTTTTGAAATCCTTTTTGTCTCCATATTTAAAAATCATGCAAAGTCATCCAAAAAAATGGATATAAGAATATACCAAACATGATTCCTTAATTATTAAGTGCGGAATAAATGTTCATACCATCATATTTAAGAAGATTAAATTTGATAGAATCAAATCTCAATTCCTTGTTATAAATCCCTTCAATAAATCTTTTTAAAAAATTCTTATAAAAAATTCATTCATAGTAACTCCCCACCTCGATACCCACCCTAATAAAGAGTGTTACCGAGTAACATTGTCTATTAGAGCGAACAATAGTGCTGGTTAAGGGCGAGCATCCTTAATTTCGTATTAGACGCATATCGAATACGTCGATTGGGCATAAAAAATTCTTTCTTACCTGAAGTGGATTGACATACTCAGTTCATATCTAATATGAAGTACAATGACTAAGTACCGTATTAAAAGTAGTTTAAATACAACACATACAACATATTACAGAACATATCACATATTATTACAATCAGCGAAATCATAACAATACATGTGTACAATACTCGAGTGGTTCAAAAGGCCATACATAAATACAACGAGTCTTCATAAATGTACAACAAGTGATTCAAATACTCTAATGCAATGGCTCTAGAAAGATATAGCCAAAGTGACAACGAAACATGCTTGAATCTACTAATTTACTTGGAATAACTTGGTATGACCCTATCATAAATGGACGGACCAGTCTAGCTTATACATATTAGCCATCATAAGGTAAGTGAAGCAAACTAGCAATAAGAGAATAATTCCTTTTCGTAAGAAAAGGAATCTCATAATCATATATAACTCAAAAAAACAGAAAAGATGATTCCTTCCTATCAAAAAGGAATAGAATAACTCTGAACAACAGATTGCCAAAGGTAAATTCATGATATAATACTTAAATAACTCGTGAATGACTAACACACAAACTCAGATGTTTCATTGTGTTCTATATCTTTTGGATATAATAAGATAAGTAATATTTCATAAGGCAAGTTATCTCAAAAGAGAAACCACGACACGAATACATGATGATGTAGATAAAAATGAAACACGATATGACATCACAACATATCGAAAAGGGTTTTGATTCAACATGATTTGCCAAGCCCACAAGCTAAGCAAGAAGGATATAATACTCTTGTCATGCCACACCAAAGAAATAACCATCACAATACCAAAAAGAGCCCATCAAAGAGTTCAAAATAAGATGTATGAAATCACCCAAATAGTTGTCACCGATATACCACCATCTATATAAAATACTAACATATTCAGTAAGGTGAAAACATTCAAAATCACTAAACTTCTAGAAATTAATCACAAGGAAATCCAGAAACAATAATATAAAACCTTGTATTCAAGACTCTAAGTCGCCCAACAACTATAGATTAGGACCCACCAGCCATAAACTAGAACCCACTACTCTAATATTTGGCCAACTGAACTGCTATGTACTATATATAAGCGACTCACTAGTCTTATATAGGACCCACCAGTCCAAATTCGCCCACCAACTTTAAAATGTATATAGGACCCACCAGTCCAGATACCGACAATAATAACACCAAAAGGAATGTGTTGTTGACTTATAAACAATGATTTGAACAATGGAAACAATATATCCCATGTTGTATGTAATTGAGACGACCCCAAATCCCGTTCCGACGGAGACAAGGGTTATCTTTGGAATATAACACAGAAACAGATAATAGCAGAACAAAATTAAATAAATACACCAGATAATGAACAATAGAATATACTGGATAAAAGTAATCATCAGAGTTACACAGTATACAGGGTCTTACTTAGTACAAATACAGTACAGCTATACATAAATGTCTACAGCGGAAAACAAACATAATATGTATAATAGGAGCTGAACAGCATAAAAAGAGATAAATGATAGAATCCATCTTCAGCTCCAGCTATCCAGAAAGAACCAGCTAAACCTGAATACAAGGCTGCCCGTGTAGAAAACGGGGCACCCGAGTTTGAAAGTGAAACAAAGTACGAGTCAGTCATGGGACTGGTATGAGAAATCTACTCAACACATATATAATTTGGCCAATCACAGGACCACGCCACTTTCGTGGAACGGGTTTACTCCATTGGATTGCCAGTGCTTTAAAACAAATCTTTCTTTTAAACATCGCTATGCTTTTTTATAAAAATGAAGCCGTTATAAGACTCAGTTCCTATCACACAATGCAACACAAACCGAAGGATAGAGTTTTTTCCTTATAACGGCCAAAATATGCTTGATACGAATAAAACAAAGACATTTGATATTATTGCTAGTGTTTATATGTTTTGACAATAATTTCAAATCATAACTATCAATCATAGACGACATGAGCGTCCCATGCCACTATGTCGCCAAATATATATATACAATCGAAACCGCATCATCACATATTTGGAAATTGGATTTCCTTCATGAACCAAGGCAAAAGATAGTCCTTATCGAATTCGAGACGCTCTAGCCCGTGTCTCAGGACCCAGACACAGGTGGGCCCTTGGATCGTCAGGGCCGGTCCACCGATGTGGATTAAAATGCCTGAACAATATGTTTCCCCGCCCTTTGGGGCGTAAACGAGCCAACGAATGACTCCATCGGACCTGGATCGTCCGATCAAACCGAGGCGCCTCGAAACAGCAACAACCACATAGGTGAAAAGTATATAAATGTCAGGGCTGGTAGGTCACTGACACCACCCTAGCTAGAAAGAAACGCATGCCCTCCCTGAGGTCCTTCTCCCGTTTCTGGTTCATACCGGGGTGTGAGGCACGCGAATTTACGTTATACACAAAGCTACGCCACACAGGCGGTGCTTTGATCATCACCACAAGACTTTGCTTTTCAACAGAAGCCCTGATCACTGCATCTTAGCATGCCACACAGGCAATTCATGCCATGCGACTGATGTCCATCGATATACAACCTCTGAGCTCGTGCGTCTCAGAGAAGGGCGTTAAGCAAAAGAATAAATTCTCCGCCGCCAAACGGATGTATATTTAACAGAGTTCAATCAACACAGAATAAAATCCAATGTCGGACACACAGTCCATTTACAAGTCCGTTCTGGGTCTGAACGAAACCGGAGGCACTAAATACCACATAAATCGAGCAAATTCAGTTTATCTCCATTCCATATCGTTTATGATATTTTATAATGATTTATCGTTATTTTTATTTATTTTAAAATAGCCAATTTATTCAAAACGACGCTTCGGGCCATAGCGCGGCCGTGGCGCTGTTTTTCTTCAGATTTGATTTACATATATATGAAAATCCAACCGTTGGACCTTCACAAAATTTACTTCATAGAAAGGTCTTTTCAAAACGAATCCAACGGTTCCAGTTTCGGGAAAATCCGACGGTCGGATCTCCCGGTACAATCGTTTGAAGTTTCGATTTCAAAATACGAACTGCAGCGTCGTTATTCGATTAAATATAATTATATTTATATATATAAATAAATATAATCGTTTCTGGCGCTGTTTTTCTTCAGATTTGAATTAAACATTCAAGACAATCCAACCGTTGGATTTTTGCAAGGTTGGTGCCGTTGGGAAGATATTTCCAAGGCGAACCTGACGGTTGAGGTTTCGGGAAAATCCAATGGTCGGATTTCCCGCACTAGTTGTTTGAAATCATGGTTTCAAAATACGAACTGCACGGCCTCGTTTCGTTTTAATTTTATTTATATTTATATATTTATATAAATATAGTTCATTCAACAATTTCAATATCGTTTTCACTGCAAATATTTCACTAACGCCTTAAAATTTTGGAAAATTTCGCCATAACCTCCCCTGCACTGGGAGCATCGGGAAATCTCAAATAGCTTCCCCGGTCCTTCTAATCTCAAAAAGAAAAGGAAAAAGCCAAGCGGCTAGCCAACAGGCTCATAAAATCATCACCCAAACCAAACAGTAAATGTGTACCTATTTTTCGGGCACAAAATTTTATTCCTCTTCTCTAGCCCCTGTGCTATAACCTGTTCAATGAATATGCATGTACATATATATAGTTCTTATCATTTATCATTTTCTATTCAACTTCATATTTGATTTCTATTTGGTTTAAAAACACCATTCATTCTAATGTTACATACATAGGTATAAATAATATCATTAGCTAATTAATGAATATTTGAACTCATATATGCTTATTTGAATGAGTGGCTATTTTTAACACTTCAAATTTCAACGATTCATGTATATAATAAAAATGTGATTTTTATTGTAAAACAACTCATTTCAAAATACTATTATTTTATATAGTTTATATCGGTGGAAAAAAAATAGGATTTTTCTTATAAAACAATTTCTTTCAAAACGGGATTGTTTTACACTGTTCATATAGTCGATAAAAGGTGATTTTTATTATCAAACAATCTATTTCAAAATATGAATTTCAAATCAACGAATGAATATCAATTCAGCACATGAAGGTTTTCTATAGTTTCTATATATAGATAAAAATGTGATTTTTATATTTAAAACGCGAATACCATTCAACACATGAATTTCTAATCAACGAATGAATATCAATTCAACACATGAAGGTTTTCTATTCAATGAATAAATATAGTTTAAGCAGATGAAATTAATTCAAACACACGAATATTATTCAAAATTTCGGCAGCATAACGGCAGGATAGTTAAAACCGGGACCGTCCCTAGCACGGCTCCTCGCTCTACCTTAAAACCTCGCGGTTTTTGACAATGGGGATCATGCATCTAGTTCGCACGCAGGCGGCATGTATATATTTATTTCATTTCCACAAACTAATCCTAAGTGGTTTCAACCAAATATTTCTCAACCACAAACGGGTATTTTTCAACCACAATCAATCAATATCAACCACAAACAATCCCAAACAACCATTTGCTATCAATCAATTTTCACACCAATCACAATCAATAAATATCGTCCATGGTTTGTGGACGAGGGGCGTATATATATATATATATATTGATGTATAGCAATTCACTTTTATTTCAACACATATATAATTTTTACAACGCATATATAACTTATACATCGAACGTACAACTTATACAACGCTTATACAAGAGATGTACAACGCTTATATAACTCATACATCGACTATATAATTTATACATCGTCGTTTTCCATATTGTTTATAAATTAGAAATCTCACATTGGGTTCCACTCCGCCGTGCTTTGCTTCTGAACCGTTGAACCGTCTGGATCTGCTTGAAATCCTAATGCAGTTCTTTGTCCCGCTGTTTATAATAAAAATTATATTTTTATTGCTTCATTCTGATAAATAAAAATCATATTTTTATTTCTTCATATATAGCTTTGACGCTTCATTCTATATAAACATTATATTTTTTTATTTCAACTCCTACATCTAAAAATCGAATTTTTATTTCGCTACATATATAATGTAAAAATAGAATTTTTTCATCGCCATTTCATATTTATGAAAATATAATATTTATCGCCACTTCTATCTGGAGAAAACTAATTTTTACTTCATTGTTCCATATGGAAAATTCGATCTTTTCTATGAAGAAAAATCTAACTTTCTTCGTATAAAAATCTAATCTTTTCATTTTGAAAAATCAAAACTTTACTTCATTAAAAATCCGACCTTTCTATGTTAATATCGCATATAAAAATCCGACCTTTCTATGTTAATATCGCATATAAAAATCCGACCTTCCTATGTTAATATCGCATATAAAAAATCCAACCTTTCTATGTTAATATCGCATATAAAAATCCGACCTTTCTATGTTAATTTCGCATATAAAAATCCGACCTTTCTATGTTAATATCACATATAAAAATCAGTTTATTTTCTATGTTATATAAATATATAAAAATCAAATCTGAAGAGGAAGTTCAGTGTTTAATTATTTAAATAAAAAAAAGGAAGGAACGCTCACTGTTTTGCTTCAGGAGGTCACAACAGAAAGGCTCACTGTCGGAGGAGGGCTGAGGCGCGCCGAGGGGGCTGGGGACGTCGGAAGTGGCGCTAGTGGTGGCTGGGGCTTGCGGAGGAGGGCGGTGGTCGTTGGCCTCGGCGGCGCGGTCTTCGATGGTGCTCGTTGTCCCAGAGTTCGCGAATGGGAGTTCGCCTGAAGGAGGAGAGAGAGAGAACGAGAGGGGGGTCTCGAGGCGGAGCGAGGTGGTCTTGGGGAAGGACGGTGTCAGCGTGCCTCTTGGATCAGGGAGGAAATCGGTTTTTAGAAAAAAAAAAGGGGCTCGTGAGTTATGAAGGAACAGAAAGGAGGGAGGGGTTTTTTTTATAAATTTTTATATTTAATTTTAATTTTAAATTCAAAAAGGTTGCTTTTTAATACGAACTCGAAATCAAGCTCACCGACTGTCGTCCATAGCATATTACCCCCAATTCGAACACAACGGGACATGTATCGTAAGCTGATTCGACTGTTTCGATCAGTTTCCGTCAAAACCAACATATAACTCTATATATTGAATTTGAACATGCATTTCGATTTACCGGGGTCACATACTAACTAGAAAAATTCTCCAAAAATATTTTCTAGCTTCATATTGACGATACGGTCCTAACAAAACTAGTTTCGTCAAATTCTGAGACCGTTTGAAAAATGGCCTATTTCCAGTCGATTAAAATCAACTAAAACCGGTCAAACGCGTTTTCCTTTGCCACACTCACATATTGATTCAAAAAATTATGAAATTTGAAACCAAGCAATAATTTGACATCACGGATCCAACAAAAGTGGTTTCGTCGAAATCCGAGGTCGTTTGCAAAATGTCCATTTTTAAGGGCCTGAATTCCATAGCGACTATTCAAAATTTTCAACTGGACATATCTTTTGCTTCCCGCTATGAAAATTCGATTTTTCAGATTCATTGGAAAGATATTATCAATTAGATTCCATTATTTTTGGTTTCACTAAAATCCGGATTGTTTTGCACCCGGTACAGTCCGACAAAGTTTGAATTCAATTTTTGAAACTGCAGCGCCTTTTCAGGCCTTGTTTATAATTATAATTAATTATATTCGTTTTCAATTGTCGATTCAAACTCAGTTTTCATCGCCATTATTTAAAGTATTTATTTTAAGTATTTAAAATTCATTATTTTAGCCAATTTAAAATTTTTAAATTGGTTCAGATTTTCTGGGTCGTTACAATCTCCCCCACTTAAAACTTTTCGTCCCCGAAAAGGAACAAAGTCGAAAGTGGTTTGATAAATCTACAATCCCACAACACAACCAACAATCAAATCGTTTTAACCTTTCAAAAATATGCTGATTAATCTCCATACTCTTTTCAAAATCATTCAGCCTATAGAATTTAAAAGTGCACATCCATGAAAAGAAAATAACAACAGAGTAGAGAATTAAATGGTAATGCAAAGTATGGTAAATGTACCTTGCACCGGAGTCAATCAGAGATATCTACTCGGCATCTAGGATAAGCCTTCTGAATGCTCTCCTCGGTTTCCCAAGTACAATCTCGCGGTTCTCCACTCCACTGCACTTTGACTAAGTGAACCTTCTTGTTCCTCATCTCTTTGGTTTCTTTGCCTATTATCTTTAGCGGCTCTCTTCTCACAGCTAATTCTGGGGTTATTTCAATGTCATGTTGAGTTGCTTCTTCCACGATTAAGTCTGGATCATGAACGTGCTTTCGAAGTTGAGATATGTGAAATACATCATGAACTCCAGGAAACCAATTAGGCAGTTTGACCCTATAAGCGAGAGTACCGATCCGTTCCAGAATAGGAAACGAACCAATGAATTTGGGCGCCAACTTTCCAGTTTTACCGAATCGGATAACTCCTCTCATCGGCAATACTTTCAAATATACATAGTCGCCAACTTCAAAGGATATATCTCTTCTTCTTCTATCGACATAGCTCTTTTGTCGGCTTTAAGCGGTAAGTAATCACTTCTTAATAAAATCGACTTTGTCGGCAGCTTCTCGAATCATATCAGGCCCTAACACAAGTCTATTTCCAGGCTCGACCCAATAAGCAGGAGATCGACACGGTCTACCATACAATGCTTCGAATGGCGACATTGTCAGACTCGCCTGGTAGCTGTTGTTATAAGAGAATTCAGCCAAATGCAGATGGTCTTCCCATGATCCACCGAAATCTAGAACACAAGCCCGCAATAGATCTTCTAAAATGCGATTCACCCTCTCAGTCTGACCGTCGGTCTGAGGATGATAAGCGGTGCTCAAGTTTAACTTCGTTTCCAGCTCGACTTGAAATGCTTCCCAGAATTTGCTAGTGAATATTGTATCTCTATCACTGACTATGCTGAGCGGCACTCCATGTAGTCTAACTATTTCCTTGAAGTATATCTGCGCCAGACTCTGAGCAGTTCTGTTTGATCTGACAGGTATGAAATGGGCGGTCTTCGTGAAGCGATCTACGATCACCCAAATACTGTCATTTCCTTTTCTGGTCCTAGGCAGACCATCAATGAAATCCATGGAGATATGCTCCCACTTCCAACCAGGAACTTCTAGCGGTTGTAATAATCCAGCTAGTTTCCGTTGGTCGCTCTTGACTAGCTGGCAAGTAAGGCACCGACTAACATATATCGAGATGTCTCTTTTTAACGACTTCCACCAGAATGTGATTTTGATATCGTTATACATTTTATTCACACCTGGGTGGATACTGAGCTTAGATTTGTGACATTCATCAAGCACATCTCTTCTGAGTTCAGGAATCTCTGGAACGCAAATTCGCCCTTCTAACCTCAGAATCCCCTCGCTGTCTAGCTGAAAATCCGAAGCATTGCCTTCACGAATTCGCTGACTCATTCCTTTGATAAATTGGTCGTCTTCTTGGAGAGTCGATATCTTATCAATCAACGAAGTCGCAATGATGAAACTGGCGATCATCTCAATTTTTCGGCTTAACGCGTCGGCCACGACATTGGCTTTCCCTGGAGTGTATATAATTTCAAAGTCATATGCTGCAAGAAACTCCAGCCAACGTTGCTGCCTCAAGTTCAAGTCTTTCTGAGTGAACAGATACTTTAACGACTGGTGATCTGTATACAGTTCAAATCTCTCACCCAGAAGATAGTGTCTCCAGATTTTCAAAGCGAATACTATAGCCAATAACTCAAGATCATGAGTGACATAGTTTTTCTCGTGCGGCTTCAGTTGACGGCTAGCATAAGCAATCACTTGACCTCTTTGCATTAACACTGCGCCAAGGCCTTCTCTAGAAGCATCAATCCATACTTTTAAATCCTGGTTGCCATCGATGATGGTTAACACTGGAGCAGTTGTTAATCTCAACTTTAGCTCTTCGAAAGCTTCCTCACTTTCTGGAGTCCATTTGAACTTAGAATGCTTCTTTGTAAGGTTCGTTAGGTGGCCAGATATCTTCGAAAAGTCTTTAACGAATTTCCGGTAATAACTAGCAAATCCGAGAAAACTGCGAACTTCAGTGGGGGTACTGGGCTGTTTCCAATTCTGAATAGCTGTGATTTTGCTTGGATCCACAGCAATTCCCTCTTTCGATACGACATGGCCCAGAAATTTCACTTCATCTTGCCAGAAGATACAATTGGAAAATTTTGCTTTTAATACATTCCGTCTCAGAATTTCTAGTACCTGTTCCAGATGCTTTTCATGTTCAGCCTTTGATTTAGAGAAGATTAGAATATCGTCAATAAAAACCAGAACAAATTTATTCAAAACCCCTCTAAACACCCTGTTCATTAGATCGACGAAGTAAGCGGGAGCGTTACATAAGCCGAACGACATTACTAACCACTCGTAGAATAAGTCGGAGCCTCTGAACGCTGTCATTGGAACACACTCTTCGGCAATTTGAAGTTGATGGAAGCCTGTAGCTAGGTCCATTCGTGAGAATACTTGTGCTCCATTTAATCGATCCAACAAATCATCTATCCGCGGCAATGGATACTTGTTCTTTATTGTCTGCTTGTTCAGATTACGATAGTCCACGCATAGCCGTAGAGTACCGTCAGATTTTGGGACAAACACCACTGCTGCACCCCAATCAGAGAAACTAGGCCTGATCAGACCCTTCCATACTAGCTGTCGTGTTTGATTGTCAAGTTCTTCTTTCTCTTTCAAGGACATTCTTCGAATAGCGTGAACTACCGGCCTTGCATTAGGAATCAAAGCAATCTTGAAATCTATTTCTCTCTGCGGAGGTAAACGAACAACTTCCTCGAACACATCCGCATAGTTCTTGACGACAGGAATATCTTTCACTAGGTCGGGAATATTCTCTGTAACTTCAAGGACATTTTCTATTTGGTCTGGAGAAACATTTAAAGCTGCCTAGAAGTCTTTTCTTCTAGCATTCTGACCTTCATAGGGAATGGTTATATAATCACCTGATTTAATCTTCGCCTTTACGACTCTGTCAGCGCATTTAACTTCAGCTTCATATTTGGTTAACCAGTCTAACCCCAAGATAAGATCAAACTCTTTAAAATTCATGACGACTGCGATGGTAGGAAACCAATAACGAGAGAAAGAAACTGGCACTCCACAAATCCAACTGAGATCAATTGAACCCCCAACCGGATTCTGGACAGTCATTGGTTCCTTGAGCTTCTTCAAATTTAAATCCAGTTTCTTAGCTGCCTCTTTGGAAATGAAGCTTCGTGATGCGCCCGTGTCAAACAGTACTTTGACTGGAATGTTTTTGACAGTTAGCGTGCCTTCTAAAACATCAGCCCTTTCTTGACTAGCTGAGGGCTCGGAAATTTCTGCTACTTCATTCACTTGAACTATTCCAGGCTTTCTGAATAGCGGGCAGTTTTTCTCAATATGACCAGCATGATGGCACTTCCGGCATTTCCTACCTTCTCGAGCCTTCCCACCGGGTTTGAATCCACCCTTGCTTCGTTTCTTTATGGGCCCACAATTTATCGACAAATGCCCCTTTTGATGGCAGCTATTTCATATGGAAGTCGTTGCTGGTTCTTTTTCGGATCTGGCCCTTTTTCGATTGACTTTGGGCTCCTTACCGACTTCAGACATTGTATTGGCCTCAGGACGATCAGTTTCAGACGCAAATTTATTACTAGAGCTGACTTCCTCTTCCTACTGTAACATACCTTTCTTATCTAGATCTTCATATTGATAAGCCATATAAATCATTTCAGAAAAAGGAAGCTTCACATTCCTCATTACACTATTCTGATATCTCCTTTGCAGGCCATGAATAAATCTCAGATTTTTCCTCTTTGGGTCTTGAATCAGATGAGGAGCAAAGTGAGCAAGCTCGTTGGATTTCTTATGATATTCTGGGATGGTCATATCACCTTGTATTAGATAAGAAAATTCATCACATAATCGCTCCGTCGCTTCGGGAGGAGTAAATCTTTCTAAGAAAATCACTTTGAATCTGTCCCAGGTGATATCACCTTCTGGATTATCTTTGATGATTGTTTCCCACCAGATCAAAGCTTCTTCTTTGAGCGCCCAAGATGCTACTAACCGTTTCTGGTCATCTCTCAGCTGGATACGCTCAAAGATTCTTTCGACAGAATTTACCAAGCTTGAGTTTGAATAATAGATTCGTTGCCCGAGAACTGTGCTCCGTTAAGATTTCGATATCTCTTTAATAGAGCCTCTAGATCGGGTTCTGCATTTCTCCTATTTCTGACACTCATTTTTCTAGTACTTCTGCAATTAGCGGATCAAGTGTCAGGTCACAGAAAAGAAAATTTTCAAACATAGAAACATATACTTCAAGTGTAAATGTGTCTATCGAGGTGTAATTTCATTCTGCTTTACTCATACTAGGATATTACTGATCCTATCTGTATTGAGTTACCCGTCCTAGAACACTACTGGTTCTATATCTGACGAGTTCGTTCAAATGTTATATTCCAGAACTAAGCTTAACCAAAGCTCTGATACCACGTTGAGACGACCCCAAATCCCGTTCCGACGGAGATAAGGGTTATCTTTGGAATATAACACAGAAACAGATAATAGTAGAGCAAAATTAAATAAATACACCAGATAATGAACAATAGAATATACTGGATAAAAGTAATCATCAGAGTTACACAGTATACAGGGTCTTACTTAGTACAAATACATTACAGCTATACATAAATGTCTACAGCGGAAAACAAACATAATATGTACAATAGGAGCTGAACAGCATAAAAAGAGATAAATGATAGAATCCATCTTCAGCTCCAACTATCCAGAAAGAACCAGCTAAACCTGAATACAAGGCTGCCCGTGTAGAAAAAGGGGCACCCGAGTTTGAAAGTGAAACAAACTACGAGTCAGTCATGGGACTGGTATGAGAAATCTACTCAACACATATATAATTTGGCCAATCACAGGACCACGCCACTTTCGTGGAACGGGTTTACTCCATTGGATTGCCAGTGCTTTAAAACAAATCTTTCTTTTAAACATCGCTATGCTTTTTATAAAAATGAAGCCGTTATAAGACTCAGTTCCTATCACACAATGCAACGCAAACCGGAGGATAGAGTTTTTACCTTATAACGGCCAAAATATGCTTGATACGAATAAAACAAAGGCATTTGATATTATTGCTAGTGTTTATATGTTTTGACAATAATTTCATATCATAACTATCAATCATAGACGACATGAGCGTCCCATGCCACTATGTCGCCAAATATATATATACAATCGAAACCGCATCATCACGTATTTGGAAATTGGAATTCCGTCATGAACCAAGGCAAAAGATAGTCCTTATCGAATTCGAGACGCTCTAGCCCGTGTCTCAGGACCCAGACACAGGTGGGCCCTTGGATCGTCAGGGCCGGTCCACCGATGTGGATTAAAATGCCTCAACAATACGTTTCCCCGCCCTTTGGGGCGTAAACGAGCCACCGAATGACTCCATCGGACCCGGATCGTCCGATCAAACCGAGGCGCCTCGCAACAGCAACAAGCACATAGGTGAAAAGTATATAAATGTCAGGGCTGGTAGGTCACTGACACCACCCTAGCTAGAAAGAAACGCATGCCCTCCCTAAGGTCCTTCTCCCGTTTCTGGTTCATACCGAGGTGTGAGGCACGCGAATTTACGTTATACACAAAGCTACGCCACAGAGGCGGTTCTTTGAACATCACCACAAGACTTTGCTTTTCAACAGAAGCCCTGATCACTGCATCTTAGCATGCCACACAGGCAATTCATGCCATGCGACTGATGTCCATCGATATACAACCTCTGAGCTCGTGCGTCTCAGAGAAGGGCGTTAAGCAAAAGAATAAATTCTCCGCCGCCAAACAGATGTATATTTAACAGAGATCAATCAACACAGAATAAAATCCAATGTCGGACACACAGTCCATTTACAAGTCCGTTCTGGGTCTGAACGAAACCGGAGGCACTAAATACCTCGCAAACCCATCGATCACCACGTACGTCTGAACGATCACCACTCATTATCCATATTTCGGGATGCCTCCCAATCAGGACCTCGGTTACCATCCAAACGAGGTGAAGATCTCCGGTTCTTCGACCATCGTCTTCATGTTCGACTTTCAATCGTCGGTCAATTATTTGAAATGAGAATTAACTCGGCCTTTTCAAACAATTCTCGTATATTTAGAATTTCAAATCAATTTATTTCAATGGTTAAATTATTCGACAACACCAATTATGTTCTTTAATGTAATTTTCACACCAAACACATTCAACCATCAAAAGCCACATAAATCGAGCAAATTCAGTTTATTTCCATTCCATATCGTTTATGATATTTTATAATGATTTATCGCTATTTTTATTTATTTTAAAATAGCCAATTTATTCAAAACGACGCTTCGGGCCATAGCGCGGCCGTGGCGCTGTTTTTCTTCAGATTTGATTTACACATATATGAAAATCTAACCGTTGGACCTTCACAAAATTTACTTCATAGAAAGGTCTTTTCAAAACGAATCCAATGGTTCCAGTTTCGGGAAAATCCGACGGTCGGATCTCCCGGTACAATCGTTTGAAGTTTCGATTTCAAAATACGAACTGCAGCGTCTTTATTCGATTAAATATAATTATATTTATATATATAAATAAATATATCGTTTCTAGCGCTGTTTTTCTTCGGATTTGAATTAAACATTCCAGACAATCCAACCGTTGGATTTTTGCAAGGTTGGTGCCGTTGGGAAGATATTTCCAAGGCGAACCCGACGGTTGAGGTTTCGGGAAAATCCAATGGTCGGATTTCCCGCACTAGTTGTTTGAAATCACGGTTTCAAAATACGAACTGCACGGCCTCGTTTCGTTTTAATTTTATTTATATTTATATATTTATATAAATATAGTTCATTCAACAATTTCAATATCGTTTTCACTGCAAATATTTCACTAACGCCTTAAAATTTTGGAAAATTTCGCCATAACCTCCCCTGCACCGGGAGCATCGGGAAATCTCAAATAGCTTCCCCGGTCCTTCTAATCTCAAAAAGAAAAGGAAAAAGCCAAGCGGCTAGCCAACAGGCTCATAAAATCATCACCCAAACCAAAAAGTAAATGTGTACCTATTTGTCGGGCACAAAATTTTATTCCTCTTCTCTAGCCCCTGTGCTATAACCTGTTCAATGAATATGCATGTACATATATATAGTTCTTATCATTTATCATTTATCATTTTCTGTTCAACTTCATATTTGATATCTATTTGGTTTAAAAACACCATTCATTCTAATGTTACATACATAGGTACAAATCATATCATTAGCTAATTAATGAATATTTCAACTCATATATGCTTATTTGAACGAGTGGCTATTTTTAACACTTCAAATTTCAACTATTCATGTATATAATAAAAATGTGATTTTTATTGTAAAACAATTCATTTCAAAATACTATTATTTTATATAGTTTATATCGGTGGAAAAAAAATAGGATTTTTCTTATAAAACAATTTCTTTCAAAACGGGATTATTTTACACAGTTCATATAGTCGATAAAAGGTGATTTTTATTATCAAACAATCTATTTCAAAATATGAATACCATTCAACACATGAATTTCAAATCAACGAATGAATATCGATTCAACACATGAAGGTTTTCTATAGTTTCTATATATAGATAAAAATGTGATTTTTATATTTAAAACGCGAATACCATTCAACACATGAATTTCTAATAAACGAATGAATATCAATTCAACACATGAAGGTTTTCTATTCAATGAATAAATATAGTTTAAGCAGATGAAAATAATTCAAACACACGAATATTATTCAAAATTTCGGCAGCATAACGGCAGGGTAGTTAAAACCGGGACCGTCCCTAGTACGGCTCCTCGCTCTACCTTAAAACCTCACGGTTTTTGACAATGGGGATCATGCATCTAGTTCGCACGCAGGCGGCATGTATATATTTATTTCATTTCCACAAACCAATCCTAAGTGGTTTCAACCAAATATTTCTCAACCACAAACGGGTATTTTTCAACCACAATCAATCAATATCAACCACAAACAATCCCAAACAACCATTTGCTATCAATCAATTTTCACACCGATCAGAATCAATAAATATCGTCCATGGTTTGTGGACGAGGGGCGTATATATATATATATATATATATATATATATATATATATATATAGCAATTCACTTTTATTTCAACACATATATAATTTTTACAACGCATATATAACTTATACATCGAACGTACAACTTATACAACGCTTATACAAGAGATGTACAACGCTTATATAACTCATACATCGACTATATAATTTATACATCGTCGTTTTCCATATTGTTTATAAATTAGAAATCTCACATTGGGTTCCACTCCGCCGTGCTTTGCTTCTGAACTGTTGAACCGTCTAGATCTGCTTGAAATCCTAATGCAGTTCTTTGTCCCGTTGTTCATAATAAAAATTATATTTTTATTGCTTCATTCTGATAAATAAAAATCATATTTTTATTTCTTCATATATAGCTTTGACGCTTCATTCTATATAAACATTATATTTTTTTATTTCAATTCCTATATATAAAAATCGAATTTTTATTTCGCTACATATATAATGTAAAAATAGAAATTTTTCATCGCCATTTCATATTTATAAAAATATAATATTTATCGCCACTTCTATCTGGAGAAAACTAATTTTTACTTCACTGTTCCATATGGAAAATTCGATCTTTTCTATGAAGAAAAATTATAACTTTCTTCGTATAAAAATCTAATCTTTTCATTTTGAAAAATCAAAACTTTACTTCATTAAAAATCCGACCTTTCTATGTTAATATCGCATATAAAAATCCGACCTTTCTATGTTAATATCGCATATAAAAATCCGACCTTTCTATGTTAATATCGCATATAAAAAATCCGACCTTTCTATGTTAATATCGCATATAAAAATCCGACATTTCTATGTTAATATCGCATATAAAAATCAATTTATTTTCTATGTTATATAAATATATAAAAATCAAATCTGAAGAGGAAGTTCAGTGTTTAATTATTTAAATAAAAAAAAGGAAGGAACGCTCACTGTTTTGCTTCAGGAGGTCACGACAGAAAGGCTCACTGTCGGAGGAGGGCTGAGGCGCGCCGGGGGGGCTGGGGACGTCGGAAGTGGCGCTAGTGGTGGCTGGGGCTTGCGGAGGAGGGCGGTGGTCGTTGGCCTCGGCGGTGCGGTCTTCGATGGTGCTCGTTGTCCCGGAGTTCGCGAATGGGAGTTCGCCTGAAGGAGGAGAGAGAACGAGAGGGGGTGTCTCGAGGCGGAGCGAGGTGGTCGTGGGGAAGGACGGTGTCGGCGTGCCTCTTGGATCGGGGAGGAAATCGATTTTTAGAAAAAAAAAAGGGGGCTCGTGAGTTATGAAGGAACATAAAGGAGGGAGGGGTTTTTTTTTATAAATTTTTATATTTAATTTTAATTTTAAATTCAAAAAGGTTGCTTTTTAATACGAATTCGAAATCAAGCTCACCGACTATCATCCATAGCATATTACCCCCATTCCGAACACAACGGGACATGTATCGTAAGCTGATTCGACTGTTTCGATCAGTTTCCGTCAAAACCAACATATAACTCTATATATTGAATTTGAACACGCATTTCGATTTACTGGGGTCACATACTAACTAGAAAAATTCTCCAAAAATATTTTCTAGCTTCGTATTGACGATACGGTCCTAACAAAACTAGTTTCGTCAAATTCTGAGACCGTTTGAAAAATGGCCTATTTCCAGTCGATTAAAATCAACTAAAACCGGTCAAACGCGTTTTCCTTTGCCACGCTCACATATTGATTCGAAAAATTATGAAATTTGAAACCTAGCAATAATTTGACCTCACGGATCAAACAAAAGTGGTTTCGTCGAAATCCGAGGTCGTTTGCAAAATGTCCATTTTTAAGGGCCTGAATTCCATAGCGACTATTCAGAATTTTCAACTGGACATATCTTTTGCTTCCCGCTATGAAAATTCGATTTTTCAGATTAGTTGGAAAGATATTATCAATTAGATTCCATTATTTTTGGTTTCACTAAAATCCGGATTGTTTTGCACCCGGTACAGTCCGACAAAGTTTGAATTCAATTTTTGAAACTGCAGCGCCTTTTCAGGCCTTGTTTATAATTATAATTAATTATATTCGTTTTCAATTGTCGATTCAAACTCAGTTTTCATCGCCATTATTTAAAATATTTATTTTAAATATTTAAAATCCATTATTTTAGCCAATTTAAAAATTTTAAATTGGTTCAGATTTTCTGGGTCGTTACAGTAATGACCCAGATTTTTGGTCGATTAATTTCGAACATTTAATATTGTTTTAAATGTTGAGTTGATAAAATAGATGGATTTTTATATGGAGTTTATCGATTTAATATTCGAAATACGATTTAATTTTGAATATATCGAATTATCATAATACGAGAACGAAAATAATTGAATTTGAAGTTAAAAATGAATTGAAATGATTCAGATGATCAATATAAATTTTATATGAATATAAGACGATAATAATAATTTGTTATTGAGGAATTGATTGTTTTGAATTGAATTCTATTATATCAATTTAATATGGAACTTAACAATAGTCAATTCTCAAATGACCTCATATTTCAACGAAACTAATTTTATTAAATCGGTAATAGTTAATTAGGCCTAGATTTGGAGTTTTGTGTTAAGCGGAGTGTATTTGCGATCGTGCGCAATTTAAATGCATATCAATTCACATTGAGAAATAACAGAATTCGACGAAACCAGTTCATCGTGTTTGAAATATTAAGTTATTGTAAGATTACGAGTTTCATTGCGATTGGAGCTCGTATATGGACATTTAAACATGTTACTTTAGGCTTAAGTGTCTCCCGAATAAATTAATAATATTTTTGTCTATAAATATACATATAACACCCATTTCCTTTTATATTTTCACCATCCTTCATTCTTTTGTTTCCTCTTACCGAAATAAAAATCAAAGCCAATTTTTTCTTTGATCCTTCAAAAATCAGTATTAAATCGAAATCACCATGAAATCAATCGATTTCATATTCAATGTTCTCCTGTTCCGAAGGGCTTCAAAACCATATTCCCAAATTTGTTGCGATGGAGTCTCGAGTTAGTCGATAATTCGATGGAGCGCTAGGGTTTTTCGTTGGCCGAAGGTTGTGCGTTGAGTTGTAGATATCAAGATGTTGCGATTAAGGAAGTAGGTAGGCTTTTATGGCAGGAGATGCTGATCAATTTCTATAGGCAGCAAAGAGGGAAAGCTAGCAATTTGGGTGAGTTCGATGTTTATGGTTATATTGTTGGAGAAGTTTGATTAAGATGATGTCGGAAACACTGTTGGTGCACATGTATGGCTACAACTGATAGGATTCATAATATTGCAAAAATAGTTTAAGCGATCCATCATAAAGTAAGTTGGTCATTGTTTCTGCAACGTCTGAAGTAACATACATGATGTATGACCTAGTTCATGAAGTTGAATTGAGGGATGAGACATATGTGCCTGGTCTTGATGTCATATATGAGAAGCACCCGTTGATGGCAAAGCAACTTCTCAATGATGGAGATGATCTTCTTAATTTCTTATCTAAATTACATAAAGACGGTATCACAAAGCTATGCATGAAGCAACTGATCATGTAACTGAATCCTTCCCAGTTTTTTTTGGTTTTACAGAAATCTTATCAGCTCAAATGTTGTCTAATGTTATTAAAGAGTCTGGAATTCCATGAAGTTGTATTTGCGAAGTCCTTATTGTGAAGCCTAGTGGTTCAAACCAAGTTGATCAAGACTACTTGGAATAGGAGAGAAGAAAGAGGATTGATACTAGTGAGGTATACATTTATGAAATTTTATAAGCTAAATTATTTGTTTAAATTAGTACTTAAAAAATTTAACTAATAATAGTTTAATCGATAAACAAAATCAAATAATTATAGGTGCACTATAGGTTCATTTGAGGCGATTCGAGTGGATTCGTTGCCGCGATGATATGAATTTAACTAGTTATTCGGCAAATAAAAATCAATGCGAATAAACTCACTTTATGGTTCGTTTATAACATATTGTAAACGAATTTTTATTTAGTATTTAATTTTTGTATGATGGTTGTTGGCTATTTGAATGCAATGGTGAATTATTGATAAATTGTGGTTATTATATATATTAGTTTTATATAGGCTTGGTAGTTGGATTTTCCCATGATGCCATTAGCGGATGACCCTAGTGCCCCACAATACATATACGTGTATGTATGTATGTATGTATGTATATATATATATATATATATATATATAGTGGATGACCTTCTATACCGCGATATCCTGTCTTGAAGCAGGTTTGGTATTATTTATGTTGTTTAACATCTATGGAGGTAGGGAAAATAGGTTGGAGGGATCCAACTGGATTCCTCAACAATTTTACTATCTGTTTCACATATAGTGTTATATGATATTGTAAATACCCTATGATTTATTATTGGATATTTTGAAAGTTTGAATATCATTGCCCTAAAATATTGGTATTTACATACATAAACATATATTCAAATGAAAAGAAAGGAATTTTGAGATTTAACAAAGAAAATTTACTTTTCCAAATAAAAATTGAATTTTGGATGGGCTAGGAAATATTAATTTATTTTAAATAATAAAATCAAGTGGTTGAATTTATAAACGATGTTTGTAATTGAAGAAAAATAATTATCAGTGGATAATTTAGGGAATGTAAATTCAAGTGTGAATTAAAATAGGAGATTTAGAATTGGAAATCATTTCGGGAAAAGGAAATGGTGAAATTTATTCTGATGTTCGGAATGTGGATTAAACTAAAATAAATCCATAAGGATTTATAATTAGAATTCAACTATGTCGAATTTATAATATTAAATTATTTCCAGAAAGGATATTTGAATTATATTAGATATAAACTAAAATTTAAAATTAAATATGAATATATATTCTATGTTTTTATATATAAGTTATTATAATAAAATATTCCAAATGGGAATCGAGTTTCAAATGGAAGCTTGTTTTAATATATAAATAAGGAGGTTAATTTATAACCAATGTTATAAATGTAATAAAGTAGATTTCATCGAATTTGGGAATTGTTTTCCAAATGTAAGAAATGGCATTTAAAAACCATATTTCAAATGAGATAGAAGATGAGATTTTTGGGATATTATACGTAATTTTTGAATTACAAACTCTTATGTATCTCAACATAAGAACATTTTCGTTCAAGGACCTAAAGGTAAATAAAATAACCCAACTTGTACGACTTCACTTTTATCAAGAGATGACAATTGTTTGCAATGGTAAAGGATGTTGAATAAATTGATTATTTCCAAAAAAGGAATATTGCAAGTTATTTGCAAGAATTTGAGATATAATCAATACTATTGGATTTTAAAGTGAACAATATATATAATTTAACATTGTCTGGCCAAGCATGAAGTGTGATTATACATATACTATTTGGTTATGTATATATCATTATTTTCAAATAATGAAAATAACATGGTATGGGAAATATGTTTATTACATGAAATAAAAAGGGATTTGTGAGATATAGTAATATTTCTAAATCTAAGGAAATAAAATTGGGTTTTTATTAAATTACGGCAATAGTTTCAAAGTAAAAGAGATGAGAAGAGTTCGGTGAATACGCTATTTTATTTATATAAAAGTTTGGTTATTGTACCAAGGAATTGAAAACCATTTCAAAAAGGGAACGATATATTTTATTCTGGAATTCGGAATATAAACTAAATTGAGATAAATCCAAGAGATTTAAAAAAATGGAATTTGATTATATCAAATTTTATAAAATAATTTTATGTCCGAGGAAGTTGGAATTTAATATAGAGATTGAGTTGTAAATAATTTATAACCGAGTTATGATTTTTGAACGAAGTAATCAATAATTTTGGATAGTTGAAATGTTTAAGTTAAATATGGAAACTGGTCTAATTTATATTAAAATATGGAAGATTGGTGTTGAAATTTATTTAATAAATGAAGATTAAACGTTATACTTAAATTTAATTAAAATGAGCTCGCAGCGGTGCGGTAGTTCATTGTTTTATGTTTTTAACTTCAGTTGAGCATATAGAATTCAATATAAGTTGGAATTCTTTGAAATAAGAATCACCCTGACCTATTAAGTAATAGTTTTCAAATGGAAGAGAAAAGTCAGAATTTCACCTTATAGATTTTGAGTTATGTCAAAATCAAATTTCCAGAAAAACATTGGCATGTCGTTTATAAACCATAATGGTTTATTAAATAAAATAAAAGGATTTTTAAGTGAATAAAATTCGAATTTCCATTAGAAAAATCCAGACTTGAGTTATAAAATAAATACGAACTCAAGTAAAGTAAATACATTGATTTTTGAAACAAAAATTTGATTTTTAATTATCGAAATAAGCTAACTAATTGTAAAATAATTAGTTAATGAAGTTTTGTATTGAACTTAACTTCAGTTAAGTGAATTGGATTTGTAAATTAAAATTTGAAAATCAAATATGGAACTTGAGTTAGAAATGGAATTCGACTTGTATAAATACAAATAAAAATATATTTGAACGTGATATGTTCAAACTAAAAGTGGTATAAGCAAAGAAGCTAATTAGAAGATTAATTAGTGAATAGAAGGTGATTTAACTAAAAGTGTTGAATGAACTTAGAATGGTTAAATATGTATGAGACATGTATGGAAAGAATCGAATGGAAGTATAAAATTTAATGCTGGATATAAAGGTACATATTTAATTGAATGTGAGATTTTATGAGCCTATTTGGAAAGCCTCTTGGATTTTTTATTTTCTTTTTGATTGTAAAGGGCATAGAGAGGTGATTTGTAGTTGCACTGCTTGAGCCATACAAAGGAGACACTAGCAAAATTTTCTAGAATTTTAAAGAGATAGAAAATTTTAAGAAAATTTTGATAACTTAAATCGATTTATCGATTATATATAGAATTTCGAACCAAATTGGTTAATAAAATTTAACATGTTGTAATAGACATTTTTCATTTCAAAAAAACGCACGGACTATAACACTATTGTTATAGTAAATGATTCTGCAAAGGAGACGATTAAGATTTAATATGAGATCTAAATATAGTTAGTTAAATGTAGTATTTTGGGTTGTTGTAACGATGTTTTACGCAACATTCGTTTTAACCCAAGTAAATGTGATTTGGAAACGTTTTACAACTAAAATAAGGAATATTTCCTAAGTATAGAAATGAATGGTTTCATGGAAGGGATAAGTTGTTGGAAATGTTTTCCAATTATAAACAGAATGTAACACCCCGTATTTTAACAACACTAAATGAGGATAAATTAAATAATAATTAATTTAATACTTAGAATTAAGGGAAACGGACTGTGCCATTGCGTCCGTCTCGAAATTCTGGTCAATATAGACATTTGGTTTGCGTAAAACGGACAGAGTATGAAGAAGTTATGAGGGTTTAAAGTGTGTATACGTGCAAAATAATTATATATATACCTATATATATAGGTCCAAGAATTCAAGATCAGGTCCAAAAAGTTCAAAATCGTTCAAATTCCAGATTTTGGGGTAAGCATGGAAAATTCCCGCCTAGGGGAGTCGACCCCTTAAGGGGAGTATCGACCCCTAGGTCGACCCCCAAGGGGGGTGTCGACACTAGTGTCGACCCCCTAAGGGGTGGGTCGACCCCTCTAGGGCTGATGTGGCTAAGTCCGTTTGGAGGCTGACAGCTATAAATAGAGGCTTATTTCTCTTGTTTTCTTCACTAAAAATCAATGGAGGCCTAAATGCTGACGGTGCCTGGATTGAATCAAATCTCTTTCTTCTTCTGCAATCGAAGTTTAAAGATTCAAGTGTAGATTTGAGATTCATCAACTATTTTTCTCTTTTTATTGTTCTAAATCTAAACGATGTGAGTTTCAGTTGCCTTTAGATTTAAATAATTAAAAGTAAAGCATGATATGACTGTAATTTGGATCTATGCCTGTGACAGAATCATATTAGATCTATTGTAATTTGTGAATCCATAATATAGTAATTTGGATCTATGCCTGTGACTGAATCGTATCAGATCTATTGTAATTTGCAAATCTATGACATTTTGAATTGACCATGACCTAGATCTCAACCCTTATCATGTCAGATCTACTTTTAATTATGGATCTAATTTGTTATTTGGACCATTTTATGATTATCATGTTGTGGTCAATTTAGATCTGGCATTAATTGGACATATAAATTCTTATTTAGATCTAATCATGCCTATTATGACATTCCTACTATGTTAAAACCTGTTTTATTATCACAAGTTCATTGATCTGTGCTTATATGTCCACCTTATCATTATGCCATCATACGCTTATGTCAGTTCTGCTAGAATAATTATCTTTGTCATCTTCCCTTCTTCCTTTCCCTTTATTTTATATAGCCAGGTTATTTTCGAGCCTAGGCATACCGTTAAATTACACAATTACGTTAGTTTGGGAACGAGGGGGAAAACATTGAAATTGGGGATATCTTGTAAATTGGGAATTTGGGCATAATTGGTAAAAAGGTGTAATTGGCATAATCTAAATAATGTATATGTATATGACTTCGGACATATAATTCACTATGAACATAACTGGGGAAAAAGGGGCATGAAACCTATAACCTACAATGACATAGGTGAAAACTAGCTAATAATGAAATGCCTAGGATTACAGTAATTAGAAACTGTAATTGCACCTGGACACAAGGTTAGACTACACTTGTGGTGGAAGTCTGCCCGGGCCCTCCCGACATATCCCGCAACCATGAGTGGTGAATCTAATGTGGGAGGTCTAGGTGCATAAATATGAGACCTGCTAAGACATGAGGCTAAGCCCAATTTGTGGAATAAGTCTGCCCGGACCCGCCCGACATCTCCAACATCCACAAATGGTAGGCTTAATGTGGGAGGTTAAGCATACAATAACCATAAATGAAATATGGGATAAACCTTGAATACTTAACCTAGTTGAATCCATAGGGATTGTATGAATATAGACTTAAGTTAGGGTTAAGTAAATTTGGTTGAACAGTGAGTGGGTTAAGTAAATATGAGGGAGTGGGTAATATTTACATATAGGCCCACAAAGTTAACCCGATAAGGTTATGTAATTAAAGACACCTAGTGGTATACACAACCGATGGAAATATTAGAGTTATATAATTAAAGACAACTTTTTAGGGTAAGCATAACTTGTAGAAATGATGGGGTTGTGTAATTAAAGACACATAGTGGTATACATAACCGATGGAAATCCTAGTGGTGATATAAGACAAGGGGAGAGCTTGTATCAAATTGTGTAGGACCTATTTTAGTCAGTAACCCTTAATAGGTATCAAACGAGTACTCCGAACTAGGTCGGAGTTGGGGCACGCTTACTGGGCTGAATGTAAGAGATCCAAACGAGGAGGATGGCGTGGGCGGCGAAAATCGACCGAGGACATGTGTATGCATGGGCCGGATAGAGGCGGCTAAGACGACCGTGACACCTGTAGATATGGCTATGCATATAAGCGGAGGGTTTCCACTATAGGACACAAGATTTTAAATCTCGGATATCGGTCGCGTTTCGTTTAAGGGATTTTATAGACTCGGTCTCGTTTTGGGGGAGATCTCAGACGAGATGAGTCTAACTCGAGAGTTTGTATCGGATTTTCATCTCGGGTCTGAAAGTTCATATCGGAACAATATCGGGGTACATGATATGTTAAAAATTATATTCTAACAAAATGATTTTAATGAATGCTACCAAATACATAGTAACTTAAACTTAAAATGCAAAATAACTTTATTATTCTTTATTTTGCGAAAGATTATTCATACTTTAAATCGTAATATGCTTAAAACATGAATATGGTTAGAAAGGAAAATTTAAAATGATCCAAAACATTAAAAAATTCAGCATAAATAGACCATAAAATACATAATTTCATAAGTAACATGTATGTAAAAAGACGAATATGAAAATCATAAGCATTATAAAACATATACGGACATACAACATAGTCATTTAACATGCAAAATGCAAAATAACAAAAGACTGATTTGGCTAGATTTGAATTTTTCAATTATAGTTCTAGTTCAGGCACAAATTTAAATTTTAACCAAAAAAACTAAGATCTCGGACAATATTCTCGTATTTCATCTCGGTCGGTATATCGTTCGATATTGCAATATCTCGGGTGATATATTCGAAAGGAGATTTAGAGTGATATTTATTGTTTTGTTTCAGAAGGAGCCCAAAACGAGATCTCAGAGGAGATCTCGGGCGATATTTGCGAGATTTGAAATAGTGATAGGACATGATACATCCTACAGTGGGGCCAACACAGAGTATCTACGTGGAGTAGGGAGCCGATCGATTAGGGTACTGGTTAGGATACATATGGGTGTATGCCTAAGTCTACCATTTTATAGTTGTTGGGATCATCTCATTCCTGTGATGCTAGTATTAGTTTAGAGAATCATAGGACCTTTAGTAAAGCAATACGTTCTATCATGTGCACCTTGTCATAACTGCCTTATATAGTGTTATCTCTCTCTTATCCACTTTATATCCCTGTCATGCTGCTTTTACTTATTTACTTGCTAAAAGTAACTGGACTTGCCAGACTTTATGTCTGACCCTTTTTTGTTTCCTCTTCTTTCTTTCGTTTCCCCCCAGGTTCTCAGGGTGGGAATACTCAGGCTTGACTGTGATTATGCTTTCATTTTGCTGGAGCTTCTTAGATGTATGTCTCAAACTCCTATCCTTGCTACTATGGCTATGTTTTATTTTGGGGAATTTTTCTTCTTTTATGTACTATGATGTTTTAAAGTACAAGACAGTAGTTTTAATGATGTAATGGTTTTTCTGTATTTCAGACATGTGATATTTTCAAACCACATTGCTTTATGATTAAATAAAGTTTTTTTATTCCGCTGCTATTTTATATTTGTCTTGTAATATTTCTGTTTCTGTTTACCTATAATGCTTCACGAAACTTAATGCATTCCCTTTGTGACTGACATTAACGGACGTGGAGTGTCACACTTGGTATCAGATCTGAAGGTTACCAGATTAGATAAAAAAATTTGAAAATAATTTTCAAAAAGGTTTTAAAAGAAAGCATTTTCAAAAGGAAAAGTTTGTTTTGAAAAACATATTCCCCAAAGCCATATGTACAATCTTTCAATCCTTTGTCTAATCTCTTTCCTTTTAGTTTCAACATGTCTAGGGAACCTAACATTCCAGAGGGTGTTACGATACTTGGCTGGTTCCGTAGGTATCTAGAGGCTATGGCACCTGCCGAAGGACAAAGAAACGTTCCTTCCCCAGCTACACCCGTCGTTCCTCCTCCAAGAGCAGATAATTTTGCGAATATCTGCAAAGATTTCTATGACATAGAAGGGAAGCCATTCCATGGAACCGAAACATTCGTAGAGGCAAGGAATTGGCTCAAGGAGACCGAGGACTTGTTCGTAATCTTTGAGGTGGAAGATCGATGGGAGATTCAGTTTGGTGCCTGGCTACTGAAAGATGAAGCTTTGTTTTGGTGGGAACTTACCTAAGCTGGACATCCAGTAGAGACATGGGATGATTTTAGGATGAGGTTTGAAATGAAGTTTCTCTCTCAAGCTAAGAAAAGCATGCAAATGGAGAGGTTTTTGGTGCTCAAGTAAGGAAAAATGACTGTTAAAGAATATGTGAACAAATTCAACCAACTAGCAAGATTTGGATTGGAATTGGTTGATACTCCGCATAAGAAAGCTTTGTGGTTTGCTAAAGGGCTGAATGAACCCCTTCATGGGTTAGATATGTCCCACATCCCAATGGGAGCGACTTTTGAAAGGCTTGTTGATATGGCCCTGATGCATGTGGAAGACATGGGAGAAAAGAGGGAAGTAAAAGCTGGGGAAACAACACAAAACAAGAAGGTATGGCCTAAGAAAGGGCAGCAGCATTAACAACAGAAGAAAGGCGGAAAGAACGACAAGGCTAAGGATAAGAGGAAATGTCACAGTTGTGGACGAGAGTTACTTGGTCAAAGACTGTAAAAGAAGGAATAATACTTGCTTCAATTGTAGAGAGATTGGACACTTTTCTAGGGAGTTCCCGAATAAACAGGGACCGTAGGGACAAGGTCAAAGGGCAGGAGCTTCTGGAGGGCAGGTGCATGCTGTCGCAATTAGTGCTCCGGATAGAGGTAGGAAAATTTCCGTGGAAGGTTTGATTTCTCTTTCCAGTCATCCTACTAGAACTCTTTTTGATTATGGCGCTTCACATTCATTTATATCTAATTATGTGGTTGAATCTCTGCACTTAAATACTAGTATGGTAGTGGATCCCGTTGTTATCTCAAACCCTATTGGTGGTTCGACTCATTTGTATATGATTTGTCGAGGTTTGATAATATCTATCTTAGGCGTCGAGTTTGAATGCGACGTATATCTGTTCGGTTTCATGGGCGATAGGTTGATTCTAGGGATGAATTGGCTAACCATGCATGGTGTCATTCTGGATTGTGAGAGGAGGGTTGTTAGGCTTCTGACTTGTCATGGGAGGACCCTCGGGATTTCTTATGACCCACAAGGATCTTTTATGCTTAGTTTCCTAGAGTCTCTTGATGCATCTATCGACGATTTGCAGTCTGTTCCAGTAGTCCGAGATTATTCTGATGTTTTTGATGAGGTACAGAGCTTACCCCTAAGGCGCGAGATAGATTTTTGCATATATTTGGTAGATAATGCAAAGCCGATTGCATTACCTATGTGCCACATGGCTCCAAGAGAAAGGAGGGAGCTTAGCAAGCAATTATGGGAGCTACTTGAAAAAGGGTTATCAGGCAAAGCATATCTAAAAGGGGTGCTCCAGTGGTATTCGCAACAAAGGCGGATGGTTCGCTTCACTTGTGTGTGGACTATAGAGCGTTGAATAAGCTCGCCAAGAAGAACAGGCACCCACTTCCAAGGATAGATGACTTGTTCGACCAACTTGTTGGTGTCTTGGTATTTTCTCAGTTAGACCTGGCCATGGGGTTTCATCAGTTGAGGGTGGCTGAGGACAGTATAGATAAGACCGCTTTTAGGACTCTAGATGGTTTCTTTGAATGGCTAGTTATGCCTTTTGGGTTGACGAATGCACCCGCCTATTTGTTGATATGATGAGTAGGGTGTTTCGGTAGTTTCTAAATAAATTCATCGTGGTCTTTGTTGATGATATCTTGATCTTCTCAAAGAGTGAGGAAGAGCATGCCCAAAATTTGAGGGAAGTTTTGAAAACTCTTAGTGAGCATCAGCTTAAGGCTAATTTCTCCAAATGCCATTTTTGGAGAAAGGAGTTGAGATTCCTAGGGCATGTGGTTTTTGAAGAAGGGATACCAGTAGATCCTGTAAGGGTGGTTGCAGTTCAAGACTGGCAGATTCCAAAGAATGCAACGGAGGTGAGAAGCTTTTTGGGGTTAGCAGGCTGTTATAGAAAGTTCATTAAGGACTTCACAAAGATATTAGCCACACTCACCAGGCTGACGAAGAAGAATTTAGCATTTTCATGGGATATAGATTGTGATGTTGCTTTCTAGCGACTGAAGAAGGCTCTGACAATAGCCCCAGTCTTGACCTTACCCGATGGGAATAAAGTATTTAGAGTTTACACCGATGCATGTAGTACTGGGCTTGGTGTGGTTCTGATGCAAGAAGGAAGGGTAGTATGTTATGGAAGTACACAACTAAGAGTCCATGAGAAGAACTACCCAACCCATGATTTAGAGCTTGCTACCATAGTAGTTGCACTTAAGATGTGGCTTCATTATTTGCTTGGAGAGTGATTCGAGTTGTACACCAATCATAAATCTCTTAAGTATTTGTTCTCAAAGAAATATCTTAATTTAAGGCAACAAGGGCGAATGGAGTTCCTAACTTCTTATGATTTCGAGATTGCTATACCCCTGGCAACGGTAATGTGGTGGTAGATGCTTTGAGTAGGCAGAGGATGGCCTTTAGTGCTCTGTTTGTGGAAAGAAAAAGCTTGGAGTTCATGTCGACCTTTGACTTTAGACCCTCCACCAAGCTTTTGCCTGGTTTGTTTGCATCGCTAGAGATACGACCTACTCTTATGGATTAGATAGGAACTTCATAGCGAGATGTCCACAAATTTCAGAAATCTTGGATAGGCTCAGTAAAGGGGAGACTTCTAGTCACCTCAATAGGTATTCCATTGACGATAAAGGCTGGTTGCGACGAGATGGAAGGCTTTATGTTCCTCAAACTGGAAGTCTGTTAAAGGCAGTCTTAGAGGAAGCCCATCATTCTAAGATGACTATTCATCCATGCGGTGGTAAGATGTATAGGGACATGAAGAGGATTTTCTTTTGGGCTGGGATGAAGAAAGATGTGGTATAGTTTGTCTCTCAACGTTTAGTTTGTCAGTAAGTCAAACCTAAGCAAAAGAAGCCCGATGGTTTACTTCATCCTTTGGAGGTTCCACAATGGAAGTGGGAGAGCGTCTCTATGAACTTCATAGATGGTTTGCCTAGATCAAAGAAAGGCAAAACCAGTATTTGGATGGTTGTAGATATACTTACTAAGAGCGCTCATTTTATTCCAGTTAAGAGTAAGAGGATGGCAACATGGTTGGCAGTGATTTATGTTCGTGAGATTATTAGTCTTCATGGAGTACCTTCCAGCATCGTAAGCGATCGTGACCCCATCTTCACTGGTGAGTTTTGGTGGAGTTTGCAAGAAGCATTAGGTACACAGTTACGTTTGAGCACCGCTTATCATCCTCAGACTGATACGTAGACAAAGATGGCGGATAGAGTTCTAGAAGATCTTTTGAGGCTATGTATCCTAGACTTCGGAGGGACTTGGGAAGAGCATCTTCCTTTAGTAGAGTTTGCCAACAACAACAGTTATCAAGCTATCATTGGCATGACACCCTTCGAAGCATTGTACGGACGATCTTGTAGATCACCTACTTGTTGGTGGGAATCTACAGAAAGACTATTACTTGGACCAGATATGGTTAGAGAAACATCCAAAAAGATTAATCTTATTAGACGATGAATGAAGACCACTCAAGATAGGTAGAAATCCTATGCAGACAAGAGAAGGACTGACATTGAATTTGAAGTAGAAGATATGGTTTTCATTAAAGTGTCACCTTTGAGGAATGTGGTTCGCTTCGAATCTATAGGGAAGTTGGCACCAAGATTCGTAGGGCATTTTCCCATAACAGAAAGGATTAGCCAAATGGCGTATAGAGTAAAGATGCCAGAGATATTATCTGGCGTTCATGATGTTTTCCATGTTTCTCACTTGCGAAAGTGCTTACATGATACCGCAGAAGTTATGGAGCCGAGTGTATTGTAAGAAGTAGATTTGGAACGGGAGGCAACAGTCTGACGAGTTCCTTCCCGTATTCTTGGATCAGAAGTTAAGAAGCTACGCAATAGAGAAGTCAAGTTGGTGAAAGTTCAGTGGAGAGATAATCCGTAGGATGCAACTTAGGGGACCGAAGACAAGATTCGTGCTTCATACCCTTTCCTTTTCGAGGGTATGTTCTTAACTCCTTTTCTAAAGCTTTTATTTATGCTTGTTTCTATCATTTAAGTATGTCTTATCGATCAATTCTTCGACCTTTAGGTGGGAATCCTATGGATGTAAACATCTGTTTGAGACATGTTATGTTTGGTGGATGTAAGTGGATACAAGTGTTTGCTAATGGTTGCTCGTGGATGCATACACACACATTAGGCACTAGATCGGCTCAATCACTCTCATATTGCATATGGATGTGTGTGCATTTTCTTCTCTTTTAATGGATGAAAATGGATGTATCATCATATGGATGTTTCATTTGGACGGATGATTGTGCACACATGTAGAACTTACATGTAATAATAGGATTGTTGTATACATGTTGGATTCATGGCACTAACATACATTACATTAATGAGGTCATTATGGAGGTCAACTGAATTAGTAGACCGCCTGATCTTCGCGTTAGTGTTGGGACATATACACACACACCTTTGCATATGTTCATATAAGCATTAGAAGTCTTTAAGGACAATGGATGCTAGTGATTGATGGATGAGATGGGGGATCGATGGTAGGATATGCATTTTACTTAACTTGAAGATTTTGGGGACGAAATCATTTGAGTAGGGGAGAATGTAACACCCTGTATTTTAATAACACTAAAAGAGGATAAATTAAATAATAATTAATTTAATACTCAGAATTAAAGAAAACGGATTGCGCCCGTCTGGAAATTCTGGTCAAGAAAGAAATTTGGTTTGCGTAAAATGGACAACGTATGAAGAAGTTATGAGGGTTTGAAGTTTATATACGTGCAAGATAATAATTGTATATATATACATATATATATAGGGTCCAAGAATTCAAAATCAGGTCCAGAAAGTTCAAAATCGTTCAAATTCCAGTTTTCGGGGTGAGCGGAAAAATTCTCGCCTAGGGGAGTCGACCCCTTAAGAGGGGTGCCGACCCCTCGGGGGGGGGGGGTGTTGACACCAGGGTCGACCCCTTAAGGGTTAGGTCAACCCCCCTAGGGCTGACGTGGCTAAGTCGGTTTGGAGGCTGACAGCTATAAATACAGGCTCATTTCTCTTGTTTTCTTTACTAAAAATCAATGGAGGCCTAAATGTTGTCGGTGCCTAGACTGAATCAAATCTCTTTCTTCTTCTGCAATCAAAGTTTAAAGATTCAAGCATAGATATGAGATTCATCAACTATTTTTCTCCTTCTATTTTTCTAGATCTAAACGCTGTGAGTTTCAATTGCCTTTAGATTTAAATAATTAAAAGTAAGGTGTGATATGACTGTAATTTGGATTTATGCCTGTGACTGAATCATATCAGATTTATTGTAATTTGTGAATCCATGATATTGTAATTTGGATTAATGCCTGTGACTGAATCATATCAGATCTACTGTAATTTGCGAATTTATGACATTTTGAATTGACTATGACCTGGATCTCAACCCTTTTCATGTCATATCTACTTTTAATTATGGATCTAATTTGTTATTCGGATCATCTTATGATTATCATGTTTTTGTCAATTTAGATCTGGCATTAGTTGGACATCTAAAATATTATTTAGATCTAATCATGTCTATTATGACATCCCTAATATGTTAGAACCTGTTTTATTATCACAAGTTCACCGATTTATGCTTATATGTCCACCTTATAATTATGCCATCATATGCTTATGTCGGTTCTGTTAGAATAATTATCTCTGTAACCTTATCTTCACCCTTTCCCTTTTATTTTATATAGCCAGGCTATTTTTGAGCCTAGGCATGCCGCTAAATTATACAATTACGTTAGTTTTGGAATGAGGGGGAAAAACATTGAAATTGGGCATATCTTGTAAATTGGGAATTTGAGCATAGTTGGTAAAAAGGTGAAATTGGCATAATTTGAATAATGTGTATGTATAAGACTTTGGACATATAATTCACTATGAACATAATTGCGGAAAAAGTGGAATGAAACCTATAACCTATAATGACATACGTGAAAACTGGCTAATAATGAAATGCCTAGGATTACAGTAATTGAAAACTGTAATTGCGCCTAGACACGAGGTTAGATTACACTTGTGGTGGAAGTCTGCTCGGACCTGCCCGACATATCCAACGACCACAAGTGGTGAATCTAATATGGGAGCTCTAGGTGCATAAATACGAGACGTGCTAAGACACGAGGTTATGACCAATTTGTGGAATAAGTCTTCCCGGACCCACCCAGCATGTACAACATCCACAAATGGTAGGCTTAATGTGGGAGGTCTAGCACACCATAACCATAAATGAAATATAGGATAAACCTTGAATACTTAACCTAGTTGAATCCATAGGGATTGTATGAATATAAAATTACGTTAGGGTTAAGTAAATTTGGTTGAACAGTGGATGGGTTAAGTAAATCTGAGGGGGTTGGGTAATATTTACATATAGTCCCACAAACTTAACCCGATAAGGTTATGTAATTAAAGACACTTAGTGGTATACATAACCACTGGAAATTTTAGAGTTATGTAATTAAAGACACCTTTTTAGGGTAAGCATAACTTGTAGAAATGATAGGGTTGTGTAATTATAGACACCTAGTGGTATACATAACCGATGAAAATCATGGTAGGGATACAAGACGAGGGGGAGAGCTTGTATCAAATTGTGTGGGACCCATTTCAGTCAGTAACCCATAATAGGTATCAAACCAGTACTCTAAACTAGGTCGGAGTTGGGGCATGCTTACTGAGCTGAATGTAAGAGATCCAAACATCGAGGACAGTGTAGGTGGCACAAACAGACCGGGGACATGTGCGTGCATGGCCTAGGTAGAGGGAGCTAAGACGACCGTGACACCTGTAGATATGGCTGTGCATATAAGTAGAGGGTTGCCACTATAGGACATGATACATCCTATGGTGGGGACGGCACAGAGTATCTACGTAGAGTAGGGAGTCGATCGATTAGAGTAGTGGTTAGGATACATATGGACGTATGCCTAAGTCTACCATTTTATAGTTGTTGGGATCATCTCATTCTGGTGATACTAGTATTAGTGCTGAGAATCATAGAATCTTTAGTGAAGCATATACGTTCTATCATGTGCACCTTGTCATACCTGCCTTATATAGTGTTATCTCTCTCTTATCCACATTATATGCCTGCCATGCTACTTTTACTTATTTACTTGCTAAAAGTAACTGGACTCGCCAGACTTTATGTTTGACCCTTTTTGTTTCCTCTTCTTTCTTCCGTCCCCCACAGGTTCTCAGGGTGGGAATACTTAGGCTTGACCGTGACTCTGCTTTCATTTTGCTGTAGCTTCTTAGATGCATGGCTCAAGCTCCTATCCTTGCTACTATGGCTATGTTTTATTTTGGGGATTTTTTCTTCTTTTATGTACTCTGATGTTTTAAAGTACAAGACAATAGTTTTAATGATGTAATGGTTTTTATATATTTCAGACATGTGATATTTTCAAACCACGTTGTTTTATGATTAAATAATTTTTTTTATTACTCTGTCATTTTATATTTGTCTTGTAATATTCCTGTTTATGTTTACCTATAACACTTCACAAAACTTAATGCATTCCCTTTGTAAGTGACATTGACAACCGTGGGGTGTGACTTAGAAGATATTTTCTAAGTATAGAAAATAAAAAATGTGGAAATGTTTTACATATATCGTAAAATATATCTCAATAAAGATATTTGAGTTATATATGGGGAAATGATTTAATTAATGAAATATTAATTAAAAGGGCTCAGTGATGTTTGATAGTATTCCTTTTGGGAATAAGATCCTTGAATGAATGTTTGTTCTTCGATAGTTAAATAACTGACTATCGAAGTGTTGGTCAATTAAATACTTCATTGTCAGTGCGGAGGTTAGATTGATTATTAAAAACCACTTTGTATTGGCATAAGCATTGTGAATCAGATTAATTAAAGATAATAAAAGATGGAGTAAAGTGCAAGGATTATTCTATTAATCATAGGTAGAAACTGCCTAAGATGGATTGATGGGATGGTACCTTAGTTTGTCCGATCCCAGGACAGCTTGTAAAGATGACTGTCCGACAAAGTATTTACAAATGATCTTGTACGTTGATTCCTACAAATATACCAAGGTTAGTGGTGAAGAAGGAAACTTCTTTTAGTTTAACACCTAGATATATTTGTGGATGTCAATTAGTGATTTAACAGATCTGAAGATGTGGCATTCAAAGTTAATGGGATGTTCTAAAAGATAATCGTGACCTCAAGCCTCATCAATTGGGAAATAAAAAAAATCATGCAGGCAGGATGGCTATGTAGGTCATACCCATTAGGATGTATTATCACCTGATCTAGAGAAAATTTAATTGCATCTTATTATGTCGCTGCTGTATGCTTTCGGTAATGGTTGTCGATCACAACCATTGGTGATATACATTCGATACACTCAAGTTTGAATGCGTGGTCAATCATGTGTGACTGGGTTGCAAGATGTTCTTGCTGAACCCTGTTTATTCCTCACTAGAGATACACTCTAGGAAAGTAGTCCCATACCTTGTCATAGTTGGAAATCCATTCTCCAATAAGCGCCCTGCGGTTTTTGATTATATACTATGTATGTGGGGCTTGAGATACAAGCGTTTTGGTAGATTGATATTTATTTGATTAGACACTATTATAATATCAGAATAGTTTTGATACAAAGACTATTTTGGGTTATCGCAAGGTAAAATTTATCCCTTTTTATGAGCAGATTAGCCTTACGATTATCTTTTCTTTTAGAATAATTTTTAAAAGTTAAACCAAGTGGTTGAAGTTTACTCACATCAGTCCCATGACTGACCCAGAGTTTATTTTCTTTTACTTTACCCTAAACTCTTGGATGCCCAATTTTGTATGGGAAGTCAAGTAGTTCATGTATTTATAGATATCCTTGGAGGAGCTTGGAGTAGGAGGCTTCAGTGTTAGATAGCTATATATATATATATATTATTTCTACTGTGATGAACAAATGTTGTACTCTGATAATGGTATGTATATACAGTTAAAATGTTGTATTCCAAAAGTTATTACATATATATATACCTTATATTTTGTTCCGTTGAGATGTGTGATTTTGTGTTGTTATTTCTGTTCTTCTTCTATCCTTTTACCCCATATTGATCTAGATTTTTGAGCAATTTGGGTTGGACGCATGTGGTATTTAGTCAACTCAAAGGGTATGGAAATTCGAGATGTTATACTATATGTTTTCATAATTGATTTACTATAATCAGCCCACTTCACACTTGAAAACATAATTGAAATCAATTAACAAGCCAGGAATTAAGCAATATAATTAATCATCTTGTCTCATACGAAGAAATTAGTTACGTCGCTTAAATCACATCCTCGCATTCTCGAAATGTGTAAAAACATGTAAATTTATGTATGGAAAAAATTTAGTTTTAGAAAATGAATTTATAAAACGGTTTGGGAAACACATGGATTATTTCCTTGAAAATCTTTATATGCCCGGAAAATATATTTATACTATTGCCTAGAGACAATTTTATTTTAAAAAAACAAAAACATAGAAAAATATTTGTATCAAAGCTGATAGCAATATATATAGCAAATCTCTTTATAAACTAGTTTACCAAACATGTGTACATGTTCACAAAATCACAATTATTTGCATGAAAATTGCACATGAAAACAACAACCCAAACCCCATTAAACTTCACCAATTCGATATACAAATTTGCGTTAATTTTGGCTTTTCCTTTTAGGTTTAAGCCCAAGAAAACATCATTGAAAATCACCTCAAAATGCACCAAAATCAGCTTGGAAACACTTAGTAACAATCACATGAACAAGACTTAGATGCAAGACAACAATATGTTTAAAAACCTACCTGCATCAACAAACTTAAGTGTGTGTCAACACACCCAAAGGGCGTGTCAACACAGTAGATAACAAAGTTTTCCTCTGCGTAAAAAATAAAACACTTATGTTGACACGTACCATTGATTTGTGGACACATGAGTCGACACACACTATAGGTGTTTCAATATAGGTTTCGATAAATTGCCAGGTTTGAAATACCGTCTTAGGTTCAACTTCCAGGCATTAAATTAGTTATCAAACTACCTTCAATTGCTCTGAAAATTTGCATGTACACATGAGAATAACTAAAAAACAATCACTACATTCCAACATGAAATAAGTAAGTTATGCAGTCTCAAACTTGGACTAAAGTCGGCTTTTTCACTAGGATAGAACTGAAACATATTTTCAGGCATAGATAGTAGCTAATTCAATCTAAACCCAACCAAACTTTATTTAAACCACATGCAAGCTAGATAGTGTAGGTCGAAAAACTCAACTTAGCTAGGTTTGAGTGATTTCCAGTTCGAATAGCCACCAGAAGGAAGCTTTTAGCTCTCTAGCCTGTAGAATAAGTAGATATTGATAGACAACCTGAAAACTCACTATAATCCCCATTTCTTTTCAATTCTAATTTTTTGTTGATTGAACTCCAAGCTAGAGTTAAATGATTGCTATAGAGAGGAGATATTAAAGACCTCTCTTTATTTTTAATTTGAGAATGCATTAGGTTTAAAGAATAATGAGGAGGAAGGAGCTATTTCCTTCCTCTTTTATTTCTTTGGGAAGAGAAGAATAGTCAACTGGAAGGAAGAAGAAATATGCATGTTTTTATTTTCTTAATTTCCAAGTGCTTCTTAAGGGATTGGGTTTTAACTCAGTAACGCATTTTAGCTAAGCATTACAAATTCAAAGCATCGCAATTTTTCCTTCTTCATTGCAAACAAAACATAGCACTTGTTTAATTAATTTACACTAATTTTAATCCATACTTAACATTGTTTAAACTCTACAATATTATTCAAACATGTAATAGAATATTTTTAACTCATTTACATGCTAAATTTTAATGCGAAAATATTTGTATTTACATGTTTTTTGAATTGATTATGTCTCCTTTCTTTAATAAAAAACATATACATATTGATATACACGTAAATGTGTATAATTTATCCGCTTATATATCTAGTTTTCTTTTTAAAATAATTAATATTGTGTTTTTATAGTTGTGTTTTCAGATTGTTGATAAAAAGATTGGTTTAGAGCATATGATGGATAAAGCATGAAGAATTTGCTTAAAAAGAGTGAAGTTGAAATTACTAAAGCTTGAAGAGTTTAAAGCTTGAAGAACGGTTGCAAATAGAGTTCAGTTGGGTAGATTTGGCTCACTAAAGACTCATGTTGTGTTCACATTAGCTCATTTTCAAGGCCTCTCACTACACAGCTGCGTTCACACTAGCTTATTTGTTAGTTGGGCTAATTCTTTAGTCCCACGTTATGGAATTTGCCAAGTAGCCTTTGTCGTATCAGCTATAAATACACTTTATCTCATTCATTGAAAAACACACTTAGTTTTATTCTGTAATTCTCTTCTTGGAATAAAACTCTTCTTCCCCCTTTCTCTCAGTTGTTATTTTATTTTATTTTATTTATGTTCATGTTATTTAGTTTCTGCTTCTCTTCTTCTTTAGCTATGTCTAGCAAATTCCCTTTGATTAGGGGGTGATGACGCTAATTGATATGATTCAATATGAATCACATAGCCAAAGAGATTAGAACCTCATGTATGTAGATCTAGATCTGAACCAAGGGTTAGATCTGAACCTTCATACTCTGTGTCGTTTAAGAGCTATGCTCCTTCACAGGGTATATTCGTGTTCGATCTAACGTTTATCAGATTTAGATCTAACTTTTAGGATTTTAGAAATAAAATAGTGAATCTGTCCTGATAGCCTATGGTTGTTTAAGAGCTTAGCTCCTGCATAGGCTATACTTGTTTTTATTTACATATTTGTTTCTAGAAACCTAATTATTATTGATTCATGTTTGTGACAGAAACATGAATTAGATCTGTATTTATTCGATTGGCTATTGATGAATATTAATCTAATCTATGTCATTTTCCCCTAATTGCTTTCTCTTATTAGATAAATCCCTTTTTTTTATTTAATTGTTGTTATTTTCTGTGTTTTCAATTAATCAAAATTCTGGAATAACTTGATTGGATTTATTAATTAAAATATTTTTGGTCCCAGAGTTCGACACCCTCTACAACAATCCTTGTTGTTTAGGAAAACCGAACGGATTTTACAGTTGTTTACAATTGTATAATTTGTTCGCAAATACATATTAAACAATAAAAGTTATGCAACCTTACAACAATTTTTTTTCATCACTCAATATTCATTTTACTGTCAATATTTTACTTCTTTATAAATTATTCTCATACTCAACATTTTCAGCCTGCAATGTAAGAGATCTGCTATTACTAATAAAATTAATCGCTTAACTTGAATCCACAAATTGTCTCAATTTTACTTAACAACTATTAGGAAATGAATTTATTTGTCTATTTGCACCTATGGATTTTCATTATAAATTCAAATTTTCATTTCTCGTTTTTAGTTGTTTATGAATTTCATGCATTTATGTTTACACTTGCACAAAACACAAAGGTAAAACACAATTATCCTATACCAACCTATTAAAATTAAATTTCACACATAAATATTGAGTTTCACCAATATTTGCTTATTTTTCCCATTGTATACATACTCAACTATATTTATAAAGCATAACATTACTCCCAAATCCATTATATAACTAGACGTAATTGCAATTTATTGCAATAGTCACAATAAAAATCATTAAAACTTATTCCACCTCATTTTATTTCAGGCAAAGCCGACCGGTTTTAAGGTGACCGCAAATACCTGTTTATTATAACTAATAATAAAAAATACAAGATAGTACAGGTGATTGTAGTTGACAATCAGCTAATTCATTTTTTAAGGTGGTTCGTCCACTGCATACAGAATTTATAGTGTTCCTTCTATTCTACCTAAAAGGCTTACGCCACAAGAGGTAGCCTAAATTAACGATTTCCTCGTCATTTTTAATTACCATCAAGTTTTGTTTTCTTAGTCAACAAAATTTCTAAACGCTTGTTATTTCAATTAATGAACCCAAAAAACATATTAAAAATGTTTTTGTATTTAAATATTTATTTTCAAACCAATATTACACATATTTACTATTTATATGAATTACCAAAAATGTTGTTAAGAAGTAATTTTCCAAGTATTACCTTTTATAAGATGAGCACTTTAACACGGTTTATAAATTCTTCCTAGATAGATTTAATTAACAATACATATTGTAATAAATTTCCTTAATACACTATTGTAACACTCCGTACTTTTATGAGCCTAAATTTAGAAAAAATGAAATTCAAACTCATTCAAGCATGGAGAGCTTAAATTTGGTACTTGCAAATAACAAGCATGAGCATAATCAGAGTTGAATAAAACTAACTCACGACGGAAAAAAGATAGGATAACAAGTATCGACCTAGGCAACTACCTTAAAAGTAAATCGCGACATCAATACTGAATATGAGGGAACAAGAAATGAAAAATATACTTGAGTACCTATAAAGACTATCTTTTCCGAGATAAACCTAAGAGTTTTTTTGAGGACTTGGTCAGAACAATAAGTCCTGGTGAGTATAAAATGTATAATACTCCACAATATGCAAATGCATTCCACTTTGTTTGGACGGATACGATTATAATAGTTATATATTTATACTTTAGGTGCGATATTAACGTAGACGCTAATTATACTTTATTGTTTTTATTATTATCTTACATTCCAGTCTAAACGAATGACCTGAATAATCCCTTTTGTGTTTAATATGTTTAAGATTCAAAATCTCGTGGAATGGTTATTTACTATAATTATTACAAAATTTTCCCAAACTATTTAAAAGAGGCATATTGTCATATTTCAAATCACAAGGAAATTGGTTAATATTTTGTTTGGAATAGATGCCAAAAACTACATACCAAAATACGTGAATTTACACATCTCTTCGTATTTGATTTGTTTATATTCCTTGTAGATTTCAAATGATGACTTTTTATCTAAGAAAGAGCAAAAAAGGCAAATTTACAACAATCAAGTAAAATCCCCAAACAATACCAAACACAAACCATTTTATAATTCTAAAATCATAATGGCACATATCATATTCTTACACTCAAAACCTATGAATCCGGAATAACAACGTTACACATCTAATAATATTTTGGGATTGATTTCTATATTCATAGTGTTTACAATAACCATAAACTATCCTAAAGAATTGAAGGAATTATAAGAATACTAAACTAAAAGGCCTATAGATCCATATTAGATTTCATATATATTATTTTATACTTGGCATCAACAACAAATCTGATTTTTTTAGGTGTACAATCTGAATTCAACACAAACGAAGTATATAAGATATTATAAACAGTGAATATATTTCCCACTCACCTGAAAGCTATCCAAGTCCAAACCTAAACACAACTTTTAGGCCTGAAATTTCCAAATTTTACAGATCTACAATTAGCATACAAAGGGGATACATAAATAATATTTAGATTTGTAGATCTGAAAGAAAAACTGGATGAGAAGACAGAAATTAGTAATATATATTACCTTTTTGTAGAAGCCCTTTTGGAAAAATCTAGATTCAGCCTCTACAATCCTTGTTATTTTGTTTGAATATGTTTATAGCTTTAAATTTTAGAAGAGATTGGAGAATTGGGAGTGAAAGAGCTTCACTACTCCCTCCATAAAATATGAGCGAAAGAGTGCGGTCTAGCCCTTTATTTAGGCATAGACATTAGCCTAAACCATTATATTTAATTTTAGAAAAATTTGTCCATCGATATAACATTTATAATAAAAAACCCTTGCTATCACATAGAGCCAGGCTCGACCTAGTCTCATAGGGAAGTCGACCCCTGAGTCAGCCTGCCACCTGCGTGAGGCAGAGTAATAAATGGTAATTATATATTAACTTATATAATTTATTCTTTTTATTTATTTTTTGTCCATTTTCGAATTTCGTCCGTAACTTTTTCATACGGACTCTGTTCATTAAGTTCGAAACATGAAAGTTGATCAGAATTCCATTATGAACGTATTTGTGCAAGATTCATGGTCAAATTCCATCATTTGCAAAAATAAATAAATTTTTGTAATCTAATTAAATAATTTACTTTATTATTACCAAAAATCCGGGGTATTACATTCCTCCCTCCTTAAAAGAAATTTCACCCCGAACTTTTATGAATGTATAAATTACAGTACTGGCACCTAAATATCGTATACTACACAACCAATGTATGTACTTCCAATTTTATAACCAAACGTGTGCATATGCACAATGTACATAATCAATTACAAGCACAAAATATGTATGCATAATGATTCTAAATTGGATCATCATAAATAAATAAATAAATATATATATATATATATGCATTTCATTTTGAAAATGTTTTTGAAAACATGTTGTAGACATTCTAAACTAGACTGGCAATTCTATATGAATGCAGTTTTTAAAAATATTTTTCATCCAAAACTATCATACGAATATGATTAGAAGTGTGAAGCAACCATTTTTCCAGTCCCTATCCTCCAGTGAAATTTTGCCTTAATTCCCCATAATACTCCAAAAAATTCTATATATTGACTGTAAAGTAGGCATTCAAACAAGCTCTAAAACGTAAAATGAGTTAAATTATAACTCGGGCGTGTTGTCAACAAGGTATGGAAATAACGTTTCTAAAGCTAAAATAGATTTTCTCATGTTATCTTTAACGCAACTCATCATCGTCCTTATTGCACCGATAAGATGCGTATACAAACCATCCAAATCAGAAAACTAAAACCACACACAAAACTCAAAATAAAATTTAAATTAATAGGTACATGCGACAAACAATAATCATTCCTGTGACGACACAACCTAAAAAATTGTCATTTACTAAAATTTATCTACCACAGAACTCTATTCTTTCCAGCTGTAAAATAATTGTTAGTTAGATAACGAAAATGAGATTTCTTTTTTGGTTCAAAATACAGGCGAGCACGAATGACATCAAATGCTTCTAAACAACAGAAATCTCACTAATCGTAGAGCAAATTCAAAGACAACACATTAACAGTTACAAACACACTACTACAAGACAACAAAGATAAAATGCTAGAAAGGGAAACACACACGATACACACGATACAAAAGATAATGCCTACAAGCTACGAGAAGGTCAAGCTCTGCGGTTAGAACATGATCCATTGAAACGTTCTCTTAATAATTGTAGCAAGGAAGAAATATGTAGCACTGGGTAAACAAATACTAAATAAACTAAGTGGTTTAATGAGTTAAATAAACAATAAATATAAAACAATGGGTAATGGAGATTTTGGACAAATAGGAATTTGGTTACGAATTATATTTGGGTTCATGATGAAATTATGATACGTTTTCATATATAATATGTTGAAAACGAAATACATTGGAAGATATGCAAACGAAATCATACGGTAAATATAAACATATAAACGGTTGAATTAATAATATATATAAATATCTAAGGGATAACAACGAATTAATTAGAATTATAAAATATTCCTTTAGGTGAATTTGAAATTCAAACAAAAGATGATCAAGGGGTCACAGAATAAATTTTGGAAGGAAAGGGATAAACACTATAAGGTAAATTTTAAATTAACTAATTAAAAACACGCGCCACCAGGCTCACTGGGCATTAATTAATTAAAATAAGAGATGTCGACCGCTTGGTGAGGCCTAGGTGTGGTGAAGGTGTTTAGGTTAGTATATGGGTTAGTTTTATAGGAAATTAACAGTTGGGATTAAATTGATTTAACCTATAGGTTTTCATTCACTTACATTCCTATATATACCTCCCCATTCACCTCACCATTCCCTAAACTATCTCATTTTATTATGCCTCCATTTTTCTGCCAAAATTTCAAAAATTAGGTTTGAAATAGGGTTCTTCTTCTTTCTCAGTTTTATTCTATTTTCTTTTCTAATACAATTCTTAGTAAATTAACATTCTAGAATTCTCAATCTATATAGGTGACTCAATCATATAGGGTCCTTTCATAAAGATCTACAATCAGAACTGGAGAATAGCGTCGATTCGCACAAACGGTGTTCAATCTATTAATATTTTCATCATTGCTACAACTATGAGTGGAAATAAGATTGGGACTATTCACTCTATTTTCTAGATTTTATATGAATCTGTGCGCCTAGAGGTTTTGGGATTTCGCGATAATATTATAATAAAAAAACTTTAAATCTCCTATCTTTATTTGTCACAAAGTTTATCAGTCAAAATTTTGGGTTTGTGAATTATTTGGTTATGTTTGAGGAATGACTTGGTGATTTGGTTTCATAATTTGGATAGGTTTAGATCTCCATTCTTAATGGAGGATTTGAACGTATTCAGATCCAAAATAATTAAATAATGACGTTTTTATATGCAACATAGTAAAGGGAAAATTTGATTCAAACATAAGTTTATGTGTGTGTGTGTGTATTTCGAATATGTATATATGTAATGCCTTGTTTTTCTTTCATTACTTAAATAATTCTAACAAGCCTAGGATACAAGTTTGAATGATTAGTGTTGATAATTTTCCATTTGCTTATTGTTATTAATTATGCCATGAAGTGAGTAGTTTATTATGGGAATTGGGCTTGTATACCTTATATGTGAACATGATTGACAAAAAATCACTGTTAGAACGTTTCTTAATTTGAGCAATAATTAACGTTTATAGCACATATTAAATTATATATTTATATAATGTAATCAGCGTAATTAATTGCAATAATGGCGTAATAAATACATTAGGATAAGATTGGAAATTTGTAACTGTCCCTATAGGAATTGTTGCTTGTGTGTATAAATGGCTTATATATATATATAATAAATAATGACATGTAGACACGAGATTAGTCGTCATTTGCAATAGAAGTCTGCCCAGAACCAACCGATAGATCCGGTAACCGCAAGTGAGTTTGCATAATGTGAAAGGGCTGGGTGCCATGGGCCATAAAATTTAGTGCACTATGACATGATGTTAAGCCCGCTTGTAGTAAAAGTCTTCCCAGAACCACTTGACATATCCATCATCTACAATAGTTGGTTTATTGTAAGAGGTCTAGTGTGTGTGTGTGTGTGTGTGTGTGTGTGTGTATTATGTGTGTGAATAGGTAGGTTTACTACCCGCCTTGAGAAGGTCTTAAGTGGTTGACTTTCTTCTTGTCTAGTTTGGTCTTAAGTAGTTAGGACTAGGCCCGTTCCGACGGTTTATTCCTTGGTTTGGGACAAAGTCACGGGACCCTCCCTTATTAGATTCAAAGTGGTCGATGGGTCCTCCTTCTCTAAAGTGGTCTTGTCATGGCGATAACAGAGTAGGATATTTTAACGGAATGTCCACTTCCTCTAGAAGCTATGTAAGGCCCAACCTAGGGGCGGGTTAGGTATATGTGGGACATAGCATGCAATTCATTAACCAACGTCTAAGGGAAGTCTTAAGTGGCATAGGTCTACTACCATAATATCGGTTAAGTAGTAACATAAGACGTCCGACGGAGGGGTCTTATATGGTTGTACGCAGGCTTACCCTAAACCGGTGCTAAAGTGGCGGGATACTACTTCTCATATTACTTGTGAGAATATATAACATATACATATACTTATGACTTTGATGTGATATGATGGGGTCTTAAGTGGGTAGGGTCCGCCTTCCGGTCATAAGAGATCATAAAAATCCACCCTTAATAAATATGCTAGAATGGACCATAAGTGACCAAGAGTATCCACCTTGTTGGGTCTTAAGTGATCGCTGATCCACCCTAATTATATTCATGAAGGTCTTAAGTGATTGATTCAGATATCCACCTCATTAATTAATATATACCTTTGTGTGTCTCGTAGACTTATTTTGAAATATATAACCTTCCAAATTTAGAGTACAGTCTTTAAAACACATGTTATTTTCCTTCACCAGAACTTTATGTTTTGACCCTTCTCTTTAACATATCCAACAGGTCAGTAGGTGAGGAATAGGCATGGTGGACGAAATGATGATGGAGCCTGAAGAAGGCAACGAGCTATTATTATGTTATAGCCTGTTATTTCCCTTTCATTGCTGGAAGCACTTAATGGTGAATAATAATGATGTATCGTTGCAAATATGTGGATTTGGTATTTTGTATTTGAACATGTGGTTTTTGAATAAATGTTACATCTTATCGTGATTATTATACTTCCTCGTTCCATGGTGTGCGATTCCATCTCGTTATGTTACTCTGTTATTCAGTGCAAATGTAATTCCTTACAGGAGCCAACGACCCGTTTGGAGGGGCTTTAAGTTTCAGTGGGCCTTTTCTGGGTCGAAATTTAGGGCCATTCCGGGCAGGTTGTTACACTGGTATTAGAGCATAGGTTACCCGATTAAGGGGAAAATATACATATTAAGGCATATTTATATTTTGAAAAAGATTTTTAAACTATATTTATATTTACATATTATTATACCTTAATGGCATATGCAAATATACTAGGCAACTTTATCATTTTTTCCTTCTTAGCTTGAATACCATCTCAAGAGTGTCTGCTGAAGGATTCTTCCTTTCTTTTTTAGATAGTAGAATGGCTGACAATCCTTTTGGTCAGGAAAACTGTAACGACCTAAAATTTTGGAACCAACTTTAAATTTTTGAAAATACGACTTTTTAAGATATTATAATAACCGTGCACGGTTCTGGATACATGCACTTATTTTTAAATACAATTTCAAAAAATATAACGGTCAGATAAGTTATTGAAATTAGTTTTAGCAACTTATCAATTTGGACAATTTTGGTCAGAAATACTATTCACCGAAATTATAAATTTTGAGATTTTGAGTTAAGAATTTGAATATGACTTATTTAATACTGAAGACAAGGTTAGTAATAAAAGTGAAAATTTTGAGAATCAATATTTTAATGACTGAAAAATGACCATTTTTGAAACAGGCTCAGAATTCGATGAAACCAATTTTATTGGATCCATAATGCCAAAATATGGTAAGATTTAAAATTACACAATTTTCGGGGTTCATTTGTGAGCGTACGTAACATAAATGTGTATTTAAAAAAATTTCAAATTCGTTAAAAGCTTGAAATAAGGCCATTTTACAAATGGTCACCGAATTCGAAGAGACCAGGCTTATTGGAACCGTAATTGCGAAATGTAACGAGATTTCAAATTTCATAATTTTTGGAGTTAGTATGTGGTCATACGACTAGAAGAAGGTTAAAGTAGTATAATTAATGAAGAAGTAATCAAATCACTTATGCACAAATTCCCATTAGCCACCATAATTAGACACATCACGCACCACTTAGGAAACATGTCATGCATTTCCAAACAGCCTCTTTCCAAAGTATTTAGGCATATACTCTTTTGTTTTTATTTTCTTTCATTCACTTTTCCTTTTACTTCTCCTTTAAGCTTCTCTTCCACCATTACCCTTTCCTTCCTCCTCCTAAACCACACGCCTCCCCTCCTACAACCCCTCCTACTTGCTTATCACCCTACCAGCCACCTCCTCCTCATGCTGTATTCCCTCCCCTTGGCCTTAAAATCCCTTCTCTCCTCCTTAAAACACTAAAGGCACTTGCTTTCTTCCTAAAAACCCAGCTACACCACCTTAATAACCTCCCCCGGGCCCTACATGCTTGCACCATGAACCCAACCCCCGCCAGCCCTGCGCCACCTCCTCTACCCAGGTTGTGCCCTCCAATAGCCCCTCCAAGCCTTAAACCACTTAAAAATCCCATCTTTCTTATTAAATTTGCATATATAAGTGTAAAAAAGTGTGCGTGTGTGTAGTTTCTAGTTGATTTGGGTTGAAAGGAGCCATCTTGGTTGCATTGTGAGCTTGAGAGTCCTACGTTGAAGTGTCGAAAAGTTGGAATGGTTGGGGTGAGAACTTCTCACTTTGATCGTTTAATTTATGAAGTTAAATCGTAGCTTACATGATTGATTGTGGTGTAATGAATTGTAAGGTAAATTAAATGTTAAATTGGGTTAATGAAATGATTATGATTGATCTTATAAGTTTATTATGATGTTAAATGTTGAGTAGTATGACGAAAAAATCATTTTTACTTGATATTTGTGTGATTGCTTAGGTATATGACACTTTAAACACAAATAATGTCAATTTAAAACTGTTTGAACCTAAAATGGTCTCGGTTAAATAATTTATTAATTACTGGTTTTTGAATGGGATGTAAACCCCACATGGGTATTGGGATGATATTTAATTGTCACAACTCCCAATTGTTTGATTTGCGGTAAACCCTACATGGGTATTGGGATGATATTTAATTGAATAATCTCCTAATTGTTTGATTTGCGATAAACACCACATGGGTATTGGGATGATGTTTAATTGACACATCTCCTAATTGTTTGGTTTGCGGTAAACCTCACACTTGTATTGGGATTATATTTAATAAACACATCTCCTAGTTGTTTGATTTGCGGTAAATCGATCGGCTGACAAACCTTTATAAGAGTTATTGGTTCAAGGCTTATTCAATGAATTCCACTTAGTATGTGGATTGGATGTTGTCTGATTGTTGATTGTGTGTTATATAATATATTGATTGAAAATGAACACTAAGTATGGTTATTGGTTCATTGGTTAAGTCTCCATCAATTAAAAAGGGATTTTGATGAATATTTTATTAATATTATAATAAGCTCAAAATAAAAATTTGAATTTGACGTTAGATTTAGGATGGACACCAAGATTATAAAATACTGATAAATATTCGTAACTGCAATGGTTTGATTTAAAGTAATTTTCATATAAATATGGCTTTTCGAAGTTTTATTCTTGAAATGAATAGTAACGGGCGAAAATGAAGTTCGGTTAGGTTATTTAGGATAAGTATTTGAAGAAATTTCTGTTCAAAAGTATCTTATTTATTTTTATAACGATTGTCGGGAAAAATTGAATTTAAAATAATAAGTTTTAAAAAATAACATTGTCTTAATGATTTAAAAAATATTAAAATGATTTAATATAAGAATTTATGATTTTGAACAGAAATAATTGAAATAGAGTTTCTAAAAATAATGATATACTTTTCACATAATTAGTAAAATATTTTGGAAATGTTTTGTTTCGATTTTAATTATAAACCAAGTTTGGCCAGAATAGAACTCGTCGCCAAGCAGCAGTTCACGAATTTCGTCCGCTAACTTTAAAATGATATATCGAAAAATCCAACCTTCGGATTTTCGGTAACTGGAACCGTCTAATTTGAAATAAAAAAAGCTTTCCAATGAATCTAAGAATGTTAAAATACAAAGGTTAGATCTTTAAAAGAAGTTTAATTCGAATTTGAATAAAAGTAGTGCCGGTGTAGTTTAGGACCCGAAATGGGACCAGACATAAATGGCCTATTTTTAAATTATTAAAAATAGGAATAAATTATGATAAATCATAATAAATGGTTTGAAAAGGTTTGCGGTGAGTATTTTAAGTTTTGGAAAGATAAAATACATTTTATCTTATAAGTTGGTTAACAACTAAAGTAATGAACAAAAGGAATATGCGATGATTCCTAAGAGTATAATTTAGTATCACCTGTGAGATCTAACTGGAAGTTTTTACGTTACGCGAGGGTTGGGAAGAACCAAAAGGAAGTCAGATATTTGACTAAGATCAGATGAAGATTTCTGTAAATAAAAAAATCCAGTGTTCAAAATGACATTTTGGACTGAAAGTGTTTAATTTAACCAAAGTTTCCCAATTAAGGAATTAGATTTGATTTGAGTGAAAATAATCTTTAGATATTTTGATGTTAGATTCTGTAATTATACAGGTACAAGTTGAGGAATTTGGAAGATATTGATATCGTAATTCCCTATACGGTATCTGTCGATTTCAGGATTTGATATTAAATATAAGTCCATACAATTTCTTTTTAAAGCCTTGTTTTTGATATCAAATTGAATTTTGGGTTTGTCTTGAATGATATTTTGAATAAACCCCTATTCTTGAACCTAGTTAAAGATAAGATTCACTTCTAAAGTTAAGTAATCAATGAATAATGATTTTTGGGGGAAATTAAAACAACGATTAGTGTTTTAAAAAACCTTTCAACAAAGATTTTGAAACCTAAGAAGGTAATTCAACTTACTGAAGCAAAAAAATGATTTGATAATTCGAAATGGAATGAGACTTATGATACGTTTATATATCACCTGATTTTGTAAATGCGATTATTTCGGAAAGACCAGGTTTCAACCCATTTCGAATAACTAATACGATGAGTATAGAAGATACTAAAGATGGCAGTTGAAGACAGATGATCCACACATCATTTGGATTATTGCCGATGTCTCGATTGGGCCATACACCCAAGACGGGTTATAAGTGGTGGTCGTCCAGACGTACTTGGAGATCGATCGGATAAGAAAGGGCCTCTCTCCCTTAAGGGACGAGGAATAAGGTGTTATTGGTTTCATTCAGACGCAGAACAGACTTGTATGGATGTATGTCTGACATCGTTTTTTGTTCCATATTAATTGATCTCCACTAAATAAATAAATAAATATATATATATATCTCTTTGGTGGCGGAGAATTTATTATCTTAGCTTAACACCCTTCTCTGAGACGTATGAGCTTAGAGGTTATAGATTAATAGACATCAATTGTATGGTATGGGATGACAATGTGGCATGCTAAGATGTTGATAGATCAAAGCTTTTGTTGAAAAACAGAGCTTTGTGGATGATGATAGAAGCATGGCTGATATAGCGTAGCTTTGTGTCGAGACGTGACCTTGACAAGCCTTACAGCCCGTAAATAGCCAAAAACAGGATGAAGGACAGTAGAGAAAGGACACACATTTCCTTTTAGCTAAAAGTTATTCCATGATATGGAGCCTAGGTAATTTACTTATATGGATGTTGGAATCGAGGGACCTTAGATAGTGGTCAAACAACAAATCAGATTGTAGGTCCGATAGGACCGGGGAACGTTTTGTTCTGGTAAGTAATTAATCCACCGAGAATTGGTGGACCAGCTCTGCCACTTCAACGGATACATGTTGTTTTCCCTGGGATATTTTGCTAGATATGTTCCGAAGTCGGATAGGGAATATCCTTTGCCTTGGTCATTACTGGAAATCCAACTTCCAATACAAACCTTGCGTTTTTAGTTGTAAACCTATATGGAGACATAATAGAATGGGGCGTTATGCCATCTAAGATTGATACATCTATTTTCGAAATTGATTTCCACACTATGCATCAGTAATAATATATATAAAAAGATGTTTTCACGTACCAAGCATATTTGGCCATTATAAGGTAAAACTCTATCCTCATGTTTGCGCTTGCATTGTGTGATGGGACTTGTGTCTTATAATAGTTTCATTTTTCAAAAATCATATTGAGTGTTTGTAATTGGTATTCACGTGGAGAAAACCTGTTCTGTGTTATACGGCATGGTCCCGTGATTTTCCCAACTTTAAAATAAATTTTTTAACTGTTTTAGTTCTCACACCAGTCTCATGACTGACCTGGAGTTTATTGTTTTTCACCTAAACTCTGGGTGCCCATATTTTCCATACGGGCAACTATTAGTTTGGGTTTCACATATATTTATCAAACAAGATCCTGGATTATGGCTAAGTATACTCTGGATTATTGTAAGCTCTTCCACTGACTGTGTATATTTCTGTTTTCTATTGTGTATTGTAATTTATTATTCTCTAATATTTTTCCTATATGATTCATTTATCTTGTACTTGATGTAAAATTGTTGTAATAACAATGAAATGTTTATCTTGTGTTCTGTTCCTATGCGTTGTACCCATAACAATCCACCTTTGGGAATGTTTTGAGTAGGCAGACTGCCAACTTGAAGCGGGCTCAAGATCGGGTCATCACATGTGGTATCAGTTCTTTGGTTTATAAAGCTTTGAAGGTTCGAAACATTAGGACAAAATGAAAGAATTCATCAGAGATATGATTAGTAATATCCTATAAGAATAAATCATTAGAGATTGGATCAGTAGTATCCTAGAATGAGTAACTCATTAGAGATGAGATTAGTGGTGCCCTAGAATAGGATAATAATATTATATGGGAGAGACGTATTTGTGATTATATATATATAATTCGACTTTGAAAATGTAATTTGGGTATATAAAAGATATATGTTTTTACAACATTTAAATTTGGAAAGTTAATTAATTAATCGATTGTTAGATGTGATGTTTGATAGCTAGTTTAAATGCTTAAGTTATCTTATTAAGATAAGTAACAGAATTTTCAGTTATTTTGGACAGTCGATGAATTCTAACACACCTTAGGTTTAAACTTATAAAAGGAATTAAATTCACGATTTTGGAAAGTGCATATACATAAAACTTATTTGTCATTTTGTTTAGAGAGGGATTATTTTCAAACTTTTCTGATTTGAAATTCTTTATTTTAAATTATAGAGGGGTAAGAAGTTGTCACAGTTCCTATAGTCTTCATCTAGTAGTTCATCCGATAGTTCGGATGGCAGTTTTTTGGCCTCACAGTACGTAGATAACATTGAGAGCCTTTCTAGTCGCAGCAGCGCTAGCCGGTACATGTCTGATGATACCTTACATTATACGCCACTTGAGGCTATAGATTCAGACTCGGACTCAGACAATGCTTCTATGGACTTGGAATGAGATGAGTCTGAGGATTCAGGAGCACATGATGATTGGATGTTGGCGGATGACGACGGGTTTCAGCTTGATGTAGATGGTCATATAGTTATGGGGGATCCAGTCCATGTAGTACCTCCTGCTGTAGATATTCAGCCACCTCCGATGGTGGACATTATCCAAAACTATGTCCTAGAGATAGTCCCTGAGATAGTACACTATAAGCCTGAGTATGATTTACCTGCCCCACTATAGCCAGAGCTTGATGGACCCGCATGGGATCATAAACAACTGGTACACGAGATGGACATCGTCATTGATGATTTAGCTCAGCAAGCAGCACCATAGGAGCCACCATAGTAGGACCTTCTCCAGAATTATATGAGGCGGATTATCCTCAGATCAAGTCAGTGATCGAGGAGGCCATGGAGCCAAAGTTTGAGCCATAGATGGAGCCAGAGGTTGAGGGAGAAGGATATGAGGTAGAGGATGAGGATGATGTATTGATCTATTGGTTTGACCATGAGAGCGACGATGACAAGCCCGGCTATTTCTGGGTAGAGGAGGAGTTAGCACCTGACGATGTAGATTTGCAATTGGGTGGAGTTGATGACTAGGAATTTGAGCAGATATCGCTGTCTGGGCCTTAAGGTCATGACTCAGGAGATGAATAGGGAGTTAGTTGTTGTTCGTTTGTATATATGTTGTATATTTAGTGGATCTCGTTTTGGTGCAGTATAGGCACTATGTTTATATTTTGGCTATAGCGCCATTTTTGACATTGTATAAGCCACCTCAAGTACGTAGTTGTCCTCCGGTTAGATAGGTGCATATACATAGCTTATACCTTAAATGACATTATACACTGGGTATATGTTATGTCTGTGATTATAGTTGATATTTTGGGTTGTGACATGATGCGATATATGACATGATATGATACGTTTTGCTCTGAAGGTTTTAGTGTTCTTTTAGTATTATCTCAAGTATTGTTTCAGCATTGTTTCAGTATTCTTTCCGTCGCTTCGTTCCATTTCCGGGACGAAAAGTTTAAGTGGGGAAGATTGTAACAACCCGAAATTTCAAAACCAACTTTAAATTTTTGAAAATACGATTTTCTAAGAAACTAAAGTAATCACGCACAGTTTTGGATACATACACTCGTTTTTAAATACGATTTCAAAAAGTATAATGGTCAGATAAGCTATTTAAATAAGTTTTAGCAACTTATCAGTTTAGACAATTTTGGTCGAAAACACTATTAACCGAAATTATAAATTTTAAGATTTTGAGTTAAGAATTTGAATATGACTTATTTAATAGTTAAGAAAAGGTTAGTAAACTTTTAAAATTAATTTGAAAGTGAAAATTTTGAAAATTAATATTTTAATATTTTAAATGACCTGAAAAGGACCATTTTTGAAATAATCTCAGAATATGACAAAACCAATTTTAATGGATTTGTAACGTCAAAATATGGTACGACTTAAAATTTCATAATTTTCGAGGTTCATATGTGAGCGTAAGTAATATAAATGTATGTTGAAAACTAGTTAAAAACATGAATTAAGGTCATTTTTCAACGGTTACCGAATTCGACGAGACCAGGCTCATTGGATCCATAATTATGAAATGTAGCAAGATTTCAAATTTCATAATTTTTGGAGTTAGTATATGGTCATACGACTATAAGGAAGTTATGGTAGTATAACTAATGAAGAAGTAATCAAATTACTTATACACAAATTCCCATCAACCACTATAACTAGACACATCGTGTACAACTTAGGGCACATGTCATGCTATTCCCAATAGCCCCTTTCCTAAGTACTTAGACATGTGCCCTTTTGTTTTTATTTTATTTTCATTCACTTTTCCTTTTACTTCTCCTTTAAGCTTCTCTTCCACCATTACTCTCTCCTTCCTCCTCCTAAACCACATGCCTCCCCCTCTTACCAACCCTCCTCCTCGCTCACCACCCTACCAGCCACCTCCATCTTCTCCTCACGCTGTACCCCCTCCTCTTGGCCTCAAAACACTTCTCTCCTCCTTAAAGCACCGAAGACACTTCCTTTCTTCCTAAAAATCAAATTATACCACTTTAGTAACCTCCATCGGGTCCCACATGCATGCGCCATGACCCCCACACCCCCAACCAACCCTGCGCCATCCCTCTACCCAGGCCGTTCCATCCCCTAGCCCCTCTAAGCCCTAAATCCTCTTAAAAATCCCATCTTTCTTCTTAAATTTGCATATATAAGTGTATATGCGAGAGAGAGAGAGAGAGAGAGAGAGAGAGACAGCAAGAGAGTGTGGTTGCTAGTTAATTTGGGTTGGAAAGGAGCCATCTTGTTTTCATTGTGAGCTTGAGAGTCCTACATTGAAGTGTCGAAAAGTTAGAATGGCCAGGGTGAGAATTTCTCACTTTGATCGTTTAATTTATGAAGTTAAATCATAGCATATATGATTTGATGTTTTATTGTAGTGTAATAAATTGTAAGGTAAATAAGATGTTAAATTGGGTTGATGAAATTATTAGTGATTGATCATATAGGTTTATTATGATGTTAAATGTTGATTAGTATGATAAAAATATCATTTTTACTTGATATATGTGTGATTGCTTGGGTATATGACACTTTAAACCCAAACAGTGTCAATTTAAAACTGTTTGAACCTAAAATGGTCTCGGTTAAATAATTTATTAATTACTGGTTTTTGAATGGGATGTAAATCCCACATGGGTATTGGGATGATATTTATTTGACAGACCTCCCAATTATTATTATTATTTGATGCAAAAAGGTAGTGAATCGCTAGATTCACGCCTTCATTCATTCATTAAGCAAAGAGCAAGTACATCGTGTTCAGCATACATAGAGCTATCTACTAGTTACAATAGTTACATATATTTACATACATATGTACAATCAAAATACATGCACGCAGGCATGTTTACATAGAGTCCAAAAATTTTATGAAACTACAGCAAAAAACAACATGCAAGCCCAGTAAAGTGAAGCATGGCAACATCAAGCTCTGCTACCACGGGCCCTGTCCATCACTCTAGCTCCGATTGTGTCAACAAACCCGATTTCTTCCTTGCCTGACCATAGAGAAACAAAATTAAGTATGCGAAAAATAACTGAGTTGGGACGTTTCATTTTGCATTTAAACTTTCGTGAGTTGCGTTCATGCCAGAGTATCCAAACATAAGCAAAGTTCAAAAGAGCAAACATATGGCGCATGTCAGTGTCAGGTAATGTAATAATAGTGCTATTCCAGAAGAGAAATTGGTCAGAGATGAAGTGAGACCAGTCTAAGCAGATATTAAGGCTAACTAAACACTTCGTCCACACGTAAAAGGCGAAATCGCAATCAAGATAAAGATGCATATAATCCTCGTCATCGTCATTGCAGAAAACACATCCCCCAGTAACATGAACACCTTTTAGCCTTAATCTTTTCACTGTATTGAGCTTGTTGTGCATGATCGTCCACATATGTATCCTGACCTTAGCAGGTACAGCCTTAAAACTCCACATTATTTGATTTGCGGTAAACCCTACACGGGTATTGGGATGATATTTAATTGGCATATGTCCCAATTGTTTGATTTGCGGTAACCCTCACACGGGTACTAGGATGATATTTTATTGACACATCTCCCAATTGTTTGGTTTGCGGTAAACCCCACATGAGTATTGGGATAATATTTAATGGATACGTCTCCTAATTGTTTGGTTTGTGGTAAATCTGTCGATTGACAAACTCTTATAAGCGTTAGTGATTTAAGGCTTATACGGTGAGTTCCAATTTGCATGTGGATTGGATGTTGTTTGATGGTTGACTGAGTGTTATATAACACACTGATTGAAAATGAACACCAAGTATGATTATTGATTCATTGGTTAAGTTTCCATCAATTAAAAATGGATTTTGATAAATATTTTATAAACATAATAATAGGCTGAAAATAAAAGTCTGAATATGACGTCCGATTTAGGATGGATACAAAGATTATAAAATATCGATGAATATTCATAACTACAATGGTTTGATTTAAATAAATTTTCATATAAATATGGCTTGTCCAAATTTTATTCTTGAAATGAATAGTAATAGGAGAAAGTGAAGTTTGGTTATGTTTTCAAGGATACGTATTATAAGAAATTTCTTTTCAAAAGCATCTTATTTATTTTTAAAATGAATGTCAGGAAAAATTGGACTTAGAATAATAAAGTTTGAAAAATAATATTATTTTAATTATTTAAAAAATGTTAAAATGATTTAATATAAGAATTTCTAATTTTGAATAGAAATAATTGAAATGGAGTTTCTAAAAATAATTATATACGTGTTATATAATTAGTAAATTATTTTGGAAATGTCTTGTTTTGATTTTAATTATAAATTGAGTTTGGTTAGAAAGAACTCGTCGCACAGCAGTAGTCATGAATTTCGACCGCTAACTTTAAAACGACGTACCAGAAGATATGACCATCGGATTTTCCTGTATCTGGAATTACTGAGTTCGAAATAAAAATAGCTTTCCAGTGAGTCTAAGAATTTTAAAATCCAATGGTTAGATTTTTAAAAGAAGTTTAATTCAAATTTGGATAAAAGTCGCGCTAGTTTAGGACCCAAAATGGGACCTGATATAAATGGGCTATTTTTAATTTATTAAAAATAGGAATAAACTAGGATAAATCATAATAAATGGTTTAAAAGGGTTTCATTGAATATTTCAAATTTTGGAAAGATAAAAGAAATTTTATCTAAACAAATTGGTTAACAACTAAAGTAAAGAACAAAAAGGAATATGCGTTATTTCCTAAGAGTATAGTCTAGTACCACCAATGAGATCTAATTGGAAGTTTTTTCGTTAGGCGAGTGGTGGGAAGAACCAAAAGGAAGTCAGATGTTTAACTAAGATCAGACGAAGTTTTCTATAAATAAAAAAATCCAGTGTTTGAAAAGACATTTTGGACTGAAAGGATTTAACTTAACCAAAGTTTTCCAATTAATGAATTATATTGGATTTGAGTTGAAATAATCTTGGGATATTTCGATGTTGGAGTCCGTAATTATATGGACACTGATTCAGGAATTTTGAAGATACTGATATCATTATTCCCAATACGGTATTTGTCGATTTCATAATTTGATATTAAACATAAGTCGATACGATTTCTATTTAGAGCCTGGTATTGATATCAAATTGAATTTTGGGTTTTTCATGAATGATATTTTGAATAACATCTATTCTTGAACCCAGTTAAATATAGGATTAACTTCTAAAGTAAGTAACCATTGAATAATGATTTTCGGGGAAATTAAAACAATGATTAGAGTTTTAATAAACCGTTCAACAAAGATTTTGAAATGTAAGTAGATAATTCAACTTATCAAAACACGAAGAATGATTTTATAATCCGAAATGGAATGAGACTTATGATATCTTTATATATCACTTGATTTTGTAAATGCAATTATTACTTCGAAAAGACCTGGTTTCAACCGATTTCGAATAACTAATACGACCAGTAATGAAGATACTAAAGACAGTGGTTGAAGATTGGAGATCTTCACATCGTTTGGATTATTGCTGATGTCTCGATTAGTCCATACACCCAAGTTAAGGTTATAAGTGGTGGTCGTCCAGATGTACTTGGAGATCGACTGGATAAGCAAGGGCCTCTCTCCCTTAGGGAACGAGGAATAAGGTGCCTTCGGTTTCGTTCAGACCCTGAACATACTTATATGGATGCATGTCTTACATCGTATTTTGTGCTATATTAATTGATCTCTACTAAATATATTTTATATCTGTTTGGTGGTGGAGAATTTATTCTCTTAGCTTAACACCCTCCTCTGAGACGTATGAGCTTAGAGGTTATATATTATTAGACATAAGTTGTACGGTATGGGATGGCAATGTGGCATGCCAAGATGCTGATAGATCAAAGCTTTTGTTGAATTGCAGAGCTTTGTGGATGATAATCAAAGCATGGCCGACATAGTGTAGCTTTGTGTTGAGACATGACTTCGACAAGCCTAATTGCCCGTAAATGGGTGAAAAACAGGACAAAGGACAACGGAGAAAGCACATACATTTTGTAACACCCCGTAATTTTATAACATTAAAATTCACAAATTAAAGTATACTTAATTTTTAGAAAAGAATTAAGTGAAATGTGTTGCACAGAGAAATATATATACACATTGATATATATATATATATATATATATATATATAAATTAAAAATTAAATAAATAAATATGCGAAAAAGTTCAAAACAGCGAATGGGGAGGGGGAATAACCGAACCGGCCCATTTTTGAGGTCGACCCAAGCCCTGCTGGGTCGACTAGGGGTTAATCCAGGGTGTTTGGCTGTCAACCCATGGGCCGATTCGCTCAAATGCAGATTTTGCATTTGATTGGTTCTCATGGTTCAGGGTTAATCTAATGGTCCTAAATAACTTCCTACACCTATAAATACATCCTAATGCTAACCCTAAACCTAATTAAAATAGAATAGTTACCGTCATACCATCGCCATGGAAATCAATGGAGCCGCCGCCAACTAAGAAAGAAGAAAAGCAAATTCAATTCTAATTCTCTCAACCCTAAAGCAAAGCAAAACTCTCTCTTTTCTTCTCTAAATTGTGAGTATGACGATCTTAACAAGATTATTATCATTTTAATTAGGTTGAGTTATGAATGGATTATGAGTAGATGATGTGGATTATCATATATGTTGTTGTAAACCCCTTTTTCTATCATGTATATTGTAAATCCAATGTTATGTGATGATGATATCTTATATGTTATAAATCATGCTATGATGATGTTATGTATGTTGAAAGTTTCTATGCTAAGTTGTGATGAATCATACATGTTAAAAAGGCTATGATGTTACCATCTATGCTAGTTAGTTCATATTAATTAAATCATCATGTTTGGGTTATGTTGATCTTTATATGACAAGTCACATATGCAAGTAAGATTGATTAGAAAAGTTATGGACATATACCAAGACATCTATTATGACATCTAAAATTATGCTATGACATATGTGATATCCTATGCTAGTTCACACCATCATTATGTTGCCTAAAAACCCCATATGCAAGTTTATGTATAGATTTGGGCTATGATCATATCATATAAATTGAGACATTTAACAAGTTGACACCTTTTGATCCTTAACATGTGTAGTTTATGCAAGTTTCACCCCTATTATGATCAGATTTATTTTAATTGTCTATATGTTGTGATAATTTATCTTTGTGCTAGGTGTTAGACTATACAAGTCTAGCCTATATTATGCGTTGAATAAGCGAACGTATAAACGTGGGGTAGGGGTAATATTAAGGATTTAATATTAAAAAGTTGGGGTGCAATTGATATGATTTTGCATGCCATAAGTGGATGGCCATAATTGAGTCAATTATGGACATCATTAAAAGTTGACTTAATTAATAATTTGAATAGGGAATTATTAAAACTGGGGTAAAAGATTTTAAGTGTTAATCAATGCTTAGGACACGAGGTTGGACTCGTTTGTGACGTAAACCTGCCCGGACCCGCCCGGCAAATCCAGTGGTCACAAATGTCAGCCCAATGTGAGAGGTCCTAGGCCTAAACTAAAGAAAATCGGTTGTAAAGACACGAGGTTAGACTCTTTTATGGTGTAAGACTGCCCGGACCCGCCCGTCAAATCCAGCTGCCATAAATGCCAGTCTAATGTGAGAGGTCTTTATGAGGTTATAGCCTGAATGAATTAAGAAATACTTAACCAGATAAACATGTAAGGTGGGACATGGGGGTTAAGTAGGTGCCTTGGGTGGCATGGGGAATCTAGGGGGTGCCCTTAGTGGCATGTGAAATACGATTAGTAAGACTTAACCAAACACACATGTAAATGAACATGACTAAGTGGGTTAAGTGGGATATACTAGTGACAAGCTTAGGTGGGTAGCTTGTGGGGGCCCATTTCGACCAGTATCCCAAACGTATCTTTGTGGGCTCGACCCAAGTCGAGGACGGGACACACATGCTGGGTTCGACTTTAAGAGGCCAAAACGGGGAGCGGTGGCAACGCAAGTCCAACGGGTTTCGTATGCGTGTGTGGACCCGGGCTGGTAGGTAAGACGTTGTTGCATCGTGTAGGTATAAGCTGTGCATTCTCAAGTTGTATCGTGTTGCCACTTTAGGGGAGTGATACACCCCACTCTGGGGCCAGCACGGGTATCTACGAGTAGGGAGCCGATCGAAAGTGGGTAGTGGGGTACACCTAGTGGAGATAGGGGCAGACGGCACCTATGTAGTAAGCTAGGGGTACGTAAGGCTATTTATAAAGTTTCTGTGTGAAGCAAGTGGGATCAAACAATAGGGTGACTGGTGCGGTGCAGTGTAGTAATGTGCGGTGCAGTGTAGTAATCATTCGTTAGTAATTAGGTGTACCTTTACTGTTATTTTTAACGTTATCTCAAACGCTATCTTTATCTTCCTAAGAGTTCATAGACATTTACTTGTCTTCCAGCTTATGCCTTAGTCTAATTATTTTGATAATAGTATTGTTAGAATTGTCATACTCGCCAGACTTTATGTCTGACCCCCTCTATTTCTATCCTTTTTCCCCCTCCAGGTCCTCAGGTTGGGCCCAGCTCTAGTGGAGTTTGATTGAATTGCTTCATCTCTCTTTGGAAAGCTTGGACCGTTGAAGTAAAGTCCAGCTTGTTATCTTTTTAATGGCTATTTATGTAATGGGATTATGTATTTTGTTTTTATGAAGATGGATATTGTACTTGGTTATGATCTATGGTTTTATGATGTAACAAACATGTTTAATTTTCCGCTGCAATAAAATGAAGTTTTAGATTTCCAAGTACTATTTATTATCTGTCTTGTTGTAATTTTTCTGTTCTATATTCACTTATAACCTCCATGGAAGTTAATGCATTCCCTTTGTGAGTGACAGTAATGGACGTGGGGTGTTACACGTGGTATCATAGCTTAAGGCTACCAGAACAGATAAAAATACTTTAGAAAAATAGTTATTTTTGGAAGAAGTGTTTTCAAAAACATGTTTTAATGAGAAATTTAAAGAGAAAAGTTTTTAAGAAAAACATAATCCCCAATAGCCACATATCTTTATCTTTCGAATTCTCCATTCTGAATCTTTCCTTTTTCGTTTCAGCATGGCTGAAGATCTTAATCTACCCGACGGTGTAATGATACCAGGATGGTATAGGAGGTTATTAGAGGCTAGGGCAGCTTCAGGTCCAGCCAATGTTCCTCCACCACCAGTTGCCCCCGTTCCTCCTCCTCCTCCTCGCGTAGATACTTTTGCAAAGACGTGCAAGGAATTCAAGGCTATGGGTGGAAAACCATTTCAAGGGTCAGAAACGTTTGTGGAAGCTAGAGATTTGCTTAAGGAGGTGGAAGAATTGCTAGAAATCTTTGAAGTAGAAGAAGGGAGGAGAGTTCGATTAACAGCTTGGTTGATGAAGGGAGAGGCCTCGTTTTGGTGGGAGGTCACTAATGGGGAGCGTCCTGTTGACTCTTGGGCGGATTTCAGACGTAGATTCGAGGCGAAGTTTCTCTCAAAGGCGGATGAAAATCTATATATGGAAAGGTTCTTGACATTGAAGCAAGGAAGCTCATCAGTGAAAGAATATGTCAATAAATTTAATCAGTTAGCAAGGTTTGGCTTGGACTTAGTAAACACGCCGGAAAAGAAGGCTCTAAGGTTCGTGAATGGCTTGAATGAACCATTGCAAGGGTTGGCTATGACCCACATCCCGATGGGGGCCACCTTTGAGAAGTTAGTAGAAATGGCGCTCATGCATGAGGAGAAAAGCGCTAAAGCTGATAAGGCACCCGAGAAGAAGGGGGATCATAAGAAACCACAACAGCAAAACAAGAAGGGTGGAAAAGACATTAATGGACGTGGGGTGGAAAAGACATTAATGGCAAGGGAAAAAAGAAGTGCTTTAACTGTGGGACCCTAGGCCATCTCAGCAAGGATTGCCGAAAGAAAAAGAAGACAGGCTGTTTTCATTATGGCGATGCGGGACATTTAGTGAAGGACTACCCAAAGAAGGGGCAGAGGGCAGGAGCTACCTCGGGAGGATAGGTGCAGGCTCTTATGGCACCAGGGCAGGCTAGGGGACAAGTTCAGGCTCTCGCGGTCCCACCGCTACAAGAACGAGGTTGAACCATTTCTGTTGAAAGCTTAGTTTTTCTGTTTGATCATCCTGTCCGTACCTTATTCGATTCGGGTGCATCACATTCGTTTATCTCTACATCATTAGTTGAATCACTGCACTTAAACACCAATTTAGTAGAGGATCCCTTAGTTGTTTCGAATCCAATTGGGGGCTCAGCTTATTTGTCTATGATGTGTTTGGATTTGAAAATTTCCATACTTAGCGTTGAATTTAGATGTGATGCTTATGTGTTGGGCTTCACGGGCTATGGGCTAATTTTAGGAATGGATTGGTTATCCAGAAATGGCGCCGTTCTTGATTGTGAAAGGAGAGTAGTTAGGCTCGTGACTCGCCTTGGCAACACTCTCGAAATCTTTTGTAATCCCATAAATTCGGTTATGCTAAGTTATCTAGAATCGCTTGACGCGTCTGAGGAAAATCTACGATCTGTTAGAGTGGTCCGAGAATATACGGATGTGTTTGAGGAGGTGAAGGGCTTGCCTCCGAAGCGGGAGATAGATTTTCGAATATATCATGTGGATAATGCGAAACCAGTAGCTTTGCCAGTACGCCACATGGCTCCACGTGAAAGGAGGGAACTCGATAAGCTAGTGAAGGAGTTGCTTGGGAAGGGGTTCATAAGACGAAGTATATCAGAGTGGGGTGCTCCAGTAGTATTTTCCACGAAGGCGGATGGGTCCCTTAGACTTTGTGTGGACTATAGAGAACTTAATAAGCTTACTAAGAAGAACAGACACCCACTGCCGAGGATTGACGATCTCTTCGATCAGTTAGTTGGCGCCTCAGTGTTTTCGCAGTTGGACTTAGCCACTGGGTTCCATCAGTTGAGAGTGGCTGAGGATAGCATAGACAAGACTGCCTTTAGGACTCCGGACGGTTTCTATGAATGGCTAGTGATGCCCTTCGGTTTGACAAACGCCCCAACATATTTTGTTGATTTGATGAGTAGGGTGTTTAGGGAGTACCTTAACAAATTCGTGGTAGTCTTTTTAGATGACATCTTGATCTTTTCTAAGGATGAAGAAGAGCATGCCCTACATCTTAGGGAAGTGTTGGAGACCCTAGAGCGCATAGCCTTAAGGCTAAATTTTCTAAGTTTCACTTCTGGAGGAAGGAAGTACGGTTCTTGGGGCACGTGGTTTCCAAAGAAGGGATAGTCGTGGATCCCGCGATGGTGGTGGCCATCCAAGATTGGAAGGTCCCTAAAAATGCTACCGAAGTGAGAAGTTTCTTGGGGTTGGCTGGCTACTATAGGAAGTTTATCAAAGACTTCGCAAAGATATCAGCTCCATTGAAACGCTTGATGAAGAAGAACCTAGTTTTCACATGGGACGTAGATTGTGATGATGCGTTCCAACGTTTGAAGAGAGCTTTGACTTCAGACCCAGTCTTAGTATTGCCAGACGGGATTAAGCCGTTTACCGTTTATACTGACGCTTGTGGGACAGGACTAGGCGCAGTCTTAATGCAAGAGGGTAGGGTAATAGCCTATGGTGAAAGGCAGTTGAGAGCACATGAAAACAATTACCCCACGCATGACCTAGAGTTGGCCGCTATCGTTTTCGCGCTTAAGTCTTGGCGTCATTATCTTCTTGGCGAGAAATTCGAACTATTCACTGACAACAAATCTTTTAAATGCTTATTCTCTCAGAAGGACTTGAACTTAAGGCAGCAAAGGTGGATGGAGTTCTTAGCGTCCTACGACTTTGAGATAGCATATACTCCTGGCAAGGGTAACGTGGTGGCCGATGCCTTAAGTAGAAAAAGATTATCCTTAAGTCCTTTGTTTGTTGAGCGGCGAAGTTTAGAATTCATTTCGATGTTTGACTTTAGACCTTCCGTTGACTTCGTACCCGGTTTGCTAGCATCCTTGAAGGTCAGACCAACGATTTTGGGACGGATTGGCGAGGCACAGCGAGACGACCCGCAGTTAGTTGAGTTAGTAGAAAAACTCAAAGGAGGGGAGTCATCAAGCTATCTCCGTAGGTATACCCTAGACGATAAGGGTTGGTTATGTAGGGACGGTAGACTTTGTGTACCAAAAGACGATGACCTAAGGAAGACTATTCTTGACGAAGCACATCATTCGAAGATGACCATTCATCCCGGCGGGGACAAGATGTAACACCCCGAATTTCACTTAATATTAATGTTTGGTAATTAAAGAATAATTAATCTCAGACGTGAGAATTAAGGGAAACGGGTTTCGCGGATGCGTTCGTCTCGGAAAAATACGCGAAATAGAGTCCGAAATTTCGTGAATCGGAGTCCGTATGTCCGAGATATGGCCTTCAGAAGTTTCACGAAAAATCAGAAAGCGAAACAGATTTCAAAAATGCAGAATATGGGCTAGGCGGGAAAATTCCCGCCCAGACCAGGTCGACCTGGGAGTCGACCTGGGGGTCGACCTGGGGGTCGACCTGCCCACCAGGTCGACATGGGTGTCGACCCCTAGTGTCGACCTGCCCACCAGGTCGACATGGGTGTCGACCCTAGTGTCGACCTGGGGGTCGACCTCCCTGGTCGAGCCCAGGTGACCTGGGTGCACTGATTTGGGATCTGGGCTGTGTTTTGGTGGCTAGTGACGAGATCTGACGGCTCTAATCTGATTTAGGGTTAATCTAATAGCCTAAAACACATAACTACTCTTATAAATACACCCTAATCCTACCCTAAAACTCATTAAAATTGGAGACAACGTCGTCATGCCGTCAAATTGCAACTAGAAGGAGCCACCAACAAATTAAAGAGGAAGATAGCTTCTCAAATCAACTTCTAATCAACTTTAGCAACTTAATCTTCTTCATAGAAGTGCTAATCAACAAGTTGTGAGTTTCTATGCCTTTAGCAAGCAATTGCTAAACTAATTATGATAGGATATAATGAGGTTATGGTTATGCATGTGGATCAATGCAAGTTTTGTTATCATATGCTATGTGTTCATGATGCTAGTTATGCAAGTTTTATGCTATATGTTCATGATGCTAGTTATGCAAGTTTTATGCTATATGTTCATGATGCTAGTTATGCAAATCACTATGATAAACATTGATCCATTATGACACCATGTTATGCAAGTTTGGTGTTTCATTATATGCAAGTTCATATATGGCATGTTATGCAAGTTTGGTGTTTGATTATATGCAAGTTCATATATGGCATGTTATGCAAGTTTGGTGTTTAATTATATGCAAGTTCATATATGACATGTTATGCAAGTTTGGTGTTTGATTATATGCAAGTAACATGTGCAAGTTTACACCTTTGTGTGATATGCATACATATGCAAGTTTACCCCTTTGTATGTCATGCATATATATGCATGTTTACCCCTTTTTATGATATGAGTAACATATGCAAGTTCATCCTTTTTTTTAGACCTATGACATGTATGCAAGTTTATCCCTTTATGATAGGTCTATGACATGAACATCTATGCAAGTTACCCTCTTTATGACATATGTGATTCATGCAAGTTTGGGTTGGTTATTTATGCTAGTTGGGTTTGATGCTGTGGTCATATATGCAAGTTGACACCTTTAAAACCCATGATGATGCTAATGTTATGCTAAGTAGAACCCACTGCATTTGTGATAAATCTTCCCTTTTAAGTATGTCATGTTAGCGTATTACGTGGGGAACGATGGGGTTAATATTCATGTTAACAAAATTGTGGTGAAATTGGTATGATGTTGCATACCATAAGTGGATGGACATAATTGAGTCAATTATGTACATCATTAAATTGGAATTAATTAGGGAAAATTAATTCAAAATATGGGGGTGATTAATTAGGTGTAATTAATCGACTAAGACACGAGGTTGGACCCTTTTGTAGCATAAGGCTGCCCGGACCCGACCGGCAAATCCAGCGGCTACAAATGATTGGCCCAATGTGAGAGGTCTTAGGCATAAACTAAATACGTGACAAGTGTAAAGACACGAGGTCAGACTCGGTTATGGCGTAAGGCTGCCCGGACCCGACCGGCAAATCCAGCTGCCATAAAAGATAGTCTAATGTGAGAGGTCTTTGCAAAGGTTACGGTCTTAATCAATTAAGAAACACTTAACCAGATAAGCATGTAATGGGGCATAAGGGGTTAAGTGGGTGCCTTGGGTGGCATGTGGAAAATCAAGTAAGTGCCTTGGGTGGCATGTAGAAATCTAGTGGGTTTCCTTGGGTGGCAATAGAAAATACGATTAGAATACTTAACCAAGTGGAAACATGTAATTAAACATGATTAAAGGGTTAAGTGGGATGCACTAGAAAAGGGACAAGCTTAGGTGGGTAGCTTGTGTGGGCCCATTTCAACCAGTAACCCAAAACGTATCTTTATGGGCTCGACCCAAGTCGAGAACGGGACACGCATACTGGGCTTGACTATAAGAGGCCAAAAACGGGTTAGCAGTGGCAACGCAAGTCCAACGGGTTTCATATGCGTGTGTGGACCCGGGCTGGTAGGTAAGACGTTGTTGCATCGTGTAGGTATAAGCCGTGCACTCTTAAGTTGAATCGGGTTGCCACTTTGGGGAGTGATACACCCCACTGTGGGGCTAGCACGTGTATCTACGTTAGGGAGCCGATCACTTGGGGAGTAGTGGGTACACCTAGTAGAGATAGGGGCAGACGACACCTATGTGGTCATCTAGGGGTACACGAAACTACTAGTTATATTTTCTAAGTCCATGGGTGGGATCAACCTTTAAGTAGGAATGACTGGTGTGGTGCAGTGTAGTAATTACCCTTGGGTGGGTAGATGCGTCTTTACCGATATCTTAGTTCTTCCTATGTCTAGTTGGCTGCTTAGTGTAGTCATTTATCCCCAGTCGTTACCGTACCAATTTTATATCATACCCTAATTACTTTAATGATTGTATTGTTAAAGTTATAGGTCTCGCTCAGACTTATGTCTGACCCCGTTGTTTTTATCTTTTTCCCAACCCTCAGGTTCTCAGAGTGGGCCTAGCACTAGTGGGCTTTGATCAGATTGCTTTATCTATCTTTTGGAGCTTGGACCGTTGATGTAAAGCTCAGCTTATCTTTTCTATTATGGCTATTAGTTATGTAGTGGGATTATGTACTTATGTTTTATCAAGATGGATATTTTGTACTTGACTCTTGTTGGTTTTTGGTCTGTACCAAACATGTTTACCTTCTGCTGCAATGAAATGATGTTTTAAATTTCAAGTATTACTTATATCTGTCTTGTTGTAATTTTTCTGTTCTATATTCACTTAAAATACTCCACCGAAGTTAAGGCATTCCCTTAGTGAGTGACCTTAGTGGGTGTGGGGTGTTACACAAGATATACAAAGACATGAAGAGAGTTTACTTTTGGGCCGGCATGAAGAAAGATGTGGCCGAGTATGTCGCTAGATGCTTGGTGTGCCAACAAGTAAAAGAGGAGCAAAAGAAACCCGATGGGTTGCTTCACCCATTGGAGGTTCCACTATGGAAGTGGGAAAGTGTCTCGATGGATTTTGTGGATGGGTTACCGCGATCAAGGAAGGGTAATACGGGAATTTGGGTTATAGTAGATAGACTTACTAAAAGCGCCCATTTCATTCCCGTAAAGAGTAAGAGGACTGCTCCGTGGTTAGCCTCCGTATACGTTCGAAAAATAGTTCGTTTGCACGGTGTTCCTTCTAGCATAGTGAGCGACCGCAATCCTATTTTCACTAGCGAATTTTGGAGAAGCTTACAAGAGGCGGTAGGGACTCAGTTATGTTTGGGCACCGCATATCATCCTCAGATGGACGGCCAGACCGAGAGGGTGAATCGCATTCTAGAGAATCTGTTGAGGCTATGTATCCTAGAATTTGGGGGTACGTGGGAAGAGCATCTTCCATTGGTGGAGTTCGCATATAATAACAGCTTTCAGTCCAGCATTGGTATGGCACCATTCGAAGCTCTATATGAACGACCTTGTCGTTCACCTACATGTTGGTGGGAATCTACGGATAAGGTCTTACTTGGGCCCGATATGATTAGGGAGACTTCGGAGAAGATCGACTTGATTCGAAGGAGGATGAAAGCAGCGCAAGATAGGCAGAAATCTTATGCGGATAAGAGGAGGACAGATCTCGAGTTTGAAGTTGGGGACATGGTCTTTGTCAAAGTGTCTCCATTACAAAACGTTTTTCGCTTTGGGTCCGTTGGGAAATTAGCACCAAGGTTTGTAGGGTCGTTTCCTATTAAGGAGAAAATTGGACAGATGGCGTATAGAGTGGAGTTGCCCAAGAGACTTAGTGGTGTACACGATGTATTCCATGTGTCACATTTGAGGAAGTGCTTGCACGAGACCGCGGAAGTGGTAGAGCCGAGCTTTCTTAGAGAGGTGGAGATATAGCGTGATGCGACGAGCTCCTACATGCATTCTTGGGTCGGAGATCAAGAAGTTGAGAAATCAAGAGGTCAGACTAGTCAAAGTACAATGGGGAGACGATGAGAGTAACGCTACTTGGGAGACGGAAGAGAAGATGCATTCATTGTACCCTTTTCTTTTCGAGGGTATGTCTTTTAATTTCTCCTTTATCGCTTAGCTTGTGCTTATCTTATCTTTAGTATGTCCTCTCGCTAGTATCTTGGACCTTTAGTTAGGATTATCCTATGGTTGAAACATGTGTTTGAGACATGTTATGTATGGTGGATGCAAAGTGGATGCAAGTGTTTGCTAGTGGTTGCTCGTGGATGCATATACACACACTATTAGGCACCAGATCGGCTCAGTCACTTCATATTGCATATTGCATATATATGGATGTATTTAGTAAAATGGATGTATAATGGTTGTATTATCTTATAGTTGCTGCATTCGGGTGGATGGTTGTGCACGCATATAGAATTAATATGTATCATTAGGAATCTTTTGCATACATATTGGACGCATGGCACTATCATGAATTGCACTAAGGAGGTCGACTGAATCAGTAGACCGCCTAACTTTGCATTAGATATGAACATATACACACACTGTGCATATAAACATTAAAGCATTAGAAGTCTTTTAAGGACAATGGATGCTGGTGTTTGATGGTTGAGTAAATGGACGATTAGATGGTAGGATATACATTCTTCTTGACTTGGAGATTTCGGGGACGAAATCCTTTAAGGAGGGGAGAATGTAACACCCCGTAATTTTATAACATTAAAATTCACAAATTAAAGTATACTTAATTTTTAGAAAAGAATTAAGTTAAATGGGTTGCGCAGAGAAATATATATATTGATATATATATATATATATAAAAATTAAAAATTAAATAAATAAATATGCGAAAAAGTTCAAAACAGCGAATGGGAAGGGGGAATAACCGAACCGGCCCATTTTTGAGGTCAACCCAAGCCCCGCTGGGTCGACTAGGGGTTAATCCAGGGTGTTTGGCTGTCAACCCGTGGGCCGATTCGCTCAAATGCAGATTTTGCATTTGATTGGTTCTCATGGTTCAGGGTTAATCTAATGGTCCTAAATAACTTCCTACACCTATAAATACATCCTAATGCTAACCCTAAACCTAATTAAAATAGAATAGTTACCGTCATACCATCGCCATGGAAGTCAATGGAGCCGCCGCCAACTAAGAAAGAAGAAAAGCAAATTCAATTCTAATTCTCTCAACCCTAAAGCAAAGCAAAACTCTCTCTTTTCTTCTCTAAATTGTGAGTATGACGATCTTAACAAGATTATTATCATTTTAATTAGGTTGAGTTATGAATGGATTATGAGTAAATGATGTGAATTATCATATATGTTGTTGTAAACCCATTTTGCTATCATGTATATTGTAAATCCAATGTTATGTGATGATGATATCTTATATGTTATAAATCATGCTATGATGATGTTATGTATGTTGAAAGTTTCTATGCTAAGTTGTGATGAATCATACATGTTAAAAAGGCTATGATGTTACCATCTATGCTAGTTAGTTCATATTAATTAAATCATCATGTTTGGGTCATGTTGATCTATATGACTAGTCACATATGCAAGTTAGATTGATTAGAAAAGTTATGAACATATACCAAGACGTCTATTATGACATCTAGAATTATGCTATGACATATGTGATATCCTATGCTAGTTCACACCATCATTATGTTACCTAAAAACCCCATATGCAAGTTTATGTATAGATTTGGGCTATGATCATATCATATAAATTGAGACATTTAACAAGTTGACACCTTTTGATCCTTAACATGTGTAGTTTATGCAAGTTTCACCCCTATTATGATTAGATTTATTTTAATTGTCTATATGTTGTGATAATTTATCTTTGTGCTAGGTGTTAGACTATACAAGTCTAGCCTATATTATGCGTTGAATAAGCGAACGTATAAACGTGGGGTAGGGGTAATATTAAGGATTTAATATTAAAAAGTTGGGGTGCAATTGATATGATTTTGCATGCCATAAGTGGGTGGCCATAATTGAGTCAATTATGGACATCATTAAAAGTTGACTTAATTAATAATTTGAATAGGGAATTATTAAAACTGGGGTAAAAGATTTTAAGTGTTAATCAATGCTTAGGACACGAGGTTGGACTCGTTTGTGACGTAAACCTGCCCGGACCTGCCCGGCAAATCCGGTGGTCACAAATGTCAGCCCAATGTGAGAGGTCCTAGGCCTAAACTAAAGCAAAACGGTTGTAAAGACACGAGATTAGACTCTTTTATGGTGTAAGACTGCCCGGACCCGCCCGGCAAATCCAGTTGCCATAAATGCCAGTCTAATGTGAGAGGTCTTTATGAGGTTATAGCCTGAATGAATTAAGAAATACTTAACCAGATAAACATGTAAGGTGGGACATGGGGGTTAAGTAGGTGCCTTGGGTGGCATGGGGAATCTAGGGGGTGCCCTTAGTGGCATGTGAAATACGATTAGTAAGACTTAACCAAACACACATGTAAATGAACATGACTAAGTGGGTTAAGTGGGATATACTAGTGACAAGCTTAGGTGGGTAGCTTGTGGGGGCCCATTTCGACCAGTATCCCAAACGTATCTTTGTGGGCTCGACCCAAGTCGAGGACGGGACACGCATGTTGGGTTCGACTGTAAGAGGCCAAAACGGGGAGCGGTGGCAACGCAAGTCCAACGGGTTTCGTATGCGTGTGTGGACCCGGGCTGGTAGGTAAGACGTTGTTGCATCATGTAGGTATAAGCCGTGCATTCTCAAGTTGTATCGGGTTGCCACTTTAGGGGAGTGATACACCCCACTGTGGGGCCAGCACGGGTATCTACGAGTAGGGAGCCGATCGAAAGTGGGTAGTGGGGTACACCTAGTGGAGATAGGGGCAGACGGCACCTATGTAGTCAGCTAGGGGTATGTAAGGCTATTTATAAAGTTTCTGTGTGAAGCAAGTGGGATCAAACAATAGGGTGACTGGTGTGGTGCAGTGTAGTAATGTGCGGTGCAGTGTAGCAATCATTCGTTAGTAATTAGGTGCGCCTTTACCGTTATCTTTAACGTTATCTTAAACGCTATCTTTATCTTCCTAAGAGTTCATAGACATTTACTTGTCTTCCAGCTTATGCCTTAGTCTAGTTATTTTGATAATAGTATTGTTAGAATTATCGTACTCGCCAGACTTTATGTCTGACCCCCTCTATTTCTATCCTTTTTCCCCCTCCAGGTCCTCAGGTTGGGCCCAGCTCTAGTGGAGTTTGATTGAATTGCTTCATCTCTCTTTGGAAAGCTTGCACCGTTGAAGTAAAGTCCAGCTTTTTATCTTTTTAATGGCTATTTATGTAGTGGGATTATGTATTTTGTTTTTATGAAGATGGATATTGTACTTGGTTATGATCTATGGTTTTATGATGTAACAAACATGTTTAATTTTCCGCTGCAATAAAATGAAGTTTTAGATTTCCAAGTACTATTTATTATCTGTCTTGTTGTAATTTTTCTGTTCTATATTCACTTATAACCTCCATGGAAGTTAATGCATTCCCTTTTTGAGTGACATTAATGGGCGTGGGGTGTTACACATTTCCTTTTAGATAAAATTTATGCCATGGTATAGAGCCCAGGCAATTTACTTATGTCGATGCTGGAATCGACTGCCCTTGAATGATAGTCAAACAACCGACCAAATTGTAAGTCTGATAGGATTGGGGAACATTTTGTTCAGGTAAGTGACTAATCCATCAGGAATTGGTGGATCGGCTCTGCCAGTCCAAGGGATACATGTTATTTTCCTTGGGACATTTTGCTAGATAAGTTCCAAAGTCAGATATGGAAGATCCTTTTCCTTGGTCATTGATGGAAATCCATATTCCAGTATGAAACTTGTGTTTTCAGTTGTAACCTATATGGCAACATAATAAAATAGGTATTATGCCTTCTAAGATTGATACGTCTATTTTCGAAATTGATTTCCACACTTTGCACTAGTAATAATACCAACAAAAAAAATCACGTATCAAGCATGTTTACTATTACAAGATAAAACACTATCCTCTTATCTGCACTTGCATTATGGGATGGGACTTGAGTATTATAATAGCTTCATTTTTCAAAAAGCATTTCAAGTGTTATAATTGGTATTCATGTGGAAAAAAACCCATTTTATGTTATACGGCATGGTCCCGTGATTTACCCCACTTTAAAACAAAGATTTTTTAACTATTTTAGTTCTCACACCAGTCCCATGACTGACCTGAAGTTTATTGTTTTTCACCTAAACTCTGGGTACCCATATTTTCCACATGGGCAGCTATTAGTTTGGGTTTTGCTGATATTTTTAAATAGGATCCTGGATTATGACTAGAGTATACTCCGGATTATTGTATGCTCTTCCGCCGACTGTGTATGTTTATGTTTTCTGCTATTTATTGTAATTTATTATTCTTCGATATTTTTTCGATGTGATTCAATTATCTTATACTTTGACGTAAAATTGTCGTAATAATAATGAAATGTTTATCTTATGTTATGTTCTTGTGCGTTGTACCTTAAAAATCCGCCTTTGGGAACATTTCGAGTGGGCTGACTGTTGGGTTAAAGCGGGCTCAAGATCGGGTCGTCATAGAAACCAGTCGAGACCTCGGTATTTTCTGAAATGGTTCCAACAAATTCTATGGACTTTGTAACAAGTCAATTATCACCAATCCTACCCTATTAGACCCTGCATCTCAAGCCGTTGAGGTAATATTCAATTTTCCTCGCCTCTGTAAAGATTTCGCTAATCTTATTGTATAACCGCTCTTAGAGACATAAGGTTTTGTTGGTACTCAAACTTGGATAACGGATTGAGAAAGGATCTTCGAGGCCATCGGATGGACACATGAGGTTAAGAGGAGAGTTGTGGCATGACACTTAAGGGAACAAGCCCTTGAATGGTGGAACTTGTATCTAGAGAGAACGTGGTCCAAGTATTTATGTGGGCTGAATTCAAGACCATTTTTGAAGAAAAATATCTACCTAATACTGAGATGATTATCCAGTTAGAGAAATTTATCCATCTTAAATAAGGAAATATGAGTCTATAGGAGTATGTGGCCAAAATAACCAAGTTGTGCAAGTTTGGTAGGGGTTTGGTGGATATCCCGATGAATATGGCTTTAAGTTTCGTCAAGGGGTTGAAATCCACATTAAAGGAAACTTTAATGGCTCAAGTAAGATTTGGAGCAACATTCGAGATGTTAGTGGAGACTGCCATCTTATACACGGCTGAGGGATCTAAAGAGAACAAGAGTGGTGATAAAGGAAAAGGTGATTCTAGTTCTAAGAGAATAAGAAGAATGAATGGTGGAAAAACAAGAAGAAAAGGGGTAAGTTCAAGAAAGAAGCTAAGACTTGTACAAGGTGCAATCATAGAGGCCATGACGCCAAAGACTATAGGGTTGGTCTGGCAAAAAAGTAGTTTAAGGGGAGGTGTTTCAATTGCCATGTAGAAGGACATCTATCTAGGGATTTCCCAAAGCCCAGAGTTGTTTAGAATAGTCAGAATTATGCATTGGTAGTAGCACTGATGCATAGCCGGCCCCCGAAAGATCAAGGCCAACTCGCACTTGTAGGTATAACTTCTATTTTAGGAATTACCATATATACCTTGTTTGACTATAGAGTGACCTATTTTTTTATTTCAAAGGGATTAATTGATTCGTTGAATCTTACCTTATCCATCACTAGTAACTCGATAGAGGTAGCTAACCCTATCGGAGGAACTAAATATCTTGAGTTGATCTGTAAAGACCTAGTAATAGATATCGACGATGTCGAATTCCTCTGCGATGCATATGCGTTGGATTTTATAGAGTACGACCTTATTCTAGGTATGGATTGGCTATCATTATACGGAGCCACTTTAGACTGTGACAAAAGAATTGTCCATCTTAGGAGCCAAGGAGGACGTAGTTTGAGAATATCTTGTAGTGCTAGAAACAAGGATAAATCCCTATTGTGTGCCTTGTCTCCTAGTTCAAAAGAACCATTTTCTATCCTTATATTATGTGAGTGCTTAGATGTCTTTGAGGAAGTCATGGGACTTCCACCCCTTAGGGAGATCTATTTTCATATTGACCTAGGGAAGGACGCCAGACGAGTAGCTTTATCCTTGACGCATATGGCACCTAAAGAAAGGACAGAATTGGATAAACAGATTTTGGAGTTGCTATAGAAAGGCCTCATCCGACGGAGTATATCTGAGTAAGGTGCACCTGTTGTGTTTACCGCCAAAGCTGATGGATCCCTAAGAATTTGTGTAGATTATAGGGAGCTAAATAAAATTACTAAGAAGAATAGGTATCCCTTACCAAGAATTAATGATCTGTTTGACCACTTGTGAGGAGCCTGAGTATTTTCCCAATTAGACCTCATAACTGGAATTCACCTATTGAGGATTACAAAAGCTAGTAAGAGTAAAACCGCATTTAGGAGGCCAGGTGGAGTATTCCAATGGGAAGTTATGCCCTTTGGACTAACAAACACACCTGCCTTCTTTATAGACCTTATAAGTAGAGTATTGAGGGGAATTCTGAATAAGACATGGTGGTTTTTGTAGACGATGTCCTTATATTGCCCGAGGACCATAATGATCATGAAGGTTACTTTGGATAGGTCCTAGGAATTCTAAGAGAGAACTAGTTGAAAGCTAAGTTTTCAAAGTGTCATTTATGGAGAGAAGAAGTTAGTTTTTTTGGGTATAGCATGTCGGAGAAGGTTTGGCAGTTGGTCCTGCTAAGATCAAAGCAACTAAAGAACGGAAAGTATCTCGGAATGCTATAGAAGTGAGAAGCTTCCCTGGGTTAGCAGGATATTACAGAAAGTTTGTCAAGGTCTTTGCAAAGATTTTTATCTCTTTAACACAACTAACAAAGAACTTGGTATTTTCTTGGAGTGATAAGTGCGAAGTGGCTTTTAGGAAATTAAAGGAAGCATTAACTAGTGTGCCAGTTCTCATCATCTCCGATGGTTAAAATTGTTTACAGTTTACACGGATGCATGCAGAACCGGTTTAGGAGCGGTCCTCATGCACGAAGGAAGAGTAATTGCGTATGCTAGTAGATAACTCAAGGACCATAACAAATGGTATCCAGTTCATGGCCTTGAGTTGGCTGCACTAGTATTCACCTTGAAGATGTGGAGGCATTATCTTTTAGGGGAGAAATTCGGGCTTTTCACTGTCCATAAATCCTTAAAGTATTTATTCTCTCAATGTGATTTGAATTTAAGACCACAACGATGGATGGAATACATTGCCACTTTTGATTTCATGATCCAGTATACCCTAGGGAAGGGGAATGTAGTAAAAGATGCATTGAGTAGAAGGCATGCATATCTGAATGCGATATTCGAATGGAAACTGTTGGGGTTTCTGTCCAACTTTAGCTTACATCCTCCGCTTGTAGCTTCTAGTATTTTTCTTAGAGTTATGTTAGTCAGACCTGCTTTAAGGGAAAGAATGGGAGTATGCAAGATCTTGAGGAGGAGTTAAGAAACTTGAAAGAGAAGGCTGGAAAGAAGGACATGCGAATTTGTATCCCTAAGAATGAGGAGTTGAGGAAGGAAATTTTAGAGGAGTTCCATATGTCAAGGATGACTATGCACCCTGGTGTAGATAAAATGTATAAGGATATAAAGAAAAATTTCCACTGGGAAGGGCTGAAAAGAGAGATAACAGAGTTTGTGGCAAAGCGTCTAATGTGCCAAAAAGTTAAAGCGGAGCAAGGAAGCCTCGGAGGATCACTGTTACCTTTAGAGCTACCCATATGGAAATGGGAGCATATTTCCATGGATTTTGTTGATGGCTTCCAAGGAGTCTAAGGGGAAATTAAGTTATTTGGGTCATAGTGGACCGTTTGACCAAGATTGCTAACTCTAAACCAGTTAAGAGAATTTGACTGCGACTTCAGTGGACTAATTGTATGTCATAGAAATAGTTAGACTACATGGCATTCCATCGAGTATAGTTAGCAATCAATACCCTCTATTCACAAGCGAGTTTTGGAGAAGTTCACAAGCATGATTAGGGACAATGCTCAACTTAAGTACAGCCTAGAATCCAAAGACCGATGGCCAGACAGAAAGAGTCAATCGGAGTCTCGAAGATTTTCTTAGAGCCTACATTATCGACCTTGTAGGAGTTTTGGAGCAGCACCTGCTGCTTATAGGGCTTGCGTATAAGAACAGTTTTTCATGTATCTCATCCGAGGAAGTGCCTTCATGATTCTGCTATTAGATCGAGCTTGACGAGATTAGAGACATAGGAATCCTCGAGTTGAAGCCTAGGATTCCGCGTGCCACTACAAAGAATATAGGGGACGGAATATGAAGACTCCACAACAAAACCATTCTCCTTGTCCGAGTGTAATAGGGAGATGACCCTGCGGAAAGCAGTTGGGATACTGAGGGTAAGATGAGACAGGCCCATCACGAGAATTTCTAGGGTAATTTTCCCTCTAAGTTTATGTTTATGGATGCATTGTGGTTGCTAGATCGGATATTAGGGAAATAGAATCAACAAAATTTCACATCACACTCTTATAGAAATATATACATATTAGGATGTTTTGCATACATAATGCATCACTTATTACACAGACACATTAGGCTTGAGCTCACTTTAGTAAGTCTGCGGTTCATAATCACTACGAGTCATGGATGTGCTATGGATGAACTATAAATAACATGGGTGTATAAAAAGGATGTTTAGTGTGAGTTGTGTTTTTCGTCCCTTTAGGCAGATTTCGGAGATAAATCTATTTTAATGGGGGGAGAATGTAGCATCACAAAAAAACATACTAAATAAACAAAGCGATTTAATAAATTAAATAAACAATAAACATAAAACAGTGGGAAATGGAAAATTTAGACAATAGGAATTTGGTCAAGAAACTATTATATTTAGGTTGATGACAAAATTCTGTTACGTTTTCATATATAACATGTTGAAAATGGGGTCTATATGAAGATATGATAATTAAATGAAATCATACAGTAAATATATACATATAAATAGTTGATTTATATATATATATATATATATCTAAGGGATAACAATGGCTTAATTAGAATAATAAAACATTCACTTAGGTGAATTTGAAATTCGAACGGATAGATAAGATCAAGGGGATACATTGTAATGACCCGCATTTCCAGCAGTATAATAATTAATTTATTTAATTATTTAAAAGGTGATTAAGAGTATTTAATGGTCGTGGAATTAAATAACGGTGAATATTTAATTAATATAATAATTAAATAATATATTTAATTCTGAAATAATCAGAATTAGTGAATTGGCAATATAATGTGAACTGGGCAATTCAAATTATATAATTCAGTTTTTAATTGAATTAGAATAACGAATATATTATATAAGCAAAGTTTGAACATACAATCTATTATAATTAAATTCGAGCTTGAAATGGCGCGACAATTCGCTATTTGGCGATTTGAACTTCAGCTGGATATACAGAGTCCGTTTTAAATCGGATTTCTGTGAAACAAGAAACATTAGGAGCTGGTGAAGTATATTTTTCTGATGGAAGAGAAAAATCAGGATTTCGTCGTGTAGATTGTGAGTTGTGTCCAAATCAAATTTTAAAATAGTCGCTATAGAATCGTTTATCGACCGTAACGGTTTATTCGATATAACTAGATACCGGTTTCGAATTCGGAGAAGATTCTTTTAAGACATAGTGATAATTTAATTTTTAGAATTTTATTGCAATTTTTAATTAATTAAATAAGCAACTTTTTATTTGGAGTATTTTGCACCCTGTAGTCAACATTTTGAGGTTTCACAAAATGAGTTAATCTACCGATATTATTATATTTTTGGGATCGTGGCACCGAGCTCGACACAACGGTATTTTTTAATGTATGTACGTAAGTAGAACTTTACGTAACAGGGTAAGACGAACTTTTAAAATAATACAGCTGGAAGCTTATGTGCACCTCCTCACTCGTTCTTCGTGGACGCAAACAATACAGCAAGCCAAAATATCACCCTATATAATACATTCTTAATCTCCTTAAAAACCTAAAACTAAAATAAAAAAACAAATAAAAACTAAAACCCTCGATGGCCTCACTTTCGTGAGCCTTGGAGAAAAGCGAAGTAGGGGTTGGACTAGGAGTGATGGATTCAGGGCGGTGGTCTCAGGAATTGATTACGAGAAGGAACAGTCTGAAGTGAAGCTTGGAAAGAGTGCAAATGGCGTCGGATAGGGTTACTGGAGCATGTGGTTTTGGTTTTAGAAGGTATTGCGTGTTTTAGTTTATCAGAGATGGAAGAAAGACGGTGTACTACTGTTGGAGGATGGGTGTTAAAAACGTATATGGTGAGGTAGAAGCAGAAGAAAAGGGGATGTATACTGGCGTTGAAGAAGAGTGGACAACAGTGGGGTTTAACAAAAAGTGACGAGATTAGTTTCTTGGTTCGAGTTTGATATTTTGGAAATTTTGGTGATGAAAAACTTCGGCATTTTCACCGTGTCGTGTATTGGCGAGCTGGGGACGCAATGATTGTCCGGTGTGCGAGTGGGAGCTTATTGGGTGGCGATGAAGGAGGTCAGGGAGAGGAGTCCATGGAAGGTTTTAGCTTTGATTTTCGTGAAGTAATTAGGGTGGTTGAAGGCGTTGGAAAATCAGCTATGGTGAAGCAGTAAAAGGAGTAGCTGGTTCAATTTCTTCGATAAGGGAAGAATGCTGTTAACGGGTTTGGGCCTGATTTTAAATGTGAGCCCAAATAAAAATTAGAAATTTAGTTTTATTTAATTTATATTATTGTATTAACTTCGTAATATCATAACTATTCCATACGATATCAGAATCCGACGAAACAAGATCCGTTGGGATCGTATGGACGGTGGCTACACACTAGAACTGACTAGAGTGAATCGAAGCTCGTTACAATTTATTGAAAAATAAATTGTCCGTTTGAATCAAAGATAGTTAATCGTTATTTAACGATAACTGTCCAAAGTGAGTAAAACTCACTAACTCTGCACAGTTATATTTTTATAACGTATATTTAGAACTGATAAATGAAAACGGATTGCTATGTGTTAACTGTTTGGTTGAATTGTTTGTGTATTGATTGAAATCATAGATAATGATATATATATATATATGTATAAATCATAAATCGAATATCGATTCTGTTTAACAGAATATTTTATATTCGTGTTGTTAACATCTGTGATGCAGGGAAAGAGGTTGGAGGGATCCAACTGGACTCCTCAATATTTATAATACTGTTCTGTTCATATATTGTAATATATGATGTGATATATAATCTGTTTGATTATGTGTGTTTAAATGATATCGATCTTTGTGGTTTGGTATATTGAATACTGTAAGAAATACTGGGAAATAAAAATGGGATTTTCAAAGTAGATTTTGAAAATAAATTATTTATATAAAATCGATGGATTTTATATATAAAAGGAAAAAGGATTCTATAAAAGAAATTAATTATAAAATAAATAGAAAAGATAAAGGAAATATTCATTTGTTAAGTAAATAGGAAATATTTATTTGTTAAATAAATAGGAAAGATAAAGGATTATTTATTTAGAAAATAAATAGAATAAAGGATTACTTATTGGGAAAATAAATAAAGGAGTTATTCAAATCGAGCTAATCGAAAGGAGTTAATCAAACATAGTTAATCAAAACGGAGTTAAACAGAAATTAGAAACTGACTAGAGATAAATAAGTTGAATGGTTTCTTGAGTATCGATCTGATGTTGGTTTCGGCCTTCGGGGTTTATAATTAGGAAGTTGTTCTCTTGTTAGTTTAGAGTTAGAGTCTGATAGACGTGGAAGAATAGTGATACGTAATTAAGCCATGAAAATGTTTTCTAGTGTTAATAATGTATATTTTCTAAACATACAAAATGAGGAAATGTATATATATATATATATATATATATTGTTAATGATGATTGATCGATTCCATTTGGAAATAATATCGTTGTTTGCACACGTGTTTTTCTTTGATAGTTAACTCACGACTATCGAAGTTTTCGACCATTTTAACGTTGTTAATAGGAGAGACCGATTGGATTATTATCCGAAGAACCACTCTGTATTGGCATAAGCGTTGTGAATCATATATGCCAAAGATAATTGAAGACGGAGTAAAGTGCAAGGGCTGTTGTATAAATCTTAGATAACAATTGCCTAAGATGGATATACTGAATAGTGCCTTCGGTTTGTCCAGTCCTAGGACAACTTGTATGGGTGAAGGTCTGGCAGAGTATATCTAATAAATTGTGTAAGTTGATCTCTTCAAGCGTATTCATGTATGGTGGCGGAGGAATTTGTTTCTCTTAGCTGTACACCTATGGTATTTTTGGGGAAATCAATTTGTGATTTGGCGGGTATGTCGATGTGACATTCAAAGTGAATGAAGATGTGGTATGTAAAAGATAAGCGTAGCTTCTAGCCTCACATCCGGTAAATGACAGAAACCGGGCAGGCTGCATGGTTATGTAGGTCGCACCTATTAGGGTATATACTCACCTGATCTAGAGTTTCATTTACTTCTAAAAATCTATTGTTGATGTTGTCCCATTCGGGAAACGGTTGCTGATCCCAACCGTTGGTGATATACATTCGATACACTTAAGCGAAATGAGTGGTCGGTCATGTGTGGCCGGGTTGCAAGATGTTCTTTTTGAACCCAGTGTATTCCTCTTTAGAGGTACACTAGCGAAAGGTGGTTCCATACCTTGTCATAGTTGGAAATCCATTACCCAATACGTGCTTGCGGTTTTGATTGTATACAATATTTGTAGAACGTGAGATGAAAGGGTTTCTGCTAGATGATTATTATATTGTGGTTCATAGACATTATGATAGTATCAAAAGGTTTTTGATATAAAGATATTTTGGATTCTCGTAAGGGAAAAACCCATTCCGTTATACTGCATGGTCTTATGAGATATCATTTACTTGTTCGAACTGTTTTAAACTGTTTTACTCATACCAGTCCCATGACTGACCCGGAGTTTATTTTGTTTTGTTTTCTCTAAACTCTTAAGTGTCCAATTTTGTACGGGAAGTGAAGTAGTCGGGATTTACAGATACTTGAAGAGCTGGAGAAGGAGGCTTCAGGATCATATATCTATTGTTTATTTCCGCTGTGTTGTAAGTTTTGTACTTGATAATGATATGTATATTCATGTAAAATCTTTTATTTCAAGGATATGTTATCTATTATATGTTATTCGTTCCACTGTGAGATTCGTGTTACTCTGATGTTGTGTTCTTCTTCTTCTTCTATTCTAAGTTTCTATCTTATCTTTCCTCACCCTCTAATTTCTTTCATTAACTATTTGGTTATTTTTGATCCTTGGATGTTTGATATGTGTTGTATATCGGATAACCAAGATCGTCAAAAACTCGGGTCGTTACACACATAATAAATTACGAAAGGAAAGGGATAGATAATATAAGGTACATTTTAAATTAATTAATTAAAAATACGTGCCACTAGGCTCACTGGGCATTTTCACCCTAGGGCGGTCGACACCTAGGGGTCGACCGCCCTTCGTACAGGGGTGTCAACCGCTTGGTGCGGCCCAGGCGTGGTGAAGGTGGTCTAGGCTAGTATATGGGTTAGTTTTATAGGAAATTAACAGTTGGTACTAAATTGATTTAATCTAAAGGTTGTCACTCACTTACACTTCTATAAATACTACCTCATTTACCTCACCATTCCCTAAGCCAACTCATTGTCTTTTGCCTCCATCATGTTGCTGAAATTCCAGAAATTAGGTTTGAAATAGGTTTCTTCTTCAATCTCAATTCCATTTATATTTTCTTTTCTAATCCAATTCTTATCAAATTAACATTCTGGAAGTATAAATCTATATAGGTGACTAAATCTTATAGGGTCCTTTCATATAGATCTGCAATTGAAATTGGAGAACAACGTCGATTCGCACATATAATGTTAAATCTAGTGATATTTTCACCACTGCTACAACTGTGAGTGGAAATAAGACTGGTTCAAACTATTTCCTTTATTTTGTAGAATTTATATGAATCTTTATGCCTAGGGGATTTTGGTTTTCATGATAATATTATAATAATAAATCCCCAAATCTTCTATCTTTATTTGTCTTGAAGTTTGTCAGTCAAAATTCTGGGTTTATGAATTATTTGGTTATGTTTGAGGAAAGATTTGGTGATTTTGCTTTTGTTTAGTTGGTTTTTCCCATTCTAATGAAAAATCAATTATAAAATGTTTGTGGTATTAAATTTAGTTTCAGAATTTAGACAGGTTTAGATCTCCATTCTTATTTAAGGATTTGAACGTATTCAAATCTAAAATAATTAAATATTAACGTTTTTATGTGCAACATAAAAAAGGGATATTTTGATTCAAACAGAAGTTTTTTTTTGCATAGAAAGCGGGATTGAATGGCCCCTACCATATTTATTAATAAGAATAAAGTTTTAAAGACACAATTAATTGATAAAGCAAATCAGATACAACCAATAATGGACCAGACCATTATATGTTTATATGAAAATACACCACCAAACACCCTAATGGTTCGCTCCATCCAAAGGAGATATAAAGACTTAACACCTTCAAAAACATACAACCACTAATTTTCTTCCACCTGGTGGACTTGAAAATGAGAAACCATTCATGAGCCGACCCAGCATATTGAGAGTGTAAACCAAAGTGCAATTAACATGTCTCCATACATAGTTTGTGTACTCGCATTCAAAGAACAAGTGTGATACAGTTTCCGGCATGCTACTACATAGTACATAGACATCAACATCAATGATACCCAAATCCTTCAACTTCTTTCTAGCATGAATACCATTTTGAAGTATTCGCCACATCAATAAATTCTCTTAGGTATCGAGTTCGACATCCAAACTCTCATGGAGCAGGGAAAATTAACATTATCCTCCACTAAACCAACGTAGACAATGCTGATATAATGAGACTTCCCCATCCATGATGAATGCAGGTTAAATGAAGGTATAAGAGAATTATGAATATTCAACCAAACTAATCGAACAATAGAAAAACTATTGTGTGGAAGTGTAACAACCCGGAATTTCATAACCAAATTAAAATTTTTGTTTTAGCTATTTTAATGGATTTTGAATATTTAAAATGATTTATTTTAAATAATAACGATGAAAAATTTATTTAAATCGAAGTTAGAATGTATAAATTTATTTTAATTATAAAACGAGCTTGAAATGGCGTGGTAGTTTGAAAATTCGATTTTAAATTTCAATTGAATGTATAGAATTCTAAATAAATCGGATTTCAGTAAAAACAGAAATATTTGAATCTATTTAATAATATCTTTCAAACGAATGTAAGAAAACGAGATTTCATAATATAAATTGAAATTTATGTCCAGATTAAAATTTAAAATAGTCGCTACAGGAAGACATAATGAACCATTAACAAAAACAATAGCAATAGTAGAGCTTTCATTTACCCCAGACAATCTCCTATTATTATAATCAACAGAACTAGCAAGAATATTACCTCTCGCTGCCCATGGGTCAAACCAGAAAGACACATGCATTATATTCTTTAATCCACACTGTAACTTAGGAAGGAATTTCTCTCGCTGCTTCATCAAATTCCGCCATGCCCATTTGCAGTCACGAGGAGTTTCCATAACCCAGAAATTTTGATCTTTAATCAAGTTTTTCCTACAACAAGGAAACCAAAGATTTGGCTTATAGGAGAAAAGTTTGTCAATTCTGGATGAATGAACAGCTTTGTTCCAAGCTTTCAAATTCATCGCCCAAGACCACCAACAGCTTTGGAATAGCAAACCTTTTTAAAAGAGTCTGGAATTAGCTTTTTCGAAATGGGTTACCATGCCAAAGGAAATGGCATAGAGAACAATTTACCATATCAATCACTTTGGACGGGAGAATGAAAAGTCTAGCATAATATATACACATAGACATTGCCACCGCCTTAACAATAACTAAACATCCAGCCATAGAGAATTTAGAGCAATGCTAAGCAGAAATTATGGAAATGATGCTCTCAAAAGGTGGCAAACACTGTGAAGCTTTCAATCTGGACAAACACAAAGGTGCTTCCAGATAATATTCATCATTCTGCATGGTTGAAAGACCACACATTTCTATTTTCCTCTGATCAGTCACCCCAGCACATTTAATTTTAGATTTGGATCTGTTAATGGGAAATCCAAACAAAAGCTTGAATGTGTCTAGCGTTCGAAGGATCCCATTAATAGATTTAACATTTGGCTTGGTGAACAGTAAGAGATCATCGAAAAATAGAAGAGAACAAATGTTCAAACTTTTGCAGTAAGGGTGGAAATCAATATGAATATATATCATAGCTTTACTGGATAGGGTTGTAAATAATTCCATGACACATAAAAGTAAATAGAGGGAGATTTGATCCCCCTGCCTTAAGCCCTGAGTAGTTTCGAAGTAGCCAAATATTAATCTATTAACACTAAGAGAAAAGTGGACAATAGAGATACAAGTGTAGATCTAGCTTAGAAAAGGAATTGGGAAGTTCATTTTGTAGAATATATATATATAATGGAGTCCCATCTAACGGTGTTATACGCTTTTTGTATGTCTAGTTTAAGTACACATTTAGGAGAAATTGCTACTCTATTGTATCCTCTCAACAATTCATTGGCTAGCAGAATGTTATCCAAAATTTCTCTATTAACTATAAAAGCACTTTGATTTAGAGATATAACATTAGTTAGAGCTTTCTTCATTTGTGAAACACCCCACCTTCGTTAAGGTCACTCACAAAGGGAATGCATTAACTTTGGTGAAGCATTTTAGGTAAAAGGCATAGATAATTTACAAGACAGACATATATAACAGCGGAAAACTGAAATAATTTTATAAATAGCGTGGTTCAATCAAAACATTACAAGCATTGTCTCAAAGCCCAACTTCTAAATTATTACAATAAAAAATTTGTCTTGATTTAAAACTCCAAGTACATAAAGAAGCATAAAACAATAGTAAAGCAGCATAAATCCCCAATAAAAGTGTAACCACAGCCATAGCCCAATAAAAGAGAATCCAAGCAATACATCTACTCTCTTCAACCTGGAAAAAGGTCTGCACTAAGCTGAAGTATTACCTCCCTGCGGACCTGGGGGATGAGGGAGGGAAACAGAAGAAAAGAAGGAGAAAGAAAATGGGTCAGACATAAGTCCGGTAAGTTCAGTGATTATTCAGCATGTAAACAATTAAGAGATCATGACATGAATAAACTGAACATAGGACAATACCATAGAAATAAGATAACATAAGATAAGATAAACTGAATGTACTATCGCACTCATTTCTGTTTCTCTGCACCTACTACGAATGTTTCAACTACCATCATGTGTTCATAACAAAGTGATCCCTTTCTCGATAGGCTTCTACTCGCATGCATTTGCTACTTGTGTCATTCGGCCCCGCTTGATTGTAGATACCTATGCTAGTCCCACCATAGGGTGTATCAATTCCTATGGTGGTGACCCGACGCAAATTCTAGAAGCACAGTGTATACCACTGATGCCTAGTGCTTGCTTTATCCACTCCAGAGTACGTGCACGCCTATACTCCGTCGGAACCTACACTGCTGCACCACCCGCCGCTATTTTGACTGCTTATAATCAGCCCATTAATCGTGCCCCACCCTGCCTAGTTCATGGTACCATGATACATCTATGTGGGTTACTGCTGAAATGTGTCCCCGTTACTAGGGTTTCCTAATCAACATGTTATAATGGTTAAGTGTTCTCCATTTTACCTAACCCCACCCTTCTGTTTGATTAACATGTTGTATTGCTTTAGTGTTGCCTTAATTAACTTAACCCTACCATTATTGGCCTGTCTGTTCCTTAGCTTTAATTCATTCATTAAAGCACAAACCACTCACATTAGATATGTATTGTTGCGGTTGCTGGATTTCCCGGGCGATTCCGGGCAGTCTTACACCGCAACTAAATCTAACCTCGGGTTTTCAGGCTTAATGCGCTAACCTCTCACATTAGATATATATTGTTGCGGTCGCTTGATGTGCCGAGCAGTTCCGGGCAGTCTTACACCGCAACTCAATCTAACCTCGGGTTAGGCATATTCATCTTTTAATTAATTTACATATTTACCATTCATGTTTATATGTAAATTATCCACAAGTGTTGTCAAATCAATTCATGTCCCATTTACCATTTAAATTATGTCCAAATTATGCCATTTCTTGCTACTAATCATTTACATGATTATGAGCCAATCTATGCCAATAGCATGTAATTTAATATTTCCCCTAACACCTCCCTTGTTATTCATTCGCACAATTCACATAGAACGTTAGGCTCGTAAATTAGCCTAACTCATAAACAAAAAGGGAAAAGAAAAGGGACATGTAACATTCCAATAGGCATAAAACAACATAGATCAATATGTGTAATATAAATTCGGCATAGAACGACATAAACTTAATTAACCATATAAACGTAATCTTGCATTTAAATTAGGTCCAATTTACATGCGAACTAGCATAAGTCTAATTGTATAAACATGAACTTATATAGATCTTAAACATGGGTACTAGCTTGGATCTAAACATATAACATGTATGAACATAGCTTAGCATGAAACTTACATACATAAAAGAACCACAAATTTAATACAATATGATAGGTTCAATGGTATCAGTCCCAATAGCCTCATAGGCATGATAGGTTTTACTATGTCAGTCACAACAGTCCAATGGGCATGATAGGTTTTACTATGTTAGTCACAACAGTCCAATAGGCATGATAGGTTTTACTACGTCAGTCACAACAGTCCAATAGGCATGATAGGCTTTACTATATCAGTCACAACAGTCCAATAGGCATAAGCAATTCAGAATTGACAAAAGGATAGGCACGAATATAGTTAGGCATACTTCTAGATCCAGTTATTACAGTCATGATTTCTTATTAGGTGTTCACATCTAAATAATAACAGTGCTTATAGAAAAAGGACGGATCTTGATTTCTGGGATCTGATTTTTGAATTTGAAAAGCTATCCTTTGATGTAGACGTTTGATTCTCTAGTTCTTTTAATTGATTCCTAGTTTGAATTTGATTCTCTAGTTTAGGGTAGATGGATGGAGGCTGGACCAGTTTGTAGACGAACAACATGATGGCTTCATAGAGTGATTTCTAGGGTTGAGGTTTGGGGTGATTATATAGAAGTGTAGGTTCAATTCTTGCCTTTAGATTATTCTAGGAGAAATCAGAGCCATCAAACCAAAGATATGTGTCATCCAGCCAACCGTAGCATGACACATATGCCCTAACACCTCAGAAAACTGTCATTGTCCCATCAGAGAAGGCCACATCAGCACAGGGCTGTAAAAATTCGTCACGGGAGCTAGACCTGGGAGGGGTCGACTCCCTACGGGGGGGTCAACACCTATATCGACTCCCCTATAGGGGGGTCGACACCTATGTCGACTCCCCCTGGGGGGGTCGACACCCTGAGTGGGAAATTTCCCGCTCAGCCGATTTTTGAATTTTGATCTGTTTTTATTATTTAATTATTATTTATATTTATTTTATGCTTGAACTTGAAATCTTCTGAACTCCATAACTTCTTCATACAGAGTTCGATTCACGCAAATTCGGACTCAATCTCAAGCAAAATTCCGAGATGAACGCAATGGCATAACCCGTTTCCCTTAATTCCCGCTTTTATAATTAAAGAATCGTTACTTTAATGTTCACAGAAAATACGGGGTGTTACATTCTCCCCTCCTTAATGGATTTCATCCCCGAAATCTCTAAGTTAAGAAGAATGTATCCTAACATCCAACATCCATCTACTCAACCATCAATCACAGGAATCCACTGTCCTTAAAAAGATTTCTAATGTTTCATGATCATATGCATAGTGTGTATATATGTCCTTATCTAATGCAAAATCATGCGGTCCAATGATACAGTTGACCTCCTTGATGTGAATCATGTCAGTGCCATGAGTCCATTATGTATGCAATTATTCCTAATTATACTTTCTACATGAGTGCACAATCATTCATACAAATGCAATGTCCACATGATAACACATCAAGTTCCAATCCATATATAAATACATATACGCACATGCAATATGAAAGTGACTGAGCCGATCCAGTACCTAGTGTGTGTATGCATCCATGAGTAACCACTTGCAACCATAAATCATAACATGTTTCAAATACATGTTTACATCCATTGGTTTCTTCCTAGGGATTAAGAATAGGACCGAGGAGATATACTTAAAAGGATAGATATAAGCATGCATAAACTCTATGGAAAACAAGAGATCAAAGATGTACCCTCAAAAAGATAAGGGTAGGTTGTGCGTATCTTGTACTCAGTCTCCCAAGTCGCATCTTCCTCTACATCACTCCATTGTACTTTAACTAGCTTGACTTCACGATTGCGTAGCCTTTTAACTTCTGTACCCAAGACACGTGTTGGAACTCTTCTCACCGTCGCTTCTCGCTCCAGTTCTATTTCCTCTAGTATGCTTGGCTCCACAACTTCTGCCGACTCATATAAGCACTTTTGAAGATGAGAGACATAAAAAACATTATGAATTCCAGCCAATCTTTGGGGCAGCTCTACTTTATAAGCGATTTTCTCAATCCTTTCAATGATAGGAAATGGACCTACAAATCTTGGTGCCAATTTTCCTGCAGACCCGAAGCGAACGACATTCCTCAAAGGAGATACTTTAAGGAAAACCTTGCCTCCAGCCTCAAACTCAAGGTCAGTCCTCTTTTATTAGCATAGGACTTCTGTCTATCTTGTGCGGTCTTCATTCTTCTTCGTATCAAGTCCACCTTCTTTGAAGTTTCTCTGATCATGTCAGGCCCAAGTACGAGCATGTCTGTAAAGTCCCACCAACAAGTTGGTTATCGGCATGGTCTTCCATATAAAGCCTCGAAGGGTGCCATGCCTATGGTGGCTTGGTAGCTATTGTTGTAGGAGAACTCCACCAAAGGAAGGTGATCCTCCCATGTTCCCCCAAAATCAAGAATGCACAATCACAAAAGATCCTTTGATACTCCGTTCACCCTTTCCATTTGACCATCGGTTTGAGGGTGATAGGCAGTGCTTAAAGATAGTTGTGTTCCTACAGCCTCTTGCAAACTCTTCCAAAACTCGCTTGTAAAGATAGGATCTTGATCACTTACTATGCTAGAGGGTATTCCATGCAGTCAAACCACCTTTTAAGATAAATGGATGCTAACGATGAGGTAGTCCTCCTACTTTTAACAGGTATAAAGTGAGCGCTTTTAGTGAGCTTGTCCATTATTACCCAAATACTGGTATTGCCCCTTCTTGACCTAGGCAACCCATCAACAAAGTCCATTGAAATACTATCCCATTTCCACTGTGCGACCTCCAGAGGATGAAGCACACAACCAGGCTTCTTCTGTTCCGCCTTGAATTGATGTCATATCAAGCATTTAGAGACAAACTCAGCTACATCCTTCTTTATGCCATTCCAGAAGAAAGCCCTTTTTATGTCTTTATACATCTTGTCCCCACCTGGATGTATGGTCAACTTAGAATGGTGTGCTTCTTCGAGAACGGTCTTCACCAAATCCCTTGCTCGTGGGATGCATAGTCTTCCATCCTATCTCAACCAACCATTGTCATCGATGGATTATCTATTGAGGTGACTAGAAGTCTCACCTCTAATTAGCTTATCCGTCACATCAACTAGCTGAAGGTCTTCACGTTGCGCGGTTCCTGTTAAGTCCAAAAGAGTAGGCCACACCTCTAGTGATGCTAACAAACTAGGTACAAATAAAAAGGAATGTCTAAAGTCAAAGTTTGCTATGTACTCCTAGCTTTTCCTTTCTACAAAGAGAGGACTCAAGGTCAGCTTTTTCTTACTTAAGGCGTCTACTACCACATTTCCCTCGCCAGGGTTATAAGCAATCTCAAAATCGTATGAGACAAGAAATTCAATCGACCTTTGTTTCCTTAAGTTAAGATATTTCTATGAGAAAAGGTACTTTAACAATTTGTAACAACCCGTATTTTAATAACGTGTTAAAACTATAAATCAAGGTAGAATTAAATTTTAAAATAAGAATCAAGGGAAACGGGTTGCTCCATCTCGAAATTATGCTTGGAAATGAGTCTGAGTTTTCGAAAATCGGAGGCCGTATGAGGGAGATATGACCCTCCAAATTTTTAGAAATTTTCAGAATCGAAAACAGCTCGAAAATTCGAATTCAAATTCGAATTCAAAACCCAGAACAGGCTGGGAAATTTCCCGCCCAGGACCTGGTCGACCTGGGGGTCGACCATAGTGTTGACCTCCCAGGGACCAGGTCGGCCATAGTGTCGGCCTGGGGGTCAACCTGCCTCCCGAACCTAGTTTTTGAACCTAATACATTCTGATGTATCTGATCTCGTTTTCTGTCCAGATTCGTCTACCTAATCCTATATAAACAGCCTCCTAGCCTCATTCTCTTTACACCATTCTTCTCTAAACTTATGTTGTACAAATTCTTGATAGACATGGCTTCTTCTTCTTCCTCTAAATTAAATTAAATTAAAACGCGAAGATTATTTCTTGAAGACTACGGCTAGGAATTTCATATTGGGGATTTCCTTCAGCAATCAAAGAAAGTATCAACGATTCAATAATTCAACGACTAATTTCTAGACTTGACTACTGCATCTAAATTTCTTAGACCACGATCTGTAAGTTCAAGTTACTTTTAGATAAAAACTATAAACTTAATATGGACATGTTATAAATTGGAATTGGATCTATGTATGATTCATATCTATTTTTTTTCATCTTGGATCTTAACTTTTGGGAATATTGCTATGAAATCAATTTGAACCTATTCATGTTGTAAATCAGACTCTTTTATGTCTATAACATTATTATGTCTATGACTGTGAACATAAGACTATGCCTATGTCTATGACTGTGAACATAAGACTATGCTTATGCCTATGACTGTGAACATAAAACTATGCCTATGACTGTGAACATAAGACTATTGCCTATGACTATGACAAGGACAATTATGGCAAATCACTTATGATTCATGACCATGAGGTTATTGCCTAGGATTATGACTATGAAATTGGATCTAAGCTTGATTTTCTATTCAAACCTATTTTCTTTATTTATCCTTAGATCTTGATTTTAGGGATTTTTCTATTTAAGTTAGATCTATCCATGTTCTTGAACCTAGATTAATATTCAAACCTTTTCATGTTCATAATGTTATCAGATCTATATGCCTGCGATGTTTTAGTCCATTTATTCAGTTATGTCATCCTTGGAAATAAATTGATAATAGAAAAATGTTTATTATGTTATATGTGGAGTTGGATGATATTGATCTATGTCCGTGGTTCTATTTTATTATCATGTGAAATTGGGAATTAATGAATAAGTCTATTTATATGTATATGAACTTGGAGTATAACCTGTTATGACAAGTTGTGTAGTTTACCATGTTATGCAAGTTTTAGGTTGTAAAATCATATCACATATGTGACCAAATGTTAGATCTACATGTTTATGTGTATATGTTAAACCTATGTCATATTTCAAGTTCACACTTATTCATATGTTCGTGATTAATTTGCAAGTTTACATATATGTAAGTTGATTTAGTCTATGTTCACTACAAGAAAATGTTCAATTAACAGCAAGCAAGGATTGCACAAAAATTTAACTTGCTATGCTTAAGTACGCTAGTTAGTGCTTAATCTAAAACACAGCTTTAATTAGTAAAACATTGCTTTGAACGATGCAACGCTTAACCAATGCCTAAAATTTTAGCGGTCGAAATTTTACGGTTCCCTCTAATTCCTGTGCCGCTAAATTTTCCTTTTCGTTTCACTTCTGCACCGCCAAATCAGTCACTCCAAATCCCATTCTCCACTCACGAACTCTTCAATCGTCATTCCCTTTACCCCAATTCCCTTCGCCCCAAATCCCTTCTCCTCTCACGAAAACTCTTCTCTCTTCAATCGCCACTCCCTGGGATTCCTGAGTCAACGCGTGCGAATGCCACGGAAATGGATTCCTCGACATGGCGAAGAGCGATTCCTGTTTCGAACAAGCTCGCGTGCGATTCCTGGTTCGAATATGCTTGCGTGTGATTGTCAGGGAAGTAGATTCCTCGACTGCTGAACTTGATTTTAGGTATAAACTTACAAACTCGATTTTTTTCTTCTTTGAATCATTAAACGATCATTAAATTTGCGACCTAAATTTAGGTTGTTCTTGGTGACTTTAGTTTGTAGACTTCAGTTTGTTTTATTTTATAACCATTTAGATTTAGGCAATAAATTAATCATCTTTTCTTAATTGCCTAATGCAAGAAAGACATATGCTGTCTGAATTAGTATTAATGATCCGATTGTTATGACAACTTATAGTATATCCTTATCTTTTATCAATTTATAGTTATTACCAACTCTAATGCATCTTATTTGTTCCAATTCCTAATCACGAGTTAGACTCTCTATTTTTTGCTGGTTAATACTTTATAGTTATCTTTTTTTCCATTCTTTTGTGAGTAGTATTTGTAAATATTTTCAATTGTCTAGGTAATCCAATTGTAATCTACTAACTAACAGCCCACTATCATAAACTTCATAATGTTTAATTATTTTAAAAGAAGGTTTTCAAAATAAGATTCGATTCATAGTTCTTAAAATTTGAACTTAAAACTGAAACTGTATTTAATCGTGAACTATCGATTCATTTTCAATCAATAAGAGTCGATTCATTATTATTTTCCTATTGCGTTTCTAATTATTAGAGTATTTTCCATAGGCGCACGGCGCGGCGCGGCATCTGCGCCATTTCTTCTTGCGGCGCGGCGCATATGAGAAGGCGCAGCAAATGGCGCAAAAGGCGAGCGGCGCAAAAAAAAACGCACGGCGCAAAATGGCTCGCCTTTTAATTTTTATTTTGTTTTTTGCTTGTTTTTTTGTATACAAACATATCTATTAGCAGGTAAATCAAATATATATCATACGTAGTTATATACAAACAATTCTACAAATTGTTGCATGCGTACAGGGTAATATGTTTACTTTGTAATTGCTGCATACAAAAATTTAGCATACTGTGGGTATGCATTCCTATGCTCCCTGCTGCATACAGTAAGTCTACATACAAATTGCTGCATGCTACAAAAGTAGTGCATCAGCTAATGTTTTAGACCAGAACTTTTGGAAAATATGATTGTTGAATCGGATTCGAATTTCTAGTTTATTAGTAATACATATTGTTATTTTGGATTTTGAAAACTATTATGCTTGAAATTCTATGTTAATGATGTCAAATATGATGATGTTTCTTTTTGCAAAATTGTAAAAACTTTGATTACAAATGTTTTAGCAAAATATACTAAACTTTTAAATTTGTTGTTATATGTTAAATTAAAAAATAGACATGCGCAGTAAATCAGAAAGGCGCGCGCCATTTGCCGTGCCGTGCGCCAAGGCTCCAAACTGATGTTGCGCCTTTTTGCGCCGTGCGCCATTAATAACTATGGTATTTTCTCAAAAAAATAAATGATGCAGTATTGAATACTAAATGATGCAGTATTGTTTTATTTACAATGCATGTATTGGTTCTTTAGTAAATTCGTTATTATTTTCCTGTTGCATTTCTAATTATTAGAGCATTTTTTCAAAAATTAAAATAAAAAATAAACTGGTTGCATTTGCAAATGTTTCTTTGAAACTGTTGCACTAAGCTGTATATGGGAAAAAAATCTAACATTTTGAATGAAGTAGAACATGCTATAGAGCATAATACAAGATAGCTCATAGCGCAAACCTTATGCTATTTTGCACTATTTGTAATTAACTACTTTTGTTTGTATATGCACATGGTATATATGCGTGTGTGCACGCATGCGCTTGTGTGTGAGCGAACTGGTCAACAACTAAATGGTGATAAAACTATCAAAGCCTTGTTTGATTCAACAATGTACAAGTATGTGCTAGTCTAATACATTATTGCAGATCAATCTCACCCTCACATACTGTGTGTGCTTGTGTGACAATTTACTATGTGATATGGTCGTAAAGAGAATACCATTGGATTTTTATGAGCTTCATCAGTTGTTATCAGTGTAGTCAAGGCGAAAAAGCTCCAAAAAGCCCCAGGCTGGCGCCTAGCGCTTTTTGGCGCCTAGGGCTTTTTTGGGCGCCTTGAGCATGACTTCTGCACTTTAATAACTGCACTTAAAAAATGAAACTTAAAAACTGCACTGAACAAAATCTGCCTTAAAAAACTGCATTTAACAAAAAACTATGTTTGTTTCAAAACTTCAGAAAAATACTGCACAGCATTTGCTTTAAAAAAAGGCATTTTTTCAAAAAGAAAAACAAGGCACTTACTCTTGTTTAACAAAAATAAAATAAAATGCTATTCAAAGAAGGAAACGAGAGAAAAAAAAAATCTTATAGAAGAAACCAGCTTCCGATCAGACAAGATTCAATTGGATGAGAGCAATTTTTGCAGATGATTTGCTTGTTCGATGCGTCTTCGATGGCCGCTCTTTTCTTTCTCTTTTTTTTTGTTCGACGTATGAAAATGAGTAAAAACCCTAGCCGGCTAACGTAGTATGTTCGAAGTGGGCTGTTTTGGGCCTCAAAAAGAAAAAAGAAAAAAAACCCTAGCTGAAGCGCGCTTTTTCAGATCAGCGCTTTTTCATCGCCTCGGCGCCTCGAGCGCTTTTTGAGCGCCTCGAGCGCTTTTTGAGCGCCTCGAGCACGGAAGGCGCCTTGATGGGCAGAAAAGCCCTAGGGTGGCGCCTATGGCTTTTTGGCGCCTAGGCGAGCGCCTTGACTACACTGGTTGTTATCTAGATCATGCTATCATTTAGGTATTGTAAAGAAAGAGGATTCGCAAAATAGCGTGTACGTAAAATGCTTATTATGTAAACTTGGGGAGTAGTTCTGGTTTGCAACCGAGTCAAAGGAGAAGAGAATAATCAAATCAATATACTAGTAATGCAAAAAGTAAGAAGCAAATAACTTGTTTTGATTTTGAGAACTAATATTTTGCTGATACTTTGTAAGTTCATTTGAACAAGCTTTTTGTTTTTGTTGTTTAGCTATACATGAAGTCAGTCGCAAATACTAATTTATACAGTTTTAAGGATATATCAGACTAAATGATAATCTTTGATATAATATCCTCTAATAGTATGGGACAACAGGGATCTCAACCACACTTGAGGCATGTACAACATATTCTAAGATGTTTTGACATAGCTCATATGCTAGTAATTGGTATATGAGACTTATTCCTTCAGCGTCTGTTTTACCAGACTGACTATCATATGTCAAATATTACATCACCTTCTATTGAATACTATACCAAATTATCATTTTTTACTACAAAGTTTAGTCTCGAAGGCAAAACGAATAAAATAAACATTGAGATGTTCAGTCTAAATTTTCAATTTGTAGGGAAGTGTGCCAGTATTCCATTTCATGAATTATGCAGGCGGCATTGTATTAACAAAATTCTACTGAAGAGTCGGGAGAATGAAATCACATCATCTCCTAAAGTTTTTTTGAAATTATCTTTTATCTTAACCCATTTACTTTTGGTTATAATTTTGGTGTGAAATAAGAAACCATTTTCTGATGGATATTCTCTAACAATTTGGTAGTTTAACTAGAGAATAAATTGATGACCTAAATAAATTATATAGGTAGTTTGTGTCCTTGTAGGGATGTATTAGCAATTTATGAAAGTTATTTAAATGCAGATACTTAATTTTATTGATAGTTGATTTCTGGTAATTTGACGTAATGGATGAATGTTCAAGTGACATTTAATGTTAGAAACATACATAATGGGAATGGAATAAATGTGTCGATTTTGCTAAATTCACGGTGTTAATTATTTAAACCTGACATGTGTTTAATACTAAGCATTTTTATCCGTATAGCCATAGAATCCAGTGGATGTGTATCAAAATTTTGCTTCCTTTGCGTTGTAATTTACATTTTATTGTTGTGACATATGAACAGTTTCAATGTATTCTCTAATGCAACGTGGACATCATATGTTGGAACTAAAGAAATGTGGTTTATAGACACAAGTTTACATCAACATTGAGATCTAATCAAAAGCAAAAACTAAATTTTTTTTAGCGTTGGCGTTGGATTTTCGATTGTATAATACTTGAATCTATTGTGTAAATATGGTTAGTATTATTTGTTTAATATTTTACTCTACTGGACTTGTGATCATATAGGCAGTCCATAGTGCATGTTATAATTGCAATAAACCAAAGTTTATTTTGCTCTACTATTGGAAAATTTTCCACCCCATCGTTAAGTTTTTTCCCCTCAGGGACTGGTAGGTTCTTTATTTTTCAATGCCTGGGCTGAGTGTTCCTCATGGTGGATGGGAGAATGGAGATGTCCAGGTTGAAAAGAAAGGTTCGGATGCATGTGGAGTTAACAGAATAAGGGAACATAATAGCAGAAGGAAGACAAAAAGGTGAAACATAGAATATTACATAAGTAATATAGGAGAAAAATGCAAGAACAAGAACCACGAAAATCTGGTAACTTTTTTATTACAATCTGATATCTCTTACATGCTTTAATCTCTACCTATACATGTTATTCATGAAGGACTTGGTCACACTAGTCGTCACTAACGACGGTTCATTAAAATACGCTCAGCTAGTCTCAGTGTAGCTGCATTGAGTCAAATGAGGTATGTTTGTGTACGTCGAGGAAGGTATTGAGTCGAGCTATTTTATTTGCAGTTTGAAAGGGAGTAGTGAGGGAAGTTTTCATAGTATGATAGGGGTGCAGATTTGTGAAGCAGTCGGTGTTTGCTGGTTCAGTTGTTGAGTAATGAGTTGAGGGTGTTTTGAATGCGATAGTATGGTTGATTGAAGGGGTAATTAAGTTCTGAAGTAGACAACAATGTATGAAGAGGATGGGTATATTAACAGGAGAGAGTATATATTTTGATTAATCTTTTGTTTTGATTTGCATGCATAAATGAAGATTGCAGAAAAGAAATGACGACTGGTTTCTCCATGTACTCATGTTAAATTCCAATAAAAACGATGTTAATATTAAATGAAAAAAATGGGTTAATGTTTGTTTTATTCATAATATATGCTCTTATTTTTTATTCTTTTCATTATTCTCTATGATTTCAGTTTTGAATAGAAGTAGAAAAGTAAACTGTCAACTTTTTGGAAAGATCACAACAACATTTTATATGATTAATTTTTGTACGTTTTGTTTTGAAAGTTGATTTGCTATTGGATCCTTTCATTAGCTTAAACCTGATTCTAGGCAAATCTCGCACACACTAAGTAGGCATATGTAAATATGGCGAAATATTCTTTACTGTGGTATCCTTTCCGCTCACGTGCCGACATGTTTTGTTGTTCCAACCCGAGTTAGTATTGTTTGATGTCAAAAAAAAATCTTTTACACGAGGCATGTAGATGGTTATTGCAGAAGTATGAAACATGAATGCAAGTATTGTCTTGATTAATTGGCCTTGCATTATATCATTGTCGGTCTAAGATAATAATGATTTGTGTACATTTTTGCTATGCACAGGAAACAAGGGAAACCGGTGCCTTCAAGGGTGCAAAGGATAAGCTCGAAAAGACAGTGGAAGAGCTTACATGGCGCTTGGAGTTAGAGAAAAGAATAAGGGTACATTTTTCTAGCTTTCATACTTGATAGCACTTTCAGTATCTACTAGTGTGAACCTATGCTTTGCACACGAGTGTTGCAAAATAATTGCAATCACATTGCTATTTGCATGTACAACGATAAGGAAGCACTACATCAAAATATTTATTAGAATAGCTAGGACATTTTGAGCCTAAAAAATAATTTATTTGAAATTTTCATTTATAATGTGTACATATTTGTACGCTCAGCCTCTATGAAGTGAGAATAAAAATGACCAAATGATTCAAGACAAAAATTACATAACCAGTCACCATCTTATTTGGCAATCCAACATGTTGAACGCTCTTTTGTCAGTGGCCTAGCTGTAGGATTTGAGCGTTGTTTTCCTAAGGTAATTTGTTTTGAAGCAAGATGGTTTTTCTGAGGCAATTGGTTTGGCAGTATGCACGATCTGCTGTTGTTATGGTACGTGTATGATGAAAGTGGCTGTCACATTATTTTGTCTTTCACCTTAAGTGATTTTGATAGTGGATTTTCTCCTTACCCTTCATGGTGAATGTCAGTTTTGGAACAGGAATATTTCTCTACGTTATAACATATCAAAGGCATAATATATTTCTAACAAAAAGACTGTTTTTTTTGGAATAGGAATATTTCTCTACATTATACATTATCTGGCTCAATAGTAATAAAATTAATAATTATCTTGTAAAACAACTTTTAATTATTCATAATTCATCTAGCAAAACATGAATTTAATGTCATATTTGGATCTTAATTAAACTAAGAAATTGTTCGTAAATTGATATTTTATTTGTTCTTTTAAATGATAGTTAAATGAATTAATTCCCATTAATATCGTACTTTTATTACAATTAATTAATTATCAAAGATGGAAAAATATGACTGTTTTATAGCATACATGCCGTAATAATTGTGCATGATAATATCACACATCATTGTTGGAGAATGACAATAAAATAATTTAGTTATGAGATTGTTATTATAAATCATGCACATAATAAAAAAAGCTGAAATTACAGTTTGTTCCCTCTGTTTAAAATACCAGAAAAGCCTTTCCTAAAATCATGATGTACAAAAAGCTCCGTCATTATTTCCAATGAAACTATCTAGTCTATATTGCAGATATTTGCAATACTTAAAATTGCAAATCTTTGCACTTCTAATTATTGATTTCCTGGAATAAATATATTTTGTGTAAACTACATGTATTTAGTAAATAAATATTTACATTGTATACTACAAACTATTTATAGTGTTGATTCGGTATTTTTGTTGAAAATGAACATAGAGAATTTTCATGAAAATAACATCAATATACCAAAAACACTGGAAAAAAAAATATTATTTGGAAAACATAACAAAATATTTTATAACAAGAAAAACCTTGCTTCCACAAAGGTCACAATATGCTTTACTAAAAAGCAAAAAATCACAGTTACAACTGTTTTAAAATAATTTTAAACTCATTTCCATAGAATAAGAATAAAACAACATTTGGACGATTTGGTTTAATATAATTACAGAAACAACTTTGAAAGTGTCTATCACTAATTAAATTTTTATGACTAATTCTATTACCTATTTTGAACTTGGTTATTATATGTTCTTACGTGTTGGAATGTAGGGCATCTACAAATAACAGAAAATAACCACAATGCACATGTGCATGAAAATGAATAATTAACATTCTAAATTTTTGAACTAATTTTGCAAGAATATGGTTACATAGTACAACACCCGATTTTTATGTAACCAAGATAATATTCTGATTAATTACCATAGTGGTTGCCCAAATAAAGTTGAGTATAAGAAACAAAAAGGAAGTACTTACTTTAAATTCAAGCTTTAATCGACAGTGTATTCCTTGGGGAAAATATTAAAAACAAAAGTACATACAAATTGATCAATTTCCATAATTTAATGGGAGCATTTTACTACAATGTCTTCCATGGCTATTTTACCATTTCCGGGATTCACCACTATATACTCTGTGATTTGATTCAAGTTAATTAATAGAACACTGGGCAATTATAGTACCCTTTTCATCTTGTTCCAAAACTGCAATGAATAGCAGTTGAAAAATGTCCTCTGCTTCTTTTTCACACAGCACAAGCATAATATTTAGGTTATTATTACATTGACTTCAGTGCTTTTGATTTGAAGCTGACTGAATATTGCAAAACAGTAACACGTTGACATTTTGCATGAACCTTTGTTCCAGATTCGTCTCAACCAATATAAGTGTGTTTCTCCTAGTTTAATTCTTTCCCATGCACATTTGAAGTTCGATTATCCTTCATGCTCTTATCTACACCATCCAATATTCACTTCTTAGTTCTCATTGATTTTAATAGATTTTGTTTATACTATTGTTAAGGCAGCTGTCATAATTCTAAATAAGCCCAAACACATTGTACAGCTGCATACGATCCTAACCCATTCTATGCACTAAAATTGAGCCAGTAAGCCATGGCTGATGGATCCATGCATACTTTAATGTTTATTCCATTGTGAATTCCTCTTTCTAGTCTAGCTTTAAATATTTCCCTATTGTCAAGCTTGGCTTCGCAAATGAGAAGCATTAATCTGCATTTTTATAGTCTAAAGTTTATTCTTACTGTAGAATTTATTGTGCATTCAGACAATTCATAATGATTTTTTGTTGAAGGAATCTCCAATTTGACTTCAGATCAGTAACTTTAATAAAAATCAGATATTCTTAGACCTAAACCACCTTTGTTTGGCTTTATCACTTAAGACGATGCTTATTTATGTTGTTTACTCTACCGTAAAAATTTAACGTGTGGTTGTTACGTCTTTTTAGTCATTTTAAATGGCATATTTGTAACCGGTATAACAATATGAATTAATTCAAGTCTTCCTACTACTGATAATAGTATGTTCGTCCATGGTTCAAGCGTTGACCTAATTTAGTTTATCGAAGCACCAATTAGAAGTTTTAAGTTTAGTTTAAGTCTGTTGGATACCAACATGAGTGACAATCAATTCTTCAAATTGAATCTTCAATACACCAGTAACTTGATGCTTGCTTATTGAGATTGTGCTAAACAAAACCTTAGATTTATTTAACCTCACTGTTAACCTTACATATTTTTCTAATTGCCAAAAACTACTTCAATTATTTGTGCATATCTGACATTTAATTTTGCAAATATTAGCAGGTCATATGAATAGAGAAGATGAGTGATCATGAACTCTGTATAATGAAAAGGAATATTATTGCCTTTTAATAATTCAGTAGCTATGATAGTGGTTGGAAATCCCACTGTAGTAAAAAAAAATAAGGGAGAGAAGGACTCCTTGCCTTATACACTAATCAGGCTTTTTGAATCCATGTAGTTGATCGTTGCATTGGCTTCTGTGATTGGCACATGAAAATGCATCTTCCAAGTTTTGTTAAATCCAAGGCATCCCATTAGTACATGTCAAATAATTTTTTTAGTTTGTACTAGTTTTAGATGGCCAAGTGTACTTTGTTATACTAAACATTAAACTTTGCATGCTCGGATTTCATGACTAATCGACATATGTTTTTTTGGTAGGCGTTGTATGATGCTCTAGGTTTATGCTATGTGAAAGGCATGAAAATGTATTTTGCGTCTCTGTTCATACATCTTTACTTTTACTATGTATCGTTTTAGTTAGCTAAGGTTGTATGGATTGTTTTTTTAGTATGTATTGTTTTAGTTAGCAAAGATTATAAGAGTTGTTACTGAACTTTGTATGACATACTTTTTGATGATAATATTTACTTGTTCATACTATTAATGATGGCTATACATACTAACATTATGCTAGTGCAATAAAAATATTCTGCAATGAGTAAACAACTTTCATGGCAAGTAAATAATGCTATAAAATACAAAATTAAGCTTTTTATAGCGTTTATAGTTTCTATAATAATTAGGCTATGAAATTTCTACAGCATCTGTAGTTGTTATAATAATCAAGCAATATTTATCTATAGCGTTTACAGCAACTATAAATAGAAATTAATTTTTTTTATCGCAAGCAATAAACGCTATAGATAAGAATTTGTATGTTCTAAATCGTCCATTTAATAGCAAATCCGAAACGCTATGAGTAACATCATTTATAGCATGTTTTTTATAGCGATTATTAGGTTGCTATTATAGACCACTGATATATTACAATATGTTGATATACAGCATTTATAAAAACGCCATCGTATCTTTTTATAGCGTTTTTTAAACGCTATAAAAAGGCAATTTTCTTGTAGTGGTTGCAAATTCACATATATATATATATATATATATATGTTGATTTAGTCTACGTTGCAAGTTCAAACCTATGATATTCATGTTGATTATTTTGCAAGTACACACCTATTGTGTTCATATTGACTATGCCGAAAATGCCAAGTTTACACCTATGTCATGTTTATGTTAATGAATTTATTTATGCCAATTTTGTGTATGTTAAATTAGGCTAAGTTTTTAGCCTAATATAATATGTCAAAAACCATTCGGATGAAAAATTAGGCTAAGATTGTTAGCCTAATATTTAGAGGGGTAACATTGGAAAAAAAATGGTATTATAGGAAACTTGACATGAAACTCGCCATGAAACTTGACACGAACTTGACATGAAACTTGAACATGGACATGACACTAGAATGAACTTGAAAATGGCCAACTCAAGGTTGGGTTGAGTTTGCAGTGTAATCCTGCCCAGAACCGCCCGGCAAATCCAGTGACTACAAACAATAGGATCCAATATGGGTAGTTGGTCATATCGCGCTTGAAACCCGAGGTCAGACTGAGTTGTGGTGTAAATCTGCCCGGAACCACCCGGCATATCCAGTGACCACAACAACAGGTCTGATGTGAGAGGATAAGGTGCATTAATGAATTAGTGCCACATGATAGGGTTAAGTCATGAACATGAAAGACAACACTTAACTAACTTGATACATGATTCGTAGGTGGGTTAAGTCACGAACTTGAATGACAACACTTAGCCAACTTGATATGCTAGACTGATAAGGGTTAAGTCATGAATTTAAATGACAATACTTAACCTATTGGACGAAAACCCTAGTTACGCGGTACATTTTAGCAGTAACCCACTAGATGTATCATGGTACCCTGGAACTAGGCAGGGAGGTGCACGATTACTAGGCGGATTGTAAGCGACCAGAACGACGGCTGTGTTGATGCGCCAGTGTAGGTTCAGGCGGGCTATGGTCATGCACGTGGTCCGGAGTTGAAAAAGCAGGCATTGGGCATCAGTAGGTTTATCCGTGCATGCTAGATTCGTGTCGGTGGTTGACACCCTAGGGCTTGATACACCCTATGGTGGACCTAGCATAGGTGACTACATTCGTGATAGGGCCGTATGATATAGACACACAATGAGCTAGAACTTGTAGGGAGCCGATCGACTAGTGGATCGTTCCGTTGGACCTAGTAATGGGTCATTTCATGATATTGGGCCAAGGGATCATTTCATGTTTAATATAAGACATGGGTTTTGGATACTAGTACAATTGGTGCAGCGGATCTTGAACATGCAATGCTATACTTGATTTATTATATTATCATGCCTATCTTTCCCATCTTGACAGCATTCTTATGTTTACTTTCAGTTTATACATGTCATGTTACCTTTACTGTTTTTTTGCTGAAAGTCACTAGGACTTACCAGTCTTTATGACTGACCCGTTTTCTTTCGCCTCTTTTCCTTTCGTTCCACCCCCAGGTTCTCAGGGAGGAAACTCTAGTACTTAGCTTGGATTTCGCTTGCTTTCGGTTCAGCTCATGTACGGCTTGATCTTGAGCTATGCTATGGCTGCATTTCTGCTACCTTTGGGAAATTAAGCTACTTTTGTTGTTTTAAGATTATGCTTCTTTATTTATGCAAGACAAAATTTGTTGTAATGAAAAATAATGACCTTGTCTATTTGATGTAAAAGTTTTTGACACTTTTTGAAAGTAATGAAATTTATCTTTTGATCCTTCCATTGTTTTATCTATGTTCTGTCTTGTAATATTTATGTGTTTGTATACCTCGATAACGCCCCTCCAAAACTAGAGCATTCCCTTTGTGAGTGACCCTAGCGGAGGTGGGGTATTACATTTGGCATCAGAGCAGAAGGTTACTAGACTAAGAAAAAGTTTTTAAAACCTTCTGAAATTATTTTCAAAACCGTTTACAAAGAAGCATTTTTTTTTCAAGAAAAGTCTTGTTTTATTTAAAGGCTATTCCCCAAAAGCCATTAGCACTATCCTTTGTTTCCTCGTTTGAATCTCTTCTTTTCCATTTCAGCATGTCTGGGAATCTTAACTTTCCAAAGGGCGTGCCAATACCTGGCTGGTTCATGAGGTACTTAGAGGCTAGGGTCAACGATGCAGGCCCAGTAGATATTCCTCCTCCAGCTGCAGCGATTCCTCCTCCTCCGCCCCTCCTCATGCAATTGCTTTCTCAAAGATCTATAAAGATTTTAGGGCCATGGGTGGAAAGGATTTCAAGGGAACTGGATCATTCATAGAAGCGAGGAACTGGCTCAAAGAAACTGAGGATCTGTTCGTTATCTTCGAGGTGGACGATAGGCAGAAGGTACAGTTGGCGGTATGGTTGCTTAAAGACGAAGCTTCCTATTGGTATGAAGTCACTAATGCCAAGAGGCCGATTGAAACATGGATGGATTTCAGAGTAAGGTTTGAGATGAAATTCCTCTTGCAAGCTGAACGAAGTTTACAGCTGGAAAAATTCTTATCTCTTAAGCAAGGAAGTATGACGGTCAAGGAGTACGTCAATCAATTCAATCAGCTGGCTCGGTTTGGACTGCACTTAGTAAATACCCCTCATAAGAAGGATCACTGTTTGTCAAGGGATTGAATGAGCCACTTCACAACTTGGCTATAACCCACGTACCTATGGGGGCTACTTACGAAAAGCTAGTAGACATGGCGCTCTTAAATGAAGAAGACAAGAATGGCAAGAAGGAAGTCAAGGAGAATGAGTCTCCAAATAAGAAGGTAGACTCCAAGAAAGGATGCAAGAACAACAATAACAATAATGATAACAAGACACGTGAGAAAAGAAAATGCCACTTCTATGGTATTGAGGGGCATATAGTCCAGGATTGTGGAAAGAAGAAGATAAAGATCGGAGCATGCTTTCAGTGTGGTGATACTGGACATATCAGCAAGAACTGCCCTAAGAAGAAAGGGCAAGCCCCGCAAGCGGGACCTTCAGGGGGTACATCTTTAACTTCTTCTCCTAGATGCTTTGTTTTATCTTGCTTATCTTCTCAATCGTTTTTGATGAAAACATGTGATTGAAACATGTTATGTTTGATGTTTGCAAATGGTTGCGAGTGGTTGCTCGTGGTTGCATAACACACATTAGGCACTAGATCGGCTCAGACACATTTTCATTTTGCATATGCATGAGTTTTTATACTTGTTTATGGATGAAATTGAATGTGTTATCATGTGAATGTTGCATATGGATGGATGCTTGTGCACACATATAGTATTTATGTGACTAGGACTATTTGCATACATGTTGGATTCATGGCACTAAACATATTTTGCATTAAGGAGACTAATTAGGCCTGATCATTTGCATTAGATAAGTAACATATACACACACTTTCTGCATATGTTCATAAAGCATTAGAAATGTTTTAAGTACAATGGTTTCTTGTGGATGATGGTTGAGTAGATGGTTGACTGGACGATACGATGCATTCTTCCTAACTTGAAGATTTCGGGGACGAAATCCTTTAAGAAGGGGAGAGTAACAACCCATATTGTTATAACGTGTTAAAACAATAAATCAAGGCAGAATTAAATTTTAAAATAAGAATCAAGGGAAACGGGTAGCGCCATTACGTTCGTCTCAAAATTCTGCTTGGAAACGAGTCCGATTTTTCAATAATCGGAGTCCGTATGAGGGAGATATGACCCTCCGAAGTTTCAGAAATTTTCAGAATCGAAAACAGCTCGAAAATTCAAATTCAAAACCCAGTACACGCTAGGCGGGAAATTTCCCACCCAGGACCAGGTCGACCTGGGGGTCAACCATAGTGTCGACCTCCCAGGGACCAGGTCGACCATAGTGTCGACTTGGGGGTCGACCTGCCTCCCGAACCCAGTTTTTGAACCTGATACGTTCTGATGTATCTGATCTCGTTTTCTATCCAGATTCGTCTGCCTAATCCTATATAAACTGCCTCCTAACCTCGTTCTCTTTACACCATTCTTCTCTAACCTTATGCTGCATAAATTTTTGATAGACATGGCTTCTTCTTCTTCCTCTAAATTAAATTAAATTAAAACACGAAGATTATTTCTTGAAGACTACGGCTAGGAATTTCATATTGAGGATTTGCTTCTACAATCAAAGCAAGATTCAATGATTCAATGAATTCGAAAAATCAAAATTTCATAGCGGGAATAAAAAGTTATGTCCAGTTGAAATTTCGGAATAGTCGCTATGGAAAATATAGCCCTTAAAAATGGAAATTTTGCCATCGACCTCCGTTTTCGACGAAACCACTTTTGTTGGATCCGGGATGTCAAATTATTGCTAGATTCCAAAATTCATAATTTTCTAAATCAATATATGAGCGTGGCAAAAGAAAACGTGTTTTGTCAGTTTCAGTAAAATTTAATCGACTGGAAAATGACAATTTTTCGAATAGTCACCAAATTTGACGAAATTAGTTTTGTTAGAACCGTATTGTCAATACGAATCTAGAAAATATTTTTGGGAATTTTTAGAATCTGTATGTGGCCTTGGTAAATTGAAATGCGCATTTAAAATTGAATATACTGATTTATATTTTGATTTTGATGGAAACTAATCGAAACAGTCGAATTTGCCTACGATATATACCTATGTTTGGAATGGGGTAATTAGCTAGAGGCGACTGTCATTGGGTCCGATTTGGTATTCAAAGAAAAAGTTAACCTTATTGAGAAATATATATATATATATATAAAATAAAAAATAAAATAAAAACCTTTTACATATCCCCCTCCTTGTTTTCTCGTTCATAAAAGATTCCCCCATTTTTTTCTTTTTCCCTCTCGATAGAAACTGGCGACGGAGAATCGCCACCACCCCATCATCCACCGCGCCTCCCCTGTTGTCATTGCGCCGCCGCAAGCATGAACCGTCCTCCCCCTCTCACCTCGCCTCTGCCTCCACCAAGTATCCTCCTCTGCATCGAGCCCCCACAAACCCTAAATCAATTTGAAGACTGCTGCAACCCCCAAGCCCTGACGCCGACGACTCCAACCCCCTGTGCGCCAACTCAGCCCCTCCTCCATCCGAAAATTATAAGTTTTCTTGATTTATTTACATTGATTTTAATTTTCAGTTTTTATTTAACTTTAAAAATATAGTTTTTATAAGGGACTAACGTATAGGAAGGAAGAGATTTTTAATGCGATTAAAAATGAGATTTTTATATGTATGTAGAAGAGTAGAAAGATCAGATTTTTCATAGTTTAAAGACTAGATTTTTAGACGTATAAAAATTGGAATTTTAGTATATAAAGTTTATATTTTTATTGAAGAAAAAGAAATGGATTTCTCATAGTAAAGTTTACATTTTTATAGGAGAAAATGGTTTTTTTTAATGTGTATGACATTAAAAAGATATGATTTTTGGTTTTAAAAAGATTCGTTTTTTAGTTTAAAAAAGATCTGATTTTTATAAACAAAAGGGTTTGAATTTTCATGAAGAGAAAGATGAGATTTTTATATATGTAAAGCGAGGATAAAAGGATTAGAGTTTTAAATATGAAAGGATTAGATTTTTAAATATATAAAGATTTTATTTTGTTCGTTAAAAAGATTTGATTTTTGATAGAAGAAAAATAAGATTTTTCATTGTAGAAAAATTAGATTTTTTTCATTGTAGAAAAATTCTATTTTTACATATATGAAGTAGCGATAAAAATCCGATTTTTATATATGGTGTAGCAATAAAAATTCGATCTTTATATAAGAAGTAGAAATATAAAAATATAATTTTTATATAGGAAGAAGCATTGTAAAAATATATGAAGTAGAAATAAAAATTTGAATTTTATTTATTGGAATGAAGCGATAAAAATATGATTTTTATATATGAACAGCGTGAAAAGGATGTGCTGGAATTTTGGGCAAATCCGAACCGTTCAGAAATGGGAAATGGCGGAGTGGGTCCCTATTTTCTAGTTAAAATATGTACTACGATGCAGACGGTGCTTAGCAGCACCTGACACCCGTCGTCCACAAACCAAGGACGGCTTATTTGTTTGATTGATTATATTGTGAAAATTGATTGTGTGATGTGAAATGAATTAAAATATTTTATAGATAAAAATATAATTTTTAACGTATATATAAATAAAATGAATATTTATAAACAAATTGGACGATTTGTTTATGTGCACACATTTGACTGATATTGATTGGGACGATAAATTTTACACATTGCCTAACTGCACAAATAAAATTCGTTATTTATTGATTGAAACCCCACACGGGTATTGGGATTATATATGACATACACTAATCCCAATAATTAGTTGTATGTTGATCGATTGATTGACAGGCTGTGGAAGCATTGAATATTTATATTTAATGCTTATATAGTGTAGTGCACTCTGGATGAGGGTTGAATGCTTTTGATTGTTGTTGTATACACGTGTGTATGAAATCCATATAAATCACATTATATGGTAATTGACTGTGTTTAATTCTAGTTCAGAAAGAATGAATTTTTTAAAATAACAATTATTTTAGAATAACGAATATTTTAAAATAATATTCAGAAAAGAATCAAAATCTGATTTTGATGTCCGATTTGGGATAGACACGAATATATATAAATATATTAAGCCGCGTTGATTAGATTAACGCCATTTTTGACGTGAACGATACTTATATCGATTTTATTCATTTTTATAATGGAAATTGAAAATGAAGTGATTTCAAAATCTGATGTTTGAAAATATTATCATTTATATGTTAATGATATAGAATATTCAATTTTGATTAGAAATTGAATACGAAGTTGAAACCGTTTTGAAAACGAATTTAAAACGATTTATAAAATATATTTTGAAGGAAATCGATGAAATATATATAATATATATTTATATTAATGGCCTGAATAGAACGTGTTGCGTCGCAGTAGTTCGCGAATTTCGACCATTGACTTCGAATTGACGTTACGGGAGATCCGGCCGTCGGATTCTCCTAAAATCAGAACCTTGGGTTCGTATCGAAAAGAGCTTTCTAACGAATATTAGAGATTTGAAATCTAATGGTTGGCATTGGAATTATGTCCAAATCAAAATTTGGAAAAGGTCGCTGTAAGTGCAGTTCGACGACCGTTTATGGAAATCGACTATACGGGCCTTGATAAAATTATTAAAAATATCAATAATTTGTGTAAAATCATAATAAATGATTTGGAAAGAATTGGAATGAAAAGTCCATATTTGAAAGGATAAAAATATATTTTTATCGAAATGAACTAGTTATGAACTAGAATCAGAAATCCAATATTTTTAAAATAAATAAATTGGTTTTGAAATTCTTATAAAAATAAACAGAATTTCCAATATATGAATTGGAATGGATTTGAATCGAAATTATCTTCAGAATATTTCGATATTGGATTCCGTGATTATACGGATATTGTGGAGGAATTTGGAAGATATATATATCGTTATTCCAATACGATATTTGTTGGTTTCAGAATTTGATATTGAATATAAGCCAATATATTTTCTATTCAGAGCCTTGTATTTAATATCAAATTGGATTTTGGGTTTGTCGTGAATGGTATCATTATAATACTATTCTTAAACCCAATGGAGTTAAGAAAATTAGAATTTGACTGGAGATTAGTTAAGTTGAATGGTTTCCTGGGTATTGATCTGATGTTGGTTTCGGCCTTTGGGGTTAATACTTAGGGAATTGTTCTCTTACTAATTTACGGTTAGAGACTGATGGAATTTTGGCTTTGTTGTGAACTGTGTTTTTAACGACATTCGTTCTTTAACCCGCTTTACAGTGAAATGTGATTTGGAATTTATAAATCTTTTTATTAATATTTAACGGGAATTTTCCAAAGTAAAGTTTTCCAATTTAACATATTAAATTGGAATTGAATGGAATTCGATTTGGTAATAATCGAAGTAAGCTTATGTAGAGGAAGACGGTTAATATATGGAATTTAAAAGGCCTTGTCGTTATTCCATTTATATTATTGGTTGGATATGGAAGTTTATGTCGATTATATATATATCTATTTGTTTTCCATGAAGATTCCATTGCTAATGGAATGTGATTTTGGGTTATCGTGAATGGTATCGTTAATAATACTGTTCTTAGACCAAACAGAGTTAAGAAAATCAGAAACTAACTCGGGATTAGTTTAGTTGAATGGTTTCCTGGGTATTGATCTGATGTTGGTTTCGGCCTTCGGGGTTAATATTTAGGGAATTGTTCACTTGCTAATTTACAGTTAAAGGCTAATGGAATGGAATGTGATTTTGGGTTTATAATGAACCGTGTTTTAAATGACATTGGTTCTTTAGTCCAGTTAAAGACAGGATATGATTTCCCAAGTTAAACAATCGTTAATATTGATTTTTGGGAAGATTAAAACCAAGTGGAGTTTTAATGCATCTTTAATTAGATTGAAATGATATCCAAAGGAAGATTAAAGAATAAATTTAAAGAACTTATCTTTGATTAAATTAATAGGAACCTTTCCCAAGGTATAAGAATATTTTGGAATATTCTGGATTGGAATGAGGCGTATGTTGTGTTTTTATAGCACTTGTTTATTATATACGCAAGTTATTCAGAAAGACCGGGTTTACCCCATTCTTAATAACTGATTCGACGACGTGTCGAGGATGAAGACAAGGGCTAAAGACCGGGGGTCTTCACATCGTTTGGATGATTACTGATGTCTTGATTGAGCTGTACACCTAAGACAAGGTAATAAGTGGTGATCATCTAGACGTACTTGGAGATTGATCGGATATGTGAGGGCCTCTCCCCTGTATTGGACATACCGGGGAGGAATAAGGTGCCTTCGGTTTCGTTCAGACCCAGAATGAACTTGTAAATTGATGTGTGTTTGACATCGGATTTCACTCTGTGTATTTGATAGACATCGGTTGCATAGCGTGAATTGCCTGTGTGGCATGCAAAAATGCAAATGATCAAGGCTTCTGTTGAAAAGAAGAGTCTTGTGTTGACGATCAAAGCACAGCTTTAATATAGCGTAGCTTTGTGTAGCATTGATTCGCGGGCCTCACACCCCGGTGTGAACCAGAAATGGGAGAGGACATCAGGGAGGGCATGTGTTTCCTTCTAGCTAGAAGTGGTGTCAGCATTTTACTAGCCCAGACATTTTACTTATGTGGATGATGGATTGCGAGGCGCCTCAGTTATATCGATCGATCCGGGGCCGATGGAGTCAGTTGGCTCATTTACGCCCCCATAGGGCGGGGAAACGTAGTGTTTAGGCATTTTAATCCACATGAGTGGACCGGCCCTGACGATCCAAGGGCCCACCTATGTCTGGGTCCTGAAACATGGGCTAGATTATCTCGAAGCGGTAAGGATGGTCCCTTGCCTTGGTTCACAGATGGAAATCCAACTTTCAATATGTGACATTTGCGGTTTTGATCGTAGAGCCTAGTATTGGTGACATGATATATGGTACCCATGCCGCCTAGGATTGATATACTTATATTTGATGTTGTTTTATACACTATGCGCTTATAATAGTATCAAATGATTTTTTTTAACGTACCAAGCATGTTTGGCTATTATAAGGGAAAACCCTATCCCCCGGCTTGTGTTGCATTGTGTGATAGGACCTGGGTCTTATAATAGCTTCATTTTTCCAAAAAGCATTGCCCTGTTTTGTTATATGCACTGGTATTCTTAGGAAGAAACCCGTTCCGTGTTATACGGCATGGTCCCTTGATATATCTAATTTTAAAGTAAAGTTTTAAATTAATGTTTTTAGTTCTCACACCGGTCACATAACTGACTTGGAGTTTATTGTTTAAACCTAAACTCTGGGTGCCCCTATTTTCCACACGGGCAGCTTGTAGTTTTGGTTTTGCAGATTTATATTCACAGAATCCTGGTTTACGACTGGAATGATATTGGAAAGCTCTATATTTGCATATTCTTTTCAGTTGTGTTTTGTATTATTTTCCACTGCATTGTAACTTGTAAATCTCTGATGTTTAGTAAATGTGTAATATTTATTCATACTCTATATATTCTTGTATTCTAATGAAGTTGTTGTAATAAGCAATGAAATGTTCTTCTGTTTGTGCTCTGATTTGTCTTGTCCTCAAAAAAATCCGTACTTTCCCCAACGAGGAAGTTTCGGGTCCTTATATTTGGTATTAGAGCTTTGGTTTACATAGTCGGAGAATAAGACACGTTAGAACCAAACGAAAGAATTCATCAGAGATTGGATTAGTAATATCCAATGAGAATGACTCGTTAGAGATAGGATCCGTAGTATCCTAGAACGAGTGTGAAGACTGATATTTTTAAAATAGAAATGAAAATGAATTTTGTTTTGAAATTTTAAACCTGTTTATGCGTTTTTGAATATTTATTTTAAATCGATTTGGACAATCGAGTATATAGAGATTTTAATATATGTCTGATCCACATGTATTTGAAGCCTCAAATATACTAGATAGATATAGAATCACACTTTAGTCACCCGGGAATGATTCTGATGATGGGTACCCATCATCAGTGTTGTGTTCGAGTTTCGAAAGTGGGATATCTATATATTTCCAATTGAACCAAAACTAGATAGGGTTAGTTGTTGTGAACTGGCATCAAAAACATGATTTTTTGTATATGTATCAGAATTATGAATTTGAAAAGATAATAAACTAAATGATTGATGATTGTGTTGTGTGATTATTCATTTAAACCATTATGTGAATGTAAGGTAAATTTAGCCAAATTGTATCAAATATTGAACTGAATTAAAAATTGTTTGAAATTGTATGCATATATATATATATATATATATATATATATATATATATATATATATATATATATGTATCTACGTTGAACAGGTCATAGCAAAGAGGCTAGAGCAGAGGAATAAAATTGTTTGCCCGACAAATAGGTACATGTTTATTGTATTTCTTGGGGTTTTTGATGATTTTATGAGTCGATTGGCAGTATCTCTTTCTTTTTGGATTGGAAAGGCCTGTATGGTGATTTCGGGATTTTCCTGGTGCTGCCGTACAAGGGAGGTTATGGCAAAAAATTTCGAAAATTTAGGATGTTAGCTAAATTTTTGAAAAATTCGAAAAGTTCTTAAAAACTGAAAATTTGAAGAACTTAAGCAATAATGAAAATAATAAAAGTTGAGTTGGTTTGTAAAACAACTTTCAGCTGCGTTCCTTTTCGAGAACGAAAAGATTTTAAGTGAGAGATTGTAACAACCCGGCAAATCCTAACCAATTTTTATTTTGGTAATTTTAATGAATTTTGAATATTTAAAATGAATCATTTTAAATAATAATGACAAGAAATTTATTTTAAATAGAGTTAGAACGTATATATTTATTCGAATCGACGTTAGAATATAAATATTTATTTTTAATTATAAAAGGAATTGGAAATGGCGCGGTACTTCGAAAATTCGATTTCAAATTTCAAATTTCAAATGAATGTACAGGATTCAAAATAAACCAGGTTTTATCAAACCCAAAAATTTTAGAATCTATTTGAGAATATCTTTCCAATGAATCCGAAAAATCAAAATTTCATAGCGGGAACAAAAAGTTATGTCCAGTTGAAATTTCGGAATTGTCGCTATGGAAAATATAGCCCTTAAAAATGGAAATTTTGCTATCGACCTCCGTTTTCGACGAAACCACTTTTGTTGGATCCGGGATGTCAAATTATTGCTAGATTCCAAAATTCATAATTTTCTGAATCAATATGTGAGCGTGGCAAAAGAAAACGTGTTTTGTCAGTTTCAATCAAATTTAATCGACTGGAAAATGACCATTTTTCGAACGGTCACCAAATTTAACGAAATTAGTTTTGTTAGAACCGTATTGTCAATACGAAGCTAGAAAATATTTTTGGGAATTTTTAGAATCTGTATGTGGCCTCGGTAAATTGAAATGCGCATTTAAAATTGAATATACTGATTTATATTTTGATTTTGATGGAAACTGATCGAAACAGTCGAATTGGCCTACGATATATACCTATGTTTGGAATGGGGGTAATTAGCTAGAGGCGACTGTCGTTGGGTCCGATTTGGTATTCAAAGAAAAAGTTAACCTTATTGAGAAATATATATATATATAAAATAAAAAATAAAAAAAACTTTTACATATCCCCTCCTTGTTTTCTCGTTCATAAAAGATTCCCCCATTTTTTTTCTTTTTCTTCTCTATAGAAATTGGCGACGGAGAATCTCCACCACCCCATCATCCACCGCGCCTCCCCTGTTGTCATTGCACCGCCGCAAGCATGAACCGTCCTCCCCCTCTCACCTCGCCTCTGCCTCCACCAAGTATCCTCCTCTGCGTCGAGCCCCCTCAAACCCAAAATCAATTTGAAGACCGCTGCAACCCCCATGCCCTGACGCCGATGACTCAAACCCCCTGTGCGCCAACTCAGCCCCTCCTCCATCTGAAAATTATAAGTTTTCTTGATTTATTTACATTGATTTTAATTTTCAGTTTTTATATAACTTTAAAAATATAGTTTTTATAAGGGACTAACGTATAGGAAGGATGAGATTTTTAATGCGATTAAAAATGAGATTTTTATATGTATGTAGAAGAGTAGAAAGATCGGATTTTTCATAGTTTAAAGACTAGATTTTTAGTCGTATAAAAATTGGATTTTTAGTATATAAAGTTTAGATTTTTATTGAAGAAAAAGAAATGGATTTCTCATAGTAAAGTTTACATTTTTATAGGAGAAAATGGTTTTTTTTATGTGTATGGCATTAAAAAGATATGATTTTTAGTGTTAAAAAGATTCGTTTTTTAGTTTAAAAAAGATCTGATTTTTATAAACAAAAGGGTTTGAATTGTCATGAAGAGAAAGATGAGATTTTTATATATGTAAAGCGAGGATAAAAAGATTAGAGTTTTAAATATGAAAGGATTAGATTTTAAATATATAAAGATTTTATTTTATTCGTTAAAAAGATTTGATTTTTGATAGAAGAAAAATAAGATTTTTCATTGTAGAAAAATTAGATTTTTTTCATTGTAGAAATTTCTATTTTTACATATATGAAGTAGCGATAAAATCCGATTTTTATATATGGTGTAGCAATAAAAATTCGATCTTATATAAGAAGTAGAAATATAAAAATATAATTTTTATATAGGAAGAAGCATTGTAAAAATATATGAAGTAGAAAAAAAATTGATTTTTATTTATTGTAATGAAGCGATAAAAATATGATTTTTATATATGAACAGCGTGAAAAGGATGTGTTGGAATTTTGGGCAAATCCGAACCGTTCAGAAATGGGGAATGGCAGAGTGGATCACAAAGGTGAGAAATTCTCACTTTAATTTATTTTCTAGTTAAAATATGTACTAGGATGCAGACGGTGCTTAGCAGCACCTAACACCCGTCGTCCACAAACCAAGGACGGCTTGTTTGTTTGATTGATTATATTGTGAAAATTGATTGTGTGATGTGAAATGAATTAAAATATTTTATAGTTAAAAATATAATTTTTAACGTGTATATAAATAAAATGAATATTTATAAACAAATTGGACGATTTGTTTATGTGCACACATTTGACTGATATTGATTGGGACGATAAATTTTACACATTACCTAACTGCACAAATAAAATTCGTTATTTATTGATTGAAACCCCACATGGGTATTGGAATGATATATGATATACACTAATCCCAATAATTAGTTGTATGTTGATCAATTGATTGACAGACTGTGTAAGCATTGAATATTTATATTTAATGCTTATATAGTGTAGTGCACTCTGGATGAGGGTTGAATGCTTTTGATTGTTGTTGTTTACACGTGTGTATGAAAATCCATATAAATCACATTATATGGTAATTGACTGTGTCTGATTCTAGTTCAGAAAGAATTAATTTTTTAAAATAACAATTATTTTAGAATAACGAATATTTTAAAATAATATTCAGAAAAGAATCAAAATCTGATTTTGATGTCCGATTTGGGATAGACACGAATATATATAAATATATTAAGCCGCGTTGATTAGATTAACGCCATTTTTGACGTGAATGATACTTATATCGATTTTATTCATTTTTATAATGGAAATTGAAAATGAAGTGATTTCAAAATCTGATGTTTGAAAATATTATCATTTATATGTTAGTGATATGGAATATTCAATTTTGATTAGAAATTGAATATGAAGTTGAAACCATTTTGAAAACGAATTTAAAACGATTTATAAAATATGTTTTTAAGGAAATCGATGAAATATATATAATATATATTTATATTAACGGCCTGAATAGAACGTGTTGCGTCGCGGTAGTTCGTGAATTTCGACCATTGACTTCGAATTGACGTTACGGGAGATCCGGCCGTCGGATTCTCCTAAAACCGGAACTTTGGGTTCGTATCAAAAAGAGCTTTCTAACGAATATTATAGATTTGAAATCTAATGGTTGGCTTTGGAATTATGTGCAAATCAAATTTGGAAAAGGTCGCTGTAAGTACAGTTCGACGACCGTTTATGGAAATCGACTTTACGGGCCTTGATAAAATTATTAAAAATATCAATAATTTGTGTAAAATCATAATAAATGATTTGGAAAGAATTGGAATGAAAAAGTCCATATTTGAAAGGATATAAATATATTTTTATCGAAATGAACTAGTTATGAACTAGAATCAGAAATCCAATATTTTTAAAATAAATAAATTGGTTTTGAAATTCTTATAAAAATAAACATAATTTTCCAATATATGAATTTGAATGGATTTGAATTGAAATTATTTTTGGAATATTTCGATATTGGATTTTGTGATGATACGGATATTATGGAGGAATTTGGAAGATATATATATCGTTATTCCAATACGATATTTGTTGGTTTCAAAATTTGATATTGAATATAAGCCGATATATTTTCTATTCAGAGCCTTGTATTTAATATCAAATTGGATTTTGGGTTTGTCGTGAATGGTATCTTTAATAATACTGTTCTTAAACCCAATGGAGTTAAGAAAATTAGAATTTGGTTGGAGATTAGTCAACTTGAATGGTTTCCTGGGTATTGATCTGATGTTGGTTTCGGCCTTTGGGGTTAATACTTAGGGAATTGTTCTCCTACTAATTTACGGTTAGAGACTGATGGAATTTTGGGTTTTTTGTGAACTGTGTTTTTAACGACATTTGTTCTTTAACCCGCTTTACAGTGAAATGTGATTTGGAATTTATAAATCTTTTTATTAAGATTTAACGGGAATTTTCCAAAGTAAAGTTTTCCAATTTAACATATTAAATTGTAATTGAATAGAATTCGATTTGGTAATAATCGAAGTAAGCTTACGTAGAGGTATATGGAATTTAAAAGGCTTTGTCATTATTCCATTTATATTATCGGTTGGATATGGAAGTTTATGTCGATTATATATATCGATTTGTTTTCCATGAAGATTCCATTGTCAATGGAATGTGATTTTGTGTTGTCGTGAATGGTATCTTTGATAACACTGTTCTCAGACCAAACGGAGTTAAGAAAATCAGAAACTAACTGGGGATTAGTTTAGTTGAATGGTTCCCTGGGTATTTATTTGATGTTGGTTTCGGCCTTCGGGGTCAATACTTAGGGAATTATTCACTTGCTAATTTACGATTAAAGGCTGATGGAATGGAATGTGATTTTGGGTATATAGTGAACCGTGTTTTAAATGACATTGGTTCTTTGGCCCAGTTAAAGATAGGATATGATTTCCCAAGTTAAACAATCATTAATATTTTTTTGGGAAGATTAAAACCAAGTGGAGTTTTAATGCATCTTTAATTAGATTGAAATGATATCCAAAGGAAGATTAAAGAATAAATTTAAAGGATTTGTCTTTGATAAAATTAATGGGAACCTTTTCCAAGGTATAAGAATATTTTATAAAGGAATGTTCTGGATTGGAATGAGGCGTATGTTGTGTTTTTATAGAACTTGTTTTTTATATACGCGAGTTATTCAGAAAGACCGGGTTTATCCCATTCTGAATAACTGATTCGACAATGTGTTGAGGATGAAGACGGTGGTTGAAGACCGAAGGACTTCACATCGTTAGGATGATTACTGATGTCTTGATTGGGTTGTACACCCAAGACAAGGTAATAAGTGGTGATCGTCCAGACGTACTTGGAGATCGACCGGATATGCGAGGGCCTCTCCCCCGTATTGGACATATGGGGGAGGAATAAGGTGCCTCCGGTTTCGTTCAGACCCAGAACTAACTTGTAAATGGATGTGTGTCTGACATCGGATTTCACTCTATGTGATTGATAGACATCGGTTGCATAGCGTAATTTTCCTGTGTGGCATGCTGAGATGCAAATGATCAAGGCTTCTGTTGAAAAGAAGAGTCTTGTGGTTGATGATCAAAGCACGACTTTAATATAGCATAGCTTTGTGTAGCATTGATTCGCGGGCCTCACACCCCGGTATGAACCAGAAACGGGAGAGGACATCAGGGAGGGCATGTGTTTCCTTCTAGCTAGGAGTGGCGTCAGCGTTTTACTTGCCCTGACATTTTACTTATATAGATGATGGGTTGCGAGGCGCCTTAGTTATATCAGCCGATCCGGGGCCGATGGAGTCATTTGGCTCATTTACGCCCCATAGGGCAGGGAAACGTAGTGCTCAGTCATTTTAATCCACATCGATTGGCCCGGCCATAACGATCCAAGGGCCCACCTGAGTTTGGGTCCTGAGACATAAGCTAGATTGTCTCGAAGCGGAAAGGACGATCCCTTGCCTTTCTTCACAGATGGAAATCCAACTTCCAATACGTGACATTTGCGGTTTTGATTGTAGAGCCTAGTACTGGCGACATGATATACGGTACCCATGCCACCTAGGATTGATACATTTATATTTGAAGTTGTTTTATACACTATGCACTTATAAGAGTATCAAATGATTTGTTTTAATGTACCAAGCATGTTTGGCTATTATAAGGGAAAACCCTATCCCCTAGCTTGCGTTGCATTGTGTGACAGGACCTGGGTCTTATAATAGTTACATTTTTTCAAAAAGCATTGCGCTGTTTTGTTATATGCACTGGTATTCTTAGGAGGAAACCTATTCTGTGTTATACAGCATGGTCCTTTGATATATCTAATTTAAAGTTAATTTTTAAATAACTGTTTTAGTTCTCACACCAGTCACATGACTGACCTGGAGTTTATTGTTTTAACCTAAACTCCGGGTGCCACTATTTTCCATACGGGCAGCTTGTAGTTTTGGTTTTGCAGATTTATATTCACCGAATCATGGTTTACAGCTGGAATGATATACGGAAAGCTCTGTATCCGCATATTCTTTTCAGTTGTGTTTTGTATTATTTTCCACTGCATTGTACCTTGTAAATCTCTGATGTTTAGTGTGTAATATCTGTTCATACTCTGCATATTCTTGTATTCTGATGAAGTTGTTGTAATAAGCAATGAAATGTTCCTCTGTTTGTGCTATGATTTGTCATGTCCTCAAAGCAATCCGTACTTTCCCTCACGGGGAAGTTTCGGGTCCTTATATATTAGGTACGCAATAAATCTAATTAAATTAGGAATAAATTTTGAATATCCCCCATAGTAATTTGTATATTTGTATGTGTGTGAGTTAATGGCTCTACTAATAGACAAGAGGTTAACCATATATTGTAGCAGAAGTCTGTTGGGAACCGACTTACATTTTCGGCGTCTACAAGTAAATCTGGTTAATATGAAAGGTCTAGGTGCCATGGGACATTATATTTTGTACATTATGATGTGAGGTTAGGCCCAACTTGTAGTAGAAGCCTGCTCGGAACCGCCTGACAAATCCATCATCTACAAGTGGTAGGCCCAGTGCGAGATGTCTAGTGTGCTTATATATACATATAAACGTGTGTGTATATATATATATGTGTGTGTGTTGCGTGTACAGTAGGTCTTCCTTAGGAAGAAGGTATTAAGTGGTTGACTTATCTCTTGTTGGGTATTAAGTGGTTCGGACAAGGTTCTTTCCGAAGGTTGACTCGTTGGTTCGGGACCCAAGTCATTGTCCCTCCCTTAGAGAATTAAATGGTTGTTGGGTCCGCCTTTCTTTTATATGTTATTAAATGATCATAGTATATTAGGTAATTCTCCAAGTAATGTCTGCTTCTTATCTAGGGGATAGTGAGGGATGACCTAGGGACGAATTACGTATTCATAGCCTATGGAACCGTCGTCTAAGGGAAGTATTAAGTGACTAGGAGTCCACTTGTAGGGACAGCTATATAGTAAACATACAAAAAGAGTTATTATTTATAACGTTAACGTTAGAATGGGGTCTTAAGTTGCTTGAGGTCCGCCATTGGTATTAAGTGGCTGGAGGGATGTCCACCCTAAATAAACTAGGATATGGTATAAAGTGACCATAAGGATTCCCGCCCTTTAATGAGCTTTTGGGTATTATGTGACTTCTTAGACGTCCATTTGTTATGTTTATTTGTATGTAAACTAGTGTGCGTAGGCATATCGTGAAGAATTAATACAGTCAAGTATAGGAGATAGCTATTCCTGAAAACTTATGTGATTTTCATTCGTCAAAACTTTATGTTCTGACTCCCTTGTAACACCACGCATTTTTTAATGCAATTACAAAATGTGTATATAAATATTTGTATAAATATAATTAAGAATGAATTAACAAACACATACATTGATGGTCCATTTATAATAAAAGAAACAAATGTAGAATAAAAAGAGAAGAAGATAAATCAGAGAATCTAGAGTGAGCAATTAATTAATAAATATTGACTGCATAAAAATAAGGAAGATGTGTATATATATATATACACATGACGATTAAAGTTTAATGCCTACAAGATAAAAAGTTGAACAATAAATTAATGCATATTGGCACATGGATAGCAATAGGAAAAGGGAACGCTATAAATTGAGTGCATAAAGATAGAATGCATTAATGGTAAATTGCAATGAATAAATAAAATTAAAGGAAAAAGGTAAACTACATCCAAAAATATATATAAAGGGAAATTTAATTGCACAAAAGAAATAATGGCATATATGGTGGAGCAATTAATAGTAAATAAAATGGGTGCGTTAAAGATAGTATATCAACATATTAATAAGAGAGTAAGCAGTTTAATTAAAAAGAGGTTTAGAGTGAAAAGGGTTTAATAAGAGGTTTAATTGGAAGGATGTTTAAAAAGAGAATTAATTGATGTAATTGATTTGAGAAAGTTAGATTTGGAATAAAATAAAGAATTGTTCGCGTACAAAAGCTTAGCATACGCATAAGAGTTGAATGCAAATAAATATGATTTAGATTAAGGATTGCGCGCGAACAAAAGGAATGTTCGAAATTTGATTTATATATAAGAATTATATGTAGTATAAATAAATTAAATTTCAAAACAAGAATATATAGGAGGTGTCAACACTATGTCTACACCACCATAGGGGTGTAGACACCTATGTCAACACCCAAGCAGGGGTGTCGACACCCCTACGCGTGGGCATGTGGGTGAAGCGCACCTTGGGGAATTTTGGAATGTTCTTTTTCTTGAGTGAGGTGGTTGGTTCAGATAAGCTTTAAATTAGATCTAAAGGACCAAGTTCATTTAGCACGCCTATAAATAAATGGTAAGGTTTACCTTAATCCGCACAATTTCTGAGGTGACACCAAAACTCTGCCCTTTTCTCTTCTTCTCTAAACCTATTCTAAAAATAAAAATTAGATCTACGCCTCTTCTACTTCAAAGTTTGAGATAAGAATTTAGATCTACAATATATGCGCCTAGATTTACGCTACATGTGAGGTAAGATCTGAATCTGATCTATTTTAGTTCCTCTTCTCTTTTCTTCTTCTTTTCTCTTTCTTTTTGGGGTTAATTTATAGATCCGTGGTTATTTAGGTCCTAAATTCAGTTAGGAAAACCATGGAAGAATAGATCTGAATCAGATCCAAAATTAGGGAAGCTTGCGACGTGAGTGGATTTAAGCCATATTATTTTAGATAATGGTATATTACCATTTAGCATTGCCCATTATGACGTATTGGAATATGACATGTAAAGATGCCTAAACATACGCTAATAATGACTAAAGTGATGCAAATGACATGCGGGAATGATTAGCCCGATATAATGTCAAATTGTTAATATGAATAATTCATATATTGAATCAGTGGAAATGTTTGAATGTTATAATATTAATTTGAACATGTGGGAAAAATTCATATATTGGATTAGTTGGAATGCTAAAAAGTTTACATGTAAATTTGTCCTAATTATATACAGGGAATAATTGGAGTAAGTATATGATTATATGGATTCATGTTAACACAGAATTGAATAAATAAATATGGGTTTGTGGGCGTCGACCCAATTATGTTTAAAGATCTTAAATTGGATCATAAGTATAAAAAATGATTTGGGCGTAAATGTGATCTTATGTAAAATATGAATTGGCATAATATGAATAACATGAATTTGGACATAAATCCATCATGAATATAATTGTGTAAATGGGCATGAGCACCTATAAAGACATAGGTATGATTAATTGATTAGTAATGAATGCCTAGGGTTACAATTAGAAATTGTAATTGTACTTATGACACGAGGTTAGGTTGCATTAGTGGTGGAAGTCTTTCCGGATCCGACCGGCATATCCAGCAACCACTAACGTTGAACCTAATGTGAGAGGTCTAAGTGCGCAAATACGAGATGGGCTATGACACGAGATTAGGCCCAATTTGTGGAAGAAGTCTGCCTAGACCCAACCGGCATATCTAGCATCCACAAGTTGTAGGCTTAATGTGGGAGGTCTAGCCCATTATAAACCATAAATGGACGTGGTAATGAATTGGACTACTTAACCTAATCTAATCCATAGGGATTGTATGAATATAAATTAAAGATAGGGTTAAGTAAAATTGGTTGGACAGTGGGTGGGCTAAGCAAATCTGAGGGGGTGGGTAATATTTACATATAGGCCCACAAACTTAGCCCGATAAGGTTATGTAACTAAAGACACCTAGTGGTATACATAACCAGTAAAAAATATAAAGTTATGTAATTAAAGACACCTTTAGGGTAAGCATAACTTGTAGAAATAATAGAATTTAGACTTGCGTAACAAATTAATAAGGAAATGGGATAACCGGTGAAATGAGATAAGGGAAACTTAATTGTAAATTAAGTGATCAGAAAAGGGGAAAACCTGAAACCAGTTAAGAAAAAGGGGGAAATATATTGTACTTAATTATAAATTAATTAATCCGTAAACTTAGAGGTCTATAACCCGTTGATAAGAATAATATGTTCAGACTTGTCCTAGGGACAAAGGGGAAATTATAACATAGGTTATAATAAATGGATAGAGAAACTTATGAATGGGCCTTAGTTAATAGAACTAAGTTTATAAGTAAACAACAATAAGTTGTATTGACATTGTAAAGAGGAATTATGATTAAAGGAGAAAGAATGAGGAAAACTTATGAAATAAGTTATATTCACAAATGGTAAGTAACATGTTAATTGGAAAACATGTGAATTGAGATATACTTAATTACATATTAAGTAAAACATGTTATTGTAATCAAACAAGAATATAAAAGAGATTTTGGATTACAGACCTTGGGCCACAATCTAGAGAATAACATGTTGTGGGCTAATTAATAAACTTAAATGGGTTAAGTTATATGACTAAAATTAATAAGCAAGAGAAACTTAGTACTTTGAATAAGAATTCAATGGGAATAACCAAGTTAACTGGAAACCTGATGAGGTGAGGCAAGTGCATAAAAGAATGTTTAGACATAGGGTCTAACAATATATTAAATTGAGGCTCTTGGACCAGTCTGCACATTTAGGGGTGAATAACCCAACGAGGTAGATCATCGTGGTGTTATAAGGCATGAGGGGAGCGTACATTCATCCTATTGTTCTGACGGCTCCGAAGGACTGGAAGTGGAAGCACTCGGCTTCCTGAGGTACGTAAGGTGCTCCTAGTAGTCCTTTGTGCGGTGACAGATGACTTAGGCTGTACTCGCAGAGGTTGGGTCTGCGCGTAGCTACTAGGTGGTTAGGCGTTGACCGCAGAAGTAGCTATACAGTAAGGATGTTATGACACGGTGACACTAGGGTGATTCAACGGTTGCCTCAATGGGGAGGCGGAGGGTCAGGACCAAGGATAGTAGATCGTCGGATACCCGTCATCGACAGCCAGTGGGATGCGAAAAGACTAGAGCTAAACCTATGATACCATTTCACCCTTCACTATCGGGGTAAGGGGTTGAGGGGAGACGCCATATGGATGTTTACATTGTTTGCATAGGGGCAGTTGCTTAGCCCTTGTAGACATTACTAGTTGAGGGAGGGGCTGAGGTGGGGCTATAACCACCATGGAAAAACAGACCCTAGGTATATCTGTATATAAAGACTCTTTAAAAATGGGCCTATACAGATATGGAAAAGCTCCCGACCGAGTTTCGTGTTTCTTGTATCGCCCTACCATGGAACTTGGTGCATATTAGAGAACGTGCGATTGAGGCATCGAGCTACAATTAACAGCACATACGAGGGACAGTCTAGATACATGCATATCTGCTCTAGGTGGTGTATCATAAACTTGAGGGCATTACTCTGGTATGAATTTTGAATCGAACAAAGGTGACAGTCCGTACGTTTACGTAACATAGTAATGATAGATATAAGCAGAACGTAGTATTGTTATCTGTACGTCACTACGGCATAGGATGAGGGACTGCGTATATTTCGATGGTGTTATGGTGGAGACCATGTGAGCAGGGCACCATGGGATGTACCTCAATATTGGGGTAAGCTACATATATATTGTATTAGGTTAATCCACTGGAAAGTAAATGGGTACGACGTGTGTGTAAGCCTTGAGTGCTGTTAACCTAAGTAACCTAATAAATAAGAAAATATGATTGAACGGTATATGTAGGATTATCCAAGGTGTATAGTTTAAATCCAGTTACCAGAACTTGTGTTCTGACCCCCTCCTCATAACGTACTCGCAGGTTAGGTTTGTGGTAGAGACATGAGACATTATAGCTTTGGATATTGTTAGGCAGTATTATTAATACAGTAAGGCTGTACTTTGATTTATATTATATTTTATCCATTCCACTATGAGATATTTTCTGAGCTCTAACATATTTTATGTCTCTGTCTTTTCTGTAGGATACCAGAGCAAACCAATCAGAGTTTCGATAGATTGGAATTTAAAAAAAAAACGGTCTCTCGAAATTGGGGTTGTCACATCTGGTATCAGAGCTTAGTTTTAGGATTCATATATAAATAGTAAGCGAACGTATTTGTGTTTTTAAAAATATAAATATATTATATATACCTAGATCCATATAGGAACCCACTAAATAGAAAGAGCGTAACATGATAAGAGATGGGATGTTGTTTTGTACACTAAAGGAATGAATATGGAAATTCGAGACCCTTAGGTAAATTGGGTAGAAAGTGTACAATAAATTTTGTATGGAAGGAAGATGAATCCCATATGATTAGTATTTTGGGTTAAGTGGGTTTGGCAGTAAAACCTTATAGATTGGAAAAAGTTAAAAGGAGAAAAAAATGGATTGGGAATACATACATACATACATACATATATATATATATATATATATATATATATATATATATATATATATATATAGTTGAGAGAATTGACCTTGGGTAGTGTCTAGGAAAGCCTAGAAAATTGGAAACCCGCTTTGAGTCTAACCCCCATTATTAACTTTTGAGAACTTGAAATTATAAAAGTTTTGGAAGAATGGTTTATGGTGTTTTCAAGTTTTAATCTTAAAAGTTATAATTTTAAAATATGTAAAGAAGTACATATTGAGTTTTAAAAGTAAAATGGGGTGTAATGACCCGCATTGGCAGGGGTATTATGATTAATTTATTTTATTATATAAATGGAGGTTTAGTGAATTAAATAATCGTGGAATTAAATAATGATGAATATTTAATTAAAAAATAAATTAAATAATATATTTAATTCTGAAATAATCAAAATTGGCTGAAATGACGATATGGTGTGAACCGGATCATCTGTGATATTTAATTCAGCTTGGAATTGAATTTGAATAACGAATATATTCAATCGTCGACAGTTTGAACATAGAATTATATTATAATTAAAATCGAGCTCGAAATGGCGCTGCAGTTCGTAAATTGGCGATTCGAACTTCAACTGAATGTACAGAGTTCGTTTTAAATTGGATTTCTGTGAAACAAGAAACGTGCGGAGCTGGTGGAGTATATCTTTCTAGTGGAAGAGAAAAATCGAGATTTCGTCGTATAGATTTTGATTTACGTCCAAATCAAATTTCAGAAAAGTCGCTGTGGAATTCCATTATAATTTGCAACGCTTTATTTATGTTATAAAAGGATTTTCAATATAACTAGAGATTGGGTTTGAATTTAGACAAGGTTCTTTTGAGACGTAGTGATAATTTAATTTTTAGAATTTTATGGTAATTTTTAATTAATTAAATAAGCAACTTTTTATTTGGAGTATTTGGCACCCTGTATCGACATTTTGGGGTTTCACAATATGAGTAAACCTACCGATATTAATATATTTTTGGGGTTGTGACACCTCGCTCGTTACGACAATAACCTTATTTCTGTCAGTAGCGGTCCCTAAACAAACAGAGTTTTACGTAACAGATACGTGAATCAATTGGGAAAAAAGGTACATACTCAAAGCAAATTAAAACAATCCATGTTGTTAATGTGTATAATTTGTAATTTTCATACATACGAGATTTGTAAATTTCTTTTTAATTTATTGAATCACTCCACTTCATTATTTGTTCATGCACGATAGAGAAAGAGAAGTAGTGTTTTTGAAGTGTTAAAAGAACATGAGTCCTTTGACATACACCTACTGTACTTACTAGAAACTTTAAACGGTGTATACCATGGTAATAAGACAAAGTGTATATATATACATATATATGATAACGGTAAGGTCCACGCATCCTTCTCTTCAACCACCCATTCTCTATGGTCCAGGGAAATACACCGCCCGTTATAAAATTGAATGGTGGAAACAATACCCATCATCTTCTATAAAGGCCACGCTATAACCTAATTTCCGCAAACGAAACTTTTCGTGGTCAAAGAAATTGTGAGCCGCCACTCGTTTCTTCACAGCAAAACAACCCACACTCAAGAATTCCAAATAAATCAAGTTAATTCCTAGAAATCGAAATATATACATATATCGAATCAGAAATGGATTCTCTTCAGTTTCATAGGAGTTGGAGGCAATCGATACATATTCTGTTCGTATTTTCCCCATCAGCGTCGGTCAATGGGATATACGCCAGAACTGGGTGAAGTTAGGGGGAGAACGGAGGGTGTAGTTGCTGCCAAAATGGCTTGGCGCACGTCAGGTGAAAGGCTGATGGTTCCGATGGGATTCCAACTTCGGTATGGGGGAGTTTAAAGGTCGATGTCTGTACTAATGAACTCTGGTTCGCTGTGGTGAAGGGGACGACTGTTTGAATGTGACGAAGGGGGGGTTCGATTGTTACTGTGTGATGTTGAGGTTGTAACAGCGAACTGGAGTGTCGCGTTTTAGTGGTTCATGTTTTTAACTGGAAGTTGGTTGCTGTAATTGTGTTGAGAGGAGGCGGAGTGGGGTTGTTCGGTGGACTGTTTGGTTTGGAGCTGATGGTTTGAAAATTGACAGGCCAGGGAGTTGTGAGTTATGATAATGGTGGGGGTTCATTGCGAACGGTACGGGATAGTAGAGGAAGAGAAGTAAGTGTCTGCTGAGATCTTTTGTTTAAGTTTTGGTGGCATGTTACAAAGCAGCGAAGTGGAAGGATCGACCATAAAAGGAGTGCTGGTTCGAAGAAATCCCGGAGGAAGATGATTTGCATAAATGCTGGAACGGGATGATATTGAAGGGGATGAGTTACTGGAAATAGTGGAAGTACGGTGTTGGGCCCAAGAAATAGTGGAATTTGACGAAACAAGATCCGTTAGGATCTTATGGACAGGAGCAACACAATGGAACTGACGGGAAGCGAATCAAAGCTTGTTTGAATTTACGGCAGAATAAACTGTTTGATTCAAATCAAATAACAGTTTATCGTTCTTTAACGATGAACTGCAAATGTGAGTAAATCTCACTAATTCTGAACAGTTTATAATTTCATGTTGTATTTTTAGAAATGTTAGTTATTAACTGATTGACTGTGTGTTGACTGTTTGATTGAACTGCTAGTCAGTTAGTTAAATTTTCTATATTGATTCTGTTTAACAGAATATATCATATGGAACTGGAAGGTGATGTTATCTATATTGTTTAACATCTGTGATGCAGGGAAACAGGTTGGAGGAATCCAACTGGATTCCTCAACATTTATTTTACTGTTTTCATATATTGTGATATATGATGTGTTATATAATCTGTTATGGATTATGGGGGTTGGAATGATGTTGATCATTTTTATTCGATATTTTAAATATCATAAAAGAAACCCTGGGATGTAAAAAAAGAAGTATTTCAATGTATATTGAAATAAAGGAATTTTATAAAATCACAGGATTTTATAAAAGGAAATATTTATAAAACGAACACGGTTTTATAAAAGGGATATTTATTTAGAAAATAAATAGAAATAGAAAAGGAATATTTATTTAGAAAATAAATAGAAGTTATAAATAGGAAATATTTGTAATGGTAAATAGAAGTTATAAATATGAAATATTTGTAACGGTAAATAGAAGTTATAAATAGGAAATATTTGTAACGGTAAATAGAAGTTATAAATAGGAAATATTTGTAACGGTAAGTAAACGTTATAAAAAGGAAATAGTTGTAACGGAAAACGTAGTAAAGTAAAAGAAGTTAATCGATGTTAGTTAATCGATTAGAGTTAAAGTAAAGGAAGTTAATCGATGTTAGTTAATCGATTAGAGTTAAAGTAAAAGAAGTTAATCGATGTTAGTTAATCGATTAGTGTTAAAGCAAAGGAGTTAATCGATGTTAGTTTAATCAATTAAAGTAAAAAGAGTAAATAAAATATAGTTTATTCGAATAAAGTTAGTAAATCGAATATAGTTAATCGAAAGGGGTTAAGTGAATAGAGTAAATCAAATAGAATAAATCGAATAGAGATTTATTCGAACAAGAGTTAAGTAAGGAAATTAGTTAAAGGAATAAAGTGAACTTTGGCTATTTCAAAGTTAGAAATGTTGTTCAGTTAAGGTCTGAGAGGTAGTTCTACCCCAACTTGATTGGCTTCGTTTTTAACTAAGGAATAGTTAAGGTTTGGCAGTAAATGAAATGGTTTGAGTTGGCATAGCGATGTTTTGTTTAAACATCTGTGTAAGTCCAATGAAGAAGCTTTGGAAATGTTTTCCAAATAAGAAACCAAAATTGTTTTCTAATAAAGAAAACGAGAAATGGAAATGTTTTCCATTGTTAATAACGTATATTTTTTCAAATTTAGAAAATAAGAAATATTGAATATAATTTCCATTTGGAATTAATATCGTTGTTTGCACACTTGTTTTTCTTCGATAGTTAAATCACAGACTATCGAAGTTTTGACCATTTTAACGTTGTTAATATGGAGAGACCGGTTGGATTATTATCCAAAGAACCACTCTGTATTGGCATAAGCGTTGCGAATCATATATGCCAAAGGAAATTGAAGACGGAGTTATGCAAGGGCTATCCTGTTTACAGAATAGTGCCTTCGGTTCATCCTGTTCCTGGGTGACTTGTATGGACGGATGACTGACAGAGTATTTCCAGATGATCACGTATATTGATTTCTCCAACTGTACCAAGAGTGGAAGCGGAGAAGGAAACTTCTTTTAGCTAACGCGTAATGTATGGTTGAGGACGTCAATCGGTGATTTGATGGATTTGACGATGTGGCATTCAAAGTGAATCTAGTGTGATGATAAAGCGTAGCTTCTAGCCTCATCATCCGGTAAATGACATAAATCGGGCAGGCAGCATGGCTAAGTCGGTCGCACCGAAGTAGGGTGTATAATCACCTGATCTAGAGTTTCATTTACTTCTAAAAATCTATTGTTGATGCTGTCCCATTCGGGAAACGGTTGCTGATCCCAACTGTTGGTGATATACATTCGATACACTCAAGCGAAATGAGTGGTCGGTCATGTGTGGCCAGGTTGCAAGATGTTCTTGTTGAACCCAGTGTATTCCTCTCTAGAGGTACATTAGCGAAAGGTGGTTCCATACCTTGTCATAGTTGGAAATCCATTACCCAATACGTGCTTGCGGTTTTGATTGTATACTATATATGTAGAACGTGAGATTAAAGCGTTTCTGCTAGATGATTATATATACTGTGATTGATAGGCATTATTATAATATCAAAACATTTTTGATATAAAGTTATTTTGGATTCTCATAAGGGAAAAACCCGTTCCGTTATGCGGCGTGGTCTTATGAGATATCGTTTACTTGTTCGAACTGTTTTTAAACTGTTTTACTCATACCAGTCCCATGACTGACCCGGATTTTACTTTGTTGTTTTCCCTAAACTCTTGTGTGCCTAAATTTGTACAGGCAGTCAAGTAGTCGGGATTTACAGATATACTGGAAGAGCTTGGAGCAAGAGGCTTCAGGATCATATAGCTATAGTTTATTTCCGCTGTGTTGTAAGTGCTGTACTTTGATAATGATATGTATATTCAAGTACCAAGTTGTATTTCAAAGTTATGTTATGAAATATATTTATTCGTTCCGCTGTGAGATTCGTGTTACTCTGATGTTGTGTTCTTCTTCTTCTTCTTCTATTCTAATTTTCTATCTTATCTTTCCTCACCCTCTAATTTCTTTCACTAATTACCAGGATTTTTCGATGTTTTGGTTATCGACATCGTGCTTATGTCGATAACCAAAGTCGCCGAAAATCCGGGTCGTTACAGTTGGTATCAGAGCTTAAGTTAAGAATTACTTGGCTCTGTGGCGTGACTCGGTAGAGATAGGGTTAGTAATACCCTAGACTGAGATTTAGTGTATATATACGAGTGAACGTATTTGTTATTGATATAAAAAATTGTTTTATATTGTGAAGATTTATTGGTTGAGTAGTTTATGAGTTCTGGTCGATCAGTTTGATCCACTATATCGGTAGGGATTTTGTAAACACTTGAATACGATGAACCATCATGGTATGTTTTGAAAAGAGGGTAAACGAAATAAGTTTACCCAAAGTATATTTTGAGATATATTGGATATATTGGTTGTTATTATAATCAAGTAAGATTATAAATTAAATGGTTATGTGAATAACCAGTCAGAATTCATATAAGTGAAATACGTGAAATCAGATGAGTTAAATCTGAAACTTAAACCAGAAATTGAATTAAAATTCTGGAAAATTGGATAAGTGTTTGTAAATGATTGGGATTAATAGTAAGGAAAATTTAATATCCTGGGAGATTTTAAATTGTTTTACAAGCAGTGTGAATTATATTTTGAAATGAATTTCAAAGTGGAAATGTTTAGAAATGGTTTTATAGTATTGAACTCACTTCGATCGCTGGAAAATAGATTCTGATGATGACAGCTGCATCATCAGTATTCATTTTCGAGTTGTAAGTGACGAATTACTACCAGAGATACTGTTTTGAATTTGTTTTGGGAAAGACAAGTGTGTTGAATTTCAAAATAGATTTAAAATATAGAATTTGAATTTTGAAATAGATTTGAAATATTAACTCGTTTTAAAAGAAATAAAACGAGAAGTTCCTTTATAAACGAAGTTTATAAATGAAGTGAAAAGAATTATCATTGGGTAATTCAGAAATAAAAATACAAGTGTGATGTTGAAAGGGGAACCTATTTTCCAAAGGTAGTAATATCGATTTCAAAAGGAATTGAAATCGAGACTTATGTAAAGAATGAATAAAGAAAGTTTGAAAGGGAATTTGAAGAAAGGAAGTTCAAACATAGAATTTAAATAAGAAAAATTCAAAGGGGATTTGAATATAGAAATTCAAATGAGATTTGAATAGAGAAGATTTAAATAATGGAAAATTGAATATAGAATTCATATAGATTAATAATAGGATTCAAATATAGAAATTCAAAGGGAGTTTGAATATATGAAATTCAAATAAAATTGAAATGGAATTCAGTTAGTTGATAAACAAGTTAAACCTATGTTTGAACATGTATGTTCAAATATAAAAGTGAAATAGACTAAAGAGTTAATTAACAAATTAATTAACGAACTGAGTAAAAACGATCAGGTATAGTTAAAATAGATGGGGCAAGTATAAATATACATGAGATAGGTACGGATAAGGTAGGAAGGTATATAAATAGAATGCTCGACGGAAAGGTATGTATTTAATTTCATATATGAGATTTTATGCGCCGTATCGGCTAGCCGCTTGGCTTTTTCTTTTTCTTTTGGATTGGTGAGGGCCATGGGAGGCTATTTGAAATATCCTGATGCTCCTGGTATAAAGGAGGTTATGGCGAATTTCTCCGGGAATTTAAGAAGTTAGAATATTTTTAAGATAATTTGATAGTTAGAAATCAATGTATCGATATATATAGAAGTCGATAAGGAAACAAACTTAGAAATAGAATAGTAAAATCAAAAAGGGAGACTAGGAATAAAATCTAGTAAGAATAGAAAGAGGAAGCGTATACGTGTTTAAAATTGAATAAGTAGTTGTATGGTATCGATTATTCGAGTAAGTAGTCATATCTGTTTTGACGTTATAAATGTTATTCAGTCAAGGTCTGAGAGGTAGTTATACCCCAACTTGATTGATTTCATTATTAACCAATAAATAGTAAGATTTCAAGCTCGAAGATCAATGTTGAATAAGAGTTAGTTGAATATAGTATTTGGGTTGTCGTAACGATGTTTTACACAACATCCGTTTTAACCCAAATAAGTGTAAACTTGGAAATAGAAAAATAAAGAATATTTCCTAAGTATAGAAATAAACAAGATCGGAAAAGAGATAAGTAATTGGAATATTTTCCAATTATAAATAACATATATTTTCTAAAGTTAGAAAATAAAGGAAGGCGATATTCGGAAATGTTTTCCAAATAACATAAAAGGCCAATATGGTTATTGAAAATATTTGGTTAACAAATATTGATAAAGAAATAGAGAAGTGATTTAACTAATGGAATATTAGTTAAGGGCTCAGTGAGATGTTCAAAAGGAAATTTTGATTTTTTTTGAAAAAAGAAAACTATTTAAAATTCCCAGGGAAAGACTGTTTGAATCAAAAACAAATTTAACAGAAATTTGTGAAAGAAATTTGAATAAAAGTAAAGTCAGTAAAGTGGTAACTGAGATTGAATTTGAATGATATCGAGACAAATTGAATTTGTGAGATTCAAATTTGAAATGTAAAGGGATAATCAAGTTAAGAGTTAGGAATCGAGAAGAAACTCGAGTTAAAATGATATACGGCTCGGATATAAGCGAATGGTTGCGTTGTGGATAAAAGCAGATTGGGATTTGTTTGGGATGACCCTTGTATCTGCTAAATTGATAACAGGTGGAAAGGATATAATGATATGCCGACAAAAGTTACCAGTTTATATTTCTATTGGATATAAGATTTATGAGCCGAATTGGCAAGCCGCTTGGCTGTTTGATTTCTTTTGGGTTGGAGATGGCCCAGAGAGGCGAGTTGGAGCGATTGACCAGTACAAAGAAGGTGCTGGCGAAATTTTTCGAAGAATAAGGAGTTAGAAAATTTTCAAGATTTTTGAAAATTTTCGATGATAAGAATAAATTAATAATTTAATTGAAATTAAATTGATTCAGTTGCTACTGAAGATAAGAAGTGAACAAGTATGTTCTAACCAGTCGATAGGGTCATCCTCTCCTTTTAGCAATTTCGAGGACGAAATTATTTTAAGTGGGGAAGATTGTAATGACCCGCATTGGCAGGGGTATTATGATTAATTTATTTTATTATATAAATGGAGGTTTAGTGAATTAAATAATCGTGGAATTAAATAATGATGAATATTTAATTAAAAAAATAAATTAAATAATATATTTAATTCTGAAATAATCAGAATTGGCTGAAATGACGATATGGTGTGAACCGGATCATCTGTGATATTTAATTCAGCTTGGAATTGAATTTGAATAACGAATATATTCAATCGTCGACAGTTTGAACATAGAATTATATTATAATTAAAATCGAGCTCGAAATGGCGCTGCAGTTCGTAAATTGGTGATACGAACTTCAACTGAATGTACAGAGTTCGTTTTAAATTGGATTTCTGTGAAACAAGAAACGTGCGGAGCTGGTGGAGTATATCTTTCTAGTGGAAGAGAAAAATCGAGATTTCGTCGTATAGATTTTGATTTACGTCCAAATCAAATTTCAGAAAAGTCGCTGTGGAATTCCATTATAATTTGCAATGCTTTATTTATGTTATAAAAGGATTTTCAATATAACTAGAGATTGGGTTTGAATTTAGACAAGGTTCTTTTGAGACGTAGTGATAATTTAATTTTTAGAATTTTATGGTAATTTTTAATTAATTAAATAAGCAACTTTTTATTTGGAGTATTTGGCACCTTGTATCGACATTTTGGGGTTTCACAATATGAGTAAACCTACCGATATTATTATATTTTTGGGGTTGTGACACCTCGCTCGTTACGACCATAACCTTATTTCTGTCAGTAGCGGTCCCTAAACAAACAGAGTTTTACGTAACAGATACGTGAATCAATTGGGAAAAAAGGTACATACTCAAAGCAAATTAAAACAATCCATGTTGTTAATGTGTATAATTTGTAATTTTCATACATACGAGATTTGTAAATTTCTTTTTAATTTATTGAATCACTCCACTTCATTATTTGTTCATGCACGATAGAGAAAGAGAAGTAGTGTTTTTGAAGTGTTAAAAGAACATGAGTCCTTTGACATACACCTACTGTACTTACTAGAAACTTTAAACGGTGTATACCATGGTAATAAGACAAAGTATATATATACATATATATGATAACGGTAAGGTCCACGCATCCTTCTCTTCAACCACCCGTTCTCTATGGTCCAGGGAAATACACCGCCCGTTATAAAATTGAATGGTGGAAACAATACCCATCATCTTCTATAAAGGCCACGCTATAACCTAATTTCCGCAAACGAAACTTTTCGTGGTCAAAGAAATTGTGAGCCGCCACTCGTTTCTTCACAGCAAAACAACCCACACTCAAGAATTCCAAATAAATCAAGTTAATTCCTAGAAATCGAAATATATACATATATCGAATCAGAAATGGATTCTCTTCAGTTTCATAGGAGTTGGAGGCAATCGATACATATTCTGTTCGTATTTTCCCCATCAGCGTCGGTCAATGGGATATACGCCGGAACTGGGTGAAGTTAGGGGGAGAACGGAGGGTGTAGTTGCTGCCAAAATGGCTTGGCGCACGTCAGGTGAAAGGCTGAGGGTTCCTATGGGATTCCGACTTCGGTATGGGGGAGTTTAAAGGTCGATGTCTGTACTAATGAACTCTGGTTCGCTGTGGTCAAGGGGACGACTGTTTGAATGTGACGAAGGGGGGGTTCGATTTTTACTGTGTGATGTTGAGGTGGTAACAGCGAACTGGAGTGTCGCGTTTTAGTGGTTCATGGTTTTAACTGGAAGTTGGTTGCTGTAATTGTGTTGAGAGGAGGCGGAGTGGGGTTGTTCGGTGGACTGTTTGGTTTGGAGCTGATGGTTTGAAAATTGACAGGCCAGGGAGTTGCGAGTTATGATAATGGTGGGGGTTCATTGCGAACGGTACGGGATAGTAGAGGAGGAGAAGTAAGTGTCTGCTGAGATCTTTTGTTTAAGTTTTGGTGGCATGTTACAAAGCAGCGAAGTGGAAGGATCGACCATAAAAGGAGTGCTGGTTCAAAGAAATCCCGGAGGAAGATGATTTGCATAAATGCTGGAACGGGATGATATTGAAGGAGATGAGTTACTGGAAATAGTGGAAGTACGGTGTTGGGCCCAAGAAATAGTGGAATCTGACGAAACAAGATCCGTTAGGATCTTATGGACAGGAGCAACACAATGGAACTGACGGGAAGCGAATCAAAGCTTGTTTGAATTTACGGCAAAATAAACTGTTTGATTCAAATCAAATAACAGTTTATCGTTCTTTAACGATGAACTGCAAATGTGAGTAAATCTCACTAACTCTGGACATTTTATAATTTCATGTTGTATTTTTAAAACTGTTAGTTATTGACTGATTGACTGTGTGTTGACTGTTTTATTGAACTGCTAGTCAGTTAGTTAAATTTTCTATATTGATTCTGTTTAACAGAATATATCATATGGAACTGGAAGGTGATATCTATATTGTTTAACATCTGTGATGCAGGGAAACAGGTTGGAGGAATCCAACTGGATTCCTCAACATTTATTTTACTGTTTTCATATATTGTGATATATGATGTGTTATATAATCTGTTATGGATTATGGGGGTTGGAATGATGTTGATCATTTTTATTCGATATTTTAAATATCATAAAAGAAACCCTGGGATGTAAAAAAAGAAGTATTTCAATGTATATTGAAATAAAGGAATTTTATAAAATCACAGGATTTTATAAAAGGAAATATTTATAAAACGAACACGGTTTTATAAAAGGGATATTTATTTAGAAAATAAATAGAAATTGAAAAGGAATATTTATTTAGAAAATAAATAGAAGTTATAAATAGGAAATATTTGTAACGGTAAATAGAAGTTATAAATAGGAAATATTTGTAACGGTAAATAGAAGTTATAAATATGAAATATTTGTAACGGTAAATAGAAGTTATAAATAGGAAATATTTGTAACGGTAAATAGAAGTTATAAATAGGAAATATTTGTAACGGTAAGTAAACGTTATAAAAAGGAAATAGTTGTAACGGAAAACGTAGTAAAGTAAAAGAAGTTAATCGATGTTAGTTAATCGATTAGAGTTAAAGTAAAGGAAGTTAATCGATGTTAGTTAATCGATTAGAGTTAAGTAAAAGAAGTTAATCGATGTTAGTTAATCGATTAGTGTTAAAGCAAAGGATTTAATCGATGTTAGTTTAATCGATTAGAGTTAAAGTAAAAAGAGTAAATAAAATATAGTTTATTCGAATAAAGTTAGTAAATCGAATATAGTTATTCGAAAGGGGTTAAGTGAATAGAGTAAATCAAATAGAATAAATCGAATAGAGATTTAATCGAACGAGAGTTAAGTAAGGAAATTAGTTAAAGGAATAAAGTGAACTTTGCCTATTTCAAAGTTAGAAATGTTGTTCAGTTAACGTCTGAGAGGTAGTTCTACCCCAACTTGATTGGCTTCGTTTTTAACTAAGGAATAGTTAAGGTTTGGCAGTAAAGGAAATGGTTTGAGTTGGCATAGCGATGTTTTGTTTAAACATCTGTCTAAGTCCAATGAAGAAGCTTTGGAAATGTTTTCCAAATAAGAAACCAGAAATGTTTTCTAATAAAGAAAACGAGAAATGGAAATGTTTTCCATTGTTAATAACGTATATTTTTCCAAATTTAGAAAATAAGAAATATTGAATATAGGGAAACAGGAGATGAATGTTAAATGATGTTTGATTGATATAATTTCCATTTGGAATTAATATCGTTGTTTGCACACTTGTTTTTCTTCGATAGTTAAATCACAGACTATCAAAGTTTTGACCATTTTAACGTTGTTAATATGGAGAGACCGGTTGGATTATTATCCAAAGAACCACTCTGTATTGGCATAAGCGTTGCGAATCATATATGCCAAAGCAAATTGAAGACGGAGTTATGCAAGGGCTATCCTGTTTACAGAATAGTGCCTTCGGTTCATCCTGTTCCTGGGTGACTTGTATGGACGGATGTCTGACAGAGTATTTCCAGATGATCACGTATATTGATTTCTCCAACTGTACCAAGAGTGGAAGCGGAGAAGGAAACTTCTTTTAGCTAACGCGTAATGTATGGTTGAGGACGTCAATCGGTGATTTGATGGATTTGACGATGTGGCATTAAAAGTGAATCTAGTGTGATGATAAAGCGTAGCTTCTAGCCTCATCATCCGGTAAATGACATAAATCGGGCAGGCAGCATGACTAAGTCGGTCGCACCGAAGTAGGGTGTATAATCACCTGATCTAGAGTTTCATTTACTTCTAAAAATCTATTGTTGATGCTGTCCCATTCGGGAAACGGTTGCTGATCCCAACTGTTGGTGATATACATTCGATACACTCAAGCGAAATGAGTGGTCGGTCATGTGTGGCCGGGTTGCAAGATGTTCTTGTTGAACCCAGTGTATTCCTCTCTAGAGGTACATTAGCGAAAGGTGGTTCCATACCTTGTCATAGTTGGAAATCCATTACCCAATACGTGCTTGTGGTTTTGATTGTATACTATATATGTAGAACGTGAGATGAAAGCGTTTCTGCTAGATGATTATATATACTATGATTGATAGGCATTATTATAATATCAAAAGATTTTTGATATAAAGTTATTTTGGATTCTCATAAGGGAAAAACCCGTTCCGTTATGCGGCGTGGTCTTATGAGATATCGTTTACTTGTTCGAACTGTTTTTAAACTGTTTTACTCATACCAGTCCCATGACTGACCCGGAGTTTACTTTGTTGTTTTCCCTAAACTCTTGGGTGCCTAAATTTGTACGGGCAGTCAAGTAGTCGGGATTTACAGATATACTGGAAGAGCTTGGAACAGGAGGCTTCAGGATCATATAGCTATAGTTTATTTCCGTTGTGTTGTAAGTGCTGTACTTTGATAATGATATGTATATTCAAGTACCAAGTTGTATTTCAAAGTTATGTTTTGAAATATATTTATTCGTTCCGCTGTGAGATTCGTGTTACTCTGATGTTGTGTTCTTCTTCTTCTTCTATTCTAATTTTCTATCTTATCTTTCCTCACCCTCTAATTTCTTTCACTAATTACCAGGATTTTTCGATGTTTTGGTTATCGACATCGTGCTTATGTCGATAACCAAAGTCGCCGAAAATCCGGGTCGTTACATGGGGTATATTTTGCAAACATGATTTCTTGAGAAAACTTTATCTAAAATAAAATTCTTTCAATAAAAAGGTGCATATTATAAAGCATGTATAGCTTGTTAATTTTCTTGTTATATTTCATACAAGAATTTGTAATAAAGAAGGATTTGAAAATCTATTCTTATGATAACCCTTTTTGATAAATTATTTTAAGATAATTTTGTGGGTGGACAAAATAAGTTGTAGAAATTAAGAATATAGTGCATGTTTGCACCTTATTGTACGAGACTAAACCGGCCTTATAGGTAAGAACAAGTCATAAACCCAATTGAGAAAATAGTTGTCCGTATCTACTGCAGTTTTGTGATTTGAAAAAAAAAACAATAAATTAAGTAAAGCAACAAAACACGACGAGAAAGGAAAATGAAAATTTTCCAAGATAAGTTAAAAAAGAAAAAGGAATTTTTCTTATGTAGTTGTGCTTGGATAGGAAAATAGGGAATCTTTATAAAGTAGTTACATAAAATCCAAGTACAATTAGAAAAGGTACATAAAAGAAAAATGAAAAATGCGAATTTTTCCATTTTATACCTTTTTGTAACATAAGAAATCAAAGTTGGAAAATTATATTTTTCTAAAAATTCGAAATTTAATGATGGTTGGTGTAACAACCCGAAAATCTGGGCTAGTTTAAAATTTTTATTTTGGCAATTTTAGCGAATTTTGATTATTTAAAATGAATTATTTTAAATAAAATCGACGAGAAATTTATTTTGAATATAATTAGAACATATATGTTATATACGTCGTCGTTAGAATATAAATATTTATATATAATTATAAATAGAATTAAAAATGGCGCGGTAATTCGATAATTCGATTTCAAACTTCAATAAATGTACCGGGTGCAAAACAAACCGGATTTTAGTGAAACAAAAACATTAGGATCTAATCGAGAATATCTTCCCAGCGAATCTGAAAAATCAAAATTTCATAGCGGAAATCAAAAGATATGTTCAGTTGAAGATTCTGAATAGTCGCTATGGAATTCAGGCCCTTAAAAATAGACATTTTGCGAACGACCTCGGATTTCGACGAAACCACTTTTGTAGATCCGCAGTGTCAAATTATTGCTAGGTTTCAAATTTCATAATTTTTCGAATCAATATGTGAGCGTGGCAAAGGAAAACGCGTTTGACCAGTTTTAGTTGATTTTAATCGACTGGAAAATGGCCGTTTTTCAAACGGTCTCAGAATTCGACGAAACTAGTTTTGTTAGGACCGTATCGTCAATACGAAGTTAGAAAATATTTTTCGAGAATTTTTAGAGTTAGTATGTGACCCCGGTAATTTGAAATGTACGTTTAAAATTCAATATAGTGATTTAAATGTAAATTTAACGGAAACCGATTCAAACGATCGAATCAACCTACGATACATATCCCATTGTGTTCGGAATGGGGGTAAAACGCTGTGGACGACAAGCGGTGGGCCTCGTTTAGAGGTCCTATGTGAAAGTCAACTTTTAGTAAATAAATTAATTAAATAAATTAAAAATTCCTTCTCTTCCCTCCTATAACCCTCAGCAGACCCCCCCCCCCCAATTAAAAAAATCGAATAAAAAAAAACCCTAGAACTAAATCGCGCCTCCAGGTGGGACCACCACCGCGCGCGCGCCGACGACTACCCCCCCCCCCCCCACCCTCTACTGCTCGGCGACGCAACCCCCCTCCTGACGCGCGATTTCCCCATTCCCCTACCTCCAGCGCTGACTCATGCCTCAGCCCCTCCACCACCGATTGCCTCCTATCCCCTTCTTCCTTCACCCTCCACCGCAGATCCACCAGCTCCGGCGCTGTGAGAAGGAAGCTGCGATGAACCCAAATCGGAGAACGACGATCGGTATATCGCCTGAAAGAAAAAAAAACAGTGAGTTTTCCTTTACAACCATTTCAGTTTTCTAACACAGTTCTTTTTTAATAAATAAAATACAGTTTTATAATCTATCGAAATACAGTTTTACAATGTATAAAAATCAGTTTTTCTATATAGGTTTAGCATAGTTAAAATCAGTTTTCTTATGTTAAAAATATATTTATAAAATCAGTATTAGATGTTAAAACCCATATTTTTAAAATCAGTTTTTATATAGTAAATGTGGATTAAAAGATTAAATGGTTACATTAGAAAGGTTTTGATTTTTCAAACAAGAAAAGTTTTGATTCAAACAAGAAGAGTTTTGATTTTTAAAAATATAAGGAGGAGACTTTTAGAAATATAAAAATGAGATTTTATGCTGGGGGTTTAAGTAAAAATGTGATTTTTATATATTGAACATCGAAGTAAAAATGTGATTTTTATATATTGAACATCGGAGTAAAAATGTGATTTTTATATATTGAACATCGAGATAAAAATGTGATTTTTATATATTGAACATCGAAGTAAAAATGTGATTTTTATATATTGAACATCGAAGTAAAAATGTGATTTTTATATATTGAACATCGAGATAAAAATGTGATTTTTATATATTGAACATCGAGATAAACATGTGATTTTTATATATTGAACATCGAAATAAAGATGTGATTTTTATAATGATATTTTTATAAAGGCGAAATCTTTATTTTTATAAAGGCGAAATCTATATTTTTGAAATGGGATTTTTATATATTGAACATCGTAGTAAAAATTCGATTTTTACATATGTAGTGGCTACGGGCAACGAAGAGGACGAAAAGGCGAGAACGACGAAGATCTCTAAAATAGGAGTGTCGTGAAGTTGGGATAGCTTTCGGTGAGAATTTCTCACCTTTCAATTTCATTTTCTAGTTATATATATACTAGGATGCAGACGGTGTTTAGTAGCACCAGACACAATCGTCCACAGACCATGGACTTGTTTGTTTGGTTGCATAGATAGTTGAATTGTTTGGTGAATTTGATTGATGTGTGAATGGCGTGGGCCTTCACTAGACCGGGGATAAGGCTAGGCCTCGTCCCGTTTCTAGTATCGTGCCGTTATGCCACCGAAATTTTCTAAAATAAGTTAGAAAAATAGAAATATCATTTTATTTAAAGAATGAACTGAATAGAAATTCATATGTTAAAATAAAATGTTTTATCGTTAAAAATATAATTTTTAACGTGAATATGAATATAGTGAATGTGAATAAATAAATATTCATTTACAAACCGGACGGTTTGTTTATGTACACCTATTTGAAGGACATTGATTGGGTCGATAAATTTTACACATCGCCCAACTACACAAATAAAATCTGTGTTTGATTGTTTGAAACCCCACACGGGTGTTGGGATGAAATATGAAGTTCACTCATCCTGATTGATTAATTATGTCAATCGATTGATTGACAGGCTGTTTTAAGCGTTAGATATCTATATTTGATGGTTATATAGTGTAGTGCACTTTGGTTGATGGTTGATTATTTTTCAATGCTATTATATACATGTGTTGTATGAAAATCCATATAATTAACGTTATATGGTGATTGATTGGGTCTTATTCCAATTTAGAAAATAAAGAACATTATAACATAAAAGTTCATGTGTTGACTGTACTCATTCGTTGAGATTAGTCTTGTGTTGAACGAAATATTTTAATAATAAAATTTGCATCTTTATCAATATAAAGTAAAGGTTCATGTGTTGACTGTACTCATCCGTTGAGATTAGTCATGTGTTGAACGAAATATTTTAATAATAAAATTTGCATCTTTATCAATATAAAATAAAGGTTCATGTGTTGACTGTACTCATCCATTGAGATTAGTCATGTGTTGAACGAAATAATTTAACAAAAATTGTCACACGTGGACAGTACTCATTCGTTGAGATTAGTCGTGTGTTGACAAAAATAAATATTCATTTGTTGGAAATAGAAATATTTGAAATAGAAATATTTGAAATAGAATATTTGGAAATAGAATTATTTGAAATAGAAATATTTGAAACAGAACATTTGAAAATAGAAATATATGAAGCCGTGTTGATTAGATTGACGCCGTTTAGACGTGAACGATATTCATATCGATTTTACTCATTTTAAAATGAATATTGAAAAGTGATTTCGAAATCGCATATTTTGAAAACGATTTCGAAATGAATTGAATATAAAATGATTTTGAAACGAATTGAATATAAAATGATTTCGAAATGAATTGAATTGAAAACGATTTCGAAATGAATTGAATTGAAAACGATTTCGAAATGAATTGAATATAAAACGATTTCGAAATGAATTGAATATAAAACGAATTCGGAATGAATTTAATATAAAACGATTTCGAATTGAATTGAATTGAAAAACGATTTCGAAATGAATTGAATTGAAAACGATTTCGAAATGAATTGAATAGAAAACGAATTTGATTTCAATTGAATATATAATGAATTTGATTCGAATAGAAAACCAATTTGAATTGAATCGAATAGAAAACCAATTTGAATTGAATCGAATAGAAAACCAATTTGAATTGAATTGAATTGAAAACGAATTCAAATTGAATTGAAAGCGAATTGAAATGAATTCAAATTGAATTGAAATTTGAATTGAATAGAAATGAATTTTAAAACGAATTTATAAAGAAGAATTCGATTTTGATTTGAATTGAAATGGAAGTTGAAATTGCTTTTGAAACGAATTTAAAACTATTTATATAATTCGTTTTAAATAGTAATCGACGAAATATATATTATATATATTATATATATAATATAATGGCCTGAATAGAACGCGCCGCGCCGCGGCAGTTCGGGAATTTCGACCATTTATTTCAAAAGGACATTACGGAAGATCCGACCGTCGGATTCTCCTAAAACCGAAACCGTTGGGTTCGTATCGAAAAGAGCTTTCTAATGAACATTAGAAATTCAAAATCTAACGGTTGGATTTGGAGATACGTCCAAATCAAATTCGAAAAAGGTCGCTGTAAGTGAAGTTCGATGGCCGTTGATGGAAATCGAATGTACGGGCCTTGATAAAATTATTAAAAATAGTAATAATTTGTGTAAAATCACAAGAAATGATTTGGGAAAAATTGGGGTGAAAAACTCCATATTTGAAAAGATAAAAATGGATTTTTATCGAAATGAACTAGTTTTGAACTAAATTTAAAACCCAATTATTTTTAAATAAATAAATTAGATTTAAAAAGGGGTTTTAAATAATCGGAATTTCCAACATATAACGATTGGATTTGAAATGGGTTTATCGTGAACGGTGTTTTAAATAACACTAGTTCTTTAACCCGATAATAAATTGAATGTGATTTGGGTTTGTCGTGAACTGTGTTTTAAATAACACCTAGTTCTTTAACTCAGTAAAAGGAGTTTTTAACGAATCTGCAATTAGATTGAAATGTGAATCTATAATCTAAATTATCAAATTTAGAAATGAGCGAGAATGGAGTATCGCCAGTTTTGCTCCAAAGCGATAGTTAAATCTTTAATTAGATTTGAACGTGAAATGGTAATTAAATTTACCGATAACACCACGGTGTCAGATATGGAGTATTACCTGTTTTGCTTCATAGGATGAATAGGTTGGGATTGGGAAATAAAATAAATAATTACTTCGCTGTAGTTCGCTAATCTCGACTAGTTTAGAAAACCATAATCTGGTTTGAAATCACATCCAAAGGAAGATTAAAGGATAAATTTGAAAGAATTTATTTTGGATAAAATTAATGGGAACCTTTCCCTAAAAATGTGATTTTGTGAATAAAAGAATATTCTGAATTGGAATGAGGCGTATGTTGAGTTTGTGTAACATTTGTTTTTAATATACGCGGGTTGTTCGGAAAGGCCGGGTTTATACCCATTCTGAATAACCGATTCGACGATATGTCGAAGATGAAGACGGTGGTTGAAGACCGGAAGTCTTCACATCGTTTGGGTAATTACTGACGATCCTGATTGGGCTGTACACCCAAGAGGATGGAAATAGTTGGTGGTCGTCCAGACGTACTTGGAGATGGATGGATATGCGAGGAAAGTGCCTCCGGTTTCGTTCAGACCCAGAACGGACTTGTAAATAGATTGTGTGTCTGACATTGGATTTTATTCTGTGTTGATTGATTTCTATTAAATATACATCTGTTTGGCGGCAGAGAATTTATTCTTTTGCTTAACGCCCATCTCTGAGACGTACGAGCTCATAGGTTGTATATCGATGGACATCAGTCGCATGGAGTGAATTGCCAATGTGGCATGCGTAAGTGGCAATTGATCAGGGCTTCTGTTGAAAAGCAAAGTCTTGTGGTTGATGATCAAAGCACGGCCTATGTGGCGTAGCTTTGTGTATAACGTGAATTTGCGAGCCTCACACCTCGGTATGAGTCAAAAACGGGATAGTGACTGCAGGGAGAGCACGACGTTTCTTTCTAGCTTTGGTGGTGTCAGTGACTTACCAACCCTGACATTTATATACTTTTCACCTATGTGGTTGTTGGAATGCGAGGCGCCTCGATTATAGGTCTGTAAGGACCGGGAAACGTGTGTTCAGGCATAATTAATCCTCTAACGTAAGTGAGGACCGGCCCTGAAGATCCAGGATTACCCAGAGTGCGTAGTCCTGAGGCATTTGCTAGAGTGTCTCGAACGCGGTGAGGAGCTTGCCCCTTGCCTCGACTCATGACGGAAATCCAATTTCCAATACGTGTGATTCGGTTTTAATTGTAGAACTAGTATGGCGACATAGTAGATGGTAGCTATGCCGCCCATGATTGATATTTATGATTGAAATTGTTTTGACACTATACACTTATTACAGTATCAAATGATTTGTTTTAAACGTACCAAGCATGTTTGGCTATTATAAGGGAAAACCCTATCCTCCGGCTTGCGTTGCATTGTGTGATGGGACCTGGGTCTTATAATAGCTTCATTTTTCGAAAAAGCATTGCGTTGTTTATTCTATGCACTGGTATTCTTGGGAGGAAACTCGTTCCGTGTTTTACGGTGTGGTCCCTTGAATTACTCTCTTTTAAAGTAAAGCTTTAAATAACTGTTTTAGTTCTCACACCACTCACATGACTGACCTGGAGTTTATTGTTTTAACCTAAACTCTGGGTGCCCCTATTTTCCGCACGGGCAGCTAGTAGTTTTGGTTTTGCAGATTTATATTCATAGGATCCTGGTTTACAGCTGGAATGATATCCGGAAAGCTCTGTATCCGTATATCACCTTCAGTTGTGCTTTGTATTATTTTCCGCTGCTATGTAATTTATTGTAATCTCTGATATTTACCGAATGTAATTTATTCATTTATACTCTGTATATTCCTGTAATCTGATGCATTGTTGTAATATACAGTGAAATGTTCTTTTGTATGCTTTCTGTTGTGGCTTGTTCTCGAACTATCCGCGCTTTCCTATACGGGGAAGTTACGGGTTTTCACAGTTGGTATCAGAGCTTTGGTTTACAGAGCTCGAGAACAAGACACACTAGAACCATGCGAAAGTATTCATCAGATATTGGATTAGTAATATCCAATTAGAATGACTCGTTAGAGATAGGATCAGTAGTATCCTAGAACGAGTGTGAAGAGTATATTTTTCAAATGAAAACAATTTTGTTTTTAAAATTTAAGTCGCTTTAAACGTATTTGAATATTTATTTATTTTGAATTTGGACAATCGAGTATATAAAGATTTCGCATATACGCGTCATGAACGTATAGTCGAAGTTTTAATATATTGGGTAGATATAGAATCACATTCTAGTTGCCCGGGGATGATTCTGATAATGCTGCAGCGTTACCAGTATTTATTTTCGAGTGACGAAGGTGTGATATCTATATATTTCCATCAGGCTGGTGTGAGAACCAAAACTTATATAGTTAGAACACATTGTTGTGAATTGGCATCAAAAACATGATTTTCTGTATATGTATCAAATTTATGAATTTGAAACTCTAATTCACTAATTGATTGATGTTTGTGTTGTTTGTTCATTTGTTTGATAATTTTGAACCATTTAGCCTAATTGAATCAAATATTGAATTGTATTGAAAATTGGTCGCATTTGCTTGCATATACTTGTGCTTACATTGAACGGGTCATAGCAAGGAGGCTAGAGCAGAGAATAAAATTTGTTTGCCCGACAAATAGGTACATGTTTACCATAATTTCCTGTTTTGTTTGGGTGATGATGATTTTATGAGCCTATTGGCTAGCCGCTTGGCTTTTTCTTTTTCTTTTTGAGATCTGAAGGACTGGGGAAGCTATTTGAAATTCCCTGATGCTCCCGGTGCAAAGGAGGTTATGGCGAAATTTTTCGAAAATTTAGGGTGTTAGCCAAATTATTGAAATTTTGAAAATTCTCAAAAACTGAAAAGTTGGAGAATGAAAACCAGATCGAACGTAGAGTTGATTAATCAAACCACTTTCGACTTTGTTCCTTTTCGGGGACGAAAAGTTTTAAGTGGGGGAGATTGTAACAACCCGAAAATCTGGGCTAGTTTAAAATTTTTATTTTGGCAATTTTAGCGAATTTTGATTATTTAAAATGAATTATTTTAAATAAAATCGACGAGAAATTTATTTTGAATATAATTAGAACGTATATGTTATATACGTCGTCGTTAGAATATAAATATTTATATATAATTATAAATAGAATTGAAAATGGCGCGGTAGTTCGATAATTCGATTTCAAACTTCAATTGAATGTACCGGGTGCAAAACAAACCGGATTTTAGTGAAACCAAAAACATTAGGATCTAATCGAGAATATCTTTCCAGCGAATCTGAAAAATCAAAATTTCATAGTGGAAATCAAAAGATATGTTCAGTTGAAGATTCTGAATAGTCGCTATGGAATTCAGGCCCTTAAAAATAGACATTTTGCAAACGACCTCAGATTTCGACGAAACCACTTTTGTTGGATCCGCAGTGTCAAATTATTGCTAGGTTTCAAATTTCATAATTTTTCGAATCAATATGTGAGCGTGGCAAAGGAAAACGCGTTTGACCAGTTTTAGTTGATTTTAATCTACTGGAAAACGGTCGTTTTTCAAACGGTCTCAGAATTCGACGAAACTAGTTTTGTTAGGACCGTATCGTCAATACGAAGTTAGAAAATATTTTTCGAGAATTTTTAGAGTTAGTATGTGACCCCGGTAATTTGAAATGTACGTTTAAAATTCAATATAGTGATTTAAATGTAAATTTAACGGAAACCGATTCAAACGATCGAATCAACCTACGATACATATCCCATTGTGTTCGGAATGTGGGTAAAACGCTGTGGACGACAGGCGGTGGGCCTCGTTTAGAGGTCTTATGTGAAAGTCAACTTTTAGTAAATAAATTAATTAAATAAATTAAAAATTCCTTCTCTTCCCTCCTATAACCCTCAGCAGACCCCCCCCCCCCCCCCGATTAAAAAAATCGAATCAAAATAAAAAAAAAACCTAGAACTAAATCGCGCCTCCAGGTGGGACCACCACCGCGCGCGCGCCGGCGACGACCCCCCCCCCCCCCCACACTCTACTGCTCGGCGACGCAACCCCCCTCCTGACGCGCGATTTCCCCATTCCCCTACCTCCAGCGCTGACTCATGCCTCAGCCCCTCCACCACCGTTTGCCTCCTATCCCCTTCTTCCTTCACCCTCCACCGCAGATCCACCAGCTCCGGCGCCACGAGAAGGAAGCTGCGATGAACCCAAATCGGAGAACGACGATCGGTATATCGCCTGAAAGAAAAAAAACAGTGAGTTTTCCTTAACAACAATTTCAGTTTTCTAACACAGTTTTTTTTAATAAATAAAATACAGTTTTATAATCTATAGAAATACAGTTTTACAATGTATAAAAATCAGTTTTTCTATATAGGTTTAGCATAGTTAAAATCAGTTTTCTTATGTTAAAAATATATTTATAAAATCAGTATTAGATGTTAAAACCCATATTTTTAAAATCAATTTTTATATAGTAAATGTGGATTAAAAGATTAAATGGTTACATTAGAAAGGTTTTGATTTTTCAAACAAGAAAAGTTTTGATTCAAACAAGAAGAGTTTTGATTTTTAAAAATATAAGGAGGAGACTTTTAGAAATATAAAAATGAGATTTTTATGCTGGGGGTTTAAGTAAAAATGTGATTTTTATATATTGAACATCGAAGTAAAAATGTGATTTTTATATATTGAACATCGGAGTAAAAATGTGATTTTTATATATTGAACATCGAGATAAAAATGTGATTTTTATATATTGAACATCGAAGTAAAAATGTGATTTTTATATATTGAACATCGAAGTAAAAATGTGATTTTTATATATTGAACATCGAAGTAAAAATGTGATTTTTATATATTGAACATCGAAGTAAAAATGTGATTTTTATATATTGAACATCAAGATAAAAATGTGATTTTTATATATTGAACATCAAGATAAAAATGTGATTTTTATATATTGAACATCGAAATAAAGATGTGATTTTTATAATGATATTTTTATAAAGGCGAAATCTTTATTTTTATAAAGGCGTAATCTATATTTTTGAAATGGGATTTTTATATATTGAACATCGTAGTAAAAATTCGATTTTTACATATGTAGTGACTACGGGCAACGAATAGGACGAAAAGGCGAGAACGACGAAGATATCTAAAATAGGAGTGTCGTGAAGTTGGGATAGCTTTCGGTGAGAATTTCTCACCTTTCAATTTCATTTTCTAGTTATATATATATATACTAGGATGCAGACGGTGTTTAGTAGCACCAGACACAATCGTCCACAGACCATGGACTTGTTTGTTTGGTTGCATAGATAGTTGAATTGTTTGGTGAATTTGATTGATGTGTGAATGGCGTGGGCCTTCACTAGACCGGGGATAAGGCTAGGCCTCGTCCCGTTTCTAGTATCGTGCCGTTATGCCGCCGAAATTTTCTAAAATAAGTTAGAAAAATAGAAATATCATTTTATTTAAAGAATGAACTGAATAGAAATTCATATGTTAAAATAAAATGTTTCATCGTTAAAAATATAATTTTTAACGTGAATATGAATATAGTGAATGTGAATAAATAAATATTCATTTACAAACCGGACGGTTTGTTTATGTACACCTATTTAAAGGACATTGATTGGGTCGATAAATTTTACACATCGCCCAACTGCACAAATAAAATCTGTGTTTGATTGTCTGAAACCCCACACGGGTGTTGGGATGAAATATGAAGTTCACTCATCCTGATTGATTAATTATGTCGATCGATTGATTGACAGGCTGTTATAAGCGTTAGATATCTATATTTGATGCTTATACAGTGTAGTGCACTTTGGTTGATGGTTGATTATTTTTCAATGCTATTATATACATGTGTTGTATGAAAATCCATATAATTAACGTTATATGGTGATTGATTGGGTCTCATTCCAATTTAGAAAATAAAGAACATTATAACATAAAAGTTCATGTGTTGACTGTACTCATTCGTTGAGATTAGTCATGTGTTGAACGAAATATTTTAATAATAAAATTTGCATCTTTATCAATATAAAGTAAAGGTTCATGTGTTGACTGTACTCATCCGTTGAGATTAGTCATGTGTTGAACGAAATATTTTAATAATAAAATTTGCATCTTTATCAATATAAAATAAAGGTTCATGTGTTGACTGTACTCATCCGTTGAGATTAGTCATGTGTTGAACGAAATAATTTAACAAAAATTGTCACACGTGGACAGTACTCATTCGTTGAGATTAGTCGTGAGTTGACAAAAATAAATATTCATTTGTTGGAAATAGAAATATTTGAAATAGAAATATTTGAAATAGAAATATTTGAAATAGAATATTTGGAAATAGAAATATTTGAAATAGAAATATTTGAAACAGAACATTTGAAAATAGAAATATATGAAGCCGTGTTGATTAGACTGACGCCATTTATACGTGAACGATATTCATATCGATTTTACTCATTTTAAAATGAATATTGAAAAGTGATTTCGAAATCGCATATTTTGAAAACGATTTCGAAATGAATTGAATATAAAACGATTTCGAAATGAATTGAATATAAAACGATTTCGAAATGAATTGAATTGAAAACGATTTCGAAATGAATTGAATTGAAAACGAGTTCGAAATGAATTGAATATAAAACGATTTCGAAATGAATTGAATATAAAACGAATTCGGAATGAATGGAATATAAAACGATTTCGAAATGAATTGAATTGAAAACGATTTCGAAATGAATTGAATTGAAAACGATTTCGAAATGAATTGAATAGAAAACGAATTTGATTTCAATTGAATATATAACGAATTTGATTCGAATAGAAAACCAATTTGAATTGAATCGAATAGAAAACCAATTTGAATTGAATCGAATAGAAAACCAATTTGAATTGAATTGAATTGAAAACGAATTCAAATTGAATTGAAAGCGAATTGAAATGAATTCAAATTGAATTGAAATTTGAATTGAATAGAAATGAATTTTAAAACGAATTTATAAAGAAGAATTCAATTTTGATTTGAATTGAAATGGAAGTTGAAATTGCTTTTGAAACGAATTTAAAACTATTTATATAATTCGTTTTAAATAGTAATCGATGAAATATATATTATATATATTATATATATATAATATAATGGCCTGAATAGAACGCGCCGCGCCGCGGCAATTCGTGAATTTCGACCATTTATTTCAAACGGACATTACGGGAGATCCGACCGTCGGATTCTCCTAAAACCGGAACCGTTGGGTTCGTATCAAAAAGAGCTCTCTTATGAACATTAGAAATTCAAAATCTAACGGTTGGATTTGGAGATACGTCCAAATCAAATTCGAAAAGGTCGCTGTAAGTGCAGTTCGATGGCCGTTGATGGAAATCGACTGTACGGGCCTTGATAAAATTATTGAAAATAGTAATAATTTGTGTAAAATCACAAGAAATGATTTGGGAAAAATTGGGGTGAAAAACTCCATATTTGAAAAGATAAAAATGGATTTTTATCGAAAAGAACTAGTTTTGAACTAAATTTAAAACCCAATTATTTTTAAATAAATAAATTAGATTTAAAAAGGGGTTTTAAATAATCGGAATTTCCAACATATAACGATTGGATTTGAAATGGGTTTATCGTGAACGGTGTTTTAAATAACACTAGTTCTTTAACCCGATAATAAATAGAATGTGATTTGGGTTTGTCGTGAACTGTGTTTTAAATAACACCTAGTTCTTTAACCCAGTAAAAGGAGTTTTTAACGAATCTGCAATTAGATTGAAATGTGAATCTATAATCTAAATTATCAAATTTAGAAATGAGCGAGAATGGAGTATCGCCAGTTTTGCTCCAAAGCGATATTTAAATCTTTAATTAGATTTGAACGTGAAATGGTAATTAAATTTACCGATAACACCACGGTGTCGGATATGGAGTATTACCAGTTTTGCTTCATGGGATGAATAGGTTGGGATTGGGAAATAAAATAAATAATTACTTCGCTGTAGTTCGCTAATCTCGACTAGTTTAGAAAACCATAATCTGGTTTGAAATCACATCTAAAGGAAGATTAAAGGATAAATTTGAAAGAATTTATCTTGGATAAAATTAATGGGAACCTTTCCCTAAAAATGTGATTTTATGAATAAAAGAATATTCTGAATTGGAATGAGGCGTATGTTGAGTTTTTGTAACATTTGTTTTTAATATACGCGGGTTGTTCGGAAAGGCCGGGTTTATACCCATTCTGAATAACCGATTCGACGATATGTCGAAGATGAAGACGGTGGTTGAAGACCGGAAGTCTTCACATCGTTTGGGTAATTACTGACGATCCTGATTGGGCTGTACACCCAAGAGGATGGAAATAGTTGGTGGTCGTCCAGACGTACTTGGAGATGGATGGATATGCGAGGAAAGTGCCTCCGGTTTCGTTCAGACCCAGAACGGACTTGTAAATAGATTGTGTGTCTGACATTGGATTTTATTCTGTGTTGATTGATTTCTATTAAATATACATCTGTTTGGCGGCGGAGAATTTATTCTTTTGCTTAACGCCCATCTCTGAGACGTACAAGCTCAGAGGTTGTATATCGATGGACATCAGTCGAATGGAGTGAATTGCCAATGTGGCACGCGTAAGTGGCAATTGATCAGGGCTTCTGTTGAAAAGAAAAGTCTTGTAGTTGATGATCAAAGCACGGCCTGTGTGGCTTAGCTTTGTGTATAACGTGAATTCGCGAGCCTCACACCTCGGTATGAGTCAAAAACGGGATGGTGACTGCAGGGAGAGCACGACGTTTCTTTCTAGCTTTGGTGGTGTCAGTGACTTACCAGCCCTGACATTTATATACTTTTCACCTATGTGGTTGTTGGAATGCGAGGCGCCTCGATTATAGGTCTGTAAGGACCGGGAAACGTGTGTTCAGGCATAATTAATCCTCTAACGTAAGTGTGGACCGGCCCTGAAGATCCAGGTTTACCCAGAGTGCGTAGTCCTGAGGCATTTGCTAGAGTGTCTCGAACGCGGAGAGGTGCTTGCCCCTTGCCTCGACTCATGATGGAAATCCAATTTCCAATACGTGTGATTCGGTTTTAATTGTAGAACTAGTATGGCGACATAGTAGATGGTAGCTATGCCGCCTATGATTGATATTTATGATTGAAATTGTTTTGACACTATACACTTATTACAGTATCAAATGATTTGTTTTAAACGTACCAAGCATGTTTGGCTATTATAAGGGAAAACCCTATCCTCCGGCTTGCGTTGCATTGTGTGATGGGACCTAGGTCTTATAATAGCTTCATTTTTCGAAAAAGCATTGCGTTGTTTATTCTATGCACTGGTATTCATGGGAGGAAACCCGTTCCGTGTTTTACGGTGTGGTCCCTTGAATTACTCTCTTTTAAAGTAAAGCTTTAAATAACTGTTTTAGTTCTCACACCAGTCACATGACTGACCTGGAGTTTATTGTTTTAACCTAAACTCTGGGTGCCCCTATTTTCCGCACGGGCAGCTAGTAGTTTTGGTTTTGCAGATTTATATTCACAGGATCCTGGTTTACAGCTGGAATGATATCCGGAAAGCTCTGTATCCGTATATCACCTTTAGTTGTGCTTTGTATTATTTTCCGCTGCTATGTAATTTATTGTAATCTCTGATATTTACCGAATGTAATTTATTCATTTATACTCTGTATATTCTTGTAATCTGATGCATTGTTGTAATATACAGTGAAATGTTCTTTTGTATACTTTCTGTTGTGGCTTGTTCTCGAACTATCCGCGCTTTCCTATACGGGGAAGTTACGGGTTTTCACAATTGGTAGGACTTTGGATGTAACAATTGGATGAACTATGCACTTATTTTGTAAGAGTGTGGGAAAATTTGGATGAAAAGCTATTTTAATTTTCAAAATATTGCATTCATATATAACTGCCAGTATATTTAGGATGTGAGCATCATGTTTTAAAAGAATTTTCGAAAAATTGACAAACATATAGGAGGTACCACTTAGGCATACATGCATTACCATAATGTATTTCACTCTGCACATGTGCACAATGTTTGCAAAAATTGAATGCACACAAGATGGATGGATATTATGCGAGGAATTATCCGTTTTACCCTTATCAAATTTCGGTGACGAAATTTTCTAAGGGTGGGAGAATGTAACACCCCGCCTTTTTTGTAATGTAATTACAGAATGTGCATACAGATATGTGCATAAACATAATTAAGAATGAATTAATAAATACATACACTGATGGTGCATTTAAAATAAAAGAAATAAATGCAGAATAAAAAGAGAAGAAGATAAATCAGAGAGTGCAGAGTGAACAATTAATTAATAAATATTAATTGCATAAAAATAAGGAAGATGTGTATACATATATATATACACATGATGATTAAAAGTTTAATGCCTACAAGATAAAAAGTTGAACAATAAATTAATGCATATTGGCACATGGATAGCAATAGGAAAAGGTAACGCTAAAGATAGAATGCATTAATGGTAAATTGCAATGAATAAATAAAAATAAAGGAAAAAGGTAAACTGCATCCAAAAATATATATAAAGGAAAATTTAATTGCACAAAAGAAATAATGGCATGTATGGTGGAGAAATTAATAATATATAAAATGGGTGCGTTAAAGATAGTATATCAACACATTAATAAGAGAGTAAGCAGTTTTATTAAAAAGCGGTTTAGTGTGAAAAGGGTTTAATAAGAGGTTTAATTGGAAGGATGTTTAAAAAGAGAATTAATTGATGTAATTGATTTGAGAAAAGTTAGATTTGGAATAAAATAAAGAATTGTTCGTATAGAAAAGCTTAACATATGCAGAAGAGTTGAATGTAAATAAATATGATTTAGATTAAGGATTGCGCGTGAACAAAAGGAATGTTTGAAATTTGATTTATGTGCAAGAATTATATGTAGTATAAATAAATCAAATTTCAAACCAAGATATATATATATATATATATATGTGTATTTGTATACATATAGGGGTATGTCGACACTATGTCGACACCACCATAGGGGTGTTGACACCTATGTCAACATCCAAGCAAGGGTGTCAACACCCTTGTGCGTGGGCACGTGGGTGCAGCGAATCCTGGGCAATTCCGGAATGTTCTTTTTCTTGAGTGAGTTGGTTAGTTCAGATGGGTTTTAAATTAGATCTAAAGGACCAAGTTCATTTAGCACGCCTATATATAAGATGGTAAGGTTTACCTTCATCCTCATAATTTTTAAGGTGACGCCAAAACTCTGCCCATTTCTCTTCTTCTCCAAATCTATTCTGAAATTAAAAATAAGATCTTGGCCTTTTCTGCTTTAAAGTTTGAGATAAAAATTTAGATCTACAATATATGCGCCTAGATTTACGCTATATGTGAGGTAAGATCTGAATCTGATCTATTTTAGTTCCTCTTCTCTTTTCTTCTTCTTTTCTCTTTCTTTTCGGGGTTAATTTATAGATCCGTGGTTATTCAGGTCCTAAATTCAGTTACGAAAACCATGGAAGAATAGATCTGGATTAAATCCAGAATTTGGAAAGCTTACGAAGTGAGTGGATTTAAGCCATATTATTTTAGATAATGCTATACTACCGTTTAGCATTCCCCATTACGACGAATTGGAATATGACATGTTAAGATGCCTAAACATATGCAAATAATGACTAAAGTGGTGCAAATGACATGTGGGAATGATTAGCATGATATAACACCAAATTGTTAATATGAATAATTCATATATTGAATCAGTTGAAATGTTGGAATGTTTACATGTTATAATATTAGTTTGAACATGTGGGAAAAATTCATATATTGGATTAGTTGGAATGCTAAAAAGTTTACATGTAAATTTGTCCTAATTATATACAGGGAATAATTGGAGTAAGTATATGATTATATGGATCATGTTAACATAGAATTGAATAAATAAATATGGGTGTTGGGCATCGACCAAATTATGTTTAAAGATATTAAATTGGATCATAAGTATAAAAAAATTGATTTGGGTGCAAATGGGACCTTATGTAAAATATGAATTGGCATAATATGAATTTAGACATAAATCCATCATGAATATAATTGGGTAAATGGGCATGAGAACCTATAAAGACATAGGTATGATTAATTGATTAATAATGAATGCCTAGGGTTACAATTAGAAATTGTAATTGTACTTATGACATGAGGTTAGGTTGCATTAGTGGTGGAAGTCTGCCCGAACCCGACCGGCATATCCAGCAACCACTAACGTTGAACCTAATGCGAGAGGTCAAATTGCGCAAATACGAGACGGGATATGACATGAGGTTAGGCCCAACTTGCGGAAGAAGTCTGCCTAGACCCGACCGGCATATCCAACATCCACAAGTTGTCGGCCTAATGTGGGAGGTCTAGCCCATTATAAACCATAAATGGACATGGTAATGAGTTGGACTACTTAACCTAATCTAATCCATAGGGATTGTATGAATATGAACTAAAGTTAGTGTTAAGTAAAATTGGTTGGACAGTGGTGGGCTAAGCAAATCTGAGGGGGTGAGTAATATTTACATATAGGCCCGCAAACTTTGCCTGATATGGTTATGTAATTAAAGACACCTAGTGGTATACATAACCGGTAAAAATAATAAAGTTATGTAATTAAAAACACCTTTAGGGTAAGCATAACTTGTAGAAATAATAGAATTTAGACATGCATAATAAACTAATAAGGAAATGGAATAACTGGTGAAATGAGATAAGGGACACTTAATTGTAAATTAAGTGATTAGAAAACGGGAAAACCTGAAACTAGTTAAGAAAAGTAGAAAAATATATTGTAGTTAATTATAAATTAAGTAATCTGTAAACTTGGAGGTCTGAATCTCGTTGATAAGAATAACAAGTTCAGACTTGTCCTAGGGACAAAGGGAAAATTATAACAAAGGTTATGATAAATTCATAGAGAAACTTGTTAATGGGCCTTAGTTAATAAAACTAAGTTTATAAGTAAACAACGATAAGTTGTATTGACTTTGTAAAGAGGAACTATGATTAAAAGAGAAAGAATGAGGAAAACTTATGAAATAAGTTTTATTCATAAATGGTAAGTGACATATTAATTGGAAAACATGTGAATTGTGATATACTTAATTACATATTAAGTAAAACATTTTAATGTAATCAAACAAGAATATAAAAGAGATTGTGGATTACAGACCTTGGGCCACAATCTAGAGAATAACATGTTGCGGGCTTATTGATAAACTTAAATGGGTTAAGTTATATGACTAAAATTAATAAGGAAGGGAAACTTGGTAGTTTGAATAAGAATTCAATGGGAATAATCAAGTTAACTAGAAGCCTGATGAGATGAGGCAAGCACGTAAAAGAATGTTTAGACATAGGGTCTAACAACATATTAAATTGAGGCGCTTGGACTAGTCCGCACGTTTAAGAGTGAATAACCCAATGTGGTAGATCATCGTGGTGTTAAAAGGCTCGACAGGAGCGTACATTCATCTGATTGTTCTGACGGCTCCGAAGGACTGGAAGTGGGAGCACGCGGCTTCGTGAGGTAGTAAGGTGCTCCTAGTAGTCCTCTATGCGGTGATAGATGACTTAGGCTGTACTCGCAGAGGTTGGGTCTGCACGTAACTACTATGTGAGTGGGCCTTGACTACAGAAGTAGTTATGCAGTCATAATGTTGTGATGCGAAGACAATAGGGTGATTCGGCGGTTGCCTCAGCGGGGAGGCAGAGCGTCAGGACCAAGGATAGTAGATCGTCGGATACCCATCATCGACAGCCAGTGGGATGCGAAAAAACTAGAGCTAAACCTAAGATACCATTTCATCCTTCATTATCAGGGTAAGGGGTTGAGGGGAGACGCCACATGGATGTTTAGATTGTTTGCGTAGGAGTAGTCGCTTAGCTCCTGTAGCCTTTACTAGTTAAGGGAGGGGCTGAGGTGGGGCCATAGCCACTGCGAAAATAGACCCTAGCGGGCCTGTATAGATATGGAAAAGCTCCCGACCAAGTTCCGTGTTTCTTGTATCGCCCTGCCATGGAACTCGGTGCACATTAGAGGACGTGCGATTGAGTCATCGAGCTACAATTAAGTATGTACGAGGGACAGTCTAGATACATGCATACCTGTTCTAGCAGATGCATCGTAGACTTGAGGGCATTACTCCAGTATGAATTCTAAATCGAACAAAGGTGACAGCCTGTACGTTTACGTAGCATAGTAATGATAGAAATATGCGGAACGTAGTATTGTTATATGTACGCCACTACAGCGTAGGATGAGGGACTGCGTATATTTCGATAGTGTTACGGTGTAGACCGTGTGAGTGGGGTACCATAGGGTGTACCTCAATATTAGGGGTAGCTACATATATATTGTATTAGGTTAACCCACTGGGAAGTAAATGGTTATGACATTGTGTGTAAGACTTGAGTTCTGTTAACCCAAGTAACCTAATAAATAAGAAAATATGATTAAACGGTATAAGTAGGATTATCCAAAATGTATAGTTTAAATCCAGTCATCAGAACTTGAGTTTGACCCCCTCCATAACATAATCACAGGTTAGATTTGTGGCAGAGACATGAGACATTATAGCTTTGGATACTGGTTATGCAGTATTATTAATAATACGGTAAAGCTATACTTTGATTTATATTATATCCATTCTGCTGTGAGATATTTTTTGAGCTCTGACATATTTTATGTCTTTGTTTTTCTGCAGCATACCAGAGCAAACCAATCCGAGTTTCGATAGATTAGAATTTTGAAAAAAAATTCGGTCTCTCGAAATTGGGTTTGCCACATCCCTCCTCTTTACATTTAAATAAGACAGCAGGTGGGAACGCTCAGATCAGTGATACCTTGGAGATGGAGTTTGACGATGGAGGATCCATAGCTATTAGGCATTATTTATGGCAGTACAATTATATTGGGAAAATTAATGGTTGTGTATCTATTATTGCATGAGACTCATTGTAAATGAAATTTATGATGGTTTTAATTAAAATTACCACTATTTTTAGTTATCATATTTTATCCCTTCCACTGTGTAAGATTCTAATTTTGTTTAATAAAGCAAGTTTAGTAATGTGACGGCCCGTCCCGCACCAGCCGACATTTCCAATGAAAGTGTGATGTGCCAATGTCCAAGCAGCACGGGACGGTCGTCAAAGGAAAGAAAGAAGGGAATTTGAACTAGCAAGGAACCTGTAGAATGTCTCGCAGCGCATGAAATAAAATATAATAATAACATACTTGACATAAAACAGGTGAGACAGTGCATAAGCTGAAAACTAAACCATCATAGCAGCGGAAAATTCAAAATACAGCTTATGTTCCATATCATCAATATTACAACTTTTAAACTGTCTCTAAAGCAAAATAAGAAAGGTGCACTACTAATGCCCAAAGTAGTGACCAACAGCGATACACGGAGAATATATATATCATGCGTGGAAGCCTCCTGCTCGTCTCCGGTACAACTACTCGTGCATACCACCTAACCTGTCTCTGGTCTGCCTGTTTAAGAGCACCCAGAGTAATAAGAAGAGACATAAAACTCTTGGTCAGACAAAAGTCTAGTATGAGCAATAAGTAGCAAAACAGAACAATAACAGGTGTACTAAACCATACCTGAACCTGGACCTGCAACCAAAGAGTTAGCACAATAGGATGTACAATACTCTAAGGTGACACTAACATATGGTGTAAAGATACGGGGGGAGGGGGTGTGCATGTTATAATGATGGCAAACAATCAAGCATAGCAACCATCCTCACATCTCTCACTCAGTGCGTAAAGCATACGATATTCACCGCTTTGACCACCCATTCCTTGCTATGATCACTCTGCCCCATGGAGTGATGATGACTCCACTGCACTGATCCATAGCCACTAGTCTTTGCTATGTCCACTCTGTCCCATGAAGTCATGACGACTCTACTGCACTAGCTCATAGCCATGCTACGATCACTCTGCCCCATGGAATAATAACTACCCCACCGCACTGATCCGTAGCCTAACAATCGTCTCTTGGTGGTGAATCCAAGCTATGGACGTCGACAACTCCTTAGCACACGTCCCGCAGCAAAGCCCAACTCATGAAGTTAACTCGTTAGTTCCCAACTGGATCCTGAGTACAAACTTCCTATTTGGACTACCTTTGCATCTCGGGTTATTGGTCTTCTCCGGATCGGTTCGGTCCTTCTCTTCGTCTTCAGTTCGGTTATGCACCTTCCAGATCGGCCCATGGTACGTACCCCAGTTCGTGGTCCTAGCTTCTAATCGGCTCATGGTGCTCTGGTGCTTGCCCGTTCGTGACACCCACTGGTTCGGGTCAGGGATCCAACGACAGCTCATAGCAATCTGGTTCGTGGCTCCTTCCTTCATGGCATCGGTTCGTGGTCTTCCAGTGCGAACGGGTCGGTTCGAGTACTGAAGCGCTTCGTGGGTCCTTGATGCGAGCGGGTCAGTGGATCACCAGCGGTTCGGATCGGAGGACTTCAGAGGCAAATGGATCGGAGATAGCTGGATCATGAGATCCTGGTTGAGTTGGTTCGTGGCACATACGCTGGGTCGGGTCGTGACACATACTTCACGAGTGGGGAGGGGCGATCCGATCCGGCCCACATTCCTGCGATTTTTTCAGCAAGTGTTTATGCCACATGACAACATTTTAGACCAACCTAATTGTTCTAAGAAATCATAAATCATACCATAAAGTCATAGCAACACATACAATCATCCACAAACAGCAAAACAACAATCTAACATGTTTATACGGATCAAACATACCCAAAACCCCATGTTTTTCCCTTAATCCCCTTTAATCATGTTTAAGCATACAATAAGCAAAACTTATCCAAATTAGCCCAAATTTCTATCAGAGCGCTAAATTTATATTTTAGAATTTTACAAATTTTTCCAGATTTTTAACATGCATTAGTTAACACTAATCACCCTAATTAATTGTAGTTAGTGTAAAAACAATGCTAATCACTCACCTTAGTCACAAATAAATCTCAGATCTGAAAATATCTCTGATTTGGGTTGAATCTCTATGCAACACAGCAGCTCTATTCCCAATTTGATGTTAATTTGCCTTGATTAGATGTAGCTTGGCCTAATCTTCAATTAGAAAGCGATTAGGAGCGATTTGGGATGAAATTAGAAGGTGGAGGCCATGGCTAGGGTTAGAGAAATGTTTTAGGCGGCTGAAAAATGAAACAAAAATCGTTTCCTACTGTTCTCAGCCTCCCCATACCCCTAATCCCGAAATGGATTATGGGTCCTCTTGCTAGTCACCATAATTAGGCCCGGTTAAGATGTTTTTCACCTTCTAAACCTCATTTCAGCCATATCTCCCAAACGGTGAGTCCGTTTGGCTAATGTGACCACTCTATGGAAAGGTAAACCATCATCCGAATCTAAAGGAAGTGGTTTCAGGTCAAAACTCCTTACCAGTCAAAAGTTATGGCCGAAACAAGATCAGCTAGGGGCAAAACGGTCATTTAAAAATCGGCAAAAATCATGAACATGGGAAATGACCCCAATAGTCGTCTTCCAAAGTTACATTACCATACGACTTCGTATGTGAAAGAAATATTCTATGATCCTTCGATGCGTAGAATGAGGGTCGTTACATTCTCCCCCCTTAAGAAATTTCGCCCCTGAAATTCCTTAACTAAGAAACAAACAAAGGATCCCGCATGCCTATCAACCATTCACTACAATCAAACATACAAAACAACAAACAAGTCTATCCTAGCATGCGGAAAACTAAATTACAATTAAAATCTTGCAAGGCAAAGAGTTCTGGATACGTCTTCCTAATGCTCTCCTCTGTCTTCCAAGTACAGTCATTCTCATTCTCGCCCCACTGAACTTTACTAGATTCTATGGAAAGGTAAACCATTGTCCGAATCTAAAGGAAGTGGTTTCAGGTCAAAACTCCTTACCAGTCAAAAGTTATGGCCGAAACAAGATCAGCTAGGGGCAAAACGGTCATTTAAAAATCGGCAAAAATCATGAACATGGGAAATGATCCCAATAGTCGTCTTCCAAAGTTACATGACCATACGACTTCGTAGGTGAAAGAAATATTCTACGATCCTTCGATGCGTAGAATGAGGGTCGTTACATTCCCCCCCCCCCCCAAGAAATTTCGCCCCTGAAATTCCTTAACTAAGAAACAAGCAAAGGATCCCGCATGCCTATCAACCATTCACAACAATCAAACATACAAAACAACAAACAAGTCTATCCTAGCATGCGGAAAACAAAATTGCAATTAAAATCTTGCAAGGCAAAGAGTTCTGGATATGTCTTCCTAATGCTCTCCTCTGTCTTCCAAGTACAGTCATTCTCATTCTCGCCCCACTGAACTTTGACTAGATTCACTGCTTTCCTTCAAAGTTTCTTTGTATCGTGCTCGACAAAACGAATCGGCTTGCGGTTCCCAACCGCCTCGGGTTCTACTTCGATATCATCCAATTGGTTAGGTGAAATAGTCATATCGGGGTCGTGCACGAATTCCCTTAACTGGGAAACATGAACTCCCGCCATATTCTCTGGTAATTCAACTTTATATGCCAAATTCTCAACTTGCTCGAGAACTGGGAATGGACTAACAAATCTTGGTGTTAACTTGCCTCTCCTTCCAAATCGAATAACATTCTTTAATGGAGAGATCTTGACAAATACTTGGTCTCCAACGGAGAATTAACTCCCGCCATCTTCCCTGGTAATTCAACTTTATATGCCAAACTCCCAACTTGCTCGAGAACTGGGAATGGACAAACAAATATTGGTGTTAACTTGCCTCTCCTTCCGAATTGAATAACATTCTTTAATGGAGAGATCTTGACAAATACTTGGTCGCCAACGGAGAATTTCAAATCCTTTCGCCTATTATCAGCATAACTCTTCTGCCTATCTTGGGCCGCCTTCATTCGCTGTTGAATGATCTTAATCTTGTCTGAAGTTTCTCTTATCACATCTAGTCTAAGCACAAACTTCTCACCAGTTTCTAACCAACATGACGGTGAGTTGCATGGTCTTCCATACAAAGCTTCGAATGGAGCCATATCAATACTGGATTGATAATTATTATTATATGCAAACTCTACTAAATGCAAATGGTCATCCCATGATCCACCAAAATCCAATATGCAAGTTCTCAAGAGATATTCTAATATACGATTCACCCTCTCTGTTTGACCGTCGGTTTGAGGATGATACGCGGTACTGAGATGTAATTCTGATCCTAACTCCTCTTGTAAGCTCTTCAAAAATCCACTAATGAACTACGGATCTCGGTCACTCACAATGCCTTTAGGTATTCCATGAAATCTCACTACCCACTTCATATATAGTTCCTCTAACTTAGCTGCCATTCTATTCGACTTGATAGGTATAAACCTTGCACTCTTGGTCAATCGGTCCACAATCACCCAAATGCTAACATGGCCCGATCTAGTCCTTGTTGACCCATCAATGAAATCCATTGAGACTTGTTCCCATTTCCATTCTGGAATTTCTAATGGTTGCAACAAACCACTAGGTTTCTTTTGCTCAGCTTTAACTAACTGGCAGTTCATACATTTGGATATAAACTTCCCAACGTCTCTTTTCATCACTTCCCAGTAGTAGGTCTGCTTCATGTCTCGATACATTTTATTACCACCGGGATATATAGTCAGTTTTGAGTGATGACATTCTCTAAGAACTTCATCACTCAATCTAATGACATTGGGTACGACCGGTCTTCCATTCTTTCTAAGCCATCCATCTCGATCAAGTCCATACTTGTTCATCTCCTCATCGATACCCATCTCTAACTTGGAGATGATTTCCAATAGGTTAGGATTGTCTCCCTGACTGGAACCAATCTGCTCAATCAAAGTGGGTCTGATCGTCAGACTTGCTAATACTTCTGCATCCAATTCGCACTTTGGTCTGAAATCATACCCAGTGATGTACTCCAGTTGCTTCCATTCCAGAAACAAGCCCCTAAACTGGCATGTCTTTTACTCAGTGGATCAGCCACTGCATTGCCCTTTCCTGGTGTATATGCGATATCGAAATCGTAGGAAGCCAAGAATTCTAACCATCTTTGCTATCGGAGATTAAATCCTTTTGAGAGAAAAGATACTTTAACGATTTATGATCAGTAAACAACTGGAATCTTTCTCCCAAGAGATAATGTCTCCATTTCCTCAATGCGAACAAGATCGCTTCCAATTCCAAATCATGGGTAGGATATCTTTTCTCGTGCGGTTTTATTTGCCGACTAGCATAAGCTACAACCCTACCTCCTTGCATCAATACAGCACCTATTCCGATACCACAGGCATCCGTGTATACCGTCATCTCTTCATTCCCTTTAGGAATGACTAACACATGTCAACTTTTCCTTTAAACTCTTGAATGCATTATCACACTTTTCATCCCAGGCGAAAGCTTGATTCTTCTTGGTCAACTGAGTCAACGGTGCTGCTATCTTGGAGAAGTCTTGGAAAAACTTACAATAATATCCAGTTAATCCTAAAAAACTTCTTACATCTATTGCATTCTTGGGCATAGACCAATCTTATATCATAGCCACCTTCGTAGGGTCCACGGCAATACCATTCTCTGAGACAACATGGCCCAAGAATCTTACTTCCCTTCTCCAGAAGTGACACTTAGAAAACTTTGCTTTCAATTGGTGTTTTCTCAACACCTCCATCACTATCCTCAAATGTTCCTTGTGTTCTTCCTCTGCCCTCGAGTAAACTAAGATATCATCTACGAACACAAGAACAAACTTATTCAATTGATCCCTGAGTACCCTATTCATAAGATCCACAAAATATGTTGGTGCATTGGTCAACCCGAATGGCATGACCAACCACTCATAGAATCCAGACGAGGTCCGAAATGCCGTTTTAGCTATACTCTCAGCTTCCATCCTAAGCTGATGGAAACCTGTCGTGAGATCCAACTGGGAGAACACTCTCGCGCCACTCAACTGATCAAACAAATCATCTATTCGTAGTAGAGGATACTTATTCTTCCTCGTCACCATATTCAGCTCGCGGTAGTCCACACACAATCGAAGAGAACCATCTGCCTTGGTAGCAAGCACAACTGGTGCTCCCCATTCGGAAACACTTCTTCTGATAAATCCCTTCTTCAAAAGATCGCTTACTTGCACCCCGAGCTCTTGCTGCTCCCTTGGTGCCATACGACGAAGTGGCATCACTATAGGTCTGGCATCTTTCACTAAATCAATACGAAACCCAATCTCTCGGTGTGATGGAAATCCAGTCATTTCCTCGAAGATGTCCGGATACTGGCCAGTGTAACGACCCAACTTTCGAACACATCTCAAGTTGTGCCATTAATAAGAAATGAGAATAGATAGAAGATAAAACACAGAAACATCAGAATCTCATAGCGGAATTTTTCACAAAAGATAGTACTTTATAATATTACACAACAGTACATGATACAACAGAACATCATATGACTAGTGGTACAACCCATACCTAGTACATCAGTAATTATACATAACACAGGCGACTAACTTGCACACTTAATTATACAGTAGATAAGGTAGGTAGACCAGCACACAGGTAATCTTCATCCAGCTTCACAAGTTTCTACATCCTGATTCACTTGTCTATTCATAACAAGCGTTATGAATACCCAAGAGTTTAAGGGAAACACAGAAAAATAAACTCCGGGTCAGTCAGGGGACTGGTATGAGTAAACAGTTTAAAACAGCTTAAGAAAAATATCTCATAAGACCACGCCGTGAAGACGGAACGGGTTTTTCTCCTTATGAGATCAAAACATTTTGTATACTTGAAACGGATATTATTATAATATCAAGGGCTTTCACAAATAATTTAGAAATCTAGGAGAATGCTTGCATCTCACATTCTCCGATATAGTATACAAATAAAAACTGCTTGGCGCTTAGGGAAATTGGATTTCCAACTTGACAAGGTATGGGTCCACCTTCCGATGATGTATCTCTAGAGGCAAATACATCTGGGTTCAACAAGAATATCTTGCAACCCGGCCCTCACATGACCGACCACTCATTTCTCTTGAGTGTATCGAATGTATATCACCGATGGTTGTGTACGGCAACCATCCCCGCATGGGCAGAATCGATAGATTAAGAACAAAAGGAATTTCTCTAGATAGGTGATACTACACCCTAATGGGAGCGACCCACATAGCCATGCTGCCTGCCTGATTTTTGTCATTTCTTGGGTGTGAGGCTTGAGGCTAGACTCGTCTTTTCATCATCACTGGTTCATTACTTTGAATGCCACATCGTCCTACCCGTCAGAAATACTCATTCGATTTCCCAAATATACCACGGGCAATAAAGCTAAGAGAAACGAATTTCTCCGCCACCAACGAAATATACTTACGTAAATTCGATGTGTATAATCTGACTGATATACGTTGTCAGACACTCGTCCATTCAGGGTTGTTCTGGGACTGAACAGACCGAAGATACAATCTTCTTGCATACCGTCGTCTTCAGTTTGAACATCTCTGACGCGCGGCGTCTAATCAAATCAAAGTGGAAAATAAATCCGGCCTCTTTGAAATGATTACGAACATTTCTCTTTTAAATCATTAATCTAACATAATTAATATCAACTACATATATAGTCAATTCAAGCAGTATTCTATCATCTTATATAGTCAATTCAAGCAGTATTCTATCATCTTGCTTATGTTTGGCATTTTGATCATACCTTAGAATTGGAAAAATTTACTGTGCGCGATGCACGGGTTTTTCTCTTTTCATCTTGTCTTTTACTTTTGAAAATGAATACTTGCATTATTTCTTCAGAAATCTATTATTCATAATAGATTTCATAAATGAGTTAAATTTATGACTCATAGACTATTTCCAACTTTTACCCTCTTTTTTTTTATCATTTCGTCAAATCTTCCTTCTCATACTCGATCTGCTCCTTTTTCTTTTTATACCGATAAAATTTCTTCTCTTTATTCATCGGTCTAAAATGATTAAAAATATACTTCGCAGTTCATATCAAATATCGAACTATACTCGACATGTTCCTCGTACTTTGAATTTTCAGTTTGACTGGTCAATGCTAGCGTATGTGTTACATTCGTTTTTCTTATCACTTGGTTGTCTGAAAATCTAAATTTTTGATTCACAAATAAATTCTGATTATAAACTGAAAAAAAATTACACTTTTAGTTTTCAACTGCAAATGAAACCAAAATCCTGATTCACTTTTCTTTCTTTAATTTGGCAGCTTGAAAATAAAATGTTATTTATTAATTTTCATGATAATTTAAATAATCCCATTCGTGGAAAACTCGGAATTTAGTTTAAACTAAAGTTTAAAATCTTTGTTTACCACTAAAGTACCAAGTTGAAAGTACCAGTTCTTCTTTCACCATGGTTTACTCGCCCGATTACATCATTTTCTCGCGTGCCAACCCAAAATGCCAATTCCTCCTAGTGCCACATCCAAACTTCATGAATCTGCTTTGAACACCCCTGATTTTTGCAAAGTACCAAGGCATTCAGACCAAAGTACCAACCACCCATTTTCCATCAACAGTTCTTGGCCTATTCATGCTAAAATACTGGAGTTCTTCTTCCCTTTAGATGCACAGCTCTGTGCACGTGCACATCTGATTCCGGCGACACCACCCACCATCGACCGGCCACGCAAGTCGGCTCTCCATCCCTGATCACATCGACGGTCTCCACAGTCTTCAACTCGTCGTCGATGAGAAAAACAGTGCGCCACCATAATTTCCAGAAACCACTGTCATCGAAGAAAATGGTCATCGCGCCTTGTTGGAGCCAGGTGCCATCACCATCTCGCTGGTGCACCATCACCAGACCCTGACGCCTACATTCCCCCCTGACCGCACCTCCAACGACCTCCAGGTGAAGAGCAGCTCCGGCGAAAACTCCATGAACCCAAAATAGACTTTAAAAACCTACTTAACTTGATTTCACAAAATTTATACAATTAACAATTTAATTTGTATTTTTCTCATGATCCACCTTCCTTCATACTGCTCCAGGCCAAGCGCCGCCACTAACGAACTTCGCCATCGCCGGAATTTGATCAAAGTACCGTTTTTGATCATCTCGAGAATTCTCATGATTTACTACATTAAAAATCATGATTTTTTGTTTAAAAATCATTATTTGTTCATGTTATTAGGATTATAAACTCAAAACATGTTTTTAATCAATTTGAAAATCCATTTTGAAAATGAATTACAGAGAGGATACTGCTGTTTATTTTTAAAGCAGCAGTAAGACTTTGGTTAAGGTTTTTATTTCTATTTGAACTTTTTTATACTATATACAAGTTTTTTAAAACATGATAATACATCATTCTCCACTCTAAAAATCCTAGATTTACTGATTTATCTGGGTGTGTCAAGTTGTATACAACTTTACCAGTCCTGGAAATCAAAACAGAATTTACACCCTTTATAATATATAATCCCTTAAGGTTTCTCACATACAAATCTACAAAACAATGATCACAACAATAAAACAAGCAACCAACTCATACATGAAGGATTTCATGAACAAGAACATGAAAATAATCCAAGAACACTTCACAAATCAATTACCAAAACTGCAGTAATTAAGCAGGAAACAGAATATATGTTTACTCACTTATTTTGATGCTTGGAAACCTTGCTTTCTTTTGATGAAAACTCTCGAACTTGCTGTGTTTTTGTGTATGTAAAATGATGCATGGACTGGTCCTTATATAGGGTAGAAAATAATAAACAAATGAGTGCATTAAATGCTTGTTTATGAATGAGGAGACAAAACAGTTTTTCCTATTTTTGATGGCCATTGGAAGACAAAAAGAAATACCATCACACACAAATACCTAGGACTCCACATGGCTTTAGCAGCCACTTCATGTGAAATTTCCATGTGCAAGAACCCTTATTGGTGAACTAAGAACCATCACCTTAAATGCATCACGTACTTTATGTATTTTACTAAATATATCATAGGACTTCAGCCAAAAAGAGTAGCTTCTTATTGTACCATTTAGCTCAGTTTTCACATGTACGTAGCTCTCACCTTTCTTACACAACATGTGCTGATTTAACATGAGTATGAAATATGATACCTTGGCTTCCAAGGCATGAACAAAATCTGAATTTTCTGCACAGTTTTAGCTTACGGCCAGGCCATTGTTTGTGCAAAGAAAACTTTAAAAAAAACATTTTTTGAAGCCTATCAAGGTAGTAAAGAAACATGTTTGTTTATACATGTTTTTGTGGTCTTCTAGTACATGTACTTTGTCAAAAATGCAAGTGTTTTAGGGAACCATAAAAGAAGAAACATTCAGGAAAGAAAACATGAAAGGATTTAAAAATCTGAAAATGTTTAGACAAAAAGACATTTGCCATGTGCAAGTGTACAAGCTTTCAAATCCATTAATTCTAGTGTAGGACTTTACTTGTGTAGTTGCATCTAGGTGTGTATATGTTCATGAGGATGTTTGCAAAGATATATGTGTTCATGCTTGCAAGAAAATGATGTATTCATGTGAGTGAAACAACATGCTTTCTTGTTCTTGCCAACCAAACATGGTTCTAATAAAATTTGGTCGAAAAATGCTTTGTTAAAAAAAAACTAGAAATTAACTTAGAAATATATAAAGCTTTAAAATCCCTCTTTACAAAGAACTAAACATATGTGAAAGAAAGATGGCATTATAAAATGCTATAACAAGTGTTATTATCTATACATAAGAGAAATAAATTTTAAACAACGCTATTAAATTCATGCTATCACATATACATGTGTAAAATAAAACAAATGCTGAATATGCAAAAACTAGTGTTTGTAAGTGCTGTGCTTATGCAGGTGCTATCATACATATTTCAACATGTATTAGAAGTTTAAAGTTTGAAACTTTAACTCGTATTTACATACACGTACTTACGATCAAATATTATCAGTGTTAACGATGTGTAAAAAGTCCGGGTTATTACATTCTACCCCCTTATAAAAATTTCATTCCCGAAATTTGTAAACAGTAGATTCTAGTTATCGGCTTATATATAAACACACATCGATAAATAAAACACACATCAGCCATTCCCTATTCAAAACCAAAATATCTATCAAAATTTCTCTTCTAACCCATCAGCCAATTTACTTAACTCCATTAAGTATTTCCAAAATGTTCATTCACTCTGTTAATCATCTTCAGTTTGGGATTCATAAATATGATTGGTTTTCACAAATCGATCAATTCACCTTTCCTGAGTTCATATCCAATAAACCCTCAAGCCTAGCCTTAACTCTAGGAAATCCAAATGTTAACTCAATTTAAAATTCTAACTCGATTTCCGTTAACAATATGAATGGATATTCTTCTATTTTAATCCAACCATATTAACTTATCTTGGGGCCGACCCTAGTTAATTAACTCCTTTTATCATTAAAAAAAATACCTTCTGAAGCTCCTTCTATATTCTCAGAAGTTGACGACTTATCCATCAAAGCATAGACCTTGGGTTGTTGTGCCTTTTTCAGTGGATAGTCTCTAACCAAGTGCCCAGGCTGATGGCAGTTATAGCATGAAAACTTCTGTGGAATAGCATCACTTGTTCCCTTTGGTTGCTGTTGCTCCGGCTGCTGAGTCTGCTGTGGCTTTTCTGCTGCTGGCTTGGTGCAGAACTTGGAAATATGTCCTTTCTGCAAACAGTTGTGGCATATGGTATCTTTGAATCGTTCTTTGGATTTTTCTCCCATCTTAGGTACTCTGTTGTTGTTGTTCCAGTTCGAATTGAATTTCCTCTTGTTTGGATTCTCACCACTAGATTCTCCTGTCTGTGCTGCTTTTGCCACTGGCTTCTTACCTTCCAGTGCCTCATAATGAACAGCCATATCCACTAGATCAACGAATGGAACCTTGAGTCCAATCATCTGAACTTGTAGGCTATCCTTTAATCCTGCTATGAACATTTCATTCTTCTTAAGTGAAGTGTTTATCAGTTCTGGCCCGAAACAAGAAAGCTAGTTGAATTTGTTCTCATATTCTGACACTTTCATATTTCCCTGCTTGAGATCGATAAAATCTCTATACATCCTTGTCTTTCCAACAGCAGGAAAAAACTGAGCTTCAAATGCTTCTTTGAACCTTTCCCAAGTGAAATCTTCCTCAGGAACATTAGCAGTTTGAGCGTCCCACCAAATTGCAGCCGCTTCTTGAAGTTGCCATGATGCCAAAAGACGCTTCTGATCGTCATTCAATTTTAACCCTTTGAAAATCCTTTCACATGACCTCATCCAAGCCTGAACTTCAGTAAACGACTCAGTTCCTTTGAAAACTTTTCCTCCTAGAGTCGTATACTCCTTACAAATAGTTGCAAAGCTCTTATCTTGTTGGACTTGTGCAACTTCCTCTACTGTCTCACCTTGGTCTTGGGATCCAGTAGTACGATCAGTAATAGTGGATGACCCTTTAGCTCGACCTCTTCGTCCACGTCCACTCATTTTGACCACCTGAATATAACAGGTTGTCAATCGAGTCTTGATGGGATATAACTACTTAGGTATAACATCCAAGTTGTTTTAAATTCATTTTAAATTTTATATAAAAATACGCTCTCTCACACTCACACAAAGCCTAGGTAATCAGCAACCTAAGCTCTGATGCCAACTGTAACGACCCAACTTTCGAACACATCTCAAGTTGTGCCATTAATAAGAAATGAGAATAGATAGAAGATAAAACACAGAAACATCAGAATCTCACAGCGGAATTTTTCACAAAAGATAGTACTTTATAATATTACACAACAGTACATGATACAACAGAACATCATATGACTAGTGGTACAACCCATACCTAGTACATCAGTAATTATACATAACACAGGCGACTAACTTGCACACTTAATTATATAGTAGATAAGGTAGGTAGACCAGCACACAGGTAATCTTCATCCAGCTTCACAAGTTTCTACATCCTGATTCACTTGTCTATTCATAACAAGCGTTATGAATACCCAAGAGTTTAAGGGAAACACAGAAAAATAAACTCCGGGTCAGTCAGGGGACTGGTATGAGTAAACAGTTTAAAACAGCTTAAGAAAAATATCTCATAAGACCACGCCGTGAAGACGGAACGGGTTTTTCTCCTTATGAGATCAAAACATTTTGTATACTTGAAACGAATATTATTATAATATCAAGGGCTTTCACAAATAATTTAGAAATCTAGGAGAATGCTTGCATCTCACATTCTCCGATATAGTATACAAATAAAAACTGCTTGGCGCTTAGGGAAATTGGATTTCCAACTTGACAAGGTATGGGTCCACCTTCCGATGATGTATCTCTAGAGGCAAATACATCTGGGTTCAACAAGAATATCTTGCAACCCGGCCCTCACATGACCGACCACTCATTTCTCTTGAGTGTATCGAATGTATATCACCGATGCTTGTGTACGGCAACCATCCCCGCATGGGCAGAATCGATAGATTAAGAACAAAAGGAATTTCTCTAGATAGGTGATACTACACCCTAATGGGAGCGACCCACATAGCCATGCTGCCTGCCCGATTTTTGTCATTTCCTGGGTGTGAGGCTTGAGGCTAGACTCGTCTTTTCATCATCACTGGTTCATTACTTTGAATGCCACATCGTCCTACCCGTCAGAAATACTCATTCGATTTCCCAAATATACCACGGGCAATAAAGCTAAGAGAAACGAATTTCTCCGCCACCAACGAAATATACTTACGTAAATTCGATGTGTATAATCTGACTGATATACGTTGTCAGACACTCGTCCATTCAGGGTTGTTCTGGGACTGAACAGACCGAAGATACAATCTTCTTGCACACCGTCGTCTTCAGTTTGAACATCTCTGACGCGCGGCGTCTAATCAAATCAAAGTGGAAAATAAATCCGGCCTCTTTGAAATGATTACGAACATTTCTCTTTTAAATCATTAATCTAACATAATTAATATCAACTACATATATAGTCAATTCAAGCAGTATTCTATCATCTTATATAGTCAATTCAAGCAGTATTCTATCATCTTGCTTATGTTTGGCATTTTGATCATACCTTAGAATTGGAAAATTTTACTGTGTGCGATGCACGGGTTTTTCTCTTTTCATCTTGTCTTTTACTTTTGAAAATGAATACTTGCATTATTTCTTCAGAAATATATTATTCATAATAGATTTCATAAATGAGTTAAATTTATGACTCATAGACTATTTCCAACTTTTACCCTCTTTTTTTTTATCATTTCGTCAAATCTTCCTTCTCATACTCGATCTGCTCCTTTTTCTTTTTATACCGATAAAATTTCTTCTCTTTATTCATCGGTCTAAAATGATTAAAAATATACTTCGCAGTTCATATCAAATATCGAACTATACTCGACATGTTCCTCGTACTTTGAATTTTCAGTTTGACTGGTCAATGCTAGCGTATGTGTTACATTCGTTTTTCTTATCACTTGGTTGTCTGAAAATCTAAATTTTTGATTCACAAATAAATTCTGATTATAAACTGAAAAAAATTTACACTTTTAGTTTTCAACTGCAAATGAAACCAAAATCCTGATTCACTTTTCTTTCTTTAATTTGGCAGCTTGAAAATAAAATGTTATTTATTAATTTTCATGATAATTTAAATCATCCCATTCGTGGAAAACTCGGATTTTAGTTTAAACTAAAGTTTAAAATCTTTGTTTACCACTAAAGTACCAAGTTGAAAGTACCAGTTCTTCTTTCACCATGGTTTACTCGCCCGATTACATCATTTTCTCGCGTGCCAACCCAAAATGCCAATTCCTCCTAGTGCCACATCCAAACTTCATGAATCTGCTTTGAACACCCCTGATTTTTGCAAAGTACCAAGGCATTCAGACCAAAGTACCAACCACCCATTTTCCATCAACAGTTCTTGGCCTATTCATGCTAAAATACTGGAGTTCTTCTTCCCTTTAGATGCACAGCTCTGTGCACGTGCACATCTGATTCCGGCGACACCACCCACCATCGACCGGCCACGCAAGTCGGCTCTCCATCCCTGATCACATCGACGGTCTCCACAGTCTTCAACTCGTCGTCGATGAGAAAAACAGTGCGCCACCATAATTTCCAGAAACCACTGTCATCGAAGAAAATGGTCATCGCGCCTTGTCGGAGCCAGGTGTCATCACCATCTCGCTGCTGCACCATCACCAGACCCTGACGCCTACATTCCCCCCTGACCGCACCTCCAACGACCTCCAGGTGAAGAGCAGCTCCGGCGAAAACTCCATGAACCCAAAATAGACTTTAAAAACCTACTTAACTTGATTTCACAAAATTTATACAATTAAAAATTTAATTTGTATTTTTCTCATGATCCACCTTCCTTCATACTGCTCCAGGCCAAGCGCCGCCACTGACGAACTTCGCCATCGCCGGAATTTGATCAAAGTACCGTTTTTGATCATCTCGAGAATTCTCATGATTTACTACATTAAAAATCATGATTTTTTGTTTAGAAATAATTATTTGTTCATGTTATTAGGATTATAAACTCAAAACATGTTTTTAATCAATTTGAAAATCCATTTTGAAAATGAATTACAGAGAGGATACTGCTGTTTATTTTTAAAGCAGCAGTAAGACTTTGGTTAAGGTTTTTATTTCTATTTGAACTTTTTTATACTATATACAAGTTTTTTAAAACATGATAATACATCATTCTCCACTCTAAAAATCCTAGATTTACTGATTTATCTGGGTGTGTCAAGTTGTATACAACTTTACCAGTCCTGGAAATCAAAACAGAATTTACACCCTTTATAATATATAATCCCTTAAGGCTTTCTCACATACAAATCTACAAAACAATGATCACAACAATATAACAAGCAACCAACTCATACATGAAGGATTTCATGAACAAGAACATGAAAATAATCCAAGAACACTTCACAAATCAATTACCAAAACTGCAGTAATTAAGCAGGAAACAGAATATATGTTTACTCACTTATTTTGATGCTTGGAAACCTTGCTTTCTTTTGATGAAAACTCTCGAACTTGCTGTGTTTTTGTGTATGTAAAATGATGCATGGACTGGTCCTTATATAGGGTAGAAAATAATAAACAAATGAGTGCATTAAATGCTTGTTTATGAATGAGGAGACAAAACAGTTTTTCCTGTTTTTGATGGCCATTGGAAGACAAAAAGAAATACCATCACACACAAATACCTTGGACTCCACATGGCTTTAGCAGCCACTTCATGTGAAATTTCCATGTGCAAGAACCCTTATTGGTGAACTAAGAACCATCACCTTAAATGCATCACGTACTTTATGTATTTTACTAAATATATCATAGGACTTCAGCCAAAAAGAGTAGCTTCTTATTGTACCATTTAGCTCAGTTTTCACATGTACGTAGCTCTCACCTTTCTTACACAACATGTGCTGATTTAACATGAGTATGAAATATGATACCTTGGCTTCCAAGGCATGAACAAAATCTGAATTTTCTGCACAGTTTTAGCTTACGGCCAGGCCATTGTTTGTGCAAAGAAAACTTTAAAAAAACATTTCTTGAAGCCTATCAAGGTAGTAAAGAAACATGTTTGTTTATACATGTTTTTGTGGTCTTCTAGTACATGTACTTTGTCAAAAATGCAAGTGTTTTAGGGAACCATAAAAGAAGAAACATTCAGGAAAGAAAACATGAAAGGATTTAAAAATCTGAAAATGTTTAGACAAAAAGACATTTGCCATGTGCAAGTGTACAAGCTTTCAAATCCATTAATTCTAGTGTAGGACTTTACTTGTGTAGTTGCATCTAGGTGTGTATATGTTCATGAGGATGTTTGCAAAGATATATGTGTTCATGCTTGCAAGAAAATGATGTATTCATGTGAGTGAAACAACATGCTTTCTTGTTCTTGCCAACCAAACATGGTTCTAATAAAATTTGGTCGAAAAATGCTTTGTTAAAAAAAAAACTAGAAATTAACTTAGAAATATATAAAGCTTTAAAATCCCTCTTTACAAAGAACTAAACATATGTGAAAGAAAGATGGCATTTTAAAATGCTATAACAAGTGTTATTATCTATACATAAGAGAAATAAATTTTAAACAACGCTATTAAATTCATGCTATCACATATACATGTGTAAAACAAAACAAATGCTGAATATGCAAAAACTAGTGTTTGTAAGTGCTGTGCTTATGCAGGTGCTATCATACATATTTCAACATGTATTAGAAGTTTAAAGTTTGAAACTTTAACTCGTATTTACATACACGTACTTACGATCAAATATTATCAGTGTTAACGATGTGTAAAAAGTCCGGGTCATTACAGCCAGCCACGAGCACATCTGACAACTCATCATGCGGGATGTCGAGGGAATTTAGAAAACTAGCCATTACCCCATCTCTAGGTAGACCACCAAACACTACCCTCCTCCCATCATCCGCTCTAACTGTCACCAAAAAGCCCTCACAGTCTACCACCACCCTGTACCTTTGGAGCCAATCGACTCCCAAAATAATGCCAAACCCAGTAAAGCCCAAAACAAAGCAATCACAAGCAAACATACATCCATGACTCGATAAGACCACATTACGACAAATCATGCTATGGCTGGTCGAACCACCAATCGGGTTCGTCACCGCTAAAAGTCTATCGACTATCTCGGGTTCCAATCCCAACCTATCTACCAGGTCACTAGATATGAAGGAATGGAAAGCTCTGGTATCAAAAAATACTCGAACAGGAACATCATAAACAGAAAGCATACCTTGAATGACGACATTATTTCCTTTCTCCGCCTTAGTTTGGGCATTTGATGAAGAAGGAATAACATTGAGAGTATATGCTTTCACAATCTGCTTTTCTTTAGGGGGTTGCAGACACTTATCCTTGTGATGTCCCACTTGGCCGCAGTTGAAGCACTTCCTGTCCGCTGGCTTTGCCCGACATTCTTTAGCATAATGGCCCTTCTTGCCATAGCTAAAGCACTCAACATCTTTCTTATTCTTCTTCTTCTGGCCCTCCTTGGTCTAATTTTGCTTTCTCTTATTCTGGGAACCATTCTTGCCTCCACCGCTTGCTTGCATCTTTGGCTCTTCTGCAGATGCAACCTCAGTCTTCGACTTAGGGTATAGACTCTCTGATCTCAAAGCTTTCCCCACAATCGATTCAAACGTCTCATTGATGTGGTTAATAAGCCTTTCCCCCAAGTATCCATCCAAACTAGTTATAAACTTCTCATTCTTCTTCTCGGCAGTATCTATAAGGGATAATCCACATTTTGATAAAGTATCGAACTCAGCAATATATTCCGAGACTGCCCTACCATTCTGGTTAAGCTCCAAGAACTTCCTAAACAACTCTGATTTCTGAGCAGCTGGGATAAACTTTTCACTGAATCGGGCCTAAACTGATCCCATGTAACTTGATCCTCTAGAGTAACTGCCTTAATAGCATTCCACCAATTCATCGCTCGTCCTTGCAGCTGACGGGATGCCAGCTTTCTCTTCGTCGCATCCTCGATACCTAAGTCTTCAAAGATACGCACACAACTATCCAACCAATCCTAAACTTCTGTAGCTGATTCCGTTCCGTGGAACGGCTTCCCACCAAGACTAGTGTAATCCTTGCAAAGCTTGGCAAAATCGGCTCTAGGCGCCTGCACCGCTGCACCACCACCATTTGCAGCATAGAGAACTGCTCCTTGCACATTTCTAAGCATCTATCTCATGAAGTCAGTGAACATCGTCCTCATATCAGGAGCATTCCCATTATTAGCTCCTCTACCAGTACCCCTAGTATATCGGCTCATCGTTCAATCTGTAAGGAGAAAACGATTAACCATCTCTTCAATGGTGCTAGTGCAATGCGACTTCATCCTTAAATATACTAATAATATATATAACTTTCGAAAACCAAAACATAACAAATGCGCGCTCTCATATACATACTATCTCTCCTTGGTGTCTTTCCCTAGGTTAACTATGCAACCTAGAGCTCTGATACCAAATGTGACGGCCCGCCCTGCACCAGCCGACATTTCCAATGAAAGTGTGTTGTGCCAATGTCTAACCAGCACGGGACGGTCGTCAAAGAAAGGAAAGAAGGGAATTTGAACTAGCAAGGAACCTGTAGAATGTCTCACAGTGCATGGAATAAAATATAATAATAACAACATACTTAACATAAAACATGTGAGATAGTGCATAAGTTGAAAACTAAACCATCATAGCAGCGGAAAATCCAAAATACAGCTTATGTTCCACATCATCATTATTACAACTTTTAAAACTGTCTCTATATCAAAATAAGAAAGGTGCACTGCTAATGCCCAAAGTAGTGACCAGCAGCGACACAGGGAGAACATATATATCATATGTGGAAGCCTCCTGCTCTTCTTCGGTACAGCTTCTCGTGCATACCACCTAGCCTGCCTCTAGTCTGCCCGTTTAAGAGCACCCAGAGTAATAAGAAGAGACATAAAACTCTGGGTCAGACAAAAGTCTGGTATGAGCGATAAGCTGCAAAACATAACAATAACAGGTATACTAAACCATACCTGAACCTGGACCTGCAACCAAAGAGTTAGCACAACAGGATGTACAATACTCTAAGGTGACACTAACATATGGTGTAAAGATACATGGAGAGGGGGTGTGCATGTCATAATGATGGCAAACAATCAAGCATATCAACCATCCTCACATCTCTCACTCAGTGCGTAAAGCATACGATATCCACTGTTTTGACCACCCATTCCTTGCTATGATCACTCTGCCCCATGGAGTCATGATGACTCCACTGCACTGATCCATAGCCACTAGTCCTTGCTATGTCCACTCTGCCCCATGAAGTCATGATGACTCCACTGCACTGGCTCATAGCCATGCTACGATCATTCTACCCCCATGGAGTAATAACTACCCTACTGCACTGATCCATAGCCTAACAGTCATCTCTCGGTGGTGAATCAAAGCTATGGACGCCGACAACTCCTTAGCCCACGTCCCGCAGCAAAGCCCAACTCATGAAGTTAACTCGTTGGTTTCCAACTGGATCCTGAGTACAAGCTTCCTATTTGGACTACCTTTGCATCTCGCGTTATTGGTCTTCTCCAAATGGGTACGGTCCTTCTCTTCGTCTTTGGTTCGGTTCGGTTATGCACCTTCCAGATCGGCTCGTGGTACGTACCCCAGTTCGTGGTCTTGGCTTCTAATCGGCTCGTGGTGCTGTGGTGCTTGCCAGGTCGTGACACCCACTGGTTTGGGTCGGGGATCCAACGACAGCTCGTAGCAATCTGGTTTGTGGATCCTTCCTTCATGGCATCGGTTCGTGGTCTTCCAGTGCGAACGGGTCAGTTCGAGTACTGAAGCGCTTCGTGGGTCCTTGAAGCGAGTGGGTCAGTAGATCACCAGCGATTCGGATCGGAGGAATTCAGAGGCGAACAGACCGGAGATAGCTGGATCGTGAGATCCTAGTTGAGTCGGTTCATGGCACAAACGCTCGGTTGGGTCGTGACGCATACTTCACGAGTGAGGAGGGGCGATCCGATCCGGTCTACATTCCTGCACTGTTTCCTGCGACTTTTCCAGCAAGTGTTTATGCCATACGACAAAGTTTTAGACCAATCTAACTGTTCTAAGCAATAATAAATCATACCATAAATTCATAGCAACACATACAATCATCCACAATCAGCAAAACAACAATCTAACATGTTTATACGGATCAAACATACCCAAAAACCCATGTTTTTCCCTTAATCCCGCTTAATCATGTTTAAGCATACAATTAGCAAAACTTATCCAAATTAGCCCAAATTTCTATCAGATCCCTAAAATAATATTTTATAATTTTACAAATTTTTAACATGATAATTTCGTTAATTAAAACTAATCACCCTAATTAACTCTAATTAGTGTAAAAACAATGCTAATCACTCACCTTAGCCACAAATAAATCTCAGATCTGAAAATATCTTTGATTTGGGTTGAATCTCCATGCAACACAGCATCTCTATTCCCAGTTTGATGCTAATTTTCCTTGATTAGATGTAGCTTGGCTTAATCTTCAATTAGAAAGTGATTAGGAGCGATTTGGGATGAAATTAGAAGGTCGAGGCCATGGCTAGGGTTAGAGAAATGTTTTAGGTGGCTTAAAAATGAAATAAAAATCGTTTTCCTATTGTTCTCAGCCTCCCCATAACCCTATTCCCGAAATGGGTTATGGGCCCTCTTGCTAATCACCCTAATTAGGCCCGGTTAAGCTGTTTTTCACCTTCTAAACCTTGTTTCAGCCATGTCTCCCAAACGGTGAGTCCGTTTGCGCTAATATGAACACACTACGGAAAGGTAAACCATCATCTGGATCTAATGAAAGTGGTTTCAGGTCAAAACTCCTTACCAATAAAAAGTTATGGCCGAAACAAGATCATCTAGGGGCAAAACAGTCATTTAAAAATCGGCAAAACTCATGAACATGGAAAATGACCCCACTAGTCGTCTCCCAAAGTTATATGACCATACGACTTCGTGTGTGAAAGAAATGAATATTCTACGATCCTTCGATGCATAGAATGTGGGTCGTTACAAGTAACCTTCTGCCTGGTTTGGGCAACCGCCCGAGCCTTCGAAACGCGCGTTGTCCCAAAAATTTCTGCACTCGGCTTTTCCATTCAGAAGGCTAGGAGGGTTTGGTAAGAATGCCCCGGAAGGCACCACATTGACCTTTTTCCTAGTTTGGGCAGCCGCCCGTCCCATCCACCCAACCAACGGGGGAAGCCGTTCATTTTTCCAGTCGATCACAATCCTGAACCGTCCAAGCCTCCGAAACGCGCATTGTCACGGAAATTTCTGCACTCGACTTCGTCATTCGAAAGGCTAGGAGGGTTTGGTAGGAACGTCCCCGAAGGCACCATAGTAAACTTCTTCCTAATTTTGGCAGCTGTGGAAGGCACCATTGTAACCTTCTGCCTAGTTTAGGCAGCTGTCCACCCTACCCAGCCACCCTACGAGGGGCAGCCGGTCGTTTTTCTAGTTGGGCCAATCGCTATCTGGAACCGTAAGAGCTTTCGAAACGCGCGTTGTCCCAGAAAATTCTACACTTGGCTTTGCCATTCAGAAGGCTAGGAGGGTTCGGTAGGAATGCCTAGGAAGGCACCATAGTAACCTTCTGCCTAGTTTAGGCAGCCGTCGGAGCCTCCGAAATGCGATTTGTCCCGGAAATTTCTACACTCATTATCACCATTCGGAAGGCCAAGAGGGTTTGGTAGGAACGCCCATGAAGGCACCACAGTAGCCTTTTGCTTACTTTGGGAAGCCGCCCGCACCACCCACCCACCCACCCTATGGGGGACAGCTGATCGTTTTTCCAATTGGGCCGATTGCAATCCGGAACCGTACGAGCCTCCGAAACGCGCGTTGTCCCAGAAATTTCTGCACTCGGCTTCGCCATTCGAAAGTCCTAGAGGGTTTGGTAGGAACTCCCCAGAAGGCACCATAGTAACTTTCTGCCTTGCTTGGGAAGTCGCGACAGGCACCATTGTAGGCTTCTCCCAAGTTTACCTAGCCCCCCAAGGGTGCAGCTGATCGTTTTTTCAGTTGGGCCGATCGCAATCTGGAGCTGTTCGAGCCTCTTGCACAAATTTAGATCCAATCTCTCCGATCCTTTTTTATTTTGTTTTAATACGTTTATAATCTAGAATTTTAGAAGAGATTGGAGAATTGGGAATGACAGAGTTTCGCTGCTGCCTCAAGAAAATATGAACAAAAGACTGGGGATTTAGCCCTTTACTTATAGACGTAGAAATGACCATGAACCATTAGATTTAATTTTAGAAAAATCCATCCATTGATATAAAATTGATAACAAAACCCTAGACATTACACAGAGTCAGGCTCGATCTAGGCTCAGAGGGTGGCCAACCGTCGATCGACCCCTAGGTCGGCCTACCTCTTGTGTGAGGTCGAGTAATAAATGGTAATTATATATTAACTTATATTTTTTATTTTGTTTATTTACTTTCTGATCATTTTCATTTTTCGTACAGACTCCATTCGCCAAGTTCAAACATGAAAGTTGACCAGAGTTCCATTACGAATGTAACGGTGCACTCGTGGTCAAATTCCATCATTTCCAAAAATTCAATTTTCTAATTAATAAATAATTTAATTATAATCAAAATTTTGGAGGTTACAATTATAGGATTTAATTTATTCCAATACAACAATTTCTTAAAATCTCAGATTCTTTATTGTCTCAGTTAATTTATTACATGAGTTAGGCTCTTGACTTGTATTTTTATTTCTCAAATTCCAAATTTTCAAACTTGTTTAGACTAGTCTGTTCTGAGTACCCAAAACTCAGGTTGTTACATTTACGTTTTACATTAAATTGTTTGTAAACAATTTATATTCAAAATACTTTATTTAAATGATTTATCTCTCCCAATATATAAATAAGTACGTATTTTACTTAGAATCCATGTTAAAAGAGTACTATATAATAAAAGCTCTTTCAAACCTTATAAATAAATGACTTATCATTTAAATACAAATATAAATAATGTAAATTATTTTATTTAAAATATCCCTAAATGGATAATTAATAATCTTTGAACCATTATAAATAAACGATTATTAAATTTAGACTAATTAAATAAACACACATCATTTTTGAATAATAACAATCTTTAAATCCTTATCAAATTCATGGAAATTGACTATGCTTTGACAATATAAATAATTAATCATAATCATTATTGGTAAAACAAATATTCAACTTAACACATTGATAATTATTTAATTTCAAGCCTAACAAAGTAAAATTTTAACTTTTAAATAATTATTTATTAACTGTCAAATATTCATTTAAAGAAAATTTAATTAACTTTAAACATTACTATAGAATAACTAAAAACACCTTTAAATACATAATTATTAATTTTAAAACATGACTAATAAATATATTACTTTATTTTAAAACATTATTATATTAAGTAATGATTCTTCTTTTTTAAATTATGAAATATAAATAAATTATGATTCAAAAATATTTGTTTCAAGTGAATTAGTTTCACAATTATGCGATGTTTACATCTCTATCTCAGAGAACCATAAGTAACCACAGTCAAAATCAATAATTTAAAACATTTATTCCATAGGATTAGCGATCACTGTAGTCCTTAAATAAGCTACCATATATTCAATTTACCTTTCTAGTCAAACATGGTATTTACATAAACAGACTCATGTAAATAAATAAACAATTTGTAATAAAGAACTAATGTAACACTTATTTGATATAAATTAATTGGCACAAACAAAATGTTCAAATAAAAGTCTAGTTTAGCTAGGAAAAAGAAAGGGAAATGGCATCCTCTTCTTACAAATCCATAATTCTCAGTCGAAGTTCGTCCAAAATTTAGGTAGTGTTTGGTTTATCATTTTATTTTTTGGGTTTTTGTTCATACAAAAATGTGCACAATGCATGAATACCATGGAAAACAACTATTTTAGAAAACAAAGTTAACATACAAAATAAAAAACAACTTTTATCTATTTTTCATGTTTTGAGAAATGAAAGAAACATGAAGACCAATTCTTCCTTCCATGACTGTTACGTCCCCTCCGCAGTCCCCTTCATCTTCCTTTCATTCTACCTTTCCTCCTTTCACACTTTTAATGTTTTGTAATTAATTTTGAAAACTAAAAACCCAAAACTCATTTTTAACCAAACGCTGACTTTCAGTCGACGATTCAACCGGATATGTGTACATCTGTATAACATGAAAGCAGGGATGTCCTTAAATCCAAGGTAATCCATGCTATCCAGATTTTAATTCAAAGAAAGATTTTCCAAATCTAGTATCGAAAGATCATGTTTTTACTAATAAGGTTAGTCTTAAACAATCGAAGACGTGGATAGATGTAATTACAGAATACAAAACTCATCATAATTCCATCTAGCTCAAATTCTTTGAACCTGAGATCAAGGATAATTTAAAGATCGTTGTTATTAATGAAGCTTTGGTCAATAAAGCAAGAGAAAGATAGTATAATTCCATATTTTTCTACATGTTCGGAAGTAAACTCTACTATAAATTCTTAAAGGATTATATAGACAGTAACTGGAACATAAAAGGAAACTGTCAGTTATACACAAGGGAAAATGGGTTCTTTATCATAAAGTGTGACAATATGGACGACTGTGATAGAATTTTGGAATCAAACCCTTATTATTATAACAAGAGACTAATATTAATGAAAAAGTGGAATTTGGGTTTAAGTTTATGTCGAGAATCTTTACATTCCATACCCATCTGGATTCGTTTACCCAACATGAATTTAGATATTTGCAGTATAGGCAATAAGTAGGATAGCCTCAACTTTGGGTCACCCTTTAAAACTGGATAATGTCAATGATGATGTTGTTCGAATAACTTATGCTAAAATTTTGGTACAAATTAATGTTGGTTTTAATTTTCCTGATGTTATCCCTATCCAATAATGTTCCAATGGAGAAATTGTTTGGCAAAAGGTTTTGTATGAATGGGTTCCTTCATCATGTTATAGTTATAGGATATTTGGTTACTCTAATGCTATTTGTAAATCGATTACAGTTTGGGTTCCCAGTGATAATCCAAATGCATCTAGTGGGATGGATATCGATGAGAATTTGAAGAATCGGAGTATGAACAGTAGTGAATTTGCAGAGAAGGAGTTGACACACAATAATAGTAATGCTTTGAAGAAAGGATTGAAAAAACAGGTTAATGTGTTAAGTTCAGATAAGATTATTGAGGTGGATCATCAATCAAATGTTGTTATGAGTAGTATTTTAAGTAAATCAAATCCATTCAATGTTCCTGCAACACCTGATGACTGCATGCATGTGATGAATGAAAAAGACAACGGTCTTTCTAAAGTGATGAGAAAACTGAAGATATAGGGGATGCTGATAATATAGAAGATAAAGATGATTGTGGCAACTTGTTTCTTATTCCTCAAGGAGCTCATGAAATTAAAAGAATAAAACAAGTTGTTACTAGAAACTATGAGGAAAAAGCTGATCAACCTAAGGACATATGGATGGATGATTCTAACAGTTTTTCGAGTAGTATAAAAAGGAGAATAAACAAAGTCAAAACTCATAAATTAAAAGGTGAAAATATAATGATTTTTATCGAGATATTGGTGGAGTCTAACTCGAATGGAATAAGTTAGTTTCTCAAATAAAGGCAAGGTCAAAAACTAAGAAAGTTAGAGAAGATAATGGAATTCCTAGAACTATGATCAGTGGAGGCATCTCCAAAAAATATACCTTCTTATTCTTATTGTCTGGTGCTGTGGTGATTTCTTCTTTTTGGGTTTATTTGGATTGGTTATCTGCTAGATGATCTTCTCTGCTAGGACTTTTGAGTAAGTTTTGGTGTTGTTTCTCCCTGGGTATTCAGTTTGGCTTGAGAATCTGGGTCTTTAGTTTACTTTTGTTCTAACTGTGGTGTTGATCAGGGACGGAACCAGGAATGCACTCAGCGGGGAGCGGATTCGAAGGGGGGGCCAAAAAAAAATTTTTTTATACCAGTTTACCCTGAATTTATCATAATTTCAACCAAAAATGTTTCATATTGTTAAGTTTTAGACAAAAATATTGCATAAATACTAATAAAAATGCCTTAGAAAAGGTTATTTTGGTACCAAAGGAGTAAAATTTTTTTTTTTTAATTTTAAAAGCAAGGGGGGGGGGGCCGCCGCCCCCACTTGCCCCCCCCCCCCCATGGTTCCGTCCCTGGTGTTGATCCTTTGTTGCTTGACCTTGGATCGTATGCTTTCTATTTGCTTGCAGTGTGTGGTTATACTGCTCTTTAGGTTATGGTCTTTCTCAGTCTAGCATGTGGAGCTTTTTTTCTTGGTAGTACTGCTAGGGTTCGGATGTTCTTTTTGTTTGATGTTTTGGAAATACTGTTTTGCATTTCTCTTATTGGTTGTTGTGCAATTGTTTTGAGTTTATCTTGGATCGAGTCGGCGTTTTATTTTTGTTGTGTAGTGTTTGTTTCTAGGCGGTGTTATTTTTTGGCCAACTCTTCTCTTTTGTAGTTTGCTTCTTTGTAACTAAGTACCCTGTTTATTTCAAAAAATGTCCAAATCTATCTATTACCTATATTAGAATACAAAACAGAAGAACCGCTGGTTCAATTATTTATTTTCATATCCTACATGACAAAATTCTACACCCCGACTATTATTATGTTTTTTGCACTGGCACCACTCTGAGAATATGAAAATCACCCGCTACCCCAGTCTTCTATTCTTTTCAGTCCGTTTTTGTATTAAAAAAACTGTCTTTTTCTCTCCGTTGTCATTTCCCAAATTGAACCACTGTCCAATTTTACCTCACTTACACTACTGTGAAGTCTGTAACTAAAATCGGATCTTCAGGCGCTCTGTTCCCATCATTCATCCTCAATCGATGGATTTGTTTGCCATTCATTTGCCGTCTACCTTCCACTCATCTGCTTGCATGGGTATTACTTATCGCTGGAGTAAGGACTTCTTCGTTCCTCTTCCAACCATATCCTTGTTTGTACTTTTGTTGTTGTACTGAAGGTATATCCCATTTATGTTAGTAATGCAGTATATTATATACATATGTTCATGTTATATACATAAGTTGTGTATATCGAGTACTGACTGATTTTTTAGCAAATGTTGACGCTGATTATGACTGTTTTATTTTGATGGTTTTAACTATCCTCCTCACAATTGTACGACAACCATCAACTCTTCATTGGTATACTTACCAAACAATCATATTTCTATAAGGTTGTATGATGTTTATAGCTATAGAAATCGGAACTTTATTATATTAACATAAACCTAACTTTGTCGAGTGAACTAAGTTGATTATTAATCCCCATGTCAAGTTAAACATTGAAAGTATGCAAAAGATGACTACTGAATTGGTCTATAGCGGACATTTTATTATCTATTTTCAGCAATAATTGAACTGATATATCCTTTTATTTTCACTAATGGAATTACTCACTTGCTACTAGGGGTGTCAAATGGGTTGGGTTGGGTCTAAATGGGTTGGGTCGAGTTTTGACCCAACTCATTTATGACCCATTCTCTTTGACCCATTTATTACCCAATCTGTTTGTAACCCAACCCACTAATAAGTGGGTTACCCATTTAACCCAGGTATCTAAAGTTGATTTAGCAAATAAAAACAAATGTTAAATTTGTAAAGTTAAAAAGGTCAAAATTAAGAAAATACCCTTCATTTTGAAAAAAAGTGAAAAAAATAAATAAATTTCAAAAAATCCAGAAAATAACGAAATGAAAAGTAAAAAAAAAAAATTTCGAAAATTACGATTTTTAAAGCTAAATTTGTCAAAATTACGAAAATGCCCTTCATGTTGAAAAAAATAAATAAAAATGAAAAAATCCAAAAAATTACGAAATGAAAAGTAAAAAAAGAATTATTCGAAAATTACGATTTTTAAAGCTAAATATGTCAAAATTACGAAAATGCCCTTCATGTTGAAAAAAGTGAAAAAAACAAATAAATTATAGAAAATCCAGAAAATTACGAAATGAAAAGTAAAAAAAGAATTATTCGAAAATTACGATTTTTAAAGATAAATATGTCAAAATTACGAAAATGCCCTTCATGTTGAAAAAAGTGAAAAAAAAACAAATAAATTTTAAAAAATCCGGAAAATTACGAAATGAAAAATTAAAAAAGAATTATTCGAAAATTACGATTTTTAAAGCTAAATATGTCAAAATTACGAAAATGCCCTTCATGTTGAAAAAGTGAAAAAAATAAATAAATTTTAAAAAATCCAGAAAATTACGAAATGAAAAGTAATAAAAGAATTATTCGAAAATTACGATTTTTAAAGCTAAATATGTCAAAATTACGAAAATGCTCTTCATGTTGAAAAAAGTGAAAAAAACAAATAAATTTTAAAAAATCCAGAAAATTACGAAATGAAAAGTAAAAAAAAGAATTACTCGAAAATTATGATTTTTAAAGCTAAATATGTCAAAATTACGAAAATGCCCTTCGTGCTGAAAAAAGTGAAAAAATAAAATAAATTTCAAAAAATCCAAAAAATTTATTATTTTGAAAATCATTATTTTAAAATATCTTTTTTTTACTTTTCATTTTGTAATTTTCTGAATTTTTTTTCACTTTTTCTAAAATGAAGGGAATTTTCGTAATTTTAGCATTTTTAGCTTTAAAAATCGTTATTTTAAAATAATTCTTTTTTTACTTTTCATCTCGTAATTTTTTGGATTTTCTGAAATTTTTTCATTTTTTTCACTTTTTCCAATATGAAGGGCATTTTCGTAATTTTGGTTCTTTTAGCTTTATAAATCGTTATTTTGAATTAATTCTTTTTTAACTTTTCTGGATTTTCTGAAATTTTTTCATTTTTTTCACTTTTTCCAAAACGAAGGGTATTTTCGTAATTTTAGCATTTTTAGCTTTAAAAATCGTTATTTTAAAATAATTCTTTTTTTACTTTTCATTTCGTAATTTTTTGGATTTTCTGAAATTTTTTTCACTTTTTCCAATATGAAGGGCATTTTCGTAATTTTGGTTTTTTTAGCTTTAAAAATCGTTATTTTGAATTAATTCTTTTTTAACTTTTCATTTTGTAATTTTCTGGATTTTCTGAAATTTTTTCATTTTTTCCAAAATGAAGGGTATTTTCGCAATTTTGTCATTTTTAGCTTTAAAAATCGTTATTTTAAAATAATTCTTTTTTTACTTTTCATTTCGTAATTTTTTGGATTTTCTGTAATTTCTTCATTTTTTTCACTTTTTCCAATATTAAGGGCATTTTCGTAATTTTGGTCCTTTTAGCTTTAAAAATCGTTATTTTAAATTAATTCTTTTTTAACTTTTCATTTCGTAATTTTCTGGATTTTCTGAAATTTTTTCATTTTTTTCAATATGTAGGGCATTTTCGTAATTTTGGTCCTTCTAGCTTTAAAAATCGTTATTTTAAAATAATTCTTTTTTAACCTTTCATTTTGTAATTTTCTTGAATTTTTTAAATTTTTCCATTTTTTTCACTTTTTCCAAAATAAAGGGTAGTTTTGTAATTTTGACATTTTTAATTTTTAAATTTTAAGTTTTTATAAATGTGTGTTTTTAATTTTAGATTTTAAGTTTTTTATAAATGGGTATAATGGGTTACCCATTTATGACCCTTTTAAAAATGGGTCAACCCAACCCATTACCCATTTAATAAAATTCATAAATGGGTTAACCCAACCCATTTGTGGATAGGGTAAATGGGTTGGGTAAACGGGTTGGGTCATATTTTGACACCCCTACTTGCTACTGCAGTGTTGATTGTAGCCTGTTCTGGATGATTGGCAGTCATGAGTTCATTTTAGGTGTTACTAATGTATAAGGATCCGCCGGTGAAGCAATATTTAATAAATTACCCGTGGGTTATGCATTTTTATCTAAACTTTAGTATTTTATATTGTTCACACTAGTTTATCACTGGATAGATGGAAGATCTTAAGTTGTCTTATGGTTGGGTAGGTGGTTTACCAGGTCGAGACCTATATATATACACACACACACTCTTAAGAAAACTTTAGTTACTCATCCTATAAATTTGTTGGTTACTTCGTCAGAATGACAAAGACACCAAGCCATACATACATACACAGTGATATATTATATGAGTAAGAACACATATCACTTGAATATATCAAAAATTTGCAATCATATTGGAGTAAAAGAAATATCTTTTGTACTGAGATCGAGTGATGGAAATATGCTAAGATATAAAACGATGTCAAATGTCGACACAATAATAAACTGAGTATGAGTATTAATCTTTTATTGTTCTGCATGTATTATATCGACCCATTGTTCAGTAATACAAAACTAATGTTCTTTTTTATGGTTTTAGAAAATGAAAAAAATTGTAGTTTTTTTTTTAAATTCATTAGTAGCAACAAATGGATGATCATCTATAAGGAAGAACCATTAACAAACATAGACATTAGACTTCATACCGTAGAATAGTAGCCGAAATACATAGAACTTATTTACATATATCAAAGACATTAAAAGAACCCGAATGTGTTCTCCCCACTATAGGTCATGTAAAGAAATCCATCTTCATCTTTGTGTTCGTCGTAGATTGCTGACATTAGCGCAGCTGTAGGAGGAAGCATGTACTTAACAAAAATGAAAATGGCCTTTTCAGCACTAAGTTTAATTCTCTTACGAACGACACACACGAACTTGTTGGAGGAAATTTAAATAAAAGGGAAGAGGGAAAGCACAAAGGGGGGAAATTTGATTTGTCCTATATCATGGAATATAAATAGGTTTGTCACTATATATGTAAATGCATTACATATGATACCAAAAGAGAGGAGGGAAGGAAGAGATGAAACAAGAGTATGACCATGGCATGAATAATACTATTTAGATGTCAAAAGATGGGCCTTGGGCCTCTTGGGGTCTCATGATCAGATGAGCCTCGGAATGCTAATTGGCTTGCGTAGACCAGCTAAGTTTTTGTGCACGCAAGTTTCGAACTCAAACAGACATAGCTGTTGGAAAACAGTTGTATCTCTTCACTGCCTATATATAGGTTGCCCGAATTCAGTTTTTATCATCTCGAATTCATTTCTCTTCTCCTTCCCTCTACTCTTTTCCGCCACTAAAATCTTATTGAATCTCTGCCGAAATTTAGAGTAAATTATACATGTTCTAATTCTGCAGGCTATAACTTCATCATCTTGTCACTGCAGCGATCAAATCCAAGATAGTGAATTACCGTGTCTGTGCAAACACGCCAATTAAAGATATTCGATATCTACTTCGTTTTATCTTCAAACAGAATTGCCATTACTCATGCACAGAATTAAGAAGGAGGATATGAGTCTAGACAGTCCTGCACAATAGTTGCAAGTTGAACAACAACTGAGGCAAAAAGATGCCCAAGATGAAAAGTTGTAGATACATCATAGGTCCATATGGTGGAAGAAAAGCATGCAAATAATGCTTCGAATAACTATTCTAAAATAAAGAGGAAATGGCAGAACAACAACAATTCCCAAAATCAGAACAAGAAAGGAAAAAATGGTGGTTGCTACTTTTGTAGTAAACCGGGACATTGCAAAAGCGATTGTCGCTTCTGGAAAAAGAAGCAGCAATATGAAAAGGAAAAGTTTGCCGCAGACATATCAGAAGTGAATATGATTAAACAAGACTATTCTTGGTGGATCGATTCTGGCGCTACTAAGCATATCTGCATTGACAATAATCAATTCAAGAAACTAGAACCGATTGAAGATGAAGATTACCTTTATATGGGAAATTCAGCAAAGGCATTGTTCAAAGGGAAGGGGATTGTGGATTTGGAATTCACATCCAGAAAAGTTCTGATATTAAATGATGTATATTATCTACCTAAAAGTAGGAAGAACCTTGTATCGGGAAGTCTTCTTAATAAGTTTAGTTTCAAACTAGTTTTTGAGTCGGACAAATACGTGTTAACCAAAGGCGGTGTATTTGATGGAAAGGGTACATGTGTGACGGTATGTTTAAACTGAATGTTGGTATTAATAAAAGTATGAATTATGCTTATATTGTTGATTCATTTTCATAATGGCACAATGGATTATGACATGTTAATCATAAACGCATGCTTGAAATGATATCTTTGAATCTAATTCCCAAACACCAAAATGATATGCTAGATAAGTGTAGAATATGTTCATTAACTAAGATCACTAGAAAACTATTTCCATACAAATTAGAAAGTACAACAAAATTGTTACAACTTATTCATAGTGATGTATGTGATATACATAGTATTCCTAAGATATTTTGTCACATTTATAGATGATTACTCTAAATATTGTTATGTTTATCTTACGTATGCTAAAAGTGAAGTATTGAACTCATTATTACTGATAAAACTGAAGTAGAAAACTAATGTGATACTAAAATAAAAGCACTTAGTTCTGATAGGGGTGGTGAGTATCAATTTCAGTAGGAATTATACATGAAACATCTATTGCTTACACTCCACAACAAATGGAGTGGATGAAAGAAAAAACAGAACTCTTACCGAAATGGTAAATGCAATGTTGTGTAGTTCCGGACTTAATACTAGTTTCTGCGGAGAAGCTTTACTTAATGCATGTTATATTCTATATAGAATACCTCATAAGAAAAGTAAAGTTACTCCTTATGAACTTTGGAAGAAACGGAAACCAAATCTTGATTATTATCGAGTTTGGGATTGTAGAGCGAATGTTCGATTGCCTAAACCAAAAATCAGGAAATTCGGACAAAAGGCTATCGAGTGCATATTCTTAGGATATGCTCAACATAGCAAATGATATAGGTTTCTAGTAATAGAACCTAATATCGCTGTCGATGTAAATACAATAATAGAATCAAGGGATGCAATGTTTTATGAAAATAGATTTACATCTATTCAAAATAAAACGATTCGTGAAACAGTGGAGATTAATGAACCAACTATTGAACCTGTTGAAAACACTGATGAAAATATTGACCAAAATGGTGATTCTCTTAGGACAATTAAATGAAGAAGGATAGAGAAATCCTTTGGACCAGATTTTGTCGTATATTTGGTTGAAGGATCTAGAAATAATGTAGGGCATCAATTAATGATATCTATAAATATAGAATCTGAACCTTTAACACATGCTGAGGCAATGAAATCTCAAGATTCATCATTTTGGCAAGAAGCCATAAATTATGAAATGGATTCTATTATGGGAAATAAAACATGGAAACTAGTAAATTTACCTCCTAGTTCTAAACCAATAGGATGTAAATGGATATTTAAGAAAAAGTTAAAAGCAGATAGCACAATCGAAAAGTTTAAAGCTAAATTAGTTGCCAAATTATTCACACAGAAAGAAGGAATAAATTATTTTGATACATATGCCCCAATAGCTAGAATTTCAACTATTAGAACTCTAATTGCATTAGCTTCTATCTATAATTTGGAAATTCATCAAATGGACGTAAAGACAGCTTTTTTAAATGGTGAACTTGACAAAGAGATATATATGTCCCAACCAAAAGGTTTTGTTATGTCTGGACAAGAACATAAAGTATGTAAACTTGTCAAATCACTTTATGGTCTTAAACAAGCACCAAAGCAAAGGCATGAAAAGTTCGACAAAACTATTATTTCTAATGGCTTTCTGATTTTTGAGTCTGAAAAATGTGTCTATAGCAAGTTTCATTCAGGTAAAGTTGTAATTATATGCCTTTATGTTGATGATATGATTATATTTGGAACGGATACTTCGAGTATTGAAGAAACTAAAAGATATTTAACTTCGTGTTTTGACATGAAAGATATGGAGTAGCTGAAGTGATTCTTGGAATAAGAATCATGAAAACAAAAGATGGGTTATCAATTACCCGGTCTCATTACATTGAGAAAATTTTGAAAAGGTTCAATCTATTCGATTGTAAGCCTATGTCTACTCTGTTCGATCCAAATATGCAGCTATACGCTAATACTGGAAGAGCTATAGAGCAATTGGAATATGCTAGAGTTATTGGAAGTTTGATGTATGCAATGACATGCACATGTCCAGGTATTGCATATGATGTTGGCAAAATGGGTATATACTAGTAACCCTAGTTATATCCACTGGAATGCAATACACAGAATTTTAAAGTATCTAAAAGGTACCATAAATTATGGTATACATTACAACAGTTATCCGAGTGTAATAGAAGGATACATAGGTGCTAGTTGGAACACTGGAAGTGAAGATAATAAATCAACTAGTGGATGGATATTCACTCTTGGTAGGGGAGCAATACCCTGTGCCTCAAAGAAACAGACATGTATTGCTGATTCAACCTTGGCTGCTGAGCTTATAGCACTGGCTTCTGGTAGTAAAGAAAAAAAAGGTTAGGGAATTTATTGCTAGAAATTCATGTGTGCCCAAAACCTAAGCCACAAATATCTGTGCATTATGATAGTCAATCTACATTATCACAGGCATACAACCAAGTTCATAATGGTAAATCTAGACATATTGGTCTAAGGCAAAGTTCGGTTAGGCAAATGCTCACTGAAGGTTTAATTACCATGGATTTTGTAAGATCTAACCAGAATTTGGCAGATCCATTACTAAAGGACTTACAAGGAACTTAGTGATATAAACATCACAGGGAATGAGTTTAAAGCCTATACAATACAATCATCAATGAAGGAAACTCAACTCAACATAATAAAGAAATTTGTTATCTTGAGTTCAAAGAGCAAAAGTACTTCAAATGTTTGCGGTTGGAAGCACTATAATATTTAGTCTGAAAAACTAAGTATTATCATACATTCCAAGGAAAATTGCTTGGTACTTATAATGAAAAATAGAGGATGTTCTGCTTAGAACATAATAGGTTTATAACAGACATACTTAGGTGTGTATTATAAGGCACTTCCGATAAATCTACCTTTATGAATGCAATGAAGGTGGTGCCGCCTTCTGCGAGATTTTGTCTTGATCTCTAAGGGCATTTCATAAAAGAAGATACTGACCAAAGGCTAATCCATGGTTCGAGCATACATACTATCTTGATAAAATGAAAATGAGTGTGTGATAATCACATTTGGTAGATCATATGGGATCGATGGTTCAATGCTTAGTCAACCAATCCATCCTGATATACTTTAATGGGTTTTCACTATGTATATATTCAAGTCTGCAAGACATCTATACTTATGCACAAATTTTCCTGCATATAAATGACAAGAGGAATTTATTTAAAATTTAGTGGAGGGTTGTTAAAGGAAATTTAAATAAAAGGGAAGAGGGAATGCACAAAGGAGGGAAATTTGATTTGTCCCATATCATGGAATATAAGTAGGTTTGCCACTATATTTGTAAATGCATTACATATGATATCGAAAGAAAGGAGAGAAGGAAGGGATGAAACAAGAGTATGACCATGGCATAAATAGTACTATTTAAATGTCAAAAGATGGGCCTTGGGCCTCTTAGGGTCTCGTGATCAGATGGGCCTCGGAATGATAATGGGCTTGCGCAGATCCGCTAAGTTTTTGCGCTTGCAGATTTCGAATTCGTAACACTTCAGAGCCGTTGTAAATGAATGGATGTGTCTATTCATCATTCAAAATTGCAACGCTTTTGAACTGTTGCAAAATGAAAAGATGTGGCTGTTTGAATTCAAACAGTCATAGCTATTGGAAAACAGTTGTATCTCTTCACTGCCTATATATAGGCTGCCCAAATTCAGTTTGTATCATGTCGAATTCATTTCTCTTCTCCTTCCCTCTACTATTTTCTGCCATTAAAATCTTGTTGAATCTCTACCGAAATTTAGAGAAATTATACGAGTTATAGTTCTGCAGGCTATATCCCCATCATCTTGTCGTGACTGTGCAAACACGCCGATTAAAGATATTCGATATCTGCTCCATTATATCTTCGAATAGATTTGCCATTACTCGTGCATAGAATTAAGAGGGCAAATACTGTTTTAGGATAGTGATCACCACATCATGCCTCGGAGATTTGTGTTTTCAAAGTTAAGAAGATCCAGCGACAAATTCGACGAACAACAATAGACCTACAGTTATATCAGCAGGAACTAAATATTTCTTTTTGTCAATATATGGGACATCAATCCTTCCAGCCTTCTCAACTATCATAGGGATTCTGTTAGAAAATTTCTCCCTGATGCGAGCTGATTCAACCATTCTCCTCTCGAGAGGATGATCGAGTTTGAATGAACTCAAAATTTCATTCCTTTTTCCATGGATTTTTCGTAGAGAGAACCGGAGATACTCCCTAAAAAATTGTAGCTTGGTTCTTCTTTTACTGCCAGTAAATTTTTTCACTAATCAATGATTGTTTCCTCTGCCATTCACTAACTATTATGATCACTTTAGTTATTAGCCTACTATTCTCATAGTATGTACTATCCATAATATTGTGCTTCTTTGTACTTGAATTATGAATATTTTTTGATTGGTTTGTGTAAAACGATGGATAAGTAAATTTTACTTGTGTTTGTGATGAAAATGCTCATAATAAACCTTTATTTTATATGAATGATTCTTAAGTAGAAACAAAAGAAGCAAAAGGGTAAAGAGAGGGAAATGGCAATGCATACCATACCTTCTACATTAACTTATGATGTTTAAGTTCATGCACCTTCATATTAGAAGATCTTGGCACATGCACAAATTTTCCTTCTGTAAAATACAAGGAGCATGCAATTCAAATGGAAATATACATGCTTTCTAAAGAAAATAATTTATGGGTCTTAATGCTGGTGGGGGCAATAGGGTCCTTTGATCTCATTTCTGATATTGGAACATTCGGCAAGCAAGAGATTGATGGGTTTGTTAATTTCGGGCCACATGGACAATAGCTTTCATCACATTGTAAGGTATTCTTAAATAAATAGAAAGTTAAATATGTATAAAACAACTTGAACAATGATACTACTTATTTTATTTTCAACTGTAGTTATTTATTTTCCTCCTTGGCATTGTTGCCTTCGCTAATATATTCCAATCCTAATTATATAAATACCATTCAAATTTTAAGCTTTATATATGCTATAATGAATAATGATGTATTAGATTTTTATCATGACTGTTATTGATTTTAATCATTGGATTGAAACCTTACATATAATTTAAATTTTGTTTTTGGTTATGCTATTTAATGTGAAATTAGAGTGGAACTGAAGTGGTAACTCCATCTTATTTAAAATTCACAATTTGTAAACTAAAACATATTAGGATGTCCAGCTGAGTTTAGATAAGCAAGTTGCTTTGAACAAAATTTGATGATGGTACACAAACATACAATATACATTTGTTTAGTAATTTTGACTTCACAATTCAAAAATGCCATCCCCCATGTTACTCTAGGGAAATAGATTTAAATTTATCTGATAGTGACCCTGTGGAAGCCACATCAATGGTTTCATATGAACCTTTTTAACCCACTTAGATTGGGGGGAAAATATGTAAGTATGGACCGTAGTATAAACTGTTTTTCCCATGCATAGCATGTCATACAATCAATATCAGTTGTTCTACATGAAAGTTTTAACCATTGAAGTTTGAAATAAAATACTGTATAGTATTGCATTGTTCTTCCCATCCAGAGGCTGCAGCATGAAAGCTTCATTTTCAGCACAAGTTATGTGGGTATCAACTAAACTGGAGAGATATACAATGCAACACACGATTATCCAGATCAGTTCACCCATTATCCTCATTCCCTATATTTCTCTAAAATCCTTTTTTTCTCTCCTCTTTTAACTCATATATATAACAAAAAATATTTTATTATCAGATCTTAAACATCATTTAAACTAGAAACCTAATTCTTCACAAAGGAGGAGGAGAAGAAAATAACGACTGTTGTTGCTTTACCAACTTCCAGCAAATGGTATGTAATTATTTGTATTCTTTTAGTATCTTTTTATTAAGGTTAATGATTATTTTATGGCTCTAAGATTGATCATCTTCAATCGGTGTTGATAGAATGATAAGCAGTTGAAATTCCGATAACTATTACTATGCATTGGCTAAATTTATGTGCTAATTTGTCGGCACAAGCTTTTGCTTTTTATTGAAATAAAAGTTGACAAGAATTGGGTTCTGCAAGTTTGCATTCTATATAATTCTGTACCCAAAATTTTCTATCCCCACGTACCCAACCAATCAAAACATCTGATTTTCAAATTTTTGCAATTAAATCGGAGAAAGAAAGAGGACTTAATTGCAAAATGGTGGAAATCAGGGGTTCTGATTGGTCAGATACAGAGGGATATGGGATTTTGGGTACAGGGGATTTGATTTGCTCCGTAACAAGCATGTCATGACAAGCTTTTGCTTTATATTGAAATAACAGTTTACAAGCATTTTATTTGTTGGTAAAGCTGTTTGCATGCTTTCTGCCACTTTTTTAAAGAACGTACTGGACCTCTGTTCAACAATGAAAAACTGCAGACCATTTAAGCTAAAGGCCCGTGTTGGATCTAGATTAACCCTAGAGGGGGGGTGAATAGGGTTTATCACAGTTTTTAAACTGAATTGAAAAATTGACAGGATATTAAAATAATAAGCAGATCACAGAATGCAGTAGAAATAAAAGTGCAGAAAATAAATCACACACAGATATACCCAGCTTCGGCAAAACCCTGCCTACTGCTGCATTCCTAAGGTTTCTACTAGATGATAGAACAGATCCCGCATACAAGACCTTGTACACTCTCGACTCTCGCTCCTATTCTAACTCTACGCTCAAAACCCTAGACTGATTCAAATCCCTGAATCAGAATTTCCCCTAGTTTTACACAGACTAGTCAACTGCCAGTTAAACCCCTAACTGGTTCCCTCTAGATTTACAGAATCTATAAACTGTTCGGTTTACAAAGAAATTAAAAAAATACAATGAAAACAAATTAAAACTCAAACAAAAAGAAACCCTAGAATAAAGAGGAGTTAAAAATAATAGGTCATTCCCTTTTAAAGTGTGAAATCCTTTTGTAAAAGTGGCCGACCCTTTGACAATCGGTGCACCACTTCACTTTCTTTGGCCCGATCTATTTGCTTCTAACAATGGCGGCGGCTCTCAAAAATTCCAGGGCTAGGGTTTCTGATTTCCTCCCCGAATTGCGATATCTGATGGAATTTAAAATCTCTGATGCTCAAGTCTTTGAAGGCTTTGCTCTTCGATTGATTTGGGAGTTGCGATCGAAAATCTCTGTGAGTTCTCTGATTTGAAATGATTGCTGTTGAATTTTGTTGTATGATTTCGATGCTTTTTCTTTGAATTGTTGCGTGTGTATTTTTCCATACTCCCTTTGCCTGTGATGAATTGGTGTGAATAAATAGGATTATAAAAAATCCTAATTACTCTGATTTCGTGTAATTGACTTTTATCTGATTTGCTGTGGCTTTCCTCGATTGAAAAATGGTCCCTGATTTGCATTGGCTTCCCTTTTTGAATTCTCGAATTAAATGAGTTTGAAATTGTCCCTTGCTAAAGTCGGCTTGACTGATTTGCTGTTAATTGCTCTGATGGATTCAGACATGATTTCTGGAATAAAAAGATTTGGCCTGATTTACATGTTTCCTCTTTTGATTTGGCTGATTGATATAAATTTGGACCCGAAACAAAATTCATATTTCTGGAATAAATTCAAAACTGTAGTCCCTTGAGTATTGTTACTGAAAATATCTTGCTGTCACTTAATTTCCTAGATTCATGCATTTCTGGAAATCGAATTAAATAATTCTCTTGCATTTCAAAACTGGAAAGAACCTTTACTTTGGTTTGCAGTTTCAAATTTCCTTAAACCAGTTGCCAAAAAAAAAACATGAGCAAGTTCTTTGTTGCTTGAAAATCATGCCGAGATGTCTATGTTTATTTCAGGAAATAATCGACTTTGTCCCATATGCAAATCCTTGACTCATGCTTGTACATATATAAACTTGTGCACATCTGTATTTGAGCTGTATTAGTGTATTGAGCTGGTCTCCACTGCTTTGATCATGCCACTTACATATATTTTGAAAATGAACCATTTCCTGTTTTGTGTATTACTTGCTGATTCCTTGTACTTGAACTTGCTTTACTGAATTCCATGTGTTGTCCATTGTAGTTCACGCTGCTTTGACCATGCTATGTCACATTTACTTTTGTAAGTGCTGCCATGCTGCCATGAACATTTTGGCTTGACTCCATTCATGTAACTGTTGTATATGTGGCATGCATATACTTCACATTACTGTTTTGATGCTATTTGTACATGTACTGTCCCATTTTGGCTGCACCAGACTTGCTTGAACTTGTCCAGACATGCTGTACAACCGTGCATTGATTTCATACATGAATTCTGGAATTAAAATTCTTTTTCCAAATGAACAATTGATTTTGAATTTCTTGCCATACTTGTCCATTGAGAAGACTAGAAATAAATTCTTGGCAAAACAAAAATTCTTTGGCCCAATGACCACTTGCGTATTTCTTTCCTAAATTCCTTGCCTGCATGTGCTTCATTACATTGCTGTGTACATTCATGAATGATTGAGTCTGCTTGCATATATATGCTTTGTTTCTTTTCTTTGAACTGTATTCATGCTGCTATCACTTTACATGTACACTTGTTCCTTCATTTGAAGTATGATGTTGCCTCATCCATACTTGTGTACTGCATGCTATTGTTTCATTTGGACTGCTCCAAACATTCTGAAACCATGTTGCCATTTTGTTTGCTGTTATACTTTCATACATGTTGCTGTATTTGATCACCATTTTGTTGATGCCTTGAACTTAAAACCTGACTTGTAACATGTTGAACTTGCTTCATACTGACCCCATGCTGCACATGTCACAACTGCACTGTGTATGTTGACAATATATATATACTACACTGCCATGCTAGAAATTGCTGTGTTGTGCTCGACACATTTGTTGGCATTATTCATTTACAATCTTCCTGCTTGTTCATACATATGCTGCACCATTCATGAATCAAATATTTGCTGAAACTTTTGCCATGCCACTTTGTTCATTGTTAATGTTTTATGCTGCTCGGCCATTTTTGCTTGAATTTGTTTTGTCCCTTTATGTTGTGCACTGAGTCGAGCAGGTCTATGTGGCTACTCCTCAGTTGCAATCTGATTGGCGTGGCAGTGCACACGTGTACACGTGTGTACATGCAGCCGTCAGACGAGTTGTCCCTGTCCCTGCATTGAGATATATGTGTTGTCTGCCTTGTGGTATTTACAGTGTATCACTGTGAATATCACAAGCTGTCTAGACACAGACTTATGGTTTTATAAATCAGATCAAGTCATGAAAAATGATGAGAAACACACCAGAAATCTGAGGCAAATAAAATTTTAAAAATAAAATTTATATTTGCATATATTCAGTATTATTTCTATTGCAGTATACTGTGTGTTTCTGTTTCATGTGTGACAGGTAAGCGGGGATGACTGGACTGCACTGACAGAAGACTGAAGAATGAAGTCAAGAACAGTGTCAGTTAAAGAGTGTTTGTAACAGTGTATGTATAGATGAAAATGTACAACTGAGTGTAAAATGTGTATGAGTGTTGAATGAGAAACTGTGAGTGTGAAACGTATTGCAATGCTGAGATGTACAAATAGTGGAGTATAAAATTTGTACTGTTTGAACATTGAAATAAAATATTCTTATTTAAATAAAATACTGTGTTAAAATTTGAATTTCTGTACAGTCGTATTTTATTTGAATATAAATATTATATTCCAGTCTGTAATGTATAATAACAGTACATTATCAAACACATTAAAAATAAATATTTATTTGGTTGTTATCATCAAACAAAAATCATTTAATTGTGTATACAACACCGTTATATACAACAATCTCCCCCTTTTGGTGATGACAAACAAATAAAAGATTTTGAATCCAACAAATGTGTTTTACAGTGAAAAATGAACTCCCTCTATTTATTAGCTCCCCCTACAACAGACAACTCCCCCTATAACTGTGCACGAGTGAAGTGAATGAATTTAATAAATTTTCAAAGTTAAAAAATTTATAAAATATTCACTCATAAATCAAAATCTAATCCATTCTCCCCCTTTTGTTATCATCAAAAGGATACAGAGTTTTAAAATACAGATGAAAAACGACTAAAAATATAATTTCATCTTAAGAGGAAGAACGGTCATCAAAAATCACAATCAGTCAAACAAAAATCATAATAAACTGAGAACTAGTGGCATATTTCACATTGCAGAAAATGATAGATTTACGATGAAATTTATATAAATGAGGAGAGTGGAAAAAAAAGTATTCCAATTATTTATAAAAAAAAATGAGTTTAAAAAAAACAGAGATGGAATTTGGACTATAATTAATAATTCAATTTAAGTGACAAGATCGAATAACCTCAAATCCCAATACTCATCAATCAGCAAATCATAATACGTCATAAAATATTAACACATTTCACAGTTTAGAAAATGGATTGGTAGGCTGGCGTTTATACACAAAGGCGAATTTCAAGTTTATTTCAATTTATAGCACACTTATTCCTTTTTCTTTTATTTTTATTTAAGAGCACACTGACCACGCATAACCAGAGCTTGGATTTTTAAATGAGGTCAGTCGCAGCTTAAATTATAAGTTGTCTCTTAACCATGCATGACCAGGGCTTGGATTTTTAAATGAGGTTAGAGACACACTTATGTATTAATCATATATTTTAACATTTTCAGCTTTAACTAGAAGAACTCCTCGGTATATACAACCAATATGAATGACAGAAATGTGGTAAGTACAGAGATGGACTATGAAATAAATTTCTAAATTAATTATATTATGAAATATGATCAACTGTACCGAGATAATTGAAAATTCTCAATTTCACTAATTCTGAATATAACATAACCACAATTCCATCACAAATATTTTCATTATTTATACAAAAAGATTTTAAAAATATTAAACTCTCCACATTAATATAAACTCATAATGGATGACAGAATGATGAGAGGCATAGAAGATGTTCGTGAAATCATTCCCAGTTCAAAGATATTATAATAAATATTCAACCGTCATGAAAATCTAAATAAAATCTCCTCTTGTTGTGAAATATATTGTAGTCATAATTCATCACAATTTCAAATTCTGATATATTTTGATGAATTATAAATACAGTTCAATTGGATATTGATTTCAATTTCTAAATGAATAATCAACAAATAATTTTAAAGTTGAAAATCAATTACAAGAGGAAATGCGAAAAGCTATACAGGACAAGAGAAAAAAAATCAGCACTTCTGATACCCATTGTTCTCTCTTCTCGAGGATTTAAAATTGACACTTGAGACGAACAAGGATATCAAAGAGTCTTCAAACACAGAGCCCACGCAGACAAGATTTACAAATTTGGCAAGCAACAGACAAGTCAAAACAGGCAGTTATTTGAAAACAGTATCAGAGCAGCACAAAAATAGTTTCAAAAAACAAACTTGTCAGAATGATGGTCACATAAGATGGTTCATGATCCAAGATTAAAAATACCATTTATTTTAAATCATTTGATGAATATGAAATACTTTAGATTCAATGAATCGATCACACCAAATTATTAATGTCAGATTTAAGATATGTGTGTGATTCAATAAATCAATAATTTCAAATGATTTTAAACAAATAAATATTTAAATCAATTAATCATGAAATATCAATGATTTTCAAAGACCATTTTCAAAAAGAACTTTTCAAGAATTTCTCAAAAACTATTTCTTACAAGCCCAATAGAAATATCAGATCATTTACATCAAATTTGAGAGGTATTCATGATACCAGAAATTTAAAAATAATTTATTTGAAATCACTTGAATCAATGTTAAGTTTGAGATATAATGAATCAGTCACACAAGGTTGATTTATTTCAAATTTTAAGAGGTGTGTGATATTCAAAATATCAAGAATTTCAGATGATTTCAAACAAACTAATTTCAACCATAATAATCATGAATAAAGATGAATTCTAAGATGTATCACTGAGATTCTAGACAATTTAAATTTTCAAAGCCAATCTGAAAAATAATGAAAATATCACTACTAATAAATAATAGAGTGCTGTAATGAGTGTAATATTTCAAGCATTTCCAAAATGAATTGGAAGGGACTCAAAACAGTATAAGTGTGTGAAATTTCATTAATTATTCAGATCTTCAAAAATTTAGAATTCTAGTTAACAGTGTTCAAGATATGATATGAATGCATCAACATTGTTATGAATTCAAAAATCAGAAAATAAACTTCAAAACAATTGCAGATATATACAAGTTCAAATTCAGGATATGGAAATAATTAACACATGATGATTTTATACAAGTAAGGCAAATTTAAAAAAAAATCATTAATTCTGCAACTGGAAGTTTAAGAAGTATAGACAAAAAATATATGGCAGTGTCAAAACAAAAAAAGAAGGGAAAAGAGGAAGGAATAAACACAGAAAATAAAAAAAACAAAGAGAATATACAAAGACAAGTTTAGAGTCATACCAGAATCCAATGTAAAGCAGAATCTCTAACTCATCAGATGTGGCTAAGGAACTGTGAATGATTCTGTGATATGTAGCAGTTTTGAATCCAGTTTTTCTTTAGCTATGCAGTTCCTCAGCCTCCTTTGGTACCTAACTGTTAAGAGAATTGAGTGGTCTAACGAAAGTAGTAAAACCACTCACAGTTTTTTTCACACCTTTTGGTACCCAAATCTGTTTATATAACAAACCATTAGAATTAACTTTCGTACCCTTAGGAACCCAAATTGATTTGAATTTAACAAAACCCGTTTTATTTTCATTTGAGATCCAAGAATGTTTAAATGGTTTGTTATAAAACAAATCCTTATCTCGATTGTGATTTACAAATCCTTTGAAGTTTTCAGAGTTAAAATTTTCAAAACAAACATTTCTAAAGTGATTTGAGGGATTTTTAAACTCACAAGAATTTTGATTTCTACAACCATCATTTTTCCCGAATCCAAGACCAGATTTATTTCCACTATAAACTTGGTTTTGTAACAGCATATTCAATGATTTTTCCCCATTAGAAAATTTATCCAATGTTGATTCTAATCGTTGAATTTTGGATTTCAGATCGCTATTTTCTTTTAATAAATTTGAGCAATTATTTGTAGCGATCATTTGTTCAGCATTGGTCTGTTTCAAAACTAAATTCTCATTTTCTAACGATCTAATTTTGGCTTGGGATTCGGAAATTTCAAGTTCAAATTGTTTTTGCTTTTCCGACTCAAACTTCTTGGATTTTTCAATCTCATTTTCAAGTTCTTTCAAAATCAAACCACTTTTCACCAAATTTTCATTTTCAGCAATTTCAAATTTGGAATATATATCAGTCTTAAAAATTTCAAATTCCTCTTGTAAAAAGTTATTCAAACTTGATAACTCAATCTTGTTCTCTTTTAAGATCAGAATTTCCTTTTCAAACTTTTGGATATTTTTATTGAGATGAACAAGATTGGTTTTCAATTTCAAACAATTTTTGCAATCTGAATTTGAAGAAAAATGTTCAAGTTGTGATTCCAAATAATCAATTTTGCTGATCAACTCAGAATTCGTAGATTTGAGAGACTTATTTTTCAGTTGGAGTTTGTCAACAGATTTTGTTAAATCAAGACACATGTGAACCATATCTTCATATGAGAAATTTTCTGTTTCAGCATTTGTTGATTCTCCATCATCTGTTCCATCTGAAGTTTCGTCTGCATGGCTTGTTAAGCACAGAACTGAAGTTGAGTTGTCGTTCTGGGGTTTTGAGCAGTCGTCAGACTTTCCATACAACGTACTGAGAGTTTTCCAAATATCCTGCGCAGTTAAACAATGAGAGATAAATTTTAATTGGCCATTATCAAGACAGGAATAAATAATATGCATGACGCGATCATTTAACACCTTATTCCTCTTGTCTAACAAGTCTCCCATATTTTCAATAATATTCCAATATTCAGAATTAACAGATTTTAAATATGATTCAAAATTTGATTTCCAAATTTGAAAATCTGTTCCATTGAAAATAAATGGAATATTACTGGACTGACTCTTAGAAGACTGACAGCAAGGGGAAAACATGATTCTAGAGTTAATCAAAATACCTGCTCTGATACCAAATGTTGGATCTAGATTAACCCTAGAGGGGGGGGGGTGAATAGGGTTTATCACAGTTTTTAAACTGAATTGAAAAATTGATAGGATATTAAAATAATAAGCAGATCACAGAATGCAGCAGAAATAAAAGTGCAGAAAATAAATCACACACAGATATACCCAGCTTCGGCAAAACCCTGCCTACTGCTGCATTCCTAAGGTTTCTACTAGATGATAGAACAGATCCCGCATACAAGACCTTGTACACTCGCGACTCTCGCTCCTATTCTAACTCTACGCTCAAAACCCTAGACTGATTCAAACCCCTGAATCAGAATTTCCCCTAGTTTTACACAGACTAGTCAACTGCCAGTTAAACCCCTAACTGGTTCCCTCTAGATTTACAGAATCTATAAACTGTTCGGTTTACAAAGAAATTAAAAAAAACACAATGAAAACAAATTAAAACTCAAACAAAAAGAAACCCTAGAATAAAGAGGAGTTAAAAATAATAGGTCATTCCCTTTTAAAGTGTGAAATCCTTTTGTAAAAGTGGCCGACCCTTTGACAATCGGTGCACCACTTCACTTTCTTTGGCCCGATCTATTTGCTTCTAACAATGGCGGCGGCTCTCAAAAATTCCAGGGCTAGGGTTTCTGATTTCCTCCCCGAATTGCGATATCTGATGGAATTTAAAATCTCTGATGCTCAAGTCTTTGAAGGCTTTGCTCTTCGATTGATTTGGGAGTTGCGATCGAAAATCTCTGTGAGTTCTCTGATTTGAAATGATTGCTGTTGAATTTTGTTGTATGATTTCGATGCTTTTTCTTTGAATTGTTGCGTGTGTATTTTTCCATACTCCCTTTGCCTGTGATGAATTGGTGTGAATAAATAGGATTATAAAAAATCCTAATTACTCTGATTTCGTGTAATTGACTTTTATCTGATTTGCTGTGGCTTTCCTCGATTGAAAAATGGTCCCTGATTTGCATTGGCTTCCCTTTTTGAATTCTCGAATTAAATGAGTTTGAAATTGTCCCTTGCTAAAGTCGGCTTGACTGATTTGCTGTTAATTGCTCTGATGGATTCAGACATGATTTCTGGAATAAAAAGATTTGGCCTGATTTACATGTTTCCTCTTTTGATTTAGCTGATTGATATAAATTTGGACCCGAAACAAAATTCATATTTCTGGAATAAATTCAAAACTGTGGTGCCTTGAGTATTGTTACTGAAAATATCTTGCTGTCACTTAATTTCCTAGATTCATGCATTTCTGGAAATCGAATTAAATAATTCTCTTGCATTTCAAAACTGGAAAGAACCTTTACTTTGGTTTGCAGTTTCAAATTTCCTTAAACCAGTTGCCAAAAAAAAAAACATGAGCAAGTTCTTTGTTGCTTGAAAATCATGCCGAGATGTCTATGTTTATTTCAGGAAATAATTGACTTTGTCCCATATGCAAATCCTTGACTCATGCTTGTACATATATAAACTTGTGCACATCTGTATTTGAGCTGTATTAGTGTATTGAGCTGGTCTCCACTGCTTTGATCATGCCACTTACATATATTTTGAAAATGAACCATTTCCTGTTTTGTGTATTACTTGCTGATTCCTTGTACTTGAACTTGCTTTACTGAATTCCATGTGTTGTCCATTGTAGTTCACGCTGCTTTGACCATGCTATGTCACATTTACTTTTGTAAGTGCTGCCATGCTGCCATGAACATTTTGGCTTGACTCCATTCATGTAACTGTTGTATATGTGGCATGCATATACTTCACATTACTGTTTTAATGCTATTTGTACATGTACTGTCCCATTTTGGCTGCACCAGACTTGCTTGAACTTGTCCAGACATGCTGTACCACCGTGCATTGATTTCATACATGAATTCTGGAATTAAAATTCTTTTTCCAAATGAACAATTGATTTTGAATTTCTTGCCATACTTGTCCATTGAGAAGACTAGAAATAAATTCTTGGCAAAACAAAAATTCTTTGGCCTAATGACCACTTGCGTATTTCTTTCCTAAATTCCTTGCCTGCATGTGCTTCATTTCATTGCTGTGTACATTCATGAATGATTGAGTCTGCTTGCATATATATGCTTTGTTTCTTTTCTTTGAACTGTATTCATGCTGCTATCACTTTACATGTACACTTGTTCCTTCATTTGAAGTATGATGCTGCCTCATCCATACTTGTGTACTGCATGCTATTGTTTCATTTGGACTGCTACAAACATTCTGAAACTATGTTGCCATTTTGTTTGCTGTTATACTTTCATACATGTTGCTGTATTTGATCACCATTTTGTTGATGCCTTGAACTTAAAACCTGACTTGTAACATGTTGAACTTGCTTCATACTGACCCCATGCTGCACATGTCACAACTGCACTGTGTATGTTGACAATATATATATATACTACACTGCCATGCTAGAAATTGCTGTGTTGTGCTCGACACATTTGTTGGCATTATTCATTTACAATCTTCCTGCTTGTTCATACATATGCTGCACCATTCATGAATCAAATATTTGCTGAAACTTTTTCCATGCCACTTTGTTCATTGTTAATGTTTTATGCTGCTCGGCCATTTTTGCTTGAATTTGTTTTGTCCCTTTATGTTGTGCACTGAGTCGAGCAGGTCCATGTGGCTACTCCTCAGTTGCAATCTGATTGGCGTGGCAGTGCACACGTGTACACGTGTGTACATGCAGCCGTCAGATGAGTTGTCCCTGTCCCTGCATTGAGATATATGTGTTGTCTGCCTTGTGGTATTTACAGTGTATCACTGTGAATATCACAAGCTGTCTAGACACAGACTTATGGTTTTATAAATCAGATCAAGTCATGAAAAATGATGAGAAACACACCAGAAATCTGAGGCAAATAAAATTTTAAAAATAAAATTTATATTTGCATATATTCAGTATTATTTCTATTGCAGTATACTGTGTGTTTCTGTTTCATGTGTGACAGGTAAGCGGGGATGACTGGACTGCACTGACAGAAGACTGAAGAATGAAGTCAAGAACAGTGTCAGTTAAAGAGTGTTTGTAACAGTGTATGTATAGATGAAAATGTACAACTGAGTGTAAAATGTGTATGAGTGTTGAATGAGAAACTGTGAGTGTGAAACGTATTGCAATGCTGAGATGTACAAATAGTGGAGTATAAAATTTGTACTGTTTGAACATTGAAATAAAATATTCTTATTTAAATAAAATACTGTGTTAATATTTGAATTTCTGTACAGTCGTATTTTATTTGAATATAAATATTATATTCCAGTCTGTAATGTATAATAACAGTACATTATCAAACACATTAAAAATAAATATTTATTTGGTTGTTATCATCAAACAAAAATCATTTAATTGTGTATACAACACCGTTATATACAACAGCCCGGAAAGCAGTTGAGCCTCTAAAAGCATGAACCGTTGGTTGAACCGGAAACCAAGGTTGAACCATTGCCAAATAAAGGTCTGGCCATTTTCACTTTCCAGGATTTCTTCCTCTTAATCTTTTTTCACTTTACTGTTTGAAAGTAAAAAATGACGAGCTGAACTGGCAAACCTGTTTGAAATAAATGAGCAAAGGAAGAAGAAAAGACAAGGAAGAAGAAGAGATGCAACTTTAAAGTCCCACATCATAGAAATATTTGCACAATCTCTACTAATATATTAGAAGCCAAATAGGCTTATGTAAAAAAAGAAAGGAGAGGGATGATATGAGGATGTGGGCTTGGCCATGGCATAATAATACATTAAAATGTCAAAGATAATGGCCTTGGGGCTCTTGGGGTCTCTTGATTGGATATGGCCGACGGTTGCTGATTGGGCTAGTGCACTGACATAAGAAAATTGTTTGTCAGAATTTTAAAGATTTGTCCATTCAGTCCAGAATTCGAAAGGAATGTCTGTTAACTGAATGAGTACAACCATTGGTATTCTCAACGTATGCATATTGATAACTGAGTGGTTAAAAGGTCACAACCTTTCCTATTCTGACGGTTACTAATGCATGTGAACAGGCACTCCTCTTTGCCTATATATACACTGCCCAAAACAAGACAGAATTAACCTTTTCTGCTTGCATTACTTCTTCTTCTTCAAAGTAATTCTCTGATCTAGTTTCTGTAATCAACTTCAGTTCATCAAAGTTCCGTTCGCTGACACTATGTAACGGAGTTGGTCCGTTTTATCTTGGGAAACAAATTGCAACTACATCGATTGATGCATACGACGGCAATATTGTTTCGAGGAAACAGAAAATTTCTGGACTCGGACATTATTGAAATAGAATACCTTCTGTTTATCTTCAATCTTGTGCACAAATCGGTTACACTTTCTGTGATTATTGTAAACACAGTTTGACGTGACAATTGTGGCATAATTGATTAACGTTGATTGTTATTGTTGTGTGTTTGTAATGCAATTATGTTATTACAAAAGTTCTAACAATCTTGAAACAATGTTTGTTGCAGATGATGAAAAACAGTAGCACTGATGTAACACCCCACCTCCGCTAGGGTCACTCACAAAGGGAATGCACTAGGTTTGGTGAAGCATTATCGAGGTAAACATGCACAGAAATATTACAAGACAGAACATATATATATAAAACAGCGGAAGTAAAACAAATTTTATTACCTTATAAAATAAGGTCTAAAGCCTTTTACATCAGAATACATCAAAACCTGTCTTGCAGTAATAAAGAAGCATAAAACCATTTCATAAATTATTCCCCAAGTAAACCCGTAAAGTAGCCATAGCCAAGAAAAGTCCAAGCCATGCGTGATGACCTTCAAACCGAAGAAGTCCAAACTAACAATAGCATTTCCTCCCTGTAACCTGGGGGGGAAACGGAAGACAAGAGGCGAAACAAAACGGGGTCAGTCATAAAGACTGGTAAGCCCTATCTACTATCAGTATATAAACTAGTAAAGTTAACTGGCATGAGGAACTGAGATGAACATAAGTATGATGACAAGATAGATAAGCTAAATCAAAATAACAGGATGCACTACTGTACCAAGATACACGAGTGTGTCATGATAAACTACGGTGTCAAGATAAATCAAGGTATCACATTGTCAGGTTTCTATCAAGTATACTATCCCAAGGTAGCTATCCTGTATAACATCCCACGGTATCTATCATGTATATTTCCCCTAGTTCTAACATGTATATTTGCTCTGCACCTTTCGTACTAATATCCCAACCCGCGTCATGTGTTAACTATGAATGTCCCTTGCCCAATGTCATGTAATGGTCCATGTCAACCTAATATATAGCATATGTAGGTTTTCCTAACTCGTATGTTTCTTTCCATGTATAAGTTCAGTCCTTTGCCGTAGGCCATACGGGCTTTCCCATGTAAACGTTTTATCCTTGAGGTTATTTTGGACTGCTACCCTTGATCTAGTTATGTTTCCTTACCATGAACTATCGCGCATTCACTTAGGATTTATGCCACCTAGGACCACTAGGGATTATGCTACCTAATGAACGTTTCCGTGTCTCGGTTTGGGTTCAGCCACCTAGGGCCACTAGGGATTATGCCACCCGTCAACCGCGCCCTTTATCCCACGTATGTATCGTGAATCGTTTTCCATGTCTAGATGCACATGTTCCTCAATGTGCCATCCGAGTTCCGTGCCAGGGCAAAACAAGAAATACGGAACTCGGTCGGGATCTTTAAGTCATCTGCTGATGCAGATATCAAGGTCTGTTTTTGTACCCGTGGCTATGGTCCCACGTGACCCCTCCCTCAACTACTGAAAGGAAATCCAAGAAAAATCATGTATGAGAACTACACTAAGGCCCATCGATGCCCACTTCCAGATAGCCAACCTCACCCATAAATTGATAGCTAGTATATGGTCTTTTGGGAGTTCCCTGCCTTTCCGTACGTACACCATTGACTAAAGATGGTAGGTAGTCGGCGACATGCTATCCCGGGGCAAAATCAAGTATCGTCGACTCCACGCTAATCCATCCCAGTCTTTAGGTCGCTCGCATAGCAACCAAGGCATACTCTTGGCTCTTCTACCGCAGACCTTAACCCCTGTGAGGCCGGGTTTCATGGACCACTTGCCACCTCACAGAGGGATACCAAGAGTACCCTCACGTTCCCCGAAGCTTCCGCTTCGTCACCCAGTCCGCTGGAGCTTTTATCCAAGTCAGATAACTTGCTCCCCATCGTATACTAAGCGATGACCTACCGTACCAGGTTACTCATCTCTTTATGAACTATTCCCATGTCCTTAGCTAAGAATTATTACTTAGTTACCCTTACTAAGGTTTACCACTTAGCCCCTCTTTCCGCTATCCTTGTTAACTACGATTCCCAACCTAGTCCCCTGAGCTAGGGTTTTGTCAAATGGGTTAAGTGTTGTTATCCAAGTTCATGACTTAACCCGCCTACGAATCATGTCAAGATTGGCTAAGTACTCAAGTTCAAGGCTTAGCCTACAAGTTGGTTAAGTGTACCAAGAAGCTCGTGACTTAACCCTATCAAGTCAAATTGGTTAAGTATTTATTTGTCTTAACCCTATCAGATTATCATGTTAGATTGATTAAGCATAGATTATCTTAATCCCATCAGATTATCGAGTCGGATTGTTTAAGCATGGGTTAGCTTAACCCCATCCACTAATCGTATTACAATGGTTAAGTTTATTTAAAAGATCTTGTGACTTAACCCTATCAGGTCCGCATATTAGATTGGTTAAGTATAGGTTACTCAACCTCATCAAATCATCAAGTATAATTGGTTAAGTATAAGTTACTTAACCCCATTAAATTACCGTGTTAAGTTGGTTAAGTACTGGTTACTTAACCTCATTAAATTACCGTGTTAAGTTGGTTAAGTACTGGTTACTTAACCTCATTGAATTACCACGTTTAGATTGGTTAAGTGTTTAACTTAACCCCATTGAATTACCATGTTTAGATTAGTTAAGTGAAGGTTACTTAACCCCATCTAATTACCGTGTTTAGATTAGTTAAGTGAAGGTTACTTAACCCCATCTAATTACCAAGTCGGATTAGTTAAGTGTAAATTACTTAACCCCATCCCCCAATTGTCTTGTATGATTAAGTGTCATTAAGAAATCAAGCCCGGTCCCACTTAACCTACCCATTCGTGTCATATCGGTTAAGTGCAATTAGTCAAACTTACTTAACCTTATCATGTGGCATTAATTTAATTAATGCACTCTCAACCTCTCACATTAGACTTTGTTGTGGTTACTAGTTAAGCCGGGCGGGTCCGGGTAGTTTTACACCACAAACTAGTCTAACCTCGGGTCTTAAGCGCGTCATGACCAACTTCTCACATTGGATCCTATTGTTTGTAGCCACTAGTTAAGCCGGGCGGGTCCGAGTAGATTTATGCTACAAACTCAACCCAACCTTGAGTTGGCCATTTTCATGTTTGGTCTAGTGTCTTATTACACTTACAACCCATACATGTCAAGTTTTCAAGTCCCATGCTCATAGCCAAAGTTACATGTTGTCATGTTTATACCCATTTACCCAAATCATGTTTCACGTCATTAAAGTTTTACCCATAACGTAACCCAACGCTTTTAAACTCGCATATACATTCGCAACAACGCATAATGGATTAAAAGAAGGAACTTGGCAAAGGCATGACAAAAAGGGGTATAATGCCACAAGTTAAACATGGTGGAAATGAGGCATAAATGTGCTCACAAACTTGCATGTTACATTGTCAAGCCTCAAAACATGCATAACATTCAAACTTGGCAAATAGGTGATACATGGTCATAGATGACATGAAATGATGACAAGTAACTCGCATATAACATCACATAAGGGTTATGACTTCATATGCAAGTTAACCTAAAGGTTATGAGGGTACTCATGTTGCATAATGCAACATTTCAACATAAAGGTTATAGCTTTTAACCCACAAGATCAAGGTAATGACTTTATAGACTTGCATAACATGATAGCATGTATCATACTTAATGATCAAACCCAAACTTGCAACATTCATTTAACTTTATAGTTAATATCTAAGAGTAGGAGGGGGCTTACAATGCTATGAAGGCACAAATCAACATATAAAATAAAGATTGAGACGAAGCCATTCATGCTATCACCCAAAAACCCCAAAAGAACAAGCTCCAAATGAAACCCTTGAGCAAATATCAATAAAAATCCTTGCTTTGAAGAAGAAAGGTTTCAACTTTGGCTTTGAATGAAGCTTATGAGCTCTCATGCAAGATCCTTGCTTTTTGGTCAAGAAAAGGTTGCAACTTTGGCTAGAATGCAACTTATGAACTCTCATACAAACATGAAATCACTCAAATGATCATAGAATCTCTCATGAATGAAGAAAAGAGGCTCCTTTACTTTGAAACTAGCTTAGAACACTTAAGCTATCATGAAGAAGAAGATGGAGGCCATGGGATGAAGTGGAGGCCATGATGAGGAATCATTTTGGCATAGTTTAGCTATAGGATTGAATAATGAGCATTTAGGTTTAGGTTAGGGGTCTTTTTATAGAAGACTAGGATAGTTTTAGCCATAGGATAAACCTTAGTTTAGATCCTAGCCATCAAAGCATGTCTTGGGGAAGAAGTCAAGTGTAGGAACCATCTAGGGCCTTTAGATTAAAGCTGAACCATGAGAACCATTCAAATGCAAAATCTGCATTTGAGCGAATCGGCCCACGGGTTGACAGCCAAACACCCTGGATTAACCCCTAGTCGACCCAGCGGGCTTGGGTCGACCTCAAAAATCGGCCGGTTCGGTTATTCCCCTCTCCCAGTTCGCTGTTTTGAACATTTTTGCATATTTATTTATTTAACTTTCAATTATATATATATTTATTTATATATATATCAATATATATATATATATATTTCTCTGCGCAACCCATTTCACTTAATTAAGTATACTTTAATTTGTGAATTTTTATGTTCAAATTACGGGGTGTTACATTCTCCCCTCCTTAAAGGATTTCGTCCCCGAAATCTCTAAGTCAAGAAGAACGTATCCTACCAACCAAACAACCATCTACTAAACCATCAAACACTGGCATCCATTGTCCTTAAAATTTCTAATAACGTATGAACATATGCAAAAAGTGTGTGTATATGCTCCCTGTCTAATGCAAAATTAGGCGGTCCACTTATTTAGTTGACCTCCTTAATGCAAACCATGATAGTGCCATGCATCCAATATGTATGCGAAATATCCCTATCGACACATACTATCTCTACATGTGTGCACAACCATACACCAAAATGCATCATCCATGTGATAATACAACCATTATACATCCATTAATATAGCTACCTACACACAATTTTATGCAATATGCAATATGAAGTGATTGAGCCGATCTAGTGCCTAGAGTGTGTGTATATGCATCCACGAGCAACCACTAGCAACCACTTGTAACCATATCAATCATAACATGTTTCAAATACATGTTTACATCCATAGAGTTCTATCTAAGGTTCCCAAGATAAGATCGAGGAGATCAACAAGACAAACTCCTTACGGGGTTTGTAACAGAAACAGGACCGAGAGGATATCCACCAAGCGATAGCATGTAAGCAAGCTCTACAGGAGAACCAGGGATCAACGATATACTCTTACAAATAGACACGATGCGCGTGTCTAAGCCGCATTTCCTCGAGCTTAATTCCAGTGTGTCTTGACTGCCTTTGACTTCATGATTTCGTAGTTCCTTGATTCCTATTTCCAAGGTATGAGTCGGAACTCTTTTCACTGTCGCTTCTCGTTTCACTTTCACTTATTCTTTCCCTAGTATGCTTGGTTCAACCATATCTACGTACTCATGCAAGCTCTCCAAAATTCACTAGTGAATTTTGGATCTTGTTTACCAATGCCAATCCATGTTAACACGTGCACTTACTAGGGTGATTCCCATGACTCATGCATAAGCGGAATGGACCATCTGCCTTAGTGGCGAATGTTACTCGATCGGATCAGGGATTTCCAATAAATGCATCAAGAGATTCTAGGTAACTAACCATGACGGAACCCAAAAGGTTACCCGAGACTTCGAGGTTATTACCAAGGCAAGTTAAGAGTTTAACTACCCTCTTTCCAAAACCGAGAATGGCACCCCATACTGGATAACCACTTTATCCCTAGAATCCATCCGCAGCCGAGACATGTTATTCTCAAATCCAAACAAGTCGTGAAGAAATGGACCAACTCTCCTATCAGATTTTTGGGACAAAAACTGGGATCCTTTACCATGCTAGTACTAAGGTGCAGAGACTCAACTATCCAAGCAGACTTAAATGATACGATGATCAAGACAAAGTCTGGACGGGATGATAGAAAAGAACGACTAAACCTTTACCAGAAACGATACCATTTCTCTTAGGTACACTAAAAGTGAGAGCATACAATTGCCCTCTCCGATGATCTTGTCCTTGTCCTCCTTGATGGACTAAGTCATACCAACAAGTTGCTTATCCTTAAGCTCACGTCCTTTATCCTTACTCTTATTATCCTTCCTTATACCACGGCAATAGGTCTCTCGAGAACCACCTCCATCGTACGGAAAACACCTACGTGGCTAGACAAAGATTAGTCACAGTTAGAACTACTGTGACTACAGACGGAGGAAAGAAAGGAAAAGAGATTCAATCAAGGAATCAAAGGATAGTGCTAATGGCTTTTGGGGAATAGCCTTTTAAAACAAAACTTTTCTTGAAAAAATGCTTCTTTGTAAAACGGCTTTTCAAACAGTTTTCAGAAGGTTTTAAAAACTTTTGCCCAGTCTGGTAACCTTCTGCTCTGATACCAAATGTAACACCCCACCTCTGCTAGGGTCACTCACAAAGGGAATGCACTAGGTTTGGTGAAGCATTATCGAGGTAAACATGCACAGAAATATTACAAGACAGAACATATATATATAAAACAGCGGAAGTAAAACAAATTTTATTACCTTATAAAATAAGGTCTAAAGCCTTTTACATCAGAATACATCAAAACCTGTCTTGCAATAATAAAGAAGCATAAAACCATTTCATAAATTATTCCCCAAGTAAACCCGTAAAGTAGCCATAGCCAAGAAAAGTCCAAGCCATGCGTGATGACCTTCAAACCGAAGAAGTCCAAACTAACAATAGCATTTCCTCCCTGTAACCTGGGGGGAAACGGAAGACAAGAGGCGAAACAAAACGGGGTCAGTCATAAAGACTGGTAAGCCCTATCTACTATTAGTATATAAACTAGTAAAGTTAACTGGCATGAGGAACTGAGATGAACATAAGTATGATGACAAGATAGATAAGCTAAATCAAAATAACAGGATGCACTACTGTACCAAGATACACGAGTGTGTCATGATAAACTACGGTGTCAAGATAAATCAAGGTATCACATTGTCAGGTTTCTATCAAGTATACTATCTCAAGGTAGCTATCATGTATAACATCCCACGGTATCTATCATGTATATTTCCCCTAGTTCTAACATGTATATTTGCTCTGCACCTTTCGTACTAATATCCCAACCTGCGTCATGTGTTAACTACGAATGTCCCTTGCCCAATGTCATGTAATGGTCCATGTCAACCTAATATATAGCATATGTAGGTTTTCCTAACTCGTATGTTTCTTTCCATGTATAAGTTCAGTCCTTTGCCGTAGGCCATACGGGCTTTCCCATGTAAACGTTTTATCCTTGAGGTTATTTTGGACTGCTAACCTTGATCTAGTTATGTTTCCTTACCATGAACTATCGCGCGTTCACTTAGGATTTATGCCACCTAGGACCACTAGGGATTATGCTACCTAATGAACGTTTCCGTGTCTCGGTTTGGGTTCAGCCACCTAGGGCCACTAGGGATTATGCCACCCGTCAACCGCACCCTTTATCCCACATATGTATCGTGAGTCGTTTTCCATGTCTAGATGCACATGTTCCTCAATGTGCCATCCGAGTTCCGTGCAAGGGCAAAACAAGAAATACGGAACTCGGTCGGGAGCTTTAAGTCGTCTGCTGATGCAGATATCAAGGTCTGTTTTTGTACCCGTGGCTATGGTCCTACGTGACCCCTCCCTCAACTACTGAAAGGAAATCCAAGAAAAATCATGTATGAGAACTACACTAAGGCCCATCGATGCCCACTTCCAGATAGCCAACCTCACCCATAACTTGATAGCTAGTATATGGTCTTTTGGGAGTTCCCTGCCTTTCCGTACGTACACGATTGACTAAAGACGGTAGGTAGTCGGCGACATGCTATCCCGGGGCAAAATCAAGTATCGTCGACTCCACGCTAATCCATCCCAGTCTTTAGGTCGCTCGCATAGCAACCAAGGCATACTCTTGGCTCTTCTACCGCAGACCTTAACCCCTGTGAGGCCGGGTTTCATGGACCACTTGCCACCTCACAGAGGGATACCAAGAGTACCCTCACGTTCCCCGAAGCTTCCGCTTCGTCACCCAGTCCGCTGGAGCTTTTATCCAAGTCAGATAAATTGCTCCCCATCGTATACTAAGCGATGACCTACCGTACCAGGTTACTCATCTCTTTATGAACTATTCCCATGTCCTTAGCTAAGAATTATTACTTAGTTACCCTTACTAAGGTTTACCACTTAGCCCCTCTTTCCGCTATCCTTGTTAACTACGATTCCCAACCTAGTCCCCTGAGCTAGGGTTTTGTCAAATGGGTTAAGTGTTGTTATCCAAGTTCATGACTTAACCCGCCTACGAATCATGTCAAGATTGGCTAAGTACTCAAGTTCAAGGCTTAGCCTACAAGTTGGTTAAGTGTACCAAGAAGCTCGTGACTTAACCCTATCAAGTCAAATTGGTTAAGTATTTATTTGTCTTAACCCTATCAGATTATCATGTTAGATTGATTAAGCATAGATTATCTTAATCTCATCAGATTATCGAGTCGGATTGGTTAAGCATGGGTTAGCTTAACCCCATCCACTAATCGTATTACAATGCTTAAGTTTATTTAAAAGATCTTGTGACTTAACCCTATCAGGTCCGCATATTAGATTGGTTAAGTATAGGTTACTCAACCTCATCAAATCATCATGTATAATTGGTTAAGTATAAGTTACTTAACCCCATTAAATTACCGTGTTAAGTTGGTTAATAACTGGTTACTTAACCTCATTAAATTACCGTGTTAAGTTGGTTAAGTACTGGTTACTTAACCTCATTGAATTACCACGTTTAGATTGGTTAAGTGTTTAACTTAACCCCATCGAATTACCGTGTTTAGATTAGTTAAGTGAAGGTTACTTAACCCCATCTAATTATCGTGTTTAGATTAGTTAAGTGAAGGTTACTTAACCCCATCTAATTACCAAGTCGGATTAGTTAAGCGTAAATTACTTAACCCCATCCCCTAATTGTCTTGTATGGTTAAGTGTCATTAAGAAATCAAGCCCGGTCCCACTTAACCTACCCATTCGTGTCATATCGGTTAAGTGTCATTAGTCAAACTTACTTAACCTTATCATGTGGCATTAATTTAATTAATGCACTCTCAACCTTTCACATTAGACTTTGTTGTGGTTACTAGTTAAGCCGGGCGGGTCTGGGTAGGTTTACACCACAACCTAGTCTAACCTCTGGTCTTAAGCGCGTCATGACCAACTTCTCACATTGGATCCTATTGTTTGTAGCCACTAGTTAAGCCGGGCGGGTCCGAGTAGATTTATGCTACAAACTCAACCCAACCTTGAGTTGGCCATTTTCATGTTTGGTCTAGTGTCTTATTACACTTACAACCCATACATGTCAAGTTTTCAAGTCCCATGCTCATAGCCAAAGTTACATGTTGTCATGTTTATACCCATTTACCCAAATCATGTTTCACGTCATTAAAGTTTTACCCATAACGTAACCCAACGCTTTTAAACTCGCATATACATTCGCAACAACGCATAATGGATTAAAAGAAGGAACTTGGCAAAGGCATGACAAAAAGGGGTATAAGGCCACAAGTTAAACATGGTGGAAATGAGGCATAAATGTGCTCACAAACTTGGATGTTACATTGTCAAGCCTCAAAAATATGCATAACATTCAAACTTGGCAAATAGGTGATACATGGTCATAGATGACATGAAATGATGACAAGTAACTCGCATATAACATCACATAAGGGTTATGACTTCATATGCAAGTTAACCTAAAGGTTATGAGGGTTCTCATGTTGCATAATGCAACATTTCAACATAAAGGTTATAGCTTTTAACCCACAAGATCAAGGTAATGACTTTATAGACTTGCATAACATGATAACATGTATCATACTTAATGATCAAACCCAAACTTGCAACATTCATTTAACTTTATAGTTAATATCTAAGAGCAGGAGGGGGCTTACAATGCTATGAAGGCACAAATCAACATATAAAATAAAGATTGAGACGAAGCCATTCATGCTATCACCCAAAAACCCCAAAAGAACAAGCTCCAAATGAAACCCTTGAGAAAATATCAATAAAAATCCTTTCTTTGAAGAAGAAAGGTTTCAACTTTGGCTTTCAATGAAGCTTATGAGCTCTCATTAAAGATCCTTGCTTTTTGTTCAAGAAAAGGTTGCAACTTTGGCTAGAATGCAACTTACGAACTCTCATACAAACATGAAATCACTCAAATGATCATAGAATCTCTCATGAATGAAGAAAAGAGGCCCATTTACTTTGAAACTAGCTTAGAACACTTAAGCTATCATGAAGAAGAAGATGGAGGCCATGGGTTGAAGTGGAGGCCATGATGAGGAATCATTTTGGCATAGTTTAGCTATAGGATTGAATAATGAGCATTTAGGTTTAGGTTAGGGATCTTTTTATAGAAGACTAGGATAGTTTTAGCCATAGGATAAACCTTAGTTTAGATCCTAGCCATCAAAGCATGTCTTGGGGAAGAAGTCAAGTGTAGGAACCATCTAGGGCCTTTAGATTAAAGCTGAACCATGAGAACCATTCAAATGCAAAATCTGCATTTGAGCGAATCGACCCACGGGTTGATAGCCAAACACCCTGGATTAACCCCTAGTCGACCCAGCGGGCTTGGGTCGACCTCAAAAATCGGCCGGTTCGGTTATTCCCCTCTCCCAGTTCGCTGTTTTGAACATTTTTGCATATTTATTTATTTAATTTTCAATTATACATATATATCAATATATATATATTTCTCTGCGCAACCCATTTCACTTAATTAAGTATGCTTTAATTTTTGAATTTTTATGTTCAAATTACGGGGTGTTACAACTGATTCTGCACCGATTCAGACGGTGACAACTGCTCAGCCAGCGCCTGTGCTTCCAAAAATGGCTCTGTCTCATGGCGAAATGCTAGAGAAGTTCAATGGAAACAATTTCAAGCGCTAGCAACAGAAAATGTTGTTTTATTTAAAAACATTAAGTCTTGCCAAGTTTCTGCCTGAAGAGGCTCCTGTGGTAGACGAACTCAAACCTGACGCTAATAAAGTAAAGGCACTTAATATCTAGACAAACTCAGATTTCATGTGCAAAAACTATATTCTAAATGGTTTGGATGATAGCCTCTACAATGTTTATTGTACTTTTGCAACGTCCGAACAACTCTGGTTGGCTCTGGAAAAGAAGTACAAAACTAAAGATGCAGGCATGAAGAAATTCATTGCTGGAAAATTTCTAGACTTCAAAATGGTTGACTCAAAGACGGTGATAAGTCAAGCTCAAGAACTGCAACTTATCATCCGTCAATCAGAAGATGAAAAGATGACTCTTAGCGAGACTTTTCAAGTTGCGGCAATTATTGAGAAATTCTTCTTGGAAGGACTTCAAAATTACCTTAAGCATAAGCATAAGGAAATGACAATGGAAGATCTCATAGTTCGGCTACGCACCGAGGAAGATAATAGAAATTCTGAGAAAAAGATTTCTCAGAATATTGCTGCTAAAGCAAATGTTGTTGAGTTAGACAAGACTAACAAAAGAAAAAAGGAGAATGCTCCTGAGAAGTCAAAGAAATTTCTGGGTTCTTGCCATAACTATGGAAAGAAGGGGCACAAAGCAGCCGAATGTCGCGCACCTAAAAAGAAGAAGTTAGAAGAAAATACGGCTGATGTTTTGAAAGGCATTTTTGATCTTGATTTATATGCAGTAATATCAGAATGTAATCTTGTTGGTAACTCAAAGGAATGGTTTGTAGACACTGGAGCCACTCGACGCATATGTGCTAACAAGTGAATGTTTACAACCTATAAAACTGCAATTGATGTTGAACAACTTTTTATGGGCAATTCATCCACGTCAAAGGTCAAAGGCAAATGAAAAGTTGTGTTGAAACTGACTTCTAAAAAGGAACTGACTTTAAATGATGTTCTCCATGTTCTAGAAATTCGCAAGAACTTGATTTCAGGATCGTTGCTGAGCAAGTATGGCTTCAAATTGATCTTTGAAGCTGATAAATTTGTTCTTTCCCAGAATGGAGTGTATGTTGGAGGAGGATATGTGTGTGATGGTTTATTTAAAGCAAATGTAACCACTATTGTACCACACACTGATATGAATAAAAGTGAATCTTTTGCTTACATTGTTGAATCTTCTGACATATAGCATTCTAGATTAGGACATGTAAACTTTGATACATTACGAAAATTAATTAATCTAGAATTTATACCAAAGTGCAATATAGATTCCAACTATAAATGTCAAGTTTGTGCAGAAGCAAAATTGACAAGAACTTCGTTTCATCGTGTTGAACGAGAAACAGAACCTCTAGTCTTAATACATACTGATGTATGCGATTTGAAAATGTGTCAAACTAGAGGTGAAAAAAGGTACATTATTAAATTCATTGATGATTGTACCAGATACTGTCATGTATATCTCCTTAGAAGTAAGGACGAAGCATTCAAAATTTTTAAACAGTATAAGGAAGAAGTTGAGAATCAACTCAACAAGAAAATAAAATCTTTAAGAAGTGATAGAGGAGGAGAATACGAGTCTCCATTTGAGGAATTTTGTGTTGAGCATGGAATTATACATCAAACTACAACTCTGTATTCACCTCAATCCAACAGTATAGCCGAATGGAAAAATAGAACTCTTAAAGAAATGATGAATGCCTTACTAATTAGCTCAGGCTTGCCAGATAACTTTTGGGGAGAAGCTATTCTTTCGGCAAACCATATTTTAAATAAAATACCCCGAAAGAAAATATCTAAATCTCCTCGTGAACTTTGGAAAAACAGACCACCATCCTACAAATACCTAAAAGTGTGGGGGTGTCTTGCCAAAGTAGAGGTACCAAAACCAAAGAAGGTCAAAATTGGACCAAAAACAATTGATTGTATATTCATTAGATATGCACAAAACAGTGCTGCATATCGATTTTTGGTACACAAATCTGAAATTGATGATATTCATGAAAATACCATCATTGAGCCGGGAAATGCTAGATTTTTTGAACATGTATTTCCCTTGAAACATGGTACTGAAAATCATGCACCAAAGAGACCAAGGGAAAATGAAGTTCCTTACTCTATTGAAGATGCTGAACATAATAACAGTCAGCAAAGTAGTATTGAGCAGCAAGTGGAGGAACCAAGAAAAAGTAAAAGGTCAAGGACTTTAAAAACCTTTGGACTGGACTTCTATACATTTATGTTAGAAGATGATCCATTGACATACAAACAAGCTATGTCTTCCAGCGATGCCCCTTATTGGAAGGAGGCAATTAACAATGAGATTGAATCCATTATGTCCAATCATACATGAGAATTGGTCGATTTACCTCAAGGATGTAAGGCCTTAGGTAATAAATGGATATTTAAAAGGAAATAAAAACCTGATGGTTCAATAGACAAGTACAAAGCTCATTTGGTAGTCCAAGGATTCAGACAAAAGGAAGACCTAGACTATTTCGATACATATTCACCTGTAACGAGGATAACGTCAATTAGAATGCTCATTGCAATTGCATTCATATATGACTTGGAAATACATCAAATGGATGTTAAAACTGCATTCTTGAATGGTGAACTAGAGGAGGAAATGTATATGAAACAACCTGAAGGATTTCTAAGCTCAAAAAAAAAAGCATAAAGTTTGCAAACTGGTAAAATCACTTTATGACCTTAAGCAAGCTCCAAAACAGTGGCATGAGTAGTTCGATAATACTATGTTATCAAATAGATTCACGAAAAATGAATCAGATAAATGTGTGTACATAAAACATACATATATTGGATATGTCATTGTTTGTCTTTATGTTGATGACTTATTGATCCTAGGCAATAACAAGGCCATAATAACATCAACAAAGGATATGTTATCCTCTAGATTCGATATGAAAGACCTAGGACTGGCTGATGTGATATTAGGTGTAAAAATTCTAAGAACACCACAGGGATATGCATTATCCCAATCACATTACGTCACCAAAATACTTGAGAAATTCAAGCAATATAATGTAACTATTGTAAAATCACCAGTAGATATGAACCAAAATTGGGTAAAGAACACTAGTGATGGTATTTACCAATTGGAATACTCTCGTATACTAGGAAGTATCACGTATGTTATAAACTGTACTAGGCCTGATATTGCATATGATGTAAGCAAACTAAGTAGATTTACCAGCAATCTTAGTAAGCATCATTGGAAAGCAATAATCAGAGTTCTAGGATATTTAAAGTATACACAGAGTTATGGTCTATACTAAACAAACTATCCTTCAATAGTGGAAGGATACAGTGATACAAATTGGATCACTGGATCAAATGATACAAAGTCTACAAGTGGATATGTGTTCACATTAGGAAATGTAGAAATTTGATGAAAATCATCCAAATAGACTTGTATCGCTAGATCTACGATGGAATCAGAGTTTATTGCACTAAATAAGACTGCAGAAGAAGAAGAATGGATTCAAAGCTTCTTGGAAGACATTCCTAATTGGAGCAAACATATGCCTCCAATTTTTATACATTGTGATAGTCAATCAGCTATTGGAAGAGCTAATAGTACACTACACAATGGTAAACCTAGGCATATTCGTCGTAGACATAAACGATAAGATAACTTCTCTCTAATGGGGTTATCACAATAGATTACAATCGATCTAAAGATAACTTAGCAGATCCACTTACAAAAGGCTTGCCAAGAGAGAAAGTTCAAACCTTATCGAAGGGAATGGGTCTAAGACCTGTAAATTAAAGGTTTTTCTAAAATGGAAACCCTACCTAGTTGACTGAAGATCCCAAGATCTAGGTTCAAAGGGACAACGAAGTTTAAGAGAACTTGATGGCACTGTTATACACAAACCATTCCTATGATAAGTCAGTGCATTATAAGTTAAATAAGGATAAGTATTAGTACTTTAATTGATGTCTGTATTAGAGGAATTAGAGAATACCCTTTACAGATTCACCTACGTAAGAGCGAAGGCGCCACTTCAAAGAGAATTATGAGTCCAAATTCTCTAAGCACTTATGAGACCAGGTAGGTGTTCAAGGAAAAAATGAACACATACAGAGAACGAAGGGTCATAAGAAACATTTATCGTGTGTTATCTACTTTGGAATTACACAAAAGGCTTACAATTCAAGGACAGTCTATGTATATTGATTGGCCTGTGATTCAAATAGGTAATCACTAGAAAAGTTCAAGGCCCATGTGCTACTTTAACTGATGCGATAAATGATTCGTGAAACTATGATCGACAGCTCATTCGTATGGGGGATTGTTGGAAATGAACGAGCAAAGGAAGAAGAGATAAGGAAGAAGTAGAGATAGCAACTTTAAAGTCCTACATCATAGAAATATTAGATCAATCTCTACTAATATGTTAGAAGCCAAATAGGCTTATGTAAAAAGAAAGGAGAGGGATGATATGAGGATGTGGGCTTGGCCATGACATAATAATACATTAAAAGTGTCAAAGATAAGGGCCTTGGGCCTTGGGGATCTTGGGGTCTCTTGATTGGATATGGCCGACGGTTGCTGATTGGGCTAATGCATTGACACGAGAATATTTTTTCTCAGAATTTTAAAGGTTTGTCTGTTGGTCCAGAATTCGAAAGGAATGTCTGTTAGCTGAATGAGTACAACTTTTTGTATTCACAACGTACGCATATTAATAACCGGGTGGTTAAAGGGTCGCAAACTTTCTTATTCTGATGGTTACTAATGCATGCGAACAGGCACTCCTCCTTGCCTATATATACACTGCCCAAAACAAGACATAATTAACTTTTTCTGCTTGCATTACTTCTTCTTCTTCAAAGTAATTCTCTGATCTAGTTTCTATAATCAACTTCAGTTCGTCAGAGCTCCGTTCGCTAGCACTACGCAACGAAGTTGGTCCGTTTTATCCTGGGAAACAAATTTCAACTATGTCGATTGGTGCATACGACGACAATATTGTTTCAAGGAAACAGAAAGTTTTTGGACCGTTCGCTAGCACTACGCAACGGAGTTGGTCCGTATTATCCTAGGAAACAAATTGCAACTACATCAATTGGTGCATACGATGGCAATATTGTTTCAAGGAAACAGAAAGTTTTTGGACTCGGACATTACGGAAACAGTATACCTTCTGTTTATCTTCAATCTTGTGCACAAATCGGTTACGCTTTCTGTGATTATTGTAAACATAGTTTGACATGACAATTGTGGCATAATTGATTAATGTTGATTGTTATTGCTGTGTGTTTGTAATACAATTGTGTGATTACAAAAGTTCTAACAACTGTAATGACCCGGATTTCGCCCGGACCTAATCGATTGCAAAATCGACTAAGATCGTTCAAAAACCCGAATGCACTAACTTTGGACATACAACACATTAGAACAAATAACAGAAGACTTTTATAAACATTATAATAATTTTACATCAGAGTACAGAATATCAGAGTACATCGATAAAATACAACGAAAGATAATTTACAATAATTTAATACATTGTAGCGGAAATGAATAAACTGATACAGCAGAAGTCTATCAATGCTCTGGTCACAGCTTTAAGCTTCGATCCAGAATCCTGCTCAATATATCTGCAAAATAAGCTACTCGACTGCCCGTGTGGAAAAGAGGGCACCCGTAGTTTTTCCACATAATTTCTTACTGCTGCCACTAGCTATTCACTGTTGCAATCCCCATCTGCTCGCCACTGCCGTCAATTGCTCGCTACCGTAACCTCTCCGTCTGTAGCCCCTACTTCAGCAACCAGGTATTACACTGACTTGTTTTGTATAGTGTGCAAAAAAAAAATATTGGATCCTGTAATTTAGAATATTTGAAATGTAAATTGTCATCTATAGATTGTTTTTTTTACTAAAACAGTAACTAATTTGTAAATGGATTTGTGAGATGGTCGATTGTGTTATGTATTGTTCGTGTCCTGAGAGTGTTGTGTTGAGAGGTGAACGATATTGTTGTCTTGTGATGGGTTGGAGGCAAATTCAGTTTATTGTGTTATATATGAAAGTTAGAAACCATTTTATGTTATTTATGGTAGAGCTGTCAATGAATACCCGAAAAATACGAAATCCGTTCGTATCCGCATTCGAAAAGCGTATAAATATCTAATATCCAGAAAAGCAGATACGGATGCGGATATAAGTATATCCACATATGAAATTATCCATCCGTTTTTTCACAATTATAGATTAAATTATGTATATTTTAACATAATTACATATATATATATATTGATTTATTATTTTGCGAAATTGAAACTCTACTAATTGCATGCTAATTGCTCAAAATTATATATTATCATCATATTTATTTATTTTTAGCACTTTATTAATAAAATGAGTTGAAAAACTTAATACAAAGCTAAAAAATTTCATTTATGTTTATGGATTTGTCGACCGTTGGTGGAGCGGATAATTATCCGATATCCATCTGTACCCGTGGATGCGGATATTTGATATCCGAAAATAGTTTCGGATGCGAATGTGGATATGGCACTATCCGCATCGGAAAGTATCTGTTGACAACTCTAATTTATGGAGGTTGGAGATGAAGTGTAATGTATTCAAAATTAAAGAATATGTTACGCTAAGTGCCTAGTTTTTTTTTTTTTTTTTTTTTTTTTTTTTTTTGGTAATGGATAAAAGTGCTGTCAATTTTCAAACGGAATTTTTTTTGTTTATCATCTGATATATGCGATGTTGTTATTATTCAATTGTAGTATGTTTGGTGTTTTATTACTGACCAAGATATGTTGTAATCATAGTATGCTAATTTGAAAACAAAATATAGTAAATTTTAAAGATAATGCGAAATTTTGATATTTCTACTTAACATTTTTATTTAAATATTCTTATGTATATCTTGTCTTTAAAAGGTAAATTTTATTCTTATACACGTTTTTAATACATTAATCCACCCTATAAAATAGGATCTTTGAATTTTATTAACATTTAAAATTCAATTAGTTTATCCGCTTAAAAATGTATATTTCTTTCTTTCTTTCTTCTTTGTTCATATAGTTTTTTCTTTCTTCTCTGTCTTGTTATGCATGTCATTATCTCTGCAACCTATTTGATTAAAGAAGAACTATTGATCCATCTATTTAGCTTTAATTTCATTTACTTTTCGGCAACAACCCACGTTGAAATACATTATGAAAGTCTCTCCCATGACATCTAGTCGAAGATGAGTTTTTCCTTTAATTTTCTTCTTCGACGATTTATTTAATATAATATTGCTATTACAATTTATTATCCATCTATGCTCTTGTATGTTTAATTTCAAGAGCTTTATTATTCCATTCCTTCCATATGTGATAAATAGTTTATGCAATGCAGATATAAGCTAGGTCTCTCTCTAGACTTATTACAAAATTTGCATTTACTCGTGAATTCATGGAGTATTTTGGTGTGATGTAAAGTATTCTTTAAGCATTCATTAGCAGATAACTTGCATAAATACAATAGAAAATTTTATGCTTGCTTTTCTTTATTTGTTATTTACGCAAAAGTAGGTTGTATCCTTCTACAATGATAATTTTTTTTGTATGACTACATAAAATTTAGTTGATACATAAAAGAAGTTGCATTTGATGCTGATTCTTTGTTTATTTCTATATATCTTATATTTTAAATGTAAAAGCTCACCATCAACCAATGCCAACTGCAAACCAAAATGTTGCTATAACGATTTATTTGGTTGATTGTTGCATCTTACCATCTAAATCAGCAAGCATGGTGCATGGTTTCAAGTATTACCCATGTTTACTAAACCAAATCCACCTTTACATATCACACCGATCCAATTTCCAGGGTTTTGATCAAAATTTAGGACTATATGTTTAAGACCAGTGACCAACGATGGTAGCAATTAAATGAGATTTATTTTGTGGCTATGGCAATAGTTTTCTTTTTTGAGTAGAACAGATGTGTGGCGTGGAACTACACAGCCGATTAAGCATATTATAAATATAAACCAGTTGGCAAGCCCAACTGGTGGTTAATAGTTCGAGAAAGTGTTAATAACCCACAAAAACCATCACACCCAAAATACATTGCAGCAACATAGAGTCATAAAGCAATAATTATAGACATATACATGCCAAAAAGGCAGAAACAACCCATGCCAACGTGACCAAGCTTAATGCAGATCTGGACTCGAGTCTCCTTGGTTAGAACCCACTGATTCAGCATGGCTATTGTTTAGGGGTAAAGAAAGCCTGAATCTAGCTGAGGATGTTTGACCCATCCATGGTTGAAAATAGTAAAGGATAAGTCTGCATAAGCCTTCAAAATGTTTCATTGGTTTGCTAAATATAATAGCATTTCTCTCCTTCCAAATGCACCAGCGGTAAATAGGTAAAAAGGAATCAAGCGCAGCATTAACTGAAAAATATTGCCACTAATCAAACACAGATGAAATGTCAAGAAAGAATCCAAGCAAATGAATACTAGTGGCAACCAATATGGGGTATGATACATCACATTCAAAGAATAAATGCTGAAATGTTTCCTCTTGCCTTGAGCATAGAGCATAAGAGGATTCAGTAACCAGATTAAGCTTATACAATCTTGCTCTGGTATTAACCTTTCCATGGATAAGGCGCCATTGAAAGAAAAGAACATTAGGTGGCAAACGAATTTTCCAAAGCCTGGAAAATGAGAAAGATCTTCCAGAATAATTGAGATAGTGATATACAGAAGCAACAGAAAAGCCACTCCTTGGCGATAAAGCCCAGACAAATCTATCAGGGATTTGCAGAATTTGAGTTTGAGTAAATATATTGGAAATATCTAGGAGATTGAGAAGCACTTGAACTTCAATAAAGAGGAAGGACAATGGCTTAAGGGACTATTATAAAAGAAAACTTGCAACAGAAGAGCTCACATTAGAGATCAAAGGGAAAAGAGAAGAAAATACATGAGAAAGAGGAAGTTGGCCATACCAAATATCAAACCAAAATAAACAAGATTCACCATTACCCAGTCTGACCTGAAACAAACTTTTAATACGTGGAATAACTGAAATTAAACCAGATTAGAAAGGAGAAGGCTTAACAAAAGGTGGAAAGTGAATAACAAGGTGAGAGTTATCGGAATAGTAAAGGGAAAGAATCCAGTCTTTCCAAATGAAAGCAACTGGAGAGACACTACGCCATAACCATTTTGATAGTAAAGCCATATTGAAATTCCACATGTTAACTATACCTAAGCCTCCCTAATCAGTATGTAAACAAACATCCTACCAGTTAACCAGTATTTTGACATTGTTCCTATTCCATAAGAAAGCACTTCTAATTGAATCAATCTTTGAAATTAACCATTTAGGGAGTTTGTGAAAGGACATCCAATAGGCTGGTATAGAAGATAATACAGATTTAACCAACACTAAATGATTAGCTGAGGAAAGTGAATTAGCTTTCCACGAGGCTAATCTCTTTTCTATCTTATGGATAAGTGGTAACCAATCAGATTTGTGGAGTTTAGTAGGTCTAAGAGGAATTCCCGAATAAACAATTGTAAAATTATGAATAGATCAGTTAAGGAGAGAAGAGATAGATGACCCCAAATGACCATCTTTTCCTAACATAATTATGGAGCTCTTCGAAAAGTTAATAGAAAGGTCGGAAACGAGTTTAAAGCATAAAAAATAACTTTGAGGCAGTAAATGTGGTTAAGGTCAATAGACGAGAAGATGATGGTATCATCAGCAAATTGTAAATTTGAGATCGCAAGAGATGAATTTGGAAGATGGATACCATCAAAAAAGTTGTTTGTAATAGCTCTCTTCACCATTTGATTGAACACATCAGCGATTAGCACAAAAATAAGAGGAGATAGTCGGTCTCCCTACCGAAGCCATCTGTTGGATAAGGCTAGGGTTACCGTAAAATTCTTTACACATGTCCACAATGTCATGTTTCATGACGATCCAAAAAGATATAAAGAATGAAGGCCCAAAACCATCAAGGCCTGGTGCTTTGTCATCATGCATTTCGTTCAAAGCAGCCCAAATCTCACTTTCTGAAAAAGGATGGTCAATGGAAATAGAGGCAGGATTAGGATATAAGTTGCTCATGAACCATCTGGATTGACGAGGCAGGATAGGCCTTCATGGGAGATTTTTGGGATAAAAGTTGCTCTTCTTCTTCCATTTGCAACTAATGAACGTAAGCTGTGTTTTTGTCCCCCTCGTCAATCCATTTAGATTTGGCTCTTTGTTTCCAGCCTATTTCTTCTTGTTTGAATAATCTGTCTAATTCAGATTCAAGATTTTTTAAGGTGTTACTCTCCCCATAATTCAAGGGACAAGAATCCTCTATTATGTTAAGATTCAAGATAACATCCTATATATTAGAAATGCAAGAGCGAATTGATCCCTAAACAGATTTAGCCCGAGGTTTAATCAATTTTCTTAAAGATCTCAATTTCAGAATGATTTAGTAGGTAGCTGATTGAGATTGAACAGGTTGCTCCCAAACAGTTTTGATAAATTCCTTAAAGGATGGTTCTAGCAACCACAATCATTCTAATCTAAAAGATTTTTTAAAGTTAGAAAGGGAACCATAATCAAGAATAATTGGACAATGATCATAAAATAATTGAGGCAAGATTAGAAACATGAGATAAAGGGTGAAGCTCTTCCCAGGCTGAATTGAGTAGAAAACGGTCAAGCTTAGCTAAAGAAGGATCAGATCTGTGGCTTGACCAAGTGAATGAACGATTGCAAATAAGAGGGTCAATGAGGCATCAATCAAAGATGAAGGAATTAAAAGCATTAGTGTCTGCTGATAAAGTACCAGATTTTCTCTCATAAGCATTTCTTATGGTATTGAAATCACCCCCAATTACCCACGGTCCAAGAAAACTGTTAGCCAAATGTTTACAATGATCCCAAAGGTGTATTCTATCATGAGCATCTTGAGGACCATAAATATTTGAAAAGATGTAAATTATGTTTGTGGCAATATGATTAAGAGCAACATGCAAAGAAAATTGGTTAGATAAGGTTTAGTGAAATGACCACATAGATTCATTCCAAGCAGTGCAAAGGCCACCTCTAGTTTCTAAAACATAACATAAGCCCAACCAGTCAAAGAGGATCCGCCAATCAGTCTAAAGTGGTAATTTGATGGATCAGAAAGTTTTGTTTCTTGATGAAAATGGACATCTAAATTAATTGGGGACAAAACTAGATTAATAGCATGACATTTTGAATGGTCCCTGAAAACCCGTACATTCCATGTGACTACTTTCATTGATGTCTATTAATACGCTCTTGTTCTGAGGCTTGCATGGCTTTATAACGTGAATCACGTAAACTCACACCCATGCAACATGAGATCCTTTTATTCAAACGTTTATTAGCAGAAGAAAAAACAACAGTGGTCAAAAAACTACCAATGACTTCAGAATTGTTACATCTAACACTTCGACGAACAAAGATAGGAGAGAGATATTGAGGCCAGTCTTGATCATCTGTCCATGGCTGCTGAGGAGTGGACTGCGGAGGAGGAATTGAAGCAATATCAAATGGAATAGTCTGAATAGGGATCATAGAGAGATCAATAGGACGAGGAACAATTTGATTGAAAGGTGGATTTAGGTCTACATGCATTTCCTGATTAACTTCATCTTGGTCTGGGTGCTCCATCTCATGATTGTCTATGATTGGAGGATCAAAGTTCATATTCACTTCCTGGTAAATGGATGGAAGCAGGGGTAACATCACTGCTTCTTCAATCATAGCATCAAATATGTCTTCTGAGCTAAAATCTTGAAAATTATGAAGACATAGCACCACTTGTTCCTCTTCATTGCCAATGAAGAAAATTTCTGGTCTTGTTCCTGGATGTTCATGTTTGCTTCTATGCACTTCTATAATATGAGTTTTGTTGTTGAAACGCTCAACATATACACTTTTTGAGACTATTCCTTCATAAAACTATAATTTAACCAGAAATTCTCTATGATCAAAGTGACATCAATCACAATCAACGACTGCAAGAACCCTACCCGTCAGTTTCAAAATTTCTTTCACTGCTTCAACATTGTTTTTCATAAATTCTGGAAATCCTTCCACCTTAGCCCATGATTCAATTTATAATGCAGGTTGTAGCTCTCTCTCATTCTCATCCCAAGCTTCTAACAAACGGCTGCTCCTGGTTTGGTCAATATTTTCACTAATAAAGCATGATCTCTCTTACTATAGTCTCTTGGGATGCAATATATGTATGTAGTATGTAATATATCTATTTAGACTGCTTAAGGGACGTCCCCCATCCTGAACTCTATGCCACTGGTTGGGCTTGTCAACCAGACTATTATATCTATATATTATGCTAATCGGCTGTGTAGCCCCGTGCTGCACATCTGTCTTCCTAAAAAAAAAGGAGTTGTTTGAGATGATCAACATCGGCCAACAATCGTGCCCGAGATTCACTTTCAAGGCTTGATGTAGGGTTTCAACGCTCCACTTTCCATTAAGAGATTTAGCAATAATACATTTCGAAGAATCAGCCATTGTGAAATGTTTGGGAGACTGAAGTGGGGAGCGATGATAATTAGGTTCAAGATAATGCTTAATATTTGAGTTTGCGTGGTAGTTATCTCGACGGGTGTCTAAACGAAGCGATGTCTGATGTGAAGTTTGTGCAGAGTAATTGTTTTTTTGGGACCCAACGTACTTGATGATGATTATTCTTACTGATGGCTTTATGTGTGGAAGCCAAAGCGCTCACATAACTATTGGTTTTCTTCAAACTACGTGACACTGAATGACCATATGAGCCACATTTAAAACAAATCTTTGGTTCCCTACACTCATTTGCTATGTGTCCTTTGCATGCACACTGTAAACATCTTTATCTTTTTTCAAGTATGAAACAGTTTGGAAGATGGAGATGAAAGCTAGCAACGGTGATCTGAACTTCATTTTGGGGGTTGGTTTTGGCGGCGAAGAGGGGGAAGAAGTCGCTACGTGAGCATAAGGCTTGAATGTTGGATCAGAAGGATGACCCGAAAGAACAGAAAAGCGATTAGATGAAGATAAAAAAAGATGAACGAGAGTGATGAGGATGAGAAGAGTTAGGAACTGACACAGTTACTGGTTGAACTGGTGACATAGCTGATCGAGGGAAATTATGAACGGTATGTATAAAGGCATGACGAGGAGCGGAATGGATAGATGAGGCACGATAAGACGATGAGGAGGCACGATTGGAAAAAGGCAGAGAATGAGGGGGACGATGAGTAACTATCTAACCATTTTATGTCTTAGACTCACATGTCTAGACTTTCCATTATATGTCTTATTAGAGACATTATATATCATTGCTTGATTATCACAGTTAATCAAGATTGTTGGAGATGGCTTCTTCCACAATGGGATTTCCATTAACAAATTCCCAAACCATTCTGCTTCCTTACATGCATCTGCTAATGCAATTAATTCTGACAACATGGTTGAATCAGATATACAGGTCTGCTTCTTGGAAGCCAAAGATACAACATCGCCTCCTAATGTAAATATCCATCCAGTCATAGACTTGGATTTGGATTTTACATTGTTCCAGGTTGCATCACTATATCCTTCTATTATAGCAGGATATCCTTTATAAGATAAACGATAATTAATGGTTCCTTTTAAATAAGCTAAAACTTTGGAAATGGCTTTTCAGTGTTCAAAGCCTGGGTTACTCATAAATCGACACAATGCACTTATGGCATGTGCGATGTCGGGTCTAGTGCAATGCATACATACATAAGACTCCTAATAATATTAGAATAATCTAGTTGAGAAATGGTACGTCCAATGTTCTTTTCTAATTTGATACGTGGATCTAAAGGAGTTGGTGCTGGTTTGTCATTATAATGACCATGCTTCTTTAGGAACTTCTCAATGTAATGAGATTGGGTTAGTGATAACTCCCCCACTTTACTAATGATTTTAATTCCTAAGATTATATCAGCCTCTCCTAGATCTTTCATATCAAATTTAGAAGATAGATACTTCTTAGTTTCATTCACACATGATATATTGGAACCAAATATTAGCATGCCATCAACGTATAAACATATTATAACATAATGGTTGTTATCCAATTTGCTATAAATACATTTATTAGCATCATTAATAATGAATCCATATGACAGTGCAACTTTATCAAACTTCTCATGCCATTGCATGGGAGCTTTCTTCAGGCCATAAAGAGATTTGACTAATTTGCAAACTTTCTTTTCTTGACCTGGGGTTATAAAACCTTCAGGTTGTTCCATGTGTATATCTTCTTCTAAATCTCCATTTAGAAAAGCTGTCTTTACATGCAATTGATGTATGACCAAATTATGAATTGATGCAAGTGCTATTAAACAGCATATTGGAGATATGCAAGCAACTGGAGCATATGTATCAAAATAACCTACTCTTTGTTTTTGTTTGTATCCCTTAGAAACTAATCTGGCTTTAAACTTATTAATGGATCCATTTGTATTCAACTTTTTCTTGAATATCCATTTACATCCTATAGATTTATCACCAGGAGGGAAATCAGTTAAAACCCAAGTTTGGTTTAACGTTATGGAATTCATTTCATCATTGATAGCTTCTTTCTAGAAACTAGAATCTCTAGAAGTCATAGCTTCAGAATAAGTTCTAGGATCATCATTGACGTTCATTACATATCTTATCACATTAAGGACTTCGTTCTTATTGCCTTTTACGAGATATGTTATGAAGTCAGGACCATAATCCTTTTCTATTCTTGCTCTTTTACTTATCCTGTGTTCAGTACTAATATCTAGTACTGACACATCCTTGTTGTTTTGAGCAGGAGCATATTCATCATCATTGATATCATTAGTCATAGTTGGTTCCAGACTAGATGATCTCAATGGATTTTCAATAATTTGATTTTCAAAAAATTCTACATCTACAGATTCTATAACTTCTAAGGTATCAATTATAAGGAACCTATAAGTCAAACTATTTAGAAAATTTCGTATAAAAACACACTTGAATGCCCTATTTCATAACTTTAGTCGTTTAGGTTCAGGTTTTCTAAAATATGCTAAGCAACCCTAAACTTTAGTCTATTAAGGTTTGGTTTTCTATTAAACCATAATTCATAAAGGAAAATATTATTCTTTTTAAGTGGTACTCTAAAATGCAGATAACATAGCATCACCCCAAAGGTTTTATGGTAAACTAGAACTTATGAGCATGGCGTTAACCATTTCTACTAAAGTTCTATTTTTCCTTTCAGCAACACCATTTTGTTGTGGCGTATACGGAGCGGTACATTGGTGAACTATACCATTTTTTTTGCAAAACAAAGTAAACTCATTTGAAAAATATTCACCACCACAATCTGAATGTAACACTTTAATTTTAATTCCTAATTATGTTTCAACTTCCGCTTTGTAAATTTTGAATTTATCAAAGGCCTCATCTTTCGATTTTATTGGATATACATGCATATCTAGTATAATCGTCATAAATGTTATATAGTATTGGTTACCACCATAGGTGATGACTGTTTAAGTCACCCACATCACTATATACCAAATCAATCAAACCAGTTTTCCTTTCTACAGATTTAAAGGATTTCCTATGTATTTTTGCTTGAACACATATTTCACATTTAGAGATGGACTCGAAATCACAATCAGAAATTAATCCTAATTTATGCATATTTTTAAGAGACTTAAAATTAACATGTCCTAATCTACTATGCCATAAATTAATAGAATCAACAATATAAGAAGAAGATTTCTTTATTAGATTCAACTTAAACATCTCGCTACAAGAATATTCCTGTCTAATAAATTTTTTGTTCTTGGACTACACTAACTTATCCGACTCATACACCATCTTGAATCCTCCTTTGTTAAGAAGGTATCTAGAAACCAAATACTAACACATATCAGGTACATAAAATGCATTGACTAATGTAAGAATTTTCCCAGAGGTGAATGTAAGTTCAATTATGCCTTTTCCTAGAACTTTTCTTGCAACTTCGCTTGCGCCAGTAACTTCGCTGGATTCTCCATTATTTTCTTCGTAAATATTAAATAGATTACGTTCTTTGCAAACATGAATGGTTACTCCAGTATCGAGCCACCAATCATTATCAATGCCACTAACGGAGTTTTCCTCTTATACGACAGCCACAAGCTTTTCTTGGGCCATATTCGCTCTTTATTGTTTCTTCCGAAGATGACATTCTCGGGCATAGTGGTCGGGTTTGTTAAAACAGTAACAGGCACCTTTTTTCTGTTCTTGGAATTATTATTCTTCTTAAACTGTGTCTCATTCTTAGGCATCAATTTATCAGTAAGTTCAACATTATTTTCCTTAGCCTGAGACTCAGTTTGCGGATTATCATCTAGTTCGCATTTACAAGAATCCTCTTCAATACATAGATGACGTTGTAAACCGTCTAAATTATAATCTGTTTCCGCATGTTTCAATTTTTTCTTATAATCATTCCAAGAATTTGAGAGTCTCGAAATAATAACACCAACAACAAAAGATTCAGGGAGATCAATACCGGCATCTTTAAGTTGATTCACCAACAGTAAGATTTCACTCACTTGTCCAACTATGGACTTGTTGGAGACCATTTTGAAATCCATAAAATTACAAATAAGAATTTTTATATTACTTGCCTCGGATATGCGATATTTTCTCTCCAAAGCAGTCTAGAGGTCCTTTACAGTTTTCAAGGTCCTCTGAGCGTTGTAGACTGAAGTAGACAATGCATTCATAGTACGCCCTCTGCATAGGAAATCATCCTCTTTGCACTTTGCTTTTTTTGCCTTTAGAGCGGCATCCTCGCTAGTGGTTTCCTCTGGTATAACTTCCAATTCGTCTTCCAAGATGTGAACAATTTCACAGTGATTAGGAAAAACTTCATCGTCTCTTGCCAACGAGCAAAATTTTCACCATCAAAATGCTCTAACTTCATCAAATGCTGACTCAAAAGTTACAGTGCGCTCAAACCTTCCATGATTGAAGATATTATCTAAAAATTTATTGGGGAATTTTGTGGTTTGAGGCTAGTTGATGATGAATATTGTCGTACTTCAGACTTTAAGGATTTGCGGAGCAAATTCTTTCAGATAATAGCTCAACCCCCCAGGTTCAAGCGAATTATCGAACTATTGAATTTCAGGATTAAATAAAGCCTTCGAACATCGAAATCGAATTCAAAATCTGTATGGCTTTGATTCGATCAAGAACACTCTGTATATTAATATCTGATGATGCAAGTAGATAGATGAAATACGAAGAGAGTAAGTAGTATTGTTCTGCAACGCCCCTCAGACGTTACAAATTCAGAAATATGCAATGCCTTAACAATGTAGCAATGGCAGAACTTGAGAGGAAGAAGAAGAATTATTAAAGTGATTTTGTAACGTTTCCGGCTGTTGGTATTTATAGCGGTGGAGAGATGCGTCTTTTGGCCAAGCGTCGCGACCATTTATAACGGTCGCATCCCTTCGCTTGCAACATTCCCAAAGGGTTGCAAATTCAATTGACGCATCTGTAACGGTTCCAAAGCGTTACAAATCTGCGTGCATGATTCAAAATTACAACGGTCTGTAGCGCTGTAAGCCCATCGGCATTCTGAGGCCTAACCGATCACGAGACCCCCAAGAGCCCCAAGGCCCAAGGCCCATATTTTGACCTTTTAAATATTAATATGCATTCCATGTTCATGCATTGTCTTGTCTCTCTCTTCTCTTCTTTCTTTTGATATGATACATCATGCTTTTACATATATAGACGCAAGTCCTTGTATATTCCATGATGTGGGACAAAGATCATTTCCCATTCCTTCTTTCTTATGTCTTCAAAAACAACCATCACCCCTCATCCCCACCCCCCCCCCCCCCCAAAAAAACAAAGTTTTGAAATTTTCTAAAACTATTAGTTTTAAAATTCTTATTTTGTTTTTTAATTTATAGGTTGAATTGGAAACTTTGTAAATAATCATAGGTGTGTGTTTTCAAGGGTGAAGTCTATAAATGTTTGGGGTGTCTTTGAATGTGCATATATATATATATATATATATATATATATATATATATATATATATATATATATGAAGGGGGTTATATGGCACCCTTCTTTTGTGGCACCTCAAGGAGAGCCACTCGTTTATTTTTAAATAATGTGTTAGTGGGAGAGAGAGAAAGGGGGTTGTGTGGTGCAAATTAGGGGAGCTAATGGGGTGCTACACTATTTGGGGTACTCTTGATCTGTAACACCCCACATCCGTTAAGGTCACTCACAAAGGGAATGCCTTAACTTCAATGGAGCATTATGGGTACTGGAACAGAAATATTACAAGACAGACATATATAAAACAACGAAAAGTAAAGTAAAAGTACTTCAAATAATTTATTAAATATAATTGTTCACAATAAAAGCCCATCAACTTCCAATACCCAATCACATAGCTAAAATATATGTCTTGCTCAAAAACAAAGAAGCATAAAAATAAATTGTAGTATTCCCCAATAAAGCAAAGCAAGCCATAGCCAAGAGAAATCCAAGCAGTACATGAAAGAGCCTTGGAGCTTGGTAAGATCCGAACTAAGCTGTATTCCCACCCTGCGAACCTGGGGGGAGGGGGGAAACAGAAGAAAAAGAGGCGAAACAAAAAGGGTCAGTCATAAAGACTGAGTAAGTCCTAGTGACTTTCAGCATAAAAAAAGGTAAAGATAACATGGCAAGAATAAACTGAAAGTAAACATAAGCATGATGGCAAGATAAGCTACAAGCATGATAACTAAGAATAACATCATAGGATTTCTGTCATGTATAACATTGCAAGGTTCCCATTCAAGATGAACTAAGTATAGTTTCGCAAGATTTCTATCAAGCATCGCAAGATTTCTCTGCTTCACCATTAAAATGATATCTATTTGCTCTGCACCACCTAACTAGTGTCCCAACTAGTAATCTATATAAAATGATAAAATCATAACGTGATCCCAATCCCCGAAATTAAAGTTGCTTTCATGTGTACATCTATTATTTATTACCTAGATCTAATCTAGGGTTTTCTATCGAGCGCTTCCTAGATTCAACCAGGATTTATGCCACCTAGGTCCAACCTAGGGATTATGCTACCTATTGAATGCTTCTTGGATTTAGGGTTTATGCCACCTAGGTCAAACCTAGGGATTATGCTACCTATGTGTGTCATACGACCCCCAATGATTGTAGAAACCTATGCTGGTCCTACCATGGGGCGTATACAGGACCATGGTGGCGGCCTGACACAATTCTAGAATACATATGTTATACTACTGGTGCCCCAGTGCCCTGTTTGTCTGCTCCGGAGTGTGTGTACGCCGCACCCCGTTAGAACCCACACTGTGCACCCACCGCCGTCGCTTTTGACCGCTTACAATCAGCCCAGTAATCGTGCCCCAACCTTCCTAGTTTCAGGGTACCATGATACCTAATTGGGTTACTGCTGAAATGGGTCCCCGTTACTAGGGTTTCCTAATAGTTAAGTGTGTGGGCCTATATTTACAGATATTATCCACCTTTCCGTGATGTACTTAACCCACCGATTCAAGCATGCTTATTAATGGTTAAGTTTGTGGGCCTATATTTACTTATATTACCCACCAACCCGATATGTACTTAACCCTCTCCGTCCATCACGTTAAGTTGGTTAAGTGTTTTCTCTTGTTTTACTTAACCCTACCAAACATCATGTTATATCGGTTAAGTGTTGTTCCTTGTGTTACTTAACCCTACCGCAAGCCTTGTTATATTGGCTAAGTGTTCTCCCTTGTGTTAACTTAACCCCACCGCATGTCATGTCATATTGGTTAAGTGTACATTGACTTAGCCCACCTACTTATCATGCTGTGACGGTTAAGTGTTACCCTCTGTTGTTACTTAACCTTACCACGCATCACGTTATATTGGTTAAGTGCATGTTAACTTAACCCCATCCACTAGTCATATTATAATGGTAAAGTGTTACCCTCGTGTGTTTACTTAACCCTACCACGCATCAGGTTATATCGATTGGGTGTTATCAACCTATTCAAGTTAGCCGAACCCATCTGCTAGTCATGTTATAACGGTTAAGTGTCATTAGCCTAACCATGTTACTTAACCCACCTATTCATATCATATTGGTTAAGTGTCATTAGTCTAGTCATATTACTTAACCCACCCACTGGTCTGATTAACAATTATGTTGGTTGAGCCTACATTTATAAGTTTTACATGTTCTTAACTCATACAGGCTAGGTCTATATTTACATGTCAAATTTCCATGTCATCCCACCTAACCCTCTAACCATACCCACGTCTTAGTATTCCTTAATTCATTCATTATGACGAACGAATCATGACCTCTCACATTAGACCGTGCATTTTGTGGCCATTGGATTTGCCGGGCGGTTCCGGGCAGATTTACACCACAAACTGGGTCTAACCTCGTGTCATAAACCGTTCGCCTACAATTTGGCCTTCAACCTCTCACATTAGACTCACACTTTGTGGCTACTTGTTTGCCGGGCGGTTCCGGGCAGATTTACACCACAAACTGAGTCTAACCTCATGTCAAAGGTTCATTAATGGTCGTATTCCACCCAAAACCCCAATATCAGTTCATGTGTTTAACATATAGAAATGTTCATGGTTCACGTTTTTGCCCCAAAACGTATTCCCAAATTATTAACATAATTCACTATAAGGTTATGCCAAGTTATAGCCTTTTATTTACAATACATGCCAATTACCCAAAACCCAACTTAGGCGCATTCATATTAAACCTCTACTAAGTCATAAATTATCATATATGTTTCAACTCTAAATTTTACATAATTAACATATGCCCAAGTTCTAGATTACATGTAAATTTTACATATGACCAATTCGTACCAAATATACATATGTTCAATTTATGCCGTTTTACATGTATGCCAATTTTATGCCATATTACCATATCAAGTTCTAGCCAAAATTACATGTATCAAGTTTCATACCCAATAAACCCAAATCATGATTCATGGTGTAGTTATCCCAAACTATAATCTTTTAATTACAGTACATGTCAGTTGCCCAAGTTCATAATACATGTTTATGCCAAATATCAAGTTTACGATTGCTTTCATGTTCAAATTCCCAATTCTACATATGCCTAATTTACATAAGCCCAATCTTTTGATTTAATTTACATAGTCCCAAGCTCATGATTTAATTTACATGCCAATTCATGTATGCCCAAACTTGCAATTTCAATTATATTGACAATACCCAAATTTCAAATTTCATGTTATGCCATCAATTCCACCACACACATATATCCAAACAGGTACTATCCCAATATTTCCCCGTATACAAATCGCATGTATATCGTAGTTTAGGCCTAGGTCCGAAATTGACCAAGGTTCATCAAAAGAAAATAAATAGGGGAAGGTAGAATTTGTATAACAATCAATATAGAGAGGAAAACTGGCATAAAAACATCATCTATGGCATAAAAGATAGATCTTGATGATAATATCAATATGAATAAAGAAAAACTGATTTACAACAGGCTGAATAGATCATAAGCATGACATGTGAACGAACATAGAAAAGTCCCAAAACTCAAGATTCAAGAAGCAACAGAAATTGATCTAAATCAATAAACATACTTAAATCCAATTCCACTTTATTCCATGGCCATATTATAATTAAATGTTTAAATCTAAAAACAACTAGAACTTACAGAGCATGGCTAATCAATTAAGAACTGAATTTGTTGTAAAAATGTCGTGGCATTGTTGATTTATTGTCTTGAATCATTGTAGAAGCCTTGTTCTTTGAATTGATTTGAGTTTGAATGTTTGTACTTTGATATGGAGACGGAGACCATGGTTCAAGAGGTATTTTAGCAGCATAATGGTGTAAGAATGATTTGATATGAATTAGGTTAGGTCTAAGGGTGTTTTTATAGGTGTAGCAACTAGTTTAGGCCCTTAGATTAACCCTAGAATCAATCCGGACCATCAAAACACGTCTCAGGCTTCAAAAATGAGTTCTGGGTCAAAACAGGCCGACCAGGTCGACCTGTAAGGGGGGGAGGTCGACCACATGGTCGACCTGGGGGGTAGGTCGACCCTAAGGTCGACCACATGGTCGACCTGGCCCCCAGGTCGACCTTCCTGGTCCTGTGCTGTCTGAAATTCTGCTGAATATTCTACAGGCCATAACTTCTTCATCCGGACTCCGATTTTCGAAAACTCGGACTCTATTTCATGTAAAATTTCGAGACGAATGCAATGGCATGACCCGTTTCCCTTGATTCTTATTTTAAAAATTAACTATACCTTGATTTCTTGTTTTAACATGTTATTAAAATTCGGGTTGTTACATTCTCCCCACCTTAAAGGATTTCGTCCCCGAAATCTTCAAGTTAAGAAGAATGTGTCCTACCATCCAATCATCCATCTACTCAATCATCAATCACAGGCATCCATTGTCCTTAAGAGATTTCTAATGTTGTATGAACATATGCAGAAAGTGTGTGTATATGTTCCTTATCTAATGCAAATGATCAGGCCTGATTGATCTTCTCAATGCAAAATATGTTTAGTGCCATGAGTCCAAAATGTATGCAAATAGTTCTAGTCACATAAACACTATATGTGTGCACAAACATCCATCCATATGCAACATCCACATGATAACATATTCAATTTCATCCATAAACAAGTATAAACACTCATGCATATGCAATATGAAAATGTGTCTGAGCCGATCTAGTGCCTAAGGTGCGTGTAAATGCATCCACGAGCAACCACTTGCAACCACTTGCAACCATCAATCATAACATGTCTCAAACACATGTTTACACCCAGTTGTTCCTACCTAAAGATATAGTCAAATGTTAGAAGCAAGTAAAAACTTTGTGCCCATTAGGCAGTGTCAAAACTGGAAATCTATGTCATATATATATACTGATTAGGAGAAGAACTCACTAAGAACCAGCCCGAAGACCGAAATCAACATCAGGATGACACCCAAAGAATTACTCAACCCAATGGACACCCTCAAGCCCCAACATGTATTACTAACAGATGATCCCTATGGGGTTTTACAACAGAAATAGAATTGAGAATAGGACTGAGAGGTTATACTTAAAAGATAGCATGCAAGTAAGCTCTACAGGAAAAGAGGGATCAAGGATATACTCTTAAAAAGAGATATGATGCGCGTGTCTAGTCTTCAATCTTCTAAGTCGCATTTCCTTGAGCTTAACTCCATTGTGCTTTCACCATCTTTAACTTCACAATTTCGTAGCTTCTTAATTCTTGTTTCCAAAATATGGGTTGGAACTCATTCCACTATTGCCTCTCGTTTCACTTTCACTTATTCTCCTTCTAGTATACTCGGCTTAAACATAACTGCGTACTCATGGTTTCATGCAAGCTCTCCAAAATTCACTAGTGAATCTCGGATCTCATTCACTTACTAGAAGGTATTCCACATAAATGAATTATCTCTTGAAAATAAACAAACGCCAACCATGTTGCCAAGTGTACTTACTAAGGTGATTTTCTATAATTCATGCATAAACGAACCATTCGCCATAGTGGCGAACACTACTCGAGTGGATTGATAAATGTATCAAGAGATTCTAGGTAACTAAGCATGGCAGAACCCTAAGGGTTACACTAGACTTCGAGGGTATTACCGAGGCAAGTCAAGAATCTAACTACCCTCTTTTCATACTCGAGAATGGTATCATTTCTGGATAACCACTCCATCCCTAGAAACAACCCATAGCCCAAAAACATAAGCATTACTTCTAAACTCAACACTTAGCATAGACATTCTCAAATCCAAACAAGTCATGAATAAATGAGCCGATTCCCCAACAGGATTTGAGACAAAAACAGGATCCTCTACTACGCTAGTACTAAGGTGTAGAGACTTCAACTATCGAAGCAGAATTAAAAGGATGCGATGTACAAAAACAAAGTTCTAATGGGATGATAGAAAAGAAAATCTAAACTTTTAACAGAAACATTACCACCTCTCTTAGGTATGCTAGTAGTGAGAGCATACAATTGCCCTCTCGACGATCTTGTTCTTTGCCCTTGTCCTTATCCTATAATACTTAACTACATGTCCCTTTTTACCATACCAAAGATACTCTCTCTTGTCATGGGTTTTATTATTCTCTCACTTTGGCCTCTTTCCTTACACCTTTTCCCCCTTCGTGGATTAAGCCATATCAACAAGTTTTTCATCCTTAGGCTTGTGTTCTTTATCCCTGTTCTTACTATCCTTGTATAGTTTATTGACAAGTTTGTAGAAAGCTACATCCATCGCACAGGAACTCTACAAAGCTTGAAATAAGATTAGACGCAGATAGAACTATTGTGGCTACAGATGGAAGTTGGGCATTTCTTTGCCCTCCTACATGTGTCGTACACCTACAAAACTATGGTGAAAAAGAAAGAGAGAAGAAACTCAAGGAGAATCAAAAGATAGTGCATATGGCTTTGGGGAATATGCCTTTCGTAAAACAAAACTTTTCTTAGAAAAATGCTTCTTTGTAAACGTTTTGAAGATAATTTCAGAAGGTTTTTAAAAGCTTTTGCCCAGTCTGGTAACCTTCTGCTCTGATACCAAATGTAACACCCCACATCCGTTAAGGCCACTCACAAAGGGAATGCCTTAACTTCAATGGAGCATTATGGGTACTGGAACAGAAATATTACAAGACATACATATATAAAACAGCGGAAAGTAAAGTAAAAGTACTTCAAATCATTTATTAAATATAATTGTTTACAATAAAAGCCCATCAACTTCCAATACCCAATTACATAGCTAAAATATCTGTCTTGCTAAAAAACAAAGAAGCATAAAAATAAATTGTAGTATTCCCCAACAAAGCAAGCCATAGCCAAGAGGAATCCAAGCAGTACATGAAAGAGCCTTGGAGCTTGGTAAGATCCGAACTAAGCTGTATTCCCACCCTGCGAACCTGGGGGGGAACGGAAGAAAAAGAGGCGAAACAAAACGGGTCAGTCATAAAGACTGAGTAAGTCCTAGTGATTTTCAGCATAAAAACAAGTAAAGATAACATGACATGAATAAACTGAAAGTAAACATAAGCAAGATGACAAGATAAGCTATAGGCACGATAACTAAGAATAACATCATAGGATTTCTGTCATGTATAACATTGCAAGGTTCCCATTCAAGATGAACTAAGTATAGTTTCGCAAGATTTCTATCAAGCATCGCAAGATTTCTCTGCTTCACCATTAAAATGATATCTATTTGCTCTGCACCACCTAACTAGTGTCCCAACTAGTAATCTATATAAAATGATAAAATCATAACGTGATCCCAATCCCCGAAATTAAGGTTGCTTTCATGTGTACATCTATTATTTATTACCTAGATCTAATCTAGGGTTTTCTATCGAGCGCTTCCTAGATTCAACCAGGATTTATGCCACTTAGGTCCAACCTAGGGATTATGCTACCTATTGAACGCTTCTCGGATTTAGAGTTTATGCCTCCTAGGTCCAACCTAGGGATTATGCTACCTATGTGTGTCATACGGCCCCCGATGATTGTAGATACCTATGCTGGTCCCACCATGAGGTTATGATTTTTTTTAACTTCGAATAACTTCATTAAAATTTCTATAACTATTTATAAAAACCACTTGGTTTCCTTCTAATATTTTGCATTCAAAATGTATATACTAGAATTACTCACATAATCTTAAACCTAGTTGAATATTTCTGCAAACAATTACAAGTTGATTTGTTGAAATTGTAAAAGTAAGAAAATTTCAATATCTATGACATGTTCATATCAACAGAAAGTTACAAAATTCATTTGGATACATAAAATTATCAAGCATAAAACGTAAATATACACATGAATAGCATTTCTGAATTTAATTTGTAATTCATTTATATAAATATACTTACCATGAGAATTGTACCGGACATTTTCTTTTTAACTCAAGAAGATAAGTGTAGCAGAAATGTGTATGTTGCGATGGAGCTGTGGGCATACAAGACTAGATCAGATTAGAAATGATGATATTCGGGACAAACTTGGAGTCGCTCATGTTAAAGAAAAGTTAGTTCAGCACCGTTTAAGATGGTTTGGACATCTCCAACGAAGACCATACGATGCACATGTACACATTGGAATTATAGGCTGCACCAAATGTCTAAAGAGAGGTAGAGATCGACCAAAAATGACATGGGAGAAGGTAGTAAAAAGAGACTTGAAAAATTAGAGTATACCCGAAGATCAGGTGTTGAACAGGAGCGCATGGAAATTAGTGATCCATGTACCAAACCCTTGAGCTTTTCAGTAATTTAAGGAGAACGCTTTAGTTTTAGATGATAAGACTAGTGTATAAGGGCATAAGACATAGTGTTGGTCTTCAATATCTATTACTACTAGTACTACTATTATTATTATCTTCGCCGCCACATTACTACTGCTATTATTATTTGTTTAATTATTTTAAATTTTATTTTACTTTTTTTTATGCTTTCAACTTTAAATCTCTTGTCCGCGGGTGCAGCGCAGTGGAAAGGAGGCCTAACTTCCTGGTAAAAGGTCACAGGTTCGATTCCTACTATGCGCTTCCTCATCCTACATAAATTTACCCTAAGGGATTGGGGGCTTGGATTAGCGGACGGCTTTACTGTACCCTCCTCAGGAGTTTACCGGCCCGCCGGATTCTCCTGGGTTTTCAAAAAAAAAAAAAACTTTAAATCTCTTGGTATCATTATTACATTTGAATTGACTAGGTTTTTTTTGTTTTGGGTTTCATCTCTAACCGATCCAACTTGTTTTTCATCCATTAAGCCAAATCTCTTGGTATCACATGTGGGGTGTTGCTTGTGGATTAAGCCATATCAACAAGTTTTTCATCCTTAGGCTTGTGTTCTTTATCCCTGTTCTTACTATCCTTGTATAGTTTATTGACAAGTCTCTAGAAAGCTACCTCCATCGCACGGGAACTCTACAAAGCTTGAAATAAGATTAGACGCAGATGGAACTATTGCGGCTACAGATGGAAGTTGGGCATTTCTTTGCCCTCCTACATGTGTCGTACACCTACAAAACTATGGTGAAAAAGAAAGAGAAAAGAAACTCAAGGAGAGAATCAAAAGATAGTTCATATGCTTTGGGGAATATGCCTTTCGTAAAACAAAACTTTTCTTAGAAAAATGCTTCTTCATAAACGTTTTGAAGATAATTTTAGAAGGTTTTTAAAAGCTTTTTCCCAGTCCGGTAACCTTCTGCTCTGATACCAAATGTAACACCCCACATCCATTAGGGTCACTCACAAAGGGAATGCCTTAACTTCAATGGAGCATTATGGGTACTGGAACAGAAATATTACAAGACAGACATATATAAAACAGCGGAAAGTAAAGTAAAAGTACTTCAAATCATTTATTAAATATAATTGTTTACAATAAAAGCCCATCAACTTCCAATACCCAATTACATAGCTAAAATATATGTCTTGCTCAAAAACAAAGAAGCATAAAAATAAATTGTAGTATTCACCAATAAAGCAAAGCAAGCCATAGCCAAGAGAAATCCAAGCAGTACATGAAAGAGCCTTGGAGCTTGGTAAGATCCGAACTAAGCTGTATTCCCACCCTGCGAATCTTGGGAGGGGGGGGGGGAACGGAAGAAAAAGAGGCGAAAAAAAACGGGTCAGTCATAAGGACTGAGTAAGTCCTAGTGACTTTCAGCATAAAAACAGGTAAAGATAACATGGCATAAATAAACTGAAAGTAAACATAAGCATGATGACAAGATAAGCTACAAGCACGATAACTAAGAATAACATCATAGGATTTCTGTCATGTATAACATTGCAAGGTTCCCATTCAAGATGAACTAAGTATAGTTTCGCAAGATTTCTATCAAGCATCGAAAGATTTCTCTGCTTCACCATTAAAATGATATCTATTTGCTCTGCACCACCTAACTAGTGTCCCAACTAGTAATCTATATAAAATGATAAAATCATAACGTGATCCCAATCCCAGAAATTAAGGTTGCTTTCATGTGTACATCTATTATTTATTACCTAGATCTAATCTAGGGTTTTCTATCAAGCGCTTCCTAGATTCAACCAGGATTTATGCCACCTAGGTCCAACCTAGGGATTATGCTACCTATTGAACGCTTCTAGGATTTAGAGTTTATGCCACCTAGGTCCAACCTAGGGATTATGCTACATATGTGTGTCATACGGCCCACAATGATTGTAGATACCTATGCTGGTCCCACCATGGGGTGTATCAAGACCCATGGTGGCGGCCCGACACAATTCTAGAATACATAGGTTATACTACTGGTGCCCCAGTGCCCTGTTTGTCTACTCCGGAGTGTGTGCACGCCCGCACCCCGTTAGAATCCACACTGTGCACCCACCGCCGTCGCTTTTGATCGCTTACAATCAGCCCAGCCCCACCCTGTCTAGTTTCAGGGTACCATGATACCTAATAGGGTTACTGCTGAAATGGGTCCCTGTTACTAGGGTTTCCTACTGGTTAAGTGTGTGGGCCTATATATACAAATATTACCCACCTACCCGTGATGTACTTAACCCACCGATTCAAGCATGCTTATTAATGGTTAAGTTTGTGGGCCTATATTTACTAATATTACCCACCAACCCGATATGTACTTAACACTCTCCTTCCATCACGTTAAGTTGGTTAAGTGTTTTCCCTTGTTTTACTTAACCCTACCACACATCATGTTATATCGGTTAAGTGTTGTTCCTTGTGTTACTTAACCCTACCGCAAGCCTTGTTATACTGGCTAAGTGTTCTCCCTTGTGTCAACTTAACCCCACCGCATGTCATGTCATATTGGTTAAGTGTACATTGACTTAGCCCACCTACTTATCATGCTGTGACGGTAAGGGTTACCCTCTGTTGTTACTTAACCTTACCACACATCACATTATATTGGTTAAGTGCATGTTAACTTAACCCCATCCACCAGTCATATTATAATGGTTAAGTGTTACCCTCGTGTGTTTACTTAACCCTACCACGCATCAGGTTATATCGATTGGGTGTTGTCAAACTATTCAAGTTAGCCCAACCCATCCGCTAGTCATGTTATAACGGTTAAGTGTCATTAGCCTAGCCACGTTACATAACCCACCTATTCATATCATATTGGTTAAGTGTCAATAGTCTAGTCATATTACTTAACCCACCCACTGGTCTGATTAACAATTATGTTGGTTGAGCCTACATTTATAAGTTTTACATGTTCTTAACTCATACCTATTAGGTCCATATTTACATGTCAAATTTCCATGTCATCCCACCTAACCCTCTAACCATACCCACGTCATATTATGGTTAGTATTGCTTAATTCATTCATTATGACGAACGAATCACGGCCTCTCACATTAGACAGTGCATTTTGTGGCCACTGGATTTGCCGGGCGGTTCCGGGCAGATTTACACCACAAACTGGGTCTAACCTCGTGTCATAAACCATTCGCCTACAATTTGGCCTTCGACCTCTCACATTAGACTGACACTTTGTGGCTACTGGATTTGCCGGGCGGTTCCGGGCAGATTTACACCACAAACTGAGTCTAACCTCGTGTCAATGGTTCATTAATGGTTGTATTCCACCCAAAACCCCAATATCAGTTCATGTGTTTAACATATAGAAATGTTCATGGTTCACGTTTTTGCCCCAAAACGTATTCCCAAATTATTACCATAATTCACTATAAGGTTATGCCAAGTTATAGCCTTTTATTTACAATACATGCCAATTACCCAAAACCCAACTTAGGCGCGTTCATATTAAACCTCTACTAAGTCATAAATTATCATATATGTTTCAACTCTAAATTTTACATAATTAACATATGCCCAAGTTCTAGATTACATGTAAATTTTACATATGCCCAATTCGTACCAAATATACATATGTTCAATTTATGCCGTTTTACATGTATGCCAATTTTATGCCATTTTACCACATCTAGTTCTAGCCAAAATTACATGTATCAAGTTTCATACCCAATAAACCCAAATCATGATTCATGATGTAGTTATCCCAAACTATAATCTTTTTATTACAGTACATGTTAGTTGCCCAAGTTCATAATACATGTTTATGCCAAATATCAAGTTTACGATTGCTTTCATGTTCAAATTCCCAATTCTATATATGCCTAATTAACACAAGCCCAATCATTTGATTTAATTTGCATAGTCCCAAACTCATGATTTAATTTACATGCCAATTCATGAATGCCCAAACTTGCAATTTCAATTATATTAACAATACCCAAATTTCAAATTTCATGTTATGCCATCAATTCTACCACACACATATATCCAAATAGGTAATATCCCAATATTTCCCCGTATACAAATCGCACGTATATCGTAGTTTAGGCCTAGGTCCGAAATTGACCAAGGTTCATCAAAAGAAAATAAATAGGGGAAGGTAGAATTTGTATAACAATCAGTATAGAGAGGAAAACTGGCATAAAAACATCATCTCTGGCATAAAAGATAGATCTTGATAAAAATATCAATATGAATCAAGAAAAATTTATTTACAATAGGCCGAATAGATTATAAGCTTGACATGAGAACGAACATAGAAAAGTCTCAAAACTCAAGATTCAAGAAGCAACAGAAATTGATCTGAATCAATAAGCATACTTAAATCCAATTCCACTTTATTTCATGGCCATATTATAATTAAATGTTTAAATCTAAAAACAACTAGAACTTATAGAGCATGGCTAATGAATTAAGAACTGAATTTGTTGTAAAAATGTCGTGGCGTTGTTGATTTATTGTCTTGAATCATTGTAGAAGCCTTGTTCTTTGAATTGATTTGAGTTTGAATGTTTGTACTTTGATTTGGAGACGGCGACCATGGTTCCAGAGGTATTTTAGCAGCATAATGGTTTAAGAATGATTTGATATGAATTAGGTTAAGTCTTAGGGTGTTTTTATAGGTGTAGCAACTAGTTTAGGCCCTTAGATTAACCCTAGAATCAATCTGGACCATCAAAACACGTCTCAGGCTTCAAAAATGAGTTCTGGGTCAAAACAGGCAGACCAGGTCGACCTGTAAGGGGGGAGGTCGACCACATGGTCGACCTGGGGGGTAGGTCGACCACATGGTCGACCTGGCCCCCAGGTCGACCTGCCTGGTCCTGTGCTGCCTGAAATTCTGCTGAATCTACTACATGCCATAACTTCTTCATCCGGACTCCGATTTTCGAAAACTCGGACTCTATTTCATGTAAAATTTCGAGACGAACGCAATAGCATAACACGTTTCCCTTTATTTTTATTTTAAAAATTAATTATACCTTGATTTCTTGTTTTAACATGTTATTAAAATTCGGGTTTTTACATGATCCTACCTCTCTTTCTATATAATATGTATGCATGTGTGTATATGTGTATATATATAAAAAGCATTCAACAAAACCTCAAACAACGCATCAGTCCATTGTGTATGTATAAGTATGTAAATACGTGTATATGCATGAGTAAAACATGTCTAGGTATACAAATGATAAAAATTAGCCAACAACATATAAGAAAACATAAAAATATATTACACGCTAATTTCTAATAAATTGTCAATATATAATCATATGGAGATCTATTTTTGGTTTTTCATGACAAACTTTACTCTATACATGTAATAACCTGAAGTCATCATTAAACACAAAAAACATGATTTACATAACTTAAAGTTATTGCAAACTTTTGCTTTCATAACAAAAAAACTACATGATAATATTGTCCTAAAGTGGAAACTTTCGATGTTAAACTTCAGAATTCTCCTTATAACATTCACCAACATTTTCTTATGTAATGTTACTCTTACAATGAATAATGTATTTGAAAGCTATTTCCCCTTAACTACCCGTTACTTTTAAATCACCATTTACAAATTCAATTATATCCGTGTGCGTAGCACGGGTCACACACTAGTTAGACAATAATAGGATAGGTGTTAATTCTGCTAACAAATGTCAACAAGAATAAGTTTAATCTATTTCTAAATGAAGTTTATTTAGATAAATAGAGAACACCAAGCATATACTTAAGTTAATTACGTTAAATATAAAACAATATGATAAAATCAATATTTTCGACAATTCACATATAATCAACTACTTGCAATAAGTTTAATTATAAAGTAAATTCAAACAATGTTTAATAGCATCTCGAGATGGTATATCATGATCCTAAATCAGACTCAAACAATCTAATAGCATTTAAATATGCTATATCGCGATTCTGGATTTAATTCAAACAATTAATAAAGTCAAACAATTCAAACACACATTAATAACATGATAATTGATCCAAAACCAAACAATTAGCAATATCAACAATTAAGTAGGTAATCAATAATTCTAGCTACTCTTTTATCAAACCTACTATTGGGGGGTTTCCCTACTGTAAGAGCCAAAAACAAATTGTCTGAGCCAATGAATTTCAGAATTATTTTCGCTCAGCCAACATTTTCTCTGCGTTTTCCTTCTTCCTCAAATCTATCAACTCTGACTCTTCCTCCTCATTCCTCTCCGCGTTTTCCTTCCTTTTATCTCATCCCTTCAAAATCTTTCTGCCTCAAAACTAAATTCCGCGTTTTCTCCTATCTACTTCATTTCTTCGTCGCTGCACAAATCTGCAGTAGTTCCTCCACTACACGGATCTGCATGGATTCCTCCGCTACCCAATTCAACGCACAAATTCCTCCTCTTCTCTCGTTGTTTTATTTTATTCGGCAATTTACAGATTCGCGAGACGCTAGATCTCCAAAAAAAAAAGTCGTGAATTCATTCACGAATTGGCATATATTTTGACTGTCAGTTGGATTTTCCCTTCTTCTATTTTATGATTTTCGATCATTTGGGTAAACTTATTTATTTCCTTCTGCACTCTTAAATTATTAACATACCTGTTGACCCGCTTTTTAGTCAAAGCAGTCACACATGGAATCTCTTATCAACAATACGCTCAAGTATCGGAAATACCGTCAGAAGACAGGCATCGATTTGGTCAAAGTCGCATCACAAATAAAGAATGGCCCGAAACTCCTACCAGATGACCTTTTTTGGGCCCGAAAACAGCGATTACAGAGTTAAGCTCTTTAACTCTTGTAGATCTCTGAATTAGCTTCAGTTTGAGCTTTGGTTTGGCTCAATCGGACTTACGGTTTGAAAGTTATGCCCGTTTCCGTGAATGCATGCAGAACCGAAAACTTGGAATTTGGAAATTGGCTTAACCTCCCGGATCGGATCGGACCCGCTCCGACTCCACACTTCGAAGATGCTCAAACTTGGATTCCATCTCACCTCGGTTCGGATCGGACTATCAGAACCCGACCCGGCTTGCACTCAGCTCAGAAGTATACATCATAACTCCGGTTCGGAGCCTCCTCCTCGGTTCAGTTCGGAGCCGAACCGATCCGACCTCCATCGCACTAACCTGGCACATGAAGTCTTCGGATTGAAGACACCAGCTCGGTTCGGGTCGGACCCGAACCGATTCCCCTGTACCTGCTCAAACGCAGCAAGTTTGACCGCTTCTTAAGGGATAACTACCTCCTACTAATCCGGATCGGCCGCCACCTGTATGCACACGATCTGAAAGGCCACTTCTCCACTCTCTCCGAGATGCCCTCTCCGCTCACCACGTCACACCCGATCCGACCCGGATCAGAGCTCCCAGCAGCTCCTCTACGCCTATAAATACACCATGAGACCGTCATTTCAAGGGACTTTTTTTCGGTCGCTAACACCTCCCGACCTCCATTACCAAGTACTCAAGGACTTTGGGTACTCCTCAACTCAATCAAACACGAGGCTATCGTGCGTAAATTCAATCTCTTTTCTCCTCTTCTTCATTGTAAACACGAGGATTTCGTGTATGAGCTGCAAACAAACAACATTGTAATAGCTTCTTAGGATTTAAGAAACTATAAAGTGGACGTAGGCTTGGATTGAGCCGAACCACTATAAAAATCTCGTGTGTTTCCTCTTATTTTACTGCTTTTTCTGTATTAATCTGTGATTGTGAGGTTTTCACATAGCATTTGGGTGTTAGGCCCAAATTTCGGTCTAACATTTTGGCGCGCCAGGTAGGGGGGCACACGATACAACTTCTTCTACTAGCTTGAACGGAAGCGGATTATTTGGCTATTGGATCAATGGTCAAGCGAAAGAAAGACGGAACCTTCTCTCGTGCTGAGGATGTTGGCACTGAAGGCACAAGGAATGAGGCAAGCCAGGAGGCTTCCTCTCATGAAAATCCATCAGCATACTTAACTAGAGATGAAATGGATGGTGTTCTCGATGAATTGAGAACCCAGATGGCTAGGCAAGATGATCTCCTCCGCAAACAACAGGAAATGATCGACCAATTCTTCGCTCGGATGGAAGGTAGGCCGAGTGGCAACACACAACTCGCTAGAAATAGCACGGAAATAGCCCCAGCAGCAGCTACAAACCGGATCGGTTCGGATCCGATCCGAACCGAGGGCCTAAATCTGAATTCAACGCAGATGGAAATGGGAGACATTCCCCACCGGATCGGTTCGGACCCGATCTGAATAGCAACCCTGCATGAGCCTGGGGGCAGCAGCCTCCCCTCTGGAAATCAAGGCTTCGCTCCTGTTCGACCTACATCCGCACCGGTTCGGGTCGGAAATACCACACAAATTCAACATCAAGCTCCCCGGTTCGGAACAGGCGAACCTGTTCGGATCGGCACCTCCGATCCGAACCGTGCACCTCTCCATAACCTCCCTCGCTTCTCCCAACCGCAGCAAGGGGGCACCTCCGAACCGAACCGGATGACCTGCCAAGCTCCTTATACTCTTCCACACTCTTCTGAACTCAACGCTGGGGGCACCAGCTCTGGCTTTAGCAGCTTGCAACAGCTCTTTGAAGGCGATCGGCTCGCCAACCTCATTGAACGCCTCTCGAGAGGCCGCACTTATCAGAATGACATGGATGATGTCAATCACAATCCATTCACACAGGAAATTAGGAATTCCCGCAATCCTCCGGATTTCAAACTTCCACAACTGGAACCCTACAACGGCAGGGCAGATCCTACTGTGCACCTAATGCGCTATAAACGACAAATGGAAGTTCAATCGGCGTCGGAAAACATCATGGCAAAGTGCTTCCCTCTCTTTTTGACTGATATTGCTGCTATGTGGTTTCGGCAGCTGGAATCTGAATCGATCAACAGCTGGAACATGTTGGTCGCTCGCTTTATTGAACAGTTTCGGGTCCATATCGCTCGACCCAAAAATGTCATGTCACTCACTACAATCAAGCAGAGACCCAAAGAAACTCTGCGATCATTTCTGGAAAGATTCAACATTGCAGCAGCATCAGTTGATCGGCCTGAGCCATCTATGGTATTGATGGCGGCAGTATCCGGCGTTCTAGACAACTCGGAGTTCAAGAAGTCCTTGTACCGAGACCCACCAAGGAATCTCAGCGAATTCTATCTTGAATCGGATAGGTTTTTGTGTGAAGAAGACGCAACCTCCGAGAAGAAAGTTCTCGATGTTAACATGCTCAAAGATGGAGAACCGTCTGATTCTGACAAAGGCAAAGGAAAAGCTGCCGTCAAGAATGACCACAATGCTCAGCCCCGGAGAGGGCCCAGATATGAAAAGTACACAGAACTCAATTCGTCACTAACCGACATCTACGTGAACACAAACGGTGACGTCTCCTATCCAAAGCCTCCCAGGAGGGAGCCATCACAAAGAGAACGCGATTCTGGGAAATATTGCATATTTCACGATATGGACGGTCATGACACAAATGACTGTAGACACTTGCGAGATCTGATTGAGGAACGGGTTAGACGTGGAGAGCTACCCGAGTATGTGAAACAACCAACAGCACCTGTACCTGTGCTGCCACCACCTGCTCCCCGGAGAGGGAATGACCCTGGAACGAGCTCCCATCGGCTCGTCATCAACTGATCTGGATTGGATCACTTTGCGTTTTCAGCATTTCTTAGGATTTAAGATATGTCTCTTTGCTTTCTTTAGGTTTTCCGATTGGCTAAATCGGAGTACACACGTTCGGGGTTAGGATTTAGCTCCAAATCGTGCTCTGCACTCGATGACAAACCAATCAGGATTTGCTTTGGTTTTGTACTTTGAATTGAATAAGGAAGGACTATCCGAGCATGGATTATGTTTGGCAATTTAAGTATCTTGTCAGGTTGTGGCAGGATTCTCAATCTCAACTAAAGTATGGCTTATACTTATCTCGGACCCCTAGGCATGGATTATGCTTAGGGACGGACTATCTTGTCAGGCTTTGGCAAGTATAGCTCCATCTCGGTATGAGTATGGATTGTACTCTACTACATTTCTAAGTATGGGTTATACTCTGGAATGGCTTATTGTCTTGCCAGGATTTGGCAAAGGAACTCAATAAAACTCGAGTATGGCTTATGCTCAGTTTAAACTTCTTGGTATGGCTTATACCTGGAAGGTTAGGTCCCTCGTCAGGTTTTGGCAGGATGATTCGATCGTCCCTTGAGTATGGTTTATGCTCAAACAAACGCCCAAGCATGGTTTATGCTCGAAAGTGTAATCGGTTTTGTTAGGTTTTGACATACCTATTTGCTTTCTCTTCTTCGCAGGTATGGATTATACTTGCAGCTGGCAGGCCCGGCGTGGCCTTGGATTATCCAGAACACATCTTCCTTCAACCAGCAAGACATGTTCTGGGGGGCAAAATGTTGACCCGCTTTTTAGTCAAAGCAGTCACACATGGAATCTCTTATCAACAATACGCTCAAGTATCGGAAATACCGTCAGAAGACAGGCAGCGATTTGGTCAAAGTCGCATCACAAATAAAGAATGGCCCGAAACTCCTACCAGATGACCTTTTTTGGGCCCGAAAACAGCGATTATGGAGTTAAGCTCTGTAACTCTTGTAGATCTCTGAATTAGCTTCAGTTTGAGCTTTGGTTTGGCTCAATCGGACTTACGGTTTGAAAGTTATGCCCGTTTCCGTGAATGCATGCAGAACCGAAAACTTGGAATTTGGAAATTGGCTTAACCTCCCGGATCGGATCGGACCCGCTCTGACTCCACACTTCGAAGATGCTCAAACTTGGATTCCATCTCACCTCGGTTCGGATCGGACTATCAGAACCCGACCCGGCTTGCACTCAGCTCAGAAGTATACATCATAACTCCGGTTCGGAGCCTCCTCCTCGGTTCGGTTCGGAGCCGAACCGATCCGACCTCCATCGCACTAACCTGGCACATGAAGTCTTCGGATTGAAGACACCAGCTCGGTTCGGGTCGGACCCGAACCGATTCCCCTGTACCTGCTCAAACGCAGCAAGTTTGACCGCTTCTTAAGGGATAACTACCTCCTACTAATCCGGATCGGCCGCCACCTGTATGCACATGATCTGAAAGGCCACTTCTCCACTCTCTCCGAGATGCCCTCTCCGCTCACCACGTCACACCCGATCCGACCCGGATCAGAGCTCCCAGCAGCTCCTCTACGCCTATAAATACACCATGAGACCGTCATTTCAAGGGACTTTTTTTCGGTCGCTAACACCTCCCGACCTCCATTACCAAGTACTCAAGGACTTTGGGTACTCCTCAACTCAATCAAACACGAGGCTATCGTGCGTAAATTCAATCTCTTTTCTCCTCTTCTTCATTGTAAACACGAGGATTTCGTGTATAAGCTGCAAACAAACAACATTGTAATAGCTTCTTAGGATTTAAGAAACTATAAAGTGGACGTAGGCTTGGATTGAGCCGAACCACTATAAAAATCTCGTGTGTTTCCTCTTATTTTACTGCTTTTTCTGTATTAATCTGTGATTGTGAGGTTTTCACATAGCATTTGGGTGTTAGGCCCAAATTTCGGTCTAACATTTTGGCGCGCCAGGTAGGGGGGCACACGATACAACTTCTTCTACTAGCTTGAACGGAAGCGGATTATTTGGCTATTGGATCAATGGTCAAGCGAAAGAAAGACGGAACCTTCTCTCGTGCTGAGGATGTTGGCACTGAAGGCACAAAGAACGAGGCAAGCCAGGAGGCTTCCTCTCATGAAAATCCATCAGCATACTTAACTAGAGATGAAATGGATGGTGTTCTCGATGAATTGAGAACCCAGATGGCTAGGCAAGATGATCTCCTCCGCAAACAACAGGAAATGATCGACCAATTCTTCGCTCGGATGGAAGGTAGGCCGAGTGGCAACACACAACTCGCTAGAAATAGCACGGAAATAGCCCCAGCAGCAGCTACAAACCGGATCGGTTCGGATCCGATCCGAACCGAGGGCCTAAATCTGAATTCAACGCAGATGGAAATGGGAGACATTCCCCACCGGATCGGTTCGGACCCGATCTGAATAGCAACCCTGCATGAGCCTGGGGGCAGCAGCCTCCCCTCTGGAAATCAAGGCTTCGCTCCTGTTCGACCTACATCCGCACCGGTTCGGGTCGGAAATACCACACAAATTCAACATCAAGCTCCCCGGTTTGGAACAGGCGAACCTGTTCGGATCGGCACCTCCGATCCGAACCGTGCACCTCTCCATAACCTCCCTCGCTTCTCCCAACCGCAGCAAGGGGGCACCTCCGAACCGAACCGGATGACCTGCCAAGCTCCTTATACTCTTCCACACTCTTCTGAACTCAACGCTGGGGGCACCAGCTCTGGCTTTAGCAGCTTGCAACAGCTCTTTGAAGGCGATCGGCTCGCCAACCTCATTGAACGCCTCTCGAGAGGCCGCACTTATCAGAATGACATGGATGATGTCAATCACAATCCATTCACACAGGAAATTAGGAATTCCCGCAATCCTCCGGATTTCAAACTTCCACAACTGGAACCCTACAACGGCAGGGCAGATCCTACTGTGCACCTAATGCGCTATAAACGACAAATGGAAGTTCAATCGGCGTCGGAAAACATCATGGCAAAGTGCTTCCCTCTCTTTTTGACTGATATTGCTGCTATGTGGTTTCGGCAGCTGGAATCTGAATCGATCAACAGCTGGAACATGTTGGTCGCTCGCTTTATTGAACAGTTTCGGGTCCATATCGCTCGACCCAAAAATGTCATGTCACTCACTACAATCAAGCAGAGACCCAAAGAAACTCTGCGATCATTTCTGGAAAGATTCAACATTGCAGCAGCATCAGTTGATCGGCCTGAGCCATCTATGGTATTGATGGCGGCAGTATCCGGCGTTCTAGACAACTCGGAGTTCAAGAAGTCCTTGTACCGAGACCCACCAAGGAATCTCAGCGAATTCTATCTTGAATCGGATAGGTTTTTGTGTGAAGAAGACGCAACCTCCGAGAAGAAAGTTCTCGATGTTAACATGCTCAAAGATGGAGAACCGTCTGATTCTGACAAAGGCAAAGGAAAAGCTGCCGTCAAGAATGACCGCAACGCTCAGCCCCGGAGAGGGCCCAGATATGAAAAGTACACAGAACTCAATTCGTCACTAACCGACATCTACGTGAACACAAACGGTGACGTCTCCTATCCAAAGCCTCCCAGGAGGGAGCCATCACAAAGAGAACGCGATTCTGGGAAATATTGCATATTTCACGATATGGACGGTCATGACACAAATGACTGTAGACACTTGCGAGATCTGATTGAGGAACGGGTTAGACGTGGAGAGCTACCCGAGTATGTGAAACAACCAACAGCACCTGTACCTGTGCTGCCACCACCTGCTCCCCGGAGAGGGAATGACCCTGGAACGAGCTCCCATCGGCTCGTCATCAACTGATCTGGATTGGATCACTTTGCGTTTTCAGCATTTCTTAGGATTTAAGATATGTCTCTTTGCTTTCTTTAGGTTTTCCGATTGGCTAAATCGGAGTACACACGTTCGGGGTTAGGATTTAGCTCCAAATCGTGCTCTGCACTCGATGACAAACCAATCAGGATTTGCTTTGGTTTTGTACTTTGAATTGAATAAGGAAGGACTATCCGAGCATGGATTATGTTTGGCAATTTAAGTATCTTGTCAGGTTGTGGCAGGATTCTCAATCTCAACTAAAGTATGGCTTATACTTATCTCGGACCCCTAGGCATGGATTATGCTTAGGGACGGACTATCTTGTCAGGCTTTGGCAAGTATAGCTCCATCTCGGTATGAGTATGGATTGTACTCTACTACATTTCTAAGTATGGGTTATACTCTGGAATGGCTTATTGTCTTGCCAGGATTTGGCAAAGGAACTCAATAAAACTCGAGTATGGCTTATGCTCAGTTTAAACTTCTTGGTATGGCTTATACCCGGAAGGTTAGGTCCCTCGTCAGGTTTTGGCAGGATGATTCGATCGTCCCTTGAGTATGGTTTATGCTCAAACAAACGCCCAAGCATGGTTTATGCTCGAAAGTGTAATCGGTTTTGTTAGGTTTTGACATACCTATTTGCTTTCTCTTCTTCGCAGGTATGGATTATACTTGCAGCTGGCAGGCCCGGCGTGGCCTTGGATTATCCAGAACACATCTTCCTTCAACCAGCAAGACATGTTCTGGGGGGCAAAATGTTGACCCGCTTTTTAGTCAAAGCAGTCACACATGGAATCTCTTATCAACAATACGCTCAAGTATCGGAAATACCGTCAGAAGACAGGCAGCGATTTGGTCAAAGTCGCATCACAAATAAAGAATGGCCCGAAACTCCTACCAGATGACCTTTTTTGGGCCCGAAAACAGCGATTACGGAGCTAAGCTCTGTAACTCTTGTAGATCTCTGAATTAGCTTCAGTTTGAGCTTTGGTTTGGCTCAATCGGACTTACGGTTTGAAAGTTATGCCCGTTTCCGTGAATGCATGCAGAACCGAAAACTTGGAATTTGGAAATTGGCTTAACCTCCCGGATCGGATCGGACCCGCTCCGACTCCACACTTCGAAGATGCTCAAACTTGGATTCCATCTCACCTCGGTTCGGATCGGACTATCAGAACCCTACCCGGCTTGCACTCAGCTCAGAAGTATACATCATAACTCCGGTTCGGAGCCTCCTCCTCGGTTCGGTTCGGAGCCGAACCGATCCGACCTCCATCGCACTAACCTGGCACATGAAGTCTTCGGATTGAAGACACCAGCTCGGTTCGGGTCGGACCCGAACCGATTCCCCTGTACCTGCTCAAACGCAGCAAGTTTGACCGCTTCTTAAGGGATAACTACCTCCTACTAATCCGGATCGGCCGCCACCTGTATGCACACGATCTGAAAGGCCACTTCTCCACTCTCTCCGAGATGCCCTCTCCGCTCACCACGTCACACCCGATCCGACCCGGATCAGAGCTCCCAGCAGCTCCTCTACGCCTATAAATACACCATGAGACCGTCATTTCAAGGGACTTTTTTTCGGTCGCTAACACCTCCCGACCTCCATTACCAAGTACTCAAGGACTTTGGGTACTCCTCAACTCAATCAAACACGAGGCTATCGTGCGTAAATTCAATCTCTTTTCTCCTCTTCTTCATTGTAAACACGAGGATTTCGTGTATGAGCTGCAAACAAACAACATTGTAATAGCTTCTTAGGATTTAAGAAACTATAAAGTGGACGTAGGCTTGGATTGAGCCGAACCACTATAAAAATCTCGTGTGTCTCCTCTTATTTTACTGCTTTTTCTGTATTAATCTGTGATTGTGAGGTTTTCACATAGCATTTGGGTGTTAGGCCCAAATTTCGGTCTAACAATACCCATTGATAAAATTGTAAAAATCATGAAAAGTAAATAGCCATGATTTTGATTTTAGTTGTCTGTTAGGTGCGGTTGAAAGCATTAATAATGAATTCGGTTGCTATATGTGTCTGTGCTCTCAACTTTAATTTGAAACTAGAGATAAATTCTCTTAAGCCTATATCTGTTGATTAAATATTGAATCAATGATTCTTAAAGACGTTTGGAAAACTAAGGAGCCTACATAGTGCACGGCAGTAGTAATTGTTATTTGGTTTATCGGCTTTAACAAGCCCGATCTACACTGTCTGCTTCGTAGGCATTATAATTCATCTTCAAGCATTCTGAGAGGTGGCATATTATTTTTCTTTTGTTTGAGCCTAATCATAATCATAGAAGAGTACTTGCAGTCGAAAAAATAAATGATTATGTGATACATTAACTATATTGCAAAGTTTACAAAGTAAATCTATATTGAGACCTCATTTAGCAACTATGAGAATGTATTTTATTATTCTTCCAACAACAATGAGAATGGATTTTATTTAAACAAAAAAGGTCTTAGCTTATTACATTCTTTACCAACAACTTCCTCATTTGTGTAAAGCAATTGATACTTGTGTTGATGCTTTTGTTCTGTTTTGGTAACTTATTTACCAACAACCTGTTCATTTAATTTTGGATGTTGTGGGTACACATAAGATGGTTTAACTAAACAATATGTCACGTCCTATTAGCTATATTTTTCCTTCTAATTCCATGCATATTCTTTCAGCCTTTTAACTTGAAGTTAAACATATACATACAATTTGGTCAATGTCTTAATACACAACTGAACGAAATATAATTACAAAACATAGTGCTTTTTATTCAAAATGTAAATTATATAATGCATATACAATTGAACTTTTCAGCACTTATATCTATACAGTTGCATGAAATAGTATTGTTTTTGATAATGGACATCAGTAGTGTAATATAGTGCCTTGTTACATGAAATTCTATTTGCAGTTTACTCCATGTAGTAATTAATTACTGAATTCTTCACTAATTATGAAAGTCTCAGGACCATCTTTTATTTATAACTGTTTTGATTATTGTTTTAGTTACTATTATCTGCTATACAAATTAATTCATTTACAATTTTAATCCTTGGCAGAGACGGCTGATTTTCTCAAGGATAACGTAATGGTTTGCTCAAGGTAATGTAAAAATGCCTGCTTACACAATGTTTGGACATCACTTATAATTATTATTTTTAAAAAGCTGATTATCCATGACATTGGACATGGCTTATGATTAGTATTGTTCGGAAATTTTGTGCTGATTATCTGTAGCATTGGACAAATCTAACAGTTGAAGAGTTAAAATGCATAAACTTTTTGTTCATTATGGTTGAATTCTATGCTTTAAGTGCTAAGCTCTTAGGAGGCTTTAATTGATACGTCTGTTTTTCTATAGCAAGTGAAAATGGTATTAAGTACAAGCTTTAGCAAATTTAATTAAGCCTTATAACCACAACTTAAAGAATTTTCAAATGATTTAAAAGGCATGAACATGTCACTAAACTCACTGTTGATTATTTTTCCCCCCGCATTCCTGCACTATTGAAATTTTTTCCTTAGCGATTCTATTTTTTCTTGTTAAAAGTAATATTATTCCTTTTTTTCTATATATTCCTTCAATTTTAATTTTTTTTTGGCCTAATTCATGGATTATTATGTTTAATTTATAAATATTTAAGTGATATCACTAATGCTTAACTTTTTAGACATCTTTTCCTTTTCGAAATTGACCGCATTTCTTCCTACACAGTTCACTCACTCTTGTGCTTCTCTTCATTGCTTTGGCCATTAATACCAAAGCAGATTCAATAATAGATTAAAATATATTCACTTACTACCATAGGAATAATATCTGAAGATTTTTGGCAGATGCATAATTTGAATAATATCTGAAAATTTTAGTTATGCCTCTTAATTAATACTGCATGCATGATTTTTGGCAGGTGCAGAAAAACAAAACATCTGAAATGCTTCATATTGATTTGAATGATACACCTTTATCTGACAATGTTGAGCAGACGTTCGAGCATCATGTTGATCCTACACCGGTGTCCACGTTGGAGTTAACTAATCATATGATAATTTTCTCAAGTTAACCTATTTTTATATTTAATACTTTTATCACACACCTAATATAAATCATATTGTTTTGGATGCATGCCTTCTTCCTACAAATTTATAGAAACAATATGAGAAATATGTCAACCATATGCAAGAGGCTGCAACAACAAAATCTACTAGTCAAGGTAGTCTTTCGAACCAGCCGATTACTTTTTATCAAAATCATTTTTGGTTTTCTTTCTTCCATTTTAAGTATTGCATATTCTTAAAATTTGTAAATCAAATTTATTTTGTTATTTGAAAAAATGTGATATCTTATTTATTTAATAACGAAGGAATCATATGTGCATTTGATTTAAATGTATCACTTTTGTCTAATAACGTCGACCAGCCATTTGAACTTGTGTGCAACAATCATCAGTATCATGTCTTTCACATTGGGTAATTAATTTCTAGTCTACATTTCAACTTACTCTCAAATTTTGTATTTAAAATGTATTAACATTATTCATTAAATTATAGATGCAATCAAATAATTATTGTATAGTTTCTATTTTTATTGATTTGATATTCTTACATTTGTTTTCACTTAATATTTAAACTCCATGTGAAATTATGGATGAACCTATTATGTTACAACGATCAAAGTTATGTGATAATGTTTCATTGTTTGAAGAGGCGCAAGAGAAAGCACAGACCCCTAATCAAGGTGACTCTTTTATAAGTATCATTATATCGTTTGAACTTTTAATAATTTTGCATAAATATGACATCTTACGATCATAATAATTGCAAGTAGGTTTAATTTCGATTTGAACGTCTTACCATTGTCTGTTGATGACACACAATCGTTTGAATATTTAATATATTATGTACAAAGCTCCCAAAAGACTATGACTGCTTCACATAAGGTAAACATACAAGCTTATCAATCTTAAACAATTGTGTTATGTTTCTCATGGCTTCTATGTTATGCTTTTCCAAAATAAGGCTTGTAATGCATCCAACAATGCTACAGATAAATATATCCAAATTATTTAAAAATCAATTTTTTTTTTATAATGTGCATGTGTTTGTAGAAGTCATATGAAGTTATGAGTGAAACTTCTGCTGCATTTAGTCTTGATAACATTCTGGGTGTACTGCCTCGCTTCATCTAGCATGTTCCTCGCATAGGTAAATACAACTACGTTTAATTAATGATAATGTTTTTCAAGTTAATTATGTCTACGTACATTGAGCTGAATTCGTATGTTAAAATCAATTTATTTATATATACACACACATGATAGTCTTTTTATCAAATTAGAAATTAATTCCTTTATGGTTAACGAATGTTTTCTTTAATGTAAGTGTTATTTGATGTGAATTATTGGTTTTCATTTTTCTTACAATTTTATCAAAAGTATATATTTATTTCACTCCATTTCCATGACATATGCTTATTTCTGACCATTTTAAGCATTTATTATCTTTATGTGAAACTATGCATCACATTCATGGATAAAACCATATTTTCTTGAACTAATACATTAAAAACTAAATATTCCTCGTGCATCTTTTATGTACAAATTTATTTTTCTTATTCTGTCTCGTATATTATTTTTTACTTAATTCTAAACGATAATCATTCTCTAAACAGAGATTTCCCTATGTCGGAAGACCGTGATGAAAGGACTGCTAAGTATAATAGAAATTGTGTATCTAAGCAGTGAGCTAAAAGTTTGAGAGAAACTAACGAAGAACAGCAACGTCGAAAATCCATGGATGTTGCACGAAATAGGCAAACCAGAGCTCAATGCAAAAATTCAAACACGAGAAACTCATCCTTTCGTACTTCGGTATCATCATCTTCAACAGAAAAAATTACCAATGCAAACTTGATAACATGGGTTATGCGTCATTCTAGGTATGGAAATCATTGTTTATGGTTACAAGAAACAACCAAACAAATGATATGTCGTTTTAAATATCCATTTGACGTGTTGCCAAGATCTCAAATTGTAAAAGATCCTCCGAATAGTAAAATTTTCCGATTTCAATCAAAACGAAATGATCCTTCTGTGTGTTCACATAACAGAAAAGTTCTTCAAGTTTGGCATGCTAACATTGATTGGTCTCTGGTCCTATCTGTTCATGTAGTGGTAAATTATATTGGAAAATATGCAGCAAAAGAAAAGCCAGTATCAAAGACCTTCACAGATACGTTCAGAGCAATAGTCGAAAACATTCATCATCCATGTCAAAATTCTACGTCTGCAATAAAAAAACTTCTTCTTAAAAGTGTATCAGAACGAGATATTTCTGCACAAGAGTTATGCCATCTTTTGATGTCTTACCCACTTGTATGATCATCAAGGACAATGGTGCAATTTACAGTAAGTGAGAAAAACATGTTATCAACGATCATACGACGTCGAAATGGTACAACAAATGAAGATACAATAAAATCAGATCCAAGTTTTGATGCACGGTATAAGGATCGGCTAAGGGAGTATGTAAATATTTTCACTTTTTGATATGGCAAAAAACTATCGCTATTATAATAAAGGTTGGCACAAGCTTCGAACTGAGGCGGTGGTTCGAATTATACCAGATATAAATAGTAAAATTTCTCCATATAGCGATAAATGGGAATTTTTCTGGGAACAACACGTATTCATTTTTCACTGCATTTGTATTCTTTGTTGATTCGGCTTTTCTACTTTCTATGAATTCTTCTCCGAGCATCATATATTCTTACTTTTATGTCACACGGTTAATCATGTTTTATAATTCAAAATATTTAAACAACTCTGGATTATTATTCTTACTGCTAATTTTTACATATAGGTGCTATTGCACCATCATTATCGAAATTTAAATGAATCAAAGGGAAGCTTCGAGAAATGGCCTGAAAGATATGTTGATTTGGGTTTAATTCAACCTAATGCATTTCCAAATGCTATCGAAGACGAGTTTGAAGTTGATGTTGGTTTTGCAAATGATAATGAAGAAAACCAGCAAGAGGAATGGATGATTGCAGCAACGATGGGACCTCTATTTGTTGATGGGGGAGAGATAGAAATGGGTTTACAAGATTTTTATACCTCGAATAATTGGAATGAATCACTTCAACAGTATCCTAATATAAATGTTGAACGTAACTTTATACATGTCAGTTTGCGTTCTACTACTGAATATACAAATGAAACTATGAACAATTGTATTGACATTCCTTTAGATATGTTATCAAACGATTAACGAATTGCACATGAGTTAGTTATAGAACTATATCGCAAGGATAGTCAATTCAAATGATCATATGTGGTGGAGCTGGTACAAGAAAATCAACTCTTATAAATGTCATTGTTCGTACAATTATTATTCATTTTGGAAACAGTAAAGCGGTTAGCATTATGGCTCCAACCGGAGTGGCCGCATTCAACATTGGCGGCAGTACTATCCATCATGAACTTTCAATCTCTACAGAAAGAAAGTCATGCTATAAAGAAATTTCAAGAGAGCAATGTCGTCATATGCAAGATGAATTTAAAGATACCAAGTTGATTGTAATTGACAAATATAGCATGCTTGGTAGAACAATAATTGTACATGTTGATTTACGTTGCGGTGATATTTTTTCAGTTAATGACTTATTCAGTGGTGTCTCAGTTGTCTTAGTTGGTGATATGTGACAACTTCCTCCTGTGTGTGATAGTCCATTGTATCTAAAAGGTGGAAATCTCTTGCAACAACGTGGAGGAATTGCATATTCAGGTTTCAATAAGTGTGTAAGACTATCATATATATTCCGCCAAGGTGGAGATAAGCAACTACCTTTACGACAGGCTTTAGAAAGATTAAATAGAGGTGCGTCTACTTTAGACGATTGAAAACTATTCAAAACAAGAGACTGGGCATTTCTATCAAACGAAGTTAAAGAAACTTTTAAGAATGCTCTTTATCTTTTTCCAATAAGGGCGGCTGCAAATGAACACAACAAAAATCGTCTAATTGAACTTGGAAAACCCATTGCACGTGTTCCTTCAATAAATAATTGTGAAATAGCATCTAACGCTTCTTCTGATGATGCAAAAGGTTTAGAAAAATATGTTTGTCTCTCAGTAGGTGCACGAGTGTTGTTGCGGTCAAATCTTTCAGTGCAAAATGGGTTAGTCAATGGTGCAATGGGTACTGTTGTGGATATCGTGTATTCTCATTCATCAAGCTCTCCTAACGATCAACCATTGGCAGTGATGGTGGATTTTGATAATTATCACCGTAGTTGATTTCGTGAGGGAACAAACATTATTCCAATAACTCCTCAAACGGTAAATTGGAAAACTTGCTCTGGTACATCTGTATGAGAACTCAATTACCTTTGGTATTATGTTGGGCGATAACGATACATGAAAGTCTAGGACTGACATTTGATCGAGCAATCATTTATATTGGTGATCGAGAAAGTCTTGGTTTAACTTTTGTTGCAATATCACGAACTAGGAAATTAGAGGATCTTGATTTCAACCCTATGTTTACTTTTGAAAGACTTACGCAAATTGGGAAAAGCAAAGGCTTATATTCAGGATTAATGGAGGAAGAACGGTTGCATAAAACGTCTCTTGAATAAATGGTAAATAAATCAATTATTTTTTCTTCAATTCTTTTGATATATTTATAACCTAATAAAAACTCATGGTCAAACGACTCATACATTATACCTATAACACATCTAACACATACTTAAATTTTGATTCATACTTGATTTTTTTAATTCACCGACTATATTAATATTTAGCATTTTTATTCATAATGTAGGTGAGTCGATGAAATTATTCGTTACCTTCATATGGGGAAAAGAGAGAGTATAGGAAATTACAAGGTAATAAGCAGTTCTTATCCTTGGATTGCAAGAATAATGCATACCTATGGTTGTCCTCTATGGAAATCCAGCTTATAGATTTTTCTTTATAAGGTGTTCTATGATTTTTTTTTTTAAAAAATTCATATTAATTAAATTAGATGTACATGTGCTTTTCTGATTCAACTTACATACCATCTCTTGTGCAGTCAAAAATTCCATGATTACTATATCATATTCTTATTTTCTTCTCAGATAGCAGTTGCATTTTTCATACGACTTCATTTTAACTCTACCTTTGATCATCCACTGTCTTTAACATCAATGATTTTTTTTCTTTCAAATTTATTATTCAACCTTCTCAATTGGTCACATACTCAATCAGGTAACTTGTGGGTTTTTATTCAAATCTTTATCCTTTTTACCCCTTTATGACTATAGGGGTTTCAAATCCATAGTATGGAAATGCATGCCTTATGTTTGTGACATTTGTATTGGACTCACATGATAGTTGATAATCAATGTAATTTTTACAGAAGATTATGTTGTTATATTATTATAACGTTGGTGCTCCAAATCTGTTTAAGGTTATGTATTTATCGTAATATCAATAACTATCACATTAGAGCACAACTTTTTCATAATCGAAGTACATATTGAATGTAAATACTGATATTTAGCAGCACTAACATAAAACTGGAACTGGAAATTATAATATTTTGCATACAATACATATTAATTTTTATTGAGAAGTAATCATTAGTATAGGTTTCAAAGGATTAATAACTATAAAGCTTAAGTTTAATGGTTGATATGCCAAAAAAGGAGCCAAAGCTTCCAGTGGCGTTTTAGTGGTTCACAAAAACTGCAGAAGTTTGGAATTCCAGAGCATGAATGATTGGTTTAATTGGTACATTCATTGTAGAGCTGGTCAATTCCATTTACTGTTTTTTTTTTCAGTTGAATTTATCATTGTTCGATTTTTACTAGTTAGCCATGGAATGATAATTGATTTGCTATGCAGATATTTAATAAGGGAATTCTTCAGATGATTGGTGTTGATGTTGGCAAAGGACTTTTTGTATCCTGAAGGCAAATATATTTTAAGGCAAATATATTCAGGTGCCAAATTGTCTGCAATTTCATGCTGAGTTTCAGCTGCAGGGTGCTCCAGAATTGTTTCAAGTGTTACTTCTATTATATTTGAAATTGTAACCATATTATTGAACTGCAATTCTATATTATTAACATTACTGTAAGATTTTGAAGCACTAATAGCTGGCCTTTTATTACATGGAGCAACCACCTTGTGTGTTACCATTGTTTGAGGCTGTGTATTAATTTGTACATTTTGTTCATTTTCATCAACTGCAAAGTCTTGCTAAACACTGCACTGCCAAAATATTGCAGAAAGAGTCATGCTACAATTTGTTAGGCCTTAGTTTTTATGTATATTATTTGATACTTTCTTTCTTTCTTTTTTGTTTGGTCTTCAAACAAAAGTCAACAAAAAGATAAGCCTGAATAGTATATATTTCAAATAAAACATTTGATCCGACTAAGATTTGGAATTCTTTTGTGAAGCAAGATAGAAAGTGACCACGTTGGTATGTAAGAGTTATGGCCATGTCCATGAAACCTGTAATGTACCTCTGTTGCCATGTCTCATTTGACTTACTCTCATCTCTCCATAGGAATAGAGTACAAATCATCTGGTTAGAGATGGTTACTGTCATCGTGAGATAGTCGATCATCACAAAAGGATTTTTGCACCTTTCTCTAATAAAGCCTTTATAAAAAAAAAGAGGGTGGACTTTTGTATAAAAAATTATTTCATGTAATTGGCCGGTCTCACCGAAACAAGGCATTTTGAGACTAGGAGATCTACTCCCATACGACTTACCCTCAACCGGCAAATATTCTTGTATTTTCAGGCATCCTACTATTCATTTCTCGTTAGTCTTCATGATAAACATTTACAAACACCAGCCTCTTGTTGTGATCCAATTAACAAACTATAATCTTACAAAAATCTGATATATATATATAGTAAAGTCTAAATGGACACAAAGTGAAGAAGTATGAAATCAAATATATGAAATGGCGAAATTACCCTTTAATTAGTTTAAAAAAGTTTGATCCTAAAAACCAGGATTTTAAAATCTGCAAGTCAGTGGAAAAAAAACTGAAGAAAAAGTCAGCTGGAAGAAAATCCCGAGAGACTCTTTAATAGTTTTCTTACTGTAATTTCGAACTGAAATATTCAAATATACTTATCCTGCAATCTACGTCTGCTTTTTTACACAATATATCTGTACGCTTTTTCACCTAGCTAGACCTGTTCAACTCTTCTACAATTTCAGCATATAAATATTTCAAGCTGCTTATCCTAGATACACGCATTCTAGAAAAATCCATTGGTCCTATAAATACCACAAAGTTTGTTCATTCACTTTCATCACAACATTTTCTATTACTCTACTCTCAGTTTCATTCTACTTTATACTCTCAGTCTCATTGCCACTACTAACATCTACTTCAGGTTAGCTTTATGATTGCAATTGCGGTTTTCTATTACAATATCTTACATTATCAATATATTTTATTTACTGTTTACAAAAAAAGCAAGTTGTAGGTTGGTTTTTTAAAATAAAAAAGCAGATTTTATAGAAAAACATAGTTTTTGTTTTCATACTACAATTGGCTATACAAAAAGTGTGAACATAACTTGCCAAACTTAAGTTTCAGAGATGAAAATTGAAACTCAGTAGCATGTTGGTTTTTCAAAACAAATAAGCGGTTTTACATTATTCTATGTCCTTTTTTGTACTTTTCTTTCACATACCTTAACTGTTTTACGCTGCCTATCAGCACAAACACCCTACCAGATACATATTATATGTATTATATAAAAAACTAAGTAAATAAAAGTGATCTGGGCACACACATAACTATGTTGTATTAGGCAGCAAGAAAGGGAACATGTCAAAAAAAAAATCATGCTTAATGGTGCTTAGGCACAGTTTAAATTATTTTGGGAGCTAATATATCTTAGTAGGAGAGTATGTTGTATGAACAAAGAGAATAATTGGCATTAAAGCATTGAATAATTTCATTTAAAATTTCAGTGTAATCAATATATTGCCAATTATTTTAAAACTAAGTGAGTTTTGTTGCATTTTTGTATACTTAATGGTGTTGCAACCATATACAATCATCACATAAACTATAACTCAACTTACAGTGGTATGAGTTTTGTATTTGATGATAATACTATTTGACCGGTATCTAGAAATCTGACTGCATATTTGAGTCAATAACATGATTCATATTAGATTATTTTTTGAGCCAGCTCAACTATCAAAACCACTCTAGTTTTTTCTGAATTGATTTACAGAATAACTCATTTTGTTAACATATTTGTTTAATCAGTCCAAATAGTTGGTTGAAAGAAAGAATACCAGTATGGGATCCATACTTACTTATTCTACAAATCTTATTACTTACTACCTTATATATACATATATACACACACACACGTCCGCGCGCGCACACACACACATATACTGTAACCCATAATTGTTGAAAATTTATAGGTTCGTTTTATATATTGTCATGAACTGGTTTGGTGATAAAGCAAAGTAACACTTGCCTACAATAAAAAAAACTTAATATTAATAGAAAAAATAGTGCTTTTTTTTCATTATCTTTCCATAATTCAGGTTACATTGCAAAACTTTTATGTTGATCATATTTTACACTTGTCGGCCATAATATTGGGAAGATATACATAGAAATGGTTTTCTCTATCTTATGAATGAGTTAATTATTTGGTTTTTAGTCAAATTGCTTATAATTTATATATATGTTTACTTATGCTTTATTTAAATTGCATTTAAAGCTTGATAAAAAAAATTCTGCTACTCAGATGGATTCAACTAGAAACATTATTTCTCTTGCGTTGCTTAATCCACATCAGCGTAATTGGATGATCAAAGTCCGACTAACAAACAAAGGGAATTTGCGATCTTATAAAAATAGTAAAGGAGAAGGATATGTCTTCAGTATAATACTCACAGATGAATATGTAAGTTTTTTATATTTTAATTTTTTTTTCATTTTTTCAACAATTAATTTATTATTATAATGCTTATGTTCTTCAAATTAACAGGGTACCCAAATTCAAACTACCATGTTTAACAAAGCTGCAGACAAATATTATCCCATATTCGAGTATGGAAAAATTTACTATATCTCCAAGGGAAGTGTTAGGCATGCGAAAAAGGAATTCAGCACCGTAAAAAATGATTATGAGTTGAATATAAAAAAAATTCATTGGTTGAAAAAGTGGACGATGTGTGCTTCCATATATCTGACATCGTTTACAATTTTGTAAAGACTGACCAACTTCAAAAATATGTTGCACAAAAGGAAGTAGTAGGTAATGCATTTATATTATAATTTTGTTTTTAAATCATCGTCTTATTTATTAATAGATTTTTTTTTACTTTAGATGCGATTGGTCTTGTTAAAAGCGTCTCAGCAATCAAATATGTTAAAAGGAAAATCAACAACCAAACCATTCCAAAACGTGATTTAACTATTGCAGATGATTCATAAGTAAATACAGTAAATAAATTTATTTCTCTAATGTATACATTTAGATGTGGATTTAAATTATAGAATCAAGACAGCTAATGTTGCGTTATGGGGAGAACCTGCTAGCGAAGTAGGATTCGAACTAATGGAAATGGTTGATAAAGCTCCTATGATAGCCATTAAATGTGTTAAAGTTGGAGATTTTCAGGGTAAAAAAACTTTTTTTTTCTTTACTTTATTTTAGCTTGTAACCATCTTTTCAAATTTCGTATTACTCCTCCAGGTTTGTCTTTATCCACACCGACTAGTAGCATTCAAGCTATAAATCCAAACATACCAGAAACTAAAAATCATAGAATTTGGTATGATACCAAAGGAAAAAATGTACAAATAAAATCTACTACTTATGATAGAGTGATGATTTCCCATATAATAAACAATCCGAGTTTGGGTCTTGACAAGGTTAGTACTACTAACCATTTCAATTTATATTATATGTATATTGATAATATCATGTAAATTAAGTTATTTTTTAAAAAAAATGTATAGACTGTTTTCTTCAGTGTGTTTGGTTACATAACTTATATTAAGACTGAACCACTGTGGTATCAAGCATGCAAAAGTTGCAATAAAAAGGTTATTGAAGCTACAACCTCAGGCTATTGGTGTGAACTATGCCACAAGAATGAAGATGCATGTAATCTGAGGTAAAAATAATAATTAAAGCTACAAATTATTATTTAATGTTACTATTTCTAATTATATATTTATACAATGCAGATATGTTATGCAAATGAAGATTTCCGACCCAACCGATGAGGCTTGGATTACTGCTTTTAACGAACAAGCAAAAGAAATTATAGGTTGTAGTGCATACGATCTTTGTAAAATTAAGAATGATGAAACTGAAGATATATTCCAACAAAAGCTAAACGAATTGCTATGGAAACCTCGTCTTTTTCGAGCTGCTGTTACTCAAGCTGAATATATGAACGAAAAAAGCAAAAAAATGCTATTATGTCGCAATTAACCGTCGACTATTCAGCCGAATCAAGCTTATTGTTGGAAGAAATATCTAAAAAGACATAGTCCAACATTTAGTTTTATCTTCAGTATTTTTATTTCAGTAGTTTCAGTTTTTAAAATGGTAATGGTACTTTTAAGTGATTTGTTTAAATAAATTAGTTTATTAGTTTGGGATTTATTTATTACATCTTACTCTTGTGTTTTTTTTATTTCAATTAAATATTCACTGATATAATGATATGTTCTGTGCTTATTTTTTTTCGTTTCTCTGTTTATATAATGGTTCCCTTAACGGTTTATAGTTGCAAAATTACTAAACATTAAGAATATATTGATCTTACTTAATATATATTAAAAATGCATGTACGTTTTTGTGACTAATTCGAATCAATACATTGATAGTATATTCTTATCTCAATTTGGATTACATGTAAAATTTGGTTTAATTGAATTTATACAGTATTAGTTATTTTCACTTTCTCTTAAATTACCCTGTACTTTATAGTATAATAACTAATTTGAAAAATGTTTTAACAAATAATTTTAATTTCATATTGAACACTAACGGTCGGTTTTTCCCACCGTTGTACGGTAATACTAGTATACTAGTAAATCATAGAGGTGAGTTTTACTTACCATAACTTTTGGCATCACTTTCGCATTTTTCTTGATTTTAGCTTAAAATTAACCATGCTCCAAACTTAACCAAATTAGCCCCATTGCTTAGCTGATATGAGCGCAGCGAAAAAAATCACACCTCAATAGGACCCTGTGTGAACATGATACGCATATACGAGATATTTAATTAATTTAACTAATTTATTTACTAAAAAACATTATAAATAACAACTCTCACCTGCAAAACAAATGGTATTGTCCCTTGAAAAAAAGCGAACCCGTCGCATAATCTTCTTCCTACGGGTTAAACTATTCTTCCCTGAAAATAACAACTGCTCCGGTTCAAATGTATCAGACTCGAACAAACCTCCATGAATTGGACCTCCATTGCCATCGATGATCAATAATTTCCGACCTTTCCACCATGAACCCTTCATACCTGCACTCGATAATCCCACCATGAATTTTTCCTAGAGCGTAGCAAGCATGACAGCGGAGATGACTGAACTAAGCGAGGTGATGCTATTTGATGCCACGAACAAGAATTCTAGCTTCTTTTGCAAATTAACGACCATCAATTGAAATAATTCAAGCCCTAATTCATGCTCTTTCTCGAATTCATCACCATTAATCCCCTCAAACCCATTCATACCTGATAGTAAACAACAACTCACACACCTAGTCAAAAACTAGTCTCTTCCAAGCTTGCCAAAATTTTCCTTACTCAATTTTCCATTTTAATTTGATTTTTAAATTTGAAATCCAATGAGGATTATTTCATTTTTTTTTATGCTTAGTCCTATGGAAATAAGCACGGCACATGAAGACAATAAAAATGTGGTGAAGAAAGGGCAACTAAGTTATGAAATTTTAGGTGGAGTGAGTGTTTGGGTATGAACTAAGAATAATCAAGCCGAATATCTTTGCGCTCAACATCCGAATAAGATCAAAAAGCCATAATAATATACATAGACTATTAAATTCTAAGAAATCACAATAATACTGCTAATTTTTAAAAATCATCAAATTTAAATTTAATATTTATTAAACTAAAAATTATGGAAAATTAGATAAAATTAATTAATAATACATCAAAAGAAAATGTGTTGTAAAAATGATAATCTATGTTCTGATTAATTATTCTAATAACTTATAATTATAAATGAATTTAAAGATTGAATTCACCGTTATTATTAAATTTAAAATAATTAAACCAAATCATTTAATCTATTAAATTAATATCAAATTGGAACTAAATTATTCCAATCAATATTCAAATATTTAGTCGACAATATCAAATATCTTAAATAATCTCCATATCTAAATTCCAATTATTAACTTCGAAATAATCCCTATTTTTGAATTCAAAATATTTAATTTAAAATTAGTATTGTAATATGTATACTTAATTAAATATCCGACATAAAAAATCTGGGTTGTTACATCAGTATAGGTATTCCACATATATAAGGTAAACTGGTCAATTCCACCAATTTGTGCTAGCCAAACAAAGTACACACGAGTTCACACATTACCTCTACTTCAAGTACATTAGATAACTAGAAATATATTAATGATCCCTCAGCAATTATACCTGAGCCCTTCCCTTCTTATAACTTGTTTCTGATATCTTCAAGGAACCATTCTACATTGCTTCATTCCATGATAGAGCAAATAAACATTCTATCCTTGAGCTACCCTTCCTTGACCTGCCTTCTATGGAAGACAATTCACTTCTTATATACATAAGAACATGTTCAAATATATAACAAACAACTCTCTATTCTATAAAACTAAATTCAAATCTAACATTATCTCTATACGCAGTATACCCAAATTGTGAAAGTGAATTCACAAGATGCTCGTTGTTAACGTTCCAATAATTACTATTTACTTTTCCCATACAACAAAAATGAAACTAATCCTAATAGAGCACAATTGTCGATACATATAAACTAGTCAGGCATAATTACTCAAGCAACCAACAATAGGGGAAACAATAGTTGCTTAAGATTTTAATTGGGTGAGCATGACTAACCATGCAACAAATGTTAATAATTGAATATTATAATTCCAAAACAACAACGCGTCAATAATTATTATATGTAGCTTATGGAAATTTTCTTTTATATACAAAATCTTAGTAAAATTTATTTATTAACCAAATTCTTAAAATGATATTATATCAATTGGACTTACTTAAGTGTTCCGACATCGTTATCAATAACGTTGGCTATTTGTCTTGATCCAAATAAAAAATTTGGACTTAACAAATCAAATAACACCATACCAAACATTTTTACATAATAACAAAATACACGCTCATATATATACACTCAACTCAACTCATCATGGTTTCTCTCTTACCCTATCTTAAATGTCTAATCCGCACCAGGACTATATGTTCGCTCAACATAAGCTGTGATATCAATAGTAACAACCTGTCTTTTGTGCCTCAAACGTCTATAATTAGTATGTCTACGATTTCACATGCTAAGCATTGAAGGGCCAAAAATTCAGATTGTTTGGGGATAAAAATGAAAGAAGAACATAATATCGTGGAGGAACGAATAATTTACAACATAACATGATCTTCACTACAAGGAAAATGTAATTACATGCAAACATCAGGATACTAATCTACTAATCAACTGGAATAGTTATAAAAGTTTTCCCTTCCAAGTACTGATAAGTACAACACCTACAACAGGAACAAAAAGGTAAGGAGTGTACGTCCCAGTCTTCTGCTCCTTTCCTATAGCTCAACTCAATACAAGATTTATCCTGTAAATATATTTGACCTGACCTAAGCACTATAATAAAATAATACTTGGAATAGTCTTATAAACTAGCATGTGTAAATCGGCCAAATCATATAAGTTTATGACTTTAACTTATAAACCTTTATAATCAAAGGCATCTTGTAAGATCACACCGCACATAAACACAGATGAGTTTTTATCTTACGATAACCACATTTTTTTTATTAAAATTCAATGATATTATAATAATGTCCAAAATTTCACAAATAAATATATTAATGATAAATAAATTGATATAGTAGTTAAATTACAGCATAATAGGTTTACAACTAAAACTACAAAGACATGTATTGTCGAAAGGATTCATAACAATGACCAAATATGGGACCAACTCTAAATGGTACTTCTTTAGAAAAATGCACCTAAACGCCTTATGCGACCCCTCAAAATCAGGATCGACCTACCATTCTCTGGATAATACTAAATATTTCACCACCGTGGCTTGGATCAACAAAATTTTGAATCCAGATAGGTGATAACAATACCATAATGGAAGCAGCCCACATAGCCTTGAAGATTACCACATATTAAGCCATTCTTACCTTTCGAATATTTCACATAGGATGTTCCCTCCAATGGAAATGTGACAATAACATTCATCTATATAAGTCATTTTAAGTTTGAATAACTAAATGCACCACACTTATTACATTCATTTAGGAATCTCCGTTGGGATTAGTTGTAATGGCTCGCAAATCCGTACTATCTGAGTTGACTAATAACACCACACGTTCAACCCAAATTGCGCAGAAATATGAATCATTATTAGAAAGAAGTTAGAGGATGAGAAATAGAAAGAAAGAAATATTAGAATAGAAAAAAACGAAGATCACAAACTCACAGCGGAACGAATAAAACATATTAGGTAACATAAACTTTGAAATACAAATCAGTAACTTTATATACATACCATCATCAGAGCACAACAGTTATTCCTGGAACAGTTATAAACACCTGTTTCCAGATACCACATAGCGCACATGGGAAATATGAGTCTTTAGCTAACAGGTGAAGCCTCCTGCTTCAAACTCATCCAAGTGAAACTGTAAAATCCCGACTACTTGACTGTCCGTACAAATTTGGGCACCCAAGAGTTTAGGGTAAACAAACAAAATAAACTCTGGGTCAGTCATGGGACTGGTGTGAGTAAACTCCAACCATTTGTTTAACTTTCAAAATCCTTTCGAAAGAAAGGATAATAGTAAGACCAACCCACACATAAACATGGACGGTTTTTACCTTACTATAACTCAAAACACTTTGATATGAAAATCCCGTGGTATTATAATAATGCCTAATCAAATAAATAACCAAATAGCAGAACGCTTGCATCTCACGCTCCAAATACATAGTATAAAATCAAAAACTGCAGGGCGCTTATTGGATATTGGATTTCCAACATGACAAGGTATGGAACCACCTTCCGATCAGTGTACTCTAGAGGGGATACACTGGGGTTCAACAAGAACATCTTGCAACTTGGCCCACACATGACCGACCATTCATTTCGCTTAAGTATATCGAATGTATATCACCAACGGTTGGGATCAGCAAACGTCTCCCGAAAAGGGACAACATTGATAGATTAAAGAAGTAAAAGGAATTTCTCTAGATAGGCAATTATACATCCTAATGGGAGCGACCCACATAGCCATGCTGCCTACCCGATTTTTGTCATTTCCCGGTTGTTGAGGCCTGAGGCTACGATTTCTTATCATTCATTGATAGCACAATCACTTTGAATGCCACATTGTCAGATCCGTTAATTATTAATTGATTTGCACAAATATGTTCTGGATATTATGCTAAGAGAATAAATCCTCCGACACAATATATATTTATACAGACCAACATATGTGATCATTGGAAATACCCAGTCAGACATTCATCCATATACTTCGTTCTGGGACTTAAGAAACTGAAGGCGCAATTTCTGTCAATAGGAAAAGTCCTTCCACTTTACACTGTCTTCGATTATCTTCATATAATCTGATTCGCAATGCTACTGCCAATACAGAGTGGTTCTCGGATAACAATCCAACCGGTCTCTCCATACTGACAACGATAATGGCAAATATTTCGATAGTCGGTTATTTAACTGTCGAAGAAAAATAAACAAACATTCCAACCATCAAACGAATCACTGGGCCTCTTAATAAATATTTCATTAATTAAATCACTTCTTCATTTCCTTACAAATATTTTCAATAATCATCTTGGCCTCTTACGCTATTTGGAAAACATCTCCATATTTCACCATCTTTTATTTTCTATATTTAGAAAATATCTTTTATTAATAATTGGAAAATATTCCAATTACTTATCTCTTTCACGCCCGTTCATTTCTACACTCAGGAAATATTTATTTATTATATTTCCAAAATTTCACTTCCTTGGGTTAAAATGAATGTTGTATAAAACATTATTATAAACAACCTAAAATACTACATTCAACTAACTCTTATTCAATCATTGATACTCGAGACTAAATCTTGCTATTTATCGGTTAATAATGAAATCAATCAAGTTGGGGTATAATTACCTCTCAGACCTTGATTGAAAACATCATGAACTTCAAAACGGACAAGACCACTTACCTCGATTAATCCACATCATACAAACCAATTATTCATTTTCAAAAATGTATATAGGTTTCTCTTCCTATTACAAAATTATCGATTTCCTTTTTGTTTATAATATTCTATTTTAATTCGTTTCCTTATCGAATTCAATATATATTGATATATTGATTTTCTAGTTATCCAATTTTCTTAAAAATATTCCAACTCCTTAAATTTCCGGAAAATTTCGCCATAACCTCCTTTGTACCGGTCGATAGTTCAAACCTCAACTCGCCTCTCTAGGCCCTTCCCATTCAAAAAGAAAATCAAAAAAACAAGTGGCTTGCCGATTCGGTGCATAAAACCTCATATGGAATTTAAACGTGTACCTTTTAATCGGGTAGTAAATCCATAAACTTCATACACTTCATTCCATACCTGTCTAACACATATGTGTCCATTTCTAATTTATTTCTACTCAATCTGGTCATTTTTAACTCAACTCGCTAATTAATCTTTTTATTAGCTCTTTTGCACATTCCACTTTATATTTGAACATATCATGTTCAATTATCATTTTATCTTTCTTATGAATTAACTTAATCCCATTTCGACTCAAGTTCCATATTCGATTTCGAATAAAAATTATCAAACCTCCTTTACTTATTCAAAGTCCATTTTCATATCGAATTTCGATTAACTAGTTATTATTCAAATTAGTTAGTTTTATTCAATAACTAGAAATCTGATTCAAAAATCATTTCACTTACTTCACTGGAGTTCATATTTATTTTATATCTCCAGTCTGGATTTTTCTAATGACAATTCGGATTTTATTTCCTAAAAATCCTTTTTATTTATTTAAATAAACCATTATGGTTTTATAATGGTTCTGGCGCTATTTTTCTAAAAATTTGATTTAGATATAACTCATAATCTATAAGACAAAATCCAGATTTTTCTCTTCCATTAGAAAACTATTATTCAGTCGGTCCTGACGGTTCTTGTTTCAAAGAATTCCAACTTAAATTGAGTTCAATATACTCAATTGAAGTTCGAAACTCCAATTTACGAACAATCACGCTGCGACGAGTTCGTTTTAATTATATTAATATATAAAAACGTTCAAACTTCGTTTATAAAAATTCTAACTTCATTCTAATATATTTTAATATATATATTAACCCAATTTTCCCAACTCAGCTTAAAAATTCTGATTATGTCTACTTGTCCATTTTTCATTTCTCAGTTATAAATTTATTTATAACTCAATCTTCTATATTAATTTCCAATTCCGTTAGGAATAAATTACTTTATAAAATTTCGTTGAAATCGAATTCCCAATATAATTTCTTAGACTAATCTCAATTCATTTTTATATTCCGAATATCGAAATAAAACTCGTCGTTCCCTTTCTGAAACGATTTCCAATTCACGGATAAATTCATATTTGAATTTAAATTTCTAAATTATCAAATGATAATTTATTTTCCTTAATTTATAAACGTTGTTTATAAATTTAACTTCCTTGCTTTATAAAAACAAGTTTCCATTTCGATTCCATTTCAAATTCTATTTTCAAATTCAAACTTGAATTTAAATATTCAAATTATCTCTTGATAATTAATTCATTATATTTATAAACACCATTTTTATAAATTTCCTTTTTTATATTTAAACAAGTATATTTCGAAATCTAACTTAAAACCAAAATCTTATTTTGGAATATTTCCATTTATAATAACTCATATATATAACACATAATTTATTTTCATATTCAACTTAACTTCAATTTAAATAAATTCGAATTAATCGAATTCAAATCATAAATCCTTACGGATTTATTTTAGTTTAATTTATATTCTGAACATCAGAATAATTTCCATTGTTTATTTCTTTAAAATGATTTCCCCATTTCTATTTTTTTAAATTCACATTTGAATTTAAATATTCAAATTATCAAATGATAATTTTTCCCACTACATTTATAAACCCCGTTTATAAATTCAGTTCAGATCAATTCCCTGATTATCCAATGAAAATCATTCTATTTCATTTATAAACACCGTTTATAAATTTACTTAAATTTCCTGTGTTATTTAATTTATAAATATCATTTATAAATTAAATACTTGTTTTATTTATTTAAAACAAGTTAATATCTTTATAGTCCACTCGAAATTCAAATTCTATTTTTGAAAACTAGATTTCCTTTTTTTAAATCTCAAATATCCTTTTCACGATATTTTATATATCAACATTTGGGCCCAATGATATTTTAAACATCCAAACAAATCAATTATCAATCACTAGTTTTCTAACGCCTCATATATGATGATATATATGAAAACAACAACAATAATAATATTTTTGAGGAATCCATTCGGATCCCTCCAACCTGTTTTCCTGCATCCACAAACGTTAGCCAACATAAATAATACCCATCGTGCTTCGAGGCAGGATATCACGGTATAGAAGGTCATCCACTATCATAGCGTGGGGCATATAGGGTCATCCGCCAATGATACAACGGGCTTCCGCTAATGGTACTTCGGGAATCCAATCATCAATATATATATATATATATATATGTGTGTGTGTGTGTGTGTGTGTATATATATATAATAACAACAAACACCAATCCTATATAACTAATAAACATAGTAACCACTATTTCAAACATAGCAATGCATCCAAACAGCCAACAATTTATTTTTAATGATAAAAATAAATAAATTTAAATATAAACTCTGAATGAGATTTACTCACCTGGTTTTATTTTCTTGATCTATTTTGATTCCTATTTTAATTCCATTTAGAAGTATTTGACGATGCAAACCCATGCATCTCGTATCACCGAGATCTGTTATCGTGTAAATAAATTATACTCATTTACAAGATTTATATCAATAATAATTTATTTATTTCATTTAATTTAATCACTGTCAAAAACTTATAAATTAAATAAACTATTTTTCTTCTTCTTAAAGTGGTCTAGGCAAGTTTAAATTAAATACATTGTTCTAGGTATATAAATTTCTGTAAAACTTATACCTTATTGTAGTGCTTCAGTACTGCCTTAAACATCAGTTTTTGCTATATCCAGACCTCCCCCAATTCACCACACTATTCAGCATTAGAGAAATCAGTTTCCACTTTAGATCATAGTTTGGACTTCTCTGCCAAACTTTTCCCCAAAATCCAAAATGTCGAACACAGTAACAATAGGAGATCGATACTTAATTTGTCCAAACCCCCACCTAGAACTCATCGCAGGTGTTGCCCAACCCCCTCCAGACATCGCGAGCGCCTCCAAACTTTAAATTCCTAACTACTATACGTCGCACCCTCCCTAATATGACATCAATACTCGTAAATTGGTTTACATCAAGTCGCCAACCCCCACCTGAGATCGTGCCCCTCCTCTACAACTTAGCACAAACGCACTGCCTCGACAACTGTATATATCCAACCTTCAAACCCAATTCGTGAGCTCCAGGATGTCACACAACACAGCAAGGGTTTGAATCCCTAAGGATAAACTCAAAACAAACCTCGACAAATCCTTTGATCGAAACCATGAGCATGTAGAGCTTCAGGGGATTTTGCAAATATAATCGCGATTTCCAATCGCGAATATCAGTTTTGGTTTGAATACGCTGATTTTGAAGAGGAGTTTTCCCTCAATTTTATCCGTTCGATTGCTTTAAAGGTTTTAAAGAGGAGTGGTTTTACTTTAGCAATTTCGAAATGAAATACTGGAAAAAGAACTAGGACGATAGAAAACATGGTTTTTGTATTGTTTCCTGAGAATGGGAAAATAAATCACAAGAGAAAGTAGAGAGAGAGGTCGCGATTTTATATATGATGAAACTTGGTCGATAAGGAATTTAGTCTGCGCACGAGTACATTATAGTTAATGTGATTTGAGTTTATAAAGATTTTGTTTCTTTTTAAATAGATACTGATTTGATTTCGAATTTAATCCGATTTGACATAAAAAGATTTTTATTCTTTTTACATGGATATCGATTTGATTTCGAGCCTATCCACAAATCAAAAATCTCGGGGTCCATAAATTGAAATCAAGAACCGCTATTTTAACATAACGACTAACGTTTACATGTTATAATGCTATTCTTAATTGAACAGTATATTCTAAAATTTAATTTGAACGTAACTAATATAATTTAAATTCAGAACTAATCATTTTCTCAAAAATAAATTATTATTATTATCGTTTTTATATTCAAACAGAATTTATATTAGTCATTTGAATCATTTTGATTCAGTTTCTAACTTTGAAATTAATTATATATCATATTACGATAATTTAATATATTCGATATTAAATCGAAATCAAATATTAAATTGATAACTAAATATAAAAACTCATTTATATTATCAACTAAATATTTAAAACAATATTAAATATTTAAAATTAACCGACCCAAAATCCGGGTCGTTACATTCTTCCCCTCTTAAAAGAATTTCGTCCCCGAAATTACTAAGGTAGGAAAGATGGTACAAACCCATTACTTTTCAAATTCTCATTTATGTTGAAACTCAACTCTTCGTATTTCAACAAATTTTAGTTCTACCAAAACTTTTGGTTTTTATTCATACTGCACATTACATAAACTTTTATTCATTTAACCTGGATGATTTAAACCCAATATATTCATATTAATTCATATTCATTTATGTATTCATATTTACTCAAATTGATTCAAAACAATTTATTCATTTCAATTCATTTAACTTGCTTAAGTTAAATTTAAATTTCAGAATTCAAATACATGGGTTTTTATTTCAAATCCCTTTGAAATCATATAAACATATACTTATATTTATAACTAACCACAAATTCAAAACATTTGAATTTTCAAACCCAACTTGTTTCCTTTCAAACAAATGTCCGTCAAAACTTTTCTAAGGTAGAAATTCATTACTTAGAAACTCGAAAATGAACATTGACGATGTTGCAGTCATCATCAGAATTATTTTCCAATGACTTAAGTGAGTTCAGTGCTTTATCAATTTCAAAATGATTTTTATTCAAATGCTTTCAAACCAAAGCTATATTATTTTAATATACTTCAAAAAATATTTTTATAAACACCCAGGATTTAAATTTCCAAATTCTGGTTTGAATTAAATTTTAATTCATCTCATTTGTATATACTTCATTTATATACAATTTTTTGGTTATAACCATTCCAATTTTTATAATCTAATTTGATTATAATAATAACAGCCAACACATCCATATAATATAATAATTTCAAAAAATTATTGCTTCTATATCGAAATAGAATTTTGGGTAAAATTATTTCATCTACCCATTTTAAAACAATATTGTGTCAATTTCACTGTTCAAGCGTTTAGAAATCCTATCGACTTCGTGGCGTCCCATAATTCGATCTGGATTCATAAACCACTCAACAGACTAGCCAACACAATATTAAACAATTTCTATATCAATTAACAAATATGCTCTCTCGTATATATACACTCAACTCATTCTAGGGTACTACTAACCCTATCTCTAATGAGCACATCCCACCAAAGCTTAGGTATTCGCTCAACCTAAGCTCTGATACCAACTGTAATGGCTCACAAATCAGTACTATCTGAGTTGACTAATAACACCACACGTCCAACCCAAATTGCACAGAAATACGAATCATTATTAAAAAGAAGTTAGAGGATGAGAAATAGAAAGAAAGAAATATTAGAATAGAAGAAAACGAAGATCACAAACTCACAACGGAACAAATAAAATATATTAGGTTACATAAACTTTGAAATACAAATTAGTAACTTTATATACATACCATCATCAGAGCACAACAGTTATTCCTGGAACGGTTATAAACACCTGTTTCCAGATACCACATAGTACACAACGGAAATATGAGTCTATAGCTAATAGGTGAAGCCTCCTGCTTCAAACTCCTCCAAGTGAATCTGTAAAATCCCGACTACTTGACTGCCTGTACAAATTTAGGCACCCGAGAGTTTAGTGAAAACAAACAAAATAAACTCTGGGTCAGTCATGGGACTGGTGTGAGTAAACTCAAACTATTTGTTTAACTTTCAAAATCCTTTCGAAAGAAAGGATAATAGTAAGACAAGCCCACACATAAACATGGATGGTTTTTACCTTACTATATCCCAAAACTCTTTGATACGAAAATCCAGTGGTATAATAATAATTTCTAATCAAATAAATAACCAAATAGCAGAACGCTTGCATCTCACGCTCCACATGCATAGTATAAATTCAAAAACCGTAGGGCACTTATTGGAGATTGGATTTCCAACATGACAAGGTATGGAACCACCTTCCGATCAGTGTACTCTAGAAGGGATACACTGGGGTTCAACAAGAACATCTTGCTACTCGGCCTACACATGAACGACCACTCATTTCGCTTGAGTGCATCGAATGCATATCACCAATGGTTGGGATTAGCAACCGTTTCCCGAAAAGGGACACCATCGTTAGATTAAAGAAGTAAAAGGAATTTCTCTAGATAGGTGATTATATATCCTAATGGGAGCGACCCACATAACCATGCTGCCTGCCCGATTTTTGTCATTTCCCGGTTGTTGAGGCCTAAGGCTACGATTTCTTATCATTCATTGATAGCACAATCACTTTGAATGCCACATTGTCAGATCCGTTAATCATTAACTGATTTGCACAAATATATTCTGGATATTATGCTAAGATAATAAATCCTCTGCTACCACATATATTTGTACAGACCAACATATGCAATCACTGGAAATACTCTGTCAGACATTCATCCATACACTTCGTTCTGGGGCAGAAGAAAACGAAGGCACAATTTCTATCAATAGGAAAAGTCCTTGCACTTTACTCCGTCTTCGATTATCTTCATATAATTTGATTCGCAATGCTACTGCCAATACGGAGTGGTTCTCGGATAACAATCAAACCGGTCTCTCCATATTGACAACGATATTGGCAAATACTTCGATAGTCGGTTGTTTAACTATCGAAGAAAAATAAACAAACATTCCAACCATCAAACGAATCACTGGGCCTCTTAATAAATATTTCATTAATTAAATCACTTCTTCATTTCCTTACAAATATTTGTTAACCAAATATTTTCAATAATCATTTTGGCCTCTTACGCTATTTGGAAAACATTTCCATATTTCGCCATCTTTTATTTTCTATACTTAGAAAATATCTTTTATTAATAATTAGTATTCCAATTACTTATCTCTTTCACGCCCGTTCATTTCTACACTCTGGAAATATTTATTTATTATATTTCCAAAATTTCACTTCCTTGGGTTAAAATGAATGTTGTATAAAACATTATTATAAACAACCTAAAATACTACATTCAACTAACTCTTATTCAATCATTGATACACGAGCCTAAATCTTGTTATTTATCGGTTAATAATGAAATCAATCAAGTTGAGGTATAATTACCTCTCAGACCTTGACTGAAAACATCATTAACTTCAAAACAGACAAGACCACTTACCTCGAATAATCAACATCATACAAACCATTTATTCATTTTCAAAATGTATATATGTTTCTCTTCCTATTACCAAATTATCGATTTCCTTTTTGTTTATAATATTCTATTTTAATTCGTTTCCTTATCGAATTCAATATATATTGATATATTGATTTTTCTAGTTATCCAATTTTCTTAAAAATATTCTAACTCCTTAAATTCCCAGAAAATTTCGCCATAACCTCCTTTGTACCGGTCGATAGTTCAAACCTCAACTCACCTCTCTAGGCCCTTCCCATTCAAAAAGAAAATCATAAAGCCAAGTGGCTGGCCGATTCAGCGCATAAAACCTCATATGGAATTTAAACGTGTACCTTTTTGTCGGGCACTAAATCTATAAACTTCATACACTTCATATACTTCATTCCATACCTGTCTAAAACATATGTATCCATTTCTAATTTATTTCAACCCAATCTGGTCATTTTTAACTCAACTCGCTAGTTAATCTTTTTATTAGCTCTTTTTCCCATTCCACTTTATATTTGAACATATCATGTTCAATTATCATTTTATCTTGCTTATGAGTTAATTTAATCCCATTTCGACTCAAGTTCCATATTCGATTTCGAATAAAAAATTTCAAACCTCCTTTATTTATTCAAAGTCCATTTTCATATCGAATTTCGATTAACTAATTATTATTCAAATTAGTTAGTTTTATTCAATAACTAAAAATCTGATTTTTATCTCAGAAATCATTCCACTTACTTCACTGGAGTTCATATTTATTTTATATCTTCAGTCTGGATTTTTCTAATGGCAATTCGGATTTTATTTCCTAAAAATCCTTTTTATTTATTTAAATAAACTGTTATGGTTTTATAATTATTCTGGCTCTGTTTTTCTGAAAATTTGACTTTGACATAACTCAAAATCTATAAGACGAAATCCAGATTTTTCTCTTCCATTAGAAAACTATTATTCAGTCGGTCCTAACGGTTCTTGTTTCAAAAAATTCCGACTTAAATTGTGTTCTATATACTCAATTGAGGTTTGAAACTCCAATTTACGAACTACTGCGCTGCGGCGAGTTCGTTTTAATTATATTAATATATAAAAACGTTTAAACTTTGTTTATAAAAATTGTAACTTCATTCTAATATATTTTAATATATATTAACCCAATTTTCCCAACTCCGCTTAAAAATTATGATTATCTCTACTTGTCCATTTTTCATTTCTCGGTTATAAATTTATTTATAACTCGATCTTCTATATTAATTTCCAATTCCGTAAGGAATAAATTACTTTATAAAATTTTGCTGAAATCGAATTCCCTATATAATTTCTTAGACTAATATCAATTCATTTTTATATTCCGAATATCGAAATAAAACCCGTCGTTCCCTTTCTGAAACTATTTCCAATTCATGGATAAATTCATATTTGAATTTAAATTTCTAAATTATCAAATGATAATTATTTTCCTTAATTTATAAACGTTGTTTATAAATTTAACTTCCTTGTTTTATAAAAACAAGTTTTCATTTCGATTTCATTTCAAATTCTATTTTCAAATTCGTACTTGAATTTAAATATTCAAATTAACACTTGATAATTTATTCCTTATATTTATAAACAGCATTTTTATAAATTTCCTTGTTTTATATTTAAACAAGTATATTTCGAAATCTATTTAAAACCAAAATCTTATTTTGGAATATTTCCATTTATAATAACTCATATATATAACACCCAATTTATTTTCATATTCAATTTAACTTCTATTTAAATAAATTCGAATTAATCGAATTCAAATGAAAAATCCTTACGGATTTATTTTAGTTCAATTTATATTCTGAACATCAGAATAAATTCCATCGTTTATTTCTTTAAAATAATTTCCCCATTTCTATTTTTTAAATTCACATTTAAATTTAAATATTCAAATTATCAAATGATAACTTTTCCCACTACATTTATAAACCCCGTTTATAAATTCAGTTCAATTCAATTCCCTGACTATCCAATGAAAATCATTCCATTTCATTTATAAACACCGTTTATAAATTTACATAAATTTCCTATGTTATTTTATTTATAAATATCATTTATAAATTAAATGCTTGTTTTATTTACTTAAAACAAACTAATATCTTTATTGTCCACTCGAAATTAAAACTCTATTTTTGAAAAATAGATTTCTTTTTTTTAGATCTCAAATATCCTCTTCACGATATTTTATATATCAACATCTGGGCCCAATGATATTTTAAACATCCAAACCAATCAATTATCAATCATTGGTTTTCTAACACCTCATATATGATGATATATATAAAAACAAAAATAACAATATTTTTGAGGAATCTAGTCGGATCCCTCCAACCTATTTTCCTGCATCCACAAACGTTAGCCAACATAAATAATACCCATCCTGCTTCGAGGTAGGATATCGCGGTATAGAAGGTCATCAGCTATCATAGCATGGGGCATATTGGGTCATCCGATAATGATACTGTGGGCATCCGCTAATGGTAATGCGGGAATCCAATCATCAATATATATATAATAACCACAAACACCAATCCTATATGACTAATAAACATAATAACCACTATTTCAAACATAGCAATGCATCCAAACAGCGAACAATTTATTTTTAATGATAAAAATATTTAAATATAAACTTTGAATGAGATTTACTCACCTGGTTTTATTTTCCTGATCTATTTTGATTCCCATTTTAATTCCATTGAGAAGTATTTGACGATGCAAAACCCATGCATCTCGTTTCACCGAGTTCTGTTATCGTGTAAATAAATTATACTCATTTACAAGATTTATATCAATAATAATTTATTTATTTCATTTAATTTAATCACTGTCAATCACTTTAAATTAAATAACTATTTTTCTTCTTCTTCTTCTTAAAGTGGTCTAAGCATGTTTAAATTAAATACTTTGTTTTAGGTATATAAATTTCCATAAAACTTATACCTTACTGTAGTGCTTCAGTGCTGCCTTAAACATCAGCTTTTTCTATATTCGGACCTCCTCCAATTCACCACATTATTCAACATCAGAGAAATTAATTTCCACCTTAGTTCATAGTTTGGACTTCTCTGCCAAACTTTTCCCCAAAATCCAAAATGTCGAACTCAGTAACAAAAGAAGATCGATCCTTAATTTGTCCAAACCCCCACCTAGAACTCGTCGCAGGTGTTCCTCAAGCCCCTCCAAACATCGTGAGCGCCTCCAAACTTTGAATGTCTAACTAGTGTACGTCACACCCTCCCTAATCTGACATCGATACCCATAAATTGGTTTACATCAAGCCGCCAACCCCCACCTGAGATCATGCCCCTCCTCTACAACTTAGCACAAAACGCATTGCCTCGACAAGCGTATACATCCAACCTTCAAACCCAATTCGCGAGCTCCAGGTTATCGCACCACACAACAAGGGTTTGAATCCCTAAGTAAAAACTCAAAACAAACCTCGACAAATCCTCCGATCAAAACCGTGAGCATGTAGAGGGGATTTTGCAAATATAATCGCGATTTCCAATCGCGAATACCGGTTTTGATTTGAATACGCTGATTTTGAAGAGGAGTTTTCCCTCATTTTTATCCGTTCGATTGCTTTAAAGGTTTTAAAGAGGAGTGGTTTTACTTTAGCAATTTCAAAAAGAAATACTGGAAAAAGAACTAGGACGATAGAAAAAATGGTTTTTGTATTGTTTCCTGAGAATGGGAAAATAAATCAGAAGAGAAAGTAAAGAGAGGCCGCGATTTTATAGATGATGAAACTTAGTCGATAAGGAATTTAGTCTGCGCACGGGTACATTATAGTTAATGTGATTTGAGTTTATAAAGATTTTGTTTCTTTTTAAATAGATACTGATTTGATTTTGAATTTAATCCGATTTGACATAAAGAGATTTTTATTCTTTTTAGATGGATATCGATTTAATTTCAAGCCTATCCACAAATCAAAAATCTTGGGGTTAATAAATTGAAATCAAGAACCGCTATTTTAACATAATGACTGAAGTTTACATGTTATAATGCTATTCTGAATTGAACAGTACATTCTAAAATTTAATTTGAACGTAACTAATATAATTTAAATTTAGAACTAATCATTTTCTCGATAATAAATTATTATTATTATCGTTTTTATATTCAAACAGAATTTATATTAGTCATTTGAATCATTTTGATTCAGTTTCTAACTTTAAAATTAATTATATATCATATTACAATAATTTAACATATTCGATATTAAATCGAAATCAATTATTAAATTGATAACTAAATATAAAAATTCATTTATATTATCAACTAAATATTTAAAACAATATTAAATATTTAAAATTAACCGACCCAAAATCCGGGTCGTTACATTAGTATTGCATAGTCCTTGCAATTCAGAAGCTTCATCTTTCAACTCTATTATCTTGTGATGTCTCTTATCTCAAATGCTTAGCTAAATCGAAGTGATTTTTGGATAACTTGATCTGATCCCAATCTCTTTGAAATGAAAATCAATAAATTCCAAAAAAAAAAAATCAACTTCAGATCTTTTAGAAATACACAAACAATACATAAGAGTAAATTTCACTTCCTAAGTATTTACAAGATTAATTCTCCTTACTATTTGTTGTATATAATTCCAATGTTAAAACTGGTCAGATTTGATAGCCGGTTATTTAAATATATACAGAAACAATAAATATTTAGCGTCTTAGTTTCATATGTACTTAGATACATTTCCGTATACTTATCTCAATAGTATAACTATATTCACAAACATTATATTTCAGTATTTAGAAATATACCAATACACCTATATTAGAGGTAAAAGCATATACGCAAATCATTATATTGTCAATTCTTTGGAAAATATATTCATATACATATCTTAATGGTACAAATATATTCATAAATTATCAAAGAAAACTTCCTTATGTCCAAATCATATTAGGTCGGTCTGAGACGATCTCCAAAGGATTGTCTGATATCACATAGTGCAATATTCACACTCAAAATGCATTCCAACAAGGTGCAAATGTATGGATATTATAGAATTCGAGGTACAGAGTTTGGAGAAGAAGTGTAACAACCGTGAATTTCGACGATAATTAATTTAGTTATTTAATTAAAAGTGGAAATTAGGCTGCGCCCCTATTATAGTTTCAAACGTAAGCCACGTCCCTCCCATGCTTTCATTTCAAACCCGGTCCCTATTTTCAAACCTTTCGCCTTTTACGTTTTTCTACCAAAAAAAAAATAACTCGCTGCTGAGTAATTTTTTTCTCTCTAAAATTTAGAAATGTTCTCGGAATTCCACGAAAATAAAAAAAGTTGCATACATGTATGCAACTAGTACCAGCATAAGCTGTTTTCATTGAAAATCTAGACCGAAACTTGCATACATGTGTGCAACTATATGAAATACTTGACACCTGTATGCAAGTATTGCATAAAGGATACTTAAATGATTTTTTTTCCTGCAGATTGTTGGATGCATATGTGCAGCTTTTCTGTTTTACTGCACACCTGAATGCAAAAAAATGTGAACTAATATGCATGTAAGTGAATTTTTGCACACTTGTATGCAATAATTCTGCAATACTTGCACAAATGTATGCAAGAAAATCAATATAGATGCATAACAGAAATAATTGCATGGATGCATGCAAGAAATTCAAATACGTGCATATTGTTTGCATTTAACTGCAGTTTCGTTATTTTTCTATTTTTTTCGTTTTTGATGTCCTTTTTGATGTTTTTATTTTTATTTTTTTAATGTTTACGTTTTTAATTTAAATATGAATTTAAGTGATTTTTTTACTGAATTTTCAAAAAATGGGGACTATGTTTACAGTAAGTTTTGGACCTGATGTGAGCCTAATTTTGAAACTTTATAGGGACCTGTGCCAAACGGACCATAATTAAAATCCGAAAATGGCATTTTTGCAAACGATGGAATTTGACCACAAAACATGTACCATTGTGTTTGTAATGGAATTCTGGTCAACTTTCATGTTTGGACTTCGCGAACGGAGTCCATACGAAAAAGTTACGAATGAAATACGAAAACAAACGAAAAATAAATAAAAGAGAATCTTTTTATATAGGAATATATATTTATATATATATATATATATATATATTGAAAATTGGTTCACTTTTATTATCTAATAAAAATGTACAAAGATTAGGGTTAGCATAGTAACCATTACAAACTAAAGCAAATAAAAGCATAAAAAGAAATAATAGGAACTACAAGTAAATTTAAAGCAAAATAGATCAGGCCCATGATGAGGCCTCAAACCCACTAAGTGCAACCCGTTGCACCACCCCCGAGCCATGTGCTCTACTAGTGCATGATCATTAATGAAGATCAACACCCATAACAAGCAGAAAAACTAGACATTCTTTCATTGACTGGAATTTACATCAGACTGCAAAAGAGAACTCTGCTGCTGAATTGTAAATACTACCACTAAAACCCATTTCCACCTACTGTTATGCTAAAATTTTCCATGTGAATAGTTGTTCGTATCTTCTAATGACTATGATATCATTTCCTCAGTTTGCACACATATTGAATCCATGAACAGACGGGGTAAGTCCAAATCTGCTACTTATCTTGGTAAATTGGTACACATGAAGCTTCGGAACAGATGTGAACAATGATCGAACCATTCATGGATAAACAAGTATAAGCCTTAATGCAAATAGAGGATTTTCAATGATCCTTAAAGAAAATTTGCATCTAACAGGTGAAGTATATATCTGCCCTGTGTACCTTAATAAATAATTCATGCAGCTTCCATACTAGACTAAGAGTAGTCCCAAACACAGGATAACTGTAACAACCCGAAAATCTGGGCCAGTTTAAAATTTTTATTTTGCCAATTTTAGCGAATTTTGCACATTTAAAATGGATTATTTTAAATAATATCGACGAGAAATTTCTTTTCAATTGAATTCGAACGCATATATTATATACGTCATCGTTAGAATATAAATATTTATATATAATTATTAATAGAATTGAAAATGGCGCGGTAGTTCGATAATTCGATTTCATACTTCAATTGAATGTATCGGGTGCAAAACAATCCGGATTTTAGCGAAACCAAAAACAATAGGATCTAATTGATGATATCTTTCCAACGAATCCGAAAAATTGAAATTTCATAGCGGGGATAAAAAGATATGTCCAGTTGAAAATTCTGAATAGTCGCTATGGAATTCAGGCCCTTAAAAATAGACATTTTGCAAACGGCCTCGGATTTCGACGAAACCACTTTTGTTGGATCCGTGATGTCAAATTTTTGCTAGATTCCAAATTTCATAATTTTTCGAATCAATATGTGAGCGTGGCAAAGGAAAACGCATTTGACCAGTTTCAGTTGATTTTAATCGACAGAAAAATGGCCATTTTTCCAACGGTCTCAGAATTCGATGAAACTAGTTTTGTTAGGACCGTATCGTCAATACGAAGCTAGAAAATATTTTTCTGGAATTTTTCTAGTTAGTATGTGGCCCCGATAAATTGAAATGTACGTTTAAAATTCAATATAATTATTTATTTGTAAATTTGATGGAAACTGATCGAAACAGCCGAATCAGCTGACGATACATATCCCATTGTGTTCAGAACGGGGGTAAAACGCTATGGATGACAGGCGGTGGGCCTCGTTTAGAGGTCGAAAATAAAAGTTGCTTTTTGGTTTAAAATAAAATAATAAAATAATTAAAAATTAAAAACTCTCTCTACCTTCATTCCTTTATCAGCCCCCCCCCCCCCCCGTTCATTTTTTTTTTCAAATGAAACGAAAAAAAAAAGAAAAAAAAGAAAAAGGGCAGAGCCCTGTCGATCCGCAGCGCCGCTTCCCATCGCCCCCCCCATCACAGCCCCCTCCGATCCTCCGCCTTCTTCTTCTCTCCTCCTTCTATCGCGTGAGACCGTGAAGCCTCCCCCGCCCTCTAATCGCGCCGCCGCGCGAGGCAGACCCCCCTCCCCTACGCCACCGCGCAACCAATTCCTCCCCCTGCCTCGAGCCCCCGCCTGAATCCAGCTCCCCTCCGGCCAGTGAAGCCCCCTCTCGCGTTGAACCAATCACAGTAAGTTTTCTTATTTAATTAAATAATTTATTTTCTAACTGATTTTATTTTATAGGAAAAAAACTGATCTTTATATTATGAAAAGCTTTAGTTTTTAATTTATAGAAAGTAATGATTTTTAAAATAGAAAAGACGATATTTTTAATGTGTAAAAGACGATATTTTTAAAATAGAAAAGACGATATTTTTAATGTGTAAAAGATGATATTTTTAAAACAGAAAAGACGATATTTTAAAAATAGAAAAGATCAGATTTTTAAAATAGGGAAGCTCAGATTTTTTAAATAGAAAAGATTAGATTTTTATAATGATAAATTTGAAAAAGGCGAAATCTTTAAAATAGAAAAATTCGATTTTTATATATTGAATAGAAATAGAAAAATTCGATTTTTATATATTGAATAGCAATAGAAAAATTCGATTTTTATATATTGAATAGAAATAGAAAAATTCGATTTTTATATATTGAATAGCAATAGAAAAAATCGATTTTTATATATTGAATAACAATAGAAAAAATCGATTTTTATATATTGAATAGCAATAGAAAATTTCGATTTTTATATATTGAATAGCAATAGAAAAATTCGATTTTTATATATTGAATAGCAATAGAAAAATTCGATTTTTATATATTGAATAGCAATAGAAAAATTCGATTTTTATATATTGAATAGCATAGTAAAAATTCGATTTTTATATATTGAATAGCATAGTAAAAATTCGATTTTTGTATAATGAATAGCATAGAAAAATTCGATTTTTATATATTGAATAACATAGTAAAAATTCGATTTTTATATATTGAATAACATAGTAAAAATTCGATTTTTATATATTGAATAACATAGTAAAAATTCGATTTTTATATATTGAATAGCGAAGTAAAAATTCGATTTTCATATATGGGATAGCGAAGTAAAAATTCGATTTTTATATAAGTAGTGGCTACGGGCAACGAAAGCGACAAAAGGCGAGAATGGCGATGATTTCTCTAAATGAAGAGTCGTGGTATTGGATAGCTATCGGTGAGAATTTCTCACTCTTCAATTTCTTTTTCTAGTTATATATATATATATATATATACACACTAGGATGCAGACGGTGTTTAGTAGCACCCGACACCCGTCATCCACAGACCATGGATGGCTTGTTTGTTTAATTGTTTGGTTGTGTAGTTGGTTAGATTATTTGGTTTGAATTGAATTGTTTGGTGAAATGAAATTGATTTGATTGATGTGTGAATGGCGTGGGCCTTCACTAGACCGGGGATAAGGCTAGGCCTCGTCCCGTTTCTAGTATCGTGCCATTATGCCGCCGAAATTTTCTAAAATAAGTTAGAAAAATAAAGATATCATTTTAATTGATAAATGAACTGAATAAAAATTCATATGTTAAAATAAAATGTTTTATTGTTAAAAATATAATTTTTAACGTGAAGTGAATAAAATAAAATATTCATTTACAAACCGGACGGTTTGTTTATGTACACCTATTTGAAGGACATTGATTGGGTCGATAAATTTTACACATCGCCCAACTGCACAAATAAAATATGTGTTTGATTGTTTGAAACCCCACACGGGTGTTGGGATGAAATTTGAAGCTCACTCATCCTGATTGATTAAATGTGTCGATCGATCGATTGACGGGTTCTTATAAGCGTTAGATATCTATATATGATGCTTATACAGTGTAGTGCACTTTGGTTGATGGTTGATTATTTTTCAATGCTATTATATACATGTGTTGTATGGAATCCATATAATTAACATTATATGGTGATTTATTGGGCCTCATTCCAATCGGGAAAATAATGAATATTATAAAAGAAAATTCATGTGTTGAATATGAAAATAGTCATGTGTTGACGATGTTCATGTGTTGAAAATATGCGTGTGTTGAGTAAAATATTTTAAATAATAAAAATTACATCTTTATCATATTTACGATTAGAATCTACTTTACGGTGGAGTCTAATTAAAATCAAACGATAGATACCTTAGATTTATAAAATATTTTACATAACAAAAATAGTGATGTGTTGGCAGTACTCATGTGTTGAGATTAGTCGTGTGTTGAAAAAAACATAGATTCATGTGTTGAATAGAATAAATATTCATTTGTTGAATAGAATAACGAATTTATTGAAATATATAAAGCCGTGTTGATTAGAGATGCGTTATTTTGACGCGAATGATATTTATATCGATTTTATTCGTTTTATAATGAATATTGAAAAGTGATTTCAAAATCTGATATTTTGAAATGAAATTCAAATTGAATTGGATAAAAATTCAAATTGAAATTTTATTGAATCAATTTGAATTGAATAGAAAATGAATTCGATTCGAATTGAATAGAAAACGAATTTGAATTCGAATTAAATAAAATTGAAATGAATTCGAATTAAATAAAATTGAAATGAATTCGAATTGAATTGAAATCAAATCGATTTGAAATTGAATATAGTGTCGAAATGGTTTTGAAATACGTTTTAAAAGGAAATCGACGAAACATTTATAATATATATATTATATATATATAATGGCCTGAATAGAACGCGCCGCGCCGCGGTAGTTCGTGAATTTCAACCATTGACTTTGAATTGACGTTGCGGGAGATCCGACCGTCGGATTCTCCTGAAACCAGAACCGTTGGGTTCGTATCGAAAAGAGCTTTCCAATGAATATTAGAAATTTGAAATCTAACGGTTGGATTTGGAGTTATGTCCAAATCAAATTCGAAAAAGATCACTGTAAGTGCAGTTCGATGGCCGTTGTTGGAAATCTACTGTACGGGCCTTGATAAAATTATTAAAAGCATCTATAATTTGTGTAAAATCATAATATATGGATTGGAAACAATTGAGCTGGAGAATTCCACATTTGAAAAGATAAAAATAGATTTTTATCGAAATAAACTAGTTTTGAACTAGAATTAAAATCAATTTATTTTTGAAATAAATAAATTGAATTTGAAAGTGATTTTAAAAATAATCAAAATTCCCAATACGTGAATTGGACTGGAGTTGAATCGAAATTATCTTCGGAATATTTCGATGTTGGATTTTGTGACTATACAGATATTGTTATGGGAATTTGAAAGATATATTTTATATCGTTATTTCCAATATGATATTTGTTGGTTTCAGAATTTGATATTGAATATAAACCAATATATTTTCTATTCAGAGCCTTGTATTTAATATCAAATGTGATTTGGGTTTATCGTGAATCGTGTTTTAGATGACATTGGTTCTTTAACCCAGTTAAAGGCAGGATGTTGACTTTTGAAAAGATTAAAACTAAGTGGAGTTTTAATGAATCTTTAATTAGATTGAAATGTGAATTGATAATTTAAATTATCAAATCTGAAAGGTGATCGAGAATGGAGTACCACCAATTTTGCTCCAATGCGATAGTTAAATCTTTAATTAGATTTGAATGTGAAATGGTAATTAATTTTACCGATAACACCGTGGTGTTAGATATGGAGTATTACCAGTTTTGCTCCATGGGATGAATAGGTTGGGATTAGGAAATAAAATAAATAATTACTTCGGTGTGGTTCGCTAATCCCGACTAGTTTGAAATGATATCCAAAGGAAGATTAAAGAATAAATTTAGGAGAATTTATCTTGGATAAAATTAATGGGAACCTTTCCCTAAGAATGTGATTTTGTGAATAAAAGAATATTCTGAATTGGAATGAGGCGTTTGTTGTTTGTATAACATTTGTTTATCATATACGTGGGTTATTCAGAAAGGTCAGGTTTATACCCATTCTGAATAACCGATTCGACGAGATGTCGAAGTTGAAGACGGTGGTTGAAGACCGGAATTCTTCACATCGTTTGGGTGATTACTGATGATCTTGATTGGGCTGTACACCCAAGATGAGGGAAACAGTTGGTGATCGTCCGGACGTAACTGGAGATGGATGGATATGCGAGGAAAGTGCCTCCGGTTTCGTTCAGACCCAGAACGAGCTTGTAAATGGATTGTGTGTCTGACATTGGATTTTATTCTGTGTTGATTGATCTCTATTAAATATACATCTTTTTGGCGGTGGAGAATTTATTCTCTTGCTTAACGCCCTTCTCTGAGACGTACGAGCTCAGAGGTTGTATATCGATGGACATCAGTCGCATGGTGTGAATTGCTAGTGTGGCACGCGTAAGTGGCAATTGATCAAGGCTTCTGTTGAAAAGCAAAGTCTTGGGGTTGATGATCAACGCACGGCCTGTGTGGCGTAGCTTTGTGTATAACGTGAATTCACGAGCCTCACACCTCGGTATGAGTCAAAAACGGGATACGGACCCAAGGAGTGCACGACGTTTATTTCTAGCTAGGATGGTGTCAGTGACCTACCAGCCCTGACATTTATATACTTTTCACCTGTGTGGTTGTTGGATACGAGGCGCCTCAGATATAGGTCTGTAAGGACCGGGAAACGTGTGTTCAGGAATAACTAATCCTCAAAAGTAAGAGAGGACCGGCCTTGGAGGTTCCAAAGGATCAGAGTGGGGTCCTGAGGCATTGCTAGAGTGTCTCGAACGCGGAGAGGAGCTTGCCCCTTGCCTTGACTCATGACGGAAATCCAATTTCCAATACGTGATATTGCGGTTTTATTTGTAGAACCTAGTATGGCGACATAGTGGTATGGGTCATTAATGCCGCCTATGATTGATATTTATGATGTGAAATTGTTTTGATACTATACACTTATAGTAATATCAAAATAATGTGTTTTAAACGTATCAAGCATGTTTGTCTATTATAAGGGAAAACCCTATCCTCCGGCTTGCGTTGCATTGTATGATGGGACCTGGGTCTTATAATAGCTTCATTTTTCTAAAGAGCATTGCGCTGTTTTGTTATATGCACTAGTATTCTTGGGAGGAAACCCGTTCCGTGTTATACGGCGTGGTCCCTTGAATTACTCTCTTTTAAAGTAAAGTTTTAAATAACTGTTTTAGTTCTCACACCAGTCACATGACTGACCTGGAGTTTATTGTTTTAACCTAAACTCTGGGTGCCCCTATTTTCCACACGGGCAGCTAGTAGTTTTGGTTTTGCAGATTTATATTCACAGGGTCCTGATTTACAGCTGGAACGATGCCCGGAAAGCTCTGTATCCGTGTATCACTTTCAGTTGTGCTTTTGTATTATTTTCCGCTGCGATGTATTTTAATGTAATTTAAATCTCTGATATTTGTTGAATGTAATTTATTCATTTATACTCTGTATATTCTTGTATCTGATGGAATTGTTGTATTAACAATGAAATGTTCTTCCGTCTACGTTCTGTTTTGTCTTGTCCTCAATTCTATCCGCTCTTTCCTTCATGGGGAAGTTCGGGTCGTCTCAATAACATCTTCAAAATTTTGAAATCTGCTCCTCGAAGATCATTAAAAAAAACGTATAAAGCTTGAGTAGCTGTAACTGTGAACAACCCTTATCATTCAGACAATAAATGGAGTAAAACATATCTGAATCATATTTTCATATCAGAAATTTACAAACCAGAAGCACCTAAGTGATATCAAAGTTCTAGAATCCATGAATAACTTCTCCACCAACTTCTTTCAGCAGTTATACCAGATCGCACTTCAAAATATTCAGATAATCCAGTTCCAATTTCTTATTAATCCAATATACATTTAGATCCAAAAATACCAGATCGATGCTTAATCCATAAACCGTAGACTACCAGACATAAATCGACTTAACCATACCCAAGACCAAATAGTACGAAATCTTACCTAAACATCTTCACTACTGTTGATCTAGTTCGATCAATTGGAGAGATCGGTTGGAGAAATTTGAAACTAAAACTAGTTCAGTTGTGCCGAAGCATGCCGGATCCCAAATCCACAGAGACTTGATCTTCCGTAATCAAACAAATCCAAACCAACGGTGTAAGGTTGGTTGTTTAATCTGGTGCAAAGCAATTTAGATCGGCACTGAAATCGCGAATCGATTGAGGATCAAGATCTAGCGGGATCTGATTTTGAAATTATAAAAGAAAATTGGATAAACGATGAAGAACTTCCCAGATCTGTTTTTGATTCTGGAAAGATGAAATATCGGAAGGCTTTACTCGTTGAAATAAAATGAAATAAATGGTGGATTATCAATGAAATGGAATTCGTTGAAGGTTTAATACAGATCGTGAGCAATTTGTAATTGTTGGAGGAAATTGATTAAAAGTAGAAGATGAAATTAGGGTAGGGGGAAGCTCACGCACACCGAAAACAGATGAAAAGAAAAGTGCCTGTCGCCATTAACAAGCATTCACCCCATCAAGATATTATAGGAATATATATATATATATATAAATATATAATTGTCCTCTTGCTAGGTCTACCAGAGCAGTCGACCACTTGGTCGATGACAGGGGGCAGCGACTAGGTTTTTTTTGTATTATATATATATAAATGGATGGATTTTAATTTAATCAAATCTAATGGTCTAGGGTCATTTTAACACATATATAGACCCCCATTCTTTTGCATACAATTCTGAAAGCACCAGCGAAGCTCTGCCATTTTCTCTTTTTTCAAATCTAATCTAAATCAAATCTAAACATATACAAATTAAATGTAACATCCCATATTTTCTATATATTTAAATTTTGATTTAAAATAAATAAAATGGAATAATATTGGATAAAAATCAAATTTTGTTGATTTATAATGATGATAATTGTGAAGTCAGTTTGAACAGATTTTTAATTAAGTTTATAATTTGAAATTCATAGTTGGAATTCAATATTTAAAATGACCAAGTGAATTTGATTGTTTAATTTTAATTGGAATTCAAATTTAATTTGGTTAAGCAGTGAAATTCTGAGTTGTTTGAATTATACCGAAACTCAAATTTTTATTAGTAAATAATGAATTTGGGATCTTAAGTATGTGAATCCAATATATAAATTTTAGTTAAGTTATAATTTGGTTTAAATGGGATTTATAAATATTTAATTTGAATTAAACAGTTAAATGAATTTGATTAATTAATTAATTAATTAACGGTGAAATTTAACTGTTTTGGCAACTGTCTCGGAATTCGACGAAACTGGCGCCATTGGATTCAGAACGATGAATTATGGTAAGATTCCAATTTGTGTTACAATCCGACTTTCCGTTTGACCGTACGAGAGAAAGTGTGAAAGAGATCTATGTAATTGGATAATTGTTGGTTGCTTATGTTGGGCCTTCTTTGTTCACATATATGTAACCCATCTAACACCTCATTAGCTCATTCTACACTATACGTACACTTCCTCCATCATTTTATTTCCAATGGCTGAAATAAGGATCCCAAACGCTAGATCAAAAACAAATACAACTTAAAATCAAAACTCCTCAAAACCCAACAAATTACCTATCAATTCGAAGCTCTCGACGATACGAAGCCTCTGGTATAGTTTATTTCGACATGCAGTGCTCGAGGTTGCCAGAGATTCGCGGTCAAAGGCTGCATTCTTGAAACCCTAAGCTTGATTTTGGGGATTTTTGATTTACAAGTTAATCGAAGAAATCACGATCTGGGTACTGTAGAGATTAGCGCATGGAACGTAACAGTGGTGGTTGGAGGTTGATTAGTTGAATGGGTTGTCGGGAATTTGCTAATTAGGGTTTTGAAGCCCGTTTGGGTCTGATGCCGGCGCGAGCAAGGGACACCACCGGAGACGGTGGCGGTAGGAGGGAAGGTGCGGTTTTTGAAGAGGGTCACGTTGGAGGTGGTCTCGGGTCATGGAGCAGCCGGAGGAAGGTGAAATCGACGGTCAAAGTAGCATGAGATTGGGTTCTCTTCACGTTAGTTTTACTGTGGCAGAAGGAGAATAAGCGAGAGAAGGAGCTCCCTGCTGACGTGTCAAAGAGTTAGTGGGTGAGGAATCTAATTTTAATAATTTATTATATTTTAAAATTTCAAATCGTAAAACGCTGATAACCCTCTCGTTTTAACTCGGATTTGGACGCGGTTTATTGCGTTGGGATCGTGGCGGAATTGCGGACGTTTTGGCACTAACCTGTTCGCGTTTAGAGACTGTGAAATTTTGGGCTTCTATTGGACGTCCGATCCAATTAAGACCAAAGGTGAGTGACTTTCTCACTTACGAAATAGTGAATTATTCCCATGTTTGTCGATTTAAATTGTGAAGTAAGTTTGGTTGCGTAGTTGTGTTGATTTGGTGAATGGTTGCTTAAACTTGACAAGCAATGATAATGGGTAGTTAGTTATTTAAATTTAATTTAAATTTCTAGTTAGAAAAATCTCAACACTTTAAATTAGTAAAATGATTTAACATTTACCATGGAATAAAGTGCTGTGTGATGGTTGCCTTGGTTGATGTGATTACTGAGTGATTATGGTTGAAATGTTATTTACTTCAGTATATGGATGTTCATGTGTTCATTATTGACGATGAATCCCAATTTTTCACCTTGATGTTGCAGGCATCCAATAAATCCGGGATTCATCGATGAAAATAAATTAAGAACGCAGAGTGAAATGATAAATCTCTGTGACCCTGATTTGGATTGAAATGATAGATCCATCCTCGAAATATCAAGAAATTTGAATATAATATCACTTGGACATTGGATAGATAATTATATACAGACATTGGCTGGTTAAATGATTTCAAATATTTAAATGTTACTTGGTCAGAAATTTTATTTTAAAGAGATGCGCTGATACTCGATAAATCCATTTTCTTTAAGATCTGAAAACTGGGAAGGTTTATTAAAAAGGGTTAAGGAATTTATCCTAAACCGAAGGGGAAATTCTTAAATTGGGATCTGAATATGTTTTGGAATTATTCAATTTATGGTGTAGATTTGAGGGTAATAAATTCTCACGGAATTTAATTTTTGAATAATAGAAATCGAGGGTATTCTGAGTTGTTTAAACTCAGTTTTTGAATATAGATTTGAATTCTTGAAATCGAACGATTGTTTTTGAACGATGTTGTAATTGACATATGAAATTAATGAACTCCATTGAAGCTGGAATTAGATTCAAGTATTGAAGTTCGAAAGAAAGGAACGATTTTAATTAAATAATTTTATTATATATATTTACACTGTTCGATTTAAAATAACTATTTCTTTTCTTAAAATTTATTTATTTAAAACTTCCCTATAAAACTATTTTATTACAACTAAATTGTTCTTTATATTTTATTACTTAAACTAAGTAGTAAAACTTTTAAATTGCATATATACATAGTGTTTTAAATTATCTTATTTTATTCTAGCCATTATATTATATATATATATACATTTTATATAAAGATTTTTTTTATAAGCTTATATTTTTCAAATTATATTAAATGATCGTAATTTTCTTCCAAATGGAAAGTGTTTGGATCTAAACTGTTGTACAAATGGAGTTGAGATAATTTTTTTATTCTATTTGAATATGAATTGATCTCTAAACTGATTTGATATGGAAATAAAAATTTTATTCTACTCGAATATAAATGGTCCTCCTAAGGATCTGAAATGTGTTGAAGTGAAAGTATATATTCTATTTGAATATGAATAGATTTCGGACATAAATCGAGTTGGTATAATTTGGAATCCTTGAGATAAAATATATTCTATTTGAATATAAGTCGAGTTTGAAATATTATATGATTATAATATAAGGATATGAAAGTATATTCTAATTTAGAATATAATCGGTTTGGTAGATTATGTCATTTTGGTTTGGAATTATATTCTATTTGAATATAAATTTGGTTCGGAACATAATATGATATTTTGATATGAAAGCGAACCTTTATGAAATATAAAAGAACCAACCTATGTGAAAGATGTAAGCGTTGGTTGTTAAGGAGACGGGAGTCGACATAAGGCATACTCTCTATCATTGTCGATATCACTTTGACAACTGTGAACTTTATTACGTATCCAGAATGAGTATGATGACTTGGAGGCGATTATTGAATCGAAGAAGATGAACGATGACGAAATAGCCCTAACCTTCGGGTCAGAATTGAAATGACTAAAACAGGAGCTATACCGTGACTAATTGAGGTAGCACCTTTGATCGGACACACTTTTTCGATACTATTTCTATGACTATGATGATAATGATGATTTGGGCCTATTTATGATTTTGGGAGTGTGTTCCGAGGTGGGCGGTAATGGCTGCTATGCGTTACCACCGGTCCGGGAGTGCAATTGGTAGAATCCTACCCTGGGCATTGCCTCGAGTGCCTTGTCATATTATCCTTATCGAGCCCCATATGATTTTGATTTGTATCGTACCTATGGAGTGCCCGCTGATGCCATCGTTTACGGTGGGTTTATGGTACTGTATAGACTACGGTATTATAAACGGTGTTATGGTAAAAATGTAATCCCGCTTACGCTATTTTCAGTATTTATACTTTTCTGGAAAGACACTATCATAATAACGTATTATAGTATGTATGTATGTATTAGTTTAACGGATCCTTGAGAGATGGAAAAATCCTGTAACATCTCTTGAGTTACTGCACCCATGACACTGATGTTATTTCATATTTTAATTTGATCAATATGAGAATGATTTAGTGCTGATCCGAGTGTTTGTTGTGTTTCCTTTTATGCAATACGCTCGGGTCAGCAGATGCTTGCAGTTAGCGAAGATTCCTTTACCATGGAGAGCGAAGACGAAGATTTGATATGCATCTATCATATATATATTGTATTTCCGCTGCATTTTATTTCTTCTGCCATGTGATGAAACCTGTATATGTATAATTCTGATAGTCAATATATACATATTTCAACTGTTTTTAACTACTACTTGTGTATTATATATTGTCTTTCCGCTGTGAGATTCTGTTATTGTTTTTCTCTTCTTTCTTCTTTTTCTTCTTTTCCCAATAACTGCCTGTATTTATGGTTTTTTCGGGTCGACATGTGTGGTTTATTGTTGATTTGAACGGGCAAAAAAAATATGGGTTGTTACAGTTGGTATCAGAGCTGAGGTTAGCGATAATCTTGGCACTGTTCGGGAATTAACTCATTAAAGATGGGGTTAGTAATACCCTAGAATGAGTTTGAGGGTATATACGAGAGAGCGTACTTGTATTTTGATATAAAGTGGTTTATGTTGTGTTGACTTATTCTGTTGAATATTTATGGGTTCTGGTCGATATATGGGACGCCACAAAATCTATAGGAATTCCTAAATAATCGAATGGAATGAATTGACGTAATATAGTTTTTGATTATATTTTATATATATTATATATACTATTGGTGGTTTTAAGTGTATAATCTTCGGTCGTTGGTAGGTAATAATATTAAGTTAATACCTATTATGGTTAATTCGATAGTAAATTTAATAAGTAAATTTGAATGGTTTAAGAAAATATTCGAAATGAAATGATACCTTTAAATATAATTGGGTGAAAAGGTTTGAGATTGAAATAGAAATGAACTTGGAACTTGATCCTAGGGTACTTATGAAATAGTTTTGTCGAATTTTGAAATAATATCGTATTATAAGTATTTTCAAAAGGAATGGTTTAAAGGATTCTAAAAGAAATAAGTGTGTCATCCCTTCTGGGACATCAGGAATGACTTTGGTAATGAGTGCACGCATTATCGACGTTTATTATGAAGTGTCTAAGTGGGGGAGATCACCCGTACTTTCATAACTTGTTTGAAAAGAATTTTTATCTAATTTCCAATGATATGTAGAGTTGAGTCTAAGATTTAACCATAATCGAAATTTCTATGTTCTTTGTTAATTTAGATTTGGATTTAAAATTTTATGACATGAATTTTTTCTATAAAATAGTATAAATATATATGTTATTTTAAACTTGGTTATAAGAACCCAGAATCAGGCATTTAAGTTCATTTTAACTGAAAATATTGATTTATGTACTAAAGCAACTCGACTTATTGGAATTTTAGATTTTTGAACGAGGAAATGAACCTAAGAATTAAGAGAAAAGAAATGGTCGTAGAAATGCTTAGGTAGGAGTGATAATAAAGTTATTAAGCTAGTCGAGAAGAAATAAAAGAAATTCAAGCTGTTGATAAAACATGAATGGTCGATAAGTTAAAAATAAAGGAATTAAATGAAATGAGTTAAGTAAACAACAGTAATTGGATAATAAAAGTGACGACCCATGACTGGGGTGATTAATAAGTATGTTAGGTAAGTCGAGAAAAAATGGAAAGGAAGTTATGTCATTGGAAAATATGAGGGAATTTAAGGGTGAATTAGTATACATGTGGAATGAAAGCATAAAACTCTAAATGGGTCAAAACCTCATTTGGACAATGTATCGAATATGAATCTAAGTATGAACAATGAAATAAATTGGGAATTTGAAGTATGAAAGAAAGTGTAGGAAATAGGAAAATATTAAACTGAAGCCTAATTTACTAAATTAGTATAGAAAGAAGTTGAAACTAAGTAGATTCAAGTAAGCCAAATGAATTTGAATAAATGGAAGTAAACTCAAGAAAGTTGAATTGATCGATTTAAACCAAATATAAATGAAGATGAGGTGAGGATGAACTTGAATAGTTTGAATAAATAAATCCAAATTAATTCAAGTAAATGGCTAATCGAATTTGGAAATTTGAATGACAATTCAATGGAATATAGTTGAAGTAAATAGTAATAAGTAATGAAATTTGGCAAATCGATCCATGATAATGAATTAAGAATTCAATAGAGTCAAGAAGTTGGAAAAGTTAGAATGAATTCAAAATCTCAACTAGAGTTAATGCTTGAAATGAAACGGGAAAATGAATAGAGAGTATATCAGAATGAGGTAAGAATGGAGTGTGAATTCATTTCTCGACTAATGAAGTAAATGTAAATAGTTAAATAAATGAACAAGAAATGTGAAATGGATGAGCTGCAAATGAAATTCATTTAATATAAGTGAAACGAACATGAATACATTTAAGCAATAAAGTATGAGCAAGTTTGAGCGATAACCCTTTTAGATGGTTAAGTGTTTCTTAAGTTTTAAAATCCGAAAGGTTGAAACTCCAAATATAAATAGATGTTATGCAAAAACCTGAAATAGTCGATAAGTTGAAACTAAAATGACCATAACCTTTGAAGGGATGATCAGAATCCAGCGATTCTGGACCTGTTGGAAACCTTAGAAACTGAACTATCCCTTTTGTTAATAGCACCTTGCCTAATTTTCATGTTTATTAGGTTGAAAACCAAGATTTAGTCGTAGTTGTATACGCAGGAAATAAAATTCTAAACCAAATAACAATGTTGTTTTGGTCATAACTTCCTAACGGAGCATCGGATTTTGATGTGCGAGTACAATTCGAAAAGCCCAGGATCTGAACTAAAACTTTTCCTTAAATTTCTAGGTGAAATTTTGCTATTTAAAAGGTTAAAAACTGGGTTGAAAAACACAGATCTGCAATTTTATGTGTATGAGCTGAAGCGTTCGCCATCACTAAAATAGTCATAACTTTTGAACGAATTATCGGAATTCGATGAATCTAGACAATTCCGAAAGCTTAAAAGAAATGCTACAAATTTTGCCTGGTGCCTTTTGGTCAAATTCCATCATTAAAAGGGTGATAAACCTCCTTTTGTTCGCTGGCCTATCGTTAACATTATGGTTTTAAAGTTGAAATGTTTAATGTATGTTGTGTAAGCTATATATATTTGCTATGTACCATATATATGTTTAATTCTTATGTGTACGTGAGTACGTAGCAGGTGTAAGGAAGTCGCGCTATGCTTGGGAGCTCGCTTGCGCTAAATACTAAAGTTCTAAAGTAAACAAACTTGCAAATAATGCTAAAAGAGGTAAGTATTTGAGTTATATAGTTTTGTAGCTACATATATATGGTGTTTTCCCCATTTTTTGGGATGCCTCATCGAGTGATGAGATGTATATTTGAATTTGATATATATTGTGATTTTCCGGACCTCTCCGTACAAAGGAGATGCTGCCGAAATTTTCCGTGATTTCGGGAATTAGAAAAATTTATGAGTTTTGCAAATATAACTTACTTTATAAAGGCTATTTTAAGTTTGAATTTAAAATGGATATGTGCTTAAAATCTTTTCGTTCTCTTTTCGAGGACGAAAAGATTTTTAAGTGGGGGAGAATGTAACATCCCATATTATCTATATATTTAAATTTCTATTTAAAATAAATAAAACGGAATAATATTGGATAAAAATCAAATTTTGTTGATTTTTAGTGATGATAATTGTGAAGTTAGTATAAACAGATTTTTAATTAAGTTTATAATTTGAAATTCATAGTTGGAATTCAATATTTAAAATGACCAAGTGAATTTGAGTGTTTAATTTTAATTGGAATTCAAATTTAATTTGGTTAAGCAGTGAAATTCTGAGTTGTTTGAATTATACTGAAACTCAAATTTTTATTAGTAAATAATGAATTTGGGATCTTAAGTGTGTGAATCCAATTTATAAATTTTAGTTAAGTTATAATTAGGTTTAAATGGGATTTATAAATATTTAATTTGAATTAAACAGTTAAATGAAATTTTGAATATTTAATTAATTAATTAACGGTGAAATTTAACTGTTTTGGCAACTGTCTCGGAATTCGACGAAACTGGCGCCATTGGATTCAGAACGATGAATTATGGTAAAATTCCAATTTGTGTTACAATCCGACTTTCCGTTTGACCGTACGAGAGAAAGTGTGAAAGAGATCTATGTAATTGGATAATTGTTGGTTTCTTATGTTGGGCCTTCTATGTTCACATATATATAACCCATCTAACACCTCATCAGCTCATTCTACACTATACGTATACTTCCTCCATCATTTTATCTCCAATGGCTGAAATAAGGATCCCAAACCCTAGATAAAAAACAAATACAACTTGAAAATCAAAATTCCTCAAAACCCAACAAATTACCTATTAATTCGAAGCTATCTACGATACGAAGCCTCTGGTATAGTTTATTTCGACATGCAGTGCTCGAGGTTTCCGGAGATTCGCGGTCAAAGGCTGCTGTCTTGAAACCCTAAGCTCGATTTTGGGGATTTTTGATTTACAAGTTAATCGAAGAAATCACGATCTAGGTACTGTAGAGATTAGTGCATGGAACGTAATGGTGGTGGTTGGAGGTTGAATAGTTGAATGGGTTGCCGGGAATTTGCGAATTAGGGTTTTGAAGCCCGTTTGGGGCTGATGTCGGCATGAGCAAGGGACACCACCGGAGACGCTGGCGGTAGGAGTGAAGGTGCGGTTTTTGAAGAGGGTCACGTTGGAGGTGGTCTCGGGTCATGGAGCGGCCGGGGGAAGGTTAAATCGTCGGTCAAAGTAGCATGGGATTGGGTTCTCTTCACGTCAGTTTTACTGTAGCAGAAGGAGAATAAGCGGGAGAAGGAGCTCCCTGCTGACGTGTCAAAGAGTTAGTGGGTGAGGAATCTAATTTTAATAATTTATTATATTTTAAAATTTCAAATTGTAAAACGCTGATAATTCTCTCGTATTAACTCGGATTTGGACGCGGTTTGTTGCATTGGGATCATGGCTGAATTGCAGACATTTTGGCACTAACCTGGCTGCGTTTAGAGACTGTGAAATTATGGACTTCTTTTGGACGTCCGATCCAATTAAGACCAAAGGTGAGTGATTTTCTAACTTATGAAATACTGAATTATTCCCATGTTTGTCCAATTAAATAGTGAAGTAAGTTTGGTCGCGTGGTTGTGTTGATTTGGTGAATGGTTGCTTAAACTTGACATGCAATGAAAATCGATAGTTAGTTATTAAATTTAATTTAAATTTCTAGTTAGAAAAATCTCAACACTTTAAATTGGTGAAATGATTTAACATTTACCATGGAATAAAGTGCTGTGTGATGGTTGCCTTGGTTGATGTGATTACTAAGTGATTATGGTTGAAATGTTATTTACTTCAGTATATGGATGTTCGTGTGTTCATTATTAACGATGAATCCCAATTTTTCACCTTGATGTTGTGGGCATCCAATAAATCCGGGATTCATCGATGAAAATAAATTAAGAACGCAGAGTGAAATGATAAATCTCTATGACCCTGATTTGGATTGAAATGATAGATCCATCCCCGAAATATCGAGAAATTTTGAATATAACATCACTTGGCCATTGGATAGATAATTATATACAGACATCGGCTGGTTAAATGATTTCAAATATTTAAATGTTTTTTGGTCGGAAATTTTATTTAAAAGAGAAGTCTGATACTCGATAAATCCATTTTCTTAAAGATCTGAAAACTGGGTTGGTTTATTAAAAAGGATTAAGGAATTTATCCCAAACCAAAGGGGAAATTCTTAAATTGGGATCTGAATATGTTTTGGTATTATTCAATTTATGGTGTAGATTTGAGGGTAATAAATTCTCATGGAGTTTAATGTTTGAATAATGGAAATCGAGGGTATTCTATGTTGTTTAAACTCAGTTTTTGAATATAGATTTGAATTCTTGAAATCGAATGATTGTTTTTGAACGATGTTAAAATTGACATATGAAATTAATGAACTCCATTGTGGCTGGAATTAGATTCAAGTACTGAAGTTCAGAAGAAAGGAACGATTTTAGTTAAAGAATTTTATTATATATATTTACACTATTTGACTTAAAATAACTATTTCTTTTCTTAAATTTTTTTTTATTTAAAACTTCCCTATAAAACTATTTTATTACAACTAAATTGTTCTTTATATTTTATTACTTGAACTAAGTAGTAAAACTTTTAAATTACATATATACATAGTGTTTTAAATTATCTTATTTTATTCTAGCCATTATATTCTATATATATACATTTTATATAAAGATTTTTTTTATAAGCATATATTTTTCAAATTATATTAAATGATCGTAATTTTCTTTCGAATGGAAAGTGTTTGGATCTAAACTGTTGTTCAAATGGAGTTGAGATAAAAAAAATTATTCTATTTGAATATGAATTGATCTCTAAACCGATTTGAGATGGAAATGAAAATTTTATTCTACTCGAATATAAATAGTCCTCGTAAGGATTTGAAATGTCTTGAAGTGAAAGTATATATTCTATTTGAATATGAATAGATTTCAGACATAAATCGAGTTGGTATAATTTGGAATCCTTGAGATAAAATATATTCTATTTGAATATAAGTCGAGTTTGAAATATTATATGATTATAATATAAGGATATGACAGTATATTCTAATTTAGAATATAATCGGTTTGACATGATTATGTCATTTTGATATGGAATTATATTCTATTTGAATATAAATTTGGTTCGGAACAAAATATGATATTTTGATATGAAAGCGAACCTTTATGAAATATAAAAGAACCAACCAATGTGAAAGATGTAAGCGTTGGTTGTTAAGGAGACCGGAGTCGACATAAGGCATACTCTCTGTCAGTGTCGATACCACTTTGACAACTATTACGTATCCAGAATGAGTATGATGACTTGGAGGCGATTACTGAATCGAAGAAGATGAACGATGACGAAATAGCCTTGACCTTCGGGTCAGAATTGAAATGACTAAAACAGGAGCTATACCGTGACTAATTGAGGTAGCATCTTTGATCGGACACACTTCTTCGATACTATTTCTATGACTATGATGATAATGGTGATTTGGGCCTATTTATGATTTTGGGAGTGTGTTCCGAGGTGGGCGGTAGTGGCTGCTATGCGTTACCACCGGTCCGGGAGTGCAATTGGAAGAATCCTACCCTGGGCATTGCCTCGAGTGCCTTGTCATATTATCCTTATCGAGCCCCATACGATTTTGATTTGTATCGTACCTATGGAGTGCCCACTGATGCCATCGTTTACAGTGGGTTTACGGTACTGTATAGACTATGGTATTATAAACGGTGCAAGGGTAAAAATGTAATCCCGCTTAAGCTATATTCAGTATTTACACTTTACTGGATAGACACTATCATAATAGCGTATTATACTATGTATGTATTAGTTTAACGGATCCTCGAGAGATGGAAAAATCCCGTAACATCTCTTGAGTTACTGCACCCATGACACTGATGTTATTTCATATTTTAATTTGATTAATATGAGAATGATTTAGTGCTGATCCGAGTGTTTGTTGTGTTTCCTTTTATGCAATACGCTCGGGTCAGCAGATGCTTGCAGTTAGCGAAGATTCCTTTACCTTGGAGAGCGAAGACGAAGATTTGATATACATCTATCATATATATATATATATATATATATATATATATATATATATATATATAGTATTTCCACTGCATTTTATTTCCGCTGCCATGTGATGAAACCTGTATATGTATAACTCTGAGAGTCAATGCATACATATTTCAACTGTTTTTAAACTACTATTTGTGTATTATATGTTGTCCTTTCGCTGTGAGATTATGTTATTGTTTTTCTCTTCTTTCTTCTTTTCCCAATAACTGCCTGTATTTATGGTTTTTTCAGGTCGACATGTGTGGTTTATTGTCGATTTGTATGGGCAAAAAAAATATATGGGTTGTTACATTAAATAAAATTCTTATGCAAAAGAGAAGGTGCTACAAATAGGCATTCCCCCATTTATATTTCCTTTATCTTTTCCTATTTTCTTATAGATCTACAAATCTAAAAGAATCTTCCTTTTTGAAATAAGCATCAATCTATAAGATTTAGGAAATGTAGGCTTAAAAGTTCGTAAATATTTAGATTTGGATTATTTTCAGGTGAGTAAGAAATTACATACATCGTTTATAACAACTTATATAGTTCGTTTGTGTAAATCTGAATTACATGTTAAAAGGTTATCAGATTTGTTTGTTTTGTCAAATCTAAAAGAATAGGTTGTGGTTTGTATATTGACTTTTCAGTTAATTAAATTATATTGCCTACAATTGCTTTTAGATTTAATTTGGTTATTGAAAACATCTTGTATCTAGAAATCAATCCCAAAACCATTGTTAAAATTATAGCATTTATTCAGAATTCATAGATTTAGGTGTGTTGGTTTAGAGATTGTATAGTTTTTGGTTTAAATTAATAAAAATCCTATTGTGTTTGACATTGTTTATGGTTATACACTATTATTGTAATTTTTCCTTTTATGTAAAAAGGAGTTATTTGGAATCTACCAGGAAAATAAATAAACAAAATAAGAAGAGATATGCAAATTCACGTATTTTCATATGTAGTTTGCAACAGCTATTCTAAATAGAATATTAACTTATTTTCTTGTGATTCAAAATAATGTCAATTTTCCTATTTTAATGATTTGGCAATGATTTACAATAATTATTGTTGTTAACCTTTTTACAAGATTTAGAATCTTAAAACAAGATTAAACACAACAAGGGTTGTTTGATCGCTAGCTTAGACCAGAAGACAATTAATAAAGAATAAGAAAATACAAATTTGCAACTACGTTAACTTCGCGTTTAATATAAATATAAACATATATATATATATATATATATATATATTGATTCTATTCGTCCTAATCTATGTAAACATCGCTAGTATATTTAATTTATGATTGTTTGTGGTTATGGAATTGGGTTGGAAATGTTTTCATTATGTGGTAATAAACGTATGGAAATAAATCCCATAATAAATGGAATTAGCTATATGTAATTGATTTTCTATATAAATAAAAAGGGTCATAGGTAAGGTAAAAATTATAGTAACCATGAACGTTTTTGGGAATTAATTAAATAGGATAAATATGCCTAAATGATTACCATTAAAATTGGCATTTAGGAATTGTTGATGCACAAAAGTGGGGGCCAACGCTCGAGAGTTACCAAATTTTGAGATTAACTATCTAGAAGTAATGCGAATTGCGTTATAATGTGCGAGAAAGTAAAGCGCACTATAATTTATAGTGGTTCGGTTCGGATTGAACCCACACCCACGTTGAAGTCTTTGCTGCTTTTATTCACTTTCAACAAAGTACGGTGATAGACATCATTACAAGAAGTTACAATGATTAACAATATTTGATTATTCCTTGTTGTCGTGCATTCTTCCTAATCAGGAGTAGTCGAGGAGTTCGTAGGTCTGGGAGGTGCTAGGAGATTCTGAGATCTAGGATGTGTCGGTAAAATCGAAGGTCCGGGGTGTACCGGGAAATTCGAAGGGCTGGTCTGTATTGGGAAAATTGAAGATCCGAGGTGTACCGGGAAAATCGAAGGTTCGGGGTGTATCGAGAAAATCGAAAGTCCGGGGTGTACCAGGAAATTCAAAGATCCAGAATGTACCGGAAAATCAGAGTTCCGAGGTGTACCGAGAAATTCGAAAGTTCGGGTTGTACTAGGAAAATAGGAGGTCCGGAGTGTCCCGGGAAATTCAGAGGTCTGGGGTGTACTTGGAAAATCGAAGGTCCGAGGTGTACCGGGAAATTTAAGTATCTCGTCTTCTTCTTTCCAAGGTGCCCAAGAAGCCAATAATAGTGTCCAAGGTCTTTCTTGACGTGTGAAGAGAGCAAAGTGCCAACCTCTTTCAAGTGTGAGACAAGGGTATTATAGGTAGTGGATTGGGTGGGAGTATGTAAAATCCTGTAGGGAGTAGGAAGTGTCCCGGAGAGAGAAGGAAGTATCCCGTAGGAGAAGGAAGTATCCTGGAGGGAGTAGGAAGTATCCCGAAGGGAGTAGAAAGAATCTCGGAGGGAGTAATAAGTATCCCGGAGGGTGAAGGAAGCGTGCCATATTGCTGAAAATAGGTGATCACTCCACTGGGAAGCTTGTTAGGGGAAAGCTTTGAGTTGAAGGGAGTTCGTTTACGATAGGGATAAGAATTTTGTATCCCGAGACTTGTAATGAATGACAGCAGTTTGATGAGCCGTGACGATTGTTCTCACGCGACCCTATCTTAGCTTGATTCTTAAGGATGTTGGCAACACTTCTGGGAAGCTGAGCCACGAAATGGACCTAGTCATGTGGGCTTGGACTGCTTCTGTTAACTGGACCAAAATGTCGAATAACACTTTCCCCTCAAAGTATGTCTTGTGTTAATGGGACATGCTTTGAAGTGAGATAAGTCTGGTGGTGATCCGAAAGTTCTCCACGCTATGCCTAGTAATTGGTCATAACCTTCCCATCGAGTTGTACACTAGGAAGTGAGCTTCTTCAAAGCGGTTGAGATGCATTGTAGAAGCTTGTTGGTACGAAAGTGGGATTCCAGCATTATTGAGAGTTTTCACCATCTTGAATCTTGCAGCTGGGGCTGGAACCTGTTTAAGGCATCTAATCTTTGTCGATTCAAGAAATTGAACATTAAAACATTAGCCGCTGGCTCCCAATTGCAACAAGGTAAAGAAAGTTCGTTGTCAAGTTAGACTCACGTATGCACCCGCATATTTCCACGTGGTTTTGTGCGATGCGATCTGAGTTGGAGTAAGTAGTATGACGTTAAATCATATGTTGTGGGCGTGCGATCGCGCAAGGTGGTTATTGAAACATCATTGAATATGAGCTTGATCATTTGACGTGCTCCGTTGAATCACTTGGATTTGTGAGCACACGATCGTTCAACGTCCCAAGCTTGTTCCGACTGTCAGAGATACAAAAACTCATACATGCGAACATCACTGTTAGGATAATACTTATCGTATGTTGTGGCATGTGATCACATAGATTTTCCTTTGAAGAGAGGTTGAACTCAGATGCCAAGCACTTGTACTCGGATTGTAAGAACCCGTAACTTCCCCGTGAAGGAAAGAGCGGATACTTTGAGAACAACACATAAATGAACGCAGACGGAAGAACATTTCATTGCTATTACAACAATTCCATCAGATACAAGAATATACAGAGTATAAATGAATAAATTACATTCGATAAATATCAGAGAATACAATAAATTACATAGCAGCGGAAAATAATACAAAGCACAACTGAAGGTGATATACGGATACAGAGCTTTCCGGATATCATTCCAGCTGTAAACCAGGATCCTGTGAATATAAATCTGCAAAACCAAAACTACTAGCTGCCCGTGCAGAAAATAGGGGCACCCAGAGTTTAGGTTAAAACAATAAACTCCAGGTCAGTCATGTGACTGGTGTGAGAACTAAAACAGTTATTTAAAACTTTACTTTAAAAGAGAGTAATTCAAGGGACCACGCCGTATAACACGGAACGGGTTTCCTCCCAAGAATACCAGTGCATAGAATAAAAAGCGCAATGCTTTTTCGAAAAATGAAGCTATTATAAGACCTAGGTCCCATCACACAATGCAACGCAAGCCGGAGGATAGGGTTTTCCCTTATAATAGCCAAACATGCTTGGTACGTTTAAAACAAATCATTTGATACTATAATAAGTGTATAGTGTCAAAACAATTTCAATCATAAATATAAATCATAGACGGCATGGGTACCATATATCATGTCGCCATACTAGTTCTACAATTAGAACCGCAATACGCGTATTGGAAATTGGATTTCCATCATGAGTCGAGGCAAGGGGCAAGCTCCTCTCCGCGTTCGAGACACTCTAGCAAATGCTCAGGACTACACACTCTGGGCAGCCACTTGGATCGGTTGGGCCGGTCCTCACTTACGTTAGAGGATTAGTTATTCCTGAACACACGTTTCCCAGTCCTTACAGACCTATAATCGAGGCGCCTCATTCCAACAACCACAAAGGTGGAAAGTATATAAATGTCAGGGCTGGTAAGTCACTGACACCACCAAAGCTAGAAATAAACGTCGTGTTCTCCCAACGGCCCGTATCCCGTTTTTAACTCATACCGAGGTGTGAGGCTCGCGAATTGACGTTATACACAAAGCTGCCACGTAGGCGTGCTTTGATCATCAACCACAAAACTTTGCTTTTCAACAAAAGCCTTGATCATTGCATCTTAGCACGCCACACAGGCAATTCATGCCATGCGACTGATATCCATCGATATACAACCTCTAAGCTCGTACGTCTCAGAGAAGAGCGTTAAGCAAAAGAATAAATTCTCCGCGCCAAACAGACGTATATTTAATAGAAATCAATCAACACAGAATAAAATCCAATGTCAGGCACACAATCCATTTACAAGTCCGTTCTGGGTCTGAACGAAACCGGAGGCACTTTCCTCGCATATCCATCCATCTCCAAGTACGTCTGGATGACCACCAACTATTTCCATCCTCTTGGGTGTACAGCCCAATCAGGATCGTTAGTAATTACCCAAACGATGTGAAAACTTCAGGTTTTCGACCACCGTCTTCATCTTCGACTTATCGTCGAATCGGTTATTCAGAATGGGTATAAACCCGGACTTTCCGAACAACCCGCATATATTAAAAACAAATGTTACACAAACACAACATACGCCTCATTCCAATTCATTAGTCACTAACCGTAAATCAGTAAGAGAGCAATTTCCCAAATATTAACCCCGAAGGCCGAAACCAACATCAGATTAATAACCAGGAAACCATTCTTCTTAACTAACCTACCGCTAGTTTCTAAATTTCAATTCTTAGGGAAAGGTTCCCATTAATTTTATCCAAGATAAATTCTTTAAAATTTATCCTTTAATCTTCCTTTGGATGTCATTTCAAACCAAATTATGGTTTTCTAAACTAGTCGAGATTAGCGAACCACTCCGAAGTAATTATTTATTTTATTTTCCAATCCCAACCTATTCATCCCATGAAGCAAAACTGGTGATACTCCATATCTAACACCATGGTGTTATCGGTAAAATTAATTACCATTTCACGTTCAAATCTAATTAAAGATTTAACTATCGCTTTGGAGCAAAACAGGTAATACTCCATTCTCGCTCATTTTCTAAATTTGATAATTTAAATTACCAATTCTCATTTCAATTTTAATTGTAGATTCGTTAAAACTCCTTTTATTGGGTTAAAGTACTAATGTCATTTAAAACACAGTTCACGACAAACCCAAATCACATTCTCTTTATTATCGGGTTAAAGAACTGGTGTTATTTAAAACACAGTTCACAATAAACCCACAAATAAATTCTAATTCAATTCAAATCAAATATATTAGGAATTCTGATAATTTAAAACCCCTTTTTAAATCTAATTTATTTATTTAAAAATAATTGGGTTTTAAATTTAGTTCAAACTAGTTCATTTCGATAAAAATCTATTTTTATCTTTTCAAATATGGAGTATTTCATCCCAACTTTTCCCAAATCATTTCTTCTGATTTTACACAAATTATTACTATTTTTAATAATTTTATCAAGGCCCGTACAGTCGATTTCCATCAACGGCCATCGAACTGCACTTACAGCGACCTTTTCCAAATTTGATTTGGACGTATCTCCAAATCCAACCGTTAGATTTCAAATTTCTAATATTCGTTAGAAAGCCCTTTTCGATACGAACCCAACGGTTCTGGTTTTAGGAGAATCCGACGGTCGGATCTCCCGTAATGTCCATTCGAAGTCAATGGTCGAAATTCGCGAACTGCCGCGGCGCGGCGCGTTCTATTCAGGCCATTATATTATATATATAATATATATTTCGTCGATTTCTATTTAAAATGAATTATATAAACAGTTTTAAATTCGTTTCAAAAACAATTTCAACTTCCATTTCATTTCAAATCAAAATTGAATTTCCTATTATAAATCCTTTTTACTTTCATTTCTATTTGATTTCAATTCAAATCGATTTTAATTCGATTCGAATTCAATTCGTTTTCTATTCAATTCGAATTCAAATTGGTTTTCTATTCAATTCGAATTCAATTCGTTTTCTATTCAATTCAAATCAAATTGGTGATATATTCAATCCATTTCAAATAGGTTTCAATTCAATTCTTTTCGAAATCGTTTTCAATTCAATTCTTTTCGAAATCGTTTCAATTCAATTCTTTTCGAAATCGTTTTCAATTCAATTCTTTTCGAAATCGTTTTCAATTCAATTCTTTTCGAAATCGTTTTCAATTCAATTCATTTCAAATTGGTTTCAATTCAATTCATTTCAAATTGGTTTCAATTCAATCCTTTTCGAAATCGTTTTCAATTCAATTCTTTTCGAAATCACTTCTCAAAATTCATTTTCAAATGAAGAAATTCTATATAAATATAGTTCACGTCAAAGTGGCGTCAATCTAATCAACATGGCTTCATATATTTTTATTTTCAAATATTTTATCTCAAATATTTCTTTTTCAAATATTTCGATTTCAAATATCTCGTTCAACACATGACTAATCTCAACGGATGAGTACAGTCAACACATGAACCTTTATATTATAAAGATAAAGATGTAAATTTTATTGTTAAAATATTTCGTTCAACACATGACTAATCTCAACGGATGAGTACAGTCAACACATGAACCTTTATATTATAAAGATAAAGATGTAAATTTTATTGTTAAAATATTTCGTTCAACACATGACTAATCTCAACGGATGAGTACAGTCAACAAATGAACCTTTATATTATAAAGACAAAGATGTAAATTTTATAATATTCTTTATTTTCTAAATTGGAATGAGGCCCAATCAATCACCATATAATGTTAATTATATGGATTTTCATACATCACACGTACGTAATATCATTGAAAAATAATCAACCATCAACCAAAGTGCACTACACTGTATAAGCATCAAATATAGATATCTAACGCTTATAACAGCCTGTCAATCAATCGATCGACATATTTAATCAATCAGGATGAGTGGACTTCAAATTTCATCCCAACACCCATGTGGGGTTTCAAACAATCAAACACAGATTTTAGTTGTGCAGTTGGGCGATGTGTAAAATTTATCGACCCAATCAATATCAGTCAAATAGGTGTACATAAACAAACCTTCCGGTTTGTAAATGAATATTTATTTATTCACATTCACTATATTCATATTCACGTTAAAAATTATATTTTTAACGATAAAATATTTTATTTTAACATATGAATTTCTGTTCAGTTCATTCTATAAATAAAATGATATTTTTATTTTTCTAACTTAGAAAATTTCGGCGGCATAATGGCACGATACTAGAAATGGGACGAGGCCTAGCCTTATCCCCGGTCTAGTGAAGGCCCACGCCATTCACACATCAATCAAATCAATTTCATTTCACCAAACAATTCAATTCAAACCAAATATTCTAACTAACTACTCAACCAAACAATTTAACAAACAAGCCATCCATGGTCTGTGGATGACGGGTGTCGGGTGCTACTAAACACCGTCTGCATCCTAGTATAAATATATAACTAGAAAAGAAATTGAAGAGTGAGAAATTCTCACCGATAGTTATCCAATGATCTTGACTCTTCTTTGATAGAAATCTTCATCGTTCTCGCCTTTTTGTCACCTTCGCTTCCCGCATTCTCTACATATGTAAAAATCGAATTTTTACTTTGTTATACTCTACATAAAGATTTCGCCTTTTCAAAAATATAGATTTGCCTTTCTATAATATAAAATTTATATTTTTCTCGAAGTAAAAATCATAGTTTTACTTCACTACTCATCTCAAAATATCGTCTTTTCATATCTAAAAATATCATGTCTTTTCTATTTTAAAAATCATGTCTTTTCTATTTTAAAAATCATGTCTTTTCTATTTTAAAAATCATGTCTTTTCTATTCAAAACTATGCTAAATTAGTAAATTAACTAAACTAATTACATTAAATAGACAAAGACAAATAAATTATTGATAATTACCTTTTTTTTCTCCCCTGTTTATCACGTCGGGGGGGGGGGGGGTCTGCGCGGAGGAAGGGGGGGGGGGGAAGAAGAGGTGGCAGCGGGAAAAGGGGGCTGCGGTCAGGCGGGTGGAGGCGTTGGAGGCGGTGGTGGGAGGAAGGGCTTGGCTCGATATGGGGGTTTCAGGGGGGGGGGGGGGGCGTCGGGTTTGTAGCAGCGGAGGGGAGGAGTGGTGGAGGACCGAGGCGTGCTGGAGGAGGGCGGAGTCTGGAGGTTGGAGGCGCGACGCCTCTGATGGGCGGCGGCGCTGAATCGAGGGGGGGCGACGATGTTTCCCCCTTTCTCGTCTCTTTTTTTTTTAGACTTCGTTTGACTGTGAAGGGAGATAAAGGATAGCGGCTTGTATTTTTTTATTTTTATTATTTAATTTCACCGCAAAAAGCAACTTTTATTTTTGACCTCCAAACGAGGCCCACCGCTTGTCGTCCATAGCGTATTACCCCCATTCCGAACACAATGGGATATGTACCGTAAGCTGATTCGACTGTTTGAATCAGTTTCCGTCAAAATCTACATATAACTCTATATATTGAATTTGAACGCGCATTTCAATTTACCAGGGTCACATATTAACTAGAAAAATTCCCAAAAAATATTTTCTAGCTTCATATTGACGATACGGTCCTAACAAAACTAGTTTCGTCGAATTCTGAGATCGTTGGAAAAATGGCCATTTTCCAGTCGATTAAAATCAACTGAAACTGGTCAAACGCGTTTTCCTTTGCCACACTCACATATTGATTCGAAAAATTATGAAATTTGAAACCTAGCAATAATTTGACATCACGGACCCAACAAAACTGGTTTCGTCGAAATCCGAGGTCGTTTGCAAAATTCCTATTTTTAAGGGCCTGAATTTCATAGCGACTATTCAGAATTTTCAACTGGGCATATCTTTTTATTCATGCTATGAAATTTTGATTTTTCAGATTCGTTGGAAAGATATTATCAAATAGATCCTAATGATTTTGGTTTCACTAAAATCCGGATTGTTTTGCACCCAGTACATTCAATTGAAGTTTGAAATTGAATTATCGAACTACCGCGCCATTTTCAATTCTATTTATAATTATATATAAATATTTATATTCTAACGACGACGTATATAATATATACGTCGAATTCTATTCAAAATAAATTTCTCGTCGATTATTATTTAAAATAATCTATTTTAAATATTCAAAATTCGCTAAAATTGCCAAAATAAAAATTTTAAACTGGCTCGGATTTTCGGGTTATTACAATCTCCCCTACTTAAAACTTTTCGTCCCCGAAAAGGAACAAAGTCGAAAGTTGTTTGATTAATCAACACCACGTTCGATTTGGCTTCCATTCTCCAACTTTTCAGTTTCTGAGAATTTTCAAATTTTCAAAAATTTGGCTAACACCCTAAATTTTCGAAAATTTTCGCCATAACCTCCCCTGCACCGGGAGCCACGGGAAAATCCCGAAATTGCCATATAGGCCTTCAGATCTCAAAAAGAAAAAGAAAAAGCCAAGCGGCTAGCCAATAGGCTCATAAAATCATCATCACCCAAACAAAACAGTAAATTGTAGTAAACATGTACCTATTTGTCAGGCAAACAAATTTTATTCTCTGCTCTAGCCTCCTTGCTATGACCTGTTCAATATAAGTATATGTATATGCAAGCAAATGCGACTAATTTTCAATACAATTCAATATTTAGTTCAATTAGGCATAATGGTTCAAAATTGTCAAACAAATAAACAAACAACACAAACATCAATCAATTAGTGGATTAACGTTTCAAATTCATAAACTTTGATACATATACAAAAAATCATGTTTTTGATGCCTAACCACAACAATGGATTCTAGCTGTATGAGTTTTGGATTCTCACACCAGTCTAATGGAAATATATAGAAATCACACCTTTGAAACACGAGAATAAATACTGGTGATGGCGCACCATCATCAGAATCATGTCCGGGCGACTAGAATGTGATTCTATATCTATCTTATATATTAAAACTTCGAATATACGTTCATGACGCATATATGCAAAATCTTTATATATTGGATTGTCCAAATTCAATATAAATAAATATTCAAATACGTATAAAAAGATTTAAATTTTCAAAACAAAATTGTTTTCAATTGAAAAATATCCTCTTCACACTCGTTCTAGGATACTACTGATCCCATCTCTAACGAGTCATTCTAATTGGATATTACTAATCCAATATCTGATGAATTCTTTCGTATGGTTCTAATGTGTCTTGTTCTCGAGCTCTGTAAACCAAAGCTCTGATACCACTGTAAGAACCCGTAACTTCCCCGTGAAGGAAAGAGCGGATACTTTGAGAACAACACACAAATGAACGCAGACGGAAGAATATTTCATTGCTATTACAACAATTCCATCAGATACAAGAATATACAGAGTATAAATGAATAAATTACATTCGATAAATATCAGAGATTACAATAAATTACATAGCAGCGGAAAATAATACAAAGCACAACTGAAGGTGATATACGGATACAGAGCTTTCCGGATATTATTCCAGCTGTAAACCAGGATCCTGTGAATATAAATCTGCAAAACCAAAACTACTAGCTGCCCGTGCGGAAAATAGGGGCACCCAGAGTTTAGGTTAAAACAATAAACTCCAGGTCAGTCATGTGACTGGTGTGAGAACTAAAACAGTTATTTAAAACTTTACTTTAAAAGAGAGTAATTCAAGGGACCACGCCGTATAACACGGAACGGGTTTCCTCCCAAGAATACCAGTGCATAGAATAAACAGCGCAATGCTTTTTTGAAAAATGAAGCTATTATAAGACCCAGGTCCCATCAGACAATGCAACGCAAGCCGGAGGATATGGTTTTCCCTTATAATAGCCAAACATGCTTGGTACGTTTAAAACAAATCATTTGATACTATAATAAGTGTATAGTGTCAAAACAATTTCAATCATAAATATAAATCATAGACGGCATGGGTACCATATATCATGTCGCCATACTAGTTCTACAATTAGAACCGCAATACGCGTATTGGAAATTGGATTTCCATCATGAGTCGAGGCAAGGGGCAAGCTCCTCTCCGCGTTCGAGACACTCTAGCAAATGCTCAGGACTACACACTCTGGGCAGCCACTTGGATCGGTTGGGCCGGTCCTCACTTACGTTAGAGGACTAGTTATTCCTGAACACACGTTTCCCAGTCCTTACAGACCTATAATCGAGGCGCCTCATTCCAACAACCACAAAGGTGGAAAGTATATAAATGTCAGGGCTGGTAAGTCACTGACACCACCAAAGCTAGAAAGAAACGTCGTGTTCTCCCAACGGCCCGTATCCCGTTTTTAACTCATACTGAGGTGTGAGGCTCGCGAATTCACGTTATACACAAAGCTGCCACGTAGGCGTGCTTTGATCATCAACCACAAGACTTTGCTTTTCAACAGAAGCCTTGATCATTGCATCTTAGCATGCCACACAGGCAATTCATGCCATGCGACTGATATCCATCGATATACAACCTCTGAGCTCGTACGTCTCAGAGAAGGGCGTTAAGCAAAAGAATAAATTCTCCGCGCCAAACAGATGTATATTTAATAGAAATCAATCAACACATAATAAAATCCAATGTCAGGCACACAATCCATTTACAAGTCCGTTCTGGGTCTGAACGAAACCGGAGGCACTTTCCTCGCATATCCATCCATCTCCAAGTACGTCTAGACGACCTCCAACTATTTCCATCCTCTTGGGTGTACAGCCCAATCAGGATCGTTAGTAATTACCCAAACGATGTGAAAACTTCCGGTCTTCGACCACCGTCTTCATCTTCGACTTATCGTCGAATCGGTTATTCAGAATGGGTATAAACCCGGACTTTCCGAACAACCCACGTATATTAAAAACAAATGTTACACAAACACAACATACGCCTCATTCCAATTCATTAGTCACTAACCGTGAATCAGTAAGAGAGCAATTTCCCAAATATTAACCCCGAAGGCCGAAACCAACATCAGATTAATAACCAGGAAACCATTCTTCTTAACTAACCTACCGCTAGTTTCTAAATTTCAATTCTTAGGGAAAGGTTCCCATTAATTTTATCCAAGATAAATTCTTTAAAATTTATCCTTTAATCTTCCTTTGGATGTCATTTCAAACCAAATTATGGTTTTCTAAACTAGTCGAGATTAGCGAACCACTCCGAAGTAATTATTTATTTTATTTTCCACTCCCAACCTATTCATCCCATGAAGCAAAACTGGTGATACTCCATATCTAACACCATGGTGTTATCGGTAAAATTAATTACCATTTCACGTTCAAATCTAATTAAAGATTTAACTATCGCTTTGGAGCAAAACTGGTAATACTCCATTCTCGCTCATTTTCTAAATTTGATAATTAAATTACCAATTCTCGTTTCAATTTTAATTGCAGATTCGTTAAAACTCCTTTTATTGGGTTAAAGAACTAATGTCATTTAAAACACAGTTCACGATAAACCCAAATCACATTCTCTTTATTATCGGGTTAAAGAACTGGTGTTATTTAAAACACAGGTCACAATAAACCCACAAATCAATTCTAATTCAATTCAAATCAAATATATTAGGAATTCCGATTATTTAAAACCCTTTTTAAATCTAATTTATTTATTTAAAAATAATTGGGTTTTAAATTTAGTTCAAACTAGTTCATTTCGATAAAAATCTATTTTTATCTTTTCAAATATGGAATTTTTCATCCAAACTTTTCCCAAATCATTTCTTCTGATTTTACACAAATTATTACTATTTTTAATAATTTTATCAAGGCCCGTACAGTCGATTTCCATCAACGGCCATCGAACTGCACTTACAGCGACCTTTTCCAAATTTGATTTGGACGTATCTCCAAATCCAACCGTTAGATTTCAAATTTCTAATATTGCTTAGAAAGCTCTTTTCGATATGAACCCAACGGTTCTGGTTTTAGGAGAATCCGACGGTCAGATCTCTCGTAATGTCCATTCGAAGTCAATGGTCGAAATTCAAGAACTACCGCGGCGCGGCGCGTTCTATTCAGGCCATTATATTATATATATAATATATATAATATATATTTCGTCGATTTCTATTTAAAACGAATTATATAAATAGTTTTAAATTCGTTTCAAAAACAATTTCAACTTCCATTTCATTTCAAATCAAAATTGAATTTCCTATTATAAATCCTTTTTACTTTCATTTCTATTTGATTTCAATTCAAATCGATTTTAATTCGATTCGAATTCAATTCGTTTTCTATTCAATTCGAATTCAATTCGTTTTCTATTCAATTCAAATCAAATTGGTTATATATTCAATTCATTTCAAATTGGTTTCAATTCAATTCTTTTCGAAATCGTTTTCAATTCAATTCTTTTCGAAATCGTTTCAATTCAATTCTTTTCGAAATCGTTTTCAATTCAATTCTTTTCGAAATCGTTTTCAATTCAATTCTTTTCGAAATCGTTTTCAATTCAATTCATTTCAAATTGGTTTCAATTCAATTCATTTCAAATTGGTTTCAATTCAATTCTTTTCGAAATCGTTTTCAATTCAATTCTTTTCGAAATCACTTCTCAAAATTCATTTTCAAATGAAGAAAATCTATATAAATATAGTTCACGTCAAAATGGCGTCGGCTTCATATATTTTTATTTTCAAATATTTTATCTCAAATATTTCTTTTTCAAATATTTCGATTTCAAATATCTCGTTCAACACATGACTAATCTCAACGGATGAGTACAGTCAACACATGAACCTTTATATTATAAAGATAAAGATGTAAATTTTATTGTTAAAATATTTCGTTCAACACATGACTAATCTCAACGGATGAGTACAGTCAACACATGAACCTTTATATTATAAAGATAAAGATGTAAATTTTATTGTTAAAATATTTCATTCAACACATAACTAATCTCAACGGATGAGTACAGTCAACATATGAACCTTTATATTATAAAGATAAAGATGTAAATTTTATAATATTCTTTATTTTCTAAATTGGAATGAGGACCAATCAATCACCATATAACGTTAATTATATGGATTTTCATACATCACACGTACGTAATATCATTGAAAAATAATCAACCATCAACCAAAGTGCACTACACTGTATAAGCATCAAATATAGATATCTAACGCTTATAACAGTCTGTCAATCAATCGATCGACATATTTAATCAATCAGGATGAGTGGACTTCAAATTTCATCCCAACACCCGTGTGGGGTTTCAAACAATCAAACATAGATTTTAGTTGTGCAGTTGGGCGATGTGTAAAATTTATCGACCCAATCAATATCAGTCAAATAGGTGTACATAAACAAACCGTCCGGTTTGTAAATGAATATTTATTTATTCACATTCACTATATTCATATTCACGTTAAAAATTATATTTTTAACGATAAAATATTTTATTTTAACATTCAGTTCATTCTTTAAATAAAATGATATTTTTATTTTTCTAACTTATTTTAGAAAATTTCGGCGGCATAACAGCACGATACTAGAAACGGGACGAGGCCTAGCCTTATCCCCGGTCTAGTGAAGGCCCACGCCATTCACACATCAATCGAATCAATTTCATTTCACCAAACAATTCAATTCAAACCAAATATTCTAACTAACTACTCAACCAAACAATTTAACAAACAAGCCATCCATGGTCTGTGGATGACGGGTGTCGGGTGCTACTAAACACCGTCTACATCCTAGTATAAATATATAACTAGAAAAGAAATTGAAGAGTGAGAAATTCTCACCGATAGCTATCCAATGATCTTGACTCTTCTTTGATAGAAATCTTCATCGTTCTCGCCTTTTTGTCACCTTCGCTTCCCGCATTCTCTACATATGTAAAAATCGAATTTTTACTTTGTTATACTCTACATAAAGATTTCGCCTTTTCAAAAATATAGATTTGCCTTTCTATAATATAAAATTTATATTTTTCTCGAAGTAAAAATCATATTTTTACTTCACTACTCATCTCAAAATATCGTCTTTTCATATCTAAAAATATCATGTCTTTTCTATTTTAAAAATCATGTCTTTTCTATTTTAAAAATCATGTCTTTTCTATTCAAAACTATGCTAAATTAGTAAATTAACTAAACTAATTATATTAAATAGACAAAGACAAATAAATAAATAAATTATTGATAATTACCTTTTTTTTCTCCCCTGTTTATCACGTCGGGGGGGGGGGGGGGTCTGCGCGGAGGAAGGGGGGGGAAGAAGAGGTGGCAGCGGGAAAAGGGGGCTGCGGTCAAGCGGGTGGAGGCGTTGGAGGCGGTGGTGGGAGGAAGGGCTTGGCTCGATTTGGGGGTTTCAGGGGGGGGGGGGGGCGTCGGGTTTGTAGCAGCGGAGGGGAGGAGTGGTGGAGGACCGAGGCGTGCTGGAGGAGGGCGGAGGCTGGAGGCGCGGTGCCTCTGATGGGCGGCGGCGCTGAATCGAGGGGGGGCGACGATGTTTCCCCCCTTTCTCATCTTTTTTTTTTTTAGACTTCGTTTGACTATGAAGGGAGATAAAGGATAGCGGCTTGTATTTTTTTATTTTTATTATTTAATTTCACCGCAAAAAGCAACTTTTATTTTTGACCTCCAAACGAGGCCCACCGCCTGTCGTCCATAGCGTATTACCCCCATTCCGAACACAATGGGATATGTACTGTAAGCTGATTCGACCGTTTGAATCAGTTTCCGTCAAAATCTACATATAACTCTATATATTGAATTTGAACGCGCATTTCAATTTACCAGGGTCACATATTAACTAGAAAAATTCCCGAAAAATATTTTCTAGCTTCGTATTGACGATACGGTCCTAACAAAACTAGTTTCGTCGAATTCTGAGATGGTTGGAAAAATGGCCATTTTCCAGTCGATTAAAATCAACTAAAACTGGTCAAACGCGTTTTCCTTTGCCACACTCATATATTGATTCGAAAAATTATGAAATTTGAAACCTAGCAATAATTTGACATCACGGACCCAACAAAACTGGTTTCGTCGAAATCCGAGGTCGTTTGCAAAATTCCTATTTTTAAGGGCCTGAATTTCATAGCGACTATTCAGAATTTTCAACTGGACATATCTTTTTATTCCCGCTATGAAATTTTGATTTTTCAGATTCGTTGGAAAGATATTATCAAATAGATCCTAATGTTTTTGGTTTCACTAAAATCCGGATTGTTTTGCACCCGGTACATTCAATTGAAGTTTGAAATCGAATCATCGAACTACCGCGCCATTTTCAATTCTATTTATAATTATATATAAATATTTATATTCTAACGATGACGTATATAATATATACGTCAAATTCTATTCAAAATAAATTTCTCGTCGATTATTATTTAAAATAATCTATTTTAAATATTCAAAATTCGCTAAAATTGCCAAAATAAAAATTTTAAATTGGCTCGGATTTTCGGGTTATTACACGGATGGTTGGACATTTGGTAAGTACACGAGTGGTCGTTGAGTCGAGATTGATTTGGTAATCGGGGCTTCGAAGACAAGTGAATATGACCATAATCTGTTTGTGGGTTTAAGATACACGACAACATAGCAAGTGTATGGGAATAAGAAATAAAATTTCGTATTTTGAAGACTTAGCCAAATTCTCCTATCTTTTCGATTTTGAGCTTGAAACTGCGAGTTTGAATCGTTCCACAACGTCGTGCGATTGGGTTGGGATTGAGGTGTTCTGGCCTTGCGACATGACACTCAAAGTATTGTCTTGTTTGAAATGGCGACTCGAATGTTCACATGAGATGTGGACATATGGTTGAGCTTCAGCTTCAGAATCTTGTCCCCAACCCAATCACGACTGGTTGCATCTTGATTTATGTATCGCGAGCGTGGTCGATGATGGCAACGATTTTGGTTGTTAAAATTAAATATTTCCATCGCGTTCCAAAGTATCTGTTTTTGTAGAGTCTCGACATTGATGGAATGTCAGTAACTTCCGGGGACTAAATTTTAATTCTGGATCGCCTTCTCCGTGAGGTGGGCATGCTTCCAAGATGGTTGGTCCACTGGTTGCAATGAAGGTGATGCCAGTGAAAGAACTGGTTGGTATCTGTCTTGGGTCCTATGGAGGCTATGCCAGTGTAGGGATCGATAGAGCTACCCCCGGGCCTGCGTACTTGCCAAATTCTCCTTAATTCTGAGTCTTATTTAGCAAGTTCGGATCATCACGCTTCGTCGCTGGATTAGATTGGGATTGAATTCAAATGGAACGCAATTGATTGGCGTAACATTCGAGAAGCGAACTCGTTCACTGACCACTCTTATTTGTGCATAAGATGTAGATATATGGTTGAGTTATCAATTCGGGGGTTCGATTATTTGTATGATCATCGTAATCACGGACCGATCTGGGAATACGTCGGTGGTTGGTGATGATTATGGATTTATTTTTTAGAACTAATGGTTACCATTGCATTCTGAGACGCTTATATGTTGGGTGCCTTGGCATTGAGGGATGTCGCAGGTGACTTTCGAGGTGCAAAGACCTCGGTTTTGGACCATCCTCTATGCTTGGTGGGTTTGCTACCAAAAGGTCGTTCTGTGGTAGCAGATAAGATAGTAGTAGCATGAAAGAAGGAACTGGTGGTGGACTAGTTCCCCTGGGCCTGCCTTCAGTGGCGGTGCCTCCGATAGTACATTCCGACATGCCTCAGCTAACGAGAGGGCGGCTAGAGCATCCGGTGGAAGAGAATGGCTACGACACAACAAAAAGGAGGTATCCTTTGGAGAAGAGGGATTACGTTACGTTCTCATTTTGTTTTCAATGAAGGAGGAAAAGGTGGGAGCGAGTCACATGCCGGTATCTCTAATGACAACCTCAGAGACCATAACATTGTATAAGACGGTCACGGGACTGGTGGGGGACTGGTGCCCCCGGGCTTGCTTCCAAACGTACCTCCAGTAGTAATTCCCATCGTGCCCTAACTAACTGGAGGGTGGTCGGAGTATCAAGTGGAGGAGAAGGGCCACGGCACGTCGAAGAAAGGATTTTTTTGGAGAAGAGGGCTTGCTTTCTATTCCCAATTCACCTCCGACGAGGGAGGAAAAGGTTAGAATGAGTTGCAAACTGGTATCTCTGATGACGTCCACAAAGTCCAATGCGCCACGAAAGTTTTGGTCCCAAGTGCTTAATTATCATGACTTGGCATTGCACTCGGGGTTGAGTTGGTCAAAACTCAACTCTTAAAAGATTCGAGTCTGGTGCAATTCGAGTAGGTGAACCTCACTTTTGATCAGCCCAAGGCATGCAAGGTTCGTCAGTAACTTCACTCTCGATTAGCTCGAGGAGTGCGAAGTTCTAGTGAAATGGTGTCGGTAGACCAACTTCAGAGTATTCATAAGTGTAGGTTGGTTGTCTAAGTCTACTGGTCTTGGATTGGCGGAGCCAACAGATCGTCGTCAGAGTACACCTAAGTGTATGTCGGCAGGGCTAAATCCGTCGAACCTATGGCGCTTTCTCCCAGATTAATGGGTAATTGGTCGGTGAGATTTCTCGGTAATAGTTGTGGTTATAATACTACAGACGAAAGTTACATCAAAGTAGATGAAGCTAACAACTTGAGTAGTATGTAAAAGTGCATGCTTGGAGATAGTCTACAACCGGAAGTAAATAACAAGTTGCAACTCGAACAAGACGAGGCGTTGTAGCATCAGAGATCGAAGTCAGCTATTGGTGCTGCAATCTTGCTGAGTCGAAGGATGATCCCAGGGGATCTAGTCGATGACTGTCTTGATTGAGTGAAGTTCATAGTGAGCATTAGGAGGCTCTGGAACTTAACTTGGAGGATCTTGTTGGTGCTGCTCAGGACTCTAATGGCAGGCGAGTTCTTCCAAAATGGAGTAGTTGTTAAACGGAGGATTATCGGGGTTGGCGCCGTTGTTATTGTCTTGAGCAGGTTTGCTCGGATGATCAGAATCATAGTTATCTGAGCTTTCGGCTTCACTTTGATGTGGATTGTGGAGATGGTCTGGTCGTGTAGCAAAATTACTACGCACCTTTTCATATCTTAGGAACTGACTATCTTTCCGATAAAATGCTTATGATGTCTTTGGTTGCTTTCGATTGATCCACGCATCGATTTCAGAAGTAGGTAGTACGCCCTTTGCAAGCTGGACGAGTATGGTTCGAAGGGTAGGATCCTTGATTTCGGGTCAAGGCGGTGTTGAATCTCTCGAGGTAGCTTTTAAGGGTTTCACCGATGCCTTGGAAAATTTTTGAGACTAAGATGATGTCTTTGGGCATTGCGATGCGCATCATGAATTGAGCGACCATACCCTTGACTAGTTGTTCCAAAGTTGAGATAGTTCCCAGCGGGAGTCGAGAGAACCATGATAGAGCCATATCTTGGAGAAAGACACGGAAGCATGAGACGAATCCATGTGCCACTCGTAGCGGTTAATGAAGTTTAGAGGATCAGAGTTCCCCGAGTAAGCAGTGAGTTTTGGCATCTTCAAGTGCCTAGGCCATTCAGCGTTGAGGATAGCTAGAGTGAAGGTATAATGCCTCGTAATGGTTTCTAAGACGTCATTAGCATACCCCTGCAATTCCTTCATGGTCCTACGGATCATGTCGACAAAAATCAGGGGCTGGGTCTCTATCGGATTATGGCAGTCGTGATCCAACTGAGGAGCTTGGATCCTACAGCATCTTCTCGGAGGAAGGTCTTTGTCATTCTGTGAGTCTTCAACCTCGATTGTACAACTCCGTAGAGGTTGGTCAAGGTGAACTTGGACCCGGTTAGTCACTGGAAGCGTAGGCGCCAAGTTTGGACTCATGGTAGTCTGAATCTGCTTAATAGGGGCTTAAGCGCTATTCCCTTGGTCGAGATGAGGCTCAAGCCAGAAACGGCCGAGATGATGATGTGTTCCCTCTCTGATGGTGATCCTAACATTGCCGAGGTTGATTCTATGACGAGGGCTTTGGTTGTTGGTAAGAGAGACGGAAGTGGAGCGCGAGGAGACATAATTTGGAGGAGGCTGAATGCTCATGTTTGATGGATAGTGGAAGATGTCGCGCTGGGTGTGTCATTGGAGCCGTTGGATCAACCCCATGTTTCGCTTGACTTGAGATTCGAGCTGACGCTCAGCTTTTTTGAATCTCTCCATTAGTGCGAGAAGCCACGCTGGAGAAACTGGTGAATTGAGTGTCGGAGAGGGTGCAACGTCAGCAGTGGCTAAGATGTCAGAAGGAGGTCACTAATGGATCAGAGCGTCTTGATTACCATTGCATGGTCCGCCAAGGATAGATTTTTTTTCTTCCTCACCATTGTTAAGAAGTTTTCTAGGTGGACGAGATGGAATCCGAGTACCACTACAAACTTGTGGTCAAGGAAATGTGGGAAATAACGGCTTTGTCGGGGCCAAGCAAAGGTATTGGTTGTAGGTGCACTTTACTCCCCCTACCTGGCGCACCAAAGTGTTGATGCCAAAAGTGGTCTCCAACGCTTGAGGATTCCAAAATTTTGACACTAATTGTCCTGAGTGGAAAGGTAATGTAAGATGCAGTATAATGCAGGAAAGTAAAGAACACAGTAATTTATAGTGTTTTGGTTCAGATTGAACCTACATCCACTTTGAAGGCTTTGTTTCTTTTATTCATTTTCAACAAAGTACAGTAATAAACATCATTACAAGATGTTATAATGATTAACGATATTCAATTAATCCTTGTTGTCGAGCTTCCTTGTTGATTGAGGGCAGTCGAGAAGTTCCAAGGTCCGGGAGGTGCTGGGGAATTCCAATGTCTAGGATATGTCAGGAAAATCAAAGGTTTGGGGTGTACCGAGAAATTCGAAGGTCTGAGGTGTACCAAAAAAATCGGAGCTCCGGGGTGTATCGGGAAAATCAAAGGTTCGGGATGTACTGGGATATTCGGAGGTCTGGGGTATACCGAGAAAATCGAAGGTTCGGGGTGTACAGGGAAAATCGGAGGTCCGGGGTGTACCGGGAAAATCGGAGGTTCAGAGTGTACCGGAAAATTCTGAGGTCCAGGGTGTACCGGGAAAATCGAAGGTCCAGGGTGTATCAGGAAATTTACATATCTTTGTCTTCTTGTTCCCAAGATGCTCAAGAAGCCATTAATGGTGTCCAAGGTCCTTCTCGAGGTGTGAAGTGAGCAAAGTGCCATCACCTTTCAAGGGTAAAATAAGGGGTATTTATAGGTAGTGGATTAGGTGGGAGTAGGTAGAATCCCGGTGGGAGTATGAAGTATCCCGGAGGGAGAAGGAGGTATCTCGGAGGGAGAAGGAAGTATCCCGGAGGGAGTAAGAAGAATCCTGGAGGGAGTAGGAAGGTATCCCGGGGGGTTGAAGAATCCAAGGGAGATGGGAGTAGGAAGAATCCCGGAGGGAGTAGGAAGAGTCCCAAAGGGAGTAGGAAGTATCATGTAAGGTTAAGGAAGTATCCATGCCATGTTGCTAAAAGTAGGTGATCACCCTAGTAGGATGCTTGCCGAGGCAAGCCTGAAGTTGAAGGGAGTTTGTATGCTATGAGGATACAAATTTTGTATCCAGAGACTTGTACTATGTGTGAGAAGTTGGACGAGCTATGACGACGGTTCTCATGCAACCCTATCTTGGCTTGATTCTTAAGGATGTTGGAACACTTTTAGGCCATTGAGTCATGCGATGGGCCGAGTCGTGTGGACCTGGACTGCTTCTAGTAACCAGACCAAAATGTCGGTCAATGGGAATAAAGGTTGTAACTCCAACTACGGAATAAATAAATAGCAAATTTATATTGTGTACATATATTCACATAAGAATTATATAACATTAAATCCGTAGTAATGTTTGGGAGATAAAATTGTTGGATTAGAATTCAAATGGGATTGATATAAAAGGCATTTGACACAATAAAGAATGACTCAGGAAAATATGAACCGTAGTGTCATAAATGGCAGATTGTCTAGATAATAGAAATAGGTTAATTAATGCCTTTGGAAATATGAACATTAGGATCATTAATGGCAGGTAACCTAATTAATAGTAATAAATAGAATTAAAAAGAGGTTAATGGGGATTAATAGGCATAGTAAATGCTAAGTCCAAATCAAATTAACAATTAAAGATCCTAGAATAGAAGTTATAGATTTTTCTTATTTTTTCTAGTTAATCTAGAATTAATATAATTAAGTATAAGAGTTGGACTTAGTGGGTTAATGATGCGAGGTCAGTTGCCTTATTTGGCAAATATCTGTCGTCGGATATATGTACAACTGATGTGAAATATCATTAACTATAGGAACCCATGATTGTAGTTAATTGTGTAGCGAGGATTATTTCCTGAATCGAGGTTCATTCCAAGTGTGATGTATTAAGTGGTTTTAGGACCCGCCTCCCGCCTAAAAGAGGAAATCTTAAAAAGTGGAAATAATTTATAAGCATAGGCCTGCTTCAAGATTGAGGTATTAAATAGTAAGATCCACCCTTAAACGGTTATTAAGTGACTGCAAAGCTCATCTCCTTATAATCAAGAAGTATTCAATGGTTATTTGGTACGAGCATGGTAATCCAAGCGTTAGTCTGCTTCCTCTAGGTAGTAAGTGACCGAGGTAAGAGTTTGCCTTGGAATTAAGTATTAAATGACCATTACGTAGTACCATAAGTCTACCTATCATGTAAGAAGTAGTAAGTGGCTAGGGGATTATCTAATCAGGCCAGCTAGATAGTAACATGGGGGTTCGCTGGGGGAAGGTCAAAAATGATGATATGTCATCTACCTATCCTTTAGGTTGATTACTATTTCTTGCCTTGGGTATATGCGTGGAAGTCGGAAGATTTAAATTAGTTGGACTTGTAGCCAGTGTCCTCTACTTTATATTAGTGTATAATAAACCATCAAAGAAGGTATTAAGTGATCGATAGGTCCACCCTGGGTCTGAAGTGATCGAAAGGATCCACCCTTATCTTATATTCATAGTGGGGGTCTTAAGTGATCGAAAGGATCCACCCTTATCTTATATAGATAGTGAGGTCTTACGTGGCTATATAGAAATAGTTAACCTTCTTGTGGAATAGTGGGAAGTTGAGAGCCCACCTCTTAGTTTTTGGTAATTGGTTGAATTGTGGTTTAAAGGCTTCATATTTATGTGTAAACATTCCATTTCAGTATTGCGATATCATTCTGTTTGGGATACTACCTTGGGTATGGTAGTTTGTCATTGTGCTTATATATTTACAAGGTTATACATTTTATACATTTTCACATTTGTGTATGGTAGATAGTGTTATACGTTTTATACTCACCAGGACTTGTTGTTCTGACCCTCTCCTCAAAATAACTCTCAGGTTTAGCTCGGAAAAAACAGGCCTTCGTAGGTGCTCAGTTTGGTTTTCTGTTTTTGTTCTCTCATGCTTGATTAATAGGTAAAAGCGTCTATTTTTTACTCTTAGATTATACACTTGTGTATAAATAAATATTACTTGGATATTATTTTGTCACTTTTACAAATATGTCAACTAAGCCATATGTAGTCAGAAATATTGAAAATAGAGATCAAAATGTTGTGTGTGTGTGTGTGTGTATATGAAGACCTGCAGATAAAGATCTTACATCAAATTCCTTTTTTGGATAAGAAAGTAATTTGTAGAAAGAACATGCATATCACAAATCATGGAAGACTTGTTAAGGAAGCAAGAGCAAAAGAGGAAGGGCCAAAACTTACCTGATTAAACTAAGGCCCATTTTTGATTGAATTAGGGTTTAGGTTGGCTAATCTATCCCATAAATACCCATGTATTCTCAATGTAAATGTTTATCTAGGAATAGAGAGTTCTTTCTTTTCTATACTCCTCTTGGGTCTAGCAAATTTGTTGTCTATTCAATTAGATTTGATAGAGCACAATTTACTATTGAAATCTACTTTTCTCATTAGTGATTGACTGTCTAATTAGATTCAATGATAATCCTAATTTTTACTTTTACTATTTGTTTATTTTTGTTGTACTATTTTATTTTAAGTATTTTGTTTTATATTTATTAGTTAGTCAATGAATTTATTATAGACCTAATTAGATTCGAATCTGTAATAAATTTTATTTAGTTTTAGTTTGTTTTTATTGACAATTGTAATTTGGTTATCAGTTCAATTAGATTTGTTCTGAACCATGTTGCAATTTCAATTTGTATTTCAATCAAATTCTCCAAATTCGTCCAACTCACCCACGAATTTATATAAATAATAAAATTTATTTTTCCTCCCTATGTTCGACTTGCATACAACACATCTGTGCACTTGCAGTAATTTATAATAAATTTGCGATTTTCTATTCCATAGGAAAGTGCTAAACAAGTTTTTGGCACCATTGCCGGGGAAGCTACAATTAAATTTTGTTATTTATTTAATTTCTGATTCATGATAAAAAAAAATTCTTGGTTTTGTTTTCTTTTATTTTTAGTAAAAAAACTCAAGATTAGTTGATTTGGTATTACTTATTGATATTTTAATCTTCTAAACAAAAAAAACTTGCCTTTTTTCTTTTCGATTTCTTTCCTTTCTTTATTTCCTTTCCATTTTTTAACATTTTTTTTTCTATTCTCTCTTTTCTTTACAATTTTCAAAAAAAAAAACCTTCTTCTCTTTGGTTCTTCACCTACAACTTCCGGAAACATATTCCATCCTATGGTTCACACTACATATTCTTCAGACAATCACGCAAACCACCAATCCCAATCAACCCAGTCAGCTCCATACAACCACGATCATTCTCTGACAAACCTCTATGCCCAAATATTTTGCTGCCCTCACCACAACTCCACCATATCTTAATTCACCTCTCAACATCCCTCGCGTACCAGCAATGTCAACTATTAAACTCCTTTACCCAGCTCCAAGTTCATCAACCACACTAATCGCCTACTCTCACTGTATCAACAATCCACTACACCCAATTCTACCTGTGACAGTCAACTCCACTCTCAAATTAATATTGATCATTAAGCCTTCCATCACCCACCAACTCCAACAATACCGACGAACAAACCAAAACCGATAATACCTTCCCTACCCAAAGAATACCACAACTACATTCCTATTACAACAATACCAAAAACTGCAGTATAGTTCATCTACTGAAACATAACCAGTTCACAACCAGAGACAAACTGCTGACTATTCCTTTAATCCTCATTAAGTTCAATCCTCAATCAAAGTTAACCCATCAGCAATCACCACCGTTGCAAATCTACAAAACCAACACCCATTGCTACTACAGCATCAACTCCCTGACTAAACCAAAATACGCCCACTGAAATCCAGTGCAAACACCCTCGCCAAACCCCAAACCAATATCACCACCAAATTCGAACCCTAACCCTTCGAAAACCTAGAAAGGAACCAATTGAAAAAGAAACCGTAGTACACCCAATTCAAAATCGTCCTACCCTACCCAATTCAAACATCGAGAAATCGATTTAGAAATAAGATACTGTGAATTTGGCCTTGAATTTTTATTTTGGTATTCACATGCTTGTTTATTTCATGGATTTTGACTTTATTTTTTTTAGAATAGGGGCGTGTTAAAGTCAAGAAACTAGGTGCGGTGTACCTTAATTCTTTTGGAAATTGATTGTTCCATCTTTTTGGCGTGGGTTGTTTCAAAAAAAAGGAAGGGGCAAGATTCCTGGTTGAGCCACATATTTGGGACGTGTTGTTGTTTTTATTTTGAAGGGGTGAGAAGTTTGTTTCTTGGTTTGTTTTTTTTAGCCAATTTAGTCTTTTGTTTTAGGTGGAGTTTAGTTTTGTTTTTTTATTTAATCTAGTCAGTCTTTTTAATTCCAAGCAAGTTTCTGTATTCTTTTTATTTGTTTTATTTTGTTAATTTCAAAAAAAGGAACTTCAAAAATCAAAAATCATAGGATTAAAGAAAAGAAGGAATTCAAGCGAAATAATCAAAGGAATCAAAATCGAGCAAAGCAAACTATGGATTTAAATTTCTCTAGACAGACTGTCATACCCCGCTGTAAAATTTTCTAACTCTACAGATGCTGCAATTGCTTAAAAATATAGAAATTACATGTAAAGATTTTCTATAGGGGAAATAGCTTGCTTGTACAGTTTTTTATTTATTTCTGCAATTATTCTTGTTTGAATATTGTGTTGGCTGAAATTTATGAATAAATTTGATGAGGAACGATTTTCCATAACTAAAGTCATCACTCCCATTGTTTTTCAATTATAAAACTTGATTTGATTTTCAAATATTTAACTACAAGAGTGTATTTTATGAAAATGATTCTCTCAAGGGTTTGATCGCGAATATATATTAGTTCAATTTATTGAACTTTATCCAAAGAGATGGCACACTACTTGTAAAACATTGGTCGCATCCCTTTGTATTTATATTATACATGAATGGCCATAAGACCCTCTTCCCCCTTCAAATCAAGATTATTAACTAATAAAACAACCTTGAGTAAGTTATTTGTTTTGAATAGGAGCTAATTGTGTTAACCTTAAGTTTTGAGTTCTCTATATTCAACAATGATGAGTGAATAGCCATCATAATTCCCCTAGGGGTTCTCGGATGAATCAAAACTTTTATAATAAAGACGGATCAAAATCAAATTAATCACAACTTTCAAAATCTCCATCTCAGAATGGATAGACCTTATCTGTTCGAGATCGATGTTACCCAACTAAGACTATTCAATCTTCTATCATTGTATTCCACAAGTAAAAGGAATTTTTGAGCTTAAAATTTTTTCATTCAAGGGGTACCAAAATTTACTGGTTCTGAAAATGTTTGTGAATTTTTAAGTGAATTTGAACTGCATTCATCCACAACTAAAATGCAACAACTGTCTAACGAATCTATCAAGCTAAGGCTAATTCCATTCGTACAACTTGAAAGCTCTAAAAATGGCTAAATTCTCTTCCAAAACATTCCATAAGAAGTTAGGATAAAATTGTCACTGTATTCTTGAAAGAAAAAAATCCCTTTCCATAAAACTCTAAAAGTCCGAACAAAAATAAATCAGTTTTGTCAAAACGAGGGGTAAACTTTTTCAAAATACTTTGAGAGATTCAACCAATTATTATATAGTTATCCTCATCATGCAATTCCCAAATACCACTTGTGCTAAATTTCATATAAAAGGATAAACTATCAAACAATATCACAACTACAATCAATGTGTAGAGGAGAATTTATGTCTAAAACGGTCGATGAAGCTTGGGATTTCTTAGCAGAATATTCTAAAAAGGACACGCAATGGGAGTAAATTCGTGTTCCCATTCGTACTTCTACTAGAAGGGTGCATATCATGGATCCAATTCAATTTCCCTTAGAAATTCAAGCTCCTCAAATAATAGAAGGACAACCCCATTACTACCCTCAAGACCGAAGTTAATGCTATAGTTCAAAATAGTCCTTACTCATCCACGTATAACCTAGTTGGAGAAATCATTCAAATTTCTCATGGTCTAATCCTAATAATGTCGCAAATCCATCTCACATGATACCCAATTCGAATTATCGAGCTCAATTATCTAATCCTCAAACTTCTCAAGTTTCGCATCAATTCAAGCCTTCAAGTCAACTACATAGGCATTTTAATTTTCAATCATCAACTTGGTCTCCTCAATCTACTCAAGAAGTTATTCGATTTGAGAAACAAATAAACGATCAAGACGCTAGACTTGAACAAATGATGAGTATAATGAATGAAGGAACTAACGAAAAGTAATGAGAAAGGAAAATTGCCTAGTCAACCCGAAGTGAATCCAAAATATAACTCTAGTACTGTGAATTTTTATGAGGACAAAAATCATAATTTGGCCAACTCGGTCATCTTCCTTAGGTCCGGAAAAACGATTGACAATAATGTCAGCAATCCCGATAATTATTCAATTTCGACCTCAATCAAAAAGCTAACACTCTTTCTGTGGCAACCAATGCCAATTCTTCTGAACCTTTCAAATCTCTATCTTCTTCAAGTTTTGATATTCCCAACATCTCTTCTTCTAACGTCGGCAACTCTGACAATATCTCTTCTTCTAATATTGGCAACCCCAACATATCATCGCTTATACCCTTACCTTCCTCAATTCCCTTATTGAAACCTTCTTCCTTGAATGATAAACTTCTGAAAGAGTATATAAACTAGTTGCACCTTATCCTCATACACTTAACAATAAAAAGAAGGAAGAAAATTCCAAAAAATTCTTGAAATCTTCAAATAAGTTGTGAAACGACCCAAACTCGCCCTTTCGGGAAAGCCCGGATTGAGTTGAGAACACGAAAAATCAGAACACAAATATAAGAACATTTCATTGCTTGTTACAATAATTACATCAGAGTACGAGAATATAATAGAGTATGAATAAATAATATAAAATTGAAAAATATCAGAGATTCAAATAACAAAGCAGCGGAAAATCAATACATAACACAACTGTAAGAAATACACGGATACAGAGCATTTCAAATATAGCTCCAGCTGTAAATCTAGGATCGTGTAAAAATAATATATGCAAAAACCCAACTACTAGCTGTCCATGTGGAAAATAAGGGCACCCAGAGTTTAGGTTGAAACAATAAACTCCAAGTCATTCATGTGACTAGTGTGAGAACTAAAACAGTTATTTAATCTTTACTTTAAAATAAAGTAAATCAAGGGACCACGCCTTATAACACGGAACGAGTATCCTCCCAAGAATACCAGTGCATAAACAGCTATAAACAGCGCAACGCTTTTTAAAAAATGAAGCTATTATAAGACTCAGGTCCTATCACACATTGCGACGCAAGCCTGAGGATAGAGTTTTCCCTTATAATAGCCAAACATGCTTGGTACGTTTAAAACAAATCATTTTGATATTACTATAAGTATATAGTGTCAAAATCACTTTAAATATAAATGTATCAATCATAGATGGCATAGTATCCCATGCTACTATGTCGCCATACTAGGCTCTACAATCAAAACCGAAATGTCACGTATTGGAAGATTTCCGTCTGTGAACCAAGGCAGGGACCATCCTTACCGAATTCAAGACAATCTAGCCTACCATGTCTCAGGCTACAGCCGCAACTGCACCTTGGATCTTCAGGGCTGGTCCTCTTTAACATTCGAGGATTGGTAATTCCAGAACAATGCGTTTCCCCACCCTATGGGGCGTAATGGTCAGTATGTCGACCATATCATCCATCAGCCTCGTAGTGACTGATATAACCGAGGTGCCTCGCTTTCCATCATCCACATAAGTAATAATGTCTGGGCTCCATAACATGACACCACTCCTAGCTAGAAAGAAATGCATGTCCTCCATGTAGTCCTCTCCCCTTTTTGGTTCACACCGGGGTGTGAGGCTCACGAATTAACGCTATACACAAAGCTATGCTATTTAAAGTCGTGCTTTGATCATCAACCACAAGACTCTGCTTTTCATCAAAATCCTTGATCGCTTACATCTTAGCATGCCACATTGATATTCCACGCCATGCAACTGATGTCTATCGATATATAACCCTTGAGCTCGTACGTCTCATAGAAGGGTATTAAGCAAGAGAATAAATTCTCCGCCACCAAACAGATATATATTTAATAGAGATCAATCAACAAAGAATAAAATCCAATGTTAGACACACATCCATTTAATAGTTCGTTCTGGGTCTGAACGAAACCGGAGGCACCGTATTCCTCGTCCCATGTCCAATACAGGAGAGAGGTCCTCGCATATCCGGTCGATCTCCAAGTACGTATGGACGATCACCACTTATTACCTTATCTTGGGTGTGTAGCCCAATCAAGACATCAGTAATCATCCAAATGATGTGAAGACCTCCGATCTTCAACCACTGTCTTCATCGTTCGACTTGTCATTGAATCAGTTATTCGGAATGGGTTTAAACCCGGCCTTTCCGAATAACTCGCGTATATTATAAACAAGTGCTACACAAGCACAACATATGCCTCATTCCAATTTAGGATATTCTTTTATTCAAATATTCACATCATTAGGGAAAGGTTCCCATTAATTTTATCAAAGATAAATTCTTTAAATTTATTATTTAATCTTCCTTTGGATATCAATTCAAACCAAATTAAGGTTTATCCAAACTAGTCGGGATTAGTGCACCTTACTGAAGTAATCATTTCTTTTATTATCCTAATCCCAACCTATTCATCCCATGGAGCAAAACTGGTAATACTACATATCTAATACCATGGTGTTATCGGTAAATTTAATTACCATTTCACGTTCAAATCTAATTAAAGATCTAACTATCGCTTCGAGTAAAAATGGTGGTACTCCATTCTCAGCCATTTACCGAATTTGATAATTTAAATTATCACATTCTCATTTTAATCTAATTAAAGATTCATTAAAACTCCACTTAGTTTTAATCTTCCTAAAAATCAATATTAATGATTGTTTAACTTTGGGAAATCAAACATGTCGCTTCAACAATCTACACCGTACCAATAATTTCTACCGATATATTACCTCTAAGCTTGTACGTCTTAGAGAATGGTGTTTAGCAAGAGACTAAAATCTCCGCCTCCAAACAGATATAAATTTAGCAGAGATCAATAATGCAGTTCAAAATACAAAAGTGGTTTCATTGAAAACGAAGGTCGTTTGCAAAATGGCTATTTTTAAGGGCTATATATTATTTAAAATATATATAAATTCCATAGCAACTATTTTAAATTTTAAAGCAGACATAACTTTTTATTCCCGTTAAGAAATCTGGATTTTTCATATTCGTTAGAAAGATGTAATAAAACAGATTCGAATATTTCTGGTTTTACTGAAATCCGATTTATTTTGAATCCTGTACATTCATTTGAAATTTGTAATCAAATTTTCAAACTACTGCGCCATTTCAGGCTCGTTTTATAGTAAAAATAATTTTATTCGTTCAAACTTCGATTTAAATTAAATTTTAAATTGTTACTATTTAAATTAAATCATCTTAAATATTCAAAATCCATTAAAATTGCTAAAACAAAAATTTTAAATTGGTTCTGAAAAACCGAGTTGTTATAAGTTGTGTCAATATTCCACTCGTAAACACCATCAAACTTATTCTTAATATGCCAAGTGTCTCAGAGAGCTGTGCACTGGAAAATGAGCCATAATGTTCCTAAAACTACATTCTTGATTGCGAACACTAGCTTTATTTCTCAAATTCGCCACCAATCAAGTATAAGGACCCCAGTTGCCCTACAATTGGCTGTAAAATAGGAAAAACTCAACGTCAGTAGTGCCTTACTTGATTTTGGTGCAAATGTCAATCTTCTTACCTACATTATTTATCGTCAACTAGGATAGGGAGAATTGAAACCCACGACCATCACGATTCAACCGGCCGATCAACTTGTTAAAAAGCCATTGGGTATAATTGAAGTTGTATTGATTCAAATTGAAAAAAAATCCCCGTGGATTTCATAGTCATAGAAATCAAGCCTGTTTCAAATCCTGATAGTCAAATTCCATTGATTTTAGGTCATCCCTTCTTATCCACCTCGAATGCTAATATAAATTGTAGGAGCGATGAAACACCCCACCTCCGTTAAGGTCACTCACAAAGGGAATGCCTTAACTTTGGTGGAAGGTTATAGGTACAAGACACAGAAAAATTTACAAGACAGATAAATATGAGCAGCGAAATTCAAATATTTATTGCATATGTGGTTCAATACAAAAGAATTACATCAGATTGTCTCAAAATTAACTTCCAAAACATTACACCATAATTTCTGTCTTGATTATTTAATAAAGAAGCATAAACCATAAATAAAACTGCATAAATCCCCAAGTGTAGTGTTCAAAAGCCATAGCCAAGGTGAGAGAGTCCCAATCATACATCTACTTTCTTGAAGCTTGCAAAGAGTCTGACTAAGCTAGAGTATTCCCTCCTTGTGGACATGGAGGGGGGGACGGAAGAAAAGAGGACGAAAGAAAACGGGTTAGACGATAAGTCTGGTAAGTTCAGTGATTACTAGTATTTAAATAAGGAAAGGGATCATGACAGTAATAATAGAACATAGGACAATACTCTAATATAAGATAAGAGGAACATGTGATCGCACCCATTACTATAGTCTCTACACCTACTTAACCATTGGTTCAACGAGCCCCACATGTTCACAACAAACGATCCTCTTAATGATCGGCTCATACTCGCATGCATTCATATCCTATGTCCTTCGGCCCCGCTTGACTGTAGATACATGTGCTGGTCCCACCATGGGATGTATCAGTCCCTCGGGTGGCAACCCGACACGATTCAAGATGCACAGTATATAGTACTGATGCCCAGTGCCTACTTTTTCCACTCCGGAGTACGTGCACACCCGCACTCCGTCAGAACATACACTGACGCACCAACCGCCGACGTTTTGACCGCTTGTAATTAGCCCAGTAATCGTGCCCCACCCTGCCTAGTTCAGGGTACCATGATACATCTATGGGGGCTACTGCCGAAATGGGTCCCTGTTACTAGGGTTTTCTAATCAACATGTTTATTTGGTTAAGTGTCCAAGTTTATCTAACCCCACCCATCTGTTTAGTTAACATGTTGAATCGGTTAAGTGTTTCCCTAATTGACCTAAGCCTACCAATCCTGACTTAGCTTTAATTTATTCATTAAAGCACCAACCACTCACATTAGACAGGTCTTGTTGTGGTCACTGGACATGCCGGTCAGTTCCGGGCAGTTTTACACCAGAACTCAGTCTAACCTCGGGTTCTTTTTGGGCTTGATGCACTAACCACCCACATTAGATAGGTCTTGTTGTGGTCACTGGATATGTCGGTCGGTTCCGGGCATTTTTACACCACAACTCAGTCTAACCTCGGGTTAGGCATATTCGTCTTTTTTAAATCCATATATTTTCTATATATGTCTAATTCTTTATGTAAATTAATCTTAATTCAATCATGGCATAATTATCCTTTGATTATGCTCACAATAAATGGTATATCAAATATACCATTTTATGAACAAATTTATGCCATGAAATTTTCATGTTTTCCCATCGCTATCCCCATGGAACGTATGCATGAATCACATAAAATGTTGGGCTAGTAAATTATCCCAAACCCATAAACAAAAGGGGGTAATAAACAAGGGACATGAAATAAACATAAAATAGCATACATTTAACTTATCATGGGTAACATGGCATAGATGTATCATTAACTTAGTTAAACGGGTAAAGGTGAACTTGTGACTAAGTTGGATCTAATTATCATGTAAACTTGATATAGGTCTAGCATGGAGGTTTAACATATAAACACAATTTTAAACCACAACTTAGCATATTAACTTATGTATGTCAAAACATAAGAAAGCTACTATAAACATATTTAAATCACAACTTAGCATGACAACTTATGCGTGTTAAACATAAGAGAGTTATTATAAACATATTTAGATCATAACTTAGCATGATAACTTATGTGTGTTAAACATAAGAGAGCTATTATAAACATATTTAAATCACAACTTAGCATGATAACTTATGTGTTAAAACATAAGAGAGCTACAATAAACATATTTAAATCACAACTTAGCATGATAACTTATGTGTGTTAAGCGTAAGAGACCTATTATAAACATATTTAAATTACTACTTAGCATGATAACTTATGTGTGTTAAACATAAGAGAGCTAATAATCCAATCTTGCAACATAAATAGATTCAACTTAACATGGTTCTAAATATACATGAATGTTGATCTAACATGCAAGCATGTGTTTTAGATAATAAATGATATACACGTAAATGTGTATATTTTATCCGCTTATTTATCTTATTTTATCTTTAAAATAACTGATATTGTGTATTTATAGTTGTATTTTCAGATTATCTGAGATAAATGGATTAATGCATTTAATTGTTGAAAAGCTTGAAGAATTTGCGCAAGAAGAGTGTTGATTTTTAGAGCTGGATCAAAGCTTGAAGATCTGAAGAGATGTTGCTGTTCAACTACTTTCTGCTGCATATTTCAAAGTTAAGATTCAATGCTTTTCTGATCACTTGGAGTTCTTATTCATACTCAAGGCAATTGGAGTTGAAGCCCGCAACCTATTTTCTCTGCATGCGTTCACACTATCTCCTTTGCAAGGCTTCTCATTCAAACGTGTTCACACTTAGCTACTTGATTTATGTGTTATTTTGAAAATGGGTTTTTGTCCCACATTGTGGAATTTGCCAAGTAGCCTTGGCCAATACAACTGTAAATACCTTGTATCTTATTCATGTAAAAACACACTTAGTTTTATTCTGTAATCTTTCTCTTGGAATAAAACTCTTCTTCCTCTGTTCTATTTAGTTTTAGTTTTATTTATGTTCATGTTATTTAATTTCTGTTTTTCTTCTTCTTTAGCTATGTCTAGCTAATCCCCTTTGATTAGGGGATGATGACGCTAAAAGATATGATTCAACATGAATCACATAGCCAATAGATAAGGACTTTGTATATGTAGATCTAGATCTGAATCAAGGGTTAGATCTGAACCTTCATATTCTATGTCGTTTAAGAGCTATGCTCTTTCACGGGGTATATTCGTGTTCGATCTAACAATTATCAGATTTAGATCTAATTTTAGGTTTTTAGAAATTAATTTGTGAATCTGTCCTGATAGTCTAGGGTTATTTAAGAGCTCAGCTCCTGCATAGGCTATGCTTGTCGTTGTTTACTTATTTGTTTCTAAAAATCTATTTATAGTTGATTCGTGTTTGTGATAGAAACATGAATTAGATCTATATTTATTTGTTGGCTATTGATGAGTGTGAATCTAATCTATGTCATTATCTCCTAATTGCTTTCTCTTATTAGATAAATCTCTTTTTTTATTTAATTGCTGTTATTTTCTGTGTTTTCAATCAATCAAAATTCTGGAATAACTTGATTGGATTTATTAATTAAAATATTTTTGGTCCCAGAGTTCGACACCCTCTACAACAATCCTTGTTGTTTAGGAAAACCGAACGGATTTTACAGTTGTTTACAATTGTATAATTTGTTCGCAAACAAATTTTGGCGCTGTTGTCGGGGACCAAAATAATTTTTATTAATAATCCTTCGGGTTATATTTTTAATTTTTTAAAAAAAACACAAAAATATTTTATTTACCGATTCGTGTTAGTTTTATTTTTGTTTTCCTTGTATTTTCTTTCATAGAAAAAAAATTTGATTGGTAGATTGGGTATTAAAACATTGATATGTTAATCTTCTAAATCAAGAAAGAAAAAAATATAACTTTTCCAATTGCATTGATTTTATTTCCTGTTCGTTCATTTTATTCTTTCCACTTTCTATACTTTGCCTTTCCTTTTCTTTTCATTTTTATTTACAAATTCAAATAAAAAAAAGCAACACATTTCTTTCCTGTTTTCAATTGCTTTCCCTCTTTCTACAATCTCTCTTTCCTTTGTTTACAGTTTATTTCCGGAAAAAAAATAGTCCTCCTACAATTTTTCTTCTCTGGCTTTTGCTCCTCTACACAGTAACCATCCAATCGTTCATCACCACACCCCATCACAAAAAAAACAACAACTCCGAACATAAGCCACTGTCCGCCTGAAACACCACAAACCGCTTCTACTCCTTCCACTTTTCATCACCTCCATTGTTTGAATTTGCTTCATGAAGATTGCGGTGAGATTGTTCGAACATCTGAAAACATCTGATAACCCACAATCCTGCACCCCATAACTACTCAGACCCTTTATCAGTTCAGCCTCAATCACCTGAAAATCGACAAGCCAATTCCAAGGACTGCACTAAAATCCCTCACAACCAACCTTACCTCTACCAAGATCAACTGTCCAGTCATCATACAAACCATCATCACGCAGCCAAAGATCACAACCACAATATTTCCAGACTGCGCTACTGTCAACTCTTCATCATCCACAATAACACAAACATCGACCACTTCAGCAACATCCTACCAGACTTTTGCACCAACCCGTCAACAACATCACTTCATCTTTCCTTGCGTTTTCCTTCTCTCCACAACTACCTTCCCCTAATCGCAACCATCGGCGCCTTTAACCGCAACCCAAATTTGCTAGTCCAAAGCCCAAATCGAAAGCAAAGAAATCCGAAGTCTTCAATCATCAGACCAGAAACCCAAAATCGAAGATCTAATTAGTAGATCCATAAATCCAATTTATGGAAAGAGAAACAAAAAGGAATATATATTTTTTAACCCTTTGCGTGAGCCGACTTCTGAAATTTCCATTTTTTATTTTGGGTTTGTGGAATCACGTTTGTGTTTTTCATGTTTTAAAAGGTGGCTCGGCTTGGATTTGATCTGATTGCTTGATTCTCTTGGGCTTGTGATCCGCTACAGGCCTAACGAGTGGGCTGGCCATAGTTTAAAGTTTGTTTTCTTTTTTGTTTTCTTTGTTTTATGTGGTTTAGATTTTGAACTAGTGTTAGTTTTCAAACCTTTCTAAAGAAAAATAATAATTAGTTGTTAACCTTAGTTTTTTTTGTTTTCTTTTACTTCCATTTTATTTTTCTTTTAGTTTATTTTTTCAGTTCCCTTTAAAAAAAAAGGGGAATTTTTTTTTTTGAAAATAGGTACAACGCAGTCAAGCAATTAATAGGAGACGAAAACAACAAAAAGCAGCGGACTAGTCAGGGTTCGAGCGGTTGCACACCAAGTGGGGTGTGAACACGCTAGCGCGACTCAATTGCACTGGACGGACTGTCAATCACTGTAAAAATTTCTTAACCCTACAGGTGCTCTGCTGCAAAGAAAAATATATAGAATTGCGTGTAAAAATTTTCTGCAGGTGTCGCGGCTTGCTTGTAAAAATTTTATTTCTGTAATTTTGCCTGTTGATGTGTGGTTTAAAATTTTAAAACGAACGTGGGATTAACTGAAAAGTTTATTTTTGAAATCGAATCGAGAATTCCCCCAAGCTCATAGGACAAAATATTTGTTAAATTGACAATTAGGATTGATACTCTCTGAGGTGTCTAAGGAATGGTAGAGTCTTGAACTCAAATAGGTTCTTAAACCTTCAGTCGTGTTTCTACGGTGATTCGTGGCACACTGATAACCCCTGTCCGAACCTGGCCCAGACTTGTATTCATATAATCCGAAGTTGTTAATTTTAACATACTTTTTAGGATCTTCTTTAGAGCCACAACTTTGTAACTGATTTTTTGATGAAAAACTCTCTACTTCTAGTACATGCACGCTTGCCCCATGTACAACCAAAATTGTAATTCTTTTCAAACTTTAAATAATTTTGGTTTCAATTCAAATCAAAATGAATTTCAAGCTGAAAACTTTTCGAATAATTTCCACAATGCTCAACAAACTGTTGTTCCACAATATGAAAACTGCCATTCTACGATTGAGGAGAATTTATCTGAGATGAGGAGACTATTAGCGCAAATGGATAAGCAAAATGCTGAATTTCAAAACAATTTCAACACGGGTTTCAACGAAAATTTTGAACACAAAAATGATTTTCATAATACGATGGTTATCGAATATGAAAAATGTGTTGCGAACAAGCTAATTTTTTGGCAATGTTGGCTTTGGAAAATAAATAATGGACGACTTCTAAGAGAAGAGGTGGATGAATTTTTAAGGTCAACCAGTGAGGAACACATTGAAACGACGAATCTTAAAAACGACATTTTGAGGTCTAATGTGTCTACCGATTTTATTGATGAGGGCCTGAGTAAAATTGATAAATTATTGCATGAAATTTGGATTTGTCACGAGGAAATCAAGGAATGAGCACAAACTTTAGATGAAAAACAAGATTCTGAAAATAAAAATATCGAAAACATGCGTATCATTGAACAACTGTCTCAATACACCATTGAATTTTGGAAAAATCTAGAAAATCAATTACTTGAGGGAATTAATGACGTTGATGACTTTGAGGACTCCATGAAACTTGGCTTGACTTACATCGAAGAACTGGCTCAAAGAATGGACAATAGCGAACAAGTTTCTTATAGGATTGTTTATCAAATTTCTCTTCTTCAAACTGAAGTTACAAACTTGTTCAACAACTATAAATCTCAATCAAGCAACAAACAAGTTTCTGCCCACGTTTCTTTTGAAACAACTAATCAACCAGTAACTTCGTCACAACATTACGTGACGATTATTGATGATTCCGACGATATGACTGCTGATGAAAATGAATATTTTGAAAAATCTCTTGTGCAAAACAATGATTTCTGTGAAAGTGAAATTCAAACTCAAACTCATGCTTCTACTGAAAATTCAACTCTTACTGCAATCGAAAATTTTCAACTTACAACTTTTGAAATTGATGAAAAGCTTAATGAAGTTGTTGAAATTTCTATAATTGATTTGAATTTAAATTTTCTTGAACACGAAGACGTCAATCTTCAATTTGATCTTCCTCTCTCAAATTCTGAAAATTTTGATAACTTAGCGACTTTCGATTGTCAACTTGAAAGAAATGACGTAGTTGGTAACAATTGTTTAAATGAGGATGACTTTGATGAGCGAAAACTTCTTGAACTGATTGACGATAATGTTGTTGGTTCTAAAACTGAAAATGAAACGTTTGAAAATCTTTAAATTCTTGAGGGTGACAACAACGAAACTGCTGAAAGTGATCTTAAAGACAATGACGAGTTTTCTGAAACTGTTGAAACCCCTTGTGACCTGATCGTTTCAACTGAACCACACTTTGATCACTTGTTTTTCAATGATAAATTTCTGCACTATATGAACTCTTTCTGGAATAACACAGTTTTTGAGAAATCACGATTTCAAAATTTACTGAAAATTCATTCGTTCGGTTCTGACTTTAGGTTTACGAATGAACCTTTAGTTAACAAAATTTCGAATATCAAAGCAAAACCGAACAATATTTCTCAAAATAAGTGTGGGGGTGAGAGTGATGTTTACATCTCTCAATTTATACATCATCCGAACAAATCAAATTTTGTTTTTGAAACTTTTACTCAACCCCAGCTTGATGACCTCTCTTTAGTTGCTACAGAAATTCAATTTGATTTTAGGATCAATTGTAAGCTCAAAAATTTTAAATTAGCAACTCAAACTTTTGAAAAAACAAAATTTGTTTTCCCAAATCTGAATTGTAATTTAAAATCCTTTATGATTTGGTTTTCTATACTGAAGCTGTGCCTCATAATCTTAATGGGGCTGATCCATTTGTCCATTGTAGACCGGTTCATCTATTCGATGACTGCGTATTTTCTCAAAGTGTACCCGGTAAGCCGTGCTGACCCTCTTATTTGTTTTTCCCTTTCACTAAGATATGTCTGATAAAGACTGTGAGGACACAGTCACACTCAAGTGTGGGGGGAGTTTACATTACATCAGCAATCAAATTTTATAAACTAGGTCATTCATTGAACAAGGATTAACTTAAAATTCATAAATAACACCTTGGTTCTTGTTTGATATGTTGAATAGTTGGGTGATGGGAATGAACATTATTTATTCATTGAATCATAATGTGTCTTTTTAAGATGCTAGCTTGAGACTGTGCAGACTTTAGTCGTGTTCTGGAGTAAGCGTGTCAACCCTTGTTATACATGTTAGAATGTGCAAGTAAAAATAATCAAAAAAAAAAAAAAATGAGTTTGCACCTACATATGTTGGAATTTTTGAGTTCGTTTTCATGCATAATATTTCTCTTACTCAAATTTTCACACTTGTAAGTTCTAAATTCCACTTGGCCCAATTAAGGAGAAATGACTCATTGTAGCGTTCTTCTTCGATACCCCACATTATTCAAACCCAAGTTTTAGTCGATTTACATCCATGTTTCGATAAATTTTCTTATATTGGTACACTCAAGAACCTTTTCACTGATTTATTTTCAAAGGTAAATACGTCACTTTATATACCAATATTACACTACCCATTACGTACTTGTTTTAAGGTAGGATAACCATATACCACATCTTATTTTATATGGGTTAACTATCTTGCGAAACTTTGTTTATCATTCCTTTCATCTTTTTGTATAACATCAATCCAGACTTGTGTGTTGAATTAAGGTTATAGAAGTAGAGTAACTAGGGCACAAAACTTTCCTTTCATAGAGTGTTGGTTATGATTCGCTTAGTAGAGGAGGAATCAAATGAAAAATGAAATAATATACGGTATCATTCCATTCCATCTCCACTCATCATTCATCATGCAAAAAGAAAAAAAAAGAAAAAAGAAAAAAAAAGCAATAAAGAGAGAGTCTCTCTGAATAAAATAGCCATTCATCATTCTTGACTATAAAAGCATTCAATTCCATTCCATCCACATCCATTCTACTGTACTTGGAAGTGAGGATTGTAGTAAAGGAGACGAAAGGAAATAAACATGTTCATACGTGCCTTAGTATTACTTTATCTTTTGTAGCTTGAAGTTCAACTAATACACTTGCCCTCTTATCTATAACATTTTTAGAACTTACAAAATTTTCCTTCATCTATGCATAACTCACATCCAATACAGTACAGTTACAGTGGTGCAAAATTCTTCAAAAAAAAAAAGAATAAATGATTGGGTGCACATTGTCGATGTGTAGAACTTTGGTTGACACCACGCTCTTAACCTTCAAAACAATTATAGTGTTATCAAGGAATTACGATTCAGCTTGAAAATTTTTATTCATTTTTGCACCAATTATGGGATGGACAATTTGGGGCTAAACCGTTATAATTGAAGTTAAGTAAAATCCTTGGAATGTGAAAGACCTTAAATATATTGTTTGATTCATCCGCGTGCATAAGACGCTTTGGATTTTGTGGGTAGTATCCGCTGAAAACCCTCACGAGACAACACTCGTCCTACTAGGGACACCTAGGGGTTTAATGGCTTGTTGCAGATGCTAAATGCAATCGTGTTTCCTACGAAAGTGTGACATATCTTAGTTTAGTTTATTCGAGGACGAATAAAAAGATAAGTGTGGGGGTATTTGATATACACGTAAATGTGTATATTTTATCTGCTTATTTATCTTATTTTATCTTTAAAATAACTGATACTGTGTATTTATAGTTGTGTTTTCATATTATCTGAGATAAATGGATTAATGCATTTAATTGTTGAAAAGCTTGAAGAATTTGCGCAAGAAGAGTGTTGATTTTTAGAGCTGGATCAAAGCTTGAAGATCTGAAGAGATGTTGTTGTTCAACTACTTTCTGCTGCATATTTCAAAGTTAAGATTCAATGCTTTTCTGATCACTTGGAGTTCTTATTCATACTCAAGGCAATTGGAGTTGAAGCCCGCAATCTATTTTCTCTGCATGCGTTCACACTAGCTCCTTTGCAAGGCTTCTCATTCAAACGCGTTCACACTTAGCTACTTGATTTATGTGTTATTTTGAAAATGGGTTTTTGTCCCACATTGTGGAATTTTCCAAGTAGCCTTGGCCAATACAACTGTAAATACCTTGTATCTTATTCATGTAAAAACACACTTAGTTTTATTGTGTAATCTTTCTCTTGGAATAAAACTCTTCTTCCTCTGTTCTATTTACTTTTAGTTTTATTTATGTTTATGTTATTTAATTTCTGTTTTTCTTCTTCTTTAGCTATGTCTAGCTAATCCCCTTTGATTAGGGGGTGATGACGCTAATGGATATGATTCAACATGAATCACATAGCCAATAGATAAGGACTTTGTATATGTAGATCTAGATCTGAATCAAGGGTTAGATCTGAACCTTCATATTCTATGTCGTTTAAGAGCTATGCTCCTTCACAGGGTATATTCGTTTTCGATCTAACAATTATCAGATTTAGATCTAATTTTAGGTTTTTAGAAATTAATTTGTGAATCTGTCCTGATAGTCTATGGTTGTTTAAGAGCTCAGCTCCTGCATAGGCTATGCTTGTCGTTGTTTACTTATTTGTTTCTAAAAATCTATTTATCGTTGATTCGTGTTTGTGATAGAAACATGAATTGGATCTATATTTATTTGTTGGCTATTGATGAGTGTAAATCTAATCTATGTCATTATCCCCTAATTGCTTTCTCTTATTAGATAAATCTCTTTTTTTATTTAATTGCTGTTATTTTCTGTGTTTTCAATCAATCAAATTCTGGAATAACTTGATTGGATTTATTAATTAAAATATTTTTGGTCCCAGAGTTCGACACCCTCTACAACAATCCTTGTTGTTTAGGAAAACCGAACGGATTTTACAGTTGTTTACAATTGTATAATTTGTTCGCAAACAAATTTTGGCGCCGTTGCCGGGGACCAAAATAATTTTTATTAATAATCCTTCGGGTTATATTTTTTATTTTTTAAAAAAAAAAACACAAAAATATTTTATTTACCGATTCGTGTTAGTTTTATTTTTGTTTTCATTGTATTTTCTTTCATAGAAAAAAAATTTGATTGGTAGATTGGGTATTAAAACATTGATATGTTAATCTTCTAAATCAAGAAAGAAAAAAATATAACTTTTCCAATTGCATTGATTTTATTTCCTGTTCGTTTATTTTATTCTTTCCACTTTCTATACTTTGCCTTTCCTTTTCTTTTCATTTTTATTTATAAATTCAAATAAAAAAAAGCAACACATTTCTTTCCTGTTTTCAATTGCTTTCCCTCTTTCTACAATCCGTCTTTCCTTTGTTTACAGTTTATTTCCGGAAAAAAAATAGTCCTCCTACAATTTTTCTTCTCTGGCTTTTGCTCCTCTACATAGTAACCATCCAGTCGTTCATCACCACACCCCATCACAAAAAAAAAAAAACAACTCCGAACATAAGCCACTGCCCGCTTGAAACACCACAAACCGCTTCTACTCCTTCCACTTTTCATCACCTCCATTGTTTGAATTTGCTTCAGGAAGATTGCGGTGAGATTGTTCGAACATCTGAAAACATCTGATAACCCACAATCCTGCACCCCATAACTACTCAGACCCTTTATCAGTTCAGCCTCAATCACATGAAAATCGACAAGCCAATTCCAAGGACTGCGCTAAAATCCCTCACAACCAACCTTACCTCTACCAAGATCAACTGTCCAGTCATCATACAAACCATCATCACGCAGCCAAAGATCACAACCACAATATTTCCAGACTGCGCTACTGTCAACTCTTCATCATCCACAATAACACAAACATAGACCACTTCAACAACATCCTACCAGACTTTTGCACCAACCCGTCAACAACATCACTTCATCTTTCCTTGCGTTTTCCTTCTCTCCACAACTACATTCCCCTAATCGCAACCATCGGCGCCTTTAACCGCAACCCAAATTTGCTAGTCCAAAGCCCAAATATAAAGCAAAGAAATCCGAAGTCTTCAATCATCAGACCAGAAACACAAAATCGAAGATCTAATTTGTAGATCCATAAATCCAATTTTCGGAAAGAGAAACAAAAAGGAATATATTTTTTTTAACCCTTTGCGTGAGTCGACTTCTGAAATTTCCATTTTTTATTTTGGGTTTGTGGAATCACGTTTGTGTTTTTCATGTTTTAAAAGGTGGCTCGGCTTGGATTTGATCTGATTGCTTGATTCTCTTGGGCTTGTGATCCGCTACAGGCCTAACGAGTGGGCTGGCCATAGTTTAAAGTTTGTTTTCTTTTTTGTTTTCTTTGTTTTATGTGGTTTAGATTTTGAACTAGTGTTAGTTTTTCAAACCTTTCTAAAGAAAAATAATAATTAGTTGTTAACCTTAGTTTTTTTTGTTTTCTTTTACTTCCATTTTATTTTTCTTTTAGTTTATTTTTTCAGTTCCCTTTAAAAAAAAGGGGAATTTTTTTTTTTGAAAATAGGTACAACGCAGTCAAGCAATTAATAGGAGACGACAACAACAAAAAGCAGCGGACTAGTCAGGGTTCGAGCGGTTGCACACCAAGTGGGGTGTGAACACGCTAGCGCGACTCAATTGCACTGGACGGACTGTCAATCACTGTAAAAATTTCTTAACCATACAGGTGCTCTACTGCAAAGAAAAATATATAGAATTGCGTGTAAAAATTTTCTGCAGGTGTCGCGGCTTGCTTGTAAAAATTTTATTTCTGTAATTTATTATTCTCTGTTTGTTCTATGACTGAATATTTTGCCTGTTAATGTGTGGTTTAAAATTTTAAAACGAACGTGGGATTAATTGAAAAGTTTATTTTTGAAATCGAATCGAGAATTCCCCCAAGCTCATAGGACAAAATATTTGTTAAATTGACAATTAGGATTGATACTCTCTGAGGTGTCTAAGGAATGGTAGAGTCTAGAACTCAAACAGGTTCTTAAAACTTCAGTCGTGTTTCTACGGTGATTCGTGGCACACTGATAGCCCCTGTCCGAACCTGGCCCAGACTTGTATTCATATAATTCGAAGTTGTTAATTTTAACATACTTTTTAGGAGCTTCTTTAGAGCCACAACTTTGTAACTGATTTTTCGACGAAAAACTCTCTACTTCTAGTACATGCACGCTTGCCCCATGTACAACCAAAAATTGTAATTCTTTTCAAACTTTAAATAATTTTGGTTTCAATTCAAATCAAAATGAATTTCAAGCTGAAAACTTTTCGAATAATTTCCACAACGCTCAACAAATTGTTGCTCCACAATATGAAAACTGCCATTCTACGATTGAGGAGAATTTATCTGAGATGAGGAGACTATTAGCGCAAATGGATAAGCAAAATGCTGAATTTCAAAACAATTTCTACACGGGTTTCAACGAAAATTTTGAACACAAAAATGATTTTCATAATACGATGGTTATCGAATATGAAAAATGTGTTGCGAACAAGCTAATTTTTTGGCAATGTTGGTTTTGGAAAATAAATAATGGACGACTTCTAAGAGATGAGGTGGATGAATTTTTAAGGTCAACCAGTGAGGAACACATTGAAACGACGAATCTTAAAAACGACATTTTGAGGTCTAATGTGTCTACCGATTTTATTGACGAGGGCCTGAGTGAAATTGATAAATTATTGCATGAAATTTGGATTTGTCGCGAGGAAATCAAGGAATGGGCGCGAACTTTAGATGAAAAATAAGATTCTAAAAATAAAAATATCGAAAACATGCGTATCATTGAACAACTGTCTCAATACACCATTGAATTTTGGAAAAATCTAGAAAATCAATTACTTGAGGGAATTAATGATGTTGATGACTTTGAGGACTCCATGAAACTTGGCTTGACTTACATCGAAGAACTGGCTCAAAGAATGGACAATAGCGAACAAGTTTCTTATCGGATTGTTTATCAAATTTCTCTTCTTCAAACTGAAGTTACAAACTTGTTCAACAACTATAAATCTCAATCAAGCAATAAACAAGTTTCTGCCCACGTTTCTTTTGAAACAACTAATCAACCAGTAACTTCGTCACAACATTACGTGACGATTATTGATGATTCCGATGATATGACTGCTGATGAAAATGAAAATTTTGAAAAATCTCTTGTGCAAAACAATGATTTCTGTGAAAGTGAAATTCAAACTCAAACTCATGCTTCTACTGAAAATTTAACTTAGCATGATAACTTATGTGTGTTAAACATAAGAGAGCTATTATAAACATATTTAAATCACAACTTAGCATGATAACTTATGTGTGTTAAGCGTAAGAGACCTATTATAAACATATTTAAATTACTACTTAGCATGATAACTTATGTGTGTTAAACATAAGAGAGCTAATAATCCAATCTTGCAACATAAATAGATTCAACTTAACATGGTTCTAAATATACATGAATGTTGATCTAACATGCAAGCATGTGTTTTAGATAATAAATGATATACAATTAAATGTGTATATTTTATCCGCTTATTTATCTTATTTTATCTTTAAAATAACTGATATTTTGTATTTATTGTTGTGTTTTCAGATTATCTGAGATAAATGGATTAATGCATTTAATTGTTGAAAAGCTTGAAGAATTTGCGCAAGAAGAGTGTCGATTTTTAGAGCTGGATCAAAGCTTGAAGATCTGAAGAGATGTTGCTGTTCAACTACTTTCTGCTGCATATTTCAAAGTTAAGATTCAATGCTTTTCTGATCACTTGGAGTTCTTATTCATACTCAAGGCAATTGGAGTTGAAGCTCGCAACCTATTTTCTCTGCATGCGTTCACACTAGCTCCTTTGCAAGGCTTCTCATTCAAACGCGTTCACACTTAGCTACTTGATTTATGTGTTATTTTGAAAATGGGTTTTTGTCCCACATTGTGGAATTTGCCAAGTAGCCTTGGCCAATACAACTATAAATACCTTGTATCTTATTCATGTAAAAACACACTTAGTTTTATTCTGTAATCTTTCTCTTGGAATAAAACTCTTCTTCCTCTGTTCTATTTAGTTTTAGTTTTATTTATGTTCATGTTATTTAATTTCTGTTTTTCTTCTTCTTTAGCTATGTCTAGCTAATCCCCTTTGATTAGGGGGTGATGACGCTAATAGATATGATTCAACATGAATCACATAGCCAATAGATAAGGACTTTGTATATGTAGATCTAGATCTGAATCAAGGGTTAGATCTGAACCTTCATATTCTATGTCGTTTAAGAGCTATGCTCCTTCACAGGGTATATTCGTGTTCGATATAACAATTATCAGATTTAGATCTAATTTTAGGTTTTTAGAAATTAATTTGTGAATCTGTCCTGATAGTCTATGGTTGTTTAAGAGCTCAGCTCCTGCATAGGCTATGCTTGTCGTTGTTTACTTATTTGTTTCTAAAAATCTATTTATCGTTGATTCGTGTTTGTGACAGAAACATGAATTAGATCTATATTTATTTGTTGGCTATTGATGAGTGTGAATCTAATCTATGTCATTATCCCCTAATTGCTTTCTCTTATTAGATAAATCTCTTTTTTTTATTTAATTGCTGTTATTTTCTGTGTTTTCAATCAATCAAAATTCTGGAATAACTTGATTGGATTTATTAATTAAAATATTTTTGGTCCCAGAGTTCGTCACCCTCTACAACAATCCTTGTTGTTTAGGAAAACCGAACGGATTTTACAGTTGTTTACAATTGTATAATTTGTTCGCAAACAATAAACTTGCAAGTAACCACCAAATTATAACATGACATGTTTCACCAATCAGTTGGCATAATACGTTCATTTCCCAATCATAATAGATCCCAATATATAAAATATGGCATGTTCATCACCACAAGCATATAGACATGATCAATCGCAACGGTAATTTAAGATAAATGAGAATCAAACTTTATTTATCTTATACATAAGCATCACTCAATATTTGAATTACAACATGTCATGATTCATTTGAAAGAATGTTTAAATCTACATAATAACCAACTTACAAACTAAAAAGGAATTCTTGATTTATGAAATTGGTATGCTCGCCTTTGATGTAGATCGTTGAATTTGATTACTTTAATTTGATTTTGATTCAGGTTTTTATCTTGTCTTTGAATTGAAAGCGGTGATGGCTAATCCAGGTTCTCTATTGATGGCATGATAGTTCCAGGATTATTTTTGTGTGATTTTAGGTTGAGCATTGGGTTGTTTATATAGAATTTCAATTTAATTAGAGCCGTCGGATGATCCTAGAGTTAACCACAACCATTCAGTCAGGATAGGGTGACACCTCAGCCCTAATGACTCAGGAAGGAGTCAGAAAGGACTCAGCATTGACTCATAGTATGGATCAGAACACACCAGAAAGCTGTGTAGGCTCTCAGCCCGGCCTGGGCACACTTGGCAGGTGTGCCAATGCAACTTTTGTACTGGCGCACTTCCCAAGTGCGCCAGTGCATTCCCTTTTTTTCTTTCTTTCTTTTAGTTTTCTACTTAACTTCGTTCGTCCATATCTCCTTCATACGGAGTCCGTTTTACACAAACTCAGATTCTATCTCAAGCAAAATTCCAAGACGAACGCAATGGCGTAACCCGTTTCCCTTAATTCTCACATTTGAAATTAATTTTTCTTTGATCATTACTATAACGTTAACAGAAAATACGGGGTGTTACATTCTCCCCTCCTTTTAGGATTTCGTCCCCGAAATTTTCAAGTCGAGAAGAACATATATCCTACCATCCAGTCACCCATCTACTCAACCATCAAATACAGGCATCCATTGTACTTAAAAGATTTCTAATGCTTCATGATCATATGCATAGTGTGTGTACATGTCCTTATCTAATGGAAAATCAGGCGGTCTACTGATTTAGTTGACCTCCTTAATGCAAATTATGTCAGTGCCATGAGTCCATTATGAATGCAATTTTTTTCCTACTCAAAATTTCCTACACGAGTGCACAATCATTCATACAAATGCAACGTCCATATGATAATACATCAAGTTTCAATCCATATACAAATACATATATGCATATGCAATATGAAAGTGACTGAGCTGTTCTAATACCTAATGTGTGTATATGCATCCACGAGCAACCACTAGCAATCACTTGCAACCACTTGCAACCATCAACCATAACATGTTTCAATTACATGTTTTCATCCAAATTGGTTTCTACCTAAGGATAAAGGATAGGATCGAGGAGATATACCTAAAAAGGTAGATACGAGCATAAACTTAAGGAAAAAGAGATCAAGGATGTACCCTCAAAAGAAAAGGGTAGGCTACGCGTATACTGTCCTCTGTTTCCCAAGTCGCGTCTTCCTCGGCATCGCTCCATTGAACTTTGATGAGCTCAGCTTCACGGTTGCATAGCTTTTTGACTTCTGTTCCCAAGATACGGGTTGGAACTCTCCTTATAGTTGCTTCTCGTTCTACTTCTACTTCGTTTAGCATGCTTGGTTCTACCATTTCCGCAGACTCCTGTAAGCACTTCCGCAGGTGAAAGACATGAAAGACATTATGAACCCCGGCCAATCTTTCGGGCAGCTGTACCCTATAAGCCATCTTCCCAATCTTCTCGATGATAGGGAACGACCCTACAAATCTTGGTGCTAACTTTCCTGTGGATCCAAAGCGAACGACGTTCCTCAAAGGAGATGCTTTAAGGAACACCTTGTCTCCAACTTCGAACTCAAGGTCGGTTCTTCTTTTGTCTACATAGGACTTCTGTCTATCTTGGGCAGTCTTCATTCTTCTTCGTATCAAGTCTACTTTCTCTGAAGTTTCCCTAATCATGTCTGGTCTAAGTATGAGCTTGTCTGTGGACTCCCACCAGCAAGTTGGTAACCTGCACGACCTTCCATATAAAGCTTCGAAAGGTGCCATGCCTATTGTGGCATGGTAGCTATTGTTGTAACCGAATTCCACCAAAGTTAGATGATCCTCCCATGTACCTTCGAAGTCAATAATGCATAATCTCAAGAGGTCTTCTAATACTCTGTTGACTCTTTCCATTTGGCCATCGGTTTGAGGGTGATAGGCCATGCTTAAGCATAACTGTGTGCCTATAGCCTCTTGTAAACTCTTCCAAAACTCGCTCGTGAAGATAGGGTCTCGATCACTCACTATGCTGGAGGGTATCCCATGGAGTCGAATTATCTCTTTAAGATATATGGATGCTAGAGATGAGGCTGTCCTTCTACTTTTGACAGGTATAAAGTGAGCGCTTTTAGTAAGCCTGTCCACTATTACCCAAATGCTAGTATTGCCCCTTCTTGACCTAGGTAACCCATCTATAAAGTCCATCGAGATGCTATCCCATTTCCACTGTAGGACCTCTAGAGGATGGAGCAGACCACCAGGCTTCTTCTGCTCTGCCTTGACTTGTTGGCATATTAAACTCTTAGAAACAAATTCAACTACGTTTTTCTTTATGCCATTCCAAAAGAAAACTCTTTTGATTTCTTTATACATTTTGTCTCCGCTTGGGTGTATGGTCAGCTTGGAATGGTGTGCCTCTTCTAGAACCGTCTTTACCAAACCCCTTGCTTGTGGGACACAGTCTTCCATCTCGCCTCAACCAGCCCTTGGCATCAATGGAGTATCTATTGAGGTGACTAGAAGTCTTACCCCTAATTAACTTGTCCATCACATCGGCTAGCTAAGGGTCCTCTCTTTGCGCGGCTCCGATTGAGTCTAATAGAGTTGGCCGCACTTCTAACGTTGCTAGCAAGACATGTACAAAGTCAGAGGAGGGTTTGAAGTTAAAGATTGCTATGAACTCCAAGCTTTGCCTTTCCAAAAAGAGAGGGCTTAAGGTCAGTTTCCTTCTACTCAAGGCGTCTATTACTGCATTGCCCTTGCCAGGAGTGTAGGAAATCTCAAAATCGTATGAGGCAAGAAAATCCATCCATCTTTGTTGTCTCTAGTTGAGATCTTTCTACGAGAAAAGGTATTTCAACGATTTATGGTCAGTATACAATTCAAATTTCTCACGTAGGAGATAATGGCTCCAAGACTTAAGCGCAAAAACGATGGCTGCCAACTCTAGGTCGTGGGTTGGGTAGTTTTTCTCATGTACTTTCAACTGCCTTCCACCATAAGCCACTACCTTCCCTTCTTGCATCAGAACAGCGCCTAGTCCTGTTCCGCATGCATCTGTGTATACTGTAAACATCGTGCTTCCATCAGGCAATGTCAGAACTAGGGCAGATCCCTTTTCAAAAGTTGGAAAGCAATATCGCAATCCAGATCCCAATTGAAATCTAGGTTCTTCTTTGTCAACCTTGTAAGTGGAGCTGAGATTTTTGCAAAAATGAACTTTCGATAAAAGCCTGCTAGCCCGAGAAAGCTTCGAACTTCGATTGTGTTTCGAGGAACCTTCCAATCTTGCACAGCAACCACTTTCGCGGGGTCCACAACTATCCCCTCTTTGGATACCACGTGTCCAAGGAACATAACTTCTTCTCTCCAGAAATGGCATTTGGAGAATTTAGCTTTCAACTGATGTGCATGGAGAGTATCCATGACTTCCTTTAGATGTTGAGCATGCTCTTCCTCATTCTTTGAGAAGATCAAAATACCTTCTATGAAGACCACCACAAACTTATTGAGAAACTACCAGAACAGCTCATTAAATCAATGAAGTAAGCGGGTGCATTTGTCAAGCCGAAAGGGATGACAAGCCACTCGAAGAAACTATCTGAAGTTCTGAAAGCAGTTTTATCATTGCTGTCTTTAGCCACTCTTAGCTGATGAAACCCGGTAGTTAAATCTAATTGGGAGAAAACCGATGCACCTACAAGCTGATCGAACAAATCATCTATTCTCGGGAATGGGTGCCTATTCTTCTTGGTCAGCTTGTTTAGCTCACTATAATCAATGCACAGGCGAAGTGAACCATCCGCCTTAGTTGCGAACACTACTGGAGCACCCCATTCGGAAATACTCCGCCTTATAAACCCCTTTTCAAGCAATTCTTTAACTTACTTATTGAGTTCTTTCCTCTCCCTTGGAGCCATGTGTCTAACGGGTAAAGCAATGGGTTTTGTGTTGTCAACGAGGTATATGCGAAAGTCTATCTCCCGCTTCAGAGGTAAGCCCTTTACCTCTTCAAACACATCCGAGTATTCACGGACTACCCTTACAGACTGCAAGTTCTCAACAGACGCATCAAGAGATTCTAGATAACTAAGCATAACGGAGTTCATGGGATTACAAGAAATTTCGAGAGTATTACCAAGGCGATTCATGAGTCTAACCACTCTCTTTTCACAATCGAGGACGGCACCATTACTGGATAGCTAATCCATGCTTAGAATCAACCCATTGCCCGTGTAGCCTAAAACAAAGGCATTACTTTTAAACCCAACGTTTAGTATAGATATTTTCAAATCCAAACAAACCATTGACAAATAAGCTGAGCCCCCAATTGGATTTGAAACAACCAAGGGATCATCTACTATACTGGTGTCTAGGTGCAGAGATTCCACTAACGCAGTAGATATAAAAGAGTGCGATGCACCAGAATCAAATAGTGTACAAACAGGATGCTCAAAAAGATAGGCTAAACTTTCGTCAGAAATATTTCTACCTCGTTCTTGTGGAGGTGCCGTGAGAGCGTGAGTTTGTCCTCTAGAAGAAGGTCCAACTCTCTGCCCTTGCTTCCTTGGGCAGTCCTTAGCCATGTGTCATGTCTCACCACAGTGGAAACAGCCACCCATCTTCCTTTTCTTCTTCTTGTAGTCTTTGACCAGATGTCCAGGAATGCCACAGAAATTACACTTTCTCTTGTCACGGGGTTTGTTATTCTTCCCGCCTTTCTTTGAATCAGCCTTCTTGTTCTGTGACTGCTCCCTCTTCTTATCTTGAGGCACTTCCGCTTTTGCCTCTTTCTTGCCCTTGTCTTCCTCATATAAGAGTGCCATGTCCACTAACCTCTCGTAAGTAGCCCCCATAGGTACATGGGTCATAGCCAGGCTGTGAAGTAGCTCATTCAATCCCTTAACAAAACGGAGAGCCTTCTTATGAGGAGTATTCACTAAATCCAGTCCAAATCGGGCCAGCTGATTGAATTGGTTGTCATATTACTTGACCATCATACTTCCTTGCTTAAGAGATAAGAACTTTTCCAGCTGTAAACTTCATTCAGCTTGTGAGAGGAATTTCATCTCAAACCTCATTCTGAAATCCATCCATGTTACAACTGGTCTTTCAGCGTTAGTGACTTCCCACCAATAGGAAGCTTCGTCTTTGAGCAACCATACAACCAACTGTATCTTCTGCCTATCGTCCACCTCGAAGATAACGAACAAATCCTCAATTTCTTTGGGCCAGTTCCTTTCTTCTATGAATGATTCAATTCCCTTTAAATCCTTTCCACCCATGGCCCTAAAGTTTCTACAAATATTTGAGAAAGCATTTGCACGAGGAGGAGGAGGAACCGCTGCGGCTGGCGGAGGAGGAATATCTGCTAGGTCTGCGTCGTTGGCCCTAGCCTCTAAGTACCTCCTGAACCAGCCAAGTATCGGTACACCCTCTGGAAGGTTAAGATTCCCAGGCATGCTGAAACGAAAAAGAAAAGATTCAAAATGAAGGATAGAAAGATAATGCATATGGCTTTAGGGATTATGCCTTTTTAAATTTAAACAACACTTTTTCTTGTAAAATGCTTCTTTATATTTCTTTTTGAAAATAGTTTTCAAAAACTCTTATCTGATCTGGTAAACCTTTGCTCTGATACCAAGTGAAACACCCCACCACCGTTAAGGTCACTCACAAAGGGAATGCCTTAACTTTGGTGGAGGGTTATAGGTACAAGACACAGAAAAATTTACAAGACAGATAAATATAAGCAGCGAAATTCAAATATTTATTGCATACGTGGTTCAATACAAAAGCATTACATCAAATTGTCTCAAAATAACTTCCAAAACATTAAACCATAATTTCTGTCTTGATTATTTAATAAAGAAGCATAAACCATAAATAAAACTGCATAAATCCCCAAGTGTAGTGTTCAAAAGCCATAGCCAATGTGAGAGAGTCCCAATCATAATTCTACTTTCTTGAAGCTTGCAAAGAGTCTAACTAAGATGGAGTATTCCCTCCTGGTGGACCGAGGGGGGGGGGACGGAAGAAAAGAGGACGACAGAAAATGGGTCAGACAATAAGTCTAGTAAGATCAGTGATTACTAGTATTTAAACAAGGAAAGGAATCATGACAGTAATAATAGAACATAGGACAATACCCTAATATAAGATAAGAGGAACATGTGATCACACCCATTACTATAGTCTCTGCACCTACTTAACCATTGGTTCAACCAGCCCCACGTGTTCATAACAAACGATCCCCTTAATGATCGGCTCCTACTCGCATGCATTCATATCATGTGTCCTTCGGCCCCGCTTGACTGTAGATACCGGTGTTGGTCCCACCATGGGGTGTAGCAGTCCCTCTGGTGGCAACACGACACGATTCAAGATGCACAGTGTATACTACTAATGCCCAGTGTCTGCTTTTTCCACTCCGAATTACGTGCACACCCATACTCCGTCGGAACCTACACCGACGCACCAACCACCGACGTTTTGACCGCTTATAATTAGCCCATTTATCGTGTCCCACCCTGCCTAGTTCAGGGTACAATGATACATCTATGTGGGTTAATGCTGAAATGGGTCCCCGTTACTAGGGGTTTCTAATCAACATGTTTATTTGGTTAAGTGTCCAAGTTTACCTAACCCCACCCATCTGTTTAGTTAACATGTTGAATCGGTTAAGTGTTTCCCTAATTGACTTAACCCTACCAATCCTGACTTAGCTTTAATTTATTCATTAAAGAACCAACCACTCACATTAGACAGGTCTTGTTGTGGTCACTGGATATGCCGATCAGTTTCGGGCAGTTTTACACCACAACTCAGTCAAACCTCGGGTTCTTTTTGGGCTTGATGCACTAACCACCCACATTAGATAGGAATTGTTGTGGTCACTAGATGTGCCGATCGGTTCCAGGCAGTTTTACACCACAACTCAGTCTGTTAGACCCAAAAGTGGTTCTAACGCCCAAATTGATTAAAAGCAAATAAGATGAGACAAAAATAAAAATGAACACACAGGATTTATAGTGGTTTGGCGAAGAAATGCCTACGTCCACTTATCTTTCACTATATTCGATGATTCAGTTGCAAATACAATGTAATTGTCACTTGATTTCACTCACAACTCACTTATATTCACTCAATAGATTACAATAAATAATGAAAGAAGATTTGGATTCTCCGGGAGTAATGGAGTTCGGGTTATGGAGGTAGTTGAATTCTCAAAGTGCCTAAAAAAAAGATCCTTCTCTTTGTCTCCAGACGGGGTATTTATAGGTGTGAATTTTCTCAAAACTTGATCCGGGTCGGGGCCACGTGTCGTCCATCCCATTAGCTTCGGGTTCGGATGAAATATTGTGTTGACAACGCATCAAAGTAACGGACGTTATGAGTGGGAACTGGTCACAGCCGGTCCGGATATCCAGGCGCTTTTGCAGGAGAATAATATGGAACATGGGCTTGGGTCGGAGACGCACAGATAAGGGGTTCGGATCGGGATACCCGATCCGACCCGGACTGGTTTGGATGCAACGCTCTCTTCTTCTTTAATCCGCTCCGCTCCGATCCATTTCCGTGGCAAACAGGTGGCTTTCCGATCCAACTGAGATTATGTTGCCCTCCGATCCGATTAGATATACCTTACCAATTTCCTCAACAACAGTTCACCGATCCGAACAGAAGATTCTATCCGACCCGAACCGATATGTTGCTCTGACACGACCCGAACAACTGCAGCTATCCAGTCTAGGTTGTAGTGTCTTCTCCAATCCGAACCGAAGTCTTCTAACTGAAAATGCTCTTCAATGTCTGATTTCTTAACTTTGTGTTGCCTAGTTCACAAAGTAGGCTAACACTTTGCCCCCTCAAAGGATGCTTCTATTGGAAATGGAGCATGCTTTGATTGTCATTGCGCCACGCCTTCATCCTTCCTTTTGAACATACATGCCAAGCTGTCGCACTTCATCCCGTTCGGTTCGGATTCCGACCCGGACGGATTTCTGCTTTGGGTTCCGACCCGAATGGATCTCTCTCTTCCTTTACTTTGCAAGGGATTAGTGGGCCAAGCGGCGTCATTGGGCTTTTCGAGCCGGTCCGATCGGGAATACGAATAGTCAGCTTGCTTTTTATATAAATTCACTTCTCTTTTCTTCCTTTCTCTCATTCATCGTTTCTGCTCATCCGAACCGATTCCACATCGAAGCTTTAGCCTTTCCAAGAAACTTCAAAATTTTCGCTTCCATCTTCGAATCAAACACATAGGTAGTCTTGTAATCCTGAATCTCGTTGCCATACTCGCTTTTAATTTACATCCGCGGTTAGTTTGAACGATTCTAGCAAAGTAATTAAATAATTCCATCACCACGGTCTCTTCCATCCTCCGCCTTCGTCGTCAACGGCATCGACGCCATTTCGAGGCATTGGAGGAAGATATTGAAACTCGTTATCGAATACTTGAGTGTTTAATCTGTCGATTTTAATTAAGGCTTGGGAATTTGAGTTGGGTTCGCTACTTAAGAGGAGGAAGAGGAAGGAACTCGAAGGAGATCGGTTCGGGTAGGGGAACGGTAGGAGAAAAAAGGGAAAGAGAGAAACTCACAGAGCCGGATCGGGTCGGAGCAATAGGGCCAAGAAATGAGTTTTAACTTGTTTGACCGGGTCGGGTCGGATCTACGAATACAATGAAGGTCAAAACTTATGCGCTCGGATCAGACCCGGTTGTGAAACAAAAGAGAGAATAGGGGTCTGGTTATCCAGGTTAACCCGATCCGCTCCGGATGTCAATCTTCGAACCGATCCGGATATATCACTCTGAACATGGATCTTTGCCTATCCGATCCGAACCTGGTGTCTGTATCCGAACCGAACACTACTCAATCTAAAACACAAGCTTTCGCCCAACTATTTAAAAGATATTACTTCCAACTTCATGAACAGTTAGGATAGTGCCTTGCGGACATAAATGAACATTAAGAACTACTCTGACTATCTCTTTCTCTTCAAAGTTTCGTCTTACATTGCTGCACTTTTACTTTGCATTTCTCACATTCACTGCACACATTTTAGTTCACACACATACACAGGGGGGTACGGGCTAATTTACTCTAATCCGTGCTATTGCTTCTTCAATAGCTCCATGACAATGAGGCCCAGACGTTCTTCCAGACTAGCTGAGAGGAAAGAAGCCCCGGAAACTTCTAACAAAATCACTCTTGAGGATATATCTTCTTCTTCGAATCCAGAATGGGACAGTGAAGGTCCAGACTACGGGGTTGGAAATCGAGAAAGCAACGAGGCGTCTTCAGAGAACGAGGTTTCTCTGGGTTTTGAGGAGGAAGGAGGGATCGGTGACGATCGAGCCCCTGACGAATTTGAATCAGCCGTTATATTGGAATCACCTCCAGACTCCGTTGAATCAACGATTGACAATGATCGACTTGTCCGAATTTGCTTAAAATACGGGATAATGAAAAGGGACACTCTAGTGCCTTCACGCTCTGACCGTCCCCACGACCCTCCAGAAGGATATATGGCGGTCACTCGATTAATGTGCATGGTCGGCGCCATTCCTCCATTCTCTCCTTTCATCGTTGATTTCTTAAGACAAATGCGGATTGCCCCCATGCAGTTGCATCCCAATTCATATGCCTATTTGCACACCTTGTACATAGCATATCGTGAAATCCTAGGCATAGAGCTCACGTTTGATGACGTTCACTTCTTCTATAATTTCTAGCATCGGACTCGAGAGACTCCATCCTTCTGCTACTTTGAATCAGTTCCAAAAAGGAAGATAATCTCTGCACCATTTAGCAGTAAAGCTGGAGACTCCAGACTAGAATGGTTCTACGTGAAGCGACAGCCTGGATGCGCCAGTAGATGGACAAAATCAAGTAAAGCACTGATTTTCTAAATCCGGGCTCTATACACTTGAATCATCATCTTGACCTGTTTTCCTTTTTGTTTGCAGTCGACAACCCCAAACAGATATCAGATCAGGTGTTCTTTGATCGGATGCACCGACTTCTTAATGGCGATCAGAAATTCTTGACTATCGACGAAGTCCTTAAAGACGAATATCTTCACTTTCATGGGCTATTATCTGTTTTTCGTAGCATCGGTCATGGGACGGTCCCTTACGCATACATTCCTCCAGTGGAGGTGGTTCCAGAAACAGGAGAAGGCTCGGGAATTCCTACAGTGCCTCTTCAAGCTTCACCTTCTCCATCTTCTACACAAGATGACGAATTGGCTAACCTGGCAAAAAGGCATCGAGAAGGATATGCTGCCCCCGAGGAGGCCACTTCTCGGGAAAAGTCTACATCCCCAGCAGAGTCGCCACTTAATGCTTCCGAGGGGAATATTCCTAGTACTGATGAGCAAATATTTCAGGGTTTGAGGGATCTCCCCTTACCCGAGACTATATACACTTCAGAGGATTTCAGGAAGGATCCTTTAGTCTTCACCTCTTCTGAAGAGACCACTCCCGCTAAGGCCAAAGAGCCTACTCGTACTAGAATAGCTTCAGACTCGGGTTGGTTGGGGGGAAACACACCACTTTAGGATACACTTTACACAACAGCATTAGCATCCATTGCACCTCTTTCTTCGTGAATCCATTAACTCTAAACTTCGTTTGTTTTACCATGCAGGTACGATGTCTCGATCTTACTATGATATAAGAAAGCTTCGTCGCAGCATGTCCAATCCTCCTCGGGATGTCGAATAGGACCGTCGTGATGACCGCGACAGGGATGAGAGAAGGCCTTACGATCCTTATCGCTCTCGACCCTCGCGTTCTCGCTCACCAGTTCGGCCAGAGCAAGATAAGTACAAGGGTTATCAGAGCCGCAGGGAAGAGGACAGACCACCATCTAAAGACTCCACTTCTTCCCATGAAAAGCGGAGTAGAGAGAGAACTCCTCCAAAAGAAACTGGGTCTCGAAGTAAGCACAAGGTCCCTACCACTAAACGACCTAGGACGGACAAAGAGACTACTGAATCCTCTTCACATAGGGACACCGAATTATCAATTCCCGCTCCTCCCCCACTAGATGCGGGAACTGCAGTAAAGCTGGCATATTTAGAGGAGCAATTTCCCGAGCACTACTTCGAGACTTTAACCTTTTTACCTACTCTTGAACCTATTTCTTCTAATTGGGCAAATGAAGCCAAGGCAAAGATTGATTTGGTGGAGAAACAATATACTGAGATGTTCAAATATTCACGCAATCTTTCTAGAATCATCCGCACTCTAATCACAAATATTGATTCAATGCAAAAGGCCGCGGAGGAGGATGCTAAGGCTTTAAAAGCTCTAGGAAAATATTTGGAAGACACTCAAGCTCAGCTAGCGATCGCTCAAAGGGACGCTTCTAATTTCAAACAACAATTCGAGGACATGCAAAAGCGTTATCACGATTTGCTTGAATCTCATACTCAGGAGCGTTCTGAATTAAAAAAGCAAGCTGACGAGGCCAAGTCAGAAGCTGCTAAGACACGCCTTGCTTATGCTGAGCTTGAACGGAAAAACGCCGAGTTAGCAAAGAGGAGTGCTGAATTAGAAAAGAAAAATGCCGACTTGGCTTCAAAGCTGTTGGAGGCAGAGAATAGGGCTGCCCTGGCCGAGGGCAATGTAGAGTGTGCTATTAAATCTGCGGAGGAAGCCCGCAAGCAACTATCAGAGGCGGAGGCTGACATTCAGGGTTTCGGCGAGCTAATGATTGAATTCTTCGCACATATTATTCGTCGCCGAAACATTTCTTGGATCGAGGACTATCCATCCACCCTAGTTCAAGTATGGAATCAGATCGTCGAGTGGGAAAAAGAGGAACTTAAGGTCGATTCCCTCGATGAAGATAAACTGATGGAGAAATACTTGAGAGATGATGAACCGGAGCGCCTGGCTGAAGGGCGCCGCCTTATTGCTGAGGCCATGGAAGAAGAGAGACGGAAGTCTAAACAAAAAACTATTCTCGAAGCTGGTTCCTCTTCTTCTGTCCCTGCAACCTCTGAAGTAGAAGAGTATGACCCCGAAAATCCGGGAATTCCCCAAACAACTCTGCTATCCCCTATTCCTGAAATAGCCCCAGAGGTAGTAGTCACCCCTGCTGAGAAGTCTTCGGAAGGTATCCCTATCTTTTCTCCTCAATTTGCCAAAGCTATTTCTACCTTTCCCCACGTGATTGAACAATCGATGAGAGACTCATTGTTTTTTCCTGAGTTGATAACTGTTGCTTCTCATTCTGTAGGTGTCGAATCATCCGAAAAGACAGATGTAGCTCAAGGAGCTGCCGCTGGGACAAAACCCGCAGATAGGGCCAAAAAAGGGGAAGACAAGGCTGCTTCTATAGACTTGGGAGAAGGAAGTGAGACAACTAAGGTCACCACTCCCCATGATGAAGAAATGATAGCAGCTTTAAGGGACGACGGCGGAGACGGGGGGCATGAAGAGGAACTAGAAGTTGCAATAACCGGGGAGTCAAAAAGCGCTGATGACGTTACCTTGGCTGCAATGAAGGCTGATCAAGACAAGCGCTTGCAATTAAAGGCTGAAGAACTAGACCCTGAGGTCCTCAAGCCCCTCGCAGTTGTGGATGCGGGTTCAAGGTTAGTTGTTAAGCTCTCAACTAGATCTATTACAGAAGAACTTGCTAAAAAATCTTCTCTTGATTCCAGTGCCCCGCCCTCCGGAAAGAAGTCTACTGGCTCTAGCACCGCATCTTCAGGAAAAAAGAAGTCCAAACGAATCTTGACCGAAGCTGAGAAAGAAGCAAAGGATGCGGAGAAAGCCGCCAAGAAATCCAAGGCTCATTCCAAATCTAAATAGTGGATTGCCCTGTATCTTTTTAGCATTTTTGTGAACCAATAATTGCTGCTACAAAAGTAGCTCCTGCATTTTCTTTTTCAGCTATTTTCCTGTACAAATTCATTCATTTGTAAATAAAAATAATTCACTTCTTGCAATGTTTGTTTGTTAGTAGTTCTGCACTTATGTAAAAATTCATGTCTATAGTTGTAAAACGAAGTTGTGGAGGGGGAAATATGCGTATACATATGTGTCCCCGGTCAATTCCCACAAACTATTTAATGCTTAATCGAGCAATCTGAATGCTCCCGGTTCTCTGACGGGATAGCACTTCCTGTGCCGTCGGTACCCTTCGCTTTTTTGTGGCATTTCTTTTATACTCTCTCTCTTTCTTTTGAGAGTTAAAGTTGAGCTCAGTCATCTATTTATTCCCCGGTCTTTCAACGGAGAAAGATTTCTTTCTCAGCGCTCAGTCGGAGAAGCCTTTATACTCTCTTTCTCTCTGGAAAGTTAGAGTTAGGAGAAGAATTTCTTTTTCAGCGCTCAGTCGGAGACGCTTTTATACTCTCTCTCTCTCTGGAGAGTTAGAGTTAGGAAGAGAACTTCTTTTTCAGCGCTCAGTCGGAGACGCTTTTATACTCTCTCTCTCTCTGGAGAGTTAGAGTTAAGAATGTCGTTTTCTCATTCTTTTATGTCTTATCGCCCAAACAGTCGTTGTGCTTCTTTTTATGTCTAAACTGTCTTCAACCTTTTTAACCTGTGAGTTATCCTGTATCTTATAATCACAACAGAATAACTGATAAATGTATATACGTAATGCATAAAAGTAAATAACACACAATATTTTTATAGTGGTTCAGCTAAGTCGTAGCCGACATCCACTTTATAGTCCTTTATTCATATCGTCAGATTTTCCCAAGGCAAGTCGTGCCTTATTACAGGGTTCATAGGAAAAATAAAAAAGAGTACAGCATTTCTAATCCAAATATCGCATTAAGTGTTGGGCATTCCATGCTTGGGGGACTTCTTCGCCATCTACGGTCGTTAACTTGAAGGTTCCTTTTTCAAGTTTCCGTTGGATGACAAAGGGTCCCTCCCATTTTGGGCCGAGGTGAGGAAGGGATGGAAAAACTCTCTTTAGCAGCAAATCTCCTGGTTCAAAAGTCCTGAGGCGAACTTTTTTGTCATAATAGCGTGCCATCTGACGTCGATGTCTTGCCGCACGCAAATCCGCTTCATCCCTTTTTTCTTCGACTTCATCAAGAGACTCAAGTAAGAGCGCCCGATTCGTCATTGGGTCATAATATGTCACCCTGTGGGAAGGAACTTCCATTTCAACTGGAATTACTGCTTCGGAGCCAAAGGAGAGAGAGAAAGGGGTATGACCGGTGGCTGTCTTAAATGTTGTTCGATATGCCCACAAAGCTAGGGGCAATTCGTCAACCCATCTTCCCTTTGCACGCTCTAACCGTTTCTTGAGGATGGATTTTATAACTTTGTTTATTGCCTCTACTTGCCCGTTTGACTGCGGATAGGCAACAACAGTATATCGCTTGTCTATCTTATACTTCTGACAGAAATTTCTGAATTCAGTACTATCAAACTGGGTTCCGTTGTCAGTTATAATCGTCCTTGGAATCCCGAACCGGCATATAATATTTCTGACCACAAAACTTATCACCTTTCTTGTTGTGATCTTGGTCAAGGGCTCAGCTTCCACCCACTTCGTAAAATAGTCCACGGCTACTATTGCATACTTAGCTCCTCCTTTAGCAATTGGTAGAACTCCAATGATATCTATTCCCCATGTGGCAAATGGCCAAGGACTCACCATTGATTTAAGTTGGGTCGACGGTGCCCTGGGATTTTAGCGAATCTCTGGCACTTATCGCAGCGTCGTGAATAATCAGCTGCATCTTTATTGATCGTAGGCCAGAAGTATCCGTACCGCAATATCTTCTTTGCTAAAGTTTGACCTCCTGTATGATCTCCACACTCACCTTCGTGTACTTCTCTTAGTACACGCTTGATGTCGTCGTGTGCTATACATCGTAACAGGGGCATAGAAAATCCTTGCCTATAGAGAGTATCATCTTGTATGACATATCTGGTAGCTTTGCGAACTACAGCTCTTTTCTCACTCTTCTTCGATGGGAGTGTCCCATTCTTAAGGAAATTCTTAATTGGAGTCATCCACGACTCCTTCTCTGGTTCCGCTTCAAAAGCGAATTCAATTTCCATTAACTCAAAGCTTGGCGATTCCAACGTTTCAATTGGAATTATTTCAGTCTCTTCTGGATTGTCGGAACTAGCCAGCATTGCCAGTCTATCCGCTTTCTGGTTTTCAACTCTGGGAATGTGTGTGATGTTGTACCGCTCTAAGCTATTCAATAGCTCTTTCACTTTCTTGAGGTAGGCGATAAGTCGAGGTCCTCGAGCCACAAATTCCCCTCGCAATTGGCAAACAACAATTTTAGAGTCACAGAATATGTCTAACATTTTTACTCCGAGGTCTTTTACAAGCTTCAGCCCGGCAATCAGGGCTTCATATTCAGAGTCATTGTTAGTCGCCGAAAATTCTAATCGCAGGGCGTAATATAACGACCGTCTTTCGGGAGTGACTAAGACAATTCCAGCTCCGGACCTTCGGTCGTTCTTGGCTCCATCTGTATATAGTTTCCACGGATCTATCTTTAACTCCTCCTCGGACTTAACCACTCTGTCATTGATTACTTCCTCCTCTGGAACGGTGAACTCCGCAATAAAGTCTGCTAGATCTTGCCCCCTGATCGACCTTCGTGGTTGAAAATTCAAATCAAACTGACTTAGTTCTATGTTCCACTTGATCAACCTTCCCGATGCTTCGGGTCTCTGCAACACCTGCCTCAAGGGCTGGTCGGTGTATATGGTTATTGGATGAGCTTGGAAATAGTGACGAAGTTTTTGGGATGCGATTAGGAGGCTGTAAGAAAGCTTCTCAATCTTTGGATAGTTGCGCTCTGCCGCTGCTAATTTCTTGCTTACATAATACACTGGCCTTTGTACTTTGTCTTCTTCTCGAACCAGGGCTGTGCCGACGGCGTGAGCCGAGACTGCCAAGTAAACAAACAATTCTTCGTGATCTACGGGCTTTGATAAAATCGGCGGTTTCTCTAGCAGTTCCAATAGATTTCGAAAGGCCTCAACACAGTCCGGAGTCCACTCGAAGTTCTTCTTTCCTCTTTTAATCAAATCAAAAAACGGAACACATTTGTCTGTGGCTTTGGAGATGAATCTACTCAGCGCCGCTACTTTCCCTGCAAGACTTTGGACGTCTTTAATTCTCCTCGGCTCTTCGATATTTCTAATTGCTGCTATCTGGCTAGGGTTGATTTCAATTCCTCGGGAGCTTACAATGAAGCCAAGGAACTTTCCTGATGCCACTCCAAATGAGCATTTCAGAGGATTCAATTTCATCCGATACTTTCGCAGGATACCAAACATTTCCGCCAAGTCTTGCGTATGGCTGGAGGACTGTTTCGATTTGACAAGCATGTCATCCACATAAACTTCCATAGTTTTTCCTATTTGATTATAAAACATTCTATTTACCAAGCGCTGGTAAGTAGCTCCAGCGTTTTTCAATCCGAATGGCATTACAACATAACAATATAACCCCAAATTCGTAATGAAGCTCGTATGTTCTTGGTCTGGTACGTGCATAGGAATTTGGTTGTATCCAGAATATGCGTCTATGAAAGAGAGAAGTTCATGACCTGCTGTCAAATCTACAAGCTGGTCAATCCTGGGAAGTGGGAAACTATCTTTCGGGCAAGCTTTATTTAAATCTGAAAAGTCAATGCAAGTCCGCCATTTTCCGTTTGGCTTCTTTACTAAGACGGGATTCGATATCCAGTCGGGATAAGTCGAATCTCGAATAAATCCATTCTGCTTCAACTTCTCTACTTCCTCTTTGAGAGCAGCCGACCTCTCTGGGCCCAGCATGCGTCTCTTTTGCTTCACAGGCGGATGCTTCGGATTCACATTCAATTTGTGACTTATAATGGATGGCAATTTCCCACACATGTCAGCATGGGTCCAGGCGAACACGTCTAGGTTTGCCTTCAAGAAGTCTGTTAGTTCTTTAGCTCGACGTGGATCCAATTGAGAACCAATTTTCAAAACTTTTGTCGGATCAGCTTCATCAATGGGAATTTCCACTGTCGCTTCATTAGGAGTTGCATTCCTAGCCTCTGGTTCCTCGTCTTTTCTGGGATCCAGGTCTTCAGGCGCTCCTTTGGGCAACTCCCTCGGGGTCAATCTCTCTAATTGCTATGCCGAGTCCCCCTTTGAGGGAGACGAGGCATCCTTACTCTCAACGTTAAGTCCTTTCATCAACATCTTTAGTTCGGCCACATAGCAGGCCCGTCCGGAAACTTGATCCCCTCTCATTACTCCAGTTCCGGCTTCGGTTGGGAACTTAAGTAACAAGCACCAAGGGGCGATACAAACTCTGAATTCAGCGAGGGCAGGCCTCCCTAAAAATGCATTATAAGGCGAATCTACGTCCAATACTACGAACTGAAGCATCCGCACTCTTCTACGTTCTCCTTGCCCCAGGGTCACGGGCAACTCTATGTATCCCATGGGAGCTGTCGACGCCCCGTTGAAGCCTCTGATCCATCCTTCACAAGGCTTCAGATCTTCAGATTCCTGCTTCATCTGATCAAATGACTTCTTGAACAAAATATTAACGGAACTTCCGTTGTCTACTAATACCTTATGGACCAAGGCCGGCCCAATGGTGGTAGTAATAACCAACAGATCATTGGTGGGTGATTGTATCCCAGTATTGTCTCGGCTGCGAAATACCACGTCGTCAAACATGGTCTTCTGCTGTTTTATGGGGGTGATATCTTCCAAATCATCACCTTCATTCACGTCTAGTTGCTTGGCAGCATTTACATATTGATCCATTGATCTGAAACTTCGGATTGCCGGGTGAGGTCCGCCTACTATGGAGTTGATAACAATTCCTTTACCTTTCTGCTGCGCTGTAGGCTTGGGAGCAGGTAGAATCTGTTTTGGAGCCTGCTCTCCTTGCCCCCTGTCCCTCGGGGCAACCTTGTATTCATCCAACTTCCCTTCACGCAGCAGCTTCTCAATCACATCCCTCAAATGCCGACATTCATTGGTTGAATGCCCATGAGTTCCATGAAACAAACAAAATTTTCCTGTCGCCATTTCTTTCTCGGTCGAATCACGAGGTGGCGGTCTTTTGTACTGTAACACATTGTACGTATCCAGGTAAATATTTTCCAGGGTGTCGTTCAATGGTGTATAATTTTCGTAGTTCTGGAATCGGGGTCTTTTGTTAGGGTCACTTCTCCTATTTCTGTTTCTTCTGTTACCGCTCGAATTACGGTTATTGTTGTTGTTTCCCCCGCTTCCAGTGTTGCTGTTTCCACCCTTGTTTCCTACATTTACTTCAACCTTGCCAGAATTTTCCCCAGACTGCTTCACGGCGATATTACTCTGCACATTCTCCTTTGAAGCCGTCTCAGACTTTCTCTTTCGGTTTGCCCTGGCCTCCTCTCGCCTTAGATAAATATCGGCTTTTTCGTAGAATATCTCCCTTGTGGAGGGTGTTTTCCCAGAAAGGTAGTCTCCAAACTCAGATTCAGGATCGACTCCTTCCTTCAATGCCATCAGAATAGTGGGCTCATGCGGGTCACTGACCTCAGTTACAGCTTGTTTAAAACGATCAAGATATGCCCTTAAAGATTCTCCTGGTGCCTGCTTGATTCTCGATAATTCAATAACACTTTTGGTCTTTCGGGCATGTAGTCGGAACTGGTTCATGAAACGCTCGCTTAGTTCCTTGTAATTCAAAATCGAACGAGGAGGAAGTCGGGTAAACCAGAACAATGCCACATCCTCTAAGTAGATTGGGAATGCTTTGCACTTCACTTCATCAGGGGCAGCAGCAGCATTCATGAGCCACGAATACCGCATCAAATGCTGTCCCGGATCAGTCCTTCCGTTGTACTTGTCCATCTGTGGCAAGTTAAAGCGTCGGGGAAACTGGAAGTCGAGGATATCGTCGGTGAAGGGAGTATGGCTTCGCTCAATGCCATAATCTTCATTTGTATAATTCCGGCTCTCGGACATGATCTGGCGAACCATTGCCTGTACATCAGCATTAGTTAGAGGCCGCTCAGGTTCCCTGGCCCTAGTATCCGAGTTCCTTCTGGGCTCTTGTTCAGGAGATGCCCTTCTTCTTCGAGCTGCCTCTGCTCGATTCCGTTCCCTGCGTTCCCGGTCGATCTCGGGAGGAGGGGACTGGAGTCTTTGCCCCTGAGTGGGGTCATTGTTTCCTAATGCTCGTGCGATATCCTCACGAGATCCCAAAGATCCAAATGTCAGCTGCTCCACGTTCTGAGGTCGTTCGAGTGGCCTTCGTTCACGGGGCCTCTCTTCCTTGGAAGATGAAGATTGATCCACTGGTGTGTGACGAACCTGTGATGGAGTTCTCTGTCGACGGAGTTCACTAATCTCCCGACTCATGAGCTTCATATTTTCCTGCATCATGAGATTAGTGCGCTCGTGAACTTTCATGGCCTCCCTCGTGCTCTCAAGCATGTCAAGCAAGCGCGAGAAATCTCCTTGAGTGATGGGCGCAGATGGATTGACCTGATCACTAACCCTGGTGGCTGGAATTGGAGCATTCGTAGGGACTCGAGTAGAGGTTCCAGCTTCACCAAGCATCGGGTCGGATCGGAGGTAGGAGGTCGGATCGGTTCGGAGCTGGGGAGCCTGGTCGGATCGGTACGTGGCAAACAGCTCGGGTCGGTTCAGATTGGGGGAATGCACTGCTTCAGAATCTCCTACCCGGATCGGATCGGAGCTCTCCCCCTGCTGGCGGCTCGGATTTCCTGCATTGGTTCTTCCTGCTGCTGAACTCTGCCCCCGAGACCTTGTTACAACAGTATTTTGCTGATCTTCGCCAGCTCCATTTCCTCGAACAGATTGAACTTCCTTGCCTTTTCCTTTGGCCATGAGTCTTTGACAATCACTTCAACAAATATAAAAAAGCGGAGAAACTTAAGGATTCACTTCTTTGAACTCAACGGTCCAAAAAGTAGAAAGAGATCCCGAAAAATAAAGAATTTAGATGAGGATTCTCAGTGAAAGCACCAAAATGTTAGACCCAAAAGTGGTTCTAACACCCAAATTGATTAAAAGCAAATAAGACGAGACAAAAATAAAAATGAACACACAGGATTTATAGTGGTTCGGCGAAGAAATGCCTACGTCCACTTATCTTTCACTATATTCGATGATTCAGTTGCAAATACAATGTAATTGTCACTTGATTTCACTCACAACTCACTTATATTCACTCAATAGATTACAATAAATAATGAAAGAAGATTTGGATTCTCCGGGAGTAATGGAGTTCAGGTTATGGAGGAAGTTGAATTCTCAAAGTGCCTAAAAAAAAAATCCTTCTCTTTGTCTCCAGACGGGGTATTTATAGGTGTGAATTTGCTCAAAACTTGATCCGGGTCGGGGCCACGTGTCGTCCATCCCATTAGCTTCGGGTTCGGATGAAATATTGTGTTGACAACGCATCAAAGTAACGGACGTTATGAGTGGGAACTGGTCACAGCCGGTTCGGATATCCAGGCGCTTGTGCAGGAGAATAATATGGAACATGGGCTTGGGTCGGAGACGCACAGATAAGGGGTTCAGATCGGGATACCCAATCCGACCCGGACTGGTTTGGATGCAACGCTCTCTTCTTCTCTAATCCGCTCCGATCCATTTCCGTGGCAAACAGGTGGCTTTCCGATCCAACTGAGATTATGTTGCCCTCCGATCCGATTAGATATACCTTACCAATTTCCTCAACAGCAGTTCACCGATCCGAACAGAAGATTCTATCCGACCCGAACCGATATGTTGCTCTGACCCGACCCGAACAACTGCAGCTATCCAATCTAGGTTGTAGTGTCTTCTCCAATCCGAACCGAAGTCTTCTAACTGAAAATGCTCTTCAATGTCTGATTTCTTAACTTTGTGTTGCCTAGTTCACAAAGTAGGCTAACACAGTCTAACCTCGGGTTAGGCATATTCGCCTTTTCTAAATCCATATATTTTCTATATATGTCTAATTCTATATGCAAATTAATCTTAATTCAATCATGCCATAATTATCCTTTGATTATGCTTACAATAAATGGTATATCAAATATACCTTTTTATGAACAAATCTATGCCATGAAATTTTCATATTTTCCCATCGCAATCCCCGTGGAACGTACGCATGAATCACATAAAATGTTGGGCTAGTAAATTATCCTAAACCCATAAACAAAAAGGGGTAATAAACAAGGGACATGAAATAAACATAAAATAGCAAACATTTAACTTATCACGGGTAACTTGGCATAGAAGTATCATTAACTTAATTAAATGGGTAAAGGTGAACTTGTGACAAAGTTGGATCTAATTATCATGTAAACTTGATATAGGTCTAGCATGGAGGTTTAACATATAAACACAATTTTATACCACAACTCAGCATATTAACTTATGTATGTCAAAACATAAGAAAGCTACTATAAAAATATTTAAATCAAAACATAGCATTATAACTTATGCGTGTTAAACATAAGAGAGTTATTATAAACATATTTAGATCACAACTTAGCATGATAACTTATGTGTGTTAAACATAAGAGAGCTATTATAAACATATTTAAATCACAACTTAGCATGATAACTTATGTGTTAAAACATAAGAGAGCTACAATAAACATATTTAAATCACAACTTAGCATGATAACTTATGTGTGTTAAACATAAGAGAGCTATAATAAATATATTTAAATTACTACTTAGCATGATAACTTATGTGTGTTAAAAATAAGTGAGCTATTAATCCAATCTTGCAACATAAATAGATTCAACTTAACATGGTTCTAAATATACATGAATGTTGATCTAACATGTAAGCATGTGTTTTAGATAATAAACTTGCCAGTAACCACCAAATTATAACATGACATGTTTCACCATTCAGTTGGCCTAATACGTTCATTTTCCAATCATAATAGATCCCAATATATAAAATATGGTATGTTCATCACCACAAGCATATAAACATGATCAATCGCAACGGTAATTTAAGATAAATGAGAATCAAACTTTATTTATCTTATACATAAGCATCACTCAATATTTGAATTACAACATGTCATGATTCATTTGAAAGAATGTTTAAATCTACATAATAACCAACTTACAAACTAAAAAGGAATTCTTGATTTATGAAATTGGTATGCTCGCCTTTGATGTAGATCGTTGAATTTGATTACTTTAATTTGATTTTGATTCAGGTTTTTATCTTGTCTTTGAATTGAAAGCGGTGACGGCTACTCCAGGTTCTCTATTGACGGCATGATAGTTCCAGGATTATTTTTGTGTGATTTTAGGTTGAGCATTGGGTTGTTTATATAGAATATCAATTTAATTAGAGCCGTCGGATGATCCTAGAGTTAATCACAAGCATTCAGTCAGGATAGGGTGACACCTCAGCCCAAATGACTCAGGAAGGAGTCAGAAAGGACTCAGCAATGACTCACAGTATGGATCAGAACACACCAGAAAGCTGTGTAGGCTCTCAGCCCGTCCTGGGCGCACTTGGCAGGTGCGCCAGTGCAACTTTTGTATTGGCGCACTTTCCAAGTGCGCCAGTGCATTCCCCCTTTTTTCTTTCTTCTGGTTTTCTGCTTAACTTCGTTCATCCATATCTCCTTCATACGGTGTCCGTTTTATGCAAACTCGGACTCTATCTCAAGCAGAATTCTAAGACGAACGCAATGGCGTAACCCGTATCCCATAATTCTCAAATTTGAAATTAATTATTCTTTGATTCATTACTATAACGTTAACAGAAAATACGGGGTGTTACAAGAGACCAACTTCAACTATATTTTGGTCACTTAACCATTGAACTGAATATTTTTCATCAACCCAAAGAGTCTAAAATAAGAGAAATCTATATAATAGAAACATTCTTAGATGACACATCTGATTTATCTCCTTAGAAAGTTTTACTTTCCTCAATAGATGTGTCCACCATGTCTTTCAAAAAACTATTCGAAGAAGAGCCTAAATTTTTAAATGACAAAAATGAATGTTGGGAATGTCTCAAAGATAATCTTAGTTCCATACCATCGAATGAAATTGTTGTTAAAAGCTCAAGTTTATGGGATTATGAAAATCTTTAATTGAATGGTATAAACCCTTGGCATGACAGAATTTTCGTAGGAAGGATTTTCATTTCAGAGTACACTGATATCCCCATTACACTTCACCAATCAAATAAGAAATCATTGTGCATAATTTCGATAGAGGCAACTGGAGGGGGGAGGGAGGGGGAGGGGAAGGAAGCATCATTCATCATCATCGTAGTTTTCAATTTGCATATGATTTTCATTCACATATAGTTGTCAAATTGCACTTCATTTTACAAACATTTTTCATCTAATTCATCTTTGTGTATTATTTTTTACATTTAGGAAACGTGTTTACAGTGTAGACACTGGTTTGATCAAGGTGGGGGAGTCTGCATTGCATTATTTTGTTTTTTGTTAATTTTTTTCTTTTCATTTTCATGCATTTAGATAGGACCATTATACATTATAGGTCGCACTAACATGCCATATTTTTTATTGAAATATGACTCATTTTAGATTGGTAATTTTTATGGTCAGTTGATAGTCATTTTTTTCCTCTCAACTAAGATCGAATAAGAAATAAAATGAAAAGTTGAATTACGAGCGATAATATAGTAATCGACATAGAGGAAGACTTTTAGGTGATGGCCATGAAGTCTATCCTAAAGTGCAGTATTTGTGTAACGAGTGGAGTATTTTAATACTTATATTGCCATTTTGAATCTTTAAAACTAAGTTGTGTTAACCTAAATTGCATAACTCTCTCTTCTTCTTATATCCAATAATAATAGTATCCAACATTGCTTGTAAATCTAGCGATAGTGCAACCCAACCAAGCTCTTTCCCAACTCTCACGTCAACCAGCAAGGCAGTGTATGAGTTGTACACCTTGGTCTCATTTTATGAGTTGTAGGCCTAAGGATTACCGACATCTTGTTGACAAAGTCGGCTTCGGTCTGCATAATCCGCCAAACTCTGTCCCAACTCTCACGTTAGTCCGTAAGGCAGTGCATGGGTGGTATATCTTGGTCTTTTAAGTTAGGTGTGTGTAATTAATTATAAATTTTAATTTTTATAAAGATAGAGAATAAGAAATGATGCCCAAACACTTCTTGACCTTATAGACTTGACTCGCCATACACAAGGATATAAGAATACCACTTTGTAAACTATGACAAGCAAACTAAGAATTTATATCGTGGCTGCACCATGTTATCAACCGAACAAACTGGATAACTTGAATTTAACGTTTGAAAAGTTGAATTATTTTGAAAATTTGTCATGAGTTGAGGAACCGATAATTTCTACATATTGACTTCGAATTGTATACTACTATGTTGCAACTTTTCTAAAACAAATCGTGTTTTTATTTTTATTTTTATTTGCAAATGTCTATTGCATTCACGTAATTACATTAGAATCATAGTGTACTGAATTTGGATTTTACAGGTAGTACCCGTTGAAAACCCTCATGAGACACCACTCGTCATAATATGGACACCTAGAGGTTCAACCGCTTATTGCATACGCTCAACACAATCGTGTTTCCTACGAAAGTGTGACCTACCTAGTTTAGTTTTTCATTTTTGTTTTACTCGAGGATGAGTAAAAGACAAGTGCGCGGGTATCTGATTAACATGTAAAAATGTTTATTTTATGCTCCTATATTTTATCTTTTGCGTATAGATAAATATTACTTGGGTATTGTTTTGTCACTTTTATAGATATGCCAACTAAGCCACATGTAGTTGGAAAAGTAGAAAATAGAGATCAAAATGTTTTGTGTCTATATATAAAGACTTAAAGATGAAGATCTCATGTCAAATTCCTTTTTGGACAAGAAAATAATTGTTAGAAAGAACATGCATATCACAAATCAAGGAATACCTGTCAAAGAAAAAGAGGAAATGAGGAAAGATCAAAACTTACCAAAGGCCAAAACTTATCTGATTTAACTAAGGTCTATTTATGATTGTATTAGGGTTTAGGTTGGCTAATCTATCCTATAAATACCCGTTTATTCTCATTGTAAAACTTTATCCTGGAATTGAAATCGCTTTCTTTTCTTTTCTATATCCCTCTTGTGTCTAGAAAATTTGTGTTGTCTATTAAATTAGATTTGACAAAGAACAATTTGCTATTACAATTTACTTTTCGCATTATTGATTGACCGTCCGATTAGATTCAATGGTAATCCTAATTTTTTACTTTTCCTGTTTGTGTATTTCTGTTCTGCAATTTTATTTTCATTATTCTGATTTATTTTTCTTAGTTAATCTTTGATTTTATTATAGATCCAATTAGATTCAAATCTATAGTAAATTCAATTATAGTTTTAATTTGTTTTTATTGATAATTGTAATTTGGTTGTCGGTTCAATTAGATTGCTGGAACCATGTTGCAATTTAAATTTTTATTCAATCAAATTCTCCAAATTCATCTAATTTTCCCGTGAAATTATATCAATAACAAATTTTAATTTCCCTCACTGTGTTCGACCTGCATACTACACACCTGTACACTTGCAGTCATTTATAATAAATTTGTGCTTTTCTATTCCATAGGAAAGTGTCAAATAATTCTTGATATCGATGTGGCGTTATGATTTAAAGGAGTTGTCTTAGTCGGTATTAATTATCTTATTATGCATTCGCAGTGAGTTAGATTTATTTTACTCTTATTATGCTTAGGCTCGTTATTTGCAAGTACTAGATATATACGCTCCATGCTTGGATGGTCTTGAGTTTCAATTTTTGTTGAAATTTAGACTCGGAAAAGTATGGGGTGTTACAAGCAGGTTTGTAACAGACGCCTGTTGAACAAACGCCCAGAATAAAGAAGTTTGTTCAATATGAACCTTATCATTGTTCAAGAAGCACCTCAAATAAGATGCTTATTTAACAAATTCCTAGATTCTAGGTGTTTATTCAACAAGCATCCAGAAAAAACGCTCTAACGATTCTTTCCATTGTTACACCAATGGATCCTTTCACCTCTTCATATATACATCCTCTTCATCTTTTTCATTCACAACCACCTTTCTATCCTAATTCCAACCTTTCATCCCCTACTTACCTCACTTAAAATGTATACTTTACTTCGACGCATACGCCGTATGGTGCAGTTTTGAAGGATATTATTTACAAGACATTTTGACTTTGATTGATGGAACAGTTACTAACAGAAGTAGAGTTGTTGCGGTAGACTGCAATCTTTGTTACATTTGATGCGCACTCTCAAGCATTTCTCTTCGAGGTACCGATCAAAGTAGTGATAATTTTAGGGAAGAATTCATTGATTGCTACAACCGTAAAAACATCAATCGTAAAAGAATAATATCTTTCGTCAAAGGTCATCAGGGAAAAATTAATCGCGAAACACAAACATTTGATTCCCGAATATTCAAGTTAAAGCAGATGAATCCTAATGTATTTGGAAATGAAAGATATTTGGTAAGATTACTAAATACCTAAACGTTCTTATTTATTTTCATGGTCTTATAATTAACTTGGCATTTATTTTTTCCAGAGAATGACAATAAAAAAGTTGTTTAGACAAATCTACAAATCAAATAATAAACAAGCACCACATTCTTATCAGTCCATGCATATTTATGTCATGCTGGTTAGGCATGTTAAATGCAAATCATCACTTCAAAAAATTGTCCAAGACATTTAACCGACCAACATCTATAGTAGAGCTTCTAGAGTTGGAGAAAGCTATCGTCCTAGGGAATTGTTATGAAGCTAACGTTTGGGTTCAAAAGAGGACCTAACCCTAACCATGTTGAAGATCATTTTATTATGCCATATGGAGACATAGCAGCAAAAAGGAAGTAGGCAGCTGGAGCGACTCGTACAAAAATTTAAAAACTTCTATTTGAATCTGAAGATAGGTATAACCGTGCAATGGACATAAAGAGGGATAGTAATTGTTCATCTTTCTAGAACCATTGTATCTTTGAATTATTAGTATCTATATTGTATTATGAACGTAAGCAAGTAGATGTATAACCAAAACAAGTGAAATTGCATAACATTAACAAAAGATTACAACAAAACCGTGTCACTTAAACAGAATTAAAATAAAACAACAATAATAGGTAACTACACCATACACAGCAATACCAAAGTTAAATACAACAATAAAGTTTCACTGAGTGTGATAAAAGTTTCAAAAATGATCTGTTAGATCATCATAGAGACATCGGTGCAGTTGTACGTTATTGTACGACATCTGGTTCTCAACTTGAAACTCAAGTTCTAGTGCTCTTTCAATAATATCGTTCTTCTATGTCTCATTCATCCTTTAAAATCATATTATGTAAATAAACAAATGTGCATTACTTTTGTCATTTTTTCCGGTGACTAAAGCCTACGAGGATTGTTGATTATGACAAATCTTGACTAAAGAATCCTAAATGCTCATTCAATGTGCTTTCTCTAGTCTGCTTGCATTGCTGCAAATTTTGATTGTTTATTATTTTGCGGTTTAGGAATTGTCTTCATAATTGTACTCCATTTAGGGGATATATCATCGCCAAGATAATATCCATGATCATACGTGTTACCACACGTACTGAAGGTACATGGAGTAGATTTTCTATTAGCTAATTCGTTAAATAATCTAGATCATTCCATTGTGTTAAGATCGTTGTTAGAACCCGACATTTCAAAAAAACATGCCAAATCCATAGGTCATATGACGCTATGATTCCATAATAATAGTTGTCCTACGAGACTTATCCTGATAAGCTCCGACATACGCCTTCGGATAATCCTTCCACTCCCATTGCATATAGTCTATACTACCCAATATTCTGAATCATTATCTACTACCTTGCATATTCATTAATCTTGCTATCTTAGCCTCATTTGGTCTGCATAAGTATTAATCACTGTAAATGTCCATGCTTTCTTGATAGAAATGCCATAAACACTAGTACTGTGCTTTCCCTTAAATTGAAGTTCTCATCAAGAGCATCTGCCAGTCCAGCATATGCAAGCATTCTCGGCGCGCCGGTTATTTTTTTAATACTAGTAAGTCCTTTGGTTCGAGATGCATTTGTAAAGACAAAATATTTATCATGTCGCTTGGTAGAATATAAGATTCTAAGAATTAATGTTCGACACGGGAGAAATCTATTTTACCAATCTCCATCTATGTATGTAGGATTTAGAAAAAAATAGTCTTTCATAAGTCTCTCATTGTACCTGGAATATCTACGATTTTTGTACTGACGACCAACAACCGATCCGCCATATTGTCTACTTGATTGACCAACTTATAGCACAACCATAGTTATTAGCTCCCTTTCACAACGAAAATGATCTTCCATCATTTCATCAAACTCATCGCTTCTATCATTAAAAAGTATAATATTTTTTACAGTCATTTTTTTTAAGCTTGAAAATGTATTAGATATGTCTTATCAATCATACTTCTTCTTAACGGGAATCTTTGCATAGCTATAATCACATGCTTGATTTTAAAAAACAACATCATTTATGATAAATATGCAGTGTTTTGTCACATCCACATCCACAGTGTTAATGTCCCATCTATAGTGTTTTTTCACATCTGCATCAATAGTGTTCTGACACATCTAGTTCCATAGTATTGTTTACACTGTGCAGTGTTTTGTCATATCTATGTCCACAGTGTTATGTCTCTTTTGTAGTGTTATGGTAAATAATAATATTTTAAATACTTGGATTGTATTTACTTATTCAAATAATATCATATGAACAAACTCTATGCATAACTTTATTTAATCCACGCTAATATTACAAGGATATAAAAGTATGCTTCCAAAACATACACTACCCAAATGCTCGAATAACACATGCAACAATAATTATTACAATTATTGCAAATAGACTACTGTTTGCGATCAACTGCACGTTCTCTAGGGCATTCCTAAGATGTCATTTGTTGTCTCACATGGCCATAGTGTTTGTAAACAATAGGGCAACAGTGTCCATCGTGTCTCGGTTGTTGATTAAATGTAAGCAATGTGGCTATAGTGTCTGTAACTAATGTTGATACAAAGTCTATCTTATCTACGTCGTTGGTTATTTGTGCCTGCTCAAAGTTGATTTTTTCATACTTAGTATTCCTACTACTTATAAATATTTTCCTTTGTCTTCTTAACTTTAAACATAAACTTCTCTATTAAAATGTCCATCATTACTCAGTCTTCTTTAAAGTTATTTATATTTGTAAAAACATATCGCAGGCATGAAATTATGTTGCGTAATTATAAGCCATGAAATGTTTTGGAATATGTTAAATGAAGCTTACAACAATCGTCCTGACTGCCCGATATGGCTGTCTTATTAAGAAATCGAAATACCTATGGTCATTTTATAGTAGCTTATGATCGTTATCGTGACATTATCGAGCAAATTGAAGATGAAGATGTTTTTGAATCAACTATTTCTACTTTTGATTCGCGTTATCTATCGTAATATAAAGCAAAAATCGTCGGTAATAAGCATTTGAACTTCGTTATAGTTGGCTCACGTCTAGGATCTGAATAAGCATTAATATTGGTCACTTCATTACCATTTTATCCATGTATTTTATGCTTCTTGATTTTTTTCACCTTTGTATTTTGTTTAGTAATTGAATGTTCTCATGTGTCTAGGCTCAATAAAGTTTTTGAACTAGCGAATCACGATTCTTTCTAAATATTTCATATGACATAACTCAAAATCTACAAGATGAAATCTAGAGGTTTTAGTTTCATTTCAAAGCTATATTCAGTAGATCTAGAAGATTCTTGTTTCATATAATTCCGACTTAAATTGGATTACTTATATTAACTTGAACTTCAAATCGGAAAATTACGAACTACCGTTTCCCGAGAAGCTCGATTATATTTAATTAATTTGGTCAAACTTCATGACTGGTGGATTATCTCACTATAGAAATAGCATATAACTTTATAAATAGAGGGCGACCTATCACTGATAGGTCACTATAGTCATGTGTCACTAACATGACAACTTTATATTTCATATTTTTTAATATCCATTTATTATATTGTATCGTTTTGGTTTACGAACTATTGAATAGAGATTTTTTTGAAAATTTAATTTTCACATAACTCAACATCTGCAAGATGTAATTCAGATTTTTCACTTTCATTTGAAAACAATCTTTCAATAAATCCAAAAGATTCTTGTTTCATACTATTCTAATTTAAATTGGATCCCACATATTAATTTGAACTTCAAATTGAAAATGATGAAATATCACTGTGCGACGAGCTTGATTTAATTTGAGGGTGTGTTAGGCTAACATACTTATTAAATTTCAAAATTAAGAAAAAGTCCGGTTATTGAAAGATTACAAATTACATCCATACATTTGAAATGTGGATAATCAACTTCCAATTCTACCCTTACGTCTCATCTAAACCTTAACCGCAAAAAATTTTGTCATTTTTACATCAAATCATTCTACTAAATCACTCGATCAACAAAATCAGTCAGAAATCAACAGTCGATTATCATCATTTTGCTCCTGATCTTAAGAAATCTCTAATATCATTGTCATGTCCATCAATAATTTACATGAAATGGCGAGTACGAAGGTATAATTTTGATTTCTTTATTTCACCTTCCACCATTGATAATGTATGCATACTATAGATTATAATAAGGTTAAACGATATAGATTGTAGCAAATATTTTACAAAATTGCTGAAAAAATTTCGTTACCTGCCTAAAACTTCGCTAGTATGTTTTATTCAGAATTGTAGCATTCTTGTATGCTTTTATTAAGAATTATTGCACGTTAGTATGCATTTATTCAGAATTGAAGCATGATTGTATGGTTTTATTAAGAATTATTGCATGTTAGTATGTATTTATTCAGAATTGTTGCATGATTGAATGCTTTTAATCAGAATTGTTACATTTTTTATGCATTTATTCAGAATTGTTGCATGATCGTATACATTTATTCATAATTGATGCATTATCGTATGCATTCATACAGAACTGTTACATGATCATATGCATTTATACAGAATTGTTGCATGATCGTATGCTTTTATTCAGAATTGTTGCATTATCGTATACTTTTATTCAGAATTATTGCATGCTTGTATGGATTTATTCAGAATTGTAGCATGCTTGTATGCTTTTAAACAGAATTGTTGCACGTTAGTATGCATTTATTCAGAATTGTTGCATGCCTGTATGCATTTATTCAGAATTGTTGCAAGCTTGTATGTTTTTATTCAGAACTATTGCATGATCGTATGCTTTTAATCAGAATTGTAGTGTTCTTGTATGCTTTTTATTAAAAATTATTGCACGTTAGTATTCATTTATTCAGAATTGTAGCATGATCGTATGCTTTTATTTAGAATTGTTGCATGATCATATGCTCTTATTCAGAATTGTTGCATGCTTGTAGGCAATTATTTAGAATTGTAGCATGATTTTATGCTTTTATTTGTAATTATTGCATGATTGTATGCTTTTATTCTGAATTATTGAATGCTTGTATGCATTTATTCATATTTGTTGCATGCTTGTATGCATATATTCAGAATAGTTGCATGCTTGTATGCATCTATTCAGAATAGTTGCATGCTTGTATACATCTATTTAAAATACTTGCATACTTGTATGCATTTATTCAGAATAATTGCGTATATGTATGCATATATTCAAAACATTTGCATACATGCATGCATATATTCAGAACATTTGCATATAGTCAGCTCAATTGCATATATGCATGCATATATTCAACACAGTTGCATACATGAATGCATTTATTCAGAATAGTTGGATACATGAATGTATTTATTCAGAACAGTTGCATACATACATATATATATATATATATACATACATATATATATGCATTTATTCATAACATTTGCACACATATATGCAATTATTCAGAGGAGTTAAACATTTGTATGCATTTATTCAAAATACTTGCATACTTGTATTCATTTATTCCAAATAGTTGCATACTTGTATGCAAATATTCGCAATAGTTTATTACTTGTATATGGATATTTAGAATAATTGCATACTTCCATGCATATATTTAAAATAGTTGCCTACTTATATGCAGATATCTAGAACAGTTGTATACACATTTTCACAATAATTGCATACTTATATGCAAATACATAGAATATTTGCATACGTATCTGCATATATTCAAACTTTATTTAAAAATTTCTACCCCTTATTACAGAGGCCTATGTGGAAGAAGGTGCTACAGTAGACAATGAAAAAAAAAAGCTTTAGTTACTATAAAACAACCGTCAACTTCAGGACAAGTAACCAAAAAAAGGTGAAGTGAAGATGAAGAAAGATTTCCAAGAAGGAGGATGTTTACAGAAATAATCTAAGGGAATTCATAGATTTGGTTGAGAGTATAAAGGATGATGAACTATTTATAGCACAACAATCATCATATCTTGAGAAATAGCCTCTCACTAGATTTATCGACATGACCTTTGATGATGTCATTTCCCCCTTTAGAGAATTAAAATTCTACAACCTTAGATCTCATCATCAAAAGCTACAAGAAAAACTTAAAATACTTTCAGTTTGGCGATTTGCTGCTAACATTTACACAAAAAGATGTTGCACAGTTATTGGCTGCTCCAATAGAAGGAGAGTTGATCAAATCCAGTGACCACTTAAAAAAGGAAGATAAGAATGATGAAGAATATAAATCATTCATAGAAAGATAATTTAAAGATGAAGCTACAGTGTAGAAGAAGAATATAGAGAGACATATTTTCTCAACAATTAAAGAAGAGTTGGCAGAAGCATATTATGATACAGCAAAACTGTTACTTTTATACTTAGCAACTACTTTCCTTGTATCCAGCCCTAACTACACCTTACCATGGACCCTGATACCATATTGTGTGTGCAACTGAAAATTAACCAAAATATCTTGGCCGAAAACCATACACCACCATCTTTTTAGCCAAGTCGACAAATACTATGAAACACCACGCAAGATTAATGCTTGCGTGACACTATTCTTGGTACTATTTTTAAACTTATTAGTAAGTTTCTTATTAAATTATTGTATTTTATTAATAAATGTTGAATTTTTTTCTATTTTTTTCCATGGTGGGTTTGCGAAAAAACACATGTTCTAACAACATCAAAGGAAAATTACAACGAACTATATCCACTAGCAAGAAAATGGGACATAAAAATGTTGCAGCCATCAATGCTAATGAATATCATATACAACACTGTAAGTGTCATATAAATTTAAATCATTTTTAATTTTCATATTAAATATTCTGAATATTTGCATAAATATATTCAAATATTAAAAATATTTGCATACATGTCTGCAGAAATTGGGAATAGTTGCATGCTTTATGCATATAATAAGAAATGTTGCTTACTTGTTTGCAATTATTCAGAATACTTGCTAACTTATATGCAAATATTATGAAATGTTGCATATTTGAATTGCTATAATATTCAGAATAATTGCATACTTGTATGCAAGTATTCTTAATAGTTGCATACATATATGCAAATATTCTGAATATTTATATACTTGTATGCATATATTTTAAATACTTGCATACATTTATGAAGTTTTACTAGATAGTTGGATACATAACTGCAAATATTTGCAGTATTAACCAAACCGGCGTTGCTGCCTTGATTTCAGGATTTACAAGGAATGGAAATAAAATTGCTGAAACGGGCTATTGAAAAGATAAAGAATACTAAGCATTTTATAAAAAAAAGGGAACAAAGATTTAAGGAATTGATAAAAAAAATTAAAACTAGAGAATAGGCATCTAAAAGAAAAGAATTCAAGGTTAATAATTAGAGTACAAGAACCTGCTGTTGACACCTCATCAAAAAGTACTAAAGAGGAAGAAGAACTTCAATTAAAAACTTATGAAAGTGAGTATGATAAAGACAGTGAGGGAAACGATGAAAGTAGAGAGGAAGAAGACAAAGAACACGGCGAAATGAATGTTGACAGAGATAATGAGGAAAATGAAGACACTGAAGAAGATATTGAAAAGAAAGACAACAACAATGAAGATGAGGAGAATAAGGATGATAAGTCAACAAAAATGACGACAAGAACGATAAAGTGGATGATGATAAAGGTCGTGATGAAGATAAAGGTGATGATGAACATAATAAAGATGAAAATGAAGGAGAGAATAACAAGGTTGTTCGAAAGGAAGATTGTAACACCCCACGTCCATTAATGTCACTCACAAAGGGAATGCATTAACTTCCATGGAGGTTTTAAGTGAATATAGAACAGAAAAATTACAACAAGACAGATAATAAGTAGTACTTGGAAATCTAAAACTTTATTTCATTGCAGCGGAAGTTAAACATGTTTGTTACATCGGAAAATCATAAATCAGAGTCAAGTACAATATCCATCTTGATAAAACAAAATACATAATCCCATTACATAAATAGCCATTAAAGAAGATAATAAGCTGGACTTTACTTCAATGGTCCAAGCTTTCCAAAAGAGAGATAAAGCAATCCAATCAAACTCTGCTAGAGCTGGGCCCACCCTGAGGACCTGGTAGGGGAAAAGATAGAAATAGAGGGGGTCAGACATAAAGTCTGGCGAGTATGATAATTCTAACAATACTATTATCAAAATAACTAGACTAAGGCATAAGCTGGAAAACAAGGAAATGTCTATGAACTATTGGGTATGGAAGAGCAGATAAAGATAACGTTAAAGGCACACCTAATTACTAACGAATAATTACTACACTGCACCACACCATTCGCCCTAAAGGTTGACCCCACTTGCTTCACTTAGAAATTTTATAAATAACTTCGTGTACCCCTAGCTGACTACATAGGTGCCGCCTGCCCCTATCTCCGCTAGGTGTACCCCACTACCCACTTTCGATCGGCTCCCTACTCGTAGATACCAGTGCTGGCCCCACAGTGGGGTGTATCACTCCCTTAAAGTGGCAACCCGATACAACTTGAGAATGCACGGCTTATACCTACACGATGCAACAACGTCTTACCTACCAGCCTGGGTCCACACACGCATATGAAACCCGTTGGACTTGCGTTGCTAACACTACTTCGTTTGGCCTCTTATAGTCAAACCCAGTATGTGTGTCCCGTCCTCGACTTGGGTCGAGCCCACAAAGATACGTTTGGGTTACTGGTTGAAATGGCCCCCCACAAGCTATCCACCTAAGCTTGTCTCCACTAGTATATCCCACTTAACCCTCTTCTTAGTCATGTTCATTTACATGTGTGTGGTTAAGTCTTACTAATCGTATTTCAAATGCCACTAAAGGCACCCACTAGATTCCTCATGCCACCCAAGGCACCTACTTAACCCCCATGTCCCACCTCACATGTTTATCTGCTTAAGTATTTCTTAATTCATTAAGGCCATAACCTTATAAAGACCTCTCACATTAGACTGGCATTTATGGCAGCTGGATTTGCCGGGCGGGTCCGGGCAGTCTTACACCATAAAAGAGTCTAACCTCGTATCTTTACAACTGTTATGCTTTAATTTGGGCCTAGGACCTCTCACATTGGGCTGACATTTGTGACTACTGGATTTACCGGTCGGGTCCGGGCAGGTTTACGTCACAAACGAGTCCAACCTCGTGTCCTAAGCATTGATTAACACTTATAATCTTTTACCCCAGTTTTAAATATATCCCTATTCAAATCATTAATTAATTCCAATTTTAATGATGTCCGTAATTGACTCAATTATGGCCATCCACTTATGGTATGCAAAATCATATCAATTGCATCCAATTTTCTCAATATCAAATCCTTAATATTACCCCTACCCCACGTTATACGTTCGCTTATTCAACGCAAAATATACGTTAGACTCGAATAGTCTAACTCATAGCACAAAGATAAATTATCACAGCATATAGACAAATAAAATAGATCTAATCATAATAGGGGTGAAACTTGCATAAAACTACACATGTGATGGATCTAAAGGTGTCAACTTGTTTGGCTAAATGTCACAACTTACATAATATGATCATAACCCAAATTCATGTATAAACTTGCATATGTGGTTTATGTAACATAATGATGATGTGAACTAGCATCTAACACATAGAACTCACACATGTCATAGCACAATTCTAGATCTAAATAGATGTCATGGCATATGTTCATAATCTTTACTAATCAATCTAAACTTGCATACATGATTTGTCATATAGCCCAAATAATATCAACATTATGATTTGATTAACATGAACTAAGTAGCATAGATAATAACATCATGACTTTATAACATGTATGCTTTATCACAACTTAGAATATAAAATTACAACCTATACAATATCATCATAGCATGATTTACAACATATAGGATATCATCATCACATAACATAGGATTTACAACATACATGATAGCATAAGATTTACAACAACATATATGACAGTTCACATCATTTTCTTATGATCCATATCACATCTTAATCTAATTAGTTTGCTAATAATCTTGTTAAGATCATCATACTCACAATTAGAGAAGAAAGAGAGTCTTGATTTTCTTTAGAGTTGAGTAGAATTAGGGTTTTGATTAGCTTTCTTCCTTCTTAGTTGGCGGCGGCTACACTGAGTTCCATGGCGATGGCATGACGGCGGCTATTCTATTTTTCATGTGAATTAGAGTGAGAGACTACCTAGGTATTTATAGAATTTATGATTTATTTAGGCCGTCAGATCAACTTAGAACTAACCTGAACCGTTTAATTTGCTAACTCAGCCCTAAAGACACATCAGCAGCTCAAGATTGGGCTCAGTCAAACCCTAGCCGACTGGACCAGGTCGACACCCAGGTCGACTGCGTAGTCGACCTGGTCCCTGGGGTGTCGACTGCCCAGTCGACTCCCCAGTCGACCTGGGTGCTGGGCGGGAAATTTCCCGCCTAGCCTGTTTGACTTCGAATTTTGAATTTTCTGAAATCTGTTTTAAATTTTCTGAAACTTCCGATGGCCATATCTACTTCATACGAAGTCCAAATCATGTAAACTCGGACTCTGTTTCAACCAGAATTCCGAGACGAACACAATGGCGCAACCCGTTTCCCACAATTCTCACGTCTTAGATTAGTTATTCTTTAATTTTTGAATATTAATATTAATAGAATTACGGGGTGTTACATTCTCCCCTCCTTAAAAGATTTCGACCCCGAAATCTTCTAGTCAAGAAGAATGTATATCCTAACATCCAATCGTCCATCTACTCAACCATCAAACACAGGCATCCATTGTCCTTATAGACTTCTAATGCTTTCATGTTTAAATGCACAGTGTTTGTATATGTCCATATCTAATGCAAAATTAGGCGGTCCACTGATTCAGTTGACCTCCTTAATGCAAATCATGATAGTGCCATGCGTCCATTATGTATGCAAAAGTTCCTTAATGCTACATATTATCTCTATATGCATGCACAATCATCATCTGAATGCAGCATCCATATGATAAAAAAAATCCTCATACATCCATTTTACTAAATACATCCATATATATGAAATATGCAATATGAAGTGACTGAGCCGATCTAGTGCCTAATAGTGTGTGTATATGCGCCCACGAGCAACCACTAGCAAACACTTGCATCCACTTTGCATCCATCATACATAACATGTCTCAAACACATGTTTCAACCATAGGATTATCCTAACTAAAGGTCAAAGATACTAGCGAGAGGATACCCTAAAGGTAAGATAAGTACAAGCTAAGCGATAAAGGAGAAATTAAAAGACATACCCTCAAAAAGAAAAGGGTACAACGAACGCATCTTCGCTTCTGTCTCCCAAGTAGCGTTGCTCTCATCATCTCCCCATTGCACTTTGACTAGTCTGACCTCTTGATTCCTCAACTTCTTGATCTCCGACCCAAGAATGCATGTAGGAGCTCGTCGAATCGTCGCATCACGCTCTATCTCCACCTCTCTAAGCAAGCTCGGCTCTACCACCTCCGTGGTCTCGTGCAAGCACTTCCTTAAATGTGACACATGGAATACGTCGTGTACACCACTAAGTCTCTCAGGCAACTCCACTCTATACGTCATCTGCCCAATCCTTTCCTTAATAGGAAACGGCCCTACGAACCTTGGTGCTAACTTCCCAACGGACCCAAATCGAATGACGTTTCGTAATGGAGACACTTTGACAAAGACCATGTCCCCAACCTCAAACTCAAGATCTGTCCTCCTCTTATCCGCATAAGATTTCTGCCTATCTTGCGCCGTCTTCATCCTCCTTCGAATCAAGTCAATCTTCTCCGAAGTCTCTCTAATCATATCGGGCCCAAGTAAGATCTTATCCGTAGATTCCCACCAACATGTAGGTGAGCGACAAGGTCGTCCATAAAGAGCTTCGAAAGGTGTCATGCCAATGCTAGATTGAATGTTGTTATTATATGCGAACTCCACCAATGGAAGATGCTCTTCCCATGTACCCCCAAAGTCTAGGATACATAGCCTCAAAAGACCCTCTAGAATACGATTCACCCTCTCGGTTTGGCCGTCCGTCTGAGGATGATATGCGGTGCTCAAACATAACTGAGTCCCTACCGCCTCTTGCAAGCTTCTCCAAAATTCACTAGTGAAGATAGGATCGCGGTCGCTTACTATGCTAGAAGGAACACCATGCAAACGAACTATCTCTCAAACGTATACAGGAGCTAACCATGGAGCAGTCCTCTTACTCTTCACGGGAATGAAATGGACGCTCTTAGTAAGTCTATTTACTATAACCCAAATCCTCGTATTACCCTTCCTTGATCTTGGTAATCCATCCACAAAGTCCATCGAGACACTTCCCCACTTCCATAGTGGAACCTCCAATGGGTTAAGCAACCCACCGGGTTTCTTTTGCTCCGCTTTTACTTGTTGGCACACCAAGCATCTAGTGACATACTCGGCCACATCCCTCTTCATACCGGCCCAAAAGAAAACTCGCTTCATGTCTTTGTACATCTTGTCTCCGCGGGGATGAATGGTCATCTTCGAATGATGTGCTTCGTCAAGAATAGCCTTCCTCAAACCTTCGTCTCGAGGTACACAAAGTCTACTATCCCTACGTAACCAACCCTTATCATCTAGGGTATACCTACGAAAATGGCTCGATGACTCCCCTCCTTTGAGCTTTTCTACTAACCCAACCAACTGTGGGTCGTCTCGCTGTGCTTCGCCAATCCGTCCCAAAAGCGTAGGTCTAACCTCTAAGGATGCTAGCAAACCGGGTACGAAGTCGATGGAAGGTCTAAAGTCAAACATAGAGATGAATTCTAAGTTTCACCGCTCAACAAATAACGGACTCAAGGACAACCTTTTTCTACTTAAGGCGTCTTCCACCACGTTACCCTTGCCAGGGGTATATGTTATTTCGAAATCATAGGACGCTAAGAACTCCATCCACATTTTGTGCCTTAAGTTCAAGTCCTTCTGAGAGAATAAGTATTTTAAAGATTTGTGGTCAGTGAATAATTCGAATTTCTCGCCAAGAAGATAATGACGCCAAGACTTAAGCGCAAAAACAATTGCGGCTAACTCTAGGTCATGTGTAGGGTAATTTTTCTCATGCGCCCTTAACTGCCTTCCACCATAGGCTATTACCCTTCCCTCTTGCATTAAGACTGCGCCTAGACCTGTCCCACAAGCATCGGTATAAACAGTAAACGGCTTACTCCCGTCTGGCAGCACTACGACTGGGGCTAAAGTCAAAGCTCTCTTCAAACGTTGGAACGCATCATCACAATCTACGTCCCATGTGAAAACTATGTTCTTCTTCGTCAAACGTGTTAATGGAGCTAATATTTTTGCGAAGTCTTTGATAAACTTCCTATAGTATCCAGCCAACCCCAAGAAACTCCTTACTTCGGTAGCATTTTTAGGAAACTTCCAATCTTGGATGGCCACCACCTTCGTAGGATCCACAGCTATCCCTTCTTTGGAAACCACGTGCCCTAAGAATCGCACTTCCTCTCTCTAGAAGTGACACTTAGTAAATTTAGCTATAAGGTTATGCGCTCGTAGAGTCCCTAACACTTCCCTAAGATGTAGGGCATGCTCTTCTTCATTCTTAGAAAAGATCAGGATGTCGTCTACAAAGACCACCACGAATTTATTAAGGTACTCTCTAAACACCCTACTCATCAAATCAACAAAGTATGCGGAGGCGTTTGTCAAACCGAAGGGCATCACTAGCCATTCATAGAAACCGTCCGGAATCCTAAAGGCAGTCTTGTCAATGCTATCCTCAGCCACTCTCAACTGATGGAAACCAGTGGCTAAGTCCAACTGCGGAAACACTGAGGCGCCAACTAACTGATCGAAGAGATCGTCAATCCTCGGCAGTGGGTGTCTGTTCTTCTTAGTAAGCTTATTAAGTTCTCTATATTCCACACAAAGTCTAAGGGACCCATCCGCCTTCGTGGCAAATACTACTGGAGCACCCCACTCCGATATACTATGTCTTATGAACCCCTTCTCAAGCAACTCCTTTACTTGCTTATTGAGTTCCCTCCTTTTACGAGGAGCCATGTGGCGTACTGGCAATGATACTAGTTTTGCATTATCCACAAGATATATTCAAAAATCTATCTCCCGCTTCGGAGGCAATCCCTTCACCTCCTCAAACACATTCGAGTATTCTCGGACCACTCTAACAGATCATAGATTCTCCACAGACGTGTCAAGCGATTCTAAATAACTTAGCATAACGGAATTTATGGGATTACAAAAGATTTCGAGAGCGTTACCAAGGCGAGTCATGAGCCTAACTACTCTCCTTTCACAATCAAGAACGGCCCCAATTCTGGATAACCAATCCATTCCTAAAATTAGCCCATAGCCCGTGAAGCCCAAAACATAAGCATCACATCTAAACTCAACGCTAAGTACAGAAATTTTCAAATCCGAACACATCATGGACAAATAAGCTGAGCCCCCAATTGGATTCGAAACAACTAAGGGATCCTCTACTAAACTGGTGTTTAAGTGCAGTGATTCAACTAATGATGTAGAGATAAATGAATGCGATGCGCCCGAATCGAATAAGGTACGGACAGGATGATCAAAAAGAAAAACTTAGCTTTCAACAGAAATGGTTCTACCTCGTTCTTGCAGCGGTGGGACCGTGAGAGCCTGAACGTGTCCCATTGCCTGCCCTGGTGCCATAAGAGCCTGCACCTGTCCTCCCGAGGTAGACCCTGCCCTCTGCCCCTTCTTTGGGAAGTCCTTCACTAGATGTCCCGCTTCACCACAGTGAAAGCAGCTAGTCTTCTTTTTCTTTCTGCAATCCTTGCTGAGATGGCCTGGTGTCCCACAGTTAAAGCATCTTTTCTTTCCTTTGCCATTATTGTCTTTACAACCCTTCTTGTTTTGCTGTTGTGGTTTCTTCTGATCCCCTTTCTTCTCGGGTGCTTTATTAGCATTAGCGCCTTTCTCCTCGTGCATGAGTGCCATGTCTACTAGCTTCTCAAAGGTGGCCCCCATAGGGATGTGGGTCATAGCCAACCCCTGCAACGGCTCATTCAAGCCATTAATGAACCTCAGAGCCTTCTTCTCCGACGTGTTCACTAAGTCCAAGCCAAACCTTGCTAATTGATTAAATTTGTTGACATATTCTTTCACTGATGAGCTTCCTTGCTTTAATGTCAAGAACCTTTCCATATATAGATTCTCTTCTTCCCTTGAGAGAAACTTTGCCTCAAACCTACGCCTGAAATCCGCCCAAGAATCAACATGACGCTCCCCATTAGTGACCTCCCACCAAAACTAGGCCTCTCCCTTCATTAACCAAGCTGCTAATTTGACTTTTCTCCCTTCTTCTAATTCAAAGATTTCTAGCAATTCTTCCACCTCCTTAAGCCAATCTCTAGCTTCCACAAACGTTTCTGACCCTTGAAAAGGTTTTCCACCCATAGCCTTAAATTCCTTGCATGTCTTTGCAAAAGTATCAGCGTGAGGAGGAGGAGGAGCAGGTGTAACTGGTGGTGGAGGAACATTGGCTGGACCTGCAGCGGCCCTAGCCTCTAATAACGTCCTATACCATCCTGGTATCGTTACACCATCCGGAAGGTTAAGATCTTCAGCCATGCTGAAACGAAAAAGGAAAGATTCAAAATGGAGAATTCGAAAGATAAAGATATATGGCTATTGGGGATTATGTTTTTCATAAAAACTTTCCTCTTTAAATTACTCATCAAGTCATGTTTTTGAAAACACTTCTTCCAAAAATACTTTAGAAAAATAGTTTTTCTAAAAAAATTATCTGTTCTGGTAACCTTAAGCTCCGATACTACGTGCAACACCCCACGTCCATTAATGTCACTCACAAAGGGAATGCATTAACTTCCATGGAGGTTTTAAGTGAATATAGAACAGAAAAATTACAACAAGACAGATAATAAGTAGTACTTGGAAATCTAAAACTTTATTTCATTGCAGCCGAAGTTAAACATGTTTGTTACATCAGAAAACCATAAATCAGAGTCAAGTACAATATCCATAATACATAATCCCATTACATAAATAGCCATTAAAGAAGATAACAAGCTGGACTTTACTTCAGCGGTCCAAGCTTTCCAAAAGAGAGATAAAGCAATCCAATCAAACTCCGCTAGAGCTGGGCCCACCCTGAGGACCTGGTGGGGGAAAAGATAGAAATAGAGCGGGTCAGACATAAAGTCTGGCGAGTATGATAATTCTAACAATACTATTATCAAAATAACTAGACTAAGGCATAAGCTGGAAAACAAGGAAATGTCTATGAACTGTTGGGTATGGAAGAGCATATAAAGATAACGTTAAAGGCACACCTAATTACTACACTGCACCACACCAGTCACCCTAAAGTTTGACCCCACTTGCTTCACTTAGAAATTTTATAAATAACTTCTTATACCCCTAGCTGACTACATAAGTGCCGCCTGCCCCTATCTCCGCTAGGTGTACCCCACTACCCACTTTCGATCGGCTCCCTACTCGTAGATACCCGTGTTGGCCCCATAGTGGGGTGTATCACTCCCCTAAAGTGGCAACCCGATACAACTTGAGAATGCACGGCTTATACCTACGCGATGCAACAACGTCTTACCTACCAGCCCGGGTCCACACACGCATATGAAACCCGTTGGACTTGCGTTGCCACCGCTACCCCGTTTGGCCTCTTATAGTCAAACCCAGTATGCGTGTCCCGTCCTCGACTTGGGTCGAGCCCACAAAGATACGTTTGGGTTACTGGTTGAAATGGGCCCCCACAAGCTATCCACCTAAGCTTGTCTTCACTAGTATATCCCACTTAACCCTCTTCTTAGTCATGTTCATTTACATGTGTGTTTGGTTAAGTCTTACTAATCGTATTTCAAATGCCACTAAAGGCACCCACTAGATTCCTCATGCCACCCAAGGCACCTACTTAATCCCCATGTCCCACCTCACATGTTTATCTGGTTAAGTATTTCTTAATTCATTAAGGCCATAACCTTATAAAGACCTCTCACATTAGACTGGCATTTATGGCAGCTGGATTTGCCGGAGTGGGTCTAGGCAGTCTTACACCATAAAAGAGTCTAACCTCGTGTCTTTACAACTGTTATGCTTTAATTTGGGCGTAGGACCTCTCACATTGGGCTGACATTTGTGACTACTGGATTTGTCGGTCGGGTCCGGGCAGGTTTACGTCACAAACGAGTCCAACCTCGTGTCCTAAGCATTGATTAACACTTATAATCTTTTACCCCAGTTTTAAATATATCCCTATTCAAATCATTAATTAATTCCAATTTTAATGATGTCCATAATTGACTCAATTATGGCCATCCACTTATGGTATGCAAAATCATATCAATTGCATCCAATTTTCTCAATATCAAATCCTTAATATTACCCCTACCCCACGTAATACGTTCGCTTATTCAACGCAAAATATACGTTAGACTCGAATAGTCTAACTCATAGCACAAAGATAAATTATCATAGCATATAGACAAATAAAATAGTTCTAATCATAATAGGGGTGAAACTTGCATAAAACTACACATGTCATGGATATAAAGGTGTCAACTTGTTCGGTTAAATGTCACAACTTACATAATATGATCATAACCCAAATTCATGTATAAACTTGCATATGTGGTTTATGCAACATAATGATGATGTGAACTAGCATCTAACACATAGAACTCACACATGTCATAGCAAATTCTAGATCTACATAGATGTCATGGCATATGTTCATAATCTTTACTAATCAATCTAAACTTGCATACATGATTTGTCATATAGCCCAAATAATATCAACATTATGATTTGATTAACATGAACTAATTAGCATAGATAATAACATCATGACTTTATAACATGTATGCTTTATCACAACTTAGCATAGAAAATTACAACCTATACAATATCATCATAGCATGATTTACAACATATAGGATATCATCATCACATAACATAGGATTTACAACATACATGATAGCATAAGATTTACAACAACATATATGACAATTCACATCATTTTCTTATGATCCATATCACATCTTAATCTAAGTAGTTTGCTAATAATCTTGTTAAGATCATCATACTCACAATTAGAGAAGAAAGTGAGTCTTGATTTGCTTTAGAGTTGAGTAGAATTAGGGTTTTGATTAGCTTTCTTCCTTCTTAGTTGGCGGCGGGTACACTGAGTTCCATGGCGATGGCATGTCGGCGGCTATTCTATTTTTCATGTGAATTAGAGTGAGAGACTATCTAGGTATTTATAGAATTTAGGATTTATTTAGGCCGTCAGATCAACTTAGAACTAACCTGAACCGTTTAATTTGCCAACTCAGCCCTAAAGACACATCAGCAGCTCAAGATTGGGCTCAGTCAAACCCTAGCCGACTGGACCAGGTCGACACCCAGGTCGACTGCGCTGACGACCTGGTCCCTGGGGTGTCGACTGCCCAGTCGACTCCCCAGTCGACCTGGGTGCTGGGCGGGAAATTTCCCGCCTAGCCTGTTTGACTTCGAATTTTGAATTTTCTGAAATCTGTTTTAAATTTTCTGAAACTTCCGATGGCCATATCTCCTTCATACGAAGTCCAAATCACGCAAACTCGGACTCTATTTCAACCAAAATTCCGAGACGAACACAATGGCGCAACCCGTTTCCCACAATTCTCACGTCTGAGATTAGTTATTCTTTAATTTGTGAATATTAATATTAACATAATTACGGGGTGTTACAAAGATGAAGGAAAAAAGGACCAAGAGAAAAACATAGATGTTAACAAGCAAGATAAAGATAGGAAAGATAGTACAAGAGATATTGATAAGACTGGTAACTTGGAAATAGATAAACGGAAGAAGAATGATGATGGTAAAGTTGACAACATCATATGAGATATTGAAAAGGAAAATGTTGATAAATTTGATGAGGAGGGAAATAATGATATAGATAAGAATGATGATTATAATACTGAAAAGTTGAAAGATAAAAAAAGCTGGCGGAGGAACAGAAGAAGGTTAAGGATCTGGAGAAGGAAGAAGAGTAGGGCAAGGAGAATGAGAAGGAATAGGAAAAGGAGGAGGAACATCAAAGTTTAGAAAAGAAAAAAGGTAAAATAATAATAGTTTCTGATGGTAATAATAATTTATGCAGTTTACCACAAAAAATGCTGATATATCTGATATTATTTTGTACTACAGGAAAAAGAAAAATGAAACAAACAGTTATAGTGGATCTAGACGACTATGACATAGAACCAAGATCCATAGAAATGCGTATAGGAATAAAACTGAAAATCAGAAAGTATAAGAATGTTCAGAACCTAGAAGAGCATCAGATCAAACAACTAGAAGAATTTTTTACACATTCATACCTAAGGTAAAATTAGTGAAAAATTTAAATAAATTTTGTAAATTTTATATTGAAGAATAGTTGCGTTGTTGTTTTGCAAATATTCAGAATAGTTGCATACATTTTTGCAAACATTCTGAATACTTGCATACGTGTATGCAAATATTCTGAATAGTTTTGTAATGACCCGGATTTTGAGCGACTTTGGTTATCTACATAAACACGATGTCGATAACCAAAACATCGAAAAATCTTGGTAATTAGTGAAAGAAATTAGAGGGTGAGAAAAGATAAGATAGAAACTTAGAATAGAAGAAGAAGAACACAACATCAGAGTAACACGAATCTCACAGCGGAACGAATAACATATAATATATGTAACATAACTTTGAAATATACATCTGTATTTGAATATACATCATTATCTAAATACAGCACTTACAACACAGCGGAAATAACTATAGCTATATGATCCTGAAGCCTCCTGCTCCAGCTCTTCAAGTGTATCCGTAAAATCCCGACTACTTGACTGCCCATACAAATTTAGGCACCCAAGAGTTTAGGGGAAACCACAAAATAAACTCCGGGTCAGTCATGGGACTGGTGTGAGTAAAACCGTTTAAAAACAGTTCGAACAGGTAAACGATATCTCATAAGACCACGCCGCATAACGGAACGGGTTTTTCCCTTATGAGAATCCAAAATAACTTTATATCAAAACCCCTTTGATATTATAGTAATGTCTATAAACCACAGCATATATAATCATCTAGCAGAAACGCTTTCATCTCACGTTCTACATATATAGTATACAATCAAAACCGCAAGCACGTATTGGGTAATGGATTTCCAACTATTACAAGGTATGGAACCACCTTTCGCTCGTGTACCTCTAGAGAGGAATACACTGAGTTCAACAAGAACATCTTGTAACCCGGCCACACATGACCGACCACTCATTTCGCTTGAGCGTATCGAATGTATATCACCAACAGTTGGGATCAGCAACCGTTTCCCGAATGGGACAACATCAACAATAGATTTTTAGAAGTAAATGAAACTCTAGATCAGGTGATTATACACCCTACTTCGGTGCGACCGACTTAGCCATGCTGCCTGCCCGATTTTTGTCATTTACCGGATGTGAGGCTAGAAGCTACGCTTTATCATCACATCAGATTCACTTTGAATGCCACATCATCAAATCCATCAAATCACCGATTGACGTCCTCAACAATACATTATGTGTTAGCTAAAAGAAGTTTCCTTCTTCGCTTCCACTCTTGGTACGGTTGGAGAAATCAATATACGTGATCGTCTGGAAATACTCTGTCAGACATCCGTCCATACAAGTCATCTAGGAACAGGATGAACCGAAGGCACTATTCTGTAAACAGGATAGCCCTTGCATAACTCCGTCTTCAATTTCCTTTGGTATATATGATTCGCAACGCTTATGCCAATACAGAGTGGTTCTTTGGATAATAATCCAACCGGTCTCTCCATATTAACAACGTTAAAATGGTAAAAACTTCGATAGTCTGTGATTTAACTATCGAATAAAAACAGGTGTGCAAACAACGATATTATTTCCAAATGGAAATTATATCGATCAAACATCATTCAACATTCCTCTCCTTAGTTCATTAATTTTACTTATCTCATGTTTCCCTATATTCAGTATTTCTTATTTTCTAAATTTGGAAAATATATGTTATTAACAATGGAAAACATTTCCATTTCTTGTTTTCTTTATTAGAAAACATTTCTGGTTTCTTATTTGGAAAACATTTCCAAAGCATCTTCATTGGACTTAGACAGATGTTTAAACAAACCATCGTGATGCCAACTCAAACCCTTTCCTTTACTGCCGAACCTTAACTATTTCTTAGTTAAAAACGAAGCCAATCAAGTTGGGGTAGAACTACCTCTCAGACCTTAACTGAACAACATTTCTAACTTTGAAATTGGCAAAGTTCACTTTATATTTCTTTAACTAATTTCCTTACTTAACTCTCGTTCGAATAAATCTCTATTCGATTTATTCTATTTGATTTACTCTTTTTGATTTACTCTATTCACTTAACCCCATTCGAATAAACTATATTTGATAACTCCTTTTACTTTAACTCAAATCGATTAACTAACATCGATTAACTCCTTTTACTTTAACACTAATCGATTAACTCCTTTTAACTTTACCTCTAATCGATTAACTAACATCGATTAACTCCTTTTAACTTTATCACTAATCGATTAACTAACATCGATTAACTCTTTTTACTTTCTATTCGAATAACTATATTCGATTAACTCCTTTTACTTTATCTCTAATCGATTAACTAACATCGATTAACTTCTTTTATTCTATTCGAATAAACTATTCATTTATAAAGATTTACTTTTAGTAACAGTTCTTCACTTTACAAATGATTTCCCTTTTTTAAAACTCTATTCGTTTTAAAAACATTTTCCCTTTCATTTACTTTCGAAATATTTCCTTTTATAAAATCTGTTGATTTTATAAAATCCCTTTTATTTCAATATACATTGAAATAATTCTTTTTACCTCCCAGGGTCTTTATGATATTTAAAATATCGAATAAAAATGATCAACATCATTCCAACACCCATAATCCATAACAGATTATATAACACATCATATATCACAATATATGAAAACAGTAAAATAAATGTTGAGGAATCCAGTTGGATTCCTCCAACCTGTTTCCCTGCATCACAGATGTTAAACAATATAATATAACATCACTTTTCAGTACCATATGTTATATTCTGTTAAACAGAATCAATATAGAAATTCTAACTAACTGACTAGCAGTTCAATCAAACAGTCAACACACAGTCAATCAGCCAATATCTAACAGTTCTAAAAATACAACATGAAATTATAAACTGTTCAGAGTTAGTGAGATTTACTCACATTTGTGCGTTAACCGTTGAATAACGGTTTGCGTTATTTGATTCAGTCGGACAATTTATTTCGCCATAAATTGCAACGAGCTCGGATTAACTCCTAGTCAGCTTCATTGTGAAGTGTCCGTCCATACGATCCTGTCGGATCTTGTTTCGCGAAATTCTGATATCGTATGGCGAAGTTACGAATTTTACCAGTAATACGATTATTTAAAATAGAATTAACTTAACTAATTATATTTATATAAAACAACTCGTCACCCTCCATGTCACGTGCACCTTCCAGCATCACATTTCTTCCCCAAATCCATTTTCAATCCCGCCTCCCTGCATCTCCTGTAAACGCCTTTGACCATTGCTTTGACTGCCGTATTCTCCTCCTCGAAGCCACCCTTCGACAATCCGCTTTCACCATCGAGTATCCCTTCACGTATACTACCATACTATCACCTTCAGGTGAAACTCGCACCACCTTGTTCGAACCGACCTACTGCCCTAGACCGTCACAATCATTGTCGCATCTCGCTACCAAGCACCGGAGACCCCCTCGATCTTGCTACCTGGTGCGCCTTACATTGGTTTGGTTTACACCCCTCAACGTCAGCGCTTTCATTCACCGTAGCCACGCTGGGACAAAATGGAGCAGCCCAAGTTTGTGTCGCACAAAATACTGTGCATATCATGTTGATGCTTTCGACCATACGAGCTCAAAGAAACCAACGTCACTTGATTTAGTGTAGTATACATTGAGATTTAATTAGCTGAAGTTTAAAGGGGAGCCGCTACTTTTATTTTGAGTTTACAAAGAAAATAATTAAAGAAGAAATGGATGCCCCTTGCATTTGTATTTATAGAGTAAGTAGACTTAAGGGTTTAGGTATATTGATGTTGCTATAGGCTGTCCACGTTTCAGTTTTGGTGTCTGTTTGGTAGAGTATGTGGTGGAGGGTAGGTTGCCTTTTATATATTGGTTTGAAAATATAAAACACGTTGTGTGTAGGAAATGACCACGGGTTGCATCGTTTCCTTCTTTTCAACTTTGTGGACAAAATGAACGTGTCCTGTGTTCATGCTTGAATAGGGCCTAAAACGTTATGTTGCTCCATAAAAATATTTTGTATCCAAGTGATGCTTTACATTCTTCGTTACACAATTTCATTTGTTTAACAGACCGCTAGACAGAAATGAAAATACCATTGTGACAAATGATGTGTCACGATCCCAAAAATATAAAAATACCGGTAGATTAACTCATATTTTGAAACCCCAAAATGTTGACTACAGGGTGCAAAATGCTCCAAATAAAAAGTCGCTTATTTAATTAATTAAAAATTACAATAAAATTCTAAAAATTAAATTATCGTTATGTCTCAAAAGAACCTTGTCTGAATTCACACCCGATATCTAATTATTTTGAAATAACCGTTATGGCCGATAAACGATTCTATAGCGACTATTTTAAAATTTGATTTGGACATATCTCAAAATATACATGACGAAATCCAGATTTTTCTCTTCCACTAGAAAGATATACACCACCAGCTCCACACGTTTCTTGTTTCATAGAAATCCGGTTTAAAACGAATCCTGTACATTCAGTTGAAGTTCGAATCGCCAATTTACGAACTGCAGCGCCATTTCAAGCTCGATTATAATTATATTATAGTCATACGTTCAAACTATCGTTCAAATAATATATTCGTTATTCAAATTCAATTCCAAGCTGAATTAAATATCACAGATGATCCGGTTCACACCATATCGTCATTTCAGCCAATTCTGATTATTTCAGAATTAAATATATTATATAATTATTATTTAAATAAATATTCACTATTATTTTATTCCACGACCATTAAATTCACTAAACCCCCATTTCAACAATTAAATAAATTAATCATAATACCACTGCCAATGCGGGTCATTACAATCTTCCCCACTTAAAATAATTTCGTCCTCGAAATTGCTAAAAGTAGAGGACGACCCTATCGACTGGTTAGAACATATTTGTTCACTTCTTAACTTCAGTTTCAACTGAACCCATTTAATTTCAATTAAATTATTAATTAATTCTTATCAACGAAAATTTTCAAAAATCCTGAAAATTTTCTAACGCCTTAACTCTTCAAAAAATTTCGCCAGCAACTCCTTTGTACTGGTCAATCGGTCAAACTCCAACTTGCCTCTCTGGGCCATCTCCAACCCAAAAGAAAATCAAACAGCCAAACGGCTTGCCAATTTGGCTCATCAAAATCTCATACCCAATATTTATTATAAACTGGTACCTTTTTGTCGGGCATATCGTTATATCCCTCAAATCTGCTATCAATTCAGCGGATATAAGGGTCATCCCAATCAAATCCCCATCTTCTTTTATCCACGACACAACCATTCGCTTATATCCTAAGTCAAATTTTATTTCAAATTCGAGTTCCATTCTCGATTTCAAACTCTTAACTTCCCAATCCAATTTTCATTTCAAATTCTTATCTCGACAATCCAATTTTATTCAAGAACAAATTTTTCCTGATATCGTTCTATTTCCATTCAGTTTTTACTTAACTGTTTCAATTCAATTTCAGCTTACTTCCGCAGACTTCTATTTAAATTTGTTCTTAATCCAAACAGTCTCTTCCTGGGAATTTTAAATAGTTTACTTTTTCAAAAATCAAAATTTTCCTTTTGAACATGTCACTGAGCCCTCAATTTATATTCCATTAGTTAAATCACTTCTCTATTTCTTTATCAATATTTGTTAACCAAATATTTTCAATAACCATATTGGCCTTCTACGTTATTTGGAAAACATCTCCGAGTATCGCCTTCCTTTATTGTCTAAACTTTTTTAGAAAATATGTGCTATTTATAATTGGAAAATATTCCAATTACTTATCTCTTTTCCGATCTCGTTTATTTCTACATCTAGGAAATATTCTTTATTCTATTTTCCAGCTTACACTTATTTGGTTAAAACAGATGTTGTGTAAAACATCGTTACGACAACCCAAATACTATATTCAACTAACTCTTATTCAACATTGATCTTCGAGCCTGGAATCTTACTATTTATTTGTTAATAATGAAATCAATCAAGTTGGGGTATAACTACCTCTCAGACCTTGACTGAATAACATTTATAACGTCAAAACAGATATGACTACTTACTCGAATAATCAATACCATACAACTACTTCTCACTTTTAAACACATATACACTTCCTCTTTCTATCCTGACTAGATTTTATTCTAGACTTCCTTTTTGATTTTTACTATTCTATTTTTAAGTTCGTTTTCTTATCGACTTCTATATATATCGATACGTTGATTTCTAACTATCAAATTATCTTAAAAATATTCTAACTCCTTAAATTCCCAGAAAAATTCGCCATAACCTCCTTTGTACTGGGAGCATCGGGATATTTCAAATAGCCTCCCATGGCCCTCACCAATCCAAAAGAAAAAGAAAAAGCCAAGCGGCTAGCCGATACGGCACATAAAATCTCATATATGAATTAAATACATACCTTTCCGTCGAGCATTCTATTTATATACCTTCATACCTTATCCATACATATCTCATGTATATTTATACATTTCTAATTTATTTCAACTTAATCCAATCATTTTAACTTAGTTCGTTAAGTGATTTTCAAATTACTGGTTTGCCCATTTCACCTTTTTATTTGAATATACATGTTCAAATATAGGTTTAACTTGTTTATCAACTAATTGAATTCCATTTCAATTTTATTTGAATTTCCTATATTCAAATTCCATTTCAATTCTCTTATTCAAATTTTATATTTGAATTTCATTTCAATTCTATTTGAATCTTTTATATTCAAATTTCAAATTCAATTCTATTTGAATCTTCTTTATTCAAATTGCACTTTCACTTCTATTTTGAATCCTCTACATTCAAATTTCATTTCACTTTCGATATTCAAATCCTATATTTGAAATCTCTTATATTTTCTATATCCAAACGCCATTTGAATTTCTATATTCAAATTCTATATCACTTCCATTGAATTTCATATATTCAAACTCCCTTTGAATTTCTATATTCAATTTCTATTTGAATTCTCTTTATTCAAATCCCCTTTGAATAAGTCTCGGTTTCAATTCCTTTTGAAATCGATATTTCTACCTTTGGAAAATAGATTTCCCTTTCAATTTCATACTTGTATTTTTATTTCTGAATTATTCAATGATAATTCTTTTCACTTCATTTATAAACTTTGTTTATAAAAGAACTATTTATAAACTTCATTTATAAAGGAACTTCTCGTTTTATTTCTTTTATAACAAGTTAATATTTCAAATCTATTTAAAAATTCAAATTCTATTATTCAAATTCTATTTTTAAATCCCATTTTGAAATTCAACACACTTGTCTTTCCCAAAACAAATTCAAAATAGTATCTCTGGTAGTAATTCGTCACTTGCAACTCGAAAATGAATACTGATGATGCAGCTGTCATCATCAGAATCTATTTTGCAGCGATCGAAGTGAGTTCAATACTATAAAACCATTTTTAACCTTTTCCAATTTGAAATTCATTTCAAAATATAATTCACACTGCTTGTAAAACAATTTAAAATCTCCCAAGATCTTAAATTTTCCTTATTTTAATCCAAATCCATTTATAAACACTTATCCAATTCTCAAGAGTTTTAACTCCATTTCTGGTTTAAAATCTCAGATTTAACTCATCTGATTTAACGTATTTTACTTATATGAATTTTGATTGGTTATTTACATAACCGTTCAATTTATAATCTTACTCGACTATAATAACAACCAATATATCCAATATATATCAAAATATACATTTGGTAAACTATTTTGTTTACCCTCTTTTCAAAACATATCGTGTCGACCCATCGTATTCGAGTGTTTAGTAACTCCTACCGATACAGTGGATCAAACTGATCGACCAGAACTCATAAACTACTCAACCAATGAATCTCCACAATATAAAACAATTTTTTATACCAATATACAAATACGTTCACTCGTATATATACACTCAAACTCAATCTAGGGTATTGCTAACCCTATCTCTACTGAGTCACGCCACAGAGCCAAGTAATTCTTAACCTAAGCTCTGATACCAACTGTAATGACCCGGATTTTGAGCGACTTTGGTTATTGACATAAACACGATGTCGATAACCAAAACATCGAAAAATCCTGGTAATTAGCGAAAGAAATTAGAGGGTGAGAAAAGATAAGATAGAAACTTAGAATAGAAGAAGAAGAACACACCATCAAAGTAACACGAATCTCCCAGCGGAACGAATAACATATAATATATGTAACATAACTTTGAAATATACATCTTTATTTGAATATACATCATTATCTAAATACAGCACTTACAACACAGCGGAAATAACTATAGCTATATGATCCTGAAGCCTCCTGCTCCAGCTCTTCAAGTGTATCTGTAAAATCCCGACTACTTGACTGCCCATACAAATTTAGGCACCCAAGAGTTTAGGGGAAACAACAAAATAAACTCCGGGTCAGTCATGGGACTGGTGTGAGTAAAAAAGTTTAAAAACAGTTCGAACAGGTAAACGATATCTCATAAGACCACGCAGCATAACGGAACGGGTTTTTCCCTTATGAGAATCCAAAATAACTTTATATCAAAACCCCTTTGATATTATAGTAATGTCTATAAACCACAGCATATATAATCATCTAGCAGAAACGCTTTCATCTCATGTTCTACATATATAGTATACAATCAAAACCGCAAGCACGTATTGGGTAATGGATTTCCAACTATGACAAGGTATGGAACCACCTTTCGCTCGTGTACCTCTAGAGAGGAATACACTGAGTTCAACAAGAACATCTTGTAACCCGGCCACACATGACCGACCACTCATTTCGCTTGAGCGTATCGAATGTATATCACCAACAGTTGGGATCAGCAACCGTTTCCCGAATGGGACAGCATCAACAATAGATTTTTAGAAGTAAATGAAACTCTAGATCAGGTGATTATACACCCTACTTCGGTGCGACCGACTTAGCCATGCTGCCTGCCCGATTTTTGTCATTTACCGGATGTGAGGCTAGAAGCTACGCTTTATCATCACATCAGATTCACTTTGAATCCCACATCGTCAAATCCATCAAATCACCGATTGACGTCCTCAACAATACATTATGTGTTAGCTAAAAGAAGTTTCCTTCTTCGCTTCCACTCTTGGTACGGTTGGAGAAATCAATATACGTGATCGTCTGGAAATACTCTGTCAGACATCCGTCCATACAAGTCATCCAGGAACAGGATGAACCGAAGGCACTATTCTGTAAACAGGATAGCCCTTGCATAACTCCGTCTTCAATTTCCTTTGGTATATATGATTCGCAACGCTTATGCCAATACAGAGTGGTTCTTTGGATAATAATCCAACCGGTCTCTCCATATTAACAATGTTAAAATGGTAAAAACTTCGATAGTCTGTGATTTAACTATCGAATAAAAACAGGTGTGCAAACAACGATATTATTTCCAAATGGAAATTATATCGATCAAACATCATTCAACATTCCTCTCCATAGTTCATTAATTTTACTTATCTCCTGTTTCACTATATTCAGTATTTCTTATTTTCTAAATTTGGAAAATATATGTTATTAACAATGGAAAACATTTCCATTTCTTGTTTTCTTTATTAGAAAACATTTCTGGTTTCTTATTTGGAAAACATTTCCAAAGCATCTTCATTGGACTTAGACAGATGTTTAAACAAACCATCGTGATGCCAACTCAAACCCTTTCCTTTACTGCCGAACCTTAACTATTTCTTAGTTAAAAACGAAGCCAATCAAGTGTTCTACCTCTCAGACCTTAACTGAACAACATTTCTAACTTTGAAATTGGCAAAGTTCACTTTATATTTCTTTAACTAATTTCCTTACTTAACTCTCGTTCGAATAAATCTCTATTCGATTTATTCTATTTGATTTACTCTTTTTGATTTACTCTATTCACTTAACCCCATTCGAATAAACTATATTTGATAACTCCTTTTACTTTAACTCAAATCGATTAACTAACATCGATTAACTCCTTTTACTTTAACACTAATCGATTAACTCCTTTTAACCTTACCTCTAATCGATTAACTAACATCGATTAACTCCTTTTAACTTTATCACCAATCGATTAACTAACATCGATTAACTCTTTTTACTTTCTATTCGAATAAATATATTCGATTAACTCCTTTTACTTTATCTCTAATCGATTAACTAACATCGATTAACTTCTTTTATTCTATTCGAATAAACTATTCATTTATAAAGATTTACTTTTAGTAACAGTTCTTCACTTTACAAATGATTTCCCTTTTTTAAAACTCTATTCGTTTTAAAAACATTTTCCCTTTCATTTACTTTCGAAATATTTCCTTTTATAAAATCTGTTGATTTTATAAAATCCCTTTTTTTTCAATATACATTGAAATAATTCTTTTTACCTCCCAGGGTCTTTATGATATTTAAAATATCGAATAAAAATGATCAACATCATTCCAACACCCATAATCCATAACAGATTATATAACACATCATATATCACAATATATGAAAACAGTAAAATAAATGTTGAGGAATCCAGTTGGATTCCTCCAACCTGTTTCCCTGCATCACAGATGTTAAACAATATAATATAACATCACTTTTCAGTTCCATATGATATATTCTGTTAAACAGAATCAATATAGAAATTCTAACTAACTGACTAGCAGTTCAATCAAACAGTCAACACACATTCAATCAGCCAATATCTAACAGTTCTAAAAATACAACATGAAATTATAAACTATTCAGAGTTAGTGAGATTTACTCACATTTGTGCGTTAACCGTTGAATAACGGTTTGCGTTATTTGATTCAGTCGGACAATTTATTTCGCCATAAATTGCAACGAGCTCGGATTAACTCCTAGTCAGCTTCATTGTGAAGTGTCCGTCCATACGATCCTGTCGGATCTTGTTTCGCGAAATTCTGATATCGTATGGCGAAGTTACGAATTTTACCAGTAATACGATTATTTAAAATGGAATTAACTTAACTAATTATATTTATATAAAACAACTCGTCACCCTCCATGTCACGTGCACCTTCCAGCATCACATTTCTTCCCCAAATCCATTTTCAATCCCGCCTCCCTGCATCTCCTGTAAACGCCTTTGACCATTGCTTTGATTGCCGTATTCTCCTCCTCGAAGCCACCCTTCGACAATCCGCTTTCACCATCGAGTATCCCTTCACGTATACTACCATACTATCACCTTCAGGTGAAACTCGCACCACCTTGTTCGAACCGACCTACTGCCCTAGACCGTGACAATCATTGTCGCATCTCACTACCAAGCACCGGAGACCCCCTCGATCTTGCTACCTGGTGCGCCTTACATTGGTTTGGTTTACACCCCTCAACGTCGGCGCTTTCATTTACCGTAGCCACGCTGGGACAAAATGGAGCAGCCCAAGTTTGTGTCGCACAAAATACTGTGCATATCATGTTGATGCTTTCGACCATACGAGCTCAAAGAAACTAACGTCACTTGATTTAGTGTAGTATACATTGAGATTTAATTAGCTGAAGTTTAAAGGGGAGCCGCTACTTTTATTTTGAGTTTACAAAGAAAATAATTAAAGAAGAAATGGATGCCCCTTGCATTTGTATTTATAGAGTAAGTAGACTTAAGGGTTTAGGTATATTGATGTTGCTATAGGCTGTCCACGTTTCAGTTTTGGTGTCTGTTTGGTAGAGTATGTGGTGGAGGGTAGGTTGCCTTTTATATATTGGTTTGAAAATATAAAACACGTTGTGTGTAGGAAATGACCACGGGTTGCATCGTTTCCTTCTTTTCAACTTTGTGGACAAAATGAACGTGTCCTGTGTTCATGCTTGAATAGGGCCTAAAACGTTATGTTGCTCCATACAAATATTTTGTATCCAAGTGATGCTTTACATTCTTCGTTACACAATTTCATTTGTTTAACAGACCGCTAGACAGAAATGAAAATACCATTGTGACAAATGATGTGTCACGATCCCAAAAATATAAAAATACCGGTAGATTAACTCATATTTTGAAACCCCAAAATGTTGACTACAGGGTGCAAAATGCTCCAAATAAAAAGTCGCTTATTTAATTAATTAAAAATTACAATAAAATTCTAAAAATTAAATTATCGTTATGTCTCAAAAGAACCTTGTCTGAATTCACACCCGATATCTAATTATTTTGAAATAACCGTTATGGCCGATAAACGATTCTATAGCGACTACTTTAAAATTTGATTTGGACATATCTCAAAATATACATGACGAAATCCAGATTTTTCTCTTCCACTAGAAAGATATACACCACCAGCTCCACACGTTTCTTGTTTCACAGAAATCCGGTTTAAAACGAATCCTGTACATTCAGTTGAAGTTCGAATCGCCAATTTACGAACTGCAGCGCCATTTCAAGCTCGATTATAATTATATTATAATCATACGTTCAAACTATCGTTCAAATAATATATTCATTATTCAAATTCAATTCCAAGCTGAATTAAATATCACAGATGATCCGGTTCACACCATATCGTCATTTCAGCCAATTCTGATTATTTCAGAATTAAATATATTATATAATTATTATTTTAAATAAATATTCACTATTATTTTATTCCACGACCATTAAATTCACTAAACCCCCATTTCAACAATTAAATAAATTAATCATAATACCCCTGCCAATGCGGGTCATTACAATCTTCCCCACTTAAAATAATTCCGTCCTCGAAATTGCTAAAAGTAGAGGACGACCCTATCGACTGGTTAGAACATATTTGTTCACTTCTTAACTTCAGTTTCAACTGAACCCATTTAATTTCAATTAAATTATTAATTAATTCTTATCAACGAAAATTTTCAAAAATGCTGAAAATTTTCTAACGCCTTAACTCTTCGAAAAATTTCGCCAGCAACTCCTTTGTACTGGTCAATCGGTCAAACTCCAACTTGCCTCTCTGGGCCATCTCCAACCCAAAAGAAAATCAAACAGCCAAACGGCTTGCCAATTTGGCTCATCAAAATCTCATACCCAATATTTATTATAAACTGGTACCTTTTTGTCGGGCATATCGTTATATCCCTCAAATCTGCTATCAATTCAGCGGATATAAGGGTCATCCCAATCAAATCCCCATCTTCTTTTATCCACGACACAACCATTCTCTTATATCCTAAGTCGAATTTTATTTCAAATTCGAGTTCCATTCTCGATTTCAAACTCTTAACTTCCCAATCCAATTTTCACTTCAAATTCTTATCTCGACAATCCAATTTTATTCAAGAACAAATTTTTCCTGATATCGTTCTATTTCCATTCAGTTTTTACTTAACTGTTTCAATTCAATTTCAGCTTACTTCCGCAGACTTCTATTTAAATTTGTTCTTAATCCAAACAGTCTCTTCCTGGGAATTTTAAATAGTTTACTTTTTCAAAAATCAAAATTTTCCTTTTGAACATGTCACTGAGCCCTCAATTTATATTCCATTAGTTAAATCACTTCTCTATTTCTTTATCAATATTTGTTAACCAAATATTTTCAATAACCATATTGGCCTTCTACGTTATTTGGAAAACATCTCCGAGTATCGCCTTCCTTTATTGTCTAAACTTTTTTAAAAAATATGTGCTATTTATAATTGGAAAATATTCCAATTACTTATCTCTTTTCCGATCTCGTTTATTTCTATACCTAGGAAATATTCTTTATTCTATTTTCCAGCTTACACTTATTTGGTTAAAACAGATGTTGTGTAAAACATCGTTACGACAACCCAAATACTATATTCAACTAACTCTTATTCAACATTGATCTTCGAGCCTGGAATCTTACTATTTATTTGTTAATAATGAAATCAATCAAGTTGGGGTATAACTACCTCTCAGACCTTGACTGAATAACATTTATAACGTCAAAACAGATATGACTACTTACTCGAATAATCAATACCATACAACTACTTCTCACTTTTAAACACGTATACACTTCCTCTTTCTATCCTGACTAGATTTTATTCTAGACTTCCTTTTTGATTTTTACTATTCTATTTTTAAGTTCGTTTTCTTATCGACTTCTATATATATCGATACGTTGATTTCTAACTATCAAATTATCTTAAAAATATTCTAACTCCTTAAATTCCCAGAAAAATTCGCCATAACCTCCTTTGTACTGGGAGCATCGGGATATTTCAAATAGCCTCCCATGGCCCTCACCAATCCAAAAGAGAAAGAAAAAGCCAAGCGGCTAGCCGATACGGCGCATAAAATCTCATATATGAATTAAATACATACCTTTCCGTCGAGCATTCTATTTATATACCTTCATACCTTATCCATACATATCTCATGTATATTTATACATTTCTAATTTATTTCAACTTAATCCAATCATTTTAACTTAGTTCGTTAAGTGATTTTCAAATTACTGGTTTGCCCATTTCACCTTTTTATTTGAATATACATGTTCAAATATAGGTTTAACTTGTTTATCAACTAATTGAATTCCATTTCAATTTTATTTGAATTTCCTATATTCAAATTCCATTTCAATTCTCTTATTCAAATTCTATATTTGAATTTCATTTCAATTCTATTTGAATCTTTTATATTCAAATTTCAAATTCAATTCTATTTAAATCTTCTTTATTCAAATTGCACTTTCACTTCTATTTTGAATCCTCTACATTCAAATTTCATTTCACTTTCGATATTCAAATCCTATATTTGAAATCTCTTATATTTTCTATATCCAAACGCCATTTGAATTTCTATATTCAAATTCTATATCACTTCCATTGAATTTCATATATTCAAACCCCCTTTGAATTTCTATATTCAATTTCTATTTGAATTCTCTTTATTCAAATCCCCTTTGAATAACTCTCGGTTTCAATTCCTTTTGAAATCGATATTTCTACCTTTGGAAAATAGATTTCCCTTTCAATTTCATACTTGTATTTTTATTTCTGAATTATTCAATGATAATTCTTTTCACTTCATTTATAAACTTTGTTTATAAAAGAACTATTTATAAACTTCATTTATAAAGGAACTTCTCGTTTTATTTCTTTTATAACAAGTTAATATTTCAAATCTATTTAAAAATTCAAATTCTATTTTTAAATCCCATTTTGAAATTCAACACACTTGTCTTTCCCAAAACAAATTCAAAATAGTATTTCTGGTAGTAATTCGTCACTTACAACTCGAAAATGAATACTGATGATGCAGCTGTCATCATCAGAATCTATTTTGCAGCGATCGAAGTGAGTTCAATACTATAAAACCATTTTTAACCTTTTCCACTTTGAAATTCATTTCAAAATATAATTCACACTGCTTGTAAAACAATTTAAAATCTCCCAGGATCTTAAATTTTCCTTATTTTAATCCAAATCCATTTATAAACACTTATCCAATTCTCAAGAGTTTTAACTCCATTTCTGGTTTAAAATCTCAGATTTAACTCATCTGATTTAACGTATTTTACTTATATGAATTCTGATTGGTTATTTACATAACCGTTCAATTTATAATCTTACTCGACTATAATAACAACCAATATATCCAATATATATCAAAATATACATTTGGTAAACTATTTTGTTTACCCTCTTTTCAAAACATATCGTGTCGACCCATCGTATTCGAGTGTTTAGTAACTCCTACCAATACAGTGGATCAAACTGATCGACCAGAACTCATAAACTACTCAACCAATGAATCTCCACAATATAAAACAATTTTTTATACCAATATACAAATACGTTCACTCGTATATATACACTCAAACTCAATCTAGGGTATTGCTAACCCTATCTCTACCGAGTCACGCCACAGAGCCAAGTAATTCTTAACCTAAGCTCTGATACCAACTGTAATGACCCGGATTTTGAGCGACTTTGGTTATTGACATAAACACGATGTCGATAACCAAAACATCGAAAAATCCTGGTAATTAGTGAAAGAAATTAGAGAGTGAGAAAAGATAAGATAGAAACTTAGAATAGAAGAAGAAGAACACACCATCAAAGTAACACGAATCTCACAGCGGAACGAATAACATATAATATATGTAACATAACTTTGAAATATACATCTGTATTTGAATATACATCATTTTCTAAATACAGCACTTACAACACAGCGGAAATAACTATAGCTATATGATCTTGAAGCCTCCTGCTCCAGCTCTTCAAGTGTATCTGTAAAATCCCGACTACTTGACTACCCATACAAATTTAGGCACCCAAGAGTTTAGGGGAAACCACAAAATAAACTCTGGGTCAGTCATGGGACTGGTGTGAGTAAAACAGTTTAAAAACAGTTCGAACAGGTAAACGATATCTCATAAGACCACGTCGCATAACGGAACGGGTTTTTCCCTTATGAGAATCCAAAATAACTTTATATCAAAACCCCTTTGATATTATAGTAATGTCTATAAACCACAGCATATATAATCATCTAGCAGAAACGCTTTCATCTCACGTTCTACATATATAGTATACAATCAAAACCGCAAGCACGTATTGGGTAATGGATTTCCAACTATGACAAGGTATGGAACCACCTTTCGCTCGTGTACCTCTAGAGAGGAATACACTGAGTTCAACAAGAACATCTTGTAACCCGGCCACACATGACCGACCACTCATTTCGCTTGAGCGTATCGAATGTATATCACCAACAGTTGGGATCAGCAATCGTTTCCCGAATGGGACAGCATCAACAATAGATTTTTAGAAGTAAATGAAACTCTAGATCAGGTGATTATACACCCTACTTCGGTGCGACCGACTTAGCCATGCTGCCTGCCCGATTTTTGTCATTTACCGGATGTGAGGCTAGAGGCTACGCTTTATCATCACATCAGATTCACTTTGAATGCCACATCATCAAATCCATCAAATCACCGATTGACGTCCTCAACAATACATTATGTGTTAGCTAAAAGAAGTTTCCTTCTTCGCTTCCACTCTTGGTACGGTTGGAGAAATCAATATACGTGATCGTCTGGAAATACTCTGTCAGACATCCGTCCATACAAGTCATCCAGGAACAGGATGAACCAAAGGCACTATTCTGTAAACAGGATAGCCCTTGCATAATCCGTCTTCAAATTCCTTTGGTATATATGATTCGCAACGCTTATGCCAATACAGAGTGGTTCTTTGGATAATAATCCAACCGGTCTCTCCATATTAACAACGTTAAAATGGTAAAAACTTCGATAGTCTGTGATTTAACTATCGAATAAAAACAGGTGTGCAAACAACGATATTATTTCCAAATGGAAATTATATCGATCAAACATCATTCAACATTCCTCTCCTTAGTTCATTAATTTTACTTATCTCCTGTTTCCCTATATTCAGTATTTCTTATTTTCTAAATTTGGAAAATATATGTTATTAACAATGGAAAACATTTCCATTTCTTGTTTTCTTTATTAGAAAACATTTCTGGTTTCTTATTTGGAAAACATTTCCAAAGCATCTTCATTGGACTTAGACAGATGTTTAAACAAACCATCATGATGCCAACTCAAACTCTTTCCTTTACTGCCGAACCTTAACTATTTCTTAGTTAAAAACGAAGCCAATCAAGTTGGGGTAGAACTACCTCTCAGACCTTAACTGAACAACATTTCTAACTCTGAAATTGGCAAAGTTCACTTTATATTTCTTTAACTAATTTCCTTACTTAACTCTCGTTCGAATAAATCTCTATTCGATTTATTCTATTTGATTTACTCTTTTTGATTTACTCTATTCGCTTAACCCCATTCGAATAAACTATATTTGATAACTCCTTTTACTTTAACTCAAATCGATTAACTAACATCGATTAACTCCTTTTACTTTAACACTAATCGATTAACTCCTTTTAACTTTACCTCTAATCGATTAACTAACATCAATTAACTCCTTTTAACTTTATCACTAATCGATTAACTAACATCGATTAACTCTTTTTACTTTCTATTCGAATAACTATATTCGATTAACTCCTTTTACTTTATCTCTAATCGATTAACTAACATCGATTAACTTCTTTTATTCTATTCGAATAAACTATTCATTTATAAAGATTTACTTTTAGTAACAGTTCTTCACTTTACAAATGATTTCCATTTTTTAAAACTCTATTCGTTTTAAAAACATTTTCCCTTTCATTTACTTTCGAAATATTTCCTTTTATAAAGTCTGTTGATTTTATAAAATCCCTTTTATTTCAATATACATTGAAATAATTCTTTTTACCTCCCAGGGTCTTTATGATATTTAAAATATCGAATAAAAATGATCAACATCATTCCAACACCCATAATCCATAACAGATTATATAACACATCATATATCACAATATATGAAAACAGTAAAATAAATGTTGAGGAATCCAGTTGGATTCCTCCAACCTGTTTCCCTGCATCACAGATGTTAAACAATATAATATAACATCACTTTTCAGTTCCATATGATATATTCTGTTAAACAAAATCAATATAGAAATTCTAACTAACTGACTAGCAGTTCAATCAAACAGTCAACACACAGTCAATCAGCCAATATCTAACAGTTCTAAAAATACAACATGAAATTATAAACTGTTCAGAGTTAGTGAGATTTACTCACATTTGCGCGTTAACCGTTGAATAACGGTTTGTGTTATTTGATTCAGTCGGACAATTTATTTCGCCATAAACTGCAACGAGCTCGGATTAACTCCTAGTCAGCTTCATTGTGAAGTGTCCGTCCATACGATCCTGTCGGATCCTGTTTCGCGAAATTCTGATATCGTATGGCGAAGTTACGAATTTTACCAGTAATACGATTATTTAAAATGGAATTAACTTAACTAATTATATGTATATAAAACAACTCGTCGCCCTCCATGTCACGTGCACCTTCCAGCATCACATTTCTTCCCCAAATCCATTTTCAATCCCGCCTCCCTGCATCTCCTGTAAACGCCTTTGACCATTGCTTTGACTGCCGTATTCTCCTCCTCGAAGCCACCCTTCGACAATCCGCTTTCACCATCGAGTATCCCTTCACGTATACTACCATACTATCACCTTCAGGTGAAACTCGCACCACCTTGTTCGAACCGACCTACTACCCTAGACCGTGACAATCATTGTCGCATCTCGCTACCAAGCACCGGAGACCCCCTCGATCTTGCTACCTGGTGCGCCTTACATTGGTTTGGTTTACACCCCTCAACGTCGGCGCTTTCATTCACAGTAGCCACGCTGGGACAAAATGGAGCAGCCCAAGTTTGTGTCGCACAAAATACTGTGCATATCATGTTGATGCTTTCGACCATACGAGCTCAAAGAAACCAACGTCACTTGATTTAGTGTAGTATACATTGAGATTTAATTAGCTGAAGTTTAAAGGGGAGCCGCTACTTTTATTTTGAGTTTACAAAGAAAATAATTAAAGAAGAAATGGATGCCCCTTGCATTTGTATTTATAGAGTAAGTAGACTTAAGGGTTTAGGTATATTGATGTTGCTATAGGCTGTCCACGTTTCAGTTTTGGTGTCTGTTTGGTAGAGTATGTGGTGGAGGGTAGGTTGCCTTTTATATATTGGTTTGAAAATATAAAACACGTTGTGTGTAGGAAATGACCACGGGTTGCATCGTTTCCTTCTTTTCAACTTTGTGGACAAAATGAACGTGTCCTGTGTTCATGCTTGAATAAGGCCTAAAACGTTATGTTGCTCCATACAAATATTTTGTATCCAAGTGATGCTTTACATTCTTTGTTACACAATTTCATTTGTTTAACAGACCGCTAGACAGAAATGAAAATACCATTGTGACAAACGATGTGTCACGATCCCAAAAATATAATAATACCAGTAGATTAACTCATATTTTGAAACCCCAAAATGTTGACTACAGGGTGCAAAATGCTCCAAATAAAAAGTCGCTTATTTAATTAATTAAAAATTACAATAAAATTCTAAAAATTAAATTATCGTTATGTCTCAAAAGAACCTTGTCTGAATTCACACCCGATATCTAATTATTTTGAAATAACCGTTATGGCCGATAAACGATTCTATAGCGACTATTTTAAAATTTGATTTGGACATATCTCAAAATATACATGACGAAATCCAGATTTTCCTCTTCCACTAGAAAGATATACACCACCAGCTCCACATGTTTCTTGTTTCACAGAAATCCGGTTTAAAACGAATCCTGTACATTCAGTTGAAGTTCGAATCGCCAATTTACGAACTGCAGCGCCATTTCAAGCTCGATTATAATTATATTATAATCATACGTTCAAACTGTCGTTCAAATAATATATTCGTTATTCAAATTCAATTCCAAGCTGAATTAAATATCACAGATGATCCGGTTCACACCATATCGTTATTTCAGCCAATTCTGATTATTTCAGAATTAAATATATTATTTAATTATTATTTTAAATAAATATTCACTATTATTTTATTCCACGACCATTAAATTCACTAAACCCCCATTTCAACAATTAAATAAATTAATCATAATACCCCTGCCAATGCGGGTCACTACAAGTTTCATACATATTATGCAATTAATAATAAAAATTGCATAAATATGTGCAAATATTCTCATAAATTGCATACATATATATGTAATTATTCATATTAGTTGCATAAATCAGTACTACTATAATTCTATATATTCTCTAATTACATTACGTAAATTAATAGTAAAAGCAGACACCTCAATGGTGAAACAGACATATGCATTGTTGGAAATTTATTGGCTAATTTAACAGTTGGAAAATTTCTCGAAGGACAGGTATCACCACAATTAAATACTAATATAGTTACAATAATTCCATTAATCATTTGAAATATCAGCATATATTCAGTTTTCTATAACCAATACAATCTACTAATTTTAATAAATAATAGACTGGTTTGCACAGGAACTTCGTAAAGACCATCCGAAAATTATATACATCAAAACTAGTGTTGTTGTAAGTTTTTGTTTATTCTGCAGCAGAATTTCCTTGTAACATTATAAATTTTGGTCTCACTAAAATGAACAATTATAGGGACTTCTAATGAATGAATCAATGAGACAAGTAAAGGGATTGGTAGATAAATGAATGCAAGAAGACTATGATTTTTGCACAAAAATATTCATTCATATCCATAGTGGTAAGCATTTTTCATTATTAGAATTTACAAAAGAGGATAGAAGATGGATTCATTATGACTCCAATAAACCACGCCGCGAAGCAGACCACCAAAGATCAGCAAGAATAATGGTATGTAAATTGAAAGTAATTGATATATAATGGTAAACCACCCCACATACATAAATGTCACTCTTTATCAGGATGTGTAACACCCCGTTTTTTCTATGGACATTAAAGTAATGAATTAAAGAATACTTAATTTTAAAAGTGGGAATTAAGGGAAATGGGTTACGCCACATCTCCGAGATAGATATAGAGGTAGGAATTTGTTGAGCGAACCGCACTCCTTCGTATACGTCAGGAGTCCATTGATGAAAAGGGATTGGAGTTGGTTGAATGTATTTTCCAAAATAAGCCATTCCTTATTTGGTAAGACTCGCATAAAAATATGCCACGGACGTGAGTAAAGCTAAAGCAACACTAGTATTTATATCCGGATATATGCTTATTTTCAACTCCCCGAAGCATTTCGTCGCTTGCTACGCCCTTCCTCGTCTCTGGGTGCCTAGGCATCCACCGTAAGCCTTTCCTCGTTTGAACCACGCCATTAATGTTAAGGCTATGCCATCCTAAGGTGCTGTTAAATGGAAGGATCTCATCAACGTCCATGAATGAAAAGAACTCCTAGCCTTTTATGCATTGGAGAGACCGTTTTTTATTTGTGCTGAAGCTATTTATAAAGCACAAGCTGAAACAGGCAAAATCAAAGGGCATTACTTGAATGCATCTGCGGGTACATGTGAAGAAATGATCAAAAGGGATGTATTTGCCAGAGAATTGGGAGTTCCTATCGTAATGCATGACTACATAACCGGGGGATTCACTGCAAATACTAGTTTGGCTCATTATTGCCGAACAAACTATTATTGTTTTTTCTAACACGATATTTTCTATCGAGATAGTAGTATGAAAAAAGGTTATTTCCGACTTGATCTTCTATGTCGGGAGTGCATTTCAGCATCACAAACCATTTTCTTCCACACCAGAAGCCTTTTTCTGATATTTCTCTTACGAAGAAAAGAGTACGAAAAAAAAGAAACTTTGGGATTGCTAAATCACAGATGAGATAAATATAGAATGTTCGTTATACCCTTCATGACTCGTTTAGGAATAACCAATTCATGGGGTGGTTGGAGTATTTCAGGAGGAACTGTAACGAATTCGGGCATTTGGAGCTATGAAGGCATGGCCAAAGCACATATTGTGTTTTCTGGCTTGTGTTTTTAAGAATATTAAGTACTTAATAAGTGCAAGGAATGAGAACTAAATGAAAATTTAGTGTACCTATTCATCTTTCTACACGAATATGTATGAAAACCCATTTTAAGTTTAAGAAAATTTATGAATTCTCCCATCCTTAATACTCTTTCTATCTTACTAATAAAATAAAGAGTTTTTTTTATTAAAGATAAAGAGTTTATTATAAGTTCGCGACTCTAACTAAGCTAATTCAACCCAACAAAAGGGATTAGATTTCTAATAAAAAATGGAAGTTCTTGGTAGGCAAGGCATAGAAATCACTTCTATTTTTTCTAGATTTTAGTATTTCTATATATATATATATATATATCTATTTTTCAAAGGAAAAAAACCGTGTAACTGAAATAACTCACTCAGAACGCCTTTTAAAAGATTACGCAGTATGATTGGGTCGAATAACCCTTATGGAATAAATACTCAGCCGCTTGTGAACCGTCGGGTACTGTTTTATTCAATGTTTGTTCAATTACTCTTTTACCTGCAAAAGCAATGTACGCGTTAGGTTCAGCAATAATGACATCTCCCAACATACCAAAATTGGCCGTTACTCCACCAGTTGTAGGGGATGTAAGGATTGGTACATAGAATAACTTTTTATTTGATTGATAATTATATGAAGCAGAAGATATTTTAGCCATTTGCATCAAGCTCAAACTTCCTTCTTGCATACGTGCTCCTCCGGAAGCACACACAATAATAACAGGTAGAGATCGATTAGTAGCATATTCGATCAAACGAGTGATTTTCTCGCCTACTACAGATCCCATACTACCCCCCAAAAACTGAAAATCCATAACCCCAATTGCTATGGGAATACCATTTAATTGACCTATGCCTGTTTGAACAGCTTCAGTTAAACATGTTCTTTGTTGATAAGAATCAATACGATCTTTATAAGGTTCCTCCTCTGAATGAAATTTAATGGGGTCCATGGAGACCATATCTTCGTCCATAGGATCCAAAGTGCTCCGATCAATCAAAAGTTTGATTCTATCTGAACTGCTCATTTTCAAATGATATCCACACTGCTCACAAATATTCATTTTTGATCTAATTTTTTTTAATAATTTAATCCATAACAATTTTCGCACTGAACCCATAAATTTTTGTATTTTTTATTTATATCAAAATCATTAGATCTTCCTCTTATATTGAAATCGCAGCTGTTATTTATATCAAAATCATTAGATCTTCCTCTTATATTGAAATCGCAGCTGTTACCATCAGTTCGTATACTAGAATTTCTATTTTCACTATTGCTTATGCCTTCACTACAAATGAAACTAGAAATGTAACTGTTACTGTAATTTTCAATATCACCTAAAATGTAACTATGAATACTGATTTAAAAACGAAGATAACTATCAATACAACTATTAATGTGATTACTCCAACCAGATTTAGTATCATACATGTAATGATAATAGTCGTGATTGTTACCCTTAGACCTACTATTCAAATAACTGGAGAAAAAAAAAAGTTTCGAATTCGCTCAGAAAAAACCATTATTGTAAATCTCAAAAATATGATTTTCAATGTGAAAATATACAGAATAACTATCGCCATTGCTGTCCCTAACCAAAAAAGTGTTATCAGAGATCAAACTCCAAATATTCCTTATATCAATATCATTGAAACTATACCTATTACTATCACTCCACCTAGAAATGTTTTTTTTCGTATCTTTTTCTTCACTTCCATCGGGATGCCAAGCACCAGTAATAATACCCATTTGAAGAAACGACATTGATTTAGTTAGCTCACACTTATGTTTTAACTTCCTCCTAAACAACATCGAATTTAACCACCATTTTTTCATAGAGTTTTCCTGCTCCTCCTTCTATTTAATGAAAATAGAATAGATGAATAGTCATTTGAGGAATAATCATTTTACTATTTTATTTCCTATTAGAATTAAGCATATAATCTAATCGTTAGAATTATTAACTAACAACGAGTGAGTATTGAAATAAATAATTCTCTTTTGGGGAAATCCCAGGTATCACCTATATATATATATATTATGATAGAATCTTTTGGCCAATTTAAAATATAAAGAGAAAAGTTTATCTCATGTCATGTACAAAAAAAATTATCATCGAAAAGATAAATAGTTGTTTCTTCCTATAGGAATTCTGCTTGAGATAGAGTCCGAGTTTGTAAGGACCCATAACTTCCCCGGTAAGGAAAGAGCGGATACTTTGAGGACAAGACATATCGGAACGCAAACATAAGAACATTTCATTGTATATTACAACAATTCCATCAGAATACAAGAATACTACAAAGTATGAATAAATATTACACAGAAAATATCAGAGAATTAAATTACATTTAAATACATCGCGGTAATCATTTATTTTATTTTCCAATCCCAACCTATTCATCCCATGAAGTAAAACTGGTCATACTTCATATCTAACACCACGGTGTTATCGGTAAATTTAATTACCATTTCACGTTCAAATCTAATTAAAGATTTAACTATCGCCTGGAGCAAAACTGGTGATACTCCATTCTCGATCACTACAATCTAATTAAAGATTCATTAAAACTCCACTTAGTTTTAATCTTCCCGAAAATCAATATTAATGATTATTTAACTTGGGTAATCATATCCTGTCTTTAACTGGGTTAAAGAACCAATGTTATATAAAACACCGTTCACGATAAACCTAAATCACATTTGATATTAAATACAAGGCTCTGAATAGAAAATATATCAGCTTATATTTAATATCAAATTCAACAACCAACAAATATCGTATTGGAAATAACGATATAAATATATCTTTCAAATTCCCATAACGATATCTGTATCATCACGAAATCCAACATCGAAATATTTCAAAGACAATTTCGATTCATATCCATTTCCACTTTATATATTGGAAATTCTGGTTATTTTCAAAACCATTTCAAATCCACTTCATTTATTTTAAAAATAAATGGGATTATAATTCTAGTTCAAAACTAGTTCATTTCGATAAAAATCTATTTTTATCCTTTCAAATTTGGAATTTTTCATCTCAATTCTTCACAAATCATTTCTTATGATTTTACACAAATTATTACTATTTTTAATAATTTTATCAAGGCTCGTACAGTCGATTTCCATCAACGGCCATTGAACTGCACTTACAGCGACCTTTTCCAAATTTGATTTGGACATAATTCCAAATCCAACCGTTAGATTTCAAATCTCTAATATTCGTTAGAAAGCTATTTTCGATACGAACTCAACGGTTCTGGTTTTAGGAGAATCAGACGGTCGGATCTTCCGTAATATCCATTCAAAGTCAATGGTCGAAATTAACGAACTGCCGCGGCGCGTTCTATTCAGGCCATTATATATATAATATATATATTATCTTTATTTCATCGTTAATATTTAAAATAATTCATTTTAAATGTTCAAAATTCACTAAAATTGCCAAAATAAAATTTTCAAATTGGCTCAGATTTCTGGGTTATTACAAATCTCCCCCACTTAAAACTTTTCGTCCCTGAAAAGGAACGAAGCCGAAAGTTGTTTTACAAATCAACTCAACTTCCATTATTTTCATTACGGCTTAATTTCTTCAACTTTTCAGTTTCTAAGAACTTTTCAAATTTTTCAAAAAATTGGCTAACACCCTAAATTTTCGAAAAATTTCGCCATAACCTCCCCTGCACCGGGGACTTGGGGATATTTCAAATAGCCTCCCATGGCCCTCATCAATCCAAAAAGAAAAAGAAACAGCCAAGCGGCTCATAAAATCATCCAAAACCCAATAAATTAGTAAACATATACCTATTTGTCGGGCAAACAATTTTATTCCTCTTCTCTAGCCTCCTTGCTATAATCTGTTAAATGTAAGTACATGTATATGCATGCAAATGCGACAAATTTCCAATACAATTCACTATTTTTTCAATTTGGCTAAAGGTTCAACATTTAATTAATCAAACAATAATCAAACAACACTACCAGCAATCAATTAGTTGATTAGCTCTTCAAATTCATAATTTGGATACATAGTAAAAAAAATCACATTTTTGATGCCAATTCACAATAATAAGCCCTATCTAGTTTTGGTTCTCACACCAGTCTAATGGAAATATATAAACATCGCACTTTCTAAACTCGAACATAAATACTGATGACGACTAGTCAATCATCAAAATCATCTCCGAGCGACTAGAACGTGATTCTATATCTATCCAGTATAATAATACTCCAAATACACGCGGATCACACGTATACGCAAAATCTATATATACTGGATTTTCCAAATTCAATATAAATAAATATTCAAATACGAATAATTGAATTAAATTTTCAAAACAAAACTTGTTTTCATTTTAAAAATATACTCTTCACACTCTTTCTAGGATACTACTGAACCCATCTCTAACGAGTCATTTTCATAGGATATTACTAATCCAATCTCTGATGAATTCTTTCGTTCGGTTCTAATATGTCTTGTTCTCTCAGCTTTGTAAACCAAAGCTCTGATACCACTATAAGGACCCGTAACTTCCCCGGTAAGGAAAGAGCAAATACTTTGAGGAAAAGACATATCGGAATGCAAACAGGAGAACAATTCATTGTATATTACAACAATTCCATCAGAATACAAGAATACTACAGAGTATGAATAAATATTACACAGAAAATATCAGAGATTTAAATTACATTTAAATATATCGCAGTAATCATTTATTTTATTTCCCAATCCAACCTATTCATCCCATGAAGTAAAACTGGTCATACTTCATATCTAACACCACGATGTTATCGGTAAATTTAATTACCATTTCACGTTCAAATCTAATTAAAGATTTAACTATCGCCTGGAGCAAAACTGGTGATACTCCATTCTCGATCACTATAATCTAATTAAAGATTCATTAAAACTCCACTTAGTTTTAATCATCCCGAAAATCAATATTAATGATTATTTAACTTGGGAAATCATATCCTATCTTTAACTATAAAGAACCAGTGTTATTTAAAACACCATTCACGATAAACCCAAATCACATTTGATATTAAATACAAGGCTCTGAATAGAAAATATATCGGCTTATATTCAATATCAAATTCTACGACCAACAAATATCGTATTGGAAATAACGATATAAATATATCTTTCAAATTCCCATAACGATATCTGTATCATCACTAAATCCAACATCGAAATATTCCAAAGACAATTTCGATTCAAATCCATTTCCACTTTATATATTGGAAATTCTGATTATTTTCAAAACCATTTCAAATCCACTTCATTTATTTTAAAAACAAATGGGATTATAATTCTAGTTCAAAACTAGTTCAGTTCGATAAAAAATTATTTTATCCTTTTAAATTTGGAATTTTTCATCTCAATTCTTCACAAATCATTTCTTATGATTTTACACAAATTATTACTATTTTTAATAATTTTATCAAGGCTCGTACAGTCGATTTCCATCAACGGCCATCGAACTGCACTTACAACGACCTTTTCCAAATTTGATTTGGACATAATTCCAAATCCAACAGTTAGATTTCAAATCTCTAATATTCTTTAGAAATCTCTTTTCGATACGAACCCAGGATTCCGATTTTAGGAGAATCCGACGGTCGGATCTCCCGTAATATCCATTCAAAGTCAGTGGTCGAAATTCATGAACTACCGCGGCGCGACGCGTTCTATTCAGGCCATTATATATATATATATATATATATATATATATATATATATATATATATATATATCGTCGTTAATATTTAAAATAATTCATTTTAAATGTTCAAAATTCACTAAAATTGCCAAAATAAAATTTTCAAATTGGCTCAGATTTCCGGGTTATTACAAACAGTTCAAAATTCAAAATCGGCTGAGCGGGAAATTTCCCGCTTAGGGTGCCGACCCCCCCAAGGGGCGTCGACATAGGTGTCGACCCCCAATAGGGGAGTCGACATAGGTGTCGACCCCCCGTAGGGAGTCGACCCCCACGTAGGGAGTCGACCCCTCCCAGATCCAGCTCCTGTGATGAATTTTTACAGCCCTGTGCTGATTTGGCCTTCTCTGATTGGCCAATGACTGATTTCTGAGGTATTAGGGCATATGTATCATGCTACTATTGGCTGGATGACACATCTCTTTGGTTTGATGGCTCTGATTTCTTCTAGACTAATCTAAAGTCTAGAATTGAACCTAGACTTCTATATAATCACCCCAAACCTCAACCCTAGAACTCATTCTATGAATCCGTCATGTTGTTCGTCTACAAACTGGCCTAGCCTCCATCTATCTACCCCAAACTAGAGAATCAAATTCAAACTAAGAATCAATTAGAAGAACTAGAGAATTAAACGTCTACATCGAAGGATAGCTTTTCAAATTCATAAATCAGATCCCAGAAATCAAGATCCGTCCTTTTTCTGTTAGTACAATTATCGTTTAGATGTGAACACCTAATAAGAAATCATGACTGTAATAACTGGATCTGGAATTATGCCTAACTCTATTCATGCATATCCTTTTGTCAATCCTGAATTGCTTATGCCTATTGGATTGTTGTGACTGACATAGTAAAACCTGTCATGCCTATTGGACTGTTGTGACAGACATAGTAAAACCTATCATGCCTATGAGACTATTGGGACTGATACCATTGAACCTATCATGTTGTATTAAATTTGTGGTTCTTTTATGTATGTAAGTTACATGCTAAGCTATGTTCATACATGTTATATGTTTAGATCCAAGCCAGTACCCATGTTTAAGATCTATATAAGTTCATGTTTATACAATTAGACTTATGCTAGTTCGCATGTCAATTGGATCTAATTTAAATGCAAGATCACGTTTATATGCTTAATTAAGTTTATGTCGTTCTATGCCGAATTTATATTACATATATTGATCTATGTTGTTTTATGCCTATTAGAATGTTACATGTCCCTTTTCTTTTCCCTTTTGTTTATGAGTTAGGCTAATTCGTGAGCCTAACGTTCTATGTGAATTGTGCGAACGAATAACGGGGGTGACATTGGGGGAAAATATTAAATTACATGCTATTGGCATAGATTGGCTCAAAATCATGTAAATGATTAGTAGCATGAAATGGCATAATTTGGACATAATTTAGAGGGTAAATGGGACATGACTTGATTTGACAACACTTGTGGATAATTTACATAACATGAACGGTGAATATGTAAATTAATTAAAAGATGAATATGCCTAACCTGAGGTTAGATTGAGTTGCTGTGTAAGACTGCCTGGAACCGCCCAGCACATCCAGCGACCGCAACAATATAAATCTAATGTGAGAGGTTAGCGCATTTATCCAGAAAAACCCGATGTTAGATTGAGTCGCGGTGTAAGGCTTCCCGAAACTGCCCGACACATCCAGCGACCGCAACAATACATATCTAATGTGAGAGGTTGGTGCTTTAATGAATGAATTAAAGCTAAGGAACAGACATGCTAAGAATGGTAGGGTTAAGTTAATTAAAGCAACACTTAACCAATACTACATGTTAATCAAAATGATGGGTGGGGTTAGGTAAAATGGAGAACACTTAACCGTTATAACATGTTGATAAGGAAACCCTAGTAACGGGGACCCATTTCAGTAGTAACCCACATAGATGTATCATGGTACCCTGAACTAGGCAGGGTGGGGCAGAGTGGGATGATTATAAGCGGTCAAAATAGCGGCGGGTGGTGCATTACTGTAGGTTCCGGCGGAGCATGGGCGTGTGCGTACTCCGGAGTCGATAAAGCAGGCATTGGGCGTCTGTTGTATACACCATGCATCTAGAATTTGTGTCGGGTCACCACCATAGGAATTGATACACCCTATGGTGGGACCAGCACAGGTATCTACAATCAAGCGGGGTTGAATGACACAAGTAGCAAATGCATGCGAGTATAAGCCGATCAAGAAAGGGATCACTTTGTTATGAACACATGATGGTAGTTGAAACATTCGTATTAGGTGTAGAGAAATAGAAATGAGTGCGATAGTATATTCAATTTATCTTATGTTATCTTATTTCTATGGTATTGTCCTATGTTCAGTTTATTCATGTTATGATCCTTTTACCTGTTTACGTGCTAAATAATCACTGGACTTACCAGACTTATGTCTGACCTGTTTTCTTTCGCCTTCTTTTCTTCCGTTCCCCCCAGGTCCATAGGGAGGGAATACTTCAGCTTAGTGCAGACCTTTTCATGCTCGAAGAGAGTAGATGTATTGCTTGGATTCTCTTTTCTTGGGCTATGGCTACACTTTTATTGGGAATTTATGCTGCTTTACTTCTATTTTATGCTTCTTTATGTACTTGGAGATTTAAATCAAGACAGATGTTTTGTTGTAATAATTTAGAAGTTGGATTTTGAGACATTGCTTGTAATGTTTTGACTGAACCATGCTATTTAATAAATGTTTTTCAGTTTTCCGCTGCTCATATGTCTGTCTTGTAAATTATTGTGATTTTTACCTAAAATGCTTCACCAAAGTTAATGCATTCCCTTTGTGAGTGACCTTAACGGAGGTGGGGTGTTTCCCTTGGTATCAGAGCGACGGTTTACTAGATCAGATAGAAGTTTTTGAGAACTATTTTTCAAAAAGAAATTTAAAGAAGCATTTTCAAGAAAAGTGTTGTTTTATTTTAAAGGCATTATCCCCAAAGCCATATGCATTATCTTTTTATCCTTTGTTTGGAACCTTTTCTTTTCGTTTCAGCATGTCAGGGGATCTTAATCTTCCCGAGGGCGTACCAGTACCTGGTTGGTTCAGAAGTTACCTGGAGGCTAGGGCTAATGACGCAGGCCCAACAGACGTTCCTCCTCCCCCAGTTGCAGGTGTTTCTCCTCCTCCTCCTCCTCATGTGAATGCTTTCTCGAAGATATATAAAGACTTTTGAGCCATGGGTGGAAAGAACTTTAATAGGACTGAGTCATTTGTGGAAGTAAGAAACTGGCTCAAGGAAATAGAAGATTTGTTTATTATCTTCGAAGTGGACGATAGGCAGAAGATACAATTGGCTGTATGGTTACTTAAGGACGAGGCCTCTTACTGGTGGGAAGTTACTAATGCTGAGAGACTAGTTGAAACTTGGGAGGATTTCAGAATGAGATCTGAAATGAAGTTCCTCTCGCAAGTTGAACGAAGCCTACAGATGGAGAAGTTATTAGCACTCAAACAGGGAAGCCTATCGGTTAGGGAATACGTCAACCAATTCAACCAGCTGGCTAGGTTTTGACTAGAATTAGTAAACACTCCACATAAAAAGGCTCTTCGATTCTTTAAAGGGTTGAATTAGCCACTCCATAGCCTAGCTATGTCCCATATACCTATGGGTGCGACTTTTGAAAGACTGGTGGACATGACACTGTTACAGGGGGAAGACAAGAATGGCAAGAAAGAGGCAAAGGAGGAAGAACCTCTGGACAAGAAAGTGGAGGGATTGCAGAATAAGAAGATGGATCCCAAGAAAGGCGGGAAGAATAACAAACCCCATGAAAAGAGGAAGTGCAAATTTTGTGGCATACGTGGACATCTAATTAAAGACTGCAGGAAGAAGAAAATGGGTGGCTGCTTTCAATGCGGCGAGACAGGAAATATGGCTAAGGTTGCCCAAAAAGGCAAGAGCAATGGAAAATGACAAGATTCACTTCTGGAGGGTAGGTTCACGCTCTCATTGCACCTCCGCAAGAAAGAGATAGAAATATTTCTGTTGAGAGTTTAGTTTATCTTTATGATCATCCAGTTCGTACTCTTTTTGTTTCTGGCGCATCGCACTCTTTTATATTTACTGCTTTAGTTGAATCTCTGCGCCTAGATACCAGTATAGTAGAGGATCCCATGGTTGTTTCAAATCCATTTGGGGGTTCGGCTTACTTGTCAATGATTTGTTTGGATTTGGAAATTTCTATACTAAGCGTAGGGTTTAGATGTAATGCTTATGTTTTGGGCTTCATGGGCTATGGGTTGATTTTAGGCATGAACTGGTTATCCAGTAATAGTACTATCCTCGATTGTGAAAAGAGAGTGGTTAGATTTATGAATTGCCTCGGTAAAACTCTCAAAAACTCTTGTAATCCCATGAATTCTGTCATGCTTAGCTATCTAGAATCTCTTGATGCGTCTGTTGAAAACTTGCAATCTGTTAGAGTAGCCCGTGAATACTCGGATGTCTTTGAAGAGGTGAAAGGTTTACCTCCTAAGCGAGAGATAGACTTCCGCATATACTTTGTTGATATTGCAAAACCTATTGCTTTACCCGTTAGACACATGGCTCCAAGGGAAAGGAAAGAGCTTAGCAAGCAAGTTAAAGAGTTGCTTGAAAAGAGGTTCATAAGGCGGAGTATTTCTGAATGGGTTGCTCCAGTGGTGTTTGCAACCAAAGCAGATGGTTCACTTCGGCTGTGCATTGACTATAGGGAGATAAACAAGCTAATCAATAAGAATAGACACCCACTTCCTAGAATAGACGACTTGTTTGACCAACTCGTAGGTGCCTCGGTTTTCTCCCAATTAGATATGGCCACCGGGTTTCATCAGCTAAGAGTGGTTGAAAACAGCATTGATAAGATCGCGTTCAGGACCCCGGATGGTTTCTTCGAATGGCTTGTCATGCCTTTCGGCTTGACAAACGCACCTGCCTATTTCGTAGACCTGATGAGTAGGGTGTTCAGAGAGTTCCTTAATAAATTTGTAGTGGTCTTCGTGGACGATAGTTTAATTTTCTCAAAAAGTGAGGAATAACATGCTCTGCATTTAAGGGAAGTTATGGAAACTCTTTGTGCACACCAGCTGAAAGCAAAATTCTCCAAATGCCATTTTTGGAGAGAAGAAGTAAGGTTTCTTGGACATGTGGTGTCCAAAGAGGGGATAGCTGTGGATCCCGCAAAAGTACTTGCGGTTCAAGATTGGAAGATCCCCCGGAATTCAACCGAAGTACGAAATTTTCTCGGGCTAGCGGGCTTTTACAGAAAGTTCATTAAGGACTTCGCGAAGATCTCAGCCCCACTTACTAGGTTGACGAAGAAGAACCTAAATTTTGCTTGGGATTTGGATTGCGATGCTCTTTCCAACGATTGAAAAGAGCTCTAATAATGGCCCCAGTTCTGACATTGCTTGATGGGAATAAGATATTTACTGTATATACAGACGCATGCAGAACAGGATTGGGCGCTTTCTTAATGCAAGAGGGCAAAATAGTTTGTTATGGAGGAAGGCATTTGAAGGTACATGAGAATAATTACCCAACTCATGATTTAGAACTAGCTGCCATTGTTTTCGCCCTTATGTCATGGTGTCATTACCTACTAGGAGAAACGTTTGAATTGTTTACTGACCAAAAATCATTAAAGTACCTTTTCTCACAGAAAGATCTTAACTTAAGACAACAAAGGTGGATGGAATTTCTGGCTTCATACGATTTTGAGATTGCTTATACCCCTGGCAAGTGCAATGTTGTAGCAGATGCCTTGAGTAGGAAAAAGCTAGCCTTGAGTCCTCTCTTTGTAGAAAGGAAAAGCTTGGAGTACATAGCAAATTTTGACTTTAGACCTTCCTTTGAATTTGTACCTGGTTTGTTAGCATCATTAGAGGTGCGGCCTACTCTTTTGGACTTAATAAGAACCGCGCAACGTGAAGACCCTCAGCTAGTTGATGTGATGGATAAGCTAATTAGAGGTGAGACTTCTACTCACCTCAATAGATACTCCATCGATGACAAGGGTTGGTTGAGACGGGATGGAAGACTATGCATACCACAAGTAAAGGATTTGGTGAAAACTGTTCTCGAAGAAGCACACCATTCTAAGTTGACCATACATCCAGGTGGGGACAAGATGTATAAATACATAAAAAGGGTTTTCTTCTGGAATGGCATGAAGAAGGACATAACTGAGTTTGTCTCCAAATGCTTGATATGCCAGCAAGTCAAGGCGAAACAGAAGAAGCCTGGTGGTCTGCTTCATCCTCTGGAGGTCCCACAGTGGAAATGGGATAGTATTTAGATGGACTTTGTTGATGGGTTGCCTAGGTCAACAAGGGGCAATACCAGTATTTGGGTATTAGTGGACAGACTCACTAAAAGCGCTCACTTTATACCTGCTAAAGTAGGAGGACTGCCTCATCGTTAGCGTCCATTTATCTTAAAGAGGTAGTTCGATTGCATGGAATACCCTCTAGCATAGTAAGTGATCGAGACCCTATCTTTACAAGTGAGTTTTGGAAGAGTTTGCAAGAGGCTGTAGGCACACAGCTATGCTTAAGCACTGCTTATCACTCTCAAATCGATGGTCAGACAGAAGTCCCACGCTGATAAAAGAAGGAACGACCTTGAGTTTGAGGTTGGAGACAAAGTTTTTCTTAAAGTATCTCCTTTGAAGAATGTTGTTCTCTTTGTGTCCGTAGGAAAATTGGCACCAAGATTTGTAGGGTCATTTCCTATCATTGAGAGGATTGGGAAGATGGATTATAAAGTAGAGCTGCCCGAAAGATTGGCTGGAGTACATTATGTCTTTCATGGCTCTCATCTACGAAAGTGCTTACATGAGTCTGCGGAAGTTGTGGAGCCAAGCGTACTAGAGGAAATATAAGTGGAACAAGAAGCCACGGTGAGAAGCATTCCAACACGTATCTTGGGTACAGAATTTAAAAATCTACATAATCATGAGGTCAAGATAGTTAAAGTACGATGGAGTGATGTGAGGAAGACGCAACGTGGGAGACTGAGGAAAAGATACGCGCAACCTACCCTTATCTTTTTGAGGGTACATTCTTGATCTCTTTTTCCAAAATTTTATGCATGCTTGTATCTATCTCTTAAGTATATCTCCTTGGTCCTATTCTTGATCCTTAGGTAGAAACCAATGGATGTAAACATGTATTTGAAACATGTTATGATTGATGGTTGCAAGTGGTTGCAAGTGGTTGCTTGTGGATGCAAATACACACACACACTAGGTACTAGATCAGCGCAGTCACTTTCATATTGCATATGCATATATGTATTTATATATGGGTTGGAACTTGATGTGTTGTCACGTGGACGTTGCATTTGTATGGATGATTTTGCACTCATGTAGAAGTTACAAAATAAGATTAGGACAAATTGCATACATGATGTACTCATAGCACCGACATGATTCGCATCAAGGAGGTCAACTGAATCAGTGGACCGCCTGATTTTGCATTAGATAAGGACATACACACACACTATGCATATGATCATGAAAGCATTAGAAGTCTTTTTAAGGACAGTGGATGCCTGTGATTGATGGTTGAGTAGATGGATGTTGGATGTTAGGATACATTCTTCTTAAATTAGAGATTTCGGGGACGAAATCCTTTAAGGAGGGGAGAATGTAACACCCCGTATTTTCTATGAACATTAAAGTAACGAATTAAAGAATACTTAATTTTAAAAGTGGGAATTAAGGGAAATGGGTTACGCCATTGCGTTCGTCTCGGAATTCTGCTTGAGATAGAGTCCAAGTTTGCGTGAGTCGGACTCCGTATGAAGAAGTTATGGAGTTCAGAAGATTTCAAGTTCAAGCAGAAAATAAAGATAAATAAATATAAATAATAAAAACAGTTCAAAATTCAAAATTGGCTGAGCGGGAAATTTCCCGCTCAGGGTGTCGACCCCCCCATGGAGAGTCAACATAGGTGTCGACCCCCTTGTAGGGAGTCGACCACTCCCAGATCCACCTTCTGTGATGAATTTTTATAGCCCTGTGCTGATGTGGCCTTCTCTGATTGGCCAATGACTGATTTCTGAGGTATTAGGGCATATGTGTCATGCTACGGTTGGTTGGATGACACATCTCTTTGCTTTGATGACTCTGATTTCTCCTAGACTAATCTAAAGGCTAGAATTGAACCTAGACTTCTATATAATCACCCCAAACCTCAACCCTAGAACTCATTCTATGAAGCCGTCATGCTGTTCGTCTACAAACTGGCCTAGCCTCCATCCAACTACCCCAAACTAGAGAATCAAATTCAAACTAGGAATCAATTAGAAAAAAATAGAGAATCAAACATCTACATCGAAGGATAGCTTTTCAAATTTAGAAATCAGATCCCAGAAATCAAGATCCGTCCTTTTTCTGTAAGTACAGTTGTCGTTTAGATGTGAACACCTAATAAGAAATCATGACTGTAATAAATGGATCTAGAACTATGCCTAACTCTATTTGTGCCTATCCTTTTGTCAATTCTGAATTGCTTATGCCTATTGGACTGTTGTGACTGACAAAGTAAAACCTATCATGCCTATTGGACTATTGTGACTGACATAGTAAAACCTATCATGCCTATGAGACTATTGGGACTGATACCATTGAATCTATCATGTTGTATTAAATTTGTGGTTCTTTTATGTATGTAAGTTACATGCTAAGCTATGTTCATACATGTTATATGTTTAGATCCATGCTAGTACCCATGTTTAAGATCTATATAAGTTCACGTTTATACAATTAGACTTATGCTAGTTCGCATGTCAGTTAGATCTAATTTAAATACAAGATCACATTTATATGCTTAATTAAGTTTATGTCGTTCTATACCGAATTTATATGACACATATTGATCTATGTTGTTTTATGCCTGTTGGAATGTTACATGTCCCTTTTCTTTTCCCTTTTGTTTATGAGTTAGGCTAATTTGTGAGCCTAACGTTCTATGTGAATTGTGCGAACGAATAACGGGGGAGACGTTGGGGGGAAATATTAAATTACATGCTATTGGCATAGATTGGCTCATAATCATGTAAATGATTAGTAGCATGAAATGGCATAATTTGGACATAATTTAGAGGTTAAATGGGACATGACTTGATTTGACAACACTTGTGGATAATTTACTTATAAAAATGAATGGTAAATATGTAAATTAATTAAAATATGAATATGCCTAACCCGAGGTTAGATTGAGTTGCGGTGTAAGACTACCTAGTACCGTCCGCCACATCCAGCGACCGCAACAATATAGATCTAATGTGAGAGGTTAGCGCATTTAGCCTGAAAAATCCGTGGTTAGATTGAGTTGCAGTGTAAGACTTCCCGGAACCGCCTGACACATCCAGCGACCGCAACAATAAATGTCTAATGTGAGAGGTTGGTGCTTTAATGAATGAATTAAAACTAAGGAACAGACATGCTAAGAATGGTAGGGTTAAGTTAATTAAGGCAACACTTAACCAATACAACATGTTAATCAAACAGATGGGTGAGGTTAGGTAAAATGGAGAACACTTAACCATTATAACATGTTGATTAGGAAACCCTAGTAATGGGGATCCATTTCAGCAGTAACCCACATAGATGTATCATGGTACCCTGAACTAGGCAGGGTGGGACACGATTACTGGGCTGATTATAAGCGGTCAGAATAGCGGCGGGTGGTGCAGCAGTGTAGGTTCCGGTGGTATGGGCGTGCACGTTGTAATAACCCGGAAAATTGTACCCAATTTTAAAATTTTATTTTAAGGAAATTTTGTTAAATAATGCGTTAGAATTTAAAATTCCATTTTTTTATTATTTAAATTATTGAATTTAATTTTTTTTCATTAACGAAATTTATTAATTCATGTTAATGGATTAATATTTATCTTAAAGATTTATTTGAACTTTATACTCAATTAGTTAAATGTTAGATTGGTTGTCCATGTTTTATCTTTCATAACTAAGTGTAACATTAGACTTGATAGTTTAAATATATACGTTATATATATATATATATATATTATTTTGAGATGACATTAATAATTAAAGTCCCTTTAATTACACTTTCTTACAGAATTGGAAACGTTAGCTAGATGTATATCTGCCTAAATATGCATGTCCTTATACATTTGCTATACTTAATTATTTTTATTGATATTTTTACGGTAATAAATATTTTTAAAAACAATCAAAGACATTCATTTGGATTTATTCCATGTCACAAAGGCAATTCAAAATTTGTACCACATATAGATTTAGTTCCATCTTAATGGATTTTGCTTTTTTTCTTATAACAAATATTTGATTGTTTAGAATATTAAAATTTTAGTTAACTAAAATTCTTCCTCATTCATTCTTAACTTGTATCAGTAAATCTCTTTGTTATAGAATTATAATTTTCATGTAATTGTTTGTGTTTACCTTTTTCTAAAATTCTAAAGCACCAAATTACAAATTTTAATGGTTGGAGCATGCTTGGGAAACTTCAATAGCAGTCTCTTGCTATGCACAAGCTCATTATTTAACCTAATGTATTTTTATATGGTATGAAATAATATATTAGCATTCTTATTCATTGTTTTTTTTCCTCAAATCATATCCTCATTTCTCCTTGATTTAAGGTCCTATTTTCATTCAAGCCCCTATATTCCCTTTTACTTTTAAATGAAGACAATAGCATTGAACTACCAAATTTAACGAATGAAATATGTAGTGGTTTTGTAGTCTATTGTTCAACTTAAGTTAATATTTCATTTAATAACACAAACACACACACGTATTATCTATCTATTTTGTTATACATAAAATTGACTATTGGACTTTCTAATTCCCTCTTTACATTTATTCCCACATCAAATTAACCTTCCACAGCAATTTAAGATACAATTTTGCCAGCAAACCATTATGTAATCTCACTTTCAAAATTTAATTTGATATTAGAAATACAATTAATGGTTGTTAAATACAGCCGTTGGCATGGAAGTGGTCTATTCAAATTCTCAATCAATTCTATTTATTTATGGTTGTTCAATATATGAAGTTTGTCAAACATAGGCAGTTTCCCTTAGTTATATATATTTATTTATTAACAATGAAATTTAATAATGAACATTTTAGCTTTTCTTTCTATGTTGACCGAATTAAGCTCTTAAAGCAATTTAAGGTTTAATTTTGCATTTGACACATTTCAAGTTTCTATTTCAAGGATTCATTTCATATAAGTAAATATGATTAATGGTTACTAAATTGGGTTTATGAATGTGAATTGTTCAGATTCTCACTCTGTTAATCTCTCATTCACACTTATTCAAAAAACTCCCTCTCATCATATTTAGGTCAAAATTCATCTGCCTCCTCCATAAGATTTATAAAAAAATTCAAAGTATACGCACATATTAATTGTGTGTTTGAATTCAGAATTTAAAACGCATGTCAAAATAGGAAAAGAATGTAATAATAATATGGAAAGTTATACGACTTTATGGATCTCTTGAAAAAAATTATCTTTTATGAAGTTGATGGAAATCTTATATTAAGGGTATTTCGAATGATATTGTGAAATGTATTTTCATGAAAGCTTGATATATTTTAGAGATTAAAATGGTTTCATAATAAGAACTAAACAATCAATTTAATTTAGAATATATTTTAACTGTACAAAAGCAATTTTGATGTATGCATGTTGCCTTTACAAACCTACCAATTTTTCATTCCTTTCATGCATGCGTGTTCCACTATCTTCTCTTCATTATTTCTAATGCAGGTAAGTCACAAAAAAAAAAAAAAAAAAAAAAAAAATGAAAGAAACATTTGGTCACAAATTATCAAATTGCATGCCTTGTCCATTCATTTCAAATACTCTTTTATAACTTCAATGCTTACATGCATGCATTCATTTGTTCCTTTATTTAATGCATGCGTTACCCATTTATATTTTAATTCTTAATTCATTTCCCATACGTTACTTTTCTATATAATTTTTCTTTTTCCCTTATTTATCTTCTTCTTCCTGCTACTTTTTCTAAGAATTTTTTTTCCTGCCTCCACTATGAAAAACTTCTTCCTTTAAATAAAAATGGAGTCCTGAGACTTAGATTTTTATAAACACAAATTGGAGGATGTTTATATTAATTTAGAGATTCCTACCAGGGTCATTTGGATAAGAAAGTTTAGGTGAGATATTTTTTTTATCATTTAATTATTTATCGCTAATTAAAAATTCATGAATGAATGATTATAAATCGAGTTGTGATGTTCATGATGGAAATTTGCTATTTCTGTGATTGTGATGTGCATATTTGTTAGATCTAAATCTACAATTAAAATTATTGAAACATGGGTTCATTAATTTGGTTAGATTTGGAGGTAGAATAAAATTTAGACCATATTGTTGATTTATGAAATATGAAATTTGTCATGTAAGTTGAAACCTAAACTTAGATTATTTCATGTATTGAAATATGAAATTTGTCATGTTAGTTGAAACCAAAACTTAGATTATTTCATGTATTGAATTATGAAATTTGTCATGTTAGTTGAAACCTAAACTTAGATTATTTCATGTATTGAAATATGAAATTTGTCATGTTAGTTGAAACCAAAACTTAGATTATTTCATGTATTGAAATATAAAATTTGTCATGTTAGTTGAAACTCAAACATAGATTATTTCATGTATTGAAATATGAAATTTGTCATGTTAGTTGAAACCTAAACTTAGATTATTTCATGTATTGAAATATGAAACTTGTCATGTTAGTAGAAACCAAAACTTAGATTATTTCATGTATTGAAATATGAAATTGTCATGCTAGTTGAAACCAAAACTTAGATTATTTCATGTATTGAATTATGAGATTTGTTACGTTAGTTGAAACGAAACTTGGTTTACTTCACACATAAAATGCAGTTATATTTTTAGCGTTAATGGAAAACATGAAATGTAGTTATATTTTTAGCGTTAATAGTAAACATGAAATGTAGTTTTATTTTTAGCGTTAATGGAAAACCTGAAATGTTAATTATATTTTTATGTAATTAAAAAGATATGATTTTGCCATGTAACCAAAATTACATTTTTAATGTAATTTAGAAAGATGAAATTTTTCACCGTAATGTTAATTATATTTTTATGTAGTTAAAAAGATATGATTTTGCCATGTAATCAAAATTACATTTTTAATGTAATTTAGAAAGATGGAATTTTTCACCGTTATGTTAATTACATTTTTATTGTAATTAGGAAAAGAGAAATTTGACAATATAATCAAAATTACCTTTTTAATGTAATTTAAAAAGATAGAATTTTTTACCATTATGTTAATTACATTTTTTATGTAATTAGGAAAAGAAACATTTGACAATGTAATCAAAATTACATTTTTGATGTAATTTAAAAAGATAGAATTTTTCACCGTTATGTTAATTGCATTTTTAATGTAATTAAAAGGTGGGATTTTACATTGTAAATTAAAGGACAAAATTTGACATGTAATATTAATTACATTTTTAATGTAATTAAAAAGATAAGAATTTTACATTGTAATTATAAGATAGAAATTCTACATTATAATGTTAGTTACAATTTACATTGTAATTAAAAAGGAGATTTTACACTGTAAATAAAAGAATGGAATTCAACATTGAAATGGAATTCAACATTGAAATGGAATTTACATTTTAATGTAAATAAAAGAATAAAAGAATGGAATTCGACATTGATATGGAATTTACATCTTAATGTAAATAAAAGAATAGAAGAATGGAATTCAACATTGAAATGGAATTTACATTTTTAATGTAAATAAAGGAATAAAAGAATGTATTTAAATGTTGAAATATTATCTTCATTTTTAAATAAATTAAAAGTGAATGGGTATCTGTAATTGTTTAGCTTGTTATTGAATTGGATGTCGTTATTATGGTTAAACGTTTATGTTTATATATTTATATATAAATATAATTAAATTTAAACGAATCAAGCGCGGTAGTTCGCGTTTTGGAATCGTACCTTTAAACGACTATACCAAAAGATCCGACCGTCGGATTTTCCCAAAACTAAAACCGTTAGGACCGTTTTGGGAAGATCTTTCCAAAGATATAAATTTCGTTAAAATACAATGGTTAGATTTTGAGAAATGTGTAAATCAAAATTGGTTGAAAACAGCGCTAGGGTCGCCCATTGAACAAAAGCATCGTTAAATAAAAATTTAATTATTTCAAATAATTAAAAATAGGAATTAATTGTTATAAAATAATATAACGATGTAAAAATGGGTTTTCAAATTATATATGCAATGATTATTTGGAAAGTCCGGGTTTAAACTCATTCCAAATAATCAAACGATGTTTAAAAATCGAAGTTTGAAGAAGGCGATTGAAGACCGTCAATCTTCCCATCGAATGGACAACGATTGAGGCTCTGAATTGACTTGCTCCCAATTCAAGGGTCATGGAAATTGTCCAAACAAACATGTTGATTGCACCGATATGCGGGTACCTCCCTTCCATACTGGACATACTGGACGAGGGTATCTCCAGTTTCATTCAGACCCGGAACGGGCTTATAAATGGAATGTGTGTCCGACATTGTACTCCTTTATATTGTATTTTTTTACCGAATGTATGAATGTTTGGTGGCGGAGAATTTATTGTCTTGCTTAACACCCTTTTGTATATTTTGGCAAAGGATTAATAGTATGATATGGATTGACAGTGTGGCATACCAAGATGCAATGATCAAGGTTTCTTGTTGAAAAGCAGAACCTTGTGTTGACGATCAAAGCACAGCTTGAATAAGCATAGCTTTGTGTATTACGTAGCTTCACGAGCCTCACAACCCAGTTGAGTCTAAAACGGAGCAAGGGAACGCAGGGAGAGCAGCACGTTTCTTTCTAGCTAGAAGTGGTGTTTGGGTTTTGCACGGCCCGACATTTTACTTATGTGGATGATGGAATGAAGCGCCTCGGATGTTAGATCCTATAGGACCGGGAAACATGTGTTCAGGAATAACTAATCTGCAAAATCGTATATGCGGACCGGCCCTGCAGGATCCAAGGGTTCACTGCGGGGAATCCTGAGATATTAGCTAGAGTGTCTCGAATCGGTAAGGAAATCGTTCCTAGCCTTGACTCATGATGGAAAACCAAATTCCCAATACGGCCCTATGGACTTGATTGTATTACTAGTATGGAGGCATAGTATATGGTAGCTATGCTTCCTACGATTGATACACTTACTTTGAAATGTTTTTGAAACATATATACACTAATAATGATATCGAATTCGTTTTTATCGTACCAAGCATGTTTGATCATCATAAGGTAAAACTCTATCTTCTGGTTTGCGTTGCATTGTGTGATGGGACTTGAGTCTTATGGTGATTCCATTTTTCCAAAAGCATTGCATTGTTTTACAATTTATTTATTTATATGTTCATTCACCTTAATTTATGCAAGGCAATCCATTGGAATAAACCCGTTCCGCGTCAACGGCATGGTCTTTGGATTTGTCTTATTACTATTAGTTAAATTAGTTAAGAATTCTCACACCAGTCCCCTGACTGACTCGTAGTTTGTTTCACTTTGCAAACCCGGGTGCCCTCTTTTCCACACGGGTAGCCAAGTAGTTTTTGCAAATATTTATCTCTTGAGCAGGATTCTGGATCAAAGCTGTAACATCCCAGATTTTTCGGCCATTTAAATTCGAATATTTAAATCAGTTTATATATTTTATTTGTTATATAATGTATTTTTAATCGAATTTATTTGTTTAAATTAGAGTTCGAATATATATATTCATATATTAATTAAAACGAGCTCGAAACGTCGCCGTAATTCGAAATTTTTGTTTTGAACTTTGATTGGATATACAGGATCCGATATAAGTCGGATTTCTGTGAAACGAGACACGTTGGGACCGGTTCGATTATATTTTTCTAATGAAAGAGAAAAATCGAAATTTCGGCTTGTAAATTTCAAGTTACGTCCAATTCAAATTTTCAAATAGTCGCTCTGAAATCGTTTTTAAATTATATCGATTTATTTATAAATATTAAACGATTTTTTTATTTTTTTAAATAGAATATCATCGAAAGAAGAACCAGGATTTTCAATATTGAGTTTTGAATTCTACTGATTGGAATTGAAGCCGTGTTTTAAATAAATAGGATGATATTTATTTAGCTGTTTGGACTTGGTTTATGTTTTTGAAGATTTACAAATAACATAACCTAAAGCTCATGTACAACATACACCGTCTACATTTTTAATACAAACCCCTAATGTATATGTATGTATTTATATATATACATCAGCGTTTCACATGGTTTGGCATAACGGATAAAATACGAATACATATCATACTTGCCAATGTATTCATTACAAATAAAACAACAACAACAATTATATTCATATGTTTTTACTTATACAAATGCAAACATAAGGAAATGTGAATCTTATACAACCGTCAACATAAGTATAAGTGCAAAGGAAAAGTACAATTGTATATCTGCTGCCAGGCAAGTGGACAAGGTGATGTGAACCATTACAAAGCTATAGAATCAAATATAATAAAGGAAACAGGAAAATACAATACGATAGAAATAGTTTTCATGGTCTATGATCCGGTACCAAATCTTTTACCAAGCCGTATCACATAAATCTTATACATCAATCAAGTATATGTGAACATCAGCAAATTTTCCACCATCGACATTGAGTAACAGCGTTTGTACTTTGTAGAGGACAGCACCAGCGTTAGTAACCTTCATTTTTGAAGCTTTAAATAGATACCACATGGTTGGGTTGCCTTGCCTGCAACGGCATCAGAAAAATTATGAACAGAAAAAGAAAGAAGAAAAAAAAAGAGTCATGAACCAACTAAAAGGAAACAATTATGTGCATTGTTGTCTGTACAATGCAAAACAAATAAAAGACAATTCATCCAAACTTTTAGATTTCTACACAACAAATCGGAAACAGCTAAAGAACAGTGAACACAACAGCTATAGAAACAGTAATTGCTAAAGAAGGATATAGCCAAACAGCTATAGCATAGGTAGGAACGGCTATATTAATCAGAGCAAGGAAACACCAAAACAACTAAATATTTACACCAAAATTCCAAGTACAAAAAAACAGCTAGGAGAAATATAATATAAATATATTAACCATCAAATCTATACACAAATGGATAGGTAATATATGTTCATGCATCTACACAGTCGAATACATACAGTGACTGTACTATATATTTTAAATCTTCAACACAGTTTCAAATTTTTTTGATTTGAATGAACAAGTTATAGCCTCACCTAATCTATATAGTTTGGTCACTGTTCTTTTTGAACAGACAAACCCACTGTGTTGAAAACACAATACAAAATGCATAAAATCTCTATTAACCATCACGCAACCAGTACCATAGTTCGATTATACAGCAGAAACGAATAGAAACAACACCTAAGGAATACAGCTAACCCTATGATTTCACCATTCAATTTTGAGATTGACATTTAACTTATCAGGAGTTTTTCCGCAACTATAAATACATGTGTCCCCGAGTACAAACTCACCAATTCAAACCGAAACAAGAACAGGAAAAAAATAAAACAACAAAATTTTTTTTCAGTAATTAAAATCAGGGAAGCACTTATCTGATTCGTGAATTTTTCCCTTCGTCTTGTTGTGCTTTGGATGGGTTTAGTGGGATCTTGATTTGGTGCCAAGAACCTAGGGTTCAGTCAGCCTTCACGATGAAGGCTTCTGGTTAGATTTCAAAGGTTAAAGGATTTTTGGTAGAGAGTAGTTTCAGTTTGAAAGCGTGAGGTTGATTGATGAGGTATGAATGGTGCTCCGCGTCGTTGGATGGACGGGATTGTGGTTTGACGGAACGACAGAAGCTAGAAGGTGAAGGGGTCATCACGGTAGGGTCCGCCGTGGCAGCCGAAGCTGTGGTGGTCGGAAATCCAGGGGAGCGACGGCGGTTGACTTCGGTTTGGCCAATGGCAGGAGATAATTACGATCGGCCATTTATGAATCTTTCTTGGAGGCCGCGGGTTTTTTTTGCTCTGTGATTATGAAACCAAAAATAGGGTTTTGAAGAGAGAATCCGGCTGGGCTGCTAAATTTAAGGGTAAGGCCCAAGTTTTATTTTTAATTTAAAATCTATTTAGTCGAAATGTTTATATAAACTTAGATTTTTAAATTTGAATGCTTACCTAATTAGAATTCGACGAAACAGAAAGCATCGGGGACCGTATCGACAAGTACTACACGATGGAAGAGAACCGGGCAGGGCTGCAAGTAGTTGGATTTTTCAGTTAAATTAAATGTCAGTTTAATTTAACCAAAACGAGCTATTTATCAACGAATTCAAAATCAAGGTGAGCTAAACTCACTCAGTTTTCCCATTTATATTTTATATAAATTGGGTTTTTATTTTGTGTGCTCTGCTTGCTGATGGTTGACTGTTTGCTAGTTATATAAGTATTAGTTGATTGAACTAATGAAATTAAACGGTCGTTTAATTTCAATTAGATACCAAATCGTTTTAACGATTGGTTCCAATAAAGGTAATTTACCTTGTTGGTTACGTTTATAAAATAACGTGTTTAATGGTTTGAATTGGTTGACTTGTTTTGTTTATTGGTTGATGTTAAATGGTCGTTATTTATTACTATCATATATGAACTGATCCGATGGGTTGATTGATTTGAGTGTTGGTTGTTGACTGGAATTTCAACACCTGTGTATTTTAAACCAATGTGCAGTATTGGTTGGGTATTCGGCAACACATGGCCTAGAAAATCAATCGTTTTATAGATGTTGATTTACCGTCAGGCAAATCGACAAGGATGCGGTTATAAAATTTATTTTATAACTGGGGAAAGATTTTGAAACATATGATTTGAAACAAAGGTTTATAAAAGGGAAAATAAATAAATGTTTTATTTAAGATTTGATTTATTATTTTTACAAAGTCAACTCTGATATTAATCAGATTTATAAGTACGAGATTGAGAAATAAATCAAATGATATGGTTTAACTTTAATAAGATTTTAAAAGGGAGTTAAATATTTATTTTGGTAATTAAAGGGATTAATTACGAAAGTAGTTAACTACCAAAGTGGATTATTATTTTAGAAAAAATACTTTCTAATTGAGATTCTTTTAAAAAGAACCCGAGATTGAATTGAAATCTAATGGAATGTTGAAAAGGAATTACGAATAGGTTTTATATTTAAAACCCGAATTTGTACAACAAGTTATAAAAAGGAATTTTAAGCAAGGATAATAGCTTACAAATGAATGTTACTTATTTATTTGAGTCAAGTGAAAGGTGATTTCGATCAAAAAGATTTAAAATGAATCAAGGTTATGTAAACGAGCTTTAATGTGTAAAAGTGAAAATTACACATTTAAATTACTTAATAATGGATTAGGTAGAAGGGAGGGGATTAAAATAAGATTTCAAGGCAGGAATTGTCGAATGGGTTGAAAGGTGTTAGTAAAAGAGAATTTGGTAAAAGGAGCAGATCATGAGATTTTGTAACCAAATTCGAATTATAAAAAATGAGTTAGTTGAAAAGGCAGAATTAAAAGTAAGATTACTTAATTAGTGAATTAAGAATTTATGGTATAGTAGAGAAAAAGATTTTCAAAAGAAAAGAAGGTTTATGAAACTATACTTTTGAATAAAATAGTTGAAGGGAATTTGCATTGAGATTAGATGAAATATTGGTTTTATATTACAACTCGTATTTATCTTTGGGTATGAACGTTGTCGATCAAGGTCTGAGAGGTAATTAAAATACCCCAACTTGAACGACATCAGGACTGTCTAAGGGTGATATTAGTTGTAATGGGAAAAGGGATTAGTGATAGTTTATTTCCATTAGTGAAATAATGTAAAGGTGGGGTTTTATCTATCAGGAATAAGCTTTGGGTTCTGTCGGGTAATAAATAAAGGATATTTCATAATGTTGTTAATTAAAAGCCCAAGTGATGCTTAATATTTAACCAGTGAACTCATTTGTTTGACATGATTGAAACACTGTTTATTTTGATAGTTAAAACACCGACTATCAAACTTGTCCAATACGATTGTTGGTACGGAAAGACCGGGATCGAATTTATATTAGAAAACCATTACGACCAAAAAACGCGTGAAGATATCGGAAGACGGTCGAGACGGAGCATTGAAGACCATGGATCTTCATAAGCGGAAGAACTGCTAATAATCTCTGGTCTGCAGCCAGAGATCTACTGTGGTCCTGTCGTGGTTGGAATCTACGGATTACAAGGACTTCTCGCTACTGATCTGTAGGGTGATTCCTTGGATGCAGTAGGAGAGTACGTTCGGTTCATCCTGATCCTGGATGACTTGTATGGACGAGTGTCTGACAGAGTATTTCCAGATAGTCATGTACATTGATTTTTACAAACGTACTTCTGTCAGCTGCAGAGTATCTTTGTGAGCGTCAATTAGTGATTTGACGGATCTGACGATGTGGCATTCAAAGTGTATGATGACCAGATGTGTTCTGACCTCAAGCCTCATCAACCGGGAAATGACAAAAATCGGGCAGGCAGCATGGCTATGTGGGTCGCTCCCATTAGGGTGTATAATCACCTATCTAGAGAAATTCCTTTTGTTTCTTACTCTATCGATTCTGCCCATTCGGGAAACAGTGGTTTGAGTCCAACCGTTGGTGATATACATTCGATACACTCAAGCGAAATGAGTGGTCTGTCATGTGAAGGTCGGGTTGCAAGACGTTCTTGTTGAACCCAGTGTATTCGTCTCTAGAGATACAAAATCGGCAGGTGGTACCATACCTTGTCAAGTTCGGAATCCAATCTCCAATAAGCGCCCGCGGTTTTGATTGTATACTATATATGTAGAGCGTGAGATGCAAGCGTTCTACTAGATTCTATTTACTTGTATTTAGACATTATTATAATATCAGACAAGATATTGGTTTTCAAAAATGGTTTGGGTTATCGTAAGGTAAAAACCGTCCATGTTTATGTGTGGATTTGGTCTTACGATTATCTTTTTCTTTGAAAAGATTTTGACTTAAAAATCAGGTTGTGTGATACCCTTAATACTGTGCGAGTTTTACTCACTCTGGTTAACCAGACTGACCTGGTGTTTTGTAAATGCTCGGGTTAGCCCGGGGTTTACAGGTTTAGGTCATCGAACGTTGTGGAGTTCAGAGACAAGCTGGAGATGTTCGGACATATGATATGATATAGCTACTATTCCGCTGAGTGTTGTATATGGGAACAGGTGACTATAACTGTCCCATGGTGTGACGTACTCTGACATTGTAAGTATTTTGAAAAGCTCTCAATAAAGTTTTATTTCTGTATTATATTTTGTTCCTCTGATCCAGTGTTGTTTTGGTTCATCTTCTTCTTCTATTCTAATATTTCTTTCTTATCTCACCCTCTAATTTCTTTCTAATAACGTCCAGTGTTTTCGGTGTTTGGAAGGTCGGCATGAGTTACGGTAAAGGTATTTATGTCGATTTTCAGGGCCGGAAATCCCTGGGTCGTTACAAAAGCCTAAAGCTGTGTCCAGAGCATAGTTGTCTTCCGCTGCCTTAGTTATTTTATTTCCGCTGCACTGTATTGTATTTGTTGTAATTTAAATCTTCCGCTGTATTTTATTCAATGTACTCTGATATTCTGTACTCTGATGTAACATTATTATGATGTTTATAAAAATTTGTTGTTGTTGTTCTGATGTTGTTGTATTCCTAGAGTTAACGTATTCGGGTTTTGAACGGTCTTAGTCGATTTTGCAATTGATTAGGTCCAGGCAAAATCCTTGCCATTACAGTTGTTATCAGAGCTTTGGTTAGCTCAAATCATTGGGGGTACAACTCATTAGAACAGACAAAAGACTCATCAGAGGTAGGATTAGTAATATCCTATAAAAAGAATACTCATTAGAGATGGGATCAGCAGTATCCTAGAATGAGAAAACTTGGGTTAGTAATGCCCTAGAATGAGTTGGAGTGACAAGTTTATAATTAACATATTTTTAATTATATCCGACTTTAGAAAATATGATTTTTAAGTATATAAAAGTTATATATATATATATATATATATATATTAGAAGCTAATCAACCAATTGATTGATAATGGTGTTGTGTGATTTTTAGTTCAACTAATAAAATTATTAAAACCAATAAAATAAGGAAAAATGAATAGGTTAATTAAACAACTTTTAGCATTTGTTCCTTTTCGAGGACGAAAAGTTCTTAAGTGGGGGAGATTGTAATAACCCGGAAAATTGTACCCAATTTTAAAATTTTGTTTTAAGGAAATTTTGTTAGAAACTGCATCAGAATTTAAAAATTCCATTTTTTATTATTTAAATTATTGAACTTAAATTTTTTTTATTAATGAAATTTATTAATTCATGTTAATGGATTAATATTTATCTTAAAGATTTATTTGAACTTTATACTCAATTAGTTAAATGTTATATTGGTTGTCCATATTTTATCTTTCATAACTAAGTGTAACATTAGACCTGATAGTTTATATATATACATTATATATACATACATACATATATATATATATATATATATATATATATTATTTTGAGATGATATTAATAATTAAAGTCCCTTTAATTATACTTTCTTACAGAATTGGAAACGTTAGCTAGATGTAATCTGCCTAAATATGCATGTCCTTATACATTTGCTATACTTAATTATTTTTATTGATATTTTTACGGTAATAAATATTTTTAAAAATAATTAAGGACATTCATTTTCATTTATTCCACGTCACAAAGGCTATTCAAAATTTGTACCACATATAGATTTAGTTCCATCTTAATGGATTTTGCTTTTTTTTATAACAAATATTTGATTGTTTAGAATATTAAAATTTTAGTTAACTAAAATTCTTCCTCATTCATTCTTAAATCGTATCAGTAATTCTCTTTGGTATAGAATTATAATTTTCATTTAAATGTTTATGTTTACATTGTTCTAAAATTCTAAAGCATCAAATTACAAATTTTAATGGTTGGAACATGCTTGGGAAACTTCAATAGCAGTCTCTTGCTATGCACAAGCACATTATTTAACCTAATGTATTTTTATATGCTATGAAATAATATATTAGCATTCTTATTCATTGTTTTTTACTCAACTCATATCCTCATTTCTCCTTGATTTAAGGTCCTATTTTCCTTCAAGCCCCTATATTCTCTTTTACTTTTATATGAAGACAATAGCATTAAACTACCAAATTTAACGAATGAAATATGTAGTGGTTTTGTAGTCTATTGTTAAGCTTAAGTTAATATTTCATTTAATAACATACACACACGTATTATCTGTCTATTTTATTATACATAAAATTGACTATTGGACTTTCTAATTCCCTATTTACATTTATTCCCATATCAAATTAACCTTCCACAGAAATTTAAGATTCAATTTTGCCACCGAACCATTTTGTAATCTCACTTTCAAAATTTAATTTCATATTAGAAATACAATTAATGGTTGTTAAATACAGCCGCTGGCATGGAAGTGGTCTATTCAAATTCTCAATCAGTTCTATTTATTTATGGTTGTTAAATATGTGAAGTTTGTCAAATATAGGCAGTTTTCCTTAGTTATATATATATATATATATTTATTTATTAACAATGAAATTTAATAATGACCATTTTAGCTTTTCTTTCTACGTTGACCGAATTAAGCTCCTAAAGCAATTTGAGGTTTAATTTTGCATTTGACACATTTCAAGTTTCTATTTCAAGGATTCATTTCATATTAGTAAATATGATTAATGGTTATTAAATTGGGTTTATGAATGTGAATTGTTCAGATTCTCACTCTGTTAATCTCTCATTCACTCTTATTTAAAATACTTCTCTCTCATCATATTAGGGTCAAAATTCATCTGCCCCCTCCATAAAATTTATACAAAAATTCAAAGTATACGCACATATTATTTGAACGTTTGAATTCAGAATTTAAAACGCATGTCAAAATAGGAAAAGAATGTAATAATAATATGGAAAGTAATATGTAATAACCCGGAAAATCTGAGCCAGTTTAAATTTTTTATTTTGGCAATTTTAATAATTTTGAAAATTTAAAATAGATAATTTTAAATAATATCGACGAGAAATTTATTTTGAATAGAATTCGACGTATATATTATATACGTCGTCGTTAGAATATAATATTTATATATAATTATAAAGGGAATTGAAAATGGCGCGGTAGTTCGATAATTCGATTTCAAACTTCAATTGAATGTACCGGGTGCAAAACAATCCGGATTTTAGTGAAACAAAAAATAATAGGATCTATTTGAGAATATCTTTCCAACGAATCCGAAAAATCAAGATTTCATAGCGGGAATCAAAAGATATGTCCAGCTGAAAATTCTGAATAGTCGCTATGGAATTCAGGCCCTTAAAAATAGACATTTTGCAAACGACCTCAGATTTCGACGAAACCACTTTCGTTGGGTCCGTGATGTCATATTATTGCTAGGTTTCAAATTTCATAATTTTTCGATTCAATATGTGAGTGTGGCAAAGGAAAACGTGTTTGACCAGTTTCAGTTGATTTTAATCGACTGGAAAATGGCCATTTTTCCAACGGTCTCAGAATTCGACAAAACTAGTTTTGTTAGGACCGTATCGTCAATACGAAGCTAGAAAATATTTTTTTGGAATTTTTAAAGTTCGTATGTGACCCCGGTAAATTGAAACACGCGTTCAAATTCAATATATAGAGTTATATGTTGATTTTAACGGAAATTGATCGAAACGATCAAATCAGCTTGCGATACATATCCCATTGTGTTCGAAATGGGGGTGAAACGCTATGGACGACAGGCGGTGGGCCTCGTTTCGAGGTCGAAATAAAAAGTCAACTTAAAGGAGAATTAAAAATAATTAAATAATTAAATATAATAACACCTCACCCCTCTTTCTCTCTCTCCTCTTCATACCGATCAGAAAAAAAGAAAAAAAAAGGGCGAACGACGGGGGGGCCAAAGCCGCCGCTGCCACCAGGGCCGCCGCGCCCTGGCGCCGACCCCCCAGGGGTCCTCCGCCCCTCTTCCCCCTTCTCCTCCACCTCGCTACCTCCTCCCCTCGTTCTCTACTCCCTCCTCTTCTGAAACCCGCGCCTCCGACGGCCTACACCGACGCCGCGACCCCCCTGGCCTCACCTCCGCCTGCTGCACCCCCTTGACGTCGGCCACCACCTCCTCCGACCACGTGGACCCCCTTTCTTAGCCAAAGACACAATTTTTATCGAGTTCCAAGCTTGCTATTTAGTCCCCGTGCCTCTACGATGCTGTAGCGAGCCCCTTTCAACCAATGTGAGTTTTATTTTAGTTTTTAATTTATTTTATAGAATTAAAAATATGATCTTTAGTGTAAAAATATGATTTTTATGATAATAGTGTATTAAAAATATGACCTTTATATAGTAGAAGATATAAAAATACCATTTTTATATAGGTAGTGTGTTGAAAATTATTATTTTTATATATGATGAAGGCGAAATAAAAATAGAAAAGACGTGATTTTTAAAATAGAAAAGACGTGATTTTTAAAATATAAAAGGCGTGAGTTTTAAAATATAAAAGAAGTGATCTTTAAACTATAAAAGATTAGAGTTTTGAAATATGAAAAGGCGAAATCTTTATATAGAAAATAGCGTGATAAAAATATAATCTTTATTATATGAACACCGTTGAGTAAAAATAGAATTTTTATCTATATGACATCGTAGTAAAAATTCGATTTTTATATATTGAATAGCGTAGTAAAAATTCGATTTTTATATATTGAATAGCAAAGTAAAAATTCGATTTTTATATATTGAACAACATAGTAAAAATATGATTTTTATATATTGAACATCAAAGTAAAAATTGGGTTTTTTCATATTGAATAGCGAAGTAAAAATGTGATTTTTATATATGTAGTGGCTACGGGCAACGAAGATGACAAAGATGCGATAACGATGAAGATTTCTATAAAAGAAGTGTCGTGAAGTTGGATAGCTAAAGGTGAGAATTTCTCACCTTTCAATTTCTTTTTCTAGTTATATATATATATATACTAGGATGCAGATGGTGCTTAGTAGCACCCGACACGATCGTCCACAGACCATGGACTTGTTTGTTTGGTTGCATAAATTAGTTAGATTATTTGATTGAAATTGAACTATTGGGTGAAACAGAATGGATTTGATTGATGTGTGAATGGCGTGGGCCTTCACTAGACCAGGGGATAAGGCTAGGCCTCGTCCCGTTTCTAGTATCGTGCCGTTATGCCGCCGAAATTTTCTAAAATATGTTAGTGAAATAAAAATATCATTTTTATTATATAAATGAACCGAATAGGATATTCATATTTTGAATAAGATATTTTATCGTTAAAAATATAATTTTTAACGTGGAAGTGAATAGAATAAAAATATTCATTTACAAACCGGACGGTTTGTTTATGTACACCTATTTGAAGGACATTGATTGGGACGATAAATTTTACACATCGCCCAACTGCACAACTAAAATCTGTGTTTGATTGTTTGAAACCCCACACGGGTGTTGGGATGAAATTTGTAGTTCACTCATCCTGATTGATTAAATATGTCGATCGATAGATTGACAGGCTGTTATAAGCGTCAGATATCTATATTTGATGCTTATGCAGTGTAGTGCACTTTGGTTGATGATTGATTATTTTTCAATGCTATAATATACGTGTGATGTATGAAAATCCATATAACTAACATTATATGGTGATTGATTGGGCCTCATTCCAATCGGGAAAATAATGAATATTATAAAAGAAAATTCATGTGTTGAATATAAAAATAGTCATGTGTTGACAATGATCATGTGTTGAAACTATTCATGTGTTGAGTGAAATATTTTAAATAATAAAAATTACATCTTTATCATATTTACGATTAGAATCTACTTTACGGTGGAGTCTAATTAAAATCAAACGATAGATACCATAGTTTTATAAAATATTTCACATAACAAAAATAGTGATGTGTTGATAGTACTCATGTGTTGAGATTAGTCGTGTGTTGAAAGAAATATAGATTCATGTGTTGAATGGGATAAATATTCATTTGTTGGATAGAATAAAGAAGTTTTGAAAATATAAAGCCGTGTTGATTAGAGATGCGTTATTTTGACGCGAACGATATTTATATCGATTTTATTCGTTGTATAATGAATATTGAAAGGTGATTTCAAAATTAAATATTTTGAAATGAAATTCAAATTGAATTAGATTAAAATTCGAATTGAATAGGAAGCGAATTTGAATTCGAATAAAATAGAAATGAATTCAAATTGAATTAAATTGAAATTGAAATTTAAAACGAACTGAAATTGAATTGAAATCAATTTGAAACGAATTCGAATTGAATCAAATAGAAGGTAAATTCGAATTGAATTGAATTGAAACGAATTTGAATTTGAATTGAATTGAAATGAACTCGAATTGAATTGAAATCAAATCGATTTGAAATTGAAGATGAAGTTGAAATTGTTTTGAAACGAATGTAGAACTATTTATAAAATTCGTTTTAAAAGGAAATCGACGAAATATATATAATTTATTATATATATATAATGGCCTGAATAGAACGCGCCGCGCCGCGGCAGTTCATGAATTTCGACCATTTATTTCAAACGGAAATTGCGGGAGATCCGACCGTCGGATTCTCCTAAAATCGGAACCGTTGGGTTCGTATCGAAAAGAGCTTTCCAATGAATATTAGAAATTTAAAATCTAACAGTTGGATTGGGAAATATGTCCAAATCAAATTTGAAAAAGGTCGCTATAAGTGCAGTTCGATGGCCATTGATGGAAATCGACTGTACGGGCCTTGATAAAATTATTAAAAATATTGATAATTTGTGTAAAATCATAATATGTGAATTGGAAAGAACTGGGATGAAAAAATTCCACATTTGAAAAGATAAAAATAGATTTTTATTGAAATGAACTAGTTTTGAACTAGAATTAAAATCAATTTATTTTTGAAATAAATAAATTGAATTTGAAAGTGATTTTAAAAATAATCAATATTCCCAATACGTGGATAGGACTGGAGTTGAATCGAAATTATCTTCGGAATATTTCGATGTTGGATTTCGTGACTATACAAATATTTCTATGGGGATTTGAAAGATATATTTTATATCGTTATTTCCAATATGATATTTGTTGGTTTCAGAATTTGATATTGAATATAAGCCGATATATTTTCTATTCAGAGCCTTGTATTTAATATCAAATGTGACTTGGGTTTATCGTGAATCGTGTTTTAGATGACATTGGTTCTTTAACCCAGTTAAAGGCAAGATGTTGATTTTTGAAAGAATTGAGACTAAGTGTAGTTTTAATGAATCTTTAATTAGATTAAAATGTGAATTGATAATTTAAATTATCAAATCTGAAAAGTGATCGAGAGTGGAGTATCACCAGTTTTGCTCCAAAGCGATAGTTAAATCTTTAATTAGATTTGAACGTGAAATGGTAATTAATTTTACCGATAACACCGTGGTGTTAGATGTGGAGTATTACCAGATTTCTCCATGGGATATATAGGTTGGGATCGGGAAATAAAATAAATAATTACTTCGGTGTGGTTCGCTAATCCCGACTAGTTTGGAAAACCATAATATGGTTTGAAATGATATCCAAAGGAAAATTATAGAATAAATTTAGAAGAATTTATCTTGGATAAAATTAATGGGAACCTTTTCCTAAGAATGTGATTTTGTGAATAAAATAATATTCTGAATTGGAATGAGGCGTTCGTTGTGTTTGTGTAACATTTGTTTACTATATACGTGGGTTATTCAGAAAGGCCGGGTTTATACCCATTCTGAACAACCGATTCGACGAGATGTCGAAGATGAAGACGGTGGTTGAAGACCGGAAGTCTTCACATCGTTTGGGTGATTACTGATGATCTTGATTGGGCTGTACACCCAGGATGAGGGAATCAGTTGGTGATCGTCCAGACGTACTTGGAGAGGGATGGATATGCGAGGAAAGTGCCTCCGGTTTCGTTCAGACCCAGAACGAACTTGTAAATGGATTGTGTGTCTGACATTGGATTTTATTATGTGTTGATTGATCTCTATTAAATATACATCTGTTTGGCGGCAGAGGATTTATTCTCTTGCTTAACGCCCTTCTCTGAGACGTACGAGCTTAGAGGTTGTATATCGATGGACATCAGTCGCATGGAGTGAATTGCCAATGTGGCACGCGTAAGTGGCAATTGATCAAGGCTTCTGTTGAAAAGCAAAGTCTTGTGGTTGATGATCAAAGCACGGCCTGTGTGGCATAGCTTTGTGTATAACGTGAATTCGCGAGCCTCACACCTCGGTATGAGTCAAAAACGGGATACGGACCCAAGGAGTGCACGACGTTTCTTTCTAGCTATGGTGGTGTCAGTGACCTACCAGCCCTGACATTTATATACTTTTCACCTGTGTGGTTGTTGGATACGAAGCGCCTCGGATATAGGTCTGTAAGGACCGGGAAACGTGTGTTCAGGAATTGCCAATCCTCAAAAGTAAGAGAGGACCGGCCTTGGAGGATCCAGGGATTGCTGTGTGCGGTCCCGAGGCATTTGCTAGAGTGTCTCGAACGCGGAGAGGAGCTTGCCCCTTGCCTCGACTCATGACGGAATCCAATTTCCAATACGTGATATTGCGGTTTTAATTGTAGAACTAGTATGGCGACATGATAGATGGTACCCATGCCGCCTATGATTGATATTTATGATTGAAATTGTTTTGACACTATACACTTATAATAGTATCAAATGATTTGTTTTAAACGTACTAAGCATGTTTGGCTATTATAAGGGAAAACCCTATCCTCCGGCTTGCGTTGCATTGTGTGATGGGACCTGGGTCTTATAATAGCTTCATTTTTCCAAAGAGCATTGCGCTGTTTTGTTATATGCACTAGTGTTCTTGGGAGGAAACACGTTCCGTGTTATACGACGTGGTCCCTTGAATTACTATCTTGAAAGTAAAGTTTTAAATAACTGTTTTAGTTCTCACACCAGTCCCATGACTGACCTGGAGTTTATTGTTTTAACCTAAACTCTGGTTGCCCCTATTTTCCACACGGGCAGCTTGTAGTTTTGGTTTTGCAGATTTATATTCACAGGGTCCTGATTTACAGCTGGAACGATACTCGGAAAGCTCTGCATCCGTGTATCACTTCTAGTAGTGATTTTGTATTATTTTCCGCTGTTATGTAATTTATTGTAATCTCTGATATTTGTTGAATGTAATTTATTCATTTATACTCTGTATATTCTTGTATCTGATGGAATTGTTGTAATAACAATGAAATGTTCTTCCGTATGCGTTCTATTTTGTCTTGTCCTCAATTCTATCCGTGCTTTCCTTCATGGGGAAGTTCGGGTCGTCTCAGTTTGGTATCAGAGCTTTGGTTTACAGAGCTCGAGAACAAGACACATTAGAACCATACGAAAGAATTCATCAGATATTGGATTAGTAATATCCAATTAGAATGACTCGTTAGAATAGGATCAGTAGTATCCTAGAACGAGTGTGAAGAGTATATTTTTCAAATAAAAAAAAAAATTGTTTTGAAAATTTAAATCATTTTATACGTATTTGAATATTTATTTATATTGAATATGGACAATCGAGTATATAAAGATTTTGCATATACGCGTCATGAACGTATATTCGAAGTTTTAATATATTGGATAGATATAGAATCACATTCTAGACACCCGGGGATAATTCTGGTGATGTGGCCACATCATCAGTATTTATATTCGTGTTTCGAAGGTGTGATATCTATATATTTCCATTAGGCTGGTGTGAGAACCAAAACCTATATAGATAGATTCATTGTTGTGAATTGGCATCAAAAACATGTTTTTTGTATATATATCAAAATTATGAATTTGCAATGTTAATTCACTAATTGATTGCTGTTTGTGTTGTTTGTTTATTTATTTGATAATTTTTAACCATTTAGCCTAAATTGAATCACATATTGAACTATATTGAAAATTGGTCACATTTGCTTGCATATACATATACTTACATTGGACAGGTCATGGCAAGGAGGCTAGAGCAGAGAATAAAATTTGTTTGCCCGACAAATAGGTACATGTTTACTACATAATTTACTGTTTTGTTTGGGTGATGATGATTTTATGAGCCTATTGGCTAGCCGCTTGGCTTTTTCTTTTTCTTTTTGAGATTAGAAGGACCGGGGAAGCTATTTGAAATTCCCCGATGCTCCCGGTGCTGGGGAGGTTATGGCGAAATTTTTCGAAAATTTAGGGTGTTAGCCAAATTTTTGAAGAATTTGAAATTTCTCAGAAACTGAAAAGTTGGAGAATGGAAGCCAGATCGAACGTAGAGTTGAATAATCAAACCACTTTCGACTTTGTTCCTTTTCGGGGACGAAAAGTTTTAAGTGGGGGAGATTGTAATAATCCGGATAATCTGAGCCAGTTTAAAATTTTTATTTTGGCAATTTTAATAATTTTGAACATTTAAAATAGATAATTTTAAATAATATCGACGACAAATTTATTTTGAATAGAATTCGACGTATATATTATATACGTCGTCGTTAGAATATAATATTTATATATAATTATAAAAGGAATTGAAAATGGCGCGGTAGTTCGATAATTCGATTTCAAACTTCAATTGAATGTACCGGGTGCAAAACAATCCGGATTTTAGTGAAACAAAAAATAATAGGATCTATTTGAGAATATCTTTCCAACGAATCCGAAAAATCAAGATTTCATAGCGGGAATCAAAAGATATGTCCAGTTGAAAATTCTGAATAGTCGCTATGGAATTCAGGCCCTTAAAAATAGACATTTTGCAAACGACCTCAGATTTCGACGAAACCACTTTCGTTGGGTCCATGATGTCATATTATTGCTAGGTTTCAAATTTCATAATTTTTCGATTCAATATGTGAGTGTGGCAAAGGAAAACGTGTTTGACCAGTTTCAGTTGATTTTAATCGACTGGAAAATGGCCATTTTTCCAACGGTCTCATAATTCGACAAAACTAGCTTTGTTAGGACCGTATCGTCAATACGAAGCTAGAAAATATTTTTTTGGAAATTTTAAATTCTTATGTGACCCCGGTAAATTGAAACACGCGTTCAAATTCAATATATAGAGTTATATGTTGATTTTAACGGAAATTGATCGAAACGATCAAATCAGCTTGCGATACATATCCCATTGTGTTCGGAATGGGGGTGAAACGCTATGGACGACAGGCGGTGGGCCTCGTTTCGAGGTCGAAATAAAAAGTCAACTTAAAGGAGAATTAAAAATAATTAAATAATTAAATATAATAACACCTCACCCCTCTTTCTCTCTCTCCTCTTCATACCGATCAGAAAAAAAAGAAAAAAAAAGGGCGAATGATGGGGGGGCCAAAGCCGCCGCCGCTGCCGCCACCAGGGCTGCCGCGCCCTGGCGCCGACCCCCCAGGGGTCCTCCACCCCTCTTCCCCCTTCTCCTCCACCTCGCTACCTCCTCCCCTCGTTCTCCACTCCCTCCTCTTCTGAAACCCGCGCCTCCGACCGCCTACACCGACGCCGCGACCCCCCCGGCCTCACCTCCGCCTGCTGCACCCCCTTGACGTCGGCCACCACCTCCTCCGACCACGTGGACCCCCTTTCTTAGCCAAAGACACAATTTTTATTGAGTTCCAAGCTTGCTATTTAGTCCCCGTGCCTCTACGATGCTGTAGCGAGCCCCTTTCAACCAATGTGAGTTTTATTTCAGTTTTTAATTTATTTTATAGAATTAAAAATATGATCTTTAGTGTAAAAATATGATTTTTATGATAGAAGTGTATTAAAAATATGACCTTTATATAGTAGAAGATATAAAAATACCATTTTTATATAGGTAGTGTGTTGAAAATTATTATTTTTATATATGAATGAAGGCGAAATAAAAATAGAAAAGACGTGATTTTTAAAATAGAAAAGACGTGATTTTTAAAATATAAAAGGCGTGAGTTTTAAAATATAAAAGAAATGATCTTTAAACTATAAAAGATTAGAGTTTTGAAATATGAAAAGGCGAAATCTTTATATAGAAAATAGCGTGATAAAAATATAATCTTTATTATATGAAGACCGTTGAGTAAAAATAGAATTTTTATCTATATGACATCGTATTAAAAATTCGATTTTTATATATTGAATAGCGTAGTAAAAATTCGATTTTTATATATTGAATAGCAAAGTAAAAATTCGATTTTTATGTATTGAACAGCATAGTAAAAATATGATTTTTATATATTGAACATCAAAGTAAAAATTGGGTTTTTTCATATTGAATGGCGAAGTAAAAATGTGATTTTTATATATGTAGTGGCTACGGGCAACGAAGATGACAAAGATGCGATAACGATGAAGATTTCTATAAAAGAAGTGTCGTGAAGTTGGATAGGTAAAGGAGAGAATTTCTCACCTTTCAATTTCTTTTTCTAGTTATATATATATATACTAGGATGCAGACGGTGCTTAGTAGCACCCGACACAATCGTCCACAGACCATGGACTTGTTTGTTTGGTTGCATAAATTAGTTAGATTATTTGATTGAAATTGAACTGTTGGGTGAAACAGAATGGATTTGATTGATGTGTGAATTGCGTGGGCCTTCACTAGACCAGGGGATAAGGCTAGGCCTCGTCCCGTTTCTAGTATCGTGCCGTTATGCCGCCGAAATTTTCTAAAATATGTTAGTGAAATAAAAATATCATTTTTATTATATAAATGAACCGAATAGGATATTCATATTTTGAATAAGATATTTTATCGTTAAAATATAATTTTTAACGTGGAAGTGAATAGAATAAAAATATTCATTTACAAACCGGACGGTTTGTTTATGTACACCTATTTGAAGGACATTGATTGGGATGATAAATTTTACACATCGCCCAACTGCACAACTAAAATCTATGTTTGATTGTTTGAAACCCCACACGGGTGTTGGGATGAAATTTGAAGTTCACTCATCCTGATTGATTAAATATGTCGATCGATAGATTGACAGGCTGTTATAAGCGTCAGATATCTATATTTGATGCTTATGCAGTGTAGTGCACTTTGGTTGATGATTGATTATTTTTCAATGCTATAATATACGTGTGATGTATGAAAATCCATATAACTAACATTATATGGTGATTGATTGGGCCTCATTCCAATCGGGAAAATAATGAATATTATAAAAGAAAATTCATGTGTTGAATATAAAAATAGTCATGTGTTGACAATGATCATGTGTTGAAACTATTCATGTGTTGAATATAAAAATAGTCATGTGTTGACAATGATCATGTGTTGAAACTATTCATGTGTTGAGTGAAATATTTTAAATAATAAAAATTACATCTTTATCATATTTACGATTAGAATCTACTTTACAGTGGAGTCTAATTAAAATCAAACGATAGATACCATAGTTTTATAAAATATTTTACATAACAAAAATAGTGATGTGTTGATAGTACTCATGTGTTGAGATTAGTCGTGTGTTGAAAGAAATATAGATTCATGTGTTGAATGGGATAAATATTCATTTGTTGGATAGAATAAAGAAGTTTTGAAAATATAAAGCCGTGTTGATTAGAGATGCGTTATTTTGACGCGAACGATATTTATATCGATTTTATTCGTTGTATAATGAATATTGAAAGGTGATTTCAAAATTAAATATTTTGAAATGAAATTCAAATTGAATTAGATTAAAATTCGAATTGAATAGGAAGCGAATTTGAATTCGAATAAAATAGAAATGAATTCAAATTGAATTAAATTGAAATTGAAATTTAAAACGAACTGAAATTGAATTGAAATCAATTTGAAACGAATTCGAATTGAATCAAATAGAAGGTAAATTCGAATTGAATTGAATTGAAACGAATTTGAATTTGAATTGAATTGAAATGAACTCGAATTGAATTGAAATCAAATCGATTTGAAATTGAAGATGAAGTTGAAATTGTTTTGAAACGAATGTAGAACTATTTATAAAATTCGTTTTAAAAGGAAATCGACGAAATATATATAATATATTATATATATATATATATATATATATATATAATGGCCTGAATAGAACGCGCCGCGCCGCGGCAGTTCGTGAATTTCGACCATTTATTTCAAACGGACATTGCGGGAGATCCGACCATCGGATTCTCCTAAAACCGGAACCATTGGGTTCGTATCGAAAAGAGCTTTCCAATGAATATTAGAAATTTAAAATCTAACAGTTGGATTGGGAAATATATCCAAATCAAATTTGAAAAAGGTCGCTATAAGTGCAGTTCGATGGCCATTGATGGAAATCGACTGTACGGGCCTTGATAAAATTATTAAAAATATTGATAATTTGTGTAAAATCATAATATGTGAATTGGAAAGAACTGGGATGAAAAAATTCCACATTTGAAAAGATAAAAATAGATTTTTATTGAAATGAACTAGTTTTGAACTAGAATTAAAATCAATTTATTTTTGAAATAAATAAATTGAATTTGAAAGTGATTTTAAAAACAATCAATATTCCCAATACGTGGATGGGACTGGAGTTGAATCGAAATTATCTTCGGAATATTTCGATGTTGGATTTCGTGACTATACAAATATTGCTATGGGGATTTGAAAGATATATTTTATATCGTTATTTCCAATACGATATTTGTTGGTTTCAGAATTTGATATTGAATATAAGCCGATATATTTTCATTCAGAGCCTTGTATTTAATATCAAATGTGATTTGGGTTTATCGTGAATCGTGTTTTAGATGACATTGGTTCTTTAACCCAGTTAAAGGCAAGATGTTGATTTTTGAAAGAATTGAGACTAAGTGTAGTTTTAATGAATCTTTAATTAGATTAAAATGTGAATTGATAATTTAAATTATCAAATCTGAAAAGTGATCGAGAGTGGAGTATCACCAGTTTTGCTCCAAAGCGATAGTTAAATCTTTAATTAGATCTGAACGTGAAATGGTAATTAATTTTACCGATAACACCGTGGTGTTAGATGTGGAGTATTACCAGTTTTCTCCATGGGATATATAGGTTGGGATCGGGAAATAAAATAAATAATTACTTCGGTGTGGTTCGCTAATCCCGACTAGTTTGGAAAACTATAATATGGTTTGAAATGATATCCAAAGGAAAATTATAGAATAAATTTAGAAGAATTTATCTTGGATAAAATTAATGGGAACCTTTTCCTAAGAATGTGATTTTGTGAATAAAATAATATTCTGAATTGGAATGAGGCGTTCGTTGTGTTTGTGTAACATTTGTTTACTACATACGTGGGTTATTCAGAAAGGCCGGGTTTATACCCATTCTGAACAACCGATTCGACGAGATGTTGAAGATGAAGACGGTGGTTGAAGACCGGAAGTCTTCACATCGTTTGGGTGATTACTGATGATCTTGATTGGGCTGTACACCCAGGATGAGATCGTCCAGACGTACTTGGAGAGGGATGGATATGCGAGTAAAGTGCCTCCGGTTTCGTTCAGACCCAGAACGAACTTGTAAATGGATTGTGTGTCTGACATTGGATTTTATTTTGTGTTGATTGATCTCTATTAAATATACATCTGTTTGGCGGCAGAGGATTTATTCTCTTGCTTAACGCCCTTCTCTGAGACGTACGAGCTCAGAGGTTGTATATCGATGGACATCAGTCGCATGGAGTGAATTGCCAATGTGGCACGCGTAAGTGGCAATTGATCAAGGCTTCTGTTGAAAAGCAAAGTCTTGTGGTTGATGATCAAAGCACGGCCTGTGTGGCATAGCTTTGTGTATAACGTGAATTCGCGAGCCTCACACCTCGGTATGAGTCAAAAACGGGATACAGACCCAAGGAGTGCACGACGTTTCTTTCTAGCTATGGTGGTGTCAGTGACCTACCAGCCCTGACATTTATATACTTTTCACCTGTGTGGTTGTTGGATACGAGGCGCCTCGGATATAGGTCTGTAAGGACCGGGAAACATGTGTTCAGGAATTGCCAATCCTCAAAAGTAAGAGAGGACCGGCCTTGGAGGATCCAGGGATTGCTGTGTGCGGTCCCGAGGCATTTGCTAGAGTGTCTCGAACGCGGAGAGGAGCTTGCCCCTTGCCTCGACTCATGACGGAATCCAATTTCCAATACGTGATATTGCGGTTTTAATTGTAGAACTAGTATGGCGACATGATAGATGGTACCCATGCCGCCTATGATTGATATTTATGATTGAAATTGTTTTGACACTATACACTTATAATAGTATCAAATGATTTGTTTTAAACGTACTAAGCATGTTTGGCTATTATAAGGGAAAACCCTATCCTCCGGCTTGCGTTGCATTGTGTGATGGGACCTGGGTCTTATAATAGCTTCATTTTTCCAAAGAGCATTGCGCTGTTTTGTTATATGCACTAGTGTTCTTGGGAGGAAACCCGTTCCGTGTTATACGGCGTGGTCCCTTGAATTACTATCTTGAAAGTAAAGTTTTAAATAACTGTTTTAGTTCTCACACCAGTCCCATGACTGACCTGGAGTTTATTGTTTTAACCTAAACTCTGGGTGCCCCTATTTTCCACACGGGCAGCTTGTAGTTTTGGTTTTGCATATTTATATTCACAGGGTCCTGATTTACAGCTGGAACGATGCTCGGAAAGCTCTGTATCCGTGTATCACTTCTAGTAGTGATTTTGTATTATTTTCCGCTGTTATGTAATTTATTGTAATCTCTGATATTTGTTGAATGTAATTTATTCATTTATACTCTGTATATTCTTGTATCTGATGGAATTGTTGTAATAACAATGAAATGTTCTTCCGTATGCGTTTTATTTTGTCTTGTCCTCAATTCTATCCGTGCTTTCCTTCATGGGGAAGTTCGGGTCGTCTCATAATACGATTTTATGAATCTCTTGAAAAAAATTATCTTATCTGAAGTTGATGGAAATCTTATATCAAGGGTATTTCGAATGATATTGTGAAATTTATTTTCATGAAAGCTTGATATATTTTAGAGATTAAAATGGTTTCAAAATAAGAACTAAACAATCAATTTAATTTAGAATATTTTTTAACTGTACAAAAGCAATTTTGATGTATGCATGTTGCCTTCACTAACCTTCCAATTTTTCATTCCTTTCATGCATGCATGTTCCACTATCTTCTCTTCATTATTTCTAATGCAGGTAAGTTACAAAAAAAAAAAAAATTAAATTAAAGAAACATTTGGTCACAAATTATCAAATTGCATGCCTTGTCCATTCATTTCAAATTCTCTTTTATAACTTCAATGCTTACATGCATGCATTCATTTGTTCCTTTATTTAATGCATGCGTTACCCATTTATATTTTAATTCATTACCCATAAATTACTTTTCCATATAATTTTTCTTTCTCCCTTATTTATCTTCTTCTACTTGCTATTTTTTCTAAGCATTTTTTTCCCTGCCTCCATTATGCAAAACTTCTTCCTCTAAATAAAAATGGAGTCTTGAGACTTAGATTTTTATAAACACAAATTTGAGGATATTTATATTAATTTAGAGATTCCTACCAGGGTCATTTGGATAAGCATGTTTAGGTGAGATATTTTTTTTATCATTTAATTATTTATCGCTAATTAAAAATTCATGAATGAATGATTATAAATCGAGTTGTGATGTTCATGATGGAAATTTGCTGTTTTTGTGAATTTTGGTGATTGTGATGTGCATATTTGTTAGATTTAAATCTACAATTAAAATTATTAGAACATGGGTTCATTGATTTGGTTAGATTTGGAGGTAGAATAAAATTTAGACCATATTGTTGATTTATGAAATATGAAATTTGTCATGTTAGTTGAAACCAAAACTTAGATTATTTCATGTATTGAAATATGAAATTTGTCATGTTAGTTGAAACCAAAACTTAGATTATTTCATGTATTGAAATATGAAATTTGTCATGTTAGTTGGAACCAAAACTTAGATTATTTCATGTATTGAAATATGAAATTTGTCATGTTAGTTGAAACCAAAACTTAGATTATTTCATGTATCGAAATATGAAATTTGTCATGTTAGTTGAAACCTAAACTTAGATTATTTCATGTATTGAAATATGAAATTTGTCATGTTAGTTGAAACCATAACTTAGATTATTAAATGTATTGAAATATGAAATTTGTCATGTTAGTTGAAACCTAAACTTAGATTATTTCATGTATTGAAATATGAAATTTGCCATGTTAGTTGAAACCTAAACTTAGATTATTTCATGTATTAAAATATGAAATTTATTAAATGTAGTGAAATATGAAATTTGTCATGTTAGTTGAAACCTAAACTTAGATTATTACATGTATTGAAATATGAAATTTGCCATTTTAGTTGAAACCAAAACTTAGATTATTTCATGTATCGAAATATGAAATTTATCATGTTAGTTGAAACTTAAACTTAGATTATTTCTTGTATTGAAATATGAAATTTGTCATGTTAGTTGAAACCAAAACTTAGATTATTTCATGTATTGAAATATGAAATTGTCATGTTAGTTGAAACCAAAACTTAGATTATTTCATGTATTGAAATATGAGATTTGTCATGTTAGTTGAAACGAAACTTGGTTTACTTCACACATGAAATGCAGTTATATTTTTAGCATTATTGGAAAACATGAAATGTTGTTATATTTTTAGCGTTAATAGGAAACATGAAATGTAGTTTTATTTTTAGCATTAATGGAAAACCTGAAATGTTAATTATATTTTTATGTAATTAAAAAGATATGATTTTGCCATGTAACCAAAATTACATTTTTAATGTAATTTAGAAAGATGGAATTTTTCACCGTAATATTAATTATATTTTTATGTAATTAAAAAGATATGATTTTGCCTTGTAATCAAAATTACATTTTTAATGTAATTTAGAAAAATGGAATTTTCACCGTTATGTTAATTACATTTTTAATGTAATTAGGAAATGTAACGACCCGGAAAATCTGAACCAATTTAAAATTTTTAAATTGGCAAAAATTGTGGATTTTAAATATTTAAAATAAATATTTTAAATAATAATGATGAAAAGTAAGTTTGAATCGACGTTTGAAAATAAATATAGTTACTTTGAATTATAAACAAGGCCTGAAATGGCGCGGTAGTTTCAAAATTTGAATTCAAACTTCGACTGACTGTACCGGGTGCAAAACAAAACAGATTTGAGTGAAACCAAAAATATTTAAATCTGTTAGTGAATACCTTTCTAACGAATCTGAAAAATCGAAGTTTCATAGCGGAAAGCAAAAGTTATGGCCAAATGAATTTTCTGAAAGGTCGCTATGGAAATTTTATAGCCCGTGAAAATGGCCATTTTGCAAACGACCTCGGAATTCGACGAAACCACTTTTTTTGGATCCGGTATGTGAAGTCATTGCTAGGTTTCAAATTTCATAATTTTTGAAGGTAGTATGTGAGCGTGGCAAAGGAAAATGTGTTTTGGTCAATTATAGTTAAATTGGATCGACCAGAAATGGGCCATTTTGCAAACAGTCTCAGAATTCGACGAAACTAGTTTTGTTGGGACCGTATCGTCAAAACATAGCTAGATTTTATTTTCTGGAATTTTTCGAATCAGTTTGTGGCCCTGGCGAATTGAAATGTACGTTCAAATTAAATATTGAATGTTTTATATTTTAAATTGAAGGAAAACTGACTGAAACAGTCGAATGGGCCTACGAAACATATCCCATTGTGTTCGAAATGGGGGTAAAACGCTAGGGACGACAGTCGTTGGGTTTGGATTGGGGTCCGTGTGTGAAAGGGGGTATTTTTGAAATATATACATATATATATATATATATATATATATATATATATATATATAAAGGGGGCATTGGGCAACGTCAGAAACCCCCCTCTCCCGATAATCTCTCTCTCCCCAATCACGAACGGCGACTCCAGTTCCTCCTTTCCTAGCCAAAATCCGGCCGCCACGTCCATCGCCGACCACCCCTCCAGTGGAGTTTTTCGGAGCCCTCCTCCTCCTCTCCAAATCCGACCCAGCCTTGCCACCCCTCGTTGCTCCACCACCGAGAACAGTGCCTCCAAAGTCAGCACCTTTAGGCCACCACCGTGCCTCCTCTGGTGCTCCGAAGTGGGCCCAGCTTCAGGCGCCAGCGCGCCTCTCCAAGCGCTCCGAGGTGGTGCCGTTTGATCGGGACATCGTGCTACGGTTTGAGTGAAAAATCTGAAACCTAGTTTTGAAGATTCAAATAAGGTATACGGCTGAGTTAATTTTCAACTGTTTTAACACCTTTAAACCATTGCAAACTTTGAAAAATCGTATCATTCTCATGTGTTGACGAAAATCGATGAAACAGGAAACATCGTGACCGTGTGGACGTCTTCTACATTCTAGAAGAGACCGCATATTTTCCTAAGCCTTCTGCTATTTTTGGTGGTGTGGAACCCAATGTGAGATTTCAAATTTATAAACGATATGGAAAACGACGATGTATAAATTATATAATCGATGTATGAGTTATATAAGCATTGTACACCTCTAGTATAAGCGTTGTATAAGTTGTACGTTCGATGTATAAGTTGTATATGCGTTTTAAAAATTATATATGTGTTGAAATAAAAGTGAAATGCTATATATATATATATATATATATATATACGCCCCTCGTCCACAAACCATGGACAATATTTATTGGTTGTGATTGGTGTGAAAATTGATTGATAGCGATTGGTTGATTGAAATTGTTTGTGGTTGATATTGATTGATAGTGGTTGAAAAATACCCGTTTGTGGTTGAGAAATATTTGGTTGAAACCACATAGGATTAGTTTGTGGAAATGAAACAAATATATATGCCGCCTGCGTGCGAACTAGATGCATGATTCCCCATTGTCAAAAGCTGCGAGGCTTTAAGGTAGAGCGAGGAGCCGTACTAGGGACAGTCCCGGTTTTAACTACCCTGCCGTTATGCTGCCGAAATTTTGAATAATATTCATGTGTTTGAATTATTTTCATGTGTTGAAACAATATTCGTGTGTGGAATGGAAATTCATCTATTTAGCGACATTCATGTTTTAAATATAAAAATCACCTTTTTATTTATATATATAAACTATAGAAAACCTTCATGTGTTGAATCGAAATTCATTCGTTGAATAGAAATTCATGTGTTGAATGGTATTCGTGTTTTAAATATAAAAATCACATTTTAATCTATATATACAAACTATAGAAAACCTTCATATGTTGAATCGAAATTCATTCATTGAATAGAAATTCATGTGTTGAATGCTATTCGTGTTTTAAATATAAAAATCACATTTTAATCTATATATACAAACTATAGAACTTCTATATTGGATTCTGGCTGTGGGAGCACAACTGGCTCATTAGCTGGTCGAGCCATACGATTATTTCTTCTGTTCCTGCCACTCATTTTCTAGTACTTCTGCAATTAGCAGATCAAGTGTCAGGTCACAGAAAAGATATTTTAAAACATAGAAACATATACTTCAAGTGTAAATGTGTCTATCGAGGTGTAATTTCATTCTGCTTTACTCATACTAGGATATTGCTGATCCTATCTGTATAGAGTTACCCGTCCTAGAACACTACTGGTTCTATTTCTGACGAGTTCGTTCAAATGTTATATTCCAGAACTAAGCTTAACCAAAGCTCTGATACCACGTTGAGACGACCCGATTTCCCGTTCTCACGGAAACAAGGTTATCTTTTGGAATATAACACAGAAACAGATAATAGCAGAACAGAATTAAATAAATACACCAGATAATGAACATTAGAATATACTGGATAAAAGTAATCATTAGAGTTACACAGTATACAGGATCTTACTTAGTACAAATACAGTTCAGCTATACATAAATGTCTACAGCGGAAATAAACAAAATATGTACAATAGGAGCTGAACAGCATAAAAAGAATAAATGATAGAATCCATCTTCAGCTCCAGCTATCCAGAAAGAACCAACTAAACCTGAATACAAGGCTGCCCGTGTAGAAAAAGGGGCACCCGAGTTTGAGAGTGAAACAAACTACGAGTCAGTCATGGGACTGGTATGAGAAATCCACTCAACACATATATAATTGGCTAATCACAGGACCACGCCACTTTCGCGGAACGGGTTTACTCCATTGGATTGCCAGTGCTTTAAAACAAATCTTTCTTTTAAACATCGCTATGCTTTTTATAAAAATGAAGCCGTTATAAGACTCAGTTCCCATCACACAATGCAACGCAAACCGGAGGATAGAGTTTTTACCTTATAACGGCCAAAATATGCTTGATACGAATAAAACAAAGGCATTTGATATTATTGCTAGTGTTTATATGTTTTGAAAACAATTTCAAATCATAACTATCAATCATAGACGGCATTAATGCCCCATACCACTATGTCGCCATATATAGGTATACAATCAAAACCGCACGATGTCGTATTTGGAAATTGGATTTCCGTCATGAACCAAGGCAAAAGATAGTCCTTACCGAATTCGTGACTCTCTAGCCCGAGCCACAGGACCCAGACTCAGGTGGGCCCTTGGAGCGACAGGGTCGGTCCACCGATGTGGATTAAAATGCCTGAACAATACGTTTCCCCGCCCTTTGGGGCGTAAACGAGCCAACGAATGACTCCATCGGACCCGGATCGTCCGATCAAACAGAGGCGCCTCGCAACAGCAACAACCACATAGGTGAAAAGTATATAAATGTCAGGGCTGGTAGGTCACTGACACCACCCTAGCTAGAAAGAAACGCATGTCCTCCCTGAGGTCCTTCCTCCCGTTTTAGGTTCATACCGGGGTGTGAGGCCCGCGAATTCACGTTGTACACAAAGCTACGCCACACAGGCGGTGCTTTGATCATCACCACAATACTTTGCTTTTCAACAGAAGCCCTGATCACTACATCTTAGCATGCCACACAGGCAATTCACGCCATGCGATTGATGTCCATCGATATACAACCTCTGAGCTCGTACGTCTCAGAGAAGGGCGTTAAGCAAAAGAATAAATTCTCCGCCGCCAAACAGATGTATATTTAACAGAGATCAATCAACACAGAATAAAATCCAATGTCGGACACACAGTCCATTTACAAGTCTGTTCTGGGTCTGAACGAAACCGGAGGCACTAAATACCTCGCAAACCCTTCGATCAACACGTACGTCTGAACGATCACCACTCATTATCCTTATTTCGGGATGCCTCCCAATCAGGACCTCGGTTACCATCCAAACGAGGTGAAGATCTCCGGTCTTCGACCACCGTCTTCATCTTCGAATTTCAATCGTCGGTCAATTATTCGAAATGAGAATTAACTCGGCCTTTTCAAATAATTCACGTATATTTAGAATTTCAATTCGATTTATTTCAATGGTTAAATTATTCGACAACACCAATTTTGTTCTTTAATGTAATTTTCACACCAAACACATTCAACCATCAAATATCACATAAATCAAGCAAATTCAGTTTATTTCCATTCCATATCGCTTATGATATTTTATAACTATTTATCGCTATTTTTATTTATTTTAAAATAGCTATTTTATTCAAAACGACGCTTCGGGCCATAAGGCGGCCGTGGCGCGGTTTTTCTTCAGATTTGATTTACACATATCTGAAAATATAACCGTTGGATCTTCCCAAAATTTACATCATTAGAAAGGTCTTTTCAAAACGAACCCAACGGTTCCAGTTTCGGGAAAATCCGACGGTCGGATCTCCCGGTACAATCGTTTGAAATTTCGATTTCAAAATACGAACTGCAGCGTCGTTATTCGATTAAATATAATTATATTTATATATATAAATAAATATAATCGTTTCTGGCGCTGTTTTTCTTCAGAATTGAATTAAACATTCCAGACAATCCAACCGTTGGATTTTAACAAGGTTGGTGCCGTTGGAAAGATTATTCCAAGGCGAACCCGACGGTTGAGGTTTCGGGAAAATCCAATGGTCGGATTTCCCGCACTAGTCGTTTGAAATCACGGTTTCAAAATACGAACTGCACGGCTTCGTTTCGTTTTAATTTTATTTATATTTATATATTTATATAAATATAGTTCATTCAACAATTTCAATATCGTTTTCACTTCAAATATTTTTCTAACACCTTAAATTTTGGAAAAATTTCGCCATAACCTCCCCTGCACCGGGAGCATCGGGAAATCGCAAATAGCGTTCCCGGTCCTTCTAATCTCAAAAAGAAAAAGAAGAAGCCAAGCGGCTAGCCAACAGGCTCAAAATCATCACCCAAACAAATCAGTAAATGTGTACCTATTTGTCGGGCACAAAATTTTATTCCTCTTTTCTAGCCCCTTTGCTATCACCTGTTCAATGAATATGCATATACATATATATACAGTTCTTATCATTTATCCTTTTCTATTCAACTTCATATTTGATTTCTGTTTGGTTTAAAGACACCATTTATTCTAATGTTACATACATAGGTGCAAATCATTTCATTAGCAAATTAATGAATATTTCAACTCATATATGTTTAGTTTGAACAAGTGGCTATTTTTAACACTTCACATTTCAACGATTTATGCATACAATAAAAATGTGATTTTTATTGTAAAACAATTCATTTCAAAACACTATTTTTCTATATAGTTCATATAGTCGATAAAAGGTGATTTTTATTATCAAACAATTTATTTCAAAATATGAATCCCATTCAACACATGAATTTCTAAACAATGAATGAATATCAATTCAACACATGAGTGTTTTCAATAGTTTTTATATATAGATAAAAATGTGATTTTTATTATCGAACAATTTATTTCAAAATATGAATACCATTCAACACATGAATTTCTAAACAACGAATGAATATCAATTCAACACATGAATGTTTTCAATAGTTTTTATATATAGATAAAAATGTGATTTTTATTATCGAACAATTTATTTCAAAATATGAATACCATTCAACACATGAATTTCTAAACAACGAATGAATATCAATTCAGCACATGAATGTTTTCTATGGTTTTTATATATAGATAAAAATGTGATTTTTATTATCGAACAATTTATTTCAAAATATGAATACCATTCAACACATGAATTTCTAAACAACGAATGAATATCAATTCAACACATGAATGTTTTCTATACAATGAATAAATATAGTTTAAGCATATGAAAATAATTCAAACACACAAATATTATTCAAAATTTCGGCAGCATAACGGCAGGGTAGTTACACCGGGACCGTCCCTAGTACGGCTCCTCGCTCTACCTTAAAACCTCGCGGTTTTTGACAATGGGGATCATGCATCTAGTTCGCACGCAGGCGGCATGTATATATTTATTTCATTTCCACAAACTAATCCTATGTGGTTTCAACCAAATATTTCACAACCACCAATGGGTATTTTTCAACCTCAATCAACCAATATCAATCACAAACAATCCCAAACAACCATTCAATTTTCACAACAATTTCAACCAATAAATATATTCCATGGTTTGTGGACGAGGGGCGTATATATATATATATAGATATAGATATTTATATATAGCTATTCACTTTTACTTCAACACATATATAATATTTTAAAATCAGAAATCTCACCAATAGCTATCCAACTGCACGACACTTCCTTAGAGAAATCTCCGCCTTTTGTCGCTTTCGCCCGTATTCTCTACACATGTAAAAATCGAATTTTTACGACGCTATTCCATATATAAAAATATGATTTTTACTTTTACTTTCAATATATAAAAATCTGATTTTTCCTTTAAAACAAAATCAGTTTTTATAGCTTTTTAAAATCAGTTTTAACTTCTTTTAAAAATCCGTTTTTACTTTTTGAAGTTTAAATCCTTTAAAACCCTTTTAAAAATCAGTTTTAAAATCATTCAAAATCAGTTTTTATTTTTTTCCAAAATCAGTTTTTCAATACCTTTTATAAAATTCAGTTTTTAACTTTTAAAAAACCAAATCAGTTTTAATTTCTAAAATAAAAATCAGTTTTAATTTCTTTTATAAAATCAGTTTTAATTTCTTTTATAAAATCAGTTTTTATACTTTATAAATAAATCAGTTTTTATTCTATAAATAAATCAGTTTTTAATAAGCTAAAATAAAATCAGTTTTTTTTTTCTTTTTTAAAATTCAGGTTTTTATTTCTTTTAAGAATATCAGTTTTTCTTCTTTTAAAAATTTCAGTTTTATTCTTTTTAAATTAAACAGTTTTATTCTTTTTAAAATAAACAGTTTTATTCTTTAACAAAATCAGTTTAAAATTCTTTTAAAAAAAATCAGTTTTTATTTCTTTCTAAAATCAGTTTCAATTATTTTAAAACATCAATTTTTAAATCTATTAAAAACGAAATCTTCAGATGAAAATAAAAAAACTATTTACCTGCGAAGAAGGGGGGGGGAATGACGACCAGGCTCGGCGGCAGGAGGCGGAGCAGTGGTGCGGTCGGCTGTGGCGGAGCAGTGATGCGGTCGGCGGTGGCGTCGAGGCTTCAGGGGGGCTCGGTCTTCGTCGATTTAGGTGTGGAAGGAGGACTGAGGCGAAGGGCGAGGGGGAGGGTCGGAGTGTGGTGGCGTCGGCTGTGGCAAAGGAGAGGGGGTGGCGATGGCGAACGGTGGCGCGATTTAGACTTAGGGTTTTTTTTTTCTTTCTTTTCCGTTTGAAATTATAATGAATGGGGGGGGGGGCAAGCAGAACGAAAAAAGGGGGAGAAAGAATATATTTTATATTTTTTTTTAATTATTTAATTATTCCAAAAAGGTTGACTTTTACCTACGACCTCGAAACGAGGCCCACCGCCTGTCGTCCATAGCGTTTTACCCCCATTCTGAACACAATGGGATATGTATCGTAAGCTGGTTTGATCGTTACAATCAGTTTCCGTTTGAATTTTCATTTAAATCTTTATATTGAATTTTAAACGTACATTTCAAATTACTGGGGCCACATACTAACTAGAAAAATTCTCGAAAAATATTTTCTAGCTTCGTATTGACGATACGGTCCTAACAAAACTAGTTTCGTCGAATTCTGAGGCCGTTGGAAAAATGGCCAATTTCCAGTCGATTAAAATCAACTGAAATCGGTCAAATGCGTTTTCCTTTGCCACGCTCACATATTGATTCGAAAAATTATGAAATTTGAAACCTAACAATAACTTGACACTACGGATCTAACAAAAGTGGTTTCGTCGAAATCCGAGGTCATTTGCAAAATGTCCATTTTTAAGGGCCTGAATTCCATAGCGACTATTCAGAATTTTCAACTGGACATATCATTTGATTCCCGCTATCAAGTTTCGATTGGTCGAATTCATTAGAAAGATATTCACTAACAGATTTAAATATTTTTGGTTTCACTAAAATCCGGATTGTTTTGCACCCGGTATATTCCAATGAAGTTTGAAATCGAATTATCGACCTACCGCGCCATTTCCAATTCTATATATAATTATAATTAATTATATTCGTTTTCAAATGTTGATTCAAACTCAGTTTTCATCGCCATTATTTAAAATATTTATTTTAAATATTTAAAATCCATTATTTTAGCCAATTTAAAAATTTTAAATTTGTTCAGATTTTCTGGGTCGTTACAATCTCCCCCACTTAAAACTTTTCGTCCCCGAAAAGGAACAAAGTCGAAAGTGGTTTGATAAATCTACAATCACACAATACAACAACCAATTTGTTTCTAACCTTCCAAAAATATACTAATTAATCTCTATACACTTTTCAAAATCATTCAGAGTATAGAATAAATAGTGCACATCCATAGGAAGAAAATTGCAATAGAATAGAGAATTAAATGGTAATGCAAAGTAGGGTAAATGTACCTTGCACCAGAGTCAATCAGAGATATCTACTCGGCATCTAGGATAAGCTTTCTGAATGCTCTCCTCAGTTTCCCAAGTACAATCTCGCGGATCTCCACTCCATTGCACTTTGACTAAGCGAACCTTCTTGTTCCTCAGCTCTTTGGTTTCTTTGCCGGTGATCTTCAGCGGCTCTCGCCTCACAGCTAATTCTGGAGTAATTTCAATATCCTGCTGAGCTGCTTCTTCCACGATCAAGTCTGGATCATGAACGTGCTTTCGAAGCTGAGATATATGAAATACATCATGCACACCAGGCAACCAGTCAGGCAGTTTGACCCTATAAGCGAGAGTTCCGATCCGTTCCAGAATAGGAAACGGACCAATGAATTTGGGTGCCAACTTTCCAGTTTTACCGAACCGGATAACTCCTCTCATCGGCGATACTTTCAAATATACATAGTCGCCAACTTCAAAGGATATATCTCTTCTTCTTTTATCGGCGTAGCTCTTTTGTCGGCTTTGAGCGGCGAGTAATCTCTTCTTAATAAAATCGACTTTGTCGGCAGCTTCTCGTATCATATCAGGACCCAACACAAGTCTATTTCCAGGCTCGACCCAACAAGCAGGAGATCGGCACGGTCTACCATACAATGCTTCGAATGGCGACATTGTCAGACTCGCCTGGTAGCTGTTATTATAAGAGAATTCAGCCAAATGCAGATGGTCTTCCCATGATCCACCGAAATCTATAACACAAGCCCGCAATAGATCTTCTAAAATGCGATTCACCCTCTCAGTCTGACCGTCGGTCTGAGGATGATAAGCGGTGCTCAAGTTTAACTTCGTTCCTAGCTCGACTTGAAATGCTTCCCAGAATTTACTAGTGAATATTGTATCTCTATCACTGACTATACTGAGCGGCACTCCATGTAGTCTAACTATTTCCCTGAAGTATATCTGCGCCAGACTCTGAGCGGTTCTATTTGATTTGACAGGTATAAAATGGGCGGTCTTCGTGAAACGATCTACGATCACCCAAATACTGTCATTTCCTTTCCTGGTTCTAGGCAAACCATCAATGAAATCCATAGAAATATGTTCCCACTTCCAGCCAGGAACTTCTAGTGGTTGCAATAGTCCAGCCAATTTCTGTTGGTCGCTTTTAACTAGCTGGCAAGTAGGGCATCGACTAACATATATCGAAACGTCTCTTTTCATAGCCTTCCACCAGAAAGTTCTTTTGAGATCGTTATACATTTTGGCCACACCAGGATGGATACTCAGCTTGGACTTGTGACACTCGTCTAACACTTCCCTTTTTAGCTCAGGAACGTCAGGAACACAAATCCTTCCTTTTAACCTCAAGGTCTCGTCGTTATCTATTTGAAAACACGAGGGTTCGCCTTTCTGAATCCTTTTGATCATATCTTTAATAAAGTTATCCTCCTTCTGAAGAATAGATATTTTGTCAATCAAGGAAGTTGTGATAATAAAGCTGGCGATCATTACATTCTTTCGACTCAGCGCATCGGCCACGACATTGGCTTTCCCTGGAGTATATATAATTTCGAAGTCATATGCTGCAAGAAACTCTAGCCAACGTTGCTGCCTCAAATTTAAGTCCTTCTGAGTGAACAGATACTTTAATGACTGATGATCTGTAAACAGTTCAAATCTCTCTCCTAGAAGATAGTGTCTCCAGAGTTTTAAAGAGAATATGATAGCCGATAACTCAAGATCATGAGTTACATAGTTTTTCTCGTGCGGTTTCAGTTGACGGCTAGCATAAGCAATCACTTGACCCCTTTGCATTAACACTGCGCCAAGGCCTTCTCTAGAAGCATCAGTCCAGACTTTCAAATCTTGGTTGCCATCGATGATGGTTAACACTGGAGCTGTTGTTAATCTCAACTTTAGCTCTTCAAAAGCCTCCTCATTTTCTTGAGTCCATTTGAACTTAGAATGTTTCTTTGTAAGCTTCGTTAAGTGGCCAGATATCTTAGAAAAGTCTTTAACGAACTTCCGATAATAGCTAGCCAATCCGAGAAAGCTGCGGACTTCAGTGGGAGTACTGGGCTGTTTCCAATTTTGAATAGCCGTGATTTTACTTGGATCCACAGCAATTCCTTCTTTCGATACTACATGGCCCAGAAATTTCACTTCATCTTGCCAGAATATACATTTGGAAAACTTGGCTTTCAATACATTCCTTCTGAGGATTTCTAGAACCTGTTCCAGATGCTTTTCATGTTCGGCCTTTGATTTAGAGAAGATTAGAATATCATCAATAAAAACCAGAACAAATTTGTTCAATACTCCTCTGAATACTCTGTTCATTAGATCGACGAAATAAGCTGGAGCGTTACATAATCCGAACGACATTACTAACCACTCGTAGAATAAGTCGGGGCCTCTGAACGCTGTCATTGGAACACACTCTTCGGCAATTCGAAGTTGATGGAAGCCTGTAGCTAGGTCCATTCGTGAAAATACTTGTGCTCCATTTAATCGATCTAACAAATCATCAATCCGCGGCAATGGATATTTGTTCTTTATTGTCTGTTTGTTCAGATCACGATAATCCACACATAGACGTAGAGTACCGTCAGATTTCGGGACAAACACCACTGCTGCTCCCCAATCAGAGAAACTAGGCCTGATCAGACCTTTCCATACTAGCTGTCGTGTTTGATTGTCTAATTCCTCCTTCTCTTTCAAGGACATTCTTCGAATAGCGTGAACTACCGGCCTTGCATTGGGAATCAAAGCAATCTTGAAATCTATTTCTCTTTGCGGAGGTAAGCGAACAACTTCCTCGAACACATCCGCATAGTTCTTGACGACAGGAATATCTTTGATGAGGTCAGGAATATTCTCTGTAACTTCAGGGATATTTTCAATTTGGGCTGGAGAAACATCGAGAGCTGACCAGAAATCTTTTCTATTTGAAGTCGGGCCTTCACATGGTATGGTTATATAATTTCCCAATTGTGCTTTTGCCTTTACAACTCTCTCGGCGCATCTGACCTCCGCTTCATATTTGGTTAGCCAATCAATCCCAGAATAAGATCGAATTCATTAAAATTCATGACGATACAGATAATAGGGAATTTATAGCAAGAAAAAGAGACTGGTACGGCACAAACCCAACTGAGATTGATGGAACCCCCAACTGGATTTTGCACCGTCATTGGTTCTTTGAACTTTTTCAACCTCAGATCCAACTTCTTGACTGCACTCTTTGCAATAAAGCTTCGTGACGCGCCTGTGCCAAACAGTACTTTAACTGGAATGTTTTTGACATTGAGCGTGCCTTCTAAAACATCGGACCTTTCCTGAGTAGACGAGGATGCAAGTACTTCCACCACTTCATTTATATTTACTTCTTTAGGTTTCTGAGGTAGCGGGCAGTTTTTCGCAATATGCCCGGCTCGGTGGCACTTATGGCATCCTCTTTTCTCTTGTAACCTCTTACCGGATTTAGACCCATCCTTTACTTGTTTCCTTAGAGATCTGCAACTTATCGAAAGATGTCCTTTCTTATTGCAGTTATTGCATACGGTGGTCGTTACGGGTTCTTTCCCAGATTCAGCCCTTTTCCTCTTAGTACCGGGCTTTTTACGGATCTCAGATGTTGTACTTGCCTCAGGAATATCAATTTCTGACTCTGTTTTGTCACTACAACAAACTTCTTCTTCGTCGCGCAACATTCCTTTCTTGTCTAGATCTTCGTATTGATAAGCCATATAAATCATTTCTGAGAAAGGGAGCTTCACATGCCCCAATACTTTATTCCGGTATTTCCTTTGAAGGCCATGAATAAATCTCATATTTTTCCTCTTTGGGTCTTGAATTAGATGAGGAGCAAAGTGAGCAAGTTCATTGTATTTCTTGTGATATTCGGGAATTGTCATGTCTCCTTGTATCAGATAAGAAAATTCATCGCATAATCTCTCGGTTGCTTCGGGAGGAGTAAATCTCTCCAAGAAAATTACTTTGAATCTGTCCCAGGTGATATCACCTTCTGGATTATTCTGTATAACCGAATCCCACCAAAACAGAGCTTCTTCTTTGAGTGCCCAAGACGCTAGTAATCTTTTCTGATCGTCTCTCAGCTTTAAACCCTCAAAGACTTTCTCTGCAGAACGAATCCAAGCTTGTGTTTCCATAATGGTCTCCTTGCCTAAGAATGGCGATCCCCCAAGATTTCGAAATCTCTTGTATAGAACTTCTATATTGGATTCTGGCTGTGGGAGCACAACTGGCTCATTAGCTGGTCGAGCCATACGATTATTTCTTCTGTTCCTGCCACTCATTTTCTAGTACTTCTGCAATTAGCAGATCAAGTGTCAGGTCACAGAAAAGATATTTTAAAACATAGAAACATATACTTCAAGTGTAAATGTGTCTATCGAGGTGTAATTTCATTCTGCTTTACTCATACTAGGATATTGCTGATCCTATCTGTATAGAGTTACCCGTCCTAGAACACTACTGGTTCTATTTCTGACGAGTTCGTTCAAATGTTATATTCCAGAACTAAGCTTAACCAAAGCTCTGATACCACGTTGAGACGACCCGATTTCCCGTTCTCACGGAAACAAGGTTATCTTTTGGAATATAACACAGAAACAGATAATAGCAGAACAGAATTAAATAAATACACCAGATAATGAACATTAGAATATACTGGATAAAAGTAATCATTAGAGTTACACAGTATACAGGATCTTACTTAGTACAAATACAGTTCAGCTATACATAAATGTCTACAGCGGAAATAAACAAAATATGTACAATAGGAGCTGAACAGCATAAAAAGAATAAATGATAGAATCCATCTTCAGCTCCAGCTATCCAGAAAGAACCAGCTAAACCTGAATACAAGGATGCCCGTGTAGAAAAAGGGGCACCCGAGTTTGAGAGTGAAACAAACTACGAGTCAGTCATGGGACTGGTATGAGAAATCCACTCAACACATATATAATTGGCTAATCACAGGACCACGCCACTTTCGCGGAACGGGTTTACTCCATTGGATTGCCAGTGCTTTAAAACAAATCTTTCTTTTAAACATCGCTATGCTTTTTATAAAAATGAAGCCGTTATAAGACTCAGTTCCCATCACACAATGCAACGCAAACCGGAGGATAGAGTTTTTACCTTATAACGACCAAAATATGCTTGATACGAATAAAACAAAGGCATTTGATTTTATTGCTAGTGTTTATATGTTTTGAAAACAATTTCAAATCATAACTATCAATCATAGACGGCATTAATGCCCCATACCACTATGTCGCCATATATAGGTATACAATCAAAACCGCACGATGTCGTATTTGGAAATTGGATTTCCGTCATGAACCAAGGCAAAAGATAGTCCTTACCGAATTCGTGACTCTCTAGCCCGAGCCACAGGACCCAGACTCAGGTGGGCCCTTGGAGCGACAGGGCCGGTCCACCGATGTGGATTAAAATGCCTGAACAATACGTTTCCCCGCCCTTTGGGGCGTAAACGAGCCAACAAATGACTCCATCGGACCCGGATCGTCCGATCAAACCGAGGCGCCTCGCAACAGCAACAACCACATAGGTGAAAAGTATATAAATGTCAGGGCTGGTAGGTCACTGACACCACCCTAGCTAGAAAGAAACGCATGTCCTCCCTGAGGTCCTTCCTCCCGTTTTAGGTTCATACCGGGGTGTGAGGCCCGCGAATTCACGTTGTACACAAAGCTACGCCACACAGGCGGTGCTTTGATCATCACCACAAGACTTTGCTTTTCAACAGAAGCCCTAATCACTACATCTTAGCATGCCACACAGGCAATTCACGCCATGCGATTGATGTCCATCGATATACAACCTCTGAGCTCGTACGTCTCAGAGAAGGGCGTTAAGCAAAAGAATAAATTCTCCGCCGCCAAACAGATGTATATTTAACAGAGATCAATCAACACAGAATAAAATCCAATGTCGGACACACAGTCCATTTACAAGTCCGTTCTGGGTCTGAACGAAACCGGAGGCACTAAATACCTCGCAAACCCTTCGATCAACACGTACGTCTGAACGATCACCACTCATTATCCTTATTTCGGGATGCCTCCCAATCAGGACCTCGGTTACCATCCAAACGAGGTGAAGATCTCCGGTCTTCGACCACCGTCTTCATCTTCGAATTTCAATCGTCGGTCAATTATTCGAAATGAGAATTAACTCGGCCTTTTCAAATAATTCACGTATATTTAGAATTTCAATTCGATTTATTTCAATGGTTAAATTATTCGACAACACCAATTTTGTTCTTTAATGTAATTTTCACACCAAACACATTCAACCATCAAATATCACATAAATCAAGCAAATTCAGTTTATTTCCATTCCATATCGCTTATGATATTTTATAACTATTTATCGCTATTTTTATTTATTTTAAAATAGCTATTTTATTCAAAACGACGCTTCGGGCCATAAGGCGGCCGTGGCGCTGTTTTTCTTCAGATTTGATTTACACATATCTGAAAATCTAACCGTTGGATCTTCCCAAAATTTACATCATTAGAAAGGTCTTTTCAAAACGAACCCAATGGTTCCAGTTTCGGGAAAATCCGACGGTCGGATCTCCCGGTACAATCGTTTGAAATTTCGATTTCAAAATACGAACTACAGCGTCGTTATTCGATTAAATATAATTATATTTGTATATATAAATAAATATAATCGTTTCTGGCGCTGTTTTTCTTCAGAATTGAATTAAACATTCCAGACAATCCAACCGTTGGATTTTAACAAGGTTGGTGCCGTTGGAAAGATTATTCCAAGGCGAACCCGACGGTTGAGGTTTCGGGAAAATCCAATGGTCGGATTTCCCGCACTAGTCGTTTGAAATCACGGTTTCAAAATACGAACTGCACGGCTTCGTTTCGTTTTAATTTTATTTATATTTATATATTTATATAAATATAGTTCATTCAACAATTTCAATATCGTTTTCACTTCAAATATTTTTCTAACACCTTAAATTTTGGAAAAATTTCGCCATAACCTCCCCTGCACCGGGAGCATCGGGAAATCGCAAATAGCGTTCCCAGTCCTTCTAATCTCAAAAAGAAAAAGAAGAAGCCAAGCGGCTAGCCAACAGGCTCAAAATCATCACCCAAACAAATCAGTAAATGTGTACCTATTTGTCGGGCACAAAATTTTATTCCTCTTCTCTAGCCCCTTTGCTATCACCTGTTCAATGAATATGCATATACATATATATACAGTTCTTATCATTTATCCTTTTCTATTCAACTTCATATTTGATTTCTGTTTGGTTTAAAGACACCATTTATTCTAATGTTACATACATAGGTGCAAATCATTTCATTAGCTAATTAATGAATATTTCAACACATATATGTTTAGTTTGAACAAGTGGCTATTTTTAACACTTCACATTTCAACGATTTATGCATATAATAAAAATGTGATTTTTATTGTAAAACAATTCATTTCAAAACACTATTTTTCTATATAGTTCATATAGTCGATAAAAGGTGATTTTTATTATCAAACAATTTATTTCAAAATATGAATCCCATTCAACACATGAATTTCTAAACAACGAATGAATATCAATTCAACACATGAATGTTTTCAATAGTTTTTATATATAGATAAAAATGTGATTTTTATTATCGAACAATTTATTTCAAAATATGAATACCATTCAACACATGAATTTCTAAACAACGAATGAATATCAATTCAACACATGAATGTTTTCTATGGTTTTTATATATAGATAAAAATGTGATTTTTATTATCGAACAATTTATTTCAAAATATGAATACCATTCAACACATGAATTTCTAAACAACGAATGAATATCAATTCAACACATGAATGTTTTCTATACAATGAATAAATATAGTTTAAGCATATGAAAATAATTCAAACACACAAATATTATTCAAAATTTCGGCAGCATAACGGCAGGGTAGTTACACCGGGACCGTCCCTAGTACGGCTCCTCGCTCTACCTTAAAACCTCGCGGTTTTTGACAATGGGGATCATGCATCTAGTTCGCACGCAGGCGGCATGTATATATTTATTTCATTTCCACAAACTAATCCTATGTGGTTTCAACCAAATATTTCACAACCACCAATGGGAATTTTTCAACCTCAATCAACCAATATCAATCACAAACAATCCCAAACGACCATTCAATTTTCACAACAATTTCAACCAATAAATATCGTCCATGGTTTGTGGACGAGGGGCGTATATATATATAGATATAGATATTTATATATAGCTATTCACTTTTACTTCAACACATATATAATATTTTAAAATCAGAAATCTCACCAATAGCTATCCAACTGCACGACACTTCCTTAGAGAAATCTCCGCCTTTTGTCGCTTTCGCCCGTATTCTCTACACATGTAAAAATCGAATTTTTACGACGCTATTCCATATATAAAAATATGATTTTTACTTTTACTTTCAATATATAAAAATCTGATTTTTCCTTTAAAACAAAATCAGTTTTTATAGCTTTTTAAAATCAGTTTTAACTTCTTTTAAAAATCCGTTTTTACTTTTTGAAGTTTAAATCCTTTAAAACCCTTTTAAAAATCAGTTTTAAAATCATTCAAAATCAGTTTTTATTTTTTTCCAAAATCAGTTTTTCAATACCTTTTATAAAATTCAGTTTTTAACTTTTAAAAAACCAAATCAGTTTTAATTTCTAAAATAAAAATCAGTTTTAATTTCTTTTATAAAATCAGTTTTAATTTCTTTTATAAAATCAGTTTTTATACTTTATAAATAAATCAGTTTTTATTCTATAAATAAATCAGTTTTTAATAAGCTAAAATAAAATCAGTTTTTTTTTCTGTTTTAAAATTCAGGTTTTTATTTCTTTTAAGAATATCAGTTTTTCTTCTTTTAAAAATTTCAGTTTTATTCTTTTTAAATTAAACAGTTTTATTCTTTTTAAAATAAACAGTTTTATTCTTTAACAAAATCAGTTTAAAATTCTTTTAAAAAAAATCAGTTTTTATTTCTTTCTAAAATCAGTTTCAATTATTTTAAAACATCAATTTTTAAATCTATTAAAAACGAAATCTTCAGATGAAAATAAAAAAACTATTTACCTACGAAGAAGGGGGGGGAATGACGACCAGGCTCAGCGGCAGGAGGTGGAGCAGTGGTGCGGTCGGCTGTGGCGGAGCAGTGATGCGGTCGGCGGTGGCGTCGAGGCTTCAGGGGGGCTCGGTCTTTGTCGGTTTAGGTGTGGAAGGAGGACTGAGGCGAAGGGCGAGGGGGAGGGTCGGAGTGTGGTGGCGTCGGCTGTGGCAAAGGAGAGGGGGTGGCGATGGCGAACGGTGGCGCGATTTAGACTTAGGGTTTTTTTTTTCTTTCTTTTCCGTTTGAAATTATAATGAATGGGGGGGGGCAAGCAGAACGAAAAAAGGGGGAGAAAGAATATATTTTATATTTTTTTTTAATTATTTAATTATTCCAAAAAGGTTGACTTTTACCTACGACCTCGAAACGAGGCCCACCGCCTGTCGTCCATAGCGTTTTACCCCCATTCTGAACATAATGGGATATGTATCGTAAGCTGGTTTGATCGTTACAATCAGTTTCCGTTTGAATTTTCATTTAAATCTTTATATTGAATTTTAAACGTACATTTCAAATTACTGGGGCCACATACTAACTAGAAAAATTCTCGAAAAATATTTTCTAGCTTCGTATTGACGATACGGTCCTAACAAAACTAGTTTCGTCGAATTCTGAGGCCGTTGGAAAAATGGCCAATTTCCAGTCGATTAAAATCGACTGAAATCGGTCAAATGCGTTTTCCTTTGCCACGCTCACATATTGATTCGAAAAATTATGAAATTTGAAACCTAACAATAACTTGACACTACGGATCTAACAAAAGTGGTTTCGTCGAAATCCGAGGTCATTTGCAAAATGTCCATTTTTAAGGGCCTGAATTCCATAGCGACTATTCAGAATTTTCAACTGGACATATCATTTGATTCCCGCTATCAAGTTTCGATTGGTCGAATTCATTAGAAAGATATTCACTAACAGATTTAAATATTTTTGGTTTCACTAAAATCCGGATTGTTTTGCACCCGGTATATTCCAATGAAGTTTGAAATCGAATTATCGAACTACCGCGCCATTTCCAATTCTATATATAATTATAATTAATTATATTCGTTTTCAAATGTTGATTCAAACTCAGTTTTCATCGCCATTATTTAAAATATTTATTTTAAATATTTAAAATCCATTATTTTAGCCAATTTAAAATTTTTAAATTTGTTCAGATTTTCTGGGTCGTTACAATGCAATAACTGCAATAGGCAAGGACATCTCTCGATAAGTTGCAGATCTTTAAAGAAACGGATCAAGAGTGGATCTAAGCCCACTAAGAAACCAAAGAACCCACATGGGGAAAGGAGATGCCATAAGTGCCGCCAAGCAGGTCATATTGCACGGGAGTGCCAACTCTCAAAGAAATCTGAAACAGTACATATAAATGAAGTAGCAGAAGCTTCTGAGCCCATAGCTGTTCTGGAAAGGCCAGATGTTTTAGAAGGCACGCTAACTGTCAAAGATATCCCAGTTAAAGTATTGTTTGACACAGGCGCGTCACGAAGTTTCATTGCCAAGAATGCGGTTAAGAAACTGGATTTAAATTTGAAGAAGCTCAAAGAACCAATGACTGTCCAAAATCCGGTCGGGGGTTCCATCGATCTCAGTTGGGTTTGTGGGGTGCCGGTTTCTTTTTCTCGTTATCGGTTCCCTACCATCGCAGTCGTCATGAATTTTACAGAATTTGATCTTATCTTGAGGTTAGACTGGTTGACCAAGTATGAAGCTGAGGTTAAATGCGCCGACAGAGTCGTTAAGGCAAAGATTAAATCAGGTGATTATATAACCATTCCCTGTGAAGGTCAGAATTCTAATAGAAAAGACTTCTGGGCAGCTTTGGATGTCTCTCCTGCTCAAATAGAAAATATCCCTGAAGTCACAGAGAATATTCCCGACCTAGTGAAAGATATTCCTGTCGTCAAGAATTATGCGGATGTGTTCGAAGAAGTTGTTCGCTTACCTCCGCAAAGATAAATTGATTTCAAAATTGCTTTAATTCCGAATGCAAGGCCGGTAGTTCACGCTATTCGAAGAATGTCCTTGAAGGAGAAAGAAGAACTTGACAATCAAACACGGCAGCTCGTATGGAAGGGTCTGATCGGGCCTAGTTTCTCTGATTGGGGAGCAGCAGTGGTGTTTGTCCCAAAATCTGATGGTACTCTACGGCTATGTGTGGATTATCGTGATTTGAACAAGCAGACAATAAAGAATAAATATCCATTTCCACGAATCGATGATTTATTGGATCGTCTGAATGGAGCACAAGTGTTTTCAAGGATGGACCTAGCTACAGGCTTCCATCAGCTTCGAATTGCCGAAGAGTGTGTTCCTATGACAGCATTCAGAGGTCTAGACTTATTCTATGAGTGGTTAGTAATGTCGTTCGTCTTATGTAACGCTCCAGCATACTTCGTCAATTTGATGAATAGAGTGTTCAGAGGAGTCCTGAATAAATTTGTTCTGGTTTTTATTGACGATATTCTAATCTTCTCTAAATCAAAGGCTGAACATGAAAAGCATCTAGAACAGGTTCTAGTAATTCTGAGGCGGAATGTATTGAAAGCCAAACTGTCCAAATGCATATTCTGGCAAGATGAAGTGAAATTTCTGGGCCACGTCGCATCAAAAGAAGTAATTGTTGTGGGTCTAAGTAAAATCACGGCTATTCAAAATTGGAAACAGCCCAGTACTCCTACAGAGGTTCGCAGTTTTCTTGGATTGGCTAATTATTACCAGAAGTTCGTTAAAAACTTTTCGAAGATCTATGGTCACTTAACTAAGCTTACAAAGAAGCACTCAAAATTCAAATGGACTCCAGAATGTGAGGAGGCTTTTGAAGAGCTAAAGTTAAGATTAACGACTGCTCCAGTGTTAACCATTATCGAAGGCAATCAGGATTTAAAAGTCTGGACAGATGCCTCTAGAGAAGGCCTGGGTGCAGTACTAATGCAAAGAGGTCAAGTGATCGCTTATGCTAGCCGTCAGCTGAAGCCGCACGAGAAAAACTACGTAACTCGTGATCTTGAATTGTTGGCTATCGTATTCTCTTTGAAAATCTGGAGACACTATCTTCTGAGTGAGAAATTCGAACTGTATACAGACATCAGTCATTGAAGTATTTGTTCACTCAGAAAGACTTGAATCTGAGGCAGCAACGTTGGCTAGAATTCCTTGCAGCATATGACTTTGAGATTCTATACACTCCAGGGAAAGCCAATGTCGTGGCCGATGCGTTAAGCCGAAAGACTGAAATGATCGCCAGTTTTATTATCACAACTTCATTGATAGATAAAATATCCGCTCTTTAGAAGGATGATCACTTCATTCAGAAGATCAGAGAAATAATTCAGAAAGGCGAACCCTCGAGTTTCCAAGTTGATAATGAGGGGATTCTAAGGCTGAAAGGTCGAATTTGTGTTCCTAACATTGTTGACTCCGAAAGGAAGTACTGGATGAATGCCACAAGTCAAAACTTAGTATCCATCCGGGAGTAAGCAAAATATATAATGACATCAAACGCACTTTCCGGTGGAAGTCGATGAAGAGGGACATTTCTTTATATGTTAGCCGATGCCCTACTTGCCAACTAGTCAAGAGCGACCAACAGAAACTGGATGGATTGTTGCAACCGCTGGATGTTACAGGTTGGAAGTGGGAACATATTTCCATGGACTTCATAGATGGTTTTCCCAGAACCAGAAAAGGAAATGACAGTTTTCGGTGATCGTAGATCGCTTCACGAAGACCACCCATTTCATACCTGTCAGATCAAACAGAACTGCTCATAGTCTGGCGCAGATATACTTCAAGGAAATTGTTAGACTACATGGAGTGCCGCTCAGTATAGTCAGTGATAGAGATCCAATATTTACTAGCAAATTCTGGGAGGCATTTCAAGTAGAGCTGGGAACAAAACTGAACTTGAGCACCGCTTATCATCCTCAGACAGATGGTCAGACTGAGAGGGTGAATCGTATTTTAGAAGATCTATTGCGGGCTTGTGTTCTAGATTTTGGTGGATCATGGGAAGACCATCTGCATTTGGCTGAATTCTCCTATAACAACAGCTACCAGGCGAGCTTGACAATGTCACCATTCGAAGCATTGTATGGTAGACTGTGCCGATCTCCTGCTTGTTGGGTCGAACCCGGTAATAGACTTGTGTTAGGGCCTGATATGATCCGAGAAGCTGCCGACAAAGTCGACTTTATTAAGAAGCGATTACTCACCGCTCAAAGCCGACAGAAGAGATATGCAGACAAGAGAAAAAGAGATATATCATTTGCTGTTGGCGGCTATGTATATCTGAAAGTATCGCCGATGAGAGGAGTTATCCGGTTCGGTAAAACTGGGAAGTCGGCGCCCAAATTCATTGGTCCGTTTCTTATTCTGGAACGGATCGAAACTCTCGCTTATAGGGTTAAATTGCCTGATTGGTTGCGTGGAGTGCTTGATGTATTTCACATATCTCAACTTCGAAGGCACGTTCATGATCCAGACTTGATCATGGAAGAAGCAGCGCAACAGGATATTGAAATTACCCTAGAATTGGCTGTGAGGAGAGAGCCGCTAAAGATCATCGGCTAAGAAACCAAAGAGCTGAGGAACAAGAAGGTTCACTTAGTCAAAGTGCAATGGAGTGGAGATCCGCGAGATTGTACTTGGGAAACTGAGGAGAGCATTCAGAAAGCCTATCCTAAGTGTCGAGTAGATATCTCTAATTGACCCGGTGCAAGGTACATTTAGCCTATTTTGAAATTTCCAATTATTTCTATACTCTGTTGTTATTTTCTTTCCATGGATGTGCACTTTTAATTCTATAGTCTGAATGATTTTAAAAGAGAATAGATATTGATTAGTATATTTTTGAAAAGTTAAAAACAAATTGCTTGTTGTTTGCATTGTGTGATAGTAAATTGGATTAATTAAATTATTGAAACGATAGTTAATTTAATCAATAAGAGAATAACTGTAGAATTTATTCATTTAAATCACACATTGAAACTAATTAGAAAATAGATAGAAATATATACTTGTGCATTATATATGTTTGAACAGGTAATTGGATAGCTGTTGAGTAAAGATTTTATTTGCGTGCCCGAAAAATAGGTAAACCTTAATGAGTTGGATGTGAAATATTATTATATCAACTCCTGTGAATGCCATTGGATGCGGAGTGTTGGTTGTTCTGTGTGTAATCATAAACGTCGCCATAGGATAGTAACAATTAATTTTGAACTACATTACATGGCATACTTCTTGAAGATAGGCACACTTCATCATATACCACATAAGCATTTGGAGCTTGTGTGACGAGGTGGAAGATTTACCATACGAGCGAGAGGCTTGTATGGGATGACTATATTTTACAGGTTGCACTGATGACTGACATGGACAATATAAAATTATAACGATAAATTGTCAGATTAATAAAAATCCCACACGGGTCTGGAGTTGACAATAATCATGTCTCTCTAGTCATTAGATACGGCACATGGACTATTTATTTCCCACACGGGACGAGGTGATGAGGATTTATCCTCTGGAGCAATTAAAAAACACATTCCCTCAGGCTTTGACAGGGTGACGAGAATTTATTCTCTGGATTTATTATCTATACACGCTCCCTTGTAAACACCAGAATATATCACTATAAATATGTGTACGCTTATTAGGATTTATTGGTTATCTAATACGGCCCAATAAATTTCCAAACCCCTCCCCGTACAAAGGAGGTTATGGCGAAATTTTTCGAAAATTCCGGGTGTTAGGCAAATTTTTGAAGAATTTGAAAATTCTCAGAAACTGAAAAGTTGGAGAATGGAAGCTAGATCGAACGTAGAATTGATTAATCAAACCACTTTCGACATTGTTCCTTTTCGGGGACGAAAAAGTTTTAAGTGGGGGAGATTGTAACGACCCGGAAAATCTGAACCAATTTAAAATTTTTAAATTGGCTAAAATAGTGGATTTTAAATATTTAAAATAAATATTTTAAATAATAATGATGAAAAGTAAGTTAAAATTGACGTTTGAAAATAAATATAGTTGCTTTGAATTATTAACAAGGCCTGAAATAGCGCGGTAGTTTCAAAATTTGAATTCAAACTTGGACTAACTGTACCGGGTGCAAAACAAAACGGATTTGAGTGAAACCAAAAATATTTAAATATGTTAGTGAATACATTTCTATCGAATCTGAAAAATCGAAGTTTCATAGCGAAAAGCAAAAGTTAAGGCCAAATGAATTTTCTGAAAGGTCGCCATGGAAATTTTATAGCCCGTGAAAATGGCCATTTTGCAAACGACCTCGGAATTCGACGAAACCACTTTTGTTGGATCCGGGATGTGAAGTCATTGCTAGGTTTCAAATTTCATAATTTTTGAAGCCAGTATGTGAGCGTGGCAAAGGAAAATGTGTTTTGGTCAATTATTGTTAAATTGGATCGACCAGAAATGGGCCATTTTGCAAACGGTCTCAGAATTCGACGAAACTAGTTTTGTTGGGACCGTATCGTCAAAACATAGCTAGATTTATTTTTCTGGAATTTTTCGAATCAGTTTGTGGCCCTGGCAAATTGAAATGTACGTTCAAATTAAATATTGAATGTTTTATATTTTAAATTGAAGGAAAACTGACTGAAACAGTCGAATGGGCCTACGAAACATATCCCATTGTGTTCGGAATGGGGGTAAAACGCTAGGGGCGACAGTCGTTGGGTTTGGATTGGGGTTCGTGTGTGAAAGGGGGTATTTTTGAATATATATATATATATATATAAGGGGCATTGGGCCACGTCAGAACCCCTCCTCCCCCCCCCCCCCCCCGATATTCTCTCTCTCCCTAATCACGAGCGGCGACTCCAGTTCCTCCCTTCCCAGCCAAAATCCGGCCGCCACGTCCATCGTCGACCACCCCTCTAGTGGAGTTTTTCGGAGCCCTCCTCCTCCTCTCCAAATCCGACCCAGCCTCGCCACCCCCTCGTTGCTCCACCACCGAGAACCGTGCCTCCAAAGTCAGCACCTTTAGGCCGCCGCCGTGCCTCCTCTGTTGCATCGAAGTGGGCCCCGCTTCAGGCGCCAGTGCGCCTCTCCAAGCGCTCCGAGGTGGTGCCGTCTGATCGGAACATCGTGCTACGGTTTGAGTGAAAATCTGAAACCTAGTTTTGAAGATTCAAATAAGGTATACGGCTGAGTTAATTCTCAACTGTTTTAACACCTTTAAACCGTTGCAAACTTTGAAAAATCGTATCTTTCTCATGTGTTGACGAAAATCGATGAAACAGGAAACATCGTGACCGTGTGGACGTCATCTACATTCTAGAAGAGATGGCATATTTTTCTGAGCCTTCAGCTATTTTTAGTGGAGTGGAACCCAATGTGAGATTTCTAATTTATAAACGATATGGAAAACGACGATGTATAAATTATATAATCGATGTATGAGTTATATAAGCATTGTACACCTCTTGTATAAGCGTTGTATAAGTTGTACGTTCGATGTGTAAGTTGTATATGCGTTGTAAAAATTATATATGTCTTGAAATAGAAGTGAAATGCAATATATATATATATATATATATATATATACACACGCCCCTCGTCCACAAACCATGGACGATATTTATTGGTTGTGATTGGTGTGAAAATTGATTGATAGCGAATGGTTGATTGAAATTGTTTGCGGTTGATATTGATTGATTGTGGTTGAAAAATACCCGTTTGTGGTTGAGAAATATTTGGTTGAAATCACATAGGATTAGTTTGTGGAAATGAAAAAAATATACATGCCACCTGCGTGTGAACTAGATGCATGATTCCCCATTGTCAAAAGCTGCGAGGCTTTAAGGTAGAGCGAGGAGCCGTACTAGGGACGGTCCCGGTTTTAACTACCCTGCCGTTATGCTGCCAAAATTTTGAATAATATTCATGTGTTAGAATTATTTTCATGTGTTGAAACTATATTCGTGTGTGGAATGGAAATTCATCTATTTAGCGACATTCATGTTTTAAATATAAAAATCACCTTTTTATTTATATATATAAACTATAGAAAACCTTCATGTGTTGAACCGAAATTCATTAGTTGAATAGAAATTCATGTGTTCAATGGTATTCGTGTTTTAAATATAAAAATCACATTTTATTCTATATATGCAAACTATAGAAAACCTTCATGGGTTGAATCAAAATTCATTCGTTGAATAGAAATTCATGTGTTGAATGGTATTCATGTTTTAAATATAAAAATCACATTTTAATCTATATATACAAACTATAGAAAACCTTCATGTGTTGAATCGAAATTCATTCGTTGAATAGAAATTCATGTGTTAAATGGTATTCGTGTTTTGAATAATTTGTTTTAACAATAAAAATCACATTTTTACTCTATATACACAAAATATAGAAAACCTTCATGTGTTGAATCGAAATTCATTCGTTTAATTGAAATTCATGTGTTGAATGGTATTCGTATTTTGAAAGAAATTGTTTTATAATAAAAAATCATATTTTTATCATCTATATGAGCTATATAAAATAATCGTGTTTTGAAATAAATTGTTTTATAATAAAAATCATATTTTTATCATCTATATGAACTATATAAAATAGTCGTGTTTTGAAATGAATTGTTTTACATTAAAAATCACATTTTTATTATATACATGAATTGTTAAAAATAGTGAAGTGTTGAAATACAAGACAGTTAGATAAAAATATCATTTTTATCGAATGTATGAAAATCATATAGTTTTGAAATCGAAGAATCAATATATATATATATATATAAATAGAATTGAAATATATCGAATAACGAAGCTGCAGTTCGTATTTTGAAATTGTGATTTCAAACGATTAGTGCGGGAGATCCGACCATCGGATTTTCCCGAAACCGCAACCGTTGGGTTCGCTTTGGAAATATCTTTCCAACGGCACCAACTTTGTAAAGATCCAAAGGTTGGATTGTTTGGAATGTTTAATTCAAATCTGAAGAAAAATAGTGCCAGAATCAATTATATATATATATATATATATAATTATATTAAATCGAATAACGACGCTGCAGTTCATATTATGAAATCGAAACTTCAAACGATTATACCGGGAGATCCGACCGTCTGATTTTCCCAAAACTGGAACCGTTGGATTCGTTTTGAAAAGATCTTTCTAATGATATAAATTTAGTGATGATCCAATGGTTAGATTTTCAGATATGTGTAAATCAAATCTGAAGAAAAACAGCGCCACGGCCGCGTTATGGCCCGAAACGTCGTTTTGAATAAATTGGCTATTTTAAAATAAATAAAAATAGCGATAAATCGTTATAAAATATTATAAACGATATGGATGTGAAATTTAGAAACTAACTGAAGGTTGGCTAAGTCGAATGGTTTCCTGGATTTTGATCTGATGTTGGTTTCGGCCTTCGGGGTTAATATTTGGGAAATCGTTCTCTTACTGATTAACGGTTAGTGACTAATGAATTGAAATGATGCGTATGTAGTGTTTGTGTAGCACTTGTCCATTATAAATGCGATTTGTTCAGAAAGACCGGGTTTATCCCAATCTGAATAACTGAATCGACGATAAGAAATCGAAGATGAAGACGGTGGTTGAAGACCGGAGATCTTCACCTCGTTTGGATGGTAACTGATGTCCTGATCGGGAGGCATCCCGAAATATGGATAATGAGTGGTGATCGTCCAGACGTACGTGGAGGTCGATGGATTTGCGAGGTATATAGTGCCTCCGGTTTCGTTCAGACCCAGAACGGACTTGTAGATGGATGGTGTGTTTGACATTGGAATTTATTCTGTGTGATTGATAGCCATCAGTTACACGGTGTGAATTGCCTGTGTGGCATGCTAAGATGCAGTGATCAGGACCTGTGTTGAAAAGCAAAGTCTTGTGATTGATGATCAAAGCACCGCCTGTGTGGTGTAGCTTTGTGTATAATGTGAATTCGCGAGCCTCACACCCCGGTATGAACCAGAAACGGGAGAGGACCTCAGGGGGGACATGCGTTTCTTTCTAGCTAGAAGTGGCGTCAGTGGTTTTACACGCCCTTACGAGTTTGACTTATGTGGTTGTTATTGTTGCGAGGCTCCTCGGAAATATCGGTCGATCCAGGACCGATGGAATCATTCGTTGGCTCACTTACGCCCCATAGGGCGGGGAAACGCATTGTTCAGGAATTTTAATCCACATCGGTGGACCGGCCCTGATGATCCAAAGGCTTGACTAAGTACTTGCCTGAGGCTCGGGCTAGAGAGTCTCGAAGTCGGTAAGTACTATCTTTTGCCTTGGTTCATGACGGAAATCCAATTTCCAAATACGACATCGTGCGGTTTTGATTATATATATATATATATATATCGCGACATGATATATGGTACCCATGCCATCTATGATTGATAGTTATGATTCGAAATTGTTTTTGAAACACGTAAACACTAGTAATAATATCAAATGCTTTTGTTTTATTCGTATCAAGCATATTTTGGCTATTATAAGGTAAAACTCTATCCTCCGGTTTGCGTTGCATTGTGTGACGGGAACTGAGTCTTATAATGGCTTCATTTTTATAAAAAGCATTGCGATGTTTAAAAGAATGATTTGTTTTAAAGCACTGGCAATCCAATGGAGTAAACCCGTTCCACGAAAGTGGCGTGGTCCTGTGATTAGCCATATTTTGAATGTGTTGACTAGATTTCTCATACCAGTCCCATGACTGACTCGTAGTTTGTTTCACTTTCAAACTCGGGTGCCCCTTTTTCTAAATGGGCAGCCTTGTATTCAAGTTTAGCTGGCTTTCTCTGGATAGCTGGAGCTGAAGATGGATTCTATCATTTATCTCTTTTTATGCTATTCAGCTCCTATTGTACATATTATGTTTGTTTCCGCTGTAGACATTTATGTATAGCTGAACTGTATTTGTTCTAAGTATGATCCTGTATACTATGTAACTCTGATGTTTATGTTTATCCAGTGTATTATTTGTTCATTATCTGGTGTATTTATTTAATTCTGTTCTGCTGTTATCTGTTTATGTGTTATATTCCAAAGATTACCCTTGCCACCGTCAGTACGGGGCTTGGGGTCGTCTCAGGAAAAGAGAAATTTGACAATATAATCAAAATTAAATTTTTAATGTAATTTAAAAAGATAGAATTTTTCATTATTATGTTAATTACATTTTTAATGTAATTAGGAAAAGTGAAATTTGATAATGTAATCAAAATTACATTTTTAATGTAATTCAAAAAGATAGAATTTTTCATCGCTATGTTAATTGCATTTTTAATGTAATTAAAAAGTATGATTTTACATTGTAAATTAAAGGACAAAATTTGACATGTAATATTAATTACATTTTTAATGTAATTAAAAAGATAAGAATTTTACATTGTAATTAAAAGATAGAAAATCTACATTATAATGTTAGTTACAATTTACATTGTAATTAAAAAGGAGATTTTACATTGTAAATAAAAGAATGGAATTCAACATTGAAATGAAATTTACATTTTAATGTAAATAAAAGAATAAAAGAATGGAATTCTACATTGAAATGGAATTTATATCTTAATGTAAATAAAAGAATAAAAGAATGGAATTCAACATTGAAATGGAATTTACATTTTTAATGTAAATAAAGGAATTAAAGAATGTATTTAAATGTTGTAATATTATCTTCATTTTTAAATAAATTAAAAATGAATGGGTATCGGTAATTGTTTAGCTTGTTGTTGAATTGGATGCCGTTATTATGGTTAAACGTTTATGTTTATATATTTATATAAATATAATTAAAATTAAACGAATCGAGCGCGGTAGTTCGCGTTTTGGAATCGTACCTTTAAACGACTATACCAAAAGATCCCATCGTCGGATTTTCCCAGAAATGAAACAGTTAGGACAATTTTGGGAAGATCTTTCCAACGATATAAATTTCGTTAAAATCCAACGGTTAGATTTTGAGAAATGTGTAAATCAAAATTGGTTGAAAACAGCGCCAGGGTCGCCCATTGACCATAAGCGTCGTTAAATAAAAATTTAATTATTTCAAATAATTAAAAATAGAAATTAATCGTCATAAAATAATATAACGATGTAAAAATGGTTTTTCAAATAATATATGCGACGATTATTTGGAAAGTTCGAGTTTAAACTCATTCCAAATAATCAAACGACGTTTAAAAATCGAAGTTTAAAACGGCGATTGAAGATCGTCAATCTTCCCATCGAATGGACAACGATCGAGGCCCTGAATTGACTTGATCCCAATTCAAGGGTCATTGTAATTGTCCAAACGAACATGTTGATTGCACGGATATGCAGGTACCTCCCTTCTATACTGGATGTACTGGACGAGGGTATCTCCAGTTTCGTTCAGACCCAGAACGGGCTTATAAATGGAATGTGTGTCTGACATTGTACTCCTTTATATTGTATTTTTTACCGAATGTATGAATGTTTGGTGGCGGAGAATTTATTGTCTTGCTTAACACCCTTTTGTATATTTTGGCAAAGGATTAATAGTATGATATGGATTAACGGTGTGGCATACCAAGATGCAATGATCAAGGTTTCTTGTTGAAAAGCAGAACCTTGTGTTGACGATCAAAGCACAGCTTGAATAAGCATAGCTTTGTGTATTATGTAGCTTCACGAGCCTCACAACCCGGTTGAGTCTAAAATGGAGCAAGGAAACGCAGGGAGAGCAACATGTTTCTTTCTAGCTAGAAGTGGTGTTTGGGTTTTAGACGGCCCGACATTTTACTTATGTGGATGATGTAATGAGGCGCCTCGGATATTAGGTCCTATAGGACCGGGAAACGTGTGTTTAGGAATAACTAATCCGCAAAATCGTATGTGCGGACCGGCCCTACAGGATCCAAGGGCTCATTGCGGGGAATCCTGAGACATTAGCTAGAGTGTCTCGAATCGGTAAGGAGATCGTTCCTAGCCTTGACTCATGATGGAAAACCAAATTCCCAATATGACCCTACGGACTTGATTGTATTACTACTATGGAGGCATAGTATATGGTAGCTATGCTTCCTAGTATTGATACATTTACTTTGAAATGTTTTTGAAACATATATACACTAATAATAATATCAAATTCGTTTTTATCGTACCAAGCATGTTTAATCATCATAAGGTAAAACTCTATCCTATGGTTTGCATTGCATTGTGTGATGGGACTTGAGTCTTATGGTGATTCCATTTTTCCAAAAGCATTGCGTTGTTTTACGATTTATTTATTTATATGTTCAGTCACCTTAATTTATGCACGGCAATCCATTGGAATAAACCCGTTCCGCGTCAGCGGCGTGGTCTTTGGATTTGCCTTATTATTATTAGTTAAATTAGTTAAGAATTCTCACACCAGTCCCCTGACTAACTCGAAGTTTGTTTCACTTTGCAAACTTAGGTGCCCTCTTTTCCACACGGGCAGCCAAGTAGTTTTTCCAGATATTTATCTCTTGAGCAGGATTCTGGATCGAAGCCTAAAGCTGTGTCCAAAGCATAGTTGTCTTCCGCTGCCTTAGTTATTTTATTTCCGCTGCACTGTATTGTATTTGTTGTAATTTAAATCTTCTGCTGTATTTTATTCAATGTACTCTGATATTCTGTACTCTGATGTAACATTATTATGATGTTTATGAAAGTTTGTTGTTGTTGTTGTTATGATGTTGTTGCATTCCCAGAGTTAACGTATTCGGGTTTTGAACGGTCTTAGTCGATTTTGCGATCGATTAGGTCCGGGCAAAATCCGTGCCATTACACACGTACACCGAAGTAGATAAAGCAGGCACTGGGCATCATTAGTATACACTGTGCATCTAGAATTTGTGTCGGGTCGCCACCATAGGAATTGATACACCCTATGGTGGGACCAACACAGGTATCTACAATCCAGCGGGGCCGAATGACACAAGTAGCAAATGCATGTGAGTAGAAGCTGATCAGGAAAGGGGTCACTTTGTTTTGAACACATGATGGTAGTTGAAACATTCGTAGTAGGTGCAGAGAAATAGAAATTAGTGTGATAGTATGTTCAGTTTATCTTATTTTATGTTATCTTATTTCTGTGGTATTTTCCTATGTTCAGTTTATTCATGTCATGATCTTTTGCCTGTTTACATGTTGAATAATCACTGGACTTACCAGACGTATGTCTGACACGTTTTCTTTCACCTTCTTTTCTTCCGTCCCCCCCCCCCCGGTCCGCAGGGAGGGAATACTTCAGCTTAGTGCTGACCTTTTCAAGCTTGAAGAAAGTAGGTGTATTGCTTGGATTCTCTTTTCTTGGGCTATGGCTACACTTTTATTGGGGATTTATCCTGCTTTTCTTCTATTTTATGCTTCTTTATGTACTTGGAGATTTAAATCAAGATAGATGATTTGTTGTAATAATTTAGAAGTTGGATTTTGAGATAATGCTTGTAATGTTTTGACTGAACCACGCTATTTAATAAAAAAAATAACTTTTCCGCTGTTCATATGTCTGTCTTGTAAATTATCAGCGTCTTTTACCTAAAATGCTTCACCAAAGTTAATGCATTCCCTTTGTGAGTGACCTTAACGGAGGTGGGGTGTTTCACTTGGTATCAGAGCGATGGTTTAACAGATCAGATAAAAGTTTTTGAAAACTATTTTTCAAAAAGAAATTTGAAGAAGCATTTTTAGGAAAAGTGTTGTTTTATTTTAAAGGCATAATCCCCAAAGCCATATGCATTATCTTTCAATCATTTTTTTGGAATCTTTTCATTTCGTTTCAGCATGTCTGGGGATCTTAATCTTCCCAAGGGCGTACTGTACCTGATTGGTTCAGAAGTTATCTGGAGGCTACGGCTAATAACGCAGGCCCAGCAGACGTTCCTCCTCCCCCCAGTTGCATCTGTTCCTCCTCCTCGTGTGAATGCTTTCTCAAAGATATGTAGAGACTTTCGAGCCATGGGTCAAAAGAAATTTAATGGGACTGAGTCATTTATGGAAGCAAGAAACTGGCTCATGGAAACAGAAGATTTGTTTGTTATCTTCGAGGTGGACGATAGGCAGAAGATACAATTGGCTGTATGGTTACTTAAGGACGAGGCCTCTTACTGGTGGGAAGTTACCAATGCTGAGAGACCAATTGAAACTTGGGAGGACTTCAGAATGAGATTTAAAATGAAGTTCCTGTCACAAGCTGAATGAAGCCTGCAGATGGAGAAGTTCTTAGCACTCAAACAGGGAAGCCTATCGGTTAGGGAATACGTCAACCAATTCAACTAGATGGCTAGGTTCGGACTGGAGTTAGTAAACACTCCATATGAAATGGCTCTCCGATTCGTTAAAGGGTTGAATAAGCCACTGCACAGCCTATCTATGTCCCATATACCTATGGGTGCGACTTTTGAGAGACTGGTGGACATGGCATTGTTACAGGAGGAAGACAAGAATGGCAAGAAAGAGGCAATGGTGGAAGAACCTCTGGACAAGAAAGTGGAGGGATCGCAGAATAAGAAGATGGATCCCAAGAAAGGCGGGAAGAAAAACAAACCCCATGAAAAGAGGAAGTGCAAATTTCGTAGCATACTTGGACATCTAATTAAAGACTGCAGGAAGAAGAAGAGGAAGATGGGTGGCCTTTTTCAATGCGGCGAGACATGACATATGGCTAAGGATTGCCATAAAAGGCAAGGGCAAGGGCAGAGCATTGGATCCAATTCTGGAGGGCAGGTTCATGCTCTCATTGCGCCTCCGCAAGAAAGGGGTAGAAATATTTCTGTTGAGAGTTTAGTTTATCTTTCTGATCATCCAGTTCGTACTCTTTTTGATTCTGGCGCATCACACTCATTTATATCTACTGCTTTAGTTGAATCTCTGCACCTAGATACCAGTATAGTAGAGGGTCCTATGGTTGTTTCAAATCCAATTGGGGGTTTCGCTTACTTGTCAATGATTTGTTTGGATTTGGAAATTTCTATACTAAGCGTTGGGTTTAGATGTAATGCTTATGTTTTGGGCTTCACAGGCTATGGGTTGATTTTAGGCATGGGTTGGTTATCCAGTAATGGTGCCATCCTCGATTGTGAAAAGTGAGTGGTTAGAATTATGGCTCACCTCGGTAACACTCTCGAAATCTCTTGTAATCCAATGAATTCTGTCATGCTTAGCTATCTAGAATATCTTGATGCATCTATTGAAAACTTGCAATCTGTTAGAGTAGTCCGTGAATACTCGGATGTCTTTGAAGATGTGTGATAGGATTAGGTATCCCCTAATTACTTAACATAAACAGAATGATCCCAACATAAACATAATGGTAGTTTTAGGTGTACTCCAGTTACATAACGGGTTTTACCCCAAACAGAAATAATAGGTACCTCAACAGAAATAATGGATGTTACCCAAACAGAAATAATGGGTACCTAAACAGAAAACAGACAATACTAGATGTACCCTAATTACTACCCTAAGCGATCAGCTCCCTAGCATGTAAATATCCTATGTCGGCTCCAAAATAGGGTGTATTACTTCCTAAAGTGGCAACCTATAGAAGGACACATACCTATTTGCTAGTACTACAGTGGCTTATTTTCCTCTATAGATCGGACCCATGCACGCACATAGCTCCATTGGAACATGCCTGTATGCACCCCTATACAAATGAACCTCTTACAATAAGTTCAGTATGCGTGCCCTGACCCTTACCTAGGGCGGGGACCCCTTTTAATACCAGAAATGGTTACTGACTGATATGGGCCTCACACAGCAGATGACACAAGTCAAACCCTAAACTTGTTGTAACGACCTGGATTTTGACGATCTTGGTTATCCGATATACAACACATATTGAACATCCAAGGATCGAAAATAACCGAATGGTTAATGAAAGAAGTTAGAGGTTGAGAATAGATAAGATTGAACTTACAGAATAGAAGAAGAAGAAGAAGAACATCATCATCAGAGTAAACATGTATCTCACAACGGAACGAATAAAATATAACATAACTTTTGAAATACAAACTGTATATGTGTACAATAACATTGTAGAGTACAAAACTTACAACAACAGAGGAAATAAACAATAGCTATATAATCCTGAAGCCTCCTGCTCCAAGCTCTCCAATTACATCTGTAAAATCCCGATTACTTGACTGCCCGTACAAATTTAGGCACCCAAGAGTTTAGGGAAAACAAAAACAAAATAAACTCTGAGTCAGTCATGGGACTGGTGTGAGTAAAACAGTTTTAAACAGTTTGAACAGGTAAATGATATCTCATAAGACCACGCCGTGTAACGGAATGGGTTTTCCTTTATGAGAATCCAAAATATCTTTATATCAAAAACCTTTTGATATTATAATAATGTCTATCAACCACAATATAGTAATCATCTAGCAGAAATGCTTCCATCTCACGTTCTACATATATAGTATAAAAAAATTGCAATCACGTATTGGGTAATGGATTTCCAACTATAACAAGGTATGGAACCACCTCTCGCTAGTGTACCTCTAGAAAGGAATACACTGGGTTCAACAAGAACATCTTGCAACCCAGCCACACATGACCGACCACTCATTTCGCTTGAGCGTATCGAATGTATATCACCAACGGTTGGGATCAGCAACCGTTTCCCGAATGGTACAGCATCAACAATAGATTTTTTGTGACGATCCAAAACCCCGTGACACGGTGTTAAGGATAATCATTGGAATATAACATATTAATCATCATTAGCATATCACAGATAATAGCATAAACAGAAAATAGAATAATTTACACATATATGACAGCGGAATCATATAGATATCATCACATCAGAGAAGCACAGTACAGGAAACAACTTAGTGCATAATGATACATAATCAGTCACCATCGCCTAAGGCGGAATCATACATAAAGAGTACAAAAAATAAATATCAGTCTACATCGCCAATGGCGGAATCATAATATAGATACAATAATGGCGGAGAAAATCCAAGTCAGCACGGTGTAGTCAAGCCTCGCCATGAGCCAAAAGGTGCGTCCGAAACCTGTAACTAGGCTGCCCGTGTCAAAATGAGGGCACCCGAGTTTGCAAGGTGAAAAAAACTACGAGTCAGTCATGGGACTGGTATGAGAAATCTACTCAACTTATTAACAACAATAATAAGGCAAATCATAGGACCACGCCACTTTCGCGGAACGGGTTTACTCCAATGAGTGCTGGTGCATGATATAAAGTAAACGATTAAATCAACGCAATGCTTTTTATAAATTGAAGCCACTATAAGACTCAGGTCCCATCACACAATGCAACGCAAGCCGGAGGATAGAGTTTTACCTTATAATGGCCAAAAATGCTTCATACGTATAAAACAAAAATGTTTGATATTATTACTAGTGCATATATGTTTCAAAATCAAATTCAATCATAAATATCAATCCTAGGCGGCATAGCTACCATCTACTATGTCGCCATACTAGTAATACAATCACATCCGCATATTTCGTATTGGAAATTGGATTCCTTCATGAGTCGAGGCAAGGGGCAAGCTCCTCTCCGATTCGAGACACTCTAGCAAATGTCCCAGGACCCCACTATGATCCTTGGATCTTCAGGGCCGGTCCTCTCTTACTTTTGATGATTAGTTATTCCTGAACACACGTTTCCCGGTCCTTACAGACCTATATCGAGGCGCCTCGCATTCCAACAACCACACAGGTGAAAAGTATACATAATGTCAGGGCTGGTAGGTCACTGACACCACCTTAGCTAGAAAGAAACGTCGTGCTCTTCCTGCAGTCACTCTCCCGTTTATGACTCATACCGAGGTGTGAGGCTCGCGAATTCACGTTATACACAAAGCTACGTCACACAGTCCATGCTTTGATCATCAACCACAAGACTTTGCTTTGCAATAGAAGCCTTGATCATATGCCACTCAGGCGTGCCACACAGGCAATCCACTCCATGCGACTGATTTCTGTCAATGTATAACCTCTGAGCTCGCACGTCTCAGAGAAGGGCGTTAAGCAAGAGAATAAATTCTCCGCCGCCAAATAGATATATATTTAACAGAGATCAATCAACACAGAACAAAATCCAATGTCAGACACACAGTCCATTTACAAGTCCGTTCTGGGTCTGAACGAAACCGGAGGCACCAATTCCTCGCATATCCGTACAATCAACAGTATGTTTCGACGGCGACTACTTCAATTCCTTCATGGTAGCTACTCCAATCACGAGCATCAGTAGCGCCCATCCATCCTATGTGGAGATCGTCGGTCTTCAGCCATCTTCGACTCTTCGACTTCTCAACGTCGATCGATTATTTGAAATGAGATAAACTCGGCCTTTTCAAATAACCCACGTATATTTAGATTTTCAAATCAATTAATCACATGGTTGGACTATTCAACATTCACATTTCAGTTATTTAGTTATAATTTTCATGTCAAATACATTCAACCATCACATATCAAGCAAACACAACAAAATTGGTTTATTTCCACTCTATATCGTCTATAGTATTTTATAACGATATATCGCCATTTTTATTTAATTCAAAACGGCCATATTTAATTAAACGACGTTTCGGGTCGTGTCGATGCACTGGCGCTGCTTTTCACTAATTTTGTTTTACACATATCTGAAAATCTAACCGTTGGATCTTCCCAAATTTTACATCATTAGGAAGGTCATTTCAAAACGAATCCAACGGTTTCAGTTTTGGGAAAATCCGACGGTCGGATCTTCCACACTAGCCATTTGAAGTTACGATTTCAATTTACGAACTGTAGCGTCGATATTCGATTTAATTTAATTATATTCATACATATATATAAATATAATCGTTTCTGGCGCTGTTTTTCTTCAGTTTTGAATTAAACATTCCAGACAATCCAACCGTCGGATCTTCACAAAGTTGGTGCCGTTGGAAAGATATCTCCAAGGCGAACCCAACGGTTGCGGTTTCGGGAAAATCCAATGGTCGGATTTCCCGCACTAGTCGTTTGAAATCACGGTTTCAAAACATGAACTACACGGCCACGTTTCGTTTTAATTCTATTTATATTTATATAAATATAGTTCATTCAAAAATTCCTATATCGTTTCCACTTCAATTATTTCACTAACGCCTTTAAATTTCGGAAAATTTTGCCATAACCTCCTTTGTACGGGAGGGTCTGGGAAAATTCCCAAATAGCCACACGAGCGTCTTATATAAAAAAAAGAAAAAGAAAAAGCCAAGCGGCTAGCCAACAGGCTCATAAAATCATCACCCAAACAAAGCAGTAAATGTGTACCTATTTGTCGGGCACAAAATTTTATTTCTCTTCTCTAGCCCCTTTTCTTTAACCTGTTCAATAGATATGCATGTACATATATACAATTTCTAACACTTATCATTTTCCATTCAATTTCATATTTGATTTGCTTTGGTTTAAAAACACCATTCATTCTAATGTTGCATGCATAGGCTAAAATCATATCATTAGCTAATTAATGTATATTTTAACTCATGCACGTTTATTTGAACAAGTGGCTATTTTTAACACTTCACATTTCAATAGATGATAATTTTGGCGAACTAAAATAGATTTCAACACATGACTATTTTATTTGGTTCCTATGCATGTAAAAAGAATATTTCTTTCACAAATATTTGTTTCCACGTCCGCATGCCTTTAGCATATCACAAATATGATAAAAATTATATTTTTATCATTTAAAATATTTATTCGACAAATGGATGTTTTAACACTTCATAGTTTCAATAAAAATGTAATTTTTATTGTTCGATCTTTTTATTCAACACATGAACTTTTCCACTACACACACTTCTCAACAAATGAGCATTTCCACACATGGACATTTTATTTATGTTGTTCACATTGGAAAGATGGGATTTTTGTTGTTGAACTATTTATATAAGGCGAATATTTTTCATACTTCATATATATATAAAAATGTGATTTTTATTGTTAAAACACTTCATTCATTCACAAATGAATTTAATTTTCACACAACACTTTTCAACACACAAACATTTCCACACATGGATATAGTTTCAACATATGGCTTTAATTTCAATGCATGAAAATTATTTCAACATATGAAAATAATTCTAACACACAAAGATTATTCAAAATTTCGGCAGCATAACGGCAGGGTAGTTAAACCGGCACCGTCCCTAGTACGGCTCCTCGCTCTACCTTAAAACCTAGCGGTTTTTGACAATGGGGATTCATGCATCTAATTCGCACGCAGGCGGCATGTTTATTTTTATTTCCACAAATATTTCCAATTCATTTCAATCACCAATGGGTATTTTTCAACCACAACCAAACAATATCAACCACAAACAATTATTTAACCATTCGTATTTTTCATCCAATATTTCACACCAATTCACCACAATAAATATCGTCCATGGTTTATGGACGAGGGGAGCATATATATATATATATAATTGTTATATTTCTCTTGCATTTCAACACATACATCAATTATTCTATGCATGTAAAATTCATACTTTGCTTATATAGCTTACACTACGTATGTACATGAGGTATACAACATGTATGTAATTTATATTTCGCTAATATAAATTATACACGAAATTTTCCATTCAATTTCATATTAATTTAGATTTCTCACCTTGGTTTTCGGAGCACTAAAAATCGATACGATGTCAGAAAAATCCGCGGCTTCTTCTATTGGGTAGAGAGCTTCCTTACGGTCCCGATGTTTCCTGTTTCATCGAATTTTGTCAACACACCAAAGAGATATGATTTTACAAAGTGTAAAGATCAAAGAAAAATTCACTTTCACGAAGCTTCAAAACTAGGTTTACGGTTTTCGCGAGAATCGAGGCATGAGGGGATGATCGGCGAGTTGACGTGGAAGAGGGAAGAGAGGGCTTCTAGTCGGTGGTGGTTTGGTGGCGTTCGGTGGTCTAGATCGGCGGCGGCGGCGGTGGAAAGGTCGGGACTTTGGGGCTTCGATTCGGGCGGCACAGGCGACGAGGGGTGGTAGTGGTTAGTCGGATTTGAAGAGGGGACGGAGGCGCGTCGAGGGGTGGTGGTGGCGAAGGCTGTAGGTGGCGGTAGCGGCGGCGATCGGGGCTGGAAGGGTGGGAGCTCGGGTCGCCGTTCGTTCGAGGGGGTTTTCTTTTCTTTTTTTTAAAAAAATTTATGAATGGAAAATTCTGATTGGCCGAGGACTATATTAAATTTTTAAATAGTGTTTTCTCAAACGAACTCCTTTTTAAACCCAACGACTGTCGCCCCTAGCTAAATACCCCCATTCCATACACAATGGGATATGTTTCGTAGGCCAATTCGACTGTTACAGTCAGTTATTTTTTCAAATTAAAGTATAAAACATTTAATTTTTAACTTTCAACGTACATTTCAATTTGCCAGGGCCACAAACTGATTCGAAAAATTCCAGAAAAATAAATCTAGCTATGTTTTGACGCTACGGTCCCAACTAAACTAGTTTCGTCGAATTCTGAGGTCGTTTGAAAAATGGCCATTTTCTGGTCGATCCAATTTAACAGAAATTGACCAATCACAATTTCTTTTGCCACGCTCACATACTAGCTTCAAAAATTATGAAATTTGAACCCTAGCAATAGTTTGACATCCCGGACCCAACAAAAGTGGTTTCGTCGAATTCTGAGGTCGTATGCAAAATATCAATTTTCCAGGGCTATATATTCCATATACCGACCCTTCTGAAAATTCATTCGGCCATAACTTTTGATTCCCGTTATGAAACTTCGATTTTTCAGATTCGTTAGAAAGGTATTGACTAACAGATTTAAATATTTTTGGTTTCGCTAAAATCCGTTATATTTTCCACCCTGCACAGTCAGTCAAAGTTTGAATTCAAATTTTCAAACTGACTCACTATTCCTAATTCACTATTTTATTGAAATATTCTATTTCAATTGTTCAAATCCCTTTGAAATCACCATTTTAAAAAATTTAAATTGGCTCGTATTTTCCGGGTTATTACAATCTCCCCCACTTAAAACTTTTCATCCTCGAAAAGGAAACAACAGTAAAGTAGGAAATAAAATGTAAATGCAAAGTATTGTAAAGGTACCTTGCACCGGAGTTAGTCAGAGATATCCACTCTGCATTTGGGGTAAGCCTGCTTAATGCTTTCCTCAGTTTCCCATGTACAGTCTCTAGGATCACTGCTCCACTGCACTTTAACTAAATGAACCTTTTTGCTTCTGAGTTCTCTAGTTTCTTTGCCAACAATCTTTAATGGCTCTCTTCTGAGTGCTAATTCTAGAGTTATCTCCACATCCCGTTGCGCTGCTTCTTCTACAACAAGATCCGGATCATGCACATGTCTTCTAGGTTGAGATATGTGAAATACATTGTGCACTCCAGGCAACCAATCTGGCAATTGAACCCTATAAGCAAGATTTCCAATCCGCTCAAGTATAGGAAAGGGACCAATAAGTCTTGGTGCCAACTTCCCAGTTTTGCCAAATCTGATTACTCCTCTCATCGGAGAAACCTTCAAATAAACATGATCACCAACAGCAAATGTCAAATCTCTCCTTCTAGAGTCTGCATAACTTTTCTGTGGCTTTGGGCGGTTTTCAAACGCTTCTTGATAAAGCCCACTCTATCAGATGCTTCTCTAATCATATCGGGTCCTAACACAAGTCTGTTGCCAGGTTCTACCCAACATGCTGGAGATCTGCAGGGTCTGCCATATAATGCTTCAAATGGCGACATTCTCAAACTTGTTTGATAGCTATTGTTATATGAGAATTCTGCCAAATGCAAATGATCTTCCCATGACCCACCAAAATCAATTATACAAGCCCGCAATAAATCTTCTAGAATTCTATTCACCCGCTCAGTTTGGCCATCTGCTTGAGGGTGATAAGCGGTGCTCATATTAAGTTTTGTTCCCAATTCTGTCTGGAAAGCCTCCCAGAACTTGCTAGTAAATAGGGGATCTCTATCACTGACTATGCTGATGGGAATTCCATGCAGCTTAACAATTTCTTTGAAGTATATCTGCGCTAGACTTTGAGCGGTTCTATTGGATCTGACAGGTATAAAATGGGCAGTCTTCGTGAAGCGATCTACGATTACCCAAATGCTGTCATTACCTTTCTTGGTTCACGGCAAACCATCTATGAAATCCATGGAAATTTGTTCCCATTTCCAGCCTGGGACTTCCAACGGTTGTAACAGTCCAGCTAGCTTCTGTTGGTCACTCTTGACCAATTGACAAGTAGGGCATCTGCTAACATACAAAGAAATATCTCTTTTCATTGCCTTCCACCAGAAAGTGCGTTTGATATCGTTGTACATTTTACTCACACCTGGATGGATGCAAAATTTGGATTTATGGCATTCGTCCAGCACTTCTCTTCGAAGGCCTGGAATATTTGGAATGCAAATCCTATTATTTAACCCGAGAACCCCCCCCATTGTCAATACGAAAACTCGTGGTTTCATCTTCCTTGACCCTCTGACTGATTCTCTGAATGAATTCATCGTCTTTTTGAAGGGCTGAAATCCTATCAATCAATCCAGGTGTAATTATAAGATGGGCAACGATTGCGGTCTTTCTACTAAGTGCATCCGCTACAACGTTAGCCTTCCCCGGCGTATATAGGATATCAAGATCATACGCTGCAAGAAATTCTAGCCAACGCTGCTATCTCAGATTCAGATCTTTCTAGGTATATAAATACTTCAATGATTGATGATCTGTGTACAGTATAAATTTCTCGCCCAATAAATAATGCCTCCAGATTTTCAATGCAAAAACGATGGCTAGCAACTCAAGATCATGAGTCACATAATTCTTCTCATGCGGTTTCAGTTGGTGGCTTGCATAAGCGACTACTTGGCCTCTCTGCATTAACACTGCACCAAGACCTCTAATAGAAGCATCTGTCCAAACCGTTAAATCCTGATTGCCATCAATAATAGTTAACACTGGAGCAGTGGTCAGCTTCAATTTCAATTCCTGGAAAGCTTCTTCACAGTCGGAAGTCCACTTAAACTTCTCATGTTTCTTTGTGAGCTTCGTTAACGGACTGGATATCTTCGAGAAATCCTTAACGAATTTTCGATAATAACTAGCCAACCCCATAAAACTTCTAACTTCCGTGGGATTAGTGGGTTGTTTCCAGTCTTGAATCACTGTTATTTTGCTTGGGTCAACAGAAATTCCTTTCTCTGACACAACATGGCCGAGAAATTTGACTTCTTCTTGCCAGAAGACACATTTAGAGAATTTGGCTTTGAAGACATTCTTCCTTAGAATCTCCAATACTTGTTCTAAGTGTTTTTCATGCTCGGGTTTTGATTTGGAGTAGATTAAAATATCATCGATAAATACGAGGACAAATTTATTCAGAACTCCCCTGAACACTCTATTCATTAGATCGACAAAGTATGCTGGAGCGTTGCATAGGCCAAACGGCATTACTAACCATTCATAAAATATGTCTGGACCTCTGAAAGCTGTCAAGGGAACACACTCTTCTGCTATTCTCAATTGATGAAAACCTGTAGCTAGGTCCATTCGGGAAAATACTTTCGCCCCATTCAATTGGTCTAGCAAATCATCAATGCGGGGTAATGGATACTTATTTTTGAGCGTCTGTTTGTTGAGGTCTCGGTAATCAATGCATAATCGAAGAGTACCGTCTGACTTTGGGACAAACACAACAGCTGCACCCCAATTAGAAAAACTAGGTCCGATTAGACCCCTCCACAACAGTTGACGAGTTTGATCGCCTAATTCTTCTTTTTCTTTCGGAGTCATTCTGCGAATTGGATGTACCACTGGTCTGGCATTAGGAATTAGATCGATTCGGAATTCTATTTCTCTTTGCGGAGGTAAGTTTTCAACTTCTTCAAACACATCGGCATAGTTTCTAACAATCGGAATCTTTTCCATGGAAGTGGGGATAAGTTCTAATGCTGACCAAAATTCTTCTCTATTCGGATTCGAACCATGACAGGGAACCGTAATATATCCAAGCTTCATTCGAATTTTAACGATTTTTTCCGCACAATTCACTTCGGCTTCATATTTCGTTAACCAATCTAGCCCGAGAATGATATCGAATTCGGGAAAATCCATAACGATTAAATTGAAAGGAAACTTGTAGGAAGAATAAGAGACTGGCACTCTACAATATGAACCGAGAGTAATAGGACCCCCTATGGGGTTATGAACTTCAACCGATTCTTTGAGCTTTCGCTGTTTTAACTTTAATTTGTGCACTGTGTTTCTAGCAATAAAACTACGTGATGCACCTGTGTCAAATAATACAGAAACAGGAATATTTTTAGTTGTAAGGGTACCTCCCAAAACATCAGGTTTACCTGCTCCATCGGAAGCAGCTGGCGGGCTCGACCCGTCATAGACGTGAGCTACTGTAGCTTTCTTCAGCAAAGGACAGTCTTTGACCAGATGATCGGTCTTGTGACAGTTGAAGCACGAGCGAGGGTTCTGGGAGCCTTGGCTCGAGCCTTGAGAATTTGTTTTCTGCCTCTTCAGAGCTGTGCAGACGTTTGAGTAGTGCCCCGGCTTACCACAGTTAAAACAATTGCCTCTTGGCGGCTTGCCAGTCTTAGGTTTTGAAGATGCTGCTTGGCTTGACTCGCCTTGATTTACAGCAGGCTTGGCTTGTTTCCGGCTTGGCTTCTAGCACGATCCTGATCCAGATGCCTTTGATCAAGGTCTTCATAGTTGCATGTCATTTCCACCAGCTCGTTGAATTCCAGCTTGACATGGGCCATGGCCCTATCATGATATTGTCGTCTTAGCCCAAGGATAAACCTCTTATTTTTGGATTTCGCAGTGGCAACGAGTTCCGGAGCATAGGGCGACAACAGTGTAAATTTATTCAGATAACCTTGCACGGAAAGATCCCCCTACTGGAGATCGGCGAAGTCATCGTGCATTCTTTCTAGAGCTTGTTCGGGGACATATTTCTCCTTGAAGAGTTCTTTAAATCCATCCCATGTTCTTCCAGCTTCTCTATTCCCGGCGGTAAGAGATTCCCACCATAATTCAGCTTGTTCCTGCATAAGCCAGGCGCCCATAATAGCTTTGTCTTCGTCTCCAAGCCTTAGGCCTTCAAGAATTTTCTCGCATGTTTTGAGCCATGCAAGGGCCTCTATTACGGTGCTAGTTCCCGAGAAGGTCTTGCCTCCTAAGTTCTTATATCTCTTAGCTACACGGTCAAGCTCGAAGTATTGAGCTGCCGGAGGTTGTATCAAAGGTCCTTCTTGAACTGGGACCTCTCCTCTCCCTCGGCCTCGGCCGGGACGGCCTCCTCTAGCGGCGGCTGCTCTGGTAGCCATTTTTCAAATTATGTATAAGCAACGAAAAAGTCAGCTAACAGAAATGATAGTCTATTGCATAGTTAAGCAGAAAATTTACGGAAAGATAACGATGGATTGATCAAATTGTTTTTGCTATTCTGCTCGGCTCATTCTAGGACTTTACTAGTCCTATCTCTAATGAGCCACTCGCCTTAGAATACTACTGATTCTATGTTGACAAAGTGTTTAATGTGTTAGACTCCAGAACTATGGTTAACCAAAGCTCTGATACCAGCTGTGACGATCCCAAAACCCTATGACACGGTGTTAAGGATAATCATTGGAATATAACACATTAATCATCATTAGCAGATCACAGATAATAGCATAAACAGAAAATAGAATAATTTGCACACATATGACAGCGGAATCATATAGATATCATCACATCAGAGAAGCACAGTACAGGATACAACTTAGTGCATAATGATACATAATCAGTCACCATCGCCTGAGGCGGAATCATACATAAAGAGTACAAAAAATAAATATCAGTCTACATCGCCAATGGCGGAATCATAATATAGATACAATAATGGCGGAGAAAATCCAAGTCAGCACGGTGTAGTCAAGCCTCGCCATGAGCCAAAAGGTGCGTCCGAAACCTGTAACTAGGTTGCCCGTGTGAAAATGAGGGCACCCGAGTTTGCAAGGTGAAACAAACTACGAGTCAGTCATGGGACTGGTAAGAGAAATCTACTCAACTTATTAACAACAATAATAAGGCAAATCAAAGGACCATGCCACTTTCGCGGAACGGGTTTACTCCAATGAGTGCTGGTGCATGATATAAAGTAAACGATTAAATCAACGCAATGCTTTTTATAAAATGAAGCCACTATAAGACTCAGGTCCCATTACACAATGCAACGCAAGCCGGAGGATAGAGTTTTACCTTATAATGGCCAAAAATGCTTCATACGTATAAAACAAAAATGTTTGATATTATTACTAGTGCATATAAGTTTCAAAATCAAATTCAATCATAAATATCAATCCTAGGCGGCATAGCTACAATCTACTATGTCGCCATACTAGTAATACAATCACATCCGCATATTTCGTATTGGAAATTGGATTCCTTCATGAGTCGAGGCAAGGGGCAAGCTCCTCTCCGATTCGAGACACTCTAGCAAATGTCCCAGGGCCCCACTATGATCCTTGGATCTTCAGGGCCGGTCCTCTCTTACTTTTGATGATTAGTTATTCCTGAACACACGTTTCCCGGTCCTTACAGACCTATATCGAGGCGCCTCGCATTCCAACAACCACACAGGTGAAAAGTATATATAATGTCAGGGCTGGTAGGTCACTGACACTACCTTAGCTAGAAAGAAACGTCGTGCTCTCCCTGTAGTCACTCTCCCGTTTATGACTCATACCGAGGTGTGAGGCTCACGAATTCACGTTATACACAAAGCTACGTCACACAGACCATGCTTTGATCATCAACCACAAGACTTTGCTTTGCAACAGAAGCCTTGATCATATGCCACTCAGGCGTGCCACACAGGCAATCCACTCCATGCGACTGATTTCTGTCAATGTATAACCTCTGAGCTCGTACGTCTCAGAGAAGGGTGTTAAGCAAGAGAATAAATTCTCCGCCGCCAAACAGATATATATTTAACAAAGATCAATCAACACAGAACAAAATCCAATGTCAGACACACAGTCCATTTACAAGTCCGTTCTGGGTCTGAACGAAACCGGAGGCACCAATTCCTCGCATATCCGTACAATCAACAGTATGTTTCGACGGCTACTACTTCAATTCCTTCATGGTAGCTACTCCAATCACGAGCATCAGTAGCGCCCATCCATCCAATGTGGAGATCGTCGGTCTTCAGCCGTCTTCGACTCTTCGACTTCTCAACGTCGATCGATTATTTGAAATGAGATAAACTCGGCCTTTTCAAATAACCCACGTATATTTAGATTTTCAAATCAATTAATCACATGGTTGGACTACTCAACATTCACATTTCAGTTATTTAGTTATAATTTTCATGTCAAATACATTCAACCATCACATATCAAGCAAACACAACAAAATTGGTTTATTTCCACTCTATATCATCTATAGTATTTTATAACGATTTCCCGCACTAGTCGTTTGAAATCACGGTTTCAAAACACGAACTGCACGGCCACATTTCATTTTAATTCTATTTATATTTATATATTTATATAAATATAGTTCATTCAAAAATTCCTATATCGTTTCCACTTCACTAACGCCTTTAAATTTCGGAAAATTTCGCCATAACCTCCTTTGTACGGGAGGGTCTGGGAAAATTCCCAAATAGCCACAAGGGCGTCTTATATAAAAAAAAGAAAAAGCCAAGCGGCTAGCCAACAGGCTCATAAAATCATCATCCAAACAAAGCAGTAAATGTGTACCTATTTGTCGGGCACAAAATTTTATTTCTCTTCTCTAGCCCCTTTTCTTTAACCTGTTCAATAGATATGCATGTACATATATACAATTTCTAACACTTATCATTTTCCATTCAATTTCATATTTGATTTGCTTTAGTTTAAAAACACCATTCATTCTAATGTTGCATGCATAGGCTAAAATCATATCATTAGCTAATTAATGTATATTTCAACTCATGCACGTTTATTTGAACAAGTGGCTATTTTTAACACTTCACATTTCAATAGATGATAATTTTGGCGAACTAAAATAGATTTCAACACATGACTATTTTATTTGGTTCCTATGCATGTAAAAAGAATATTTCTTTCACAAATATTTGTTTCCACGTCCGCATGCCTTTAGCATATCACAAATATGATAAAAATGATATTTTTATCATTTAAAATATTTATTCGACAAATGGATGTTTTAACACTTCATAGTTTCAATAAAAATGTAATTTTTATTGTTCGATCTTTTTATTCAACACATGAACTTTTCCACTACACACACTTCTCAACAAATGAGCATTTCCACACATGGACATTTTATTTATGTTGTTCACATTGGAAAGATGGGATTTTTGTTGTTGAAACTATTTATATAAGGCGAATATTTTTCATACTTCATATATATATAAAAATGTGATTTTTATTGTTAAAACACTTCATTCATTCACAAATGAATTTAATTTTCACACAACACTTTTCAACACACAAACATTTCCACACATGGATATAGTTTCAACATATGGCTTTAATTTCAATGCATGAAAATTATTTCAACATATGAAAATAATTCTAACACACAAAGATTATTCAAAATTTCGGCAGCATAACGGCAGGGTAGTTAAACCGGCACCGTCCCTAGTACGGCTCCTCGCTCTACCTTAAAACCTAGCGGTTTTTGACAATGGGGATTCATGCATCTAATTCGCACGCAGGCGGCATGTTTATTTTTATTTCCACAAATATTTCCAATTCATTTCAATCACCAATGGGTATTTTTCAACCACAACCAAACAATATCAACCACAAACAATTATTCAACCATTCGTATTTTTCATCCAATATTTCACACCAATTCACCACAATAAATATCGTCCATGGTTTGTGGACGAGGGGAGTGTGTGTATATATATATATATATATATATATAATTGCTATATTTCTCTTGCATTTCAACACATACATCAATTATTCTATGCATGTAAAATTCATACTTCGCTTATATAGCTTACACTACGTATGTACATGAGGTATACAACACGTATGTAATTTATATTTCGCTAATATAAATTATACACGACATTTTCCATTCAATTTCATATTAATTTAGATTTCTCACCTTTGTTTTCGGAGCACTAAAAATCGATACGATGTCAGAAAAATCCGCGGCTTCTTCTATTGGGTAGAGAGCTTCCTTACGGTCCCGATGTTTCCTGTTTCATCGAATTTCGTCAACACACCAAAAAGATATGATTTTTCAAAGTGTAAAGATCAAAGAAAAACTCACTTTCACGAAGCTTCAAAATTAGGTTTACAATTTTCGCGAGAATCGAGGCACGAGGGGATGATCGGCGAGTTTGACGTAGAAGAGGGAAGAGAGGGCTTCCAGTCGATGGTGGTTTGGTGGCGTTCGGTGGTCTAGATCGGCGGCGGCGGTGGAAAGGTCGGGACTTTGGGGCTTCGATTCGGGCGGCACAGGCGACGAGGGGTGGCGGTGGTTAGTCGGATTTGAAGAGGGGACGGAGGCGCGTCGAGGGGTGGCGGTGGCGAAGGATGTAGGTGGCGGTAGCGGCGGCGATCGGGGCTGGAAGGGTGGGAGCTCGGGTCGCCGTTCGTTCGAGGGGGTTTTCTTTTCTTTTATTTTAAAAATTTATGAATGGAAAATTCTGATTGGCCGAGGACTATATTAAATTTTTAAATAGTGTTTTCTCAAACGAACTCCTTTTTAAACCCAACGACTGTCGCCCCTAGCTAAATACCGACATTCCGGACACAATGGGATATGTTTCGTAGGCCAATTCAACTGTTACAGTCAGTTATTTTTTCAAATTAAAGTATAAAACATTTAATTTTTAACTTTCAACGTACATTTCAATTTGCCAGGGCCACAAACTGATTCGAAAAATTCCAGAAAAATAAATCTAGCTATGTTTTGATGCTACGGTCCCAAAAAAACTAGTTTCGTCGAATTCTGAGGTCGTTTGAAAAATGGCCATTTTCTGGTCGATCCAATTTAACAGAAATTGACCAATCACATTTTCTTTTGCCACGCTCACATACTAGCTTCAAAAATTATGAAATTTGAACCCTAGCAATAGTTTGACATCCCGGACCCAACAAAAGTGGTTTCGTCGAATTCTGAGGTCGTGTGCAAAATATCAATTTTCCAGGGCTATATATTCCATATACCGGCCCTTCTGAAAATTCATTCGGCCATAACTTTTGATTCCCGTTATGAAACTTCGATTTTTCAGATTCGTTAGAAAGGTATTGACTAACAAATTTAAATATTTTTTGTTTCGCTAAAATCCGTTATATTTTCCACCCTGCACAGTCAGTCAAAGTTTGAATTCAAATTTTCAAACTGACTCACTATTCCTAATTCACTATTTTATTGAAATATTCTATTTCAATTGTTCAAATCCCTTTGAAATCACCATTTTAAAAAATTTAAATTGGCTCGTATTTTCCGGGTTATTACATTTTTAGAAGTAAATGAAACTCTAGATCAGGTGATTATACACTCTAATAGGTGCGACCTACATAGCCATGCTGCCTGCCCGATTTTTGTCATTTCCCGGTTGTGAGGCTAGAGGTCACGCTTATCTCTGACAGATCACACATTTATTCACAATATTACATCTTCATACCTGCAAAATAACAAATTGATTTCCCCAAAAATATCACGGTTATACAGCTAAGAGAAACGAATTCCTCTGCCACCAAACGTAAATACGTTTGAAGAGATCAACTTACGCGATCTATTAAATATACTCTGTCAGACATTCTTCCATACAGGTCGTCCTGGGACTGGACAAACCGAAGGCACTATTCAGTACATCCATCTTAGGCAATCTTTACCTAAGATTTATACAACAGCCCATGCACTTTACTCCGTCTTCAATTATCTTCGGCATATATGATTCGCAACGCTTATGCCAATACAAAGTGGTTCTTTGGATAATAATCCAACCGGCCTCTAAATATTAACAACGTTAAAATGGTCAAAATCTTCGATAGTCGGTGTGTTAACTATCAAAGAAAAACACGTGTGCAAACAACGATCTTATTTCCAGATGGAAATTACATCGATCAATCACCAATCAACTTTTATCCTTTAAATTAATTTATCATTTCCTGTTTCCATATATTCTAAATTCTTATCTTCTATTATCAGAAAACATTTCTGATTCTTATTTGGAAAACATTTCCAAACTCCTTCACGATCAAACCTTACCATTCCTTAGTTAAGAAGGAAGTCAATCAAGTTGGGGTATAATTACCTCTCAGACCTTAACTGAACAACGTTTTAATTTCGAAATAGTCAAAGTTTATCTTTTAAATCTTTAACAAACTTCCTTACATAACTCTCGGATTCTATTTACGAATCCACTTCTTTATTGGAAATATTGATTTTAACGATAACGTTATAATCCCTACTTTCGAAATATCTAACTTCAATTATAACTTTTGTTCTTTAATGTAAATAAATAAATAAACACCTAATTCATAAATAAACTTTGAACACCAGAAAGTATAAGTACTTTCCCTAATTCGATATAATCGAATTCGCCTATTAACTCTCATCGAGTAATCTCTATTTGATTAACCCTCCTTCGAATATCCTATATTCAATTTTCTCTCTTCGAATAACTTATATTCGATTATCTCTCTTCGAATAACTTATATTTGATAATTCACTATTTCGAATAAACTATGTTCACTCTCTTTCTTTTGAATGCGCTATATTTGATAATCTCCTTCCTTTCGAATACACTATATTCGATAACCTCCTTTCGAATAACTTATATTCGATAATCTCACTTTCGAATAACTAAATTCGATTAACTCCTTTCGATTAAACTAACATCGACTAACTCCTTTCGATTAAACTATAATCGATAACTCCTTTCGATTAAACTAATATCGATTAACTCCTTTCGATTTACTAACATCGACATCCTTTCCTTTAACTCTATTCGAATAACTAATATTCGATTAAATCTATTTAACTCTATTCGAATAACTTATATTCGATAACTCTATTTACCTCTATTCGAATCACTAATATTCGATTAACTCAAATTTGATTAACTCTTTTTACTTAACTCCTTTCAAATAAATTATATTCGATTAACTCCTTTAATTCTACTCGAATAAACTAAATTCGATTAACTCCTTTAATTCTATTCGAATAAACTATATTCGATTAACTCCTTTCGATTAGCTCTTTTGAATTAACTCCCTTGATTTATTCCTTTGAATTACATCTTTGAATTATTTCTCTTTCTATTTCTTTTGCAAATATCTTCCTTTGTATTTGTTTTACAAATATATTCCCTTTATATTTATTTTACAAATATTTTTCCTTTATATTTGTTTTACAAATATATTTCCTTTTATAATTATTTCCTTTTATAAAATCCTTTTTCCTTTTATATAAAATCCATTGATTTTATATAAATAAATTATTTTCAAAAATACTTTGAAAATCCCCTTTTTACATCCTAGTATTTCTTATGGTATTTAACGTACCATATAACAATGATTGGTATCATTCAAACATATAAAATCATCAATGGATTTCATATCACATCATATAACACAATATATGAACATAACAGTATTATAAATATTGAGGATTCTAGTTGGACCCCTCCGACCTGTTTCCCTGCATCACAGATGTTAAACAATATTATTAATATCGATTTCATTTCACTATGAAATATTCTGCTAAACAGAATCAATATTTGATTAACAATTCATATATGTCGTTATCTATAATTTCAACCAATACATAAGCAATTCAACCAAACAGTTAACACACAGCAATCGACAGATGATGAAAAATTCTAAAAATACGTTATAGAAATATAACTGCTCAGAGTTGGTTAGTTTTACTCACATTTCGCGTTAACCGTTAAATAACGAATTGCGTCTGTTGATTCAGACGGACAATTTATTTCACAATAAATTGTAACGAGCTCAGATGGACTTCCAGTCAGTGTCATTGTGGAGTTCTCGTCCATACGATCCTGCCGGATCCTATTTCGTCAAAATATCTTGGCCCAAGACCTTCTACACCGACATGCTAAGCATCGCATCATTCCCATTTCGAGTTGCCGGTTCCTCGCCATCCTTCATATGAATTCCGGTTCCCATTTTATTTCATTTCTCCTTCATCCCTTGTGAACAAATTCGAATGCCATTTGTGAACCAACGTTGGAGCCATTTATATACTCTGGGCTTGCAATTAAGGTTGGCCCATTAAGAAAAAAACCACCAGCCAAACAACAGTATTTCATCTCCTGCTGAAGACACACTCGCAAACTCCCCAGCACGAGATCTCCAAACTCACATAACTCGAATGCCTCCAGATTTTCTTGCCACCCTCACGTTTTACTTCACTCAACTCCTTCTTATTCCTGCAAAGAAGAACCGTACCCAGCTTCTTCCTTGATCCCCCTCCATCCTTCTTTTCACCTGCGTTCAACCGCAGTAACCCATTCAACCAACTCGCATCAACCCAGACCTCACGATCCTGATTCCATTCTACTCATCGTTGCTGCCAACGTAGGCGACCGGACCACCATCTATCACCTTCGAGCAAACCCAATGACACCCCTCTTCGATTACCCCAAGTCCTGCCTCTCCTAGAACACCACAGCGCCTCGAAATCGGAACCCTAGTCCAGTGCTAAAAACTCAACAGCAGAACATTTGCGTCGCACCACACAAAAACCATACAAAAAGAAAGAGGAAGTTTCCATGAATCGAAATAAATGAGTTTTATGATTTGTAGGATTTTATTGGAATTTCTCTGGATTTGTTTGAATTATTGGAGTTCGATTTTCACGTTTCTGAAGAACTGAGCGGCGGATTTTCTTTGACTTGACGAAGAGTTGAATTAGGTTTAGAAGGTGGGTATAGGTATTTATAGGTAGATTTTTGTATTATTATATTCATTTATTCCATTAATTTATATTGTATTTGCTTTCTAAAAATTGGAATGATCACCCACGATACTCAAAAATCATGAAACTGGACATGCAGCTACAGGTCGACATAACGGTCCCAACGAAACTGGTTTCGTCGAATTCCGACTCTGTTTGCTCACACAGCGTATTTTTAAAGGTCAATTTATCGACTGTATTTCACATTAAAATCCCATATGGCCACATATTGACTTCAAAAATCACGGAAATTGAAATCTAACAATAATTTAACATTGCGGATCCAACAAAATTAGTTTCGTCAAATTTTGAGGTCATTTGCAAAACTGGCTATTTTGAAAGCTCTAAATAACCCTTTTAAATATATAAATATATTTAAAAACAATTAAATTTAATATTTAAAAATAAATATTATCGTATACATTCATAGTGGAATATCGTACAGCTTCAGAATATTCCTATATGAATTTCTAACTCAATATTTCAAATCCCGATTAAAGCGATATTCGATTTATTATGAAATTCCTTTTATAAATATAAATAAATCGTTATAAATTATAAAGGAATTCCACAGTGACTTTTCCAAAATTTGATTTGGACATAAATCAAAATCCACATGACAAAATACCGATTTTCCTCTTCCACTAGAAAAATATACTTCACCAGCTCCTAGCGTTTCTTGTTTCACAGAAATCCGAGTTAAAACGGCTTTTGTATATTCAATTGAAGTTCAAATCGCCAAATAGCGAACTGCAGCGCCATTTCGAGCTCGATTATAATTATATTATAATTATACGTTCAAACTATCATTTATATAATATATTCGTTATTCAAATCAAATTATCTTATAAATAATCCCATTCACACGATATTGTGAATTCCACCATTTTTGATTATTTCTGAATTTAATATATTATTCTATTATTTTAATTTAATTAAATATTCACTTTGTTTAATTAAACAACGATTTAATTCCCTAAATCACTATTTTAAATAATTAAATAAATTAATTATTACCCGTAAAAATACGGGTCATTACATTCTTCCCCTCTTAAAATAATTTCGTCCTGGAAATTGCTAAGCTAGAGGAATGCTATCAACTCTACCAACTAGATTCAAATATCTTCTGGTTTACCTATTAACTTCAGTTTCAACTGAACCTATTAATTCCAATTGAATTATTAATTTATTCCGACTCACTAAAATTTTCAAAAATCCTGAAAATTCTCTAACGCCCTAAATTTTCGGAAAATTCCATCATAACCTCCTTTGTACAGTCCTATCGGTAAAACCACAACTCGCCTCTCTAGGCTTTCTTAACCCAAAAGAAAATCAAACAGCCAAGCGGCTTGCCAATTCGGCTCATAAATCACCAAACTCATATGAAATATAAACTTATACCTTTTTGTCGGGCATATCATTATATCCTTTCCCCCTGTTATCAATTCAGCAGATAAAAGGGTCATCCCAATCAAATTCAGATCTGTTTTTATCCACAAATACAACCATTCGCTTATACCTAAGTCGAATTCAATTTCAAATCAAAGTTCCATTTTCGGTTTTTAAATTGTTAACTCATCAATCCACTACCATTTCAGATTCTATATCACAATTCAAAATCTGATTTTACTTGATATATCGTATCCAATTCAATTTCCAGTTAATTGGTTTCAATTCAGTTCTAGCTTGGTTTCACAAATTTCTATTTAAATTTGTTTTTAATTCAAACAATCGCTTCCTGGGAGTTTTAAATAACTTTGTTTTTCACAAATCAAATATTCCCTTTTGGAATCAAACAACTTGTTTTCTCAAAATAATTCGAAAATAAAATTTTTGGTAGTAATCCGTCACTTATAACTCGAAAATGAACACTGATGATGCTGCAGTCATTATCAGAATTATTTTCCAGTTATCGAAGTGAGTTCGATACTATATCACTTTCAAAACCATTCTTAAAAACTTTTATTTTGAAATCAGTTCAAAATATCATTCATAAATGCTTCAAATACAATTTAAAATCTCCCAGGATCTTAAAATTTACGTATATTTAATCCATGTTCTTTTACAAACACTTCTCCAAATTTTCAGGTTTAAATTTCAATTTTGATTTTAATTTCAGATTTAATTCAATTCATTATACTTATCTGAATTCTGATCGGTTATTTACATAACCATTTCGCATTTTATAATCTTATTTGATTGTAATAACAACCAATATATCCAATATATATTCATTCCAATATATATCTTCTCTATATCAAAATATACTTTGGTTAAAATTATTTTCATTTACCCTCTTTTCGAAACATATCGTGTCGACCCATCGTATTCGAGTGTTTAGGAACCCTTATCGATATTGTGGTGCCCCAACATCAACCAGAATCCATAAACAACTCAACCAATAAATCTCCACAATATAAAACCATTTTTATATCAAATAACAAATACGTTCACTCGTATATATACACTCAACTCAATCTAGGGTATTACTAACCCCATCTCTACTGAGTCACGCCATAGAGCCAAGGTAATTCACTTAACCTTAAGCACTGATACCAACTGTAACGACCCGGATTTTGACGGTCTTGGTTATCCGATATACAACACATATCAAACATCCAAGGATCGAAAATAACCGAATGGTTAATGAAAGAAGTTAGAGGGTGAGAACAGATAAGATAGAACCTATAGAATAGAAGAAGAACATCATCAGAGTAAACACGAATCTCACAGCGGAACGAATAAAATATAACATAACTTTTGAAATACAAACAATATATGTATACAATAACATTGTAGAGTACAACACTTACAACAACAGCGGAAATAAACAATAGTTATATAATCCTGAAGCCTCCTGCTCCAAGCTCTCCAAGTGCATCTGTAAAATCCCGACTACTTGACTGCCCGTACAAATTAAGGCACCCAAGAGTTTAAGGAAAACAAAAAAAAAATAAACTCTGAGTCAGTCATGGGACTGGTGTGAGTAAAACAGTTTAAACAGGTAAATGATATCTGATAAGACCACGCCGTATAACGGAACGGGTTTTCCCTTATGCTAATCCAAAATATCTTTATATCAAAAACCTTTTGATATTATAATAATGTTTATCAACCACAATATAATAATCATCTAGCAGAAACGCTTTCATCTCACGTTCTACATATATAGTATACAATTAAAACCGAAAGCACCTATTGGGTAATGGATTTCCAACTATAACAAGGTAAGGAACCACCTCTCGCTAGTATACCTCTAGAAAGGAATACACTGGGTTCAATAAGAACATCTTGCAACCCGGCCACACATGACCGACCACTCATTTCACTTGAGTGTATCGAATGTATGTCACCAACGGTTGGGATCAGCAACAGTTTCCTGAATGGGACAGCTTCAACAATAGATTTTTAGAAGTAAATGAAACTCTAGATCAGGTGATTATACACCCTAATAGGTGCGACCTACATAGCCATGTTGCCTACTTGATTTTTTTCATTTCCCGGTTGTGAGGCTAGAGGCCACGGTTATCTTTGACAGATCACACATTTATTCACTTTGAATGTCACATCGTCATACCCGCCAAATCACAAATTGATTTCCCCAAAAATATCATGGTTATACAGCTAAGAGAAACGAATTTCTCCGCCACCAAATGTAAATACGTTTGAAGAGATCAACTTACGCGAACTAAACAATATATTTTGTTGGACATTCTTCCATACAGGTCGTCCTGGGACTGGACAAACCGAAGGCACTATTCAATACATCCATCTTAGGCAATCTTTACCTAAGATTTATACAACAGCCCTTGCACTTTACTCCATCTTCAATTATCATGTGCATATATGATTCGCAACGCTTATGCCAATACAAAGTGGTTCTTCGGATAATAATCCAATCGACCTCTCCATATTAACAACATTAAAATGGTCAAAATCTTTGATAGTCGGTGAGTTAACTATCAAAGAAAAACACGTGTGCAAACAACAATCTTATTTCCAGATGGAAATTACATGGATTAATCACCAATCAACTTTTATCATTTAAATTAATTTGTCATTAATTTATTTATCATTTCTTGTTTCCATATATTCTAAGTTCTTATCTTCTATTATCAGAAAACATTTCTGATTCTTATTTGGAAAACATTTCCAAACTCCTTCACGATCAAACCATACCATTCCTTAGTTAAGAAGGAAGTCAATAAAGTTGGGGTATAATTACCTCTCAGACCTAAACTGAACAACGTTTTAACTTCGAAATAGTCAAAGTTTATCTTTTAAATCTTTAACAAACTTCCTTACGTAACTCTCGGATTCTATTTACGAATCCACTTCTTTATTGAAAACATTGATTTTAACGGTAACGTTATAAGACCTACTTTCGAAATATCTAACTTCAATTATAACTTTTATTCTTTAATGTGAATAAATAAATAGACACCTAATTTATAAATAGACAAACCTTGATTTGAACTCCGGAAAGTATAAGCACTTTCCCTAATTCGATATAATCGAATTCGCCGATTAACTCTCATCGAGTAATCTCTATTTGATTAACCCTCCTTCGAATATCTTATATTCGATTTTCTCTCTTCGAATAACTTATATTCGATTATCTCTCTTCGAATAACTTATATTTGATAATTCACTCTTTCGAATAAACTATATTCGCTCTCTTTCTTTTGAATGCGCTATATTCGATAATCTCCTTCCTTTCGAATACACTATATTCGATAACCTCCTTTCGAATAACTTATATTCGATAATCTCACTTTCGAATAACTAAATTCAATTAACTCCTTTCGATTATACTAACATCGATTAACTCCTTTCGATTAAACTATAATCGAAAACTCCTTTCGATTAAACTAACATCGATTAACTCCTTTTGATTTACTAACATCGACACCCTTTCCTTTAACTCTATTCGAATAACTAATATTTGATTAAATCTATTTAACTCTATTTGAATAACTAATATTCGATAACTCTATTTAACTCTATTCGAATCACTAATATTCGATTAACTCAAATTTGATTAACTCTTTTTTATTAACTCTTTTCACTTAACTCCTTTCGAATAATCTATATTCGATTAACTCCTTTAATTCAACTCGAATAAACTAAATTTGATTAACTCCTTTAATTCTATTCGAATAAATTATATTCGATTAACTCCTTTTGATTAGCTCTTTTGAAATAACTCCTTTGATTTATTCCGTTGAATTACTTCTTTGAATTATTTCTCTTTCTATTTGTTTTGCAAGTATCTTCCTTTGTATTTGTTTTACAAATATATTCCCTTTATATTTGTTTTACAAATATTTTTCCTTTATATTTGTTTTACAAATATATTTTCTTTTAACTCTTTCGATTTTATAATTATTTCCTTTTATAAAATCCTTTTTCCTTTTATATAGAATCCATTGATTTTATATAAATAAATTATTTTCAAAAATACTTTGAAAATCACCTTTTTAAATTCCAGTATTTCTTATGGTATTTAACGTACCATATAACAATGATCGGTATCATTCAAACATATAAAATCATCAGCAAATTTCATATCGCATCATATAGCACAATATTTGAACAGAACAATATTATAATTATTGAGGAGTCCAGTTGGACCCCTCCGAGCTATTTCCCTGCATCACAGATGTTAAACATTATTATTAACATTGATTTCATTTCAATATGAAATATTCTGCTAAATAGAATCAATATTTGATTAACGATTCATATATATGTCGTTATCTATAATTTCAACTAATACATAAGCAATTCAACCAAACAGTTAACACACAGCAATCAACAGATGATTAACAGTTCTAAAAATATGTTATAGAAATATAACTGTTCAGAGTTGGTGGGTTTTACTCACATTTCGCGTTAACCGTTAAATAACGATTTGCATCTGTTGATTTAGATGGACAATTTATTCCACAACAAATTGTAACGAGCTCAGATGGACTTCCAGTCAGTGTCATTGTGGAGTTCTCGTCCATACGATCCTGTCGAATCCTATTTCGTCAGAATATCTCGGCCCGAGACCTTCTACACCGACATGCTAAGCATCGAGTCATTCCCATTTCGAGTTGTCGGTTCCTCGCCATCCTTCATATAAATTCCGGTTCCCATTTTATTTCATTTCTCCTTCATCCCTTGTGAACAAATCCGAATGCCATTTGTGAACCAACGTTGTAGCCATTTATATACTCTAGGCTTGCAATTAAGGTTGGCCCATTAAGAAAGAAACCACCAGCCAAACAACAGTATTTCATCTCCTGCTGAACACACACCCGCAAACTCCCCAGCACGAGATCTCCAAACTCACATAACTCGAATGCCTCCATATTTTCTTGCCACCCTCACGTTTTACTTCACTCAATTCCTTCTTATTCCTGCAAAGAAGAACCTTACCTAGCTTCTTCCTCGATCCCCCTCCATCCTTCTTTTCACGTGCGTTCAACCGCAGTAACCCATTCAACCAACTCACATCAACCCAGACCTCACGATCCCGATTCCGTTCTACTCATCGTTGCTACCAATGTAGGCGACCGGACCTCCATCTGTCACCTTCGAGCAAACCCCACGACACCCCTCTTCGATTACCCCAAGTCCTGCCTCTCCTAGAACACCACAGTGCCTCGAAATTGGAACCCTAGTCTACTGCTAAAAATTTGACAGCAAAACATTTGCGTCGCACCACATAAAAACCATACAGAAAGAAAGAGGAAGTTTCCATGAATCTAAATATATGAATTTTATGATTTGTAGGATTTTATTGGAATTTCTCTGGATTTGTTTGAATTATTGGAGTTCGATTTTCACGTTTCTGAGGAACTGAGCGGCAGATTTTCTTTGACTTGAGGAAGAGTTGAATTAGGTTTAGAAGGTGGGTATAGGTATTTATGGGTAGATTTTTGTATTATTATATTCATTTATTCCATAAATTTATATTGTATTTGCTTTCAAAAAATTGGCAGGATCACCCATGATACTCAAAAATCATGAAACTGGACATGCAGCTACAACTCGACATTACTGTCCCAACGAAACTGGTTTCGTCAAATTCCGACTCTGTTTGCTCACACAGCGTATTTTTAAAGGTCAATTTATCGACTGTATCTCACATTAAAATCCCATACGGCCACATACTGACTTCAAAAATCATGGAAATTGAAATCTAACAATAATTTAACATTGCGGATCCAACAAAATTAGTTTCATCGAATTCTGAGGTCGTTTGCAAAACTGGCTATTTTTAAAGCTCTAAATAACCCTTTTAAATATATAAATATATTTAAAAACAATTAAATTTACTATATAAAAATAAATATTATCATATATATTCACAGTGGAATATCGTACAGCTTCAGAATATTCCTATATGAATTTCTAACTCAATATTTCAAATCCCGATTAAATCGATATTCGATTTATTATGAAATTCCTTTTATAAATATAAATAAATCGTTATAAATTATAAAGGAATTCCAAAGCGACTTTTCTAAATTTTGATTTGGACATAAATCAAAATCCACACAACGAAATCTCAATTTTCCTCTTCCACTAGAAAAATATAATTCACCAGCTCCTAGCATTTCTTGTTTCATAGAAATCCGAGTTAAAACGGCTTCTGTATATTCAATTGAAGTTCAAATCGCCAAATAGCGAACTGCAGCGCCATTTCGAGCTCGATTATAATTATATTATAATTATACGTTCAAACTGTCGTTTATATAATATATTCGTTATTCAAATCAAATTATCTTATAAATAATCCCATTCACACGATATTGTGTATTCCATCATTTTTGATTATTTCTTAATTTAATATGTTATTCTATTATTTTAATTTAATTAAATATTCACTTTATTTAATTAAACAACGATTTAATTCCCTAAATCACTATTTTAAATAATTAAATAAATTAATTATTACCCGTAAAAATACGGGTCATTACACTTGTGTCCCCTAATTAACTAGGATTTTCAACAAGCTAAGCCTTACAGATTAATAGTTTCGCCTAATCGCCATAGATTAATAGGTTAAGTTTTACAGGTTAACAGGTTCATATAACCCCAACAGATTATACAGGTTATGTATTACAGGCTAACATGTTTATATAACCCCAACAGATTAAATAGGTTTACTTAACTCCAACAGACTAAATATGTTTACTTAACCCAACAGATTAAACAGGTTAACAGGTTCATATAACCCCAATAGATTAAATAGGTTTACTTAACCCCAACAGAGTAAACAGGTTAACAGGTTCATATATACATGTTCAACTTAATCTTAAAATTAAGCCTACAGATTTACATCTTCATACACGCCCAAATTTCAGTCATATTCCACTGTATAAAATATTCCCTAATTTTTTTCCCTCTTTTATTATCATTCCCAAACATTTCCTAATTGTCCTAATTTCATTCATACGTATGTCTCTTACGAGATTGTCCTAGGCTCTATGACACCCCACGTCCATTAATGTCACTCATTAAGAGAACGCATTAATTTTCGTGAAGCGTTATAGGTAAACAGAAACATTACAAGACAGATAAAAAATTTGCAGCGGAATAAAAATAAACTTTATTAATCATATGGCATCGTGGTTCAAAACATCATATGTCTAAAAACTACATAAAAGCCATTACAATAATATAAACTACTCTCTTGTAATTAAACATCAGAGTACGAAATAAAGAAAGCAAAATCCCCAAATAAAGACATAGCCATAGTAAAGATAGGAGCTTGAGCAATACTTCAAAAGCTGCTCCAAGCAAGATGATAACCGAGTCCTGACTAAGCCTGAGAATTCCCACCCTACGAACCTGGAGGGAGGGTGTAATAACCCAGAAATCTGGGCCAATTTAAATTTTTTATTTTGGCAACTTTAGCGAATTTTGATTATTTAAAATGAATTATTTTAAATAATATCGACGAGAAATTTATTTTGAATAGAATTCGAACGTATATATTTATTCGAATCGTCGTTAGAATATAAATATTTATTTATAATTATAAAAGGAATTGAAAATGGCACGGTAGTTCGATAATTCGATTACAAATTTCAAATGAATGTACCGGGTGCAAATTAAGCCGGATTTTAGCGAAACCAAAAATATTAGAATCTAATTGAGAATATCTTTCCAACAAATCCAAAAAATCGAAATTTCATAGCGGGAATCAAAAGTTATGCCCAAAAGAATTTTCAGAATAGTCGCTATGGAATTCTGGCCCTTAAAAATGGCCATTTTGCAAACGACCTCGGATTTCGACGAAACCACTTTTGTTGGATCCGCGATGTCAAATTATTGCTAGATTCCAATTTTCATAATTTTTCGAATCAATATGTGAGCGTGGCAAAGGAAAACGCGTTTGACCAGTTTTAGTTGATTTTAATCGACTGGAAAATGGCCATTTTCCAAACGGTCTCAGAATTCGATGAAATTAGTTTTCTTAGGACCGTATCGTCAATACGAAGCTAGAAAATATTTTTCGGGAATTTTTAGAGTTCGTATGTGGCCCCGATAAATTGAAATGTGCGTTCAAATTCAATATATAGAGTTATATTTTGATTTTGACGAAAACTGATCAAAACGATCGAATCAGCCTACGATACATATCCCATTGTATTCGGAATGGGGGTAATTAGCTATGGACGACAGACGGTGGGTTTCGTTTCAAGTTCAAAATAAAAAGTTACCTTTTTGAAAGTTAAGAATAAAATAATATATATATTTATATTATATAATTCTCCTTAACCCCCCCTCCTTCTTTCCTCCCTCCTCGTCCACTTCAGAACAAGGAAAAAAAAACCTCGTTGAAATCACCCGCCGCCACCTCGTGTCGCGCATGCCCCCCTGTTACACCCCACCTCCGCTAGGGTCACTCACAAAGGGAATGCACTAGGTTTGGTGAAGTATTATCGAGGTAAACATGCACAGAAATATTACAAGACAGAACATATATAAAACAGCGGAAGTAAAACAAATTCCATTACCTTATAAAATAAGGTCTAAAGCCTTTTACATCAGAAAACATCAAAACCTGTCTTGCAATAGTAAAGAAGCACAAAACCATTTCATAAATTATTCCCCAAGTAAAACAGTAAAGTAGCCATAGCCAAGAAAAGTCTAAGTCATGCGTGATGACCTTCAAGCAGAAGAAGTCCGAACTAGATAACAATGTTTCATCCCTGAAAACCTAGGGGGGGGGAAACGGAAGACAAAGAGGCGAAACAAAACGGGGTCAGTCATAAAGACTGGTAAGTCCTATCTACTTCCAGTATAAAAACAGGTAAAGGTAACATGACATGCATAAACTGAAAGTAAACATAAGGATGACTACAAGATAGATAAACTAAACCAGGATAACTGGGTGAACTACTGTAGCAAGATAAACTAAGGTATCATGATAAACTACGGTGTCATGATAAATCAAGGTATCACATCGTCAGGTTTCTATCAAGTATACTATCCCAAGGTATCTATCATGTATACCATCCCATGGTGTCTATTACGTATACCATCCCAGGGTATTTATCATGTATATTTGCTCTGCACCTCTCATACTAGTATCCCAACCTGCGTCATGTGTCAACTATGAATGTCCTTTGCCCAATGTCATGTAGTGGTCTATGTCAACCTTATATATATAGCATATGTAGGTTTTCCCAACTCGTATGTTTCTTTCCATGTATAAGTTCAGTCCTTTACCGTAGGCCATACGGGCTTTCCCGTGTAAACATCTTATCCTTGAGGTTATTTTGGTCTGCTACCCTTGATCTGGTTATGTTTTCTTACCATGAACTATCGCGTGTTCACTTAGGATTTATGTCACCTAGGACCACTAGGGATTATGCTACCTAATGAACGTTTCCGTGACTCGGTTTGGGTTCAGCCACCTAGGGCCACTAAGGATTATGCCACCCGTCAACCGCGCCCTTTATCCCGCGTATGTATCGTGAATCGTTTTCCATGTCTAGATGCACATGTTCCTCAATGTGCAATCCGAGTTCCGTGCCAGGGAAAATCAAGAAATACGGAACTCGGTCGGGAGTTTTAAGTCATCTACCGGTGCAGATATCAAGGTCTGTTTTTGTATCCGTGGCTATGGTCCCATGTGACCCCTCCCTCAACTACTGAAAGGCAAAACAAGAAAAGTCATGTATGAGAACTACGCTACAGCCATCGATGCCCTCTTTCCGGACGGCTAACCTCACCCATACCTAGATAACAAGTATGGTTTGTTGGGTGTTCTCTGCCTTTCCGTACGTACACGATTGACTAAAGATGGTAGGTGGCCGACGAATGTGCTATCTAGGGCTACCGTGAAAATATCGCCGACCCCACGCTAATCCACCCCAGTCTTTAGGTCGCTCGCATAGCAACCAAGGCATACTCTTGGCTCTTCTATCGCAGACCTTAACCTCTGTGAGGCCGGGTTTCATGGACCACCTGCCACCTCACAGAGGGATACCAAGAGTACCCTCACGTCTCCCGAAGCTACCGCTTCGTCACCCAGTTCGTTGGAGCCTTTATCCAAGTCGGATAATTTGCTCCTCCTCGTGTGTTTAAGCGATGACCTACCATATCGGGTTGCTCATCCATTCATGAACTAGTCCCATGTCCTTGGCTAAGAATTATTACTTAGTTATACTTAACTAAGGTTTACCACTTAGCTTTTTTTTTTCGTTACCCTTGATTAACCACGATTTTCTACCTAGTTCCTCTAACTAGGGTTTTGTCTATTGGGTTAGGTGTTGTTATTCAGGTTCATGACTTAGCCCACCTACGAATCATGTCAAGATTGGCTAAGTTTTTAAGTTCAAGGTTTAGCCCAACAAGTTGGTTAAGTGTACTAAGAAGCTCATGACTTAACCCTATCAAGTCAAATTGGTTAAGTATTTATTTGTCTTAACCCTATCAGATTATCATGTTAGATTGATTAAGCATAGATTATCTTAATCCCATCAGATTATCGAGTCGGATTGGTTAAGTATAGGTTAACTTAACCCCATCCACTAATCGTATTACAATGGTTAAGCCTAATTTAAAAGGTCTTGTGACTTAACCCTACCAGGTTCACATATTAGATTGGTTAAGTGTAGGTTACTTAACCTCATCAAATCATCATGTATAATTAGTTAAATATAAGTTACTTTACCCCATTAAATTACCATGTTAAGTTGGTTAAGTATTGGTTACTTAACCTCATTGAATTACCAAGTTTAGATTGGTTAAGTGTTTAACTTAACCCCATCGAATTACCGTGCTTAGATTAGTTAAGTGAAGGTTACTTAACCCCATCTAATTACCGTGTTTAGATTAGTAAAGTCTAAGTTACTTAACCCCATCAAATTACCAAGTCGGATTAGTTAAGTGTAAATCACTTAACCACATCGAATTTACCGTGTTAGATTAGTTAAGTATGGATTACTTAACCCCATCTAATTACCGTATTTAGATGAGTCAAGTGTAGGTTACCTAACCCCATCCCCTAATTGTCTTATATGGTTAAGTGTCATTAAGGAACCAAGTCCGGTTTAACTTAACCTACCCATTCGTGTCATATCGGTTAAGTGTCAGTAATCAAAATTACTTAACCTTTTCATGTGGCATTAATTAGATTAATGCACCTCAACCTCTCATATTAGACTTTGTCGTGGTTACTAGTTAAGCCGGGCGGGTCTGGGTAGATTTACACCACAACCTAGTCTAACCTCGGGTTTTAAGTGCTACATGACCAACTACCCACATTGGGTCCTATTGTTTGTAGCCACTAGTTAAGCCGGGCATGTCCGGGTAGATTTATGCTACAAACTCAACCCAACCTCGAGTTGGCCACTTTCATGTTTGGTCTAGTGTCTTATTACACTTACAACCCACCCATGTCTAGTTCAAGTTCCATGTTTTCCCCACGTGTCATGACTATATTTAAATGTATCATGAATGTCATGTTCTCATGTAATCCCCATGTCAAGTTTTTCATGTCATACCCACGTTTTTCCTAAGCTACCCAAACGTATTTCCAACCCAAGTGGAAGCGAGTCACATAGTAAGGTATTATGCCAACATATTGGCCACAAACATGCATAGTATCATAAGGGGATTTGGCCACAAGCATGCATAGTGTCATAAGGGAAGCATGCATAGTGTCATAAGGGAATTTGGCCGCAAACATGCATAGTGTCATAAGGGAATTTGGCCACAAATATGCATAGTATCATAAGTGAATTTGGCCACAAACATGCATAGCATTCTAAGGTAATTTGGCCACAAACATGCATAAGCCCCAAAGTCAAGTCTTTGCCCATGTTTCACAAGTCAAGTGGTTCCCAAAGGTTCATGCTAACATTTCATAGATAAAGATTCAAACTTGCAAGATATACTAGGTTAAACATAACATGAATGGCATGATTAAGTCGCTACAACTTAGCCCAAGGTCATAGATCATAGAAAAGGGGCAAATTTAGGTTCACATAAGCTAGCATACTTATGTTTCATCGCATTTTATCCCATGTCACATTAGAACCACCGTTAGAATCTACAAGTAGCTAGAACTTACATAGCGAGGCTTAGGGAAGGATTATGCATCGTCGTGACGAAGAAAGGTGGCTCCTTTGATGAAGAACCATCATGAAATCGCCGTAGCAACGTTGATCGAGCCTCGATTTGGTGTAGCAAGCTTGCACCTTTCGATTCGGATCCGATTTGCATGCATAGTCTCTTGGAGTTGGAGATGGAGGCCATGATCACTTGGCATTTGGGCAGCACTTCGTGGCATGAGAGAGTTTGAGTGATTTAGGTTAGGGGGTTAGGGTCTTTTTATAGAGTTTAGGAGCATTTTAAGGCCATAGGATTAACCCTAAATCGAATCCAAGTCATCCAATATCGTCACAAGCCTCCAAAACCGAGCCAACATGACAAGCAGGTGCACCAGGTCGGGGTTCTACAAGGGGGGGTCGACCCAGGGGTCGACACCCATGTCGACATGGGTGTTGACACCCTGTGTGTCTGGCGGGAGTTTTCCCGCCTCTCTTTTTGGGCTGAATTTCAAATCTGTTTTCGGATTTGAATTTTCGTGAAACTTCGTTGGGCCTTAACTGGGTCATACGGACTCCAATTTATGAAATTTCAGACTCTATTTCACGTATTTTTCCGAGACGAACGCAATGGCGCAATCCGTTTATCCTGATTCAGATTTTATAATTTAATTCTGCCTTGATTCTTGTCTTAACATGTTGTTTAAAATTCGGGTTGTTACATTCTCCCCTCCTTTAAGGATTTCGTCCCCGAAATCTCCAAGTTAGGAAGAACGTATCCTACCATCCATCATCCATCTACTCAAAACATCATCCACAAGCAACCATGGTCCTTAAAAGGCTTCTAATGCTTTATGAACACATGCAAGAAAGTGTGTGTATATATTCCTTAGCTAATGCTAATGATCAGGCCTGAATGATCTTCTAATGCAAATTATGTTTAGTGCCATGAATCCAACATGTATGCAAATAGTCCTAGTCATATAAACACTATATGTGTGCACAACCATTCATTCATATGCAACATCCACATGATAACACATTCAATTTCATCCATAAACAGGTATAAATACTCGTGCATATGCAATATGAAATGTGAGTGTGTCGATCTAGTATCTAATTGTATTCGCGCATCCACGAGCAACCACTTGCAACCATTTGCAACCATATCAATCATAACATGTTTCAAATACATGTTTACATCCATAGAGTACTACCTAGGGTTCCCAAGATAAGATCGAGGAGGTAAACAAGACAAACTCCTTACGGGGTTTGCAACAGAAACAGGACCGAGAGGATATTCACCAAAAGATAACATGCGAGCAAGCTCTACAGGAAAAACTAGGGATCCAGGATATACTCTTAAAAAGAGATATTGATGCGCGTATCTAGCCTTCAACCTTTTAAGTCGCCCTCCCTTGAGCTTAATTCCATTGTGCCTTGATCGTCTTTTAACTTCATGATCCCGTAGCTTCTTAATTCCTGTTTCCAAAACATGGGTCGGAACCCATTTCATCGTCGTCTCTCGTTCCTTTTTCACTTATGCTTTCCCTAGTATACTTGGCTCAAACGTATCCACTTACTCATGCAAGCTCTCCAAAATTCTCTAGGGAATTCTGGATCTCGCTTGCCAATGCCAATCCATGTTGCCAAGAGTATTTACTAGGGTGATCCCCATAACTCATGCATAAGCGAAACGAACCATCCGCCTTAGCGGCGAATCCTACTCAAACGGATTACCAACAACTGCATCCCGAGATTCTAGGTAACTAACCATGACAGAACCCAAAAGGTTATACGAGACTTCGAGGGTATTACCAAGGTGAGTCGAGAGTCTAACTACCCTCTTTCCAAAACCGAGAATGGCACCCCTTATTGGGTGACCACTTTATCCCTAGAATCCATCTGTAGCCGAGACATGTCATTCTCAAATCCAAACAAGTCATGAAGAAATGGACCGACTCTCCAATCATATTTTGGGACAAAAGTGGGATCTTCTACCATGCTAGTACTAAGGTGCAGAGACTTAACTATCGAAGCAGATTTAAACGATGTGGTGATCAAAACAAAGTCTAGACGGGATGATAGAAAAGAAAGGCTAAGCCTTTAACAGAAACGGTACCAATCCTCTTAGGTACGCTAGAAATGAGAGCATACAATTGCCCTCTCGCTGACCTTGTCCTTATCTTCCTCTGTGGATCAAGCCATACCAACAAGTTGCTTATTCTTAAGCCCGTGTCCTTTATCCTTGCTCTTATTATCCCTTCTTATAACTTCGGTAACAGGTCTCTCGAGAACTTCCTCCATCGCACGGGGGAAAACACTTACGTAGCTAGACAAGGATTAGTCGCAGTTAAAACTACTGTGACTACAGATGGAGGAAAGAAAGGAAAAGAGGTTCAACAAAGGATAGTGCTAATGGCTTTTGGGGAATAGCCTTTTAAAAAAACTTTTCTTGAAAAATGCTTCTTTGTAAATGGTTTCTCAAATAGTTTTCAGAAGGTTTTAAAAACTTTTGCCCAGTCTGGTAACCTTCTGCTCTGATACCAAATGTAACACCCCACCTCCGCTAGGGTCACTCACAAAGGGAATGCACTAGGTTTGGTGAAGTATTATCGAGGTAAACATGCACAGAAATATTACAAGACATAACATATATAAAACAGCGGAAGTAAAACAGATTTCATTACCTTATAAAATAAGGTCTAAAGCCTTTTACATCAGAATACATCAAAACCTGTCTTACAATAGTAAAGAAGCATAAAACCATTTCATAAATTATTCCCCAAGTAAAACAGTAAAGTAGCCATAGCCAAGAAAAGTCCAAGCCATGTGTGATGACCTTCAAGCAGAAGAAGTCCGAACTAGATAACAATGTTTCCTCCCTGAAAACCTGGGGGGGAAACGGAAGACAAAGAGGCGAAACAAAACGGGGTCAGTCATAAAGACTGGTAAGTCCTATCTACTTCCAGTATAAAAACAGGTAAAGGTAACATGACATGCATAAACTGAAAGTAAACATAAGGATGACTACAAGATAGATAAACTAAACCAGGATAATTGGGTGAACTACTGTAGCAAGATAAACTAAGGTATCATGATAAACTACGGTGTCATGATAAATCAAGGTATCACATCGTCAGGTTTCTATCAAGTATACTATCCCAAGGTATCTATCATGTATACCATCCCATGGTGTCTATTACGTATACCATCCCATAGTATTTATCATGTATATTTTCTCTGCACCTCTCATACTAGTATCCCAACCCGCGTCATGTGTCAACTATGAATGTCCTTTGCCCAATGTCATGTAATGGTCCATGTCAACCTAATATATATAGCATATGTAGGTTTTCCCAACTCGTATGTTTCTTTCCATGTATAAGTTCAGTCCTTTGCCGTAGGCCATACGGGCTTTCCCGTGTAAACATCTTATCCTTGAGGTTATTTTGGTCTGCTACCCTTGATCTGGTTATGTTTTCTTACCATGAACTATCGCGTGCTCACTTAGGATTTATGTCACCTAGGACCACTAGGGATTATGCTACCTAATGAACGTTTCCGTGTCTCGGTTTGGGTTCAGCCACCTAGGGCCACTAGGGATTATGCCACCCGTCAACCGCGCCCTTTATCCCGCGTATGTATCGTGAATCGTTTTCCATGTCTAGATGCACATGTTCCTCAATGTGCCATTCGAGTTCCGTGCCAGGGCAAATCAAGAAATACGGAACTCGGTCGGGAGTTTTAAGTCATTTGCCGGTGCAGATATCAAGGTCTGTTTTTGTATCCGTGGCTATGGTCCCATGTGACCCCTCCCTCAACTACTGAAAGGCAAAACAAGAAAAGTCATGTATGAGAACTACGCTACAGCCATCGATGCCCTCTTTCCGGACGGCTAACCTCACCCATACCTAGATAGCAAGTATGGTTTGTTGGGTGTTCTCTGCCTTTCCGTACGTACACGATTGACTAAAGATGGTAGGTGGCCGACGAATGTGCTATCTAGGGCTACCGTGAAAATATCGCCGACCCCACGCTAATCCACCCCAGTCTTTAGGTCGCTCGCATAGCAACCAAGGCATACTCTTGGCTCTTCTATCGCAGACCTTAACCTCTGTGAGGCCGGGTTTCATGGACCACCTGCCACCTCACAGAGGGATACCAAGAGTACCCTCACGTCTCCCGAAGCTACCGCTTCGTCACCCAGTTCATTAGAGCCTTTATCCAAGTCGGATAATTTGCTCCTCCTCGTGTGTTTAAGCGATGACCTACCATATCGGGTTGCTCATCCATTCATGAACTAGTCCCATGTCCTTGGCTAAGAATTATTACTTAGTTATACTTAACTAAGGTTTACCACTTAGCTTTTTTTCCCCGTTACCCTTGATTAACCACGATTTTCTACCTAGTTCCTCTAACTAGGGTTTTGTCTATTGGGTTAGGTGTTGTTATTCAGGTTCATGACTTAGCCCACCTACGAATCATGTCAAGATTGGCTAAGTTTTTAAGTTCAAGGTTTAGCCCTACAAGTTGGTTAAGTGTACAAAGAAGCTCATGACTTAACCCTATCAAGTCAAATTGGTTAAGTATTTATTTGTCTTAAACCTATCAGATTATCATGTTAGATTGATTAAGCATAGATTATCTTAATCCCATCAGATTATCGAGTCGGATTGGTTAAGTATAGGTTAACTTAACCCTATCCACTAATCGTATTACAATGGTTAAGCCTAATTTAAAAGGTCTTGTGACTTAACCCTACCAGGTCCACGTATTAGATTGGTTAAGTGTAGGTTACTTAACCTCATCAAATCATCATGTATAATTGGTTAAGTATAAGATACTCAACCCCATTAAATTATCATGTTAAGTTGGATAAGTATTGGTTACTTAACCTCATTGAATTACCAAGTTTAGATTAGTTAAGTGTTTAACTTAACCCCATCGAAGATTAGTTAAGTGAAGGTTACTTAACCCCATCTAATTACCATGTTTAGATTAGTTAAGTCTAAGTTACTTAACCCCATCTAATTACCAAGTCGGATTAGTTAAGTGTAAATCACTTAACCCCATCGAATTTACTGTGTTAGATTAGTTAAGTATGGATTACTTAACCCCATCTAATTACCGTGTTTAGATTAGTCCAGTGTAGGTTACCTAACCCTATCCCCTAATTGTCTTATATGGTTAAGTGTCATTGAGGAACCAAGTCCGGTTTAACTTAACCTACCCATTCGTGTCATATCGGTTAAGTGTCATTAATCAAAATTACTTAACCTTTTCATGTGGCATTAATTAGATTAATGCACCTCAACCTCTCACATTAGACTTTGTTGTGGTTACTAGTTAAGTCGGGCGGGTCCGGGTAGATTTACACCACAACCTAGTCTAACCTCGGGTTTTAAGTGCTACATGACCAACTACCCACATTGGGTCCTATTGTTTGTAGCCACTAGTTAAGCCGGGCGGGTCCGGGTAGATTTATGCTACAAACTCAACCCAACCTCGAGTTGGCCACTTTCATGTTTGGTCTAGTGTCTTATTACACTTACAACCCACCCATGTCTAGTTCAAGTTCCATGTTTTCCCCACGTGTCATGACCATATTTAAATGTATCATGAATGTCATGTTCTCACGTAAACCCCATGTCAAGTTTTTCATGTCATACCCACGTTTTTCCTAAGCTACCCAAACGTATTTCCAACCCAAGTGGAAGCGAGTCACATAGTAGGGTATTATGCCAACATATTGGCCACAAACATGCATAGTATCATAAGGGGATTTGGCCACAAGCATGCATAGTGTCATAAGGGAAGCATGCACTGTGTCATAAGGGAATTTGGCCGCAAACATGCATAGTGTCATAAGGGAATTTGGCCACAAATATGCATAGTATCATAAGTGAATTTGGCCACAAACATGCATAGCATTCTAAGGTAATTTGGCCACAAACATGCATAAGCCCCAAAGTCAAGTCTTTGCCCATGTTTCACAAGTCAAGTGGTTCCCAAAGTTTCATGCTAACATTTCATAGATAAAGATTCAAACTTGCAAGATATACTAGGTAAAACATAACATGAATGGCATGATTAAGTCGCTACAACTTAGCCCAAGGTCATAGATCATAGAAAAGGGGCAAATTTAGGTTCACATAAGCTAGCATACTTATGTTTCATCGCATTTTATCCCATGTCACATTAGAACCACCGTTAGAATCTACAAGTAGCTAGAACTTACATAGCGAGGCTTATGGAAGGATTATGCATCTTAGTGACGAAGAAAGGTGGCTCCTTTGATGAAGAACCGTCATGAAATCGTCGTAGCAACGTTGATCGAGCCTCGATTTGGTGTTGCAAGCTTGCACCTTTCGATTCGGATCCGATTTGCATGCATAGTCTCTTGGAGTTGGAGATGGAGGCCATGATCACTTGGCATTTGGGCAGCACTTCGTGGCATGAGAGAGTTTGAGTGATTTAGGTTAGGGGTTTAGGGTCATTTTATAGAGTTTAGGAGCATTTTGGGCCATAGGATTAACCCTATATCGAATCCAAGCCATCCAAAATCGTCACAAGCCTCCAAAACCGAGCCAACATGACAAGCAGGTGCACTAGGTCGGGTTTCTATAGGGGGGGTCGACCCAGGGGTCGACACCCATGTCGACTCTGGCGGGAGTTTTCCCGCCTCTCTTTTTGGGTTGAATTTCAAATCTGTTTTCGGATTTGAATTTTCGTGAAACTTCGTTGGGCCTTAACTGGGTCATACGGACTCCGATTGTAATAACCCGAAAATCTGGGCCAGTTTAAAATTTTTATTTTGGCAATTTTAGTGAATTTTGAACATTTAAAATAGATTATTTTAAATAAAATTGACGAGAAATTTATTTTGAATAGAATTAGAACGTGTATATTTATATAGACCGTCGTTAGAATATAAATATTTATATATAATTATAAAAGGAATTGAAAATGGCGTGGTAGTTCGATAATTCGATTTCAAACTTCAATTGAATGTACCGGGTGCAAAACAATCCGGATTTTAGTGAAACCAAAAATGATAGGATCTAAATGATGATATCTTTCCAACGAATCCGAAAGATCAAGATTTCATAGCGGGAATCAAAAGATATGTCCAGTTGAAAATTCTGAATAGTCGCTATGGAATTCAGGCCCTTAAAAATGGACATTTTGCAAATGACCTCGGATTTCGACGAAACCACTTTTGTTGGATCCGCAGTGTCAAATTATAGTTAGATTCCAAATTTCATAATTTTTCGAATCAATATGTGAGCGTGGCAAAGAAAAACGCGTTTGACCGGTTTTAGTTGATTTTAATCGACTGGAAATTGGCCATTTTTCAAATGGTCTCAGAATTCGACGAAACTAGTTTTGTTAGGACCGTATCGTCAATACGAAGCTAGAAAATATTTTTATGGAATTTTTAGAGTTAATATGTGCCCCCGGTAATTTGAAATGTACGTTTAAAATTCAATGTAGTGATTTAAACGTAAATTTAACGGAAACTGATTGTAACGATCAAATCAACCTACGATACATATCCCATTGTGTTCGGAATGGGGGTGAAACGCTATGGACGACAGGCGGTGGGCCTCGTTTAGAGGTCGTATGTGAAAGTCAACTTTTTGAATTAAAAATTAAAATAATATTAAAATATATAAATTCTCATATACCCCCCCTTATTTTTCGATTCATTCGAACAGAAAAAAAAAGGAAAAAAAAAATCGCTCCTCCTCGAGAAGCCGCCGCCTCCAGGCGTTCGCCGCCGCCCTTGCTTCCCCTCCTTGACAAACGCGACAGCCGCCACCCCCTCCTGTGCTGCGCCGCCGCTACTTCGTCTCCTCCACCACCTCGACGCGCCGCACCCCCCTAGACCCGAACCCGCACTCCCCCTGGCGCCGCCGTGAGCCGCAAAGCCCACCCTCGAGCCACCCGAAGCCCCCTCCGACGAAGGTTAAACCCCCCTAGCTTCGATTCTGTGGCGAAAATTACAGGGTGAGTTTTATGTTTTTTTTTATTATTTAATGTAAAAACTCATTTTAATTTAGTCTAAAAACTAAATTCTATTTGTTTTAAAACTGATTTATATTTGATTTTCAAACAGATTTTTATGTAATGCAAAAGAATAGATTTTTATGTAATGCAAAAGAACATATTTTTAAAATGCAAAAGAACAGATTTTTAAAATGCAAAAGAACAGATTTTTAAAAACATAAAGATGAGATTTTTCATGTAGGAAAGATATGATTTTTCATGATATAAAGACGTGATTTTTAGCAATGTAAAAATATAATTTTTCTATATGAAGTAGTAGCGATAAAAATTTGATTTTTACTAATGTAGTGGATTAAAAATATAATCTTTATGAGATAGAGAATATAAAAATATCATCTTTGTATATGTAGCGAAATAAAAATCTGATTTTTATTTTATATACGTTGAAATAAAGTGGTGATTTTTATAAAGGTGAAAATCTATATTTTTGTAAAGATGAAGTCTTTATATTTAAAAAGGCGAGATCTTTATATATTGAACATCGTAGTAAAAATTTGATTTTTATATATTGAATAGCATAGTAAAAATTCGATTTCTAAATATATGAAGTAATTATAAAAATATGATTTTTAAATTGAAAGTGAATAAATAAAAATTTGATTTTTATTTTAAAGACATCAAAATATAAAAATGTGTGATTTTTATATATGTAGTGGCTAGGGGCAAAAAAGAAGAAGAAAAGGCGAGAATGACGAAGATCTCTACAATAGGAGTGTCGTGGTATTGGATAGCTTTCGGTGAGAACTTCTCACTCAAATTCTCTTTTTCTAGTTATATGTATATACTAGGATGCAGACGGTGCTTAGTAGCACCCGACACCCGTTATCCACCGTTATCCACAGATCATGGATGACTTGTTTGTTAAATTGTTCGATTGTGTAGTTAGTTAGTCTAATTGGTTTGAATTGAATTGTTTGGTGATACGGAATGGATTTGATTGATGTGTGAATGGCGTGGGCCTTCACTAGACCGGGGATAAGGCTAGGCCTTGTTCCATTTCTAGTATCGTGCCGTTATGCCGCCGAAATTTTCTAAAATATGTTAGAAAAATAAGAATATCATTTTATTGAATAAATGAACTGAATAGAAATTCATGTGTTAAAACAAAAATGTTTATCGTTAAAAATATAATTTTTGACGTGAAAGTGGATAAATGAATATTTATAAACAAATCGGCCGATTTGTTTATATACACTGATTTGATTGATATTGATTGGGTCGATAAATTTTACACGTCGCCCAACTGCACAAATAAAATCTGTGTTTGATTGTTTGAAACCCCACACGGGTGTTAGGATGAAATTTGAAGTTCACTCATCCTGATTGATTAAATATGTCGATCGATCGATTGACAGGCTGTTATAAGCGTCAGATATCTATATTTGATGCTTATACAGTGTAGTGCACTTTGGTTGATGGTTGATTATTTTTCAATGCTATTATATAAGTGTGATGTATGGAAATCCATATAATGAACATTATATGGTGATTGATTGGGCCTCATTCCAATCGGGAAAATAATGAATATTATAAAAGAAAATTCATGTGTTGAATATAAAAATAGTCATGTGTTGAAACTATTCATGTGTTGAGTAAAATATTTTAAATAAAATAAATTACATCTTTATCATATTTACCATTAGAATCTACTTCACGGTGGAGTCTAATTAAAATCAAATGATAGATACCATAGTTTTATAAAATATTTTACATAACAACAATAGTGATGTGTTGACAACACTCATGTGTTGAGATTAGTCGTGTGTTGAAAGAAATATAGATTCATGTGTTGAATGGGAAAAATATTCATTTGTTGAATAGAATAAAGAAGTTGTGAAAAATATAAAGCCGTGTTGATTAGTTTTGCGCCATTTTGACGTGAACGATATTTATATCGATTTTATTCAAATTGAAATGAATATTATAGCAAATTCGAATTGAAAAGAAAACGAATTTGAATTGAATACAAAAGGACTTCGAATGGAATTGAATATAAAACAAATTCAAGTTGAATTGAAAACAAACTGAAATTTAATTGAATTCGAATCGAAATTAAATTGAAATCAATTTGAATTGAAACGAATTTGAATTTGAATTGAATTGAAACGAATTTGAATTTGAATTAAATAAAATGGAAATGAATTCGAGTTGAATTGAAATCAAATCGATTTGAAATTGAATGTAGAAGTTGAATTGTTTTAGAAACGAATTTAAAACGATTTATAAAATTCGTTTTAAATAGAAATCGACGAAATATATATTATATATATTATATATATTATATAATGGCCTGAATAGAACGCGCCGCGCCGCGGCAGTTCGTGAATTTCGACCATTTATTTCAAACGGACATTGCGGGAGATCCGACCGTCGGATTCTCCTAAAACCGGAACCGTTGGGTTCGTATCGAAAAGAGCTTTCCAATGAATATTAGAAATTTGAAATCTAATGGTTGGATTTGGAATTATGTCCAAATCAATTTCAGAAAAGGTCGCTGTAAGTGCAGTTCGATGGCCGTTGATGGAAATCGACTGTACGGGCCTTGATAAAATTATTAAAAATATCTATAATTTGTGTAAAATCAAAATATGTGAATTGGAAAGAATTGGGCTGAAGAATTCCACATTTGAAAAGACAAAAATAGATTTTTATCGAAATGAACTAGTTTTGAACTAGAATTGAAATCAATTTATTTTTAAAATAAATAAATTGAATTTGAAAGTGATTTTAAAAGTAATCAATATTCCCAATACGTGGATTGGACTGGAGCTGAATCGAAATTATCTTCGGAATATTTCGATGTTGGATTTCGTGACTAAACAAATATTGTTATGGGAATTTGAAAGATATATTTTATATCGTTATTTCCAATATGATATTTGTTGGTTTCAGAATTTGATATTGAATATAAGCCGATATATTTTCTATTCAGAGCCTTGTATTTAATATCAAATGTGATTTGGGTTTATCGTGGATCGTGTTTTAGATGACATTGGTTCTTTAACCCAGTTAAAGGCAAGATGTTGATTTTTGAAAAGATTAGAACTAAGTAGAGTTTTAATGAACCTTTAATTAGATTAAAAATGTGAATTGATAATTTAAATTATCAAATTTGAAAGGTGATCGAGAATGGAGTACCACCAGTTTTGCTCCAAAGCGATAGTTAAATCTTTAATTAGATTTGAACGTGAAATGGTAATTAATTTTACCGATAACACCGTGGTGTTAGATGTGGAGTATTACCAGTTTTCTCCATGGGATATATAGGTTGGGATTGGGAAATAAACTAAATAATTACTTCGGTGTGGTTCGTTAATCCCGACTAGTTTGAAATGATATCCAAAGGAAGATTATAGAATAAATTTAGAAGAATTTATCTTGGATAAAATTAATGGGAACATTTCCCAAAGAATGTGTTTTTGTGAATAAAAGAATATTCTGAATTGGAATGAGGCGTTTGTTGTGTTTGTGTAACATTCATTTATTATATACGTGGGTTATTCAGAAAGGCCGGGTTTATACCCATTCTGAATAACCGATTCGACGAGATGTCGAAGATGAAGACGGTGGTTGAAGAACGGAAGTCTTCACATCGTTTGGGGGATTACTGATGATCTTGATTGGGTTGTACACCCAGGATGAGGGAAACAGTTGGTGATCGTCCAGACGTACTTGGAGATGCATGGATATGCGAGGAAAGTGCCTCCGGTTTCGTTCAGACCCAGAACGAACTTGTAAATGGATTATGTGTCTGACATTGGATTTTATTCTGTGTTGATTGATCTCTATTAAATATACATCTGTTTGGCGGCGGAGAATTTATTCTCTTGCTTAACGCCCTTCTCTGAGATGTACGAGCTCAGAGGTTGTATATCGATGGACATCAGTCGCATGGAGTGAATTGCCAATGTGGCACGCGTAAGTGGCAATTGATCAGGGCTTCTGTTGAAAAGCAAAGTCTTGTGGTTGATGATCAAAGCACGGCCTGTGTGGCGTAGCTTTGTGTATAGCGTGAATTCGCGAGCCTCACACCTCGGTATGAGTCAAAAACGGGATAGTGACTGCAGGGAGAGCACGACGTTTCTTTCTAGCTAGGGTGGTGTCAGTGACCTACCAGCCCTGACATTTATATACTTTTCACCTGTGTGGTTGTTGGATATGAGGCGCCTCGGATATAGGTCTGTAAGGACCGGGAAACGTGTGTTCAGGAATAATTAATCCTCAAAAGTAAGAGAGGACCGGCCCTGAAGATCCAAGGATCATAGTGGGGTCCTGGTACATTTGCTAGAGTGTCTCGAACGCGGAGAGAAGCTTTCCCCTTGCCTCGACTCATGACGGAAATCCGATTTCCAATACGTGTATTGCGGTTTTAATTGTAGAACTAGTATGGCGACATGATAGATGGTACCCATGCCGCCTATGATTGATATTTATGATTTGAATTGTTTTGACACTATACACTTATTGTAGTATCAAATAATGTGTTTTAAACGTATCAAGCATGCTTTGGCTGTTATAAGGTAAAAACCCTATCCTCCAGCTTGCGTTGCATTGTGTGATGGGACCTGGGTCTTATAACAGCTTCATTTTTCTTTATTTAGCATCGCGCTGTTTGTTCTATGCACTGGTATTCTTGGGAGGAAACCCGTTCCGTGTTATACGGCGTGGTCCCTTGATTTACCTAACTTTAAAACCAATATTAATAACTGTTTTAGTTCTCACACCAGTCCCATGACTGACCTGGAGTTTATTGTTTTAACCTAAACTCTGGGTGCCCCTATTTTCCGCACGGGCAGCTAGTAGTTTTGGTTTTGCAGATTTATATTCACAGGGTCCTGATTTACAACTGGAACGATGCTCGGAAAGCTCTGTATCCGTGTATCACTTCTAGTTGTGATTTTGTATTATTTTCCGCTACTTTGTAATTTATTGTAATCTCTGATATTTGTCGAATGTAATTTATTCATTTATACTCTGTATGTTCTTGTAATCTGATGCATTGTTGTAATATACAATGAAATGTTCTTCTGTTTGCGTTCTATTTTGTCTTGTCCTCAATTCTATCCGTGCTTTCCTTCACGGGGAAGTTCGGGTCGTCTCAGTTTGGTATCAGAGCTTTGGTTTACAGAGCTCGAGAACAAGACACATTAGAACCATACGAAAGAATTCATCAGATATTGGATTAGGAATATCCAATTAGAATAACTCGTTAGAGATAGGATCAGTAGTATCCTAGAACGAGTGTGAAGAGTATATTTTTCAAATGAAAACAATTTTGTTTTAAAAATTTAAATCGTTTTATACGTATTTGAATATTTATTTATTTTGAATATGGACAATCGAGTATATATAGATTTCGCGTATACGCGTCATGAACGTATAGTCGAAGTTTTAATATACTGGATAGATATAGAGTCACATTCTAGACACCCGGGGATAATTCTGGTGATGTGGCCACATCATCAGTATTCATATTCGTGTTTCGAAGGTGTGATATCTATATATTTCCATTAGACTGGTGTGAGAACCAAAACCAATATAGCTAGAACGCATTTGTTGTGAATTGGCATCAAAAACATGATTTTTTGTATATATATCAAAATTATGAATTTGAAACTCTAATCCACTAATTGATTGATGTTTGTGTTGTTTGTTCATTTGTTTGATAATTTTAACCATTTAGCCTAATATAATCAAATATTGAATTGTATTGATAATTGGTCGCATTTGCTTGCATATACATATACTTACATTGAACAGGTCATAGCAAGGAGGCTAGAGCCGAAGAATAAAGTTTGTTTGCCCGACAAATAGGTACATGTTTACTACATAATTTACTGTTTTGTTTGGGTGATGATGATTTTATGAGCCTATTGGCTAGCCTATTGGCTAGCCGCTTGGCTTTTTCTTTTTCTTTTTGAGATCTGAAGGACCGGGGAAGCTATTTGAAATTCCCCGATGCTCCCGGTGCAGGGGAGGTTATGGCGAAATTTTTCGAAAATTTAGGGTGTTAGCCAAATTTTTGAAAATTTGAAAATTCTCAGAAACTGAAAAGTTGGAGAAGGCAAGCCAGATCGAACGTAGAGTTGATTGATCAAACCACTTTCGACTTTGTTCCTTTTCGGGGACGAAAAGTTTTAAGTGGGGGAGATTGTAATAACCCGAAAATCTGGGCCAGTTTAAAATTTTTATTTTGGCAATTTTAGTGAATTTTGAACATTTAAATTAGATTATTTTAAATAAAATTGACGAGAAATTTATTTTGAATAGAATTAGAACGTGTATATTTATATAGACCGTCGTTAGAATATAATTATTTATATATAATTATAAAAGGAATTGAAAATGGCGCGGTAGTTCGATAATTCGATTTCAAACTTCAATTGAATGTACCGGGTGCAAAACAATCCGGATTTTAGTGAAACCAAAAATGATAGGATCTAAATGATGATATCTTTCCAACGAATCCGAAAGATCAAGATTTCATAGCGGGAATCAAAAGATATGTCCAGTTGAAAATTCTGAATAGTCGCTATGGAATTCAGGCCCTTAAAAATGGACATTTTGCAAATGACCTCGGATTTCGACGAAACCACTTTTGTTGGATCCGCAGTGTCAAATTATAGTTAGATTCCAAATTTCATAATTTTTCGAATCAATATGTGAGCGTGGCAAAGGAAAACGCGTTTGACCGGTTTCAGTTGATTTTAATCGACTGGAGATTGGCCATTTTTCAAACGGTCTCAGAATTCGACGAAACTAGTTTTGTTAGGACCGTATCGTCAATACGAAGCTAGAAAATATTTTTATGGAATTTTTAGAGTTAATATGTGCCCCCGGTAATTTGAAATGTACGTTTAAAATTCAATGTAGTGATTTAAACGTAAATTTAACGGAAACTGATTGTAATGATCAAATCAACCTACGATACATATCGCATTGTGTTCGGAATGGGGGTGAAACGCAATGGATGACAGGCGGTGGGCCTCGTTTAGAGGTCGTATGTGAAAGTCAACTTTTTGAATTAAAAATTAAAATAATATTAAAATATATAAATTCTCATATACCCCCCCCTTATTTTTCGATTCATTCGAACAGAAATAAAAAAAAGGAAAAAAAAACAAATCGCTCCTCCTTGAGAAGCCGCCGCCTCCAGGCGTTCGCCGCCGCCCTTGCTTCCCCTCCTCGACGAACGCGACAGCCCCCCGCCTCCTGTGCTGCGCCGCCGCTACTTCGTCTCCTCCACCACCTCGACGCGCCGCACCCCCCTAGACCCGAACCCGCACTCCCCCTGGCGCCGCCGTGAGCCCCGAAGCCCACCCTCGAGCCACCCGAAGCCCCCTCCGAAGAAGGTGAAACCCCCCTAGCTTCGATTCTGTGGCGAAAATTACAGGGTGAGTTTTATGTTTTTCTTTATTATTTAATTTAAAAACTCATTTTAATTTAGTCTAAAAACTAAATTCTATTTGTTTTAAAACTGATTTATATTTGATTTTCAAACAGATTTTTATGTAATGCAAAAGAACAGATTTTTAAAATGCAAAAGAACAGATTTTTAAAAACATAAAGAGGAGATTTTTCATGTAGGAAAGATATGATTTTTCATGATATAAAGACGTGATTTTTAGCAATGTAAAAATATAATTTTTCTATATGAAGTAGTAGCGATAAAAATTTGATTTTTACTTATGTAGTGGATTAAAAATATAATCTTTATGAGATAGAGAATATAAAAATATCATCTTTGTATATGTAACGAAATAAAAATCTGATTTTTATTTTATATACGTTGAAATAAAGTGGTGATTTTTATAAAGGTGAAAATCTATATTTTTGTAAAGATGAAGTCTTTATATTTAAAAAGGCGAGATCTTTATATATTGAACATCGTAGTAAAAATTTGATTTTTATATATTGAATAGCATAGTAAAAATTCGATTTCTAAATATATGAAGTAATTATAAAAATATGATTTTTAAATTGAAAGTGAATAAATAAAAATGTGATTTTTATTTTAAAGACATCAAAATATAAAAATGTGTGATTTTTATATATGTAGTGGCTATGGGCAACAAAGAAGAAGAAAAGGCGAGAACGACGAAGATCTCTACAATAGGAGTGGCGTGGTATTGGATAGCTTTCGGTGAGAACTTCTCACTCAAATTCTCTTTTTCTAGTTATATATATATACTAGGATGCAGACGGTGCTTAGTAGCACCCGACACCCGTCATCCACAGACCATGGATGACTTGTTTGTTAAATTGTTCGATTGTGTAGTTAGTTAGTCTAATTGGTTTGAATTGAATTTTTTGGTGATACGGAATGGATTTGATTGATGTGTGAACGGCGTGGGCCTTCACTAGACCGGGGATAAGGCTAGGCCTTGTTCCGTTTCTAGTATCGTGCCGTTATGCCGCCGAAATTTTCTAAAATATGTTAGAAAAATAAGAATATCATTTTATTGAATAAATGAACTGAATAGAAATTCATGTGTTAAAACAAAAATGTTTATCGTTAAAAATATAATTTTTGACGTGAAAGTGGATAAATGAATATTTATAAACAAATCGGCCGATTTGTTTATATACACTGATTTGACTGATATCGATTGGGTCGATAAATTTTACATGTCGCCCAACTGCACAAATAAAATCTGTGTTTCATTGTTTGAAACCCCACACGGGTGTTGGGATGAAATTTGAAGTTCACTCATCCTGATTGATTAAATATGTCGATCGATCGATTGACAGGCTGTTATAAGCGTCAGATATCTATATTTGATGCTTATACAGTGTAGTGCACTTTGGTTGATGGTTGATTATTTTTCAATGCTATTATATACGTGTGATGTATGGAAATCCATATAATGAACATTATATGGTGATTGATTGGGCCTCATTCCAATCGGGAAAATAATGAATATTATAAAAGAAAATTCATGTGTTGAATATAAAAATAGTCATGTGTTGACGATGATCATGTGTTGAAACTATTCATGTGTTGAGTAAAATATTTTAAATAAAATAAATTACATCTTTATCATATTTACCATTAGAATCTACTTCACGGTGGAGTCTAATTAAAATCAAATGATAGATACCATAGTTTTATAAAATATTTTACATAACAACAATAGTGATGTGTTGACAGCACTCATGTGTTGAGATTAGTCGTGTGTTGAAAGAAATATAGATTCATGTGTTGAATGGGAAAAATATTCATTTGTTGAATAGAATAAAGAAGTTGTGAAAAATATAAAGCTCTGTTGATTAGTTTTGCGCCATTTTGACGTGAACGATATTTATATCGATTTTATTCAAATTGAAATGAATATTATAGCAAATTCGAATTGAAAAGAAAACGAATTTGAATTGAATATAAAAGGACTTCGAATGGAATTGAATATAAAACAAATTCAAGTTGAATTGAAAACGAACTGAAATTTAATTGAATTCGAATCGAAATTAAATTGAAATCAATTTGAATTGAAACGAATTTGAATTTGAATTGAATTGAAACGAATTTGAATTCGAATTAAATAAAATGGAAATGAATTCGAGTTGAATTGAAATCAAATCGATTTGAAATTGAATGTAGAAGTTGTATTGTTTTAGAAACGAATTTAAAACGATTTATAAAATTCGTTTTAAATAGAAATCGATGAAATATATATTATATATATTATATATATAATATAATGGCCTGAATAGAACGCGCCGCGCCGCGGCAGTTCGTGAATTTCGACCATTTATTTCAAACGGGCATTGCGGGAGATCCGACCGTCGGATTCTCCTAAAACTGGAACCGTTGGGTTCGTATCGAAAAGAGATTTCCAATGAATATTATAAATTTGAAATCTAACGGTTGGATTTGGAATTATGTCCAAATCAATTTCAGAAAAGGTCGCTGTAAGTGCAGTTCGATGGCCGTTGATGGAAATCGACTGTACGGGCCTTGATAAAATTATTAAAAATATCTATAATTTGTGTAAAATCAAAATATGTGAATTGGAAAGAATTGGGCTGAAGAATTCCACATTTGAAAAGATAAAAATAGATTTTTATCGAAATGAACTAGTTTTGAACTAGAATTGAAATCAATTTATTTTTAAAATAAATAAATTGAATTTGAAAGTGATTTTAAAAGTAATCAATATTCCCAATACGTGGATTGGACTGGAGCTGAATCGAAATTATCTTCGGAATATTTCGATGTTGGATTTCGTGACTAAACAGATATTGTTATGGGAATTTGAAAGATATATTTTATATCGTTATTTCCAATATGATATTTGTTGGTTTCAGAATTTGATATTGAATATAAGCCGATATATTTTCTATTCAGAGCCTTGTATTTAATATCAAATGTGATTTGGGTTTATCGTGGATCGTGTTTTAGATGACATTGGTTCTTTAACCCAGTTAAAGGCAAGATGTTGATTTTTGAAAAGATTAGAACTAAGTAGAGTTTTAATGAACCTTTAATTAGATTAAAAATGTGAATTGATAATTTAAATTATCAAATTTGAAAGGTGATCGAGAATGGAGTACCACCAGTTTTGCTCCAAAGCGATAGTTAAATCTTTAATTAGATTTGAACGTGAAATGGTAATTAATTTTACCGATAACACCGTGGTGTTAGATGTGGAGTATTACCAGTTTTCTCCATGGGATATATAGGTTGGGATTGGGAAATAAACTAAATAATTACTTCGGTGTGGTTCGTTAATCCCGACTAGTTTGAAATGATATCCAAAGGAAGATTATAGAATAAATTTAGAAGAATTTATCTTGGATAAAATCAATGGGAACATTTCCCTAAGAATGTGTTTTTGTGAATAAAAGAATATTCTGAATTGGAATGAGGCGTTTGTTGTGTTTGTGTAACATTCGTTTATTATATACGTGGGTTATTCAGAAAGGCCGGGTTTATACCCATTCTGAATAACCGATTCGACGAGATGTCGAAGATGAAGACGGTGGTTGAAGACCGGAAGTCTTCACATCGTTTGGGGGATTACTGATGATCTTGATTGGGCTGTACACCCAGGATGAGGGAAACAGTTGGTGATCGTCCAGACGTACTTGGAGATGGATGGATATGCGAGGAAAGTGCCTCCGGTTTCGTTCAGACCCAGAACGAACTTGTAAATGGATTGTGTGTCTGACATTGGATTTTATTCTGTGTTGATTGATCTCTATTAAATAAACATCTGTTTGGCGGCAGAGAATTTATTCTCTTGCTGAACGCCCTTCTCTGAGACGTACGAGCTCAGAGGTTGTATATCGATGGACATCAGTCGCATGGAGTGAATTGCCAATGTGGCACGCGTAAGTGGAAATTGATCAGGGCTTCTGTTGAAAAGAAAAGTCTTGTGGTTGATGATCAAAGCACGGCCTATGTGGCGTAGCTTTGTGTATAGCGTGAATTCGCGAGCCTCACACCTCGGTATGAGTCAAAAACGGGATAGTGACTGCAGGGAGAGCACGACGTTTCTTTCTAGCTAGGGTGGTGTCAGTGACCTACCAGCCCTGACATTTATATACTTTTCACCTGTGTGGTTGTTGGATATGAGGCGCCTCGGATATAGGTCTGTAAGGACCGGGAAACGTGTGTTCAGGAATAATTAATCCTCAAAAGTAAGAGAGGACCGGCCCTGAAGATCCAAGGATCATAGTGGGGTCCTGGGACATTTGCTAGAGTGTCTCGAACGCGGAGAGGAGCTTGCCCCTTGCCTCGACTCATGACAGAAATCCAATTTCCAATACGTGTATTGCGGTTTTAATTGTAGAACTAGTATGGCGACATGATAGATGGTACCCATGCCGCCTATGATTGATATTTATGATTTGAATTGTTTTGACACTATACACTTATTGTAGTATCAAATAATGTGTTTTAAACGTATCAAGCATGCTTTGGCTGTTATAAGGTAAAAACCCTATCCTCCGGCTTGCGTTGCATTGTGTGATGGGACCTGGGTCTTATAACAGCTTCATTTTTCTTTATTTAGCATCGCGCTGTTTGTTCTATGCACTGGTATTCTTGGGAGGAAACCCGTTCCGTGTTATACGGCGTGGTCCCTTGATTTACCTAACTTTAAAACCAATATTAATAACTGTTTTAGTTCTCACACCAGTCCCATGACTGACCTGGAGTTTATTGTTTTAACCTAAACTCTGGGTGCCCCTATTTTCCGCACGGGCAGCTAGTAGTTTTGGTTTTGCAGATTTATATTCACAGGGTCCTGATTTACAACTGGAACGATGCTCGGAAAGCTCTGTATCCGTGTATCACTTCTAGTTGTGATTTTGTATTATTTTCCGCTGCTTTGTAATTTATTGTAATCTCTGATATTTGTCGAATGTAATTTATTCATTTATACTCTGTATGTTATTGTAATCTGATGCATTGTTGTAATATACAATGAAATGTTCTTCTGTTTGCGTTCTATTTTGTCTTGTCCTCAATTCTATCCGTGCTTTCCTTCACGGGGAAGTTCGGGTCGTCTCAGTTTGGTATCAGAGCTTTGGTTTACAGAGCTCGAGAACAAGACACATTAGAACCATACGAAAGAATTCATCAGATACTGGATTAGGAATATCCAATTAGAATAACTCGTTAGAGATAGGATCAGTAGTATCCTAGAACGAGTGTGAAGAGTATATTTTTCAAATGAAAACAATTTTGTTTTAAAAATTTAAATCGTTTTATACGTATTTGAATATTTATTTATTTTGAATATGGACAATCGAGTATATATAGATTTCGCGTATACGCGTCATGAACGTATAGTCAAAGTTTTAATATACTGGATAGATATAGAGTCACATTCTAGACACCCGGGGATAATTCTGGTGATGTGGCCACATCATCAGTATTCATATTCGTGTTTCGAAGGTGTGATATCTATATATTTCCATTAGACTGGTGTGAGAACCAAAACCAATATAGCTAGAACACATTTGTTGTGAATTGGCATCAAAAACATGATTTTTTGTATATATATCAAAATTATGAATTTGAAACTCTAATCCACTAATTGATTGATGTTTGTGTTGTTTGTTCATTTGTTTGATAATTTTAACCATTTAGCCTAATATAATCAAATATTGAATTGTATTGATAATTGGTCGCATTTGCTTGCATACACATATACTTACATTGAACAGGTCATAGCAAGGAGGCTAGAGTCGAAGAATAAAGTTTGTTTGCCCGACAAATAGGTACATGTTTACTACATAATTTACTGTTTTGTTTGGGTGATGATGATTTTATGAGCCTATTGGCTAGCCGCTTGGCTTTTTCTTTTTCTTTTTGAGATCTGAAGGACCGGGGAAGCTATTTGAAATTCCCCGATGCTCCCGGTGCAGGGGAGGTTATGGCAAAAATTTTCGAAAATTTAGGGTGTTAGCCAAATTTTTGTAATTTTGAAAATTCTCAGAAACTGAAAAGTTGGAGAAGGCAAGCCAGATCGAACGTAGAGTTGATTGATCAAACCACTTTCGACTTTGTTCCTTTTCGGGGACGAAAAGTTTTAAGTGGGGGAGATTGTAATAACCCGAAAATCTGGGCCAGTTTAAAATTTTTATTTTGGCAATTTTAGTGAATTTTGAACATTTAAAATAGATTATTTTAAATAAAATTGACGAGAAATTTATTTTGAATAGAATTAGAATGTGTATATTTATATAGACCATCGTTAGAATATAAATATTTATATATAATTATAAAAGGAATTGAAAATGGCGCGGTAGTTCGATAATTCGATTTCAAACTTCAATTGAATGTACCGGGTGCAAAACAATCCGGATTTTAGTGAAACCAAAAATGATAGGATCTAAATGATGATATCTTTCCAACGAATCCGAAAGATCAAGATTTCATAGCGGGAATCAAAAGATATGTCCAGTTGAAAATTCTGAATAGTCGCTATGGAATTCAGGCCCTTAAAAATGGACATTTTGCAAATGACCTCGGATTTCGACGAAACCACTTTTGTTGGATCCGCTCAAATTATAGTTAGATTCCAAATTTCATAATTTTTCGAATCAATATGTGAGCGTGGCAAAGGAAAACGCGTTTGACCGGTTTCAGTTGATTTTAATCGACTGGAAATTGGCCATTTTTCAAACGGTCTCAGAATTCGACGAAACTAGTTTTGTTAGGACCATATCGTCAATACGAAGCTAGAAAATATTTTTATGGAATTTTTAGAGTTAATATGTGCCCCCGGTAATTTGAAATGTACGTTTAAAATTCAATGTAGTGATTTAAACGTAAATTTAACGGAAACTGATTGTAACGATCAAATCAACCTACGATACATATCCCATTGTGTTCGGAATGGGGGTGAAACGCTATGGACGACAGGCGGTGGGCCTCGTTTAGAGGTCGTATGTGAAAGTCAACTTTTTGAATTAAAAATTAAAATAATATTAAAATATATAAATTCTCATATACCCCCCCCCCCCTTATTTTTCAATTCATTCGAACAGAAATAAAAAAAAAGGAAAAAAAAACAAATCGCTCCTCCTTGAGAAGCCGCCGCCTCCAGGCGTTCGCCGCCGCCCTTGCTTCCCCTCCTCGACGAACGCGACAGCCGCCCCCCCACTCATGTGCTGCGCTGCCGCTACTTCGTCTCCTCCACCACCTCGACGCGCCGCACCCCCCTAGACCCGAACCCGCACTCCCCCTGGCGCCGCCGTGAGCCGCGAAGCCCACCCTCGAGCCACCCGAAGCCCCCTCCGACGAAGGTGAAACCCCCCTAGCTTCGATTCTGTGGCGAAAATTACAGGGTGAGTTTTATGTTTTTTTTTATTATTTAATTTAAAAACTCATTTTAATTTTGTCTAAAAACTAAATTCTATTTGTTTTAAAACTGATTTATATTTGATTTTCAAACAGATTTTTATGTAATGCAAAAGAACAGATTTTTATGTAATGCAAAAGAACAGATTTTTAAAATGCAAAAGAACAGATTTTTAAAAACATAAAGATGAGATTTTTCATGTAGGAAAGATATGATTTCTCATGATATAAAGACGTGATTTTTAGCAATGTAAAAATATAATTTTTCTATATGAAGTAGTAGCGATAAAAATTTGATTTTTACTTATGTAGTGGATTAAAAATATAATCTTTATGAGATAGAGAATATAAAAATATCATATTTGTATATGTAGCGAAATAAAAATCTGATTTTTATTTTATATACGTTGAAATAAAGTGGTGATTTTTATAAAGGTGAAAATCTATATTTTTGTAAAGATGAAGTCTTTATATTTAAAAAGGCGAGATCTTTATATATTGAACATCGTAGTAAAAATTTGATTTTTATATATTGAATAGCATAGTAAAAATTCGATTTCTAAATATATGAAGTAATTATAAAAATATGATTTTTAAATTGAAAGTGAATAAATAAAAATTTGATTTTTATTTTAAAGACATCAAAATATAAAAATGTGTGATTTTTATATATGTAGTGGCTAGGGGCAACAAAGAAGAAGAAAAGGCGAGAACGACGAAGATCTCTACAATAGGAGTGTCGTGGTATTGGATAGCTTTCGGTGAGAACTTCTCACTCAAATTCTCTTTTTCTAGTTATATATATATATACTAGGATGCAGACGGTGCTTAGTAGCACCCGACACCCGTCATCCACAGACCATGGATGACTTGTTTGTTAAATTGTTCGATTGTGTAGTTAGTTAGTCTAATTGGTTTGAATTGAATTGTTTGGTGATACAGAATGGATTTGATTGATGTGTGAATGGCGTGGGCCTTCACTAGACCGGGGATAAGGCTAGGCCTTGTTCCGTTTCTAGTATCGTACTGTTATGCCGCCGAAATTTTCTAAAATATGTTAGAAAAATAAGAATATCATTTTATTGAATAAATGAACTGAATAGAAATTCATGTGTTAAAACAAAAATGTTTATCGTTAAAAATATAATTTTTGACGTGAAAGTGGATAAATGAATATTTATAAACAAATCGGCCGATTTGTTTATATACACTGATTTGACTGATATCGATTGGGTCGATAAATTTTACACGTCGCCCAACTGCACAAATAAAATCTGTGTTTGATTGTTTGAAACCCCACACGGGTGTTGGGATGAAATTTGAAGTTCACTCATCCTGATTGATTAAATATGTCGATCGATCGATTGACAGGCTGTTATAAGCGTCAGATATCTATATTTGATGCTTATACAGTGTAGTGCACTTTGGTTGATGGTTGATTATTTTTCAATGCTATTATATACGTGTGATGTATGGAAATCCATATAATGAACATTATATGGTGATTGATTGGGCCTCATTCCAATCGGGAAAATAATGAATATTATAAAAGAAAATTCATGTGTTGAATATAAAAATAGTCATGTGTTGACGATGATCATGTGTTGAAACTATTCATGTGTTCAGTAAAATATTTTAAATAAAATAAATTACATCTTTATCATATTTACCATTAGAATCTACTTCACGGTGGAGTCTAATTAAAATCAAACGATAGATACCATAGTTTTATAAAATATTTTACATAACAACAATAGTGATGTGTTGACAGCACTCATGTGTTGAGATTAGTCGTGTGTTGAAAGAAATATAGATTCATGTGTTGAATGGGAAAAATATTCATTTGTTGAATAGAATAAAGAAGTTGTGAAAAATATAAAGCCGTGTTGATTAGTTTTGCGCCATTTTGACATGAACGATATTTATATCGATTTTATTCAAATTAAAATGAATATTATAGAAAATTCGAATTGAAAAGAAAACGAATTTGAATTGAATATAAAAGGACTTCGAATGGAATTGAATATAAAACAAATTCAAGTTGAATTGAAAACGAACTGAAATTTAATTGAATTCGAATCGAAATTAAATTGAAATCAATTTGAATTGAAACGAATTTGAATTTGAATTGAATTGAAACGAATTTGAATTCGAATTAAATAAAATGGAAATGAATTCGAGTTGAATTGAAATCAAATCGATTTGAAATTGAATGTTGAAGTTGAATTGTTTTAGAAACGAATTTAAAACGATTTATAAAACTCGTTTTAAATAGAATTCGACGAAATATATATTATATATATTATATATATAATATAATGGCCTGAATAGAACGCGCCGCGGCAGTTCGTGAATTTCGACCATTTATTTCAAACGGGCATTGCGGGAGATCCGATCGTCGGATTCTCCTAAAACTGGAACCGTTGGGTTCGTATCGAAAAGAGCTTTCCAATGAATACTAGAAATTTGAAATCTAACGGTTGGATTTGGAATTATGTCCAAATCAATTTCAGAAAAGGTCGCTGTAAGTGCAGTTCGATGGTCGTTGATGGAAATCGACTGTACGGGCCTTGATAAAATTATTAAAAATATCTATAATTTGTGTAAAATCAAAATATGTGAATTGGAAAGAATTGGGCTGAAGAATTCCACATTTGAAAAGATAAAAATAGATTTTTATCGAAATGAACTAGTTTTGAACTAGAATTGAAATCAATTTATTTTTAAAATAAATAAATTGAATTTGAAAGTGATTTTAAAAGTAATCAATATTCCCAATACGTGGATTGGACTGGAGCTGAATCGAAATTATCTTCGGAATATTTCGATGTTGGATTTCGTGACTAAACAGATATTGTTATGGGAATTTGAAAGATATATTTTATATCGTTATTTCCAATATGATATTTTTTGGTTTCAGAATTTGATATTGAATATAAGCCGATATATTTTCTATTCAGAGCCTTGTATTTAATATCAAATGTGATTTGGGTTTATCGTGGATCGTGTTTTAGATGACATTGGTTCTTTAACCCAATTAAAGGCAAGATGTTGATTTTTGAAAAGATTAGAACTAAGTAGAGTTTTAATGAACCTTTAATTAGATTAAAAATGTGAATTGATAATTTAAATTATCAAATTTGAAAGGTGATCGAGAATGGAGTACCACCAGTTTTGCTCCAAAGCGATAGTTAAATCTTTAATTAGATTTGAACGTGAAATGGTAATTAATTTTACCGATAACACCGTGGTGTTAGATGTGGAGTATTACCAGTTTTCTCCATGGGATATATAGGTTGGGATTGGGAAATAAAATAAATAATTACTTCGGTGTGGTTCGTTAATCCCGACTAGTTTGAAATGATATCCAAAGGAAGATTATAGAATAAATTTAGAAGAATTTATCTTGGATAAAATTAATGGGAACATTTCCCTAAGAATGTGTTTTTGTGAATAAAAGAATATTCTGAATTGGAATGAGGCGTTTGTTGTGTTTGTGTAACATTCGTTTATTATATACGTGGGTTATTCAGAAAGGCCGGGTTTATACCCATTCTGAATAACCGATTCGACGAGATGTCGAAGATGAAGATGGTGGTTGAAGACCGGAAGTCTTCACATCGTTTGGGGGATTACTGATGATCTTGATTGGGCTGTACACCCAGGATGAGGGAAACAGTTGGTGATCGTCCAGACGTACTTGGAGATGGATGGATATGCGAGGAAAGTGCCTCCGGTTTCGTTCAGACCCAGAACGAACTTGTAAATGGATTGTGTGTCTGACATTGGATTTTATTCTGTGTTGATTGATCTCTATTAAATATACATCTGTTTGGAGGCGGAGAATTTATTCTCTTGCTTAACGCCCTTCTCTGAGACGTACGAGCTCAGAGGTTGTATATCGATGGACATCAGTCGCACGGAGTGAATTGCCAATGTGGCACGCGTAAGTGGCAATTGATCAGGGCTTCTGTTGAAAAGCAAAGTCTTGTGGTTGATGATCAAAGCACGGCCTATGTGGCGTAGCTTTGTGTATAGCATGAATTCGCGAGCCTCACACCTCGGTATGAGTCAAAAACGGGATAGTGACTGCAGGGAGAGCACGACGTTTCTTTCTAGCTAGGGTGGTGTCAGTGGCCTACCAGCCCTGACATTTATATACTTTTCACCTGTGTGGTTGTTGGATATGAGGCGCCTCGGATATAGGTCTGTAAGGACCGGGAAACGTGTGTTCAGGAATAATTAATCCTCAAAAGTAAGAGAGGACCGGCCCTGAAGATCCAAGGATCATAGTGGGGTCCTGGGACATTTGCTAGAGTGTCTCGAACGCGGAGAGGAGCTTGCCCCTTGCCTCGACTCATGACAGAAATCCAATTTCCAATACGTGTATTGCGGTTTTAATTGTAGAACTAGTATGGCGACATGATAGATGGTACCCATGCCGCCTATGATTGATATTTATGATTTGAATTGTTTTGACACTATACACTTATTGTAGTATCAAATAATGTGTTTTAAACGTATCAAGCATGCTTTGGCTGTTATAAGGTAAAAACCCTATCCTCCGGCTTGCGTTGCATTGTGTGATGGGACCTGGGTCTTATAACAGCTTCATTTTTCTTTATTTAGCATCGCGCTGTTTGTTCTATGCACTGGTATTCTTGGGAGGAAACCCGTTCTGTGTTATACGGCGTGGTCCCTTGATTTACCTAACTTTAAAACCAATATTAATAACTGTTTTAGTTCTCACACCAGTCCCATGACTGACCTGGAGTTTATTGTTTTAACCTAAACTCTGGGTGCCCCTATTTTCCGCATGGGCAGCTAGTAGTTTTGGTTTTGCAGATTTATATTCATAGGGTCCTGATTTACAACTGGAACGATGCTCGGAAAGCTCTGTATCCGTGTATCACTTCTAGTTGTGATTTTGTATTATTTTCCGTTGCTTTGTAATTTATTGTAATCTCTGATATTTGTCGAATGTAATTTATTCATTTATACTCTGTATGTTATTGTAATCTGATGCATTGTTGTAATATACAATGAAATGTTCTTCTGTTTGCGTTCTATTTTGTCTTGTCCTCAATTCTATCCGTGCTTTCCTTCACGGGGAAGTTCGGGTCGTCTCAGTTTGGTATCAGAGCTTTGGTTTACAGAGCTCGAGAACAAGACACATTAGAACCATACGAAAGAATTCATCAGATATTGGATTAGGAATATCCAATTAGAATAACTCGTTAGAGATAGGATCAGTAGTATCCTAGAACGAGTGTGAAGAGTATATTTTTCAAATGAAAACAATTTTGTTTTAAAAATTTAAATCGTTTTATACGTATTTGAATATTTATTTATTTTGAATATGGACAATCGAGTATATATAGATTTCGCGTATACGCGTCATGAACGTATAGTCGAAGTTTTAATATACTGGATAGATATAGAGTCACATTCTAGACACCCGGGGATAATTCTGGTGATGTGGCCACATCATCAGTATTCATATTCGTGTTTCGAAGGTGTGATATCTATATATTTCCATTAGACTGGTGTGAGAACCAAAACCAATATAGCTAGAACACATTTGTTGTGAATTGGCATCAAAAACATGATTTTTTGTATATATATCAAAATTATGAATTTGAAACTCTAATCCACTAATTGATTGATGTTTGTGTTGTTTGTTCATTTGTTTGATAATTTTAACCATTTAGCCTAATATAATCAAATATTGAATTGTATTGATAATTGGTCGCATTTGCTTGCATATACATATACTTACATTGAACAGGTCATAGCAAGGAGGCTAGAGCCGAAGAATAAAGTTTGTTTGCCCGACAAATAGGTACATGTTTACTACATAATTTACTGTTTTGTTTGGGTGATGATGATTTTATGAGCCTATTGGCTAGCCGCTTGGCTAGCCGCTTGGATTTTTCTTTTTCTTTTTGAGATCTGAAGGACCGGGGAAGCTATTTGAAATTCCCCGATGCTCCTGGTGCAGGGGAGGTTATGGCGAAATTTTTCGAAAATTTAGGGTGTTAGCCAAATTTTTGAAATTTTGAAAATTCTCAGAAACTGAAAAGTTGGAGAAGGCAAGCCAGATCGAACGTAGAGTTGATTGATCAAACCACTTTCGACTTTGTTCCTTTTCGGGGACGAAAAGTTTTAAGTGGGGGAGATTGTAATAACCCGAAAATCTGGGCCAGTTTAAAATTTTTATTTTGGAAATTTTAGTGAATTTTGAACATTTAAAATAGATTATTTTAAATATAATTGACGAGAAATTTATTTTGAATAGAATTAGAACGTGTATATTTATATAGACCGTCGTTAGAATATAAATATTTATATATAATTATAAAAGGAATTGAAAATGGCGCGGTAGTTCGATAATTCGATTTCAAACTTCAATTGAATGTACCGGGTGCAAAACAATCCGGATTTTAGTGAAACCAAAAATGATAGGATCTAAATGATGATATCTTTCCAACGAATCCGAAAGATCAAGATTTCATAGCGGGAATCAAAAGATATGTCCAGTTGAAAATTCTGAATAGTCGCTATGGAATTCAGGCCCTTAAAAATGGACATTTTGCAAATGACCTCGGATTTTGACGAAACCACTTTTGTTGGATCCGCAGTGTCAAATTATAGTTAGATTCCAAATTTCATAATTTTTCGAATCAATATGTGAGCGTGGCAAAGGAAAACGCGTTTGACCGGTTTCAGTTGATTTTAATCGACTGGAAATTGGCCATTTTTCAAACGGTCTCAGAATTCGACGAAACTAGTTTTGTTAGGACCGTATCGTCAATACGAAGCTAGAAAATATTTTTATGGAATTTTTAGAGTTAATATGTGCCCCCGGTAATTTGAAATGTACGTTTAAAATTCAATGTAGTGATTTAAACGTAAATTTAACGGAAACTGATTGTAACGATCAAATCAACCTACGATACATATCCCATTGTGTTCGGAATGGGGGTGAAACGCTATGGACGACAGGCGGTGGGCCTCTTTAGAGGTCGTATGTGAAAGCCAACTTTTTGAATTAAAAATTAAAATAATATTAAAATATATAAATTCTCATATAACCCCCCCCCCCCTTATTTTTCGATTCATTCGAACAGAAATAAAAAAAAAAAAAAGGAAAAAAAAAAACAAATCGCTCCTCCTTGAGAAGCCGCCGCCTCCAGGCGTTCGCCGCCGCCCTTGCTTCCCCTCCTCGACGAACGCGACAGCCGCCCCCCCCTCCTGTGCTGCGCCGCCGCTACTTCGTCTCCTCCACCACCTCGACGCGCCGCACCCCCCTAGACCCGAACCCGCACTCCCCCTGGCGCCGCCGTGAGCCGCGAAGCCCACCCTCGAGCCACCCGAAGCCCCCTCCGACGAAGGTGAAACCCCCCTAGCTTCGATTCTGTGGCGAAAATTACAGGGTGAGTTTTATGTTTTTTTTATTATTTAATTTAAAAACTCATTTTAATTTAGTCTAAAAACTAAATTCTATTTGTTTTAAAACTGATTTATATTTGATTTTCAAACAGATTTTTATGTAATGCGAAAGAACAGATTTTTATGTAATGCAAAAGAACAGATTTTTAAAATGCAAAAGAACGGATTTTTAAAATGCAAAAGAACAGATTTTTAAAAACATAAAGATGAGATTTTTCATGTAGGAAAGATATGATTTTTCATGATATAAAGACGTGATTTTTAGCAATGTAAAAATATAATTTTTCTATATGAAGTAGTAGCGATAAAAATTTGATTTTTACTTATGTAGTGGATTAAAAATATAATCTTTATGAGATAGAGAATATAAAAATATCATATTTGTATATGTAGCGAAATAAAAATCTGATTTTTATTTTATATACGTTGAAATAAAGTGGTGATTTTTATAAAGGTGAAAATCTATATTTTTGTAAAGATGAAGTCTTTATATTTAAAAAGGCGAGATCTTTATATATTGAACATCGTAGTAAAAATTTGATTTTTATATATTGAATAGCATAGTAAAAATTCGATTTCTAAATATATGAAGTAATTATAAAAATATGATTTTTAAATTGAAAGTGAATAAATAAAAATGTGATTTTTATTTTAAAGACATCAAAATATAAAAATGTGTGATTTTTATATATGTAGTGGCTAGGGGCAACAAAGAAGAAGAAAAGGCGAGAACGACGAAGATCTCTACAATAGGAGTGTCGTGGTATTGGATAGCTTTCGGTGAGAACTTCTCACTCAAATTCTCTTTTTCTAGTTATATATATATACTAGGATGCAGACGGTGCTTAGTAGCACCCGACACCCGTCATCCACAGACCATGGATGACTTGTTTGTTAAATTGTTCGATTGTGTAGTTAGTTAGTCTAATTGGTTTGAATTGAATTGTTTGGTGATACAGAATGGATTTGATTGATGTGTGAATGGCGTGGGCCTTCACTAGACCAGGGATAAGGCTAGGCCTTGTTCCGTTTCTAGTATCGTGCCGTTATGCCGCCGAAATTTTCTAAAATATGTTAGAAAAATAAGAATATCATTTTATTGAATAAATGAACTGAATAGAAATTCATGTGTTAAAACAAAAATGTTTATCGTTAAAAATATAATTTTTGACGTGAAAGTGGATAAATGAATATTTATAAACAAATCGGCCGATTTGTTTATATACACTGATTTGACTGATATCGATTGGGTCGATAAATTTTACACATCGCCCGACTGCACAAATAAAATCTGTGTTTGATTGTTTGAAACCCCACACGGGTGTTGGGATGAAATTTGAAGTTCACTCATCCTGATTGATTAAATATGTCGATCGATCGATTGACAGGCTGTTATAAGCGTCAGATATCTATATTTGATGCTTATACAGTGTAGTGCACTTTGGTTGATGGTTGATTATTTTTCAATGCTATTATATACGTGTGATGTATGGAAATCCATATAATGAACATTATATGGTGATTGATTGGGCCTCATTCCAATCGGGAAAATAATGAATATTATAAAAGAAAATTCATGTGTTGAATATAAAAATAGTCATGTGTTGACGATGATCATGTGTTGAAACTATTCATGTGTTCAGTAAAATATTTTAAATAAAATAAATTACATCTTTATCATATTTACCATTAGAATCTACTTCACGGTGGAGTCTAATTAAAATCAAACGATAGATACCATAGTTTTATAAAATATTTTACATAACAACAATAGTGATGTGTTGACAGCACTCATGTGTTGAGATTAGTCGTGTGTTGAAAGAAATATAGATTCATGTGTTGAATGGGAAAAATATTCATTTGTTGAATAGAATAAAGAAGTTGTGAAAAATATAAAGCCGTGTTGATTAGTTTTGCGCCATTTTGACGTGAACGATATTTGTATCGATTTTATTCAAATTGAAATGAATATTATAGCAAATTCGAATTGAAAAGAAAACGAATTTGAATTGAATATAAAAGGACTTCGAATGGAATTGAATATAAAACAAATTCAAGTTGAATTGAAAACGAACTGAAATTTAATTGAATTCGAATCGAAATTAAATTGAAATCAATTTGAATTGAAACGAATTTGAATTGAATTGAAACGAATTTGAATTCGAATTAAATAAAATGGAAATGAATTCGAGTTGAATTGAAATCAAATCGATTTGAAATTGAATGTAGAAGTTGAATTGTTTTAGAAACGAATTTAAAATGATTTATAAAATTCGTTTTAAATAGAAATCGACGAAATATATATTATATATATTATATATATAATATAATGGCCTGAATAGAACGCGCCGCGCCGCGGCAGTTCGTGAATTTCGACCATTTATTTCAAACGGGCATTGCGGGAGATCCGATCGTCGGATTCTCCTAAAACTGGAACCGTTGGGTTCGTATCGAAAAGAGCTTTCCAATGAATACTAGAAATTTGAAATCTAATGGTTGGATTTGGAATTATGTCCAAATCAATTTCAGAAAAGGTCGTTGTAAGTGCAGTTCGATGGTCGTTGATGGAAATCGACTGTACGGGCCTTGATAAAATTATTAAAAATATCTGTAATTTGTGTAAAATCAAAATATGTGAATTGGAAAGAATTGGGCTGAAGAATTCCAAATTTGAAAAGATAAAAATAGATTTTTATCGAAATGAACTAGTTTTGAACTAGAATTGAAATCAAAATTATTTTTAAAATAAATAAATTGAATTTGAAAGTGATTTTAAAAGTAATCAATATTCCCAATACGTGGATTGGACTGGAGCTGAATCGAAATTATCTTCGGAATATTTCGATGTTGGATTTCGTGACTAAACAGATATTGTTATGGGAATTTGAAAGATATATTTTATATCGTTATTTCCAATATGATATTTGTTGGTTTCAGAATTTGATATTGAATATAAGCCGATATATTTTCTATTCAGAGCCTTGTATTTAATATCAAATGTGATTTGGGTTTATCGTGGATCGTGTTTTAGATGACATTGGTTCTTTAACCCAGTTAAAGGCAAGATGTTGATTTTTGAAAAGATTAGAACTAAGTAGAGTTTTAATGAACCTTTAATTAGATTAAAAATGTGAATTGATAATTTAAATTATCAATTTTGAAAGGTGATCGAGAATGGAGTACCACCAGTTTTGCTCCAAAGCGATAGTTAAATCTTTAATTAGATTTGAACGTGAAATGGTAATTAATTTTACCGATAACACCGTGGTGTTAGATGTGGAGTATTACCAGTTTTCTCCATGGGATATATAGGTTGGGATTGGGAAATAAAATAAATAATTACTTCGGTGTGGTTCGTTAATCCCGACTAGTTTGAAATGATATCCAAAGGAAGATTATAGAATAAATTTAGAAGAATTTATCTTGGATAAAATTAATGGGAACATTTCCCTAAGAATGTGTTTTTGTGAATAAAAGAATATTCTGAATTGGAATGAGGCGTTTGTTGTGTTTGTGTAACATTCGTTTATTATATACGTGGGTTATTCAGAAAGGCCGGGTTTATACCCATTCTGAATAACCGATTCGATGAGATGTCGAAGATGAAGACGGTGGTTGAAGACCGGAAGTCTTCACATCGTTTGGGGGATTACTGATGATCTTGATTGGGCTGTACACCCAGGATGAGGGAAACAGTTGGTGATCGTCTAGACGTACTTGGAGATGGATGGATATGCGAGGAAAGTGCCTCCGGTTTCGTTTAGACCCAGAACGAACTTGTAAATGGATTGTGTGTCTGACATTGGATTTTATTTTGTGTTGATTGATCTCTATTAAATATACATCTGTTTGGCGGCGGAGAATTTATTTTCTTGCTTAACCCCCTTCTCTGAGACGTACGAGCTCAGAGGTTGTATATCGATGGACATCAGTCGCATGGAGTGAATTGCCAATGTGGCACGCGTAAGTGGCAATTGATCAGGGCTTCTGTTGAAAAGCAAAGTCTTGTGGTAGATGATCAAAGCACGGCCTGTGTGGCGTAGCTTTGTGTATAGCGTGAATTCGCGAGCCTCACACCTCGGTATGAGTCAAAAACGGGATAGTGACTGCAGGGAGAGCACGACGTTTCTTTCTAGCTAGGGTGGTGTCAGTGACCTACCAGCCCTGACATTTATATACTTTTCACCTGTGTGGTTGTTGGATATGAGGCGCCTCAGATATAGGTCTGTAAGGACCGGGAAACGTGTGTTCAGGAATAATTAATCGTCAAAAGTAAGAGAGGACCGGCCCTGAAGATCCAAGGATCATAGTGGGGTCCTGGGACATTTGCTAGAGTGTCTCGAACGCGGAGAGGAGCTTGCCCCTTGCCTCGACTCATGACGGAAATCCTATTTCCAATACGTGTATTGCGGTTTTAATTGTAGAACTAGTATGGCGACATGATAGATGGTACCCATGCCGCCTATGATTGATATTTATGATTTGAATTGTTTTGACACTATACACTTATTGTAGTATCAAATAATGTGTTTTAAACGTATCAAGCATGCTTTGGCTGTTATAAGGTAAAAACCCTATCCTCCGGCTTGCGTTGCATTGTGTGATGGGACCTGGGTCTTATAACAACTTCATTTTTCTTTATTTAGCATCGCGCTGTTTGTTCTATGCACTGGTATTCTTGGGAGGAATCCCGTTCCGTGTTATACGGCGTGGTCCCTTGATTTACCAAACTTTAAAACCAATATTAATAACTGTTTTAGTTCTCACACCAGTCACATGACTGACCTGGAGTTTATTGTTTTAACCTAAACTCTGGGTGCCCCTATTTTCCGCACGGGCAGCTAGTAGTTTTGGTTTTGCAGATTTATATTCACAGGGTCCTGATTTACAGCTTGAACGATGCTCGGAAAGCTCTGTATCCGTGTATCACTTCTAGTTGTGATTTTGTATTATTTTCCGCTGCTTTGTAATTTATTGTAATCTCTGATATTTGTCGAATGTAATTTATTCATTTATACTCTGTATGTTCTTGTAATCTGATGCATTGTTGTAATATACAATGAAATGTTCTTCTGTTTGCGTTCTATTTTGTCTTGTCCTCAATTCTATCCGTGCTTTCCTTCACGGGGAAGTTCGGGTCGTCTCACCGATTTACGAAATTTCGGACTCTATTTCGCGTATTTTTCCGAGACGAACGCAATGGCGCAACCCGTTTATCCTGATTCAGATTTTATAATTTAATTCTGCCTTGATTCTTGTCTTAACACGTTGTTCAAAATTCGGGTTGTTACACCCCCCCCCCCCCGCCACCACCCAAGTCCGGCGCGACTCCCCTCTCCGATGCCGTCCCTCTCTCGAATCCGTACCCCAGAAACCCGCACCCCTTCCAAAACCCGACGCAACCGCCTCCCCCCTGGATGCTCCGACCGCCGCCTGGCCTGCAGTGCCTCCCCTAACCCTTGAACGCCGGAAACCCCCCCCCCCCCTCCCTCCTCCGACTGAAATGAACTCTTTTTTTGGCAAAGGTGAGTTTTTTTATTTTATTTTATTTTCTATTCTTTTTATAATCTTTTTTTTTTTGGTTAGAAACATATTAAAAAAAATCGGTTTTATAAATCTTTGAAAGCTTTGATTTTATACGAAGAAAGATTTGATTTTTAAATAATATAAGGTTATGAATTTGACTATAGAAGAATAGATCTCTCATGATATAAAATGTGAAATTTATATATATGTATTGGAATAAAAACACGATTTTTATATGTGAAGTAGTAAAATAAAAATATGATTTTTATATTATAGAAAGATTAAAAATGTGATTTTTATAGAGAATATAATAATATTATCTTTATATATGTAGTGAAATAAAAATTCGATTTTTATATATTGAATAGCGAAATAAAAATTCGATTTTTATATATTGAATAGCGAAACAAAAATTCGATTTTTATATATGGAATAGAGAAGTAAAAATTCGATTTTTATATATTGAATAGCGAAGTAAAATTTCGATTTTTATATATTGAATAGCGAAGTAAAAATTCGATTTTTGTATATTGAATAGCGAAGTAAAAATTTGATTTTTTATATATGTAGTGAATACGGGTGACGGAAGTGACGAAAGAAGAAACGACGGAGATTTCCTACATATGAAGAATCACGGCGTTGGATTTAGCTTTCAGTGGGAACTTCTCACTTGTAATTTAATTTTCTAGTTAAAATATATACTAGGATGCAGACGGTATTTAGTAGCACCCGATACCCGTCGTCCACAGACCATAGACGGCTTGTATGCTTGGTTGTTTGATTTTGATGTGTAGTTGATTGTGTGATGTGATGTGAAATGAAATAAAATATTTATATAGTTGAAAATATTTTATAGTTAAAAATATAATTTTTAATGTGTATATAAAATGAAATAAATATAAACAAATTGGACGATTTGTTTATATACACACATTTGACTGATATTGATTGGGACGATAAATTTTACACATCGCCTAACTGCACAAATAAAATCTGTGTTTGATTGTTTGAAAACCCCCACACGGGTATTGGGGTGATATATGACCTACACTAATCCCAATAGTTAGTTGTATGTCGATCGATTGATTGACAGACTGTTATAAGCGTTAAATATTTATATTTGATGCTTATACAGTGTAGAACGCACTTTGGATGATGGTTGATGATTTATCGTTGTTGTTATATACGTGTGATAGAAACTCCATATAATTAACATTATATGGTAATTGATTGGGCCTCATTCCAGTTTTGAAAAATAGAAATATTTGAAATAAAATATTTGGTAATAGAAATATATGAAGCCGTGTTGATTAGATTGACGCCATTTTGACGTGAACGATATTTATATCGATTTTATTTATTTTATAACGAATATCAAAAGTGATTTCAAAATCTGATATTTTGAAAAGAAATGAATTCGAATTGAAATTGAATAGAAGTGAATTCGAATTGAAATTGAATAGAAAGGAATTCGAATTGAAATTGAATAGAAGTGAATTCGAATTGAAATTGAATAGAAAGGAATTCAAATTGAAATTGAATTGAATTGAAAACGAATTGAAATTGAATATAAATGAATTCGAATTGAAATTGAATTGAAATCGATTTGAAATGAATTTAAAACGAATTTATATTGGAATATTCAATTTTGATTTGAAATTGAATATGAAGTTGAAACCGTTTGAAAATGAATTTAAAACGATTTATAAAGCACGTTTTGAATTGAAATCGATGAAGTATATATTATATATATAATATAATGGCCTGAATAGAACGCGTCGCGCCGCGGCAGTTCGTGAATTTCGACCATTGACTTCGAATTGACGTTGCGGGAGATCCGACCGTCGGATTCTCCTAAAACTGGAACCGTTGGGTTCGTATCGAAAAGAGCTTTCTAACGAATATCGGAAATTAGAAATCTAACGGTTGGATTTGGAATTATGTCCAAATCAAATTTGGAAAAGGTCGCTGTAAGTGCAGTTCGATGGCCGTTGATGGAAATCGACTGTACGGGCCTTGATAAAATTATTAAAAATAGTAATAATTTGTGTAAAATCATAAGAAATGATTTAGAAAGAATTGGGATGAAAAACTCCACATTTGAAAAGATAAAAATAGGTTTTTATCGAAAGATACTAGTTTTGAACTAGAATTATAATTCTATTGATTTTTAAATAAATAAATTGGATTTGAGAAGAGTTTTTAAAGTAACCAGAATTTCCAATAATTGAATTGGAATGGATTTGAATCGAAATTGTCTTTGGATTATTTCAATGTTGGATTTCGTGATTATACAGATATTGTTATGGAAATTTGAAAGATATATATATATATATATATATATATCGTTAGTTCCAATACGATATTTGTTGGTCGTAGAATTTGATATTGAATATAAGCCGATATATTTTCTATTCAGAGCCTTGTATTTAATATCAAATGTGATTTGGGTTTGTCGTGAACGGTGTCTTCATTAACACTGTTCTTGAACCCAGTTGAGAAAAGATTAAACCTTTTTATTTAGATTTAATGAAGCGTACCAATTAAATAATATTTAATTGGAATTGAATTGATATTGATATGATTTTGGGGTTTATCGTGAACCGTGTTTTTAAATGACAATGATTCTTTAACCCCGTTAAAGATTAAAACTAAGTGGAGTTTTAATGAATCTTTAATTAGATTGAAATGATTGAGAATGGAGTATCACCAGTTTTGCTCCAGGCGATAGTTAAATCTTTAATTAGATTTAAACGTGAAATGGTAATTGAATTTACCGATAACACCGTGGTGTTAGAGATGAAGTATGACCCGTTTTACTTCATGGGATGAATAGGTTGGGATTGGGAAATTAAAACAAACGATTACTTCGGTAAGGTTCGCTAATTCCGACTAGTTTAAATTGATATTCAAAATTAGATTAAAGAATAAATTTAAATGATTTATCTTTGATAAAATTAATGGGAACCTTTCCCTATGAATGTGAAATTTAGAAACTAACTGTCGGTTAGCTAAGCAGAATGGTTTTATGGATATTGATCTGATGTTGGTTTCGGCCTTCGGGGTTAATATTTGGGGAATTATTCTCTGGTTAACTTACGGTTAGTGACTGATAAATTGGAATGAGGCGTATGTTGTGTTTGTGTAACACATGTTTATAATATACGCGAGTTATTCAGAAAGACCGGGTTTATCCCATTCTGAATAACTGATACGACGATAAGTCGAAGGTGAAGACGGTGGTTGAAGACCGGAGGTCTTCACGTCGTTTGGATAATTACTGATGATCTTGATTGGGATGTACACCCTAGAAGATGGAAACAGTTGGTGATCGTCCAGACGTACTTGGAGATCGATGGAGATGCGGGGTACTAGGTGCCTCCGGTTTCGTTCAGACCCAGAACAGACTTGTAAATGGACTGTGTGTCTGACATTGGATTTTAGTCTGTGTGATTGATTTCTATTAAATATATATCTGTTTGACGGCGGAGAATTTATTCTCTTGCTTAACGCCCTTCTCTGAGACGTACTAGCTCAGGGGTTATATACTGATGGATGTCAAACGCACAGAGTGAATTGCCTGTGTGGCATGCCTAAGTGGCGAATGATCAAGGCTTCTGTTGAAAAGCAAAGTCTTGTGGTTGAAGATCAAAGCACGGCCTTTATGGCGTAGCTTTGTGTAGCGTTGATTCGCGAGCCTTACACCTCAGTTGTGAACCAAAAACGGGAGAGGACCTCAGGGAGGACATGCGTTTCTTTCTAGCTAGAAGTGGCGTCAGTGGTTTAACATGCCCTGACGAGTTTGACTTATGTGGTTGTTGCTGTTGCGAGGCGCCTCGGTTTGATCGAACGATCCGGGTCCGATGGAGTCATTTGTTGGCTCATTTGCGCCCCATAGGGCGGGGAGACGTATTGTTCAGGCATAATAATCCACTCCGTATGGACCGGCCCAGACGATCCATGGGGCAGTTGCGGCTGTTCCTGAGACATGGTAGGCTAGATTGTCTCGAATCGGTAGAGGACGATCCCTGGCCTCGGTTCATAAATGGAAATCCAATTTCCAAATACATGACATTTGCGGTTTTATATGTAAACCTATATATGGCAACATAGTGGCATGGGACGCTCCTGTCACCTATGATTGATACTTATGATTTGAAGTTGTTTTATACACTATGTACTTATAATAGTATCAAATGATTTGTTTTAAACGTATCAAGCATTCTTGGCTATTATAAGGTAAAATCCCTATCCTCCGGCTTGCGTTGCATTGTGTGATGGGACCTGGGTCTTATATTAGCTTCATTTTTCTTTATTTAGCATTGCGCTGTTTGTTTTATGCACTGGTATTCTTGGGAGGAAACCCGTTCCGTGTTATACGGTGTGGTCCCTTGATTTACCTAGCTTTAAAAATAAAGATTAATAACTGTTTTAGTTCTCACACCAGTCACATGACTGACCTGGAGTTTATTGTTTTAAACCTAAACTCTGGGTGCCCTTATTTTGACACGGGCACCTAGTAGTTTTGGTTTTGTAGATTTATATTCACAGGATCCTGGTTTACAGCTGGAATGATATCAGGAAAGCTTTGTATCCGTATATCTCTTCTAGTTGTGTATTGTATTATTTTCCGCTGCTATGTAATTTATTGTAATCTCTGATATTTGATAAATTGTGTAATATTGATTTATACTCTGTATATTCTTGTATTCTGATGGAATTGTTGTAATATACAATGAAATGTTCTTCCGTCTGCGTTCTATTTGTCTTGTCCTCGACTCAATCCAGGCTTTCCTCTCCGCGGAAGTTCGGGTCGTTTCAGCTGGTATCAGAGCTTTGGTTTACAAAGCTCAGAGAACAAGACACGTTAGAACCAAACGAAAGAATTCATCAGAAATTGGATTAGTAATATCCAACGGGAATGACTCGTTAGAGATGGGATCAGTAGTATCCTAGAACGAGTGTGAAGAGTATATTTTTGAAAATGAAAACAAATTTTGTTTTGAAAATTTAAATCAATTATTCGTATTTGATTATTTATTTTATATTGATGTGGACAATCTAGTATATATAGATTTTGCATATATGTCTGATCCGCGTGTATTTGAAGTTTTAATATACTGGATAGATATAGAATCACTCTAGTCGCCCGAAGATGATTCTGATGATGCCGCGGCGTCATCAGCATTTATATTCGAGTGTCGAAGGTGAGACATCTATATATTTCCATTGACTGGTGTGAGAACCAAAATTTGATAGGGCCTATTGTTGTGATTTGGCATCAAAAATGTGATTTTTGACAATATTTCAAAATTATGTGTTCGAAATGATAATCAACTAATTGATTGATGGTTGAGTTGTTTGATTATTGTGGGATTAATTAAAATGTTGAACCTTTAACCAAATTGAACCAAATATTGAACTGTATTGAAGATTTGTCGCATTTGCTTGCATATACATGTACTTACATTGAACAGGTCATAGCAAAGAGGCTAGAGCAGAAGAATAAAATTGTTTGCTCGACAAATAGGTACATGTTTACCATAATTTACTGTTTTGTTTGGGTGATGATGATTTTATGAGCCGATTGGCTAGCCGCTTGGCTTTTTCTTTTTCTTTTTGAGATCAGAAGGCCTGTATGGAAATTTCGGGATTTTCCCGTGCTCCCGGTGCAAGGGAGGTTATGGCGAATTTTTTCGAAAATTTAGGGTGTTAGCCAAATTTTTGAAAAATTTGAAAAGTTCTTAGAAACTGAAAAGTTGAAAAACTTAAGCCGTAATCAAAATAATGAAAGTTGAGTTGATTTGTTAGACAACTTTCGGCTTCGTTCCTTTTCGGGGATGAAAAGCTTTAAGTGGGAGAGATTGTAATAACCCAGAAATCTGGGCCAATTTAAAATTTTTATTTTGGCAACTTTAGCGAATTTTGATTATTTAAAATGAATTATTTTAAATAATATCGACGAGAAATTTATTTTGAATAGAATTCGAACGTATATATTTATTCGAATCATCGTTAGAATATAAATATTTATTTATAATTATAAAAGGAATTGAAAATGGCGCAGTAGTTCGATAATTCGATTTCAAAATTCAAATGAATGTACCGGTTGCAAATTAAGCCGGAGTTTAGCGAAACCAAAAATATTAGAATCTAATTGAGAATATCTTTCCAACGAATCCGAAAAATCGAAATTTCATAGCGGGAATCAAAAGTTATGCCCAAAAGAATTTTCAGAATAGTCGCTATGGAATTCTGGCCCTTAAAAATGGCCATTTTGCAAACGACCTCGGATTTCGACGATACCACTTTTGTTGGATCCGCGATGTCAAATTATTGCTAGATTCCAATTTTCATAATTTTTCGAATCAATATGTGAGCGTGGCAAAGGAAAACGCGTTTGACCAGTTTTAGTTGATTTTAATCGACTGGAAAATGGCCATTTTCCAAACGGTCTCAGAATTCGATGAAATTAGTTTTGTTAGGACCGTATCGTCAATACGAAGCTAGAAAATATTTTTCGGGATTTTTTAGAGTTCGTATGTGGCCCCGGTAAATTGAAATGCGCGTTCAAATTCAATATATAGAGTTATATTTTAATTTTGACGAAAACTGATCAAAATGATCGAATCAGCCTACGATACATATCTCATTGTGTTCGGAATGGGGGTAATTAGCTATGGACGACAGGCGGTGGGTTTCGTTTCGAGTTCAAAATAAAAAGATACCTTTTTGAAAGTTAAGAATAAAATAATATATATATATATATTATATAATTCTCCTTAACCCCCCCTCCTCCTTTCCTCCCTCCCCGTCCACTTCAGAAAAAGGAAATTAAAAAAAAAAAATCCTCGTTGAAATCACCCGCCGCCACCTCCTGTCGCGCGTGCCCCCCCCCACCCGCCACCACCCAAGTCCGGCGCGACTCCCCCCTCCGATGTCGTCCCTCCCTCAAATCCGTACCCCCGAAACCCGCACCCCTTCCCAAAACCCGATGCAACCGCCTCCCCCTGGATGCTCCGACTGCCGCCTGGCCTGCAGCGCCTCCCCCAACCCTTGAACGTCGGAAACCCCCCCTCCTCCGACTGAAATAAACTCTTTTTTTTGGCAAAGGTGAGTTTTTTTATTTTATTTTATTTTATTTTCTATTCTTTTTAAAATCTGATTTTTTTTTTTGGTTAGAAACATATTAAAAAAAATCAGTTTTATAAATCTTTGAAAGCTTTGATTTTATATGAAGAAAGATTTGATTTTTAAATAATATAAGGTGATGATTTTGACTATAGAAGAATAGATCTCTCATGATATAAAATGTGAAATTTATATATATGTATTGGAATAAAAACACGATTTTTATATGTGAAGTAGTAAAATAAAAATATGATTTTTATATTATAGAAAGATTAAAAATGTGATTTTTATAGAGAATATAAAAATATTATCTTTATATATGTAGTGAAATAAAAATTCGATTTTTATATATTGAATAGCGAAATAAAAATTCGATTTTTATATATTGAATAGCGAAATAAAAATTCGATTTTTATGTATGGAACAGCGAAGTAAAATTTCGATTTTTATATATTGAATAGCGAAGTAAAAATTCGATTTTTATATATTGAATAGCGAAGTAAAAATTCGATTTTTATATATTGAATAGCGAAGTAAAAATTCGTTTTTTTATATATGTAGTGAATACGGGTGACGGAAGTGACGAAAGAAGAAACGGTGGAGATTTCCTATATATGAATAATCGCGGCGTTGGATTTAGCTTTCAGTGAGAACTTCTCACTTTTAATTTAATTTTCTGGTTAAAATATATAGTAGGATGCAGACGGTGTTTAGTAGCACCCGACACCCGTCGTCCACAGACCATGAACGGCTTGTATGCTTGATTGTTTGATTTTGATGTGTAGTTGATTGTCTGATGTGATGTGAAATGAAATAAAATATTTATATAGTTGAAAATATTTTGTAGTTAAAAATATAATTTTTAATGTGTATATGAAATGAAATAAATATAAACAAATCGGACGATTTGTTTATATACACACATTTGAATGATATTGATTGGGACGATAAATTTTCACATCGCCCAACTGCACAAATAAAATTTGTGTTTGATTGTTTGAAAACCCCACACGGGTATTGGGGTAATATATGACCTACACTAATCCCAATAGTTAGTTGTATGTCGATCGATTGATTGACAGACTGTTATAAGCGTTAAATATTTATATTTGATGCTTATACAGTGTAGAACGCACTTTGGGTGATGGTTGATTGACATAGAAATGTGTTTATTTTATGCTCTTATATCTTATCTTTTGTATATAAATAAATATTACTTGGGTATTGTTTTGTTATTTTTACAGATAGTCCAACCCAGCCCGCATGCAACCAGAAATGTAGAGAAATAGAGTCAATTTGCTGTGTATTTGCATTTTGAAGAATTGTAGATGAAGATATCACATCTAGTTGCTGTTGGACAAGAAAAGGAGTGAGAAAAAGGCTTTGCACATCACAAATCAATGAAGAAATATCAAGGAAGCAAGAGGAAAAAGAGAAAAGGCCCAAATTTGCTTTATTTATCAAAGGCCCATTTATGTTTCTCATTGTAAACTAATTAGTGGTGTAATGACCAGGCCCATTTACCATTTGTAATTAGGGTTAGGGTTTGGTTCTCCTATAAATACCCTTGTAATCCCCTTGTAGCCACCATCCTGTATCATATTTTCTCTTCTTAATAAAGTTCTTCTTTTATTTTCTAGCATTTTTCTATTTTCTTAGCAATTAGTGTTGTCTACACGATTAGATTCGGTAGAGCACCAATTGTATTTTACAATTTTTTTACTTAGAGATTAGTCGTTTGATTAGTTTCAACGACAATCCTAATTTATCTTTTGTTGTTCTTCTTTTCTTGCAATTTTAATTTCTTCATTCTTGTTCTTGCTTCGCTATTTACTTTTTTTGTGATTAATCGTTCGATTAGATTCGACGATAATCATAAGTTTGAAATTTCAATTTTATTGTTTTCAAAACAAATCTCCAGGCTTCGTCTAACTCGCCCAAGAGATTAGATAAATAATTTAATTTTAATCTACCTCCCTGTGTTCGACCTGTATGCTACACACCTGTATGCTTGCAGAATTTATTACAAATGTCGCGCTTTTCTAATTCATAGACTAGCGACGATCAAGTTTTTGGCGCCGTTGCCGGGGAGGTAACGATTGATTTTTATTGTTTATTTAATTTCCGATTCGTGTTAGTTTTTGTTTTATTTTTTTGTTTGATTTTGCTTTTGAATAAAAAATAAAAATAAATTAAAAAACTTGTCAATTTTCTTTTATTCCTTGCCTTTGTTTTGTTATTGAAAAAAAAAAAAACCTTGCCATTTCTTTGGGATTTCTTTCTAGATCTTCTCCTCAACTATTTCCTCTTATTCTACAGTATCTTCCTTTCTTCTTTTACAATTAAAATAATATAAAAAAAAATTCCTTTTTCAATTTTTCTCAATCTCTTCCCATTTGACCCTTTTTTGTTTCTTCCCAATCACCACAATTCCTACAACCACCTTCAATACCCCCAGATTCACGTTTTCATATAACCTTTCAGTCAAAACCAAATTCATCCGAGTTTGACAGCCTCTCCAAGCCTCATCTTCACCAACGTTTCCCCAAAGGAAATCCGATTGCCACACTGCAAATTTCACAACTCTCCCCCTTTAGTACCATCACCAACGCACGACAACTGACATCAACATTGCAATCTTCCACCACTTCTCACCGTCTAACAAAATCACCCACGGACGACTCATCCTACCATCAACAGATCCACCTCCATCCCTCTACAAGCGCTTCATCTCTAACCACACCCATCATCTACTGGTTCATCTGCCACAAGCCAGGATCCCAATCATCTTCCACCCCAACGAACTATACATCCCATCGATCCCCCTCTTTCCATCGCCATCATCTAATTCCACTGCCCCTCATATCCGCCACTTCCATTGAATCGCATCCGTACAAGTTTGTCCACAACCGAATTTAAATCAGAAGCCTGCAACCAAAGTTCGACCTTCACTAAGGCGATACCTGGAACCCAACTACATCGCACTGTACACTGAATCGAATCAGACCCGAGCCTAAAAAAATCGAAAAACCTCAATTCAAAACCACTCGATTTGAACATAAAACCCGATTTACATTCGAAACCCTCCGAACAACAAAATCTAAACAACCAAAAACCCAAATTGAACTCACGCATCATTTGAAAGCATAGAGGCCATATTCGAGCTTAGGCCTTCGACTGAAATTTGCACGGGCTTCGCAATTTCCTTCGTTGGGTTCTATTTGTTTTTGGAGAAACTGATAAAAGAGAACAGCGTCGTTTATTTGGGTTAAAATGGGGGTTGCGTCTGAAATTAAATAGACAAGAGGGACTGAAATAAAAGTGATTGTGGCCGAATTGTTTCCTTGAGTAGGAAAGTGTAACATTCTTTCTTTCCTCTAAAAGCATGAAAGCCAAATTTATTTGTGTCAAAATTGTTGAGTCTTGAACACGTCAACGAGAATTTTTTTTCTTTGTAAGTGTTGTTTTGTTGAGTTTTTTTTGTTAGGTTTAGTTCTTTTGTTTTTAGCTTAGTATTTTTAATCTATTTTTATTTTTATTGGGTTTAGTTTTTTTAATTTTTCATTCTAGCTTAGTTTTTTTTTAAAGTTCCTTTTAGTTTAGTTTTTGTTTTTTTCCTACTTCCATCTAAAAAAAAAAAGAAAAAGAAATAAAAAAAAAAAAAATCAAAGAGCCAGGCCAGGAAGGAAGTTCAATCAAAGCAAAGCTAAAGATATAGTTCAAGCAAAACAGCAAGGAATTCAAATATCAGTCAATTTGCAAACGAAATTTGAATTGTCAAGTGTTCAATTATTCTGGAAAAACCGCCACACCCCCACTGTAAAAATTTCTTTTAACTCTACAGGTGCTCTGCTGCAAAGAAAAAAATATATAGACAATTGTTGTAAAAATTTTCTGCAGGGGCGGCGGCTTGAATGTAAATTTTAATTCTGCAATTTATATTTCTGTGTCTGTTCTGTGACTGATATTTCTGAATTTGTGGTGAGGAACGGTTTTCCATAACTAATCACTCTCATCGATTTTCAATTTTAACACGTGATTTTGATTTTCAAAATAATATAACTGGAAAGTGGTGCTTTGTGAAGTTGACTGTCTCGTACAATTGGATCGCGGATATATATTAGTTCAATTTATTGAACTTTTAGCAAAAGAGGTTGCATACTACCCGTAAAACATTGGTCGTATCCCTTAGTATTTATACTATACGTGAACGACCATAAGACCCTCTTCCCCCTTCCAATTGAGTCAGTTAATTAACAGAGCACAACTCAGAATTTTATATTATTTTGAAGTGAGAATAATCTATGTCTTACCCTGACTTCATTCAAATGTCTAATTCAAAAAAATCCTTGAGAGAAATGTGGGATAATAGTCGGAGTATACGTCCTCTTGAAGAGTATGAATATGAAATACAACTCATGAAGCATGATTTCCCAAAATTTGGTGAAACAAATGTCAACAATTTTCAAAATTTTCAAAATGACCAACATTTTCAAAGTTATGATCGAAATTGCGACTTCAATTTTGACTTCAATAATTTCGATTATGGGCCACATACCCATCAAAACAGCTTTGAACCCCAATATGGCTTTGATCAACATCAGTATGGGGCTATAAACCAAAATTTTCAAAATAATAGCCCATATCAACATTTTGAAAATAACCAAAATTGCAATTTTCACTCGGATTTTAACAGTTTTGGTTACGAACATAATTTTTATGATCAAAATGATTTCCAATATCAAAATGAAAATTCAAACAACCACCACATTGGAAATGATTTTGATTGTGAAATTGATATGGATTATAATTTTGAGAATCAAGAAATCCAACACGAGAGCTCTCTAATCGACGATTCTGAAGAATATCATCTCAACATTCTTCGAGAGAGGATAGAAAAGAGAGATAGAAAACTTGATGAACTTCTTTGTTTATTGACAACTTTGAAAGAACAACAAGAGCAACAAAATCATATTCAAACAAGCGAGGAACCTGAAGATAATCCATTCTTTACTGGTAATGAAAATTTTCAAATAACAACTTTCGAAATTGAGAATAACGATCTAGATGAAGTTGTTAAAAATTCAACAAATGATTTGGACTTCGATTGTTTTCAGGAAAAAGAATTAAACTCAACTTTTGATCTTCCTCTTCCAGACTACAAGAAACTTGAAATTTTTGAAATGGAACAAAATGAAAATGTTGAATTTTTCGAAAACTCAAAAGTGGAAATGGATTTTAATGAACATGAATTCTTTGGATTGTACGAGGATAAGTTGCCAAATGAGGAAGAAGTATATTCAAGTCACGAGTTCGAGAATTTAAACTTTAAGAAAATTTCAAATGAGTTTGAAATTGTCAGTGTCTTGAACAACACTCAGAATTTAAATTTCACGATTGCAACTGAGTTTATAAACGATCACAGACTTTTGAACAATTACACTGACAAATTTGTTGAGCACATGCATTATTTCTGGAATGTTAGCTTGATTGAAAAACTTCGGGTTAGGACGACCCTGGACATTTATCTACTTGACTACAAATCTAGGCATAAAGATGAAATGGTTTTCAAAAACCTGCGCTTATTAGAAAACATGCCTAGACACAGTGGGAATGGGACTCATAGGGCCAGAACCAAGTATGGGGGGAAAAGTTGGTGGAATTCTTTGCATCGCATGCACCGCAAACACATATATCATTGTACATATGATTTTCATTCGCATATAGTGGCCAAACTCCATTTCATTCTTCAAATAATTTTGCATCTCATTCACCTTTGGGTGCGATCTTTCAATTTTAGGAAACGTTCACAGTGTGGACACTGTTTAGTTCTAGTGTGGGGGGGAGTCTGCATTTCATCAATTTTCATTTTTCTTTGTTTTTATTTCTTTTATTTTCATCCATTTAAATAGGACCATCATGCATTTTAGATTGTAGTGACATACCATAAATTTTTTTTTTTTAAATACGACTCATTTTCAATTGATACAGCAAAATAAGTTTACAATTTTTAGCCAGTTGATAGTATTTTTCTCTCTCAGCTAAGTTCGAATTTGAAATATAATGAAAAGTTTAAATTTTGAGGGATAATAGTGTAACCGGTACATAGGGAGATTCTTAGGTGATGGCCATGAAATCTATTCTATATTGTAGACTTTGTTTAAATAAGTGGAGGACTTAAAATACTTATAATGGCTTGTCAAATCTTTAAAACTAAGTTGTGTTAAGTTGAATTCGCGCAACTCTCTTTTGTGCTTATATTTTCGATAATAATAAAAATAGTATTCCAAGGGTATCCAACATTGCTTGTATATCAAGCGTTGGTGTGCAAACCCGCCAAGCTCTATCCGACACGTTGTTGACAAAGTCAAAGTTGGAATATCTTGGTCTCATTTTGTGAGATTGGACACCTAAGGATTACCGACACGTTGTTGACAAAGTCAAAGTCGGCCTGCACAATCCGCCAAGCTCTTTACCTACTCTCCGTTAGTCCGCGAGGTAGTGCATAGGTGGTAAACCTTGGTCTTTTTAGTTAGGTGTATGTACTTAATCATAAATCTTAAAATTTTATAGAATAAAGAATAAGCGATGATACCCAAACACTTCTTGACCTTATTGATTTGACTAGCCATACATGAGAAAATTAGAATACCACTTTGCAAACTATGCCAAGCAAACTAAGAATTTATTTCATGGCTGCACTATGTTATCGACCGAACTAACTGGCCAAACTGGAATTTAACATTTGAAAACTTGATTTATATTGAAAATTTGTGACAAGTCGAGGTATCTAAAATAAAATCAACTGATTAGAAATTATTAACTTAATTTGTTGTACCACTTTCCTGAAATAAGTCGTGTTGTCATTTTTCATTTTTCATTTTTATTTGCATATGTCCACTGCATTCATGTAGTTTCATTAGAATCATAGCATACAGCATTTGGATTTTGTGGGTAGTATCCGCTGAAAACCCTCACGAGACACCACTCGTCCTGCTAGGGACACCTAGAGGTTTAACGGCTTGTTGCATACGCTCAATGCAATCGTGTTTCCTACGAAAGTGTGACCTATCTAGTTTAGTTTTTCATTTTTTGTTTTACTCGAGGACGAGTAAAAGATAAGTGTGGGGGTATTTGATTGACATAGAAATGTGTTTATTTTATGCTCTTATATCTTATCTTTTGTATATAAATAAATATTACTTGGGTATTGTTTTGTTATTTTTACAGATAGTCCAACCCAGCCCGCATGCAACCAGAAATGTAGAGAAATAGAGTCAATTTGCTGTGTATTTGCATTTTGAAGAATTGTAGATGAAGATATCACATCTAGTTGCTGTTGGACAAGAAAAGGAGTGAGAAAAAGGCTTTGCACATCACAAATCAATGAAGAAATATCAAGGAAGCAAGAGGAAAAAGAGAAAAGGCCCAAATTTGCTTTATTTATCAAAGGCCCATTTATGTTTCTCATTGTAAACTAATTAGTGGTGTAATGACCAGGCCCATTTACCATTTGTAATTAGGGTTAGGGTTTGGTTCTCCTATAAATACCCTTGTAATCCCCTTGTAGCCACCATCCTGTATCATATTTTCTCTTCTTAATAAAGTTCTTCTTTTATTTTCTAGCATTTTTCTATTTTCTTAGCAATTAGTGTTGTCTACACGATTAGATTCGGTAGAGCACCAATTGTATTTTACAATTTTTTTACTTAGAGATTAGTCGTTTGATTAGTTTCAACGACAATCCTAATTTATCTTTTGTTGTTCTTCTTTTCTTGCAATTTTAATTTCTTCATTCTTGTTCTTGCTTCGCTATTTACTTTTTTTGTGATTAATCGTTCGATTAGATTCGACGATAATCATAAGTTTGAAATTTCAATTTTATTGTTTTCAAAACAAATCTCCAGGCTTCGTCTAACTCGCCCAAGAGATTAGATAAATAATTTAATTTTAATCTACCTCCCTGTGTTCGACCTGTATGCTACACACCTGTATGCTTGCAGAATTTATTACAAATGTCGCGCTTTTCTAATTCATAGACTAGCGACGATCAATGGTTGATGATTTATCGTTGTTGTTATATACGTGTGATAGAAACTCCATATAATTAACATTATATGGTAATTGATTGGGCCTCATTCCAGATTTAAAAATATAAATATTTGAAATAAAATATTTGGAAATAGAAATATATGAAGCCGTGTTGATTAGATTGATTCCATTTTGACGTGAACGATATTTATATCGATTTTATTTATTTTATAACGAATATCAAAAGTGATTTCAAAATCTGATATTTTGAAAAGAAATGAATTCGAATTGAAATTGAATAGAAGTGAATTCGAATTGAAATTAAATAGAAAGGAATTCGAATTGAAATTGAATAGAAGTGAATTCGAATTGAAATTGAATAGAAAGGAATTCAAATTGAAATTGAATTGAAAACGAATTGAAATTGAATATAAACGAATTCGAATTGAATTTAAATTGAAATCGATTTGAAATGAATTTAAAACGAATTTATATTGGAATATTCAATTTTGATATGAAATTGAATATGAAGTTATAACCGTTTTGAAAATGAGTTTAAAACGATTTATAAAGCACGTTTTGAATTGAAATCGACGAAGTATATATTATATATATTATATATATAATATAATGGCCTGAATAGAACGCGCCGCGCCGCGACAGTTCGTGAATTTCGACCATTGACTTCGAATTGACGTTGCGGGAGATCCGACCGTCGGATTCTCCTAAAACTGGAACCGTTGGGTTCGTATCGAAAAGAGCTTTCTAACGAATATTGGAAATTAGAAATCTAACGGAAGGATTTGGAATTATGTCCAAAACAAATTTGGAAAAGGTCGCTGTAAGTGCAGTTCGATGGCTGTTAATGGAAATCGACGGTACGTGCCTTGATAAAATTATTAAAAATAGTAATAATTTGTGTAAAATCATAAGAAATGATTTAGAAAGAATTGGGATGAAAAACTCCACATTTGAAAAGATAAAAATAGGTTTTTATCGAAAGGAACTAGTTTTGAACTAGAATTATAATTCTATTTATTTTTAAATAAATAAATTGGATTTGAAAAGGGTTTTAAAAGTAACCAGAATTTCCAATAATTGAATTGGAATGGATTTGAATCGAAATTGTCTTTGGATTATTTCAATGTTGGATTTCGTGATTATACAGATATTGTTATGGAAATTTGAAAGATATGTATATCGTTATTTCCAATACGATATTTGTTGGTCGTAGAATTTGATATTGAATATAAGCCGATATATTTTCTATTCAGAGCTTTGTATTTAATATCAAATGTGATTTGGGTTTGTCGTGAATGGTGTCTTCATTAACACTGTTCTTGAACCCAGTTGAGAAAAGATTAAACCTTTTTATTTAGATTTAATGAAGCGTACCAATTAAATAATATTTAACTGGAATTGAATTGATATTGATATGATTTTGGGGTTTATCGTGAACCATGTTTTTAAATGACACCGATTCTTTAACCCCGTTAAAGATTAAAACTAAGTGGAGTTTTAATGAATCTTTAATTAGATTGAAATGATTGAGAATGGAGTATCACCAGTTTTGCTCCAGGCGATAGTTAAATCTTTAATTAGATTTAAACGTGAAATGGTAATTGAATTTACCGATAACACCGTGGTGTTAGAGATGAAGTAAGACCCGTTTTACTTCATGGGATGAATAGGTTGGGATTGGGAAATTAAAACAAACGATTACTTCGGTAAGGTTCGCTAATCCCGACTAGTTTAAATTGATATTCAAAATTAGATTAAAGAATAAATTTAAAGGATTTATCTTTGATAAAATTAATGGGAACCTTTCCCTACGAATGTGAAATTTAGAAACTAACTGTCGGTTAGCTAAGCAGAATGGTTTTCTGGATATTGATCTGATGTTGGTTTCGGCCTTCGGGTTAATATTTGGGGAATTATTCTCTGGTTAACTTACGGTTAGTGACTGATAAATTGGAATGAGGCGTATGTTGTGTTTGTGTTACACATGTTTATAATATACGCGAGTTATTCGGAAAGACCGGGTTTAACCCATTCTGAATAACTGATACGACGATAAGTCGAAGGTGAAGACGGTGGTTGAAGACCGGAGGTCTTCACGTCGTTTGGATAATTACTGATGATCTTGATTGGGATGTACACCCAAGAATATGGAAACAGTTGGTGATCGTCCAGACGTACTTGGAGATCGATGGAGATGTGGGGTATTAGGTGCCTCCGGTTTCGTTCAGACCCAGAACGGACTTGTAATTGGACTGTGTGTCTGACATTGGATTTTAGTCTGTGTGATTGATTTCTATTAAATATATATCTGTTTGGCGGCGGAGAATTTATTCTCTTGCTTAACGCCCTTCTCTGAGAAGTATGAGCTCAGGGGTTATATACTGATGGATATCAAACCCATAGAGTGAATTGCCTGTGTGGCATGCCTAAGTGGCGAATGATCAAGGCTTCTGTTGAAAAGCAAAGTCTTGTGGTTGACGATCAAAGCACGGCCTCTGTGGCGTAGCTTTGTGTAGCATTGATTCGCGAGCCTCACACCTCGGTTGTGAACCAAAAACGGGGGATGTAACGACCCGTATTCTACGCATCAGAGGACCGTAGAATATTTATTTCTTTCACATATAAAGTCGTATGGTCATGTAACTTTGGGAGACGACTATTGGGGTCATTTCCCATGTTCATGATTTTTCCCGATTTTTAAATGACCATTTTACCCCTAGTTGTTACTTTTTTGACCATAACTTTTGACTGGAAAGGAATTTTGACCTGAAACCACTTGCATTGGTCCGGATGATGGTTTACAATTCCGTAGAGTGGTCACATTAGCCAAACGGACTCATCGTTTGGAAGATATGGCTGAAACAAGTTTCAGATAGTGAAAATTAGCTTAATTGGGCTTAATCGGGTAATTAGCAGCTAGGCCCAAAGGGGATTTCGGGATTTGAGATGTATAGGGGCTGATTAGGGTTAGAATACATTTCTTTCAGCCGCCACTTTCATTCTTGGAACCCTAGCAATGGCCTCCAACACCCAAATCACCTTCTAATCACTTTCTAATCAAGTTTTGGCTTAATCTACATCAAATTAAGGAGAGAAGACACGAAAGCATGGTTAGAGCTGCTGTTAGACATCAGTATTCACCCAAATCAGCGAGGTTTCAGTTCTGAGAATCTTATTTGTGGCCAAGGTGAGTGATTAGCATCGTTTTGACACTAATTACAGTTAATTAAGGGTAATTAGTGAAGATTAGCGAATTTATACACTAATAAATTCTGCAAAAATATCTATAAATTCGAAAATAATATTTTATGCCTCTGTTAGAAATTTGGTTTAATTTGATTAAGTTTTATTAACCCTATGATTAGTTTTTCTTAAACATGCTTAAGGGAAAATATGGGGTTTTGGGTATATTTGATCCATTTTGACATGTAAATTCATCATTTTGGTGTTTGTGGTTAGTTGTTATGTTGCTATAACTGTTTGGGATGATTTTTGATTGATTAGTATAGTTAGATTTATCGAAAACGTCATCGAATGGCATAAACAAGTTGCTGGAAAAAGTTGCAGAAAGTTGTGTAGGGTTTCGGACCGGATCAGATATGGGCTCAGATCGGATTGGAGACCTGGGCAAGGAACCCGACCCGAACTGGAGCCTGGCACAAAAGAGGCTTGGCAAAAAGGAAGGACATGTTGGTTAAGCTGGGGATCGGATCGACTTAAGGACGAAGGGCTCGGATCGGAACTTGACACCTAGGAGAACTGGCAAGAAGGAAGGCCACGCTAATAGAATTGGGATCGGATCGGATGAAAAAGGAGGGATCGGATCGGAGAACGTGAAGAACGAGGGAGTGGATCGGAACGGAAGCACGAACTGGAAGGGAGATGGCACCCGACCCGACCCAGAGGAGGACACCCGACCCGAACCGATACAATGATGGAAACCCGAACCGAACCGCTACAGGGGAGGACAGCACACCGACCCGACTCAGAATGGACACCTGACCCGAACCGATGGCTAGGAGGGGAACCCGAACCGGCCCAGTATTGACCAATAACCCGAGATGCAAAGGTAGCCCAATATGGGAAGTTATAGCTCAGGATCCAGTTGGGAACCGATGAGTTCACTTCATGATTGGGCTTTGCTACGGGACGTATGTCAAGGGGCAGTCGATGTCTATGACTTTGGATCACTATGTATGGGAGGTACGTGAACGGATTCAGGGCTGCAGTGGCCTAGGTACGACTAAAGAGCTATAGACCAATGAAGTGGGGTCATTTGTAAAGATTTGGTCATGACTCCATGTGGTAAGCTTGGTAGTAGCAGTAGTTGTACAAGTCGAACTCCGTCACTACTTCGATGGGTCTAGTGATTGACAGTGGTGGACATCGTATGCTTTACGCACTGAGTGAGAGATGTGAGGATGGTTGCTATGGATGATTTGTTTGCCATCATTATGACATGCACACCCCACCCCCGTATTCTTACACTATTTATTATGGCACCTTAGAGTATTGTACGGTATGTGGTACTAACTCTTTGGTTGCAGGTCCAGGTTCAGGTATGGATTAGTATACCTATTATTGTTCTGTTTAGATGCTTATCGCTCATACCAGGCTTTATGTCTGACCCAGAGTTTTATGTCTCCTCTTATTACTCTGGGTGCTCACACGAGCAGACTAGAGACAGGTTAGCTGGTGATGCACGGGTAGATGATCCGGAGACGAGAAGGAGGCTTCCACGTAATATATATACAGTATTCTCCCTGTATTGTAGAAGATCACTGCTTGGGCATTAGTAGTGCATCTTCTACTTTAGCTTTCTTTTGTTTAGAGACAGTAAATTTGGAAAGTTGTAATAAGCTGTATTTGGATTTCCGCTGCTCTGATGTTGATGTTGGTTTTAGTTATCATCTTATGCACTGTCTCACCTGTTTTATGTCAAGTATGTTATTATTATATTTTATTCCATGCGCTGTGAGATATTCTACAGGTTCCTCGTTAGTTAATTCCCTTCTTTCCTTTCTTCTGACGACCGTCCCGTGCTAGTCGGGCATGGGTACAGCGCACTTTCGGAGGAAATGCAGGCAGGTGCGGGGCGGGCCGTCACACTTGGTATCAGAGCTCTAGGTTGCGTAGTTAACCTAGGGAAGTTATCAGGGAGAGATAATATACGTATACGAGAGAGCGTATTTGTGATTATTTTGGTTTTCAAAAGCTATATATATATATACTATTAGTAGTATAAGAATGAAGTCGTACTGCACTAGCACCACTATGGGGTCGTTAATCGTTTCCTTTTTCAGATTGACGATGAGCCGATATGTTAGAGGTACCGGTAGAGGGGCCAATAATGGGAATGCTGCTGACATGAGGACGATGTTTACTGACCTCATGAGAGAGATGCTTAGGGACGTGCAGAGGGCAGCTCCCAATGGTGGAAATGGTGGTGGTCCAATAGTGTAGGCACCGAGGGTCGACTTTGCCAAGCTGAACAAGGATTATACTAGTCTTGGTGGGAAGCCGTTTCACGGAACGGAGTCGGACACGGATGTTCAGGATTGGTTGGATAGTTGCGAACGTATATTCAAGGATTTGGGTATCGAGGATGCGATGAAGAGAAAGCTAGCGTCCCGTCAGCTGCAAGGGCGGGCAATGAATTGGTGGAATGCTATAAAGGCAGCTACTCCCGAAGATCAGATTACTTGGGAGCAGTTTAAGGCTCGCTTTAGCGAGAAGTTCATTCCAGCTGCTCAGAAGTCAGTGCTGTTTAAGAAATTCTTGGAGCTCAAGCAGAATGGCAGAGCTGTCTCGGAGTATATTGCTGAATTCGACACTTTGTCAAAATATGGGTTATCTCTTATTGATACTACCGAGAAGAAGAATGAGAAATCCATAACTGGTTTGGATCAGTACTTGGGGGAAAGGCTTATTAACCACATCGATGAGACGTTTGAATCGATTGTGGGGAAAGCATTGAGATCAGAAAGTCTCTACCCTAAGCCGAAGACTGAGGTTGCATCCGCAGATGAGCCAAGGCCACAAGCAAGTGGTGGAGGCAAGGGTGGTTCCCAGAATAAGAGAAAGCAGAATCAGACTAAGGATGGCCAGAAGAAAAAGAATAAGCAAGATGTTGAGTGCTTCAGCTGTGGTAAGAAGGGCCATTATGCTAGTAATTGTCGGGCCAAGCCAGCGGATAGGAAGTGCTTCAACTGTGGCCAAATGGGACATCACAAGGACAAGTGTCCACAGGCCCCTAAAGAAAAGCAAATGGTGAAAGCCTATGCCCTTAATGCTATTCCTTCTTCGTCGAATGCCCCAACTGCAGCGGAGAAAGGAAAGAATGTCGTCATTCAAGGTATGCTTTCTGTTTATGATGTTCCTGTTAGAGTTTTGTTTGATACCGGAGCTTCCAGTTCTTTCATATCTAGTGACCTGGTAGATAGGTTGGGATTGGAGCCCGAGATTGTCGATAGACCTTTAGTAGTGACGAACCCGATTGGTGGTTCGACTAGTCTTAGCATGATTTGTCGTAATGTGGTCTTATCGAGTCATGGATGCATGTTTGTTTGTGATTATTTTGTTTTGGGCTTTACTGGGTTTGGCATTATTTTGGGAGTAGATTGGCTCCAATGATACGGGGTGGTGGTAGACTGTGAGGGCTTTTTGGTGACAGCTAGAGTGGATGATGGGCAGAGGATAGTGTTTGGTGGTCTACCTAGTAAGGGGGTATTGGCTAGTTTTCTAAACTCCCTCGACATTCCGCATAGTGAGTTGTCAGGTTTTCCCGTGGTTGGCCAGTATCCGGATGTTTTCGAAGAAGTGACCGGGCTTCCACCACACCAAGAGATTGAGTTCCGTATTGATTTGGTAAAAGATGCCAGACCTATAGTGATGCCACTTCGTCGTATGGCACCAAGGGAGCAGCGAGAGCTCGAGGTGCAAGTCAGCGATCTTTTGAAGAAGGGATTTATCAGAAGGAGTGTTTCTGAATGGGGAGCACCAATTGTGTTTGCTACCAAGGCGGATGGTTCCCTTCGTTTGTGTGTAGACTACCGCAAGTTGAATAAAGTGACGAGGAAGAACAAGTATCCTCTACCGCGGATAGATGATTTGTTCGATCAGTTGAGTGGCGCGAGAGTATTTTCTCAGTTGGATCTCGTGACAGGTTTTCATCAGCTTAGAGTGGAAGCTGAGAGTATAGCTAAAACGGCATTTCAAACGCCGTCTGGATTTTTTGAGTGGTTGGTCATGCCATTCGGGCTGACCAATGCCCCAGCATATTTTGTGGATCTTATGAATAGGGTATTCAGAGATCAGTTGAATAGGTTTGTCCTTGTGTTCGTTGATGATATTTTGGTCTATTCGAGGACAGAGGAAGAACACAAGGAACATTTAAAAATAGTGATGGAGGTGTTGAGAAAACACCAATTGAAAGCAAAGTTTTCTAAGTGTCACTTCTAGTGGAAGGAAGTGAGGTTCTTGGGCCATGTTGTATCAGAGAATGGTATTGCCGTGGACCCGGCGAAGGTGGCTACGGTACAGGATTGGCCTACGCCCAAGAATGTAACAGATGTAAGAAGTTTCTTGGGATTAGCTGGATATTATCGCAAGTTTATCGAAGATTTCTCCAAGATAGCAACACCATTGACCCAGTTGACCAAGAAGAATCAAGCTTTTGTCTGGGATGAAAGATGCGAGAATGCATTCAAGAGTCTAAAGGACAAGTTGACATGCGCGCCAGTGTTAGTCATTCCTAAGGGGAATGAAGAGATGACGGTATACACGGATGCCTGTGGTACCGGACTGGGTGCTGTATTGATGCAAGGCGGTAGGGTTGTAGCTTATGCAAGTCAGCAATTGAAACCGCACGAGAGAAGATACCCTACCTATGATTTGGAATTGGCAGCGATCGTGTTCGCGTTAAAGATGTGGAGACACTATCTCTTGGGAGAAAGATTTGAGCTGTTTACAGATCATAAGTCGTTGAAGTATCTCTTCTCCCAGAAGGATCTAAATCTCCGGCAACAAAGGTGGTTAGAATTCTTGGCTTCCTATGATTTTGACATTGCATATACACCGGGAAAGGGCAATGCGGTGGCTGATACATTGAGTAGGAGACATTCCAGTTTAGGAGCTATGTTTCTAGAATGGAAGCAACTGGAGTACATCGCTGGGTATGATTTCAGACCAAAGTGCAAATTGGATCCAAGAGTGCTAGCAAGTTTGATGATCAGACCCACTTTGATTGAATGGATCGGCTCTAGTCAGAGGGACGATCCTAACCTATTGGAAATCATCTCCAAGTTAGAGATGGGTATCGATGTGGAGATGAACAAGCATGGGCTTGATCGAGATGGATGGCTTAGAAAGAGTGGAAAGCTTGTTGTACCCAATGTCAATGGATTGAGAGATGAAGTACTTAGAGAGTGTCGTCACTCAAAACTGACTATACACCCCGGTGGTAATAAGATGTATCGAGACATGAGACAGACTTACTACTGGGAAGGGATGAAAAGAGACGTTGGAAAGTTTATATCCAAGTGCATGAATTGCCATCTAGTTAAAGCCGAGCAAAAGAATCCTAGTGGGTTGTTGCAACCATTAGAGATTCCCGAATGGAAATGGGAGCAAGTATCGATGGATTTCATCGATGGTTTACCAAGAACCAGATCGGGACATGATAGCATTTGGGTAATTGTGGATCGACTGACTAAAAGTGCAAGATTTATACCAGTCAAATCGACCAGAACGGCAGCTAAGTTAGCAGAATTGTATATGAAGTGGGTAGTGAGATTTCATGGAGTACCTAAAAGCATTGTGAGTGACCGGGACCCGTTGTTCACTAGTGGGTTTTGGAAGAGCTTACAAGAGGCTTTCGGGTCAGAGTTACATCTCAGTACCACATATCATCCTCAGACCGACGGTTAGACGGAGAGGGTGAATCGTATTTTGGAAGATCTCTTGAGAGCTTGTGTATTGGATTTTGGTGGATCATGGGAAGACCATTTGCATCTAGTAGAGTTTGCATATAACAATAGCTACCAATCCAATATCGGTATGGCTCCGTTTGAAGCTTTGTACGGAAGACCGTGCAACTCACCATCATGTTGGATAGAGACTGGCGAGAAGTTTATGCTTGGACCAGATGTGGTGAGGGAAACTTCAGATAAGATCAAGATCATTCAACAACGAATGAAGGCTTCCCAAGATAGACAGAAGAGTTATGCTGATAAGAGGAGAAGAGACTTAAAATTCTCCGTTGGCGACTTGGTGTTTGTCAAGATTTCCCCGTTGAAGAGCGTAATACGATTTGGCAGGAGAGGCAAGTTGGCACCAAGATTTGTTAGCCCATTCCCTGTTCTTGAACTAGTCGGGAATTTGGCATATAGAGTTGGCTTACCAGAGAAGATGGCGGGAGTTCACAATGTATTTCATGTTTCCCAACTAAGGAAGTTCGTTCACGACCCAGATATGACTATTTCACCTGATCAGTTAGAGGACTTCGAAGTAGAACCCGAGGCGGTTGGGAACTGCAAGCCGGCCCGTATTGTCGAGCACGACATGAAGCAACTTCGAAGGAAGGCAGTGAAGCTAGTCAAGGTTCAGTGGAGCGAGGACGAGAATGATTGCACTTGGGAGACAGAGGAGAATATTAGGAAGACATATCCAGAACTCTTCGACTGGTAAGATTTTAACTTCGATCTAGTTTTCCGCATGCTAGGATAGGCTTGTTTGCTTGTTTTGCATGTTTGATTGTTGTATGTGGTTGTTAGGCATGCGGGATCTTTTGTATGTTTTGGGTTAAGGAATTTCGGGGACGAAATTTCTTAAGGGGGGGAGAGTGTAATGACCTATATTCTACGCATCATAGGACCGTAGAATATTTATTTCTTTCACATATGAAGTCGTATGGTCATGTAACTTTGGGAGACGACTATTGGGGTCATTTCCCATGTTCATGATTTTTCCCGATTTTTAAATGACCATTTTGCCCCTAGTTGTTACTGTTTTGACCAATACTTTTGACTGGAAAGGAATTTGGACCTGAATCCACTTCCATTGGCTCCGGATGATGGTTTACAATTCCGTAGAGTGGTCACATTAGCCAAACGGACTCACCGTTTGGAAGATATGGCTGAAACAAGTTTCAGATAGTGAAAAACAGCTTAATTGGGCTTAATCGGGTAACTAGCAGCTAGGCCCAAAGGGGATTTCGGGATTTGAGATGTATAGGGGTTGATTAGGGTTAGAAAACATTTCTTTTAGCCGCCACTTTCATTCTTGGAACCCTAGCAATGGCCTCCAACACCCAAATCACCTTCTAATCACTTTCTAATCAAGTTTTGGCTTAATCTACATCAAATTAAGGAGAGAAGACACGAAAGCAAGGTTAGAGCTGCTGTTAGACATCAGTATTAACCCAAAGCAGCGAGGTTTCAGTTCTGAGAATCTTATTTGTGGCCAAGGTGAGTGATTAGCATCGTTTTGACACTAATTACAGTTAATTAAGGGTAATTAGTGAAGATTAGCGAATTTATACACAAATAAATTCTGAAAAAATATCTATAAATTCGAAAATAATATTTTATGCCTCTGTTAGAAATTTGGTTTAATTTGATTAAGTTTTATTAACCCTATGATTAGTTTTGCTTAAACATGCTTAAGGGAAAATACGGGGTTTTGGGTATATTTGATCCATTTTGACATGTAAATTCATCGTTTTGGTGTTTGTGGTTAGTTGTTATGTTGCTATGACTGTTTGGGATGATTTGTGATTGATTAGTATAGTTAGATTTGTCGAAAATGTCGTCGAATGGCGTAAACAAGTTGCTGGAAAAAGTTGCAGAAAGTTGTGCAGGGTTTCGGATCGGATCGGATATGGGCTCGGATCGGATTGGAGACCTGGGCAAGGAACCCGACCCGAACTGGGGCCTGGCACAAAAGAGGCTTGGCAAAAAGGAAGGCCATGTTGGTTAAGCTGGGGATCGGATCGACTTAAGGACGAAGGGCTCGGATCAGAACTTGACACTTGGGAGAACTGGCAAGAAGGAAGGCCACGCTAATTGAACTGGGATCGGATCGGATGAAGAAGGAGGGATCAGATCGGAGCACGTGAAGAACGAGGGAGCGGATCGGAGCGGAAGCACGAACTGGAAGGGAGATGGCACCCGACCCGACCCGGAGGAGGACACCCGACCCGAACCGATACAATGCTGGAAACCCGAACCGAAACGCTACAGGGGAGGACAACACACTGACCCGACTCAGAATGGACACCCGATCCGAACGATTGCTAGGAAGGGAACCAGACCCGACCCAGTATTGACCAATAACACGAGATGCAAAGGTAGCCCAATATGGGAAGTTAGAGCTCAGTATCCAGTTTGGAACCGATGAGTTCACTTCATGATTGGGCTTTGCTGCGGGACGTGTGCCAAGGGGCAGTCGATGTCTAAGACTTTGGATTACTATGTATGGGAGGTACGTGAACGGATTCAAGGCTGCAGTGGCCTAGGTACGACTAAAGAGCTATAGACCAATGAAGTGGGGTCATTTGTAAAGATTTGGTCATGACTCCATGTGGTAAGCTTGGTAGTAGCAGTAGTTGTACAAGTCGAACTCCGTCACTACTTCGATGGGTCTAGTGATTGACAGTGGTGGACATCGTATGCTTTACGCACTGAGTGAGAGATGTTAGGATGGTTGTTATGGATGATTTGTTTGCCATCATTATGACATGCACACCCCACCCCCGTATTCTTACACTATTTATTATGGCACCTTAGAGTATTGTACGGTATGTGGTACTAACTCTTTGGTTGCAGGTCCAGGTTCAGGTATGGTTTAGTATACCTGTTATTGTTCTGTTTAGATGCTTATCACTCATACCAGGCTTTATGTCTGACCCAGAGTTTTATGTCTCCTCTTATTACTCTGGGTGCTCACACAAGCAGACTAGAGACAGGTTAGCTGGTGATGCACGGGTAGATGATCCGGAGACGAGAAGGAGGCTTCCACGTAATATATATACAGTATTCTCCCTGTTTTGTTGAAGATCACTGCTTGGGCATTAGTAGTGCATCTTCTACTTTAGCTTTCTTTTGTTTAGAGACAGTAAATTTGGAAAGTTGTAATAAGCTGTATTTGGATTTCCGCTGCTCTGATGTTGATGTTGGTTTTAGTTATCAGCTTATGCACTGTCTCACCTGTTTTATGTCAAGTATGTTATTATTATATTTTATTCCATGCGCTGTGAGATATTCTACAGGTTGCTCGTTAGTTAATTCCCTTCTTTCCTTTCTTCTGACGACCGTCCCGTGCTAGTCGGGCATGTGTACAGCGCACTTTCGGAGGAAATGCAGGCTGGTGCGGGGCGGGCCGTCACAGGAGAGGACCTCAGGGAGGACATGCATTTCTTTCTAGCTAGAAGTGGCGTCAGTGGTTTTACACGCCTTGACGAGTTTGACTTTTGTGGTTGTTGCTGTTGCGAGGCGCCTCGGTTTGATCGGATGATCCGGGTCCGATGGAGTCATTTGTTGGCTCATTTGCGCCCCATAGGGCGGGGAGACGTATTGTTTAGGCATAATAATCCACTCCGTGTGGACCGGCCCTGACGATCCATGGGGCAGTTGCGGCTGTTCCTGAGACATGGTAGGATAGATTGTCTCGAATCGGTAGAGGACGATCCCTGGCCTCGGTTCATAGTTGGAAATCCAATTTCCAAATACGTGACATTTGCGGTTTTATTTGTAAACATATATATGGCAAAATAGTGGCATGGGACGCTCATGTCGCCTATGATTGATACTTATGATTTGAAGTTGTTTTATACACTATGTACTTATAATAGTATCAAATGATTTTTTTTAAACGTATCAAGCATTCTTGGCTATTATAAGGTAAAAACCCTATCCTCCGGCTTGCGTTGCATTGTATGATGGGACCTGGGTCTTGTAATAGCTTCATTTTTCATTATTTAGCATTGCGCTGTTTGTTTTATGCACTGGTATTCTTGGGAAGAAACCCGTTCCGTGTTATACGGCGTGGTCCCTTGATTTACCTAGCTTTAAAAATAAAGATTAATAACTGTTTTAGTTCTCACACCAGTCACATGACTGACCTGGAGTTTATTGTTTTAAACCTAAACTCTGGGTGCCCTTATTTTGACACGGGCAGCTAGTAGTTTTGGTTTTGCAGATTTATATTCACAGGATCCTGGTTTACAGCTGGAATGATATCCGGAAAGCTTTGTATCCGTATATCTCTTCTAGTTATGTATTGTATTATTTTCCGCTGCTATGTAATTTATTGTAATCTCTGATATTTGATAAATTGTGTAATATTGATTTATACTCTTTATATTCTTGTATTCTGATGGAATTGTTGTAATATACAATGAAATGTTCTTCCATCTGCGTTCTATTTGTCTTGTCCTCGACTGAATCCAGGCTTTCCTCTCCGGGGAAGTTCGGGTCGTTTCAGAAGGGGGGAAACGGAAGAAAGAAGAGGAATCAAAAAGGGTCAGGCATAAAGTCTGGCGAGTCCAGTTACTTTTAGCAAGTAGATAAGTAAAAGTATCATGACAGGCATACAAAGTGGATAAGGAAGATAACATCATAAAAGGTAAGTGTGACAAGGTAAAAAGGATAAACATGATAGAGTATGTTGCGCTTCTCTAATGATTTTTATTTCTCTGCACTAATACTAGTATAACCAAAATGAGATGATCCTCAACAAGTAAAAGATGGTAGACTTAGGCGTACTTCTTGTGAGAGGTTTTAATCCCATACTATCAACAGGCAGCCCTAATAACGAACCCCTAAACTTACCGGAGTCTAGATGTACCCTAACTACTACCCTAATTGATCGACTCCCTACTCCGTAAATACCACGTGCTGGCCCCACAGTAGGGTGTATCATTCCTAAAGTGGCAACCCTTCATTTTCAAGATGTGAACAACCATATCTACTGATGTCGCAACGTCTTATTTTCCCGAGCAGGCGGAGTCATGCACACACATGACCTCGATGGAACGCGCCATCATGACACTGTCTTCCACGTTTGGATCTCTTACAGTTAATTCAGTAAGTGTGCCCACTCCAACCTAGTTTGAAGTGCCCGTTTAATACTATTTAAGGGTTACTGACTGAAATGGGTCCCACACAAGATGGTGCAAGCCCTCCCCTTTGTCTTGCATCCCCATTACTAGGTTTTCCATTGGTTATGTTTACCTAATGGTTTTTTTAATTACATAACCCCAAACGATTAAGTTTGTGGGCCTATATATATATACAAACATTACCCACCAACCCAAGGTGTACTTAACCCTCCCACTATTTCATTCAAATATTATTTAACCCCTAATCAAGTTGTCATGTTCATACAATCCCTATGGATCCAATTAGGTTAAGTATTATTGACTAACAAGTTATCCCCATTAACATTGACTTCTTTTCACTTGCCAAAATTCTACTTGCTTATTAATTTCATATAAATGTAACTAATCCATTTAAGTTCATTAATAAGCCCCATTACATGCTATTCTTTAGACTGTAATTAACAGAAGTAATCTTACAATCTTTCACCCCTGGATTGTAATTAATGGAAGTAATCTTACAATCCCTTTGTATTATTCATTGTCTGATACCATAGTTACAATAACATGTTTTACTTAATATGTAATTAAGTATACTTCATCTCAGTTCACCTGTTTTCTATTTAACATGTTACTACAACTTGACGTTGTTTACTTGTTAACTTAGTTTTCTTAACTAAGGTTTACTAATAAACTTCCTTTCCTTTTTATTATAACATATGTTATAATTTACACTTGTCTCTAGGACAAGCCTGCCTATTATATAACATTCTCTATTAAAGTAATTAATGATAATAGTTTACCATCCTTTCTTGTTTATTCCAATTCATTACCATGGCCATTAGTGGTTATGCCGGTCGGGTCCGGCAGACTTCCACCACAAATTAGGCCTACGACTTGTGGATGTTGGATATGATGGTCGGGTCCAGGTAGACTTCTTCCACAAGTTGGGCTCAACCTCGTCTCTTAGCCTGTCTCGTGTTTGTGCACTAAACCCGTCACACTATATTCAACATTTGCATTTGTTGGATATGCTGGTCAGGTCCGGGTAGACTTCCACCACAAATGCAATTAACCTCGTGTCATAAGAGCCGTTACAGTTTTCTAATTACTGTAATCCTAGGCATTTTAAATTATACCTATGTCTTTATAGGTGTTCATGCCCATTTACCCAATTATATTCGTAATGGATTATATGTCCAAATTCATATTTGTCATTCAAGTTATGCCAATTCTAATGTTTTCTCCCGTTCCCTAACTAACACATTCACATATATTTGGCACCATGCCTAGGCTAGAAAGTATCCTAGCCATAAACAATAAAAGGGAAAGATGACAATAGTGATTATTTTAACAAAAGTGGCATAAACATTTAATTGGCATAGCGATAGGGTGGATAAATAAAAATAGATCTAGTGAGCATGTGATAACAAAAATAGATCTAACATACTAAGGATGTCACAATAGGCATGAATAAATAAGGATTCATATGTCTAATTAATGATAGATCTAAATTAATCACCATATGATAGGTACAAGATGATCTAGATGTAGAATTAGATCTAAGCAAGGTTTTAACTATCCAAATAATGATAGATCCAACTTAGCCACAAACATAGATAAATGTTAAGATCTACAAATGTGACATGATAAATTAACCACAAGAAAATTAGATCTATAAAGGTAGATTTAGCATGATAATGTTTAAGGTCCACAAATGCGACGTGATAAACTAACCACAAATGAATTAGATCTATAAAGGTAGATCTACCATGACATGATAAATTAAGCACAAGCAAATTAGATCTATAAAAGGTAGATATAGCATGACATGATAAATTAACCATAAACGAATTAGATCTATAAAGGTAGATCTAGCATGACATGATAAATTAACCACAAGCGAATTAGATCTATAAAGGTAGATCTAGCATGATAATGATAAATTAACCATAAACGAATTGGATTTGTAAAGGTAGATCTAGCATGACATGATAAATTAACCACAAAAGAATTAGATCTATAAAGGCAGATCTAGCATGACATGATAAATTAACCACAAGCAAATTAGATCTATAAAGGTAGATCTAGCATGACATGATAAATTAACCACAAATGAATTAGATTTATAAAGGTAGATCTCGCATGATAATGTTTAAGATCCAAGAATGTCATAGATTCACAATTTACAACAAATCCAAATCACAGTCATATCATGTTTAATTTTAATCATTTAAATCTAAAAGTAACTAACTCACCGTGTTTGGGTTTTAGAAGATGGAAAAGAAATTGTTGGTGTTGAATCTCAGATCTATAGTTGAAACGCTTGAATCTTTTTAAACTTGATTTTGGATAAGAATAGGCAATTTAATTGGAGTTGCAGTAGAGCCTCGCCGTCACCATTATTTTTCAGATGAATAAAAATATGTTTAGGATCCTTTTTATAGCCTATAAGCAACGAGCCGGGTTAAGAAAAGAGTCCACGTTCAGAAAAGAGAACCTGCCGAGGTATGTGCGGGGGGGTCGACCCCCATAGGTTGTCGACCCCGGGGTCGACCCCCAAACACCCTGGGTCAACCCGTGGGTCGACCCGGCCCCCAAAATGGGGCGGTTCGGCGTTTTTGCTTCCTGCTACCTTATTTTGAATATTTATTTATTTAGTTTATATATATATATATATTCTTCTCTTATATGCATACAAATTTCAAGGCTTAATAACTTCTTCAGACAGTGTCCGTTTTACGCAAACCAAATGTCTATCTTGACCAAAATTCCAAGATGAACGCAATAGTGTAGTCCGTTTTACTTAAATCTAAATATTAAATTAAGTTTTCCTTAATTTATCATTTTAATGTATTGTTAAAATTTGGGCGTGTTACATTCTCCCCTCTCAAAGGATTTCGTCCTCGAAATCTCCAAGTTAAGAAGAATGTATCCAACCATCCATCATCCATCTACTCATCCACCTATCACAGGCATCCTTTGTCCTTAAAATTTTCTAATGCTTATATGAACATATGCAAAGGTGTGTGTATATGTCTCAACACTAATGCGAAAGATCAGGCGATCCACTGATTCAGTTGACCTCCTTAATGCAACGTATGTTAGTTTCATGAATCAAAGATGTCACCAAATAATCCTATTATAACATGTAAGTTCTATATGTGTGCACAATCATTCGACCAAACGCAACATCCATTTGAAAATAAATCCATTTTCATCCATTAAAAGAAAAGAAAAATGCACACACATCCATATGCAGTATGAGAGTGATTGAGCCGATCTAGTGCCTAGTGTGTGTGTGTATTTGCATCCACAGGCAACCACTTGCATCCATCAAACATAACATGTCTCAAAAAAATGTTTATACTCATGGGATTTCCTACCTAAAGGTCGAAGATTCGATCGATAGGATACAGTCAAATGATAGAAGCAAGTGCGAATAAAAGCTTTGGAAAAAGAAGTTAAGGACATAGTCCTAAAAAGGAAAGGGTATGAGGCATGATCCTTGTCTTCAGTCTTCCAAGTCGCATCCTCGTTGTCTTCTTCTCATTGCACTTTTATTAACCTAACCTCTCTGTTGCGTAGTTTCTTAACCTCTGATACAAGTATATGGGTAGGAACTCGTCTAATTGTCGCCTCCCATTCTACCTCTACTTCCTCACGCATGTTTGGCTCAACTATCTCTGCTGTATTGTGTACAAACTTCGAAAAATAAGAAATGAGGAAAAACATCATGAATATCCATACATATGCAAAGCGAGCTGTACGCCTTAGTTGTGAATACCACCGGAGCACCCCATTCAGATATGCTTCGCCTATCCAACAAATTTTCAAGTAGCTCCCTTACTTGTTTGCTGAGCTCCCTGTTTTCCTCTTGGAGCCATGTGGCGCATGGGGCAATGCAACGGGCATTGCATTATCCACCAAATATATGCGGAAATCGATCTCGTGCCTTGGAGTAAACCCCGAACCTCATCAAAGACATCAAGATACTCACAGACTACTGGAACAGATCTTAGATTATCAATAGATGTGTCAAGAGATTCTAGGAAAATAAGCATGAAAGACCCTTTTTGGGTCACAAGAAATCTCGAGGGTTCTCCTATGGAAAGTCAAAAATCTAACAGCCCTCCTCTCATAATCTAGAATGGCACTATATATGGCTAGCCAGTCCATTCCTAGAATCAACCCATAGCCCATGAACCCAAGCACATACCCGTCGCACTCGAACTTGACGCCCAACACTGATATTCTCAAACCCTGACAAATCATAGAAAAATGAGCCGAACCATCTATGGAGTTTGAGATAACGATGGGATCCTCTACCATACTAGTATTTAAATGCAGAGACTCATCCACAAAATCAGATATAAATGAGTGCTAGCACCAGAATTGAAAAGAATAATAACAGGTTGATTGGAAAGAGAAATCAAACCTTCAACAAAACTTTCTTACCTCTATCCGGTACGATGGCCACGAGAGCATACACCTTCCCTCTAAGGGATCCTGTCCTTTGGCCTTGTCCTTGCTTCTTCGGGCACTCTTTAGAAAAATGTCCGACTTCTCCACAACTAAAGCAAGTATTCTTCCTTCTTTTGCAGTCTTTTACCAAGTGACCATCATGTCCACAACTGCGACACTTCCTCTTATCCTTAGCTTTATTATTCTTTTCGCCTTTCTTTTGTTGTTGTTGTTGTTGTCCTTTCTTGGGCTATGCCTTCCTGTTTATTGTTTCCTCAACCCTAGCTACTTTCTTTTTACAGAAATCATCTACTCGCGATGGTGGAGGAACAACGATTGCAGCTGGGGGAGGGACGTCTCCTTGGCTCCTGGTTGGTGCCATGGCTTTAAGATACCTACGGAACCATTATGGTACTTCAACGCCCTCGGGAATATAAGGTTACCCATACATGCAAAAAGAAAAGGAAAGAGACGTAGACAAAGGATCGAAGGATATTACATAAGGCTTTAGGGAATTTTTTTTTCAAAACAGACTTTTCTTTTGAGAATGCTTTATTAAAACCTTTTTGAAAATAATTTCAAAATTTTTAATCTAATTTGGTAACCTTCAACTCTGATACCAAGTGCGACACCCCACATCCATTAATGTCACTCATTAAGAGAATGCATTAAGTTTCCTGAAGCGTTATAGGTAAACAAAAACATAGATATTACAAGATGGATATAAAATTTTGCAGCAGAATAAAAATGAACTTTATTAATCATAAAGTACCATGGTTCAAAGCATCATATGTCTGAAAACTACATAAAAGCCATTACAATGTTATAAACTTCTGTCTTGCACTTGAACATCAGAGTATGAAATAAAGAAAGAAAAATCCACAAATAAAGACATAGCCATAGTAAAGATAGGAGCTTGAGCAATACCTCAGAAGCTGCTCCAAGCAAGATGATAACCGAGTCCTGACTAAGACTGAGAATTCCCACCCTGCGAACCTGGGGTTAGGGGGAAATGGAAGAAAGAAGAGGAAACAAAAAGGGTCAGACATAAAGTCTAGCGAGTCCAGTTACTTTTAGCAAGTAGATAAGTAAAAGTATCATGACAGGCATACAAAGTGGATAAGGAAGATAACATCATAAAAGGTAAGTGTGACAAGGTAAACAGGATAAACATGATAGAGTATGTTGCGCTTCTCTAATGATTTCTATTTCTCTGCACAAAATCCTAATATAACCAAAATGAGATGATCACCAACATGTAAAAGATAGTAGAGTTAGGCGAACTTCTGGTGAGAGGTTTTAACCCCATATTATCCACAAGCAGCCCTAATAACGAACTCCTAAACTTACCAGAGTCTAGATGTACCCTAACTACTACCCTAGTTGATTGACTCCTTACTCCGTAGATACCATGTGCTGGCCCCACGGTAGGGTGTATCACTCCCTAAAGTGGCAACCCTTCATTTTCAAGATGTGAACAACCATATCTACTGGTGTCACAACATCTTATTTTCCTGCGCAGGTGGAGTCATGCACACACATGACCCGGATGGAACGCGCCGTCATAACACCGTCTTCGACGTTTGGATCTCTTACAATCAATTCAGTAAGTGTGCCCACTCCGACCTTGTTTGAAGTACCTGTTTGATACCTATTTAAGGGTTACTAACTGAAATGGGCCTCACACAAGATGATGCAAGCTCTCCCCTTTGTCTTGTATCCCCATTACTAGGTTTTCCACTGGTTATGTTTACCTAATGGTTTTTTAATTACATAACCGCAAACGGTTAAGTTTGTGGGCCTATATATATACACACAAATATTACCCACCAACCCAAGGTGTACTTAACCCTCCCACTGGTTCATTCAAATATTATTTAACCCCTAATCAAGTTGTCATGTTCATACAATCATTATGGATTTAATTAGGTTAGTATTACAGACTAATAGGTTATCCCCATTCACTTATTTTCACTAGCCAAAATTCCACTTGCTTGTTAATTTCATATAAATATAACTTAATCCATTTAAGTTCATTAATAAGCCCTATTACATGTTATTCTTTAGATTGTAATTAACAGAAGTAATCTTACAATCTTTCACCCCTGGATTGTAACTAACGGAAGTAATCTTACAATCCCTTTGTATTATTCACTGTCTGATTCCATAGTTACAATAACATGTTTTACTTAATATGTAATTAACTATACTTCATCTCAGTTCACCTGTTTTCTGTTTAACATATTACTTCAACTTGACATTGTTTACTTATTTGCTTAGTTTTCTTAACAAAGATTTACTAATAAACTTCCTTTCCTTTTTATTATAACATATGTTATAATTCCACTTGTCCATAGGACAAGCCTACCTATTATATAACATTCTTTATTAAAGTAATTAATGATAATAGGTTATTATCCTTCCTTGTTTATTCTAATTCATTACAAGTCCATTTATGGTTATAATGGGATAGACCTCCCACATTTGGCCTACAACTTGTGGACGCTGGATATGATGGTCGGGTCTGAGCAGACTTCTTCCACAAGTTGGGCTCAACCTCCTCTCTTAGCCCGTCTCGTATTTGTGCACTTAGACCCCTCACGTTATATTCAACATTTGCAGTTGTTGGATATGTCGGTCAGGTCCGGGTAGACTTCCACCACAAATGCATTCTAACCTCGTGTCATAAGAGCCGTTACAGTTTTCTAATTACTGTAATCCTAGGCATTTTAATTATTAACCAATTAATTATACCTATATAGGTATTCATGCCCATTTACCCAATTATATTCATAATGGATTATATGCCCGAATCCATATTCGTCTTTCAAGTTATGCCAATTCGAATGTTTTCTCATGTTCCCTAACTAACGCATTCTCATATATTTGGCATTATGCCTAGGCTAGAACGTAGCCTAGCCATTAAAAATAAAAGGGAAAGATGACAATAGTGATTATTTTAACAAAAGTGACATAAACATGTAATTGGCATAGTGATAGGGTGGACATATAAAAATAGATCTAGTAAGGATGTGATTATAAAAATAGATATAACATACTAAGGATGTCATAATAGGCATGAATAAATAAGGATTCATATGTCCAATTAATGATAGATCTAAATTAATCACCACATGATAGGTACAAGATGATCTAGATGTAGAATTAGATCTAAGCAAAGTTTTAACTGTCCAAATAATGACATATCCAACTTAGCCACAAACATAGATAAATTTTAAGATCCACAAATGTGACATGATAAATTAACAACAAGCGAATTAGATCTATAAAGGTAGATCTAGCATGATGATGTTTAAGGTCCACAAATGTGACATGATAAATTAACCACAAACAAATTAGGTCTATAAAGGTAGATCTAGCATGGCATGATAAATTAACCACAAGTAAATTAGATCTATAATGATAGATCTAGCATGACATGATAAATTAACCACAAACGAATTAGATCTATAAAGGTAGATCTAGCATGACATGATAAATTAACCACAAATGAATTAGATCTATAAAAGTAGATCTAGCATGACATGATAAATTAACCACAAGCGAATTAGATCTATAAGGGTAGATCTAGCATGATAATGACAAAATAACGACAAACGAATTAGATCTATAATGGTAGATCTAGCATGACATAATAAATTAACCACAAACGAATTAGATCTATAAAGGTAGATCTAGCATGACATGGTAAATTAACCACAAGCAAATTAGATCTATAAAGGTAGATTAAGCATGATAATGTTTAAGATCCAGGAATGTCATAGATTCACAATTTATAACAAATCCATATCACAGTCATATCATGTTTACTTTTAATCAATTAAATCTAAAAGTAACTAACTCGCCATGTTTGGATTTTAGAAGATAGGAAATTGTTGGTGTTAAATCTCAGATCTATAGTTGAAATGCTTGAATCTTTTAAACTTGATTTTGGAGAAGAATAGATAATTTAATTGAAGTTGCAGTAGAGCCTAGCCGTCACCATTATTTTTCAGATGAATAAAACCAGGTTTAGGGTCCTTTATATAGCCTAGAAGCAACGAACTGGGTTAAGAAAAGAGTCCATGTCCAAAAAAGTGAACCTGTCCAGATCTGTGTGGGGGGTCGACCCCGGGGTCGACCCCCAAACACCCTGGGTCGATCCCCGGGTTGACCCACCCCCAAAATGGGGTGGTTCAGCATTTTGGCTTCCTGCTTCGTCATTTTGAATTTTTTTTTAATATTTATTTATTTAATTTATACATATATATATTTATATTCTTCTCTTATATGCATACAAACTTCAAGGCTTAATAACTTCTTCATACGGTGTCCGTTTTACGCAAACCAAATGTCTATCTTGACCAAAATTCCGTGATGAACACAATGGCACAGTCTGTTTCACTTAAATCTGAATATTAAATTAAGTTTTCATTAATTTATCATTTTAATGTGTTGTTAAAATTTTAGGGTGTTACAGGCTCGAAGGTAGCCTAGGCTTATAAAAATAAAAAGGGAATAAGAGAGGGAGAAGAACAGAAATATGCATATAATAACAATTAAATCAGCAGGTCCGGGTGTACAGAAGAATACATGTAATAATTGTAGACCTGTTTAGATCAGTTTCCTAATAGGCATAGGTTCAAATACAGGTTTATTTTCATGTCAAGGTTAGTGTTAAATTTTTATATCTAAAAGTAACATTAACTCACAGAGATTGGATTTAAAGAACATAGAATAATATACAGATGTTGCAAAAGAGATTCTTGTATAGGTTAGGTAAGAATTGTCTTGATTCAATCCAAGTTTCGGTAGCAACTCCCCGTCTTCATTTTATATTTTTAGAACAAGAGTTAAGGAAGAAATATGAAGAAGTATGATTTATTTGATAGGAATGCATGCCATTATTTAGAGATTACAAGACAATCCTTAACCGTCAGATCTCTGCTTTTAATTCTAACCGTTCAGAAAATGATGAACCTGTTTAACAAATACGTCCATAAACAGAAAAGTGTGTTCAGACAGATCAGGGTTGGGTTGACTACCCCCACCAAGGTCGACCCACCTAACCTTGGGTCGACCCATAGGTTGACCTATCCAAGCGTGTATCGGCCCATAATGGGTCAAATTCCCGCCTACAGTTCTCGCTTTGTTAATTTGACATATTTTGAATTCTAGTTCGATTTATATTTACATATATTCTCCTTATATATATACAAACTTCTAACCTTTATATCTTCCTCCTACGGTGTTAGTTTTACGCAAACTCGATGTCTATCTTAACCAGAATTCAGAGACGAATGCAATGGCTCTGTCCGTTTTACTTAATTCCCAATATTTAATAAAGTTTCTCTTTGGTTTATTAATGTTCTTTAAAATTACGGGCTGTTACATTCTCCCTTACTTAAGGGATTTCATCCCCGAAATCTCCAAGTCTAGGAGAACGTCACTATCCTAACATCCACCTACAATCATCTACTCATCCATCATCCACAGGCATCCATTATCCTTAGGAATTTCTAATGCTTGTATGAACATATGCAAAGGTGTGTGTACATGTTCCTTTTCTAATGTGAAATCAGGTAGTCTACTTATTCAATTGACCTCCTTAATGCAATATATGTTTGTATCGTGAATCCAAAATGCATGCAAATGGTCCTAGTATACTATTCTATATGTGTGCACAATCATTTGTTCAAATGCAACATCCATATGATGATACATCCCTTTTCACCCATTAAAAACTAAAATGCACACACATCCATATGCAGTATGAGAGTGTTTGAGCCGATCTAGTGCCTGGTGTGTGTATATGCATCCACGAGCAACCACTAGCAAATACTTGCATCCATCGAACATAACATGGATCAGACACATGTTTACACCCATTAGTTTTCCACCTAAAGGTCAAAGATTCGATCGATAGGATATACTTGAATGACAGAAGCAAGTATGAATAAAAGCTTGGAAAAAGCAATAAAGAACATAACCTTGAAAAGAAAAGGGTACGATGCACGAATCTTAACTTCAGTCTCCCAAGTTGCATCCTCGCGTTCTTCTCCCCATTGCACCTTCATCAACTTAACCTCTTTGTTGCGCAGTTTCTTAACCTCTGATCCAAGTATACGAGTAGGAACTCGTCCAACTATTGCCTTCTTTTCTACCTCTACTTCCTCAAGCATGCTCGGCTCAACCACCTCTGTTGTATCTTAAAGATACTTCCGCAAATGGGAAACGTGGAAAACATCATGAACACCCGCCAATCTCTCTGGTAATCTCACCCTATAGGCCATCTGACCTATCCTCTCCACGATGGGAAATGTCCTTGCAAAACCTAGCGCCAATTTCCCTACAGATCCAAAGCGAACCACACTCCTCACAGGTGATACTTTGATGAAAATCATGTCTCCGACATTAAATTCAATGTCAGCCCTTCTCTTATCTACGTAGTACTTTTTTCTGTCCTGAGCTGTCTTTATATGTCGGTGGATAAGATCAATCTTTTCTGAAGTTTCTCTAATCATCTCAGGTCCAAGTAGAAGCCTATCCGTAGTCTCCCACCAACAAGTCGGTGATCAGCAAGGTCGTCCATATAGTGCTTGATGGGTGCCATGCCTATACTAGTCTGATAGTTATTGTTGTAGGCGAACTCCACCAATGGAAGATGCTCTTCCCAAGTCCCTCCGAAGTCTAGGATACACAGTCTCAAAAGATCCTCAGGAACTCTATTCAACCTCTCAGTCTGTCCATCGGGCTGAGGGTGATATGCTGTGCTCAAACATAACCGTGTACCTAGTGCCTCATGCAGGCTCTTACAGAACTAACTAGTGAAGATGGGATATTAACCACTCACTATGCTAGAAGGTAATCCATGTAGACAGACTATCTCACGAAGATAAACTAATGCCAACCATGCTGTTGTTCTCTTGATTTTAATAAGGATGAAATGAGCGCTCTTAGCAAGCCTGTCTACTATAACCCAGATACTGGTGTTGCCTTCCCTCGATCTTGGCAAACCATCGATGAAATCCATAGAAACTCTCTCCCACTTCCATTATGGGACCTCCAAAGGATGAAACAAACCGCCAGGCTTTTTCTGTTCAGCTTTTACTTGCTGGCAAACTAAACTTCGAGCTACAAAATCTTCTACATCTTTCTTTATCCCGACCCAAATGAAAATCCTCTTCATATCTCTATACATCTTATCGCCGCCTGGATGGATAATCATCCTAGAATGATGGGCTTCCTCAAGGAATGTCCTCAACAAATCCCCAACTCGGGAAACACAAAGCCTCTCATCTCGTCGTAGCCAAACTCTGTCATCTATGGAATATCTACTGAGGTGACAGAATCCTCCCCTCTACTGAGTCTATCCAAGATGTCTACTATTTGTGGGTCCTCTCGCTGCGAAGATCATATCTGATCCATAAGAGTAGGTCGCACTTCTGAAGATGCCAACAACTTAGGCATAAGATATGTAAATAGCCAAAAATCAAAGGTCGATATGTACTCCAAACTCTGCCTCTCTACGAATAGAGGACTCAAAGTCATCTTCTGCCTACTCAACGTGTCCTCCACTACATTACCCTTACCAGGGGTGTAAGAAATCTCAAAATCATAGGACGCTAGGAACTCCATCCATATTTGCTTTCTCAAATTGAGATCCTTATGTGAGAATGGATACTTGAGTGACTTATGGTCCGTGTATAACTCGAATCTCCCTCCAAGGAGATACTGTCACTAAGTCTTAAGTGTGAACACTATAGCAGCCAACTCTAAATCATGGGTAGGGTAGTTCCTCTCATGAACTCTCAACTGTCTACTAACATAGCATACTACCCTTCCCTCTTGCATCAAGGCGGCACCAATCCCTGTACCACACGCATAAGTGTACACTATGAACACCTTGCTCCCATCAGGCAATGTCAAGACTGGGGCTGTTGTCAAAGCCCTCTTCAACCGTTGAAAAGCATCCTCATAGTCAATATTCCAAAAAAAGGTCAGATTCTTCTTCGTCGGTCTGGTGAGTGAGGTTTATATCTTTGCAAAGTCCTCGATAAACTTCCTATAATAGCCCTACAAACCAAGAAAACTTCTCACCTCCGTTGCATTCATTGGAACCTTCCAATTTTGAGCTGCAACTACTTTCACAGGATCCATCGCTATCCCCTCCTTGAAGACCACATGCTCTCTAGAAATCTTACCTTCTTTCTCCAAAAGTGACACTTGGAGAATTTTTCCTTAAGCTGGTGTGCTCTGAGAGTCCTCAAAACATCTTCTAAATGTAGGGCATGCTCTTCCTTGCACTTCAAGAAAACCAGGATGTCATCCATAATGACCACCAAGAACTTACTCGGAAACTCTCTAAACACCCTGCTCATCAGGTCCACAAAATACGCGGGTGCATGCATCAACCCAAACGACATGACTAGCCACTCAAAGAAGCCATCTGAAGTTATGAAAGAGGTCTTGTCTATACTGTCCTCGGCCACTCTCAACTGATGAAATCCCGTAGCCAAGTCCAACTATGGGAAAACAGATGCACCAACAAGCTGGTCAAACAGATATTCAATTCTCAGGAATCCTCCCATGGCCAGTCAAAAGTCTAACGACCCTCCTCTCATAGTATACGATGGCACCATACATGGCTAGCTAATCCATCCCTCGAATTAGACCATAACCCATAAAAACAAGCGCATACGCACTGCACTCGAACTCGACGCCTAACAAAGATATCCTCAAACCCCGACATATCATAGACAGATGAGCCGTGCCCCCAATGGGGTTTGAGTTGATAACGGAATCAGAAACAATACTAGTACTAAGGTGCATAGACTCGATCACATAATCAGATATAAAATAGTGAGAAGCGCTAGAATCAAAAAGAGTCCTAATTGGATGATCGAAAAGGGAAATCAAACCTTCAACATAAACTTTCCTATCTCTATCTGGTCCACTAGCCTCAAGAGCATGCAGCTGCCCTTTAGAAGGACCTGCCCTTTGCCCCTGTCCTTGCTTCTTCGGGCACTCCCTTGTATAGTGTCCAACTTCACCACAGTTGAAGCAAGCATTCTTCTTTTTTCTGCAATGCTTGAACAGATGACCTAAGCTCTCACAACCATGACATTTCTTCTTGTTCTGAGCTTTGTCATTCTTTCCAACTTTCTTTTGTGCTTCTTTCTTGGGCCACACTTTCTTGTTTTGAGTCTCATTAGTCTTACCTCTTTTTTTTCATCTTTACTCTCTTTGTGCATCAATGCTAAGCCAACAATTCTCTCAAAAATTGCCCCCATCGGTATATGGGACAATGCCAATGCTCGAAGAGGTTGATTTAATCATGTTGCGAACCTTATAACATTCTTGTGTAGGGTATTCACCAATTCCAGACAAAACCTTGCCAACTGGTTGAACTTATTGACATACTCTTTAATAGACATACTTCCTTGCTTAAGTGCCAAGAATCTCTCCATCTGCATACTCTCTTCTTCCTGAAAAGAAACTTCGTCTCGAATCTCTGTCAGAAATCAGCTCAAGTATCTACTGGACGCCCTGCTTGCGTCACCTAGCTGCCAACTGTATCTTTCTACGGTCGTCGACATCAAAAAGTCTAAGCAAGTTCTCTGTCTCTCGCAACCAATTTTTCTTCCACAAAGCTTTCAGATCCACGGAGTGATTTTTCTCCCAGAGCATAGAAGTCATTGCACATCATAGAGAAATTATCAACTCGTGGAGGTAGAGGAACAACGACTACTGCTGGGGGAGGGGCATCTCCTGGGCCTCCGATACGCGTCGTAGCCTCAAGATATCTATGGAACCAAGCCAGTATCAGAACGCCCTCGGGAAGATTTGGTTCCCTAGACATATTGAAAAGAAAAGGAAGAGGAATTCAAACAGAAAATCGAAAAGATATTTTATATGGCGTTGGGGAATATGTTTTTCAAAAATTGGTTTTTTCTTTGAAAATACTTTATTTTTTTCAACAATTTTCGAAACTTTTATCCGATATTGTAACCTTCAGCTTTGATACCAAATGTGACACCCCACATCCATTAATGTCACTCTTTATCAGAATGCATTAAGTTCCATGAAGAGTTATAGTTAAATAGTAATAGAATTTCATAAGACAGATATAAAAATAACAGCGAAAATTTAAAACTTCATTTTCAGTAGAAAACATTATAGTCTCAAAACCAGTTACTACATCAGTGCTAAAATGCTGAAACCAAGTTCATCAAAACAAAACATCTTTCTTGCGTTAAAAAACATCAGAGTACAAAAATGTAAAATCATAATCCCTAATAATAGCCATAATAGAGTAGACAAGTAGCCGAAGAGATACATCAAAGCAGATCAAGATCCAAGCAGAAACAGAAGAGAGAGCACTAATCATGCCTGAGTGTTCTCACCCTGAGAACCTCGGGTGAGGGGGGATGGGGAGGAAGGAGGGAAGGGAGAGAAAAGGAAACAAATAGGGTCAGACATAAAGTCTGGCTAGTCCAGTGACTTTTAATGTAACGTACCCATATTTTTACGGTATAATAATTAACTAATTTAATTTTTTAAATGGTAATTAGAGATTTAAATGGATTGAATTAAATAATATTGAATATTTAATTAATAGAATTAATAGAATAATATATTTAATTCTAAAATAATCGAAAATAGTAGAATTGGCAATATTTTGTGAATTAGATAGTGTAAGAGATTTGGTTAAGCTTAGATTCAAATTCTAATAACAAATCTATTTAATAAATGACAGTTGAACATAATAATTATAATATAATTATAAATGAGCCTGTAGCATCGTGGTAGTTCGTAATATTTGGTTTTGAACTTCAAATAAATATATTGGATTCGTTATAACTCGAATTTCTTCAAAACAAGAAACGTTTGAATCTATTAGATCATATTTTTCTAATTAAAGAGAAGAACGGAGATTCCGGCTTATAGATTATAAGTTATGTCTAAATCAAATATTCGAGTGGTCGTTATAGAATCGTTTATAATGCATAACGATTTTTTGATTATAATAAGTTATTGGTTTCGAATTTGGACAAGATATTTAAGATATAGTTAAAATTTAATCTACAGAATTTTTCTATAATTTTTATTTTGGAAAATAAGTACTTTTTTATTTTGAATACTTTACACCCTATATCAGCATTGTGGGGTATCACAAAATAAGTTAACTTGTCTACTATATTATACTGTTGGAATCATGACACATCGCACGATAAGAAGATATTTTTATTTTTGTCGATAGCGATTCATAAACAAACTAAATTTTAGGCAACGGGTTACCCTTAACAAATAACTAATATTTGATTCCCTTAGGTGTACGTACCCGTGTAGCAATGTTTCCATTTCTTTTTAGTTTGCACAGTTTCAACATGTTTGGTATTTTATATAAGTGACAACGTTACACATGGAAGACACACCTATGTAACATGCTTTCACACATCCTTGGCTTGTCCATGGTTTTGTTTAGCATTAAATGGTTGGCTTTGTATATAGGAAAGAGGATGCTTGGCAATAACATACTGAAATCGCAACTACAGGCCTCATGTATGAAACATAAAACATGGGAAAAAACTTGAGTATACTTAATACCTAAGCTATCCTGTATAATTTTATATATATGTCTTTTCATAAGTTTCGTTAACAATTAAGTATTCTACCCTATAAATATAGTACGTCTCCTCTACTTTTCATTTGGTTTTTGCTTCGGGATTTCCTTTTGAGCATATAAAAATGGAAAAAGGAAAGTTAGCTTATTTTAAAATAAATAGTATATAATCTTCAATTGTTAATATCTCGTACATTCGTTATTCGAATTCAGCAAAACAAGTTTCATTGGGATCGTATGGACGACGGCTACACAATTTAACTGATTTGGAGTGAAGTGGAGCTCGTTACAATTTATAGCGAAATAAATTGCATGATCTGAATTAATGACAGTTTATCGTTGTTTAACGATAAATATCCAAAGTGAGTAAATCTCACTAACTCTACCTAGTTTATATTTTTAAAACGTATTTTTAGAATTGATAAATGATGATTGATATGTGTTGATTTTTTAGATGAACTGCTAAATTGATTGGTTGAAATTATAGATCTAGTAATACATACATATATATATATATATATATATCGTTAATCAAATAGTGATTCTGTTTATCAGAATATTTTATATTGAAATGAAACCAATGTTGTCTATATTGTTTAACATCTGTAATGCAGGGAAATTGGTTGGAGGGATCCAACTTGATTGCTCAATATTTGTAATACTGTTTTTCGTATATTGTGATAAATGATGTGGTACAGAATCTATTATTGATTATGTGTGTTTGGATGATGATTGATCCTTTTGATTTGTATTTTAATACCATAAGCGATACTAGAAGGTAAAAGGGAATTTTCAATGCGTATTTTGAAATAAAAATATTTATATAAAATCAAAGGATTTTATAATAAAGGAAACTGTGAAGTGGATATTGAATTTAAATAATTTTATAAAATCAAATGGATTTTTTAAAAGAGAAATTTGAAAATTAAATAAGGAACATCTGTATAAAATTATTAAATGTTATATGGTAGTGTAAAAGACCGTTTTTGGTTAAAATACTTAATGGAAATAATAAAAAGTAAATAAAGAAATTTATGAAATAAATATAGTTTTGGAAATTTATAGAATTATAAAAGGGAATTGGCCAGGTATAAAAGAATTATAGGAAATTGATTCAAAGTAGATTGTTAATGGAAATCTGTTTTAACAGATAAATTAGGAAGATTAATTTATAAATAATTTTTTATAGATTAAGTAAAAATATTTATCACTGGATTAATTGGATATATAAAATTTGAATTTATATAGAGAAGTAAAATCGCTTTCAACATCGATATTTGAAATGGAATTTGAACTTAGTATCTAAAAAGGGAATTTGAACGAGATATTAAGTGTTAGAAAGAAAAACAAGATTTGTATGAATAATTCTGCAAATAAAAATATAAATAGAATTTGGGTTTGAGATACTGTTTTTAAATACGAAATCAAACTATTTTGATTATATAAAGAAATATTATTCACATTCTATGTGAAAAATAGATTAAAGTAAATATTTTTCAAATAAAATATTTATAAAGGAAATTGGGTTTGAAATAGGAATTTCAATTGAATTAATGGAATTAGAAACTAACTAGAAATTAGTTGATTTAAATGGCATTCTGGGTATCGATCTGATGTTGGTTTCGGCCTTCGGGATTTATACTTAGGAAGTTGTTCTCATACTAGTTTACACTTAGAGACTGATAGATGTGAGAAGATAGTGATGCATGAATCAGAAATGGAAACATTTCCAAAGTTAATAATGTTAATTTTCTAAATTTAGAAAATAAGGATTTATGGATACATGGAAATGGGAAATGGTAAAATGAATAAATTAATTAAAGAGGAAAAATGTTGATTGCTGATTAATTGATAAAATTTTCATTTGGAAATAAGATTGTTATGTGTGTATGGATGTTTTCCTTTGATAGTTAAATAACCGACTATCAAAGTTTTGACCATTTTTCCATCGTCAATACGAAGAGAACGGGATAAGATTTATTATCTGAAAACCACTCCATATGGGCATTAGGGATGCGAATCAAATATGATGAAGATAATTGAAGACGGATTTTATGCAAGGGCTGTTCTGGAAAATCCTAAGTAGAATTTTCCTAAGATGGGTTTATAGAATAGTGCCTTCGGTTTGTCCAGTCCCAGGACAACCTGTATGGAAGAATGTCTGACATAATATATTTATAGATTGCGTAAGTTGATCTCTTCAAGTGTATTTACATTTGGTGGTAGAGGAATTCGTTTCTCTTAGCTGTATACCCATAGTATTTTTGGGGAAATCAATTTGTGATTTGGCGGGTATGGTGATGTGACATTCAAAGTAAATAAATGTGTGATCTGTACGTTATGGCCTCTAGCCTCACAACCAAGAAATGGTATAAAATCGGGTATGTCGCATGACTAAGTGGGTAGCTCCCAATTAGAGTGTATTGTCACCTGATCTAGAGAAAATCCATTTGCTTCTATAATCTATTTCGATGTTGTTCCTTTCGGAAAACGGTTTTTGATCCCAACCGTTGGTGATAATACATTCGGTACACTCAAGCGAATTGAGTGATCGATCATGTTTAGCCTGGGTTGCAAGATGTTCTTGTTGAACCTGGTGTATTCCTCTCTAGAGATACACTGTCGAAAGGTGGTTCTATACCTTTCGAGTTAGAATCTATTACCCAATAAGCGCCTATGGTTTTTAATTATATATTATATATGTGGAATGTGAGATGAAAGTGTTCCGCTAGATTTCTATTTATTTGATTTAGACATTATTATAATAGCAAAAGAGTTTGTAAAGAATGTTTTGGGTTATCGTAAGGTAAAAACCATCCATGTTTATGTGTGGATTGGTCTTATGATTATTCTTTCTTCTAAAAGGATTTTAAAAGTTAAACAAATGGTTAGAGTTTACTCGCACCAGCCCCATGACTGACCCAGAGTTTATTTGTTTTGTTTTACCCTAAACTCTTCGGTGCCTAATTTTGTACGGGAAGTCAAGTAGTCGGGATTTCTCAGTTATACTTAGAGAGTTGGAGCAGGAGGCTTCAGGATTTTATAGCCATTATTTATTTCCGTTTTGTTGTAAGTGTTGTACTTCGATAATGGTAATATATACAGATACTTGTTTTGTTTCAAAGTTATATTATATATTATATTTATTCGTTCTGTTATGAGATTCGTGTTACTCTGGTTCTGATCTGTTGTGATCTTCTCCTTCTTCTTTTCTAACTTTATTCTTTCTATTTCTCACCCTCTAACTTCTTTCTATTAATGATCTGGTTTATTCAATTCTGGAATAGTTGACATGGTTTTTATGTTGATTTTCTGGGCAGAAAATACTAGTTCGTTGTAGTGGTATCAGAGTTGAAGGTTAAGTGATTACCTTGGCTTGTGGCATAACTCAATAGAGATAGGCTTAGTAATAACCTAGATTGAGTTTGATGTATATATACGAGAGAGCGTATTTGTAGATTTTATAAAAATGTTTTTGTATTGTGGATATTTATTGGTTGAGTTGTTTATGAGTTCTGGTCGATCAGTCTGATCCACTGTATCAGTAGGAGTTTCTAAACACTTGAATATGATGAACCGACACAGTATGTTTTGAAAGGGTAAATGAAATAAATTTGCCCAAAATATATTTTTTATATAAAGAAAATATTGATATTGGAATTATTATAGTTTATTGGATATGTTGGTCGCTATTATAATCGAATATGATTATTATCGAAATGATTATAAATAACCAATCAAAATTCGTATAAGTAGTGCGAAATGAATTAAATCTGAATTTAAATCAGAATTGGAATTTAAAATTCCTAAAAGTTGGAGAAGTGTTTGTAAATGGTTTTGGATTAAATATATGGAAATTTTTTAATCTTGGGAGATTTTAAATTGTTTTACAAACATTGAGAATGATATTTTGAAATACTTTCAAAATGAAAGGTTTTAAGAAATGGTTTTGAAAGTGATATAGTATTGAAATCACTTGGTTCATTGGAAAATAACCCTGATGATGCTGGCCACATCATCAATGTTCATTTTCAAATTTCTAAGTGACAAATTACTACCAAAGATATTGTTTCTGAATTGTTTTAAGAAAAACAGGTCGTTTTGAATATTTAAAAGGAATAATTGATTTTTGAGAAAAGCAAAGCTGTTTGAAAACTCCTAGGAAGAGACTATTTGAATTGAAAACCAAATTGAATTGAAATATATGAAAGAAAATTGAAATTGAATTAAAGCCAGTTAAGTGGAAATTGAATTGAAGTAAAATGATATTGAGTAAAATTGGAGTTTGGAATATAATTGGACTTAGGTGGGTAAACGGTTTGATTCTCGAACTGAAAATCAGAATAGAGTTTTGAGACAAAGATAACTAATTAGACAAAGTATTTAGCTAATGGAATATGGAAATGGAACTTAACGTGGTTAAGTATATTTGATTTTGAGATAGGAATCTGAAATGGTGTTGGATTGGCGAGTTAAGAGTTTGAGATCAGGAATGAAACTTGAGTTTGGAATGGAATTTGGCTTGCTTAAGCGAATTGTTGTGTTGAGGATAAATTGATCAGAGTTCGATTGGCATGACATTGGTATATGCAGAATTGATAACAGATGGAAAGGATATAATGATATGCCTGACAAAAAGGTATAAGTTTATTTTTGTATTAGTTTGGTGATTTATGAGCCGATTTGGCAAGCCTCTTGGCTGTTTGATTTTCTTTTGGGTTGAAGAAGGCCTAGAGAGGTGAGTTGTAGTTGTACCAATTGAGCCGTACAAAGGAGACGCTGGCGAAATTTTCCAAAAATTTCGGATGTTAGAAATTTTTTAAAATTTCTAAAAATATTTGTTAATAGAAATAAATTAATATTTTAATTAAAATTAATTGATTCAGTTGAAACTGAAGTTAAAAAGTAAACGAATAATTTTTAACCCAGTTAATAGGGTTTGTTTTCAACCTTAGCAATTTCGGGGACAAAATAATTTTAAGGGGGGAAGAATGTAATGTCCCGTATTTTTACGGTATAATAATTAACTAATTTAATTTTTTAAATAGTAATTTAGAGATTTAAATGGTTTGAATTAAATAATATTGAATATTTTATTAATATAATTAATAGAATAATATATTTAATTCTGAAATAATCGAAAATTGTAGAATTGGCAATATTGTGTGAATCAGATAGGGTATGAGATTTGGTTAAGCTTAGATTCAAATTTTAATAACAAATATATTTAATAAACGACAGTTGAACGTAATAATTACAATATAATTATAAACGAGCCCGTAGCGTTGTAGTAGTTCGTAATATTGGGTTTTGAACTTCAAATGAGTCGGATTTCTTCGAAACAAGAAATGTTTGAATCTATTAAATCATATCTTTCTAACAGAAGAGAAAAATGGAGATTTCGGTTTATAGATTGTAAGTTATGTCTAAATCAAATATTCGAATTATCACTATAGAACCGTTTATAAACCAGAACGATTATTTAACTATAATAAATTATTGGTTTCGAATTTGGACAAGGTATTTGAGTCGTAGTCATAATATAATTTATAGAATTTTTTTTATAATTTTTATCTTGTAAAATAAACACTTTTTTATTTTGAAGTATTTTACACCCTATTTCAGCATTGTGGGGTATCACAAAATAAGTTAACTTGTCAACTTTATTATATCGTTGGAATCGTGGCACATCACACGATAAGAAGATATTTTTATTTTTGTTGATAGCGATTCGTAAACGAACAAAATTTTAGGCAACATGTTACCGGTAACAAATATCTAATATTTGATTCCCTTAGTTGTACGTACCCATGTAGCAATGTTTCCATTTCTTTTTAGTTTGCACGGTTTCAACTTGTTTGGTATTTTATATAAGTGACAACGTTACACAAGGAAGAGATACCAATGCAACATGGTTTCACACGTCCTTGGCTTGTCCATGGTTTTGTTTAGCATTAAATGGTTGGCTTTGTATATAGGAAAGGGGACGTTTGGCAATAACATATTGAAATCGCAACTACAGGCCTCACGTATAAAACATAAAACATGAGAAAAAAACTTGATTATACTTAATACCTAAGCTAACCCGTATAATTATATATATATATATATATGTCTTTTCACAAATTTCCTTAACAACTAAATATTCTACCCTATAAATACAGTTTGCGTCTCCTCTTCTTTTCTTTTGGTTTTTTGCTTCGGGATTTCCTGCCGAGCATATAAAATGGCAAACAAAATACTAAAACTAAAACCAGTCTCTCCATCTGAAAAATCTAAAGAATGGTGCGCGCATAGGGCCTGAAGCCACGGTGGAGTATCTGTGTTCGAATTGGGGAAAATGGCGTGGATCCGGTTGCGTGATGATGAAGGAGAATGGGAAGAAAGATTGACTAGCCATGGTGAAAAATATAGGAGCAGCAGTGCGCAAACATACATGAGGAGATGAGGGTAGGAGGGAGATGGACGGAGCATACGTTAATGATGGTAGCCGAGGCTTCATTTTTCACAGTTTCGAATTTGTGGAAGGGGGGAGGTAGCACTTGCGGATATGTAATGGAGTTTGAAATTACATGACAGGAGGTGGTGGCCATTCTCTTTTGCGGGTTGGTTGAAGCAGGAGTTCACGCGGTTTTGTATGTGAGGAGGGAGATATACATGAGGCGTGTATATATATTAAAGATGTAAGAAGGATTATTAGCGGGTCTGGGTGAAAACATTAGGAGGTGGGCCAAAGGAATTAAGGTAAAGTCCATTTAATTAGAACGGAAAGTTAGCTTATTTTAAAATAAATAGTATATAAATTCAATTGTTAATATCTCGTACATTCATTATCCGAATTCAGTAAAATAAAATCCATTGGGATCGTGTGGATGATGGCTACATAATGGAACTAATTCAGAATGAATTGGAGCTCGTTACAATTTATAGCGAGATAAATTGCCTGATCTGAATCAACGACAGTTTATCGTTATTTAACAATAAACGTCGAAAGTGAGTAAATCTAACTAACTCTACCCAGTTTATATTTTTATGACATATTTTTAGAATTGATATATGATGGTTAATTGATGTGTGTTGATTGTTTGGATGAACTGCTAAATTGATTGGTTGAAATTATAGATCTTGTAATATGTATATGTATATATATATCGTTAATCAAATAGTGATTCTATTTATCAAAATATTTCATATTGAAATGAATTTGATGTTATTTATATTATTTAACATCTGTGATGCAGGGAAACAGGTTGGAGGGATCCAACTGGATTCCTCAATATTTGTAATACTGTGTTTCATATATTGTGATATATGATGCGGTATATAGTATATTATTGATTATGTGTGTTTGGATGATGATTGATCCTTTTGATTTGGTATTTTAATACCATAAGTGATACTGGAAGGTAAAAAGGGAATTTTCAAAGTGTATATTGAAATAAAAAAATTATATAAAATCAAAGGATTTTATAATAAAGGAAACTATGAAGTGGATATTGAATTTAAAGAATTTTATAAAATCAAACGGACTTTTTAAAAAAAGGAGATATTTGAAAATTAAATAAGGAACTTCTATATTAAATTATTAACAGTTATATGGAAGTGTAAAAGACTGTTTTTGTTAAAATACTTAATGGAAATAATAAGAAGTAAATAAAGAACTTTATGGAATAAATATAGTTTTGGAAATTTATAGAATTATAAAAGGGAATTGGCGAGATATAAAAGAATTATAGGAAATTGATTGTAATGACCCGAAAATCCCTGCCCTTTGAATCGACCATAAACCACACAGGCCTGATCCAAAAGTTGGAAATCCTCGAACGCACTAACTCTAGGCATACAACACATCATAAAAAATAACAACAGACTTTTTTAAACATCATAATAATGTTACATCAGAGTGCAAAATATATCAGAGTACGTCGAAATATAATTACAGCAGAAGATAATTTACAATAGACTTCATACAATGCAGTGGAACTCAAAATCTAACACAGCGGAAGACTAACAATGCTCTGGACATAGCTTTAAGCTTTGATCCAGAATCCTGCTCAAAATATCTACAAAATAAGCTACTCGACTGCCCGTGTGAAAAAGAGGGCACCCAAGTTTGCAAGTGAAACAAACTACCAGTCAGTCATGGGACTGGTATGAGAAATCTTACTTAGCTTATCTAATAATAAGGCTAATCACAGGACCGCGCCACTAACGCGGAACAAGTTTACTCCATTGGATTACCAGTGCATAAATAAAGTAAATCGTTAAACAACGTAATGCTTTTTAGAAAAATGAAACCATTATAACTTATAATGGTCAAAGATGCTTGATACAATAAAACGGATATGATATTATTAGTATATATATGTTTCAAAAACATTTCAATCATAATATATCAATCATAGACGGCATAGATACCATATACTATGTCGCCATACAGTTTTACGTTCAAAACCGTACGGTGTCGTATTGGAAGTTGGGTTTCCATCATGAGTCAAGGCTAGGGACGATCTCCTTACCGATTCGGGACACTCTAGCAAATGTCTCAGGATTCGGACGCTGGCGAACCCTTGGATCCTGCAGGGCTGGTCCACAAATATTTTAGTGGATTGGCAATTCCAGAACACACGCTTCCCGATCCTATTGAACCTATAAATTGGTCACTATCGACCAATATAACCAAGGCCTCGTAATCCATCATCCACATAAGTAAAATGTCAGGGCTTGCAAAAACCGTGATACCACTTCTAGCTAGAAAGAAAAGTGTGCACTCCCTGCGTTCCCTTGTCCCGTTTCTGACTCTTATCAAGGTGTAAGGTTCGCGAAGTAATGCTATACATAAAGCTTCTCCTAAACGGGCCGTGCTTTGATCATCAACCACAAGGCTTTGCTTTTCAACAAAAGCCTTGATCATTTGCATCTTGGAATGCCACATTGACAATTCACGCCATGCGATCGAGAACTATCAATATATAACCTCTTAGATCGTGTGTCTCAGAGAAGGGTGTTAAGGAAGAGAATAAATTCTCTGCCACCAAAACGATATATATTGAATATAAATCAATTTACATAGAATGAAATACAATGTCAGACACACATCCATTTACAAGTCCATTCTGGGACTGAACGAAACCGGAGACACATTATTCCTCGTCCCATTTGTCTAATACGGAAGAGAGATGCTTGCTTATCCGGATAATCAACAAGTACGTCCGGACAACTACCACTGTAACCCTTTTCTGGGAGCAAATCAGTCCAGGGCATCAGTAGTCATCCATTCGATGTGAAGATCGACGGTCTTCAATCACCGTCTTCAATGTCTTCGACTTTAAATCGTCGCATAATTATTTGAAATGAGATTGAACTCAATCTTTTCAAATAATTCTCAAATATATATAGTTTAAAATTATTTCATATCATTAATATTATTTTATAATGATTTATAGCTATTTTTATTTATATCAAAATAGCTTAATTTATTTTAATGGCGCTTCGGGTCAATAGGCGGCCCTGGCGCTGTTTTTACCCAAATTTAATTTACACATTTCTCGAAATCTAACCATTGGATTTTAACAAAATTTATATCATTGGAAAGATCTTCCCAGAGCATTCCTAACAGTTTTAGTTTTGGGAAAATCTGACGGTCGGATCTTTCGGTATAATCGTTTAAAGTTACGATTCCGAAATGCGAACTACCGCGTGCGATTCGTTAAATTTTAATTTATATATATATATATATGATTATATATAAATATAAATTATTCCACGATTCCTCTAACGTATTTAACACGCCAAATAAAAGTATGTTTTAATTTGCATAACCATTCCTACAAGTTTATAATGTCAAATAAAACGTATTTTATTTACATGACATTTTGCTAATGACAAATAAAAAGATAATTTTTATTTGTATTTCTATTTTTAACTTTAACAAATAAAAAGAAATATTTTATTTGTATATATAGTTTCAATGTATAACATGTCACATAAAAATGCATATTTGCATACACATTCTAATGTAAGATTGAACTATGAAAATGTTTCTTTAATTTGTACACAAATTCTAATGTGTAATTTGATGATAAAAATGTGACTTAAATTTGTACACAAATTCTAAGTCTACATCAATTGATATTTTTATTTGTCAACCATTCTATTTCAACCAAAATGAATAATGACGATTCTTTCATTTTTGTTGACAACTCTATTTCAACAAAATGATTAAAAGTGATTTATTCATTTTTATTGACAATTATATTTCAATAAAATGATTAAAATTAATTGATTCATTTTTGTTGACAAATTTGGTTTCAACAAAATGATTAAAAGTAATTGATTCATTTTTGTTGACAAATTTGGTTTCAACAAAATGATTAAAAGTAATTCATTCATTTTTGTTGACAATTCTATTTCAACAAAATGTTTAAAATTATGACTTTGTTTTGTCGCAAATCTATTTCAACAAAACAACTAAAAATGATATTTTTTTATTAAACAAAAACATATTCTTACCCAAATTACATATTTATTTACAAAATATGTTTTCTAACGGAGATGACATATTTATTTACGAATTATGTTTTCTAAAATAAATGACATATTTATTTACATACATTTTCCTATGTATTATAATGACAAATAAAAGAATAATTTATTTGTATACGTTTTCCTATGTATTATAATGACAAATAAAAGAATAATTTATTAGTATACGTTTTTCTATGTATTCTAATGATAAATAAAAGAATAATTTATTTGTATACATTTTCCTATGTATTCTAATGACAAATAAAAGAATAATTTATTTGTATACATTTTCCTATGTATTCTAATGACAAATAAATGAATAATTTATTTGTATACATTTTCCATTCATATAACACTTAAAAACGATAATTTTATTTGTTTTCAATTTCTATCTCAACTTAACAAATAAAAATGATGACTTTCTATTTTGTAGACAATTCTATTTCAACAAAACCATTAACTTAATTTTATATACAATTCCATTTTAATAAAATGAATAAAAGAGACAACTTCATCTTGTTAACAATTCTATTTAACAAAATGAATAAAAGTGACAACTTCATTTTGTTAACAATTCTATTTTAACAAAATGGAACCTTATTTTGTTAACAATAATCTAATTCAACAAAATTGATATTTTAACACAAATCTATTTAAACAAAATGTTATTTTTGTTTTAAATCAATTCTAACTAACAAGAATGTAATTTTTGTATTAACATAAATCTATTTAACAAAAATCTTATTTTTGTTTTAACACAAATCTATTTAATAAAAATGTTATTTTTGTTTTAACACAAATCTATTTAAAAAAATGTTATTTTTGTTTTAACACCAATCTATTTAAAAAAATGTTAATTTTGTTTTAAATCAATTCTAATTAACAAAAATGTAATTTTTGTTTCAACCATTATATTTTGACAAAAATGCCAATTTTGTTTCAACTTTTACATTTTGATAAAAATGACAAATTTGGTTTCAACTATTATAATTTGACAAAAGTGACAATTTGGTTTCAACTATTATAATTTGACAATGGTTTCAACTATTATAATTTGACAAAAGTGACAATTTGGTTTCAACGATTATAATTTGACAAAAGTGACAATTTGGTTTCAGCTAATGTGTTTTGACAAAAATGTATATTTTGTTTTAACTAATGTGTTTGACAAAAATGTATATTTTGTTTAGCAATTCTAATTTGACAAAAATGAATGTTTTCGTTTCAAATATACTAACTGACAAAAATGAATGTTTTTATTCAACTAAACTATATTCACAAAAATGTATATTTTTGTTCAACTAAACTATATTGACAAAAATGAATATTTTTGTTTAACTAAACTATATTGACAAAAATGATAATTTTAATTCAACTATTGAAAATGATATTTTTGTTAAATGTCCTTTTATTTCAACTATTTGATTTCAACAAAAATGATATATTTGCTTCAACTATTTTGTTTCAACAACAATGTTCTTTTTATTTCCTCTATTTGGTTTCAACAAAAATGACATATTTGTTTCAATTATTTTGTTTCAACAAAAAAAATGATATTTTTGTTTTCAACCATTTTGTTACAACAAAATTATGTATTTATTTTCAACTATTTTATTATAACAAATAAGATATATTTGTTTTCAACTATGTTATTATAACAAACATGATATATTTGTTTTAATCTACTTTATAACAAACATGATGTATTAGTTTTCAACTATTTTATAGCAAACATGATATATTTGTTTTCAACTATTTTATAACAAACATGATATATTTGTTTTAACTATTTTATTCAACACAAACACCATCAAACCATTGGATCTACATACAACATCAATTCTAGATCAAATCACATATCATACAATTTAACAGCATAAAATTCAACAACATCAATTCTAAATCAAATCACGTATCATGATTAAGTAATTTTAATTATAAAAAAATAGAATTTCTGACCTTAATCGGATGATTTTAATAAAATTAAACAGTGTTTAATTTTACTAGAAATTCCAAATGCTTCTGTTTTTGTCCAAAGCTGTTCCATGTTGTAGTAATTGATGACACGGTTCCAACGGACTCAACCTTGTCAAATTCTGCTTTGATTTAATCGAGTTATGGCCATATAAACATTGAATAAATTAAATATAATTAGATTTTCTTAATTACCATACTTAATTAACTAAACCCTTCCTCATCGTTTTGTTTTTCTGGAACAGCTTCTTGTTCAAACCCATAGCCGACTTCGTCCAAGCCACTGCGTGCCGCCATCGGAGCCTCCTGAGGCTGATCAGAGTTCACCATGCCATCCACCTTCGAGTCGTCGTCCATCCCCCAGAGAACCGCCATACTCGCACCCCCCCATGGCCCATAAACCACCCATAAACCCAGCGGCTTTAAGACCTAATTTCCGTCGCCACGCTGCGATTCAGACCATCTCCACCGTTGAGGATCGAGAGCTCGTCGAGCATCCTTTGGAAATATTGCGTGGATTTGGATTAATTAGTGAATCAATTCAGGAGCTTAGAGGCCACGGAATATAGGAGATGGCGGTTGGTTTAGAATTAGGGTTTTGGTTTCTAATCCTAGGGGTATTTATAATTATAATATTATTAAATTCACTAATTTAAAAAAAAACCATTAAATCTCAGTAGCTCCAATTTCAGCCCAATGAGAGTTACCCCGGGCAAATAACCCCGTTTCGAACACAATGGGCTAGGTCCCGTCAGCCCATTTGATCGTATCTGCCCACTTTTCTTTAATTTAAAATATAAATCATTTAATTATTTAATTTGATCGTACATTTAAATTTACCAAGGCCACATACGGACTCCAAAAATTCCCGAAAAATAAATCTAGCTATGTTTTGACGATACGGTCCTAACAAAATTAATTTCGTAAAAGTGGGAGTCCGTTTGAAAAATGGCCATTTTCTGATCGATCCAATTTGACTGAAATTGACAAAACACATTTATATTTACTGTGCTCACATATTAATTCCAAAAATTATGAAAATTGGAATCTTGCAATAAATTGACATTCCGAATCCAACCAAAGTGGTTTCGTAGAAAATGGAGGTCATTAGCAAAATGGCTATTTATTATATTAAAATATATATATATAAATTCCATAGCAACTATTCTGAATATTTAACTGACCATAACTTTTTATTCCCGCTATGAAATTTCAATTTTTAAGATTCATTGGAAAGTTTTTCAGTCAAAGTTCAAATTCAATTTTTCAAATTGTCGTGCTATTTCTAACTCCTTTTAAAATTAAAATAAATATATTCGTTCTAACTTCGATTTAAATAAATTTTTTGTCGTTATTATTTAAAATAAATCATTTTAAGTATTTAAATCCATTAAAATTACTAAAATAAAATTTTTAAATTGGTTCCTAAATTCCAAGTTGTTACATTGATTTAAAGTAGATTGTAAATAGAAATCTGTTTTAACAGATAAATTGGGAATATTAATTATAAATAATGTTTTATAAATTAAGTAAAAATATTTATCGTTAGATAAATTGGATATATAAATTTTGAATTTATATCGAGAAGTAAAATCACTTTCAACATCGATATTTGAAATGGAATTGGAACTTAGTATTTAAATAGAGAATTTGAACGAGATATTAAGTGTTAGAAGGAAAAATTAGATTTGTATGAATAATCCTACAAATAAAAATATAAATAGAATTTGGGTTTGAGATATTGTTTTTAAATACGAAATCAAACTATTTTGAGTATATAAAGAAATATTATTTGCATTCCATGTGAAAAATAGATTAAAGTAAATATTTTTCAAATAAAATATTTATAAAGGAAATTGGGTTTGAAATAGGAATTTAAATTGAATTACTGAAATTAGAAACTGACTGGAAATTAGTTGAGTTGAATGGCTTTCTGGGTATCTATCTGATGTTAGTTTCAGCCTTCGGGGTTTATACCTAGGAAGTTGTTCTCTTACTAGTTTATAGTTAGAGACTGATAGATGTGGGAAGATAGTGATGCATGAATCAGAAATGGAAACGTTTTCCAAACTTAATAACATTTATTTTCTAAATTTAGAAAATAAGGATTTATGGATATATGGAAATGGGAAAATGAATAAATTAATGATAAATTAATTAAAGAGGAAAAATGTTGATTGATTGGTAAAATTTCCATTTCGAAATAAGATCGTTGTGTGTGTATGGATGTTTTCCTTTGATAGTTAAATAACTGACTATCAAAGTTTTGACCATTTTTCCGTCGTCAATAAGGAGAGATTGTGTAACAACCCAGAAAATCAGAACTAATTTAAATTTTTTATTTTGGCAATTTTATTGAATTTTGAATATTTAAAATGATCTATTTTAAATAATAACGACTAGAAATTTATTTTGAATAGAATTAGAACGTATAAATTTATTTAAAACGAAATTAGAATATAAATATTTATTTTAATTATAAAATAAATTAGAAATAGTGTGGTAGTTTGAAAATTCGATTTCAAACTTCAAATGAATGTACAGGATTCAAAATAAGCCAGATTTTACTAAAACCAAAAATATTGAATCTATTAGAAAATATCTTTTCAACGAATGTTAAAAATCCAGATTTCATTGCGGGAATAAAAAGTTATGTTCAGTCGAAAATTCAGAATAGTCACTATAAAAATATAGCTCGTAAAAATAGAAATTTTGCAAACGACCTCCCTTTTCGGCGAACCACTTTAGTTGGATCCGGAATGTCAAATTATTGCTTGATTCCATTTTTCATAATTTTTGGAATCAATATGTAAGCATGGTGAATTTAAATGTGTTTGGTCATTTTAGTTTGAATTTAATCGACTGGAAAATGACCGTTATTCAAATGATCTCCAAATTCAACGAATTTAGTTTTGTTAGGACCGTATCATAAAAACATAGCCAGATTTATTTTTCTGGAATTTTTGATTCAATATGTGGCCCCAGTAAATTAAAATGTATGTTTAAATTCAATATATTGATTTATATTTTAATTTAAAGAAAAACTGATCGAGACAGTCGAATTGGCTTACGGGACATATCCTATTGTGTTTGGAATGGGGGTATTACGCTAGAGGCGACAGTCGTTGGGTTCGATTTGGAGGTTGAATGAAAAATTAACCTTTTAGAGGAAAATAATAATATATAATTATATTATATATAGCCCCCTTTGTATCTCTTTCTAAACCTAAATAAAAATCGCGCCCCCTATTTCTTCAACTCGTCGCTCACATTCGGGCGTCAACACCAGTCGCTCCAGCCTCCTCCAGGCGCAACGTCGCCCATCGTGGACCTCTGGCCCCCTACCTCACCTCCTCCTTCCTCCGCTCTTCCTCCCTTCTCTCACCGAAGTCAAACACCCCAAACCGTTAAAACCCGCCGCCCTTGACCCCTAGCCGCCATGATAGCTTCACCGCCGCCTAGCCACAGCGCCCACCACCTGCGCTGCCTTCAACAAACCCCACCTTCGACGAACCGTGAGCTCCTCTCTCTACCACCTCAGAAAATGCAAAATTGAGCCCTTTTATTTGAATTTTCTTTTTATATTTTACAGAAATAAAAATCTTTTTTTTGTATGATTAACATAGATTTCATTTTCAGTTTTTTTTATGTATAGAAACCACCTCGTTTTATGTAACGACCCAACTTTCGAACACATCGGAAGTCGTGCCATTAATAAGAATAAGAATATATAGAAGATAAAATCACAGAAAACATCAGAATCTCACAGTGGAATTTTCACAAAAGATAATACTTCATAATATTACACAGCAGTACATATTACATCAGAACATCATAGGTCTAGTAATACAACCCATTCATAGTACATCAATAATTATACATATCATTGATGACCAACTTCTAGACTTAATTACACAGTAGATAAGATGAGTAGACCAACACACAGGTAATCTTCATCCATCTTCACAAGTTTCATCAAATCCTGATTCATTGTCTATTCATAACAAACGTTATGAATACCCAAGAGTTTAAGGGAAACAGAGAAAAATAAACTCCGGGTCAGTCAGGGGACTGGTATGAGTAAAAAGTTTAAAACAAATAAAAATATCTCATAAGACCGCGCTGTAAATACGAAACGGGTTTTTACCTTATGAGATCAAAAACACTTTGTATACTTGAAAACAGATATTATCATAGTATCTGGGTGTTTTCCCAAATAATTTCGAATCTAGAAGAATGCTTGCATCTCACATTCTCCTATTTAGTATACAAATAAAAACCGCTTGGCGCTTATGGAAATTGGATTTCCAACTATGACAAGGTATGGGACCACCTTCCGATGATGTATCTCTAGAGGAAAATACACCTGAGTTCAACAAGAACGTCTTGCAACCCGGCCCACACATGACCGACCACTCATTTCTCTTGAGTGTATCGAGTGTATATCACCAATGGTTCTATACGGCAAACATTCCCGAATGGGAAGAATCGATAGATTTAGAAACAAAAGGAATTTCTCTAGATAGGTTTGCTACACCCTAATAAGAGCGACGCACGTAGCCATGCTGCCTGCCCGATTTTTGTCATTTCCTGGGTGTGAGGCTTGAGGCTAGACTGACCTTTTCATCATCACTATTTAATTTCTTTGAATGCCACATCTCAAATCCATTGAAGTCACTAATTGATTTCCAAAAAAATACTCTGGTTTTCAGGCTAAAGATGTTTCCCTTCTATGCCAGCAACTGGTACGTTTGAAGAAAACAACGTACGTGATTCCTTTGAAAATACTTTGTCAGACATTCATCCATACAAATTGTCCTGGGACTGGACAAACCAAAGGCACTATTCAAAAATAGTCCTTGTATATCACCGTCATCAATTTAAAAATCTCTGACATGCGGCCTATAATCAAATCAGGTGGAATGTAAATTTCGGTCTCTTTGAAATGATTAACGAATATTTTTCTTTTTAAATCATTAATCTAACATGATTAAAATCAAATTCACATACATAATTGCAGTCAAACTCAACAATATATAATCATCTGGTCTATATATGGTATTTTGGTCATCTTTTCAAAACGGTCAATTTTAGTGTGTGCGTCGCACACGGTTTTCCGTTTTATTAGTTACCTTTAAAATGAATACTTAATATATTTTTCTCTAGAAAAATATTTCTCATCGTTATTCCTTAATCTGATTATTCACAAATGGATTTATATTGCAGCTTTTTCACTTGGTATCATTTTCGTCAAATTTTCCCATCTTGATCCCTATACCTAATCTATTTTACATTTTCTTCTATAAATCAAATAAAATTTCTCTTTTTATTTCTTATACTTGATCTAAACAAATAAAAATATCTATTTTTATTTATTTATCTAAACATGATTAAAATATGAATTACAGTTCTTTATGTTATAAATTTTAGAACTGTACACGATCAGTTACTTGTACTGGAAAATTTCGATTACAGTTTAAAACTGACAACTCAACGTATGTGTTACATATGGGTTCTCTTTACTTTGTTTGTTTAATATTTAAATATTTCACTAATAAGTAAATTCAAATTATAACTAAATTTATAATTTAATAAAGATTAGAGCTTCTATGTCAACTGCTCGACTTTGGTCAAAACATATCTGATCTTTTTACACTTGATCGAATTTCTTTTTGTTTACAGTTTGAATACTTCCTTTTGAAAATCCTTTCTAATTATAAATTAAATTTATAATGACAGTTTTTAAATTTCAGTTCCTGATTCACTTCCTGTCTCGACTTTAAATAAAAATCCTATTTTTATTTAAATATTATTTTCTCTTTTTATTTAAAACATTATTTAATTTAAAACTAGTTTTAAATTAAAAATATATTTAAAATCCTTGTTTAAAACTGAAAATGGCAAAGTACCATGTTGGCTAAAGTACCACTTCAGAAACCACAGCATTTCCTTGCCCGATCACACAAAATCACAGCGCCACTGCTTCTCCTTCTACCTTCTCCTCTCACTGTTGCGTGCATGTGCACACACGCCGGAGCCTCCATACACCTGGATCGCCATCTCCACGGCCAGGGTGATTTTTCACCGTGCAACTCCATTTCCAGACAACAAAACCCATCCAAGAAAACTGCCCCACATCCTCGCCTATACCATGAGTCGCCGCCGCCTTCTTGCCACGCCACCACCATTCCCCGACGCCCCTTTCCCCCCAGGACCGCAACCTCCTAACCCCTCCGACGAAGTGTAGTTCTGGTGAACCCGAACCGAACCCAAAAACCAAATTAATCCCTAATTTCATCAAATTATCTCAATCCACTCATTATAAAAATCAATTTGTATTTTTCGTATGATCTCTGACATGCCATGCTCCTCCATCCACGGCGCCGACGTCCACGATAGCCATCATCGCTGGAATTTGGTCATAGTTTCATTTTCTGATCAACCCAAAATTCTCTTAAAATACGAATTTAAAAATCTTGAAACTACTATTAAAAATCATCATTTGCTGTCGTGATTATGTTTATAAACTCAAATCAGGTTTTAAAATCATTTGAAATTCCATTTTGATTTTATGAACCTGAGAGCTTCCAGTGCTTTTGCTTTTAAAAGACAGTAATGGTTTTTGCCAAGAATGTTTCATTTTGTACACTTGTATAACTAGGTAAAGGTTTAAAAAACATAGTATAATGCCTTATTTTCAATCCCTTAACCTGGATCTACTGATCTACCTATATTTGCAAAGTTTCATTCAGCATAACAGGTCTGGAAACAATATCAAGCACTACCCTTTTTAACACCATAATACTTAAGTTTTTCTATCAACAATCAATGATTCCATTATCATTTCAAACAAGCAATAAATACATGACATGTTAATTGAACAAGAAAACCAAGTTCATTTATAGTTCTACCACTAAACTGCAGGAAACCCAAAACAGAATTTTAAGAGCAGGTTTACTCACTTATGAAAGCTTGAGACCCTTGGCTTTGCTTCTCCTTTACTGATTAAATACAAGTGTTTGTGTTGTGTAGAGAAGTGTGTATGCTTATGCCTATTTATAGTGGTGGAAAATAATAAACTATGGTGCATAAAAACTGTTTCCAGATTTTTGTTTTGACAACTCAAAAAAAAATCTTTTCTCTTACCAAATCTAAGCATCACTACCAAAAATCACATGGCCTACCTCATAAAATCTTCACCTGAAAATCCCCTATGCAAATGCCACTTTCTACCTTATTGGTTCTTGTGAATTGTCACACCATATATGCAAATGTGCTATCCATTTTTTCCAAAAATCTTTCTTGGTTTTTAAACACATTTTAGTATCTTCTCTAGGGTACATAGGTTCGGTTTTTCATTGATTCTCTAGCCGAAAATCTTTCATGGAAAATTGATTTAACAACAAAAGATAAAATACTTTTACTTTCCTTGTAAGGTTTTGTAAAATCTGAAAATTTTGCACCATAAGATCAATGGCCATGTGATGATATTGACATGAAAATATCTTGAAAATCTATGCTTTTATGATGACCTAGTGTAAGTGAAAAGCTATGGCATATGCAAGATTTTGCAAAATCTTTTGGCACATGGGTTTTGTCAAAACAAGGTTTTGAAAAAAATGCAAAAAGGAAATGAAAATTTTCATAAAATCTTGAGAGAAAAGAGGGGGATTTGAAACTGAAAATAGTTGATACCAAGAAGATCTTGTCATGTGAACAAAATATTTCTTTAGGTCCTCTCTTTACTTGCTTATCTAGTGTAGGTTGTCTTAAATTTTTATTCATGAACATGATTACAAAAGGAGATGATAATTTCATGTTTTGAGGTATGTACATGTGAATATGAGCTTGCCTTGATCTTGCTTTGAAAACTAAATGGTCTTTGGCAAGTTTTAATTCAAATTTAAACAAGTTTTCCAATTCAAGAATTTGCAAAAACCAAGCTCTAAAATACTTTGAAAAATGAAGAACAAAATATGTAAAATAAAATGGCATTAAAAACTTGCTATATTAAAGTGTTATTATTCAAACATGTATAAAATCAATTTAAACAATCGCTATCAAATTCATGCTATCATACCGGATGTGTAAAAATGGATTTTTGTAAGTGTTGTGCTATACACCTGTGTAAATGCTATTATACACAAATTAACATGTCTTGAAATTTCAAAGATCTAGATTTTAAATCGTATTTGAAAATACGTACTTGCGATCAATTTATCTGTTTCAGTGATTTGCGTAAGTACCCGGGTCATTACATTCTACCCCCTTATAAAAATTTCATCCCCGAAATTTGTAAACAGAAGATTAGAGTTATCGACTTATATATAAATAATTAACACACACAAGAAATTTCCATAGCCAAAAATATCTGCCCAAATTCCCTTTTAAACTTATCGGTCCATTTACTCAACTCCGTTAAGTATTACCCAAAATCTTCATTCAGTTATTGATCTCCATTTCGGGATCCCCAAATATGATTTAATTTTAAAAATTGACCAATTCACTTTTCCTGAGTCCATATCCAAATAAACACTTAAGTCCAGCCTTAATTTCAGGAAATCCAAATTTTAATTCAATTTAAAATTCTAACTCGATTTATGGTATCAATATGATTGGATATTATTCAAACATATTTAATTTATCTTAAGGATAACCCTAATTAATTAACTCCTTTTAAAAAGAGTAAAGTACCTTCTGAAGTTCCTTCAATTTTCACATCCTCAAAAGTTGATGACTTATCCATTAAAGCATATACCTTTAGTTGTCGTGCCTTCATAAGTGGACAGTCTTTAACCAAGTATCCAGGCTGATGACAGTTATAGAGTGAAAACTTCTGGGGAATAGCATCACTTGTTCCCTTTGGTTGAGGTTGCTCCGGCTGCTGAGTTTGTTGTGGCTTTCCTGCTGCTGGATTCGTACAAAAACTAGCAATGTGTCCCTTCTCCTTGCAGTTATGGCATTGCGTATCTTTATAACGCTCTTTGGCTTTCTCCCCCATCTTTGGTATTTCCTTGTTGTTCAAGTTCGGATTAAATTTCCTTTTGTTGGAATTCTTGCCACTGGATTCTCCTATCTGCTGTTTTGCAACTAGCTTCTTTCCCTCCAGTGCCTCATAACGGACTGCCATATCCACCGGATCGACAAATGGAATCTTGAGTGTCCAATCATTTGAACTTGCAGACTATCCTTCAAGCTTGCTATAAACATTTCATTCTTCTTGAGTGGGGTATTGATCAGTTCTGGCCCGAAACAAGAAAGTGAGTTGAACTTGTTCTCATATTCGGATACTTTCAAGTTCCCTTGCTTGGGATCGATGAAATCCCGATACATCCTCGTCTTTCCTACAGCAGGTAGGAATTGTGCTTCGAAATCTTCTTTAAATTTCTCCCAAGTGAAATCTTCCTCAGAAACATTTGTGGTCTGAGCATCCCACCAAATAGCAGCAGCTTCTTGAAGTTGCAACGAAGCTAAGAGACGTTTCTGCTCATCATTCAATTTCAGTCCCTTGAAAATCCTTTCACATCACCTCAACCATGCTTGGACTTCAATGAAAGATTCCGTCCCTTTGAAAACTTTTCCTCCTAGAGTCGTATATTCTTTACAAATAGTTGCGAAGCTTTTATCCTGTTGGACTAGTGCAACTTCCTCCATAGTTTCTCCTTGATCCTGGGATCCAGTAGTACGACCAGTAATAGTGGAAGACCCTCTAGCTCGACCTCTTCATCCACGGCTACTCATTTTGATCACCTGAATATAATAGGTTGCCAATCGGGACTTTAATTGGGATATAACTAACTTAGGTATACCATCCAAGTTGATTTAAATTTATTTTAAATTTTATAAAAATACGCTCTCTCACACTCACCCAAAGCCTAGGTAATCAGTAACCTAAGCTCTGATACCAACTATAACGACCCAACTTTCGAACACATCAGAAGTCGTGCCATTAATAAGAATAAGAATAGATAAAAGATAAAATCAGAGAAAACATCAGAATCTCACAGCGGATGTAATAACCCGGAAATCTAAGCCAATTTAAAAAATTTATTTTGGCAATTTTAGTGAATTTTGAATATTTAAAATGATTTATTTTAAATAATAACGACGAGAAATTTATGTTGAATAGAATTAGAACGTAAATATTTATTTGAATCGTCGTTAGAATATAAATATTTTATTTTAAATATAAAAGGAATTGAAAATGGCGCGGTAGTTTGAAAATTCGATTTCAAATTTCAAATGAATATACAGAATTCAATATAAGTCAGAATTAAACGAAACAAGAAATATTTGAATCTGTTTGATGATATCTTTCTAACGAAGTTAAGAAACTGAGATTTCACTTTAGAAGTTGAAAGATATGTCCAGTTTAAAACTAAGAAAAGTCGCTGTGGAATTTATATATTTTAATATATATAAAGCCCATAAAAATGGAGATTTTGCAAATGACCTCTGTTTTCGACGAAACCACTTTTGTTGGAACCGAAATGTCAAATTATTGCTAGATTCCAAAATTCGTAATTTTCTGAATCAATATGTGAGCGTGGCGAAGGAAAACGTGTTTTGACAGTTTTAGTCAATTTCGATCGACTGGAAAATGGCCATTTTTCATATGGTCTTAGAATTTAACGAAATTAGTTTTGTTAGAACCGTATTGCCAATACGAAGCTAGAAAATATTTTTCTGCAATTTGTAGAGTCAGTATGTGGTTCCGGTAATTTAAAAAGTGCATTTGAATTGAATATATATATTTATATTTTAAATTTAATGGAAATTGTTTGTAACAGCCGAATGGCTTACGAAACATATCCCGCTGGGTTCGGAATAGGGGTAATTGGCTAAGGGAGACAGTCGCTGGGTCACGTTTGGCATTCGTATAAAAATCACATTTTTAGAGAAAATTAAATAATATAATATATATATTTACCCTTACCCCCTTTCCCTCTTCTCTCTCCCCGACATCTCAAAATAATAAAAAAAAGGGCGACGGACCCTAGCCAGGCGCCGCCGTCGATCGTCGTGCCCACTCCCTTCTGGCACGCCACCACCGCACGTTTCTCCCTCTCTCTTCTCTCCTCCCTCCGCGGATGTTCCCGTCGCCCAAAACCAAACCCCCCTCCCCAAATCCGATCAGAAACGGGAGTGGATCCCCAAGGTGAGAACTCCTCACTTTTATTTTAATTTCTAGTTGAAATATATACTAGGATGCAGACGGTGCTTAGCAGCACCTGACACCCGTCGTCCACAGACCATGGATGACTTGTTTGATTTTGTGTGTTGTGAAAATTGATTGCGATGTGTTAAATAGAAAATATATTCATGTGTTGAAATCAAATATATATTCATGTGTTGAAATAAAATATATATTCATGTGTTGAAATCAAATAAATATTCATGTGTTGAAAGCAAATATATATTCATGTGTTGAAATCAAATATATATTCATGTGTTGAAATAAAATATATATTCATGTGTTGAAATAAAATATATATTCATGTGTTGAAATCAAATATATATTCATTTGTTGAATAGAAATAAATTCATGTGGTGAATAGAAAATATATTCATGTGTTGAAATCAAATATATATTCATGTGTTGAAATAAAATATATATTCATGTGTTGAAATCAAATATATATTCATGTGTTGAAATCAAATATATATTCATGTGTTGAAATAAAATATATATTCATGTGTTGAAATAAAATATATATTCATGTGTTGAAATCAAATATATATTCATGTGTTGAAATCAAATATATATTCATGTGTTGAAATAAAATATATATTCATGTGCTGAAATAAAATATATATTCATATTTTGAAATAATATATATATATATATATATATATATATTCATGTGTTGAAATAAAATAAATATTCATTTACAAATCGAACGATTTGTTTTTGTACACCGATTTGACTTATATTGATTGGGACGATAAATTTTACACATCGCCCAACTGCACAAATAAAATATGTGTTTGATTGATTGAAACCCCACACGGGTGTTGGGAGGATATTGACGTACACTAATCCCAATTGTTTAGTAGTATGTCGACCGATGAGTTGACAGACTGTGTAAGCGTTACTTATCTATATTTAATGCTTATGCAGTGGTGTGGTGCACTCTGGATGATGGTTGACGATTTATCGTTGCTATTATATACATGTGTTGTAGAGAATCCATATAATTAACATTATATGGTAATTGATTGGGCCTCATTCTAATTTGGAAAATAAAGAATAGAATGAAAATTCATGTGTTGAATAATAAAAATTCATGTGTTGAATAGAAAATAAATTCATGTGTTGAATAGAAATAAAAATTCATGTGTTGAATAGAAATTAAATTCATGTGTTGAATAGAAAATATATTCATGTGTTGAATAGAAATAAATTCATGTGTTGAATAGAAGCCGTGTTGACTAGATTGACGCCATTTTGATGTGAACGATATTTATATCAATTTTATTCATTTTTATAATGAATATAGAAAAGAAAGTGATTTCAAAATATAACGCTTTGAAAATATTATCATTTGTATATCGATGATGTGGAATATTCAATTTTGATTCGAAATTGAATGTGAAGTTGAAATCGTTTCGAAATGGATTAAAACGATTTATAAAATACGTTTTGAAAGGAAATCGATGAAATATATATAATATATATTATATATATAATGGCCTGAATAGAACGCACCGCGCTGCGATAGTTCGCGAATTTCGACCATTGACTTCGAATGGATATTACGGGAGATCCGACCGTCGAATTCTCCTAAAACTGGAACCGTTGGGTTCGTAACGAAAAGAGATTTCTAACGGATATTATAGATTTGAAATCTAACAGTTGGATTTGGAATTATGTCCAAATCAATTTTGGAAAAGGTCGTTGTAAGTGCAATTCGATGGCCGTTGATGGAAATCGAATGTATGGGCCTTGATAAAATTATTAAAAATAGTAATAATTTGTGCAAAATCATAAGAAATTATTTGTGAAGAATTGGGATGAAAAATTCCATATTTGAAAAGATAAAAATAGATTTTTATCAAAATGAACTGGTTTTGAGCTAGAATAATAATTTATTTATTTTTAAATAAATAAATTGGATTTGAAAGGGTTTTAAAAGTAACCAGAAGTTTCAATAATTGAATTGGAATGGAATGTGATTTTGGGTTTATAGTGAACCGTGTTTTAAATGTCATTGGTTCTTTAACCCAGTTAAAGACAGGATGTGATTTCCCAAGTTAAATAATCATTGATAATGATTATTGGGAAGATTAAAATCAAGTGGATTTTTAATGAATCTTTAATTAGGTTGAGATGATCGAGAATGGAGTATCACCAGTTTTGCTCCAGGCGATAGTTAAATCTTTAATTAGATTTGAACGTGAGATGGTAATTGGATTTACCGATGACACCGTGGTGTTAGGTATGAAGTATTACCAGTTTTACTTCATGCGATGAATAGGTTGGGATTGGGAAACAAAACAAATGATTACTTCGGTGTGGTTCGCTAATCCCGACTAATTCGAATGGATATTCAAAAGAAGATTAAATAATAAATTTAAAGAACTTATCTTTGATAAAATTAATGGGAACCTTTCCCAAAGTGTAAGAATAGTTGAATAAAAGAACATTCTGAATTGGAATAGGGCGTATGTTGTGTTTGTGTAACACTTGTTATTATATACGCGAGTTATTCAGAAAGACCGAGTTTATCCCATTCTGACTAACTGATTCGACATGGTGTAGAGGATGAAGACGGTGGTCGAAGACCGGAGGTCCTCTCATCGTTTGGGTGATTATTGATGATCTTGATTGGGTTGTACACCCAAGAGGAGGGAACCAGTTGGTGATCGTCCAGACGTACTTGGAGATCGATGGATATGCGAGGTACAAGGTGCCTCCGGTTTCGTTCAGACCCAGAATGAACTTGTAAACGGACTGTGTGTCTGACATTGGATTTTATTCTGTGTGGCTGATTTCTATTAAATATATATCTGTTTGGCGATGGAGAATTTATTCTCTTGCTTAACGCCCTTCTCTGAGACGTACGAGCTTAGAGGTTATATATTGGTGGAAATCAATCGCATGGAGTGAATTGCCTGTGTGGCATGCCTACGTGGCAAATGATCAAGGCTTTTGTTGAAAAGCAAAGTCTTGTGGTTGATGATCAAAGCACCGCCTGTGTGGCATAGCTTTGTGTAGCATTGATTCATGGGCCTCACACCCCGGTTGTGAACCAGAAACGGGAGAGGATCCAGGGAGAACGTGCGTCTCTTTCTAGTTAGAGGTGGTGTCAGTGACCAACCAGCCCTAACATTTATATTATTTTCACCTGTGTGGTTGTTGCTGTTGCGAGGCGCCTCGGATATATCGGTGACTGCGTAGAGCCGATGGAGTCATTTGGCTCATTTATGCCCCATAGGACGGGGAGACGTAGTGTTCAGGGTTTTATTTAATCCACATCGAGTGGACCGTCCCTGTGGCTTCTAGGTGCAATTGCGGCTATAGCCTGAGAAACGGACTAGAGCGTCTCGAATTCGGTGAGGACTATCTTTTGCCTCGGTTCATAGATGGAAATCCAACTTCCAATACGTGACATTGCGGGTTTGATTATAAATCCTAGTATTGGCGACATGATATATGGTACCCATGCCGTCTATGATTGATACTTATGATTGAAATTATTTTGACACTATACACTTATAGTAATAATAAAAGATGAAATTTAGCGTATCAAGCATTCTTTGGCTATTATAAGATAAAACCCTATCCCCCGGCTTGTGTTGCATTGTGTGATGGGACCTAGGTCTTATAATAGCTTCATTATTCTTTATTTAGCATTTCCTGTTGTTTTATGCACTGGTGTTCTTGGGAGGAAACCCATTCCGTGTTATACGGCGTGGTCCCATGATTTACTCGGTTTAAAATAAAGATTAATAATTTTTTTAGTTCTCACACCAGTCCCATGACTGACCTGGAGTTTATTGTTTTAACCCAAACTCTGGGTGCCCTTATTTTGACACGGGCAGCTAGTAGTTTTGGTTTTGCAGATTTATATTCACGGGATCCTAATTTACAGCTGGAATGATATCCAGAAAGCTCTGTATCCGTATATCTTCTCCTAGTTATGTATTGTATTATTTTTCGCTGCTACGTAATGTATTGTAATCTCTGATATTTATCGAATGTGTAATATTTATTCATACTCTGTATATTCTTGTATTCTGATGAAATTGTTGTAATATGCAATGAAATGTTCTTCTGTTTGCATTCTGATTTGTTGTATGCTCAAAACAATCAGGGGTTTCGAACGGTCTTGGTCGGTTTAGCGATCGATTCGGATCGAGCGAAATTCCCGATCGTCACAGCGGAATTTTCACAAAAGATAATACTTCATAATATTACACAGCAGTACATATTACATCAGAACATCATAGGGCTAGTAATGCAACCCATTCATTGTACATCAATAATTATACATATCATTGATGACCAACTTGCAGACTTAATCATACAGTAGATAAGATAAGTAGACCAGCACACAGGTAATCCTTATCCAGCTTCACAAGTTTCATCAAATCCTGATTCACTTGTCTATTCATAACAAGCATTATGAATACCCAAGAGTTTAAGGGAAACACAGAAAAATAAACTCCGGGTCAGTCAGGGGACTAGTATGAGTAAACAGTTTAAAACAAATAAAAATATCTCATAAGACCACGCCATAAATACGGAACGGGTTTTTACCTTGTGAGATCAAAAACACTTTGTATACTTGAAAACAGATATTATCATTGTATCTGGGTGTTTTCACAAATAATTTAGAATCTAGAAGAATGCTTGCATCTCACATTCTCCTATATAGTATACAAATAAAAACCGCTTGGCGCTTGTGGAAATTGGATTCCCAACTATGACAAGGTATGGGACCACCTTCCGATGATGTATCTCTAGAGGCAAATACACCTGGGTTCAACAAGAAAATCTTACAACCCGGCCCACACATGACCGACCACTCATTTCTCTTGAGTGTATCGAGTGTATATCACCAATGGTTGTGTACGACAACCATTCCTAAATGGGCAAAATCGATAGATTAAGAAACAAATGGAATTTCTCTAGATAGGTGATGCTACACCCTAATGGGAGCGACCCACATAGCCATGCTGCCTGCCCGATTTTTGTCATTTCCTGGGTGTGAGGCTTGAGGCTAGACTTACCTTTTCATCATCACTGTTTAATTTCTTTGAATGCCACATCGTCAAATCAATCGGAAGTCACTAATTGATTTCCACAAAAATACTCTGGTTGTCAGGCTAAAGAAATTTCCCTTCTGTGCCAGCAACTGGTACGTTTGAAGAAAAAAAACGTACGTGATTACTTTGAAAATACTTTGTCAGACATTCGTCCATACAAGTTGTCCTGGGACTGGACAAACCGAAGGCACTATTCAAAAATAGTTCTTGTATATCACTGTCTTCAATTTAAAAATCTCTGACGTGCGGCGTATAATCAAATCAAGTGGAATGTAAATTCCGGTCTCTTTGAAATGATTAAAGAATATTTTTCTTTTTAAATCATTAATCTAACATGATTAAAATCAAATTCACGCACATAATTACAGTCAAACTCAATAGTATATAATCATCTAGTCTATATCTGGTATTTTGACCATCTTTTCAAAACGGTCAATTATAGTGTGTGCGTCACACACGGTTTTCAGTTTTGTTAGTTACCTTTAAAACGAATACTTACTTTATTTTTCTTTTGAAAAATATTTCTCATTATTATTCCTTAATCTGATTATTCAAAAATGGATTTATATTGCAGCTTTTTCAGTTAGTATCGTTTTCATCAAATTTTCCCTTCTTGATCCCTATACCTGATATATTTTACATTTTCTTCTATAAATCAAATAAAGTTTCTATTTTTGTTTCTTGTACTTGATCTATACAAATAAAATTATCTATTTTTAATTATTTATCTAAACATGATTAAAATATGACTTACAGTTCTTTATGTTATAAATTTCAGAACTGTACTCGATCAGTTACTAGTACCGGAAAATTTCGATTACCATTTAAAACAGACAACTCAGCGTATGTGTTACATATGGGTTCGCTTTACCTTGTTTGTTTAATATTTAAATATTTCACTAATAAGTAAATTCACATTATAACTAAATTTATAATTTAATAAAGATTACATCTTTTGTGTCAACTGCTCGACTTTAGTCAAAACCATATCTGATCTTTTTACACTTGATCGAATTTCTTTTTGTTTAAAGTTTGAATACTTCCTTTTGAAAATCCTTTCTAATTATAAATTAAATTTATAATGACAGTTTTTAAATTTCGGTTCCTGATTCACTTCCTGTCTCGACTTTAAATAAAAATCCTATTTTTATTTAAATATTTATTTTCTCTTTTTATTCAAAACATTATTTAATTTAAAACTAGTTCTTAATTAAAAATATATTTAAAATCCTTGTTTAAAACTGAAAATGGCAAAGTACCATGTTGGCTAAAGTACCACTTCAGAAACCACAGCATTTCCTTGCCCAATCACACAAAATCACAGCGCCACTTCTTCTCCTTCTTCCTTCTCCTCTCACTGTTGCGTGCACGTGAACACACGCCGGAGCCACCATACACCTCCGACGATCATCCACGCATGTCACTCGTCCCCCGCTGATTCTTCTCCAACACCTGGATCGCCATCTCCATGGCCAGAGTGATTTTTCACCATGCAACTCCATTTCCAGACAATAAAACCCATCCAAGAAAACCGCCCCACCTCCTCGCCTAGACCATGAGCCGCCGCCGCCTTCTTGCCATGCCACCACAATTCCCCTATGCCCCTTTCCCCCAGGACCGCAACCTCCTAACCCCTCTGACGAAGTGCAGTTCTAGTGAACCCGAACCGAACCCAAAAACCAAATTAAACCCTAAATTCATCAAATTATCTCAATCCACTCATTATAAAAATCGGTTTGTATTTTTCCTATGATCTCTAGCATGCCACGCTCCTCCATCCCTGACGCCGACGTCCACGATAGCCATCATCGCCAGAATTTGGTCATAGTTTCATTTTCTGATTAACCCGAAATTCTCTCAACATACGAATTTAAAAATCTTGAAACTACTGTTAAAAGTCATCATTTGCTGCCGTGATTATGTTTATAAACTCAAATCAGGTTTTAAAATCATTTAAAAATCCATTTTGATTTTATGAACCAGAGAACTTACTGTGCTTTTGCTTTTAAAAGACAGTAATGGTTTTTGCCAAGAATGTTTCATTTTGTACACTTGTATAACTAGGTAAAGGTTTTAAAAACATAGTATAATGCATTATTTTCAATCCCTTAACCTAGATCTACTGATCTATTTATATTTGCAAATTTTCATTCAATATAACAGGTCTGGAAACAATATCAGGCACTACCCCTTTTTAACACCATAATACTTAAGTTTTTCTATCAACAATCAATGATTCCATCATCATTTCAAACAAGCAAATAATACATGACATGTTAAGTGAACAAGAACACAAAAGAAAACCAAGTTCATTCATAGTTCAACCACAAAACTGCAGGAAAACCAAAACAGAATTTTAAGAGCAGGTTTACTCACTTATAAAAGCTTGAAACCCTTGGCTTTACTTCTCCTTTACTGATCAAATACAAGTGTTTGTGTTGTGTAGAGAAGTGTGTGTGCTTGTGCCTATTTATAGTGGTGGAAAATAATAAACTATGGTGCATAAAAACTGTTTTCAGAATTTTGTTTTGACAACTCAAAAAAAATTATCTTTTCTCTTACCAAATCTAAGCGTCACTACCAAAAATCACATGGCCTACCTCAGCAAATCTTCACCTGAAAATCCCGTTTGCAAACACCACTTTCTACCTTATTAGTTCTTGTGAATTGTCACACCATATATGCAAATGTACTATCCATTTTTTCCACTAATCTTTCTTGGTTTTTAAACACATTTTAGTATCTTCTCTAGAGCATATAGTTTCATTTTTTCATTGGTTCTCTAGCCCAAAATCTTTCATGAAAAATTGATTTAACAACAAAAGATAAAATACTTTTACTTGCCTTGCAAGGGTTTGTAAAATCTGATATTTTTTTTACCATATGATCATTGGCCATGTGATGATATTGACATGAAAATATCTTGAAAATCTATGCTTTTGTGATGACCTAGTGTAGGTGAAAAGCTATGGCATATGCAAGATTTTGCAAAATCTTTTGGCACATGGGTTTTAACAAAAAAAGGTTTTGAAAAAAATGCAAAAAGGAAATGAAAATTTTCAGAAAATCTTAACAGAAAAGAGGGGGATTTGAAACTGAAAATAGTTGATACCAAGAAGATCTTGTCATGTGAACAAAATATTTCTTTAGGTCCTCTATTCACTAGCTTATCTAGTGTAGGTGTTGTCTTTAATTTTTATTCATGAACAAGATTACAAAAGGAGATGATACTTTCATATTTTGATGTATGTATATGTGAGTATGAGCTTGCCTTGATCTTGCTTTGACAACCAATTGGTCTTTGGCAAGTTTTAATTCAAATTTAAACAAGTTTTCCAATTCAAGAATTTGCAAAAACCAAACTCTAAAATACTTTGAAAAATGAAGAACAAAATATGTCAAATAAAATGGCATTAAAAACTTGTTATATAAACGTGTTATTATTCGAACATGTATAAAATCAATTTAAACAATCGCTATCAAATTCATGCTATCATACCGGATGTGTAAAAATGGATTTTTTTTAAGTGTTGTGCTATACACCTGTGTAAATGCTATTATACACATGTTAACATGTCTTGAAATTTCAAAGATCTAGATTTTAAATTGTATTTGAAAATACGTACTTACGATCAATTTATCTGTGTCAGTGTTTAGAGTAAATACCCAGGTCATTACATTTTATTTTCAGAAATTTGGTTTAAACTGTAAAAAGATTAGATTTTTAATTTAGAAAAGATTAAATTTTTAATTTAGAAAAGGTTAGATTTTTAATTTAGAAAAGGTTAGATTTTTAATTTAGAAAAGATTAGATTTTTAAAAATTTGGATTTTTAAAAATAGAAAGATGGAATTTTTAAAAATAGAAAGATCGAATTTCAAAAATAGAAAGATGGAATTTTTAAAAATATAAAGAAGTGATCTTTAAAAATGTAAAGATGGGATTTTTATCTATCCAGCATTGACAAAAGAATGAGATTTTTATATATGTTGTAGTGAGATAAGAATTCGATTTTGAGTTATAAAAATATGGTTTTTATAATATAATAGCAGTTTAAAAATGTGATTTTTATTATCATATAGCAAAGTAAAAATAAGATTTTTATAATATAATAACTTCGTTTTAAAAATGTGTTTTTATTTATGTAGTAACAGAATAAAAATGTGATTTTTAATATAAAAATCATGTGAAACAAATTGCGATGGAACTGGTGGAAATCAAATCCAAATCCGAACAGTTCAGAAATAAGGAATAGAGGAGTGGATCCCAAAGGTGAGAACTTCTCACTTTAATTTATTTGCTAGTTAAAAATATATACTAGGATGCAAACGGTGCTTAGTAGCACCCGACACCTTTGTTTGAAACCATGTTTGTTTGGTTGTTAGGTTGATTGGATTATTTGGTTGAATTTGATTTGGGAAATGAAATGAATTGATTAGAATTGGTATGTACATGGCGCGAGCCATTAGTAGACGAGGGATAAGGCTAGACCTTATTCCGGTTTTAGTATTGCGCCGTTATGCTGCAAAAATTTTCTAAAAATATTATAACAATAAAAATATCATTTTTATTGTATAAATGAACTGTATAAAATATTCATGAGTTGAAATATATATTTTATAGTTAAAAATATAATTTTTAACAAGTAGATGAATAAAATAAATATTCATTCACAAATCGGGCGATTTGTTTATGTACACACATTATACAGATATTGATTGGAACGATATATTTTACACATCGCCCACCTGCACAAATAATAATTGGTGTTTATTATTTGAAAACCCCACACGGGTATTGGGATGATATTGGACATACTAATCCCAATATTTAGTTGTATGTTAATCGATGGGTTGACAAATTGTTGCAAGCGTTAATTATCCATATTTAACGCTTAGGCAGTTATGTAATGCACTTTGGATGATGGTTGACTGTTTTTGATTATTGTTATGTAAATGTGTGTATGAAATCCATATAAATAAAATTATATGGTAATTGATTGTGTTTGATTCCAATTCAGAAAGAACGAATATTTTAAATTAAAGAATATTTTAAAATGACGAGTATTGAATATTTCAAAATAACTAATATTTAAAAATAATATTCAGTAATGGATCAAAATATGATTTTGATGTCCGATTCCGGATGGACACGAAAATATTTAAATATATGAAGCCATGTTGATTAGACTAACGCCATTTAGACGTGAACGATATTTAAATCGATTTTATTCATTTTTATGATGAATATCGAAATTGAAGTGATTTCAAAATCAAATGTTTTGAAAATATTATCACTAACATATTAATGATATGGAATATTCTATTTTGATTTAAAATTGAATTTGAAGCTGAAATCATTTTGGAAATGAATTTAAAAAGATTTATAAAATACGTTTTAATATGAAATCGACGAAATATAAATAATATATATATATTATATATATTTAATGGCGAATTTCGACCATTGATTTCGAATGGACATTACGGGAGATTCGATCATCGGATTTTCCTAAAATCGGAACCGTTGGGTTCGTATCGAAAAGAGCTTTCCAACGAATATAAGAGATTTGAAATCTAACGGATGGATTTGGAATTATGTCCAAATCAAATTTGGAAAAGGTCGTTCTAAGTGCAGTTCGATGACCGTTTATGGAAATCGACTGTACGGGCCTTGATAAAATTATTAAAAATATTGATAATTTGTGTAAAATCATAATAAATGATTTGAAAAGAATTGGGATGAAAAATTCCATATTTTAAAAGATAAAAATATATTTTTATCGAAATGAACTAGTTATGAACTAGAATTATAGTCCAATATTTTTAAATAAATAAATTGGATTTGAAATGATTTTAAAAATAACTGAAATTTCCAATATATGAATTGGAATTAATTTGAATCGAAATCATCTACGGAATATTTCGATGTTGGATTTCGTGATTATACGGTTGTTATGGAAATTTGGAAGATATATGTATATCGTTATTTCCAGTACAATATTTATTGATTTTAGAATTTGATACTGAATATAAGCCGATATAATTTCTATTCAGAGCCTTGTAATTAATATTGAATTGGATTTTGGGTTTGTCGTGAATTGTGTCTTAAACAACACCGTTCTTAAAACCAGTGTGAAAAGAATAAATCTTTTAATTAAGACTTAAAGAAGAATTACCAATTAATTAACATTTAATTGGAATTGAAAATGAAATGTGAATTAGGTTTATTGTGAACTGTGTTTTTAACGACAATCGTTCTTTAACCCGATTTACAGTAAAATATCATTTGGAATTTATAAATATTTCTATTAAGATTTAAAAGGAATTTTCCAAAGTAAAGTTTTCCAATTTAATATGTTAAATTGAAATTGAATGGAATTCGATTTGATAATAATCGAAATGAGCTTCTGTGGAGGAAGACTGTTAATATATATGGAATTTAAAAGGCTTCGTCGTTATTCCACTTATATTATTAGCCGGATACGGAAATTGATATCGATTATATATATTGATCTGTTTTCCGTGAAGTTTCCATAATTAATGGAATATGATTTAGGTTTATTGTGAATTGTATTTTAAACGACATTATTTCTTTAACCCAGTTAAAGATAGGATTACATGTCTAACATTGTATTTCGAACTGTATGGTTGATCTCTGCTAAATATATACCTATTTGGTGGCGAAGGATTTATTATCTTGCATAACACCCTTCTCTAGGACGTACGAGCTTAGAGGTTATATATCGTCAGAAATCAATAGTACGGTGCAGATTGTCGATGCGACATGTTCGTGTTTCCAAAGTTAAATAATCATTAATATTGATTTTTGAGAACATTAAAAATAAGTGGAGTTTTAATGAATCTTTAATTAGATTGAAATGCGAATTGATAATTTAAATTATCAAATTTGGGAAATGATCGAGAGTGGAGTATCACCAGTTTTGCTCCACGCGATAGTTAAATCTTTAGTTAGATTCGGACGGGAAATGGTAATTAATTTTACCGATAACACCGTGGTATTAGACATGGACTATTACCAGTTTTTCTCCATGGGATAAATAGGTTGGGATTGGGAAATTAAATAAATGATTACTTCGGTAAGGTGTGTTAATCCCGACTAGTTTGGAAAACCTTAATATTGTTTGAATGATATCCAAAGGAAGATTAAAGAATAAATTCTAAAAAATTTATCTTTGATAAAATTAATGGGAACATATCCCTAAGGATGTGAATATTTGAATAAAATAATGTTCTGGATTGGAATGAGGCGTATGTTGTGTTTTATAGCACTTGTTCATTGTATACGTGAGTTATTCGGAAAGACCGGGTTTATACCTATTCTGAATAACTGATTCGATGATAAGTCGACGATGAAGAAGGTGGTAGAAGATCGGAGGTCTTCATATCATTTGGATGATTACTGATGTCTTGATTGGGCTGTACACCTAAGACAAGGTAATAAGTGATGATCGTCCAGACGTACTTAGAGGTCGACCGAATATGCGAGAACCCTCTCTCCTGAGTTGGACATACGGGACGAGGAATAAGGTGCCTCCGGTTTCATTCAGACCCAGAACGAACTTGTAAATGGATATGTGTCTGACATTGGATTTTATTCTGTATTTATTGATTTCTATTAAATATATATATATGTTTGGTGGAGGAGAATTTAGTCTCTTGCTTAGCGCCCATCTCTGAGATGTACGAGCTCAGAAGTTATATATCGATAGATATCAGTCGCATGGCATGAATTGCCTGTGTGGCATGCTGAGATGCAAATGATCAAGGCTTCTATTGAAAAGCAGAGTCTTGTGGTTGATGATCAAAGCATGACTTTAATATAGTATGCCTTTGTGTATAGTGTTAATTCGCGAGCCTCGCACCTCGATATGAGTTAAAAACGGGATAAGGGACCCAAGGAGGACATGACATTTCTTTCTAGCAATGGGTGGTGTCAGGGTTTTGCAAGCCCTGACATTTTTATATTTTTACCTATGTGGTTGTTGGAATGCGAGGCACCTCGGATATATCGGTCTCTACGGAGCCGATGGATATTGAGTCATCTGGCTCATAAACGCCCTATAGGGCGGGGAAACGTGTGTTTACGTATAACTAATCCGCTATGTATGGACCGACCTTGGAGGATCCAAGGGATCGCTATGTGTGACCCTGGGGCATTTACTAGAGTGTCTCGAAGGCGGCGAGGAGTACATCCCTTGCCTCGACTCATGAAGGAAATCCAATTTCCAATACATGACATTCGGTTTTATTTGTAGAGCCTAGTATGGCGACATAGTGAGATGGGGCACTATGCCGTCTATGATTGATACATTTATATTTGAAGTAGTTTTCATACACTTTACACTATAATAGTATCAAAATGATTTGTTTTAAATGTACGAAGCATGTTTGGCAATTAAAAGGTAAAACTCTAGCCTCCGGCTTGCGTTGCATTGTGTGTTGGGACCTGAGTCTTATAATAGCTACATTCTTCCAAAAAGCATTTCGTTGTTTGTTTTATGCACTAGTATTCTGTGGAGGAAACCCATTCCGTGTTATATGGCGTGGTCCCTTGATTTACTTTATTTTTACAGCAAAGATTTAATAACTATTTTAGTTCTCACACCAATCACATGACTGACCTGGAGTTTATTGTTTTAACCTAAACTCTGGGTGCCCCTATTTTCCACACGGGCAGCTAGTAGTTTTGGTTTTGCATATTTATATTCACAGGATCCTGGTTTACAGCTGGAATGATATTCGGAAAGCTCTGTATCTGTATATTCCTTTCAGTTGTGTTTTGTATTATTTTCTGCTGCATTGTAACTTGTAAATCTCTGATATTTATCAAATTTATATTATTTGTTCATACTCTGTCTATTCTTGTACTCCGATGTAAATTGTTATAATAAGCAATGAAATGTTCTTCTGTTTCTATTCTGATTTGTCTGTTCTTAACTCAATCCACGCTTTCCTTTATGGAGAAGTTCGGGTCAAGTCAGTTTGGTATTAGAGCTTTGGTTTACAGAACTCGAGAACAAGACACATTAGAACCAAACGAAAGAATTCCTCAGAGATTGATTAGCAATATCCAATAAGAATGACTCATTAGAGATGGGATCAGTAGTATCCTAGAACGAGTTGAAAATGTGTTATTTTTAAAATAAAAATGAAAACAGTTTCTTTTTTGAAAATTTAAACCTTATTCAACGTATTTGAATATTTATTCTAAACTGATTTGGACAATCTAGTATATGGAGATTTTGCATATACGCCTTGCAAACATGTATACGAAGCCTCAAATATACTGGATAGATATATAATCACACTCTAGTCGCCCGGGCATGGTTCTGACGATAGCGATCGCATCATCAACATTTATGTCCGAGTTTCGAAAGTGAGATGTCTATATGATTCCAATTGACTGGTGTGAGAACCAAAACTAGATAGGGTTATTTGTTGTGATTTGGCATCGAAAATGGATTTTTATATATATAATAATTATGAATTTGAAAAGCTAATCAACTAATTGATTGCTGGTTGTGTTGTCTGATTATTGGTTGATTAATTAAAATTTTGAACCATTAAGCCAAATTGAATCAAATGTTGAACTAAATTGAAAATTGATTGAAATTACGTGCCTATACATGCATATACAATGAACAGGTCATAACAGGGAAATTAAGAAGAGGAATAAAATTGTATGCCCGACAAATAGGTATGTGTTTACTAGTTTTCTTTTTCTTTTAAAGATTTATGAGCCTAAGGGTGGCCGCTTGGCATTTTCTTTTTCTATTAAAAGACTTATGAGCCTAAGGCTGGCTGTTTGGCATTATCTTTTTCTTTTAAAGATTTATGTGCCTAAGGCTGGCCGCTTGGCATTTTCTTTTCTTTTCGATGGATGAGGCCCTTTTGAGGCAAATTGCGGTTTTAAATGTCTCCCCCTGCAAAGTAAGTTATGGCGAAATTTTCCAAAATTTTAGGGTGTTAGCCAAATTTTTGAAGAATTTGAAAATTCTTAGAAACTTAAAAGTTGAAGAATGAAAGCCGGAATGAAAGTTGAGTTGATTAGTAAAACAACTTTCAACTCCGTTCCTTTTCGAGGATGAAAAGATTTTAAGTGGGGGAGACTGTAACAACCCGGAAAATCAGAACCAATTTAAATTTTTTATTTTGGCAATTTTAATGAATTTTGAATATTTAAAATGATTTATTTTAAATAATAACGACTAGAAATTTATTTTGAATAGAACTAGAACTTATAAATTTATTTAAAACGAAACTGGAACATAAATATTTATTTTAATTATAAAATAAATTGGAAATGGCGCGGTAATTTGAAAATTAGATTTCAAACTTCAAATGAATGTACAGGATTTAAAATAAACCGGATTTTAGTGAAACCAAAAATATTTGAATCTGTTCGAAAATATCTTTTCAATGAATGTGAAAAATCCAGATTTCACTATGGGAATAAAAAGTTATGTCCAGTTGAAAATTCAGAATAGTCGCTATAGAAATATAGCCCGTAAAAATAGAAATTTTGCAAACGACCTCCATTTTCGATGAGACCACTTTTGTTGGATCCGGAATGTCAAATTACTGCTTGATTCCAATTTTCATAATTTTTGGAATCAATATGTGGGCGTGGTGAATTTAAACGTGTTTAGTCATTTCAGTTTGAATTTAATCGACTGGAAATGACCATTTTTCAAACGGTCTCCAAATTTGATGAAATTAGTTTGGTTAGGACCGTATCATCAAAACATAGCCAGATTTATTTTTCTGGAATTTTTGGAGTCAGTATGGCTCCCCGATAAATTAAAATGTACGTTTAAATTCAATATATTGATTTATATTTTAATCTAAAGCAAAACTGATCAAAACAGTCGAATTGGCTTACGGGACATATCCCATTATGTTCAGAATGGGGGTATTACACTAAGGGCGATAAATGTTGGGTTCGATTTGGAGGTTGAATGAAAAATTAACCTTCAAGAGGAAAAATAATAATTATAATATAATAATTATATTATATACAACCCCCTTTCTACCTCTCTCTAAACCTAAATAAAAATCGCACCGCCTATTTCTTCAACCTGTCGCTTACAGTTAGGCGTCAACGCCAATCACTCTAGCCTCCTCTAGGCGCAACGCCCCCCATCGCCGACTTCTGGCCCCCCTACCGAGCCTCCTCCTTCCTCCGCTCTTCCCCCCTTCTCAACCCAAATCCAAACACCCCAAACCATTAAAACCAGCCACCCCTGACCGCTAGCCGCCACGACAGCTCCACCGCCACCTAGCCACAGCGCCCACCACCTGCGCCGCCTTCAACAAACCCCACCTCCGACGAACCGCGAGCTCCTCTCTCCACCACCTCTGAAAATGCAAAAGTGAGCCCTTTTATTAGAATTTTCTTTTTAGATTTTACATAAATAAAAATCTTTTTTTTTTGTATGATTAGCATAGATTTCTTTTTCAGTTTTTTTATATATAGAAACCACCTCGTTTTATTTTTAGAAATTTGGTTCAAACTGTAAAAAGATTAGATTTTTAATTTTGAAAAGATTAAATTTTTAATTTAGAAAAGATTTGATTTTTAATTTAGAAAAGGTTAGATTTTTAATTTAGAAAAGGTTAGGTTTTTAATTTAGAAAAGGTTGGATTATTAAAAATAGAAAGATAGAATTTTTAAAAATAGAAAGATGGAATTTTAAAAATAGAAAGATGGAATTTTTAAAAATATAAAGAAGTGATCTTTAAAAATGTAAAGATGTGATTTTTATCCACCTAGAATTGACAAAAGAATGAGATTTTTATATATGTTGTAGCGAGATAAGAATTATATTTTGAGTTATAAAAATATGGTTTTTATAATATAATAGCAGCTTAAAATTGTGATTTTTATTATCATATAGCGAAGTAAAAATAAGATTTTTACAATATAATAACTTCGTTTTAAAAATATGATTTTTATTTATGTAGTAACATAATAAAAATGTGATTTTTAATATAAAAATCGTATGAAACAGATTGCGATGGAACTGGTGGAAATCAAATCCAAATCCGAACCGTTCAGAAATAAGGAATGGAGGTGTGGTTCCCAAAGGTGAGAACTTCTCACTTTAATTTATTTGCTAGTTAAAAATATATAATAGGATGTAGACGGTGCTTAGTAGCACCCGACACCTTTGTTTGAAACCGTATTTGTTTGGTTGTTAGGTTGATTGGATTATTTAGTTGGATCTGGTTTGGAAAATGAAATGAATTAATTAAAATTGGTATGTACATGGCGCGAGCCATTAGTAGGCAAGGGATAAGACTAGACCTTATTCCGGTTCTAGTATCGCGCCGTTATGCTACCGAAATTTTCTAAAAATATTAGAACAATAAAAATATCATTTTTATTGTATAAATGAACTGTATAAACTATTCATGAGTTGAAATAAATATTTTATAGTTAAAAATAATAATTTTTAACATGTATATGAATAAAATAAATATTCATTTACAAATCGGACGATTTGTTTATGTACACACATTTACGATATTGATTGGGACGATATATTTTACACATCGCCCAACTGCACAAATAATAATTGGTGTTTGTTGTTTGAAAACCCCACACGGGTATTGGGATGATATTGGACATACACTAATCCCCATATTTAGTTGTATGTCAATTGATGGGTTGACAAACTGTTGCGAGCATTAATTATCCATATTTAACGCTTATGCAGTTGTGTAATGCACTCTGGATAATGGTTGACTATGTTTGATTATTGTTGTGTACATGTGTATATGAAATCCACATAAATAAAATTATATGCTAATTGACTGTGTCTGATTCTAATTCGAAAAGAACGAATATTTTAAATTAAAGAATATTTTAATATGACGAGTATTGAATATTTTAAAATAATTAATATTTTAAAATAATATTCAGTAATGGATCAAAATATAATTTCGATGTCCAATTTGGGATGGACACGAAAATATTTAAATATATAAAGCCGTTTTGATTAGATTAACACCATTTAGACGTGAACGATATTTATATCGATTTTATTCATTTTTATAATGAATATCGAAATGGAAGTGATTTCAAAATCAAATGTTTTGAAAATATTATCATTTACATATGAATGATATGGAATATTCAATTTTGATTCAAAATTGAATATGAAGTTGAAATCATTTTGAAAATGAATTTAAAATGATTTATAAAATAAGTTTTAAAAGGAAATCGACGAAATATATAATATATATATATATATATATATATATTATATTTAATGGCCTGAATAGAACGCGCCGCGTCGCGGCAGTTCGCGAATTTCGACCATTGACTTCGAATGGACATTACGGGAGATCCGATCTTCAGATTCTCCTAAAACCGGAATCATTGGGTTCGTATCGAAAAGAGCATTCCAACAAATATAAGAGATTTGAAATCTAACGGTTGGATTTGGAATTATATCCAAATCAAATTTGAAAAAGGTCGTTGTAAATGCAGTTCGATGACCATTTATGGAAATTGACTATACAGGCCTTGATAAAATTATTAAAAATATCGATAATTTGTGTAAAATCATAATATTTGATTTGGAAAGAATTGGGATGAAAAATTCCATATTTGAAAAGATAAAAATATATTTTTATCGAAATGAACTAGTTATGAACTAGAATTATAATCCAATATTTTTAAATAAATAAATTGGATTAGAAATGGTTTTAAAAATAACAGAATTTCCAATATATGAATTGGAATGGATTTGAATTGAAATCTTCTTCGGACCATTTCGATATTGGATTCCGTGATTATATGCATATTTTTATGGAAATTTGGAAGATATATGTATATCGTTATTTCTAGTACGATATTTGTTGATTTCAGAATATGATATTAAATATAAGACGATATAATTTCTATTCAGAGCCTAGTAATTAATATTGAATTGAATTTCGGGTTTATCATGAATGATGTCTTAAACAACACCGTTGTTAAACCCAGTGAGAAAAGAATAAATCTTTTAATTCAGATTTAAAGAAGAATTGCCAATTAATTAACATTTAATTGGAACTGAAAATGGAATGTGAATTGGGTTAATTGTGAACTGTGTTACTAACGAAATTCGTTCTTTAACCCGATTTATAGTACAATGTGATTTGGAATTTATAAATCTTTTTACCAAGATTTAACAGGAATTTTCCAAAGTAAATTTTTCCAATTTATTATGTTAAATTGGAATTGAATGGAATTCGATTTGATAATAATTGAAATGAGCTTCTGTGGAGGAAGACTGTTAATATATAAGGAATTTAAAAGGCTTTGTCATTATTTCATTTATATTATTAGTCGGATATGGAAACTGATATTGATTATATATATTGATCTGTTTTCCGTGAAGATTCCATAATTGATGGAATATGATTTGGGTTTATTATGAACTGTGTTTTAAATGACATTAGTTCTTTAACCCAGTTAAAGACAGGATTACAGGTCTAACATTGTATTTCGAACTGTATGGTTGATCTCTGCTAAATATATATCTGTTTGGTGGCGAAGAATTTATTATCTTGCTCAACACCCTTCTTTAATACGTATGAGCTTAGAGGTTATATATCGGCAGAAATCAATAGTACGGTGTAGTTTGTCAATGCGACATGTTTGTGTTTCCGAAGTTAAATAATCATTAATATTGATTTTTAGGAAGATTAAGACTAAGTGGATTTTTGATGAATCTTTAATTAGATTGAAATGTGAATTGATAATTTAAATTATCAAATTTGCGAAATGATCGAGAGCGGAGTATCACCGGTTTTGCTCCAAGCGATAGTTAAATCTTTAATTAGATTTGGACAGGAAATGGTAATTAATTTTACGGATAACACCGTGTTGTTAGATATGGAGTATTACCAGTTTTGTTCCATGGGATAAATAGGTTGGGACTGGGAAATTAAATAAATGATTACTTCGGTAAGGTGTGTTAATCCTGACTAGTTTGGAAAACCTTAATATGGTTTAGATGATATCAAAAGGAGATTAAAGAATAAATTTTAAAGAATTTATCTTTGATAAAATTAATGGGAACATATCCCTAAAGATGTGAATATTTGAATAAAAGAATATTCTCGATGGGAATGAGGCGTATGTTGTGTTTTATAGCACTTGTTTATTATATACGCGAGTTATTCGGGAAGACCGGGTTTATACCCATTCTGAATAACTAATTCGACGATAAATCGACAATGAAGACGGTGGTTGAAGACCGGAGGTATTCACATCGTTTGGATGATTACTGATGTCTTGATTTAGCTGTACACCCAATAAAAGGTAATAAGTGGTGATCGTCCAGACGTACTTAGAGGTTAACCGGATATGCGAGAACCTCTCTCCTGTATTGGACATACGGGACGAGGAATAAGGTGCCTCCGGTTTCGTTCAGACCAAGAACGAACTTGTAAATGGATATGTGTCTGACATTGGATATTATTCTATGTTTATTGATTTCTATTAAGTATATATCTGTTTGGTGGCAGAGAATTTACTCTCTTGGTTAATGCTCTTCTCTGAGGTGTACGAGCTCAGAGGTTATATATCGATAGATATCAGTCTCATGACATTAATTGCCTGTGTGGCATGCTGAGATGCAAATGATCAAGGCTTCTATTGAAAAGAAGATTCTTGTGGTTGATGATCAAAGCATGGCTTTAATATAGCATGGCTTTCTGTATAGCGTTAATTCGCGAGCCTCACAACTCGGTATGAGTTAAAAACGGGATAAGGGACCCAAGGAGGACATGACGTTTCCTTCTAGCTATGTGTGGTGTCAGGGTTTTGCAAGCTCAGAGATTTTTATATTTTTACCTGTGCAGTTGTTGGAATAGGAGGCGCCTCGGATATATCGGTCTTTACATAGCCAATGGATATTGAGTCATCTATCTCATAGACGCCCTATAGGGCAGGGATACGTGTGTTCAGGTATAACTATTCCGCTATGTGTGGACCAGCCTTGGAGGATCCAAGGGATCGCTGTGTGTGACCCTGGGGTATTTGCTAGAGTGTCTCGAAGCCGGCGAGTAGTACATCCCTTGCCTCGACCCACGACGGAAATCTAATTTTCAATACGTGGCATTCGGTTTTATTTGTAGAGCCTAGTATGGCGACATAGTGGGACGGGGCACTATGCCGTCTATGATTGATACATTTATATTTGAAGTTATTTTCATACACTTTACACTATAATAGTATCAAAATGATTTGTTTTAAAAGTACCAATCATGTTTGGCTATTATAAGGTAAAACTCTATCCTTCGGCTTGCGTTGCATTGTGTGATGGGATCTGAGTTTTATAATAGCTACATTTTCCCAAAAAAATTGCGCTGTTTGTTTTATGCACTAGTATTCTTGGAAGGAAACCCGTTCCGTGTTATATGGCGTGGTCCCTTGATTTACTTTATTTTTACAGTAAATATTTAATAACTGTTTTAGTTCTCACACCAGTCACATGACTGATCTGGAGTTTATTGTTTTAACCTAAACTCTCGGTGCCCCTATTTTCCATATGGGTAACTAGTAGTTTTGGCTTTGCAGATTTATATTCACAGGATCCTGGTTTATAGCTGGAATGATATTCGGAAAGCTCTGTATCCGTATATTCCTCTCAGTTGTGTTTTATATTATTTTCTGCTGCATTGTAACTTGTAAATCTCTGATATTTTCAAATGTATATTATTTGTTCATACTCTGTATATTCTTGTACTCTGATGTAAATTGTTGTAATAAGCAATGAAATGTTTTTTTGTTTGTATTCTGATTTGTCGTGTTCTCAACTCATTCTGTGCTTTCCTTTACGGGGAAGTTCGGGTAGTGTTAGATCGGGATAAGATTTATTATTTGAAAACCACTTCGTATGGGAATTAGCGATGCGAATCAAATATGATGAAGATAATTGAAGACGGAGTTTATGCAAGGGCTATTCTGGCAAATCCTAGGTAGAAATTGCCTAAGTTGGGTTTACAGAATAGTGCCTTCGGTGTGTCTAGTCCTAGGACAACCTGTATGGAAGAATGTCTGAAAGAGTATATTTAATAGATCGCATAAGTTGATCTCTTCAAACTTATTTATGTTTGGTGGAGGAGGAATTCGTTTCTCTTAGATGTATACCCATAGTATTTTTGGGGAAATCAATTTGTAATTTGGCGAGTATGGCGATGTGACATTCATAGTAAATAAATGTGTGATCTGTACGTTATGGCCCCTAGCCTCACAACCGAGAAATGGTATAAAATCGGGTAGGTCGCATGGCTAAATGGGTAGCTCCCAATTAGGGTGTATTGTCATCTGATCTAGAGAAAATACATTTGCTTCTATAATCTATTTCGATGTTATCCCTTTCGGGAAACGATTGCTGATCCCAACCGTTGGTGATAATACATTCGGTACACTCAAGCGAAATGAGTGACCGGTTATGTTTAGCCTGGGTTGTAAGAAGTTTTTGTTGAACCTGGTGTATTCCTCTCTAGAGATACACTGTTAGAAGGTGGTCCAATACCTTCCCAGTTGGAATCCATTACCCAATAAGCGCCTGCTGTTTTTAATTATATATTATATATGTGGAATGCGAGATGAAAATGTCCCTCTAGATTTTTATTTATTTGATTTAGACATTGTTAAAATATCAGAAGAGTTTGATAAAAAATGTTTTGGGTTATCGTAAGGTAAAAACCATCTGTGTTTATGTTTGGATTGGTCATATGATTATTCTTTCTTTTAAAAGGATTTTAAAAGTTAAACAAATGGTTGGAGTTTACTCACACCAGTCCCATGACTGACCCAGAGTTTATTTGTCTTGTTTTACCCTAAACTCTTGGGTGCCCAATTTTGTACGGGCATTCAAGTAGTCAGGACTTTTCAGATATACTTGGAGAGCTGGAGTAGGAGGCTTTAGGATTTTATAGCTATTGCTTATTTTTGCTATGTTGTAAGTGTTGTACTCTGATAATGGTAATATATACAGATATTGGCTTTGTTTCAAAGTTATGTTATATATTATATTTATTCTTTCCACTGTTAGATTCGTGTTACTCGGATTCTGATCTGTTGTGATCTTCTCCTTCTTATATTCTAACTTTCTTTCTTTATATTTCTCACCCTATAACTTCTTTCTATTAATGATCTAGTTTATTCGATTCTGGAATAGTTGACATTGTTTTTATGTTGATTTTCTGGTTCGAAAATACCATTTCGTTACATTTAGCATATAAAGAGATAAAAGTAACATGACAGGCACTTAAGAACAGATGAGAGATAACAATGTCATAAAACAGGTACAAATAGGATGAAAAGGATAAGCAGAATAAACATAGTAGACTATGCTTCTCAAATGCTTTTCACTGCACCAATACTAGTATAACAAAAGTGTGACAAGATTTGCTATCCCCTAATTACTTAATAGAAACAGGATGATCCAACAAAAACATAATGATAGTTTTATGTGTACTCCAGTTACATAACGGGTTTTACCCCAAAAAAAATAGGTACCTCAAAAGAAATAATGGGTGTTACCCAAACAGAAACAAAGAGTACCTAAAAAGAAAACAATTAGGACTATACGTACCCTAATTACTACTCCATGCAATCAGCTCCCTTACATGTAAACATCTTATGCCGGCCCCGCAGTAGGGTGTATTATTTCCTAAAGTGACAACCTACAGAAGAAGACAGACCTATTTACTGGTGCTACAACGGTTTATTTTCCCTCACAGACCGGACCCGTGCACGCACATAGCTCAATTGGAACGCGCCCGTATACAGCTACATTCAGATGAACCTCTTACAATATGTTCAGTATGCGTGCCCTGACCCTTACCTGGTACGGGGTCCCTTTTTAAAACCAGAATAGGTTACTGACTGATATGGGCCCCACACAGCAGATGACACAAGTCAACCCCTAAACTTGTATCCCCTAATTAAATAGGATTTTCAACATGTTAAGCCGTACAGATTAATAGGTTCGCCTAGCCCCCACAGATTAACAGGTTAAGTTTTATAGGTTAACATGTTCATATAACCCCAACAGATTAAACAGGTTATGTATTACAGGCTAACATATTTATATAACCACAAAAGATTAAACAGGTTTACTTAACTCCAACAGATTAAACATGTTTACTTAACCCCAACAAATTAAATAGGTTAATAGGTTCATATAACCCCAATAGATTAAATAGGTTTACTTAACCCCAACAGAATAAACAGATTAACAGGTTCACATATACATGTTCAAATTAATCTTTAAATGAAGCCAATAGATTTACATGTTCATACCCCCCAAATTTCAGTCATATTCCACAGTACAAAATATTCCCCAATTTTGTCCCTCTTTTATTATCATTCCCAAACATTCCCTAATTGTCCCAACTTCATTCATACATATGTCTCTTACGATATTGGCCCAGGCTCAAAGGTAGCCTAGGCTTATAAAAATAAAAAAGAAATAAGAGAGGGAGAAGAACAGAAATAGGCACATAATAACAACTGAATCTGCAGATCAGGGTGTATAGAAGAATACATGTATTAATTTCATACCTGTTTAGATCAGTTTCTTAACAGGCATAGGTTCAGATCCAGGTTTATTTTCATGTCAAGGTTACTGTTAAATTTTTATATCTAAAATTAACATTAACTCACAGAGATTGGATTTAAAGAACAGAGAATAATATGTCGATGTTGCAAAAGAGATTCTTGTATAGGTTAGGTAAGAATTGTTTTAATTCAATCCAAGTTTCGGCAGCATCTCCCCATCTTCATTTTATATTTTCAAAACAAGAGTTCGAAGAAGAAATATGAAGAATTATGATTTATTTGATAGGAATGCATGCCATTATATATAGTTTACAAGACAATCCTTAACCGTCAGATCTCTACTTTTAAATCCAACCATTTAGAAAATGATTAACCTGGTTAACAAATACGTCCAGAAATAGAAAAGTGTATTCGAACAGATCAGGGTTGGGTCGACCTACACCCACTAGGGTCGACTCCTGGGTCGACCCACCTGAACTTGGGTCGACCCAGCCAGGCGTGGGTCGATTCATAATGGGACACATTCCCGCCTACGATTCCTGCTTCATTAATTTGATTTATTTGAATTCTGGTTCGATTTATATTTACATATATCCTTCATATATATACAAACTTCTAACCTATAGATCTTTCTCCTGCAGTGTCCGTTTTACGCAAACTCGGAGTCTATCTTAATCATAATTCCGAGACGAACGCGATTGTTATGTCCCGTATTTTTGGTAGTCAAGTATTTAATTTGATTTATTATTTTAAATATTATATTTGGAATATTACTAGTTTTTAATATTTAATTCGTTATTAAAATGAAGTTTAAACGTTAAAATTATATTTAAATTAAAATGAGCTCGAAATGGCATGGTAGTTCGTAATATTGAGTTTTGAACTTTAACTGAATATACATAATTTGTTTTAAGTCGGAATTCTGTGAAACAAGAAATGTTGGAATCTTTTTCATACAATTTTCTAATGAAAAAGGAAAATCCAAATTTCATGTTGTAAATTGTTAGTTATGTCCAAATCAAATTTTAAAATAGTCGCTATGGAAATCGTTATTAAATTATAACGTTTAAAAAGGGTTTTAATATAATTTCGATACGGCGTAAACTCGAAATTGATGATATTGAGTTGTATAATTTATATTTGAAGCTATATGATATTTCTAGTTGGGTACTTATGATAGTAATAATTTATTATTATTTTATTTTATTATTTTGTATTTTTATAATATTTTAATAGATATTATTATAAGCCTTAAAAGTGGTCATTTTGCAAATAGAGTCGGTTTTCAACGAAATTAGTTTCGTTGGAACCGTAACTTTAAATTAGTGTAAAGTATTAAATTTCATGGCAAACCAATGTCGTATGTGACAACCATAGTCATAAACGTCCAATCATTTTCTATAGCATGTAATTAAATTAACTTAATTTTATAGAATGGTATTTGAGTGTAACTTGAGCAGACGATCGAATTAAACCATGAAACCAATTCTGTTGAGTTCTTATTGACGTTTGTATATTTTGGACATCTGGTTTTTTGGTGTCCAAAATAGTATTGGTTAGCGTATAAAAATAACGTACCGGGAATAGTCTTGGAATGCAACGAAACTGGTGCCGGAGGGTTCAGATTAATTAACTATTATAAGATTTCAATTTTCGTGTCAATCGGACTTACCGTTTGATCGTGGCAACGATAAAAGCCTTAATCATTATATTATTTTTAACCAATTTAAACACGGACAACTTAAAAGGAATAAACGATTGGCCAAACAAACTCCAATTTTAACGAAACAAATTTCATTGGATCCGTAAGGTAAAGGTCTAGTATAATTTCAAGGTTTCAAGTTGACTGGATTTATTTTGTGACCATGAGAAATTTAAATGCGTGATTTTTAGCCTGTGATTTATAAAGGACTTTTCACAAATGACCTTGGAATTTGACGAAACCTGTCCCATTAAGTCCGGAATATTTTTTTATGCTAGGATTACATTATTTTGTCAAAAACAGAGATCGTATGAGCTTATTTTAACTTGATTCTTCATCATGAAGTTTTATAAATATTATATTAATATTTTTTGTCCATCCTATATATATTCAGCCAAATCTAAAAGGGGTCAAAACATTTCCGCATGGTCAACAGTAATTCCGCCGCCACCATTGTTTTAACAGCCTAGACCTTCTGATCCTTCTTCCCTTTCAAACATGAAATCCTTGCATCTGATTAAAAAAATTCAAACTACAAATTGGTTCTTCTCTATGAGATCATTGTTCTGATCGGCTATGGTGGATTATCGAATGTCGTGCTAGCCAGAAAAGACACTCTAGGCGGCTGCGCTCGAAGAGAGTTTGGGGGAGTTTTGGTTGATCGAACTGGAGGTAGTTTGGTGTGAGCGTCGAGGAAGGTCAGCCGCTTCTTCTGGCATTCTATGATGGGCTATTGGTTGACGGTAGGGAGGCGTTGACCAGTACAAGGCGGCGTGTGATGTTAAGGCGTTGGGGAGTTTGAGTAACGAAGGAAATCATTTTGAGGGAAGCAGGCTGAAGTGAACAACGAAAGGGAGCAAAAGTATATCGGGCTTGTTTTTGATCTATAGGCTTGTGCTTTAAATTTCAAAAGTAATAGTGTGTTAATTTTAGTCAGGTAAAAAATTAATAATTTAATTAAAATATTTTGTATAATTCATGATAAGGTGATTACCAAAGCAAGAACTGAAACAAAAGGGAAGAAGCATTATACTGGGAAGAACAAACAAAGTAATCGTATTTTTAATTCTTTAATAAAGCCATTAAGAGTTTGTGACGGCCCGGCCCGCACCAGCCGACGTTTCCAATGAAAGTGCGTTGTGCCGATGTCCAACCAGCACGGGATGGTCGCCAAAGAAAGGGAAGGAAATCTTAACAGTAGACTAGCAAGGAACCTGTAGAATGTCTCATAATGCATGGAATAAAATATAATAACAACATACTTGACGTAAAATAGGCGAAACAGTGCATAAGATGAAACTAAAACTAAACATCAAAGCAGCGGAAATCCAAATACAGCTTGTGTTCCATAGCCATCATTATTACAATTTTAAACTGTCTCTAAAGCAAAAGAAAGCAAAAAAAGGAGGTACACTACTAATGCCCAGGAACTGACCTTCAACAACACAGGGAGAATATATATATATCATACGTGGAAGCCTCCTGCTCGTCACCAGTACAGCTACTCGTGCATACCACCTAACCTGTCTCTAGCCTCCTCCTCCTCTCCTCATTCAGTCCATGGTCATCCACCTTGTTCGGATCGGGTCGCTAGTTCCTCCTCAGGTCGGGTCGTGGCTCGCGCTGACACCTCTAGAACATTGGATCGGTTCATCTTCTCAGTTCGTGGATGCTCTAGTTCGGGATCGGGCTTCTTCACTCGATCGGTTCGAATCGTGGTGCCAGCTCCAGAGCATCGGATCGTGACTTGCTTCTTCAGGCAGTTCGTGGTTGGTGCTCGTGAGTTTCATGCAGGCGGTTCGGGTCGGGTCGTGATCCCTCCATCGGATCGGGTCGAGGGTTCTGGTTCATCATGTCTTGGATTGGCCAAAGTACATCAAGAGCGGTTCGTTTATAGGGGGCGATCCGATCCGGTTTCCTGCATATTTTCCTGCAACTTTCCAACGACTGTTTTACGCCACCCGACGGCATTTTCGACCATTCTAACTGTTCTAAACAATCACAAAGCATATCATACAGCCATAGCAACATGTATAAACATCCACAAACAGCAAAACAACAATATGATATGTCAAAACGGATCAAACATATCCAAAAACCCTTTTTTTTTCTTTAAGCATGTTTAACAACAACTAATGATAAGATTAGCAAAACTTAACCGAATCAACTCAAATTTCTATCAGAGCCCTAAAATAATATTTTAGAATTTTACAAAATTTTCCAGATTTTTCTGAGCCATGATTTCGCTAATCATCATTAATCACCCCTAATTTGCCATAATTAGTGCAAAAAGATGCTAATCACTCACCTTTGCCGTAAATTAAACTATAGTTCTAAAATATCCTCTGTTTTGGGTCGAATCTCAATGCTTAGCAGCAGCTCCAAGTCTGATTTGACACTAATCTTCCGTGATTTGGTGTAGATCTTATTAATTAGTGATCAGATGGCGATTTGAGGTGTTTTTAGAAAGTGGAGGCCATGGCTAGGGTTAAAGATATGTTTGTGGCAGCTGGAAAATGATTAAAAACCGAAATTCCTAACCCTGGCAGCCTTTAAATACTTTTAATCCTGAAATCCCCTAATGGGCCTAGCTGTTAATCACCCGGTTTAGCCAGCTAATGCTGTTTTTTCACCTTCTAAACCTTAATCCATTCATATCTCCCAAACAATAAGCCCGTTTGGCTAATGTGACCACTCTACGGAAAGGTAAACCATCATCCAGATCTAATGGAAGTAGTCTTAGATCAAAACTCCTTACCAATCAAAAGTTATGGTCAAAACAAGATCAGATAGGGGCAAAACGGTCATTTAAAAATCGACAAAAATCGTGAACATGGGAAATGACCCCAATAGTCGTTCCCCAATGTTACATGACCATACTACTTCATCCGAAAAAGAAATAAATATTCTATGATCGTTCGATGCGTAGAATGCGGGTCGTTACATTCTCCCCCCTAAGAAATTTCATCCCCGAAATTCCTTAACCGAAACATACAAAGAATTCTGCATGCCTATCAATCATTTTCAAACAATAAAACATACAAAACAACACAACAAGCCTATCGTAGCATGCGGTTTACTAACAAGGGAAGAATCATCGCCGCTAAAATCTTACCAGGCAAAGAGCTTTGGATACGACTTTCTTATGTCATCCTCTACTTCCCAAGTACAGTCGTTCTCTCGCCATCAATTCCCATCTCTACCCAGTGGTGATTTCCAATAGGTTCGGATCGTCCATCTGACTGGAACCAATCCACTCAATACAGATCGATCTAATCGTCATGCTTACTAGCGTTTCTGAATCCAATTCACAATTAGGTCTGAAGTCATATCCCGTGACATACTCTAGTTGCTTCCATTCCAGAAAGATAGCCTCTAAACTGGCATGTCTCCTACCCAATACATCAGCTACTGCACCCAGTCCGGTACTATGGCATCCGTCTAAACTGTCATCTTCTTTGGTAATCCAACCCTATACGCCAAATTTCCAACTACATTCCAAATGTCCTTTCAAGTCCAACTTGAGTCCTTCCTACATTTGTACTACAAGTCCAACGTATATTCACCTCCTAGAGGCAAACTAGACCCATCCAATGAACGTAGGTACTCCACTTATACCCGTACTGCACGTCCAACGTACATTAACTGTAACACCCCGTATTTTTAATGTAATTAAAAATGTATATTTATCCACAGATAGGATTAATATGGTGATGTATAACGAAAATTAATTAATATATGAAAGAAAGAAAGGATTGGTTGCATGCGATGTAAATATGTTGCATGCACTGATTTGCAAACATAATGCATTAACATTAAAAGAAAAAGATTCATGCATTGGTTTAATTTAAGTATTGTAACTAACATGAAAAAGATAAGTAAGGAAAGAACAATAATTATCATTGTTCTAAGACTTATTAACAAAAGACTTTGTAGCTCAGTTGGTTAAGGCATTGGATTTGTAACATGGAGGTCGGGGGTTCGAACCCCGACGACAGCATAATTTTTATCTCCGTTTTAAAGAGGGCCAACTGAACATGCAGATATATGTACATATACAAATTTAAAATTTGAAAGGATAAGAACGTACATATAAGGAAATAAAGAAAATATATGTATATACATGAGAATATATATATATATGCAGAAATATATGTATACGAAAGATAAAATTTAAGATAAGGCTATAATAAATAAATTCCAGAAATTCAAAAGTTCGAAATTCAAATTTCTGCGCCAAAACAGCTTGTGGGACCCAATGCTGACTTAACACTGCATGTACGATAAGATTTGGCTAGATTCATCTGCGAACCTGGACTATTTTCTTAACTAGGTTCAATGCTGACTCAGCGCTGCATGTACGATAAGGTCTTGAGCAACTATATAAATAGCCCTAGCCTCCTCCTCTATTCACAATTCTTTTCTACCCTTATGCTGCAAAGATGCTTGGCGAACATGGCTTCTTCTCCTCCTCTTAATTAAATAATAAATAAAATAATATATAAAATAAATCAAGACAAGGAGGTGCTGCTCAAAGACTTTCAAAGAGGAGATTCAAGCTAGAATTCAAGTGAGGATTCGAACGACTGCAACGACTGTTTTTCTACGAATCATAGCAACGCCATCTTTCTGTTCTAATCTAATCTCGGTAAGTCAGTTATTTTTAGATTTGAACGTTTTTCTTTGTTCGTGACATGAAATTAAAGGAATAAAAGAATATGCCAAATCTCTCTCTCTCTCTATTCGAATCAGTGCCTACATTCTTTAACCTAATTAAGAACTGTTATGATTCGAGGACAAATAAGACTATGACTATGAGCATTTGCCTATGACTATGAACATTTCCTATGACTTTGGACATTGCCTATGACTATGAACATTGCCTATGACTTTGGACATTGCCTATGACTATGAACATTGCCTATGATTGTGACTGTGACTATGAGGATTATTTCCTTGACTAAGCCTATGCCTTTGATTAGAAAATATAAACTATTGCCTTTGACATAACAAGGACATCTGTGATTAAACACCTATGATTCATGATTAGGAAAGTGTTGTTTAAGCTTTGTGATTATGAGATTGGGTCTAAACTCGATTATTTATTTTGCCTGTCCTTGGTTTTCTTTGGTTTTAGACCATGGGAATTTACCTATTAAGTTAGGTCTACCCATGATCTTGAACCTACTCTGTCTATTTTTGGTTTTAGACCTTGGGAATTTACCTATTAAGTTAGGTCTACCCACGTTCTTGAACCTACGTCGTTATTCAAAACCATTTTATGCCAGTTGTTGTATCTATCCTTTCCATAGCAATCTTTGGTTCATTCCCTATTTGCTACGAATCTAAATTTATCTATAATCTAGATTGAAACACGATTGTACGAACGGTGGGAATGCGATTTGGGGCAAAATATGAAATTTACAAAAACGCAGTTTAACTTGGAAATTGGCATAAATTGGGAACATGTATTATGGCATGTTCATAGGAATGCAAATTGGATAAATTTGACATAAATTATAAGATGTGTAATTTGAATCTTGTATTGACATGTAAATCTAGTATTTACATGAATAGTGAACTAGAGTAATAAGTCTAGTTTGACGTGAATTAGAATGTTAAATCAGAATTGGATTAGCTAATTTGGCTCGATAAGTATATTGGCATAAACTTGAAATTGGCCATAATTGGGAGTAATTGTCAGGATTAGCAAAATCATGGTTAATGACACTTGATTTGGTATAGTTTACATACCAAAAAGCATAAACATGATTTAGAGGGAAAATGGGCCATAAGAATGAATGTTGACAATTTACATTAAAAGGGGAATTAGGAAATAAGTAAATTAGGAATAATTTACTTATAGAATTTGTTCTAAATGAGAAATGTAAACTTAGACAAATTAAAGGTTTGATAAACGACATCTCTTTTAATGAAACACCAGAAAGTTCAAGGGTGACAGAGAGGATAGTGTCTAGGCTTGAGTTTGGAAAATACAAGTTTCCTGCTCTCCCTGGCTATCCCTAACTGATTCGACGGACGGGATGGTTACTTTCAAAACTTGATTTGAAAACTAATCAAAACCCCTTTTGAACTTAGAAAACACGAATATGCCCAACCCGAAGTTAGACTGAGTTACGATGTAAACCTGCCCGGAACCAACCGGCACATCCAGTAGTCGCAACAATACCTGTCTAATGTGAGTGGTAGCGGCTTTAATTCATTTAATTAAAGCTAGAACAAGAATGGTAGGGTTAAATTCACTAAGGCACTTAACCAATTCAACATGACAACCAGACTGGTGAGTGGGGTTAGGGCCATACAGTTAAGCTAGAATGGGAGGGCTAAGTCCATAGAGACACTTAACCAAACTCATGGTAGCAAAACGAGACTTGTAGGGGTTAAGTAAAGTTAATACACTTAGCCAAATTAATATGTTAACTAGACTAGAGGTTGGGGTTAAGTAAAATCTAATACACTTAGCCAATTTGATATGTTAGCTGGGCTAGACCGTAGGGTTAAGTAAACTTGAACACTTAACCATCAGGTTGTGATAAAGGAATGGGGTTAAGTCTAGAACATGAAGGGATAATACTTGACCATTAATAATAACATGTTAGTTAAAACAGACGGGCAAGGTTAAGTTAAAAAGGAACACTTGACCAACACAGGGTGAATGGAAGGGTTAAGTAATAAATACTTAACCAATACAACTTGGTTTGTGGTAGGGTTAAGTCAACATGAGTTATTGACAACACTTAACCAGTTTAACAGGATAAATAAGGAGGGTTAAGTTAGCTTGAATTGACTATGACACTTAACCAATCTAAACTAACGGGAAAGAGAACTAAGTAAACCTTAGTTAAGGAAACAACGATTCTGGAAACTAAGTGGTAAATCTTAGTTAGTAAAACTAAGTAGTAATTCTTACGAGGAGGTGCGAACGTCCTTCTGAGTAAAAAGGAGGCTCCAACGAATTGGGTTACGAAGCCCGAGGCTTCGAGGGGACGTGAAGGTACTCTTGGTATCCCTTTGTGAGGCTGCAGATGATCCGCTTGGGCCCACAGAGGTTAAGGTCTGCGTAGAAGAACCAGGGGTATGCCTTGGTTGCAATACATGGCAACCTAAAGACTAGGATGGACCGGCGTGATTCGGCGAGAGAACGGTAGCCCTGTTATAGCAAATCGTCGTCTACCATCCATCTTGAGTCAATCGAGATACGTGAAGCGGAAAGGCGGAGAACTCCAAAAGACTATATACTTGCTATCTAGTTATGGGTGAGGATGGCCATAGGATAGAGGGGCACCGGGGGCCGGCGTATAGTTCTTATTTTACAAGGTGTGCCTTTCATTAGTTGAGGGAGGGGTCAAGTGGGACCATAGCCACTGGAATAAAAACAGACCTTAGCATCTGCATTGGCAGATATCTGAAAGCTTCCGACCGAGTTCTGTATTCCTTGATTTGCCCTGTCAGAGGACTCGGACCGCACATTACAGGACATGTGCATCTACACAAGCGATAACGATTCGCGATACATGCGTGGGGAAGCCTAGGAACATATACCACTCTAGGTAGTGTGTCCTAGACTTGGTGGCGTCGTTCGTCAGGTAGCGTAATCCCTAGTTGGACTAGGTGGCATAAACCCTGAACTCGAAAAGCGTTCAGCAGATAGCGTAAAACTCTAGTTAAATCTAGAAAGCACTTGATAGAAAACCCTAAATTAGATCTAGGTAATAAATAATAAATGTATGCCTGAAGGCAATGGAAACTACATGAGTTGGGATCACGTTATCGTTACTAGTTGGAACACTAGTTAGGTGGTGCAGAGATATAGAAACCAGTATAACAAGGAAACAGCGAAGCGGCGAAAGTATTACAGCATATCCAGTTTATCTTATCTTAGCATATCTTGTGATTATCTTGTCTAATCTTGTTGTCCCTATCGTCATGGTATAATCTAGTATTCAGTTAATTCATGTCGTTTTGTTTTTCCATGTTCACATGCTAGAAGTTATTGAACTTAACCAGGCTTTATGTCTGACTCTGTTTTTCTTTCGTCTTCTTTTCTTCCGATTCCCTCCCCCCCCCCCCAGGTAGTAAAGGAGGGAATAGTTTAGCTTAGGTTAAGTTGGACTGCCACTCTTTCCCAGCTTGAAGATTTGTCAAAGTTTGCTTGGATTCTCTTTTTAGATGTTATGGCTGGCTCTTGCTAAAATCGGGGAATATAAATGTTGTTTTTTTATGCTTCTTTATTTTGTAAGACAGATGATACTCTGATATTGTAAAGAAACCATTGTACAAACTATTTTATTAAAAAAGCAAAGTTTTATTTTTCGCTGTTTAATTTCTGTCTGTCTTGTAATTTATCTGCATCTTTTACCCTAAATGCTCCACAGAACTTAGTGCATTCCCTTTGTGAGTGACACTAACGGACGTGGGGTGTTACACGTGGTATCAGAGCTGAAGGTTACCGGATCCGATAAAGATTTGAAAAATTATTTTTCAAAACAGTTTTTAAAGAAGCATTTTCAAAAGAAAAGTTTTGTTTTAAAAGGCATATTCCCCAAAGCCATAAGCACTATCTTTTGATTCTCCGTTTGAGTCCTCGTTTCCTTCTTTCTTGAGTCTCTGGGGCTCCTGGCTTTCTGGGAGGTAACCTCATCGAAGGGAAAAGTAGTGCCCGACTTCCATCTATAGCCATAGTAGTTTCAACTGCGGCCAGTTTTCTTTCAAGCTTTGTAGAGGATTCTGTACGATGGAGGCAGCTTTCGAGATATTTGTCAACATGATTACACACGGAAGAGGATGAGGAGTTTGGCTAAGGAGCATAACCCAAGGATGAGGAATTATAAAACCTAAGACAAGAGGAAGTATCTTTACTAGGGTATAATAGGGCATATAATTAAGGACAAGGGCAAGAACGAGGAACAAGATTTTTAGAAGGGCAAGTGCATACTTTCACCTCTAAGCATACCTAGGAGAAAGGTAGTAAAGTTCTGTTGGAAGAGTCTAGTTTTGTTGTTCGTACTATTTCCTTCGGTTTTAGCGCTTCGCATTTGTCCATATCCACTTCCACAGTTGAGTCTCTGCACCATAGTACTTGTATAGTAGAAAGATCCCACTAGAGTCTCAAATCCCATTTGGTGGTCCGACCAGTTTATTTTTGGTTAGTAGGGATTTGAGGATAGCTATCGAGTTTGCTTATATCATCTCACGAGGATCGTCTAAATTCGGAGGAGATATTCCTTGGGTGTTTGTCTGATATTGGTTTAGGCCTTTGGGGCTTGTACTTGAGGAATGTCGAGTTCGGTTTGGATGGTTTGCGTGAAAGATGAATAGTTGTGGCAGGTACTTTAAAAAGTACGGAGTGATCTTTTGACTCTCATAGTTATGGCGTGATGGATAAGCTAAGAGGGAGACCTCTAATCATCTTAGTACATATACTTGACGCCGTGATTGACATCTGTTTATTTTGGAAATGGAGATCCGGAACTTCACAATCGTAAAGTTAAATTAGTTAAGATACAGTGGAGTAAAGCTCAAGAAGGCTAGATACTAGCGTCATACCCTTTTTCTTAAGGGTGTATCCTTGATATCTTTGTTTAGGAGCTTTGCGCATAATTGTTTCTCTCTTTCCAAAGTATATCACCAAGGTCGTATCTTTGATCCTTAGGTAGAAGCCAATGGATGTAAACATGTATTTGAAACATGTTATGGTTGATGGTTGTAGGTGGTTGCTAATGGTTGCTTGTGAATGCATATGCATACGTATTAGACACTAGATCAGTTCAGACGTTTTCATATTGCATTTACAGATATGTATTTAAGTTGAGCCTGATATGTTATCATATGGATGTTGCATATGGATGAATGGCCGTGCACGCATGTAGTATTTACGTAACTAGGGATGCTTGCATACATGATTGGACGCATGGCACCGACATGATTCGCATTAAGGAGGTCGACTGAATCAGTAGACCGCCTGATTTTACAGTAGATAAAGACATATACACACACTATGCATATGAACATGAAAGCATTAGAAATCTTTTAAGGACAATGGATGCCTGTGATTGGATGGTTGAGTAGATGGGTGATTGGATGGTAGGACACATTCTTCCTAACTAGAAGATTTCGGGGACGAAATCCTTTTAAGTGGGGGAGAACGTAACACCCCGTATTTTTAATGTAATTAAAAATGTATATTTATCCACAGATAGGATTAATATGGTGATGTATAATGAAAATTAATTAATATATGAAAGAAAGAAAGGATTGGTTGCATGCGATGTAAATATGTTGCATGGACTGATTTGCAAACATAATGCATTAACATTAAAAGAAAAAGATTCATGCATTGGTTTAATTTAAGTATTGTAACTAACATGAAAAAGAGAAGTAAGGAAAGAACAATAATTATCATTGTTCTAAGACTTATTAACAAAAGACTTTGTAGCTCATTTGGTTAAGGCATTGGATTTGTAACATGGAGGTCGGGGGTTCGAACCCCGGCGACAGCATAATTTTTATCTCTGTTTTAAAGAGGGCCAACTGAACATACAAATATATGTACATATACAAATTTAAAATTTGAAAGGATAAGAACGTACATGTAAGGAAATAAAGAAAATATATGTATATACATGAGAATATATATATATATATATATATGCAGAAATATATGTATACGAAAGATAAAATTTAAGATAAGGCTATAGTAAATAAAATATGGCAAGAATTAAATAACGGTGCAACATCGTTTGAATTTTGAAAATAAAATGAACATTGTGCGTATATATATATATATATATATATATATATATATATATACGCGTAAAATGGTCGTTAAAGGAATTGTATACATATAAGAATATTTCATGTGAATAAAACAGTTAAATAAATTCCAGAAATTCAAAAGTTCGAAATTCAAATTTCTGCGCCAAAACAGCTTATGGGACCCCATGCTGACTTAACACTGCATGTACGATAAGATTTGGCTAGATTCATCTGCGAACCTGGACTATTTTCTTAACTAGGTTCAATGCTGACTCAGCGCTGCATGTACGATATGGTCTTGAGCAACTATATAAACAGCCCTAGCCTCCTCCTCTATTCACAATTCTTTTCTACCCTTATGCTGCAAAGACGCTTGGCGAACATGGCTTCTTCTCCTCCTCTTAATTAAATAATAAATAAAATAATATATAAAATAAATCAAGACAAGGAGGTGCTGCTCAAAGACTTTCAAAGAGGAGATTCAAGCTAGAATTCAAGTGAGGATTCGAACGACTGCAACGACTGTTTTTCTACGAATCATAGCAACGCCATCTTTCTGTTCTAATCTAATCTCGGTAAGTCAGTTATTTTTAGATTTGAACGTTTTTCTTTGTTCGTGACATGAAATTAAAGGAATAAAAGAATATGCCAAATCTCTCTCTCTCTCTATTCGAATCAGTGCCTACATTCTTTAACCTAATTAAGAACTGTTATGATTTGAGGACAAATAAGACTATGACTATGAGCATTTGCCTATGACTATGAACATTGCCTATGACTTTGGACATTGCCTATGACTATGAACATTGCCTATGACTTTGGACATTGCCTATGACTATGAACATTGCCTATGACTGTGACTGTGACTATGAGGATTATTTCCTTGACTAAGCATATGCCTTTGATTAGAAAATATAAACTATTGCCTTTGACATAACAAGGACATCTGTGATTAAACACCTATGATTCATGATTAGGAAAGTGTTGTTTAAGCTTTGTGATTATGAGATTGGGTCTAAACTCGATTATTTATTTTGCCTATCCTTGGTTTTCTTTGGTTTTAGACCATGGGAATTTACCTATTAAGTTAGGTCTACCCATGTTTTTGAACCTACTCTGTCTATTCTTGGTTTTAGACCTTGGGAATTTACCTATTAAGTTAGGTCTACCCACGTTCTTGAACCTACGTCGTTATTCAAAACCATTTTATGCCAGTTGTTGTATCTATCCTTTTCATAGCAATCTTTGGTTCATTCCCTATTTGCTACGAATCTAGATTTATCTATAATCTAGATTGAAACACGATTGTACGAACGGTGGGAATGCGATTTGGGGCAAAATATGAAATTTACTAAAACGTAGTTTAACTTGGAAATTGGCATAAATTGGGAACATGTATTATGGCATGTTCATAGGAATGCAAATTGGATAAATTTGACATAAATTATAAGATGTGTAATTTGAATCTTGTATTGACATGTAAATCTAGTATTTACATGAATAGTGAACTAGAGTAATAAGTCTAGTTTGACGTGAATTAGAATGTTAAATCAGAATTGGATTAGCTAATTTGGCTCGATAAGTATATTGGCATAAACTTGAAATTGGCCATAATTGGGAGTAATTGTCAGGATTAGCAAAATCATGGTTAATGACACTTGATATGGTATAGTTTACATACCAAAAAGCATAAACATGATTTAGAGGGAAAATGGGCCATAAGAATGAATGTTGACAATTTACATTAAAAGGGGAATTAGGAAATAAGTAAATTAGGAATAATTTACTTATAGAATTTGTTCTAAATGAGAAATGTAAACTTAGACAAATTAAAGGTTTGATAAACGACATCTCTTTTAATGAAACACCAGAAAGTTCTAGAGTGACAGAGAGGAAAGTGTCTAGGCTTGAGTTTGGAAAATACAAGTTTCCTGCTCTCCCTGGCTATCCCTAACTGATCCGACGGACGGGATGGTTACTTTCAAAACCTGATTTGAAAACTAATCAAAACCCCTTTTGAACTTAGAAAACACGAATATGCCCAACCCGAGGTTAGACTGAGTTACGATGTAAACCTGCCCGGAACCAACCGGCACATCCAGTAGTCGCAACAATACCTGTCTAATGTGAGTGGTAGCGGCTTTAATTCATTTAATTAAAGCTAGAACAAGAATGGTAGGGTTAAATTCACTAAGGCACTTAACCAATTCAACATGACAACCAGACTGGTGAGTGGGGTTAGGGCCATACAGTTAAGCTAGAATGGGAGGGCTAAGTCCATAGAGACACTTAACCAAACTCATGGTAGCAAAACGAGACTTGTAGGGGTTAAGTAAAGTTAATACACTTAGCCAAATTAATATGTTAACTAGACTAGAGGTTGGGGTTAAGTAAAATCTAATACACTTAGCCAATTTGATATGTTAGCTGGGCTAGACCGTAGGGTTAAGTAAACTTGAACACTTAACCATCAGGTTGTGATAAAGGAATGGGGTTAAGTCTAGAACATGAAGGGATAATACTTGACCATTAATAATAACATGTTAGTTAAAACAGACGGGCAAGGTTAAGTTAAAAAGGAACACTTGACCAACACAGGGTGAATGGGTAGGGTTAAGTAATAAATACTTAACCAATACAACTTGGTTTGTGGTAGGGTTAAGTCAACATGAGTTATTGACAACACTTAACCAGTTTAACAGGATAAATAAGGAGGGTTAAGTTAGCTTGAATTGACTATGACACTTAACCAATCTAAATTAACGGGAAAGAGAACTAAGTAAACCTTAGTTAAGGAAACAACGATTCTGGAAACTAAGTGGTAAATCTTAGTTAGTAAAACTAAGTAGTAATTCTTACGAGGAGGTGCGAACGTCCTTCTGAGTAAAAAGGAGGCTCCAACGAATTGGGTTACGAAGCCCGAGGCTTCGAGGGGACGTGAAGGTACTCTTGGTATCCCTTTGTGAGGCTGCAGATGATCCGCCTGGGCCCACAGAGGTTAAGGTCTGCGTAGAAGAACCAGGGGTATGCCTTGGTTGCAATACATGGCAACCTAAAGACTAGGATGGACCGGCGTGATTCGGCGAGAGAACGGTAGCCCTGTGATAGCAACTCGTCGTCTACCATCCATCTTGAGTCAATCGAGATACGTGAAGCGGAAAGGCGGAGAACTCCAAAAGACCATATACTTGCTATCTAGTTATGGGTGAGGATGGCCATAGGATAGAGGGGAACCGGGGGCCGGCGTATAGTTCTCATTTTACAAGGTGTGCCTTTCATTAGTTGAGGGAGGGGTCAAGTGGGACCATAGCCACTGGAATAAAAACAGACCTTAGCATCTGCATTGGCAGATATCTGAAAGCTCCCGACCGAGTTCTATATTCCTTGATTTGCCCTGTCATAGGACTCGGACCGCACATTACAGGACATGTGCATCTAGACAAGCGATAACGATTCGCGATACATGCGTGGGGAAGCCTAAGAACATATACCACTCTAGGTAGTGTGTCCTAGACTTGGTGGCGTCGTTCGTCAGGTAGCGTAATCCCTAGTTGGACTAGGTGGCATAAACCCTGAACTCGAAAAGCGTTCAGCAGATAGCGTAAAACTCTAGTTAAATCTAGAAAGCACATGATAGAAAACCCTAGATTAGATCTAGGTAATAAATAATAAATGTATGCCTGAAGGCAATGGAAAATACAGGAGTTGGGATCACGTTATCGTTACTAGTTGGAACACTAGTTAGGTGGTGCAGAGATATAGAAACCAGTATAACAAGGAAATAGCGAAGCGGCGAAAGTATTACATCATATCCAGTTTATCTTATCTTAGCATATCTTGTGATTATCTTGTCTAATCTTGTTGTCCCTATCGTCATGGTGTAATCTAGTATTCAGTTAATTCATGTCGTTTTGTTTTTCCATGTTCACATGATAGAAATTACTGAACTTACTCAGGCTTTATGTCTGACTTTGTTTTTCTTTCGTCTTCTTTTCTTCCGTTTCTCTCCCCCCCCCCCCCAGGTAGTAAAGGAGGGAATAGTTTAGCTCAGGTTAAGTTGGACTGCCACTCTTTCCCAGCTTGAAGATTTGTCGAAGTTTGCTTGGATTCTCTTTTCAGATGTTATGGCTGGCTCTTGCTAAAATCGGGGAATATAAATGTTGTTTTTTTTATGCTTCTTTATTTTGTAAGACAGATGATACTCTGATATTGTAAAGAAACCATTGTACAAACTATTTTATCAATAAACCAAAGTTTTATTTTTCGCTGTTTAATTTCTGTCTGTCTTGTAATTTATCTGCATCTTTTACCCTAAATGCTCCACAGAACTTAGTGCATTCCCTTTGTGAGTGACACTAACGGACGTGGGGTGTTACATTAACCTTCAAAAGGTGAACTAGACTAATCCAATGAATCTAGGTACTCTACCTCCGATTCCAAGTCCAACGTGAAGCTCCTATATCCGCTAAATATCCAAGGTCAACGGATGCTCCACAATGCCCAACATACTTCAAGTCTAACGTAAAGTATCTTATACCCATCATATCACCATGATCAACGAACTTATCCTATTTCCATTCAACAGGATCCTACAGGTGATACTCAAGAGAAGAAAGGAAGGAACAAACACAACAACCATAGCATCCATCAAACAAATCCTATCTATCACCTGTTAAAGCCTTGAATACGTCGATACCTGTATGTCTGGTCCAACCAACATCAACAACTAATGGAAGCACTGCCTCCAAACGGACTACCGTACGTCCAACATACGTTTTATCCTCCAAGGATAACTAGATCACGTCCAACGGATCCAAGGTAACGGGAATCCCCTGATACCCCTGCTTTAAGTCCGCCTAAAACACTCGAGTCCTACCCCAAGTCTATCGATTATCTTGATGCCCTCTCGAGTCCAACTCGAGCCAATCCAATTCCTTGCAGTCTTCTCGAGTCCAACTCAAGTCAATCTATTACCCATAAACTCAGACCCAATCTTGAGTATCCATTACCTATAAACCCTAGTCCAACGTGAGTCGTCTCCCTATTTGTTGCCGCTCCAAGATCAACAAAAACCTATTTTCTTTTATGAGTTCAAGTCCAACTTGAATCGTCGTAACCTTCGTTGCATCTTCCATGATCAACGAACACATCCTATTCTTTCAAAAAGAACATCAACATAGGGTCCTAAACAATCCATTACTTTGCATCTTTCTCGATTTCCACTCGAGTCATCTCATAACCCTATCGAGTCTAACTCGGGGCAGTCCATACCATCGAATGGTCTTATCCTGTCACAACTGCCCATTACTCCTCGAGTAAACCAAGATATTATCCAATGAAAATCACAACAACTACTTATCTCTCACGCAAACCATCCTAGTCGACTTCGAAATTCCCCGAGCACAAGCCCCAAAGGCCTGAACCAATATCAGACAAGCACCCAAGGAAATATCTCCCTCGAGTTTAGACAATCTACGTGAGTTGATATGAGCAAAACATCCAAACACTCGAGCATCCATAACTAACTCCAGCTATCCTTGCCAATCTTGCTTGAGACTATTATCGATCGCATGGCCAAGTCCTGACCAAACTAACATACATCTAATGTACATTTGCTTCTCTAACTCCCGTTATCATCTTCATCATAAGGTAGGCGATCCAATACCACCTTTCGTCCATCATCCATTACAATGGTTGTCAAAGACTCTTCACAATCTACTATAACTCTACACCTTTGGAGTCAATCGGCTCCCAAAATCAAGCTAGACCTAGTAAAGCTCAAAATAAAGCAATCACAACAAACATACATCCATGACACGATAAGACCAAATTACGACAAATCATACAAAGGCTAGTCGAACCACCTATCGGGTTTGTCAATACTAAAGTTCTAAGGACTACCTCGGGTTCCAATTCCAACCTATCTACCAGGTCACTAGGTACGAAGGAATGGGAAGTCCCGATATCAAACAAACTCGAACAGAAACATCTTAAATAGGAAGCATACCTCGAATAACGACGTCTTTTCCCTTATGTACCACAATTGGATCTTTCGACGAATAAGGAACAACGTTGATAGCATAAGCTTTCACAATATGCTTCTCCCTAGGAGGTTGTGGACAATCATGCTTGTGGTGTCCCTCCTGGCCACAGGTAAAGCACTTCCTTTCCTCAGGCTTTTCTCGACAATCTCTGGCATAGTGGCCCTTCTTGCCACAGCTAAAGCACTCGCCATCTTTCTTATTTTTCTTATTCTGACCATCCATGGTTTGGTCTTGTTTCCACTTATTATGGGAATTATTCTTGCCTCCACCGCCTGCTGGCGGCTTTGGCTCCTCTGCAGATGCTATAGCAACCTCAGTCTTTTGCTTAGGTTAAAGACTCTCTGACCTTAATGCCTTTCCTACAATCGATTCAAACGTCTCATCGATGTGGTTTATAAGTCTTTCCCCCAAGTACCCATCTAAACTAGTTATGAACTTCTCGTTCTTCTTCTCCGTAGTATCTATAAGGGATAATCCATATTTCGATAAAGTATCGAACTCAGTAATATACTCCGAGACTGCCCTACCATTCTGCTTAAGCTCCAAGAACTTCCTAAACAATTCTGACTTCTGAGCAGCTGGAATAAACTTATCACTAAAACGAGTTCTAAACTGATCCCAAGTGGCTTGATCCTCTGGAGTAGCTGCCTTAATGGCATTCCACCAATTCATTGCCCGTCCTTGCAGCTGACGGGATGCTAGCCTTCTCTTCATCGCATCCTCGATACCCAAGTCTTCGAAGATACGCTCACAGCTATCCAACCAATCTTGAACATCCGTAGCCGATTCCGTTCCATGGAACGGCTTCCCACCAGAACTAGTATAATCCTTATTCAGCTTGGCGAAATCGGCCCTAGGTGCCTGCACTACTGGACCACCACCATTACCAGCATTGGGAGCTGCCCTCTGCACATCCCTAAACATCTCTCTCATGAAGTTGGTGAACATCGCCCTCATATCAGGGTCATTCCTATTGTTAGCCCTTGGACCCGTGTTCCTCAAGTTTCGGCTCATCGTTCAATCTGTAAAGAGAAAACGATTAACCATCTCTTCAGTGGTGCCAGTGCAGTGCGACTCCACCCTTAACTATATTAATAGTATATATATAGCTAGCTTTTGAAAACCAAAATATAACAAATACGCGCTCTCATATACGTATAATATCTCTCCCTAATGTTTTCCCTTAGGTAAACTACGCAACGTGGCTCTGATACAAAGTGTGACTGCCCGCTCCGCACCAGCCGACGTTTCCAATAAAAGTGCATTGTGCCGATGTCCAACCAGCACGGGACGGTCGCGATGATGCCTCTAGAACATCGGATCAGTTCAACTTCTCAGTTCGTGGATGCTCCGGTTCGGGATCGGGCTTCTTCACTCGATCGGTTCGGATCGTGGTGCCAGCTCCAGAGCATCGGATCGTGACTTGCTTCTTCAGGCAGTTCGTGGTTGGTGCTCGTGAGTTTCATGCAGGCGGTTCCGGTCGGGTCGTGATCCCTCCAATGGATCGGGTCGAGGCTTCTGGTTCATCACGTCTCGGATCGGCCAAAGTACATCACGAGCGGTTCGTTTATAGGGGCGATCCGATCCGGTTTCCTGCATATTTTCCTACAACTTTCCAGCGACTGTTTTATGCCAGACAATGGCGTTTTTGTCCAATCTAACTGTTCTAAACAATCACAAAGCATACCATACAGCCATAGCAACATGTATAAACATCCACAAACAGCAAAACAACAATATGATATATTAAAACGGATCAAACATAACCAAAAAACCCTTATTTTCCCTTTAAGCATGTTTAACAACAACTAATGATAAGATTAGCAAAATTTAACCAAATCAACCCAAATTTCTATCAAAGCCCTAAAATAATATTTTAGAATTTTACAAAATTTTCTAGATTTTTTTGAGCCATAATTTCGCTAATTATCACTAATCACCCCTAATTAGCCGTAATTAGTGTAAAAAGATGCTAATCACTCACCTTTGCCACTAATTAAACTATAGATCTAAAATATCCTCTGTTTTGGGTCAAATCCCAATGCTTAGCAGCAGCTCCAACTCTGATTTGACACTAATCTTCCTTGATTTGGTGTAGATCTTCTTAATTATTGATTAGAAGGTGATTTGGGGTGTTTTTAGAAAGTGGAGGTCATGGATAGGGTTAAAGATATGTTTGTGGCGGCTGGAAAATGACTAAAAACGGAAATTTCCAACCCTAGCAGCCTTTAAATACTTTTAATCCTGAAATCCCCCAATAGGCCTAGTTGTTAATCACTCGGTTAAGCCCGCTAATGCCGTTTTTCACCTTCTGAACCTTAATTCAGCCATATCTCCCAAACATTAATCCCTTTTGGCTAATGTGACCACTCTATGGAAAGTTAAACCATCATCCGGATCTAATGGAAGTGGTTTTAGGTCAAAACTCCTTACCAATCAAAAGTTGTGGTCAAAACAAGATCAGCTAGGGGTAAAATGATCATTTAAAAATCGACAAAAATCATGAACATGGGAAATGACCCCAATAGTCGTTGACCAATGTTACATGACCATACGACTTCATACGAAAAAGAAATAAATATTCTACGATCCTCCGATGCGTAGAATGCGGATCGTTACAGAGTTTAATTAATTAGATATCTAGTAACTAATTTTGAAATCATAAGTCTTATTCACGCGCAGATACATGGGTGGAAAAACGATATGGTGCAGACGTAAACAAGGACAGTAGACGGCCGGATAAAGAAGGTTATTAAAAATATACTTAATGGAAGTTATTTGATCTAATAAATCGAGAATTGAAACCATTATAACCTATCTGTTATAGGTACCAAATTGAATCAAAGCTGCAGTAAGGGAAATTGAAGGAATTAGGATTTTTAATCGACCTTAATGACGTAATAAAGTTTAATAAAATTTAATCAAGGAAAAATTGTTTATTTATAATCGTATAATTATAAAATGGTTTAACTATTACCTTCATTAACAGAATTGAACGAATCAGAACCGTAGGGTTGGACACTACAATTTGGAACTGAACTAGACAGGACTGAAGATTACTAGAAATTTTAATCAAATTAAATGCTTGTTTAATTTAATTAAAACGAACCGCTTCAGCAACAAATGGAATCAAGGCGAGTTAAACTCACTCAGTTCTTCCCACTTATATTTTATATAAGTCGGTTTTTACTTTTGTGTGCTATGGTTTCTAATGGTTGATTGTTTGTTATTTATATATGCATATATTGATTGAATTCTTGAAATTTAATGTTGATTAATTTCAGTGAAAAACCAAATCGTTATTTTAACGATTGGGCCCAATGGAGGTGACTTACCTTATTGGTCACGTTTATTAAATAAACGTGTTTAATTATTTGAATTGTTTTGTTAATTAGTTGATATTAAACAATCATTATTTACTATTACAGAAATTTTCAGTTAAATGGAATTAAATGAATTTATATGAGACAATCTATTTTAAGGCAGGGAAGAGCAGATTGGAGGGATCCAACCGGATTCCTCAATTATATTAGATATTATTTATTCTCATATTATCATTATATGAACTGTTCTAATTGAGTGATTTATTTGTTTGTTGACCGTTGACCTGAAATTCAACATTTGTGTGCTTAAACCAATAAGTAATATTGGTTGAGTAATTGGTACTATGTGGCCTATAAATCAATCGTTTTCTATTGATTTACCGTCTGGTAAATCGATAGAAGTGAAGTTATAAAATTTATTTTACAACTTAAGATAGATTTTTAAATCTATTATTTTGAATAAAAGTTTGTTTAAAGGAAATAAATATTTATTATTTATTAACTTTATAATTAAATATTAATTGATTTCATAAAGTAAATTCTTAAGTTAAGAGGATTTATAAGCAAATGAGCATAAAATTAACCTAACGATTAAGATTTGGATGGGATTACTAATATTAGTTATATCATTAATTAATTTAAAGGAATAGCCAAATGAAACTGTTTAACGAATTAATCGTATATTGAGTTGACTAAGCCAACCGTTTTAACTGGGATTGATTATTAAATTATTTTATTTTGAATTAATTTAATAAAACAATTCAACAAATATTTGTTTTAATTTTAATAAGATTTAAAAAGGAATTTACCATTTAATTTAGTTGATAGAAGAAATCAACTGTTGATACTGTAGTTGGTTATTATTTTAATTAAATAAAAAAATTAGTAGATTACTTTTTAATTGAAATTCATTTAAAAGGTAATCGAAGTTGAAATGAAATCTAATTGTGTTGTGAATGGAGTTTATGAACGGTTTTATACTAAAACCAGAGTTTTTATAAATGTTATAAATGGGATTTTAAGCGAATACGACGGCTTAAAATAAATGTTTACTTAATATTTAAATTAAGTAAAGGAAATAAAGATAAAAGGGGTTTTATATTAAACCTGAGTTTGGTAAACAAGGTTTAAAAAGAGAGATGTGAAATTAAAGCATTAATTTTAAATTAACGTTATTAAATAATGGAACCGAGAGAAATGAATGGGATCAAAATGAGATTTTCAAAATGGAGAGTTTTAAACGGGACTTGAAATTGAATTTGGTAAAGATTAAGCAATGGGACTTGGCAAAAATAATTCGAGTTGTAAAATGAATTCTGAGAAAGAAGTTAAGGTTAAGAAGAGATTCTGTTAAGAAATTAATTAATTAACATATTAAGTAATAATAAGTTATATTTAAAAACAGATATTTCCAAAAGTAAGAAGGTTTTATAAACTACATTTTAAATGAAATAGTTTATTGAGATTTGTTTGATATTAAAATAAATATCGGGTTTTCGAATTACAACTCACATCTATCTTAAGGTAAGAACGTTGTTGATCAAGGTCTAAGAGGTAAATAAATAACCCAACTTGAACGACTTCAGTATTATCTTAGGATGATATTAGTTTGTAATGGGAAAGAGATTAAGAATAATTTATTATTTCCATATGCGAAATAATAACGCAATGTTAATCGCAGGGTTTCAAAATATATAGTGTAATTTCCAAGTAACGGAGTTGGGAAGATTGAGAATATACATATTATGTATATAATGCTATTTCCAAAAGTAAAGGGAAATAAAAAGTTATGTTTTGGAATGAGATTATTTTGTAAGAATAAGAGTTGAGTATAGTTTTCAAGTAACGATGTTTTATGTGAAATATGATAAAAACCAAAGTGGGAATATATATATATATATATATGATTTAATTCTAAGTAAATAAATTAGTTGAAATGATCTTATGTTAAATAAGAAGTGAAAAGATATATTCGTAATATCGAAAGAGTTAAAAGACAAAAATTAACCATTCATTAATTTTTTTTAGTAAAAAAGGCCTTGTAATGTTGGTACTGAAATGTAAACTGATTTTATTCTCACGATCATTTATTCGATAGCTAAATAACCGACTATCAAACCTGATTGTCGGTGTAGAAAGACCGGGATCGGATTTATATTCGAAAACCATTCCGAAGAAGCAAATACATGTAGATGTTGTTTGAAGATGGAGTATTGAAGACCGTTGATCTTCATGAGTGGAAGAACTACTTGTTGAATTTCTCTGATTAGATCCCAAAGATATTTCGGCAGTGATTCTTTCATGATTGGAATCTTCAGATTGCAAGGAATACTCACTACTAATCTATAGGGTGATACCTAGAATGTGGTAGGAGGGTGCCTTCGGTTCATCTTGTTCTTGGATGACTTGTATGGACGGATGTCTGATAGAGTATTTCCAAAGGAATAGCGTACGTTGATTTCTTCAAATGTACCATAGTTGGGTCGCTCCCAACCAGGGTATTTTTGTGGATGTCAACTAGTGATTTTCTGGTAGAACTGACGATGTGACATTCAAAGTGAGTGGTGGCCAGATATTCCAAAGGATTATGACTTCAAGCCTCATCAACCGGGAAATGGCATAAAATCAGGTAGGTCGCATGGCAATGTAGGTCGCTCCCACCAAAAGGGTATATCATTACCTAATCTATTGAAATCAAATGCCTTCGGTTGTCCCTTTTATTTTTATATGTATGCTATCGGTTCGGTTGGTTAGCCCCCAACCGTGGTAATGATATATTCGGTACTCTCAAGAGAAGTGAGGGGTCGGTCATGTTTAGCCAGGGTTGTAAGATGTTCTTGTTGAACCCCAATGTATTCATCTCCAAAGGTACATTGTTGGGAAGGTGGTCCCATACCTTGCTAGGAAATCCATTATCCAGTAAGCGCTCGCGATTTTGATTATATACTATATATGTAGAGCCTGAGATGCAAGCGTTCTGCTAGATTGATATTTATTTGTATTTAGACACTATTATAATATCATAAAAGATATTGATTTCAAAAATGTTTTGGGTTATCGTAAGGTAAAAACCATCCGTATTTATGTGTGGGTTTGGTCTTACGATTATCCTTTTCTTTCGAAAAGATTTTAACTTTAAAATCAAGTTGTGTGATACTTTTAAACTTAATGTGTTTTTCTCACTCTGGTTCACTAGACTGATCCGGGTTTTGTATTGTAGAGGTTCAGGTTATCGGATTCAGTGAAGAGGCAAGCTGGAAGAGTTCAGACATATGATATTATATAGTTGTGATTTTGGTGTGTGTTGTATATGAGGACAAATTATTATAACTGTCCAGATGTGTGATGTACTCTGATAATCGTAAGTATTAAATTTTTAATGCTCTCAATAAAGATTTATTTCTATATTATATTTGTTCTGCTGCGATGTGAGACTATGTGTTGTGTTGGTTCTTCTTCTTCTATTCTAATATTTCTTTCTCTCTTATCTCACCCTCTAATATCTTTCTATTAATGACTCGGTATTTCGATATTTGATAAATGACATGGTAATTATGTCGATTTTCAGGGTCGAAAATCTCTTTAGCCATTACAGTGATATCAGAGCAATGGTTTGGTTATAACCTTGGATCTGTGGTGTTACTCGATAGAGATTGGGTTATTAATACCCTAGATTGAGTCGAGTGTATATGTGAAAGAGTGTATTTGAAAATTTTACATACAAATGTTTTGTACTGTGTTATTTGATCGGTTCAAGTGTTGAAAAGCCTTTGAACTGGTGGTGGAAACAATATTGTTTAATAAAGAGCGTAAATGAAATAATTTTACCCAAATGATAGTTTTATATAGAAAAGAAATAATTTTATCAAATTATTGAGATATTGGTTTGTGTGTTTTATTAATGTGAATGAAATTCAAATTTGGATTGGAATTTATCTTGGTTAAGTGAAATTAAATTAAGGAATGATTTTAATTAAAGGAAATTTATTTAGAATTTGGAAATTAAATGAATAATAATTAAATAAAAATAAATCGAATATTAATCGATTGATGTGCACATGTTTAATATTTAACATAGATTCAATTGATTTGGTTGTGTATTGGTTGTTTGAATTGTTTGTTGTTGGATGGTAGATTGTTTGAATAGAAATAATCAACAATTTAATGGAGCTGAATGAATTATAAACTAAAGTACAAATTCCAGAATTATAAACTGTGATGAAACTGCATATAAACTGAAATTAATGATTTAAACATGTATTTGCAAGTGATTGATATTTCATGTTGATTTTGGAGATGGATGTAATTATACTAGTTGATTAGTGAAATATTGTCTAAGAATTTCATATATTTGTTATTTATATTGAATTGAGTTAAGCACAGTTGCTCGACGGCTTTGAGGATTTGATTTTGGTTGCGTAGACTACATATAAATTGAGCAAGCACGCTCAATAGCGCTCTTAAAAGGTATGCCTACGCGAAAATATAAAATTTTGGTTTTCGGATTTTGTTTTCCGACCATGTGGGTCGATGTATATATATTATTTGTTCCTGCGATATCGCAGATGTCACTTCGTACAGGGGAGACTCTGCCGAATTTTTCCGGGAATTTAAAGCGTTAGAAAATTTTAGATATTTTTGAAAATTTATATTGATTATAATGAATTGGTTTTCAATTTAAATAAGTTGTATTTTAAAATGAAAGGGATTTGTAACATTTTACTTACTTAGTAATTCCGGGGACGAAATTATTTTAAGGGGGCGAAGAATGTAATGTCCCGTTATTTTGGTTGTCAAATATTTAATTCAATTTATTATTTTAAATATTATATTTAGAATATTTATAGTTTTCAATATTGAATCTGTTATTAAAATGAAGTTTAAAGATTAAAATTATATTTAAATTAAAATGAGCTCGAAATGGTGCGGTAGTTCGTAATATTGAGTTTTGAACTTTAAATGAATATACAGAATCCGTTTTAAGTCGGAATTCTGTGAAACAAGAAATATTGGAATTTTTTATTATAATTTTTTAATGAAAAAGAAAATCCAAATTTCGTGTTATAAATTGTTAGTTATGTCCAAGTCAAATTTTAAAATAGTCGCTACGGAAATCGTTATTAAAATATAACATTTAAAAAGTGTTTTAATATAATTTTGATATGGTTTTAACTCGAAATTGATGATATTGAGTTGTATAATTTATATTTGAAGCTATATGATATTTCCAGCTGCGTATATATGATAACAATAATTTATTATTATTTTATTTTATTGTTTTGGATTTTTATAGTATTTTAATCGATATTGTTATGAGCCTTAAAAGTGGCCATTTTGCAAACAGAGTCCGATTTCAATGAAATTAGTTTCATTGGAATCGTAACGTTAAATTATTGTACGGTATTAAATTTCTTGGCAAACCGATGTCGTATGTGACAACGGCAGCCGTAAATGCCCAATCATTTCCTATAGCGTGTAATTAAATTAATTCAATTTAATAAATGGGTATTTGAGTGTAACTTGAGAAGACCATCGAATTAAGCCACGAAACCAATTCCGTTAAGTTCGTATCGACATTTAGAGTCATAATAGGCGGGCACCTTGTATATTTTGGATATTGGGTATTTTGGTGTCCAAAATAGCGTTGGTTGGCGTATAAAAATAGCGTACCAGAAAATAGTCTTGGAATGTAACGAAACTTTTGCCATTGGATTCATATTAATTAATTATTATAAGATTTCAGTTTTCGTGTCAATCGGACTTACCGTTTGATTATGGCAATGATAAACGCCTTAATCAGTTATATTGTTTTGGCCAATTTAGACAGGTGTAACTTTAAAGGAATAAACGACTAGCCAAACAAACTCCGATTTTAACGAAACAAATTTCATTGGATCCGTAAGGAAAAAGTCTAGTATAATTTCAAGGTTTCAAGTTGATTGGATTTATTTTGTGATCATGGGAAATTTAAACGCGTGATTTTCAGCCTGTGATTTATAAGGACTTTTCACAAACGATCTCGAAATTTGACGAAACCTGTCCCATCGGGTCCGGAATATTTTTTTATGCTTGAATTACATTATTTTGTCAAAAATGGAGATCGTATGAGCTCATTTTAACTTGATACTTCATCACGAAGTTTTTATAAATATTATATTAATAATTTTTTTCCATCCTATATATATTCTGCCAAACCTAAAGGGGTCAAAACGTTTTCGCATGTTCAACAATAATTCCGCCACCACCATTGTTTCAACGGCCTAGACCTTCCGATCCTCCTTCCCCTTCAAACATGAAATCCTTGCATCTAATTAAAAATTTTCAAACTACAAACTGCTTTTGCTCATTTAGATCATTGTTCTGATCGGTTACGATGGGTTCTCGAATGTTGCGCTAGCCAGAAAAGAGACTCAAGGCAGCTGCGTTCGAAGGGAGTTTGGGAGAGTTTTGCTTGATCAAACTGGAGGTGGTTTGGTGCGAGTATCGAGGAAGGTCATCCACTTCTTCTGGCATTCTTTGATGGGTTGTTGGTTGATGGTAGGGGTTACGGTGATCAGTACGAGGTGGCGTGTGATGTTAAGGCGCCGATGAGTTTCAGGAACGATGGAAACCATTTTGAGGGAAGCAGGCTGAAGTGAACAACAAAAGGGAGTAGAAGTATATCGGGCTTGGTTTTCATCTATAGGCTCGTGCTTTAAATTTCAAAAGTAATTATGTGTTAATTTTAATCAAGTAAAAGTTAATAATTAAATTGGTGAACTAATATTTTGTATAATTCATGATAAGGTGATTACCAAAGCAGGAACCAAAATAAAAGGGAAAGAAGCAGCATATTGGGAAGAACGAACAAAATAATCGGCTTTTTAATTCTTCAGTAAGGCCATTAAGAGTTTAATTAATTAGACATTCAGTAATTAATTTAGAAATCTTAAGTCTTATTCATGCGCAGGTTTATGGGTGGTAAAATGATATGGTGTAGAAGTAAATAAGGACAGTAGAAGGCCTGATAAAGAAGGTTATTAAAACTATACTTAATGGAAGTTAATTCATTTAATAAATCGTGAACCGAAACCATTATAACCTCTCTGCTATCGGTACCAAATGGAATCAAAGCTACAGTAAGGGAAATCGAAGGAATTGGAATTTTTTATCGACCTTAATGATGTAATTAAGTTTAATAAAATTTAATTAAGGAATAATTGTTTATTTATAATCATATAATTATAAAATGGTTTAACTATTACCCTTCTTAACAGAATTGAACGAAATAAACTACGTTAGAACGGTAGGGTTGGACACTACAATTTGGAACTGACCTGGACAGGACCGAAGATTGCTGGAAATTTTAATTAAATTAAACGCTTGTTTAATTTAATCAAAACGAACCGCTTCAGCAACAAATGGAATCAAAGTGACTTAAACTCACTCAATGCTTTGATCATCAACCACAAGACTTTGCTTTTCAACAGAAGCCTTGATCAATTGCCACTTAGGCATGCCACATAAGCAGTTCACTCCATGCGATTGATATCCATCAATATATAACCCCAGAGCTCGTACGTCGCAGAGAAGGGCGTTATGCAAGAGAATAAATTCTCCGCCCCCAAACAGATATATATTTAATAGAAATCAATCACACAGAATAAAATCCAATGTCAGACACACAGTCCATTTACAAGTTCGTTCTGGGTCTGAACGAAACCGGAGGCACCTTGTACCTCACGTATCCATCGATCTCCAAGTACGTCTGGACAATCACCAACTGATTCCCTCCTCTTGGGTGTACAGCCCAATCAAGATTATCAGTAATCACCCAAATGATGTGAAGACCTCCGATCTTCGACCACCGTCTTCATCCTCGACACCACGTCGAATCAGTTATTCAGAATGGGATAAACCTGGTCTTTCTGAATAACTCGCGTATATAATAAACAAGTGTTACACAAACACAACATACGCCTCATTCCAATTTAGAATATTTCTTTATTCAAATATTCTTACACTTTGGGAAAGGGTCCCATTAATTTTATCAAAGATAAATTCTTTAAATTTATTCTTTAATCTTCTTTGAATATCAATTCAAACTAGTCGGGATTAGCGAACCACACCAAAGTAATCATTTATTTTATTTATCAATCCTAACCTATTAATCCCATAAAGTAAAACTGGTCATACTTCATATCTAACACCACGGTGTTATTGATAAATTCAATTACCATTTCACGTGCAAATCTAGTTAAAGATTTAACTATCGCCTGGAGCAAAACTTGTAATACTCCATTCCCGATCATTTCAATCTAATTAAAGATTCATTAAAACTCCACTTAGTTTTAATTTTCCCAAAAATCAATATTAATGATTGCTTAACTTGGGAAATCATATCCTGTCTTTAACTGGGTTAAAGAACCAATGTCATTTAAAACACCGTTCACTATAAACCCAAAATCACACTCCATTCCAATTCAATTATTGAAACTTCTGGTTACTTTTAAAACCCTTTCAAATCCAATTTATTTATTTAAAAATAAATAAATTATTATTCTAGTTCAAAACTAGTTAATTTCGATAAAAATCTATTTTTATCTTTTCAAATTTGGAATTTTTCATCTCAATTTTTCACAAATCATTTATTATGATTTTACACAAATTATTACGATTTTTAATTATCAAGGCCCGTACAGTAGATTTCCATCAACGGCCATCGAACTGCACTTACAACGACCTTTTCCAAATTTGATTTGGACATAATTCCAAATCCAACTGTTAGATTTCGAATCTCTAATATTCGTTAGAAAGCTCTTTTCGATACGAACCCACTGGTTCCATTTTTAGGAGAATCCGACGGTCGGATCTCCCGTAATATCCATTCGAAGTCAATGGTCGAAATTCACGAACTGCCGCGGCGCGGTGCGTTCTATTTAGGCCATTATATATATATATATATATATATATATATATATATATATATATATATATATATATTCGTCGATTTCCTTTCGAAACGTATTTTAGAAATCGTTTTAAATTCGTTTTCAAAACGATTTCAACTTCATATTCAATTTCTAATCAAAATTGAATATTCCACATCATTAATCTATAAATGATAATATTTTCAAAATGTTATATTTTGAAATCACTTCCTTTTCTATATTCATTATAAAAATGAATAAAATCGATATAAATATCGTTCACGTCAAAATGGCGTAAACTAACTAACACGGCTTTATATATTTCAGTAACTTCGTTATTCAATTCAACAAATGAATATTTTCTTCAACACATGAAATTTGCTTTTATTCAACACATGAATATATATTTTATTTCAACACATGAATATATATTTTATTCAACACATGAATTTTCTTCCATTCAACACATGAATATATATTTTATTCAACACATGAATTTTCCTCTATTCAACACATGAACATATTTTTTATTCAACACATGAATTTTCTTATATTCAACACATGAACATATATTTTATTCAACACATGAATTTTCTTCTATTCAACACATGAATTTTATTCTATTCAACACATGAATATATATTTTCCAAATTGGAATGAGGCCCAATCAATTACCATATAATGTTAATTATATGGATTCCATACAACACATGTATATAATAGCAACGATAAATAATCAACCGTCATCCAGAGTGCACCACACAACTGTATAAGCATTAAATATAAATAATTAACGCTTACACAGTCTGTCAACCCATCGATTGACATACAACTAAATAATCGGGATTAGTGTACGTCAAATATCATCCCAATACCTGTGTGGGGTTTCAGTCAATCAAACACATATTATATTTGTGCAGTTGGGCGATGTGTGAAATTTATCGTCCCAATCAATATCAGTCAAATCGGTGTACATAAACAAATCGTTCGATTTGTAAATGAATATTTATTTTACTTCAACACATGAATATATATTTTACTTCAACACATGAATATATATTTTACTTCAACACACATCACAATCAATTTTCACAACACATAAAATCAAACAAGTCGTCCATGGTCTGTGGACGACGGGTGTCAGGTGCTGCTAAGCACCGTCTGCATCCTAGTATATATTTCAACAATGAATTAAAATAAAAGTGAGGAGTTCTCACCGAGAGCTAAACCAAACACCCCGACTCTTCATATGTAGAAAATCTTCGCCGTGCTCGCCTTTTGTCACTTTCGTTGCCCGTACTCACTACATATATAAAAATCGCATATTTTTACTTCGCGTTCATAATAAAAATTATATTTTTATGTTGCTACTATACAGATAAAAATTATATTTTTAAACCGCTATCTTTAAAAATAAAAACCACATTTTTATTTGTTCACTTTCAATATAAAAATCACATTTTTATATCACTTTCATATACATATAAATTGCCTCTTTATCATGTTAATATATATTTTCAAACGATGTTTATATAGAAAAGATTTTACTTTTAACTAAACAAAGCATAAAGATCATATTTTTATTCTTCCTATAATATAAAAATCCTATTTTTATTATCTCTATAATATAAAAATCATACTTTTATTCTTTACACTATATAAAAATCGTATATTTTCATCTAAAAAGAAAAAAATATAATCTTTTCATGTTAAAAATATAATCTTTTTCCTTTAGAAAAATTATATCTTTCCTACAAGAAAAATCCTATTTTTATTCTCTAAAAATATAAACTTTTCTATTCTAACTCAAAAATAAAAATCCCATTTTCCTATTTCTTTTCATGACTACTTAAAAAAAACTAAAAGAAAGAAGAAGGAGGCTTACAGCGCAGTAAAAGGGGAGGGTAGAGGAAGATCACCGGAGTGGGGCAGTGGGGGTGCGCTCGTCGGTGCGGTGGCGCACCTGGAGGGGCAACGGCGGGAAGGGGTTCATCGCGGGTTACGTTTTTGGGATGGGGGGATCGTAACCTTCAACGGAGGGGTGAGGGAGGAGAGAGGGCGTCGAAGGTGAGGGCTCTTGAAGGAGATGACGCGCAGGTCCTCTAGCGCGGTGGGCGTGGAGCGGAAGGGGGCGACGGCGATGAAGAGGCCGCCATATTTCTCGAATCGATTTCCCAAAAAGGGGGCTCGGGAGTTACGAGAGGAAAGAAAGGAGGGGGGTATATGTAATTTTATATTTATTTATTTTATTATTTTATTTAATTCTCAAAAATGTTAACTTCTTACTCGAACTCGAATCGAGACCCAACGACTGTCGCCCTTAGCTAATTACCCCTATTCCGAACACAATGGGATATGTTTCGTAAGCCAGTTCAACTGTTACGATCAGTTTTCATCAAAATTAAAATATAAATCAGTATATTCAATTTTAAACATACATTTCAATTTACCAGGGCTACATACAGTCTCTAAAAATTCCCGAAAAATATTTTCTAGCTTCGTATTGATGAAACAGTTTAAACAAAACTAATTTCGTCAAATTCCGAGACCGTTTGAAAAATGACCATTTTCCAGTCGATTAAAATCAACTGAAACTGGTCAAAGGCGTTTTCCTTTGCCACACTCACATATTGATTCAAAAAATTATGAACATTGAAATCTAGCAATAATTTGACATCCCGGATCCAACAAAAGTGGTTTCGTCGAAAACCGAGGTCGTTTGCAAAATTTCCATTTTTAAGGGCCCGAATTCCATAGCGACTATTCTGATTTTTCAACTGGACATAACTTTTTATTCTTGCTATGAAATTTTGATTTTTCGGATTTGCTGGAAAGACATTTTCAAATAGATTCTAATATTTTTGGTTTCGTGAAAATCCGGTTTATTTTGAATCCTGTACATTAATTTGAACTTTGAAATCGAATTTTCGAACTACCGCGCCATTTTCGATTCCTTTTATATTTATAAATAATTATTTATATTCTAACGACGATTAATATAAATATATACGTTTTAATTCTATTCAAATAAATTTCTCGTCGTTATTATTTAAAATAATTCATTTTAAATATTCAAAATTCGTCAAAACTGCCAAAATAAAATTTTTAAATTGGCTCGGATTTCTGGGTTATTACAAACGTGCGCCCTTCGAGGCCAAAAATCCTGTCGTTCACCTTGTTAAAACCGATCTCATCCTTATCAAATGAAGGAGAAATAAATTCTCTTTTGATTTTGCTTTGAAAGTGGAGTTTAATTCAATAAGGATTGAAAGTAATTAGCGATTTGAAATCGTATGATATCGGCCATTGAGGATAAAAGGGGGCAGCGGCCGCTAATTAGGTCTAGGGTTTTGAATTTGTCCTATATTTATAATAATAAAATAATAATTATTCCATTTATTTACAAAAAAATCCGGTAACTTAAACCAACTCCAAACCCAGCCCAACTAATGTTGTCCGTAGCCAAATACCCCCGTTACGGGCACATTGGACTAGGTCTCGTCAGCCCGTTTGATCATATCAGCCCACTTTTCTTTATTTTAAAATATAAATCATTTATTTAATTAATTTGGTCGTACATTTAAATTCACCAGGGCCGCACACTGACTCTAAAAATTATTACTAGCTATTTTTTAATGATACGGTCGTAACAAAACTAATTTCGTCGAATTCCAACACCGTTTGAAAAATGGTCATTTTCTGGTCGATCCAATTTGACTGAAACTGACAAAACACATTTTCTTTTGCCACGCTCACATATTAATTCTAAAAATTATGAAAATTGGAATCTAGCAGTAATTTGACATTATGGTTCCAACAAAAGTGGTTTCATCGAAAATGGAGGTCGTTTGTAAAATGGCTATTTTTAATATTAATATATATATATATATTCTACAATGATTATTCTGAAATTTAAGCTGGGCATAGCTTTTGATTCCCGTTATGAAATTTCAATTTTTCGGACTCGTTAGAAAGATATTTTTAAATAGATTCTAATATTTTTAGTTTCACTAAAATCCGATTTAATTTGCATCTTATACAATCAGTCAAAGTTCAAATTCAAATTTTCAAACTACCGTGCTATTTATAACTCCTTTTATAATTAATTCGTTCTAATTTCGATATCAATAAATTTTTAGTTGTTATTATTTAAGATAAATTATTTTAAATATTCAAAATTCATTAAAATTTCTAAAATAAAATTTTAAATTGGTTCAGAATTTCCGGGTTGTTACAATCTCCTCCACTTAAAATCTTTTCGTCCTCGAAAAGGAATGGAGCTAAAAGTTGTTAAATTAACCAATCTGATTTTTGTTCTTTTATTGGTTTCAATAATTTTATTAGTTGAATAAACTTTCAAATATATATAACTATTATATATTCAAAAATTATATTTTCAAAGATCGGATTATATATATAATCACAAGTACGTTAACTATAGACTTGTCACTCTGAACTCATTCTAGGGCATTTCTAACCCCATCTCTAACGAGTTTCTCATTCTAGGACGCTACTGATCCTATCTCTAATGAGTATTCTTATCGGATATTTCTAATCCAATCCCTGATGATTCTTTTGTTCAGTTCTAACGAGTTGTACCCCAAAGATTTGAGCTAACCAGAGCTCTGATACCAACTGTTACGACCCGGATTTAGCTCGACCCAATCGATCGCTAAATCGACCACCTTCGAGCCACCTTCCACAGCCCCAACTAACTCCAAACTAGACGCACCCCCCTGCGTGGAAATCGGTCACGAACGTGCGCCCTTCGAGGCCAAAAATCTAGTCTTCACCTTGTTAAAACCGATCTCATCCTTATCAAATGAAGGAGCAAGAAATTCTCTTTCAATTTTGCTTTGAAAGTGGAGTTTAATTCAATAAGGATTGAAAGTAATTAGCGATTTGAAATCGTATGATATCGACCATTGAGGATAGAAGGGGCGGCGACTGCTAATTAGGTCTTGGGTTTTGAATTTGTCCTATATTTATAATAATAAAATATTATTAATTCCATTTATTTAAAAAAAATCCGTTAACTTAAACCAACTCTAAACCCTGCCCAACTAATGTTGTCCCTAGCCAAATACCCCCGTTCCGGACACATTGGGCTAGGTCTGTCAGTCCGTTTGATCAACTCATCCCACTTTTCTTTATTTTAAAATATAAATCATTTATTTAATTAATTTGTTCGTACATTTAAATTCATCGGGATCACACACTGACTTTAAAAATTACAGAAAAATTATTACTGGCTATGTTTTGATGATATGGTCCTAACAAAACTAATTTCATCGAATTCCGAGACCATTTGGAAAATGGTTATTTTCTGGTCGATCCGATTTGACTGAAACTGACAAAACATATTTTATTTTGCCACGCTCACATATTAATTCTAAAAATTATGAAAATTGGAATTTAGCAATAATTTGACATTCCGGTTCCAACAAAGGTAGTTTCGTCGAAAACGGAGGTCGTTTGTAAAATGGCTATTTTTAATATTAAAATATATATTCTACAGCGACTATTTTGAAATTTAAACTGGGTATAACTTTTGATTCCCGTTATGAAATTTCAATTTTTCGGATTCGTTAGAAATATATTTTAAATAGATTCTAATATTTTTGGATTCACTATCAGATTTAATTTGCATCCTATACAGTCAGTCAAAGTTCAAATTCAAATTTTCAAACTAATGTGCTATTTTTAACTCCTTTTATAGTTAATTCATTCTAATTTCGATTTAAATAAATTTTTAGTCGTTATTATTTAAAATAAATTATTTTAAATATTCAAAATTCATTAAAATTTCTAAAATAAAATTTTAAATTGGTTCAGAATTTCCGGGTTGTTACATCTCTACTGCTTCAAATATCGGTAACCAATGCATAAGAACTCTTCTCATAACAATTAATGCATGCAATATTGTAATTATTTAAAATAAAATCAAATTGACGACAAAGGTAAATTGGATAAAATTATACAAAATATAGTGTCTATAATCCATTAAAAATGATTCAAAAATTAATTTTAGTACAATAATTCATACATTTAATACGTACAATCATTAAGAAGCGATATAGCCTAGACTATGAAGTACCATAATACAACAATACTTTCAGCATCATTCTTCACTTTGATCAAAACAAGAACCTGAGTTGAGATAATACATATAAAGTCAATAAATAAAAATTTATTTGAAACTTTAAAATAAAGTGAAGATAGAAATTTTGAGAAAAAAAGGCAATATTGACATTCTAACATTGAGCATAGATCAAAATTGAACATACTTTTCATTAGAAAGTTCATCACAATGAACTTCTGAAAGCCATCCATTGAGCCTAAAGAAAACCACATGACAACTCAAGATAGAATTTGTATTCACATATTGTTCATTAGCTGTTCCACATCATTATGTAAAAGGTTCTACTGGAATGAATAACTAACTACCTAGCATAAGTGATTCACAAACATAGTGTTTTTTAACAATGGTATTATCAAGAAAGAAACAAAATAAATAACTGGTAACTGGGCATTGGCTCAACATCTTGTTTCACTTGTGATTTGGGAAACGCAAAAACAGAAAGGAAAAATGATCAATTAGCCTCAATAAAACTAAACTGTAAACACAATACAATGGAAATGTGAACTTAAAACCAACCCCACTTTAAAATGATAATTCATACAACTACCTCAGACTCCAGGTGCTGCCACAGTATTTTGCTTCCATATTGAATTCTTCTTCAAGGTTCTGCATTCTAGCTTCTATCCCTGAATCCACAAATGCAATTTAATTTTTGGTAAATCTGCATGCTTTAAATAGCCTTTTTTTTTGGAATGTATACCACTAAGATTAACATCCCCTTATTTATATAAATAGAAACTTGAAGCTAAAATCTAGTGGCTGTGAAATGGTGCTAAGTATGTGCACAAAAACCTGTTGTTTATGACAATAAATACGATAAGTCTATTAATACGTTTGGAGCTAAAAAGTGAAGAAGATCATAGATCACTTGAAAAACTATTAATACAATAAGTCTTTTCAAACACTTCACTGTTTTCAAGCAATGATCCCCTTAACCCCGTACCTTTTAATATGATAAGTATATCAAGGGGTCCAATGGTGAATCATTCTTTCCTCATTATCAATAATACTCATGTCCATTCATCATTTTCACACAAGCATGTGTAAATGTAGTTGTTTATTATTGACCCATACCTCAAGTGATAATATGTACAGTTTGAGCTTATGTAAAACCAAATTCAACTTCACCAAAAATATTCGTGCATGATTAGTTTATGTATGCAAAAATATCTAATATATAAAGCTCTTTTTCCATTTTACTGCTCATATTCTATACAACATAAATTATTTATGTGTATACTATGTACAACTTTAATTGTTCTTTACAATTAAAAAACACTCCAAATCATATTTCATAGTAAATATTTATGACATGTTTGTTCGTGTTAGCAGAAAAAAATAACAAAAAAATAACCTTGAAGAATAGCCTACGCAAAGAAGGAATTCCAGTGAGGTTTCAAACAATACAATAACCTAGGCCCGCAAGGAATTTCAAATTATTTCATACACCTGCTAAACAAATGATGAAGTATAGAGCCAATAATAGAAGAATAAATATAAAAAATATTGTATTTTATGATCTTAAAACAATGTATTCCTTACTCTTTCCGAGCAATGAGCCCTTTGATTCTTCAATCTTTTCAAACATCCTCCTCTACACAACCTTGCAATTCTATCTCTACCAAGCACCTACTTAACAAACACTCCGTCGCTCTTTCCACACAACAATACCAGACACTCCTTGCCCAATTTGCTTCAACCTTACGTTTCAATCATCCACTCTAGTTCAACTGTCTAAAACTCAGACTCAATTAAACCACCACTGCAAAGCCAACCATCAACAACATATCTTCACTATTTTCCCTAGAAAGCAAACCACTGACGTATCTCCATAACTTAACTAACATTACACTTCACCTCATTCCATCCATCAGCTACTATTAATCACCTCTGCTGAGCATCCAATCCACACCCAAAGCTAGTATCATCACCCCACCCCTCATCTGTAGTCCAGGGCCCAACTTTAGGATTGTACTGCCTTAACCAAACCATTATCCGATCTCAACAACGCGAAACACCTACTACCATCTACACTTCCACCACCCCAGATTCTTGCAATCCAAATCCCCCCAAATCGACAATCAAATGCAAAAACCCAAATATACGACCACACATGACCCCACTATTTACGGCCAAAATCCACACAAAACAAAAACCCGAACCCCAAAATTAAATCTGCCTCTGAATACATCTCTGCATCTGACATACTTCCGCCTTTAACATTGAACGCTATTTCAAATCTCACGTTCCTTGACTTTTTCCCCAATTTAGTTCCAACTGCCATTTGCTCCAATTTTGGTAGTTCTTTTATTAGGGTTTTACAATCGAAAGGAACTGTACTTTCTTTGCTATTTTTTTCGCTCAAATAGTTTTGTTTTTGGGGCCCTGTTGTTGGGCCAGGTTTTATGTCATCGGTATATGTGATGTTTAGTTTGTTTCCTGGTGTCTAGCATGTTTCAAATTTCAAATTTGGCATGCACGACTACATTTATAATGAGCAATAAAAAATATGACAAAGAATTTTCGTAACATATAAGTAAAAGAATTTTTATCATAATGAAGGGATATTTATGTTTAAATTTATTATTCTATAGATTTTTCTTATTTTAGAAAAAATTCAAATTTTTATTTTTAAAATTCATTACTATTATTTATTATTTATTACTTATTTAATTTTTATTTATTAATTATTATGTATTTCTTATTATATTAATTAACTATTAAATGTAATCAATAAATATCAACTATAATTTATTAATTATTAATATTTAACTAAAATAAATTATTTTATATTAACTATTATTTGTTTCAAGTTTATTAGCTATTATTTACTAATTTATAGTTAATTAGATATAATCAAATAGTTTATTTCTACTTTATAAACTATTGTTTATTTCTAGTTTATCAAATAAAATTTACTAGTTTACTTCTAGTTTATTGATTGTTACCTATTAGTTTTTGTTATTCATTGATTATTATTTTCAAGTATCATTATTAATTAATAATTATTTAAAATTAATTAATAAGTATCAAACATTACTTTATAAGTATTAAATTTTATTATTAATTAGTTAATAATTATTAACCAATAATCTTGATTATTACGTAATTATTACTTAATGTTAACTATTATATAAATTAGCTAATAATTATTAAAAAATAATAACTAATTATTACTTGCTAACTAAATTTTAAATTTTAATTATTAAAAATTGATTATTAATTATATAATATCAATTATTAATTTTAATTAATTAGTAAACGTTATTAAGAAGTATTAACAATAATTTACTATTTGTTAATAATTACCCGCAATATTAAAAATATAAAAATAATTTTTGACTTTTTATAATAAGTATTAACTAAAATTATTTATTAATAATCACTAATTTTATTAAATTATAAATAATGACATATTTAAGCTATTGTTTATAACTATCAATATGTGCATTTGCTCCAATTAAAATAATTTACACTTGCTTCGGTCCCTAAAAAAATTGATGCAAATAATATTGTTTGCTTCAACGCAATTGCATCAGTTCTTAAACAATGATGTAGATAATATTATTTGCTTCGATTCATTTGCATCGACTCTTGAGAGCCGATACAAGTAATACTAATTACATCAGTTCATTTGCATCAGTTCCTAGAAATGGATGCAAATAATGTTATTTCTGTAATGACCCATATACTACACGTCATAGGATCGTAGAATATTTATTTCTTTCCCATGTGAAGTCGTATGGTCATATAACTTTGGGAAACATCCATTAGAGTCATTTCCCATGTTCGTGATTTTTGTCGATTTTTAAATGACCATTTTGCCCCTAGTTGGTACTGTTTTGGCCATAACTTTTGATTGAAAAGGAATTTTGACCTGAAACCACTTCCATTAGATTCGTTTGATGGTTTCTCTTTCCGTAGAATGGTTACATTAGCCAAACGGACTTACCATTAAGGAGATATGGCTGAAATAAGGTTTGGAGGGTGAAAAACTGCTTAACCGGGCCAAATCGGGTGATTAGTGAGTAGGCCCATAACCCATTTCGGGATTAGGGTTATGGGAGGGCTGAAATGAGATGGAGAATCATTCCATTTCAGTTTTCTAGCCTCCACTTATCACCAAGGTTCCCTAAAAATGGCCTCCAACCCCTAAATCACCTCCAAATCACCTTTAGGTTAAGGATTTGGCTTAGCAACCCCTAATCTAGGAGGATCTTCACCAAATCAACAAAGGAGCTGCTGTTTGGTATAGAAATTCGCACCAAATCAGAGAATCATTTCAGATCTTAGTTTGTTTTGTGGCTAAGGTGAGTGATTTGCTTAGTTTTGCACTAATTATGGCTAATTAGGGTTGATTAGTGTTAATTAGCGAATTTAAACATGATAAAATTCTGGAAAAATGTTTATAAAATTCGGAATGATGTTTTAGACCTCTGATATGAATTTGGGTTAATTTGGTTAAGATTTGTTAATCCTATCATCAGTTTCACCTAAACATGCTTAAGGGGAAATATGGGATTTTGGGTATGTTTGATCCATTTTTACCTATCATATTGATGTTTTGATGTTTGTGGTTGATTATGCATGTTGCTATGACTGTATGAAATGCTATGTGACTGGTTAGAATAGTTGGAATGGTCGAAAACGCCGTCGAGGGGCGTAAACAGCTCGCTGGACAAGGTGCAGGGGTTCGGATCGCATAGGGGGTTGAGGGACGATCGGATCGCTCTATGGGATCGTGGGGGCATCCCCACGAGTCGAGTCACCTCCTCCGAACCGAACCGTCTGTGCAAGGTCCACGAAGCGAATCGATGCAGCGTCGTGCCAAAATGAAGTACTCCAATCCGGATCGCGAATAAGCATTACGACCCGATCCGTCCATGAAGGGTGAGCACGATTCGTCGACCTGGAGAAGGGCGTCCGATCCGAACCGCTTGAAGAACCACGATCCGATCCGTATGGGGTGTTCCGATCCGAACCGAGAAGGGGAGCACGATCCGAGGCAAAGGAAAGGAGGACCACGACCCGATCCGACGTAGGAGGCGCGACCCGATCCGATGAAGAATGTGAAGGCTGATCCGATCCAATTTGATGATGATGACCAATAACCCGAGATGCAAAGGTAGTCCAAATGGAAGTTAGAGCTCAGGATCCCGGAACCAGTTGGGAACCAATGAGTTCACTTCATGGTTAGACTTTGCTGCGGGACGTGTGCTAAGGAGTTGTCAATGTTTATAACTTCGATTCACCACTAAAAAGGAATGATGGGCTACTTATCAGTGCAGTAGGGTCATTACGACCTGAGGGGCAAGGTGATGGTAGCAAGACTACGTTATCAGTGCAGTAGGGTCATTACGACCCAAGGGGCAAGGTGATGCGTAGTAAGACTATGAGCCAGTGCAGTGGGGTTCTTGTAACTCCATGGGGCAAAGTGGACATAGTAAGGATTAGTAAGGCTATGAGCCAGTGCAGTGGGGTTCTTGTGACTCCATGGGGCAAAGTGGACATAGCGAAGGATTTGTGGCTACGTTATCAGTGTAGTGAAGCCATTTGTGACTTCATGGGGCAGAGTGATCGTAGCAAGGTATGTTGGGTGATCGAAGTGGTGAATATCGTACACTTTACGCATTGAGTGAGAGATGTGAGGATGGATGCTATGCTTGATTGTTTGCCATCATTATGACATGCACACCTCCCCCACCTCCGTATCTTTATACCATTTGATATGATACCTTAGAGTGTTGTACAGTATGTAGTGCTAACTCTTTGGTTGCAGGTCCAGATTCAGGTATGTTTTAGTCTACCTATTATTGTTCACTTTAGATGCTTATCGCTCATACCAGGCTTTATGTCTGACCCAGAGTTTTATGTCTCCTCTTATTACTCTGGGTGCTCACACGAGCAGACTAGAGACAGGTTCGCTGGTGATGTGCGAGTAACTGATCCGGAGGCGGGCAGGAGGCTTCCACGTATTATATATATACACATTCTCCCTGTGTAGTCGGTGGTCGCTACTTGGGCATTAGTAGTGTACCTCCTTTATCTTGCTTTGCTTTGAGACAGTTTGAAAGTTGTAATAAGCTGTATTTTTGGATTTCCGCTGCTATGATGTTTAGTTCTAATTTTCAGCTTATGCACTGTCTCTCCTGTTTTATGTCAAGTATATTATTATTATATTTTGTTCTATGCGCTGTGAGACATTCTACAGGTTCTTTGTATGTTCATTTCCTTCTTCCTTTTCCTTCTCACGACCCGTTCCGTGCTAACTGGACATGTGTACAGCGCACTTTTGGAGTAAATGTCGGTTGGTGCGGGCGGGCCGTCACATTTGGTATCAGAGCTCTAGGTTGCGTAGTTAACCTAGGGAAAGACACTAGGGAGAGTTAGTACGTATATGAGAGCGCGTATTTGTGATTACTTTGGTTTTCAAAAGCTATGTATGTATATACTATTAGATGTATAAGAATGAAGTTGCACTGCACTAGTACCACTATGGGGTCGTTAATCTTTTCCCTTTTATAGATTGACGATGAGCCGACATGTTAGAGGTACCGGTAGAGGGGCCAATAATGGGAATGCCGCTGACATGAGGGCGATGTTTACCAACCTCATGAGAGACATGCTTAGAGAAGTGCAAGGGGCAATTCCCAATCCCGGAGTTGGTGTTGGCCCAGTAGTGCAGGCGCCCAGGGTCGATTTCGTCAAGTTGTGCAAAGATTACACTAATCTTGGTGGGAAGCCGTTCCACGGAACGGAGTCGGCCACAGATGTTCAAGATTGGATGGATAGCTGTGATCGTATCTTTGATGACTTGGGTCTTGAGGATGCGATGAAGAGAAGGCTAGCGTCTCGTCAGCTGCAAGGGCGAGCAATGAATTGGCGGAATGCCATCAGAACAGCTACTCCAGAGGACCAAGTTACTTGGGATCAGTTCAAGGCTCGCTTTAGCGAGAAGTTTATCCCAGCTGCCCAGAAATCGGTGTTGTTTTAGAGGTTCTTGGAACTTAAGCAGGGTGGCAGGGCAGTTTCTGATTATATTGCTGAGTTCGACACTTTGTCGAAGTATGGACTGTCTCTTATTGATACTCCTGAGAAGAAGAATGAGAAGTTCATTACTGGCCTGGATGGGTACTTGGGGGAGAGGCTTATCAACCACATCGATGAGACTTTTGAATCGATCGTGGGAAAAGCTTTGAGGTCAGAGAGCCTTTACCCTAAGTCAAAGACTGAGGCTGCATCTGCAGAAGGGCCAAAGCCGCAAGCAGGCGGTGGAGGTAAGAATAATTCTCAGAATAAGAGGAAGCAGGACCAATCTAAGGGTGGCCAGAAAAAGAGTAAGAAGGATGTTGAGTGCTTCAGCTGTGGAAAGAAGGGCCATTATGCTAAAGAATGTCGGGCCAAGCCAGCGGAAAGGAAGTGCTACAACTGTGGCCAAGTGGGACACCGGAAAGATAAGTGTCCGCAACCTCTGAAGGAGAAGCAGATTGTGAAAGCATATGCTCTTGATGCTATTCCTTCTTCGTCGAATGCCCCAACTGCGGCGGAGAAAGGAAAGAATGTTGTTATTCAAGGTATGCTTTCTATTTATGATATACCAGTTCGAGTTTTGTTTGATATTGGGGCTTCCCGTTCCTTCATATCTAGTGACCTGGTAGATAGGTTGGGACTGGAACCCGAGATAGTCGATAGACCATTAGTTGCGACGAATTCGATTGGTGGTTCAACTAGCCTTAGTATGATTTGTAGGAATTTGGTCTTATCGAGTCATGGATGTATGTTTGTATGTGATTGCTTTGTTTTGGGCTTTACTGGGTATGGCATTATATTGGGAGTCGATTGGCTCCAAAGATACGGGGTGGTGGTAGACTGTGAGGGCTTTTTGGTGACAGTAAGAGCGGATGATGGGCGGAGGGTAGTGTTTGGTAGCCTACCTAGTGATGGGGTTATGGCTAGTTTTGTAAATTCCCTCGACATCCCGCAGGATGAGTTGTCAGATGTGCCCGTGGTTGGCCAGTATCCGGACGTCTTCGAGGAGGTGACCGGGCTTCCACCACACCGAGAGATTGAGTTCCGTATTGATTTAGTGAAAGATGCCAGACCTATAGTGATGCCACTTCGTCGTATGGCACCAAGGGAGCAGCGAGAGCTCGGGGTGCAAGTCAGCAATCTTTTGAAGAAGGGATTTATTAGAAGGAGTGTCTCCGAGTGGGGAGCACCAGTTGTGTTTGCCACTAAGGCAGATGGTTCCCTTCGTTTGTGTGTGGACTATCGCGAGTTGAATAAGGTGACGAGGAAGAATAAGTATCCTCTACCGCGGATAGATGATTTGTTTGATCAGCTGGAAGGAGCAAGAGTGTTCTCCCAGTTGGACCTCGCGACGGGATTTCATCAGCTTCGAGTAGCAGATGAGAGTGTTCCGAAAACGGCATTTAGGACGCCGTCTGGATTTTATGAGTGGTTGGTCATGCCGTTTGGGTTGACCAATGCACCAGCCTATTTTGTAGATCTTATGAATCGAGTATTCAGAGATCAGTTGAATAAGTTTGTTCTTGTGTTCGTGGATGACATCCTTGTTTACTCAAGGACAGAAGAGGAACACAAGGGACACTTGAGGATAGTGATGGAGGTGTTGAGGAAACACCAATTGAAAGCGAAATTCTCTAAGTGTCATTTTTGGAGAAGGGAAGTAAGATTCTTGGGTCATGTCGTTTCAGAGAGTGGTATTGCCATGGACCCTGCGAAGGTGGCTACGGTACAGGATTGGCCTACACCCAGGAATGCTACAGATGTAAGAAGTTTCTTGGGATTAGCTGGATATTATCGTAAGTTTATCCAGGACTTCTCCAAGATAGCAGCACCGTTGACCCAGTTGACTAAGAAGAATCAGTCCTTCGTCTGGGACGGAGTGTGTGAGGATGCCTTCAAGAGTCTAAAGGAGAGGTTGACGCGTGCGCCTATGTTAGTCATTCCTAAAGGGAATGAAGAGATGACGGTATACACGGATGCTTGTGGTACCGGACTGAGTGCAGTATTGATGCAAGGAGGTAGGGTTGTAGCTTATGCTAGTCGACAGCTAAAGCCGCATGAAAAAAAGTATCCTACCCATGATTTGGAATTGGCAGCGATTGTATTTGCGCTGAAGATGTGGAGACACTATCTCTTGGGAGAAAAATTTGAGTTGTTTACCGATCATAAATCGTTAAAATATCTCTTCTCCCAGAAAGATCTAAATCTCCGTCAGTAGAGATGGTTGGAGTTCTTGGGTTCGTATGATTTTGATATCGCGTATACACCTGGGAAAGGTAATGCGGTAGCCGATGCCTTGAGTAGGAGACATGCCAGCTTGGGGGCAATGTTTCTTGAATGGAAGCAACTGGAGTATATCGCGGGGTTTGATTTCAGACCAAAGTGCGAATTGGATCCAGTTATGCTAGCTAGTTTGACAATCAGACCCACTTTGATAGAGCGGATTGGTTCTAGTCAGAGGGACGATCCTAATCTATTGGAAATCATCTCCAAGTTAGAGATGGGTATTGATGAGGAGGTGAATGTGTATGGGCTTGATCGAGATGGATGGCTTCGAAAGGATGGAAGACTAGTTGTGCCCAACATAAATGGTTTGAGGGACGAAGTGCTTAGAGAATGTCATCACTCAAAACTGACTATACATCCCGGCGGTAATAAGATGTATCGGGACATGAGACAGACTTACTACTGGGAAGGGATGAAAAGAGACGTTGGGAAGTTTATATCCAAATGCATGAATTGCCAGCTAGTTAAAGCCGAGCAAAAGAAGCCTAGTGGGTTGTTGCAACCATTAGAAATTCCCGAATGGAAATGGGAGCAAGTTTCGATGGATTTCATCGATGGCTTACCAAGGACTAGATCGGGATATGATAGCATTTGGGTAATTGTGGATCGATTGACTAAGAGCGCAAGGTTTATACCAGTCAAATCGACCAGAACGGCAGCCAAGTTGGCTGAATTGTATATGAAGTGGGTAGTGAGATTTCATGGAGTACCCAAAAGCATTGTGAGTGACCGAGACCCGTTGTTCACTAGTGGGTTTTGGAAGAGCTTACAAGAGGCCCTAGGGTCAAGATTACATCTCAGTACCGCATATCATCCTCAGACCGACGGTCAGACGGAGAGGGTGAATCGTATATTGGAAGATCTCTTGAGAGCTTGTATATTGGATTTTGGTGGATCATGGGATGACCATTTGCATCTAGTAGAGTTTGCATATAATAATAGCTACCAATCCAGTATCGGTATGGCTCCATATGAAGCTTTGTACGGAAGACCGTGCAACTCACCATCATGTTGGATAGAGACTGGCGAGAAGTTTGTGCTTGGACCGGAGGTGGTGAGAGAAACTTCCGATAAGATTAAGGTCATTCAGAAACGAATGAAAGCTGCTCAAGATAGGCAGAAAAGCTATGCTGATAAAAGGAGAAGAGACTTGAAATTCTCCGTTGGTGACTTGGTGTTTGTTAAGATCTCCCCGTTGAAGAACGTGATTCGATTTGGCAGGAGAGGCAAGTTGGCACCAAGATTTGTTGGCCCATTCCCAGTTCTTGAACTAGTCGGGAATTTGGCATATAGAGTTGGCTTACCAGAGAAAATGGCAGGAGTTCACAATGTGTTTCATGTTTCCCAATTAAGGAAGTTCGTTCACGACTCAGATATGACTATTTCACCTGATCAGTTAGAGAACTTCGAGGTAGAACCCGAGGCGGTTGGGAACCGCAAGCCGATTCGTATTGTGGGGCATGATACGAAGCAACTTCGAAGGAAGGCGGTGAAGCTAGTCAAGGTTCAGTGGGGCGAGGACGAGAATGATTGTACTTGGGAGACAGAGGAAAGCATTAGGAAGATGCATCCAGAACTCTTTGCCTGGTAAGATTTACTTTGCAATTTAGTTATTCCGCATGAGGATAGACTTATTTTGCTTGTTTGCATGTTTGATTGTTGTTTTATGATTGATAGGCATGCGGGAGCCTTTGTGTATGTTTGGATTAGGGAATTTCGGGGGCGAAATTTCTTAAGGGGGGGAGAGTGTAATGACCCATATACTACACGTCATAGGATCGTAGAATATTTATTTCTTTCCCATGTGAAGTCGTATGGTCATATAACTTTGGGAAACATCCATTAGAGTCATTTCCTATGTTCATGATTTTTGTCGATTTTTAAATGACCATTTTGCCCCGAGTTGGTACTGTTTTGGCCATAACTTTTGATTGAAAAGGGATTTTGACCTGAAACCACTTCCATTAGATTCGTTTGATGGTTTCTCTTTCCGTAGAGTGGTTACATTAGCCAAATGGACTTACCGTTTAGGAGATATGGCTGAAACAAGTTTGGAGGGTGAAAAACTGCTTAACCGGGCCAAATCGGGTGATTAGTGAGTAGGCCCATAACCCATTTCGGGATTAGGGTTATGGGAGGGCTGAAATGAGATGGAGAATCATTCCATTTCAGTTTTCTAGCCTCCACTTATCACCAAGGATCCCTAAAAATGGCCTCCAACCCCTAAATCACCTCCAAATCACCTTTAGGTTAAGGATTTGGCTTAGCAACCCCTAATCAAGGAGGATCTTCACCAAATCAACAAAGGAGCTGCTGTTTGGTATAGAAATTCGCACCAAATCAGAGAATCATTTCAGATCTTAGTTTGTTTTGTGGCTAAGGTGAGTGATTTGCTTAGTTTTGCACTAATTATGGCTAATTAGGGTTGATTAGTGTTAATTAGCGAATTTAAACATGATAAAATTCTGGAAAAATGTTTATAAAATTCGGAATGATGTTTTAGACCTCTAATATGAATTTGGGTTAATTTGGTTAAGATTTGTTAATCCTATCATTAGTTTCACCTAAACATGCTTAAGGGGAAATATGGGATTTTGGGTATGTTTGATCCATTTTTACCTATCATATTGATGTTTTGATGTTTGTGGTTGATTATGCATGTTGCTATGACTGTATGAAATGCTATGTGACTGTTTAGAATAGTTGGAATGGTCGAAAACGCCGTCGAGGGGCGTAAACAGCTCGCTGGACAAGGTGCAGGGGTTCGGATCGCATAGGGGGTTGAGGGACGATCGGATCGCCCTATGGGATCGTGGGGGCATCCCCACGAGTCGAGTCACCTCCTCCGAACCGAACCGTCTGTGCAAGGTCCACGAAGCGAATCGATGCAGCGTCGTGCCAAACTGAAGTACTCCAATCCGGATCGCGAATAAGCATTACGACCCGATCCGTCCATGAAGGGTGAGCACGATTCGTCGACCTGGAGAAGGGCGTCCGATCCGAACCGCTTGAAGAACCACGATCCGATCCGTATGGGGTGTTCCGATCCGAACCGAGAAGGGGAGCACGATCCGAGGCAAAGGAAAGGAGGACCACGACCCGATCCGACGTAGGAGGCGCGACCCGATCCGATGAAGAATGTGAAGGCTGATCCGATCCAATTCGATGATGATGACCAATAACCCGAGATGCAAAGGTAGTCCAAATGGAAGTTAGAGCTCAGGATCCCGGAACCAGTTGGGAACCAATGAGTTCACTTCATGGTTGGACTTTCCTGCGGGACGTGTGCTAAGGAGTTGTCGATGTTTATAACTTCGATTCACCACTAAAAAGGAATGATGGGCTACTTATCAGTGCAGTAGGGTCATTATGACCTGAGGGGCAAGGTGATGGTAGCAAGACTACGTTATCAGTGCAGTAGGGTCATTACGACCCGAGGGGCAAGGTGATGCGTAGTAAGACTATGAGCCAGTGCAGTGGGGTTCTTGTAAATCCATGGGGCAAAGTGGACATAGTAAGGATTAGTAAGGCTATGATCCGGTGCAGTGGGGTTCTTGTGACTCCACGGGGCAAAGTGGACATAGCGAAGGATTTGTGGCTACGTTATCAGTGCAGTGAAGCCATTTGTGACTTCATGGGGTAGAGTGATCGTAGCAAGGTATGTTGGGTGATCGAAGTGGTGAATATCGTACACTTTACGCATTGAGTGAGAGATGTGAGGATGGATGCTATGCTTGATTGTTTGCCATCATTATGACATGCACACCTCCCCCACCTCCGTATCTTTATACCATTTGATATGATACCTTAGAGTGTTGTACAGTATGTAGTGCTAACTCTTTGGTTGCAGGTCCAGATTCAGGTATGTTTTAGTCTACCTGTTATTGTTCACTTTAGATGCTTATCGCTCATACCAGGCTTTATGTCTGACCCAGAGTTTTATGTCTCCTCTTATTACTCTGGGTGCTCACACGAGCAGACTAGAGACAGGTTAGCTGGTGATGTGCGAGTAGCTGATCCGAAGGCGGGCAGGAGGCTTCCACGTATTATATATATACACATTCTCCCTGTGTCGTCGGTGGTCGCTACTTGGGCATTAGTAGTGTACCTCCTTTATCTTGCTTTGCTTTGAGACAGTTTGAAAGTTGTAATAAGCTGTATTTTTGGATTTCCGCTGCTATGATGTTTGGTTCTAATTTTCAGCTTATGCACTGTCTCTTCTGTTTTATGTCAAGTATATTATTATTATATTTTGTTCTATGCGCTGTGAGACATTCTACAGGTTCTTTGTATGTTCATTTCCTTCTTCCTTTTCCTTCTCACGACCCGTTCCGTGCTAACTGGACATGTGTACAGCGCACTTTTGGAGTAAATGTCGGTTGGTGCGGGCGGGCCGTCACAATTTCCATTGGCTGTAATGATAATTGATGCAGATAATGATATTTGCTTCGTTCTTTTTGCATCGATTGCTCAAAAGCTGATGTAAATAACATTACTTGCACCAGTTGTAAGGACAACTGATGCAAATGAGGCGATGCAACATGCATATTTTGTACTAGTGATCTATGCCAAACGGACCCCATTTTATAACTGAAGATAGATTTTTAAATCTATTATTTTGAATAAAAGTTTGTTTAAAGGAAATAAATATTTATTATTTATTAATTAAGTTTATAATTAAATATTAATTGATTTTATAATGTAAATTCTTATGTTAGGAGGATTTATAAGCAAATGAGCGAATAATTAACCTAACGATTAAGAATTGGATAATTGTTTTTAAGAAAAAATTATATGGAATTATTTAAATTAATTATATTAATAATTAATTTAAAGGAAGGACCAACTGAAATTGGTTAATGAATTAATCGTGTATTGAGTTGACTAAATCAACCATTTTAACTGGGATTGATTATTAAATTATTTTGTTTTGAATTAATTTAATAAAATAATATAACAAATATTTGTTTTAATATTAACAAGATTTAGAAAGGAATTTACTATTTAATTTAGTTGATAAAATAAATTAACTACTGATACTGTAGTAAATTATTATTTTTATTAAATAAAAAAATTAGTTGATTACTTTTCAATTGAAATTCATTGAAAAGGCGATCGAAGTTGAAATGAAATCTAATTGTGTTGTGAATGGAGTTTATGAATGGTTTTATATTAAAACTAGAGTTTTTAACGAAGTTATAAAAGGGATTTAAGCGAATACGATGGCTTAAAATAAATGTTTACTTAATATTTGAATTAAGTAAAGGAAATAAAGATAAAAGGGGTTTTATATTAAACCTGAGTTTGGTAAACAAGGTTTATAAAGAGAGATGTGTAATTAAAGCATTAAATTTAAATTAACGGTATTAAATAATGGAACTGAGAGAATTGAATGGGATCGAAATGAGATATGTAACTGAGAGAAATGAATGGGATCGCAATGAGATTTTCAAAATGGAGAGTGTTAAAGGGATTTTAAATTGAATTTGGTAAAATATTTTGCAATGGGACTTGGAAATAATAATTCGAGTTGTAAAATGAATTATGTGAAAGAAGTTAAGGTTAAGAAGGGATTCTATTAAGAAATTACTTAATTAACATATTAAGTAATAATAAGTTATATTTAAAAAGAGATATTTCCAAAAGTAAGAAGGTTTTATAAACAAAATTTTAAATAAAATAGTTTAATGAGATTTGTTTGATATTAAAATAAATATCAGATTTTTGAATTACAACACATATCTATTTTAAGGTAAGAACATTGTTGATCAAGGTTTGAGAGGTAAATAAATACCCCAACCTGAACGACTTCAGTATTATTTGAGGATGATATTAGTTTCTAATAGGAAAGAGATTAAGAATAATTTATTATTTCCATACGCGAAATAGTAACGTAATGTTAATCACAAAATTTGAGAATATATAGTGTAATTTCCAAGTAATGGAAATGGGAAGATCGGGAATATATATATTATATATAATTCTATTTCCAAAAGTAAAGGGAAATAAAAAGTTTTGCAATGAGCATATTCTGAGAGAATAAGAGTTGAGTATTGTTTTGAAGTAACGATGTTTTATGTGAAATTTGATAAAAACCAAAGTGGGAATATAAATATATATATATATATATATATATGATTTAATTCTAAGTAAATAAATTAGTTGAAATGATCTTATGTTTAATAAGAAGTGAAAAGATATATTCAATATCGAAAGAGTTAAGAGATTGAAATTTATCATTCGTTAATTATTTTTAAGTAAAAAGGCCATGTAACGCTGGTACTGAACTAGTAAACTCATTTTATTCTCACAGTCATTTATTCGACAGTTAAATAACCGACTATCAAACCTGACCAATCCGATTGTTGGTATGGAAAGACCGGGATTAAATTTATATTCGAAAACCATTCCGAACCAGCCAATACGTGTAGATGTTGTTTGATGATGGAGTATTGAAGACCGTTGATCTCAATAAGCGGAAGAACTATTTGTTGAATTTCTCTGGTTAGCTCCCAATGATATTTAGGCAGTGATTCTATCATGATTGGAATCTTCGGATTGCAAGGGCTACTCGCTACTGATCTATAGGGTGATACCTAGGATGTGGTAGGAGGGTGCCTTCAGTTCATTCTGTTCCTGGATGACTTGTATGGATGGATGTATGATCGAGTATTTCCAAATGAATCGCATATGTTGATTTCTTCAAACGTACCATAGTTGGGTCGCTCCCAACCAGGGTGTTTTTGTGGACGTCAATTAGTGATTTTCTAGCAGAACTGACGATGTGACATTCAAAGTGAGTGGTGGCCAGATATTCCAAAGCATTATGACCTCAAGCCTCATCAACTGGGAAATGGCTTAAAATCGGGTAGGTCACAAGGCTATGTGGGTCGCACCCATCAAAAGGGTATATCATTACCTGATCTGGTGAAATCAAATGCCTTTGGTTATCCCTTTTATTTTTATATGTGTGTTATTGGTTCGGTTGATTGGCCCCCAACCGTTGTAACGATATATTGGTACTCTCAAAAGAAGTGAGGGGTCGCTCATGTTTAACTTAGGTTGCAAGATGTTATTATTGAACCCCAATGTATTCATTTCCAGAGGTACATTGTCAGGAATGTGGTCCCATACCTTGCCAGGAAATCCATTTTCGAATATGCGCCCGTGGTTTTGATTGTATACTATATATGTAGAGCGTGAGATGCAAGCATTCTGCTAGATTTATATTTATTTGTATTTAGGCACTATTATAATATCAGAAAAGATATTGATTTCAAAATATTTTAGGGTTATCGTAAGGTAAAAACCATCCGTAGTTATGTGTGAATTTGGTCTTGCGGTTATCCTTTTTTTTCGACAAGATTTGAACTCTAAAATGAATTTGTGTGATATATTTAAACTTAGTGTGTTTTTCTTACTCTGGTTCACCAGACTGATCCAGCGTTTGTAATGCTCAGGTTAGACCGGGTTGTACAGGTTCAGGTTGTCGGAGTCATTGAAGAGGCGAGATGGATTGATTGGATGAGAGTAAGCTAATCGAAAATAACCAACTTTGAAATAATCTTCAATGCAGTCATACATATTCAACTTTTCATAACTTAAGATACATCTAACAGCCTTAGCGCAAGGGAAGCCATTAATTTTCCACATGTTACAAGAACAAGTTCGACTACACAAATCAACAAATTTATAGGTCGGAGAATGAACTTCAAACACATATTCACTTGATTTGATAACAAACCATGAAGCTCCTTCCAAATGAAGATTTCTTAACTAGTTTCATTCATATGACATAAAGAGCTATTCCAAGTAGAAGCAACTTCACGATGATCAGACATAAGTTTCATTAACTTCAATATAATTTTATCTAAATAAGCAATAGTTGGTAAATGTCTTTTCTCCAAAATCCGCTTGTTAAAACTCTCCAAACAATTAGATGACGTTTCACCATAATGACAAGCAAGAAAAAAATACATTAGTAAACTTCTCAAAATAAATTCCAATCAAAATGTTTGCCACAGTAGATCCACCAACATCTATAAAATTCTTCAATGCAGCATTAAAATCAGTCAGATTGTAAGAATAAGCAGCTCGTGCAAATATATCTAACAACAACTTCTTATTTGATTTGGAAAATTCAGATTTTAGAGCAACCTTTAAATTGTTGTTCAAATGATAAAAACAAGAACCATGAATTGAATTTGGAAATACCTTTGGAATAGCAACAAGAATAATAGGATGAAGATCAAAAATGAAAACAAATCTTCTACTATCATCTTGAAGAAACTCTTTAAGTTGTTCGCAATACCAAATCCAATTATCTTCATCTTCTTCAGACACAATAGCAATTGCTACAGGGAAAAAACCTATTAAAAGAAATAAACATATAATTAACTAAACAATAAAATAAATAACAACATCAATTAGAAAAAAAATAGCAGTAAAACATGCACAAATACAAAAAGGTGCACAAATAACAACAAATAATATATAAAAAAAGTAAATAACAGTTACAAACTACTGTATATATTTATAGTAAAAACTTCACACATACATGCAATTATTATAAATACTTGCTTTTATATACGCAAATATTCAGAATTATTTTTCCATACTTCAAGAATAGTTGCATATTTGAATGCAGATTTTAAGAATAGTTGCATACTTGTATGCAAAATATTCAGAACACCTGCATACACAGTATTATACTCAGAATAATTGCATACATGTATGCATATATTCAAAATAGTTGCATATTAGTATGCAAATATTACGAATATTTGCATACTTTTATGCAGATATTCTGAATACCTACTTTTATGCATGTATTCATAATTTTTGCATACTAGCATGCATGTATTAAGAATAGATGCATACTTGTATGCATATATTCAAAAGATTTTTATACATGTATGCATGTGATCAGAATAATTGCATGCATATAGGCATATATTCAGGAAAATAGCATACATGTATGCATCTAATCAAAATAATTTTTAGTTATCAATGCAAACTAAACTGTATAACACCATAACTTCATTTCCATTTTTACCAGTAGCAGCCATCAAACAGTCTTGAGCTCTTCCCTTCATAAAAGTAGCATCAACAAAAATTAAAGGCCAACAATATTGAAATCCGTATGCACAAGCTTCAAATCCAATAAAAACCCTCTCAAATTGACATATATCATCATTACACTCCAAAACAACTTTACTCCTAGGATTAGTACTAATAACAGCATCACAAAACGACTGCAAATGATGATTGGACATTACATCGCTTCCATGTAAATCTTCTAATGCCAACCTCTTCCCACTCTAAGCATAATAATACTTCAAAATAACATTATACTTAGTTTGAAACAAGTTAATAATGTCCTTCGTTTTCATTAACGGATTAGGTTGAATATGATCACAAACCAACAACTTAATCATTTTACTGGATACAACAGGATTGTTTATGTCTTGAATTCCGGCACCACAAGTATATTCAGGTTGAAATCTCTTTATAACAAAATATCCAGGAAGAGTAAGCTCAAGAGAAGTATGAATCCTGAAACTACAATTTTATTTAGAACAAACATCTGTAACTCTTTCCTTGTCATTCTTAACCAAATTAAGCTTGTATCCAGTCTTCATACTGTACATCATCACATAAAGCCTAAATTCGGTAAGTCCTTCTGGAAATTGCTGACCAACACCAGAAAAAATAGGTTGATTCAAATCACTTCTAAGCAATTGCTGGAATTGATTGTTAGAAGCACCAGTACTTGCCAAAGAAGAATCACTACCACAAGAAACATTATTTGACTGTGCAATGTTAACAGAAGAACTACTATAAATGATCTCAAAAAAATAACAAAACAATACTTACGATTATGTGCAGCCAACAACAAAATAGATAGAAGATCAGAACTAGTTTCAATATTCCTTCTCAAACCATCTCTAAAATGATATAATTCCAATGACAATGGACTTAAATTAGTCCATTTACCACAAACATCTGTCAAGGTATCGATAGTACTATCAAAAATAAAGACATATAGGAAATCTATCATTCCCAAACTTCAACAGCACCAATACACCAACATCAGCAGGAGCACTGTTATACAAAGAAGAAAAACAAACAATAATCAGACTTATCAACAGTAGTCAAATAAAACAACATTCAAACATATAATTATATTTGCAGATATTAAAAATAGTTGCATACTTTGATGCAAATATTCAATACAGTTGCATATTTGTATGCATTTATTCAGAACAGTTGCAGATACATTTGTGCATATTAAGAATAATTGCATACATGTATGCAACTATTCAGAAGAGTTGCATACTTCTATACAACTATTTAGAATAGATGCATACACTTTTATGCATACAATCATAATTGTGGCATACTTATATGCACATATTCATAATAGTTGCATAATTGTATGCATGTATTTAGAATATTTGCATAAATGTATCGAAATATACTATTACAATTACTGTTGTGTGAACAATAACAACAATAACAACATATACCTGCATAAAATACAAACAATGTTAACAATAACCATCAACATAAGCGAAGAATAATTGCATCATCAGCAACATCCATTATCAAAATTCAAAAATAACAATGATACACGAACTATAAATTACCTTGAAGAAGAAACATCCATTATATCTATCGACGAAAGTCGAATTAAATCTCTGAATAAATTGCAACTAGTTTGAATAGTATATCGGACAAATTAGATCGAACAGTAGATCGAAAAACTTCCAACTAAACTGCGCAATGAAGACGCCATGACTAGATAAAAAACTTAATTTGAGCGAGGGTGATCTTGGGAAAATAATAGCAGTAAAACAAAATAGGGATGCAAAAAGTATTATTTAGAGCGGGAGGATTTGAGGCTAATTAAGCTTTATTTCAGGGATGTGGGCCTAATTTTCACATAATTTAATTTACTTAATTTGTTCCAACTTCACGAATAGTGACTTATCTTGCCATAATAATATCATACAACTTTATAAACAGAGAAAGAACGATCATTGATAGGCCAGTATATGCATGTGTCACTGACAGGACAACTTCATATTTCATATTTTTAAATATTCCATTTATTAAATTATATTGTTTCGGTTTACGAATCACATTTTTTTTTGAAATTTTGATTTTGGCATAACTCAGAAATTAGAAGATGAAATCTAGATTTTTGACTTCTTTTTGAAATCTATATTCCGATAGATCTGGAAGATTCTTGTTTCGTAGAATTCTGACTCAAATTGGATCCTATATAATAATTTGAATCTCAAATCGGAAAATTATTAACTACCACTTCGCGACAAGCTCGATTTCAATTAATATAATTATTTCGTTCAAACTTTGTGAATAGTGACTTACCTTCGCCATAGTAATAGCATACAGGTTTATATACAAAGAACGACTCATCACTGACAAGTAACTATAGCAATGTGTCACTGACATGACAACTTCATATTTCATATTTTTAAGAATTACACTTATTATATTATGTTGTTTTTGTTTACAAGCAAATGAATCACGATATTTTTTAAAATTTGATTTTGAGATAACTCATAATCTACAAGATGAAATCTAGTTTTTTCACTTATACTCGAATACAATATTCCAATCGATATAGAAGATTCTTGTTTCATAGAATTCCAACTTAAATTGGACCATGAATGAATTGATTTCAACTTTAAATTGAAAAATTACGAACTACCGCTACGCAACGAGACAACTTTAATTTAATTTAATTAATTCTTTCAAACTCGTGAATAGTGACATATCTTACCGCTTTAATAGCATAACTTTATAAACAAAGGACGACCCATCACTGATAGATTTCTTTAGTCATGTGTCACTGACATGACAACTTCATATGTCATATTTTTAAATATTCTATTTGTTAAATTATATGGTTTTGGTTTACGAACTACCGAATCCCTTTTTCTAAACTAGATTTTGGCACAATTCAAAAGCTATAAGATGAAATTTTTGTTTTTAACTTTTATTTGAAAATAAAATTCCAATAGATCTACAAGATCCTTGTTTCATTAAATTTCGACTTAAATTGGATCTTATATATTAATTTAAATTTCAAATCGGAAAAAAAACTACCACGACACGATAAGCTTGATTTAATTTAATTTAGTTAATTCAATCAAACTTCATGAATAGTGACTTATCTTGAAGTGGTAATCTGACACAGCTTTCTAAACAGAGGACGATCCATTGCTAATAGATCATTTTAGCCATTTGTCATTGACATGACAAGTTTATATTTCACATTTCTAAAAGTTCTATTTATTAAACTATATTGCTTTAGTTTACGAGCTACCGAATCGTGATTTTTTTTGAAAAATTGATTTTGACATAACTTAAAATCTAAAAGATTAAATCTAGATTATTCAATTTCATTTGGAAACTATAATCCAATATATCTAAAAGATTCTTGCTTCATAGAATTCCGACTTTAATTGAATCATATATATTAACTTGAACGTCAGATCCAGAAATTACCTAGTACCGCTGCGCGACAAGCTTGATTTAATTTAATTTAATCAATTCATTCAAACTTCCTAAATAGTGAATTATATTGCCATAGTAATAACAGACAACTTTATAAACAAAGGATGATGCATCACTAACCGGTCGCTGTAGCCATGTGTCACTGACAGAACGTTCTGGCCATGTGTCAAGTTATATCAATCATTCAGAAGCTATAATAAGACTAACATGAATACATACATGAGTACATACATATACAATGAGAATTCATGAATACATACATGAATACATTCATGAGTACATACCCATACAATGAGAATTCATGAATACATACATGAATACATATCCATACAATGAGAAAACACAAATACACACACACACAAAAAAACTATCAGCACAACATAGTAAAAAACATAACATAGTACATGACTATATACCCATAAAATGTGAATACACAAATACATAGTAAAAATCTACCAGCATAACATAAACTGAATAACCATTTGAAACAAAACAGTTTATGTGATGTGTACTACTATCATTATCTATGCAGCCATCGTCGTCACTATCATGAGGCTTATGTAGAGGTTGGAGCTACATTTGGAGATGTTTAATCTGAGTTTGTAACGCTTGTATCTGATTATGATACTGAGTTTGTTGCTACTATACAGTTTGATAAATTTGATGCATCACCTACATATACTGAAGCGACATAAGCTCGAATGTAGCAATCACCTATCTATCATAATCCATGTACTAAGATAGTTGATGTGTACACAAGAAAAATATACATTTATGGAGAACATAATACATAGAAATTTATTTGAATTTTGGTAATCATACGGACTTGATGATGTTGATTCAATCCGGTGGATGGTTCACCCAATACATTGTCACCTGTAGGATGCAGTAGGAGATACTCCACAATCTGGCCATAAAAATCATAGGCTCTAAATGAATGAGGAAGAGTTTTCTCAAAGGGAGTAGGTAGAAAAAATTGATCATTAATTCCAAATTTATGATTAAGAATTCTGTGTATGTATTATAGTAGATATGAATATTGAATGGGCAAAATAAATAAGAAATATTTCTTTTGCTCCTGTCCTATTCTTCTTCAAGAACTCTACCAGAAGAGGATCGCGGGCCAATGGGGTTGGATTTCAAATTTTATATTTAGGTAGCGCGTAAGCACACGACTAGCCCAATATGAATCAAAATGGTCTGGCACTGTAAAGGTTCACCATCCAACCATCTTTCAACCCTCGTAGCACCAATATAAGTTGGGAAAAAGCTAATATCACTGTACATATTGTCCTAAGGAAGGGGATCTATGGTAATGCAAACTACACCATGTAAATATAGCCAACAACGCTCCCCTAAATACCATATTCAATGACATGAAGGAACCCTAAAAGAACACCCTGAACCTCTACAAAGAAAACTGAAAAGTGAATGGATGATCACCACTAGGCTCCAGAAACTAAATATACTGCTACCAATGATGAAAGATAATGTCACAGCACCATCTTAAATCCATCTGACGCCTACCCTCTATAATCTCATTGTGTACCCTTTATGCAATACAATGAAAATGCATATCAGGATCCCAACACCGTAATCTAGGGAAGTAAATATAAGGTGAAATGTGTGCCTTTATAATAGGTTTAGGGTGCATATTGACTATATACCCTAGTACCAAAATGAAAAGATGTAACAAAATCCATACACCTGCCTAGACCGTTTAAGCGCATTTGTGCCTAGTGCTATGTACAAATAACCAAGAATGGTTATGCCATATCCATATATATGCAGTCCATCCACATCCACTAATGTAGCCAAATAACAAGTCTAATAGTAACCTTATTGTTACTGATAAAGGTAGAAGAAACGACTCAAACTTCCCTGGTACGGGAAAGCCCGGATTGCTTTGAGAACACGATGCATCAGAACACAAATAGTAGATCATTTCATTGTTATTACAACAATTACATCAGAGTACATGAGTATATCAGAGTATGAATAAATAATTTACAGCATAAAATATAAGAGAATTAAATTACAAAGCAGCGGAAAATAATACACGAGTATAATGTACAACGAAAATCATCTACAACCACAAATGAAAGAAATATACGGATGCAAGGCTTTCCGAATATAGCTCCAGCTGTAATCCAGGATCCTGTGAAAAGAAGTATCTGCGAACACCAAAACTACTAGCTGCCCATGTGGAAATATAGGCACCAGAGTTTAGGTTAAAACAATAAACTCCGAGTCAGTCATGAGACTGGTGTGAGAACTAAAATAGTTATTAAATCTTTAATTTAAAAGTTGGGAAATCATGGGACCACGCCGTATAACACGGAACGGGTTCACTCCACAAAAATTTGTTTAAAACAAAACAACGCTATGCTTTTTGGAAAATGAAGCTATTATAAGACTCAGGTCCCATCACACAATGCAACGCAAGCCGAAGGATAGAGTTTTCCCTTATAATAGCCAAACACGCTTGGTACGTTTAAAAAAAATCATTTTGAAATTTTTTATAAGTGCATAATGTCAAAATTAACTTCAAATATAAATGTATCAATCATATACGATATAGGTACCATATATTATGCCACCATATATAGGTTTACAACTAAAACCGAAAAGTCACGTATTGGAAATTGGATTTCCATCTATGAGTCGAGGCAAGGCATCATCCTCACTGATTCGAGGGACTCTAGCACCTCAGGATTATACACTTTGGGCAACCCTAGTTAGCGATAGGGCCAGTCCATACTTACTTTAGTGGATTGGTTATTCCTGAACACACGTTTCCCGGTCCTATAGGACCTACCACTTGGCCAGTGGCAACCAATATATGTAAGGTGCCTCGCTATCCATCATCCACATAATTAAAAATGTATGGGCTCCATACCATGACACCACTCCTAGCTAGAAAGAAACGTCGTGTCCTCCCCGAGGTCCTCATCCTGTTTTTGACTCATACCGAGGTGTGAGGCTCACGAATTAACGCTATAAACAAATCTATGCTACTTAAAGCCGTACATTGATCATCATCCGCAGGACTTTGCTTTTCAATGAAAGCCTTGATCACTTATATCTTACATGCCACACTGATAATTCATGCCATACAACTGATGTCTATCAATATATAACCTCTAAGCTCGTACGTCTCAGAGAAGGGTGTTAACTAAGAAAATAAATTCTCCGCCACCAAACAGATATATATTTAATAGAAATCATTCAACACATAATGAAATCTAATGTTAGACACACTTCCATTTACAAGGTCATTCTGGGTTTGAACAAAACCGAAGGCACCTTATTCCTCATCCCATATGTCCAATACAGGAGAGAGGTCCCCGCATATCCGGTCGATCTCCAAGTACGTCTAGACGATCACCACTTACTACCTTGTCTTAGGTGTACAACCCAATCAAGACATTAGTAATCATCCAAACGATGTGAAGATCTCCGGTCTTCAAAACCATCTTCATCGTCGACTTTTAGTCGTTGTATAAGTTATTCAGAATGGGTTTAACCCGGTCTTTCCGAATAATTCGCATGTTTTATAATCAATAACCAAGTGCTATAAAAACACATAATACGCCTCATTCCAATTCAGAATATTCTTATATTCAAGTATTCACATCTTTAGGGAAAGGTTCCCATTAACTTTATCAAAGATAAATTCTTTTAAATTTATTCTTTAATCTTCCTTTGAATATCATTTTTAAAGGCTTATTTTATCCTTTAACAATTTCAAACGAAATTAAGGTTTATAAAACTTGTCGGGATTATCGAGCCTTACCGAAGTAATCATTTATTTTATTTTCCAATCCCAACCTATTTATCCCATGGAGCAAAATTGGTAGTACTCCATATCTAACAACCACTGTGTTATTGGTAAATTTAACTACCATTTCACATTCAATTCTAATTAAAGATTTAACTATCGCCTGGAGTAAAACTGGTGGTACTCCATTCTCGATCATTTCTCAAATTTGGCAAATTTAGTTACCATATTAACATTTCAATCTAATTAAAGATTCATTTAAACTTCGCTTAGTTTTGATCTCCTAAAATCATTATTTAATGATTATTCAAATTTAAGAAATAAATCCCTTCTTTAACTGGTTTAAAGAACGAATGTCCTTTAAAACATCGTTCACGATAAACCCAAGATCATCTTCCATCAAAATGGAATATACACGGAACTCATAATAGTGCATAATCGATATAAATTCCTGTATCAGAATAATAATATAAATGGAATAGAGGCAAAGTCTATTGAATTCCATATACAGTAACGGTCTTCATTCACAGAAGCTCATCTCAATTATTACCGAATCAAATTCCATTCAATTCCAATTTAATCTATTACATTGGAAAACTTTACTTTGGAAAATTTACATTAAATCTTAATAAAAAGATTTATAAATTCCAAATCATATTTTCACTGTTAATTGGGTTAAAGAACAAATGTTATTTAAAACATTGTTCACGATAAACCCAAAATCCATTTCCATTTCAATTCCTATTAAATTAATTAATTGGTAAACTTCATTAATCTTAATAAGAAGATTTATTATTTTCTCAATTGGCTTTAAGAACAGTGTTATTTAAGACACCATTCACGATAAAACCCAAAATTCAATTTGTTATCAAATACAAGGCTCTGAATATAAATTAAATCGGCTTATATTCAATATCAAATTCTGAAACCAACGAATATCTTATTGGGAATAACGATATATGTATCTTCCAAATTCCTCAACAATATCCGTATAATCACGGAATATATATAGAAATATTCCAAAGATTATTTCCATTCAAATCCATACCAATTTATTCATTGGAAATAATATGTTTATTTTAAAACCCATTTCAAATCCAATTTATTTATTTAAAAACATTGGATTATTATTCAAGTTAATAACTAGCTCATTTCGATAGTAATATATTTTTATCTTTTCGAACTCGGAGTTTTACATCCAAAATCTTTCCAAATTATTTATTATGATTTTACAAAAAATTTCCATATTTTTAATAATTTTATTAAAGCCCTTACAGTCGGTTTCCAATAATGGCCACCGAACTGCATCCACAACGACCTTTTCTAAATTTGATTTGGACATAATTTGAAACCCAACCATTCAAATTTAAATCTCATATATTCATTGGAAAATCTTTTCGATACGAACCCAACGGTTTTGGTTTTACGAGAATCCGACGGTCGGATCTCCCATTACATCAATTTAAAGTCAATGGTCGAAATTCACGAATGGTCGTTGTGCGGCGTGTTCTATTCAGGCCATTTAATAAATATATATATAATATCGTCGATTTCCATTTAAAATGGATTTTATAAATTCATTTATAAGTTTATTTCAAAACGATTTCAACTTCAATTTCAATTTTTAATCAAAATTTAATATTCCATATCATTATAATATTCCATATCATTATAATATATGATGATGAAAAACCGGTTAGCCTTGCAAAAAAATAATATTTCATATCATTATAATATTAAAATGATAATATTTTCAAAATATCAGATTTTGAATACCCTTTGCTTTTTCATATTCATTATAAAATGAATAAAATCGATCGATAAACCCGTTCGGGTCAAAAGGGTATTTCTACTTAACTCGGCTTCACATTTCAATCTTTTCGTGTCCATCCAAAATCGGACATCAAAATCATATTTTGATTCTTTACTGAATAATTTTTTTTTAAATATTCATTCATATTCCAAGTCGGAATGCGACTCAATCAATTACCATATAATTTCAGTTATAAGGATTTCATACATCACATGTATACAACAATAACAATAAATAATCATCAAACAGTCAATTCACATCCAGAGTACAATTTACAATTCTATAAGCATTAAATAATTAAATAACGCTTATCATAGTCTGTCAACCAATCGATTGATATATAACTAAATATTGGGATTAATGTATATCAAATATCATCCCAATACCCGTGTGGGGTTTTCAAACAATAACAGTCTATTTAAAATAATCACTGGTTAATAAATCTAACCAGTTCTAGTTCAATTTGAATTATTTTCTAATTAGCCAATTTTCACTATTTATATTATAAATAGATATTTACAATTTAATTTCAACTACCACAAAATAATGTTAAATTATTTTTAATATTTTAAACATTTCAGCGTCACAATCAACACACAATATAGTCAATTAAAACGTCCATGGTCTGTGGACGAGGGAGGTGAGCTAACAGGCACCGTATACAATTTATAATGATTAACATTGATAAAAAATTACACTGGAAATTCTATATATTTGTATGTATGTATGCAATAACATGATAAAATAAAATTTTGTGAGAAGAAGTTCTCACATTTGGTTTCACACCGTCATTCTTTATTTGATGATTTTTATTTTTGGAACTAAACTAAACAGTCGTTTAATTTAGCTTAAAAATAAACTGGCTCCAAATCAGTCTTAGTCAGTTCCATGTTGTAGAGTTCGTCGAGATGAGTCCAACGCATTTCGAATCGTCGTATTTGGACCTTGCATGAAAAAGATATGAATTTTTAAAAATTATACAATTTAATCAAGAGGTTAAATCAATAAATCACTTAATTAATTTCCCTTAATCACCTTCAATGTTTCAGGCTGTTCGAACCCATCCGCTCGAACCAAAATCCACTCGCTGCTCGCCATTTCTGACCACCGGACCACCATCAGGCGATGCCACATGAAGCGTCGCGCTGCCGCCACCTTGCGCCGCCCCTCCTTGCCCAACTCGAACCCCTTACCCCATGAAAACAACCCACAAAAGATGCATCTTTTAGCCCCAAATTCTCTCCATTTGCGCAATTAAATTTGACCACAACCGTTGAAGTTACAGATCTTAGAGTGCTCTTCACTTTTTGTTTTATAAATTTTGAATTTTGTTTGGTGGATTTTGAGAAAATGTGGGGAGGAATCTAAAGAAATCCACCGTCGAATGAAGGTGGAGGCGGGATTTCTTTTCCGCGTTGACCACGTGTTAGAGAGAATGAGGGGTTTGACCCCCATTTGACCAATATATATAATATATATTTTAAATTATTTTAAATTCCAGAAATGTGGTTTTTGCATACAACTCCAAATCAAACCCAATGACTGACGCCCCCAGCCAAATACCCCCATATGGAACACAACGGGATATGTTTAATAAGCCAATTCGATTGTTTCAATTAGTTTTTATCAAAACTAAAATATAAATCAATATATATTGAATTTAAACGTACATTTTAATTTACTGAGGCCACATACTGACTCCAAAAATTATGAATTTTGAAATATAGCAGTAATTTGACATTCTGAATCCAACAAAAGTGGTTTCATAAAAAATAGAGATTGTTTGCAAAATGGCTATTTTTAAGGGCTATATATTATAATAAAATATATCTAAATTCCATAGCGACTATTCTAAATATAAACTGGCCATAACTTACAATTTATAAAGTGAAATCTCAGTTTCTTACATTCGTTAGAAAGATATAATTAAATAAATCATAATGATTCTTGTTTCATTAAATTCTGACTTATATTGAATTCTGTATATTCATTTGAAATTTAAAAACGAATTTTCAAACTACAGCGCCATTTCGAGTTCGTTTTATAATTAATTAAATTTATACTTTCTAACTTCGATTTAAATAAAATTTTAATTGTTATTATTTAAAATAAATCATTTAAATAATCAAAATACATTAAAATATCTAAAATAAAAATTTGAAATTGGTTCATAAATTCCAGGTTGTTACAGTAGACCCAAAAAGATATAATAGGAAGGCACGGATAACTGGAATGCATCTCCGTGACAACCCTAGAATCTGTAATATATCGATGTAGACAAGGAAGAGTAGTATCACCTCCTTTAACCTCCTCAGGTACCAAAGCCGGTAAATAAATCAAATATAACCCAAACTCCTCAGGTGAAGTATCAAATAAAACAAGGAAGCAGTCTGATCAACCAACCTCTAGTCTAGTGAACATATAAAAAAATCAAGAGAGCGAATCCTTACTCAAGTCAGGAAAATGAAACTTATCAACAGTAAGCCACAATCTCTTGGTGAAAGCCTCTATAGTGTTGCATTCTATGTGTGCAAATCCAACTAAAGCTAGAAATTCACTAAAGGGAGACACACGTAGTCTAGCTAAAATATTATCTAGTAAACCATCAAAATACTCATACATACACTAATACTAACTACCTGATGTAGCTGCGTCGTGAACCTATATATAATGTTTATTAATGTTAAACTAAGTATACAACATTTATATAGTGTTGAGGTGTTGTCCACCAAGTAATGAAGATTTAAACGTATACCTATGGCGTCGCTATAGCTGCACCATGTCAATGAGCAATAGTGAGGGATGGGTCACGCAAGGATTATACATCGTCTGCGATCACCATAGCATCCGAACGTATACGTGCTGGTCTGACATTGGCATATGTCACACAATGAACGGTCCATAAATCAGTTTCTATTGATTTGGACATCATATTGCCGTGATAGTAAATAAATATAAAATGTAGTTAAAACATTTATAAATAAAAAAATGAGGATTTCTGCCTCATATATGTGTCTGCCTCAGGCGCCTGCTATACAAGCGCATGAACTAGAAACAATTGAGAAAACGACTGATTCAGATTTTCATAGTGTGTATAATATTATATTAGAGCATTCCATAGTTGGAGATGTTCTAAACCCATTAATATTCAAACATTTGATTTACCAAACTGTTACATCAAATACTTTAAAGAAAGGGTAAGTTTGGCTCGGGTTCCTATTAAGTTTCAAATACAAAAAACTCCCTGTCTAAAAACTTTATAAGCTTGGTCTCCGTTTTCCGAAAATCAACAAAAAACAAAGTAAAAATTTACCAAACTTCAAAATTAAATTCAACACATAATCATCAGCATATTCCTGCATTAAAACTACAAAAAATGATTCAAAAAAAAATTTGCATGCTACAGATTTTTTATGCAAATTTCTGTATAATCGCTGGCATTGCAGCAATTAATTCAAAAGGTTGCTGAACTTCATGCAACTTTTGCTTAATGAAAATAATTCAACTCAAGTAAATTGCTGCAAATGCTGCAACTTTTTCAATATTTGTTGATATTTCAGCAATTATTTATTCGCCTTTCAACTATATATTATGTGAATAATTGCAGAAATATCATCAATGATTCACTAAAATTGTTGATATTTCATCAACTTTTTCATTTATTTGCATCTACTGTAAAAAAGTTGATGCTATATCAGCAAATATATATGTATAATTGCAAATATGTCAACGATTATTCATCCATCTTTCAACTAAATTCTGGGTGAATAATTACTGAAATATCAGCAGTTATTCACTAAAATTGGTGATATTTCAAACTTTTTTGTGCAGAATATTTCCGTGAACATTTACAATTTTTTTTATACAACGGGACAAAAAACATAAAAACACGTTGCTACTATAAAATAAGGACCTACTTTATATTAAAACATAGGAAGGGATGCATGCTGCATTACAGACATAAAGAGGGATGCTGTAACAACCCGGAAATGTGAGCCAATTTAAAATTTTTATTTTGGCGAATTTAATGAATTTTGAATATTTAAAATGAATTATTTTAAATAAAAACGATGGAAAATTTATTAATCGACGAAGTTAAAACGAATTAATTTATTTTAATTATATAACGAGCCTGAAATGGCGCGGTAGTTCGAAAATTCGATTTCAAACTTCAATTGAATATTCAGGATTCGTTTTAAGTCGGAATTGGACGAAACAAGAAATATATGAATCTGGATTAATTATATCCTTCTAACGAAGCTGAGAAACTAAGATTCCACTTTAGAAATGATAAGATACGTCCAGTTGAAAATTCAGAATAGTCGATGTGGAATTTATATATATTTTAATATATATAAAGCCCTTAAAAAATAACCATTTTGCAAACGACCTCTGTTTTCGACGAAACCACTTTTGTTGGAACCGGAATGTCAAGTTATTGCTATGTTTCAAAATTCATAATTTTCTGAATTAATGTGTGAGCGTGGCGAAGTTAAACGTGTTTTGACCATTTCAGTTGAATTTAATCGACTGGAAAATGGCCATTTTTCAAACGGTCTCAGAATTTGACGAAATTAGTTTTGTTAGGACCGTATCGTCAATACGAAGTTAGAAATAATTTTTTGGGATTTTTTTTAGAGGCTGTATGTGGCCGCGGTAAATTGAAATGTACGTTTGAATTTAAAATATAAGGATTTATATTTTAAATTTAACGGAAACTGATCGTAACAGTCGAACTGGCTTACGAAACATATCCCATTGTGTTCGGAATGAGGGTAATTAGCTAGGGGCGACAGTCGGTGGGTTCAATTTCGAGTCCAAAATAAGAAGTTACTTTTTTGAATAAATTAAATATAAAATATATAAATATAAATACGGTCAAAAGGGTCAAACCCTAATTCACTTTCTCATTCGCGGTCAGCTCCTTAGAAAACCCACCGCGTTTTTTCAAAATGAAAGGCGATTTTTAATTCCATCCTTCTCCTCCACAAATCCACAAATCCACTCGTCAAAATCAGAAATTTCCAAAGCAAAATTGCTCAGCTCGGGGAGCACTCTGTTCCCAATGGTGATGATCGGAAGTAAGGCGTTCTGGTGGCTGTTTTTGCCTCTCAAAGGCTGCGGTTTTGGTCGAGATTTCGAGGCTCAGGGGGGTTTCGAATTTCAAGCCACTAGGGCCGGTGATAGGGTAGGCCAAGGCGATTGGAAGGGTGGTTGTCGATTGGATTCCGGCGGCATCTGGAGTGAGCAACGGCGAGCCCTAGTAAGGGCTGATGTGTTTCTTTCGGTTCGTATTTGTTCTGGGAATAACGAGCGTGACGGGGAAGAAAAGCAGTGGCCCTAGGATTCAAGAACGGGTGGCCCAGATTGTTTTGAACGAGATTAAGGTAATTTACAAACCCAAATTAGATTAGTTAATTACTTAATTAAGTTTTAAAACAGAAAATAACATTATTTTAAAACAAAAAAATATAGCATTAATTTGAAACTGAAATTAGAATTGGTTTTGAAAGTATAATCAGAATTCAAAATGCGATTTTTATATACTTGAATAGAGAATAAAAATTAGATTTTTATATAAGCAAGAGGTTCAAAATATGATTTTTTTATTATAGAAGTAATAAAAATATAATTTTTATAGTATAGAAGGAATAAATATATAATTTTTATATGACGTGAAGTTTATAAATATAATTTTTATTAAGTAGTGAAGTAAAAATATGATTTTTACTTCGATAAAAATAGGATTTTCGTTGATGTAGAATAATAAAAATATGATTTTTATTAAAGTAGAGTTATAAAAATATGATTTTTATATACTAGATAATATAAAAATATGATTTTTATATTATAGAAGGAGTAAAAATATAATCTTTATATTTGAAAAGGGCGAAATCTTTATATTTGAAAAGACGAAATCTTTATATAGAGAATGGCGATAGAAAAATATAATTTTTGTATGGTTATGATAATAAAAATTCAATCTTTATATAAGAAGTAGAAATATAAAAATATAATTTTTATATAGAAAGAAGCGTTGTAAATATATGAAGTGAAATAAAAATCTGAACTTTATTTTATCGTGAAGTGGAGAGAATATAAAAATGTGATTTTTGTATATGTAGTGACTACGGTCAACGAAGGTGACAAAGGGCGAGAACGACGAAGACTTCTGCAAAAAGAAGAGTCGAGATGGTTGGATAGCTATCGGTGAGAATTTCTCACTCTTAAATTTCTTTTCTAGTTATATATATACACTAGGATGCAGACGGTGCTTAGTAGCACCCGACACAACCGTCCACAGACCATGGACTTGTTTGTTTGGTTGCATAGATTAGTTATATGATTTGATGTGAATTTGGTTGTCTGGTGAATTTGATTGATGTGTGAATGGCGTGGGCCTTCACTAGACCGGGGATAAGGCTAGGCCTTGTCCCGTTTCTAGTATCGTGCTGTTATGCCGCCGAAATTTTCTAAAATACGTTAGAAAAATAAAAATATCATTTTATTTAAAGAATGAACTGAATAGAAATGCATATGTTAAAATAAAATGTTTTATCGTTAAAAATATAATCTTTAACGTGAAGTGAATAAAATAAAATATTCATTTACAGACCGGACGGTTTGTTTATGTACACCTATTTGAAAGACATTGATTGGGACGATAACTTTCACACATCGCCCAACTGCACAAATAAAATCTGTGTTTGATTGTTTGAAACCCCACATGGGTGTTAGGATGAAATTTGAAGTTCACTCAACCTGATTGATTAAATATGTCGATCGATTGATTGACAGGCTGTTATAAGCGTTAGATATCTATATTTGATGCTTATACAGTGTAGTGCACTTTGGTTGATGGTTGATTATTTTTCAATGCTATTATATGTGTGTAATGTATGAAAATCCATATAATTAACATTATATGGTGATTGATTGGGCCTCATTCCAATTTGAAAAATAAAGAATATTATAAAATAAAGGTTCATGTGTTGACAGTACTCATCCATTGAGATTGGTCATGGGTTGAACGAAATATTTTGATAATAACAACTATTTTGAAAAAGAAATATTTGAAATAGAATATTTGAAAATAGAAATTCATGAAGCCGTGTTGATTAGTTTGACGCCATTTTGACGCGAACGATATTTATATCGATTTCGAAATGAATTGAATTGAAAACGATTTCGAAATGAATTGAATTGAAAACGATTTCGAAATGAATTGAGTTGAAAACGAATTCAAATTGAATTGAAAGCGAATTGAAATGAATTCAAATTGAATTGAAATTTGAATTGAATAGAAATGAATTTTGAAACGAATTTATAAAGAAGAATTCAATTTTGCTTTGAATTGAAATGGAAGTTGAAATAGATTTTGAATAGAATTTTAAAACTATTTATATAATTCGTTTTGAATAGAAAATCGACGAAATATATATTATATATATTATATATATAATATAATGGCCTGAATAGAACGCGCCGCGCCGCGGCAGTTCGTGAATTTCGACCATTTATATCAAACGGACATTACGGGAGATCCGACCGTCGGATTCTCCTAAAACCGGAACCGTTGGGTTCGTATCGAAAAGAGTTTTCTAACGAATGTTAGAAATTTGAAATCTAACGGTTGGATTTGGAGATACGTCCAAATCAAATTCGAAAAAGGTCGCTGTAAGTGCATTTCGATGGCCGTTGATGGAAATCGGCTGTACGGGCCTTAATAAAATTATTAAAAATATCAATAATTTGTGTAAAATCATAAGAAATGATTTAGAAAGAATTGGGATGAAAAACTCCATATTTGAAAAGATAAAAATAGATTTTTATCGAAATGAACTAGTTTTGAACTAGAATTATAATTCTATTTATTTTTAATTAAATAAATTGAATTCGAAAAGGGTTTTAAAAATAACCAAAATTTCCAATGATTGCATTGGAGTGGATTTGAATCGAAATTGTCTTCGGAATATTTCGATGTTGGAATTCGTGATTATACAGATGTTGTTATGGAAATTTGAAAGATATATATTTATATCGTTATTTCCAATACGACATTTGTTAGTCGTAGAATTTGATATTGAATGTAAGCCGGTATATTTTCTATTCAGAGCCTTGTATTGAATATCAAATGTGAATTGGGTTTGTCGTGAATGGTGCCTTCACTAACACTGTTCTTGAACCCAGTTGAGAAAAAAAATTAAATCTTTTTATTTAGATTTAATGAAGTGTACCAATTAAACGATATTTAATTGGAATTGAATTGGTATTGATTTTTGGGTTTATCGTGAACAGTGTTTTAAATAACACTTGTTCTTTAACCCGATAATTAATGGAATGTGATTTTGGGTTTATCGTAAACCGTGTTTTAAATGACACTGATTCTTTAACCCAGTTAAAGATTAAAACTAAGTGGAGTTTTAATGAATCTTTAATTAGATTGAAATGATCGAAAATGGAGTATCACCAGTTTTGCTCCAGGCGATGGTTAAATCTTTAATTAGATTTAAACGTGAAATGGTAATTGAATTTACCGATAACACTGTGGTGTTAGATATGAAGTATTACCAGTTTTACTTCATGGGATGAATAGGTTGGGATGGGGAAATTAAAATAAATGATTACTTCGGTAAGGTTCGCTAATCCCGACTAGTTTGAATTGAGATTCAAAAATAGAATAAAGAATAAATTCAAGGAATTTATCTTGGATAAAATTAATGGGAACCTTTCCCTATAAATGTGAAATTTAGAAACTAACTGTCGGTTAGCCAAGCAGAATGGTTTTCTGGATATTGATCTGATGTTGGTTTCGGCCTTCGGGGTTAATATTTGGAGAATTATTCTCTTGATTAATTTATGGTTAGTGACTGATGAATTGGAATGAGGCGTATGTTGTGTTTGTGTAACACTTATTTAAAATATACGCGAGTTATTCGGAAATACCGGGTTTATCCCATTCTGAATAACTGATACGACGATAAATCGAAGATGAAGACGGTGGTCGAAGACCGGAGGTCTTCACGTCGTTTGGGTGATTACTTATGATCTTGATTGGGCTGTACACCCAAGAAGATGGAAACAGTTAGTGATCGTCCAGACGTGCTTGGAGATCGATGGATATGCGGGGTACTAGGTGCCTCCGGTTTTGTTCAGACCCAGAACGGACTTGTAAATGGACTGTGTGTCTGACATTGGAATTTAGCCCATGTGATTGATCTCTATTAAATATATATCTGTTTGGCGGCGGAGAATTTATTCTCTTGCTTAACGCCCTTCTCTGATACGTACGAGCTCAGGGGTTATATATTGATGGATATCAAACGCATGGAGTGAATTGCTTGTGTGGCATGCCTAAGTGGCAATTGATCGAGGCTTCTGTTGAAAAGCAAAGTCTTGTGGTGATGATCAAAGCAAGGCCTTTGTGGCATAGCTTTGTGTAACGTTTGCATCGCGAGTTTCACACCCGGTATGAACCAAAAACGGGAGAGGACGTCAGGGAGGGCATGCGTTTCTTTCTAGCTAGAAGTGGCGTCAATGGTTTTACACGCCCTGACGAGTTTGACTTATGTGGTTGTTGCTGTTGCGAGGCGCCTCGGATTGATCGGTCGTTCTCGAACCGATGGAGTCATTTAGTTGGCTCGTTTACGCCCCATAGGGCGGCGGAATGCATGTTCAGGGTTTAAGTTTAATCCACATCGGTGGACTGGCCCTGAGGATCCAAGGGCCCACCTGAGTCTGGGTCCTGAGGGGCGGGCTAGAGCGTCTCGAATCGGTTGAGGACTATCTTTTGCCTCGGTTCATAGATGGAAACTAAATTTCCAAATAAGTGATTCTGCGGTTTTATTTGTAGAGCCTAGTATGGCGACATAGTGGGATGGGGTGCTCATGCCGTCTATGATTGATACTTATGATTTGAAATTGTTTTATACACTATGCACTTATAATAGTATCAAACAATTTGTTTTAAACGTATCAAGCGTTCTTTGGCTGTTATAAGGGAAAACCCTATCCTCGGCTGCGTTGCATTGTGTGATGGGACCTGGGTCTTATAACAGCTTCATTTTTCTTTATTTAGCATTGCGCTGTTTGTTTTATGCACTGGTATTCTTGGGAGGAAGCTCGTTCCGTGTTATACGGCGTGGTCCCTTGATTTACCTAATGATTTAAAATAAAGATTAATAACTGTTTTAGTTCTCACACCAGTCCCATGACTGACCTGGAGTTTATTGTTTTAACCTAAACTCTGGGTGCCCTTATTTTGACACGGGCAGCTAGTAGTTTTGGTTTTGCAGATTTATATTCACAGGATCCTGGTTTACGGCTGGAATGATATCCGGAAAGCTTTGTATCCGCATATCTCCTTCTAGTTGTGTATTGTATTATTTTCCGCTGCTATGTATTTAAATGTAATTTAAATCTCTGATATTTCTATGTAATATTCATTTATACTCTGTATATTCTTGTAATCTGATGCATTGTTGTAATATACAATGAAATGTTCTTCTATATGTGTTCTGTTGTGGCTTGTTCTCGAACTATCCGCCACTTTCCTTTACGGGGAAGTTACGGGTTTTTACAGTTGGTATCAGAGCTTTGGTTTGCAAAGCTCAGAGAACAAGACACATTAGAACCATACGAAAGAATTCATCAGATATTGGATTAGTAATATCTAATTAGAATGACTCGTTAGAGATAGGATCAGTAGTATCCTAGAACGAGTGTGAAGAGTATATTTTCAAATGAAAACAATTTTGTTTTGAAATTTAAACCATTTTAAAACGTATTTGATTATTTATTTATTTTGAATATGGACAATCCAATATATAAAGGTTTTGTATATACGCGTCATGAACGTATATTCGAAGTTTTAATATACTGAATAGATATAGAATTACACTCTAGTCGCCCGGAGATGATATTGATGATAGCGATCGCATCATCAACATTTATGTTCGAGTTTCGAAGGTGTGATTTTCTATATATTTCCATTAGACTGGTGTGAGAACCAAAAATAATATAGCTAGAATACATTGTTGTGATTTGGCATCAAAACATGATTTTCTTCATATATATCAAAATTATGAATTTGAGACTCTAATTCACTAATTGATTGATGTTTGTGTTGTTTGTTTATTTGGTTGATAATTTTGAACCATTATGCCTAATAGAATCAAATATTGAATTATATTGAAAATTGGTTGTGTTTGCTTGCATATACATATACTTACATTGAACAGGTCATAGCAAGGAGGCTAGAGCAGAGAGTAAAATTTTTTTGCCCGACAAATAGGTACATGTTTACTACATAATTTACTGTTTTGTTTGGGTGATGATGATTTTATGAGCCTATTGGCTAGCCGCTTGGCTTTTTCTTTTTGAGATCTGAAGGACCGGGGAAGCTATTTGAAATTCCCCGATGCTCCCGGTGCAGGGGAGGTTATGGCGAAATTTTTCGAAAATTTAGGGTGTTAGCCAAATTTTTGAAATTTTGAAAATTCTCAGAAACTAAAGAGTTGGAGAATGGAAGTCTGATCGATCGTAGAGCTGATTAATCAAACCATTTTCGACTTTGTTCCTTTTCGGGGACGAAAAGTTTTAAGTGGGGGAGATTGTAACAACCCGGAAATGTGAGCCAATTTAAATTTTTTATTTTGGCGAATTTAATGAATTTTGAATATTTAAAATGAATTATTTTAAATAAAAATGACGGAAAATTTATTAATCGACGAAGTTAAAATGAATTAATTTATTTTAATTATATAACGAGCCTGAAATGGCGCGGTAGTTCGAAAATTCGATTTCAAACTTCAATTGAATATTAAGGATTCGTTTTAAGTCGGAATTGGACGAAACAAGAAATATATGAATCTGGATTAATTATATCCTTCTAACGAAGCTGAGAAACTAAGATTCCACTTTAGAAATGATAAGATACGTCCAGTTGAAAATTCAGAATAGTCGATGTGGAATTTATATATATTTTAATATATATAAAGCCCTTAAAAAATAACCATTTTGCAAACGACCTCTGTTTTCGACGAAACCACTTTTGTTGGAACCGGAATGTCAAGTTATTGCTATGTTTCAAAATTCATAATTTTCTGAATTAATGTGTGAGCGTGGCGAAGTTAAACGTGTTTTGACCATTTCAGTTGAATTTAATCGACTGGAAAATGGCCATTTTTCAAACGGTCTCAGAATTTGACGAAATTAGTTTTGTTAGGACCGTATCGTCAATACGAAGTTAGAAATAATTTTTCGGGGTTTTTTTTAGAGGCTGTATGTGGCCCCGGTAAATTGAAATGTACGTTTGAATTTAAAATATAAGGATTTATATTTTAAATTTAACGGAAACTGATCGTAACAGTCGAACTGGCTTACGAAACATATCCCATTGTGTTCGGAATGAGGGTAATTGGCTAGGGGCGACAGTCGGTGGGTTCAATTTCGAGTCCAAAATAAGAAGTTACTTTTTTGAATAAATTAAATATAAAATATATAAATATAAATACGGTCAAAAGGGTCAAACCCTAATTCACTTTCTCATTCGCGGTCAACTCCTCAGAAAACCCGCCGCGTTTTTTCAAAATGAAAGGCGATTTTTAATTCCATCCTTCTCCTCCACAAATCCACAAATCCACTCGTCAAAATCAGAAATTTCCAAAGCAAAATTGCTCAGCTCGGGGAGCACTCTGTTCCCAATGGTGATGATCGGAAGTAAGGCGTTCTGGTGGCTGTTTTTGCCTCTCAAAGGCTGTGGTTTTGGTCGAGATTTCGAGGCTCAGGGGGGTTTCGAATTTCAAGCCACTAGGGCCGGTGATAGGGTAGGCCAAGGCGATTGGAAGGGTGGTTGTCGATTGGATTCCGGCGGCATCAGGAGTGAGCAACGGCGAGCCCTAGTAAGGGCTGATGGGTTTCTTTCGGTTCGTATTTGTTCTGGGAATAACGAGCGTGACGGGGAAGAAAAGCAGTGGCCCTAGGATTCAAGAACGGGTGGCCCAGATTGTTTTAAACGAGATTAAGGTAATTTACAAACCCTAATTAGATTATTTAGTTACTTAATTAAGTTTTAAAACAGAAAATAACATTATTTTAAAACAAAAAAATATAGCATTAATTTGAAACTGAAATTAGAATTGGTTTTGAAAGTATAATCAGAATTAAAAATACGATTTTTATATATTTGAATAGAGAATAAAAATTAGATTTTTATATAAGCAAGAGGTTCAAAATATGATTTTTTTTATTATAGAAGTAATAAAAATATAATTTTTATAGTATAGAAGGAATAAATATATAATTTTTATATGACGTGAAGTTTAAAAATATAATTTTTATTAAGTAGTGAAGTAAAAATATGATTTTTACTTCGATAAAAATAGGATTTTCGTTGATGTAGAATAATAAAAATATGATTTTTATTAAAGTAGAGTTATAAAAATATGATTTTTATATACTAGATAATATAAAAATATGATTTTTATATTATAGAAGGAGTAAAAATATAATCTTTATATTTGAAAAGGGCGAAATCTTTATATTTGAAAAGGCGAAATCTTTATATAGAGAATGGCGATAGAAAAATATAATTTTTGTATGGTTATGATAATAAAAATTCAATCTTTATATAAGAAGTAGAAATATAAAAATATAATTTTTATATAGAAAGAAGCGTTGTAAATATATGAAGTGAAATAAAAATCTGAACTTTATTTTATCGTGAAGTGGAGAGAATATAAAAATGTGATTTTTGTATATGTAGTGACTACGGTCAACGAAGGTGACAAAGGGCGAGAACGACGAAGACTTCTGCAAAAAGAAGAGTCGAGATGGTTGGATAGCTATCGGTGAGAATTTCTCACTCTTAAATTTCTTTTCTAGTTATATATATACACTAGGATGCAGACGGTGCTTAGTAGCACCCGACACAACCGTCCACAGACCATGGACTTGTTTGTTTGGTTGCATAGATTAGTTATATGATTTGATGTGAATTTGGTTGTCTGGTGAATTTGATTGATGTGTGAATGGCGTGGGCCTTCACTAGACCGGGGATAAGGCTAGGCCTTGTCCCGTTTCTAGTATCGTGCTGTTATGCCGCCGAAATTTTCTAAAATACGTTAGAAAAATAAAAATATCATTTTATTTAAAGAATGAACTGAATAGAAATGCATATGTTAAAATAAAATGTTTTATCGTTAAAAATATAATCTTTAACGTGAAGTGAATAAAATAAAATATTCATTTACAGACCGGACGGTTTGTTTATGTACACCTATTTGAAAGACATTGATTGGGACGATAACTTTCACACATCGCCCAACTGCACAAATAAAATCTGTGTTTGATTGTTTGAAACCCCACACGGGTGTTAGGATGAAATTTGAAGTTCACTCATCCTGATTGATTAAATATGTCGATCGATTGATTGACAGGCTGTTATAAGCGTTAGATATCTATATTTGATGCTTATACAGTGTAGTGCACTTTGGTTGATGGTTGATTATTTTTCAATGCTATTATATGTGTGTAATGTATGAAAATCCATATAATTAACATTATATGGTGATTGAGTGGGCCTCATTCCAATTTGAAAAATAAAGAATATTATAAAATAAAGGTTCATGTGTTGACAGTACTTATCCATTGAGATTGGTCATGGGTTGAACGAAATATTTTGATAATAACAACTATTTTGAAAAAGAAATATTTGAAATAGAATATTTGAAAATAGAAATTCATGAAGCCGTGTTGATTAGTTTGACGCCATTTTGACGCGAACGATATTTATATCGATTTCGAAATGAATTGAATTGAAAACGATTTCGAAATGAATTGAATTGAAAACGATTTCGAAATGAATTGAATTGAAAACGATTTCGAAATGAATTGAGTTGAAAACGAATTCAAATTGAATTGAAAGCGAATTGAAATGAATTCAAATTGAATTGAAATTTGAATTGAGTAGAAATTAATTTTGAAACGAATTTATAAAGAAGAATTCAATTTTGCTTTGAATTGAAATGGAAGTTGAAATAGATTTTGAATAGAATTTTAAAACTATTTATATAATTCGTTTTGAATAGAAAATCGACGAAATATATATTATATATATAATATAATGGCCTGAATAGAACGTGCCGCGCCACGGCAGTTCGTGAATTTCGACCATTTATTTCAAACGGACATTACGGGAGATCCGACCGTCGGATTCTCCTAAAACCGGAACCGTTGGGTTCGTATCGAAAAGAGCTTTCTAACGAATGTTAGAAATTTGAAATCTAACGGTTGGATTTGGAGATACGTCCAAATCAAATTCGAAAAAGGTCGCTGTAAGTGCAGTTCGATGGCCATTGATGGAAATCGGCTGTACGGGCCTTGATAAAATTATTAAAAATATCAATAATTTGTGTAAAATCATAAGAAATGATTTAGAAAGAATTGGGATGAAAAACTCCATATTTGAAAAGATAAAAATAGATTTTTATCGAAATGAACTAGTTTTGAACTAGAATTATAATTCTATTTATTTTTAATTAAATAAATTGAATTCGAAAAGGGTTTTAAAAATAACCAAAATTTCCAATGATTGCATTGGAGTGGATTTGAATCGAAATTGTCTTCGGAATATTTCGATGTTGGAATTCGTGATTATACAGATGTTGTTATGGAAATTTGAAAGATATATATTTATATCGTTATTTCCAATACGACATTTGTTAGTCGTAGAATTTGATATTGAATGTAAGCCGGTATATTTTCTATTCAGAGCCTTGTATTGAATATCAAATGTGATTTGGGTTTGTCGTGAATGGTGCCTTCACTAACACTGTTCTTGAACCCAGTTGAGAAAAAAAATTAAATCTTTTTATTTAAATTTAATGAAGTGTACCAATTAAACGATATTTAATTGGAATTGAATTGGTATTGATTTTTGGGTTTATCGTGAACAGTGTTTTAAATAACACTTGTTCTTTAACCCGATAATTAATGGAATGTGATTTTGGGTTTATCGTAAACCGTGTTTTAAATGACACTGATTCTTTAACCCAGTTAAAGATTAAAACTAAGTGGAGTTTTAATGAATCTTTAATTAGATTGAAATGATCGAAAATGGAGTATCACCAGTTTTGCTCCAGGCGATGGTTAAATCTTTAATTAGATTTGAACGTGAAACGGTAATTGAATTTACCGATAACACTGTGGTGTTAGATATGAAGTATTACCAGTTTTGCTTCATGGGATGAATAGCTTGGGATGGGGAAATTAAAATAAATGATTACTTCGGTAAGGTTCGCTAATCCCGACTAGTTTGAATTGAGATTCAAAAATAGAATAAAGAATAAATTCGAGGAATTTATCTTGGATAAAATTAATGGGAACCTTTCCCTATAAATGTGAAATTTAGAAACTAACTGTCGGTTAGCCAAGCAGAATGGTTTTCTGGATATTGATCTGATGTTGGTTTCGGCCTTCGGGGTTAATATTTGGAGAATTATTCTCTTGATTAATTTACGGTTAGTGACTGATGAATTGGAATGAGGCGTATGTTGTGTTTGTGTAACACTTATTTAAAATATACGCGAGTTATTCGGAAAGACCGGGTTTATCCCATTCTGAATAACTGATACGACGATAAATCGAAGATGAAGACGGTGGTCGAAGACCGGAGGTCTTCACGTCGTTTGGGTGATTACTAATGATCTTGATTGGGCTGTACACCCAAGAAGATGGAAACAGTTAGTGATCGTCCAGACGTGCTTGGAGATCGATGGATATGCGGGGTACTAGGTGCCTCCGGTTTTGTTCAAACCCAGAACGGACTTGTAAATGGACTGTGTGTCTGACATTGGAATTTAGCCCGTGTGATTGATCTCTATTAAATATATATCTGTTTGGCGGTGGAGAATTTATTCTCTTGCTTAACGCCCTTCTCTGAGACGTACGAGCTCAGGGGTTATATATTGATGGATATCAAACGCATGGAGTGAATTGCCTGTGTGGCATGCCTAAGTGGCAATTGATCGAGGCTTCTGTTGAAAAGCAAAGTCTTGTGGTGATGATCAAAGCAAGGCCTTTGTGGCGTAGCTTTGTGTAACGTTTGCTTCGCGAGTTTCACACCCGGTATGAACCAAAAACGGGAGAGGACGTCAGGGAGGGCATGCGTTTCTTTCTAGCTAGAAGTGGCGTCAGTGGTTTTACACGCCCTGACGAGTTTGACTTATGTGGTTGTTGCTGTTGCGAGGCGCCTCGGATTGATCGGTCGTTCTCGAACCGATGGAGTCATTTAGTTGGCTCGTTTACGCCCCATAGGGCGGGGGAATGCATGTTCAGGGTTTAAGTTTAATCCACATCGGTGGACTGGCCCTGAGGATCCAAGGGCCCACCTGAGTCTGGGTCCTGAGGGACGGGCTAGAGCGTCTCGAATCGGTTGAGGACTATCTTTTGCCTCGGTTCATAGATGGAAACTAAATTTCCAAATACGTGATTCTGCGGTTTTATTTGTAGAGCCTAGTATGGCGACATAGTGGGATGGGGCGCTCATGCCGTCTATGATTGATACTTATGATTTGAAATTGTTTTATACACTATGCACTTATAATAGTATCAAACGATTTGTTTTAAACGTATCAAGCATTCTTTGGCTGTTATAAGGGAAAACCCTATCCTCGGCTGCGTTGCATTGTGTGATGGGACCTGGGTCTTATAACAGCTTCATTTTTCTTTATTTAGCATTGCGCTGTTTGTTTTATGCACTGGTATTCTTGGGAGGAAGCCCGTTCCGTGTTATACGGCGTGGTCCCTTGATTTACCTAATGATTTAAAATAAAGATTAATAACTGTTTTAGTTCTCACACCAGTCCCATGACTGACCTGGAGTTTATTGTTTTAACCTAAACTCTGGGTGCCCTTATTTTGACACGGGCAGCTAGTAGTTTTGGTTTTGCAGATTTATATTCACAGGATCCTGGTTCACGGCTGGAATGATATCCGGAAAGCTTTGTATCCGCATATCTCCTTCTAGTTGTGTATTGTATTATTTTCCGCTGCTATGTATTTAAATGTAATTTAAATCTCTAATATTTCTGTGTAATATTCATTTATACTCTGTATATTCTTGTAATCTGATGCATTGTTGTAATATACAATGAAATGTTCTTCTATATGTTTCTGTTGTGGCTTGTTCTCGAACTATCCGCCACTTTCCTTTACGGGGAAGTTACGGGTTTTTACAGATGCGTACATAATATTAACTTAAACAAATATCGTCTACGAGTCTCCTTTTAAAAAAAATATTATTTAATATGTTTCTTTACAAAATATATTTATAAACAAAAGTCCTTTTATAAAACAATTTACATTTTAAAGACATTTAAATAAATTGGTAATAAAATAAGTTAAGAACCATTAAAACATTTATTTATAGATAATTATAAGTAGCTTCAAATGACCCTGAAGGATAATTAGAATTAACTTTTAAATCATCTATTAATTAGATAATAATAAATTATCCTTTGAAACATGATTAATAAAATAATTAGTTACTTTAGTTCAATGACTATTTATTTTTTGGCAAACAAAATAAAGTATTATTATTTTGTACTAGAAAGATAGTTTTATAATGATCATATCACTTTTAAGATGAAGTACAGGTGTGAGGCTAGTTCTTCTACAACTAAATAAAATTCCAGTAAAGCTACACTACGTAGTCTGAACACCATGCAGGGTGAAATCAAACGATTTGAAACACACTCTAGTACTCAAACATCTGAAGATAGAATATGTTTATAAAACATTGTGTAACCAGATAGACATCAGAAATACCTAAGGTCGACTCCAAGATTCAATAAATCTACATACAAAAGCAAGGTACAAACAAGGCTAGACCCATTATAAGGTCCCAAAAGCTATCATACATCTACAAAAGGGATGATCACTTGAGAACCAGTAGCAAAGCCCATCGTCGACCACTGAGAGTAGCAGTGAAAAGCATAAACTAGAAACAAGAAGACATAAAAGATCAGTAGAACCCAAACCAAAGAGAAATTGCATACTATTAACATGTATAAGCCAAAAAACAACCCAAATTTCTTTGTCATCCAAATCAGAACAACCAAAAGCCACAAAATACAAATTGAACCAACTTATAAACCAACATACGCAAGCACCAACGATCCCATAGTAACCTAGCAAACTGCATGATTCAACATACGCAAGCACCAACGATCCCATAGTAACCTAGCAAACTACATGATTGGTTGAGTAAACACGCATCTGAAACCAACAACCAAACTCCATAAATGACTGGACAACGCAGGGATAAGAAGTGGAGCAGTATGTTTAGATTAGAAACGGAGCAAGGTCATATGGAAAGAGGGTGAAGGAAAAAAGATTTTGTCCCTGTTAAAGGACTATATATGAAAAGTAATGCTTTATAGATTTCTTGAAAGCACAAAAAAATTAAGATATTATTCTACGAAACATTAAATAATTAACTAACTTTTCATTTGAACATCATTTACTAATAATCTATTACTTAAAAGTCATCAATAAAATAATTAATTATTTTAATACATTTGTTCATACAGGGATTAGCAATCACAAATGCTACTTAAATAAGTTATTATTAATACAATTTACTTTCAAGCCATACACAATTATTTGCAAATACATGAATGTGTGTAAATAGATCAATAATTAGCAATTAACAACTAAAAAACACTTAATCAATAGTCATTATCTGGCATATACATAAATATCAAAAAAATATAATCATAGAACGAGAATTTATCCTTCAAATAGATGTCATTTAGAATAAGTTCTTCCGGTTATTAAAGGGAGTTTATATGGCCAAAACAGATAACACTATGTATACACTTAATTTAACTACCTTATAGTTAAACAATATTATCTTTCAGTTCATATGTGTGTGTGTGTGTATATATAGTCCAATACCTGAAATAAGTTAGGATACATATTAAAACTCAACAACATCTAATAGCATTTTAAGATGATATATCATGATCCTAGATCAGATTCAAACAATCTTGTTGCATTTCAAAATGTTATATCGCAAATCTTTAAATCAATTTAATAAATGAAAAATAAATCAATCACACATAAATAAATTTTAATCCATGAAAATTTAACAGTATTTGATTGACTAAAAAGGTGAGCTTAACGTACCATATTAAGTTCTCACTCGCGTGTTTTGGTTCCATCTAATCTCCAGTTCGAATCTAGCCTGAAATTCAATGAGTTTCGATTTCAGCCAATTCAGTTGCATAACGAAGATTTCGCAGGTACGAGCACAACGCTAGAGACATCGCTTGATTTGGAGCTAATATGAGTTATTTATTATGTTTACAAATTTCAGAATTAGATAATATAATTAATTAACTTAATTACAAAAATTAACCCTAATCGCTAAATTAACTAAATCGTCCCATTTTAACCTTCTCTTACAGGAATGCAAAATCCAGGTTGAAAAAATTCAACCTAACATCACAATAAAATGCCTCATGCATCACCGCTCAGTGAACCTAAGACTCTACCTCGATACCTTGGAACGCCACTACCAACACTATTTTTTCTCAAACCCAAAGTCCAGTTGCAGCTAGAATCCAGTTGCTCTTCTCTACTTATGATAATCTAAATGGACGACACATTCATTTCATCATGATGAACAATTTCCCAGTTGAGGTCAAAGGTCGATATTACCTCTAGTGGTCACGATGATGATGTATTGTCGATCAAGAGGAATCAATGTCAGTTGAGTTTCTTCAACTTAAGTTTAAGCCTTAGGAACTAATGATGTGGTCCTTATACAGGCACAGTTTCAAACACTGTTCATATATCGAAATTTTCGAACTCCAAGTAAAGTGTGCTCATTGGCATTCTATACTAAATACCTAATTTCGAACTTAATTGAACTATTATTGGAAGTTAATTCCAATAAAAACTGAAGTTTGCTCTTGAAATCAAATCATATTGTTTAAATTCCTTAAAATTTATAGTTGCACATTTCGAGCTCGCATGACCGAAAAATACATTTAATCATCATGAAACTCGATGACACATAGAAAATGTTATGATTTATGATATTAAATCACATGGATGTTGAAGACGGCGTGATATTTGGTGTTTAATAACTCGAGATATTGCAAGATGCAACTACAAGGGGAAGGAAAGAGACAGAGCAGGTGGTCAGACGTCTGAGGCCTCAAGTTAGGCGTCTGGCATAAAGGAAAGATATTTCCTCAAAATGCGGTCAAACATCTGACTGCCCTGGCCAGACGTCTGAGCTGGCTGATTTTCTTTTATCGGGCTTTCCACAGGATATATTTTGGAGATTTTTTAAGGGGCAATTTAGGTATTTGTCTAGGTCTTTTATTCTCCTATATAAAGAGCTTTCAGAATTAGGTCAAGTAACCAAAACCGAAATTGAGAGGTCTTGTGTCGATTGTGCTCTGGAGTGGATTTTAGGGATTAGGGCTAAGAGAAGCTATTCCTATTACTGCTGAAAGACATAGCTTGTGCATCCAGGTTTTCCAAGGGTTTGACGTCATTCTTCATTGTTCTCCTTCTCCAACAATAGTTGAAGTCATCTAGATATTCTTTTCTAATCTCAACAAGGTTATTGATTCATATTACAGTTTGTTAACTTTTGGTTTTAATTCATTGAGTGTAAACAAAATTTGTTTTTGGTGAATCAGTAAAGAGGGTGATTGGATGAAATATCCTGTGCTTGTGCATGTAATTTCATATCTGTATTGTTTTTCCATTGAAACATCTTCAAGTAATTAGGTGAATAATATCCTGGTCGCTTCTACAAAGGCACAGTTTTCCCAACAGTTCATATCAGAGTTAGATCATCGCAAAGCTTAGAGTGATTTTGGATTGGAAAATTTGGTTTTTATTACGTCAGATATAATGATGTTTCGGAAGATGACTACTTTTGATGGAAGTAATTGGGGGATTTGGAAGCCTAAGGTAGAGGATGTTCCATATCTTAATAGTATGATTGATAGATGTGGGAAGAAGCCTTCGGATATGGATGAGGGAAGAAGGAAGATGATAATGAAGAAGAAGAAGGCAATTGGTTTGATTTGCCTATAACTTGGCAATTTAGTTCATGTTTTCGACTTGGGTCTTCATGTTGATGATGCTCGAGGGATTCGGGATGGTCATGTTAGAGCTCACGTCAATTGAGAGATGGGTGTCGATATAGAAAACCCATAAGATGGAGATCCTTGTGGTACTACAATGCTTTTAGACCTTTGGTTTCTGTATGGTGCATTTCATGGTGCAAGATGCATCTTTTGCAGGCGGTGGGTTGTGTTTGTAATTAAAAAGGTGTGGACATAACCTGTTCAAATCGACAGGGTGTGAGTGTATCCCAGAAATCAATTGAGTCTCACTGTACTCTGAAACAGGTGGGGTGTACCTCTTGGCATTGAAATCAAGGGTTGTATTAATTGAGAGTAGGTGTTCATTGAAAGAGCTAGGTTGGCTTGTTTGGTGTCTGTTGGAGTGTTGATGTGATCTCATATGAAGGTGGAGTAATTTGTGATTTGTGATATCACATGTCCACGGTAGTCGAATGACTTGTTTATTGATGTTATTTTATATCAAGGTAGAGTGTTGTCATTTGTGATATTAAATCACATAGATGTTGAAGACGGCTTGAGATTTGGAGTTCAATAACTTAAGATATTGCAAGCTGAACTTGAAAGGGGCAAGAAAGGGACAGAACAGGTGGTCAGACGTCGAGGCCTTAGGTTAGACGTATGACCTGAAGAAATAATGTTCCCTGAGAATGCAGGTAGATGTCCGACTAGACCGGTCTGACGTCTGAGTCGGTTGATTTCTGTTTTGACTGGGCTTTCTATAGGATATATATTTTAGAGATTTTTGATGGGGCAATTTAGATATTTGTCTAGGACTTCTATTCTCCTATATAAAGAGCTTTCGGAATTAGGTCAAGTAACTGAAACCGAAATTGAGAGGTTTTGTGCCTCCAGGGTTTGTGCGATAGAGAGGAATTTAGGAATTATGACTGAGAGAAGCTATTCCTATTACTGCTAAAAGATGCATGTTATGCCTTCAGGTTATCCAAGGGTTTTCCTTCACTCTTCATTGTTCTTTTTCTCCAACAATAGTTGTGTTATCTAGATATTCTTTGTCCATCTCAATAAGGTTATTGATTCATATTGTAGCTTGTTTACTTTTGGTTTTTGTTGAGTGTAAACAAAATTCGTTTTTGGTGAATCGATAAAGAGGGTGGTTGGGTGGAATATCTTGTGCTTGTGCATGTAATTACATATCTGTATTGTTTTTCCATTGAATCATCTTTAAGTAATTAGGTGAATAAGATCCTGGTCGCTTCTGCAAATGCGCAATTTTCCTAACAAAAAAATACTACTCTGGTTCCTATGGCTGTAGTTCCATCAAAATGATACATTGCCTCGAAATGCAAATTTCATTAGTTAAATAAAATGACCTATTATTAGATGGTTCAATCACTTCAATTTCTAAGACGGTTATTGATTATCGTCATTCAAATTTAAATATAATTTAAATAAGTTTCGAAATCATTTTAAAACTTGCACTAAATTTTGAATTCCAACTATTTACATACTTCCAGTATCTAAAATATTGTTTCCTTATCCAAATAAAATAAATAACTCATATTAAATTATAGTCACTAAATGCCTTAGATCGATAATTTTATATTTAAAATTAATTAAATATCCAAACATAAAAAATATGGGTTGACACAAGAAAATTATGACATGAGCAGTTTTTGGTGTAAAAAGGAGAAGACAAATTTTTTCATGGTTGGTTATGCTGTTAATGGTTGTGATTGCAGTCTGGTGAAGTGGCTAGGCCAAAGGAATGAAGAAGTGAGTAGTTGATGGAATGTGTTTTAGTTGATGGTTCTGTATGTTACAGTTTAAAAGAGATGATGTGCGAAGCAAGTTGTTGCTTTGGTTGAAACTGATGAGGTGAATTGTATATTTCATGTTGGTAATTAAGGAGTGGTGCCGGTGAAATTATTTTAAGGTCGCAGTGAAAGCAAATGGAATTTACATGGTTTTATTGCGACTGGGTGTTGGGGATTCTTATAGTTGATTCTGTGGAGATGAAGTATGATGGGTGTTGGCATTTGTGACAGGGCTGGTTGATCAAAAAGGTGCAGTTTATAAGTGGAAGGTGATGTTGTGTGGTCTAGACAAGATTATTAAGGGTGATGAATGTATTTTTGATTTTGGGTCTACAGTCGAGTTGTAATCTTGGGTTACATGCAGTGAAGGCATTTGAGTAATGTGGAGTATGAAGTGAAGCAGGTGAAAGAGTTGTTGTGGTGTAAAAGGTGAACAGAAATGGATGATAGAGATAGTTTGTTGTTAAAGATGTGGGGTCGGTTATAAGTGGTTGAAGAAGAGGGAAATGACGAAAATTGTAGGTGGTTTGTCAGGTTTTGGTAGTTAAAATGCTGGCTTGTAGTGTAGTTGTACGGGTTTGGCTGTATGGATGATGGCGAGGTCAGACCAAGTTGAAATAGAGAAAATGCAAGTATTAAAAGCGGAGTTCGTAGTTAAAGATTAATGATGGTATAATAGGTTGATATAACCGTGTATGGTTGAAGAGGTTGCAAAGGGAAACTTGTAATGAGTTGAGGGTGGTTCAAGTGTGGAATAATAGGAGGACCAAGAGGACGTTGCCATGTTGGTTTATAGTGGGATGTTGGAGTTGAAGGAGTTGAAATTGCATTGACATTTTATGTGGCAGCTTGTGGTGAAGTATGGATGTGGACGAGTGAAGACTGCAATATAATTGTTGAAGCTTTGGACAGTGGGAACTTTTGGTTATAGATAGGGATTTGATGAAGTGATCATGGAAAAAGGGACGTAAGGTGAAGCTGGTGGTGTTAGGTTTTATGTTGAACATTATTAAAATGAGATTATTGTATGTATGTTGGTAGAAAGTGAATCAAGATAGCATGGTTGGTCTGTGTGATGATTGGAATTGAAGTAGGTGTGAGGAAACTAAGTGAAAACAAAATGACCTAAAAAATACTAGAGAAACGAACTACAAAATGCAATGTGTTCAGTGCACAAATGGAAATAATTGTCTATAATAAAAGTGACAAAAACCATGTAACAGAGAAGAAATAATAAAACTGAATCCCTAAATCAGACTGTGCAAGAATAAAAACACAATGAAATATAGATCCCATGACAACGAAGCCGCCCACACTGACAAAGCTGCGCCTCTGGATATAGAGCCAACTCAACAACTTAAAGCCACTGATACGACGCTGTCGTTCATAGCACTATTGTCAGATCTGGCTGCCATGTCCTCGTCGTAAGGAACAGAATATGATCATGCAGTATTGTCAGCTTCCCCATCGAAGCAAACACATGACACTCATTGTGCTGATGCTGATTGGGGGAAGGTAGTAGATGGGTTTACATTAGGTAATCTGAATAATGCAATATTTGTTGCCTCACCTATTGAGAAACGATGGTCTCAAAATGAAATAAAATTGGGTTTAAAATGCAAAACAGTGGTAGATAATGAAATGGCAGAAGATGCACATTAGTACCCTGTAGTGCTGGAAAACAAAACGAATGGAGATGGATTGGACACTTCAAATTTGGATACTATAATAGCTAAAAAATCAACAAATCTTTCTGTGAATGTGAACCCAGTAACTGCAAGTCACTATGCTTCTTGAATTGATAATGAGTTAGGTGTTAATGTGTATGCTGGAAATGTGTTGAATAACAATGAGATTGTTGGTGCTAGTGTCGAGAATGGAAGTGAGTCCTCCCCTATAGCATTTAATGGATATATTTGTCTATTACGCCTACAAACTGCTTGCCAAAATGTCGCTGAAGGGACTACGGCTAAGAGTGACCTGTCCACTTCAAATGCAACAGAAGGCAATATATTTACTACTCAATCTGCTGGCTTTCCTGTTATAGGTACAATGCATTGCAATGAGGTAGATAGAGTGGAAAATAATGCAAGAAAGTGGACTTAGCTTTTTGAGAAGCCTTCGCGCAATATAGGAACATTAGAATAAGTATATTTTGAGCATATAATGACTGAAGAAATAAGTTCTCGTCCTTCAGAGGTAATACATGCTGGGGTTAATTTCTGATTAGATAGCCTAGTTGAATTTTTCCTCTCCATATACGGTAGTCAAGGAACATTGTGGTAAAGCATGGCAGTTGCGTGGTGGTTTACAAGTCCGAATGGATCGATCAATGTTTTTCATGAAATTTTCTCTTCTGGAAGAGTGCCTACGTGTCCTCAATTCAAGCCTACAAATATTAGGGGAAAGCCCTACATTATTACCCTGTGAAGTCCAACTGTTGATCGAGCCAGAGAACACATCCTTTCCATCTCGGTATGGACCTATTTCTCACATATCCCTTCTGTCCTGCAATCATTAATAGGTCTAAATTGGTTATCAAATTATATCAGTAGGCTTAGATGTTTCGATGCAAATACAGGTACCAGAGATAAATTGTTTTATGCTAAAGCCTTAATAGAAATCAGCCCTGAAAAATCTCTTCTAGAAACAATAAAATTCAAAATAGCAGATGACTATGTGGTTGAGGTTAGAGCGCGCTATATTTGGACGCTTGACATTTGCACTACTTGACAATCTGGTTTGGAAGATAATGATAGTTCTTCTGATGAAGGTGATGGTATCTATTGGCAATCTGTTGACCGCTCGTGGCTACAGTACGATTCTGGAATGAGATATGATCCTACGGAAAACATGTATTACATCTATGTTGATGATATAGAAGATGATTTTAGAAGACTGATATATAAAGTGGAAGGAGAAGGATTTGAGCTCGTCGAGGATGGTAAGCTAGGCAAGACGAACAATTCTATGTTCTATGATTCTACCTGGGATTGCGTAACACCCCACGTCCGTTCATGTCACTCACAAACGGAATGCATTAACTTCCATGGAGCGTACTTAGTGTATAGAACAGAATATAACAAGACAGATATAAATAATGGTAGTTGAAAATTTTAAAACAACTTTTATTGCAGTAGAGAAATAGTTTGATTACAACAACTTCATAAACCAAGTACACTTAATATCCATCTTGATAAATTGTTTCAGAGTACACAAAATAAAAAGCATAAACCCCAACACAAGTAGCCATAAAAGAGATGAGCTGAACTTTACTTTCAGCAATCCAAGCACTTCAAAAAGAGAGAGAAAGAGATCCAAGATCAAGCTCCACTAGAACTAGTCCCACCCTGAGAACCTGGAGGGGGGGAGGAAGAAAAGGGGCGATAACAAGGGGGGTCAGACATAAAGTCTGGCGAGTATAATAACTTTAACAATATAATTATTAATGTAACTAGCATAAGGCATAAACTGGTAAGATAACATATGACCATGAAAAAAGTGGGCATAACAAAGCAAATAAGAGGAATATTCTGACGTTAAGCTCGTTCCTAATCACAATAGGATAATTACTATACTGCATCAATGCTAACTACACCGCACCATTACTAGTCACCCTAAAAGTTGATCCCGCTCACTGAACAAAATAATATTAATGGTAGTTTCGTGTACTCCTAGCTGTCTTCATAGGTGCCATCTGCCCTTATCTCCGCTAGTCGTACCCCCTACCCTCCCCATTCTAATTACAATGTTTATTCATAATACGGTAGTTATACTCCTAGCTGTCTTCATAGGTGCCATCTGCTCCTATCTCCGCTAGTCGTACCCACTACCTTCCCATGCGATCGGCTCCCTAACTCGTAGATACCCGTGCTGGTCCTACAGTGGGGTGTATCACTCCCCAAAGTGGCAACCCGATACCTACCAGCCCGGGCCCACGCACGCGCATGACCCTATTGGACTTGCATTGCCACCGCTAACCCGTTTTGACCTCTTACAATCAAATCCAGTAAGCGTGTCCCGTCCTCGACTTGGGTCGAGCTCAAAAAGATACTAAATGGGTTACTGGTTTGAAAAGGGTCCCTACATAAGCTTTCCACCTATGCTTGGTCCCCACTAAGATTCCCTACTTAACCCCTTCTTATTCATGTCTTCTTACATGTTTTTAACTTGGTCAAGTGTTTATAATTATATCCCACATGTTCCCCATGTTATCCACTTAACAAATCAACATGAGTTATTGGTTAAGCTTGCCTTAACCCTACCCGCTTACTAGATCGATATATTATTGATTAAGCTGGTCTTAACCCCATCAACTTATATCTTATTGGTTAAGTTAGTCTTAACCCTATCCGCTTATCCGATCAATATATTATTATTGGTTAAGTTTGTCTTAACCCTATCCACTTATCATATTAATATATATATATATATATATATTATTGGTTAAGTTGGTCTTAACCCTTCCCACTTATCAAATTATTGGTTAAGCTGGTCTTAACACTTCCCACTTATCAAATTTTACTTAGTTTATGATTAGGTACTTCTTAGTTCACAGATACATTGGTTAAGAGAATAACTCCCTAAGTTCCAACCCCGAAGACCGAGATCAACATCAGATCATTACTCAGAGAATCACTCACTCAACCAAACTTCAGTTTATCATTCATATTTGTCCTTAATCAACGTTAATTAATTATTAAGGCTCGTATTTCACATGCCACCCAAGGCACCCACTAAATTTCACATGCCACCCAAGGCACCGACTTAACCCCCCATGTCCCACCACATGTTTATCTAGTTAAGTGTTTCTTAATTCATTAACACCGTAACCTTGTACACATTAGACTGGCATTTGTGGCTGCTGGATTTGTCGGGAGGGCCCGGGCAGTCTTACACCACAAACGAGCTTAACCTCGTGTCTTTACAACTGTTACGCACTTAATCCATGCCTTTGACCTCTCACATTAGACTGGCATTTGTGGTTGTTGGATTTGTCGAGCGGGTCCGGGTTGTCTTACACCATAAAAGAGTCTAACCTCGTGTCTTAGGCGATTTATTATTACACATCTTTATTTATCCCCAAATTGGATTAATATCCCTATTCAAATTTGTAAATAAATTCCAAATTTATTTATGTCCATAATTGTCTCTTAAAATTATGTCCATAAATACCAATTTTGCCAATGAATGTCTTAAATTAATTATATTCCTTTTTAAGGCCATTTGTGCCAATTCACAATATTTTATGCATATTCAATATTATCCCATCATCCCCACGCTATTCGTACGTTTTCATATGACATATGTTAGACTCGCAAATAGTCTAACTCATAAAAAGAAAAACAACATCACATAACAAAAATAGATCTAAGGATCATGACATAAGATTACATAGCCAATAACTTGCATATGAATTTCATTCAAACTAGCATATGATACAAAACTAGCATAGGTGATGGACATAAACTTGAATAACTTATGTACTGCTATAGATCCAAACATAAAGGTGTGAACTTGCATATGGATCTAAACATAAAGGTGTGAACTTGCATATGGATCTAAACATAAAAGTGTGAACTTGCATATGGATCTAAACATAAAGATATAATCTTGCATATGGATCTAAACATAAGGATATGATCTTGCTTATGGATCTAAACATAAAGGTATGAACTTGCATATGGATCTAAACATATAGATTAATGTCACATAAACTAGCATATGCATATACATGTTTTACATATATTTTAACAACCTAAACTTGCATAAGACTCATATGAGAATATATGATCCAATCACCACAAACTTGCATAAGATATATGATTCAACTTTCATAAGATTCACATAAGAACTAACATATGATCCAACTTGCATAAAATTCACATAAGAACTAACATATGATTTAACACCACATATATACATATAATTTACATTACATGATTCGAAATCATATTCTTATGATCCCACTTATATCTTATCATAATTAAATTAACGAATTATCTTGTGAAAGTTGTCATACTCACAATCAAAATGAATAGTATTATCTTTCTAGAATCTGTATTCTGAAATTGATTTGCTCGCCTTTGATGGAGACTTAATTGTTATTTAGATTTTTGATTCATGCCTCTATCTTGCTTTAGGGTTGAAAGTGTATGATAGCTACTCTAGATTCTCCATTGACGGCATGGCAGCTCTTGATATGAATTTGCGTTCCCGAAAAAGAATCTATTGATTCTCTCCCAATTATAGAAGATTAGTTAATTAATAACCATCGGATTAACCTAGAATCAATCAAGACCATCTAGTCAAGATAGAATGACACCTCAGCCCTAATGACTCAGCACTGAGTCACAAAATCGTCATCTTTCGGATCTGCTCGGGGGGGGGGGGGGAGGGGGAGGTCGACACTAAGGTCGACACTTGGGTCGATCCCCTGGTCGACCTGGTCCCTGTTATATATATATATATATATATATATATATATATATATATATATATATATTTGAATTCCTGAATCCTGAGTTGTTTTTAATTTAATTAATGTCTGAAACTTCGGAAGGCCGTAACTTGTTCATACGAAGTCCAATTCACACAAACTCGGACTTTATCTCAAGCAGAATTCCGAGACAAACGCAATGGCGCAACCCGTTTCCCTTAATTCCCACATCTGAAATTAAGGATTCTTTAATTTGTTAACTTTAATATTTAAAATTACGGGATGTTACATTATCCCTTCCTTAAAGGATTTCGCCCCCGAAATCTCCAAGTTTAGGAGAATGCATATCCTTACATCCAATCATCAATCTACCAACCATCAAACACAGGCATCCATTGTCCTTACAAGATTTCTAATGTTGTATGAACATATGCAAAAAGTGTGTGTATATGTTCCTTATCTAATGCAAAATCAGGCGGTCTACTGATTCAGTTGATCTCCTTAATGCAAATCATGATAGTGCCATGCGTCCGTTATGTATGCGAAAGAATCCTATCGATACATTTTATTTCTACATGTGTGCACAACCATTCCTCAAAATGCAGCATCTATATGATAACACAACCATTATACATCCATTAATTTAAATATGCATACACATTTATATGCAACATGAAGGTGATTGAGCCGATCTAGTGTGTACATGCATCCATGAGCAACCACTAGCAACCACTAGCATCCATTTGCATCCATTAAACATAACATGTCTCAAACACATGTTTGCAACCATAGGTTTTTTTCCTAACTAAAGATCGAAGATATAATCGAGAGGACACACTAAATGATAGAACAAAGCGATAGAAGAAGGAGAAGTTAAAAACATATCCTCAAAAAGGAAAGGGTGCAACGTATGCATCTTGCTTTCCGTCCCCAAGTTGCGTCTCCTTGATCAGCTCCCCTTTGGATTCTAACCAACTTAACCTCTCTGTTGCGTAGCTTTATGACCTCCGATCCAAGGATGCATGTAGGAGCTCATCTAATTATGGCATCTCACTCCACTTCCACTTCTCTAAGTATGCTCGGCTCCACTACCTCCGCTGTATCATGTAAACTCTTACAAAAATGTGACATGTGAAACAAGTCGTGAACACCACTAAGCTCGTTGCCTCTCCTCGTGTCCCTCCAAAATCTAGGATACATAACCTCAAAAGATCCTCAAGGATTTTATTCACCCCTTTCTGTCTGTCCACATGTATGTGGATGATAAGCGATGCTCGTACTTGCCACCTTTTGCATATCACATTTACCTCTTGCATCGAAAACCGCTCTAAACCCTGTACCGCAAGCACGGTATATACAGTGAATGGCTTACTCCCGTATGGAAAAACTAAAACTGGAGCTGTCGTCAAAGCCCTCTTCCGACGTTGGAAAGTATCGTCACAGTCAACGTCCCAAGTAAAAGTCAAGTTCTTTTTTGTTAATCGAGTGAGAGGGACTGATATCTTCGCGAAGTCCTTAATTAACTTCCTATACTAACCAGCCAGCCCTAAAAAGCTTCTTACTTCTGTTGCGTTCTTAGGAGTTTTCCAATCTTGGATTGCAACTACCTTAGCGGGATCCACAGCTATCCCTTCCTTAGAGACCACGTGTCCTAAGAACTTCACTTCTTTTCTCCAAAAATAACACTTGGAGAACTTAGCTTTAAGTTGATGAGCTCGTAGGGTTTCTAAGACTTACCTAAGATGTAAGGCATGCTCTTCTTCATTTTTAGAGAAAACCAGAATATCACCTACAAAGACTACAACAAACTTGTTTAGAAACTCCCTAAACACCCTACTCATTAAGTCAGCAAAGTATGCGGGTGCATTCGTCAAACCAAAAGGCATGACGAGCCACTTGAAGAAACCGTTAGGAGTTCTAAATGCAGTATTATCGATGCTATCTTCAGCCACCCTTAGCTGATGAAACCCTCTAGCCAAATCCAGTTGCGAGAAAACTGAAGCGCCCACCAACTGATCGAATAAATAATCTATCCTCGGTAACAGGTGTCTGTTCTTCTTTGTTAGCTTATTCATCTCTCTATAGTCCATGCACAATCTAAGTGAACCATCGGCTTTTATAGCAAAAACAACTGGAGCACCCCACTTCGAAATACTTCTTCTTATGAACCCCTTCTCAAGCAACACTTTCACTTGCTTACTGAGTTCTCTTCTCTCTCTCGGAGCCATGTGGCGCACTGGTAATGCAACTGGCTTTACATTATCTACTAGATATATTCAAAAGTCTATCTCATGCCTCGGGGGTAAACCTAGAACCACGTCGAAAACGTCACTATATTCACGGACCACACGAACAAATTTCAAACCATCATTGGATGCATCAAGGGATTCTAGGTAGCTAAGCATTACCGGACCTCTAGGGTCACAAGAAATATCAAGGGTCTTTCTACAACGAGTCAACAAGCTAACTACCCTTCTTTCACAATCTAGGATGGACCGTATCTAGTTAGCCAATCCATACCTAGAATCAAGTCGTAACCCATGAAGCCAAGAACAAAGGCTGCATTCAAACCTAATGCCCAAGATAGATACTCTCAAATCCCGACAAATCATAGAAAGATGAGCCAAACCACCAATGGGATTTGAGACTACTATGGGATCCGTAACTAGACTAGTATTTAGGTGCAATGTTTCAACTAACGAAGCAGATACAAATGAGTGTGAAGCGCCATAGTTAAACAAAGTACGAACAGGATGATCAAACAGAAAAACTAAACTTTCAACGGAAATGTTTCTACCTCTCTCCTGTCCTGGTGCCATGAGAGCCTGAATCTGCCCTCTCACCTGCCCTGGTGCCATGAGAGCCTGAAGCTACCCTCCATAAGTTCTTTGCCCTTGCCCCTGTTTCCTTGGGCAGTCCTTCACTAGATGACCTGCCTCTGCACAGTGGAAACAGCCAGTCTTCTTCTTTTTCCTACAGTCTTTACTCAGATGGCCTGAAAGCACTTCTTCTTTCCTTTGCCATTATTGTTCTTCCCACCTTTCTTGTTTTGGTCTCTTTTGGTCCCCTTTCTTCTCCGGTGCCTTATTAGCATTAGCACCTTTCTCTTCCTCATGCATAAGCGATATGTCAACCAATTTCTCAAAGGTAGCCCCCATACGAATGCGGGTCATAGCTAACCCATTAGTGGCTCATTCAAACCCTTAACGAACCTTAAGGCCTTCCTCTCAGGTGTGTTTACAAATTCCAAGCCAAATCTCGCCAACTGATTGAACTTGTTGATGTACTCCTTTACTGATAAATCCCCTTGCTTCAATGCCAAGAATCTTTCCAAATATAAATTCTCTTCTGCTCGTGAGAGAAACTTCATTTCGAACCTATGCTTGAAATCCATCCATGTATCGATCGGTCTCTCTCCGTTCGAGACCTCCCACCAAAACGAGGCTTCATCTTTCTTTAACCAACAACCAATTGGACCTTCCTCCCATCGTCTATCCTAAAGGTACCAACAAGTCCTCCACATCCTCCTAGTTTTGACAGATATCCCAGTCTCATGAAGTGGTTTTCCACCCATCGTATGGAAGTTCTTACATATCTTAGAAAAAGCATCTATATGCGTGGAGGAAGAAATTCAAAAAGGAAAGAGGAAGAGATTCAAAACGGAGAATCGAAGGAAATATATATGGCTCTTGGTGGTTATGTTTTTAAAACAAACTTTTCTCTTGGAAATACATTCTTTAAAACATACTTTTGAAAGTATTTCTTTATAAAATTATTTTTGAAAAATAGTTTTTCAAAATTCATATCTGGTCTGGTAACCTTCAGCTCTGATACCACGTGTAACACCCCAAGTCCGTTAATGTCACTCACAAAGGGAATGCATTAACTTCCATGGAGCGTATTTAGTGTATAGGACAGAATATAATAAGACATATATAAATAAAGGTACTTGAAAAATTTAAAACAACTTTTATTGCAGCGGAGAAATAGTTTGATTACAACAACATCATAAACCAAGTACACTTAATATCCATCTTGATAAATTGTTTCAGAGTACATAAAATAAAAAGCGTAAACCCCAACACAAGTAGCCATAAAAGAGATGAGTTGAACTTTACTTTCAGCAATCCAAGCACTTCAAAAAGAGAGAGAAAGAGATCCAAGATCAAGCTCCACTAGTACTAGTCCCACCCTGAGAACCTAGAGGGGGGGAGGAAGAAAAGGGGCGAAAACAAGGGGGGTCAGACATAAAGTCTGGCGAGTATAATAACTTTAACAATATAATTATTAAAGTAACTAGCATAAGGCATAAACTGGTAAGATAACATATGACCATGAAAAAAGAGGGCATAACAAAGCAAATAAGAGGAATATTCTGACGTTAAGCTCGTTCCTAATCACTATAGGATAATTACTATACTGCATCAATGCTAACTACACCGCACCATTACTAGTCACCCTAAAAGTTGATCCCGCTCACTGAACAAAATAATATTAATGGTAGTTTCGTGTACTCCTAGCTGTCTTCATAGGTGTCGTCTGCCCCTATCTCTGCTAGTCGTACCCCCTACCCTCCCCATTCTAATTACAATGTTTATTCATAATACGGTAGTTATACTCCTAGCTGTCTTCATAGGTGTCATCTGCTCCTATCACCGCTAGTTGTACCCACTACCTTCCCCATTCGATCGGCTCCCTAACTCGTAGATACCCATGTTGGTCCTACAGTTGGGTGTATCACTCCCCAAAGTGGCAACCCAATACCACTAAAGATGCAAAACTTATATCTACATGATGCAACAACGTCTTACCTACCAGCCCGGGCCCACGCACGCGCATGACCCTATTGGACTTGCATTGCCACCGCTAACCCGTTTTGACCTCTTACAATCAAATCCAGTAAGCGTGTCCCGTCCTCGACTTAGGTCGAGCTCAAAAAGATACTAAATGGGTTACTGGTTTGAAAAGGGTCCCTACATAAGCTTTCCACCTATGCTTGGTCCCCACTAAGATTCCCCACTTAACCCCTTCTTATTCATGTCTTCTTACATGTTTTTAACTTGGTCAAGTGTTTATAATTATATCCCACATGTTCCCCATGTTATCCACTTAACAAATCAACATGAGTTATTGGTTAAGCTTGTCTTTACCCTACCCGCTTATCAGATCGATATATTATTGGTTAAGCTGGTCTAAACCCCATCCACTTATATCTTATTGGTTAAGTTGGTCTTAACCCTATCCGCTTATCCGATCAATATATTATTATTGGTTAAGTATGTCTTAAGCCATCCACTTATCAGGTTTATATATATATATATTATTGGTTAAGCTGGTCTTAACCCTTCCCACTTATCAAGTTATTGGTTAAGCTGGTCTTAACCCTTCCCACTTATCAAATTTTACTTAGTTAATGATTAGGTACTTCTTAGTTCATAGATACATTGGTTAAGAGAATGACTCCCTAAGTACCAACCCCGAAGATCGAGATCAACATCAGATCGTTACTCAGAGTATCACTCACTCAACCAAACTTCTGTTTGTCATTCATATTTGTCCTTAATCAGCATTAATTAACTATTAAGGCACCTAATCGTATTTCACATGCCACCTAAGGCACCCACTAAATTTCACATGCTACCCAAGGCACCCACTTAACCCCCTATGTCCCACCACATGTTTATCTGGTTAAGTGTTTCTTAATTCATTAACACCGTAACCTTGTAAAGACCTCCTACATTAGACTGGCATTTGTGGCTGTTGGATTTGCCGGGCGGGTCCGGGCAGTCTTATACCACAAACGTGCCTAACCTTGTGTCTTTACAACTGTTACGCACTTAATTCATGCCTTTGACCTCTCACATTAGACTGGCATTTGTGGCTATTGGATTTGTCGGGCGGGTCCGGGCAGTCTTACACCACAAAAGAGTCTAACCTCGTGTCTTAGGTGGTTTATTATTACACATCTTTATTTATCCCCAAATTGGATTAATATCCCTATTCAAATTCATAAATAAATTCCAAATTTATTTATGTCTGTAATTGTCTCTTAAAATTATGTCCATATATACCAATTATGCCAATTAATGTCTTAAATTAATTATATGCCTTTTTAAGGCCATTTATGCCAATTCACAATATTTTATGCATATTCAATATTATCTCATCATCCCCACGCTATTCATACGTTTTCATATGACATATGTTAGACTCGCAAATAGTCTAACTCATAAAAAGAAAAACATCACATAACACATAAAATAGATCTAAGGATCATGACATAAGATTACATAGCCAATAACTTGCATATGAATTTCATTCAAACTAGCATATGATACAAAACTAGCATAGGTGATGGACATAAACTTGCATAACTTATGTACTGTTATAGATCCGAACATAAAGGTGTGATCTTGCATATGGATCTAAACATAAAGGTGTGAACATGCATATAGATCTAAACATAAAGATGTAATCTTGCATATAGATCTAAACATAAAGATATAATCTTGCTTATGGATCTAAACATAAAGGTATGAACTTGCACATGGATCTAAACATATAGATTAATGTCACATAAACTAGCATATGCATATACATGTTTTACATATATTTTAACAACCTAAACTTGCATAAGATTCATATGAGAATATATGATCCAATCACCACAAACTTGTATAAGATATATGATTCAACTTGCATAGGATTCACATAAGAACTAACATATGATCCAACATGCATAAAATTCACATAAGAACTAACATATGATTCAACACCACAAATATACATATAATTTACATCACATGATTCAAAATCATATTCTTATGATCCCACTTGTATCTTATCATGATTAAATTAACGAATTATCTTGTGAAAGCTATCATACTCACAATCAAAAAGAATAGTCTTGTCATTCTGGAATCTGTCTTATGAAATTGATTTGCTCGCCTTTGATGCAGACTTAGTTGTTATTCAGATTTGATTTGATTTTTGATTCAGGCCTCTGTCTTGCTTTAGGGTTGAAAGTGTATGACAGCTACTCTAGATTCTCCATTGACGGCATGGCGGTTCTTGATATGAATTTGTGTGATTATGGTTAGGGGTTTAGGTTGTTTTTATAGAAGATTAGTTAATTAATAGCCGTCGGATTAACCTATAATCAATCAAGACCATCCAGTCAAGACAGAATGACACCTCAGCCCTAATGACTCAGCACTGAGTCACAAAATCGTCATCTTTCAGATCTACCCCGGGGGGGGGGGGGGGGCAGGTCGACCCCCAGGTCGACACTAAGGTCGACCTGTATAGGGGAGGTCGACACTAGAGTCGACCCTCTGGTCGACCTGGTCCCTGTTATATATATATATATATATATTTGAATTCCTGAATCCTGAGCTGTTTTTAATTTAATTAATTTTTGAAACTTCGGAAGGCCATAACTTCTTCATACGAAGTCCAGTTCACACAAACTCGGACTCTATCTCAAGCAGAATTCCGAGATAAATGCAATGGCGCAATCATGTCACTTAATTTCCACATTTGAAATTAAGTATTCTTTAATTTGTTAACTTTAATATTTAAATTTACGGGGTGTTACAGATTGGAAACGCGAATTTCGTAGTCCTAACCCTTGTTATGTTCATAATCTTGCTGTGCTTTTTTCGGAATATGTCAACATTACAGGATCTAGTGATAGCTCCAGTTGTTCCCCTGATGAGGAATAATTATGAGACATAATTTGTAGTATTAGTGCCATGCTTTTCTCCTATTTTGTAATGTATAGTGTTCTGGCGCTTCAAACAAAGAATGGAGTCTTTATGCTTGTGCAGTCTTTTTCTTTTCCCCTTTCTAATAAAAGTGGTGCGACCACTATAAAGCTGGCACTGCCCCACCAAAAAGAAAAAAAACACAACGAAAAATGCAAGATTGAAAACATGAAAATCAGAATACAAACTGACATTCACAGGATAGTGTTGCGGAGAAAGTGAAAATTAAGAACTTAGGAAACTAAATGACTCCTTTTTTCAAAACAAAAAAAAACACAAAAGGGAAACAAAGCACAGATTAAAATATGTTGATAGTAAACAAATATTGACAGAATGAAATGCACACTATCAAATGCACAATAACATGCAATGTGACCTTTTTTTGTGAGAACATAAAATAAAATAAAAATAACAAAATGTAAAAACAAAACAAAAAACTAAAGAAAAGAAAAGCTAGTGGAACATAAGGTGAACTCAACAAATGCACAAAATGAAATGGAGGCAAAAATGAACAACTTTATGGTATTAAAACAAACTTAAAATAAAAGTACAAAAAATAATTTGAAGAGTATAATTAAAATTAGATTGTTACCCGTGGCAACATAACCAAATACATGTATAAAAAGGATTTTTCAATCGATTAGGAAAACACCAAATTAAACTATAATAAATGTGCACGGCGAAAAATCATTGTATGCATGGGAGCATGGGATGATTCCACAAAGAAAGCAAAAAAGATTAAAGTCACTCGATCAAATTAAATTAAAGAAATTGGAAATGTTGTTCAACAAAAAATATGGAAAATTGTAAATAAACTATGAGATTAGAAGATAATTCAGAGGCACATCCTTTGTTATATTCATACAAATCAATATAAAATGAATTTATGGTTTCTCTTTTTAATAATTAATGGAATCAGCACATGTATTATTATAAGCATGACCTAATTATGTTATTAACTAACACAACTGAACTCATCCAACTATAATACACCATATAAACTGCGGGTAATCATTCATTAAAATGACAAATTTAAAAATCTAAATCTACAAAAGATAGATCTATTTGTTGTTGAATTAGTAACGTTGGGCATCAAATATTGATTTTATTTTCACTTTCATAGAGATCATTTGGAGATGAAAATGCAGCTTGTATTTACATTTGATAAACAAGGCTTATTTATTATGAGCAACATAAGACAAATTGTAACACCCCGTGAATTCTATAACGTTAAGCTTCACAAATTAAAGTATAATTAATTATAAATGATGAAATCAAGGGAAATGGGTTACGCCATTGCATTCGTCTCGAAATTCTGCTTGAGATAGAGTTCAAGTTTGCGTAAAATGGATATCGTATGAAGAAGATATAGACGAAAGAAGTTGGGCAGAAAAACCGGAAAACGGGTCAGAATGCACTGGCGCACTTGTGAAGTGCGCTAGAACAAAGTTGAACTGGCGCACCTGGGAAGTGCGCTAGTACAATTTTGGCCTGGCGCACCTGCCAAGTGCGCCCAGGTCAGAAAGACCTGCTGGTCAGGTCCTGGCTGGCCTGGTCAGGGTCTGGTCGAATTCTAATGCTTGGCTGAGTCACTAGGGCTTACGTGTCACCTCTTGATTGGCTCTTTGAACTTTGTATGATCTAGATTCCTCCTATCTTCATCTGACGGCTCAAAACAATTTAAAATTATATAAATATAACTTAAGCCTAAACCTAAATTCACACAAATAATAGAATACAAAAGCCGTCATGCTGCTGGAGAGGAACTAGGAATGGCCGTCAATTAGAAAGCCTAGAGACAAGCCAACAAGCCTAAGAGACGAATCAAATTAAAAGAAGATCAAAGCTTAATCAAAACATTCAACGCAACTTTTCTACCCAAAGGAGAGCATCTCCAAATCAGAATAACAGAAATCAGAAAACAAGAATTCATCACACGTAGTAATATAGTGACCATTCAAAATATGAATAAAAACTATGATGTGATTCGATGTAAATGAAAATAGAATCGTGTTGTTATAATCTTTGTGTATTGTAATGGTTCTATCATGACTTATGTATTGATGTTTGTGGCACAAATTGATTGATGCAAGCCTATTGAACAATTGTATATGAAAAACAATGGCACTTGCAAGCTTGTGGCAAAAACTAGAAATTGATCCCTTCTTGTATATGTCGATGGCATGGACTATGTATATTCCCTTAGTCTAAATTAGAATTTGTGTAAACATGTTATAGACCTTTTATGCCTACATGACCCAAAACCTATGATATCATCCTTATGTTTATTGGCAAGTATAATTAGATCTATGTTTGCAGGTATAATTGGATCTATGTTTCATAAACTATGCAAGTTCATGTTTATTTGCAAAATATAATTGGTTCTATGTCAAACATCGTTTGGGTTTCATAAACTATGCAAGTTCATGTTGAAATAGGCTACATGATTAGATGTAAAAATTGTACATTTTTGTGAATATACAACATGCTAGTTTTGTGGTTGATATTATGCCAAGTTAACATGTTTGAACACAAGTTTGTATTTTCCTAAACTATGCCATTTCATATGTCACCTACTTAGTCATACTTTGATTTGAATGCAAGTTCACATGACCCATGTTATATGTTAGTTGAATCGCCTAATTGCAAGTTCATGCGCCACACACCTTTATGTATTACATGTTCTTGATTTCCCCTTTTCCTCACGTTTATAAAGTTGGGCTGAATTGTGACAAGCCCAACACATGTTATAACGTTGCGAACAAACGGGGGTAATAACGTTGGGTGTAAAATATGAAAACATATGTTGGCATGTTTGGCACATGCCAATGATTATGACACATAAGCGGTATGAATTGAAATACCCAAAAATAAAAGATATGACATTTACATATAGTTGAAAAGTAATAAAATATGTAAATTTAGAAAACACGATATGCTTAACCCGAGGTTGGATTGAGTTGTGATGTAAACCTGCCCGGACCTGCCCGGCTGTCCAGTAGTCACAACAATACCTATCCAATGTGGGTGGTTAAGCATTGAGCCCAATAAGGACCCAAGGTTAGACTGAGCTACGGTGTAAACCTGCCCGGAACCGACCGGCATATCCAGTAACCGTAGCAATACCTGTCTAATGTGAGTGGTCTGGTGCTCCTAAGAGGCTAAGGACAGATGGTAGGGTTAAGTCAACTATAACACTTAACCAAATTCGACATGTTAACAAAAATTGATGGGTGGGGTTAGGTAAATACAGACACTTAACCACTTAACATGTTTGACTAGAAAATCCTGGTAACGAGGGACCCGTTTCAGCAGTAACCCAAAGTTAGGTATCAACGGTACCCTGAAACTAGGCAGGGTGGGGCACGATTACTGGGCTGATTGTAAGTGGTCAAACGACGGCGGTGGGTGCACAGTGCAGGTCTAACGGGGTGCGGGTGTGCACACACTCCGGAGCAGACAACCAGGGCACTGGGGACACCAGTAGTATAACCTATGTCTTCTAGTTTTGTGTCGGGGCCGCCACCATGGTCTTGATACACCCCATGGTGGGACCAGCATAGGTATCTACAATTCTTGGGGGCCGTATGACACATGTTAACGCGAGTAGTAGCCGATCTTTAATAAGAATGGGGATCACTTCACCCTCACCATGGGGTGCCACTTAGAATAAACTCGAGTAGGTGCAGAGATATAGTATGGGTGTGATAGTACATTCCACACTTCCTCAGTTTGTGAAACTTTCCTATTTTTAGTTTACGTCCATCATACCCTTTTCTTATTCACATATTGAAGAGTTACTAGATTTACTCAGGCTTTATGTCTGACCCTATTTTCTTTTCGTCTTCTTTTCTTTCATCCCCCCCCCCCAGGTCCACAGGGAGGAAACAGCTCAACTCAGTCAGGCTCTTTACAAGCACCAAGAACGTCGATGTATGATTTGGATCTTTCTTGCTCGGATAATGGCTTTGGATATCACTATGGGGATTTTTGTCACTTTATTTATGTTTTCATGCTTCTTTAATAATCGAGGCAGTTATGAGGTTGTAATGTTGGAAGTATTTTGAGACAATTATGGAAATCTTTGTTTGATACACGTATTGATGAAATAAAAGTTTGTTTGGTTTCCGCTGTTTAAAATATGTGTATTTATATATGTCTTGAGTTCATCTGTGGCTTTTACTTATAAACCTCCACCAAAGTTAAGGCATTCCCTTTGTGAGTGACCTTAATGGAGGTGGGGTGTTTCACTTGGTATCAGAGCATAGTTTTACCAGACAGGGGAAAAAAAATTGAAAATTGTTTTCAAAAAGAAAGTTTAAAGAAGCATTTTTTTTTAGAAAAAAAAGTGTTATATTAATAAAAAGACAAAATCCCCCAAAGCCATGTGCCCTATCTATCCTTCTCTATCCTTCGTTTTGAATCTTTCCTTTCTGTTTCAGTATGTCTGGAGACCTTAACCTTCCGGAAGGAGTGCCGATTCCCGGCTGGTTTAGGAGGTACTTAGAAGCAAGGGCCAATGGCGCGGTCCCAGCAGACATCCCACCTCCAGTGGCCGCGGTTCCTCCTCCTCCGCCTCCTCTTGGAAATGCCTTCGCAAAAAACATGTAGAGACTTCAAGGCTATGGGTGGAAAAGACTTTTATGGGACATAATCTTTTGTTGGAGCAAGAAACTAGTTAAAGGAGACTGAGGATTTGTTTGTCATCTTTGGAGTGGATGACAGGCAAAAGATACAACTTGCGGTGTGGTTACTTAAGGATGAAGCTTCCTATTGGTGGGAAGTTACTAATGCTTAGAGGGCGGTGGAAACATGGGAAGACTTCAGGACAAGGTTTGAGATGAAATTCCTCTCCCAAGCCGAAAGAAGCCTGCAAATGGAAAAGTTTCTAACTCTGAAACAGGGAAGCATGACGATCAGGGAATATGTTAATCAGTTTAATCAACTAGCCAGGTTTGGGCTAGACTTAGTAAACACCCAACACAAGAAGGCACTTCGCTTTGTCAAGGGTTTGAATGAGCCTCTACATAGCCTTGCCATGACCCATGTATCCACGGGTGCGACTTATGAAAGCCTGGTGGACATTGCGTTGCTACACGAGGAAGACCACGGCAAGAAAGAAACAAAGGGGGAAGAGAAGAAAGAAGGTCTACAAGCAATTAAAACAGACTTCAAGAAAGGAGGGAAGAACAATAAGCCCCGTGAGAAGAGAAGGTGCAATTTCTATGGCATTGTGGGGCCATATATCAAAAGACTGCTGGCAAAGGAAGGCGAAGATGGGTGGTTGCTTCCATTGTGGAGAAACTGGACACCAAGCTAAGGACTGCCCAAAGAAGAAAGGGCAGGGACAGAAAGCCGGATCCACTTCAGGGGGTCAGGTTCATGCGCTAATGGCACCTCAGTAGGAACGAGGTAGTAATATTTCTGTAGAAAGTGCAGTCTATCTTTATGATCATCCAGTTCGTACACTTTTTGACTCTGGCGCATCACACTCTTTTATTTCATCTGCCTTAGTAGAATCTCTGCATCTAGACACTAGTATGGTAGAAGATCCCTTAGTAGTTTCAAATCCAATTTGGGGGCTCCGCTTACTTGTCAATGGTTTGTTTGGGTTTGAAAATCTCTATTCTGAGCGTTGAGTTTAGTTGTAGTGCCTTTGTTTTGGGCTTCTCGGGATATGGTTAGATCTTAGGCATGGACTGGTTATCCAGTAATAGTGCCATTCTTGACTGTGAGAAAAGAGTAGTTAGACTCTTGACTCGGCTTGGTAACACTCTAGAAATTTCTTGTAATCCCCTGAATGCTGTTATGCTTAGTTATCTAGAGTCGCTTGATGCTTCTGATGAGAATTTGCAATCAGTTAGAGTAGTCCGGGAATATTCGGATGTCTTTGAGGAAGTGAAAGGCTTACCTCCGAGGCGGGAAATAGACTTCCGCATATATCTTGTGGATAACGCAAAGCCTGTAGCTTTACCTGTCAGACACATGGCTCCAAGGGAGAGAAAGGAGCTCAGTAAGCAGGTTAAAGAACTTCTCGAAAAGGGGTTCATTAGACGGAGCATTTCGGAATGGGGTGCTCCAGTGGTGTTCGCAACCAAAGCAGACGGTTCGCTTCGCCTTTGCGTCGACTATAGGGAGTTAAACAAGTTGACCACGAAAAATAGGCACCCTCTTCCCCAAATCGACGATTTGTTTGATCAGCTTGTAGGTGCGAAGGTCTTCTCCCAACTTGATCTGGCAACTGGGTTCCATCAGCTAAGAGTAGTTGAAGACAGCATTGATAAGACAGTGTTCAGAACCCCAGACGGTTTCTTCGAGTGGCTTGTCATGACTTTCGGCTTGACAAATGCACCCGCTTATTTCATAGAACTAATGAGCAGGGTGTTCAGAGAATTCCTCAACAAATTTGTGGTTGTCTTCGTAGATGATATCTTAATCTTCTCAAAGAGTGAGGAAGAACATGCTCAGCATCTGAAAGAAATCATGGATACTCTCCGTGCACATCAACTAAAAGCCAAATTCTCCAAGTGTCACTTCTGGAGAAAAGTAGTAAGGTTTCTTGGGCATATAGTGTCCAAAGAAGGGTTGGCTGTGGACCCCGCGAAAGTGGTGGCAGTGCAAGATTGGAAGACACCAAGAAATGCAACCGAAGTTTGAAGCTTTCTTGGGCTAGCCGGTTTTTATCGAAAGTTTATTAGGGATTTCGCAAAAATCTCAGCCCCACTCACAAGGCTAACAAAGAAGAATCTGGCGTTCACTTAGGATTTGGACTACGAGTTTGCTTTCCAACGATTAAAAAGGGCTCTTACAACAACCCCAGTTCTAACTCTTCCTGATGGAAACAAAATGTTCACATTATACACGGATGCATGTGGAACAGGACTAGGCGCTGTTCTAATGCAAGAAGGAAGGGTAGTAGCTTATGGCGGAAGACAATTGAAAGTTCATGAAAAGAACTACCCAACCCACGATCTTGAGTTGGCCGCCATCATCTTTGCACTTAAGTCTTGGCACCATTATCTCCTAGGTGAGAAGTTTGAATTATACACTGACCATAAATCGTTGAAATATCTCTTCTCCCAGAAGGATCTTAACTTGAGGCAGCAAAGATGGATGGAGTTTCTTGCCTCGTATGATTTTGAAATTTCCTATACTCCCAGAAAAGGCAACGTGGTAGCAGACGCGTTGAGCCGAAAGAAACTGACCCTAAGCCCTCTCTTTGTGGAAAGGCAAAACTTGGAGTATATAGCCAGTTTTAACTTTAGGCCCTCCTCGGATTTTGTACCGGGTTTGTTAGCATCTCTCGAAGTACGCCGTACTCTCTTGAACTCAATAGGGGTTGCACAACGTGAAGACCCTCATCTTGTTGATGTGATTGATAAACTTATTAGGGTTGAGACTTCTAATAACCTCAGTAGATACGCCATCGATGATAAGGGTTGGCTGAGACGAGATGGAAGATTATGCGTCCCACAAGCAAGGGAGTTGACAAAGAAGGTTCTCGAGGAAGCGCATCATTCCAAGATGACTATACACCCTGGCGGTGATAAGATGTACAAGGATATAAAAAGGACTTTCTTTTGGAGCGACATGAAGCAAGACGTGGCAGATTTCGTTTCTAAGTGCATGACCTGCCAACGGGTCAAGGCGGAACAAAAGAAGCCTGGAGGACTACTTCACCCTCTAGAGGTCCCACAGTGGAAGTGGGATAGCATTTTAATGGACTTCATTGATGGATTGCCTAGGTCGAGAAGAGGCAACACTAGCATTTGGGTAATAGTGGATAGGCTTACTAAAAGCCCCCACTTTATACCTATCAAGAGTAGAAGGACTGCCTCATCTCTAGCATCTCTTTATCTCAAGGAAATAGTTCGACTCCATGGGATACCCTCCAGCATTGTTAGTGACCGAGACCCTATTTTCACAAATGAGTTTTGGCGGAGTCTACAAGAAGGTGTAGGCACACAGCTATGTTTGGGCATGGCCTATCACCCCCAAACAGATGGCCAGACGGAAAGGGTGAATAGAGTTTTAGAGGATCTTTTAAGACTTTGTGTTCTTGACTTCGGAGGGACGTGGGAGGATCACCTTCCTTTAGTGGAATTTGCCTACAACAACAACTACCAAGCTACCATCGGCATGGCACCCTTCGAAGCCTTGTATGGAAGACCGTCCAAATCACCAACTTGTTGGTGGGAGTCTACAGATAAGCTTATACTTGGGCCAGACATGATTCGAGAAACTTCAGAGAAAGTGGACTTGATACGTAGGAGAATGAAGACAGCCCAAGACAGACAGAAATCCTACGCCGACAAAAGAACGACCGACCTTGAATTTGAGGTTGGGGACAAGGTTTTCCTTAAGGTATCCCCTTTAAGGAACGTCGTTCTCTTTGGATCCGCAAGAAAGCTTGCACCAAGATTTGTAGGACCGTTCCCTATCATCGGGAAGATTTGGAAAATGGCTTATAGAGTAGATCTGCGTAAAAGATTGGCTTGAATTCACAACGTCTTTAACGTTTCTCATCTCCGGAAATGTCTACATGAATCAGCGGAAGTGGTGGAGCCAAGCATTCTAGAAGAAGCCGAAGTGGAACGCGAAGCAACTGTGAGGAGAGTTCCAACCCGCATCATAGGAACTGAAGTGAAAAAGCTACGCAACCGCGAAGTCAAACTCGTTAAAGTTCAGTGGAGCGACGCCGAGGAAGACGCGAGTTGGGAAACTGAGGACAGAATACGCGCTGCCTACCCTCTTCTTTTGAGGGTACATCTTTGACCTCTCTTTTTCTTAAGTTGTGCTTGTATCTATCTTTTTAGGTATATCTCCTCGATATTATCCTTTATCCTTAGGTCGAAACCCCTTTGGATGTAAACATGTATTTGAAACATGTTATGGTTGATGGCTGTAAGTGGTTGCTCGTGGATGCATATACACACACAATCTAGGTCTTAGATCGGCTCAATCACTTCATATTGCACATGCATATATGTATTCTTATTTGAATATGGTTGAAAACTTGATATGTTGTCATATGGTCGTCGCATTTGTATGAATAGTTGTGCACTCATATAGAATTATGAGTAGGAAAAATTTGCATATATAATGGATTCATGACACTTACATGATTCGCATTAAGGAGGTCAACTAAATCAGTAGACCGCCTGATTTCTGCATTAGATAAGGACATGTACACACACTATGCATATGACCATGAAGCATTAGAAGTCTTTTAAGGATAGTGGGTGCCTGTGTTTGTTGGTTGAGTAGATGGACTCTTGGATGGTAGGATATACATTCTTCCTAACTTGAAGATTTCGGGGACGAAATCCTTTTAAGTGGGGGAGAATGTAACACCCCGTGAATTCTATAACGTTAAGCTTCACGAATTAAAGTATAATTAATTATAAATGATGAAATCAAGGGAAATGGGTTACGCCATTGCGTTCATCTCGAAATTCTGCTTGAGATAGACTTCAAGTTTGCATAAAACGGATATCGTATGAAGAAGATATGGACGAACGAAGTTGGGCAGAAATACCGGAAAACGGGTCAGAATGCACTGGCGCACTTGTGAAGTGCGCCAGAACAAAGTTGAACTGGCGCACTTGGGAAGTGCGCCAGTACAATTTTGGCCTGGCGCACCTGCCAAGTGCGCCCAGGTCAGAAAGACCTGCTGGTCAGGTCCTGGCTGGCCCGGTTAGGGTCTGGTCGAATTCTGATGCTTGGCTGAGTCACTAGGGCTTACGTGTCACCTCTTGATTGGCTCTTTGAAATTTGTATGGTCTAGATTCCTCCTATCTTCATCTGACGGCTCAAAACAATTTAAAATTCAATAAATACAACTCAAGTCTAACCCTAAATTCACACAAATAATAGAATACAAAAGCCGTCATGCTGCTGGAGAGGAACTAGGAATGGCCGTCAATTAGAAAGCCTAGAGACAAGCCAACAAGCCTAAGAGACGAATCAAATTAAAAGAAGATCAAAGCTTAATCAAATCATTCAACGCAACTTTGCTACCCAAAGGAGAGCATCTCCAAATCAGAATAACAGAAATCAGAAAACAAGAATTCATCACACGTAGTAAGTATAGTGACCTTTCAAAATATGAATAAAAACTATGATGTGATTCGATGTAAATGAAAATAGAATCGTGTTGTTATAATCTTTGTCTATTGTAATGGTTTTATCATGACTTGTGTATTGATGTTTGTGGCACAAATTGATTGATGCAAGCCTATTGAACAATTGTATATGAAAAACAATGGCACTTGCAAGCTTGTGGCAAAAACTAGAAATTGATCCCTTTTTGTATATGTCGATGGCATGGACTATGTATATTCCCTTAGTCTAAATTAGAATTTGTGTAAACATGTTATAGACCTTTTATGCCTACATGACCCAAAACCTATGATATCATCCTTATGTTTATTGGCAAGTATAATTAGATCTATGTTTGCAGGTATAATTGGATCTATGTTTCATAAACTATGCAAGTTCATGTTTATTTGCAAAATATAATTGGTTCTATGTCAAACATCATTTGGGTTTCATAAACTATGCAAGTTAATGTTGAAATAGGCTATATGATTAGATGTAAAAATTGTACATTTTTGTGAATATACAACATGCTAGTTTTGTGGTTGATATTATGCCAAGTTAACATGTTTGAACACAAGTTTGTATTTGCCTAAACTATGCCATTTCATATGTCACCTACTTAGTCTTGCTTTGATTTGAATGCAAGCTCACATGACCCATGTTATATGTTAGTTGAATCGCCAAATTGCAAGTTCATGCGCCACACACCTTTATGTATTACATGTTCTTGATTTCCCCTTTTCCTCACGTTTATAAAGTTGGGCTGAATTGTGACAAGCCCAACACATGTTATAACGTTGCGAACAAACGGGGGTAATAACGTTGGGTGTAAAATATGAAAACATATGTTGGCATGTTTGGCACATGCCAATGATTATGACACATAAGCGGTATGAATTGAAATACCCAAAAATAAAAGATATGACATTTACATATAGTTGAAAAGTAATAAAATATGTAAATTTAGAAAACACGATATGCTTAACCCGAGGTTGGATTGAGTTGTGATGTAAACCTGCCCGGACCCGCCCGGCTGTCCAGTAGTCACAACAATACCTATCCAATGTGGGTGGTTAAGCATTGAGCCCAATAAGGACCCGAGGTTAGACTGAGCTACGGTGTAAACCTGCCCGGAACCGACCGGCATATCCAGTAACCGTAGCAATACCTGTCTAATGTGAGTGGTCTGGTGCTCCTAAGAGGCTAAGGACAGATGGTAGGGTTAAGTCAACTATAACACTTGACCAAATTCGACATGTTAACAAAAATTGATGGGTAGGGTTAGGTAAATACAGACACTTAACCACTTAACATGTTTGACTAGAAAATCCTGGTAACGAGGGACTCGTTTCAGCAGTAACCCAAAGTTAGGTATCAACGGTTCCCTGAAACTAGGCAGGGTGGGGCACGATTACTGGGCTGATTGTAAGTGGTCAAACGAAGACGGTAGGTGCACAGTGCAGGTCTACCGGGGTGCGGGCGTGCACACACTCCGGAGCAGACAACCAGGGCACTGGGGACACCAGTAGTATAACCTATGTCTTCTAGTTTTGTGTCGGGGCCGCCACCATGGTTCTTGATACACCCCATAGTGGGACCAGCATAGGTATCTACAATTCTTGGGGGCCGTATGACACATGTTAACGCGAGTAGGAGCCGATCTTTAATAAGAATGGGGATCAATTCCCCCTTACCATGGGGTGCCAGTTAGAATAAACTCGAGTAGGTGCAGAGATATAGTATGGGTGTGATAGTACATTCGACACTTCCTTAGCTTGTGACACTTTCCTATTTTTAGTTTACATCCATCATACCCTTTTCTTTTTCACATATTGAAGAGTTACTAGATTTACTCAGGCTTTATGTCTGACCCTATTTTCTTTTCGTCTTCTTTTCTTTAGTTCCCCCCCCCCCCCTAGGTCCACAGAGAGGAAATAGCTCAACTCAGTCAGGCTCTTTACAAGCACCAAGAACGTAGATGTATGATTTGGATCTTTCTTGCTCGGATAATGGCTTTGGATATCACTATGGGGATTTTTGTCACTTTATTTATGTTTTCATGCTTCTTTAATAATCAAGGCAGTTATGAGGTTGTAATGTTGAAAGTATTTTGAGACAATTATGGAAATCTTTGTTTGATACACGTATTGATGAAATAAAAGTTTGTTTGGTTTCCGCTGTTTAAAATATGTGTATTTATATCTGTCTTGAGTTCATCTGTGGCTTTTACTTATAAACCTCCACCAAAGTTAAGGCATTCCCTTTGTGAGTGACCTTAATGGAGTTAGGGTGTTTCACAAATTCAAAGGTAAACAACAAACTTATATTAACATCAAAATTTCCACTAAGCACGAAAAATGATCACAAATGAAATCATTATGTTAATCATATATGACTCATGAGAGCATGCTTCATTACCCCTATATATTGAAAAAATTTTGCTTCTTATATTTGAACATATATCAAAGCTATTATATTTCACATGAACATAACAAAAATGAAAACTAATTAGAAAAAAAATGAGCTAATTAACATACATAGAAAGAAACTAAGCTATATTCATGAAAATAAAAGAAAGCATTATAGAAACTAGTACAAAAGATGAAAGATAACATAAAAGAAATAAAAACATTAAAAAAATTCATGGAAGAAAGAATAAGGTTAAGAAGTTGTAATGCTCCAAAAAAATTAACTAATTTAAAACCGGCATTTTTGAATATAAAATGAATTTAATTTGGTTAAGTATGAATTTTGAATTAAATATAAAATAAATTTTAATACAGTTTTAATATCAATATAATTTAAGTGCTGAAATGGATGTTTAATTTTGTCAAAATATAATGATAAAATTTTGATAAGAATTTATTACTTTTATCACAACGAGTTTTCCAAATACGTATTCATACAACTGTTTTGTTAACATAATCTTTTGTCAAATACAAAAATATAAAGAATATAGTTAATTAAAATAAATAATTGTTTTGAAATGTTAAATAAGTTGATATGATCGTTCAGTTTTGATAATGTGGGTTGTTGGATGTTTAAATGACAAACTAGTAACCTAGAACTTGAATTTTTCCAATGCGCATAAGTGTAGCTAAGTTGAAATACTTCCTAGACCTAAAATGTTCCAACATGAAACCATGTCCATAGTTCATGGGTTATGAGAGGGGAACATGGTTTGGAAGGGTGGTTTTGGTGACATGTATATTGCATGTTAAGGAAGGCTTTAGTTATGCCATGTGTCCATAGGAAAATTTACAAAAAGCCCTTAAGGAAAGGCTATATAAAGAGCACCTTACCTCCTTTACATTTCATTCCAATATTCTCCACTTTCTCTCCATTTCGTAAGCTACATAGCTATGGTTTCCCTTCTCCTTATTTCCCTTTCTTTCCTCTCCTCTTTCCATCTTGTTTTCCTCTCCTTTCCACAACGACCTACCACCTCCCTACACGGCATCCTCCACCACCACCCTCCTCTACCACTTCCAACGCCCTTCCCCCCTCCCCAAGCCTCGACTTAGCTCCCCTAGTCACGACCCAACACCCCCACACCACCATTTCTATGCACCACCACTCTTTTCACTCGACCTCCTTGACCAGCTACTTTCAGAGGCCATAACTCCGGAAAAATGATCCAAATCATGCAACTTTTTTTTAGATCATTTTTCTGTAACGTCCCATAATTTTCCATAAATTTGAATTAGATTTAAAATAAATAAATTGAATAATATTGGTTAAAATTAAAATTTGATTGATTTTAATAATGATGATGGCTTGAATTGAGTATATTGATTTAAATAATGATGATGGCTTGAATTGAGTATAAACGAATTATAAATTGAGTTTATATTTAGAAATGTGGTAATTTGGAATTTAATATTTTAATAAAATTTGAGTTTTTTAAGTTAAAATTTGAATTCAAATTTAATTTGGTAAATGGTGGAATTTTGATTTTAATATTAGAATAATTGAAGATAAATTGAGCTCTTTTGTTTATAATTGCAATCCAAATTTTAATTCAAATAATTCAAATTTGGGAACTTAAAATTTGTGAAATCGATTTATAGAATTTATTTAAATTGAAATTGGATTAAAATGGAATGTAATATATATTTAGATTGAATTAAAAATGAGTAAGCGAATAATTGAATATTTTATTAATTAATTAACTGTGGAATTTAGCTATTTTGGCGATTGCCTCGGAATACGACGAAACCAGTTCCACTGGATCCGGAACGGTGAATTATTGTAAAATTTCAAATTTTGTTACAATTAGACTTGTCATTTGATCGTATGGAATAAAACATGAAAAGAATCAATGTAATATGATAGTCGTTTGTTTCTCCCATTGGACCCTTGATATTTATGCCAATAAATTTTATTTCCACCTCACCAGTTCATTTTCACTATATGTATAATTCATTCTATTAAATTTTCCTCTAATGGCTGAACCAAAATTTTCAAACATTTGTTTAGATAAAAAATCCAAGTTTTAAATTTAACTCTCCTCAAAACCTAGCAAATTATATATCGTTTCGAAGAGATTGACTCCTAACGTCAACAACTATTGCATACGAGGTCGGATTTTGATGGGACTTGTTGCGTTGCGATCGTGGTGAAATTGCAAAAATTATGTTACTGATTTTGCTACGTTTGGAGACTGTACATTTTTGGGCTTTGATTGGACATTCGATCGACTAGAGACCCAAAGGTGAGTAAATTTCTCGCTCACAATTAACTAAATTGTTCTCGTATTTATCAAATTAAATTATGAAATAAATCTAATTTTCTAGTTGTGAGTGATTGTCCACTTAAATTAACATACAAATTAAATACATTGTTAATTTAAAATCGAAAATAAATGATTTATTTGAAACTAAATTGCCAGTCTGAAACCCCAACATTTGTTAACTTGTGAAACGACATAATATTGACTGTTTTGATGGAATGGTTGTGATGGGCGCCTTGTACTGATTTATGAATGGATATCATTATTGTAAATTGTTCCCATTAATTAGTATATGATGTGTATGTTTATTTGTGCCAATTACTCACATTGTTCACCCTCGATGTTACGGGCACCAATTAAATCTGGGATTAATCGATTTAGAATAAATTATGAAAACGGGTTGAGATGATAGAAACCTGTGACCCCAACTTGGATTGAAATGATATATATCCGTCCCTGAAATATCAAGAATTAAATTAAATTTCACTTGGCCATAAGATTGTGAATTTTATACGAACATTAGTTGGATAAAATGATTTTAGATATTTGGGAATATATTTTGTGAAAATTTATTCGAAAAACATTTGACGAGATTGGAATATATATATATATATATATATCTTTTAAACCGGAAACTGGAATGTTCATTGAATTTGTCAAGGCGAGTATTCCAAAATAAACTGGGAATTTGGAAATGTGATTTAAATACGATTTGATTACTCAATTTTTTTAAACCTGAAGTTAATAATTCTCTTTGGATTAATTTAAAATAAGAGTATTCGATGGGAATTTGGAAATGTGATTTGAATACAATTTGATTACTCAATTTTTTTTATAATTTGTTTAAAGATGAAGTTAATAATTCTCTTTAGTTTAATTTAAAATAAGAGTATTTGACAATTTATGGAAGTGTTCGAGATTTGGATTAAATCTGAATTTAAATCCTTTTAACTTGAAAGGTCGGGTTTGAATGTTGTTTTGAATTGAAATTGAGATACGGAGATGAAATAAACTTTATCGAAGCTGGAATATAAATTTAAGTATTGAAATTTGGAAGAAAGAAACAATTATGTTTATAAATTTAGTTAACTTTATATATATACCTATAGTTTTGAAATAAATTATATTATATTATATTTATTATTTAAAGATTATTTTAGTAAAGCAACTATATATATACTTATAATTTAAAATAAAGCATATTATATTATTTATTATTTAAAGATTATTTTAGTAAAGCATTTAATATATGTATATATATATATATCTTGATTTAAATTATTTTATTTTTACTTTAATTATTTTAATATATATATATATATTCATAAAAAGGGTTTTATTTATAGTTATCTATTTTCAGGATATTAAATATTTTGTAAATTCTTCCTAAATTGGAATTGTTCTCGATGAAAACCATTAATTCAAAATTGAAATTTGAAATAAAAATATATTCTCCTTTGAATATAAATCGATTTTGAAAGAAAAATGGTATTAGGATTAGAAAGAATATCCTATTTTGAATATAAATCGATTTTGAAACAAATCAGGATATTGATATGAAATTTTATTCTGTTTTGAATATGAATCAATTCTGAAAATTATTATGATATTTTGAAGCAAAATTATAATTTATTTTGAACATAAATCGATTTTTAAATGATTATGATATAGTAACGACCCAGAAAATCTGAACCAATTTAAAAATTTTAAATTGGCTAAAATAATGGATTTTAAATATTTAAAATAAATATTTTAAATAATGACGATGAAAACTGAGTTTGAATCGACAATTGAAAACGAATATAATTAATTATAATTATAAACAAGGCCTGAAATGGCGTGGCAGTTTCAAAAATTGAATTCAAACTTTGTCGGACTGTACCGGGTGCAAAACAATCCGGAATTTAGTGAAACCAAAAATATTTAAATATGTTGGTGAATATCTTTCTAACGAATCTGAAAAATCGAAATTTCATAGCGGGAATCAAAAGATATGTCCAGTTGAAAATTCTGAATAGTCGCTATGGAATTCAGGCCCTTAAAAATGGACATTTTGCATACGACCTCGGATTTCGACGAAACCACTTTTGTTGGATCCGTGATGTCAAATTATTGCTAGGTTTCAAATTTCATAATTTTTCAAATCAATATGTGAGCGTGGCAAAGGAAAACGCGTTTGACCAGTTTCAGTTGATTTTAATCGACTGGAAAATGGCCATTTTTCAAACGGTCTCAGAATTCGACGAAACAAGTTTTGTTAGGACCGTATCGTCAATACGAAGCTAGAAAATATTTTTCTGGAATTTTTTCTAGTTAGTATGTGACCCCGGTAATTTGAAATGCGCGTTCAAATTCAATATATAGAGTTAAATGTATATTTGAAGAAAACTGATTATAACGATCGAATCAGCTTGTGATACGTATCCCGTTGTGTTCGGAATGGGGGTGAAACGCTGGGGACGACATGCGGTGGGCCTCGTTTCGAGGTCGTATGTAAAAGTCAACTTTTTGCAAAATAATTAATTAAATAAAAAAAAATCTAAAAACTAAACTAACCCTCTCCTGTACCTTGGGCCCCCCCTGTAATTCATTACCGAAATCAATTTACCAGAGAAAAAAAAAACCCTAACGCAACCACCGTCGCCTCCTGGAAACCCCACCGACCTCCCCGATCATCTACCTGCCGCTGCCTCAGGCGAGGCGCCGCCCATCACCGCACCCCCTCCCCTCGTTCGTCGAACCGCCAGTGACCTCGCCCCCCCCCCCCCAAAGCCATCGCGACGCCCAATTCGCGAGCCCCCCCCCCCCATTCGAGACCACTGAAGCCACCGCCTGCTCCTCCTTTTGCCGCCGACCCTGACGACCCCCCTCCTTCTGCGCAGGCACAGTAAGTTGTTTGATTTTATTTTATTTTTATTTTAATTCTGAAAAGGTTTAAAAACTGATTTTTAAAAGGTTTAAAAACTGATTTTATTTTAAGATATAAAAAGAAAAAGATTTGAACTTTAAAAAGAAAAAGATCAGATTTTTAGAATAGAATAGATCAGATTTTTAGAATAGAATAGATCAGAACTTTAAATAGAAAAGACGGAATTTTTATTAAGTAGAAGAAGTAAGATATGATTTTTATATTTTTTTAAGTAATAAAAATATAATTTTTACATGATGGAAATATTAAAAATAGCATCTTTATATGTGTAGAAAAATAAAAATGTGATTTTTATAATGATATATTTGAAAAGATGAAATCTATATTTTTGAAAAGATGAAATCTCTATATGAAGAATAGCAGGATAGAAATGGGATTTTTATTTATATAATAGCGAAATAAAAATATGATTTTTATATATTGAACATCGAAGTAAAAATATGAGTTTTATATATTAAATAGCATAGTAAAAATTCGGGTTTTTATATAGGTAGTGGCTACGGGCGAAAGCGAAAAAAAGGCGAAAAAGGCGAAGATTTCTCTAAGTGAAGTGTCGTGAAGTTGGATAGCTATTGGTGAGAATTTCTCACTCTTCAATTTCTTTTTCTAGCTATATATATATGTGTTGAAATAAAAGTGAATTGCTATATATAAATATAAATATATACGCCCCTCGTCCACAAACCATGGACGATATTTATTGGTTGAAATTGGTGTGAAAATTGATTGATAGCGAATGGTTGTTTGGGATTGTTTGTGGTTGATATTGGTTGATTGTGGTTGAAAAATACCCATTTGTGGTTGAGAAATATTTGGTTGAAACCACATAGGATTAGTTTTGTGGAAATGAAATAAATATATACATGCCGCCTGCGTGCGAACTAGATGCATGATCCCCATTGTCAAAAACCGCGAGGTTTTAAGGTAGAGCGAGGAGCCGTACTAGGGACGGTCCCGATTTTAACTACCCTGCCGTTATGCTGCCAAAATTTTGAATAATATTCGTATGTTTGAATTATTTTCATTTGCTTAAACTATATTTATTCATTGAATAGAAAACCTTCATGTGTTGAATTGATATTCATTCGTTGATTAAAAATTCATGTGTTGAATGGTATTCGCGTTTTAAATATAAAAATCACCTTTTATCGACTATATGAACTGTGTAAAATAATCTCGTTTTAAAAGAAATTGTTTTATGATAAAAATCCTATTTTTGTCACCTATATGAACTATATAGAAAAATAGTGTTTTAAATTAAATTGTTTTACAATAAAAATCACATTTTTATTGTATGCATGAATCGTTGAAATGTGAAGTGTTAAAAATAGCCACTTGTTCAAAATATTCATTAATTAGCTAATGAAATGATTTGCACCTATGTATGTAACATTAGAATGAATGGTGTTTTTAAACCAAATAGAAATCAAATATGAGGTTGAATAGAAAATGATAAATGATAAGAACTGTATATATATGTACATGCATATTCATTGAACAGGTTATAGCAAAGGGGCTAGAGAAGAGGAATAAACTTTTGTGCCCGACAAATAGGTACACATTTACTGTTTTGTTTGGGTGATAATTTTATGAGCCTGTTGGCTAGCCGCTTGGCTTTTTCTTTTTCTTTTTGAGATTAGAAGGACCGGGAAAGCTATTTGCGATTTCCCGATGCTCCCAGTGCAGGGGAGGTTATGGCGAAATTTTCCAAAATTTTAAGGCGTTAGTGAAATATTTGAAGTGAAAACGATATTGAAATCATTGAATGAACTATATTTATATAAATATATAAATATAAACAAAATTAAAACGAAACGTAGTCGTGCAGTTCGTGTTTTGAAACCGTGTTTTCAAACAACTAGTACGGGAAATCCGACCATTGGATTTTCCCGAAACCGCAACCGTCGGGTTCGCCTTGGAAATATCTTCCCAACGGCACCAACTTTGTAAAAATCCAACGGTTGGATTGTCTGGAATGTTTAATTCAAATCTGAAGAAAAACAGCGCCAGAAGCGATTATAATTATATATATATAAATATAATTATATATTTAATCGAATAACGACGCTGCAGTTCGTATTTTGAAATCGAAATTTCAAACGATTGTACCGGGAGATCCGACCGTCGGAATTTCCCGAAACTGGAACCGTTGGATTCGTTTTGAAAAGACCTTTCTAATGATGAAAATTTTGTGAAGATCCAACGATTAGATTTTCAGATATGTGTAAATCAAATCTGAAGAAAAACAGCGCCACGGCCGCGTTATGCCCCGAAGCGTCGTTTTGAACAAATGGGCTATTTTAAAATAAATAAAAATAGCGATGAATCATTATAAAGTACCATAAACAATATGGAGTGGAAATGAACTGAATTTGCTCAATTTATGTTGTATTTGATGGTTGAATGTGTTTGGTGTGAAAATTACATTACAGAACAATATTGGTGTTGTCGAATAATTTGACCATTGAAATAAATTGATTTGAAATTCTAAATATACGTGAACTATTTGAAAAGGCCGAGTTAATTCTCATTTCAAATAATTGACCGACGATTGAAAGTCGAAGATGAAGACGATGGTCGAAGACCGGAGATCTTCACCTCGTTTGGATGGTAACCGAGGTCCTGATTGGGAGGCATCCCGAAATATGGATAATTAGTGGTGATCGTCCAGACATACGTGGTGATCGATGGGTTTGCGAGGTATTTAGTGCCTCCGGTTTCGTTCAGACCCAGAACGGACTTGTAAATGGACTGTGTGTCTGACATTGGAGTTTATTCTATGTTGATTGATTTCTGTTAAATATACATCTGTTTGGCGGCGGAGAATTTGTTCTTTTGCTTAACGCCCTTCTCTGAAACGCACGAGTTCAGAGGTTGTATATCGATGGACATCAGTCGCATGGCATGAATTGCCTGTGTGGCATGCTAAGATGCAGTGATCAGGGCTTCTGTTGAAAAGCAAAGTCTTGTGGTGATGATCAGAGCACCGCCTGTGTGGCGTAGCTTTGTGTATAACGTGAAATCGCGAGCCTCACACCCCGGTATGAACCAGAAACGGGAGAGGACATCAGGGAGGGCCTGCGTTTCTTCCTAGCTAGGGTGGTATCAGTGACCTACCAGCCCTGACATTTATATACTTTTCACCTGTGTGGTTGTTGCTGTTGCGAGGCGCCTCGGTTTGATCGGACGATCCGGGTCCGATGGAGTCATTCGTTGGCTCATTTACGCCCCGAAGGGCGGAGAAACGCAGTGTTCAGGCATTTTAATCCACGTCAGTGGACCGGCCCCGACGATCCAAGGGTCGATGCGCTCTGACCCTGAGGCTCGGGCTAGGCAGTCTCGAAGTCGGTAAGGACTATCTTTTGCCTTGGTTCATGACGGAAATCCAATTTCCAAATACGTGACTGTGCGGTTTTGATTGTATACCTATATATGGCGACATAGTGGTATGGGGCATTAATGCCGTCTATGATTGATAGTTATGATTCAAATTGTTTTTGAAACATATAAACACTAGCAATAATATCAAATGCCTTTGTTTTATTCGTATCAAGCATATTTTGGCCGTTATAAGGTAAAAACTCTATCCTCCGGTTTGTGTTGCATTGTGTGATGGGAACTGAGTCTTATAACGACTTCATTTTTACAAAAAGCATAGCGATGTTTAAAAGAAAGATTTGTTTTAAAGCACTGGCAATCCAATGGAGTAAACCCGTTCCACGAAAGTGGCGTGGTCCTGTGATTAGCCAAAATATATATATATATATATATATATGTGTTGAGTAGATTTCTCGTACCAGTCCCATGACTGACTCGTAGTTTGTTTCACTCTCAAACTCGGGTGCCCCTTTTTCTATACGGGCAGCCTTGTATTCAGATTTAGCTGGTTCTTTCTGGATAGCTGGAGCTGAAGATGGATTCTATCATTTATCTCTTTTTATGCTGTTCAGCTCCTATTGTACATATTTTGTTTATTTCCGCTGTAGACATTTATGTATAGCTGAACTGTACTTGTTCTAAGTAAGATCCTGTATACTGTGTAACTCTGATGATTACTTTTATCCAGTATATTCTATTGTTCATTATCTGGTGTATTTATTTAATTTTGTTCTGCTATTATCTGTTTCTGTATTATATTCCAAAGATAGCCCTTGTCTCTGTGAGAACGGGATTTTGGGTCGTCTCAGATATCTCGATATGGACTGTATTATATTTTGAATATAAACTGGTTTGGAGTTAAAACTGGAAAATGAATATTGGATTTCACAAAAGGGGATAAAGCAATAAAGGGGTTTATGGAAACTGGAATTAAGCAAATCTTGATTATAACTGAATCGATAACAATTTTGGATGGAGATTTAAATGGGAAAGCCGAATGATCCATAACTATGGTTTAAAAATGTGCTTATTACTTGGAAAGACCGGGATCAAATATTTGTTCGAAAACCATTCCAAGTAGTAATGCGACGTTATAAAGAAATTGAAGACATGGAAATCGATAAACAAAGACTAAGAATCTTCAAATTGTTTGGATCGACTGTTGATGTCTCGTTTGGGACGATCACCCGATATGAGGTTATAAGTGGCATGAAATCTGAATATGTTTAGAGATTTTCGGACTGTTGTTCCGTTCAAACCCAGAACAGACTTGCATGAATTGTGTGTCTGACACTGAAAATGACTGCGTAGCACTAAGTTTTGTTAATATATATCGGATTTGTGGCAATAAATTATTCTCCTCTCTAAGACATATGAATATAGAGGTTGTGTATCGATAGAAATCAGTGACACGTCGTGAATTGTCAATGTGGCATACTCGAGTTATGAATTGAACTAGTGATGATCAAAGCTTGGCTTACTAAAGTGTAGCTTTGTGCATATCGTGACTTTGTCGAACCTCACACCCAAAATTGATGGTAAGCCGACGGTTAGGTATTATACATAATCTCTACTAAAAATCGAAAGCTGCACGGTAGATCTACCTCGAAACCTGAGTAAATATAGTACATACGGTGTCCGATGCCTGGATGAAAACCGGGACATATGCTTTGAGTTATGTATTCGGTGTCCGTTTCTAGATGTTAACCGAGAGATACTTAGCTTCATGTCCTCTATTGATCTTTCGTGCCTGGAACCATTATGTTGGAAAACCAAATAACCAATACGAGCCGTTCAATTTGTTTGTAAACTACGTATGTAGGCATAGTCACTATGCTTACTAAGATTAATATATTTATTTGTGAAATGGTTTTCAACGCTATGCACTAATAATAGTAATAAAGGTGGATTTTCACGTATGAAAGCATTTTTGGTTATCATAAGACAAAACTCGCCCATTTGGTGTGCCTTGCATTTTGTGATGTGGGACGAGCTTATGATAGCCTCATTTTTTCAAAATCATTTGCGAATTTCTATGCACAGGAATTCACATGGAGTAAACCCGTCCGCATTAGCGGGGTGGTCCTGTGAATTCACACAACATTTCTTTTGATTTCGGCACCCATGTACTCATGATGTGATGTCCGCCCACAACCCCTACACTATACAAGAGGAATAATGTACTGAAAGGTGTGCCAGGCAGTTATGGGCGATCATCAAGGTATGATACATAAGCCAAGGTATGATACATAAGCCAAGGTATGATACATAAGCAGAAACTATCGTGAACTCACAACGCAAGGATAAAATATAATAGAACATATACGACAGGTAGTGATAGTGAAGCAGAAAACACTAAACTTTCATGATAACTAGAAAGTATTTCCCATACACGTGGATAACAACAATAGTGTTTGTACAATTTGTCTTACTACAACACTTAGAGAAATAGAAAACAATGGATGCAAATACTAGATAATAGTAAAACTAGTACGAAAGCCTCCTACTCGCCATTGATCAGCATCGTCGTTCTCACTAAAGCATCACCGTCACCTTCTACTTAGTCTGCCCATCCACAATCGGATGAACATCCCAAGGTAATAAGAGGAAACATAAAACCTTGAGTCAGACAACAGGCTTAGTGAGCAATTAAACAAATAACAAACTTCATCAATAAAGTATATGAGAGTGGGTAAATAAACAACTAATTACCTAGCTCCAGAGAAGAACTTACACTTGCCTTCCCCATAATATGATAGTGATAGCCTTTACGATCCACACATCCAAAGGAATAACAATTCAACCATGGCAACCAGAACGATCATTCCCACATAGCAATAGCAACTCTGCCATTATTATGACAAGCATTCAAACATGCATGACTGACTCTGGCTATCACCACCAACCTTGCCTTAGAACCTTCGTTATCGTATGACTGGCTAACAACTTGTCGTCAATTGTCAAGGGCCACACACGATGCCTCGGTTCTAGCAAGACCCCACACGCTATACACAACACGTGTTTAGGCTATACGCAACGCCCAAGGCACTCGACCTACAATTGGTCTTTAATTGTACCCCTTCTTTGAGTCCGCAAGAACCTACGACAACGGAAATTCCTTGGCCTTCTTATTTCTAGTCGTTATCAATCACGACTATTCATTAGCCTAGAACACTTTAGAGCAATTACTTCACACGAACTCAATACATCCTTGAGTCATCCTTTTATATGAACTCAATACATCCTTTGTCATTCCCACATTCGTTGTTCTACACCGATCAACAAACACCTTCAACACTTCGAATACTCCCCGTTGAAAGTATCCTCGAAGTCATGACATCATTAGCAATGTCCGACAAGAAATTTCCACAAAAAATGCCAACCGGACTCATTTCGGACAAACCGGACCCATTTTGGACCAACCAGGCCACTTGAGGTCGACCAAGAGTATTTTGGACCGACCAGACCAATTTGAGACCGACCAGACTTCTTGGGACTGACCAGAGCAACTTAAGGCCGACCAGGGCAACTTGAGACCGACCAGAGAAACTTGAGGCCGACCAGAGCAACTTGAGACTGACCAGAGCAACTTGAGGCTGACAAAAACTAATTGAGACTAATCAGAGCAACTTGAGGCTGACCAGAACTAATTGGGACAGAACAGAATCATTTAGGACCAACCAGAACCATTTAGAACTCAACAGAACCACTTAGGACCGACCATAACAACTTGAGGGTGACCAAAATTATTTGAGATCGACCAAGACTAATTGAGGCCGACCAGAACTATTTGAGACCGACCAGGACTAATTGAGGCCGACCAAAACTGTTTGAGACCGACCAGAAAAACTTGAGGCCGACCTAAAACCTGCATTCTTCAATGCAACTCAAATTTCGACCATAACTTCGCCAAAATGATTCGTTCAATGAAGCTAACTAATCCAATTCATCCAAAGGATTACAAGCATGTTATGAAATCAACAATATCATCAATATGAAAATTCTATCAATGATGATGTCAAAATCACCAAAATCACCACAAATATGCATATGAACAAAACCATGAATCTAACTTGCATGTTCATATGAAATATCATAGAAATTACCTATCTAAACTTGTTAGATCAGATCATAGGAAGATTTATATGAAAATGAACTTACCAATGCATAGATCTAAATAAGAATACTTGAATTTGATGAAAAACTTGATCAACTACTCATACACTTCATTGAATCCATGTGAGAGATGTAATCCACTGACTGATTCTCCCAAACAAGCAAAAATCAATGGAATATGAATTCGGACAGTAAGCACCTCACACCAAACAACTTGATCCGATGAATCCTTGCTTCAATTGACGTAGATCTAGCTCCAGTGGTGTAGATCTATGATTTCCCTCCTAAGATTTGAATTTTTAATGGTGGAAAGGTGTTAGAGGAAGGTGGAGCACAAGGCCACCAAATGAGAGAATGGAAAAGTAAACTTTTTCCCTCCACTCTCACCCCCCCATTTATAGGATTCCACCAGCCCACTAATGAGCCTTCTCAAATCATCCCACTAAGGCTACAAAACCTGAACGGTCAATTATTAAACCTTAAAACAACGATTCCTCCCAAACCGCTGAGCCAAATCTTTAATGTAAACACTCTATGGAAAGACGATCAACAATTCCTTTCCAATGGCACAGGTCCCACGCTCTGATTCGACTTGAGTCAAAAGTTATGCCCTGTACAAGACTAACAGGAAGAAATGGTCATAAATAAAATTGGTAAAAATTATGGACATGTCTCACATCTCCATATACAACATATTCAAAGATGAGAGTGATCCAACCCTCAGGGAACGAAATAAAAATAATTTACGATCTTTTGATACTTAAAATGCGAGCTGCTACATTCTCCCTCCTTTAGAATTTCGCCCCTGAAATTCCAAACAAACATAAGCAATCACAATAATTCTACATGCCTATCATCCATGAGAAGCCAATTCTATAATCCAAACTAGCAACCATCAAGCCATGCATCCATAGCCTTATCCTAACACGTGGAATTCTATCAAACACCAACATGATACAACGATATAGCGATTACATGATATCAAAGGTTCCTACCGACAAAGAGTTCTGGATGAGTCGCCTTCATACTCTCTTCCATCTCCTACGTACAATCGTCACCGTCCTCACTCCATTGTATCTTGACTAGATTCACCGTTTTCCTCCTAAGTTGTTTCATGTCATTCCCCACAACACGAAGCAACTTATGATGTCTCGCAACTGCAGTCTCTACTTCTAGGTATTCGTACTGCTCTGGAGATACCACCACATTTGAATCATGCACGTGCTTCTGTAGAAACAACACATGGAACATATTATGCACTCTTGACATCTTCTCGGGTAACTCCCATCTATATGCGAGCTTTCCAATTAACTCGTCTATCGGAAATGGTCCAATGAACCTAGGAGCTAACTTTCCTTTACTTCCAAATCTCACCATATGCTTCAACGGTGAAACCTTCACGAAAATCATATTGCCCACATCGAATTCCAAGTCCTTATGACGCTTATCGGTGTAACTTTTCTAACGATCTTAGGATGCCTTTGTTCATTGCCGAGTGATCTCGGTACAATCTGAGGTCTCTCTTATCATTTATGGCTCAAGTACCAACTTATCTCCAGTTTCTAACCAACATGATGGAGAATTGCATGGCCTTCCATACAACGCCTCATATGGTGCCATCCTAATGCTCGATTGGTAGTTGTTGTTGTAAGCAAACTCAACCAGATGTAGATGGTCTTCCCTTGATCTTCCGGAGTCTAACACACAAGACCTCAGGAGATCTTCTGAAACTCGAGTGGCTCTTTCGGTCTAACGATTAGTTTGGGGATGATAAGCCGTACTCAAGCACAACTCGGTTCCCAAAGCCTCTTGCAAACTCCTCCAAAATCTGCTAGTGAACAACGGATCTCGATCACTCACTATATTCTTTGGGACACCATGGAATCGAACTATTCATTTCACATAAAGTTCAACCAGTTTCGACGTCGTCCTAGTTGGCATGACAGGAATGAATCTTGCACTTTTGGTCAAGGGATCTACAATGACCCAAATTTCTTCATTTCCTGCCCTAGTTCCAGGTAGTCCATCGATAAAATCCATCGATATCTGCTCCCACTTCCGCGTAGGAACCTCTAATGGCTGAAGCAAACCACTCGGCTTCCTCTATTCAGCTTTCACCAACTGACAGTTCATACACTTGGAAATGAACTTTCCAATATCTCTCTTCATCCCCTCCAAATAGTAAATTCTCTTCATGTCCTAATGCATCTTATTACCACCGGGATGAATCGTCAACTTCGAGTGACGATATTCTCTCAGAACCTCATCACTCAATCCATCAATATCAGGAACAACTAATTGCCCTTGCTTTCAAAGCCAAATTTCTCGATCGATTTTGGACTCTTTATCCTCTAGTTCCAATCCCTGGATAAACTCGACAAGCTTCACATCTCGCTTTTGGCTCTCGCTAATCTTTTCGATAAGAGTAGGTCTTATCGATAAGCTTGCCAACGTTTCAGGTTCCAACTCGCATCATGGCCTGAAATCGAACCTTGCCAAATACTCGAGGCTCTTCCATTCTAAAAACATAGCTCCCAAACTTGTGTGTCTTCGACTTAATGCATCTGCAACTGCGTTACCTTTGCTAGGAGTATAGGCTATACCAAAATCATATGATGCCAAAAACTCTAACTATTGTTGTTGTCGAAGATTCAAATCCTTTTGGGAGAAAAGATATTTCAACGACTTGTAGTCCCTAAACAACTCGAACCTCATTCCCAATAGGTAATATCTCCACATCTTTAGTGCAAACACAATTGCTGCCAACTTTAAATCATGAGTTGGGTAGTTCTTCTCATGTGGCTTTAGCTGTCGACTTGCGTAAGATACCACTTTATCCTTTTGCATCAGCATTGCTCCAAGACTAGTACCACACGCATCGGTATACACCACCATCTCTTCATTCCCATTTGGAATGGTCAACACAGGAGCACTTGTTAGTCTCTCTTTTAGGATTCTGAACGCTTGTTCACACTTTGCATCCCATGTGAACATTTGGTTCTTCTTCGTCAATCCTGTCAATGGTGCATCTATCTTTGAGAAATCCTTGATCGGTAATAACCAACCAGCCCAAGGAAATTTCTCACAACTGTCGCATTCTTAGGACTATCCCAGTCCTGGATTGCTTCCACTTTAGCGGGGTCAACTGCTATCCCACTACCGGAGAATACATGACCTAAGAAACTCACTTCACTCTTCCAGAAGTGACACTTTGAAAACTTGGCTCTCGGCTTAAGTTTTCTTAAGATTTCCAACATGATCCTCAAGTGCATCTTGTGCTCTTCCTCATTCTGTGAACAGACCAAAATATCATCCATGAACACAAGTATGAATTTATTCAGCTGATCTCTGAATACCCTATTCATAAGATCCACAAAATACGTTGGTGCGTTAGTCAACCCGAATGGCATCATCAACTATTCAAAGAACCCGGACGGTGTCCTAAAAGCAGTCTTTGGCACACTATCCTTAGCCACCCTCAACTGGTGAAATCCCGTTGCCAGATCCGTTTGAGAAAACACTTTAGCTTCGTGAAGCTGATCGAACTAGTCATCAATCCTTGGCAACGGATACTTGTTCTTCATAGTCACCTTATTCAGCTCACGATAGTTTACGCACAACCTTAACGAGCCATCTGTCTTGGTTGCAAACACGACCAGTGCACCCCATTCGGAGATGCTTCTCTGAATGAATCTCTTTCCAAAAGGTCACGAACTTGCACTTCCAACTCTCGTTGTTTCTTAGGCGCCATCCTCCTAAGAGCCATGACAATTGGTTTAGCACCCTCGACTAAATCAATCCTAAACACGATCTCATGATGCATCGGCAACCCTTTGACCTCATCAAAGACATCCTCATACTCATTAGTGATCAGCACAAATGACAAGTCTTCTTGTGGAATCACAAGCAGATATAGACAGCTAACGGAAACACCCTCTTCGTGCTTACACTTTATCAACACCTTTCGCCCTTCCACATCCTCGACTCTCACCTCTAGCTTCTCACAATTCACCCTTACCGCATACTTCTTGAGCCAATCCATGCCCAAGATGATCCCAAACCCAGCAAAGTTAAGAACAAAGCAATCACACACAAAAGAGCAACCATGACTCGACAATACTAGACCACGCCACAACATGCACAAACTGGATGAACACTCAACCGGATAAATCACGATCAACGGTCTATCACAAATCTCGGGTTCCAAACCCAAGCGACACACAAGCTCATTGCAAATGAATGAATGCAATGCTTCAGTATCAAACAAAACTCAAATCGAAACACCATGAACAGAAAGAGTACCTTCCAAGACGACACCTTTTCCCTTCTCCTCTGCGGTAGGGGATTTCGAAGATGACGGCACTTCCCCTAAAGCTTTAACCACTTGCTCCCTTGAGCTGATTCTGGATAGTCTTTCTTCTCATGTCCCGTCCTGCCATACTTGAAGCACTTCTTTTTAGCTTTAGGATTCTTGCATTCACTAGCAAAATGACCCTTCTGCCAACAATTGAAGTAAGTCACTTCTCCCTTCTGCTTCTTCTGGCCATTATTTCCTTTCTGTTGTTGCTGCTTTCTCTTCTTATTACTACCACCCTGTTATGGCTTCTGTTCTTCCTTACCTGCAACAACAGACACCTTCTTAGGAAGCAGACTTTCATGCCTCAAAGCCTTCTTGATGACCTTCTCAAAGCTATCATCGAGGTGATCCACAAGCTGATTCCCAAGATATCCATCCAATCCTAAGAAAAACTTCTCATTCTTTTGATAAGGAGTTTCTACATATGAACGAGCATACTTCGACATGGCCTCGAAGTCAAAAACATAGTCAAGAACTGGGCGACCATTCTGTTTAAGCTCTACGAATCTCTTAAACAGAACAGACTTCTGCACAGTGGAGATAAATTTTGCTTTAAACTTAGCTTGGAATAATTCCTATGAAATATCCTCTTCAGGGGTCTCAAGTGTGACAGAGTTCCACCAGTCCATTGCTCTGCCCACCAACTGCCTTGATGCAAGTTTCCTCTTCGTTGCATCATTAATACCTATGTCCTTGAAGATTCGGAAACAAGCATCCATCCACCTTTGAACCTCTTCAACTGGTTCAATGCCCTTGAACTATTTCCCTCCCAATGATGTAAAGTCTTTGCATAGCTTTGCAAATTCTACATCTCTAGGTACTGGAACTCCAACCTCAACCGTAGCTACCACTGGAGTGGGGTTCCTTCGAAGACATGCTTCGATCATAGCTTCAAACATGGCCGGGTAATCAGGTGCCCCGCCATTACCCCCTCCAGGCACAGCTTCTTCCCTAGCAGAATGTCTCGTATAGCGTCGAATCATTCTAAATCTACAAATAAGAATGATTAGCCACTTTTAAGAAAAACTGCTAAAGGAAGTACAAATGCTACTATTATATATGCTAATACATATAGTAAGCATCCAGTTGAAATCTACAAATACGTCTCCCATACGTAACTACATCTTAGAACTTTGACCACAATCGTTGACCAGAGCTCTGATATCAAATGTGATGACCGCCTGCAACCCCCGCACTATACAAGAGGAATAATGTGCTGAAAGGTGTGTCAGGCAGCTATGGACGATCATCAAGGTATGATACATAAGAGGAACCTGTCGCGAACCCACAACGCAAGGATAAAATATAATAGAACATATAAAATAGGTAGTGATAGTGAAGCAGAAAACACTAAACTTTCATGAAAACTAGAAAGTATTTCCCATACACCTGGATAACAATAATAGTGTTTGTACAATTTGCCTTACTACAACAATAAGAGAAATAGAAAACAGCGGGAACAAATACCAGATAGTTGTAAAACTGGTACGTGAGCCTCCTGCTCGCCATCAATCATCATCGTCGTTCTCACTAAAGCATCACCTGTCACTTGCTACTTAGTCTGCCTATCCACAACTGGATGAACAACCCAAAGTAATAAGAGGAAACATAAAACCTTGAGTCAGACAACAGTCATAGTGAACGATAAAACAGCTAAAAAACTTGATCAATAAAGTATATTAGAATGGGTAAATAAATCTACCCTGCTCCAAAGAAGAACTTACACCAGCCTTCCCCACAATACGACAGTGATAGCCATTACGATCCATACATTCAAAGGAATAACAATTCTGCCATGGCAGCCAGAACAATTATTCACACATAACAATAGAACTCAGCCATTATTACGACAAGCATTCAAACATCCATGACTAGCTCTGGCTATCACCGCCAACCTTGCTCTGGAACCCTCATTATCGTATGATTGGCTAATAACTTGCACTCAATTGTCAAGGACTACACACGATGCCCTGGTTCTAGCAAGACCCCACATGCTATACACAACACATGTATAAGCCATACACGACGCCCAGGGCACTCGAACTATAATTGGTCTTTAATTGTACCCCTGCCTTGAGTCAGCTAGAAACTACGACAACGGAAATTCCTCGACCTTCTTATTTCTAGTCGTTATCAATCATGACTAGTCATTAGCTCGGAACACTTTAGAGCAATTACTTCATACGAACTCAATACATCCTTGAGTCGTCCTTTTATATGAACTCAATACATCCTTGAGTCATTCCCATGTTCGTTGTTCTACACCGATCAACGAACACGTTCAACACTTCGAATACTCCCCCTTGAAGTCTCCTCGAAGTCACGACAACATTAGAAATGTCCAACCAGAAATTTCCACCAGAAATGCCAACTAGAATCATTTCGAACCAACCGGGCCCATATTTTGGACCGTCCTGGCCACTTGAGGCCGACCAAGAATATTTGGGACCAACCAGACCACTTGGGACCAACCAGAGCAACTTGAGGCCGACCAGAGCAACTTGAGACTGACCAAAGCAACTTGAGGCCGACCAGAGCAACTTGAGACTGACCAGAGCAACTTGAGGCGACCAAAACTAATTGAGACTGACCATACCAATTTGAGGCTGACCAGAACTAATAGGGACCGACCAGAACCATTTAGGACCGACCATAACCACTTAGAACTCAACAGAACCACTTCGACTGACCAGAACAATTTGAGGCCGACCAGAACTGTTTGAGACCGACTAGGACTAATTGAGGCCGACCAGAACTACTTGAGACTGACTAGGCCTAATTGAGGCCGACCAGAACTGTTTGAGACTGACCAGAACAACTTAAGGCCGATCCAAAACCTACATTCTTCAATGCAACTCCAATTTCGACCAATACTGCGCCAAAATGATTCGTTCAACGAAACAAACTCATCCAATTCATCCAAGAGGATTACAAGCATGTTATGAAATCAACAATATCATCAGTATGATAATTCTATCAATGATAATGTCAAATTCACCAAACTCATCACAAATATGCAAATGAACAAAACCATGGATCTAACTTGCACATTCACATGAAATATCATAGAAATTACTTATCTAAACTTGCTAGATCAGTTCATGGGATGATCTATATGAAAATGAACTTACCAATGCATAAATCTAAAGAACAATACTTGAATTTGATGAAAAACATGATCAACTACTCACACACTTCATTGAATCCATGTGAGAGATGTAATCCACTCACTGATTCTTCCAAACAAGCAAAAATCAATGGAATATGAATCCGGACATCAAGCACCTCATACCAAACACCTTGACCCGATGAATCCTTGCTTCAATTAATGTAGATCTAGCCTCCAATGGTGTAGATATATGATTTCCCTCCTTGGATTTGGATTTTTAATGGTTGAAAGGTGTTAGAGGAAGGTGGAGCACAAGGCCACCAAATGAGAGAATGGGAAAGTAAACATTTTCCCTCCTCTCTCAACCCCTATTTATAGGATTCCACCACCCCACTAATGGGCCTTCCCAAATCAGCCCACTAAAGCTCCAAACCTGAACAACCAACTGTTAAACCTTAAAACAGCGATTCCTCCTAAATCGTTGAGCTAAATCTTTAATGTAACCACTCTACGGAAAGGCAATCATCAATTCCTTTCCATTGACATAGATCTCACCATTTGATTCGACCTGAGTCAAAAGTTATGCCCTGTATAAGATTGATAGGGAAAATGGTCACAAACAAAATCGGTAAAAATTATGGACATTTCTCACATCTCCATATACAACATATTAAAAGATGAGGGTGATCCAACCCTCAGGGAATGAAATAAAAATATTTTACAGTCTTCCGGTAGGTAAAATGCGGGCTATTACACATGTTATTTCGTATTTTAATTTGACTAATATGAGAATGAATTGGTTCTGATCTGAATGTTTGTTTTTTTTATGCAATAAGCACGAGTCCGATACGAGTTGCAGTTAGCGAAGGTTACTTTGCCTTGGAGAACGAAGATGAAGATTTGGTATACATCTATTACATATATGTAATTCCCGATGTACTTTGGTTCCGCTGCCTGGTTGTATGTATCTGTATATATGTAACCCTAATAATCATTGTATATTATAGTCACATGTATATATTTCAACTGCTTTTGAACTGTTATTTGACTATTATATGTTCTACTTTCATTGTGGGATTATGTTATTGTTTTCCTCTTCTTCCTTTCTTTTCTTTTATTTTCCCAATAACTACCTGTATGTGTGATTCGTTTGGATCAACATGGGTGGACTATTGTCGATTTGAATAGTCAAAAATCCAAGTCGTTACAATGTGGTATTGGAGCCAGGTTAGTGATAACCTTGGCTCTGTTTAGGAAGTAACTCGTTAGAGATAGGATTAGTAACATCCTAAAATGAGTTTGAGTTATATATGAGAGAGCGTACTTGTATTTTTGACATAAATGGTTTTATATTATGTTGATTTGTTCCATCGAATATTTATAGATTCTGGTCGATATATGGGACGCCATGGTATCGATAGGAATTTGTAATTATTTGAACATAACGGATCGATATAATATGGTTTTGGATTATATTTTAAATATAAATTTGGTTATGAATTATAAATTTTGCTTGTATTCATTATTGGAGGGTGATAATATTAAGTTATTATCAATTATAGATGCATAGATAATAAATCTAATAGGGAAAATTAAATCATTTTAAAAAAAGTTTGAAAATGAAATCTATTCAATATAATTGGTTGCAAAATATATTTTGCAAATAAAATGGAAATGAACTTGAGAACTCGATTCTGGTGCTTTTGAAAAATAGATTTGCCAAGATTTTGAAATAATATAGTATCATAAGTAGGTATTTTCGAAATGGAAGCGATTTCAAACAATGTTAAATGGAATAAGTGCATAACCCCTTCTTAGACCTTAGGAATAACCTCGGTAATGAGTCAAGCATTATCAATGTTTATTTTGAAGATTCTGAGTGGGGGAGACCACTCAGTAATTCCACAATTTGATTGATAAAAGACTTTGGAACTTAAACTTCTATGGTATAATTTTTTTATAATGACATAAGTATAGATTATTTAATTTTCAAGTTGAAATAAACTTATAATCGGGATTTTTAAGTTCTCTATTAATTAATAATTTCAATTATGTACTAAAACTAAAAGTTAAGATGTTAAATGGAAATTTGGTTTTAGACGTGCTAAGTGAATTGAAATAAAAGAAAACCCGTATCACTGGAAACTTTAAGTGGGAAATGATTATAAAATGAATGGGAAATGAAATTAAAATTGGTTGAGTTAAGTGAACTTAAAGAAGTAAAAGGCCAAGTTAGGAAAAGTAAATAAAGTCGACTGAAGATTTGAGAAAAAATAGAATGGTTTATATAAAAATCATAACTAGCCTTAACCCATGATTATAGATTCGGAGTTAACTAAATAGAACGAGGAAATGAAATAAACTAATAACTGGAATTGTGAAATAAGGTGTAGGAGTTTTAAAACCAAAGTTCAAATTTATTAAATGAGAATATTGAAAGAATTTGGATCTCAGTGGATTCAATTAAGTTAAATGAATGAGAATCAATAAACGATACTCAATTTAATATCAATGAAGCAAACATGGATATATCTAAGCAAATAAAAGGGGATCCGTAATATCAGTCTATTAAAGTGATAACCAACTATAAATGGTTAGGAGTTGCTAAAAAATTGGAATTAGAGAGTTTGAAGCTTTGAGTAAATAAAATCGACGCTCATTGAAAAATCCAGAATATCCCCTATACGCTGAAGAAAAATGACCATAACTTTTGATGGGATAATTGGAACTTGACGATTCTGGACTTTTTGGAAACCCTAGAAACTGAGCTAAAACTTTTCTTAATGGTTCCTTATCAAATTTTCATGTTTATTAGGTTGAAATCCGAGTGCTAGTCATAGTTCTATGCGTAGAAAATGAAAACTTGAAGTGCATATCAATGTTGTTTTGACCATAACTTCCTAACGAATCGTCAGCTTTTGATGTGCTTGTATAATCCAGAAAGCTCATGATCTAAACTAAAGCTTTTCTTTAATATGCTTTGTAAAATTTTAATGTTTAAAAGGTTGAAAACTGGGTTGAACAATTAAGGCCTGCATTTTTATTTTTTTTGGGCTGAAGCGTTCGCTTTCACTAAAATGGTGTAACTTTTGAACGGATTATCCGAATTCGAAGAATCCATGAAATTCGAAATGCCTGAAATGAGTGCAACAACATTTGCCTAGTATGTTTTGGGTAAATTCCATCATTTGAATGGTGTTAAACCTCGATTTTTTCATTGGCCTATCGCTAATGTGTTGGTTTTGTAGTTGAAATGATTAGTATATGTTGTGCAAGTTGTGTACATTTTCTATTAGTTGTATATATGTTCGATTCTTATGCATATTTGAGTAAGTAACAGGTGTAAAGAATTTGCGCTACATATTGGAGCACGCTTGGCGCTAAATGCGAAATGCTAAATTGCTAAATAAATAAATTTGCCAATAACGCTAAAGAAGGTATGTATTTGTGTTATTTAGGGTTGTGGTTATATATATATATTGGCTTCCCGATTGTCTGGGATGCCTCATTTTGTGATGAGATGTATATTCGAGTTTATATACATATTGTGATTTTCCGGACCTCTCCTATGGAGATGCTGCCGAAATTTTCTTTGATTTCGGGATTTTGAAAATTTATGAGACTTTATAACTCAATAACTTATTTTATAAATGCTATTTTATAAGTTATGGACCTGAAAATATATATGCGCTTAATGCCTTATTTCATTCCCTTTTCGAGGACGAAAAGATTTGAGTAGGGGAGAATGTAACGGCCCATAATTTTCCATATATTTAAATTAGATTTAAAATAAATAAATTGAATAATATTGGTTAAAAATCAAATTTAATTGATTTTAATAATGATGATGGCTTGAATTAAGTATAAATGGATTTTAAATTGAGTTCATATTTTGAAATGTCGTAATTCAGAATTTAATATTTAAACAAAGTTTGAGTTGTTTAAGTTAAAAATTGAATTCAAATTTAATTTGGTAAATGGTGTAATTTTGAGTTTAATATTAAAATAATTGAAAATAAATCGAGTTCTATCATCTGTAATTACAATCCAAATTTAAATTCAAAATATCAAATTTGGGAACTTAAAATTTGTGAAATCGATTTATAAAATTTATTTAAATTGAAATTGGATTAAAATGGAATGTAATATATATATATATATATATATATATTTAGATTGAATTAAAAATGAGTAAGTGAGTAATTGAATATTTTATTAATTAATTAACTATGGCATTTAGTTGTTTTGGCAACTGCCTCCAAATATGATAAAACCAGTTCCATTAGATCTGGAGCGGTGAATTATTGTAAAATTTCAAATTTCCTTACAATTGGACTTGCCATTTGACCATACGGAATAAAGCGTGAAAGGAATCAACGTAATATGATAGTTTTTTGTTTCTCCCATTGGACCCTCGATATTTATGCCAATAAAACCTATTTCTACCTCATCAGTTCATTTTCACTATACGTATAATTTACTCCATCAAATTTTCCTCTAATGGCTGAAACAAAATTTCCAAATCTTTGTTCAAACAAAAAAAATCCAAGCTTTAAATTCAACTCTCCACAAAACCTAGCAAATTATATATTGTTTCGAAGAGCTTGATGATACGAAGCTGCTGGTATGATTTATTACGACATGCATTGAGTGGATTGGCCGGAAAAATAGTTAAAGTCTCTGAAATCGAAACCCAATGCATTCGATTTAGTTTTTTTGATTCCGGCTTAATCGAAGAAATCATGATCTAGGTTTTATAGAGCGTGGTCTGGGGAGTTGATTTATGGTGGTCGTAAGTCGTAGTATTTCCTGAGATGGCCAGAATCGGTGAAATAGGGTTTCGAAAACCCTATATTAGCCTCGGAGATGAAGCCACAAGAGGTGGCCGGAGACGATGTGCCGACAGGGGTAGGTGTGGCCAGGTTAGGGATATCCCGCGTTGGTGATGGTTGATCGTCAGGCGATTGGAGGACAGTGCAGTTCATTGTCAAATATGTGGCACAAGAGGTGACTTCGTGAGCGGCATGTAGGTGAAGTGGGAAAACAAGATCATGTTGCTGACGTGGTATATTCTATTTATTTATTTAATTTATTATATTTTACATACATATATGTATTCAACTTCTAACATTAATAACTATTGCATATTAGGTTGGATTTTGATGCGGTTTGTTGCATTGCGATCATGGTGAAATTGCGGACGTTCTGGCACTAATTTGGATGCGTTTGGAGACTGTAAATTTTTGGGCTTTGGTTGGACGTTCGACCGACTAAAGACCCAAAGGTGAGTGAATTTCTCGCTCACAATTAACTAAATTGTTCCCGTATTTATTAAATTAAATTATGAAATATATCTGATTTCCTGGTAGTGAGTGATTTTTGATTATTCGCTTAAATTAACATACAAATTAAATACAGTGTTAATTTAGAATCGACATTAAATGATTTATTCAAAACTAAATTGCCAGTCAGAAACCCCGACATTTATTAACTAATGAACGACATAATATTGACTGTTTGGATGAAATGGTTTGATGGGTGCCTTGTACTGATTTCTGAATGGATATCATTAATGTAAATTGTTTATGTTATTTAGTATATGATGTTCATCTTTATTTATGCCAATTAATCCTATTGTTCAGCCTCGATGTTATGGGCACCAAATAAATCCGGTATTAATCGATTTAAAATAAATTAAGAACACGGGTCGAAATGATGAATACCTGTGACCTCGATTTGGATTGAAATGATATATATATATATATATATGTATATTGATCCCTAAAATATCGACAATTAAATTAAATATCACTAAGCCATAAGATTGAGAATTTTATATGAACATCAGTTGGATAAAATGATTTTAGATATTTGGAAATATATTTGTGGAAATATATTTGAAAGGGATATGAAGAGATTTGAATATATGTATATATATATATATACATCTATTTCTTTTAAACCAAAAACTGGAATGTTCATTGAGTTTGTCAAGGCAATTATTCGAAAATAAACTAGGAATTTGGAAATGTAATTTAAGTACGATTTGGTTACTCAATTTTTTTAATTTGTTTAAAGCTGAAGTTAATAATTCTCTTTGGATTAATTAAAAATAAGAGTATTCGATGGGAATTTGGAAACGTGATTTAAATACGATTTGATTGCTCAATTATTTTTTAATTTTTTTAAAGCTGAAGTTAATAATTCTCTTTAGATTAATTTAAAATAAGAGTATAAGACGATTTTTGGAAGTGTTAGAGATTTGGATTAAATATGAATTTAAATCCTTTTAGCATGAAAGGTCGGGTTTGAATGTTGTTTTGAAATCGAGATATGGAGATGAAATAAGCTTTATCGAAGATGGAATATAAATTTTAAGTATTGAAATTTGAAAGAAAGAAAGAAACAATTATGGTTTTAAATTTAGTTAACTTTAGATATACCTATAGTTTTGAAATATATTATAATATATTATATTTATTATTTAAAGATTATTATTGTAAAGAAATTATATATATACCTATAATTTGAAATAAAGCATATTGTACTATTTATTATTTAAAGATTATTTTAGTATAGCATTTAATATATGTATATATATATATTGTGAATTAAATTATTTTATTTTTACTTTAATTATTTTAATATATATTTTTTCATAAAAAGGGTTTTATTTATAATTATCTATTTTTAGGCTATTAAAGATTTTGTAAATTCTTCCTAAACTGGAATTGTTCTCGATGAAAACAATTGATTCAAAATTAAGATTTGAAATAAAAATATATTCTCCTTTGAATATAAATCGATTTTGAAAGGACTATGGTATTATGATTAGAAAGAATATTCTATTTTGAATATAAATCGGTTTTGAAACAAATCATGATATTGATATGAAATTTTACTCTCTCTGGAATATGAATCGATTTTGAAAATTATTATGACATTTTGAAACAAAATTATACTTTATTTTGAATATAAATCAACTTTTCAATGATTATGATATCTCAATATGAACTATATTATATTCTGAATATAAACTGGCTTGGAATATAAAACTGGAAAATGAATAATGAATTTCACAAAAGGGGTTAAAGAGATAACAGGGTTTATGGAAACTGAAATTAAGAAAACCTTGATTATAACTGAATCGATACCAATTTTAGAAGGAGATTTAAATGGGAAAGCCGAATGATCCATAACTATGGTTTAAAAATGCACTTATTACTTGGAAAGACGGGGATCAAATATTTGTTCGAAAACCATTCTAAGTCGTAGTACGACATTATAAAGAAATTGAAGGCTTGGAAATTGATAAGTGAAGACCGATAATCTTCGAATTGTTTGGATCGATTGTTGATGTCTCATTTGGGCCGATCACCCGATACGAGGTGATAAGTAGCATGAAATCTAAATATATTTAGAGATTTTCGGGTTGTTGTTCCGTTCAAACCCAGAACAGACTTATATGGATTGTGTGTCTGACATTGAAATTCACTGCGTAGCACTGATTTCTGTTGATATATATCGGATTTGTGGTAATAAATTATTCTCGTCTCTAAGACATATAAACTTAGAGGTTATGTATTGATAGAAATCAGTGACACGTCTTGAATTGTCAATGTGGCATACTCAAGTTATGAACTGAACTAGTGATGATCAAAGCTTGGCTTATTATAGCGTAGCTTTGTGTATATCGTGACATCGTTGAAGGTCACACCCCAGATCTGTGAAGTTAATGCGCTAGTGGTTCTATAGCAGAAGATGTACAAAAAGGTGTAGCGGGGATAAAGTGGGGAAATATCAGGGATATAGCGGAGGCGCAAAAAGGTTCATTATATGTAAACCCAAATATTTGAAAATTAATTAATCATCTTTCTCACATTATATGTGCATAAGAAACTAAATTTAATTAATCTTATATAATAAAATCAAGGAATATCATAGTTTGCAAGCAAATTTTGATGAATGTAATTGATTGTTACCATATGTTAGGTATTTATGCCTTAAATTCAGACCTTTATGCTAAATTTACTAATTTTTTAAAAAAGAGAACTAGTCAAATCAAGCTCTAAATATTGATACGGCTAAAGCGGACGGTAAAAAGCATTGATATAGTGGATGCATTGGAAAGTGACGGGGCAAAACGAAGATCTACTATTCATCGGTGCTAAATTTAAAGAATGTAGCAGTTGAAGAGCGCTATGGGCTATAGCAGTGATATTGCAAGGCTTCAGTGGAGATTTAACTGCATAGCCCCGGATTGATGGTAAACTAGCTGTTAGGTTGTATACGTAATCCCTAGTGAAAACCGAAAGCTATGGCAGCAGATCTACCTCGAAACCCGAGGAAATAAAATACATACGGTGTCTAATGCCTGGATGATAACTGGAATATATACTTCCCGCTATGTATTCGGTGTCCGTGTCTAGATGTTAACCGGGAGGTACTTAGCTTCGTGTCCTCCATTGATCTTTTGTGCCAGGAACTATCATGTTGGAAAATCGAATAACCAAAACGAGCCTTTCAATTTGTTTGTAAACAAGTATCTAGGCATAGTCACTACGCTTGCTAAGATTAATATATTTATTTGTGAAATGGTTTTCAACACTGTGCACTAATAATAGTATTAAAGGTGGATTTTCACATATGAAAGAATTTTTTGTTATCATAAGACAAAACTCACCCATTTGGTGTGTCTTACATTGTGTGATGTGGAACGAGCTTATGATAGCTTCATTTTTTCAGAATCATTTGCGAATTTCTATGCACGGGAATTCACATGGAGTAAACCTGTTTCGCGTTAGTGGCGTGGTCCAGTGAATTTCACACAACATTTCTTTTGATTTCTACACCAATAACACTCATGTTATTTCGTATTTTAATTTGACTAATATGAGAATGATTTAGTTCTTATCCGAGTGTTTGTTGTTTTTTTTTATGCAGTATGCTCAGGTCAGATACGAGTTGCAGTTAGTGAAGGTTAATTTTCCTTGGAGAACGTAGACGAAGGTTTGGTATACATCTATTACATATATGTATTTCCCGATGTACTTTGGTTCCACTGCCTAGCTGTATATATCTGTATATGTGTATCTCTGATAATCATTGTATATTCTTGTTAACGATATTTATCATCACACCAGAGGTAGGTCAGTGGGGATGAATCGATAGAGAAGAGGTAGGCTGTCTAGCTTTTGCGGGCTTGAATTAGCCATTCGTCCCTAGATGAAGAGGCTTTGGAAAGGAGATTACTAATCCGTTGTTGACAAAGGATTTTAATGGCGGATAGCGATGGACTCCCACCAAGCTCGCTAGGAGGTCTAAGTTTGGGGAATCGCAGAGGCTACCAAGTGGGGTTTAGATCTATAGGAAAGGACGTTCCCTTTCTACCTACAAGAAGGTCTGAACAAGAACCCGAGCATTTGCTGGGAATAAACAGTAAACCGCAACAATTAATGAGTAAGTAAAATAGTATCTTGAGCTCTCGTGTGCATGCTCTTGGTCATATTCTTTCGGCTATAGGCTTCCATATTTTCCATGGATACTTAGAGGAGCCTGCCCTCATTGTGTATGTGGTTAGCTGCCAGTTCAGGACTGCTGTCGATGTCTGTGCTAAGTAGACTAGTGTGGATAGCTCGTATCTCTTCCGAGATTACGGTCTGCGTTTCGATGGGATTTCCCGGTGTAGCCCGATCTCTCAAAAGGTTGCTCCAAGTGATTCTCGTGTTGCTTTATCAATGTGGCCTCTCGGTATTTGTACGATAGGTGTTACAAAAATGGGTTCCGGACAGTCTTCATGTGCTCCTGTCTTTGAGGCTCTTGATGTTTTAACTTCCCGATGTATTGGTATTAGGCGGGTTAATACCAAAGGTTCCTTGAGAATGCAAGAATTTCTAGCTTTTATACCTCTTAGTTTCAGGTCAGGATGACTTCTTGTCGTAGTATCTCCTGTCTAGTTGACGTTGTTAGAAGGATATTGTCGAATTGACCGTGTCGGATAGGTCCTGCCGGTTATATCCTGTAGCTTTTACGATCTTTTCTCCTAGGAAGGTTTCGATTGATGTAGCTTTCGGATTGTTTCTCCCTGCTCTTGGCTCAACCAAGTGTTTGACCCTACTTTTTGAAGAGTCTTCGTGAGCTTTCGGCCATCCGATGCCCCTTCACTTGCCAGCTCATTTCACTGTTAATTTTGGTAGTAACATTTTCCCCCTCTAGTGAAAGGGTATTTTCGACTTTCCAAGTCGAACTCTTTGTCTTTTTCGAAGTGTCATATCTGAGTCCTTTGATCTTCCTGGGTCGGGAATGTTGATTGGTCTTTGTTTGTACGGTGGAGAATTGGGTAAATTTCTTTGCATTATTACCACTACTTCTCCTTCACTGTTTACCTGCAACATTAGTTTCTCGAACCAGATTATTTCTTCATTGAGGACTTGAAGCTTATTGTGGGAATTTTATTGCCTAAACCTCTGGTAAATATCTCTGTTTTGGTATTTAATCTAGGAGTTAAATTGTTTTTCCCAAATTTTCTAGGATTTTACATGTCGGATATAAATTGTTTGAATGTTAATAACCTAGGAGGCAATTCATGGCGATCTGCTCAAATGTTTGTTTCCCTAAATATTAATTTTAGGGTTTGAGATAAGCAATTTGTACAAAAGAATCTATTCTCTTAATTAAGTAACTAGAGTGGTTCTTAGAGTTGTCACAACATTCACTATTCTGACCATCAATTGCTAATAGATTTATATGTTATCATCTTTGAGCGCTCTAATGAGTTAGATATGAATTCTACTTGTTTACGAAATTATATCACCTGGCAGCACTATGTCAGATAAAATGAATACCGTTCTATCATCCATTGATGCTTGTGGCCCTTCTCGGAGGAGGAAGCCTATCAACTTGAAGAATTCATTGATTACTTCTCAAGATGAAGTAAACTCCATTCTTGCCAGCTTCGGAATGGACAATGTGGGGGCTATCCCTATTGCTTATTGTGATGACATCATGCATCCTCCTAAAGGATATTTTGCTTACTTAGCAGCACATATCTAGCATGGAGGCTTCTTTCCTTTTCCTTCCTTTGTGTTCCAACTTCTACGGGATTTAGAGATTGCGCCCATTTAACTTTTAACAAGAACTTACACACTGCTTTTATGTCTTCAAGTACTTGCTTTTGAATCGGGTCAGGCTTCTCTTACTTCTAACCTCATCCGACAACTGATGCATTTTTCAAGAGGTGTTGACTTCCCTATATTCCATGCTGCCCCCTTGCGGAAGATTATCAACGATGGTGTAGGTAAGGCTATACCCTGGGAAGATAAAATTTTCTTTATCAAATGTCCTATCGGTATTTCAGGCTAATTTGCTGATTGTGGTGAGTCCTCTTAACCTTTTGCAAGTGGCTACTTTTTTCTATCTGTGACTTATCTTTAACCGCCTTCTTCCGGATTTTGCTTCTAAGGGAGTTTCTTTAACCGAAAGCTAATCCCATGTATCTGAGCATATTTTGAAACTACTCGAAAAGCCTCCATTTCGGTCCACTCAACTAACCAAGGACAAGTTGTGTCTCTATAACCTCCTCCTTAACGGACAAAAGGTCTTGGGATGCCCACCTGTTTGTCTTCCTGACTCTAAGCATATATTATTATGTTCATAAGTGTTTGCTCCCTCGAATCCTTTATTTCCGGGTATGTTTTGTTGATTCGATAGTTTCTTTATTGAGGTCGTTTTGACACCAAAGTTCCGCATTTTTGAATCTCTTTTTGGCCTTTCATTTGACTAGGAGTTTCGACTTCGGAAGCCCCTATTCTTACTAACGCTTTGAATCGATCTACTGTTGTCGCTGTTAAGAGGTTGGTCGAATTATCTATCGATCCGCCAGCTAAGAGACTAAAGCTTGATATTCCTACATCTGTGATTTCCGGGAGTGCTTCCGGCAGTGAAATAGGGAGTGGTGTTTTTCCAGTACCCCTTCAAAGTATATCTCGAGCGGGTGCATGTGCCACGCTGCGTACTTCCACTTCTCGACCCGTTGAACCTTTGAGGCTCCCCGATTTTTCAATTGATTTCACAGATCTTGTGAAACTTGTTCTTTCTAGGCTTGAACTTTCTGACATCTCATTACCTTCCACCTCTTCCGACATAGTGGACTTCTGCCAGCATTTGACAACTTGACAGCCTAAGGTACAACATTCTCTTTTTACTCTGGGCTTCCCATTTGTTGTGACTGTATGTTGAATGCTTCCAATTTCCCAAACAATCAAGGAGTGGCACTTGTCTAAGCCCATTCCTTCTTCCTATGTTACTGAAATCACTTGGCTTTGGGAAGCGAACGCAACCTTGAGCGATGAGTGTGAGAGGTTGAAAGCTTCCTTGGAACATGCCAAGTCAGCTTCAGAGAAAGAGAGGCAGACTAGGGATGTAACACCCAAAAAGGTATCAGCCTTAGAGCATTAGGTAGCGGAGGATGTGGTTACTCACACCGATGAGCTTCAGAAGAAGGATGAGAAGCATTCTCGCGCTACACAGATAATCTATGTGGCTAAAGACAGGATTTTTAATTCTTGCAAATACGCCTTCCGCAAATTAAGTACGATTGTTATACGATGCCTTATTTCACCTTCTTTCCGATAACTTTCAAAGTCTTCCTAAACTCCGAACCCCCCAAGTTCCTCCCTTCGTCCAGGATCGGGTTATGGAAAGGATTAATTTGGGCGAAGAAGGAGTTGAGATACCGCAGAGGAGCGGACCCAAAATCGAGGAATCTTTATATATTGACCGTCTTCCGGAAGATTTAGGCGAGGAAGGGGAGATTTTTGCTTCTGTTAGTAACAATAGGGAGAATGGCGACAACAATTCCGGAGGTGGCGGCTGCCAAAATAAGCATTTTTACCCACAACTCTGAATCGTCGTTGCTTAAAGTAGTTGGCCCCTCCAATCTTTCGGGAGGGAAGAAAGTTGTTGGTCATGAAGTTCCTTCTCCTCGGGTATAGTTTTCACTCAGGACGTGTTTTTCTCTTTTCCTAAATATTTGACTTCAACTAGTCTCCTGTTATTACAATAGACAAAAGGAAAAGTTGTTCTCTGCCATAAGCAGAATTAGATAACAAAATAGAAGAATTCAAACCGTTTTTATGTAGGGCAGGTGGCACATTTGTAAATTTAGTTCTGCAACCTATGTAACGCTTGTATGGGGTTCCCCTACATTACATGTGAAGGATAATATGCTTGTTTGCATCATGACAAAATCTTGTTTATTATGAGGATGCATTATGCATGATTTATAGATTGAGAAAGGAGTTTCGGACAACGCCTATTCACGCTCTCAGGGAAAAGCATTTTCTTGAGGGACATAAATGCATTTATGCCGCATTTCCTCGGCACTCCTTTAACTTTCTGAGAGGTGATCATGAAGCTATGTTAAAGAGTTGCAGGATTAAACATGCTGAAGCGCTATGTAAACAATATATGGATGAAGAAGTGATCTTTTTATAATTCCCCTATTTTTCTGTATGTCAAAATAGATTGCTTTTGGGTTTAACTCGTGCAAATATGTATAAGAAAAGGGGTTTTATTCTTGCAAATTGAAAAGAAAATAAAATCATAACTACTTTCTTGTTTGCCTATGGGCAGGTTGAACAACGCGAGATTCTTCCGTCCAAGGGCGGAGCGTCGCCAACGGGAGAGACTCTTCCTATGTCCCAGGAGAGGAAGATTTTACATTAGAGTTTATCCATCAAACATTTGGCTGATAGAATGAATGCTTTGAAAGAACAACTAGAAGAGAAGGATAAGATTATTCTTGGATTGAGGGCATACATAAAGACTACGCCCTCTATTGAGTGAAGATGAATTGAGGCGTCTACTCAACGTAGCGCTAATTTGGTAATTGATTGGAACAACGCTACTACAAAGTGCATGACATGGGAATATTGTTTCAAGAATATTCCTATTATGATGGGAGCTTCATCTTCTAGGGTTGCGACCTCCTGCGAGACCCCTACTCGTCAGAAGTTTTATTATTTGAATAACCCTCCCCCGGGGTAAAGGAGTTAGCCGTTTCCGAATGGTGCAAAAGAGTGGTAACCGAGATGAAAGTGACTTATGATATTAAGCTGATTAAGGATTCTCATGATCGTGTCGTCAGGTATGCTTTCCAAAGTAGATGTTTACAAGAAGAAAGGCATAATTTGTGTATGGATGTTTTCGAGTTGGAGAAGGAAAACAGTTCTCTTAGGCAATATGTAGGGCTTATAACAGAGTCTTGAAACTTCAGATTAAGCTTTCTGATCATTTAGACGAAACGAGTAGGACAGTGCAGAAGATTAAAAAATTACTAGGCATCCCGCTTCGTCATGCCATCGATTCTCCTTTGCCTGATGATGGAGAGGACCCAGATCTTTAATAATATATTGTAGTAGTGAGATACAATTATACCTATAATTGGGGTATTGCGAATGTAATGATTTTTCTTTAGTGAGTGAACTTCATGTATTGACAATGTCTACTATGTAAACATCTATAGATGCGAAACATGGATAACAATTGCTTGCATATAAATGGTTTGAGAAAAAAAACTAAGTGAGGAAAGAGATACCCCTTTTTCACGGAGTAGTTTTGACGATGAACCTCCTGTTTTCTTCCAAATTTTTCTTTGTGGCCTTCCAAATCCATTTCAAATCGAGGTTATTCAGATTTTGGTGGCGGTGTAAGACCTGATCTCTTCTTCCGGGTTTGGTGTTGAGATAAGACTGGGATCCTTCTCCCGGCACTTTGCGAAGGTCCTTCTTGACCCAGATTCGGGTGTCGTCATAAGTAGAGGACCAGAAACCCCTCCAGTATTTGCGAAGAGATGAATCGACCAAGATTCAGGTATTATTGTGTAGAAGACCGTAACCCCCTCCAATATTTGTGAAGAGCCAAATCGACCCAGATTCGGACATTAATATATAAAAACTGGAACCTCTTGGGTATTTGTGAAGAGACGAATTGACCCAGGTTCGGGTATTAGTATATAGAAGACCGGAACCCCCTCTGGTATTTGTTGTTTTGGTATTCCATTTAGGTTTGATTTGTGAAGTAGAGGTTGTATGTGCTTCCTGAGCCGCTCCTTGGGCTTTTGATGTCAAAGAAGAGGATGTATGTGCTTTGTTGGCCACTCTTTGGGCCTGTGCGTCCGGTGCACTTGGCTAGCTTATCCACAAGCAGGGCCCAAGGACTTACCTGACCTCCCTCCAGGAGGCGCCTTATCCTGAACATCAGTAGGCGATGACAAGGTCTTAGAAACTTATACGGGGCCATCGTAGGCACAGAACTAAGGTTTACTCTTTTGATGCTCTATACTGACCATTGTAGGCACTGATAGAGGCTTACAAGCCACACCCCCCCCCCTGAGGGGCTCCCTATCCTGACCATCGTAGGAGATGATAGGGATTTGTGTTCCCGTCTGTGGGTAATGCGGAACATAAGAAGAGGTAGGACATGCTCTTCTGCGAGCAGAGGTAGGGCATGCTTAGTTCTAGCAGAGGTAGGGCGTACTCTTCTACGAGTAGAGGCAAGGCGTGCTAATTTTTGATGCACCGTCATGACCATTTTTGGTGTGAAACAGAGGTTTACGCTTTTGTAATTTAACCTAGCCCCCTCTGATTTGGGCACGGAAAAAAGATTAACACTCCCCACCCTTCGGGGAATACCTTGCCCGGACCAATTTGGCGCTGACAAGGATTTTTCTTTTCTTTTATCCATTTGTGACTTGACCCGTCCTTGGTCATTTTAAGTTTGTGGAACTTTACTTCTTCATAATTGGGCGAATAATCTTTCCTTTACTATTTCTAGAAGGTTTTAGAGGCACGTCCTCTTACGCTTTCTTTACATATCTTTGTAATTTTCCTTGGTTTAAGAACTTGGTGACCATTCCCTCTAAAACTCTACAATGTTTTGTTTCGTGTATGTTTACCATATGGTAGTATCAATACGACCTTTCTCTCTTGGCTTCATTCCTGGGTTTCTTCTTTAATGACGACCAAAAGTTCAACTCATATCTAGTCAGGAAATAGATACCCTCAGTCGATGTAGTGAACTTACAACCCTTTGGTAACCTTGACTCGAAATTATTCTTTCGTTGTTGTATTTTGGCCCTTTTATTAGTTAAGTTTGTCGTTCCTTCTTTATCTCTTTACTTCCTTTTACCTGCCTTTCGACATGGGGGTATATTTCTTTCAGACTTTTTATCGGCTAGAGGAATGGAAGTTTTCTCAATGCTTTGTTCGAATATGGTTCCTCTGGCCTTTGTGAGGATGGCTTCATTGGCATGAAGAAAAGAGTTATATCTCTCCGTCGAGGTTTGGTAAAGGGAAAAAATCGGAGTTGTTCCTACGTGGAAGGGGTTAATGCTCCATTGATCAAGATCATAGAGTTCTACATCCTTCTCTTTCTCTTGGATATGGAGGGTTTCTAATTTGAACCTTTCAATCGCCCATGGCCCGTCAATACTCCCCCTTGCCATGGGAAATCCGTTAGTAACTAGTAGAGATTTTTAATCCATAATGTTCGCCTCTTCAAGGTTTAGTCTAATCCAGGACGGAACAACATAGGTGGGTATGTGGAAAGGTTAACCAAATGATGGAGGTTCATGCCCTCCTTCTAATGCTAAGATGTTAACGATATTTATCGTCAAGACTGGAGGTAGGTCAATGGGGATGAATCTATAGAGAAGAGGTAGGTTGACTAGCTTTTGCGGGCTTGAATTGGCCTTCCGTCCCTAGATGAAGAGGCTTTGGAAAGGAAGGTTACTAATCCGTTGCTACTGATAATGGACTTAAATGGCGGATAGCGATGGACTCCCACTAGGCTTGCTAGGAGGTCTAAATTTTGGGGAATGGCAGAGGCTAACAGGTGGAGTTTGGTTCTATAGGAAAGGACGTTCCCTTTCTACCTGCAAGAAGGTCTGAACAAGAACCAGGCATTTGATGGAAATAAATAGTAGACTGTGACAATTAATGAGTAAGTAAAGCAGTATGAAAAACTCATTGTAAGATGGTTTGAATATGGATGGACACTTTATTAATCTTTGATTCAGAATACATGATCAGAACAGAAGAACCTCTTTTATTGATTCCCGTTTGAGGGTTTTAAGAGAGGAAATACAAAGATTAGCCAAAATGAAAAAGAAGATCATCCCCCCTCAAAACGTGACCCCTGGAGTCCTATTTATAGGAAACTTGGAGCCCCTTCCGAAATTGGGCCTTCAGGAGCCTTTGTTGGCTGCCTTTTTCCTTCGCCTCGGATGTTTTTGCTTCCGACCGCTTTGCGGTGCTAATTATGGCTTTTTCGACGAAGGCTTCGGCTAGACGGAGCCTCTTTGAGGGGAATACATGCTTGTTGCTGAGGTAGCCTCCCGAACGGTATCTTGAGCTCCCGTGTGTATGCTCTTGGTCATATTCTTTTAGCTATAGGCTTCCGGTTTTCCCGTGAATACTTAGGGGAGTCTGCCCTTATTGTGTATGTGGTTAGCTACCGGTTCGGAACTGATGAAGTAGACTAGTGTGGATAGCTTATATCTCTTCCGAGATTCCGGTCTGCATTTCGATGGGATTTGCATGTGTAGCCTGATCTCTCAAAAGGTTGCTCCGGGTGGTTCCTCTGTTGCTTTATCAGTGCGGCCTCTCCGTATTTTTACGATAGGTGTTACAAAAAGGGGTTCCGAACAATCTTTATGTGCTCCTGTCTTTAAGGCTCTTGATGTTTTAGTTTCCCGACTTATCGGTATTAGGCGGATTAATATCGAAGATCTCTTCAGCCTTCACCTGACAGATTTCTTGCTTTTATACCTCTTGGTTTTGGTTCAGGATTACTTCATGCTATAGTATCTCCTGTCGGGTTGATGTTGTTAGAAGGATATTGTCGAATTGACCCTGTTGGATAGGTCCTGCCATTCATATCCTATAGCTTTTATGATCTTTTCTCCTGGGAAGGTTTCAGTTGATGCAGCTTTCAGATCATTTCTCCCTGCTCTTGGGTCCTCCCATTTTTTGACCCTACTTTCTGAAGAGTCTTCGAGAGCTTTCGGTTATCTGATGCCCCTTCACCGCTAGCTCGTTTCACTATTAATCTTGGTAGTAACAATTATAGTCACACACACACACACACACACACACACACATATATATATATATATATATATATTTCAAATGATTTTGAACTGTTACTTGTTTATTATATGTTGTACTTACGCTGTGAGATTCGGTTATTATTTTCCTCTTCTTCCTTTCTTTTCTTTTATTTTCCTCAATGACAACCAGTATTTGTGATCCGTTTAGATCGTCATGGGTGGACTATTGTTGATTTGAACAGTCAAAAATCCAGGTCGTTACATTTTCAGTGGCTATAAGTTTCATGTTGAGCACTTTTTTCTAATTTTGAGCCAAGCTATTCCAACAGTCTAGATCTTTGAAGGCCATATCTTTTGGTTGTACTTTGATGAACCCAAAAATAGGGGTGGTAGATAGACCCAACCCGATAGACCTAGACCCGACCTGATGGGTCTCGGGTCTAGGCTGGTCGGGTTTTGTCGGGTCTAAACTATACATTTCCAAAATATGGACCCGACCCAAGCATCCATTTGGGTTGGGTCGGTTCGGGTCTGGGTGGCAAGTAAGACTAAAATTACATATATTTCAATGTATTTTGGTCGGGTCGGGTTTTATCGGGTCTTCATTGTATTTTTCATTACCAAGACCCGACCTGAGACCCATCGGGTTCGGTTTGAGTTCGGATCTTTTCGGGTCGGTTCAGTTCGGGTTTTCGATTCTCGGTGCTAATTGCCAGCCCTTTCCAGAAACACCTTCACTATTTCGACCATATCTCACTCAAAAATGATCCAATTGGGAAATTCTTTTATTTAAAAGAAACTGTAGTTAAAGAAATTACTACAACTTTGTAGTAAAACAAATTTTCAAATTCAAGGAGTAGCTAGTCCAAAAACCCGAGGGAAGTTGGAATATTTTCAGAGTTAGAAAAATCTATAGTGCGATACGCGGTTACGCTGTCTGTTGGTTCGGTCAAGGTCCTACACTAAATCTAAGCAGAGTGGAAATACTGGTGAGAACTCTTCACACTTATTTATTTATATATTTAATTATGGATGTTAAATAGATGTGTACGTGATGTTGGATGAATGGCTGTATAGATAGAAACACTGATAAGCGTTGATTACCGTAACATTTGCACGTTATTATAACATTGACCGATGATATTGTTACAGGTTATCATGAATGTCAGTATGTTGTTAAGTTGTTGTTCGAATGTAATCACAAACTTGTTACACTGAAGTTATAGCATTATAAAGGTGGTTAGTTAAGCCTCTATTCGATGTAAACAAGATTTATATTATTTTAATATTAAAATAATGACCAAAAATGAAGTTTTGAATTTGGGATCTGAAACATTTTAGAAATAAAATTAAAGTACATACAAACAAAAGGTGGAAAGGTATTTGAAATTAATGTTTACAGTTTATGGCATGTACAGGTTAGAAATCTATTTAGAATAGTGATTTTCAAAATTGAAGTTGAGTTAGTAGTATAAACGATGGTTTGAACTCAAATCGCTTATTCCATTAGTCTTATATAATATTTAATTTGATTTCTGCAAATTTTGAGGTTCATTGGATTAATTTTTGAAAAAATATATTATTTTATTAATATATAATATTCAATTTTGAATTTGAAGTGGAATTTCAAAAATTAGAAATATTGTTTTTAAATGAGTTTATATATGTTTATAAAGATTTATAATCAAATTTAAAGTAAATCAGGCGAACTTTTATTTTAAGTTGTAATATGGTCTAAACAGGAATATTCGCGCTGAGCGATTCGCGAATTTCGATCATAAAGTTTAAACAGTTAAATCTAGTGCTATTTAAATCGGATTGACGTAAAACGAAAAAACAATTGCTTTTTAATAACAATAGTTTTCAAATGGTAAAATATTTTTGAATTTCAATGTATAGATTTAAAGTTATGTTAAGATCTATTTTTAAATAAAATGGCGATTTTGCAGTTCGAGAACGTAATTGAAAATTGAATAAAATGACTTTATAAAAATTATTAAAAATATGAAAAATTATGATAAATCATAATTAATCATTTAAAAGCGAGGTGGGTTAAAAATATTAAGTTCTGGATAATTTAAAGGCTATTTTGATTAAACTAGCAACTAAGTAACAGTTTTGTAACGCTTTTGCAATATTTTCTGGAAATGGTACATTTTAAAGGTTTAAACTTATTAATTACAACTCGAATCTTAAAGAATTGTTTTTAAATGATTTATAAAAAAATTGGAAATTTATAACTCTTAAACATATTTGTTTAAGTAAAAATCTATTTTATCTTTAAATAAGAAGGTTTTCCAATTACTAATAAAATTGGAAATTGTTGAAAGTGATCTTCGAAAGTCCATATAAATTTTGTAAATAAACTTATACCATGTGAGGAATTTAAAAGGTAGATTTATTATTATTCCGCTTATAGTATCGGTTGAGTACGAGAATTGATATCGAATATGAGCTGATATAGTTTTCATCCAGTTCCTATGTATTATTGTTTCAGTAAATCTTTCAAAGATAAATGTTTTCAAATGAGGATTGGATAGAAATGATATTTGGATATTTTATATGGAATTTCATTGTTATACGTACACTATATGGTGATTTAAAAGATATTTATATCGTTATTCTAGTTATAGCATTGGTTGATAATGAGAATTGGTATTGAATATAAGCTAATATAATTTATGTTTGAATCTTATATTCAATATCAATCGACTTGGGTTTAACTTGATTAATGGATTAAAGGATATGTTTAATTCTTTGAAACTTAGGAATAAAATTTTAATTAAAACTTAAATGGGATTACCAGATTCAAAGGAACTTTGGGTCAAAAGATATAAAGGAATGAATCTTTGATTTTTGGAATTTTAAAGAAAAGGTTTTTCTTTAAAAGAAGGTTAAAGGAATACTTGTGATTAACCAAGTTTAAGCAAAGAGAGATTTGATTAAAATCTAATATAATCCACAATGGTTTTTAAATGACGCTTATTATTAGGGAATCAGAACTTGTGTCTGAAAACCATTCCGAATAATAAAACAGCATAATGAAGAAGAGATATTTGAAGATAGTGGTTGAAGAACGGGAATCTTCACATTGTAGGACTGCTTGTTGATATCTCATTTGAAGGCCACTCGTTATGAGATTATATTGTAATAGTTGTCTGGACGTACTTAGAGATTTTCTGGACTAGCAAGGGACTATCTCCTTTAATGGATGAAGAATAAGGTGCCTTTGGTTTCATTTAGACCCATAACGAACTTGTATGGATGTATGTCTGGTAGTGTATTTTTTAATGCATCAATTGGTTTTTACTAAACATATTTCCGATTAGTGGCGAAGAATTTATTCTCTTAGCTTATCACCATTCTTTGAAGTGTACAAGCTCAAAGGTTATACGGTTAGCAATCATCAATTATATGTTATAAAATGATAGTGTGACATACTAAGCAATGAGTTACTGATAATGAAAGCATGGCTTGGTGAAGCGTTGCTTTGTATAACAAGACTACAAGCCTTACACCACGGAAATGGCAAAAACAGGAAAACTGCAGTGAGAATATGAGGTGTCATCTCCTATTAGATAAAAGTTTATCATGGTATAAGCCTGGGTATTACTTATGTGGCAACTTCTACTTATGTGGATGTTGATGTTTCCAACGCCCGGTTAAAGGTTGGTAACGACTAGAAATGTCATACTCAGGAGAGCTCTAAGTTATCCAATTAAGGGATAACCCGACCTTGCGTTAGCAGAGAGACAGTGAGTTCTCAGGACATCCCTCTAGAGGTGTACCCATCGAATAAGGAAGTTCCTTAGTTTGGTCATTTGTTGGAAATCCATTCTCCACTATGAGCCAGTACGATTTCAGTTGTATATTATACGTCATCATAGTATATGGTACCTATATTGACTAGGATTGATACATTTATTTGCGACGTGATTTTATACACTATGCCCTAATGATAATATCAGAGGATTTTTCACGCATCAAGCATTTTTTGTTATCATAAGTAGAAACCTTTCCCAAGTCTGCGTTTGCATTGTACGTGTGTCGCGAGACCTTACGGCAGCTTCGTTTTTTCAAAAAGAGCATTCCAAATTTTTATGTGCTAGTATTTATAAGAGAAAACTCATTCCGTGTTATACGTCATGGTCTTATAATTTACCTTAATTTAAAACAAACCTTAAATATAATTGTTTTAGGTCTCACACCAGTCCCTTGACCGACCTGGAACTTATTGTTCCTTCACCTAAACTCTGAATGCCCATAATTGTCCACACAGGCAGCTAGTAGTTTTGGTTTGCAGATTTAGTTCTGGAGTTAATTGGAGCAGTATGCAGGATTGGAGCAGGAGCTATATCTTGGATCATTATTCTTATGTTGAGAGTTTACATATATTTCTTTCTGTTGTGTTTCTGTTGCACTCTGATCATCATTGTAACTCTGATGTAAAAAAATCATTATGGTAATGAATAGTTTTTTATTTCTGTTCCAATATGTAAGAACCCTTAACAGTCTGTCCTTATGAACGGTTTGAGTAGGTTTAATTACCGATTAGAAACGGACAAAAAGGCGGACTGTTACAGAAGTCATAAATGAGAAACTTTCATTTCTCATTTTTGCTTATAATTTTACAATAAAACAACGATCTTTTACATAAACATAAGTGGATTATTTAAATATGCTCCAAAACCTTAAGCACTTTTAGAGAGCTAGCCAAATTTCCATTGGCATTATGTAGCCCTCAAGTCAACCGTGGTAATTAACTGGTCGTCCACTAATATGTGTTTCTAGTTAAAAATGTGGTCCATTATTAGGTGAATAGGTGAGCGAAACGGACAAAAAGGCGGACTGTTACAGAAGTCATAAAAGAGAAGCTTTCATTTCTCATTTTTTCTTACAATTTTACAATTGAACAACGATCTTTTACATAAACATAAGTGGATTATTTAAATATGCTCCAAAACCTTAAACACTTTTAGAGAGCTAGCCAAATTTCCATTGGCATTATGTAGCCCTCAAGTCAACTGTAATAATTAACTAGTCATCCACTGATATATGTGTTTCTACTTAAAAATATGGTCCATTATTAAGTGAATAGGTGAGCTCTTCCATAAAGCATTCTTTTCTTTTCTTTTGGCTTCCAACATATGTGAATGTATATATCCATGAAGTATCATTTAATTTTTAATGATTGTCCTACAAAAGAAAAAAAGAATGTGCAACTATAATATTATGTAAATGACATTTTTCTCTAGATGAGAAAATGATGACTTGAAAACATTTTTGTATTTTAGTTAAAATATATTAAAATACCATAATATTTCATTTATTTAAAGAAGATAAGCTAGATTAAGTATTAAAGTAAAAAATATGCATTTTTACGTGCACGTCACTTCCATAATATCCCAAGCTATGAATGACGTTATAAAGGTGGTAAAGAGTTTCTGGTTTGAATACCTAAACCTGATGTTTTACCACTTTCTTACATCATGTTTTCTATTTTTTAAGATTATCTCATTCTAGATTATTTGAAATGCACTTTTAACTAGCTCTTTTTTTTCGTGTAATCCCTCTATCATTATTTGCAGTATACAATACTACTGCGTGCTAGCTATAGTTGTGAGGTATACCATTACTAGAGTTACCTCCTATTGGAATACAGATTAAGGATCTTAAGGCTAAATTAACACTAAAGTGTAATGAATAGGGTTTTCTTAATTATATGAATATTTTCAATTTCTTTTAAAACTATGTTTTTAACAATCATAGAAATAAATATAAAAACAAATTACGCATAAAAGTAAATGTAGTCAAGCAAAAGGAAAAAAATAACGGGATTTTATACTAGTTTTGAGCTAACCTACATCCAATCCAACATGTATTTTATATGGATTTTTTTATATTTTTAATATACAATCTCAATTTCGAGGCTACAAGACACACCCTTCAGATTCTTAGACTTCTGGCTAAAGCCATTTAGATTTCAAGACCACTAAGCACATATTTACAATCTCGATTTTGAGGATATAAGACACACCCTCCAAAATACTAGAAATCTGCTAGAGTCGCTTAGATTTTAATAGCTACTAAGCACATCCAACTAATTGCGTGGAACAACAACACTAAGTTTATAATAGAATGATTTGGTAGAGTATTACAAATGTAAATCTTTGATTACAATTGGTCTATGACCCTTGAATAACACTTTGATCTTGGTTTGAGTGAGAAATTGAGAAGAAATCAAATGATAAATGATGTAGAATCAAACTAATGACATTTTGATTTGATTTCAGCAGAGTTTTGGTACAAAAATGGTAATGAGATAAAGAAGTGAAAGAGGAACAAACACAAGGAAGTAATTGTTAAAATTCATTTGAAACTTTGTTGTATATAGATATTTAACAGTTATGTCCATTGCCGAAGAGAAACGATGAATATGCACTTCCTTCGAAATTTGAATTTTAAATTTTTCGGCCAGTACATGGACTGGACAAATACAAGTATCGTATGTTGAAAGACTGAAAATCATTTTATTTTAAATTATTTGGAAATACGTTGATTTGTAAACTAAATTGAAACCTTGTAAAATCAATAAGTATTATTTATACATATTTTAATCATAATAAAACTTTTAAAAAAAAATTTTGGAAGATTTAATATAAAATATTAAACATAATGTAAATATATAACCAAATATAATCATAAAGTATAAGTGAATGTTTAAGATATAAAATTATATTAAATGAATGTTTAAAATCGATGTATAAATAAATGTTAAAGCATAAATATCAAAGCATATTATTTTATCACAGTATAAAACTATATAAATACCAAATCATATTGACAAAGAAAACGTAAAACTATAAGTACTTTAATAAAAGTGAATATTATACTTAGGTCCTTAAAAACAAACTTAATGCACAAAATCTCCTTCCCCAAAAAAAGATTGTAAATTACGTCTCTAGCTAAAAATTGCACATGATTTTGCAATTATTCAATGCGGACATTTATGTAATAATGTCCAAAAATTGCGGATATTTTCACAATTTTTTTAATGAATAATTGCGGAAATTTTCACAACTTTTGGTGAAAAATAGCGGAAATTTCCGCAAATTTTCGCTGAATAATTACAGAAATTTCCGCAATTTTTTGATATACTTGCATAAATGTCTGCAACTAATTACTGAATAATTGCATAAATTTAAACAATTATTATTAACTTAATTCTAGGGACCTAATTTACATATCTTTTTTGATAAGGATATTTTGGTTCTTTTGAAACTTAACAGGGACTTTAGCCAAACTGGTCCCTTAATAGAATATTTTGTAAATATTATATTGGTTAGAAATCATTTTGAAGATATGTAAACAGATAAACTAATATAATCAGAATTCAATATACAAAAACTTTTTGATATCTTTATAATAAAAATAAAATAAAGTATAAGTGCATGTACTAACTTAAATCTGTAATAAATATAAAAAAATTATAACAAATCGTAAATAGTCAAAAACTTAATATAAAATAGTTTTGTAATATATAATAGAATTGTAAAAATTAAGTATCTTGTATAAAATAGTTTGGAAAAGATTTCTAAAAATTATTTTTAAAATAGGAATATTTGAAAAACCTTTAAAAAAATTTAGAAAGAGAGATCGAGAAAATGCTATTAGATTTTTAACATATAATCTAATGAAGCTTACCTTAGATATCTTGATTTCTTGAACTTTTCATTGCTCACGAGTACTCATTCTCTAACTGTTAATCTCTATAATAACATATTTGACTTTATCAACATTCTGAATCAATACTTGATACTTTACAGTCCTATTAATTTAAATAGGTCTAGTATCCCGCACTACATATATAAATGGCTACTTCTATTTCCACCCCTCTTTTTTCCTTTCCCACCCCGTCAAATTAATCTAAAATTAATTGACATTTCTACCATTACAGTAAATAAGTTGCAATGATATATATAACAGAATCGTCAACATATTTTTAACAATGTATTAATATATATAACAACAATGTTTGTATATGTTTAACGACATTTCAGTAGAAATGTTTGATAGTGTTTAACAATGTGAGAATAACAAATGTTTCATTTCAGCAACATGCAGTGTCTCATTGAAGGCAATATTAGGTTTTCATGAATAGAATAAGTGATAAATGAAAACTTAAAATAAAATAAAAGGACATTTTTTGTGCTTGAATCTGATCTCCATCTTCGTTACTACTTCATCAATTCAACCATTCTTTTTTTTTAGAAAAGAATGATCTTCATAATAATAAAATGGACTGGATAATAAAATAAAAAGGGTATTTTTGGAAGATTCTGGGGGGCGAAAAGAAATAGATGGGGTGTGTATGTTTTTCTCAAATATGTGGGGTGGGAAAGGTAAATCTGGAGGTGCTAATAGATTTTCCTATATAAACATCAAATTAAATGAGTTGTATATTATTTGGTTCCTCCTTCCTTGCTTGCTTCGTATTATTGTCTAGTTGAGGAATCTGAAGGGATTTTTCAACTATGATGTAAGCAACATGCTCATTAATTTGTTGAGGGCAAGGAGTTCATCAACTATGATATGAGTTACATGCCCATTGATTTGTGAATCTACCACTCCTTGATTATTTCTTTCTGTTGTTTTTGTTTTCTATTTAGTCATTTCTACAACTAAATTAATCTGATCTCCACCTTCACTGTTTTTTTTATTCTTTGACTGACCTATTGAAGGAGTAAGATCTAGATTTAATCCTTTGCTTCCTTGTGATTTTATTGGTTTCTTGCTTGTTTTTCTCCTTTGTAACCTAAGCTTTTTATGAATTACATTAGTTCACATTATGACCAAAACAGATGCATATGTCCGGGTAGAACCCATTCAAATTCTACTTTTTGCATAATTTTTCCTCGTTATATAATGTTAGATTTGTTTATTTTGGTAAATTTTCATTTGCTACTACCTTCACAATAATTTGAGCAAAGTTTAGTCATGCTTTATCTACCGTAGGTGCATCATATGTAATTGGTTCTTGTTTAACATTGACCATTACACTGAAAGCCTCTCTGTTCCAAAGTTTGAGATTGACATTTGGCAGTTTTATCCAAGTTGATGTTGTTGTTAAAAGAACCATAACTAATTTTATCAACCTGATCGTTTTCTTATTATGACGAGTTCGCAATAAAAACATGGTAATATTTGAGATTTTCAGCCGTTCTGATGACTTCTTAAAGTTGAATAATAAGAAACCATTTTCTTCGGAATATACCTCAGTCTCCCCTAATGGTTTCCATACTTTTTGCATAAATGCTTTGAAGTATATAAAATAAAGTTTTCCACTTAATAGCCGGTATGACATTTTCCCATCCATCTTCAACTCTTTTACTAACTGTTTCTTTTATGTTATTAATATTTCTATCATTGATTTTGATAACGTGGATTTATTCTAGAATGCATTCATCAAATTCTCCCATGAAATGATTTCTTTCCAAGATTTCATCCCTAGATTTCTATTCCTTTATAAAAATTTAGGTTCATCGAACTAATATTCAGTAGAATCAATACCCAAAAACAAACTAATAATTATCAAATCCTATTTTTCAAGGATTCATGGAACTAAAATAATGGCAATAGCCAATAAAATCAACCTAGCTCCTATGGCCACAACAGCGCATTTGAGGTCTAAACTTTGGACTTGTAATCTTTTAATGTGCCTTTTGGTCTTAAATTAGAAAATTATATTCCAGATCATTTCAAAAGCATTTCACCAGTTGTCTTCCCACCGTGTTTTTAGCAAAGATGCACAAACTTTAGCCCATCTCATATTCTAATACATTGTATAGATAAAGATTTCAATTCAAACTACAGACAAACCACCCTAAAAATAAAACATTAAGACATTGTTAAACATTCAATTCGTTATTTTTCCATGCTATTATCTTGTCAAAAACATAAAAGGAGTGCTTAAGATATAAAATATCCATTTGCTTCAAGGAATGAAAGAAGAAAGTGAATTTTTTTATTTAAAAGTCGAATTTTAGAATACAATAGTGAAAATATTTTTCTTTCTATTCCGTCTTTTGGAAAGGAAGCAAAACTAGCTTTCTCTACTCACTCTCATTGTAATGGCTAAAATATTAGACAAATTTTATTTTTAAGATCCCCAAAAAAACCTATTCTTATTCAAAAGTTACTACAAATCTTGTTTCACTATTACCATTTTATATTTACATAGTTGGAAATTGTGAAAAAAAAAATGAATAGGAGTTTTTCCAAGCAGTGGAACCAAAACACCCAAAATCTAGTATGTCGACAATCTTAACAATTTCAATCCAATACAAAAGTCAAAAAGCACAAATAAATAAAAGATAGAGATCGGAAGAACACATAAATATAACGAGGTTCGACTATGCCTACATCCCTAGATCCAACAACCTTTGTTACTAATTCACTTCAAGCGGGAGTGCAAAACGAGAGAAATACAAATCACTCAATATAAATTTTTCACCCTACAGTGATACAAAAACGATTGACCTAATTGAAGATATTTAGTAGAGAACTCTCTTTTGTTTTTTGACAAAAAAATGAGAAAATGTTTTAATATTTGTAGGAGCAAAAATGAAGACTGTCTTAGAGATAAGGATGAAATATTTTCGGGTTTCCTAATTTGATTTCAACACAAATCCGGCTTATATACGTTTGTTCCCACATATGTCTTTATTTGATTTATTCCTCAAATCAAATAATATCTCTTCTTATACAGGTTGATTGTCTTTCAATTTGCCTCTCATATTTGGCTGACTACGGCGGTCAATTAATATCTTATCCTTAATGAATTTGGAGAAGATTCAAATCGTTCAAATTTTAACACTTTATCTCGATACAAATATATTACCATTCTACAAACAGGTAGTTGGGCCAACGCCCCATAGCGATAAGTACTCACGATGCTAAGTAGCTTGTACCACACTAATCAAGTTTGAGCAATGCTTAAACTAGTTCTTTGGAACCTACTTTTGTTAACATATCATCTAGATCATCTTTTGTGTGAATCTTCGACAATTTATTTTATTTCCATGAGAAAGAAACTCCTAACATCAATGTGCTTTGTCCATGAGATGAAGGTTGAATTCCTAACAAAATGAATGGCACTTTGACTATTTGGAAACAACTCCACCTCGTTTGCGTCATTGATAAATCCTACAAAAACTGCAATAAACAGAATTCTTTCTTAGTCGCTCCACAGTAGAAGTAAACTCTGCATCTATAGTTGATAAAGCTATAATGTATTGTAGCTTAGATTCCTATGAAATCAGACCTATACCAAGTGTTGGGCAGTTAAAGCGCTAAGCAGTTCTATAGCGGTGGAGGTGAAAAAAAGGTGTAGCGGGGATAAAGCGAGGAAATCGCGGGGATATAGCAGATGTGCAAAAAGGATTATAAGATGTGATTCCAAATATATAAAATTGGTTAATTATCATTCTCACATTATATGTGTAGAAGAAACTAACATTAATTAATTTTATATAATGAAATCAAAGAATAACATTGTTACGCACACTAGATTTTACAATTATAATAGAAATCTACAATATACTGAACATTTATGCTTTAAAATTAGCTCATAACACTAACTTTATTGATTTTTTTTCAAAAGATAACTAATCAAATCAAGCCCTGTATATTAACATTGCTAAAGCAGATGCTAAATTTCCTTGATTTGGCCGATACAGCGGGAAATAGCAAGACTAAAATCGGATCTACTGTTCATCAGCACTAAACTGAAATAGTGTAGCGATTGAGGAGCACTACGGGCTAAAGCGTGGATTTAACTTTATAAGTCAAGTTTAAACATATAGTTCGAAATTGGTTTTCTATTATCTTTATCCCTAGCATAACATGAATCGTAATAACCCTTAGAGTTATGTCGCTACCTTCAAATGACAAGCCAATATTACAAGCACCTCTCAAATATCGTAGAATAGAATTTATTGTGTGCTGATAGGTTTTGCACTAGTTAGACATGTGCTTGCTAAGAACACTAACAACATGAGTTATATTAGGCCTTGCGCATATCATAGCATACATAAGGCTTCTAACTACACTATAGTAAGGAATATTAGCCATATCCATTTTGTCTTTATCTGATGTGGAGGAAAAATCTCTGGATAGTTTAAACTGAAAGCCTAATGGGGTAGCTACCGACTTAGCTTTATCTATATCGAATCAAGTCAGAACTTTCTTGATATAACGAGTCTGAGTGAACCTCAAAACCCTTTGCCATTTATCCCTTCATCCCCAAAATTTTCCATGCATTTCCCAAGTCATTCATATCAAACTCCTTGTTGAGCTCTAAATTCAACTTAAAGTTTGAGCCATGCTCTTAAAAGCAATCAACATACAAACATGACTAAGTCTGCTATTACCAATGAACCTCTCTGGCTACTGTAGGTAAATGTCTTCCTTAAGGTTACTATGCAAGAATGTTGTCTTCAAATCTAATTGTTCTAACTCCATGTTGAAGTGGGAAACCGATACAAAAAGAATGTGAATGGAAGTGTGTCTGATGACAAGAGAAGAAATATCATGCAGCTTCATACCTTTTCTCCAAACGTAACCCTTCGTCGCTAGTCTTGCCTTGTACCTTACATCACATTGTCGTAGACTTTAACCCTATAGACCCACTTACATCCAATTGTTCTTTTTCCAGAAGGAAGTGGCATTAAATCTCAAGTTTGAATTTTGTGCAAAGGATTAGCTTCCTCCTTCATAGCTACTAAACAACTGGAGCTATCGACCGAACTAATGACATCTCTATACCCTTGGGGATCATCACGAAATATGTTTAATGTAAAGGTTACCATGTCGTCAAAGTCAATGTCTTTGATGGTTAATTCCACGAAATCATCAAGCTATCAAGGTCTTTTCCTCCTCTGATTGGTCGAGTTTGAATTTGAGCTCCACTTGAGATTGATCGTCTATCATCTCCTCATCAGCCATGGTGTCATCGAAAACACCAATTTTGCTGGAATGGAAGTCTAATGGTTTATATTATGTTTGGTACTATGAATTTGTCCTCTCAACATCATCATCAACTTAAGAAGAAGGCTCCTCCTTCAACACAACCTTTTCATCAAATGTAACGTTTCTGCTAGTAACCATCTTCTGCGTAGTAGGATAGCACAACCTATAATCCTTGATTTCTCTTTTGTAGCCAAGAAAAATATGTCTACACGATTGTAAATCCAAATTCCCCCTGGTCTTATGCAGATAGGTAGAAAACCAAAAACTCCGAGAAATGAATATGAAATAGGCTCTCCCTTCCATGCTTCTGCGGTAATCTTCAATTCGATGGTGATGGAAGGTGTACGACTGATGAGTAAAACAATCATAGACAATGTTTCAACCTAAAATATCATCTTTAATCTAGCAGTAGATGTAAACAATGAGTTCTTTCTAACAATGTCTAATTCATCTTCTCTGTAACCTCATATGATTGATGGTCACCAGGTGTGGTTTAGTACCTTTTGATTCCCTCAAACTCAAAAAAATTGGTGAATTTTTTAGAAGTGAATCCACTACCGTTACCAAAACGAAGAAACTTCTCGTTCTTTTCGGACTTCTCTTCAACAAGAAACTTCCAACTTTGAAACATATCAAAAGTTTTGTACTTTGACATCATAAAGTAAACCCATACCTTTCTAGGAAATTCATGAAACAAATTACCTATCTCCTCAAAATGATAAGCATGGTGCGGGGGCCCAAACATCAGTGTGAGCAGACTCTAAAACATCTTTAACTTATGCTCTGCAATGCCAAAAGAAACCTTCATCTTCTTTCCAAATACACATACTTCACAAAAGCCAAATTTTAAATGTTGAATATTGTCAATCAAAAATCTCTATCTCAATACTTTAAAATTGTGCTCTTCAATGTGACTCATACGGAAATGACACTACCTGATAGAATCAAAATTAACAAAACCGACAATTGAAGAAGACTCTGCAACAACAGTGGTGCCCTTCAACAAATACAGATTTCGAGCTTTACCCAATCCCTTACTACTATCAATAAGACATTTGTAATTTTCATGGATCTTTTTCTATTACTTTCAAGCCAAGATTTCATAATGCTATAGTAGAGATCAAACTATGCCTCAAATCATGTATATGCCTGACATCTCGCAAAGTGCGAACAACACCATCAAACATCTTAGTCTTCATTGTTTCAATACTAACCAGGCAACAAGTCACGATATTTCCCATGACAACCTCTCCTTTAAATTAACGATAAACAGAAAAGGAATTTTTATCAGGCGTCAAATGATAAAATACCCTAGAGTCAATAGTCTACATCGTGCTCTTCATAAAGATGTAAAGCTGTAAAAATGTCAAGACTAGTCTCTGAACCTGATGTCTCCGCTATAGAAGTGGTAGCCTTTTAGGTAACACTTTTGTTTTAATTTTACAACTTGAAGCAACTTGCAATATAACGTCTAAGTCTTTTGTGGTAATCACAAACTCCCTTTCGATCTCCATTTAAATGAGATACAGACTTGGCTCTAACTCCATCGTATTTGAGCCTACTATTACTTCTCCCCTTTTGTGCAATAAGGCCTTCAAAATTATTCTCCATGTTCATGTTTGCTAACATTCTCTCAACAACTCATTATGCAAATTTACTTTACATCCCCCAAGCAAATAGAAGTGCTTCCATAGGTCAAAGAGTTAACAAAAATGTTATACTCTGCAGACAAATTATATAAAAGAATGACAACTTGTGCTTCATCCTCAACCTTTACATCGGCTAGTCAAAGATTCATGAAAACTGAGTTAAGAGCACCACATGAGCTAAGATATTGATTCCAGAATTCATCTTCAATGAGTAAAGTAGTTGTTGTACAATGATTCCTTAGGTAATAGAAGAACATCCCATAGTTCCTTAATAGTTTTCAAGTAAGAAAACTCTCTAAGTACTTCATCAGAAAGGCTAAGTTAAATGGTAGTAAGAAAATCCTCTTACAACCCCTCAATCTCTTCATGTGCTAATTCTTCAATTTGTTTGGATCTGAGACAACCTTAAAAGTTCTCCATTTCTTTAACATCGCTTCCATCTTCATCATCCATGTGCCAAAATCTATCTTTTCATAAATTATAGAGACCCCATATTGGTAAAGCTCCTATTACTACTATTCTTTATAGATTTAGACATAGCTGAAATAGTCTTCAGACGGAACAACCTGGCTCTGATACAACATTGAAATTTTCAACACCCCTGCCATCTTCACCGTGCATGCACTATGTTCAGCATGAAATCAAGCAAGATTACTGAACAAAGCCTCTTATAGCCGACATCATGATTGGATATCCCAACATCCCCCCTTAGGCATATACATGTTCATGATAATATTCAAATGTAATAAAAGGATTCTCTTATTATTACATGTCACCAATCTCATGTATATACCATTTATTTTCAAAATATCTTACAATGTGAGACTAAATGCAAATCTAATCTACGCACTCACTCTAATACAATGCCAGCCAAGCTTAACAAATCTCCATCTTGACGAGCAATTTCTCAATTCAACATGAAGTTATACAGGGTCCTCAAATACCTGGGTAAGGTCTCTAACACCTCCAATTGTTCATATCAGATCGCTAAAAGCTCCATTGGTCATATTAGCTCGCTACCACCTCTAAGAAGTTGTAACATCCCGCCATTTTGACCTCTTCAAATTGGTGATTAAACTAATTTAAAACACCCAAAACGATGGATCGTTATTTATCGTACAGAATTTAAAAACAGAATTAACACAGAAATACAGAATAAATAATAACATAGTATTGAACAGCGGAATAAAACTTTTATTTATTATTAGATTTTTTTGAATACAAAACTTTTCGGTATACAGCAGAATAAAAACATAGTTTGAATACAAAGAAATACTTACTGTTTTTGAAAACTTCAGAGTGCCCGTCTTCTGAATTCCCATCTTCGCAAATCTTCGAATCCTGAGCCATAATCTCTAAATATGAAACGCTCGGGTCTGACCCAAGCGTACCATGCAAAAACATAAAACACTCGAGTTAGGATTAAATCATAGCTCAAGTAAATTAAATTCAGTGTAAACTAAAATATAATTGTTAATCCTAACATCGAATATATCATATGCCAAATATAGTGGTGTAGTATCTGTGCGGTCGGTTTTTATTTTAGGGACAAATGGTCACGGATGCCTGCATATACTCACGCGTACATGTACACGTGTGCATTGCCCCAGCATCCCATGACCCCACATGATCAAGTATGGTACAGTTCAAAGTGTGCAAAATATGCAGCAGAATCGGGCAGCAAACGGACGATCATGGTCCGTAATGGAAACCCAAGACCAACGATAAAGGGGGTGCACAACAAATAGTGCAGTAACAAAAATAGGACCAGTCAATATAGTGATCAAGCAAAAAAACAATAGTGGAACAACAAATATGTAAAAGGGTATAGTTAATGCACTTACTATAGCGAACTGAAATATATATATATATATATATATGGGTATGGCCAATGTACTCAAGTATACAGTCACAAGGTGAATACACAGTAGTTGTGTACAATGTATTGGCATGGTCTCAAATAAAAGGGAAAAATCCCAAGTTAAATGGCAACTAGAAAGTCACAAGTGCCACAGCAAATGGCTCTAAAATTTCACTCAACAACTCAAATTTTGGCAAGACATGTGAGCTACCATTAGCTTAAATATGCAATGGTTATCTAAAATCTAATAGTAGTGACAAACTTACGAGTAGGCATGTGCATTGCTCAATTAAAGTACGGATACAAGGTTGAATGAATGATGGACATATTTATCACTCAAATGAAATACAAGCGCTAAGGCTGAATACATGCTGCAAGCATACTTGCAACAACCAAATACTAGAAGGGGTTCAATGTGCCAACATCAGTGTATACTATAGGGGTTTAAGGTGCCAGCATCAGTGTATACTGTAGGGGTTTAATGTGCCATTTCATTCTATACGCATGACATGAACATAAGAAGCATTTAGATTTTCAAGTGTATAAGCCTACATAACGAAAATTGCAATAAATATAGTTCCACATTCAAATGTGTTCAATTATGATACTTTGACAATAAAGAACATAACAGCTTTTTATGCCTTAAACTTTAGTAGATGCCATTCAGGTATCATTCTAAACCGAATCCATAGGTAGATGCTACGAAAATACGTACGAATACGTTAGAGAGGAAATAGGGAAAAATGGATTATAATTGGCATAATTTATGTAATGTTTATATGAAATGGGACATGTAATTAAAATCGGGAAAACATAGAAATAGTTACCTATAATGACATAGGTAGATTTGGATTAATTTGGAATGTTTAGTAATTTACAATTAGGAATTGTAAATTGTACTTATGACACGAGGTTAGGTTACATTAGTGGTGGAAGTCTGCCCGGACCCAACTAGTATATACAGCAGCCACTAATGTTGAACCTAATGTGGGAGGTCTAAGTACACAAATACGAATTGGGCTAAGACACGAGGTTAGGCCCAACTGTGGAATAAGACTACTTGGACCCAATCGGCATATCCAGCATCCACACGTTGTAGGCCTAATGTGGGAGGTCTAGCACATTGTAACAATAATTGGACATGGTAATGAAATGGACTACTTAACCTAATTTAATATGACTATGGACTTATGTTATGGTTAAGTAAAATTGGATGGGTAGTGGTGGGTTAAGTAAGTTAGAGGGGTGTGGGTAATATGCATATATAGGCCCACGAACTTAACCCAATAAGGTTATGTAATTAAAGACACCTAGTGGTATACATAACCAGTAGATAATGTAATAGGGTTATGTAATTAAAGACACCTAGTGGTATACATAACCGATAGATAATGTAATAAAGTTATGTAATTAAAGACACCCTTTAGGTTAAGCATAACTAGTGTAGGGCTATGTAATTAAAGACACCTAAGGGTATACATAGTTAGTGGAAAACCTAGTCGGGGATACAAGACAAGGAGGAAAGCTTGTATCATATTGTAGGGGACCCATTTCAGTCAGTAACCCGGAGTTGGTATCAAGTAAAGAACATCGTACTAGGCAGAGAAGGGGCACGCTTACTGATTGATTGTAAGAGATCCAAACGAGATAGATGGTGTGGGCGGCACAAACCGACCGAAGACATGTGTGTGCATGAGTCGGGCAGAGGGGGCTAAGACGACTGTGACACCAGTGGATACGGTTGTGCATACCATGGGTTGCCACTTTAAGAAGTGATACCTCCTACTATGGGGCAAGCACAGAATATCTACAGGGTAAGGAGCCGATCGATTAGGGTAGGGGTTAGGGTATACTTGGACGTATGACCTAAGCCTACCAACTTATAGTGGAAGGGATCATCTCATTTCAGTTATACTAGTAGTAGTGCAGAGTAATCATTAGTGACGCACATACACCTTAACTTGCTTACCTTGTCACACCTGCCATTTATGTAGTGATCTCTCTTATCCACTTTATATGCCTATCATGTTGCTTTTATTATCTATTGGCTAAAAGTAACTAGACTCACCAGACTTTATATCTGACCCTGTTGTTTCTCCTTCTTTCTTCCAACCCCCCCCCCCCGGTAGGTTCTCAGGGAGGAAACACTCAGACTTAATCAGGAATCAGATATCATCTTGCTATGAGCTACTTCTGAAGTATGGCTCAAGTTATTGTCTCTACTATGGCTTAACTCTTTTTATTGGGGGAATGATGCTTTTTATTTACTTATGTACAGTGATGGTGCAAGACAGAAGTTATTTTATTGTAATGGTTTTTGTGACTTATGAAATTGTAGACCACGGTATTATGACTTATGCTTGAAATAAAAGTTTAAATTTTCCGCTACTGCCTTATTTATATCCATCTTGTAATTATTATGTATCTGTTTACCTATAGCGCTTCACAAAACTTAACGCATTCCCTTAGTGAGTGACATTAATGGACGTGGGGTGTCACATTTGGTATCAGAGCCTATACCAAGCCGGAATTGTGTGTGTAATGCTGCGAATGTCAGTCGGTGTGGTACAGATGCAGGTTACATGCACAACGACTGGGTAGTGAGTGATATGAGTCAACGAGGACGTTGGGCTCTTTAAGGGGGTAGTCTGCAACACCCCTCTCGAAAAGCTAACAAAAAGATCTTTTAGCACTATGGTTAGTGCGTGGTGTTGCTTTATGGGAGGTCGGGGGTTCGATACCCGTGGTTGTCACATTGATGTTTCGAACGCCCGGTTAAAGGTTGGTAACGACTAGAAATGCCATACTCAGGAGTGCTCTAAGTTATCCAATTAAGTGATAACCCGACTTTGCGTTAGTAGAGAGCCGGTGAGTTATTGGGACATCCCTCTAGAGGTGTACCCATCGAATAAGGAAGTTCCTTAGCCTGGTCATTTGTTGGAAATCCATTCTCCACTATGAGCCTATACGATTTCAGTTGTATATTATACGTCATCATAGTATATAGTACCTACATTGACTATGATTGATACATTTATTGCGACATGATTTTCTACACTATGCGCTAATGATAATATCAGAAAAATTTTCATCCATCAATCTTTTTTGTATAACTTTTCCTCATTATATAATGTTAGATTTGTTTGTTTTGGTAAATTTTCATTTGCTACTACCTTCACAATGATTTGAGCAAAGTTTAATCGTGCTTTATTTTCCATAGACGTATCATATGTAATTGGTTCCTGTTTAACATTGACCAATATACTGAAAGCCTCTCTGTTCCAAAGTTTGAGATTGACATTTGACAGTTTTATCCAAGTTGACGTTGTTGTTAAAAGAACCATAACTAATTTTCTACAACTTAGTCGTCTTCTTATTATGACGAGTTCGCAATAAAAACATGGTAATATTTGAGATTTTTAGCCGATCCGATGACTTCTTAAAGTTTAATAATAAGAAACCATTTTCTTTTGAATATACCTCAGTCTCCCCTAATGGTTTCCATACTTTTTGCATAAATGCTTTGAAGTATATAAATAAAAGTTTTCCACTTAATAGCCGGTATGACATTTTCCCATCCATCTTCAACTCTTTTACAAACTGTTTCTTTTATGGTATTAAACTTTCTATCACTGATTTTGACGAAGTGAATTTATTCCAGAATGCATTCATCAAATTCTTGATCCTATGAAATGATTTCTTTCCAATATTTCATCCCTTAATTTATATTCCTTTATAAAAACTTAGGTTCATCGAACTAATATTCAATAGAATCAATACCCAAAAACAAACTAATAATTATCAAATCCCATTTTTCAAGGATTCATGGAACTAAAATAATGGCAATAGCCAATAAAATCAGCCTAGCTCCTATGGCTACAACAGCGCATTTAAGGTCTAAATTTGGACTTTTGGTTTTTTAATGTGCCTTTTGGAGTTAAATTAGAAATTATATTCCAAATCTTTTGTAAAGTATTTCCCTGGTTGTCTTCCCACCGTGTTTTTACAAAGATCCTCAAACTTTAGCCCATCTCATATTCTAGTACGTTGCATCGATAAAGATTTCAATTCAAACTACAAATAAGCCACCCTTAAAATAAAACATTAAGACATTGTCAAACATTCAATTCGTTGTTTTTCCATGCTATTATCTTTTCAATAACGTAAAAGGAGTGCTTAAGATATAAAATATCGATTTTCTTCAAGGCATGAAAGAAGAGAGTGATTTTTTTTATTTAAAAGTCGAACTTTAGAATACAATGTTGAAAATGTTTTTCTTTGTTTTCCGTCTTTCGGAAAAGAAGCAAAACTAGCTTTCTCTCTTCACTCTCATTGTAATGGCTAAAATATTAGATAAATTTTAGTTTTTAGATCCCCAAAAAACCTATTCTTACTCAGAAGTTACGACAAATCTCGTTTTCAGTATTACCATTTTATATTTACACAGTTGGAAATTGTGAAAACAAAAAAAATAACAAAACAAAAAAAATAGTGAATTAGAGTTTTTCCAAGCAGTGGAACCAAAACACCCAAAATCGAATCTGTCGACAATCTCAACAATTTCAATCCAATACAAAAGTCAAAAAAGCACAAATAAACAGAAGATAGAGATGGGAAGAACACATAAATATAACGAGGTTCGACTATGCCCACATACTTGGATCCAACAACCTTTGTTACTAATTCACTTGAAGAGGGAGTGCAAAATGAGAGGAATACAAATCTCTCAATATAAAATTTTCACCCTACAGTAGATACCAAAAAAATGACCTAATTGAAGATATTTAGTATAGAACTCTCTTTTGTTTTAAGAAAAAAATGAGATAGTGTTTTCATATTTGTAGGAGCAAAAATGAAGACTGCCTTAGAGATAAGGATGAAATATTTTCGAGTTTCCCTAATTTGATTTCAACACAAATCCGCCTTATTTATGTTTGTTCCCACATATGTCTTTGTTTGATATATTCCTCAAATCAAATAATATCTCTTCCTATGCTAGTTGATTGTCTTTCAATTTGTTTCTCATATTTGACTGACTACTTCAGTCAATTAATATCTTCTCCTTAATGAATTTGGAGTAGATTCAAATCATTCAAATTTAACACTTTGTCTTGATTTAAATGTATTCACCATTCGACAAACAGGTTTTTGGGCCAATGCCCTATGGCACTAAGTACTCATGGTGCTAAGTAGCTTGTACCACACTAATCAAGTTTGAGCAATGCTTAAACTTGTTCTTTGGAACCTACTTTGTTAACATATCATCGAGATCGTTTTTTGTGTGAATCTTCGACAATTTATTTTATTTCCATAAGAAAGAAACTCCTGACATCAATGAGTTTTGTCCATGAGCTGAAGGGTGGATTCTTAACAAAATGAATGGCACTTTGACTAAGTGGAAACAATTCTACCTCATTTGCGTCATTGAATCCTACAAGAACTGCAACAAATAGAATTCTTTCTCAGTCGCTTCCATAGTAGAAGTAAACTCTGCGTCTATACTTGATAAAGCTATAACGTATTGTAGCTTAGATCCCTAAGAAATCGGTCCTATGCCAAGTGTTGGGCAGTTAAAGCGCTTAGCGGTTCCATAGCGACAAAGGTGGGAAAAAGGGGTAGTGGGGATAAAGCGAGGAAATCGCAAGGATATAACAGATGTGCAAAAAGGATCACAAGATGTGAAACCAAATATAAAAAGTTGGTTAATTATCATTCTCACATTATATGTGTAGAAGAAACTAACATTAATTAATTTTATATAATGAAATCAGAGAATATCATTGTTATGCGCACTAGATTTGATGATTATAATAGAAATCTATAATATATTGAACACTTATGCTTTAGAATTAGCTTATAACACTAACTTTATTGATTTTTTTCAAAATAGAACTAATCAAATCAAGCCTTGTATATTAATATTACTAAAGCAGATGCTAAAAATCCTTGATTTGGCCGATACAGCGGGAAATAGCAGGGCTAAAAGCGGACCCACTGTTTATCAGCACTAAACTGAAATAGCATAGCGATTGAGGAGCACGATCGGCTAAAGCGGAGATTTAACTGCATAGGCCATGTGTAAACATATAGTCCGAATTTGGTTTCTATTATCTTTATCCCAGCATAACATGTATCATAATAACCCGTAGAGTTATGTCGCCACCTCCAAATGACAAGCCAGTACCAGATGCGCCTCTCAAATATCGTAGAATCCAATTTATTGCTTGTTAATAGGTTTTGCACTTGTTAGACATGTATCTACTAAGAACACTAATTGCATGAGTTATATCAGGCCTTGCGCATATCATAGCATACATAAGGCTTCTAACTACACTATAGTAAGGAATATTATCCATATCCATTTTGTCTTTATCTGATGTGGAGGCAAAAATCTGTGGATAGTTTAAACAGAAAGCCTAATGAAGTAGTTACCGACTTAGCTTTATCTATATCGAATCAAGATCGAACTTTCTTGATATAACAAGTCTGAGTGAACCTCAAACCCTTTGCTATTTATCCCTTCATCCCCAAAATTCTCCATGCATTTCCTAGGTCATTCTTATCAAATTCCTTGTTGAGCTCTAAATTCAACTTAAAGTTTGAATCATGCTCTTAGAAGCTATCAACATACGAACATGACTAGGTCTGCTGCCAATGAACCCCTATGGCTACTATAGGTAAATGTCTTCCTTAAAGTCACTATGCAAGAATGTTGTCTTTACATATAATTGTTCTAACTCCATGTCGAAGTGGGCAACCAATACCAAAAGAATGTGAATGGAAGTGTGTCTAACGACAAGAGAAGAAATATCATGCAACTTCGTACCTTTCCTCTGAACGTAACCCTTCGTCACTAGTCTTGCCTTGTACCTTACATCACGTTGTTGTGGTCTTTAACCCTATAGACCCACTTACATCCAATCGTTCTTTTGCCAAAAGGAAGTGGCATTAAATCTCAAGTCTGATTTTTGTGCAAAGAATTAGCTTCCTCCTCCATAGCTATTAACCGACTGGAGCTATCGACTGAACTAATGACATCTCTATACCCTCGGAATCATCACAAAATATATTTAATGCAAAGGCTACCATGTCATCAAATTCAATGTATTTTATGGTTAATTCAACGAAATCATCAAGCCATCTAGGTCTTTTCCTCTCTCTGATTGGTTGAGTTTGAATTTGAGCTCCATTTGAGATTGATCATCTATCCTATCCTCATCAGCCATGGTGTCATCGAAAACACCAATTTTGCTGGAATGGAAGTCTAATGGTATATATTATGTCTGGCACTCTGAATTTATCCTCTCAACATCATCATCAACTTAAGAAGAAGGCTCCTCCTTCAACGCAGCCTTTTCATCAAATGTAATGTTTCTGCTAGTAACAATCTTCTTTGTAGTATGACAGCATAATCTATAATCCTTGACTCCTCTTTTGTAGCCAAGAAAAATACGTCTACGCGATCTTAAATCCAACTTCCCTCTGATCTCATGCAAATAACTAGAAAACCAAACAGTTTGAGAAATGAATATGAAATAGGTTCTCCCTTCCATGCTTCTTTGTTAATCTTCAATTCAATGGTGATGGAAGGTGTACTACTGATGAGGAAAACCATCATAGGCAATGTTTCTTCCTAAAATATCTTCTTTAATCTAGCAGTAGACGTAAACAATGAGTTCTTTCTAACAAAGTCTGATGCATCTTCTCTGTAACCTCATATGATTGAGGGTCCCCAGGTTTGGTTTAGTACCTTTTGATTCCCTCAAACTCAAAAAATTTGGTGAATTTTTTAGAAGTAAATCCACTACCATTACCAAAATGAAGAAATTTCTCTTTCTTTTCAGACTGCTCTTGAATAAGAAATTTTCAACTTTGAAACAGATCAAAATTTTTGCACTTTGACGTCATAATGTAAACCCATACCTTTCTAGGAAAATCACCAATTCATGAAACAAAATATCTATCTCCTCAAAATGTTAAGCATAGTGTGGGGGCCCAAACATCAGTGTGAGCATACTCTAAAACATCTTTAATTTATGCTCTGCAATGCCAAAAGAAACCTTCATCTTCTTTCCAAATATGCGTCCTTCGCAAAAGCCAAGTTTTTAAATGTTGAATATTGTCAATCAAAAATCTCTATCTCAACACTTTAAAATTGTGCTCTCCAATGTGTCTCATACGGAAATGACACTACCTGATAAAATCAAAATTAACAAAATCGACAATCAAAGAAGACTCTGCAACAATAGTGGTGCCCTTCAACAAATACGGATTTCGAGCTTTACCCAATCCTTTACTACTATTAATGATCCATTTTTAATTTCCATGGATCTTTTTCTATTACTTTCAAGCCAAGATTTCACAATGCTACAGTAGAGATCAAACTATGCCTCAAATCAAGTATATGTTTCGCATCACACAAAGTGCGAACAACACCATCAAACATCTTAATCTTCATTGTTCCAATACTAACCATGCAACAAGTCGCACATTTCCCATGACAACCTTTCCTTCAAATTAACGATAAATAGAAAAGGAATGTTTATCAGGTGTCATATGATAAGATGCCCTAGAGTCAATAGTCCACATAATGCTCTTCATAAAAGATGTATAAGCTGTAAAAATGCCAAGACTTGTCTCCGAACCTGATGTCTCCGCTATAGAAGCGGAAGCCTTTTAGGTAACACTTTTGTTTTAATTGTCCAACTTGAGGCCACTTGCAATATAATGTCTAAGTCTTCTGCGATAATCACAAACTATCTTTCGATCTCCCTTTGAATGAGATACTGACTTAGCTCAAACTCCATCGTATTTGAGCCTACTCTTACTTCTCCCCTTTTGTGCAATAAGGCCTTCGAAATCATTCTCCATGCTCATGTTTGCTAACATTCCCTCAACAACTCGTTATGCAAATTTATCTTTACATCCTCCAAGCAAATAGAAGTGCTTCCATAGGTCAAAGAGTTAACAAAAGTGTTATACTCCGCAAACAAATTATATAAAAGAACGACAACTTGTGCTTCATCCTCAACCTTTACATCAGCTACTCAAAGATTCATGACAACTGTGTTAAGAGCACCATATGAGCTAATATATTGATTCCAGACTTCATATTTAATAAGTAAAGGAGTTGTTGTACAATGATTCCTTAGGTCATAGAAGAACATCCCATAGTTCCTTAATAGATTTCAAGTAAGAAAACTCTCTAAGTACTTCATCAGAAAGGCTAAGTTGAATGGCAGTAAGAGCATCCTCTTCCAACTCCTCAATCTCTTCATGTGCTAATTTCTCCGATTTATTTGGATTTGAGACAACCTTAAAAGTTCTCCGTTTCTTCAACACTGCTTCCATTTTCATCATCCATGTGCCAAAATCTCTCTTTCCATAAAATATAGAGATACCATATTGGTAAAGCTCCTACTACTGTTATTCTTTATAAATTTAGAGCTGAGATAGTCTTCAGACGGAACAACCTGGCTCTGATACCACGTTGAAATTTTTAACACCCCTGCCATCTTCACCGTGCATGCACTCCGTTCAGCGTAAAATCAAGCAAGACCGCTGAACAAAGCCTCTTGTAGCCAGCATCATGATTGGATATCCCAACAACCCCCCTTGGGCATATACATGTTCATGATAATATTCAAATGTGATAAAAGGAATCTCTTATTATTACATGTCACCAATCTCAAGTATATACCATTTATTTTCAAGAAACTTGCGATGTGAGACTAAATGCAAATCTAATCTACGTACTCACTTTGATACAATGCCATTCAAGCTTAACAAATCTCCATCTTGACGAGCAATTTCTCAATTTAACATGAAGTTATACAGAGTCCTCAAATACTTGGGTAAGGTCTCTAACACCTCCAGTTGTTCATATTAGGTCGCTAACAACTCCAATGGTCATATTATCTCGCTACCACCTCTAAGAAGTTTTGATCAAGTTGTTTCAACAAAGTGTCCTTGTAACAGCCCGCATTTTACGTATTGGAGGATTGTAAAATATTTTTATTTAATTCCCTAAGGGTTGGATGATTCTCTTCTTTTCATATGTTGTTTATGGGGATGTAAGACATGTCCATACTTTTTACCAAATTTATTTGTGACCATTTTGCTCCTATTAGTTTTGTATAGGGAATAAATTTTGACTGGGATTGAATCAGGTGCTGAGATCTATTTTGTTGGAAAGGAAATAGTGTTGCCAATTCCGTAGAGTGGTCACACTAAAGATTTGGCTCAGCGGTTTGGGAGGAACCATTGTTTTAGTGCTGCACAATTTATGTTCAAGTTATATAAACCATCGATGGGTTGATTTGGAGTGGCCCATAAGTGGGTTGGTTTGAGGCTATAAATAAGGGCTAGATGCATGGAGAATAGTTTACTTTCTTCATTCTCCCATTCGGTTTAGCTCGTGATCCTCCTTGCTCAATCAAATACACCTTTCCACCATTAAAATTCTAGATCTGCATGTGAAGAATGAAGATCTACATTAAGTGAAGAGAGATTGCATCAAATTGAGAGGTTTGAATATTGTTCTTCGTCATTCGGATTGAGAATTTAGTGATTTCGAGTTAATTCGAAGAATTGGTAAGTGATAAGCATCTCTCATATGATTCAATTAAGTATATGGGTTGTTTGATCTTATTTTCATCATTTTAAGTTGTTTTCACCAAGATCTACATCATGGTAAGTATATTTTCGTTCGAATCACCATAGGATCTAATCTAGTAACTTATATCGGTAAATTCTTACGTTAATTCGTATGTTTATGTAAGTTTAGATCCATTGTATTTGTTTATTCCTTGATTTATCATGATTTGGTGAATTTTATATGATTTATGATGAATAATTGTCATTTTAGTGTTTTTGATGATTTCATAAAGTGGTGATGGTTGAATTGGATGATTTGGATGAATTGTTTGAATCAGTGTTATCATTTGGTTATGATTTGGTCAAGATTGGAGCTAGATTGGTTAGATCTGGAGTCGGGTCATTTATGCTTAGGTCGTTGATGATGTGGCATGGAGCTTAAGTCGTTGGCTTGTGCTCTAAGAAATGAAGGTCGGGTCGCAAAACGGGTTTCGGGTCGTAGGAACCACCTAATGAAGGTAGTAGGTCATGAGGCGGCTTGAAGAGCTAGAAAAGAAGGTTGGGTCGTTTATAGGTGCCCATGTCATTTGAAAGGCATCAGGAAGTTCGCAAGCATTAGAGAGTTCTCCGTTGATGTGGGTAGATTAGTTGATTAATCTGCCTATTCTCATATACTTTATTGATGATTTTTAGATAGTTGTTTTATCACTCACTAAGACTATTGTCTGACTCAAGGTTTTATGTCTCCTTCTTGTTACCATGGGTTGTTCATCCGGTTGTGGATGGGCAGACTGAGTAGCAGGTGACAGCTGATAGATCTTGATGAGGACAATGCAACTAAGCGATGACGAGCAGAAGGCTAGCGTATTATATTCAACTATCTAGTATTTGTTGTTTCCCTGTTTGATGTATTCTCTGAGTGTTATAGTGAGGCTTATTGTACATACTCTTATAGTGTTATCCAAGGTTGAATGGATATTTTCATGGTGATATGGAAAAGTTTTAAGATTCTACTCGATTATGCTTTACTATTATTACGTGTTGTATATGTTCTGTTATATTTTAATCCATGCTTTGTGAGTTATACGACAGGTTCCGCTTGTGTTATCCTACCCTGATGATCATCCACAACTGCCTGGCATGTCTTTCAGCGCATTATTTCTCTTGTTTAGTGCAGGAGTTGTGGACGGCCGCCCCATTTGGTATCAGAACTCTGGTTATCGATTTTAGCCAAAGTTCAGGGACGTAACTACATATGAGAGAAATATTTGTAAATTTCCAATGGATGTATACTATATATGAGTGTATAGTATAAGAGCGTTTGAACTCCGTTTGCAGTTTTTCTAATACATGGACTAATCATTCAATATTATAGATTTAGAATGAGTCGTCGACCATTGAGACACGCTGCTAGGGAGGAGACTATTTCTATAGGGGGTAATGGCGGTATACCAAACTACCCAGCTATGTTCGTGGATATAATGGCAGCGGTCATGAGGAGGGTACCCTCTCAGTAGACAGCCGCGGTAGATGTAGAAGTTCAAGTGCAGGTTCCAAAGGCTATGAACTATGCAAATTTGTGCAAAGACTTCATCACTCTATGAGGGAAGTAATTTAAAGGAACAGAGCCAATTATTGAAATTCAAGGGTGGGTTGATGCTTGCATTAGGATCTTTTAAGACTTGCGAATTGACGATGGAACTTACAGGAAGCTTACATCAAGACAGCTACGTGGCAGAGCTATGGATTGGTAGAACTCTGTCACTCTAGAGACTCTAAAAAATGAGATTTCATGGGGTAATTCCAAGTCAAGTTTGAGAGAAGTTTATCTCTACCTTTCAGAAGTCTATTCTGTTTAAGAACTTCGTCGAGCTTAAGCAGACTGGTAGACCAGTGCTTGAGTATGTTTCTAACTTCGAAGCTTTGTCGAAGTGTGCTCATTCATATGTTAAGACTCCTTATCAGAAGAACGAGAAGTTTGTCATGGGCTTGGATAAGTATCTTGGGAATCAGCTAGTTGATCATCTAGATGACACTTATGAGAAGATCATCGAGAAAGCTCTAAAGCATGAGAGTTTGTTTCCCAAGGAAGAGACCGTTGTTGCAGCTAAGGAAGAACCGAAACCACAACAGTGTGGTAATAACAGAAGGAGGAAGCAACAACAGCAGAAAGGGAAAGATGGTCAGAAAAAGCAGAAGGGCGCAGTGACTTGATTTAACTATTAGCAGAAGGGCCATTATTCCAAGGATTGCAAGAATCCAAAAGTTTAAAAGAAGTGCTTTAAGTGCGTAAAGCCTGGGCATGATAAGAAGGATTGTCCAGAACTAGCTAAGGGCAAGCATTTGTGAAGGCGTATGCTTTGAAAGTTGTGTCATCGTCTTCAAGGGCTCCTACGGTGGAGAACAATGGGAAGAATATCATAGTTAAAGGTATTCTTTCCATTAGAGATGTTTCACGTTGTGTGTTGTTTGATATTGGAGCATCGCATTCTTTCATTTGCAATGATTTTGTTTGCTGCTTGGGTTTAGAACTCGAGATATGTGATAGACCTTTGGTTGTGACTAATCCAGTTGGAAGTTCGTCCAATTTGTGTATGGCTTTTCGTGGTCTAGTGTTGTCGAGTCATTATTTCTCCTTTTTGTGTGATTGCTTTGTTTTGAACTTTGCTGGGTTTGGGTTATCTTGGGTATGGAATGGCTCAGGAGGTATTCGGCAAAAGAGGATTGCGAGAAGCTGGATGTGACGGTCGGGAATGTGGAAGGGCAAATATTTGTGATTCGGTGTAAGCCCGAGGATGGTTCCTTTATGAGCTATCAGTATTCACTTGTGATTCCACAAGGAGACTTGTCATCGATGTCAATCGCAAGTGAGTTTGAGGATGTCTTTGACGAGTTCAAAGGGTTGTCGTTGCATCGTGAGATTGAGTTTAGGATCGATTTGATTGAGGGTGATAGACCTATCGTCATTCCTTTTAAACGGATGGCGCCTAAGGAATAACAAGAGTTAGAGGTGCAAATACGTGGCCTTTTGGGAAAAGGATTTATAGGAGAAGTTTATCCGAATGGGGTGCACTAGTTATTTTTGCAACTAAGGCAGATGGATCTTTGAGATTATGTGTCGATTATTGTGAGCTAAACAAGGTGACCAAAAAGAACAAGTATTCGATGCCGAGAATAGGTGACTTGTTCGATCAGCTTCACGAAGCCAAGGTGTTTTCTCTAATGGATTTGGCAATTGGATTCCGCCAGTTGAGGGTGGAAAAAGATAGTGTGCCGAGACATAATTTAGGACAACATCCGGTTTCTTCAAATGGTTGGTGATGCCATTTGGATTTACTAATGCGCCAGCATATTTCGTGGATCTTGTGAATCAAGTTTTCATAGATTAGTTGAACAAGTTCATGCTTGTGTTCATGGATGATATTCTGGTTTACTCCAGGAATGAGGAAAAGCATAAGACGCACTTGCGAATTGTTTTGGAAATTTTGTGAAAGCATCAGTTGAGAGCTAAGTTTTCAAAGTGTCACTTCTGGAGGAGTGAAGTGAGGTTCTTAGGCCATGTTGTTTCTGGAAGTGGAATAGCGGTTGACCTGGCTAAAGTGGCAGTAATGCAGGACTGGGATAGACCAAAGAATGCGACGGATGTTCAGAGTTACCTCGGGTTGGCGGGATATTATTGTCGTTTTACCAAGGATTTCTCCAAGATAGTTGCACCATTAATAGGATTGACGAAAAAGAATCAAGTGCTCACGTGTGATGTGTAGTGTGGGCAAGCTTTTAGAATCCTAAAAGAGAGACTGATGAATGCTCCTGTTTTGACGATTCCAAGTGGGAATGAAGAGATGGTGGTATACACCGATGCATACGGTACTCGACTTGGAGCAGTGTTGATGCAGAAATATAGAGTTGTGGCATACGCGAGTGGACAGCTGAAGCTGCATGAAAAGAGTTATCCAACTCATGATTTGGAGTTGGTAGCGATTGTGTTTGCTCTGAAGATGTGGAGACATTACCTATTGGGAGTTCGATTCGAATTGTTTATGGATCACAAGTCGTTGAAGTATCTTTTCTTCCAAAAGGACTTGTATCTTAGGCGGAAAACACAACATCACGTAGGCCAATAAAACTTTATGCGCTTCAAATTCTCAAAGTTATTATCGTTATAAAATTATCATGGTTATTACCGTGGTCTTATGTTATCACGGTTTTTTCCAATGATATCACCTCAGCTTTACGCAAGTGCTTCAAAACATAACGGATAGAATAGTCATTTCAATTTTACTCCTCCTTCTCACGCTTGTCCATCCTCTTTTCTAGTTCGTAAATAAAATTAAGATTTTGTTGGTTATCACCGACTCCACCACTCTGCCTCAAATTTGAGCATCCTTCATCAACCTCTCCTCTTCTGCCTCAAATTGGAGCCGCCTTCACACATCTCTCCAATTCCACATCGTTCTTGACAAGGTATGTTTCAATTTTTAATCTTAGGTTTAGATTGTAAATTATTATTATCGTTCTATCACCTCCTTCTTCTTTCTTGGATTCGATATTAAGCAGTTACAGGAATAGATCGGCACCATCTTATAGTTTTATTCTTCTAGTTCTGTCATTTTAGATTAGTTTTCTAGTAAAAATTTCGTTAGCATTTACAGTAAAATGTTTAATTTATTTTAGATTTAGTTTCCTATAAATTTTTATAATCGTGTTTTACTACTCATTTGAACGACAATGTCCTATGTTATCAAAGAAACTTTCTGATAAATCAATTTGATCTTCACTGCCATCATTTTCTTCTCTATTATGCTTCCTCCTTCGCTGTCATTTTCTTTTCATTCTAACGTGGGAGCTTTCCCCGATCCATATAAATGTATTTTGGTCATTAAGAGAAAGCTGCATCGCCATTATAAAAAACTACTGAATTTTACATAACAGAATTTAATTCGAGTTTATAGAATTTTCGAAATGAAACCAAAATTTATAAATTTATATCGGATATGGATAGAATATTGAACCTTACAAATGATACTTATAGCTATACTAGTTTAGTAACAAAATATCTTAGCATGAGTTGGTTTTCTAATTAAGCTAGAGCATTTCATTTTCATTTCATATCTCTTGTAAATAGATTAGTTTTAGTTACTATGCTTATTTGTTTTACTTGCTCAGACAGGATAAGTGAGTTATAAGCAAAATGAGAGTGCAGGTACCAACTGTTGTTGGGATGCTATAAGGGATAGCAAGGTAATGAAATGAGTTGAGTATAGGAAAGATAGAGAACACGAGTGTCAGATTTTAAGGGATGCATATACGATTCAAACATATCCTTTTCTTGGGTTTAATTATATATACATGGATTAAATCAGAGTAGGTTTGGTAGTATGGATATGGGTACTTTTAGGCAGACTGGAGTAGTGCAGGTTTTCAATTTTTTGAATTCCCAAATTCCATATCTATTTGAATCCCATTATATAAGAACCTATAGCTTTGTACATTAAAATTTAGGGAAACATGGTCCCGAGGTACAAAAAATATATATGCCTGAAAATCCTTAGAACTATTGTCAAAATAAATTGAAATCATGTGTGTTTTAAATCATAAAATATTCATCCAAAAACAAATGCTTTCAAATTGTGTTTCTGCTGGGAGCTTAATGTACACAAGCTTTGTACCACCAAGCCATGCTCCTTAGTGATCATGAGCTTGTTTAAAGTGTATATGAGAAAAAATATTGTGAATCTTATGATAAACACATCCCAACATTTCAAGCGTTTAAAGATTGTTTACTTGTTGAAAACCATAAGCAGTAGAAAACACTACAGCAGACTCGCTGCTAGTCGTTGGCCTTTTGAAACTTGGAGAACCAAAAAAGTAAAAAAATAAGAACATGACTAAAAGTAGAAACAATAAACTGACCAACATCAAACGACATAATAGCAAGCACAACAAAATAATATAGCCCATTCAATTGCGTTTTATGATCGTTATTCAATTTTAAAGCGATGCAGATACGTGAACAACTCAACCAAAAGGAAGCGAATAAGTTCATGAACAAAGCAAAAGTATGTGCTTTGCACTGGTGGGATGCACTGGTGGGAAGGTAGCTAAATCCTATAGTTTTAAGTAGTTGTATTGCATATTGCTTGAATATTTTGGTGGTGGACATTTTGCAATATTTATATGCATGCTCTTGGTTTTATTATGACATTGCGGCTATTTAGTTTTATGAATCAAATATCTGCAAAATAATGATTCGGTATAATTTTTAGTTTAGCTTGCATATTCAAATTTAAAAGCCAACTTCCTCTTCATTTTTCTCTTAGATTATTTTTCTAAATATAAAATATCAACATGTTTGACTAAGTGATTCTCTTATTTCCTGTGTATTAAATACTAATAACTACTTACAGTGAACACGTAGCTACCCAAAATTGTCATGATATTCCCATATAGCGGAAAATAGGGAGAAGGATAAAGTTAACAAAAAAAATTGATGAAAAGTATGGAAAGCTTAGAATTTAGTGAGAAGACCAAATTTTAGTGTAAATGATGAAAAATTAGTGGGCCCCCTGAATTCCACCTTTAGTGTAAATGTGTCCTTCTCCCTAATTTTGAAACTTTCCATACTTTTCACCAAAGAATTTCCAAAGTTTGTCCTTTAAAAGAAAATCATCTTCCCTTATATATACTGCTTTATTGCTACATAATAGTTTTCAATAAATGAGGAGGAATCTGCATTTGTGTTGTCATGTTCTCTTTTTCATATTTCTGTCTTTATTTAGCCTCTTCAAAACATGCCAAAAACAAAATTCTAAAATACTTCTTTTTCACCTTTTACACTATAATGTGGCAAACAATTCAATCTGCATACTTTCTTTTAGGTGCATGTAGTCTTTTTTTATATAAAGGAATAAATAGTCAATAATATTACATTTTCTTTTAATAATCTAACTGAGAAACAAAATTTCACAGTGCTTCGAGAGAAGTTGGGTTTTCAAATAACATCTTTCTTCCTCCAAACACCCTGTTTTTTTTCGGTATCATTTTCTACACGAATAACTGCCTTATTAACCCAAGAAATGGAGTAAAGCAGTGAGATTCCAGGCGTATCATGTATCAGACTTGGATCTGAATCCGACAGTTGTTGATTCGGTTATGTGCCTTGAATAACAACCGTCTGTGTCCATGGATAAACGTGTAGGAATCTCCGTGCTATTCCACAACACATTTGAACCCTGCATTCATCTTCTTATTTATTTCTAAAATTGTAGTTCGTTGTTCAGAATTTTATGTCTCCTCTCTTTATAATTCATCTTTATTTTCATTTTATTACTCTTTTTTTTTAATGCAAATCTTCCAACTTGCTGCGACATCTTGTGGGAAGATCTAGCCAGCAAAAAGCAAAACCAGGCTAGTCAATAGTGTTACTTTGGAACAAATTCAAAGTAGTCAAATTGCTAATTTGTTAGGATGAACTGGCGTCTACTAATCCTTTATCAATCCTAACTTTTTTTTTCATGTTCCAAATTCTTGTTATGTTGATGTTCAATCCGATACATTTCATTTTATTGTACAGTCCTCTTTTCATATTTATTGAAAAAGTTTCAGATTTTGTTGATGTGGATGTTATAATTCATATATTTTCATTTAAGATCATTGAATTTCGCTAAAATTATGAAACGTTTCAAATGTTCATCAATGGAAGAGTTAACCGTGTCAGGATCACAGTTGGATAAAGATATCATATTGTTCTGTTTTACTGCTTGTAACTTGTAAGCCTTCTAAAAGTATTTATTAAACAAATATATGGGTCAATATTGCAATAAATTATTTATTCTGTGTGTCACCTTCCTTGCCATAAATAAATGCACTATATAAAATGGAAAAAAGATAGGATGGAAAAATGATTTTATGTGCAAAACGCGCCAAATGGAGGGCATAGATGAGTTTGGTTTATGAGCAGTTTTCTTCTTTTTATTTAGTCTTGGATCTTACCATCGTTGCTCAATCAAAGTCGATGTACTGGGTTGCTAAATTCATAATGATTTTACCTACCGAGCAATAATAAATATAATTTACATTGTTTATCCTTAACAAAAGTATTGAACTCTTTACAGTATAATTAATCAATTATTAAGCACAATATATGTTTTGTTGAACGATGGACATGTGATATTACATCATTTTGACAAATCAAAATTCAGTCCTATTTTTCTACAATATATAATTGTGTTTTCTAAGATGTCAACTCACTCTTTTGCATTTTGATTCCTTGGAAATGCTTTTTTATACATATTATTTATTAGAGACATTATTCAAGTTAGTTATATAAATCGAGAAACAACAATTTCGCTGGGACTATGTGTTAGTGGTTCAATTTTGAATTGAATAGACTATGGATGATTTTGTTGTAATAGCGGTCTTCTTAGTTAAAAGAGAGTTTATTTTCATATGAATTTTAATGTAAGTAATTTATGAGATAATCATTTGATTTTTATCCAATGGATTTCTTTGTCTTATGGAGGAGTTTATTTTATTTCATTTATGTAAATACTTGCATTTTTCTTTATTCTCCCTCTGATTTTTGATATGCTGCTAGAGATGCGATGGACTTTTATATGATGGTTTATGTGTTTTCTTTAGCATTCTATATCATTGTGTCAAAAGTATTTACTGGTTTATTTTCTTTTGGTGTTTGTTGTCACATATTTCTAGATGTGTAATTAGTAGGTGGAGTTGTGAAGAAATAGCCTTTCTTTTTTCATTTACGATTTAAATCCCCATTTAGTGCTAGAGATGCTCATAAGGGTTGGTTTTCAAAGCATTTATTTGTATTCAAGATATAAGTTTGAGTTGGTGACTACAATGATTAGTCTTTCATTGCAGGCTGTTTTTGCTAATATGCTGCAACTTTCTGTGTTAAACATTTTAGAAGTTATTTCTGGAAAAAAAAAGTTATCAAATAACTGGAGAGAACACGTGAAGCTCAAATAGTCAATGGTTTTACCTGCTAACAGTTTTCTGTAGAAATTAATAAATCACTTTGATATAAACATAACCACCAACCGAATATGGATTGCGAAGCTCAAAGCCTAATAGTACCAGGTCTGCTGTGTATATTCTTTCCATTAGTTTTCACGCATGAATTTCAAATCTGGTACACGTCTCACATTCCTGTAAATTATCAAGCCAGAAGAGTTGAAAGCATATGTTTGGTTTGTTTTATCATTTGTGCTACTGGGAAATAATACTTGATGTTCGATGGACCAGGTTCGATGGAGGTGGCAAGAGGACACATCGGGATGCAGAAGATGTGTCATGGTAGAAAGGTGGTTGAAGGAGAACAAGTTATTTGGGTGGAGGATTGTAACACCCCGTGTATTCTATAACTGTGGAATTAACAAATTAAAGTATAATTAATTTGAAATCAAAAAACTAAGGGAAACGGGATAAGCCATTGCGTTCCTCTCGGAAAAATACGCGAAATAGAGTCTGAGTTTTCGAAAAACGGAGTCCGTATGAAGAAGATATAGCCTCCGGAAGTTTCTGAATCAAGTTTAAAATTAAAAATCGGGCCCAATTGGCCAGGGCGGGAAAAGTCCCGCCTAAGACACCCAGGTCGACTGGGCTGTCGACCTGGTCTAGCCAGGTCGACAGGGCTATCGACCTGGTCCAGACCCAGGTCGAACCCAGTCCACCCTGGCTGGCCTAGTCTATGTTGGTCGATTTTCAGAAGCATGCTTTGTCATTAGGGCTAGGTGGCAGGCTCTAATTGGTCTCTCTTTCGAATGAATGGCTACGATCAATCCTAGCAACATCGATGGTCCTAATCAGTTCATAAACTCTATAAAAATGGCCCTAGACTCTACCTAACCTAAGTCTCTAACACAATTCTCTAGCCTCCATTGCTCTCTTCTTCTAAATAAAAAAATAAAAATGGCGTCGCTACTCTGCTAGAATCAAAACTAGAAGTCAATCAACATCATCCTAAATTCAAATTTGATATAAAAGCTTCTGCAACAATTCTGTAACAACTAAAGTCCTTTCTTTAATCCAATCAAGGCAAGTACAGTTATTTTCCGCTATAAACGTTAATTATAATTTTGATATGTTTTTAATTCTGAATCTGAGATTGTATATATATTCTCTCCTGTCAGATCTGTTTTTCTGTGACTGTTCTGTATCCCTTTTCTTCTTTTCTGTTTCTATAGCCAGGCTACCACGAGCCTGTGCCTAATCTCATAAGAGATGAACGTATGAACGCAAATTTTAGGATGAATGATGCGAAATTTGACAAGACTGAATTGAATGTATGACTTTAGGTCTGAGGCATAAAATATATTGGACATGTGACTTGGGATTGGATGCATAAATTTGACTATGAACATATAATTTATGCATGTTGTATGCATAGTTATGTTGTAATTTAGATCTGTAATTAATTAGAAAAAGAGATGAGCATATATTGTAAACTAGATTTGGATCTATGCATATTCTATGATAGAAGAAAAGAGGAACCATTGTATGATTACATATGATTTGAGACTTTGGACAAAATGCATATAAAAGTCAAGATCTGATTTTTTTTAGAAGATATGATTTAGATTATTGGGTATATTTTGCATAATGATTCATGACTTAATAAGAAGAAGGATATGGAAACGTAGGTGTAAAAGATTTACATTAATTAGGATCTCTACTATTGTGATTACACCTAAATAGGGAATTTTGCATATATGGCATGCACTGTAATTAATGATCATATTTGGTATAATTTATATGTGAATCTGCTGTATAAGGTTAGTTTAACAAAAATTGGAACATATGTTATAGGGTAAATTATGTCCATATTCTGCGCTATGTAAAGGTATGCAAACATGGAAGTATATGATCTTATTGTGAATCACGACAATTATTTAGGCATATGAATTTAGGCCAATTTGTGATTAGGCAAGGCATGTAAATAAAACCTTTAGAAATATTAAATTTGCTAAATATGCTAATTTGCCAAGTTGCCTAAACTGCTAGTTTTGTTATATTGCCTAGACTGCTAATTAGATTGAAATGCCTAATTTGTTAAATTTGTCGGTTGAAATGCCTAACCTGTTATATGCCGAAATCTGCTAAGTTGCTAAATCTGTTAAATCCGTTAAGTCATATAAAATCTGTTATCTGCTAAAGTCTGTTATCTGCTGTGTTGATATAATCATCCTGTTATTGATATAATCTGAATTGGTATATATATTGGGCGTGCGCATAAACGGTAAATTATTAATTAATTGGCCGCAAAGATAAACATGGCTAACTCGAGGTTAGAATGAGTTTGCGGCGTAATTCTGCCCGGAACCGCCCGGCACATCCAGTAGCCGCAAACAATAGGTTCTAATGTGAGAAGTTAGTCATAGCCTGCTTAAGACACGAGGTTAGGTCTGGCTTGTGGCAGAAGTCTGCCCGGAACCGCCCGACCCATCCAGCGGCCACAAGCTAGCGACCTAATGTGAGAGGTCTGGGCATTAATAATTAATTAATGCAAATCTAAGATAAGAATGACGTCTAAAACGTATTGGGGGAAAATAGGGTTAAACCAACTGGATTAATAGGTGTAGAAAACCCGTCCATGAATCTGTAGGCCCAATACAAAGTTAGACAAATCTGAAAAATCTGTACATCTGATCTGTTAGTCTGAAAACTTGTTAACTTAATCTATGAACTAGTAAATCCGAATTCTGTATGTCTGAACTTGTAAACAAGTTAATCTGAGATCTGTTAGTCTGGGGACACAAGGTTAGGAGGGGAATTACTTGTGTCATCTGTTGTTTGGGACCCATATTAGTCAGTAACCCTTTCTGGTATCAAAACTTTGACCCAACAGTAGGTAGGGTCCGGGCACGCTTACTGAACTAATTATAAGTGGTTCATTCTGATAATGGCGAGGGGTGTTGATGGTGCGTTCCAACCGGGTCATGTGCGTGCATGGATCCCGGGCTGCCTCTGAGGATGTAAGACGCCGTGACATCTGTAAATAGGTCTGTGCCAATTGGTTGTCACTTTAGGGAGTGATACACCCTACTGTGGGGCCGACACAGGATATTTATGTATTAGGGAGCCGATCGCTTGGGGTAGGGTTTTAGGGTACGCCTAGTTCTGTCTGTTTCTGTTGGTACCGTCTGTTTCTGTTGGGTGGTAACACCTGTCTGTTTCTGTGTGGTACCGTCTGTGCGGGTGGTAAAGGCCCATTACTAGTGTACACCTAATTCTACATTCTGTTTCCGTAGAGATAAATCTGTTCCTGCTTCTGTCTGTTTCTGATCGGGTAGTAAAGGCCCATTATTAGCATTCTGTTTCTGTTAAAGTATTCTGTACCCGTTCCTGCTTCAATTTAGACATTAGGGAGACACCTAATTATGCTATACTAGTATTAGTGCAGAGGAGTGTAAAACAATAGTTTATATCATTCTGTTTTTCTGTTGTATCTGCTACACCTGTTATAGTTATCTCACATCCAGTTTTATGTTCATATCATATTATTATTATCTGTTCATATGCTGAAAGTCACTGGACTTGGCAGACTTTTTGTCTGACCCTTGTTGTTTCGCCTCCTTTCTTCCGTTTCCCCCCCAGGTTATCCAAGGAGGGAAATACTTTAGCTTGATCCGGATTTCTCTTTGCTTGAAGTGCTTAAAGTATGGCTTGGCTCGGTATAGCTTCCGTTCCATGGGGATTATGATTTTAAACTATGCATTTTGAAGGCTTTTGTACAAGACTGATATTTTGTACTTGAATTCTGAAATTGAAAGAATGTAACCATATTAATTTCTGTTTCCGCGGTAATAAAGTTAAAAAATTTCAAGTACTGTTTTATCTGTCTTGTAAGTTTCTGTTCTGTTTACTAAAATGCTCCACCAAAGTTAAGGCATTCCCTTTGTGAGTGACCTTAACGGAGGTGGGGTGTTACACTTGGTATCAGAGCTGAAGGTTACCAGATTGGGTAAAGTTTTTGAAAACTGTTTTCAAAAAGGTTTTGGAAGGAAGTATTTTCAAAAAATAAAGCTTATTCTGGAAAACATGATCCCCAAGAGCCATATATCTTTCTTTCAGTCCTTTTTGTATTGAACCTTTCCTTTTTCGTTCCAGCATGTCTGAAGCATCTGAGATACCAGAGGGTGTTCATGTACCCGGTTGGTTTCGTCAATATCTTGAGGCTAGGACCGCCGCTGCAGGTCCAGCAAATGATCCCCCTCCTCCACCCCCTCCTCGTGCAATTGCTTTCTCAAAGATCTGTAGAGATTTTAGGGCCATGGGTGGGAAGGATTTCAAAGGAACTGAATCATTCGTAGAAGCAAGGAACTGGCTCAAAGAAACTGAGGATCTATTCGTTATCTTCGAGGTGGACGATAGGCAGAAGGTACAGTTGGCAGTATGGCTGCTCAAAGACGAAGCTTCCTACTGGTGGGAAGTCACTAACGCCGAGAGGCCGGTTGAGACATGGATGGATTTCAGAACAAGGTTTGAGACAAAATTCCTCTCGCAAGCTGAACGAAGTTTACAATTGGAAAAGTTCTTGTCTCTTAAGCAAGGAAGTATGACGGTCAAGGAATACGTCAACCAGTTCAACCAACTAGCAAGATTCGGGTTGGATTTAGTCAACACTCAACATAAAAAGGCTCTCCGCTTTGTTAAAGGATTGAATGAGCCACTGCACAGCCTAGCCATGACCCATGTACCCATGGGAGCAACTTACGAGAAATTGGTGGATATGGCACTACTGCACGAGGAAGACAAGGGCCCGAAAGAGACAAAGAAGGAAGAACCACAGAATAAGAAAGCGGGGCCCAAAAAGGAAACACAAAAGAAGGATGAGAAGTCTGAAGATAAGAAGGGGAAAAAGTGCTTTACTTATGGGAGCTCAACTCATCTGAACAAGGATTGCAGAAAAAGGAAGGGCGCTTGCTTCAACTGTGGGGAGATGGGACACTTCACTAGGGACTGCCCGAAGAGACGAGGACAAGGAGGGCAGGCGAACACTCTTGAGGCTAGTGGCTAGGATAGAAATAGGAAAATTTCTATAGTAGGTTTAATTTCTTTATCTAATTGTGACTTTTTCTGATTTTGGTATTTTGATTTTGTAATCGATACTCTGCACTTTAATGCTAGTATTATTTCTGAATTCCGCTATAGACTCAGACCCATAAGGGTTATGGATCATCTGTTTGAGACTGAGGTTTGAGGGATATCTGTGTTAGGAGTCAAATATGACGCATACATTCTGAGTTTTCGTGGGGTATCAATTGGATGTTGGTTTCGGTCTTTGGGGCCGATACTTAGGACCCATGCCTAATGGGAACCAAATTTTCGTTCTATCTGTACTCGCTTCCATCATTCGACTGTATCCTATCGATTGAATCTTCGAACTTTAGGTAGAAACTAATGGGTGAAAACATGTGTTTGAGACATGTTATGTTTGATGGTTGCAAGTGAATGCAAATGGTTGCTAGTGGTTGCCCGTGGATGCATATACACACACTAGGCACTAGATCGGCTCGAAAACACTCTCATACTGCATATGGATGGGTGAGCATTTTTCAATTCTTGTGGGTACAAAATGGTTGATTCAGCACACGGATGTTGCATTTGAGTGAATGATTGTGCACTCATATAGAAATAATATATATCATCAGAATTCTATTGCATACATGTTGGACTCATGGCACTGACATAATTCGCATTAAGGAGGTCAACTGAAACAGTAGACCGCCTGATCTTTGCATTAGATAAGGAACATATACACACACTTTTTCATATGTTCATACAACATTAGAAGTTTTCTAAGGACAATGGATGCTTGAGGATGATGGTTGAGTAGATGGGTGATTGGATGGTAGGACACACTCTTCTTAACTTGAAGATTTCGGGGACGAAATCCTTTTAAGTGGGGAAGAATGTAACACCCCGTGTATTCTATAACTATGGAATTAACAAATTAAAGTATAAGTAATTTGAAATCAAAGAACTAAGGGAAACGGGATACGCCATTGCGTTCGTCTCGGAAAAATACGCGAAATAGAGTCCGAGTTTTCAAAAAACGGAGTCCGTATGAAGAAGATATAGCCTCCGGAAGTTTCTGAATCAAGTTTAAAATTAAAAATCGGGCCCAATTGGCCAGGGCGGGAAAAGTCCCGCCTAAGACACCCAGGTCGACTGGGCTGTCGACCTGGTCTAGCCAGGTCGACAGGGCTGTCGACCTGGTCCAGACCCAGGTCGAACCCAGTCCACCCTGGCTGGCCTAGTCTATGTTGGTCGATTTTCAGAAGCATGCTTTGTCATTAGGGCTAGGTGGCAGGCTCTAATTGGTCTCTCTTTCGAATGAATGGCTACGATCAATCCTAGCAACATCGATGGTCCTAATCAGTTCATAAACTCTATAAAAATGGCCCTAGACTCTACCTAACCTAAGTCTCTAACACAATTCTCTAGCCTCCATTGCTCTCTTCTTCTAAATAAAAAAATAAAAATGGCGTCGCTACTCTGCTAGAATCAAAACTAGAAGTCAATCAACATCATCCTAAATTCAAATTTGATATAAAAGCTTCTGCAACAATTCTGTAACAACTAAAGTCCTTTCTTTAATCCAATCAAGGCAAGTACAGTTATTTTCCGCTATAAACGTTAATTATAATTTTGATATGTTTTTAATTCTGAATCTGAGATTGTATATATATTCTCTCCTGTCAGATCTGTTTTTCTGTGACTGTTCTGTATCCCTTTTCTTCTTTTCTGTTTCTATAGCCAGGCTACCACGAGCCTGTGCCTAATCTCATAAGAGATGAACGTATGAACGCAAATTTTGGGATGAATGATGCGAAATTTGACAAGACTGAATTGAATGTATGACTTTAGGTCTGAGGCATAAAATATATTGGACATGTGACTTGGGATTGGATGCATAAATTTGACTATGAACATATAATTTATGCATGTTGTATGCATAGTTATGTTGTAATTTAGATCTGTAATTAATTAGAAAAAGAGATGAGCATATGTTGTAAACTAGATTTGGATCTATGCATATTCTATGATAGAAGAAAAGAGGAACCATTGTATGATTACATATGATTTGAGACTTTGGACAAAATGCATATAAAAGTCAAGATCTGATTTTTTTTAGAAGATATGATTTAGATTGTTGGGTATATTTTGCATAATGATTCATGACTTAATAAGAAGAAGGATATGGAAACGTAGGTGTAAAAGATTTACATTAATTAGGATCTCTACTATTGTGATTACACCTAAATAGGGAATTTTGCATATATGGCATGCACTGTAATTAATGATCATATTTGGTATAATTTATATGTGAATCTGCTGTATAAGGTTAGTTTAACAAAAATTGGAACATATGTTATAGGGTAAATTATGTCCATATTCTGCGCTATGTAAAGGTATGCAAACATGGAAGTATATGATCTTATTGTGAATCACGACAATTATTTAGGCATATGAATTTAGGCCAATTTGTGATTAGGCAAGGCATGTAAATAAAACCTTTAGAAATATTAAATTTGCTAAATATGCTAATTTGCCAAGTTGCCTAAACTGCTAGTTTTGTTATATTGCCTAGACTGCTAATTAGATTGAAATGCCTAATTTGTTAAATTTGTCGGTTGAAATGCCTAACCTGTTATATGCCGAAATCTGCTAAGTTGCTAAATCTGTTAAATCTGTTAAGTCATATAAAATCTGTTATCTGCTAAAGTCTGTTATCTGCTGTGTTGATATAATCATCCTGTTATTGATATAATCTGAATTGGTATATATATTGGGCGTGCGCATAAACGGTAAATTATTAATTAATTGGCCGCAAAGATAAACATGGCTAACTCGAGGTTAGAATGAGTTTGCGGCGTAATTCTGCCCGGAACCGCCCGGCACATCCAGTAGCCGCAAACAATAGGTTCTAATGTGAGAAGTTAGTCATAGCCTGCCTAAGACACGAGGTTAGGTCTGGCTTGTGGCAGAAGTCTGCCCGGAACCGCCCGGCCCATCCAGCGGCCACAAGCTAGCGACCTAATGTGAGAGGTCTGGACATTAATAATTAATTAATGCAAATCTAAGATAAGAATGACGTCTAAAACGTATTGGGGGAAAATAGGGTTAAACCAACTGGATTAATAGGTGTAGAAAACCCGTCCATGATTCTGTAGGCCCAATACAAAGTTAGACAAATCTGAAAAATCTGTACATCTGATCTGTTAGTCTGAAAACTTGTTAACTTAATCTATGAACTAGTAAATCCGAATTCTGTATGTCTGAACTTGTAAACAAGTTAATCTGAGATCTGTTAGTCTGGGGACACAAGGTTAGGAGGGGAATTACTTGTGTCATCTGTTGTTTGGGACCCATATTAGTCAGTAACCCTTTCTGGTATCAAAACTTTGACCCAACAGTAGGTAGGGTCCGGGCACGCTTACTGAACTAATTATAAGTGGTTCATTCTGATAATGGCGAGGGGTGTTGATGGTGCGTTCCAACCGGGTCATGTGCGTGCATGGATCCCGGGCTTCCTCTGAGGATGTAAGACGCCGTGACATCTGTAAATAGGTCTGTGCCAATTGGTTGTCACTTTAGGGAGTGATACACCCTACTGTGGGGCCGACACAGGATATTTATGTATTAGGGAGTCGATCGCTTGGGGTAGGGTTTTAGGGTACGCCTAGTTCTGTCTGTTTCTGTTGGTACCGTCTGTTTCTGTTGGGTGGTAACACCTGTCTGTTTCTGTGTAGTACCGTCTGTGCGGGTGGTAAAGGCCCATTACTAGTGTACACCTAATTCTACATTCTGTTTCCGTAGAGATAAATCTGTTCCTCCTTCTGTCTGTTTCTGATCGGGTAGTAAAGGCCCATTATTAGCATTCTGTTTCTGTTAAAGTATTCTGTACCCGTTCCTGCTTCAATTTAGACATTAGGGAGATACCTAATTATGCTATACTAGTATTAGTGCAGAGGAGTGTAAAACAATAGTTTATATCATTCTGTTTTTCTGTTGTATCTGCTACACCTGTTATAGTTATCTCACATCCAGTTTTATGTTCATATCATATTATTATTATCTGTTCATATGCTGAAAGTCACTGGACTTGCCAGACTTTTGGTCTGACCCTTGTTGTTTCGCCTCCTTTCTTCCGTTTCCCCCCCAGGTTATCCAAGGAGGGAAATACTTTAGCTTGATCCGGATTTCTCTTTGCTTGAAGTGCTTAAAGTATGGCATGGCTCGGTATAGCTTTCGTTCCATGGGGATTATGATTTTAAACTATGCATTTTGAAGGCTTTTGTACAAGACTGATATTTTGTACTTGAATTCTGAAATTGAAAGGATGTAACCATATTAATTTCTGTTTCCGCTGTAATAAAGTTAAAATTTTTCAAGTACTGTTTTATCTGTCTTGTAAGTTTCTGTTCTGTTTACTAAAATGCTCCACCAAAGTTAAGGCATTCCCTTTGTGAGTGACCTTAACGGAGGTGGGGTGTTACAAGGATGTTCTCGATCCAGAGGCTTCACTTTTTGATGCAATACAAAATGGCCATTACACGCTGTCCAAGCTACTTGGAGGGGGTTTTATTATTTGGCCTGAGTATCATCTACGTTATTAGTAAATTTTGTAAGTTCATTTTAATCTTTTGTTGCTATTTTTAAATTTTCGATTATTGATTCAACATAATACAACGTGGAAAAAGTTCCACCCTATTATCAGTATTCCAATCACAATTAGCTGATCCATTTGCAAAACACTGAATTTCCAGTATTAAGAATTCAACAGGATACAAATACGATTCTTTTCTTGGTCATATTCATTTACATAATAATCTTTAACATGAACAGTTGTAACTATTAGATTTAGGTGCAAAGTTAAGTCCAGATGCATTTTAGGTGCAATGTTAGTATGAGGTATGAGTTTTCGTCTGAGAAAGGATCAAAGGCAATGTAACAGCCCGTATTTTACGTATTGGAAGATCGTAAAATATATTTATTTTATTCTCTGAGGGTTGGAACATTCTCATAAATTAATATGTTGGTTATGGGGATGTGAGACATATCCATAATTTTTACCAGTTTTGTTTGTGACCATTTTGCCCCTATCAGTCTTGTTGTGAGATGACCCCAAACCCCGTACTGACGGTGGCAAGGGTAATCCTTTGGAATATAACACATAAACAGATAACAGCAGAACAGAAATAAATAAATACACCAGATAGTGCAAAATTGAATATACTGGATAAACGTAATCATCACAGTTACACCGTATACAGGATCATACTTAGTACAAATACAGTTCAGCTATACATATATGTCTACAGCGGAAAAACAAACATAATGTACAATAGGAGCTGAACAGCATAAAAAGAGATATATGATAGAATCCATCTTCAGCTCCAGCTATCCAGAGAAAGCCAGCTAAAACCTGAATATAAGGCTGCCCGTGTAGAAAAAGGGGCACCCGAGTTTGAAAGTGAAACAAACTACGAGTCAGTCATGGGACTGGTATGAGAAATCTACTCAACACATTTAAAATATGGCTAATCACAGGACCACACCACTTTCGTGGAACTGGTTTACTCCATTGGATTGCCAGTGCTTTAAAACAAATCATTCTTTTAAAACATCGCAATGCTTTTTATAAAAATGAAGCCATTATAAGACTCAGTTCCCATCACACAATGCAACGCAAACCGGAGGATAGAGTTTTACCTTATAATGCCAAAATATGCTAGATACGAATAAAACAAAAGCATTTGATATTATTACTAGTGTTTACATGTTTCAAAACAATTTTGAATCATAACTATCAATCCTAGACGGCATGGGTACCATATATCATGTCGTCATATATATATATACAATCAAAACCGCACAGTTACGTATTTGGAAATTGGGTTTCCGTCATGAACCAAGGCAAAAGATAGTCCTTACTGAATTCGAGACGCTCTAGTTCGCCCCTCAGGCAAGTACTCAGTCAAGCCTTTGGATCGTCAGGGCCGGTCCACTGATGTGGATTAAAATTCCTGAACAATACGTTTCCCCGCCCTATGGGGCGTAAATGAGCCAACGAATGGCTCCATCGGTCCCAGATCGACCGATATAACCGAGGTGCCTCACAATCCATCATCCACATAAGTAAAATGTCCGGCCGTGTAAAAACACTGACACAACTCCTAGCTAGAAGGAAACGCATGCCCTCCCTGAGGTCCTTCTCCCGTTTCTGGTTCATACCGGGGTGTGAGGCTCGCGAATTCACATTATACACAAAGCTACGCCACCCAGGCGGTGCTTTGATCATCAATCACAAGACTTTGCTTTTCAACAAAAGCCCTGATCAATGCATCTTAGCATGCCACACCGGCAATTCACACAATGCAACTAATGGTTATCAATCACACAGAATGAATTCCAATGTCTGACACACAGTCCATTTGCAAGTCCGTCCTGGGTCTGAACGAAACTGGAGGCACTAAATACCTCGCATATCCATCGATCTCCACGTACGTCTGGACGATCACCACTCATTATCCATATTTCAGGGTGCCTCCCAATCAGGACATCAGTTACCATCCAAACGAGGTGAAGATCGGTCTTCAACCCCCGTCTTCATCTTCAACTTCTTATCGCCGATTCAGTTATTCAGAATGGGATAAACCCAGTCTTTCTGAGCAACTCGCGTATATAGTAAACAAGTGCAACACAAACATACATATGCATCATTTCAATTCATTAGTCACTAACCGTCAATCAGTAAGAGAACGATTTCCCAAATATTAACCCCGAAGGCCGAAACAAACATCAGATCAACATCCAGGAAACCATTCGACTTAGCCAACCTTCAGTTAGTTTCTAAATTTCACATCCATATCGTTTATAATATTTTATAACGATTTATCGCTATTTTTATTTATTTTAAAATAGCCAATTTATTCAAAACGACGCTTCGGGCCATAATGCAGCTGTGGCGCTGTTTTTCTTCAGATTTGATTTACACAAATCTGAAAATCTAACCGTTGGATCTTCACAAATTTACATCTTTAGAAAGATCTTTTCAAAACGAATCCAACTGTTCCAGTTTCGGGAAAATCCGACGGTCAGAACTCCCGGTATAATCGTTTGAAGTTTCGATTTCAAAATACGAACTGCAGCGTCGTTATTCGATTTAATATAATTATATATATATATAATCGATTCTGGCACTGTTTTTATTTAGATTTGAATTAAACATTCCAGACAATCCAACCGTTGGATCTTTACAAAGTTGGTGTCGTTGGAAAGGTATTTCCAAAGCGAACCCAACGGTTTCGGTTTCGGGAAAATCCGATGGTCGGATCTCCCGCACAAATCGTTTGAAATCACGGTTTCAAAATACGAACTGCAGCTTCGTTATTCGATATATTTCAATTCTATTTATATATATATATATATATATCGATTCTTCGATTTCAAAACTATATGATTTTCATACATTTGATCAAAATGATATTTTTATCTAGTTGTCTTCTATTTCAACACTTCACTATTTTTAACAATTCATGTATATAGTAAAAATGTGATTTTTATTGTAAAACAATTCATTTCAAAACACGATTATTTTATATAGTTCATATAGGTAACAAATATATGATTTTTATTATAAAACAATTTATTTCAAAACAAGATTATTTTATATAGTTCATATAGATGATAAAAATAGGATTTTTATTATAAAACAATTTCTTTCAAAATACGAATACCATTCAACACATGAATTTCAATTCAACAAATGAATTTCGATTCAACACATGAAGGTTTTCTATAGTTTGTATATATAGAGTAAAATGTGATTTTTATATTTAAAACACGAATACCATTCAACACATGAATTTCTATTCAACGAATGAATTTCGATTCAACACATGAAGGTTTTCTATAGTTTATATATATAGATAAAAAGGTGATTTTTATATTTAAAACACGAATACCATTCAACACATGAATTTCAATTCAACAAATGAATTTCAATTCAACACATGAAGGTTTTCTATAGTTTATGTATATAGATAAAAAGGTGATTTTTATATTTAAAACACGAATACCATTCAACACATGAATTTCTATTCAACGAATGAGTTTCAATTCAACACATGAAGGTTTTCTATTCAACGAATAAATATAGTTTCAACAAATGAAAATAATTCTAACACATGAATATTATTCAAAATTTCGGCAGCATAACGGCAGGGTAGTTAAAACCGAGACCGTCCTTAGTACGACTCCTCGCTCTACCTTAAAGCCTCGCAGCTTTTGACAATGGGGTATCATGCATCTAGTTCGCACGCAGGCGGCATGTATATTTTTTCATTTCCACAAACTAATCCTATGTGGTTTCAACCAAATATTTCTTAACCACAAACGGGTATTTTTCAACCATAATCAATCAATTTCAACCACAAACAATTTCAATCAACCATTCAATATCGATCAATTTCCACACCAATCACAACCAATAAATATCGTCCAAGGTTTGTAGACGAGGGGCGTATATATATATATATATATATATATATATATATATATATATATATATATATATATAGCATCTCACTTCTATTTCAACACATATATAATTTTTACAATGCATATACAACTTATACATCGAACGTACAACTTATACAACGCTTATATAACTCATACATCGATTATATAATTTATACATCGTCGTTTTCCATATGGTTTATAAATTAGAAATCTCATATTGGGTTCCACTCCACCAAAAATAGCAAAAGGCTCAGAAAAATATGCGGTGTCTTCTAGAATGTAGAAGACGTCCTCACGGTCCCGGCGTCTCTTGTTTCACTGAATTTCGACCATATAGCAAAAAGATACGATTTTTAGAAGTTGGCCATATTTCGCGACACTTTAAAGTGTTAAAACAGGTTTAGATAAACAAAGCCGTATGATTTCCATACCTGTTCAAAACTAGGTATCGATTTTGCGCCAAATCCGTGCAGTTGCAGCATGATCGGACCATACAACGACGAGAAGGGGGGACTGGCGCACCCATGCGCGGTGGAGCGGTGGACTCCGGTGGCTCCAATCGGCGGCGGCGGCGGAGGAAAGTCTCCGACTTTGGAGGCTTCTAACTCGATGCTCGTCGAATGATAGGGGGTGGGGTTGCTATAGATTGGAAGAGGAAGGAGAGGGCTCTCGATCGTGGGTGGTGGCAGAGTCGGGCGTGGCCTGAGGCGGCGGCGATCTAGTCGGGAAAGTCTGAGCAGCTTCCACTGTTAAAATCGAGGGGACGGGGGTTTTTTCTCGATTTTTTTATTTTTAAAAATTATGAATGAGAAATTCTATTGGCCTATGAATTTATTAAATTTCAAAATAGTGTATCTCCGCACGGACGCCAATTCAAACCCAACGACTGTCACTCCTAGCTAAATACCCCCATTCCGGACACAATGGGATATGTTTCGAAGGCTCATTTGAATGTTTCTGTCAGTTTTCCTTCAAATTAAAATATAAAACATTTAATATTTAATTTGAACGTACATTTCAATTTGCCAAGGCCACAAACTAATTCGAAAAATTCCAGAAAAATAAATCTAGCTATGTTTTGATGATACGGTCCCAATAAAACTAGTTTCGTCGAATTCTGAGACCGTTTGAAAAATGGCCCATTTCTGGTCGATCCAATTTAACTATAATTGACCAAAACATGTTTTCCTTTGCCACGCTCACATACTAGCTTCAAAAATTATGAAATTTGAAACCTAGCAATAATTTGACATCCCGAATCCAACAAAAGTGGTTTCGTCGAATTCCGAGGTCGTTTGCAAAATGGACATTTTCACGGGCTATATAAACTCCATAGCGACCTTTCAGAAAATTCATTTGGCCATAACTTTTGCTTCCCGCTATGAAACTTCGATTTTTCAGATTCGTTAGAAAGGTATTCACTAATAGATTTAAATATTTTTGGTTTCAATCAAATCCGTTTTGTTTTGCACCCGGTACAGTCAGTCAAAGTTTGAATTCTAATTTTGAAACTACCACGCCATTTCAGGCCTTGTTTATAATTCAAATTAATTATATTTATTTTCAACTTCAATTCAAACTTACTTTTCATCATTATAATTTAAAATATTTATATTAAATATTTAAAATCCACTATTTTAGCCAATTTTAAAAAATTTAATTGGTTCAGATTTTCCGGGTCGTTACAATCTCCCCCACTTAAAACTTTTCATCCCTGAAAAGGAACAAAGTCGAAAGTGGTTTAATTATTCAACTCTACGTTCAATCTGGCTTCCATTCTCCAACTTTTCAGTTTCTGAGAATTTTCAAATTCTTCAAAAATTTGGCTAACATCCGGAATTTTCGAAAAAATTCGCCATAACCTCCTTGGTACGGGGAGGGGTTTGGAAATTTATTGGGCCGTATTAGGTACCCAATAAATCCTATAAAGCATACACATATTTATAGTGATATATTCTGGTGTTTACAGGGGAGCGTGTATAGATAATAACTCCAGAGAATAAATTCTCGTCACCCTGTCAAAGCCTGAGGGAGTGTGTATTTTAATTGCTCTAGAGGATAAATCCTCGTCACCTCGTCCCGTGTGGGAAATAAATAGTCCATGTGTCGTATCTAATAACTAGAGAGACGTGATTAGTGTCAACTCCAGACCCGTGTGGGGTTTTTATTAATCTGGCAATTTTATCGTTACAATTTTATATGGTCATGTCAGTCATCAATTCAACCTGTAAAATATAGTCATCACCATACAAGCCTCTCGCTCGTATGGTAAATCTTCCACCTCGTCACACAAGCTCCAAATGCTTATGTGGTATATGATGAAGTATGCCTATCTTCCAGAAGTATGCCATGTAATGTAGTTCAAAATTAAGTGTTACTATCCTATGGCGACATTTATGATTACACACAGAACAACCAGCACTCCGCATCCAATGGCATTCACAGGAGTTGATATAATAATATTTCGCATCCAACTCATTAAGGTTTACCTATTTGTCGGGCACGCAAATTTTTTCTTTACTCAACAACTATCCAATTACTTGTTCAAACATATATAATGCACAAGTATATATTTCTATCTGTTTTTAAATCAGTTCAATGTGTGATTTAATCAAATAAATTTTATCATTCATTCTATTATTAATTAAATTAACTATCGTTTTAATAATTTAATTAATCAAATCTACTATCACACGACACAAACAACAATCAAATTGTTTTTAACTTTTCAAAAATATACTAATCAATTTCTATACTCTTTTTAAAATCATTCAGACTATAAAATTAAAAGTGCACACCCATGGAAAGAAAATAACAACAGAGTAGAGAACTAAATGGTAATGCAAAGTATGGTAAATGTACCTTGCACCGGAGTCAGTCAGAGATATCTACTCAACACTTAGGATAGGCTTTCTGAATGCTCTCCTCAGTTTCCCAAGTACAATTTCGCGGATCTCCACTCCATTGCACTTTGACTAAGTGAACCTTCTTGTTCCTCATCTCTTTGGTTTCTTTGTCGATAATCTTTAGCGGCTCTCTTCTCACAGCTAATTCTAGAGTAATTTCAATATCTTGTTGAGTTTCTTCTTCCACGATCAAGTCTGGATCATGAACGTGCTTTCGAAGTTGAGATATGTGAAACACATCATGCACTCCAGGCAACCAATCAGGCAATTTAACCCGATAAGCGAGAGTTCCAATCCGTTCAAGAATAGGAAATGGACCAATGAATTTGGGCGCAAACTTCCCTGTTTTACCGAACCGGATAACTCCCCTCATCGGCGATACTTTCAAATATACATAGTCGCCAACAACAAACGATATATCTCTCCTTCTCTTATCGGCATAGCTTTTTTAGCGGCTTTGAGCGGCGAGTAATCGTTTCTTATTAAAATCGACTTTGTCGGCGGCTTCTCGGATCATATCTGGCCCCAACACAAGTCTATTACCAGGTTCGACCCAACAAGCAGGAGATCGGCATGGTCTACCATACAGTGCTTTGAATGGCGACATTGTCAGGCTCGCCTGGTAGCTGTTGTTATAAGAGAATTCAGCCAAATGCATATTGTCCTCCCATGATCCACTGAAATCTAGAACACAAGCCCGCAATAGATCTTCTAGTGTACGATTCACCCTCTCAGTTTGACCATCTATCTAAGGATGGTAGGCGGTGCTTAGGTTCAGCTTTGTTCCCAGCTCTACTTGAAATGCCTCCCAGAATTTACTAGTAAATATTGTATCTCTATCACTAACTATACTGATCGGCACTCCGTGTAGTCTAACAATTTCCTTGAAGTATATCTGTGCCAGACTCTGAGTAGTTCTGTTTGATCTGACAGGTATGAAATGGGTGGTCTTCGTGAAGCGATCTACGATCACCCAAATACTGTCATTTCCTTTTCTGGTTCTGGGCAAACCATCTATGAAGTCCATGGAAATATGTTCCCACTTCCAACCAGGAATGTCCAGCGGTTGCAACAATCCAGCCAATTTCTGTTGGTCGCTTTTGACTAGCTGGCAAGTAGGGCATCGGCTAACATATAAAGAAATGTCCCTCTTCATCGACTTCCACCAGAAAGTGTGTTTGATGTCATTATACATTTTGCTTACTCCCGGATGGATACTAAGTTTTGACTTGTGGCACTCATCCAGGACTTCCTTTCGGAGCTCAGAAATATTAGGAACACAGATTCGACCTTTTAGCCTCAGAATCCCATCATTATCAACTTGAAAACTCGAGGGCTCGCCTTTCTGAATTATCTCTCTAATCTTCTGAATGAAGTGATCATCCTTCTGAAGAGCAGATATTTTATCTATCAATGAAGTCGTGATAATAAAACTGGCGATCATTTCATTCTTTCGGATTAACGCATCGGCCACGACATTGGCTTTCCCTGGAGTGTATAGAATCTCAAAATCATACGCCGCAAGGAACTCTAGCTAACGTTGCTGCCTCAGATTCAAGTCTTTCTGGGTGAATAGATACTTTAACGATCGGTGATCTGTAAACAGTTCAAATTTCTCACCCAGAAGATAGTGTCTCCAGATTTTCAAAGAGAATACTATAGCCAACAACTCAAGATCATGAGTTACGTAGTTCTTTTCATGTGGCTTCAGCTGACGGCTAGCATAAGCGATCACTTAACCTCTTTGCATTAGTACTGCTCCCAGGCCTTCTCTAGAGGCATCTGTCCAGACTTTTAAATCTTGATTGCCGTCGATAATGGTTAACACTGGAGCAGTCGTTAATCTTAATTTTAGCTCTTCAAAAGCCTCCTCACATTCTGGAGTCCATTTGAATTTCGAGTTCTTCTTTGTAAGTTTCGTTAAATGACCAGATATCTTCGAAAAGTTTTTAACGAACTTCCGGTAATAACTAGCCAATCTGAGAAAACTACGGACTTCTGTAGGAGTACTGGGCTGTTTCCAACTTTGAATAGCTGTGATTTTACTTGGATCCACAACAATTCCTTCTTTCGATACGACATGGCCCAGAAATTTCACTTCATCTTTCCAGAATATACATTTGGACAGTTTGGCTTTTAATACATTTCTTCTGAGGATTTCCAGAACCTGTTCCAAATGCTTTTCATGTTCGGCCTTTGATTTAGAGAAGATTAGAATATCGTCGATAAAAACCAGAACAAACTTATTCAGGACTCCTCTGAACACTCTATTCATCAAATCGACGAAGTATGCTGGAGCGTTACATAAGCCGAACGGCATTACTAACCACTCGTAGAATAAGTCTAGACCTCTGAATGCTGTCATTGGAACACACTCTTCGATAATTCGAAGTTGATGGAAGCCTGTAGCTAGGTCCATCCTTGAAAATACTTGTGCTCCATTCAGACGATACAATAAATCATCTATTCGCGGCAATGGATATTTGTTCTTTATTGTCTGCTTGTTCAAATCACGATAATCCACACATAGTCGCAGAGTACCGTCTGATTTTGGGACAAACACCACTGCTGCACCCCAATCAGAGAAACTAGGCCTGATCAGACCCTTCCATACAAGCTGTCGTGTTTGATTGTCTAATTCCTCTTTCTCTTTCAAGGACATTCTTCGAATAGCATGAAATACCAGCCTTGCATTCGGAATTAAAGCAATTTTGAAATCAATTTCTCTCTGCAGAGGTAAGCGAACAACTTCTTCAAACACATCCACATAATTCTTGACGACAGGAATATCTTTCACTAGGTCGGGAATATTCTATGCGACTTCAGGGATATTTTCTATTTGAGCGGGAGAAACATCCAAAGCTGCCCAGAAGTCTTTTCTATTTGAATTCTGGCCTTCACAGGGAATGGTTATATAATAATCACATGATTTTATCTTTGCCTTAGCGACTCTGTCGGCGCATTTAACCTCAGCTTCATACTTGGTCAACCGGTCTAACCCCAAGATAAGATCAAACTCTGTAAAATTCACGATGGCTGCGGTGGTAGGGAACCGATAACGAGAAAAAGAAACCGGCACCCCACAAACCCAACTGAGATCGATGGAACCCCCGACCGGATTTTGGACAGTCATTGGTTCTTTGAGCCTCTTCAAATTCAAATCCAGTTTCTTAACCGCATTCTTTGCAACAAAGCTTCACGATGTGCCGGTGTCAAAGAGTACTTTAACTGGGATATCTTTGACAGTTAGCGTGCCTTCTAAAACATCGGGCTTTCCTTGACTAGCTGATGGCTCAGAAGTTTTTGCTACTTCATTCATATGTACTGCTTCAGATTTCTTTGAGAGTTGGCACTCCCGTGCAATATGACCTGCTTGGTGACACTTATGGCATTTCCTCTCACCATGCGGGTTCTTTTGCTTCTTAGTAGGTTTGGGTCCATTTTTATTTCGTTTCTTCGAGGATTTGCAATTCCCCTGCAAATGCCCTTGCTTATGGCAGTTGTTGCATACGGCGGTCGTTACTGGTTCTTTCTCAGCTCTGGCCCTTTTTCGATTGACTTTCGGTTTCTTACTCACCTCAGATATCGCACTGGCCTCAGGATTATCAGTTTCTAGCTCACCTTTCTTACTAGAACTGACCTCTTCTTCGTAAGGCAACATACCTTTCTTGTCGAGATCCTCATACTGGTAAGCCATGTATATCATTTTAGAAAAAGGAAGCTTCACATTCCTCATCACACTATTCTGATACTTTCTTTGCAGGCCATGAATAAATCTCAGATTCTTCCTCTTTGGATCTTGAATCAAATGAGGAGCAAAGTGAGAAAGTTCGTTGAATTTCTTATGATATTCTGGGATGGTCATATCACCTTGTATCAGATAAGAAAATTCATCACATAACCGCTCAGTTGCTTCGGGATGAGTAAATCTTTCTAGGAAAATCACTTTGAATCTATCCCAGGTGATATCACCTTCTGGATTATCATTAATAACCGAATCCCACCAAAATAATGCTTCTTCTTTGGGTGCCCAAGACGCCAGTAATCTTTTCTGGTCATCTCTCAGCTTTAAACCCTCAAAGATTTTCTCTGCAGAACGAATCCAAGCTTGTGTTTCCATAATGGACTCTTTGCCTAAGAATGGCGATCCACCCAGATTTCAAAATCTCTTGAATAAAACTTCTATATCTGATTCTGGCTGAGGGAACACAACTGGCTCATTAGCTGGTCGAGCCATACGATTATTTCTTCTGTTCCTGTCACTCATTTTCTAGTACGTCTGCAATTAGCAGACAAAGTGTCAGGTCAACAGAAAAGGTATTTCAAAACATAGAGACAAATACTTCAAATGTAAATGTGTCTACTGGGGTGTATTTCATTCTGCTTTACTCATACTAGGATAATACTGATCCTATCTGTATAGAGTTACCCGTCCTAGAACACTACTGGTTCTATTTCTGATGAGTTCGTTCATATGTTATATTCCAGAACTAAGCTTAACCAAAGCTCTGATACCAAATGAGACGACCCCAAACCCCGTACTGACGGTGGCATGGGTAATCCTTTGGAATATAACACATAAACAGATAACAACAGAACAAAAATAAATAAATACACCAGATAATGCACAGTAGAATATGCTGGATAAACGTAATCATCAGAGTTACACAGTATACAGGATCATACTTAGTACAAATACAATTCAGCTATACTTATATGTCTACAGCGGAAAAACAAACATAATGTACAATAGAAGCTGAACAACATAAAAAGAGATAAATGATAGAATCCATCTTCAGCTCCAGCTATCCAGAGAAAGCCAGCTAAAACCTAAATACAAGGCTGCCCGTGTAGAAAAAGGGGCACCCGAGTTTGAAAGTGAAACAAACTACGAGTCAGTCATGGGACTGGTATGAGAAATCTACTCAACACATTTAAAATATGGCTAATCACAGGACCACGCCACTTTCGTGGAACGGGTTTACTCCATTGGATTGCCAGTGCTTTAAAACAAATCATTCTTTTAAAACATCGCAATGCTTTTTATAAAAATGTAGCCATTATAAGACTCAGTTCCCATCACACAATGCAACGCAAACCGGAGGATAGAGTTTTACCTTATAATGGCCAAAATATGCTAGATACAAATAAAACAAAAGCATTTGATATTATTACTAGTGTTTACAAGTTTCAAAACAATTTTGAATCATAACTATCAATCCTAGACGGCATGGGTACCATATATCATGTCGCCATATATATATACAATCAAAACCGCACAGTTACGTATTTGGAATTTGGGTTTCCGTCATGAACCAAGGCAAAAGATAGTCCTTACCAAATTCGAGACGCTTTAGCCCACCCCTCAGGCATGTACTCAGTCAAGCCTTTGGATCGTCAGGGCCGTTCCACCGATGTGGATTAAAATTCCTGAACAATGCGTTTCCCTGCCCTATGGGGCATAAATGAGCCAACGAATGACTCCATCGGTCCCGGATCGACCGATATAACCGAGGCGCCTCGCAATCCATCATCCACATAAGTAAAATGTCAGGCCGTGTAAAAACACTGACACAACTCCTAGCTAGAAGGAAACGCATGCCCTCCCTGAGGTGCTTCTCCCGTTTCTGGTTCATACCGAGGTGTGAGGCTCGCGAATTCACGTTATACACAAAGCTACGCCACCCAGGCGGTGCTTTGATCTTCAATCACAAGACTTTGCTTTTCAACAAAAGCCCTGATCAATGCATCTTAGCATGCCACACCGGCAATTCACACCATGCAACTGATGGTTATCAATCGCACAGAATGAATTCCAATGTTAGACACACAGTCCATTTGCAAGTCCGTCCAGGGTCTGAACGAAACCGGAGACACTAAATACCTCGCATATCCACCGATCTCCACGTACGTCTGGACGATCACCACTCATTATCCATATTTCGGGATGCCTCCCAATCAGGACATCAGTTACCATCCAAACGAGGTGAAGATCGGTCTTCAACCCCCGTCTTCATCTTCGACTTCTTATCGCCGATTCAGTTATTCAGAATGGGATAAACCCGGTCTTTCTGAGCAACTTGCGTATATAATAAACAAGTGCAACACAAACATACAAAAGCATCATTTCAATTCATTAGTCACTAACCGTCAATCAGTAAGAGAACGATTTCCCAAATATTAACCCCGAAGGCCGAAACCAACATCAGATCAACATCCAGGAAACCATTCGACTTAGCCAACCTTCAGTTAGTTTCTAAATTTCACATCCTTATCGTCTATAATATTTAATAACGATTTATCGCTATTTTTATTTATTTTAAAATAGCCAATTTATTCAAAACGACGCTTCGGGCGATAACGCGGCCGTGACGCTATTTTTCTTCAGGTTTGATTTACACATATCTGAAAATCTAACCATTGGATCTTCACAAAATTTACATCTTTAGAAAGATCTTTTCAAAACGAATCCAACGGTTCCAGTTTCGGGAAAATCCGACGGTCGGATCTCCCGGTATAATCGTTTGAAGTTTCGATTTCAAAATACGAACTACAGCGTCGTTATTCGATTTAATATAATTATATATATATATATATATAATCGATTATGGCGCTGTTTTTCATCAGATTTGAATTAAACATTGCAGACAATCCAACCATTGGATCTTTACAAAGTTGGTGTCGTTGGAAAGGTATTTCCAAAGCGAACCCAACGGTTTCGGTTTCGGGAAAATCCGATGGTCGGATCTCCCGCACTAATCATTTGAAATCACGGTTTCAAAATACGAACTGCAGCTTCGTTATTCGATATATTTCAATTCTATTTATATATATATATATATATATATATCGATTCTTCGATTTCAAAACTATATGATTTTCATACATTTGATCAAAATGATATTTTTATCTAGTTGTCTTGTATTTCAACACTTCACTATTTTTAACAATTCATATATATAGTAAAAATGTGATTTTTATTGTAAAACAATTCATTTCAAAACACGATTATTTTATATAGTTCATATAGGTAATAAATATATGATTTTTATTATAAAACAATTTATTTCAAAATGAGATTATTTTATATAGTTCATATAGATGATAAAAATAGGATTTTTATTATAAAACAATTTCTTTCAAAATACGAATACCATTCAACACATGAATTTCAATTCAACAAATGAATTTCGATTCAACACATGAAGGTTTTCTATAGTTTGTATATATAGAGTAAAATGTGATTTTTATATTTAAAACACGAATACCATTCAACACATGAATTTCTATTCAACGAATGAATTTCGATTCAACACATGAAGGTTTTCTATAGTTTTTATATATATATAAAGGTGATTTTTATATTTAAAACACGAATACCATTCAACACATGAATTTCAATTCAACAAATGAATTTCAATTCAACACATGAAGGTTTTCTATAGTTTATATATATAGATAAAAAGGTGATTTTTATATTTAAAACACGAATACCATTCAACACATGAATTTCTATTCAACAAATGAGTTTCAATTCAACACATGAAGGTTTTCTATTCAACGAATAAATATAGTTTCAACAAATGAAAATAATTCTAACACATGAATATTATTCAAAATTTCGGCAGCATAACGGCAGGGTAGTTAAAACCGGGACCATCCCTAGTACGGCTCCTCGCTCTACCTTAAAGCCTCGCAGCTTTTGACAATGGGGAATCATGCATCTAGTTCGCACGCAGGCGGCATGTTATTTTTTCATTTCCACAAACTAATCCTATGTGGTTTCAACCAAATATTTCCCAACCACAAACGGGTATTTTTCAACCACGATCAATCAATTTCAACCACAAACAATTTCAATCAACTATTCGCTATCGATCAATTTCCACACCAATCACAACCAATAAATATCGTCCATGGTTTGTGGACGAGGGGCGTGTGTATATATATATATATATATATATAGCATTTCACTTCTGTTTCAACACATATATAATTTCTACAATGCATATACAACTTAAACATTGAATGTACAACTTATACAATGCTTATACAAGAGGTGTACAACGTTTATATAACTCATACATCAATTATATAATTTATACATCGTCGTTTTCCATATCGTTTATAAATTAGAAATCTCACATTGGGTTCCACTCCACCAAAAATAGCAGAAGGCTCAGAAAAATATGCGGTCTCTTCTGGAATGTAGAAGACGTCCTCACGGTCTCGGCGTCTCTTATTTCACTGAATTTCGACCATGTAGCAAAAAGATACGATTTTTAGAAGTTGGCCAAATTTCGCGACACTTTAAAGTGTTAAAACAGGTTGAGATAAACTAAGCCGTATGATTTCCATACCTGATCAAAACTAGGTATCGATTTTGCGCCAAATCCGTGCAGTTGCAGCACGATCGGACCATACTGCGACGAGGAGGGGCGACTTGCGCACCCACGCACGGTAGAGCGGTGGACTCCGGTGGCTCCAATCGGCGGCGGCGAAGGAAAGTCTCCGACTTTGGAGGCTTCTAACTCGATGCTCGTCGAACGATAGGGGGTGGGGTTGCTATGGATTGGAAGAGGAAGGAGAGGGCTCTCGATCATGGGTGGTGGCAGGGTCGGGCGTGGCCTGAGGCGGTGGTGATCTGGTCGGGAAAGTCTGAGCAGCTTCCTCCGTTAAAATCGAGGGGACGGGGGTTTTTCCATGATTTTTTTATTTTTAAAAATTATGAAGGAGAAATTCTATTGGCCCATGAATTTATTAAATTTCAAAATAGTGTTTCTCCGCACGGACGCCAATTCAAACCCAACGACTGTCGCCCCTAGTTAAATACCCCCATCCCGGACACAATGGGATATGTTTCAAAGGCTCATTCAACTGTTTCTGTCAGTTTTCCTTCAAATTAAAATATAAAACATTTGATATTTAATTTGAACGTACATTTCAATTTGCCAGGGCCACAAACTGATTCAAAAAATTCCAGAAAAATAAATCTAGCTATGTTTTGACGATACGGTCCTAACAAAACTAGTTTCGTCGAATTCTGAGACCGTTTGAAAAATGGCCCATTTCTGGTCGATCCAATTTAACTGTAATTGACCAAAACACATTTTCCTTTGCCACGCTCACATACTAGGTTCAAAAATTATGAAATTTGAAACCTAGCAATAATTTGTCATCCCGGATCCAACAAAAGTGGTTTTGTCGAATTCCGAGGTCGTTTGCAAAATGGACATTTTCACGGGCTATATGAACTCCATAGCGACCTTTCAGAAAATTCATTTGGCCATAACTTTTGCTTCCCGCTATGAAACTTTGATTTTTCAGATTCGTTAGAAAGGTATTCACTAACAGATTTAAATATTTTTGGTTTCACTCAAATCCGTTTTGTTTTGCACCCGGTACAGTCAGTCAAAGTTTGAATTCTAATTTTGAAACTACCACGCCATTTCAGGCCTTGTTTATAATTCAAAGTAATTATATTTATTTTCAACTTCGATTCAAACTTACTTTTCATCATTATTATTTAAAATATTTATTTTAAATATTTAAAATCCACTATTTTAGCCAATTTAAAAAAAATTAATTGGTTCAGATTTTTCGGGTCGTTACAATCTCCCCCACTTAAAACTTTTCATCCCCGAAATGGAACAAAATCGAAAGTGGTTTGATTATTCAACTCTACGTTCAATCTGGCTTCCATTCTCCAACTTTTTAGTTTTTGAGAATTTTCAAATTCTTCAAAAATTTGGCTAACACCCGGAATTTTTGAAAAATTTCGCCATAACCTCCTTTGTACGGGGAGGGGTTTGGAAATTTATTGGGCCGTATTAGGTACCCAATAAATCCTATAAAGCATACACATATTTATAGTGATATATTCTGGTGTTTACAGGGGAGCGTGTGTAGATAATAAGTCCAGAGAATAAATTCCCGTCACCGTGTCAAAGCCTGAGGGAGTGTGTATTTTAATTGCTCCAGAGGATAAATCCTCGTCACCTCGTCCCGTGTGGGAAATAAATAGTCCATGTGCCGTGTCTAATAACTAGAGAGACGTGATTAGTGTCAACTCCAGACCCGTGTGGGGTTTTTATTAATCTGGCAATTTTATCGTTACAATTTTATATGGTCATATCAGTCATCAGTTCAACCTGTAAAATATAGTCATCGCCATACAAGCCTCTCGCTCGTATGGTAAATCTTCCACCTCGTCACACAAGCTCCAAATGCTTATGTGGTATATGATGAAGTATGCCTATCTTCCAGAAGTATTTCACCAAGCCGGCCTAGCCTGTCTAACTCAGAAATTTGAATTTTTTGAAATCTGTTCTAAATTTTCTGAAACTTCTAATGGTCGTAACTTCTTCATACGAAGTCCAATTCATGCAATCTCGGACTCTATCTCAACCAAAATTCCAAGACAAACACAATGGCGCAACCCGTTTCCCTTAATTCTCAAATCTGAGATTAATTATTCTTTAATTTGTGAACATTAATATTAACAGAAATACGGGGTGTTACACTTGTGTAGGACATAACTTTTGACTGGTGTTGAATCAGGTGTTGAAACTTGTGCCATTGAAAAGGAAATGATATTTCCCTTTCTGTAGATTGGTCACGTTAAAGATTTGGTTCAGCGGTTTGGGAGGAGTCGATGTTTTAAGGTTTTACAGTTGATTGTCCAAGTTTTTAAGCTATAATGGACTGATTTGGAGAGACCCAATAGTGGACTGGTGGGAGGCTATAAATAGGGGGTAAAGGCATGGAGAATAGCTTACTTTCTCCATTCTCTCATTTGGAAGAGCTAGAGGTCCTCCATTTTCCCATCTTCAACACTTTTCCACCATTAAAGCTTAGAGAACTGAAGATCTACATCGTTTGAAGCTAGATCTACGCCATTCCAAGAGAGAGTTCATCGAATCGAAGAGTTTAGAGAAAATTATTCGTTGTTCAGAATCATAATTCATTGCTTTTGAGTTGTTTTGAAGAATTGGTGAATGATATGTATCTCTCATGTGGATTCAATCAAGTATATGAGCTGTTTGATCATAATTTCTTCAATTTGAGGTCGTTTTCACTTAGATTTACAACATGGTAAGTGTGTTTTCACATGAATTGCCATAGGATCTAATCTAGCAACTTAAAACCATAATTTCTTATGTTTGTTTATGCAAGTTTAGATCTGTTATTTTATCTACTTATTGATCTATCATGATTTTAGTGAAATTCCCATGTTTGGATGATGGTTACTTGTTGAATTAATTTATTGGGGTGACTTAGATGAGTTGTTTGAATAGTTGTTGTCGTTTGGCGAAGATTTGGTCAAGTTTGGAGTTACCTTGGTAAGATCTGGAGTCATGTCGTTTTTTGTGAGTCATGTCGATTTTCTTCTTCTCCAAGAAATGAAGTCATGTCGCATGTCGTGTGCAAAGCACGGGCTGAAGTCAAGTCGCATATCGTATGCAAAGCACGAACTGAAGTCAAGTCGTATGTCGTATGCAAAGCACGTGTTGGATTTGGTCGCTGGCTTTAAATAGCGTTTTGAAAAACGCTGTGAAAGGCTATTTTAGGCAAAAACGATCCACAAGGGTGGACGGACCACCCTTGTAACACCCCACATCTGTTAGTGTCACTCACAAAGGTAATGCACTAAGTTCTATGGAGAATTTAGGGTAAAAGATGCAGATAAATTACAAGACAGACAAAAATTACAACAGCGGAAAATAAAACTTTTGCTTTATTGATAAAATAGTTTGTACAACGATTTCTTTATAATATCAGAGTATCATCTGTCTTACAAAATAAAGAAGCATAAAACAACATTTATATTCCCCAATGTAGCAAGAGCCAGCCATAGCATCTGAAAAGAGAATCCAAGCAAAAATTTGACAAGCTGGGAAAGAGTGACAATCCAACTTAACCTGAGCTATACTATTCCCTTCTTTACAACCTGGGGGGGAACGGAAGAAAAGAAGACGAAAGAAAAATAGAGTCAGACATAAAGCCTGAGTAAGTTCAGTAACTTCTAGCATGTGAACATGGAAAAACAAAACGACATGAATTAACTGAATACAAGATAACACCATGATGATAGGGTCAGCAAGATTAGACAAGATTAACACAAGATATGCTAAGATAAGATAAATTGGATATGCTCTAATACTTTCGCCGCTTCGCTATTTCCTTGTTATATTGTTTTCTATTATCTCTGCACCACCTAACTAGTGTCCCAACTAGTAACGATATCGTGATCCCAATCCCTGTATTTTCCATTGCCTTCAGGCATACATTTATTATTTATTACCTAGATCAAATCTAGGGTTTTCTACCAAGTGCTTTCTAGATTCAACTAGAGTTTACGCTATCTGCTGAATGCTTCTCGGATTCAGGGTTTATGTCACCTAGTCCAACTAGGGATTATGCTACCTTTCGAACGATGCCCCCAAGTCTAGGACACACTACCTAGAGTGGTATATGTTCCTATACTTCCCCACGCATGTATCGCAAATCGTTATCGCTTGTCTAGATGCACGTGTCCTGTAATGTGCGGCCCGAGTCCTGTGGTAGGGTAAATCAAGAAACACAGAACTCGGTCGGGAGCTTTCAGATATCTGCTGATGCAGATGCTAAGGTCTGTTTTTATTCCAGTGGCTATGGTCCCACTCGACCCCTCCCTCAACTAATGAAAGGCACACCTTGAAAAATGAGAACTATACGCAGGCCCCCTATGCCCCCACTAACCTATGGCCATCCTCACCCATAACTAGATAGCAAGTACATGGTCTTTTGGAGTTCTCTGCCTTTCCGCTTCACGTATTTTGACTGACTCAAGATGGATGGTAGACGACGAGTTGCTATCACAGGGCTACCGTTTTCTCGCCGAATCACGCTGGTCCATCCTAGTCTTTAGGTTGCCATATTTTGCAACCAAGGCATACCCCTGGTTCTTCTAACGCAGACCTTAACCTCTGTGAGCCCAGGAGGATCATCTGCAGCCTCACAGAGGGATACCAAGAGTACCCTCACGTCCCCTCGAAGCCTCGGGCTTCGTAACCCAATTCGTTGGAGCCTTCTTTTTTGCTCAGACGGACATTCGCTCCTGCCCGTGTCATACTAAGAATTACTACTTAGTTTTGCTAACTAAGGTTTACCACTTAGATTCCAGAATCGTTGTTTTCTTAACTAAGGTTTACTACTTAGCTCCTTTTAACTAAGGTTTACTACTTAGTTCTCTTTCCCGTCAATTTGGATTGGTTAAGTGTCATTAGTCAATTCAAGCTAACTTAACCCTCTTCATTTATCCTGTTAAACTGGTTAAGTGTTATCAGTAATTCATGTTGACTTAACCCTACCACAAACTAAGTTATATTGGTTAAGTATTTCTTATTACTTAACCCTACCCATTCATCCTGTATTGGTTAAGTGTTTCCTTTTTAACTTAACCTTGCCCGTCTGTTTTAACTAACATGTTATTACTGGTTAAGTATTATCCCTTCATGTTTTAAACTTAACCCTATTCCTTTATCACAATCTGATGGTTAAGTGCTCAAGTTTACTTAACCCTACGGTCTACTCCAGCTAACATATCAAATTGGCTAAGTGTATTAAATTTTACTTAACCCCAACCTCTAGTCTAGTTAACATGTTAATTTGGCTAAGTGTATTAACTTTACTTAACCCCACCTTCTAGTCTAGTTAACATGTTAATTTGGCTAAGTGTTTTCTTAGTTACTTAACCCCTACAAATCTTGTCTTGTTACCATGTTAAGTTGGTTAAGTGTCCCTATGGACTTAGCCCTCCCATTCTAGCTTAACTGTGTTAAGTTGGTTAAGTGTTCCTATGGACTTTACCCTCCCATTCTAGCTTAACTGTGTTAAGTGTCTGTATGAACCTAACCCCACCCATCGGTTTTGTTATCATGTTGAATTGGTTAAGTGTCTTAGTTAACTTAACCCTACCATTCTTGTTCTAGCTTTAACTAAATAAATTAAAGCCGCTACCACTCACATTAGATAGATATTGTTGCAATTACTGGATGTGACGGTTGGTTCCGGGCAGATTTACATCGCAATTCAGTCTAACCTCGGGTTAGGCATATTCGTGTTTTCTAAGTTCAAAGGGTTTTGCTTAATTTCCAAATCAGGTTTTGAAAGTAACCATCCCGTACATCGGATCAGTTAGGGATAGCCAGGGAGAGCAGGAAACTTCTATTTTCCAAACCCAAGCCTAGACACTATCCTCTCTGTCACCCTAGAACTTTCTGGTGTGTTATTAAAAGAGATGTCGTTAATAAACCTTTAATTTGTCTAAATTTTCATTTTCTCATTTAGGACAAATTCTATAAGTAAATTATTACTAATTTACTTATTTCCTAATTACTCTTTTAATGTAAATTGTGAACATTTATTCTTATGGCCCATTTCCCCCTCTATATCATATTTATGCTTTTTGGTTTGTAAACTATACCAAATTAAGTGTCACTAACCATGATTTTGCTAAACCTGACAAGTAATCCCAATTATGGCCAATTTCAAATTTATGCCAATATACTTATCATGTCAAATTAGTTAATCCAATTCTGAATTAACATTCTAATTACAGTTCATGTCAACCTAGACCTATTATTCTAGTTCATAATTCATGTAAATGCCAGATTTACAAGTCAATACTAGATTCAAATTACACATCCTGTAATTCATGTCAAATTTATCCAATTTGCATTTCTATGAACACGCCATAATACATGTTCCCAATTTATGCCAATTTCCAAGTTAAAAACTACGTTTTTAGTAAATTTCATATTTTGCCCAAATCGTATTCCCACCGTTCGTATAATCGTGATTCAATCTAGATTATAGATAAATCTAGATTTGTAGAAAATAGGGAATGAACCAAAGATGCTATGAAAAAGATAGACATAATAACTGGCATAAAATGATAATTAACTAATTACAGACCAAACGAATTACACTGAAATTGATCTAAAACATCGAAAGCCTATAGGTCTGAAAATCTTATGACATAAAAAGGGTTGAATGACGACGTAGGTTCAAGAACATGGGTAGACCTAACTTAATAGGTAAATTCCCAAGATCTAAAACCAAAGAAAACCAAGAATAGACATAATAGATAACCAGGTTTTGACCCAATTTCATAGTCACAAAACTTAAGCAACACTTTCCTAGTCATGAATCATAGGTGTTTAATCACAGTTGTCCTTGTTATGTCATAAGCAATAGTTTATGTTTCCTAATCAAAGGCATAGGCTTGTGTTCGTAGTCAAGGAAATAATTCTCATAGTCATGAGTCACAGTCATAGGCAGTGTTCATAGTCATAGGTAGTGTTCATAGTCAAAGAGGCATAAGGTTTTAAGGTCCATAGTTTCATAGTCACAGTCTCATTGGTCATCGAATCATAACAGTTCTTAATTAAGTCCAAAGATATAAGCACTGATTCGAATAGAAAGATTTGGCATATTCTTTTATTCCTTTAATTTCATGTCACAAATAGAGAAAATGTTCAAATCTAAAAAGTAACCGACTTACATTGATCGGTTTTTAGAATAGAAAGATGGCGTTGCTATGATTCGTGCGACGTTGCTCGAAACCGTCAAAGTTAGCCTTTGATTCTTATCTTGAAGCTTTAATCTTGATTTGAATCTCTTCTTGACAAACTTGAGCAGCATAACCTTGTCTTGGATTTTTCGTATTTTCTTATTTTAATTAGAATTAGAGCAGAGTATAGGCATAGAGAAGTTGTGAGGAGCAAATATGAGGCCTAGGGGTGTTTTTATAGTGTAGAAGTTAACGAATCTGGTCAGAATGGCGTCCGGATACAGAAAAACGAACCAGGCTGTAGATCTGGAAAAAGCAGGGAGGTCGACCCCCAGGTCGACCTATGGGGGGAGGTCGACCCCCAGGTCGACACCCTGGTCGACCTGCGTACCCAGGTCGACCCCCTGGTCGACCTGGGTCCTCGGCGGGAAATTTCCCACCCAGCCCGCTTCTGAGTCTGTTTTGAAATTTGAACTACGTTGAAACTTCCGGAGGCCATATCTTCCTCATACGTACTCCGATTTACGCAAACTCGTACTCATTTTCATGCAGAATTCCGAGACGAACACAATGGCAAAGCCCATTTCCCTTGATTTTGAATTTAAAATTTAATTCTGCCTTGATTTGTGAATCTTAGTGTTACAGAATTACGGGGTGTTACATTCTCCCCCACTTAAAAGGATTTCGTCCCCAAAATCTTCAAGTTAGCAAGAATGTGTCCTACCATCCAATCACCCTTCTACTCAACCATTCAATCACAGGCATTCATTGTCCTTAAAAGATTTCTAATGCTTTCATGTTCATATGCATAGTGTGTGTATATGTCTTTATCTAATGCAAAATCAGGCGGTCTACTGATTCAGTTGACCTCCTAATGCGAATCATGTCAGTGCCATGCGTCCAATCATGTATGCAAGCGTCCCTAGTTATGTAAATACTACATGTGTGCATAGCCATTCATCCATATGCAACATCCATATGATAACATATCATTTTCAACTTACAAACAAATACATATCTGTAAATGCAATATGAAAGCGTCTGAACTGATCTAGTACCTAATACGTATGTATATGCATTCACGAGCAACCATTAGCAACCACTCGCAACCATCAACCATAACATGTTTCAAATACATTTTTACATCCAAAAGAGTTTCTACCTAAGGATTGAAGATACGACCTAGAGGATATACTTTGGAAAGAGAGAAACAATTATGCGTAAAGCTCCTACAAAAAAAGAAATCAAGGATGCACCCTTAAGGAAAAGGGTATGATGCTAGTATCTAGCCTTCTTGAGCTTTACTCCACTATATCTTAACTAATTTAACTTCACGATTGTGAAGTTTCTGAACTCCATTTCCAAAATAAACAGATGTCAATCACGGTACCAAGCATATGTACTAAGATGATTAGAGGTCTCCCTCTTATCCGCCATGCCATAACTATAAGGGTCGAAAGGTTACTACGTGCTTTTTAGAGTGCCTGTCACAACTATTCATCTCTCACGCAAACCATCCTAGTCGAACTCGACATTCCTCAAGTACAAGCCCCAAATGCCTAAACCAATATCAGACAAACACCCAAGGAATATCTCCTCCGAATTTAGACGATCTACGTGAGATGATATAAGCAAACTCGATAGCTATTCTCAAATCCCTATTAACCAAAAATAAACTGGTCGGACCATCAATTGGATTTGAGACTCTAGTGGGATCTTTCTACTATACAAGTACTATGGCATAGAGACTCAACTATGGAAGTGGATATGAACAAATGCGAAGCGCTAAAACCAAAGGAAAGAGTACGAACAACAAAACTAGACTCTTCTAAGAGAACTTCACTACCCTTCTCCTAGGTACGCTTGGTGGCGAAAGTAGGTACTTGCCCTGCTGAAAATCTTGTCCTTTGCCCTTAATTACACCTTAGTAAAGATACCTCCTCTTGTCTTAGGTTTTATAATTCCTTCCTTCTTTGTGAGCTAAATCTACATCCATGAATTCCTCATCCTCTTCCATGTGTAGTCATGTTGACAAATCTCTCGAAAGCTGCTTCCATCGTACAGAAAACTCTATAAACTTGAAAGAAAACTGGCCGTAGGTGAAACAACTACGGCTATGGATGAAAGCCAGGCACGACTTCGCCCATCGATGAGGTTACCTCCCAAAAAGCCAGGAGCCCCAGAGACTCAAGAAAGAAGGAGACAAGAATTCAAACAGAGGAAGAGAAGATAGTGTGTATGGCTTTGGGGAATATGGCTCTAAAACAAATCTCTTCTCTTAAAAATGCTTCTTTTAAAACCGTTTTGAAAATAATTTTCAAATCCTTTGTTTGATCTGGTAACCTTCAGCTCCGATACCACGTGTAACACCCCATATCCGTTAGTGTCACCCACAAAGGGAATGCACTAAGTTCTGTGGAGCATTTAGGGTAAAAGATGCAGATAAATTACAAGACAGACAAAAATTACAACTGCGGAAAATAAAACTTTTGCTTTATTGATAAAATAGTTTGTACAACGATTTCTTTATAATATCAGAGTATCATCTGTCTTACAAAATAAAGAAGCATAAAACAACATTTATATTCCCTAATGTAGCAAGAGCCAGCCATAGCATCTGAAAAGAGAATCCAAGCAAAACTTCGACAAATCTTCAAGCTGGGAAAGAGTGACAATCCAACTTAACCTGAGCTATACTATTCCCTTCTTTACAACCTGGAAGGACGGAAGAAAAGAAGACGAAAGAAAAACAGAGTCAGACACAAAGCCTGAGTAAGTTCAGTAACTTCTAGCATGTGAACATGGAAAAACAAAACGACATGAATTAACTGAATACAAGATAACACCATGATGATAGGGTCAGCAAGATTAGACAAGATTAACACAAGATATGCTAAGATAAGATAAACTGGATATGCTCTAATACTTTCGCCGCTTCGCTATTTCCTTGTTATACTGTTTTCTATTATCTCTGCACCACCTAACTAGTGTCCCAACTAGCAACGATATCGTGATCCCAATCCCTATATTTTCCATTGCCTTCGGGCATACATTTATTATTTATTACCTAGATCTAATCTTGGGTTTTCTATCAAGTGCTTTCTAGATTCAACTAGAGTTTACGCTATCTGCTGAACGCTTCTCGGATTCAGGGTTTATGCCACCTAGTCCAACTAGGGATTATGCTACCTGTCGAACAATGCCCCCAAGTCTAGGACACACTGCCTAGAGTGGTATATGTTCCTATACTTCCCCACGCATGTATCGCGAATCGTTATCGCTTGTCTAGATGCACATGTCCTGTAATGTGCGGCCCGAGTCCCGTGGCAGGGCAAATCAAGAAACACAGAACTCGGTCGGGAGCTTTCAGATATCTGCTGATGCAGATGCTAAGGTCTGTTTTTATTCCAGTGGCTATGGTCCCACTCGACCCCTCCCTCAACTAATGAAAGGCACACCTTGAAAAATGAGAACTATACGCAGGCCCCCTATGCCCCCACTAACCTATGGCCATCCTCACCCATAACTAGATAGCAAGTATACGGTCTTTTGGAGTTCTCCGCCTTTCCGCTTCACGTATCTCAACTGACTCAAGATGGATGGTAGACGACGAGTTGCTATCACAGGGCTACCGTTTTCTAGCCGAATCACGCTGGTCCATCCTAGTCTTTAGGTTACCATATTTTGCAACCAAGGCATACCCCTGGTTCTTCTAACGCAGACCTTGACCTCTGTGAGCCCAGGAGGATCATCTGCAACCTCACAGAGGGATACCAAGAGTACCCTCACGTCCCCTTGAAGCCTCGGGCTTTGTAACCCAATTCGTTGGAGCCTTCTTTTTTGCTCAGACGGACATTCGCTCATTCCCGTGTCATACTAAGAATTACTACTTAGTTTTGCTAACTAAGGTTTACCACTTAGTTTCCAGAATCGTTGTTTTCTTCACTAAGGTTTACTACTTAGCTCCTTTTAACTAAGGTTTACTACTTAGTTCTCATTCCCGTCAATTTGGATTGGTTAAGTGTCATTAGTCAATTCAAGCTAACTTAACCCTCTTCATTTATCCTGTTAAACTGGTTAAGTGTTATCAGTAATTCATGTTGACTTAACCCTACCACAAACCAAGTTATATTGGTTAAGAATTTCTTATTACTTAACCCTACCCATTCATCCTGTATTGGTTAAGTGTTTCCTTTTTAACTTAACCTTGCCTGTCTGTTTTAACTAACATGTTATTACTGGTTAAGTATTATCCCTTCATGTTTTAAACTTAACCCTATTCCATTATCACAATCTGATGGTTAAGTGCTCAAGTTTACTTAACCCTACGGTCTAGTCCAGCTAACATATCAAATTGGCTAAGTGTATTAAATTTAACTTAACCCCAACCTCTAGTCTAGTTAACAAGTTAATTTGGCTAAGTGTATTAACTTTACTTAACCCCACCTTCTAGTCTGGTTAACATGTTAATTTGGCTAAGTGTTTTCTTAGTTAGTTAACCCCTACAAATCGTGTCTTTTTACCATGTTAAGTTGGTTAAGTGTCCCTATGGACTTAGCCCTCCCATTCTAGCTTAACTGTGTTAAGTTGGTTAAGTGTTCCTATGGACTTTACCCTCCCATTCTAGCTTAACTGTGTTAAGTGTCTGTATGAACCTAACTCCACCCATCGGTTTTGTTATCATGTTGAATTGGTTAAGTGTCTTAGTCAACTTAACCCTACCATTCTTGTTCTAGCTTTAACTAAATAAATTAAAGCCGCTACCACTCACATTAGACAGATATTGTTGCGATTATTGGATGTGCCGGTTGGTTCCGGGAAGGTTTACATCGCAACTCAGTCTAACCTCGGGTTAGGCATATTCGTGTTTTCTAAGTTCAAAGGGTTTTGCTTAATTTCCAAATCAGGTTTTGAAAGTAACCATCCCGTCCATCAGATCAGTTAGGGATAGCCAGGGAGAGTAGGAAACTTGTATTTTCCAAACCCAAGCCTAGACACTATCCTCTCTGTCACCCTAGAACTTTCTGGTGTGTTATTAAAAGAGATGTCGTTAATAAACCTTTAATTTGTCTAAATTTTCATTTTCTCATTTAGGACAAATTCTATAAGTAAATTATTCCTAATTTACTTATTTCCTAATTACTCTTTTAATGCAAATTGTCAACATTTATTCTTATGGCCCATTTTCCCCTCTATATCATATTTATGCTTTTTGGTATGTAAACTATACCAAATTAAGTGTCACTAACCATGATTTTGCTAAACCTGACAAGTACTCCCAATTATGGCCAATTTCAAATTTATGCCAATATACTTATCATGTCAAATTAGTTAATCCAATTCTGATTTAACATTCTAATTACAGTTCATGTCAAACTAGACCTATTATTCTAGTTCACAATTCATGTAAATGCCAGATTTACAAGTCAATACTAGATTCAAATTACACATCCTGTAATTCATGTCAAATTTATCCAATTTGCATTTCTATGAACACGCCATAATACATGTTCCCAATTTATGCCAATTTCCAAGTTAAAAACTACGTTTTAGTAAATTTCATATTTTGCCCAAATCGTATTCCCACCGTTAGTATAATCGTGATTCAATCTAGATTATAGATAAATCTAGATTCGTAGAAAATAGGGAATGAACCAAATATGCTATGAAAAAGATAGACATAATAACTGGCATAAAATGATAATTTACTAATTACAGACCTAACGAATTACACTGAAATTGATCTAAAACATCGAAAGCCTATAGGTCTGAAAATCTTATGATATAAAAAGGGTTGAATGACGACGTAGGTTCAAGAACATGGGTAGACCTAACTTAATAGGTAAATTCCCAAGATCTAAAACCAAAGAAAACCAAGAATAGACAGAATAGATAATCAGGTTTTGAACCAATTTCATAGTCACAAAACTTAAGCAACACTTTCCTAGTCATGAATCATAGGTGTTTAATCACAGTTGTCCTTGTTATGTCATAGGCAATAGTTTATGTTTCCTAATCAAAGGCATAGGCTTGTGTTCATAGTCAAGGAAATAATTCTCATAGTCATGAGTCACAGTCATAGGCAGTGTTCATAGTCATAGGCAACGTTCATAGTCAAAGAGACATAAGGTTTTAAGGTCCATAGTTTCATAGTCACAGTCTCATTGGTCATCAAATCATAACAGTTCTTAATTAAGTCCAAAGATATAAGCATTGATTCGAATAGAAAGATTTGGCATATTCTTTTATTCCTTTAATTTCATGTCACAAATAGAGAAAACGTTCAAATCTAAAAAGTAACCGACTTACATTGATCCGTTTTTAGAATAGAAAGATGGCGTTGCTATGATTCGTGCGACGTTGCTCGAAACCGTCAAAGTTAGCCTTTGATTCTTATCTTGAAGCTTTAATCTTGATTCGAATCTCTTCTTGACAAACTTAAGCAGCATAACCTTGTCTTGGATTTTTCGTATTTTCTTATTTTAATTAGAATTAGAGCAGAGTATAGGCATAGAGAAGTTGTGAGGAGAAAATATGAGGCCTAGGAGTGTTTTTATAGTGTAGAAGTCAACGAATCTGGTCAGAATGGCGTCCGGATACAGAAAAACGAACCAGGCTGCAGATCTGGAAAAAGCGGGGAGGTCGACCCCCAGGTCGACCTATGGGGGGGAGGTCGACACCCTGGTCGACCTGGGTACCCAGGTCGACCCCCTGGTCGACCTGGGTCCTGGGCGGGAAATTTCCCGCCCAGCCCGCTTCTGAGTCTGTTTTGAAATTTGAACTTCGCTGAAACTTCCGGATGCCATAACTTCCTCATACGGACTCCGATTTACGCAAACTTAGACTCTTTTTCATGCAGAATTCCGAGACGAACGCAGCGGACAGCCCTTTCCCTTGATTTTGATTTTAAAATTTAATTCTGTTTGATTTGTGAATCTTAGTGTTACAGAATTACGGGGTGTTACCACCCTGAAGCAATGATATCATTTCAGAAACACTGTAAAATGCAGTTTTGATGTTTTACTTAGTTTTTTATACCAGAATGATGCAGAATTGAACCAGGGGATATAATAGCATTTCAGAAGCGTTGAAAAAGGATGTTTTGACATTTTAGTCAGTTTTTCATAGTGAAAAGGCTGGAAATGCTATAAAATGTAGTATCGACTAAACGAAGCTTATTTTTGAGTCGACAATGGTTCTAGCTTCGACACTAGTTCAACAGGGTATGTTTGAAGTGGTGTGAGACGTTCGTTGATCCTCGAAAAGCAACGAATGTGAAGATAACTCAAGGGTGTTTTGAGTTGGTGGATAATGGTTGCTCCAGCGTGTTTTGAGCTTGTGAATAGTCGCAGGTGTTGACGACTAGAGGTGTTGAACGATGAGATATTATCGTTGTTGTAGGTTCTAGCATGCACAAAGCAGGGGTACAATAGAGACGTCTAAAAGATCGGTTGTATGGTCGAGTACCCTGGGCATTGTTGAAAGGACTAGATACGTATTGTTGAAAGGCGTATGGAGTTTTTGATAGAACCGGGTTACCATTAGCCCTTGACATATGGCAAGTTTGGCCGTCATACGATTGACGATAGTTTCGAAGAAGGACTAGCGGTGAAAGCCAGAGTCAGTCATGGATGATTGGTTGTTCTGTTTATACCATCTCACATAGATTGTCCATCATTGAAGGAGATGTTTCTTGAGTGCTTTTCTGATATTGGTTTAGGCCTCTGGCCTTGTGCTTGAGGGATGTTGAGCTCGATTAGGATGGTTTACATGAGATATAACTAGTTTTTGAGATTACTATTGGTTGAATGGTTGTCCTGAATGCCATGGTTGAATTGTTATTCCTTTGGTTGAATGGATTATAAAGGTTATCGCCGCCGGATGCGGAGAAGGCAGGTTTGGGTTCTTCTCTAGGGTTGGTAGATTGGTTTGTTAATCTGCCTATTCCCATATACTTTATTGATGATGCTGGTTAATTGTTTTATTGTTCACTAAGACTATTGTCTGATTCAAGGTTTTATGTTTCCTCTTATTACCTTGGGTTGTTCATCCATTGTTGGATGGATAGACTGAGTAGCAGGTGGCAGGTGATATCTTGGTGAGACGACGTTGCTGAACGAAGGCGAGTAGGAGGCTGGTGTATTATTTTTACTACAACCTAGTTTCTTAGTTTTCGCTGTTTGATGAGTGTTATTGTGAGGCTTCATGTACAAATTTTGATGTTATATACAATTGATATATGGATGATCTTTCAGGATGTTGTGAAACTTTGAATGCTTGATATATGATTCTTTGCTATTTCTACCTATTGTATATGTTCTATTATACTTTATCCTTGCGCTGTGAGTTATACGATAGGTTCCGATTTTGTTACCTTACCTAGATGATCGTCCACAGCTGCCTGGCATGTCTTTCAGCGTATTATTCCTCTTGTTTAAGTGCAGGGGTTGTGGACAGTCATCACAGGCAATATTTTATAAAAGTGATTTTTGCTTTAAATTGGGTAAAGGATAGTTGGTTTCTGGAAAGAGTTATATTACATAGCTATTTATAATATTTATGGATTTATACTAATAAAAGATACATTTTATTGCTAATAAAGGAGAAAATACTAAACATGATTGAAAGTTTTCATCACATTTTATTGTCTACTTGTTTGAAAATCATAATAATGATTAATAAACATAATTTTTTTGATCATACCTAAGTTTTTATCATTTAACTTGGAACTTCAATATTAAACAGAGTTAGTTGAATTCAAGTGAGTACAAAAATTTACAAGTTAAGCCTGGAAATTGATTTATAGCCGCATTTGAATTATACTGCACTAAAAAGTAATTAGTTTCTTCCAGAGAAATTTTCTCTGATGCTAAGATGATATTTTCCATTGGAGTCTAATATATATTTTCTTCTGTGATTTGTTTTGGCTATCTCCATTTTTTGTGAAAGAATTTATTGGTTTAATCAACTTTGTGTCAGCCACTTCAATTTCATTCTTTAGGTATTCTTAGTAATAATTGACCTCATGAGATTAGAAAGGTGTTGAACTGTGATTTCATAATTGTTTCAAATTAATTTCACCTTAAGTGTTGTTCACCGTTTTATCATATAAATCGTTGGCTTTAGATCTGAGATAATCAATGGGCTCTTGTCTATTGGAATGATGCTTACGCCTATTTCCAAGAGATTTTTTGTAGCTTTTAACTTACCAATAATAAATAAAGCTGCGGTTACGAGCGTTAGATATGAACTAGTTAGCGTTTCGTTTTTTCCGCATTTTTTGCAGTGGTGTGTTTCTTGGTCGGGTGCCGCATTTTTTCCACACTTTCAGTTCTAGCTCAATTTGATAAGGTATTGTCTAAGCAACTTAAGAAGTTTCCTTTCTTCTCAAATTGTTTAATCCTGTGAATCCTAAAAGGTGACTCGGACAAAAAGTAGATGGAAGTGCACTGTTAAGATGGTATAATGCATCTCAATGGACGTGATGTGCTTTTCAACAAGGTATGCAATGCTAGTGTCTTTTTTCTGGATTATTTTCTTTTGTTACCACTAGCCTTCTTAGGGTTTTTGATTGCCCATCTCATTGTTCCCTGGATTTTTGATATATTTGTATTCTTTTGTAAGTTGATATGTTCTCACCATGGCTGATTTTCTAGGCCTCTAATTGTTGGCTTTATATTATGGGTCGACTATACAAGTTATACATGCAAGTTTTTTATTAACCAACATAATTTTATAGATAGGAGAGTAAGTGTCAAATTCATTAAATACAGAAGCAACACGCTTATGTACTATGTTGCTTATTTATGGACGAAAGCCTTCTAACTTGATTTCTTAGCTAAGTATGAACGCACACATAGATGAAAAAAGAGTTTTATGCATACCTAAACTATGTAAAAGAAAACTGATCTGGAACTTATGTACAACAATATATTTATTCATTCACACGCAGGTTAGCCTTCTAGGTTTGGAAAGATGATTCAACTGAATATCCATGCGTATATATAAATGACTACTTGATGGCTTAAACTACTACAAAATATAGTGTATTATCTCTAAGGTAATCATCATATCAACCTAAAGTAAAAAAGCACACAAGGACAAAACGGAACATCGGCATGGTAGTGGAATTTCTGTAGCTAAAAAGGCTGAGCGAGAGTTGAACTAGATAATAATAGATTAAATAGTTAAATAGAACAAGCAAACAACCTTTAATAAAAGGAAAAAGAAACATAATAAAATGAATTTGACACGTGCATTTCTCTGTTATGTTGCTCTATACTTTGTGCCATCTTTTACCATCTTTTATTTTCAACTTACCTTATATTCCTCAACAATCATTTGCATTTGAAGGCCAGCTTGGCCCAACTCGAGTCTCCGTAAAATGAATGGGACTCGTTACTGTATGTATCACTGTTAATAACAAACAGAACATATGTTATATGCTTGTTTGTTTGTGTACAAGCATGTATCACAAGAATATATGTAATAAGCGTGAAATGTTAAAATATGCATCGTTAGCTAAAAGGAATTCTTGCTTATGTTGAAATTGGTGAAATGCTTTCTTCTTGTATGATGAGACTGGAACTCATACTGGTATCTGAGATTATTGACAATTAAGATTTTCTGCTAGCTTGGCATCTTCTGTATAGTATTTAGATGTAGTAACTAATCTACGTGTGTTATATTTACTTTGGGGCCATATAGGAACCACCGACATGACTGTTTTGTACAAATGAATTCATGTAGTTGAATAGAGATTGTAGTTGCATGCATCATAGCTGGTTTCTAATGTAGTAACATTCAATAACATATGAATTATTGTTAATTTCTAATGTTTTGTTGCGGTTTTTTAAGGTACAATTAAAGTTGTGCAGCAGGTTGAAGCTTTTTGGACTAGTGGTAGGATTGAAGTTAATTTGGTAGATGATATGTATGTTAAGACTGAATATAGAAGAAACATATTGAATCTTGTTTTAAAACTTATTATGTATGTTAATGACATTGTATAACTCTTGGTATTTTAAACTAGTATTCAATTTAGTATGTTCTACATGCTATTTGTTGTTCTAATGCTAATACTATGTATGTAGCTAACATTATTATTGAATATATATTTATGTATATTTAACATAGGCGTTTACTCGGCTGAATGCGTGGCTACTATCTAGTCTGATCAAGGATGTTGTTCACAACACTAGCCAAAGATATTTTTCATGTAACTAGTACTTGTTACTTTTGTGTAGCTTGTATTTATGTTAATTCTTCCTGCGTGGAGATGATATATATTAGTCTAGTAACTTGAACTAGCTCCTGAACTGAAATCTAGTTTAGATTCAGTGGATGGTCCACTATGAATGTCGTTGACGGTGGATGGTCCACCTTATACCGAATTAGCTGACTACTAACTACAATCACCTGTACTAAATTGTAATTTAATTATTAATCATAATAAAAAAGTATTACAAAACACTATAAAAACCAGCGGCTATGCCAAAAAAATAGGTGTTTTATGTATGCAATGTACTATGTGTAGTTTCTCACGGTTATTAGTGTGGTAAATGTGACAGTAGCCATTAAAATCATGGATAAAATAACATTTATAAATGTTGGAAAAAAATCTAAACACACACTTATAACCGTTATATTACTGGCATTCATCACATTTAAAACCGTTACACACAAAAATATTATCATGCTTATTACCGTTAGTAAGATAAATATATCACTCTTACAACCGTTATGATAGAAAATATAATCACGCTCATAACCGTTACATTATCCGTTAGTGTTTATCATGGTTATAACCGTGATAACATGCGTGATAAAAATCACCAAAACATGTTGGCTCAACAGTTATAACAGTGAGGAAATTCCTTACTCATGGTTATAAGTGTGACAAATAGGCCTTTCTGGTGTTGTGAAATGTTGTAAGAGTTTTTGGCATCATATTATTTTGGTATAGCCTATATTCCTGGTAAAGGTAACGCAATGGCGGATGCGCTGAGTCGAAGGCATGCAAATTTGGGAGCGACACTTTCGGAATGGAAGCACCTCGAGTACTTAGAAGGATTTGATTTCAAGCTCGATGAGAGTTGGAACCTGAAATGTTGGCAAGTTTATCGATAAGACCTACTCTCATCGAAAAGATTGGCGAGAGCCAAAAGCGGGATGCAAAGCTTGTCGAGATTATCCAAAAGTTGGAACCAGAAGATAAGGAATCCGAGGTCGATCGAGAGGGTTGACTCCGAAAGCAAGGACGACTGGTTGTTCCAGATATTGATGGACTGAGAGATGAGGTTCTGAGGGAATGTCATCGCTCGAAGTTGACGATTCATATCAGGACATGAAGTGATCTTACTACTGGGAAGGTATGAAGAGGGACGTTGGAAAGTTTATTTGGAAGTTTGAATCATCAGTTAGTGAAAGCTGAACAGAAGAAGCCGAGTGGATTGCTTCAGCCATTAGATGTTCCTACGTGGAAGTGGGAGCAGATATCGATGGATTTAATCGATAGACAACCTAGAATCGGGACAGGAAACGAAGGTATTAGGGTCATCGTGGATCACTTAACCAAAAGTGCAAGGTTTATTCATGTTAGATCAATTAGGAAAAGATCAAAGTTGGCTGAGCTTTATATTAAATGGACTATTCAATTCCATGGTATCCCAAAGAGTATAGTCAGTGATTGAAATCCACTGTTTACAAGTGGATTTTGGAAGAGTTTGCAAGAGACTTTGGGAACCGAGTTGTGTTTAAGTACAGCTTATCATCCCCAGACTGATGGTAAAACCTACAGGATTAATCGAGTTTTGGAAGATCTCCAAGGAGCTTGTGTATTGGACTTCGGGGGATCATGGGAAGACCATCTCCATTTAGTTGAGTTTGCATACAACAACTACTACCAGTTGAGCACTGGATTGTAACAACCCGGAATTTTGATAGTAAATTGTTATTTAATTAGAAGCTAAAAAATAGCAATTATTAATTAACTCGTTTTACATTTTAGAGCTTGTTTTAAGCCTCCATTACAGTCTACAGATGGAAAATTTTGGAGTATTTTGGGTAACTAAGGTGAAAATTCCACTATAGGGCAGGAAATGGGAAACTTGTAAGCGGGAAAAATGTTAAATTTCTTCGCTTCGATTTCCTTTTTCCAGTTTATGAGAAATTAAATAGAGAACGATTAGATTGCTTGACGTTTTGGATGGTAGGGTTTGGATGCAAAATTGGTTGCTTTACACTTTTACTCGTAATTGTGTGAAGGTTATGGATGAAAAAGAATTTTCAAAATTTGTATTCTTATATAACTGCCAGTATACTTAGAATGTTTTGCATCATGTTTTCAAAAGTGTTTTAAAAATCTTTATGCATACATATAAAGGACCCGATTTAGAATCATCTTGCATGCATATTTTATGAATGAAATGCGTTAAGTACACCATGCACATATACACATGGTTGCAAAGTGGATGTACGTAAATTGGTTGTGTAGGATAGGATAACTAATTGTCGGAATTTAGGGATGAAATTCCCTTTAGGGAGGGAGAATGCAACAACCCAAAATTTTGAGAGTAAATAATTATTTGATTAGAAGCTAAAAAATAGGAATTTCTGCAAACGATGGAATTTGACCATGAAACTTTAACCATTGTGTTTGTCTCAACTGGTCAACTTTCATGTTTGGAGTTTCGCGAATAGGGTTCGTATGAAAAAGTTACGGATGAAATACAAAAATGAATGGAAATTAAATAAAACAGAATAATTAATATATACTAAAAATTAATTACCCCAGTCACCTCACTGCCAGGTAGACCAAGCGGTCGACCGACGGTCGACAGCTGGCTGCGACCGCATGGTCGAGCCAGGCAGCGACAACTAGGGTTTTGTCATATAAAATTATAAAATGAAGGGACGGATGTTAATAGAAGATCTGACGGTCCAAGGCCAATTCCACCCCTATAAATAAAGGGGTAAGGCCTCATTCTTTTTTCTTTCAAATCTATAACAGCAGCGGAGCTCTATCATTTTCCTCTCTCTCTTCTAACCTAATTTCTTCGATTAAAAATATATACATACAAATAGATAAAATCCAATTCATTTGCAATTGAGAGGATAGATAGATTCAATGGAAAAGAATGCAATTTGACGCTCAACAATAGATTCGCACCTCTTTCCCCTTTTTCTTACATTTTTATAGATCTAGAATTTTTCTTTTCCCAGATAAATTGTAGACATATAGAAATTTGGGAATTTGTAGGCCAAAAAGGTTCAAACAATTGAATTTGGAGGCTATAAGGTGAGTGAGAAATTTACATATACATTTATAATAATGTAATTATCTCGTTTGTAATAGATTCATTTTTTATGCCTATGCCTATCAAATCTGATAAATAAATTGTGGTAATTAGATTGACACGCATCAGATCTGGTTATAAAAAGTGTAAAACTTGTGAATTGTACGTTGTGGCAATACATAAAATAAATTGTAGGATTCCTTAAACTTGCTTACACATATTCCTATAGTTATGTCATGAAATATATGGCAATTATGTTATAGAATGTATTGTGGACATTGCGTAACACTATAGATCTGGAAATCAGTCCCGTTAAACACCAATTAGTGGTAGTTATATTGCAGATCTTTAGTTCAGTTTTGAAAAATAAAATATGTGAATTTGGGTAGAAAGGTGAAATTGGTAAATTATGTGAATTCAGAAAGATATGATTGTTAAATTATGTGATTGTAATTATACCTATTTGTATTCAGTATTGTTAGGTTTGGCTTAATTATTGTAGATATGCCATTTTCTTCTTTTTGAACAAAAAGATGTCATTTTGAATTCACAAGAGGTTTGACAAAAAGATTTAAAAAGGAAAAGCGGTGCAAACGTAATAAATATAAAAATAAATATTTGTGCGTTGTTTTCATGGACTATTATAAAAATATACATATAAACATATATTTCTTGTGAATTTTAATTGTGTTTATTCCACAAATTTGGCATAAGTTACAATAACTACCGTTAATGGTCATTTTGGAAGATTGGAAACCTTTTGGCAGATTGAATGCAAAAAGGAATGTTTGGTTATTGATTAAACCAAATCATTTAGATGAAAATTAATAATAATAAAAGATAACTACGTTGACCGTACAAAAACATAAAATATAAATATATGCATATTATTCGTCCAAATCAACGTAAAACGGCAAAACGTACATTGTATTGAATGTTGAATGTTTGAATGGTATTCATTTGTGGACTCATATATGTAAATTGTACTCCATATTAAATGGATATATTTGTGGTGACCATTTGTAGCAATTAATATAATTAATTACTATAAATAGGACCACGAATCAATAAATAACAATTGTAACCAATGTTGAATGGGGAAAGTGAAAATGATAGAATAATGGTTACAATTTCTAAAATTTATCTAGGATAAATGTTGTACACCCCAATTAGGAAATTGAAATTATAATTGCATTTAGACACGAGATTAACCTCACTTGTGGTATAAGCCTGCCCGGAACCAACCGGGAACTGACCGGCAAATCCAGCAACCATAGGTAGTCAGCTTAATGTGAGGGGTCTAATGCGTTAATATAAATGTACTAAGGCACGAGGTTAAGTTCAACTTGTGGTAGAATCCTGCCCGGAACCGACCGGCAAATCCAACATTCACAAGTAGCCAACTTAATGTGAGAGGCCCGGTGCATATATATATACACACACACACACAACAGGCAACAAATAAAAAAATAAAATTAGAAATGTCTGTTAGGGTACAATAATTAAATATATTCAGGACTGATAAAATAGGGATATTCCATTGTAATTAATGTCTTAGGAAAGTTATCGTCGTTAGGCTCATAAATGACATTAATTATAACCAATGGAAATTAAAGATAACTGGTTGCCTTAGGAAAATATAATCGTTATCGTCATAAAGGGCAATAAAGAAAGAAATGAAAAAGTAAATTGGTGTCATAAGGGGATTAATGAATATTGATTTTTTTTAAATACAAAGTCCAATTAAGAAGGTATAACCTTCCTTATTTGTATTAATGAATATAGAACTTATAATTAAATAGAGTTGGACTTAGTAGGTCAATAATGTAAAATATTATTAACCATATGAACTCGTGACGACAATGAATCATATGCGTACAGTATTTCCGTGAAGAGTGACAGAACGGGAATGACTTAATAATGCAGCCCACTTTATTCCAAATAGGGAAAGGTACTAAAGGAAAATGAGAGTATGAACTAATAACCTTCGCGTATTGTCTGCTTCCTGGGTCCTAAATGGTTAAGTGACTGGGGTTGAAGAGTCCACTTGGGAATAGGTCTTTCGGTTTATGATTCTTAAATGGCAGGTGTGTATGGGCCTACCCAAACCTGGAAACTAAAACGTCAGATATGGCCATTTATCCTATGGGAAGTAATAAGCGACTAAGGAGGTTATCAAATAAGGTCAGCTAGAAGGTATAATGAACAATAAAATACCATCTCTCACCTTATGCGGGGCAATGATATAGGCATGAAGGAAGTCTAAACCAGTAGGGCCCGTAGCTAGTGCCCTCGAGTTTATGTTAACGTTGAATATATTATCGAGGGTTAATTAGTGACCAATAGGTACGTCTATTGTCTTAAGCGATCAGAGAGAATCTACCTTATCCATCATTGATAGTGAGGCAATAAATAATAAAGGATACTAAATGAGGATATATGTATAGAAACCCCATAATTAGGGGTCCACTCTCGATTAAATAACAAGTAATGTTCTGGTATAAAGGCTTCACAAATATGTGCATAAATGTTCTATTTCGGTATTATGGTTTGGAAACATTTTAGGTTGAACTAAATGGGATACATCTGTGTATTATAACATGTGTTGTAAATTTCTTAGTCACCAGAACTTGTTGTTCTTACCCCCTCCTCATTACAACCTCCCAGGTTACCTAGTGAATGTCGGATTCTCACAGGCGTTTATGTTTGGCTTTCGGTTCTCGTTCTCTCTCATGCTCGGTATTAGCAAAGTGGCTTACTTTGAAAAAATGTCACTTGAGTTAATACTTGTTATCCCATTTTATTTCCGCTATGAGTTATCTTATCGTACTCTGATTATGCTCATGCTCCTTTATTGCAGGTACCGGATATACATGCTTCATGCTTGGATGTGTTTAAGTTTCGATTTTCAATCGAAATTTGGATGCAGAAAAGTGTGGGGTGTTACAGGGATGGAACCATACGAAGCGTTGTATGGGAGACTGTGTAATTCTCCAGCTTGTTGGCTAGAGACTGGAGATAAATTGACACTTGGGCCTGAGATGATTAGAGAGACCCCGGATAGTATCGTGATCGTTCGGCAATGAATAAAGGGAGCCTAAGATCGCCAGAAGAGGTACGCCGATAAGCGTCGAAAAGAATTGGAATTCAACGTTGGCGATATGATTTTCCTGAAGATCTCGTCGTTAAAGCAAGTTGTTCGGTTCAAAAGCAAATGAAAGTTAGCTCCATGGTTTGTTGGACAATTTCCGATAGTCGAGCATGTTGGAGAATGGAGTTTTGATGACAACAACCTTATTTCAATTATCATTGATTATAAAATATATACTAACATCTCTATCTAGAATATATAGACATACATATGCATGTTTTATATACAGGACTTAAGTACTGAAGACTATACAGTTTTAGAGTTTAGAGATTCAAGACTCATGAGTAATCAAGATTTCAAGAGTTCAGAATAAATATAGTAATAGAGTCTAGTTTATGTAAGACTCTGAATAGCACTCCAGGTTCAAATTCTGTTTTTCAAATTTCAAATTCCCTTTTTCAAATTTTCAAATTTCAAAATTCTAATTTTCAAAATTCAAATTCTAAATTATTTTACTTATGATTTCAAACATATAAGTTTAAAGTTTTAATTATAGTATATAAGTATATATAGTTATATAGTTTTATAGTTTTAAATCTTATAACTGTATAAGTATGTATATGATTTCATATGGTTTTACACTTTAGAATATTTATTTATATTATCAAGTTTTGATTAAAGAATTTCAAACTTATGATTTCAAATATATTTTCTAATTTATAAGTATTCTTATTTCTATAGTTTTATTAAACATATTTTACTAAATTTATTTTTGATTCTTCATATAACCTTTTGTTGTTTATAAATAACTCTTTATAAATTCCTATACATATGTCTATAATTATATTATATATGTTTATAACTATATTATATTATTTTCATATCATATATATATTAAGTATTTAATCATATGTTTGAATAATATTTTCTTATGTTTTTATACTTGAAAATTAATGCTTTAGCAACTAGTTTTGTTTCAGGAATTTCCAGTATTTAAATACTTTAAAATGCTTTAAAAACATAATATTAATAGATATGTCGACATAAAATAAAGGATATATCGCCATATAATTGTCAAAAATTTAAATAATTTGAAAGGAAGTGTCTTTTCACTATTTGTAATGTTCCAGAAACGTTGCAACCTTTCACACACTAAAAAGGGCTTGAATTCGAATTTTAATCATCTCTTCTTCTCTAGCTTCACTCTCTTCCATTACACCATTATTCTTAATAATTTTTATGATTTCTACACTTATACTCTACCGAATTCAATTCTGTTTTGATCAAACTTCTTCTCTATACTCTCTGAATCAAGTGCTATTGAAGAGTTACAGGGTTGTTTGTATTTGTTTGGGTTGAGTAAAGGAATCGGTGGCATCCCTTATAGCCATAAAATCAAGGACGGGTAATCGAAGGTACTCCTTATAGCCGTGAAATCAAGAACGGGCAAAACTTGATCAAGTATGAAAACGGTGGTATCCCTTGTAGCCATGAAATCAAGGAGGGTTGTAATTGGATATTGATATAGTAATAAAACTCTACGCAATCCAGTGTTGCGTGGGGCTGGACCTGGGAGCAATCTGAACCAGTATAAAATCCGGTGTGTTCTTTCCTTTTCTGCATTTTTATTTCCGTTTATTTTGCATCTGTGTTTGATTCTGTTTATGTGATTCTTTATGTTGTGTTTGATTCATATAGTGTATAACATAAGTTTTAAATTGTCGTTAAATTATCAAAAACACTATTCACCCTCCTCTTGTAATAACCCAGAAATCCAAGCCAATTTAAAAAAATTATTTTGGCAATTTTAGTGAATTTTGATCATTTAAAATGAATTATTTTAAATAATATCGACGTGAATATATTTTCAATAGAATTCGAACGAATGAATTTATATAGATCGTCGTTAGAATATAATATTTATTTTAAATTATAAAAGGAATTGAAAATGGCGCGGTAGTTCGATAATTCGATTTCAAATTTCAATTGAACATACTGGGTGCAAAATAAACCGAATTTTAGTGAAACCAAAAATATTTGAATCTAATAGAGAATATAGTTCCAACGAATCCGAAAAATCAAAATTTCATAGTGGGAATCAAAAGTTATGGTCAAACGAATTTTCAGAATAGTCGCTATGGAATTCTGGCCCTTAAAAATGGAAATTTTGCAAACGACCTCGGATTCCGACGAAACCACTTTTGTTGGATCCGTGAGGTCATGTTATTGCTAGATTCCAAAATTCGTAATTTTTCGAATCAGTATGTGAGCATGGCAAAGGAAAACGTGTTTTGTCAATTTCAATCGACCTGAAAATGGCCATTTTTCAAACGGTCTCAGAATTTGGTGAAACTAATTTTGTTAGGACCGTATCGTCAATTAGAAGCTAGAAAATATTTTTCGGGAATTTTTCGAGTTAGTATGTGACCCCAGTAAATTGGAATGCGCGTTTAAATTCAATATATAGAGTTACATTTTGATTTTGATGAAAACTGATCGAAACGATCGAATCAGCCTACGAAAAATATCCCATTGTGTTTGGAATGGGGGTATTACGCTAGGGACGACAGTTGTTGGGCTTGATTCGGTGTTCGAATTAAAAAGTTACCTTTTTGAATTTAATAAAGAAATTAAATAATTTTATAATACCCTCCCCCCTCCTTTTCCTTTCCCCTTTAGTCAACACACCCCCCCCCCCCGATTCATTTTCAATTCAGAACAAAGAAAAAAAAGAAATCCTGCCGCCTTCCTCGATATCTCCCCTCCCCCTCTCGGCGTCGTCGCGCCTCAGCGCCGGCTGACCCTCCGACCTCACCCCCACCCCCCTTCCCTCACCTCCCGTTCCTCCTTTCCCCCTCTCCTTATCCGACCACTCGAAGCCCCAAATCGACGAAGGGTGCCACCGTGGGACCCCCTGGCCTCAGCTTCGCCTGCTGCACCCCCCCGTCGCCATCCCCAGCACAGCGCCGCCGCCCCCATTGCTCCCCTGCGGCCAAAGCCAACAGTGAAACCCCTTTCCTCCTTAAAAGCAATGTAAGCTTCTTTAATGTATTTACTTTATTTTAATTAATGTAGATAGGTTTTTTTAAAAAAAAAAATCTTATTTTTATACAAGATTTGTAACAACGAAAAGAAGAGATTTTTAACTATGAAAGCTTTGATTTTTATGAACAAAAAACTATGATTTTTGTTTATATAAAATACGGTTTTTATTTTAAACAAAGATAAGATTTTTATAGAAGAGAAAAATAGATTTCTATAGATAAAAAGGTGGGATTTTTATAGATAAGGAGGTTGGATTTTTATAAATAAAAATGTAGGTTTTATGGAAGAAAGAATAGAGTTTTATAGCAGAAGAATATGGTTTTTATGTATGTAAAGGTTCGATTTTTACATATGTATTAGCAAGATAAAATTTAGATTTTTAAACAAAGAAAAGATTCGATTTTTGTTTAGGAAAAGGAACGATTTTTATTTATGCAAAGATTTGATTTTTATATATTGAATAGCGAAGTAAAAATTCGATTTTTATATATTGAATAGCGAAGTAAAAATTCGATTTTTATATATTGAATAGCAAAGTAAAAATTTGATTTTTATATATTGAATGGCGAAGTAAAAATTCGATTTTTATATATTGAATAGCGACGTAAAAATTCGATTTTTATATATGTAGTGAATACGGGTGACGAAAGTGACGAAAGAAGAAACGGTGGAGATTTTCTACATATGAAGAGTCATGGCGTTTGGATTAGGTATCGGTGAGAACTCCTCACTTTTAAATTTATTTCTAGTTAAAATATATACTAGGATGCAGACGGTGTTTAGTAGCACCCGACACCCGTCGTCCACAGACCATGGACGACTTGTATGCTTGTTTGTTTTATTTTTGATGTGTAGTTGATTGTGTGATGTGATGTGAAATAAAATAAAATATTTTATAATGGAAAATATTTTATAGTTAAAAATAGAATTTTTAACGTGTATATGAAATGAAATAAAAAAATAAACAAATCGGACGATTTGTTTATATACACACATTTGACTGATATTGATTGGGACGATAAATTTTACACATCGCCCAACTGCACAAATAAAACCTGTGTTTGATTGATTGAAACCCTACATGGGTATTTAGATGATATATGACATACACTAGTCTCAATAATTAGCTGTACGTCGATCGATTGATTGACAGACTGTCATAAGCGTTAAATATTTATATTTGATGCTTATACAGTGTAGAATGCACTTTGGATGATGGCTGATTATTCGTCATTGTTATTGTATACATGTGTTGTAGAAAATCCATATAATTAACATTATATGGTGATTGATTGGGCCTCATTTCAGTTTTGAAAAAGAAATAATTGAATAGAAATATTTGAAAAGGAAATATTTGAAATAGAATATTTGAAAATAGAAATATATGAAGCCGTGTTGATTAGATTTACGCCATTTTGACGTGAACGATATTTATATCGATTTTATTCATTTTATAATGAACATTGAAAGTGATTTCAAAATCTGATATTTTGAATAGAAATAAATTCGAATTAAATTGAAATGAATTGAAATTCGAATTAAATTGAATTTGAATTGAAATCGATTTGAAATGAATTTAAAACGAATTTATATCGGAATATTCAATTTTGATTTGAAATTGAATATGAAGTTGAAATCGTTTTGAAAATGAATTTATAACGATTTATAAATAACATTTTGAATTGAAATCGACGAAGTATATATTATATATATTATATATATAATATAATGGCCTGAATAGAACGCGCCGCGCCGCGGCAGTTCGAGAATTTCGACCATTGACTTCGAACGGATATTACGGGAGATCCGACCGTCGGATTCTCCTAAAACCGGAACCGTTGGGTTCGTATCGAAAAGAGCTTTCTAACGAATATTAGAGATTAGAAATCTAACGGTTGGATTGGGAATTATGTCCAAATCAAATTTGAAAAAGGTCGCTGTAAGTGCAGTTCGATGGCCGTTGGTGGAAATTGACTGTACGGGCCTTGATAAAATTATTAAAAATATCAATAATTTGTGAAGAATTGGGATGAAAAACTCCATGTTTGAAAAGATAAAAATAGTTTTTTATCGAAATGAACTAGTATTGAACTAGAATTGTAATTCTATTTATTTTTAGATAAATAAATTGAGTTGAAAAGGGTTTTAAAAGTAACCAGAATTTTCAATAATTGAATTGGAATGGATTTGAATCGAAATTGTCTTTGGATTATTTCGATGTTGGATTTCGTGATTATACAGATGTTGTTATGGAAATTTGAAAGATATATATTTATATCGTTATTTCCAATACGACATTTGTTAGTCGTAGAATTTGATATTGAATATAAGCCGATATATTTTCTATTCAGAGCCTTGTATTTAATATCAAATGTGATTTGGGTTTGTCGTGAATGGTGTCTTCATTAACACTGTTCTTGAACCCAGTTGAGAAAAGATTAAATCTTTTTATTTAGATTTAATGAAGTGCACCAATTAAATAATATTTAATTGGAATCGAATTGGTATTGATTTTGGGGTTTATCGTGAACAGTGTTTTAAATAACACTTGTTCGTTAACCCGATAATTAATGAAATGTGATTTTGGGTTGTCGTGAACGGTATCTTCAATAATACAGTTCTTAGACCTAAAGGAGTTAAGAAAATCAGAAACTAACTGGAGATTAGTTAAGTTGAATGGTTTCAGAGGTATTGATCTGATGTTGGTTTCAGCCTTCGGGGTTAATACTTAGGGAATTGCCCACTTGCTATTTTACGGTTAGGGACTGATTGAAATGTGATGTGATTTTGGGGTTTATCGTGAATCGTGTTTTAAAGGACACTGATTCTTTAACCCAGTCAAAGATTAAAACTAAGTGGAGTTTTAATGAATCTTTAATTAGATTGAAAAGATCGAGAATGGAGTATCACCAGTTTTGCTCCAGGCGATTGTTAAATCTCTAATTAGATTTAAAACGTGAAATGGTAATTGAATTTACCGATAACACCATGGTGTTAGATATGAAGTAAGACCCGTTTTACTTCATGGGATGAACAGGTTGGGATTGGGAAATTAAAACAAACGATTACTTCGGTAAGGTTCGTTAATCCTGACTAATTTGAATTGATATTCAAAAGTAGATTAAAGAATAAATTTAAAGGATTTATCTTTGATAAAATTAATGGGAACCTTCCCCTAAGAATGAGAAATTTAGAAACTAACTGTCGGTTAGCTAAGCAGAATGGTTTTCTGGATATTGATCTGATGTTGGTTTCGGCCTTCGGGGTTAATATTTGGGGAATTATTCTCTTGTTAATTTACGGTTAGTGACTGATGAATTGAAATGAGGCGTATGTTGTGTTTGTGTAACACTTGTTTATAATATACGCGAGTTATTCGGAAAGACCGGGTTTATCCCATTCTGAATAACTGATACGACGATAAGTCGGAGGTGAAGACGGTGGTCGAAGACTGGAGGTCTTCACGTCGTTTGGGTGATTAATGACGATCTTGATTGGGCTGTACACCCAAGAGGAGAGAATCAGTTAGTGGTCGTCCAGACGTACTTGGAGATCGATGGATATGCGGGGTACTAGGTGTCTCCGGTTTCGTTCAGACCCAGAACGGACTTGTAAATGGACTATGTGTCTGACATTGGATTTCATTCTATGTGATTGATATCGGTTGCATGGAGTGGTTTGGCTGTGTGGCATGCTAAGATGCAAATGATCAAGGCTTCTGTTGGAAAGCAAAGTCTGGTGGTTGATGATCAAAGCACGGCCTTTGTGGTGTAGCTTTGTGTAGCGTGAATTCGCGAGCCTCACACCCCGGTAGTGGACCAGAAACGGGAGAGGACCTCAGGGTTTCCTTCTAGCTAAAAAGTGGCGTCAGTGGTTTTACACGCCCTGACGAGTTTGACTTATGTGGTTGTTGCTGTTGCGAGGCGCCTCGGTTTGATCGGACGATCCGGGTCCGATGGAGTCATTTGTTGGCTCACTTACGCCCCAAAGGGCGGGAAAACGCAGTGTTCAGGAATTTTAATCCACATCGGTGGACCGGCCCTGACGATCCAAGGGTCACTCGAGCTCTGATCCTGAGACATGGGCTAGATTGTCTCGAATCGGTAGAGGACTATCTTTTGCCTCGGTTCACAGACGGAAACCCAATTTCCAAATACGTGACTTTGCGATTTTAATTGTAGAGCCTAGTATGGCGACATGATATATGGTACCCATGCCGTCTATGATTGATACTTATGATTTGAAATTATTTATGCACTATGCACTTATTATATTATCAAATGATTTGCTTTAAACGTACTAAGCATGTTTGGCTATTATAAGGGAAAACCCTATCCCCCGGTTTGTGTTGCATTGTGTGATAGGACCTGGGTCTTATAATAGCTTCATTTTTCCAAAAAGCATTGTGTTGTTTTGTTATATGCACTAGTATTCTTGGGAGGAAACCCGTTCTGTGTTATACGGCGTGGTCCCTTGATATATCTGATTTAAAGTAAAGTTTTAAATAACTGTTTTAGTTCTCACACCAGTCCCATGACTGACCTGGAGTTTATTGTTTTAACCTAAACTTTGGGTGCCCTTATTTTGACACGGGCAGCTAGTAGTTTTGGTTTTGCAGATTTATATTCACAGGATCCTGGTTTACAGCTGGAATGATATCCGGAAAGCTTTGTATCCGTATATCTCCTTCAGTTGTGTATTGTATTATTTTCCGCTGCTATGTATTTAAATGTAATTTAAATCTCTGATATTTCTGTGTAATATTTATTCATACTCTGTATATTCTTGTATTCTGATGGAATTGTTGTAATATACAATGAAATGTTCTTCCGTCTGCGTTCTGTTGTGGCTTGTTCTCGAACTATCCGCGCTTTCCTTTACGGGGAAGTCACGGGTTTTTACACCTCTAGTGTTTGTTTTGCCTTAACGATCCTTTCCGCAATCTCTAACAATTGGTACCAGAGCAAGGTTTTTCAAAAAGTTCATAATCTGATTTTTGAAATTTTAAATGGCAATTTTGAACGCTAGTTTAAATTCATGTCTTGCATCAGTATTAAATGAGTCTACATCCAATTTTATTCAAATATCAAGTTATCATGATATGATTTCTTGAAAAGTTTAAATGGATATGTCACAGAATCATCATGATGTTATTATTTCAAATTACAATTTGTTATTTTGAAAAGTCACTTGATTCTTTGAAAAGGTATGTTGTTTTGTAGGGAAAGAGTTATGTCTGATGACTATTGGTGGAAAGACACTAAGATGATTATTCATCAACCAAGAAAAGAAGAGTTTATGAAGTTATATGACTTTTCGGGCTATAGTAGTTGAAGTGTCCGTTCATTCAAAAATCAAAATTTTGGAGCCAAGTTGGTTAAACTACTAAATCATTAATCTCATCGTCAAATTTTGAAAGATTTAAATATGGTTCGGATTCGTCATCAAGCGATGGAGAGCCAGAAACCGGAGATTCAAATATGTGTTTCACAGCAATTCACAATTCAGAAAATATTGAAGAAACGGATCTAAAAACCGGGTACGCCTTAATTAGTTTTTTAAATTCTTTTTGGTTGAATGGATGTTTTGTTTGCTTTGTTTTGTTTTCCTAGTTTTGAATTTGAAATATAAACTTTAAAAATTCAAACTTGAAATTTAAAATTCAAATTTCAAGTTTGAATTTTGAAATTCAGAATAATAATAATATTATAATAAATATAATAATAAATTTTGAATGTTTGTTAGGATTAATATTATTTCAGGAAATGGTTAAACCTGAAATATAAATCGATAATATAATAAAACCAAGAAGTCAAAACAATATGTTTTTTTGATTTTCTACATGTATGTCGACATACATAAATAGTCATGTCAACATAATTAAATTCAAAATTTTAATTTTAAAAGTCTAAACTTTCAAACTTACCTCCATTTTCTTGTTAGAAAATGCCAGTTCAAACTCTGGTTATTAACTTTGTTTTTCTACTTATATTCTTATATCTTGTTTCAAAACATATATATTAAAAGTTTTAATAAAATTATATAAACCTGTTAATATGATATACAAAGTTAATGTAACTTTTTGATGTTGTTATAAAATATAAATTTATTTATCTTTTATATAGTTTAAACATGCATAGTTTAACTTGTATATTGTTAATATGATTTAATAACAATTTTGGATTACATTATACTATTTGTAACTTAAATACTTATTTTGATTTCTTATTAAGATTTATAAAAGCTTAAATATTTAACCTAATATTTTGGTATGAAACAAATAATAATAATATATGATTTTATGTCTTAATTATAAGAAATTATAGTTTTATTAAATTTATATCCATATTTCATAATTTTGCTATAACTATATAATTCTTTTTAAAGTTTTAACATATAAATGGTTCTTAGAAAATTAATATATTTCAGTTTCTAATAGTTTAAATTTAAAATTTATTTGTATCAAAAGATTGATTCATATTTCATAATAAATTAAATTTTAAATCCTTTTTAAAAATAGTTTATATATATGATATATGTTTACTTTATATGATACAATTCCAGATTTTCTTTAAAAAGATCTTCAATTTTTACTATATTAAAGAAGCATCCTACTAAGATTATTTAGCTTCACATTTCTCATAGAATTATTTTAAATATTTTATTATATATTATGAATACCATAAAACTTTTATCTTTACTATCCTTTCAATCTCTTTCATAAGTCCCATTGATCTAAGTCTAGAAATTAATATATATTATTCTTGTTTACTCCAAATAATTTATAATATATATATATATATATATATATATATATATATATGCATAATAGTTAGATAGTACTTTGAATATATTTTACCTAAATAGATATAATTACCAAATCATTCTACATACTATCATTACACATCTTATTTCATATAATATATCATTATTATAAATTATAGTACATCTCATATTAAAATCATTCACATCACAAGTTGCATTTCATTCAGTATATCACTTCATATGATTTTGCATATAACATACTGCAATATAACCAACACACTGCATTACATGTTAACTTTAACTCCATACACAACAAGTATATAGTATGAAAATTTTATATCTAATTAGAAATTTAGGATTATTAATCACTTACATAAAATATTTACTTTGTCTTGATCAACTTGATTGATTTGTTTGCCTTGGTTGAATTGACTGGATTAATTGGCTTGATTGAATTGTTGACTTATTTGGTTTGTTTGATTTGTTTGACTTAAATAACTTGGTTCACTTACTTGACATGGTTAAATTTCATTAATAGTTGATAGGGGCTTTATAGGTTTATACAAGAAATGTTTGGTTTCATTTTTGAATTGATGTTTTGTGACAACAAAACTTAGTTTGACTGATTTATTGGATTGAATTGCTTTACTTATATCATTATTTTAAGGATAACTTATCAGAGTTATTTCTAAGTCTAGATTAAGGTCTTATTATAGTTTTAAGGGGATTAGAGTTTAGGATAGGTTTTGTCTTGTATTAGATTAAGGGGAAGTTTTAGAGTTTCTAAGGATCAGTTGAAGGTTCAAAAATGCTTTGGTTGATTTAATTGTTTAGATTGTTTGCTTGAATTGCTTGTTTGAATTGATTGGTTTGCTTAGTTTATTATCCTTCTATTTAGTTTATTTGACTTGTTAGTCATATATTTAGGGGAAGTTATAGAAATTTATAGAGAATTATAGATTAAGAGAGAGTTATAGATTTTGAGGAAGTTGTATATAGAATTAGGATATTATATAGACATAAATTTAGGGGGGAGTATATTATAAGGTATAGATAGATTTAGGATTCAGGGGGAGTACTTTACATTAGTATAGAAATTATTTAGATAGTTATAGGATTTAGGGGGTGTTGTTTTAGAATTTCTTTTTGATAATGCCAAAGAGGGAGAAATTATAAAATATAGACATAGTTTATAGGATTCATATAGATAGGGGGAGTATTAAAGGATCATCATCAACATGTATGTACAGGTATGATATTTTATAAACTAAGGTTATCATCATCAAAAAGGGGGAGATTGTTGGAGAATGGAGTTTTGATGGCAACAGCCTTATTTCAATTATCATTGATTATAAAATATATACTAACATCTCTATCTAGAATATATAGACATATATATATGCAGGTTTTATATACAGGACTTAAGTACTAAAGAATGTACAATTTTAGAGTTTAGAGATTCAAGAGATTCAACATTCAAGACTCATGAGTAATCAAGATTTCAAGAGTTCAAGATAAATATAGTAATAGAGTCTAGTTTATGTAAGACTCTGAATAGCACTCCAGGTTTAAATTTTGTTTTTCAAATTTCTAATTTTCAAAAATTCAAATTCTAAATTATTTTACTTATGATTTCAAACATATAAGTTTAAAGTTTTAATTATATTATATATGTTTATATAAGTTTATATAGTTTTAAATCTTATAACTTTATAAGTATGTATATGATTTCATATGGTTTTACACTTTAGAATATTTATTTATATTATCAAGTTTTGATTAAAGAATTTCAAACTTATGATTTCAAATATATCTTCTAATTTATAAGTATTCTTATTTGTATAGTTTTATTAAACATATTTTACTAAGTTTATATTTGATTCTTTATATAACCTTTTGTTTATATATATATATATATATATATATATTTATAAATTCATATATATGTTTATAATTATATTATATATGTTTATAACTATATATAGTTTTCATATCACATATATATTAAGTATTTAATCATCTGTTTAAATAATATTTTCTTATGTTTTTATACTTGAAAAATAATGTTTTAGCAACTAGCTTTGTTTCAGGAATCTCCAGAATTTAAATATTGATTTAAATACTTTAAAAATGCTTTAAAAAATTAAAATTGATAGATATGTCGACATAAAATAAAGGATATGTCGACATATAACTGTTAGAAATTTAAATTTGACAGGAAGTGTATTTTCACTATTTGTAACGCTCGAGAAACATTGAAACCTTTCGCACACTATAAAAAGGGCTTGAATTCGAATTTTTAATCATCTCTTCTTCTCTAACATCACTTTCTTCGGTTACACCATTATTCTTAATCATTTTTATGATTTCTACACTTATATTCTGCCGAATTCAATTCTGTTTTGATCAAATTTCTTCTCTCTACTCTCTACTCTATGAATCAAGTGTTATTGAAGAGTTATAGGGCTGTTGTATTTGTTTGGGTTGAGTAAAGGAATCGATGGTATCCCTTGTAGCCGTAAAATCAATGACGGGTAATCGGTGGTATCCCTTGTAGCCATGAAATCAAGAACGGGAAAAACTCGATCAAGTGTGAAAACGGTGGTATCCCTTGTAGCCGTGAAATCAAGGAGAGTTGTAATTGGATATTGATATATAATAAATATCTGCGCAATCCAGCATTGCATGGGACTGGACACAGGAGCAATCCGAACCAGTATAAAATTCGGTGTGTTCTTTCCTTTTTTGCATTTTTATTTCTGTTTATTTTGGATCTGTGTTTGATTCTGTGGCTGTGATTGTTTCTGTAGTGTTTGATTCATATATTGTATAACATAAATTTTAGATTTTCATTAAATTATCAAAAACACTATTCACCCTCGCCTCTAGTGTTTGTTTTGCCTTTAACGATCCTTTCCGCAATCCCTAACAGAGCGAATTGGAAAGCTCGCGTATAGATTGAATTTACCCGAGAAGATGTTCAGTATGCACAATGTTTTCCATGTGTCGTTTCTATGGAAGTATGTGCCCAATTCGAATGTGGTGGTATCTCTAGAACAGTACAAAAACCTAAAAGTCGAGACCGTAGTTACAAAACCTCGTAAACCGCTTCACGTTGTGGGGAACGACACGAAACACTTAGGAGGAAGCCGATTAAGCTAATCAAGATACAATGGAGTGAGGATGATACGATTGTACGTGGGAGACGGAAGAGGGTATGAAGACGACCCATCCAGAACTCTTCGTTGGTATGACCCATTGATGTCGTGTCACCTTACATCATTGTAACTTGTGCTATCATTGTTAGAATTCTGCGTGCTAGATTAAGGCTATGGATGCATGGCTTGATAGATGTTAGTTTAGATGGTAAATTAGCTGCTTATGGACGATAGGCATGCATAATTGTTTTTGTTGCTTGTGTTTGCTTGGGATTTCGGAGGAGAAATTCCTAAGGGGAAGAATGTAACAGCCCGCATTTTACGTATCGGAGGATCGTAAAATATTTTTATTTAATTCCCTGAGGGTTGGATCATTCTCATATTTTTATTATGTTGTTTTTGCGATGTGAGACATATCCATAATTTTTATCAATTTTATTTGTGACCATTTTGCCCATGTTAGTTTTGTATTGGGCATAACTTTTAACTGGGATCGAATCAGGTGCCGAGATTGATTTTATCAGAAAGAAAATGATATTGCCAATTCCGTAGATTGGTCATATTAAAGATTTGGTTCAGCGGTTTGGGAGGAATCGTTGTTTTAGTGTTACACAATTTCTGTTCAAGTTTTATAAGTCATTGATGGGCTGATTTGGAGTGGGTTGGTTTGAGGCTATAAATAGGGGGTTAGAGGCATGGAGAATAGCTTACTTTCTTCATTCTCTCATTTGGTTAAGCTCATGATCTTCCTTGCTCAATCAAATACACCTTTCCACCATTAAAATTCTAAATCTACACGTGAAGATTGAAGATCTACATCGAGTGAAGAAAGATCGCATCAAATTGAGAGGTTTGAAGAGTGTTCTTCGCTGTTCGGATTGAGAATTTAGTGATTTCGAGTTAATTCGAAGAATTGGTAAGTGATAAGCATCTCTCACACGGATTCAATCTAGTATATAGGTTGTTTGATCTTATTTTCATCATTTTAAGTTGTTTTTACCAAGATCTACATCATGGTTGAATCACCATAAGATCAAATCTAGTAACTTAATTCGGTAAATTCTTATGTTAATTCATATGTTTATGCAAGTTTAGATCCATTGTATTTGTTTATTCATTGATTTACCATGATTTGGTGAATTCTATATGATTGTTGATGAATAATTTTCATTTTAGTGTTGTTGATGATTTCATAATGTGTTGATGGTTGAATTGGTTGATTTGATGAGTTGTTTGAATCGACGTTGTCGTTTGATAATGATTTGGTCGAGATTGGAGCTAGATTGGTTAGATCTGGAATCGGGTCGCTTAGGTCGATGATGACGTGGCATGGAGCTTGAGTCGCCGACTTGTGCTCCAAGAAATGAAGATCGGCTTGCAAAAAGGGATTCAGGTCGTAGGAATTACATAATGAAGGTAGTAGGTCATGAGGCGGCTTGAAGAGCAAGAAAAGATGGTTGGGTCGTTCGAGGAAGCCCGAGTCATTCGAAAGGCATCAGGGCATTCGCAAGCATCAGGTCATTTGAAATTTGTGAATACCTGGCTTCAAGTCGATTGGGGTCAGGTCGTGGGAAGTTAGGTCGTGGGTCATTCTGCTTGGTGAAGTCAGGTCAACCAAAACTGAAGGAAGATGGGTCGTTGTGCTAGGATGGGTCGGCCGAGTCAGGTCACTAGCTTGGGTGGAGTTAGATTATTCAAGCGACCTAAAGGGGAAAACAACCCGATTGTGATGGACCATAAATTGATGATATTTTTGGTTCGGAAATCAATGAGACTTCGAAGTGAATTCAAGCAGGAATGTTCGAAGTATTGTGGTGTGTTCATTGATTGTCGTAATGCAACGAATGTGAAGACGACTCAAGGTGGTGAGTTCATGGATAATGGTTGCTCAAGAAGGGGCTTGAGTTTATGAACAGTCATCGGGTTGGATGGCTAGCGATATCGAAAGCCAAGGGATTGTTGTTGTCGTAGGTTTTAGCGAACTCAAAATAGGGGTATAATAGAGACATCTAAAAGACTAGAAGTGACTGGTCGAGTACCCTGGGTAGCTCAACGGGCCTAGATACGTTTCATTATATGGCGTATAGAGTTTTGCTAGAACCGGGGTTTACCATTAGCCCTTGACGGACGACAAGGTGTTATGTCGGTCGTACGATAAAGATGGGTTTCAAAGAAGGACTGGCGGTGATAGCCAGTGTCATGGATGAATGATTGTTTGCTTATATCATCTCGTGTAGATTACTCGACGTCGAAGGAGATCTCTTCGGTGCTTGCGTGATGTGGTTTAGACCTTCGGGGCTTGTGCCCGGGAGATGTCGATATCGATTAGAAAGGTCTACACTTGATAACTGATTGCCATGAATGTACTGTTTTTTCTTCTTATTTGACTGTAAAGGTTATCACTGTCGGATGTGGGGAAGACGGGTGTGAGTTATTCCTTGTTGATGTGGGTAGATTACTTGATTAATCTGCCTATTCTCATATACTTTATTAATGATGTTAGATAGTTGTTTTATCGCTCACTAAGACTATTGTCTGACTCAAGGTTTTATGTCACCCTCTTATTACCTTGGGTTGTTCATCTGGTTGTGGATGGGCAGACTGAGTAGCAGTTGATGGGTGATAAATCTTGATGCGGACGATGCTGGTGAGCGATGACGAGCAGGAGGCTGACGTATTATCTTCTATTATCTAGTATTTGTTGTTTCGGCTGTTTGATGTATTCTCAGAGAGTTGTAGTGAGGCTTATTGTATAGACTCTTATAGTGTTATTCAATGTTGTATGGATATTTTCACGGTGATATGGAAAAGTTTTAAGATTCAACTCAATTCTGCTTCACTATTATTACATGTTGTATATGTTCTATTATATTTTAATCCTTGCGTTGTGAGTTATCTGACAAGTTCCGCTTGTGTTATACAACCATGATGATCGTCCACAGTTGTATGGCACATCTTTCAATGCATTGTTTCTCTTGTTTAGCGCAGGAGTTGTGGGCGGTCGTCATAGTCCTATTTTTCTACGATAGGGACATGTCGCGATTAGATAAATAACTCCACCTTTATGAGAATCTGGAGTTCAAGCACATATTTAAGCAAACTTAGGTCAACGCTGCATCATATTGGGTCCCTTAAACCATCGACTCCGATACCAATTCATAGTGAATAATCAAAGTTTTCTTAGGCAGTAGAATGAGAACATCCAAAATCAAGTATCTCGGCAATCCCAACAATTCTAGTTTAATAAAGAGAATAAAATCAAAGAGCGCAAATAAATAAAATACAAAGATGGAAAGAGTGCATCAACATAACGAGGTTTGGCTATGGATATGTCTTCAGACCCAACAACGTTTTACTTATTCACTTCAAAAGGGAGTACAAAATGAGAGACACAAATCAGCGAATGTAAATTTCTCACCTACAGTAGATATAAAAATAGGGATCTAATTCAAGATATTTAGTGAAGAGCTCTATTTTATTTTGTGATGAAAAAATGAGCAAATGTCTTCATATTTATAGAAGTAAGGATAAAGACTACCTTGGAGATAAAGATGAAATATTTTCGAATTTCCTTGACTTGACTTTAACACAAATCTAGCATATTTATGTTTGTTTCCACGTATATTTTTTATTTTATTAATTCCTCGAATAAAATAATATCTCTTCACATACTAATTGATTTTCTCTCGAATTTCTTTCCCATACTAGACTTATTACAGAAATCAATTCATATTAATTAGTATCTCCTTAACGAATTTGAAATAGATTTATATCTCCCAAATTTAACAGTTTTTTACTATTATCAAATTTTGTTGTTATAAATTTGTATTGACCTACTCTAAAATTGCACAAACACAAATCGTAATACCCGTGGCTAGTTTGGAAATAAGTTTACAACGGATCTTGAAGTTGAAATAAGTTTTCACTTTTACCATCCAAAAATATATAAAAATATTTAGGTTTTGTTTGGTTTGCCATTTTTATTTCTGTTTCCATCCAAACAAAAAGGTGCACGATATGTATATTTTTTGAAAAACAACTATTTGAAAATTAAAATTAACATACATATTGAGAAACAAATGTATTTTATTTTTCATAGGAAATAACAAAAACACGGGACACGATTCATTCCTTTGTGATTCTTTATCCCCTTCATCATCCTTTGTCATTAACCTGTCGTCCCTCTCTCACCACCGTTGCCTCACCTTGTCACAAAAGGCTTCAAACTTTTAAATGTTTATTCAATGTTTTTGTATATTTTGTAATGAATTTTGAAAAAAAAAAAAATCAAAATCAAAATAAACCAAATGAGCCTGCGTTTTTCAACGGTTTTGGAAGTACATATCATATTCCATTATGTCACAATTAGTTTACTCTTTTTTATTTTGAGCTTTTAATCATATAACAATATGCACAACATGATCAATATAGAAATACTATTTTTCGTGTTTTGGAAAATAGGGTGGAAGTACGAAAAAAAATCATCCTCTCGCCGTCCTTTCCCTTTATCATCGTCTTCATCTTTTATATATCCCATTCATCGTCTCTCCCTTCTTTCCGTAACTTATTGTATTCAACGACTTACTCGTAAAATTATCCAATCTGAGAAAACCAAATAATTCCGGTTCGACTAGGATTGAGCATTATTCGGTTAAACCAAATAAACCAACCAAACCTATTTATTTTTGTCGGTTTTGTTCGATTTTAAAATTAAATTGGTTTGTAATCAGTCCGAAATAATATTAACTTCGGTTATCGATTTAACCAAATTAACCGAACTTTTACTATATTTTCAAAATTATAGATAATATAATGAATATTTTAGGTTAGTTTAGTTATTTAAGTAAAGTTTAATCATCACCTATGTGTCAAAATGAATATTAGAAAGCATAAAAATCATAAATAACAATACTCTAGTCATATATACATAATGTATTTCAAATTATAGTGAATATGCCTAACACAATGCATAATACATTTTTAGTTCGGTTTAATCGGATAACCAACCGAACCAACCAAACTTAATTTGGCTGATTTGGTTTGATTTTTATTTTTATCGGTCTTAGTTTGGTTTGACAAATTTCATCATCGGATAAACCAAACCAACCAAACGCTCACCCCTACGTTCGACATTCAAATTATCAACACTATGAATGACTATTTTTTGAATGCAGTAGGTAGGTACGAATATTTATTTCTGAATGACACCAGGTAGGTGTGCAAATATCTATTTCGAACTTAGGTAAATTGTTTACTCAACTGTCTATTTATGTATGTACCCAGCAGATGTAGAACCGTAATAATGTAGGCTTGAGTTTCTGTGTGTCAACCATGGATAATATAACGTTACCTTAATAATGAATTTTCATTTTAATCAAGCTGGATGCTGTAAACTAAGTGCGGATTTGTTGACATTATTTGACGTGTGTCATCATGACACCACTTACGTTGTTAATGGTGTGTGGCTGGGATTTAATAGAAGAAATTCAGGGGCAATCACAGATCCACACCACTAACACCGTGAGTGGTGTCATGGTGACACACGTTAAAATGATGTCAACAAACTTCTACTGGGTAGCTGTTTCAAATTCATTTTCGCAGTTAGTTGAAACACAATCACGCCATCATCATGTCGACGCTTCTGATGTCCCTTTATTTGATTGATATGACCACGAAAATTTTAAGCCACACATGTACCAGTCGCAATGACGCAGACAGCATATATTTGTCTGCAATTGGGATTATCTGCTTACAAGCAAAGTCTCGTTCATACCATATTCTTTCTTTCCTCAGATGCCACTTTTCAATAATTGCTCTTTTCTGCTCTCCATCAATTCATGGTATTATATTGGCAAAAAAGTGCTCGATGATAATGTACATTCTTTCACCTAAATAACTTTTTAAAGTGAAGATAAAAAAGCATAAAGGAAAGAGCACAAAAATTGTGAATGATTCAGCTACTAACAGGTGGCACGAGTACATAGTAAGTCCATCTCCTTTACCCATTCATAAAGCATGAACCTTCTTTCTCTCTTTCTTTTTCTTTTTCCACTCCATTTCTAGGTAAAGAATAATTTGTTTGCACTATTCTATAAATCTTCACTGTTTCCCCCCTTTTTTTCTTTTGACAAGTATTTTTATTTAATTAGCGTCTACATTTCAGAATAGAGCATGCACTAAGCAAAGGTGTTTTTGCTTTTAGGGAGAAAACCAACTCAGAAGCTTACATTATATGCTTAGCTTGGTAAGTAAAAGAAGAACTCATACCTGAAGCACAGAGCCTTTGAAATCTTGAAGATGCTTTGTACTTTGTTAGATGAGGAGCGATGCAGAGTATAATCTAAATGAAAGGGGCTATAATTTGAACAGTAATTTACATGGACAATATTATGTGCATTGTGCCCTAAGGGCACATGTTAACATTTTTAAATTACCGACATGTCCCTTGAATTTCATCTTTTTGAAATTATGCAACGATAAATTAGATATTTAAAATGATTATTTTATTTTTTTCAGCTAATAAGTATCATTCTTCATATGTGCTTTTGGAGCACACATTAACACCACCTTTTTTTTTTTTAAGTAAACGAGATGTTGAAAAAGCTCCTTCTAACAGAGAAAACATGAAATCAAAATTATATTGTCAGCAATTCATTGTTTTAACAAAATAATTGTTTTAAATGGGGTAGAGTTGGATGATGGAGGCACAGGGGTAAAAAGGAAGAAAATCACTGATTTAGCAGGTTGAGCAAAATGATCAAAATTATACTGTACCAATTTTGCTGATTTTTATACCCTAGAAAACTGCCTGTTCAACAGTGATTTTTACAGCCTATCACGGACAAAGCTGTCCAAAAACAATCATAATTGGCATGTAAAATCTCTCAAATGACACCTAGAGATTGTTGGCACGTTAATAAACGAGTTTTCACAAGGAGAAGAAAAATATAACATTTTTTATTAGTTAAATTATCCAACTATACACTGTGACAACTATCTTTTATGAATCTTGTGACCAATTTACAAAGCACAAAACCCTATCACAAAAAAAAACGTGAAGAAAGGAGAACGAACATACATTGCAATGCGAACTGCTTTCATGAATACCGACGTACACATTTATAGGTAGAGATGACAGAGCTGAAAGCAACAGCAAAAAATGCCAAGAACGAAAGCGCAATTGCACCATTCATCTTCTTTGTGAATTTATCACTCCCAAAATCTGCAACCCAAGCACCATTTCTTGATGCAGCCGAAGATGATGCAGACATCAATAGATACGCCAAAATCTGTAAACATAACAAATATTTTTCATCATTTAGTAACATTTAACTTGTGAAGTATAAAAGCCTTTTCAAACTCTAGGGATGCCAGAATAACAATATCGACAAGGGAGAAAGATTTATAATCAACAAGTTTTGTTAGACACCTAAATGTTCTAAGTATGAATGATCAAACATTATATATGCCATATGCATTATTTGACATTCACTTAATCAGACATCAGGTAGACATGCAACTACTGATTGCATCATTTATGAATGTACGCGAAATGTTCTAGTACAGTAGGAACTTCGTCAAAAATGCATATGTATTGTATAAGGCTAGTTGCCAGATGTAAAACTTGACACTGGGTTCAAAAGAAACTAGCCTGATCCATAAATAAGTCGAAGCAGTAACTAATCTGATCACTCAGGAAGGGCCTTTTCTTCATGGTATAGACCAGCATAAAAACTTGGAATACTGAGTAGGCAGATGCGATGACATTTATGGAAAGGCAGTACCTGAACACAAGATTGGTTTTAATGTTCATTCTTGATAAATGACAAAAACGTTTTTAAAAGAAACAAAACCATTTTACTGAAAAGAACTCCCGCTTAAACCACTCCCAAATAATTTGTCGGCTTATCAAGCTTAAAAATTAAACGGCAACATGTAGGAACCACATTTTGATTATTGACCAATAATCAAGAAAACAATGGTGGTTATGATTATGGTAAAATTTTCATTATCATAGCATTATCGATCAATCGGTTACCATTGCTAAGTAAATTCACTATACCAGTAAATTTATCATTTTCTACGATAAATTATCAATAAGCTTTTTTTGAAAACCCATATTAAAGGTAATCTATTAGTCTATTTACAGTACATGGATATTCATGTAATATTTTATCTTATTAAATATTTAGAAGCAAGCAAATGATTTGATTTAGTTCAGAAATTCGGTCTAGATGATGCTAAATGCATTTCTTTTATTCCCTATTGATGCCTTTATTAAGTGACCGACGAAACGTGAAACATGTGACGAACCACCGTTAAACTCCAAAAATATACAAGCTTTTGATTATTATCTTCAAGCAAAGGGTAATTTAGAAATATACAAGCTTTCGGTTACCAGTACAGTGCATCAAACATCTACTACTAAATCGGTAACGGTAGCTTACCAGTAAGATTAGTACGATAACGGCATTTGCAAAACAGTAACGGCAACTATTATCATTGCAACCCTAAAGAAATCTCAAGTACACAAAAACATGCATGCTTGTACTAATAGAGCTACATCACATTAATGTCAGAATTTCTGGTATAATCTACCCATAAACGATAATTTAACTTCTGAGTTTTGTTATAATTTATAAGTAGAAAACTTAAAAGCAGGAGAAAACACTTACCTGAATTCAGTATATCGATCAAATGAGTCACCATCCCAACCATAAGTCTTATTGGCTGCCATACTCGAAAATGACGCCAAACAAAAAACAAGTGCTACAAATCTAAGCCCAATTTCAAGCTTTTTAATGGAAGACATCAAACTCTCCTCCATTTTTGCTGAATCTCTTCCAACCCCATTTTGCCCCACTTTGGAGGTGGATGTTGTCTCCGTCGAAACCATACGATTTGCCACTGGGAACATTGGAGATGTTGCTTTCTCAAATGGATCCCCTATGGCGGGCATGTTTCCAATTGGCGATAACAGAATGGATCCAACAGTCATTGTTCCGCTCTGAAATAAGTATGTAATGCTTTTTCAAGAAAACATCAAAGAGATGCATATACAACATAACAACCGCGTGCGGAATAGTCAATTATCTTGGTACAAGAAACATGGATACAGGAGTGCTAGTTGTTGCGGATAAACTGAAACCATACACAGTCAATCTTCAAAACCCTATAAATTCAAAAATAGATTTAAAAAAATCGAATAATAAAGAATTGTAACTTACATTTGGAGAATCAATGGAGCTATTCTTGTGCATAGGAGACGAAACTTGACTCTCCAGATCATGCGACGGTGATCGATGATGAGAGGACGAAGTGACCGAATAAAAAGAATTCTCTCTTTCATACTTTGGTGACTTCACGGGCGATCCCGTCGCCGTATCTTCCCCTCTCGAACTTACAGCTCTACGGGGTGATTTCACCTCCTGATCTATCATCGCCTCTTCTCTCACATTCGACTTGCTAGGTACCCTTATCTCACTTTTCTTCTCCTTTTCTGGTGGCTTAATGCTGAATCCATGCACTGCACTATCCTTCTCTTTTGGCGGAGACCGAGCAATGAATCCCGACAGAACGCTTCCCTTCTCCTCTGACAAGGACCTAAGAGGCGATACCGTTATGGCTTCGTCACTTGAGGTCGACGCTGGAGACGGCGTTTTCTTTACTACATTCGATGATCCAGCATGGTTCTTCGCCTTGGATCCTAGCACCTCATCCTTGTTTCTGGGGTTCAAAGGAGCGCGGGCGAAAAGGGACATGGTTTGTATAGGGGGTGAGAGGGGAGGGGATGCGGCCACCGTCGGAGGTTGCTGGGTCGGTAACGGGGCCTGCGATCCAGTCACCGGCGGTAAGCGGTGAGAGGAATCCATTTTGGGGGGTGGGTTTACCCTTTTGATATTGATTTTATTGGAGAAACAAGAAGAGGGTTTTGGTGGGGGGCCAGTTTGAAAAGGATTCTTCTTATTTTATTTGAAATTGAATTGATTAAAGAGTAAAACCGAAATATAAAACAAAATAGGACAATCAGAAGTGGTGACTTTTACAACTTGTATGACACTTGCTTTTGACATGATGACATTGCTGTGGACCAAAGCTGACTATTTTCACTGACTAGATTAAGTACTTAGTGTGAAAATTAAGAAGGGCACAACAAACCCTATTATATAATCAAGAAAATGTGTATTTTTAAATTAATCGATAAAAACGTAATTAACTTAAAATTTTATTACATTTTTAATATTCATTGCATTTTTAAATTAAATTATTTAGATCTATTAAAAAACATAATAGTAAGAAAGCAGCAGCCGTGAGGCCGGCTGCTGCAAGGGGCAGGACCCGGTATAAAAACGGAAAAGCAATTGAATGAATAATAAATGAATACGTAATTGAATGTTAAAGTTTGATTTTGTAATTGTTTAGTTTCCTTTTCATTGTTGTCATGTCATGTTAATTTATGTTATATGTTGTTTATTGTCTTGTATATTCAACTTTATGTGTATGATTCTCTTTATATGTATTTGTTCCTATACTCTGGAATCATGTATGAATTGATAGATTCTGTAATATTGTACAAATTTTACTTCCGTTGTGAGTTATTATGTGTTTTGTGTCTGTGATTCTGTGATGATTTACATTTCAACCTCATAAGCAATAACAATTTTTTGTTTCAAACGGTTTAAGTTGGTTGAAATTATCAACTTAAAGCGGTTGAAAGGATATGTCATTACAAGATATAAGATATTAACGGTAGATTTGAATGTAAGTTTGAAATGTAATAGATATTTTGGAAAAAATTTAATCATCAGAATTTGAGTTACTAAAAACATTGGAGAAAACAACTACGAAAAAGGAAAAGTATTATTTTGACATCGAAAAAAATGATTTTGGGCAATTACAATAAGCAAACTTTTCGAACGGAATGTTCGATAAACAAGACATGCTTACATGACAATTTCTGTAAATTAGACAAGGCATAATAATTTCTATAAATCAAGTCATTAGGCATGTATTTTGTACACGTTGTTATTTTCACACTATTATTTATAATTTTAATCCATTATTATTAAATTCTAAAACAAAATAGTATTTTCCATAAATATCGATTTAACAAACTGTATACACCATCAAATTGCAAGTTTTATTATTATTCTAATAATATGCGTTGTGCAATATAAAAACCAAAATTTTAAAAATCATTTGTTTTAAATTTGAATGTTAAAAAAATTCATTAATATTAGCAACTTTTAGCTGCGTTTGTGAAATGCAGCAAAAACACTTGCATATTAATGCACTTTTTAGCTACATTTGTAAAATACAACAATTTCTAGTTGCACGTGTGGAATGCCGCTAAAAAAAGCAAACAATAGTATCAATTTTTAGCTGCATTTCACACATGTAGTTGAAAACAATTGCAAATTGGTGCAGTTTAACAGCATTTCAAATATGCAGCTAAAAGCCATATTGATTTTTAACTGCATGTGCGAAATGCACTAATTGTACTAGTTGTTTCAATATATTTTTTGTTGCAGTGTGAAATGGATCATTTTTTAGTTGTATTTCACATATGCAACTAAAAACTATCGTGTTTTAGTATAATTTGTAGTTGTTTTAGTATAATTTTTAATTCTATTTCACAAAGCGGTTAAAAACTGAATCTAAATACAACAATATTCAGCCACATGTGTGATGTGTAGCTGAATACTATTGTATTTTAATGTAGTTTTAACTCGCATGTGAAATGCAACTAAAAAATTCTAATTTTAATATAATTTTTAGTTGCTTTTTACACATGTAATCAAAATCTACATTAAAATGCAATGGTTTTTAGATGTATGTCGCACATACAGCTAAAAACTGTTGTGTTCTAATGCAGTTTTTAGCTGCATGCATGAAATGCAGTAAAAAATGCAATTCAATTACAACGACTTTTAGTTGCTTTGTGAAATGCAATTAAAAAATGCATTCAAATAAAGTCGTTTTCAGTTGCATGTATGAAGTACAGCTAAATCTAATGTATTTTTAATGCATTTTTTGTTGTATTAGTGAAAATGTACCTAAAAACTTTGTTAAACTAAGGCAATTTTTAGTGCTTTATTGAAATGCAGCTAAATATTACTATATGAAATTATTATTCAAAAAAAATATTTTTATATATCAATAATGGATATCATTGGAAAGCTTATTAAATTATTGATTGATAACGCAAACAGTTCTTCAATCCAATTAATATACAAAACTTAACACACTATAAAGACTGGGGATAAATGAATTGGCGATGATAATAATTGTCAGCTAATTATCGCTAAAAAAGGCAGAGGCCTAATTTATATAATTAGTGGGGGCATTAACTCGCTTTACAATTCAACTATGAAACATGGACCCGAGACTAAAATCTGTAATGAAGAAAATAGTATCGTGATACATCTGTAGGATGGCATGTTAACGTATGGAATTTGAAATTGATTCAAATCTTATTTTGATAGGCCATACAACACAAAATTACTACCACTTGAAATCAAAATAAATAAAGAACGTTTGTTACATTTTTTTGCTAATCTAAATTAACATAAAGTGACAAAATTAGGGAAAAAAACTAGAATTTATATTTGAGAATTAAAAGTAGGAAAGTACGAGCTTTAGAGTTGAATGTTGAAAGTCAAGTTTATATTTCTATCAGATATTCAAAATAGAAGATTTTTGAATTCAATTGGAAATAAGGTCTCAAATTTAAATTAAAATTCAAAAAATTGAACTCACTACATTAGATATTGAATTAATATTTTAAAATTTTAAATGTCAAATTTTGATAATTTTTTAAAAGGCAGGAGGGGTTAATTGTACTTTTATCAACAAAGAGAAAATTTGGAAGTACAAAGAGAAGAAAAGGAAAAAGGGAAAACAAACATAACCCAAAAGCAAAAAAATCTCAAAGAAAATTAAAATTGAATACTACCCAAAATGCCCCCAAATTCTTTGGGAATTGAAAGCATTTAAACGTTCACATCACATGTGATTTTGATAACTATCATATGAAACATTATTTCCTTTTAAGCAAATTTCATTCGATACAACCTTCATCACAATCCAAATCATTTTTATATACTTTTTGGAACTATAATTAGAAGTACACTTTTCATTCTTTTTCTGCTTATAAAGTTAGTGTGATCGTAGGGTCATACAATCATATATATGTACATATATCTCATTTGGTTATTGATCCAACAGAAAGATCCATAGAAGTCAAAAGTTAAGACATAGTCAGAATCTCTTCAAACTCATCCAAACAACTCGAAGGAAGACCAAAAAGAGATCCACAAAAACTTAGCCTAAAATTTGCTAAGAATATGATTCCAATCCATAGGGATATGGATCAGTATCAATCCATAAAGAAAGGGTCACCCATCATGGACCCTTCCATGATGCATCTTGTCTTCTTATTAGTTTCTCCTTCAGGTTTGGTTGCAATCTGATGTCACTAGCTCAAGGTGTGGGTTAGTGAAAAATAGGGATTTAGTCATATTGCGCACTAACCAATAGCATAAAAATATTTTAGTAAAGAGTAATATCTTGCAATTACGAGTCTCGATTAATTTATATTATGGAAATAGATTTTTTTTTGCACATTTCCAGCAACCAACTAGATAAGGTGTGTGAATTATTTCCTGTAAACGTGTAGACTTACAAAGACGGTGAGTAGATTAATATCGTAATTGTAAGCTTATGTTAAATAATAAGAAACCTATGACGTATGTAATGAACGAGGAATGTAACCTATCCTAATAAATTATATAAGACGAGAACGTAATATAATAGGTAGACTTGTCATAGGCACAAGTAGGATTATAAGTACAGGTTGTAATTAAAAGATAAAATGGGAAGTAAGAGAGGCTTATTATAAATGAACGTAAATTATGGAAATAAGTTTAATAAGTAAATCCACAATTATAGTTGTGGCAATATTATAACACGAGGTTATAATTAAATGGAAAAGAGTAGAGTAGACTTATTATTAATAAACTTATAATTGAGGAATTAAGTTTAATGAATATATTAATAAGCGGTGGTCTGTTCAGGGAGCGAAAGCTGATTAGGAAAAATAAGTGGCCAATAAAATGAATTCCGCCAGCGAAAGCTGATTAGGAAAACTAAACGGTCAACTAAAGCTAAATAAACAAATAACTTGAATACAGGTTAAACAAGTAAATGTTTATGTTAATTAGCAATGCGAAAAGTAAAAAAGTGCATAAATGAAGATTAGACATAGGATCTAATGACTTAATGCTGAGGTGCCGGTGGACTAGTATGTACGTATTTTGGATGAAGAGCCCAACGAAGTAGATCATCGTGGGTTTCTGGAGACATGACAGGAGCACATTCAACTTATTATTCGACAACACTAGAAGGAAGTGAGAGACTTCTACGAGACGTGAGAGGGTACTCTAAGATGGCCCTTGTTGATGGGCCTTTTGGCAAGCTCATCAAGGCTCATTGGCGTTACAGACCTATGTCAAGGAAACCTGAACGGGATGGTTATTGTTTAAAGATGGACCGACTGGCGAGCAATCTGGCCCAAGCCCGTTAAACTTAACGCAGAGAATTAGCAGCCAACCCAGTTGGAACCTGCCATTATTGGACTGACTGAGTCAAGCCATACCTGATCCCAAACCGAATGTATGCATGAAGAATAGCTCGTGTCCGGCTTCAATTATTCCACGTTGTCCACATAGATTGGATCAGCCGCCACTTGTTATTATAAATTCAAATCATGTTGATTCCATAGGGGAGAATACCTCTCCATGCTTTCCTATTATCTTGGATCATATTACACGTATTCTAGCCAACCTACGTACTGTGTCATCTATATATGCCCCTCCTGGACTCAGAAGAAATGACTTTTGGGAATTAGTAGCATTTTCCGTTCTTGAATATTTGTCAATCTCTTGTTATTTTTCCATTATAACTGTTCTGAATGTAATTGGTGATAAAGTATATAAGAGATTACAAAGTGGATGTGGGCTCGTTAACGTCGAACCACTATAAACTTGTGTGTGATTTCCTCTATTTTCAGTTTTGCAATCATTTGTCTTCATTTATTCTCTCCGCATGCTCATCAAAACACTGATCAAGCAGATCGAGCCTCTATTCATCCCCTCTCGGAATCTTGTGGTTGGCCGAGTCACCCGGGGAGGAGGAAGGACGACTGTCCGGACGGCAAGTCAGATGACGTTGCCCGTGGAAAGAACCAGGAGAGGTCGGTTGGTTGAGAAAGCCAATCGAGACATAGTCATTCCTCCGAATCTGACTGCAATGGACGACAAATCATGAATGACAACAGAGGACACAAGAATGAAGACTCGGGAGTCGACCGAAGCCATACGCCATTCACTATTGACATCTTACAGGCTGAATTCCCCAGAAGGTTCAATATGCCCCTGATGAACCATTACGATGGAACCACCAACCCACAATAGCATTTGATGAGATACTCGTGGCACATGGATGTGGTTGTAGCTCCTAACACCATCAAGTGTAAGGCTTTCCTAATTTTCTTGAGCGGGGTGGCACTCATGTGGTTCATCTGCTTACTCCCGAGGACGGTCTCGAACTTCAAAGACTTGAGTGAGAAGTTCTTGAATCAATTCCGTCTCCACGCCTCTAAAACAAAATATGTCATAGCTCTTTCAGCAGTCAAGCAGGGAAGAGGTGAGTCCCTGAGAAATTATCTCAATTGATTCAACCGGGCTGCCACCGAAGTAAGCAAACCTAATCATGAAACCGTCCTAGTTGCCATGGTCGATGGCATTGATAAGCGGAAAAAGTTCGAAAAATATTTAATCGGGAAGCCACCAACATCGATTGAAACATTATATGAAAAGGCCAATATCCGGCTGAGGCAAGAGGATGTGCAGCTAGATAAGGAGGACGGACCGAAGGATGTATCTACCAAACTAATCCAGAGCAATGTTGCAGTCAAGCAATCTGGGGATAACTCAGGAGAGGTAGAAGTGAACGTTGGGAACCATGGTAAGCGTAATGGTGATGGATCGAAAGAGGCCAATGGAAACCCTGGACCAAGAGGGAATTCTAGAAAACGACCGCGGTTCTAGGTTTTCAAAACTTACACAGCGTTGAATGACACATTGGGGAATATTTATCCCGATATTTGCAGCACAATCCAGTACAAGTAGCTGCCCTTGCGTGAGCCTACCGAGAAGGAGCGGGCGATTGGAAAATTTTGTTTATTTCATGAAATTTACGGATATACGACCAATGAATGCCAACATCTTTGGGACATCGTCGAGAAGTTGATTCGATAAGGGAAACTCGATGAATATAAAGCCGCCCTGAGGGACAAGGGGCAAAGGACTTCAGAACCCAAGCAAAGTTAGGTAATGCCTCGTGCTACTGCCCAGGAGAAGGGAAAGGGGATTGTGATTAACGCCATTATTGGAGGACCGCATCCCGCAGGATACAACATTCGGTCCATGGAGCGTTATGTAAATTCTGCAAAGCATCTGGACGTAGCAGAAACAAGCCCCTTTGAAGCTACAAGCCCCATTAAGCAACGAAAGACGATGAACGACGATATCATCTTCCGTGATCGGGAGTCGATCGGTATAGAGGCCCCAACCGTCGATCCACTGGTGATAACGACCATTATCGATCCAACTACGGTGTGAAAGGTTCTGATTGATAATGGAAGCTCGATGATTATTTTATTTAAAAAAGCCTATGACCAGATGAAGCTGGTGTTGAAAGACTTGGAGCCGTGTACTGACCAGATACATGGTTTCAATGGGGCGTCCACTGAACCAGTCGGTCAGATGAAGCTATCTGTAGAATTGGGAGATGGAGATCACCAAAGAGTTAGAATCTTGTCACTTGTTTTAATGAACATCAGCTCCTAGTATAATTCATTTCTGGGACGATCGGCTTTAGCTGAGTTCAGGGCATGTATTGCTCCCTGTTGTTTGTTTATGAAATTCCCGACTGATGGTGGAATCGGGACCAATGAGGAGATCAGGTAATAGGACGAACTTGCTACTTGGTAGAATGGAAAGAGCTATGAAGTAAGAGTAGCAAAGAATTTGAACAATCCTCTCCCCCTGCGGAGGGGAAAGAAGCATAGCAACTACAGAAAGCATCCTGGTCGGGACCATCTGTCTGTGAAGTCGAGGACATCAACCCAAGAGAGGACGAAGAATCGGGATCTAGGAAGGCATCCCTAAATGAGGCTACCGTAGAGATTTCGATCGACAGGGATGACCCCATAAGGGTTTTGAAGATCGGGTCTCATCTTGATCCCCTCTGGATGAGGGAATTGACTGAGTTTCGTCATGCATACCTTGATGTGTTCGCATGGATCCACGCTGACATGTATGGAATTTCACCCTCAATCATAACTCACTCCCTCGTATTGATCTAAAGTACATCCATATAAAGCAGAAGATGCTAATGCTCGCCCCGAAAGGGCTACGGTCCTAAAGGAGGAAGTTGGAAAGCTACAAGCCAATTGGTTTATCCGAGACTCGACCTATCCTGATTGGATAGCCAACCCGGTACTTGTGAAGAAGGCTAACACGGGAAGTGGCGGACTTGCATCGATTTTTCTGACTTGAATAAAGCATACCCTGAAGACCTAGGATTGAGCAGTTGGTCGACTCAAGTGCAGGTTATGAACTCCTCTCGTTTATGGATGCTTACTCGGGATACAACCATATTGCCATGCACGTTCCAGACCAAAAGCATACTAGTTTCATAACTGATCTCGGATTATACTATTATGTAGTCATGTCGTTTGGCTTGAAGAATCCAGGGGCCACATACCAGCATTTGGTCAACCAGATGTTTCATGATCAGATAGGAAAGATGATGAAGGTATACGTGGAGGACATGCTGGTAAAGTCAAGACAATCATCCGACTACGTAAACGACTTGTTAGAAATGTTTGGCATTCTCCGGAGGTATGGAATGAAATTAAATCCTTTGAAGTGTTCTTTTAGAGTAGCATTAGGCAAGTTTCTGGGTTTCATATTTAGCCCTCGAGGGATTGAAATTAATCCTGACCGGATTTTGGCCATTAAAAATATTCAAGAACCCAGAAGAATCAAGGATGGGCAGAGCCTGGTGGGTAAGGTTGTAGCGTTGGGCCGGTTCATTTCCAAGGCGACCGATAAATGCCTACCCTTCTTCGAGTTCATTAAAAGAGGAAGACGGAACTTCGCTTGGACACCTAACTATGTCGCAGCCTTCCAAAACTTGCTTAGCCATTTGGAGAAACCCCTCATTTTGTCCAAACCGATCAATCGTGAAGATCTATTTGTATATTTAGCTATATCCACACATGCAACCAGCTCAGTCCTAATCCGTAAAGAGGACCGGGTACAAGGACCGGTGTATTATGTGAGCAACAAGTTGATGGGGGCTAAATGCAACTATTTGAAAATTGAGAAGCTCACATATAATTTATTGATTGCATCAAGAAAGCTTCGACACTACTTCCAGGCTCACCCCATTGAAATATTTACCAACCAACCTCTTCGGCAAGTTCTACAGTGACCTGAGGCAAGCGAAAACTACATAAATAGGACATTGAGTTAAGCCAATTCGACTTGACTTTTGTTCTGCGGAAATCCATCCGAGGCAAGCCCTAGCCGACTTCATATCTGAATTTACAACTGCAGAAGATGAAAACTTAAAAGACGGTACCGAACCCCAAGATACAGGTCAAAATCGAACACTTGGAAACTTTACACGGATGGAGCTCGTAATGACCGACGCTCGGGTGCAGGCGTAGTACTGTTATCCCCTAAGGGACGGTCGATTTATTATACCATGAGATTAGAATTTTTGGTGACAAATAATGACTTCGAGTATGAGGCCCTGATTACTGGGCTTAAACTCACGAAGGACTTAAAAATAACATCGCTAGAAATTTTCTGTGATTCACGGCTTATTGTGTTTCAGGTTCGGAAAGAATATCAAACCAAAGTAGCTCGACTTTCTTCCTATCTAAAACAAGTCAAGAAATTGTTGCATGACTTCGATTGTTACAGCATCTCCCACATTCCCAGGGAGGAAAATCAAGAGGCGGATAGGTTGACAAAGCTTACTAGTTCAAACAACCCGATGAAACAGAAATAGTTCCAGTGCAGGCAGTAGGCGCTCCAAGCATTGACCAGATGGAAGTCGAACAAGCCAAATCCAAGCCTGAAAGAGAATCTTAGATGACTCGCATTAAGAATTTCCTCCTACATGGCAAGCTTCCCGAAAAAAGAAACGAAAGACGGGCTATCATACGATAGGCATCTAGGTATGTTGTCAGCAAGACCAGCTTTATAGACGGGGATTCTCCATGCCTATATTCGGATGCGTAGCCCATAATGATATCAAAAGAATACTGACAGAAGTGCATGGAGGGGAATGCAGTGCGCACATCGGGGGGCAAACTCTGGCCAAGAAAGTACTGTGATATGGGTACTTCTGGCCGACTATCAGCAAGGATGCTGCTAATTATTCTAAACGATGTGATAAGTGTCAGAGGTTTGCGCAGATTCCACGAACCCCGCCGACAAAGATCACCTAAATGACCAGCCATTGGTCATTCGCTATTTGGAGGATCAACATCATTGGAAGCCTACCTATTTCGAAAGGGGGTGCAAAGTATGTGATTGTGGCAGTAGATTATTTAACAAAGTGGGCAGAAGCCGAGCAGATCACCACCATCGCAACGATTAATATATCAATATGGAATACCTCGAACTATTATTACGGATAATGGGACTCAGTTCAACATCTCAGAATTTAGAGATTTTCGTGAAAAGTATAGCATCGAGAAGAAATACACTGCGGTCGCTCATCCACAGTCTAATGAACAAATCGAAGAGGTCAATAAAATCATCAAATCCATCATGAAAAAGCGACTGGAACGAGCTAAAGGTAAATGGGTCGACGAGCTTCCTCTAGTTGGGCATACCGGACCACCCATAAGATTGCTATTGGGCACACTTCTTTTGCTTTGTCCTACGGATCTGAAGTTGTCATTCCCATCGAACTTGAAGTTCCTTCCCACATAACCACATACTATGATCTATTATTGAACAAAGCCCTTCTCTTGCACTCGCTGGATATGATTGACGAAAAGAGAGAAGGGGAAAACCTCCACGCTAAGGCTCACCGGCGGAGGATTGCTCGATATTACAACCATAAGGTTCGACACAAGACCTTTTATCTTGGTGATCTTGTCCTAAAGCGGATTTTCCCGACTCCTATACATATGGGACCCAAGTGGGAAGGACCCTATGTCATTCAACATAAGCTTGATAATGGAACCTTCAGGCTATCAACTATTTATGGAGAGCCTTTTCAGAGAGCATGGAACGCAGAGCATTTACGACCTTATCTTTCATAGAATTTTCAGTTTCTTTACTATTTTATTTGTTTTGGTATTGTAATAAGCAGTGACTTACCACTTGCAATAGTTTATGAATAAAAAGCTCCTTTTATGCTTTGACTTATTACTATAATGAACTAATTTTGTGATTCGACTGACATTAGGTTAAATATTGACGCCTTGATATGTCGACCCATGACGAAACAGGCCAACTTTGTTGGGAGGACACTAAAAATCAGAAAAGCCAATCCCAAACTTAGACTGATCAAAAAAATTTCGAGTCCCAGTTTGCTGACTAAAAGTGAGGATGACACCGATTCAAACAAAATGACTGATTTTTTGAAAATGACTATAGCTCCCTCGACCTGGGAAAGAGTATCAACGATGAACGAGTGTGAAAAGTTTGCCCCAACAAAAAACCACTCGATCCTTAAAACTCTAACCCTCACTGACAAGAGTACGAGTATAAAAGACTAAAGGTACTTCGACTTAGGGACACTTGACTCCCAGACTGGGATGAATCAATCTTAAGTACGATCGGAGAACTTGACGACCGTGCCAACTCCCCGCTACACTGGATGCAAGAGGTTCGACGAATAGCCCTTGAAGGTAGAATAAGTTGGGATTGCTGATATTACTCCCAGTTCAACATATTAGTAACAAATACTTAAAAAAAGCACAGACTTCAGTTAATATTAACATAACGTTCTTACAAAACTTTGTTGCATACAAATACAATTAAAAATCATCCGTAAAAATACAGAACTTGACTATGGCAAAAAAGCGAGGGCCGCACTTGCATGAAACTACCCGAGGGCCTAATTTTTTTTTGCAACAAAGTGACAAAAATCCTAAGTCGGAGGTAGTATATCCCCGCGCTTGATCATGTCATCCAACTTATCTTCTTAGCCATTTCCAGTACTTCTGCAGTAGTCAACCTACAATGCAACCCCTTAAGCATGTTGCCAAAAGAACTAGGGACTGATGTTGCACTTCGTTCTTTTGGATCGATTGAATCTGTAAAAGGAGGAGCATTGACCGAAGAAAGGATGGTCGGAGGAATAGCTCGGAGGAGTGGAATATTCAAAGGTTCGTCTGATAGCTCGGGCTCCATAGAAAAAACATCTTTCTCGCTCTTGGCTTTAATCTCGACCATGGAAGGGTGGTTTTCTACTCTTAATCTCCCGTACAAACTCACCGTCGTCGGCCTTTGATGGGTTTTCGTCACCTCGTGTATCCTCTGAGACTTTAGTTGTTCCCCCAGCGCGCCATCCTTCTCCACAGTCACAAATTCTGCCTCGACATTCTCTTTCGCCAATGAAGAACCTATAACAGAAGACAGAAATGGTGAATAAATAAATGAGAATGGAGTTAAAGAGAAGTGGAAAATTTTAACTCGACATCGGACTTTGTCGGTTGCCCGTCCACAGCCCTAGATGGATCAACAGAATACGAACCTGCCTCGATGTTTGCAGAAGGAAATGGAAGCGGCGTCTTAGCCCGGCTACTACCAACATCTCTTACGGAAAACAACTTCCCCTTTGCTTTGTGATGTTCAGCATCTGTTGCTTCCTTTCTCTTTCCTTCGGCTTGCATCGCTCATTCATCGTCGCACAAAAACCGAGTTTCTAAAGCCTCCTCGTTTACCTGTTGCCTCCCTCTCCTCTTTCATGAAAACTTTCCAAGTGTCTATCAACACCTTTTGGTAGCCAGTTATCCAAGCCAAGTTCCTATGACGAAGGACCCTCGCAAAGAATGTAATGGATTGGCCTCCATATCTCTTCTTCGTATTGGATATCTCCGTAGCATGCTCGGCTTTGATTGTGCGAACGTCTATGTCATGTTGAAGCCGAAGGATGTTGGCAGACTCGATTGCAGCAGCGACAATTTCCTCGGCCCTCTTTCTATCTAACTCAAACGAGCCCAGAAGTGCTTTAAGATTTTTCACTTCTAGGTCCAGTCGACCTCTTTCATCCTTCAGTTTTTCTGTCTACGCTCAAAGAATCGTACTCTTGATTCTTTGATTGAAGACGAGCATTCAGATCCTCAGATGCCTTCTTGTTTTTTTCCATGGTAGTTGTCACTTGCCACTCATACTCTCCTATCCTTCTCTCGAACAACCCAAACCTCTTCTTATCGCATTCAAGTACTGTGACATGAAGTACCGATGTTGTGTGACTAAATTACTTAGGTCCCATACCTTCAGTGTCTTTAGGCTCGGCAGGGGCAGACATATCCCTGGATTTGGTGGCAAAGAAGTTGTCGGGATCTAGATTTTTTGAAGAGATAATAGTGTCGGGTATCTTCAAATTCTCTAAGCCACGAGGGGGGTAAGTCGTCTCCTCCTCCTGGGAGCCATGAATGGGTGAAGGATTTTTCAAATGATGCTCGACCGGGTCTTCCTCGACTAACTCCTCTTGATCCTCTCCCAAGGCTTCCTCGGTAGGACTTTTTTTCCTTTATGATAGGTCGGCCTCTCGAGACAGTTTCCTTCTGGGAGTAGACCTTTTCCCAGCACACGAGGCTTCTTTTTACTTTTGGTCGGGGGTGAACGGAAGATTCCCTGACCTGGAACGCCGTCCGTGCATCGTCCGATGTTCCTTTTTGGCTAGCTGTGGTTAAAGAAGATCCCTTTTTCCAAGGCCCTAATGTTCTGTTCTTATTAAGAAGACCATATCGACGTAGATGAAAGTCGGTTAGACAATTCCAAAAATTTTGTTTCTTAAGCATCAAGTTGACCAGTTTATTAAAGAGTTCTTCAAACACTCCCTCCTCGGGCCTTTTCGGCTTTTCTCCTGCAAAAGAAACAGTCGACATAAGAAATTTCATTGCAAAAATGATGAGAAAAATGGAAAACTTACTACACTGAAGCTAGTGACGGGCGCATCCATGCTACTGTATAAAATAAAACTAATTATGTTTTGTATCTCTCACTTTGCTCGGAATTTTCTCAACAATTTTACAGTCATAAGAAGCCTCGAAATAAAGATAGAAAGGAAAATTCTTTTCATTATGCTTGAAAGTAAAAAAAGAAGGCTATATCATCAAAGGTCGGAGGATGACCCAGATATCCCATATATAGATAATGTAACGACAGCAGGTTACCATAAGCGATCGGATGAAACTGTATCGGTGCCAGGTTCATTCGATGTAGAAAGTCGTTAATAAATGAAGGAAAAGGGGGAATAGCTCCAATGGTGCACATAGGACGAGACAACGCCATATAACCTTTTGGTGGAATGCGAGGTCGATTATGTTCTGCATGAAGATGGACATGTCCCCAAGGGATTTTGTGCTTAGCAGATATATTTTGCAACTGCTTAAGGGTTATTTTGCTCTCATGAGCATCCGAGAGATTTTATAATATCGACGCATTTGGAAGTGTGTCAGGCGCTGCTAAAATGGATGTTGTTCCGCTCAGCTCGACTATTATCTCTGGGAGAGTGGAAGAGTGTGTCGACCCACCTTGGGTGTCGGTGCTCGAACCAGATTTGGAACTGGCCGAAGACTAAAGAGTGGTATCTATTGTAACTAGAATGGACAATTCTTTGCCTTTGCTCGGTCCTTGTTTGCGAAGATCTAATTTCGTGACCATTGTGGCCGACTTAAATATTAAAAAAAATCAATCTAAGGCATATGGATTGAAGATGATTAAACTCTACAAAAATTAATAAGGTCAGCTGGAAAGATTATCGAGTTAGAGTCAAAAATTGTTTCAGAAGCAGTTAATTCTACCATAATGACCATCACAAAATTACTTTTGTCCTTATGTGTCAGACTGTGTGAAGATCGCTATAATTATAGCCACAATTTCAAACCTTGTCAACTGTCCAAGGGTTTAACAACTCCCTGGAACATATGGCGTTTTGAAAAGGCGGGAAACCTTTCTACCTTCATGCCATATTGGAATAGCAACCCCATTACCATTGGATTTTGCTACAATGGTATCAGAATCACTACAGACAACCGCATCACCTCCGACTCTGGAGATCCGAAGCCGGTGACTCCGATTATGGACTACGTGGAACCCGATTCATAACATGAAGTGGAAAGAAGAGAAATTGTGCATGGTAACTACATCAGAATGCGTTCGAAAAATGAGAAGGAAGAATCAATTCATACCTGAGGAATTGAAGGAAGAAATGATCTTGGTTGAAGACGAAGATAATCTTTATGTTTCTTCCTCTGAAACATTAAATCAGCTCGGGGTAAAAAGTGGTAAAAAGAAGAAGCAAAAAAGGTGAAGTGGGCCATCCTTTTATAATACTATGGGGTAACTCTTCGTATTCAGATGATATGACCACCGAATCAGACTCAGTTGATGTGTCAAACCATAAACAAGCCAATTTTTACTAAAAGGATGTATGGCAGTAGAGCTTTATTGTAACACCCCACCTCCACTAGGGTCACTCACAAAGGGAATGCACTAGGTTTGGTGAAGCATTATCGAGGTAAACAATGCCAGAAATATTACAAGACAGAACATATATAAAACAGCGGAAGTAAAACAAATTTCATTACCTTATAAAATAAGGTCTAAAGCCTTTTACATCAGAATACATTAAAACCTGTCTTGCATTAGTAAAGAAGCATAAAACCTTTTCATAAATTATTCCCCCAAAACAAACCGGTAAAGAAGCCATAGCCGAAAGAAGTCCAAGCCATATATGATGACCTTCAAGCAGAAGAGGTCCGAACTAAACAACAGTGTTTCCTCCCTGAAAACCTGTGGGGGGGGGGGAGGGAGAAACGGAAGACAAAGAGGCGAAACAAAACGGGGTCAGTCATAAAGACTGGTAAGTCCTATCTACTTCCAGTATAAAAACAGGTAAAGGTAACATGACATGCATAAACTGAAAGTAAACATAAGGATGACTACAAGATAGATAAGCTAAACCAAGATAACAGGCTGAACTACTGTATCCAGATAAACTAAGGTATCATGATAAACTACGGTGTCAAGATAAGTCAAGGTGTCACATCGTCAGGTTTTTATCAAGTATACTATCCCAAGGTATCTATCATGTATAACATCCCGAGGTTACTATCAAGTATATTTCTCATGGTTCTAACATGTATATTTGCTCTGCACCTTCCGTACTAGTATCCCAACCCGTATCATGTGTTAACTATGAAAGTCCCTTGCCCAATGTCATGTAATGGTCCATGTCAACCTAATATATATAGCACATGTAGGTTTTCCCCAACTCGTATATTTCTTTCCAAGTGTATAAGTTCAGTCCTTTGTCGTAGGCCGTACGGGCTTTCCCATGTAAATCTATACCACCTCAACGTAGTACCATTTAATCCTTGATGTTGTTTTGAACTGCTACCCTTGATCTGGTTATGTTTTCTTACCATGAACTATCGCGCGTTCACTTAGTATTTATGCCACCTAGGACCACTAAGGATTGTGCTACCTAATGAACGTTTTTTTGTCTTGGTTCGGGTTCAAGCCACCTAGGGCCACTAGGGATTATGCTACCCGTCAACCGCGCCATTTTTCCCCACGTATGAATCATGAAACGTTTTCCATGTCTAGACGCACATGTATCTCAATGTGCCACCCAAGTTCCGTGCCAGGGCAAATCAAGAAATACGGAACTCGGTCGGGAGCTTTAAGTTATCTGCCGATGCAGATATCAAGGTCTGTTTTTGTATCTGTGGCTATGGTCCCACGTGACCCCTCCCTCAACTACTGAAAGGCAATCCAAGAAAAAATCATGTATGAGAACTACATCCCGACCCCACTATGCCCCACTTTCCTATTGGCCAACCTCACCCATGACTCGATAGCAAGAACATGGTCTGTTGGGAGTTCTCTGCCTTTCCGTTCGTACACGATTGACTAAAGATGGTAGGTAGTCGACGACGCGCTATCCAGGGCAAAAATCAAGTATCGTCGACTCCACGCTAATCCATCCCCGTCTTTAGGTTGCTCGCACAACAACCAAGGCATACCCTTGGCTCTTCTACCGTAGACCTTAACCTCTGTGAGGCCAGGTTTCATGGACCATCTGCCACCTCACAGAGGGATACCAAGAGTACCCTCACGTCCCCCGAAGCTACCGCTTCGTCACCCAGTTCGCTGGAGCTTTTTATCCAAGTCAGATAAGTTGCTCCTCCTCGTATACTAAGCGATGACCTACCGTATCAGGTTACTCATCTATTTATGAACTAGTCCCATGTCCTTGGCTAAGAATTATTACTTAGTTATTCTTAACTAAGGTTTACCACTTAGCTTCTTTTCCTGCTATCCTTGATTAACTACGATTTTCTACCTAGTCCCCTGAGCTAGGGTTTTGTCTAATGGGTTAAGTGTTGTCATTCAAGTTCATGACTTAACCCGCCTACGAATCATGTCAAGATTGGCTAAGTATTTAAGTTCAAGGCTTAGAACTACAAGTTGGTTAAGTATACCAAGAAGCTCATGACTTAACCCTATCAAGTCAAATTGGTTAAGTATTTATTTGTCTTAACCCTATCAGATTATCGTGTTAGATTGATTAAGCATAGATTATCTTAATCCCATCAGATTATCGAGTCGGATTGGTTAAGTATGGGTTAGCTTAACCCCATCCACTAATCGTATTACAATGGTTAAGTATATTTAAAAGGTCTTGTGACTTAACCCAATCAGGTCCGCATAGTAGATTGGTTAAGTATAGGTTACTTAACCTCATCAAATCATCATGTATAATTGGTTAAGTATAAGTTACTTAACCCCATTAAATTATCATGTCAAGTTGGTTAAGTATTAGTTACTTAACCTCATTGAATTACCAAGTTTAGATAGGTTAAGTGTTTAACTTAACCCCATCGAATTACCGTGTTTAGATTAGTTAAGTGTAGGTTACTTAACCCCATCTAATTATCGTGTTTAGATTAGTTAAGTTTAAGTTACTTAACCCCATCTAATTACCGTATTTAGATTAGTTAAGTCTAAGTTACTTAACCCCATCTAATTACCGTGTTTAGATTAGTTAAGTCTAAGTCACTTAACCCCATCTAATTACCAAGTCGGATTAGTTAAGTGTAAATTACTTAACTCCATCCCCTAATTCTCTTATATGGTTAAGTGTCATTAAGAAATCAAGTCCGGTTTAACTTATTTACCCATTCGTGTCATATCGGTTAAGTGTCATTAGTCAAAATTACTTAACCTTTTCATGTGGCATTAATTAGATTAATGCACCCCAACCTCTCACAATAGACTTTGTTGTGGTTACTAGTTAAGCCGGGCGGGTCTGGGTAGCTTTACACCACAACCTAATCTAACCTCGGGTTTTAAGTGCTATATGACCAACTACTCACATTGGGTCCTATTGTTTGTAGCCACTAGTTAAGCCGGGCGGGTCCGGATAGATTTATGCTACAAACTTAACCCAACCTCGAGTTGGCCACTTTCATGTTTGGTCTAGTGTCATGTTACACTTACAACCCATACGTGTCTAGTTTCAAGTCCCATGTTTACCCCACATGTCATGCCCACGTTTAGGTGTATCATGAGTGTCATATTTTCATGAAGTCCCATGTCAAATTATCATGTCTTAATCACGCTCGTCTAACCTACCTCAAATTGTGTTTCCAACCCAAGTAAAAGCGAGTCAACATAGTAAGGATACTATGCTACATATTGGCCACAAAACATGCACGATATCAAAAAGGGATTGGCCACAAACATGCATGGTATCATAAGGGGTTTGGCCTCAAAATATGCATAGCATCATAAGGGAATTTGGCCACAAACATGCATGATAACATAAGTGGTTTGGGTTCATTTACATGAATAAGCCCCAAAGTCAAGTCTTTGCCAATGTTTCACAAGTCAAATGGTTCCTAAAGGTTCATGCTAACATTCCATAGATAAAGATTCAAACTTGCAAGATAAACTAGGTTAAACATAACATGAGTGGCATGATTAAGTCGCTAAAACTTAGCCCAAGGTCATAGATTATAGAAAAGGGGCAAAATTAGGTTCACATAGGCTAGCATACTTATGTTTCATCGCATTTTATTCCATGTCACATTAGAACCACCGTTAGAATCTACAAGTAGCTAGAACTTACATAGCGAGGCTTAGGGAAGGATCATGCATCGTCTTGACGAAGAAAGGTGGCTCCTTTGTTGAAGAATCGTCATGAAATTTGCGTAGCAACGTTGATCCACTCCCTTGATTTGATGTAGCAATCTAGCACCTTTGATTCAGATCCGATTTGAATGCATAAGCTCTTGGAGTTGGAGATGGAGGCCATGATCAAGAGGGATTTGGGCAGCACTTCGTTGTTAGATTGATTTTGAGTGATTTAGGTCAGGTACTAGGGTGTTTTTATAGAGATTAGGAGTAGTTTAGGCCATAGGATAAACCCTAGGATAGATCTGAGCCCTCAAAATCCGTCACATGCCCATAAAACATGTCTTGAGGAGCAAGTCAGGTGCACCCAGGCCCAAGTGGTCGGACCACCCAGGTCGACACCCGTGTCGACTGGGCAGTCGACCTGCCCCCTGGGCTTGTCGACTCCCCAGTCGACACCCCAGTTGACCTAGGGCTTGGGTGGGAATTTTTCCCGCCCAATCTGTTTGGCTCCAGATTTGAATTTTGAACTGTTTTTGAACTTGAATTTTTCTGAAAACTTCGACGGCCCATAACTTGGTTATACGGACTCCGATTTTTAAAAACTCGGACTCTATTTCGCGTATTTTTTCGAGATGAACGCAATGGCACAGCCCGTTTCCCCTGATTCAGATTTTATAATTAAATTCTGCCTTGATTCTTGTCTTAGCATGTTGTAAAAATCCGGGTTGTTACATTCTCCCCAACTTAAACGATTTCGTCCCCGAAATCTCCAAGTTAGGAAGAACGTATCCTACTATCCATCATCCATCTACTCAAAACATCATCCACAGGCAACCATTGTCCTTAGACGATTTCTAATGCCATATGAACATATGCAGAACGTGTGTGTATATGCTCCTTAGCTAATGCTAATGATCAGGCCTGAATGATCTTTCTAATGCAAAATATGTTTAGTGCCATGAGTCCAACATGTATGCAAATAGTCCTAGTCATATAAACACTATATGTGTGCACAAACATTCATTCATATGCAACATCCGCATGACAACACATTCAATTTCATCCATAAACAAGTATAAATGCTCGTGCATATGCAACATGAAACGTGAATGCGTCAATCTAGTATCTAATGTGTATTCGCGCATCCACGAGCAACCACTTGTAACCATTTGCAACTATATCAATCATAAAATGTTTCAAATACATGTTTACATCCATAGAGTTCTATCTAAGGTTCCCAAGATAAGATCGAGGAGATAAACAAGACAAACTCCTTACGGGGTTTGCAACAGAAACAGGACCGAGAGGATATCCGCCAAGCGATAGCGTGCTAGCAAGCTCTACAGGAGAACCAAGGATCAAAGATATACTCTTAAAAAGAGACATGATGCGCGCGTCTAAGCCGCATTTCCATGAGCTTAATTTCATTGTGCCTTGACCATCTTCGACTTCATGATTTCGTAGCTCCTTGATTCCTATTTCCAAGGTATGAGTTGGAACTCATTTCACTGTCGCCTCTCGTTTCACTTTCACTTATTCTTTCCCTAGTATGCTCGGCCCAAACATATTTGCGTACTCATGCAAGCTCTCCAAAATTCACTAGTGAATTCTGGATCTTGTTTACCGATGCCAATCCATGTTACCACGTGCACTTACTAGGGTGATTCCTATACCCCATGCTTAAGCGAAATGAACCATCCGCCTTATTGGCGAACGTTACTCGATCGGATCAGAGATTTCCGATAAATGCATCAAGAGATTATAGGTAACTAACCATGACAAAACCCAAAAGGTTATACGAGACTTCGAGGGTACTACCAAGGCAAGTTAAGAGTTTAACTTCCCTCCTTTCCAAAACGAGAATGGCACCCCTTACTGGATAACCACTTCATCCCTAGAATCCATCCATAGCTCAACAATAGAAGCATTGCTTCTAATCTCAACACTTGGCATAGACGTTCTCAAATCCAAACAAGTCATGAATAAATGGACCGACTCTCCAACCAGATTTTGGGACTAAAGTGGGATCTTCTACCATGCTAGTACTAAGGTGTAGAGACTTATCTATCGAAGCAGACTTAAATGATGTGATGATCAATACAAAGTCTGGACGGGATGATAGGAAAGAAAGGCTAAGCCTTTAACATAAACGGTACCATTCCTCTTAGGTACGCTAGAAATGAGAGCATACAATTGCCCTCTCGCTGATCTTGTCCTGGTTTTCCTTCGTGGACTAATCCATACCAACAAGTTGCTTATTCTTAAGCTCGTGTCCTTTATCCTTGCTCTTATTATCCCTTCTTATAACTTCGGTAACAGGTCTCTCGAGAACTTCCTCCATCGCACGGGAAAACACTTACGTAGCTAGACAAGGATTAGTCGCAGTTAAAACTACTGTGACTACAGATGGAGGAAAGAAAGGAAAAGAGGTTCAATCAAGGAAACAAAGGATAGTCCTAATGGCTTTTGGGGAATAGCCTTTAAAAAAAAAATTCTTGAAAAATGCTTCTTTGTAAACGGTTTCTCAAATAATTTTCAGAAGGTTTTAAAAACTTTTTCCCAGTCTGGTAACCTTCTGCTCTGATACCAAATGTAACACCCCACCTCCGCTAGGGTCACTCACAAAGGGAATGCACTAGGTTTGGTGAAGCATTATCGAGGTAAACATGCACAGAAATATTACAAGATAGAACATATATAAAACAGCGGAAGTAAAACAAATTTCATTACCTTATAAAATAAGGTCTAAAGCCTTTTACATCAGAATACATCAAAACCTGTCTTGCATTAGTAAAGAAGCATAAAACCTTTTCATAAATTATTCCCCCAAAACAAACCGGTAAAGCAGCCATAGCCGAAAGAAGTCCAAGCCATATATGATGACCTTCAAACAGAAGAGGTCCGAACTAAACAATAGTGTTTCCTCCCTGAAAACCGGGGGGGGGGGGGACGGAAGACAAAGAGGAGAAACAAAACGGGGTCAGTCGTAAAGACTGGTAAGTCCTATCTACTTCCAGTATAAAAACAGGTAACGGTAACATGACATGCATAAACTGAAAGTAAACATAAGGTTGACTACAAGATAGATAAGCTAAACCAAGATAACAGGCTGAACTACTGTATCCAGATAAACTAAGGTATCATGATAAACTACGGTGTCAAGATAAGTCAAGGTGTCACATCGTCAGGTTTTTATCAAGTATACTATCCCAAGGTATCTATCATGTATAACATCCCGAGGTAACTATCAAGTATATTTCTCATGGTTCTAACATGTATATTTGCTCTGCACCTTCCGTACTAGTATCCCAACCCGTATCATGTGTTAACTATGAATGTCCCTTGCCCAATGTCATGTAATGGTCCATGTCAACCTAATATATATAGCACATGTAGGTTTTCCCCAACTCGTATATTTCTTTCCAAGTGTATAAGTTCAGTCCTTTGTCGTAGGTCGTACGGGCTTTCCCATGTAAATCTATACCACCTCAATGTAGTACCATTTTATCCTTGATGTTGTTTTGAACTGCTACCCTTGATCTGGTTATGTTTTCTTACCATGAACTATCGCGCGTTCACTTAGGATTTATGCCACCTAGGACCACTAGGGATTGTGCTACCTAATGAACGTTTTCGTGTCTTGGTTCGGGCTCAAGCCACCTAAGGCCACTAGGGATTATGCTACCCGTCAACGGCGCCCTTTTTCCCCATGTATGAATCGTGAATCGTTTTCCATGTCTAGACGCACATGTATCTCAATGTGCCAACCGAGTTCCGTGCCAGGGCAAATCAAGAAATACGGAACTCGGTCGGGAGCTTTAAGTTATCTGCCGATGCAGATATCAAGGTCTGTTTTTGTATCCGTGGCTATGGTCCCACGTGACCCCTCCCTCAACTACTGAAAGGCAATCCAAGAAAAAATCATGTATGAGAACTACATCCCGACCCCACTATGCCCCACTTTCCTATTGGCCAACCTCACCCATGACTCAATAGCAAGAACATGGTCTGTTGGGAGTTTTCTGCCTTTCCGTTCGTACACGGTTGACTAAAGATTGTAGGTAGTCGACGACGCGCTATCCAGGGCAAAAATCAAGTATCGTCGACTCCACGCTAATCCATCCCCGTCTTTAGGTTGCTCGCACAGCAACCAAGGCATACCCTTGGCTCTTCTACCGCAGACCTTAACCTCTGTGAGGCCAGGTTTCATGGACCATCTGCCACCTCACAGAGGGATACCAAGAGTACCCTCACGTCCCCCGAAGCTACCGCTTCGTCACCCAGTTCGCTGGAGCTTTTTATCCAAGTCAGATAAGTTGCTCCTCCTCGTATACTAAGCGATGACCTACCGTATCTGGTTACTCATCTATTTATGAACTAGTCCCATGTCCTTGGCTAAGAATTATTACTTAGTTATTCTTAACTAAGGTTTACCACTTAGCTTCTTTTCCCGTTATCCTTGATTAACTACGATTTTCTACCTAGTCCCCTGAGCTAGGGTTTTGTCTAATGGGTTAAGTGTTGTCATTCAAGTTCATGACTTAACCCGCCTACGAATCATGTCAAGATTGGCTAAGTATTTAAGTTCAAGGCTTAGAACTACAAGTTGGTTAAGTATACCAAGAAGCTCATGACTTAACCCTATCAAGTCAAATTGGTTAAGTATTTATTTGTCTTAACCCTATCAGATTATCGTGTTAGATTGATTAAGCATAGATTATCTTAATCCCATCAGATTATCGAGTCGGATTGGTTAAGTATGGGTTAGCCTAACCCCATCCACTAATCGTATTACAATGGTTAAGTATATTTAAAAGGTCTTGTGACTTAACCCAATCAGGTCCGCATAGTAGATTGGTTAAGTATAGGTTACTTAACCTCATCAAATCATCATGTATAATTGGTTAAGTATAAGTTACTTAACCCCATTAAATTATCATGTCAAGTTGGTTAAGTATTAGTTACTTAACCTCATTGAATTACCAAGTTTAGATTAGTTAAGTGTTTAACTTAACCCCATCGAATTGCCGTGTTTAGATTAGTTAAGTGTAGGTTACTTAACCCCATCTAATTATCGTGTTTAGATTAGTTAAGTTTAAGTTACTTAACCCCATCTAATTACCGTGTTTAGATTAGTTAAGTCTAAGTTACTTAACCCCATCTAATTACCGTGTTTAGATTAGTTAAGTCTAAGTCACTTAACCCCATCTAATTACCAAGTCGGATTAGTTAAGTGTAAATTACTTAACTCCATACCCTAATTCTCTTATATGGTTAAGTGTCATTAAGAAATCAAGTCCGGTTTAACTTAACCTACCCATTCGTGTCATATCGGTTAAGTGTCATTAGTCAAAATTACTTAACCTTTTCATGTGGCATTAATTAGATTAATGCACCCCAACCTCTCACATTAGACTTTGTTGTGGTTACTAGTTAAGCCGGGCGGGTCCGGGTAGCTTTACACCACAACCTAGTCTAACCTCGGGTTTTAAGTGCTATATGACCAACTACTCACATTGGGTCCTATTGTTTGTAGCCACTAGTTAAGCCGGGCGGGTCCGGGTAGATTTATGCTACAAACTCAACCTAACCTCGAGTTGGCCACTTTCATGTTTGGTCTAGTGTCATGTTACACTTACAACCCATATGTGTCTAGTTTCTCGTCCCATGTTTACCCCACATGTCATGCCCACGTTTAGGTGTATCATGAGTGTCATATTTTCATGAAATCCCATGTCAAATTATCATGTCGTAATCACGCTCGTCTAACCTACCCCAAATCGTGTTTCCAACCCAAGTAAACGCGAGTCAACATAGTAAGGATACTATGCTACATATTGGCCTCAAAACATGCACGATATCAAAAAGGGATTGGCCACAAACATGCATGGTATCATAAGGGGTTTGGCCTCAAAATATGCATAGCATCATAAGGGAATTTGGCCACAAACATGCATGATAACATAAGGGGTTTGGGTTCATTTACATGCATAAGCCCCAAAGTCAAGTCTTTGGCAATGTTTCACAAGTCAAATGGTTCCCAAAGGTGCGTGCTAACATTCCATAGATAAAGATTCAAACATGCAAGATAAACTAGGTTAAACATAACATGAGTGGCATGATTAAGTCGCTAAAACTTAGTCCAAGGTCATAGATCATAGAAAAGGGGCAAAATTAGGTTCACATAGGCTAGCATACTTATGTTTCATCGCATTTTATTCCATGTCACATTAGAACCACCGTTAGAATCTACAAGTAGCTAGAACTTACATAGCGAGGCTTAGGGAAGGATCATGCATCGTCTTGACGAAGAAAGGTGGCTCCTTTGTTGAAGAATCATCATGAAATTTGCGTAGCAACGTTGATCCACTCCCTTGATTTAATGTAGCAAGCTAGCACCTTTGATTCAGATCCGATTTGAATGCATAAGCTCTTGGAGTTGGAGATGGAGGCCATGATCAAGAGGGATTTGGGCAGCACTTCGTTGTTAGATTGATTTTGAGTGATTTAGGTTAGGTCCTAGGGTGTTTTTATAGAGATTAGGAGTAGTTTAAGCCATAGGATAAACCCTAGGATAGATCTGAGCCCTCAAAATTCGTCATAGGCCCATAAAACATGTCTTGAGGAGCAAGTCAGGTGCACCCAGGCCCAAGTGGTCGGACCACCCAGGTCGACACACGTGTCGACTGGGCAGTCGACCTTCCCCCTGGGCGTGTCGAATCCCCAGTCGACACCCCAGTCGACCTGGGGCTTGGGCGGGAATTTTTCCCGCCCAGTCTGTTTGGCTCCAGATTTGAATTTTGAACTGTTTTTGAACTTGAATTTTTCTGAAAACTTCGACGGCACATAACTTGGTCATACGGACTCCGATTTTCGAAAACTCGGACTCTATTTCGCGTATTTTTTCGAGATGAACGCAATGGCACAGCCCATTTCCCCTGATTCAGATTTTATAATTAAATTCTGCCTTGATTCTTGTCTTAGCATGTTGTAAAATCCCGGGTTGTTACATTTATTATTACCTGAGTCTGCGTGGATTTCCAAGGCATTTGACAGGTCAGCTTCGGTCTATAAGGTTCATGAAGAGACGACTCGAGCTAACCTTTATATGACTTTTTGATCTGTGTTAAGAAAATGATTCAGATTGAGCTGATAGAAAGCATGCCTCGTTCCCAACGCGACATACTTTGGGGGGCAAAGTGTTGATGGGCCTTTTGGCAAGCCCATCAAGGCTCATTGGCATTACGAACCTATGTCAAGGAAACCTCAATGGGATGGCTATTGCTTAAAGATAGACTGGCTAGTTAATCTGGCCCAAGCCAAATTAAACTTAATACAAAGAATTAGCATGCAACTCAGCTGGGACCCGCCATTATCGGACTGACCGAGTCAAGCCATACCTAATCCCAAACTGAATGTATGCATGAAGAATAGCTCGTCCCCGACTTCATCTTTTCCACGCTGTCCACATAGATCGGATCAATAGCCACTTGTTATTATAAATTCAAATCATGTTGATTCCATAGGGGAGAACGCCTCTCCATGCTTTCCTATTATGTTGGATCATATTACACATATTCTAGCCAACTTACGTACTGTGTCATCTATAAATACCCCTTCTAGACTCAAAAGAAAGGACTTTTGGGAACTGATAACATTTTCCGTTTTTGAATAATTGTCAATCTCTTGTTATTTTTCCATTATAACTATTCTGACTGTAATAGTTGATAAAGTATATAAGATATTAAAAAGTGGATGTAGGCTCGTTAATGTCGAACCACTATAAACTGATTTCCTCTATTTTCAGTTTTGCAATCATTTATTTTCATTTATTCTTTACAAAACCCTTTATCTGGGTGTTGTGCCAATTTTTGGTGTCAACAGCCCTCTAGGGAGACCAAATGAAGTCGTACGCCCAGAGGCACGTATGTAGTTCCATCTAGAGTATACCTTGGCTGCATTCATGATGTGGCATCCAGATGGCTAAGCGGATGACCTTAAGATGATTCGGCGGTTTCCTCGCTCAAGGAGGCTTGTGGTCAGGGACAAACATGGATAGTAATAGTTGAATACCTTTCAATGACAGTCAGTGGGATGTGGAAAGACTAAAGATAGACCAACATACCAATGATCTTTCACTATCAAGACATTGGATGAGGGACATGCCAATTCGATGCTTAGATTATTTTTTATAGGCACGTTGCTTTGCTCTTGAAGTAGTCCTCACTTGTTGAGGGAGGGGATGCAGTAGGGCCATAACCACTGTGAAAAGAGACATACCTTATATGGATTTATGTATTATAGGCCTAACGGAGTTGTCCTTTACAGATATCCAAAGATCTCTAATGAGTTCCATGCACAGGTGCAGCTCAATTGCGAAACTCGGGTTGTATTAGATAATATGTTTGGGTGAGGGTCTTGATGCACGCACTGTGTGGTGTATCGCAGACGTTAAAGCATTAACTTTGTGTCGGGGCTTAGCTCGGCCATGGAGTTTGGGTAGGAGGATCCACATGCTTATGTGGCATAGCGATGGTGTTTCTATGCATTTACGGAGCATAGTGATGGAGATTCTATACGCGAGTAGGCGTAGGATGGAGGTTATACGGGCTTCTATGGCATGACGGTGGAGATCATATAAGCAAGGTACTAAGGGGAGTACCTTGAGATATTGGGCATAACCACATATGTATGATATATTAGGTTTAATCTACCGATGAGTAGATAAGTGCGACATGTGTGCAGAGGCAAGAGTGCCATTAACCCGAATAACCAAATAAGTATGAAAATCTGATAGAATGGTATATGAAGTGTTATTCCTAGAAAGTATAATTTGTCCATTCACCAGAATTTTGGTTCTGACGCCCTCCTCATTACAAACTCGCTGGCTAGGTTTGTGGCAGAGATTCCACAGCCTTGAGACTCTCTAAATAGTGTCATTATTATGGTAAGGTTATATTTAATTATTATATTTTGTCCAATCTGTTGTGCAATTTTTATCAAGCTCTAGTACATTTATTATCTCTGTCTTTTCTGCAGGATACAACGACAAACCAACTTGAGTTTCAGTGGACTTGGATTTTGGAATTTTGCAAAAAATCCAGACACACTGGAATTTGGGTTATTACAATCTTTATATAATGACTGAATATACGCATACTGATTTTGATTTAAGTTTAGCCATGAAACATTTGTTTGCTAGCTCCTTTGATTAAACTTTGTTGCTCTTCGTCTTTCTCTTGCCTTGACTAGATCTCTTTATAAACATTTATTTTAGGATGTCGTTACGATCTCTAAAATCCTAGACTCTGATACCAAATGAAAAGATGAGTAGGAATGAGTAATATGGAAATACGTGTTAATAAACTAAATGTGCAAGATATATTAAGTAATATAAAAGTAGTAAATAAAAATAAATGACACCAGGGACTTTTATACTGGTATGGAGAACCGTCCTACATTCAATTCTAGATTCCTTCCGGAATTTGACTAAACAACAACCCTAACTTAGCACGGAGGGATAGGAATTGCAACACTTGAGCAGCAGAACAAGATTTCGCCTCAGCATCCGAAGAGGATTTTGACGTGCCTAAGTAGCGAAACATGACTTGTAATATCCTGTAAAATTCATAAGATTAATAAGTAAATAAATAAATAAAAGCAATTAAATGGATGTTTGGAAAATGAAATTTTCCGGCTTAGGAATTTGGCTACGAAATTATTTTATTTGGATTCGTGGCAAAATTCTAAATCGTTTCCATATATAATATGCTAAAAACGGTCAATGTACGAAGAAATTTTGAATGAATGAATTTTGGATTGTAAACGTAATATATATATATATAATTAAATAGATAGTATATATATATGTCCAAGATAAATTCAAAATAGAGAGGGAATATTTGAATTTCGAAATTAAAGATAAGATCAAGGGGACAACTTATATTGCATATATGGAAAAGATTAAGAGATTAAGAAACATATTAAATCAAATAAACAGCTCAATAACACTACCTTATTGGGCATTCCAGGCCCAAAGGGGTCGACCAGCCCCCTTAAAGGGTGTCGACCCCTGGGAATCGACCGCTCGGCGGCTAGATAACCCAATAAATCTAGCTGGTTAGGATTTTTCTGAGAGCATATATATAAATCAAAGGCTTGGTTAATTCTAATTGATCCAACGGTTGATGCTCACACGGGCAACTGTATATACCCCTTCTATCACACTATGAAAACCCTAATCATTCTTCATCTCTGCCTCCATGTTTCCTCTCCACCATTGTTAAATTCCAAAGAAAAATAAAAGAATAGGGTTTTTCTAATTCTCTGTCTATTCTAATTTACATAAGTTTAGAATTCTGGAATTTAGCATAAACATGTATTCTAATGTATGTCTCTTATATGTATATTATTAGGACGATTACTAGACATGCTTGAACATAAAGAATTATTGCAGATCTTGTAAGTATACCACAGATTTCTCTCTATGTCGCCTAGATCAGTGAGTAGAATGTGGTTTACTTAAGGCATATTCATGTTTTTAAAAGATTGTCATGTGAATAAATATGCGTAGGAGGATTTGGAAATTCGATAATGTAAACATTAAAACCCCCAAATCCTCTATCTTGTAATTTCGTATGAATTGTCACGATTAATTAGGTTTTGTAGATATTTAATTTTAATATTGGATTAAAGATGAAATTTGGGTGTTGGTAATATTATTTATATTTTATGTAATTCACCTTTATTGTCATTTTATCTTAGCCTAAAAAGGTTTGAATTTGATTGTTTCATGGTTTGAATTAGGTTTGGATCCTATTTTGGGTCAAAACGCATTCACAATTGAAATAGGTCAAATGTAAACATTTTTATGTGCATAACACCAAAAACGGGTGAATTGGATAAAATATGAATTATAAACATATATGTGCAAGTGTATGTAATACATTATTTTTAATTCAGTATTGAAATCATTTCTACATGCTCAGTGTTGACATGATTTTTAGTCAAAGCCGTCACACATGAATCTCTGGTTAACAATACGTTCAAGTATTGAGAACATCATCAGAAGACAGGAAGCGATTTGGTTGAAGTCGCATCATAAACAAAGAATGGCCCGAAACTCCTACCAAACGACCTCTTTTAGGCCCAAAAACAAAGATTATGGTGCTCCACATGATAACTCTTGTAGCCCTATGAATTCGCTTCAGGTAGAGCTTTCGTTTGGCTCAATCGGATTTACGATTTGGAGGTTACGCCCGTTTCCGTAAATGCATGTAAAGCAATAACTCAGGACTTGAGTGTGGACTGGTAGTCACTTGGATAAAGTGACGAAGCATCATTAGCTTGGACTTCAGATCTGCTTTCAATATATATAAATAATGACACATAGACACGAGGTAAGTTGCCATTTGTGGTGGAAGTCTGCCCGGAACCAACCGACACATCTAGCAACCACAAGTATGCCCAATTAATGTGAGATATCTAGGTGCCACGGGACATTCAAAAACTTAGTACACTAGACAAGAGGTTAAACTAACTTGTAGTAGAAGCTTTCCCGTATTCGACCGTCATATCCAACATCTACAGGTGTACGGTTTAATGTGAGAGGTCTAATGCGTATACATACAACTATATATATAAGTCCACTGTGTGTGGAAATGAGTAGGTTTACTACGCCACAGGAAAGGCCTTAAGTGGCTGACTCTCTTTTTATCTAGTTTGGGTCTTAAGTGGTTAGGGCTAGGATACCTCCGAAGGTTTGTTCCTTGAAGAGGAATCAAAGTCATAGGACCCACCCTTATTAGATTTGAAGTCTTTGGGTCCTCCTCTAAAAGTAGTTAGGGATAAAACAGTAATGGAGTAGGGTAGTTCAAGGGGATGTCCACTTCCGCTAGAAGCTTGTAAGGGCTCAACTAGGGACAAACTGGTAATTGAAGGATATATGGCCATTGCATGCTCACCAACTGTCTAAGGGAAGTCTTAAGTGACATAGGTGTACTACCAGGTAATATCAGTTAAGTGGTAATGTTCTCAATACTACTTCTCATACTACAAATGAGAGATTAGACTTAAGAACGTTAACATATTAGGATGGGGTCTGAAAGAGTTAGGAGTCTGCCTCAGGGCTCTAAGAGATCGTAAGAATCCACCATTAATAGGGACATAAGTTATCGAGAATGCAACCTCATTGGGTCTTTACCCTAAAAGCACTAGTGGGTGATTGACTTGGATATCCACACCATTGGTTAGTACTTATGTTTGTGTGAATCTTGTGTGTTGCATAGACATATCTTGATATATGTAATCTGCTAAAAATATAGGGTATGGACATTTAGTAACACTATATTCCAGTCACATAGAACTTTATGTTCTGACCCCTCTCCTTAAAATCCAACAGGTCAGTAGATAGGGTAAAAGCCATGGATGTAGTGATGATTGAAGCTGATAAGAATATGAAGTTGTTATGTTGTTATTAGTAGTTATTACTTTACTTCTTTTGGAATCTTATGAGAATAAACTATTTGATGTACCTATTGAACAGATGTAACTATGACTGTTATATTTCTATGGTTTTTAAGTAAATGATACATCTTATTTAAATATTAAATTTTCTCTTTTCGCTATATGAGACTTTAAATCGAAGTATATGTTATTATTATCTATGCAAATGTAATCCTTACAGGAACCAATGACCCATTTAGAATGGCTCTAAGTTTCGATTGGACTTTTCTGGTTTGAAATTCAGGCCCATTCCAGATGGGCTTGGTAATTTGATATCTGAGCCTAGGATACCCAATTATAAGGGAATTACACATATGAGAGGTGTATTTGTATATTGAAAAAGATTTTTTTTCAAACTATATATATACTCCCAATTAGCTTACGCATTTATACTAGGCATCTTTATCATTTTTCCTTTTTCCATCTTAAATACTATCTCAGGAGTATCCACTAAGGGATTCTTCCTTTTCGTTTCAGATAATAGAGGTTGAAAATCCTAATGAGCATGGTAACCAGGCAAGACCCGGCCACTTTCCAGAATTGTAACACCCCGCAAATTCTATAACTGTGAAATTAACAAATTAAAGTATAATTAATTTGAAATCAAAGAACTAAGGGAAACGGGATACGCCATTGCGTTCGTCTCGGAAAAATACGCGAAATAGAGTCTGAGTTTTCGAAAAACGAAGTCCGTATGAAGAAGATATGGCCTTCGGAAGTTTCTGAATTAAATTTAAAATTCAAACAGAATAAAACAGTTTAAAATTAAAAGTGGGGCCCAATGGGCCAGGGCGGAAGAACACCCGCCTCACGCACCCAGGTCGACTGGGCTGTCGACCTGGTCTAACCAGGTCGACAGGGCTGTCGACAGGGCTGTCGACAGGCATGTCGACCTGGTCCAGAGCCAGGTCGAGCCCAGTCTAACCTGGCTGGCCTATTCTATGTTGGTCGACTTTCTGTGGTCTGCTTTGTCATTAGGGCTAGGTGGCAGGCTCTAATTGGTCTCTCTATCGAATGAATGGCTACGATCAATCCAGGCAACATCAATGGTCCTAATCAGTTCCTAACCTCTATAAAAACAACCCTAGACTAACCCTAATCTATTCATTCAAAAATAAGAACAAAGCCGCCATGTTGCTGAGGAACGACTAGGGGTAGCCACCAATTGGAGAGAGGATTAGGAGGCAAAATTCTAAGGCATAAAGCAACTCAATCAAATCAAACCGCATCTTAAAATCCCTAAATTTGAGAATTCGCCACACCATTGTAAGTAGAGTATTACTTTGGTATGAACAAATAACTGTGTTGGTTTGTATACTTGATTGTGGTGATAAATAATTCATAATTTGTGCGTTACTATGATTATTATTATATTGTATACGTTTGGATATTCTTGAATTATGTTGTTCATTATAAAGAACTACATGCGGTAGTTCTATGCAAGTATACGTTTGGAATATTCGCAAATTATGTAATCCATGTTGAAGCTACATGTATGTAGTTGATTGAAATTCATGCAAGTTTGGGGCTTTGCTATTTTTATACAAACATCATTTTTGTGAAGTAATTGGAATAAGTTTGGGTTATCATAATCCATATGAAATTATGTTGAAAACTTGGCATCATGTATTAATCCATGCTTTTGTACTAGAAAACCTATTTGCAAACTTATGAATATGACTAGGCTATGATTGATAATTTGCATAATTGAAATTGTTAACAAGAATGATAGGATGACATATGTGGTACATAACTAGGTCAGGTCCAAAAATCCCTTTTTGCAAGTTTGCATGACTAAAGTAGAAATCATGATTTCATGTTAGAAATATATATGCCATGCTTATGTTTGACATTATGCCATGCTTATGTTTGACATTATGCCATGCTTATGTTAGAAATATTTATGCCATGCTTATGTTTGACATTATGCCTAAATAAAAATATAGGTTCATGTTGTAGTTATGACTATGTGTCAATAATGATACCCAATTTAGATTCTTATCTCAACTACAAGTTCACATGCTTTGATTCATGTCACCTATGCTTTATGAACAAAGTATATGTCACTACTATGCAAGTACACCAGTTTCTATTTTGTATTTCCAACGTCATATTGCAAGTTCATGCGCTCACCTTCCCCTTTTTGTGTATGTAATCACGCTTTAAGCCTCCCCTTTCGCATGGCTAGGTTGGGCTTTAAAAGGCTAAGCCCAACATATATATAATAAACGGACGTGTTAAACGGGGGAAAATAACGTTGGGTTAAAATTACTAATGAACGAAAATATAAAATAGAAGGGCCCAAATTCAGGTATGGGTTGGGCCCATGATTGGTGTAACCTTTACACCATTAACTTAATAATGGGCCGCAAATATTTACATATAAGAAAATAAAGAAGAAAGACAAAATATGTAAATGTAGAACATACGATGTGTTTAACCCGAGGTTGGATTGAGTTGTGATGTAAACCTGCCCGGAACCGCCCGGCTGCCCAGTAGTCACAACAATACCTATCCAATGTGGGAGGTTAAACATGGAGCCCAATAAGGACCCGAGGTTAGACTGAGTTGTGGCGTAAGACTGCCCGGAACCAACCGGCAACAGGCAGCCACAACAATACCTGTCTAATGTGAGAGGTCAGGGCCTTAATAAGACAATTAAGGCTGAGTCAGGATTGTTAGAATTAAGTGAACTAAAAACTTAATCAAAATGGAACATGCTAAACTAAACGGACTGGTGGGGGTTAGGTTAGAAAACACTTAACCAACTTAGCATGTTGGCTAGAGATAGAAAACCTAGTAACGGGGGACCCTTTTCAGCAGTAACCCTAGAAGGTGTATCAGGATACCCTGAAACTAGGCAGGGTGGGGCACGATTACTGGGCTGATTGTAAGAGGTCAAATCGACGGCGGTGGTGTAGCAGTGTAGGTTCTAACGGGGTGCGGGCGTGCACACACTCCGGCGCAGAAAAATAAGGCACTGGACACCAGTAGCATACCTGTGCACTCTAGGATTGTGTCGGGCCGCCACCATGGGAATTGATACACCCCATGGTGGGACCAGCATAGGTAACTACAACATCGGGGGCCGTAAGACACATGTAACTATGCGAGTAGGAGCCGATCATTATAAAATGGATCACTTCACCCTGATTATGGGGTGCCAGTTGGAAACTAGTTTGTATGGGTTCAGAGATTAACATGGGGTACGATAGTATATTCGACCCTAGACAACTTAACCAAGTTATAGTGCTTTCCCACTTCTTGTTTATACTTATCATACCCAGTTCTTTATTCATAGACAAAATAGTACTAGACTTACTCGGGCTTTATGTCTGACTCTACTTTTCTTTCGTTTCCCCCCCCCCAGGTCCACAGGGAGGGAACACAGCAGCTTGACCAGCCTTAAGATCCAGCTTGAAGAAGAGAAATGTATTGCTTGGACCTTTTCATTTTGAACTATGGCTTTGGACAACCACTATGGGGCCTTTGCAGTTTATCTATGTTTTATTTATGCTTCTTTAATAATGTAATCAAGACAGATTATGAAAGTGTTATGTTTTTGGAAAAGATGTAAGACAATTATGGTGATGATGTTGTAGCACGTATTTGCTTTTATGAAATAAAAGTTGTTGTTTTTCCGCTGTTTACAAATATGTGTTCTTATATCTGTCTTGTATATCTGTGACTTATACTTATAAACCTCCACCAAAATTAGGGCATTTCCTTTGAGAGTGACCCTAACGGAGGTGGGGTGTTTCACTTGGTATCAGAGCATAGGTTTACCAGATAAGATAAAAAGTTTTGAAAAATTATTTTCAAAAAGGAAATTTAAAGAAGCATTTTTAAAAGAAAAATATTATTTTATTTTAAAAAGGCAAAGTCCACTCCCCAAAGCCATAGGTACTATCTCTTATCCTTCGTTTTGAATCTATCCTTTTTGTTTCAACATGTTCGAAGATCTTAACTTGCCGGAAGGGGTACCAATACCTGGTTGGTTTAGACGGTTCTTAGAAGCAAGAGCCACTTAGCCAGGCCCTACCATTCCTCCGCCCCCAGCGGCCGGAAATCATCCAGCTGCAGCGGCACCTTTTCCTCCACCTCCTCCTCGGGGTAACACTTTTGCTAAGATATGTAAAGATTTTAAAGCTATGGGAGGAAGGGATTTCCATGGAACTGAGTCCTTCGTGGCAGCTAGAAATTGGCTGAAAGAGACGGAGGACCTATTCATCATCTTTGAGGTAGAGGATAGACAAAAAGTACAATTGGCAGTGTGGCTATTGAAGGGCGAGGCTTCCTACTGGTGGGAAGTCACTAATGCTGAAAGACCAGTGGAGACATGGGAGGACTTTAGGGCAAGGTTTGAGACTAAATTTCTCTCAGATGCGGAAAGAAGTTTGCAGTTGGAAAAATTCTTATTTCTTAAGCAAGGGGACAAGACAGTCAGAGAGTATGTGAATCAGTTTGATGAGCTGGCTAGGTTTGGGCTTGACCTAGTCAACACCCCGCACAAGAAGGCTCTCCGTTTCGTCAAAGGGTTGAATGAGCCATTACACAGTTTGGCCATGACCCATATACCCATGGGAGCCACGTATGAAAGATTTGTGCAAATGGCATTGCTGAATGAAGAGGATAAGGGCAAGAAGGAGACAAAGGCAGAAAGCTCTCAAGGGAAGAAAGAGGGTTTGCAACCTAAGAAGACAGACTTTAAGAAAGGCGGGAAAGGCAACAAAGAGAAGAGGAAGTGCAATTTCTGTGGCAAAGTGGGGCACTTAGTAAAGGACTGCCGGAAAAAGAAGGCCAAGGAGAATGGTGGGTGCTTTTCTTATGGTGAGACGGGCCACAGGGCTAAGGACTGCCCAAAGAAACGAGGACAGGGGCAGAGGGCTGGATCCACCCCAGGGGCACAGGTTCATGTGCTGGAAGCGCCACCTCTGCAACATCGAGGTATAAATACTTCTGTAGAAAGTGTAGTTTATCTTTATGATCACCCCGTTCGTACTTTATTTGATTCTGGCGCATCACACTCCTTTATCTCGTCTGCTCTAGTAGAATCTCTGCACCTAAAAACTAGTATGGTAGAAGACCCCTTAATTGTTTCAAACCCAATTGGGGGCCCAGCTCATTTGTCTATGATCTGTGTGGGATTGAAAATTTCTATTCTAAGTGTAGAATTTCAATGTAGTGCCTTTGTTTTGGGCTTTTCGGGGTATGGTTTGATTTTGGGTATGGATTGGCTATCCAGTAATGGGGCCATCCTTGATTGTGAGAAAAGGGTTGTTAGGCTCCTAACCCAGCTCGGTAATACTTTGGAAATTTCTTGTAATCCCTCGTATGCGGTTATGCTTAGTTATCTTGAATCGCTAGATGCCTCTGTTGAAAATTTGCAATCAGTTAGAGTGGTCCGGGAATATCCGGATGTCTTCGAAGAGGTGAAGGGCTTGCCTCCGAAGCGGGAAATAGACTTCCGCATATATCTTGTAGATAATGCAAAGCCCGTTGCGTTACCCGTTAGACACATGGCTCCACGAGAAAGGAAAGAGCTCAGTAAACAGATTAAAGAGCTTCTAGAAAAGGGGTTCATTAGGAGGAGCATTTCAGAATGGGGCGCTCCAGTGGTGTTCGCTACAAAGGCGGATGGTTCACTCCGTCTATGTGTTGACTATAGGGAGCTCAACAAGCTAACGAAAAAGAATAGGCACCCTCTCCCTAGAATTGACGATTTATTTGACCAGCTTGTAGGGGCGTCTGTTTTCTCCCAACTCGATTTAGCAACCGGTTTTCATCAGCTAAGGGTGGCTGAAGATAGCATCGATAAAACGGCGTTCAGAACCCCAGACGGCTTCTTTGAATGGCTTGTCATGCCTTTCGGCTTGACAAATGCACCTGCTTACTTCGTGGACCTAATGAGTAGGGTATTTAGAGATTTCCTCAACAAATTCGTAGTGGTCTTCGTAGATGATATCCTTATCTTCTCAAAGAGTGAAGAGGAACATGCTCAGCACTTAAGGGCAATCATGGAAACTTTGCGAGTCCATCAACTAAGAGCCAAATTCTCCAAATGCCACTTTTGGAGAGAAGAGGTGAGGTTCCTTGGGCACATAGTATCCAAACAAGGGTTAGCAGTGGACCCTGCCAAGGTAGTGGCGGTACAGGATTGGAAGACACCAAGGAATGCAACTGAAGTCCGAAGCTTTCTAGGACTAGCGGGTTTCTATCGAAAATTCATAAGGGATTTTGCGAAAATCTCAGCTCCGCTTACGAAATTGACTAAGAAGAATCTAGTGTTCAATTGGAACTTGGATTGCGAGTTTGCTTTCCAACGACTGAAGAGGGCTCTCACAACAGCCCCAGTTTTGACGCTGCCAGATGGGAGCAAGATGTTCACTGTTTATACGGATGCATGTGGGACAGGGCTAGGCGCCGTCTTAATGCAAGAAGGAAGGGTAGTAGCTTATGGCGGGAGGCAGTTGAAGGTGCACGAAAAGAACTACCCAACCCACGATCTTGAGTTAGCCGCCATCGTCTTTGCACTCAAGTCTTGGCGACACTATCTCCTAGGTGAGAAGTTCGAACTTTACACTGACCATAAATCGTTGAAATATCTTTTCTCGCAGAAGGATCTTAATTTGAGGCAACAAAGATGGATGGAGTTTCTTGCCTCGTACGATTTCGAAATCTCTTACACTCCGGGCAAAGGCAACGTAGTGGCAGACGCATTGAGCCGAAAGAAATTGACCCTAAGCCCGTTGTTCGTTGAAAGACAAAGCCTAGAGTTTATAGCCAGCTTCGACTTTAGGCCTTCCTCCGATTTCGTACCAGGCTTGCTAGCATCTCTCGAAGTGCGCCCAACTTTAGTGGATTCGGTAGGGGCAGCACAACGCGAAGACCCTCAGCTTGTGGAAATAATTGATAGGCTAATTAGGGGTGAGACTTCAAGTCACCTCAACAGATACTCCATCGACGATAGGGGTTTGCTAAGGCGAGACGGAAGACTCTGCGTCCCACAGACAAAATATTTAATAAAGAAGGTTCTCGAGGAAGCACATCACTCCAAGATGACGATACACCCAGGCGTAGATAAAATGTACAAAGATATAAAAAGGACTTTCTTCTAGAACGGCATGAAAAAGGACGTGGCAGAGTTCGTTTCTAAGTGCATGGTGTGCCAACAGGTTAAGGCGGAACAGAAAAAGCCTGGCGGACTGCTACATCCTCTGGAGGTCCCGCAGTGGAAGTGGGATAGCATCTCAATGGACTTCATCGATGGGCTGCCTAGGTCTAGGAGAGGCAACACTAGCATTTGGGTAATAGTGGATAGGCTTACTAAAAGCGCCCACTTTTTTTACCTGTCAAAAGTAAAAGAACTGCCTCATCCCTAGCATCACTTTACCTTAAGGAAATCGTTCGACTCCATGGAATACCATCTAGCATTGTTAGTGACCGAGACCCCATCTTCACCAGTGAGTTTTGGAGGAGTTTGCAAGAAGCAGTAGGAACGCAGTTATGCTTGAGCACAGCCTATCATCCCCAAACCGACGGCCAAACAGAGAGAGTGAACAGAGTTTTGGAAGACCTTTTAAGACTATGCGTCCTTGACTTCGGAGGGACATGGGAAGACCACCTTCCTTTGGTGGAATTTGCCTACAACAACAGCTATCAAGCAACCATCAGAATGGCGCCCTTCGAAGCTTTATATGGAAGACCGTGCCGATCACCCACTTGTTGGTGGGAGTCTACTGATAAGCTCATACTTGGACCAGATATGATCCGAGAGACTTCAGAGAAAGTAGACTTAATACGAAGAAGGATGAAGACGGCCCAAGACAGACAGAAGTCCTATGCCGACAAGAGAAGGACCGACCTTGAATTTGAGGTTGGAGACAGAGTTTTTCTCAAGGTGTCACCGCTAAGAAACGTTGTTCGTTTTGGAACCACAGGAAAGCTAGCACCAAGGTTCGTAGGGCCATTCCCTATCATCGAGAAAATTGGGAAAATGGCCTATAGATTAGAGCTACCCGAGAAGTTGGCTGGAGTCCACAACGTTTTTCACGTTTCACATCTCCGAAAATGTCTACATGAGTCTGCTGAGGTGGTAGAGCCAAATATCCTCGAAGAGGCCGAAGTGGAACGCGAAGCAAACATAAGAAAAGTTCCAACCCGCATATTAGGAATGGAAGTGAAGAAGCTACGCAACCGCGAAGTCAAGCTCGTCAAAGTTCAGTGGAGCGACGCCGAGGGAGACGCGACTTGGGAAACTGAAGCTAGAATACGCACCGCCTACCCTTTTCTGTTCGAGGGTACATCCTTGATCTTTCATTTTCCTTAAGTTGCGCTTTTATCTATCTTTTTAGGTATATTTCCTCGACCTTATCTTGTAGGTAGAAACCCTTTGGATGGAAACATGTAATTGAAACATGTTATGGATGATGGTTGCAAGTGGTTGCAAGTGATTGCTAGTGGTTGCTTATGGTTGCATATACACACACAATCTAGGTTTTAGATCGGCTCAGTCACTTCATATTGCATATGCATATGTGTTTGCATTCGTATATGGTTGAACTCTAATGTGTTGTCATGTGGATGTTGCATTTGTATTGAATGATTGTGCGTTCATGTAGAATCAAGAATAGGAAAATTTGCATACATAATGGATTCATGGCACTTACATAATTCACATTAAGGAGGTCAACTGAATCAGTAGACCGCCTGATTTTGCATTAGATAAGTACATGTACACACACACTTCGCATATGATTATGAAGCATTAGAAGTCTTTTAAGGACAATGGATGCTCGTGTTTGATGGATGAGTAGATGGATGATTGGATGTTAGGATATACATTCCTCCTAACTTGAAGATTTCGGGGACGAAATCCTTTTAAGTGGGGGAGAATGTAACACCCCGCAAATTCTATAACTGTGAAATTAACAAATTAAAGTATAATTAATTTGAAATCAAAGAACTAAGGGAAACGGGATACGCCATTGCGTTCGTCTCGGAAAAATACGCGAAATAAAGTCTGAGTTTTCGAAAAACGGAGTCCGTATGAAGAAGATATGGCCTTCGGAAGTTTCTGAATTAAATTTAAAATTCAAACAGAATAAAACAGTTTAAAATTAAAAGTGGGGCCCAATGGGCCAGGGCGGAAGAACACCCGCCTCACGCACCCAGGTCGACTGGGCTGTCGACCTGGTCTAACCAGGTCGACAGGGCTGTCGACAGGGCTGTCGACAGGCATGTCGACCTGGTCCAGAGCCAGGTCGAGCCCAGTCTAACCTGGCTGGCCTATTCTATGTTGGTCGACTTTCTGTGGTCTGCTTTGTCATTAGGGCTAGGTGGCAGGCTCTAATTGGTCTCTCTATCGAATGAATGGCTACGATCAATCCAGGCAACATCAATGGTCCTAATCAGTTCCTAACCTCTATAAAAACAACCCTAGACTAACCCTAATCTATTCATTCAAAAATAAGAACAAAGCCGCCATGTTGCTGAGGAACGACTAGGGGTAGCCACCAATTGGAGAGAGGATTAGGAGGCAAAATTCTAAGGCATAAAGCAACTCAATCAAATCAAACCGCATCTTAAAATCCCTAAATTTGAGAATTCGCCACACCATTGTAAGTAGAGTATTACTTTGGTATGAACAAATAACTGTGTTGGTTTGTATACTTGATTGTGGTGATAAATAATTCATAATTTGTGCGTTACTATGATTATTATTATATTGTATACGTTTGGATATTCTTGAATTATGTTGTTCATTATAAAGAACTACATGCGGTAGTTCTATGCAAGTATACGTTTGGAATATTCGCAAATTATGTAATCCATGTTGAAGCTACATGTATGTAGTTGATTGAAATTCATGCAAGTTTGGGGCTTTGCTATTTTTATACAAACATCATTTTTGTGAAGTAATTGGAATAAGTTTGGGTTATCATAATCCATATGAAATTATGTTGAAAACTTGGCATCATGTATTAAGCCATGCTTTTGTACTAGAAAACCTATTTGCAAACTTATGAATATGACTAGGCTATGATTGATAATTTGCATAATTGAAATTGTTAACAAGAATGATAGGATGACATATGTGGTACATAACTAGGTCAGGTCCAAAAATCCCTTTTTGCAAGTTTGCATGACTAAAGTAGAAATCATGATTTCATGTTAGAAATATATATGCCATGCTTATGTTTGACATTATGCCATGCTTATGTTTGACATTATGCCATGCTTATGTTAGAAATATTTATGCCATGCTTATGTTTGACATTATGCCTAAATAAAAATATAGGTTCATGTTGTAGTTATGACTATGTGTCAATAATGATACCCAATTTAGATTCTTATCTCAACTACAAGTTCACATGCTTTGATTCATGTCACCTATGCTTTATGAACAAAGTATATGTCACTACTATGCAAGTACACCAGTTTCTATTTTGTATTTCCAACGTCATATTGCAAGTTCATGCGCTCACCTTCCCCTTTTTGTGTATGTAATCACGCTTTAAGCCTCCCCTTTCGCATGGCTAGGTTGGGCTTTAAAAGGCTAAGCCCAACATATATATAATAAACGGACGTGTTAAACGGGGGAAAATAACGTTGGGTTAAAATTACTAATGAACGAAAATATAAAATAGAAGGGCCCAAATTCAGGTATGGGTTGGGCCCATGATTGGTGTAACCTTTACACCATTAACTTAATAATGGGCCGCAAATATTTACATATAAGAAAATAAAGAAGAAAGACAAAATATGTAAATGTAGAACATACGATGTGTTTAACCCGAGGTTGGATTGAGTTGTGATGTAAACCTGCCCGGAACCGCCCGGCTGCCCAGTAGTCACAACAATACCTATCCAATGTGGGAGGTTAAACATGGAGCCCAATAAGGACCCGAGGTTAGACTGAGTTGTGGCGTAAGACTGCCCGGAACCAACCGGCAACAGGCAGCCACAACAATACCTGTCTAATGTGAGAGGTCAGGGCCTTAATAAGACAATTAAGGCTGAGTCAGGATTGTTAGGATTAAGTGAACTAAAAACTTAATCAAAATGGAACATGCTAAACTAAACGGACTGGTGGGGGTTAGGTTAGAAAACACTTAACCAACTTAGCATGTTGGCTAGAGATAGAAAACCTAGTAACGGGGGACCCTTTTCAGCAGTAACCCTAGAAGGTGTATCAGGATACCCTGAAACTAGGCAGGGTGGGGCACGATTACTGGGCTGATTGTAAGAGGTCAAATCGACGGCGGTGGTGTAGCAGTGTAGGTTCTAATGGGGTGCGGGCGTGCACACACTCCGGCGCAGAAAAATAAGGCACTGGACACCAGTAGCATACCTGTGCACTCTAGGATTGTGTCGGGCCGCCACCATGGGACTTGATACACCCCATGGTGGGACCAGCATAGGTAACTACAACATCGGGGGCCGTAAGACACATGTAACTATGCGAGTAGGAGCCGATCATTATAAAATGGATCACTTCACCCTGATTATGGGGTGCCAGTTGGAAACTAGTTTGTATGGGTTCAGAGATTAACATGGGGTACGATAGTATATTCGACCCTAGACAACTTAACCAAGTTATAGTGCTTTCCCACTTCTTGTTTATACTTATCATACCCAGTTCTTTACTCATAGACAAAATAGTACTAGACTTACTCAGGCTTTATGTCTGACTCTACTTTTCTTTCGTCTTCTTTTCTTCCGTTCCCCCCCCCCAGGTCCACAGGGAGGGAACACAGCAGCTTGACCAGCCTTAACATCCAGCTTGAAGAAGAGAAATGTATTGCTTGGACCTTTTCATTTTGAACTATGGCTTTGGACAACCACTATGGGGCCTTTGCAGTTTATCTATGTTTTATTTATGCTTCTTTAATAATGTAATCAAGACAGATTATGAAAGTATTATGTTTTTGGAAAAGATGTAAGACAATTATGGTGATGATGTTGTAGCACGTATTTGCTTTTATGAAATAAAAGTTGTTGTTTTTCCGCTGTTTACAAATATGTGTTCTTATATCTGTCTTGTATATCTGTGACTTATACTTATAAACCTCCACCAAAATTAGGGCATTTCCTTTGAGAGTGACCCTAACGGAGGTGGGGTGTTTCAAGAATGGTTTCAACCGTATCCCCAAACGGTTGAACAGGTACCTGTTGCTAATCCTGCCTCAACGGCTCCTGTAACTCCTGTCGCTTAAGTGGCCTTTGATTTTTCTCGCTTTTGTAAGACCTTTACGAATCTTGGAGGGAAATCGTTTTCTGAAAAGGAAGGCTTTGCTAGTGCCTAATCTTGGGTTATGGACTGTGAAAACAATTTTTTGAGGCTACTGCCTGGGCCGATGAAGTAAAAAAGAAGGATAGCGTCCTGGCATTTGAAGGATGAGGCCCTTGAATGGCGGAACTTAATATCATTGGAGAACGAGAGTCGAATCTTTAGTGGGCCAAATTCAAGACCTGTTTTGAAGCAAAGTTTTTACCAAGGGCAGAAATGACCATTCAGCTAGAGAAGTTCATCCACCTCAAGCAAGGAAGCTTGAGCCTGCAAGAATATATATCCAAATTCACCAAGTTTTGTATGTTTGGGAGAGGGTTGGTAGGCACTCCCATGAACAAAGCCCTTAGGTCTGTTAAAGGATTGAACTCCCCGTTGAAGGAAACTCTATTATCCCAAGTAACATTTGGGGCAACTTTTTAGACTCTAGTTGAGACAGCTACCCTTTGCACGATTGAAAGCTCCAAAGAGGATAAAGAGGGTGAGAAAGGAGAAAGCTCCAACAAAAATAAGAAGGAATGTTGAAAAAATAAGAAGAAGAACAAATTCAAAAAGGATGCAAAGACTTTTACGAGATGCAACCGCAAGGGCCAAGGATTATAGGACCTCGTTGGCGAAAAAGGAGTTCAAAGGGAAAATGTTGCAACTACCAAGAAGGACACATGTCCAAGGACCGCCCAAAGTTGTCAAGAGTGGCTAAAACTATGAAATAGAAGCACACTAGCTCAAAGTTGACCCCAAGAGACCAAAGACAACCTACACTTGAAGGTATAACCTCTTTTTTAGGAAATTCAGTATATGCCTTGTTCGATTCTAGAGCAACCCATTCTTTTATCTCTAAGCGATTAGTAAATCTATTGAACCTTTCCATATCTATCTCGGATATTCCGATAGAGGTGGCCAACCTTGTCGGAGGATCTAAATTTCTAGAGCTGTTATGCAAAGACCTAGTATTGGAGGTCGATAATGTCGAGTTCCATTACGAAGCATATGCGTTGGATTTTATGGGGTATGACCTTATCCTAGGTATGGACTGGCCATTATTTTTTGGGGCCGTCCTAGATTGCGATAAGAGGATCGCTCGTCTTAGGAGAAGAGGAGGACGTATTTTGAATGTTCTTTGTAATGTTAGAAACAATGATAAAGCCTAGTTATTTTCCTTATCTCCTAGTTCTGAAGGACCATCTTCGGTTCGATAGTTTATGAGTTCTAGGATGTTTTTGAGGAATTCATAGGACTTCCACCCCACAGAGAATCTCCTTTCGTATTGACCTAAAAAAGGATGCCAGACCTGTAGCACTACCCTTTAGGCATACGGCTTCCAAGGAAAGAAGGGAGTTAGATAAGCAGACTTCAAAGTTGTTGCAAAAAGGTTTTATTCATCGGTGCACCTATTGTATTTGCCACCAAAGCAGACGGATCCTTGAGACTTTGTATGGACTATAGGGAACTTAATAAATTGACCAAGAAGAATAGGTAACCTTTACCTAGAATCGATTGCCTTTTTGACCACTTGGGAGGAGCCTGAGTATTTTCTCAACTAGACCTTGCTACTGGATTTCACTAGTTAAGAATTGCAGAGGACTACAAGGACAAAACTGTATTTAGGATGCCAGACGGATTGTTCCAATAGGAAGTTATGCCTTCGGACAAACGAATGCACCCGCTTTTTTTGTGGACCTCATGAGTAGAGTGTTTAGGGGCATTATAAGTAAAATTTGGTAGTCTTCGTAGATGATATCCTTATATTTTCAAAAGTGCGCGAAGAGCATGAGAAACACTTGAGACAAGTGTTAGGGATATTAAGGAAGAACCAATTGAAAGCAAAATTATCAAAGTTCCATTTCTGTAGGGAAGAAGTAATATTTTTAGGACATATTGTGTCAAGCAAAGGCTTGGCCGTAAACTCTGCAAAGATAGAGGCAATCAAGGAATGGAGAACACCTCGAAATGCTACAGAGGTAAGAAGTTTCCTTGGAATGGCAGGGTATTATAGGAAATTCATTGAAGACTTTGCAAATATTGCTACTTTTTAACCTAATTGACAAGGAAGAATTTAGTGTTCCTTGGAGTAACAAATGTGATATAGACTTTAAGGAATTAAAGGAGGCATTAACTAGCGCACCAGTCCTAATTATACCCGACGGTTCAAAATTGTTCACCGTTTACACCAATGCATGTGGGATCGGTTTAGGAGCAGTCCTTATTCAAGAAGGAAGAGTAGTTTCCTATGATAGTGGACAACTCAAGGATCCCAAGAAAAGGTACCCAGTTCATGACCTTGAGTTAGCCGCAGTAGTGTTCACCATTAAGATGTGGAGGCATTTTCCTTTAGGGGAGAAATTTGAACTCTTTACTGACCATAAATCCCTTAAGTATTTATTTTCTCAACATGGCCTAAACTTGAGACAACAATGATGGATGTAGTAAATTGCCTCATTTGACTTTACGATTCAATATTCCCTAGGAAAGGGGAACGTTGCATTGGATGCTTTTAGTAGGAAACATGCGGCTTTGAATGCAATAATAGAATGGAAGCAATTAGTGTTCCTCGCTAAATTTTAATTTGCAACCCTCAGCAACCACTTCAAATGGTTTTCTTGGGGCTATGATAATTAGAGCTACCCTAAGAGAAAGGATCCAAAGTTCACAAGACTTTCACTAGGGATTAAGAAACATAAAAGCAAAAGTGCTAAAGAAGGAGACCTTTCCCTATTCAGTTAGGTATTCAATTGGAGATGATGAGAGTTTACTTTGGGATAGACGACTTCATATTCCCAAAGATGAAGGGTTAAGGAAAGAATTCCTAGAGGAGTGCTATAGGTCAAAATTGACCACACACCCCGGTGGGGATAATATGTACAAGGATATGATGAGGCATCTCCACTGGGAAAGAATGAAGAGAGACATAGTCGAGTTCAAGGCCAAATGTTTAACATGTAAAAAGATTAAAGCAGAGCAAGGGATGCCAGGAGGACTATTACTACATTTAGATCTCCACATGGAAGTGGGAACATATTTCCATGGACTTTGCAGATGGACTTCCTAGAAGCCAAAAAGAAAATGAGGCCATTTAGGTTGTGGCAGATCGTTTAATCAAATGCGCCCATTTTATACTAGTCAAGAAGACAAGAACTGCAACCTCGTTAGCCTAATTATATGTTAAAGAGATAGTCAGACTACATGGTATTCCACTGAGTACCGTGAGAAATAGAGACCCATTATTCGCAGGTGAATTTTGGAGAAGCCTACAAGCAGCTTTGGGGACGACCCTTAACTTGAGCACAACTTATCATCTGCAAACCGACGGACAGACCGAGAGAGTAAACAGAATCTTAGCAGACTTGCTCAGAGCTTGCATTATCGACTTTGGAGGAGTTTGGGAGTAGCACGTACCGCTTGTGGAGTTCATGTATAATAATAGTTTTCAAGCGACGATTAGTATGGCCCCTTTTGAAGCGCTTTACGGGAGGCCAGAAAATCGCCAACTTGTTTGTAGAAAACTACCGACATAGTTATACTCAGAACAGACTTCATCCATGAATCCACAGAGATGGTATCTTTGATTAGGCAGATAACGAAGGCAGCCCAAGACCGTTAGAAATTGTATGCCGATAAGTGAAGGATGGAACTTGAATTTAATAGTGGAGACTTAGTGTTCGTAAAAGTATCCCCTCTTAAGAAAATTGTTCGGTTTGGGAAGACTGGGAAGTTGGATCCCTGGTTTATTTGGTCTTTAGTATCATCGAGAAGATAGGATCTTTGGCTTATCGAGTGGATCTCCCAGAGCGTCTATCAGGAATCCATAATGTTTTTCATGTATCTCATCTAAGGAAATGCCTTCATGATTCTGCTATCAAAATCGAGCTTGATTGTAACACCCCACGTCCATTAATGTCACTCACAAAGGGAATGCATTAACTTCCATGGAGGTTTTAAGTGAATATAGAACAGTAAAATTACAACAAGACAGATATAAAATAGTACTTGGAAATTCAAAAACTTTATTTCATTGTAGCAGAAGTCAAAACATGTTTGATTACATCATAACACCATATTCAATGTCAAGTACAATATCTATCTTGATAAAACAAGTACATAATCCCATTACATGAATAGCCATTAAAAAGAAAGATAACAAGCTGGACTTTACTTCAGCAGTCCAAGCTTTCCAGAAGATAAGCGATCCAACTAGACTCCACTAGAACTTGGCCCAACCTGCGGACCTGAAGGGAGAAAAAGGATGGAAAAGAGGGGGTCAGATATAAAGTCTGGTGAATATGATAATTCTACAATACTATTACCAAAATAACTGGACTAAGGCATAAGCTGGAAAACAAGAAAATGTCTATGAAGAGCAGATTAAGGACATAGACAATCGCTAAAGGCAACGTTGTAGGCGCTCCTAAATACTAAAGGATAAACACTATACTGCACCACACCAGTCACCCTAAAGATTCATCCCACTTAGCTTCACTTAGAAACTTTCCCAATGGCTTTACGTACCCCTAGCTGACTACATAGGTGCCGCCTGCCCCTATCTCCACTAGGTGTACCCTACTTCCCATTATTCGATCGGCTCCCTAACTCGTAGATACCCGTGCTGGCCCCACAGTGGGGTGTATCACTCCCCTAAAGTGGCAACCTGATACAACGGACATGCACGGCTTATACCTACACGATGCAACAACGTCTTACCTACCAGCCCGGGTCCACACACGCATATGAAACCCGTTGGACTTGCGTTGCCACCGCTCCCTGTTTTGGCCTCTTATAGTCAAACCCAGTATGCGTGTCCCGTCCTCGACTTGGGTCGAGCCCACAAAGATACGTTTTGGGATACTGGTTGAAATGGGCCCCCACTATTTACCACAAGCATTCCACCTAAGCTTGTCCCCATTAGTCCATCCCACTTAACCCACTTAGTCATGTTCATTTACATGTGTGTTTGGTTAAGTCTAATCGTATTTCAAATGCCTCTAAAGGCAACCACCAGATTCCTCATGCCACCCAAGGCACCTACTTAACCCCCATGTCCCACCTTACATGATTATCTGGTTAAGTATTTCTTAGTTCATTAAGGCCATAACCTCATAAAGACCTCTCACATTAGACTGGCATTTGTGGCAGCTGGATTTGCCAGGCGGGTCCGGGCAGTCTTACACCATAAAAGAGTCTAACCTCGTGTCTTTACAACTGTTATGCTTTAGTTTGGGCCTAGGACCTCTCACATTGGGCCGACATTTGTGACTACTGGATTTGCCGGGCGGGTCCGGGCAGGTTTACATCACAAACGGGTCCAACCTCGTGTCCTAAGCATTGATTATTAATAATAATCCACTTTCCCCCAATTTTAATAATTCCCTACTTGAATTATTAATTACTTCCAATTTTTAACAATGTCCATAATTGACTCAATTATGGACATCCATTCATGGTATGCAAAATCTTACAAAATTGCACCCAATTTATTAATTCCTAATATTACCCCTACCCCACGTTTGAACGTTTATTCGCAAAATATATGTTAGACTCGAATAGCCTAACTCATAGCATAAAAGATATTATCATAATAACAACATGTATATGTGACCAAATGAATCATAATAAGGGGTGAAACTTGCATATGTCCAACTTGCATAGATTATACATGTCATGGACCTAAAGGTGTCAACTTGTTCAAAATTCACCTAATATAATCTCAATCAATTTCCATAAACTTACATATGAACATGTGTGAATCAACATCATCTAATTTTTTAACAACATGGTTTTATATGGGTACACCTAACTCAATAGGCAAATTCCCATAATCAAGTTTTATTTAATTATAGTTTCAAGTTTATGGGTACACCTAACCTAATAGGCAAATTCCCATAAACAAGATCCATTTAAATTAAGAAAAAAAAACATAACTTTAAGCATGATCCAACAACATCATGATTTTTCAACATAATATAGCATGATTTATAACATGGCATAGTATGATAGTATAACATAGCTTGACATGATTCTCAACATAGCACGACATAGCATAAGAGAATTTACAACATAGCATGACATAGCATATATAATTTACATCATACGACAACATAATAACATAATAAGAGATCCACAATATATAGAATTTACAATTACAAATCACATCACTTTCTTGTGATCCATTCATAACTGAGTCAAATTAGTTTGTAATAGTCTTGTGAGAATCATCATACTCACCAACAAAAGAAAAGAATTAGAGAAAGAGAGATCTTTTGATTTGATTTGTGTAGATTTAGTTGTAGATGATTAGGCTTCCTCTTCTTAGTTTGTGACGGCTACGCTGAACTCCATGGCAGCAGCATGACGGTAGCTTCTCTAATTTTACAAGTGATTTAGGTTTAGGGTCTACCCACTTATTTATAGATTTTAGAATGCATTTAGGCCATTAGATTTAACCTAGAAATAACCGCAGCCGTTCAGACAAGATGGGGTTTATCTTGTTGACTCAGCAATGAGTCAGAAGTGACTCAGCAAACACTCAGCAATATATATATATATATATATATTCTACAATGTACACATTAGATACATCCCCCTTTACTTATTATTGTTTTTATATACATATTAGATACATCCCCTATCTTACACACTTATTAATATTTTTATATTCATATTAGATACATACCCTCTCTTACACACTTATTAATATTATTATATTCATATTAGATACATCCCCTCTCTTACACACTTATTAATATTCTAGCAACTTTAGTGTTAATAGAAAATTCGGGGTGTTACATTCTCCCCTCCTTTTAGGATTTCGTCCCCGAAATCTTCAAGTCTGGAAGAATGTATATCCTACCATCCAAACGTCCATCTACTCATCCATCATACACAGGCATCCATTGTCCTTACAGACTTCTAATGCTTTCATGTTTAAATGCACAGTGTGTGTATATGTCCGTATCTAATGCAAAATCAGGCGGTCCACTGATTCAGTTGACCTCCTTAATGCAACTATGATCGTGCCATGCATCCATTATGTATGCAAAAGATTCTTAATGCTACATAATACTTCTATATGCGTGCACAACCATCATCTGAATGCAGCATCCACATGATAATACAACCATCGTTCATCCAATTTACTAAATACATCCATATATATGCAATATGCAATATGTAGTGACTGAGTTGATCTAGTGCCTAAAGTGTGTGTATATATGCATCCACGAGCAACCACTAGCAAACACTTGCATCCATTTTGCATCCATCATACATAACATGTCTCAAACACATGTTTCAACCATAGGATTATCCTAACTAAAGGTCAAAGATACTAATGAGAGGACATACTAAAGATAAGATAAGATAAGCTAAGCGATAAAGGAGAAATTAAAAGACATACCCTCAAAAAGAAAAGGGTACAACGAACGCATCTTCTCTTCTGTCTCCCAAGTTGCGTTGCTCTCATCATCTCCCCATTGCACTTTAACCAGTCTGACCTCTCGATTCCTCAACTTTTTGATCTCCGACCCAAGAATGCATGTAGGAGCTCGTCTACTTGTTGCATCACGCTCTATTTCCACCTCTTTAAGCAAGCTCGGCTCTACCACCTCCGCGGTCTTGTGCAAACACTTCCTCAAATGTGATACATGGAATACGTCGTGTACTCCACTAAGTTTCTCAGGCAACTCCACCCTATATACCATCTTCCCAATCCTGTCTTTTACAGGAAACGGCCCTACAAACCTTGGTGCTAATTTCTCCACGGACCCAAAGCGAACAACATTCTGTAACGGAGATACTTTGATAAAAACCATGTCCCCAATGTCAAACTCAAGATCTGTCCTCCTCTTATCAGCATACGATTTTTGCCTATCTTGTGCTGCTTTCATCCTCCTTCGAATCAACTCAATCTTCTCCGAGGTTTTCCTAACCATATCGGGCCCAAGTAGGATTTTATCGGTAGATTCCCACCAACATGTAGGCGAACGACAAGGCCTTCCATAAAGAGCTTCGAAAGGTGCCATGCCAATACTAGACTGAAAGCTATTATTATATGCGAATTCTACTAACGGAAGGTGCTCTTCCCATGTACCCCCAAAGTCTAGGATACAAAGCCTTAAAAGATCCTCTAGAATGCGATTTACCCTCTCGGTCTGGCCGTCTGTCTGAGGATGATATGCGGTGCTCAAACATAGCTGAGTCCCTACCGCCTCTTGTAAACTCTTCCAAAATTCGCTAGTAAAGATGGGGTCACGGTCGCTTACTATACTAGAAGGAATACCGTGCAAACGAACTATCTCCTTAATGTATACAGAAGCCAACCACGGAGCAGTCCTCTTACTTTTCACGGAAATAAAATGGGCGCTTTTAGTAAGTCTATCTACTATAACCCAAATCCCCGTGTTACCCTTCCTTGATCTTGGTAATCCATCCACAAAATCCATTGAGATGCTTTCCCATTTCCATAGTGGAACTTCTAATGGATGAAGCAACCCACCGGGTTTCTTTTGTTCTGCTTTAACTCGTTGGCACACCAAGCATCTAGCGACGTACTCGGCCACATCCTTTTTCATACCGGCCCAAAAGAAAACCCGCTTCATATCTTTGTACATCTTATCCCCGCCGGGATGAATGGTCATTTTTGAGCGATGAGCATCATCAAGAATGGCCTTCCTTAAGTCTTCGTCTTGTGGTACACAAAGTCTATTATCCCTTCGTAACCAACCCTTATCGTCTAGGGTATACCTACGAAGATGGCTTGACGACTCCCCCCCTTTGAGCTTTTCTACTATCTCAACCAACTGTGGGTCGTCTCGCTGTGCCTCACCAACCCGTCCTAGAAGTGTAGGTCTAACCTCCAAGGATGCTAACAGACCGGGTACTAAGTCAACGGAGGGTCTAAAGTCAAACATAGAGATGAATTCTAAGCTTTGTCGTTCAACAAACAACGGACTCAAGGACAACCTTTTCCTACTTAAGGCGTCTGCCACCACGTTACCCTTGCCCGGGGTATATGCTATTTCAAAATCGTAGGAGGCTAAGAATTCCATCCACCGTTGCTGCCTTAAATTCAAATCCTTCTGAGAGAATAAGTATTTTAATGATTTGTGGTCAGTGAACAGTTCGAATTTCTCACCAAGAAGATAGTGACGCCAAGACTTAAGCGCGAAAACAATTGCGGCTAGCTCTAAGTCATGCGTGGGGTAATTCTTTTCATGAACCCTCAACTGCCTTCCACCATAGGCTATTACTCTTCCCTCTTGCATGAGGACTGCGCCAAGTCCCGTCCCACAAGCATCAGTATAGATGGTAAACGGTTTATTCCCGTCTGGCAGCACTAAGACTGGGGCTGAAGTTAAGGCTCTCTTTAAACGTTGGAACGCATCATCGCAATCTTTGTCCCACGTAAAAACCAGGTTCTTCTTCGTTAACCGTGTTAATGGAGCTGATATTTTTGCGAAGTCTTTGATAAACTTCCTATAATAGCCAGCCAACCCCAAGAAACTTCTTACTTCGGTTGCATTTTTAGGGACCTTCCAATCTTGGATGGCCACCACCTTTACGGGATCCATTGCTATCCCTTCTTTGGAAACCACGTGCCCTAAGAACCGTACTTCCTTCCTCCAGAAGTGACACTTAGAAAATATTGCCTTAAGGTTATGCGCTCGAAGGGTTTCCAACACTTCCCTAAGATGTAGGGAGTGCTCTTCTTTATTCTTAGAAAAGACTAAGATGTCATCCACAAAGACTACCACGAATTTGTTAAGGTATTCCCTAAACACCCTACTCATCAAATCAACAAAATATGCAGGGGCGTTTGTCAAACCAAAGGGCATCACTAGCCATTCATAGAATCCGTCAGGAGTCCTAAAAGCAGTCTTATCTATACTATCCTCAGCCACTCTCAGTTGATGAAAGCCAGTGGCTAAGTCCAACTGCGAAAACACTGAGGCGCCAACTAACTGATCAAAGAGATCGTCAATCCTCGGCAGTGGGTGTCGGTTCTTTTTAGTAAGCTTGTTTAGTTCTCTATAGTCCGTACAAAGTCTAAGAGACCCATCCGCCTTTGTGGCAAAAACTACTGGAGCACCCCACTCCGATATACTACGTCTTATGAACCCCTTCTCAAGCAACTCCTTTACTTGCTTATTGAGTTCCCTCCTTTCACGAGGAGCCATGTGGCGCACTGGCAAAGATACGGGTTTAGCATTATCCACAAGATAAATTCGAAAGTCTATCTCCCGCTTTGGAGGTAAGCCCTTCACCTCCTCAAACACATCCGGATATTCCCGGACCACTTCTACCGATCGCAGGTTCTCTACAGACGCGTCAAGCGATTCAAGATAACTTAGCATAACGGAATTTATGGGATTACAAAAGATGTCGAGAGCATTACCAAGGCGAGTCACAAGCCTAACTACTCTCCTTTCACAATCAAGAATGGCCCTATTTCTAGACAACCAATCCATTCCTAAAATTAGCCCATAGCCCGTGAAGCCCAATACATAAGCATCACATCTAAATTCAACGCTAAGTATAGAGATTTTCAAATCCAAACATATCATGGTCAAATGAGCCGAACCCCCAATTGGATTTGAAACGACCAAGGGATCCTCTACTAAACTGGTGTTCAAGTGCAGTGATTCAACTAATGATGCAGAGATAAACGAATGAGATGCGCCAGAATCGAATAAGGTACGGACAGGATGATCAAACAGAAAAACTAAGCTTTCAACAGAAATTGTTCTACCTCTTTCTTGCAGCGGTGGGGCCGCAATAGCCTGAACTTGCCCCCTTGCCTGCCCTGGTGCCATAAGAGCCTGCACCTGTCCTCCCGAGGTAGACCCTGCCCTCTGCCCCTTCTTTGGACAGTCCTTCACTAAATGTCCCGCATCTCCACAATGAAAACAATCAGTCTTCTTTTTCTTTCTACAATCTTTGCTGAGATGGCCAGGCGTCCCACAATTGAAGCATTTCTTCTTCCCTTTGCCATTATAGTTTTTACCACCCTTCTTATTTTGCTGTTGGGGTTTCTTCTGATCCCCTTTCTTTTCAACTGCCTTATCCTCATGCATAAGTGCCATTTCTACTAGCTTTTCAAATGTGGCTCCCATAGGGATGTGGGTCATAGCCAACCCTTGCAACGGTTCATTCAAGCCTCTAACGAACCTCAAAGCTTTCTTCTCTGGCGTGTTCACCAACTCCAAGCCAAACCTTGCTAACTGATTAAATTTATTGACATATTCCTTTACTGATGAGTTCCCTTGCTTTAGTGCCAGGAATTTTTCCATATTTAAGTTCTCCTCTGCCCTTGAAAGAAACTTTGCCTCAAACCTTCGTCTGAAATCCGCCCATGAATCAACTGGACGTTCCCCGTTGGTGACCTCCCACCAAAACGAGGCCTCTCCCTTCATTAACCAAGCAGCTAAACGGACTTTCCTCCCATCTTCCACTTCAAAGATATCCAACAATTCCTCAGTCTCCTTAAGCCAATCTCTGGCCTCCACAAACGTCTCAGTCCCTTGAAAAGTTTTTCCTCCCATAGCCTTGAATTCCTTGCACGTCTTTGCAAAAGTGTCAACATGAGGAGGAGGAGGAGGAAGAATGGGTGCAACTAGGGGTGGAGGAGTATCCGCTGGGCCTGCAGTGGTGGCCCTAGCCTCCACGTATCTCCTAAACCACCCTGGAATCGTCACACCTTCTGGGAGATTAAGATCTTCAGCCATGCTGAAACGAAAAAGGAAAGATTCAAAATGGAGAATTCGAAAGATAAAGATAAGGATGTGGCTATTTGGGATTATGTTTTTCATAAAAACTCTCTTTAAATAACATGTTTTTTTTTTGAAAGCACTTCTTCCAAAAATACTTTAGAAAAAAAATATTTTTCTAATTTTTTTTTATTTGTTCTGGTAACCTTATGCTCTGATACCACGTGTAACACCCCACGTCCATTAATGTCACTCACAAAGGGAATGCATTAACTTCCATGGAGGTTTTAAGTGAATATAGAACAGTAAAATTACAACAAGACAGATATAAAATAGTACTTGGAAATTCAAAAACTTTATTTCATTGTAGCAGAAGTCAAAACATGTTTGATTACATCATAACACCATATTCAATGTCAAGTACAATATCTATCTTGATAAAACAAGTACATAATCCCATTACATGAATAGCCATTAAAAAGAAAGATAACAAGCTGGACTTTACTTCAGCAGTCCAAGCTTTCCAGAAGATAAGCGATCCAACTAGACTCCACTAGAACTTGGCCCAACCTGCGGACCTGAAGGGAGAAAAAGGATGGAAAAGAGGGGGTCAGACATAAAGTCTGGTGAATATGATAATTCTACAATACTATTACCAAAATAACTGGACTAAGGCATAAGCTGGAAAACAAGAAAATGTCTATGAAGAGCAGATTAAGGACATAGACAATCGCTAAAGGCAACGTTGTAGGCGCTCCTAAATACTAAAGGATAAACACTATACTGCACCACACCAGTCACCCTAAAGATTCATTCCACTTAGCTTCACTTAGAAACTTTCCCAATGGCTTTACGTACCCCTAGCTGACTACATAGGTGCCGCCTGCCCCTATCTCCACTAGGTGTACCCTACTTCCCATTATTCGATCGGCTCCCTAACTCGTACATACCCGTGCTGGCCCCACAGTGGGGTGTATCACTCCCCTAAAGTGGCAACCTGATACAACGGACATGCACGGCTTATACCTACACGATGCAACAACGTCTTACCTACCAGCCCGGGTCCACACACGCATATGAAACCCGTTGGACTTGCGTTGCCACCGCTCCCTGTTTTGGCCTCTTATAGTCAAACCCAGTATGCGTGTCCCATCCTTGACTTGGGTCGAGCCCACAAAGATACGTTTTGGGATACTGGTTGAAATGGGCCCCCACTATTTACCACAAGCATTCCACCTAAGCTTGTCCCCATTAGTCCATCCCACTTAACCCACTTAGTCATGTTCATTTACATGTGTGTTTGGTTAAGTCTAATCGTATTTCAAATGCCTCTAAAGGCAACCACCAGATTCCTCATGCCACCCAAGGCACCTACTTAACCCCCATGTCCCACCTTACATGATTATCTGGTTAAGTATTTCTTAGTTCATTAAGGCATAACCTCATAAAGACCTCTCACATTAGACTGGCATTTATGGCAGCTGGATTTGCCGGGCGGGTCCGGGCAGTCTTACACCATAAAAGAGTCTAACCTCGTGTCTTTACAACTGTTATGCTTTAGTTTGGGCCTAGGACCTCTCAAATTGGGCCGACATTTGTGACTAATGGATTTGCCGGGCGGGTCCGGGCGGGTTTACATCACAAACGGGTCCAACCTCGTGTCCTAAGCATTGATTATTAATAATAATCCACTTTCCCCCAATTTTAATAATTCCCTACTTGAATTATTAATTACTTCCAATTTTTAACAATGTCCATAATTGACTCAATTATGGACATCCATTCATGGTATGCAAAATCTTACAAAATTGCACCCAATTTATTAATTCCTAATATTACCCCTACCCCACGTTTGAACGTTTATTCGCAAAATATATGTTAGACTCGAATAGCCTAACTCATAGCATAAAAGAGATTATCATAATAACAACATGTATATGTGACCAAATGAATCATAATAAGGGGTGAAACTTGCATATGTCCAACTTGCATAGATTATACATGTCATGGACCTAAAGGTGTCAACTTGTTCAAAATTCACCTAATATAATCTCAATCAATTTTCATAAACTTACATATGAACATGTGTGAATCAACATCATCTAATTTTTTAACAACATGGTTTTATATGGGTACACCTAACTCAATAGGCAAATTCCCATAATCAAGTTTTATTTAATTATAGTTTCAAGTTTATGGGTACACCTAACCTAATAGGCAAATTCCCATAAACAAGATCCATTTAAATTAAGAAAAAAAAAACATAACTTTAAGCATGATCCAACAACATCATGATTTTTCAACATAATATAGCATGATTTATAACATGGCATAGTATGATAGTATAACATAGCTTGACATGATTCTCAACATAGCACGACATAGCATAAGAGAATTTACAACATAGCATGACATAGCATATATAATTTACATCATACGACAACATAATAACATAATAAGAGATCCATAATATATAGAATTTACAATTACAAATCACATCACTTTCTTGTGATCCATTCATAACTGAGTCAAATTAGTTTGTAATAGTCTTGTGAGAATCATCATACTCACCAAAAAAAGAAAAGAATTAGAGAAAGAGAGATCTTTTGATTTGATTTGTGTAGATTTAGTTGTAGATGATTAGGCTTCCTCTTCTTAGTTTGTGGCGGCTACGCTGAACTCCATGGCAGCAGCATGACGGTAGCTTCTCTAATTTTACAAGTGATTTAGGTTTAGGGTCTACCCACTTATTTATAGATTTTAGAATGCATTTAGGCCATTAGATTTAACCTAGAAATAACCGCAGCCGTTCAGACAAGATGGGGTTTATCTTGTTGACTCAGCAATGAGTCAGAAGTGACTCAGCAAACACTCAGCAATATATATATATATATATATATATATATATTCTACAATGTACACATTAGATACATCCCCCATTACTTATTATTGTTTTTATATACATATTAGATACATCCCCTCTCTTACACACTTATTAATATTTTTATATTCATATTAGATACATCCCCTCTCTTACACACTTATTAATATTATTATATTCATATTAGATACATCCCCTCTCTTACACACTTATTAATATTCTAGCAACTTTAGTGTTAATAGAAAATTCGGGGTGTTACATTGATGAAATTGGGGACGTAGAAAAACTCGAGTTAGAGTCCAAGGTGCCTAGCACTGCAAGGATTGTAGAGCACGAAATCAAGAGACTCTGCAACAAAACCGTTCACCTCGTCCGAGTACAATGGGGAAATGACCCTGTGGAAAGCACATGGGAGACCAAGGATAAGATGAGACTAACTCACCCAGAACTTTTCTCGGGTAAATATTGCCCTAAATTTCATTTATGGATGCATCGTGGTTGCTAGATTGGATGCTAGGAAATGGATGCAACACCATTGCACCAAGCACTCATATAGAATTATATGCATAATTAGGTTGTTTGCATATATATTGCATCACTTATTACACCTACATGCCAGGATAGAGCTCACTCTAGTGGGTCTGCACTTCATAATCACCACGAGTCATGGATGCTTATGGATGAATTATAAATAACATGGGTGTACAACATGGATGTTTCGTGCGAGTTATATTTTCCTTCCTTAAATTAGATTTCGGGATGAAATCTATTTTAAAGGGGGGAATGTAATGCCTCATAAAATTCATAAGTATTAATAAATAAATAAAAGAAAATAAGCAATTAAATAGATGGCTGGAAAATGAGATTTTGCAGCTTTAGAAATTTGGCTACAAAATTCTTTTATTTGGATTCGTGGTGAAACTCTAAAAATGGTCAATGTATAAAGAAGTTATGAACGAATGAATTTTGGACAGTAAACATTATATATATGTATATACGTGTGTGTGTGTGTCCAAGATAAATTCAAAATAGAGAGGGAAGATTTGAATTTCGAAATTAAAGATAAGATCAGGGGGGACAACTTATATTGCACATATGGAAAAAGATCGACAGATCAAGGAACATATTATATAAAATAAACGGCTCAGCAACACAGCCTTATAGGGCGTTCCATCCCCAAGGGGTCGACTGCCCCCCTTAAGGGGTGTCAACCTCCGGTCGATCATTATAACTCGACCGCTCGGCGGCTAGACAACCCAATAAATCTAGTTAGTTAGGGTTTTTCTGAGAGGATATATATAAATCAAAGGCTTGTATTAATTCTAATTGATCCAATGGTTGACGCTCACATGAGCAACCATATATACCCCTCATATTACACTATGAAAACCCTAATCATTCTTTATCTCTGCCTCCATGCTGCCTCTCCACCACTATTAAATTCCAGAGAAAAATAAAAGAATAGGTTTTTTCTGATTCTCTAACTCTATTCTAATTCTCTATCAAATCTAGTTTACATAATTTTTGAATTTTGGAATTCAGCATAAACATATATTCTAATGTATGTCTCTTATATGTGTACTATTAGGAGGATTATAGGAGCACGCTTGAATGTAAAGAATTATTGCAGATTTTGTAATTCTACCACATATTTCCCTCTATCTTGCCTAGATCAACGAGTGGAATGTGGTTTACTTAAGGCATATTCATGTTTTTAGTAGATTGTCATATGAATAGATATGCCTAGGGGATTTAGAAATTCGATAATGCAAACATAAAAACCCCTAAATTCTCTATCTTATAATTTCGTATGAATTACCATGATTAATTGGGTTTTGTAGATATTTGCTTTTAATATTGGATTAAAGATGAAATTTGGTTGTTGTTATTATTATTTATATTTTATGTAATTACCTTTATTGTCATTTTATCTTAACCTAAAAAGGTTTGGATTTGATTGTTTCATGGTTTGAATTGGGTCTGGATCCTATTTTGGGACTAAACGCATTCACAATTGAAATAGGTCAAATGTAAACATTTTTATGAAAATAAACACCAAAAAGGGGTGAATTTGATAAAATATGAATTATTAACATACATGTGTAAGTGTATGTAATACTCTATTTTTAATTCAGTATTGAAATCATTTCTACATGCCTAGGATACAAGTTGAAATTGTATGTATGTTTTTCCATCCACTACTATATTGTCATCTTGTCATTATGTTATCATGCCTATGTTGTAGCAGTAAAAGTATGGAGAAACCTAACTTGTATGCCTTGATTTAGATAAAAGTTGACAATTTCCACCTCGTTAGAACGTTTCAAAAATTATACAATATTTACATTATTTAGGCGTTATTATTATTATACCTAAAAAATGTAGTCAACATAAGTAACGTTGTATTATCGTAATAAATGCGGTTAGGTTAGATTCAACTTTGAAATAGTGGCACATAGCACGAGGTTAGTTGCCATTTGTGGTGGAAGTCTGCCCGGAACCAACCGGCAAATCAACAACGACAAGTAGGCCCAACTAATGTGAGATGTCTAGGTGCCATGGACCATTCAAAGACTTAGTACACTAGACACGAGGTTAAACCAACTCGTAGTAGAAGACTGCCCATGAACCGACCGACATATCCAGCATCTATAGGTATACGGTTTAATGCGAAAGGTCTAGTGTGTATATATATATGTCTATTGCATGTGGAAATGAGTGGGTTTACTACGCCTTGGGTAGATCTTAAGTGGTTGAGACTCTTTTTATCTAGTTTGGGTCTTAAGTGCTTAGGAATAGGATCCCTCCGAAGATTTTTTCCTTGAAGAGGAATCAAAGTCATGAGGCCCACCCTTATTAGATTTGAAGTAGGTTTTTGGGTCCTCCTTCTCTAAAAGTGGTTCGGCATAAAACGACAACGGAGTAGAATAGTTCACGGGAATGTCCACTTACTCTAGAAGCTTGTAAGGGCTGAACTAGGAACAAATTGGTAATTGAAGGATATGTGGCCAATGCATGCTCACCAACTGTCTGAAGGAAGTCTTAAGCAACATAGTTGCCTTACCGGGTAGTATCAGTTAACTAGTAACGTTCACAATACTACTTCTCATATTACAAATAAGAGAATAGACTTAAGAACGTTAACGTATTAGGATGGGGTCTGAAAGGGCTACGGGTCCTCCTCACGGTTATAAGAGATCGTAAGAATCCACCTTTAATAGGGACATAAGTGACCGAGAATGCCACCTCGTCAGGTCTTTACCCTAAAAACACTAATGGATGATTGACTTGGATATCCACCCTACTGGTTATATACTTATGTTTGTGTGAATCTTGTGTGTTGCATAGACATACCTTGGTATATGTAACCTGCTAAAAATATAGGGTATGGACATTAAGTAACACTGTATTCCAGTCACACAGAACTCTATGATCTGACCCCTCCCCTTAACTTCCAACAGGTTAGTAGATGGGGTAAAAGCCATGGACGAAGTGATGATTGAAGCTGACAAAGAAGACTAAGTTGTTAGGTTATTACTAGTGTTAACCGACTTTTTGGTCCGGTTCATAAGAGTACGCAAGGCGCGCTCGACTCAAAGTATCGTGTATGGTTGAAGACGGGAATGTCGCCGCAAAGCAAAGGGAATGGGTTAAGAAGGGATCGTGCCAGCAAGGACCTCACCGCTCCTCCAAAATATCGCCAGTCCATCACCTCGAACCCCGGAAAGGCAAAGGCCTTAGCATCAACGCTCATTGTCCTCTTTCCATGCAATCCTCGTACCCTATGGGGTGCGAAGTTCGAACCCTACGGGGTGCGAAGTTCGAACCCTACGGGGTGCGAAGTTCGAACCCTGTGGGGTGCGAAGTTCAAACCCCACGAGGTTCGAACGCCATTGGTACGAATTTCGTACCCCAGGGAGGGGTTCGAGTTTCTGGGCTTTGACACATCCGGGTACGAAATTTTCTGGAGGGATATGCCTTGGGCTACGACATAACCAAAGCTTGCCCCATCAAGCTCCCGACCATGTTAATCACCTTCAAATAGCTGATCGGCACACGCTAATCACTTATTTTTGGTTGATCACTCCATAGTGCAAACCCACTTCTTTTTATCCCTTCTTACTTTTCACTTACTCCCATCTACCCTCACCTAAACTCTCCACTATAAATACTCCCTCACTTCTTACTTTCAAGAGGTTGGTCCAAGCTCTCTCTCCCAAGCTTTAATTGCTTCCTAGGAAAAATATATTCTTCCCCAAAGCCTCCTAGGCACTGTCCTTCTTCACACAAGGAAAAGATGAATGTGCTTAGACTCGTGAGCTTACTCGTGAGGGTTTTGCCATGCTTTCGGACATTACACCACCTTCGGATATTTCTGGACCCCTCAGACATGGGGGACCAAGTAAACCCCTCTTCTACTCAAGGAAGAAAAAGAAGGCCTCAACTCCGCTACTCAGCCTCAACTCCGCCACTCGGCCTCGACTCTGCCTCTCGGTCTCGACTCCGCCTCTCGGTCTCGACTCCGCCTCACTTGGCCTCGACTCCGCCACTCAGCCTTGACTTTGCCTTACTCGGCCTCGACCTCGATTCCACCTCGGGCTTAACTCTGCTACTCGGCCTCGACTCAACCTCGGGCTCAACTCCTCCTCAGGATAAACTTCGCTACTCGGCCTCGACTCCACCTCGGCCTCAACTCCGCCACTCGGCCTCGACTCTGCCTCGGCCTCGACTACGCCTCACTCTCGACTCCACCTCAACTCTGCCTCTCGGCCACGACTTCGCCACACTCAGTCTCGACTCCACCACTTGGCCTCGACTCCGCCACTTGGCCTCGACTCCGCCACTTGGCCTCGACTCCGCCTCACTCGGCCTCGACTTCATCTCACTCGGCCTCGACTTCATCTCACTCGGCCTCGATTCCGCCTCGGCCTCAACTCCGCTACTCAGCCTTGACTCCTCCTCGACCTCAACTCCCCCACTCGGCCTCGACTCCGCCACGCGGCCTTGACTCCGCCTCACTCGGCCTCGACTCCACCTCTCGAGCTCGACTCCGCCTCTCAGCCTCGACCCCTCCTTACTTGGCCTCGACTCCACCCCACTCGGCCTCGACTTTGCCTCATGCGACCTCGACTCCACCTCACTCGACCTCGACTCTGCCTCGTGCAGACTCGATTACTCTCGCGCAATAAAGAATTTCGGTAACAAGGACTAAGAGAGTGTTGTTAATCATTATAGCTTCTTGTAACAGTCTTGCTGTACTTTTTGTGATGGAATAAAATCAGTATAGCCTTCACAGTGGAAGTAGGCCCCGACGGGTCGAACCACTATAAATAACTGTGTCATTTACTTCCCTGCACATTATTACTGCTTCTCCGCTCTCGACATAAAAGTTTCAAATTTTTGGGACTCTCTAGTGTTGACGACAATTTTAGGCGTTAATGTTTGGCGTGCCAAGAAAGGGGAGTAAAGCACGCGCCTACAGTCGAATTTCTATCACTTCCTTCGAGGAATCGAAACCTCGCCTTTCCTTCTACTCAACCACCAAGACTTTGGATGCTGCTCAGGTTTTCCCAGACTTACCGAACAAGGAGATCGACAATGGTGAGGAAAGGAAAGGATCCCATAGTCTGATCTTCCACTGTCGATTCTGATTCAGAATTTCCCCTCAACCTCGACTCCCTAAAGCTTCGACTAACCTTAATGTGCCCAACCTCGACGCATCCGTCGATCATCAAGCCCAGTTTGACGAAACACCAAGGAAGTCAAGCGAGACTCGACGATGCCTTGTCGACAAAATCCACCATAGAATCGGATTAACACAACGTCTTCTGCCATATAGTCAACAAGATATTCTCCACCTTCAGGCAGACTTAGGCGCTCAACCTCCATCAAACAATGCCTTTGCTCAAACTCGACGAAGCTGATTTTTCTTGCCAATTCTCGACCACAAGTTTGTTTATGCTACTCGTATTCCATCTTACTCACCGAGCCGATTTCTCGACAGTGGCGAGAAAGGGGAAAATCCATCCTTGGTAGACCATCCAAAAATAATCAAGGCACTCCGATCCGTCAACGACCTCTTCCCGACATCTTAACCACTGCTGATGTGGCATTACCTCCAGCCCCCGAGGTTTTGGTAGCTCAAGTATGGCTTCTCGCGCTTACACAAAGATTACAAGAAACCAAAAGATGGCTCGAAGCCCAATTCATGCAAAATAGGAAGTTAGTCCAGCAACATGCTCAACGAGGCATCGCCTGTCTCTTAGCAAGGAGAAGCGCATCATGGAGAGATCTCGAATTTGTTTCTTTATCGCAAATTCCCATCTCGACTTTGACATGCTTCAGGTCCCTTCTCTAAAACTGCGGTCAAGTTCGCTCACGATGGCTAAGCAACAAAGAATCGAATGACTAAATGTTGTGGATAAGTTTCTTCGGTCCATCTTCGGATTTCGTCTTCGGTTCCCAACTATGACTTAAGTACTTGCTTCTCATCATGGTGTTTAAGCGTAGGGAGCTCGGCGCTATAATCAAAGCTCAAGGTGTAGAAAGGGGGGGAAGTCAAGAACTCTCCTCGACTGGACCTCGATCGAACTATGTCGCTCAGGAAGGCATCGATGAAGTCAATAAGAATCTGGCTACAGATTTGAAAGCTCGACTTAAGCGGTAGGGAGAAGCTTTCAATACCTTCCTCGCCCGAATTGACGATAGGATAAGAAGTACTTCAACTCCGACTGGCCTGGCATACACTATTGGGACAAGAACCAATGTTCGTCCTCCCGCGACTCAGGACTTGGGGGCAACCCCAGAAACTAACCAGCCGGCTGACACCGCTCCTCGGAACGGTGTCAGTTCCACTACACTCGGGGCGCCCTAAATCCCGATGTCACTGCAGCTCATGACACTTTGGTTGGTCAGCTTACGGGTCCGCAGTTAGAAATGTTGCTCAAGCGCCAACGCGCGTAGTTTTGGATGGTAATGCTCCCACGGTTACAGGATTCAAGGTTACGCCTGACGTTTCCCCTCAAGTTGGAATCCAACCAGATTTCTTTATTAATCAACTGATTCTCAACTTATACCTAAACACTGGGGGCACCAGTTTCGCTTCGAACAAACTAGATCAAATACATTCTGTCGGAGATGGGTCTGAGATCGCAGATGTCATCCATCGGTGCACTTGAGACGACGCTTCTCCAAATGGCAGGGATTGTGTGACTCACCGCCTTCTTTCCTCAGATTACAGGAACTCTTGTGACCAGCCCGATTCAAAGCTACCAGTCTTGGATCCTTATGACGGTTGCAAGGACCCAACTGCTCACCTTGTGAGGTGCATTCGACATATGGAAGTTCTCTCAGCTTCGGAAAATGTCATGTCCAAGTACTTCCGGACTAGGGTGCACACCAGCCCACTCAACCTCGCTAGCCTTACCAAAACCAGACCATTGATGTCGATGACATGGAAAAGGGGAAGCCGGATGCGTACCGCGGAAGACGTCCACAGAATAGAACTTCTGAAGTTCGCCAAAACTAATGGGTTCCACTAGAATATCCCCATCCTGCACATCTTCCCAACACGTTCCGAATAATCATAAAAGATATGCGAAGGACAGCCAGCCACTCGCGGGAAACCCACTCGAGACATAATCCCTTCACTAGAATCGTACACTAAGCCGAGTGGCCCCGACGCTTCAACATGCCACAAGGGGCATCCTATAACGGCACAACTAACCTCTATTCTCGGCAACGTTAGAGTCACCATCAGAAATGGAACATGTCATTCCAGCCATTCCCGGATTTGACACTCGAGCCTCCTTTAGGCGGATTCAAACTGTTATGAGTTTGAACTTGTCGCCTATGCTTCTAGCATCCGACTGGGACCAAGTTCACTTCAATCGACTTCCACAGAATCATGCAATCGAAGTTGGAGACTCACAGATGGCCATAGGCCTTCCGTCCAGAAGGCCCGCTAGGCTCCAAAGTCGTGGATTGGATCACGAATCTATAACGCGGCAGGAGCACCCCCTCCGATTATCGCCGACACGATCCATGGAATCGTGAGGAAACCACGGGGGCACGCCCACGATGTCTGCAAAACCAGCACGAGGCATAACCCATTCACTTCGGCTATCCTTAATACCAAATAATGCAAACACTTCGACATGCCAACACTCACTCCTTACTTAAAGAAGCCATAATTCTCAAAGCTTCATTAACCGCCACAAATGAAACATGGGTTCATTGCACGTCGCCAATGCATAAAGTGCAAGTTCTACCCCGTCCTTATGCAAGACGGCTCTCTCCGGGTTCTCTCGATTTCCACCTTGAACTACCTCAACTCTCGAATAACTTGTCAGGAGAATGGTCGCGCAGTCCAGGATGTACGTCATGATGCCCTAAGACATCCTCTCAGTCTCGAACACTTACCGAGGCACCCGTGAAACTCTAAAAGGCTATCCCGCAAGATCCCACATCGCCTTGGCTGAACTCGAGAAGCCTACTCCTCGAATCGCATTTGTCCAAGCTTACAAATGGCATACCAGCTGATTTTGAACTTAAAGCATGGACTGATCAAAAGCAATCAAGGATTCAGGAGATCTTCTACATGAATGCCGACTACTTCCTATGCTGAAATCTAGCGCAAAGGAATCGAGCTTCTCACCTCAACATCCTGCCTCGTGGCAACGCACGGAGCCCCAATAACTCTAGTTCCACCGCTTTGTGCAATCTTGCTCACGCCGGCAACATAAAAGGTAGTCGCAATAATAAAAGGAAGCATCTCCGACCTCCATCCTTCCACAGCAATACTGCTCTCAACGACACCCCCGAGAAAATCTATCTTGCAACATGTAATTCCTAACCAAGAAAAAGGCCAAGACCTAAAAGTCCAACGAGCACACCAAGGGACTCTATAGGATATTGTTGGTTTTACAGCATCCGCGAACACAACACAAACATGTTTCGCCACTTGCAGAACAACATCGAGGAACTCATCTGCAGGGGAACTCTGAGCCACTCAACGCTCATCAAAGACTCCCACTGCAAGGGATCTCCGAGCCACTCGACGATAAATGAAGGTTCCCACAACGTGGGACCTTCGAGCCACTCAATGCTCATCGAAGATCCCCACTGCATGGGATCTCCGATCCACTCGACGCTCATCAAAGATTCCCACTAAACAAAACCTCGACCGATGACTAATCCCTCAAGATCGTCCCCATGGCTCAACATGACCATGGCAACAATGAGCATCCATGCCTCACAACTCACCTCACGAGGGTCGGCTTTTGCATTGATCCAGTTGTTATCAGGGCTCAAGTGATGTAAGCCCTCCAAATTGCCTCTGTCCGACCTATAGTCAACCTTTATGGCTAATTCACATACACGAGTGCGCTACACTGAATCAACATCTATGACCCGGGAACTGGTCCCTTGGATCAAGCCTTAAATCAATGAGTAACTCGATACTTCAATTCCAGAGTCTGCCATATGGACCTCAACATCGGCGACCTCGTCTTAAAACGTTTCTTTCCTTCACTAGCAAGCCTCGCTCCTCGTTAGGAAGGCCCGTACCTTATACAATAGAAGCTCAACGGTGGAAGTTTCAAACTCTCAACCATGGACGGAGCCGAACTCCCAAGGGCATGGGACAATGAACATCTTTGCCTCTACTATACATAACTTAGTATACAATTGTTCATGCCTTCCAACAGTGTTTTGTTTTCTTGCAATTCGAGGCATTGTAAAGGTTACTACTCTCAGAGTTATCCATAGTAATAATGTTCAGTTTCCTGTCTCCCTTCCATGTTTACTCCATGCATGACAAGTTTGACTAATCTTGACAACCAGCTTGCGTACAAACATCCGATCTCCGCATCGGCACCCTGAGCAGGAGAGCTGGTGCCGCCATCCGGACCTCGAGCTAACATCGAGGCCAAACAACACTGGCTACGACCGACATCCCGACCACTGGAGCCGACAATGCTACTCGAATCGCCGACCCGTGGCGCGACCGAGTATAAATAACCACTAACTCGAACCTCGGCACCGCGTCAAGACCGAGGATAAATCGTTCCGCGCCGAAGTCCCAAGCGACTTGGGGCTGACACCCAACAGCCAACCAAGAGTGATGCAAATTTCTCCGCTGGCTATGGGTGTCGGTCGAATCTTGGCACAGCACCAAGACCGACCTTAAATCGTATCTTCCCCGAAGCTCTCAAGGCTAAGGGGTAGCCCATGGCCATGATCGGACCCTACGGGCTGATGATCTGGGCTTCTCTTCTCGACGAATAAACGACGCCTGCTGCTCGCACCAACCGACGGACGACGGGAGAGACGCCCACCGGATGGACCACAAATCGTGACATCCTATGCCTTCCCTATACTTGGGTCTTACCCCGGGCAACCCAAAACAGCAGGTGCCTAGCCTGGCTTCGCAAACTACGGGTTTCCTGAGCTGAGGGAAACTTACTAGAAGCAAGCACTCTATCCAGTGCGGTCTCCATTTGCATTTTTGCTAAGTGTAACGACAAGTACGCTTATGCAAGTACATGGCGCTGGAAAAAATGAGAAGAATATCCGAACACTCAACATAAATCATGATATTTACTAATTCATATTTCATTTTCACACAAACACCCCAAATGGACCACATGTCTGACATCTCTTCTCTCTGATGACAGGGTGTACATGAATACCACACTATGTCCTTAAGGACCAAAAGCGAGGACCACACTCGCATATATGATCAGTCTACCTAACCCAAAGTATTTATAATCCCTTTAACAATTACTGAAGCTACCCATCCTTCTCTTTTCTTTTCTTTTTTCTGCACAGGTTAGGCACTCAGCAGGTCACCACCAGTGATGGGTCCCTTCCTTTTAGAACCGCTTCCTCATCCTCTACTCTTCACCTGAGTAACGGATTCATGAGACATCGATGTGCACCTCCCGACATCATCCTCGCCGCTTGTGATTATCGTAACCCTCGAGGGCAATACATGGCAACGCCTTACGGACGGTGTAAGAAGCAAGGACCAATGCAACCTGGGTTTTCCCCCAAGCCTTCTTGACACCCCGCTCTGTTCTATTCCCGGCATCATCGACGACTTTCCTTTTTCCTACCAACTCGAAGGCCCTCTATTTTCCGCCTCAATGTCGGCCCACTTCTTCGACACCGCGACGGCAGATTTTTCCTCGGCATCCTGCCTAGTCTTTGCCAATGCATCTTGTATGGCGGCCTCATCATGTCCCTCTTCCCCTCCGGCTCCTCAGACTTTGCCTCCATCCGGGCTTCTTGATCTTCCACCATAACTTGCATTGTTTGCACGCTTACATTAGCTACGCTCGTCGCATGAGCACTTCGGCCAACCACAACCTCTCCTCCTCCAAAGAGACTCATATAAATGTGGGATCCCGAAGCTACGGGTTCTCCTACTTCTCTATATTTTTCCTACTGTAACTCCAACCAGGACTCGGACGCTTGAGGAAGCACGGGGGCAAAGCCTGGTGTCGCCTCCTCCAGGGGGGCTGCCCAATGAAAGAGGCAACCATTTGACTTCTAAGGGTTTATTTCTCGCATCCTCTTCAGTTAGCAACTACTCGGGCTCGGGGGCAGTCCCCCACCTCTCCTTGCACTAGCTTGCTCATCATAGGACCTGAGGAGGATCCCGACCAGCTTCCGCGCTAGCATTTCCGTTGCCACAACCTTCAGAGCAACCATTCTAAAAAGGAACGCCCACCTCTCCACAAGGATAACTTGGACCCAAGAGCCCGGGTCTCGGAAGCTTCTAACCTTCTGCCAATAATAGGCAGGCCGTGCATGGAGGCCTGGACCAAAGGACAGGGGGAGCAATACAATCACTAGTCCCCCGAGGAAAATTTGGATAAAGTCTCAATACATGAAATACAAAATGCATATCTCAATTCACCTTTCCTAAGTTCTCAAGTTCCCATGGCCTGTTCGTTCGGTTCCCAAAGTATCAACACCCAGCCAGCAAACTCATACTGAAACGCGAAGCTGACCGACACCTCTCAGTGCAAAAGCTTCCTACTTACAAGAGCATTGAAATGCGGTGATGACATCTTGTTTTATTAACTGACGCCATGATTACCAGTAACCATTTTGGATCGGATAATGGTCATGACATAATTGGGTTGAAGATTAACGACTCGACCGTACGTCCATATCTTACGCACATATCCGTGCAGTAAGCCCGAACAAGTCCATTTCTAGAATCATTTGCCAATCAGTTGTGTTACGTTCAACTTCAATTACAGACCAGACATGAAACACTAAGCATGATCCGAACTTTCTAACTCGTTCCAGATGTCAAGCAGAATCTAGCAGGTACCCAGGCTTGGGGGCAACCCTCTACCGATTATCACACCAGGCCTGGCCATTACAGGACCCGGTCAAATCCCCTTCGATCCCTGCACTAGCATCATCTTCACCGCACCACTCGGAGCCACCGTCTTGAGAGCACCTCCACCTCGAAACAAAGGCGACCCAGAGCCAAAGTCCAGGCCCTAGAAGTTTTTCGGCTTTCCATCAGTTCCCGGACTCCTCAAAAGCAGACAGTCCGGGGCATGATGGCAACCTTTATCCTCAACAATCTAACGCCATTGCGATCACCAACCGCCAGTGCGATGCTTAAGTTGAGGTACGACCGCATCGTGGTTGCGTTATTGGTTGGATCCCGAGACTAACAGCTCAACTACTTGTCCGCATCCAGCATACACATTCGAGCCTCTAGCCCAGACGAGTCCACTCTTCGAGTGTCACGCCGCAAGGCCTCAACTCACTAATCCCAGTCCGATCACGCGACATCATGTAAAGTCACTAGCTCACTAGCTCAAGCTCGAGGCTAAAGCTCTGCAAAGTCATTGGAATACGAAATCCTTTTTTGTGCTTCCACGCGCTCCCAAAGTTATCATGTCCTCAAACAAACTTCAGGCCCCTGAGAGGATGGATGATTTATTAAGTGTCCGGGATACGAAGTCCAATCCTGTATTCGCGCACAGTTGATGATTCTTCCCCGAATTCCTAATTCTGATTCCAAAGATTAACCACTCCACGATATAGAATGTCAATCCCGAAAGCCTTCTCACCTTCCATAACTCTCCTCCTTCCTTCCGGATACTTAAAACAACTCGAACACCAAAAGCACAAAAGCAGAATTTTGTACCCTTCATGCCTTAAGCTAGTTATCCGTTCAAAAAAGGAAAGAAAGGAAGCAAGCGCATCTATGGGATCAGCACGCTCTGAGCAAACCCTTCGGAATCGAAATTTGGGACCATACACCAAGTTATGGTCACATTCATTTGTCTTCAAGTCCTCCATAGCAAGGCTAGCCACGGCTCAACAACTATTCGGGTACTCACCAAATGCCCAATAATCGAAGCACATTCCCTTGACATTTTGGTCCGATCTCGCCCCAAAGGCAAATCTACACGATTACATGGCACGACATATTTGAAGTGTCAAAATTGTAGCCCTTAGGGGAAATGGGTTTCCATATGATGGCAAAGTAAGGGAATATCTTTCTGTACATTACGTCTCTATAGAGATGTATCGAGAACCACTACCCTCCGCCTAACTTGCAATGATATAAACAGTTACATAGACCCTTCTAGTGGTGTACTACCCAAATATGTCATCACACCTGTTGTAACCGACCTATCCAAGATGTCTATTTCTCTACTACTCAATATATAACAAGTAATCTAGAAGCGTGATCATCATCTCCTAATGGGCGCGACCTACATAACCTTATGTCATGCCTTTTTTGCCAACTCCGGTTGTAGAGGCTAGAGGTCTCCGATTACCTTTTTCTTTAAACACGTTCACTTCGAGTGCTACATATTGCCAAGTCCAACAAAAATAACTGATTTCTATTAGTGTACAACCTCCGAGTACATACATCTTAGAGAAGGATGTACACAGTGTAGGAGAGTTACTTCTCACATCACCAAATAGATGTACATTCATGGAGATCAATATACACATATTAGTAGTGCAACATCAGATATTCATCCATACAAATCATCATGGATTTGGATATACCAAAGTCACTCCTCATACCACACCCTGGATAAACCTAGTGAGGGCTAGCAATGAGTCCTTGCATCAAAGATCAAAATGCAGGATTGCTATCAATTAATAATGAGGGAAAATTTCCCCTAGTGTCAGTGACAGAAAACATTCATCGAATCCCCATACTTATTTTTTCTTCAATCTTCATCACTTCAAAATGCTTAATTGATCTGAAGTGGTTTTCAGATAGTAGTCCCCTAAATCAGATCTCGGTCTCCTCGAATTAATCATCGCAAAATACTGATTAAGTACTATTATGTGTCGGGTGTTCTTCATTTCTTAATTCGTTTCTTCGTAAAACATCTTTTAAGGATGTATAACTTCAAATACTCTCCATGGGTATATATGAAATCATTAAACCTCATTCATTCAGTCATCTTGGATGGTAGTCCATTTTAGTATAATAGATCCGAAGAAATAAAACTTTTTTGAAAATAAAAATGTGTGATCTTCTAAAATGAAGAGGTCACACACATATATATAAAGAAACACAAAATGCACAATAGCTGCCAACATGCTTGGCAGGAAACCAAAAGTACATAACCATCTCGGACTATGACCATATATATAGGAGGTAGATAGATGGGCTCCAGATAAACCACCGCCCATCATACTTTACAATCGAGTTCCGATAAGGCCGCCACCTGATAATGAAGTATATCTACTCTTACACAGTACAATGGTCTCTCCAAAAAAATACAGCCAAAAAACACATGTGGAAAGAACATCGCATTGAAAGAAAGGACTCTCCAGGTCTGCTCTCCAACAAGCCCCACTACATAAATCAACTACCTATAACCTAAAAAAGACTAAACAAAAGTAAGCTAACAGCACACACACACACACACACACACACACATATATATATATATATATATATATGTGTGTGTGTGTGTGTGTGTGTGTGTGTGTATGTTATATATGTGTATCCATATATATATGTGAATAAAATAATACCACATGATAACAACAAACAACTATAATACTCATTAAAACCAGATATCAATAATAAATGCAAATTCTATTGAAACTAAAATACTTATTAAACCTAATAAACAAACTCAAATTATTTCCAACATTAACTACAAATCTTTCAAACGTAGGATCCCTAATTAACTAATACTGAGTGTTAGACAATCAATCTTGAATAATAGTCACGATCTTAACAATTAATTTATCTATAGTAACAGAATTAGAATTGATCATTCTCTGATTTCTATCAAACCAAATAAACCAACTAATTATAGTTACTAATGTATCTAGTACATGTCTATATTTAAAATTACAATCAAATCTAAAACCATTCCAATAATAATCACAACTCCTAAAAATATTGGAGCAGTTGAAAACAAAAATTCCTAAAATCATTTTTAATATACAGAAAGTTTTAGTACAAGAGAAAAATAAATGATAAACATTTTTATTAAATATACTATAGAAACAAAATTTAGAATCAAAAATAATATTTTCTTTCTAAATTGCTCTACCGTTTTTAGTTTCTTATGGATAATCAGCCACATATGAAATTTGGCTTTAGGTGGAGCATTAGTCTTCCTAATACATATAAATTTTAAAATCGAAATACCTGTAAAATTAAGCAACTTAAACATAGACTGAGCAGTGTACTTTAAACTCTTATCAAGTTCCCAATATATGTTATCACCATTATTATCAATATGATATATAGATAGCTTAGCTCGTAATAAGGCAAATTGCCTGGACACTGTGCCATCTAAAATATTCCCAAATGAAAATTCCCATGGGGGATCTAAACTTCTTCTATATACTTCCTTAATCACTGAATTCTTAAAGCTACAAATCTCGTAAAGTTATTATCATTCTATTTTAAGGGGAACTCTGGTTATCCAAGAATCATGCCAAAAAATGTAATATCTCCCGAATGGACAATCAACTTACAACCTAAGTTTAAAAAAATCAAAACATTTCAATATGGAATATCGAAAAGAAGTTAATCTATTAGTCCAAATGTAACTAGTATCAAATATAATTTTGTCCCCATCATAATAACATTTATATACTATTTCCTTCCAAGTTGCAGACACTTCTGGATTTCTAAATTTCCACAACCATTTAGCTAACAACAAGGCATTAAATTATATAGATTGGTAACCCCAAGACCCCCATCCTCCTTGGATCTACAACAAACTGCCCAATTAACTAAACATTTGTAATCCTTACAAAAGTTTTCTCTACTCCAGAGAAAATTACGTCTAATCCTGTCAATTTTTTCAATTACCATTGAGGGAAACGATGAACGGCCATCCAATATGTAGGAATAGCAGATAACACATAGTTAATAAGAACTGATATACCCTCTCCTGATAAAAATATGCTATTCCAACTAGATAGACTATTATTAATTTTATCAATAATAGTCAACTAGTCATCATGTTTGAGTTTTGAAGGCCTAATTTTAAACCCCAAATAATCAAAAGGGAAATTCATAGTTGAATAGTTTAAGGTATTGTCAACTTGATTCTCAACATTGTTAAAATCATGTAGAATTGTAACTGAACTTTTATCAGAATTAATTCTGAGACTAGAAAGCATATCAAAACAATAAAGTATAAATTTCAAAGCTATAATATGTTTGAGTAAGTGAGAGGAAAATAATAGTGTATTGTCAATAAATTGAAGTAAAGATATTTCATTATTAAAAACCCATTACCCACATAACCTTATACTCATTTCCTCCCCTCTCTCTTTATAATTTTGGTGAATACATCAATAGTGAGATTAAACCAAAGAGGATATAAAGTATCGCCCTGTCTAAGCCTTATTTTAGACTAAATTTTCTTTCCTACAACCCCATTAACTATAATACTATAATAGCTAGATTAGAGTAATAGCATGATCCAATTAATTCACCTTATACTAAAACCCCTAGCTAATAATAAATTACATGTAAAATCCAAATATACTGAATCGAAAGCCTTTCCAAAATCAATTTCCAAAATAGTGCAAGAAAAAATATTCTTACAACATAAATTAATATATTCTTGGACAACGATCACCTCATCAACTATGTTCCTACCTTTTATAAGTTCGGTTTGGGAACAATCAATTAGATCATTCATCTTTAGACTAAACATATTCGCTAATATTTTAGTAGTAATCTTAACAGAATAGTTGGCTAAGGATATTGGTCTAAAATCTTTTAATTTATTAGCTCTAATTTCTTATGAATAAGGATAACATTTGCAAAGTTAAATCTACCTATCTGCAAATTACCATTATAAAAATCACTAAATAAGTTAATTATATCATATTTCAAAACATTACAAAATTGTTTATAAAAAATAAAATAAAAAACAATTCAGACCAGGAGCTTTATCACTAGGATTGTCATTGATAGCCTTCTAAATCTCATGTTCAGAGAATGGTTTATCGGAACCTACTAAATCAATCTTAGAATAAGAAGTGTAAATATCATTCCATCTAATATTAATCCTCCTCTTAATTTTTTATCCAAAAATCTTCCTATAATAGTCGGTAAAAGCTTTATCTAAGTCTTTTTGTACAACTAATTCTTTGTCATCAACAAAAATAGAGTGAATGAGATTGTTACGTCTTCTCATATTAGCCACACTATGAAAATTTTTGTATTATTATCACCCTCTTTAATCCATTGTATACAACCCCTTTGCTTCCACATGACTCCTCTTTTTCTAGTATCAATTTAGGATAATTCTTAAGCCTATAAAATTTATCACTCTCATTAGGATTAAGAAGCATGTTCTCACTAATCTTATCTAAATCAAACATATCACACATAATCTTATCTTTCTTGATTCTAACACTACCAAATACATAATTGTTCCACATTTAAGAAAAAAAAATCTAATTTTCCTAACTTCACAACAAAAATCTTAGCAAAACTACCAACATACATGTTATTAAAATACAATAAAGAATTCCATTTAAAAGCAACTAAATTAGTAAATTTTGAATCTAAAATCCACATTTTTTCAAATTTAAAGCTATTGTTAATGGATAAACTTGTTTCACATGAAATAGTAATAGGACAATGGCCTGAATATAAAAAAGGCAAACCCTTTACTCTATAAAAAGAGAACCTATCCTCAACCTCATTACTTATGAAAAATATATCTAATAGTGCAAATGATAGCATATATCTTACATTAGACCACGTAAATGATCTATTGTTTAATGGTATTTCAATCAAATCATTGTCTAAAACAAATTCGGTAAATTCTTCCATTTTAGAGAAATCACCTTCGCGAGGTGATCTTTCCTCTAAAAATCTAGTAACATTAAAATCTCCCCCCACAATCCATTGATCTGGGACTAAATTTCTTAATTTTGTACATTCATTCCACAAAATTCTCCTCTCTATTTTTGTGTGAGTACTATATACATTAGAAATACCGAAAATAGTATTATCTGCATGGGAGGACAATAAGATATGAAGGGAATTGTAACAACCCGTGTTTTTATAACGTGTCATAACCATAAATCAAGGCAGAATTAATTTTTAAAATAAGAATCAAGGGAAACGAGTTACGCCATTGCGTTCGTCTCGAAATTCTGCTTGGAAACGAGTCCGAGTTTTCGAAAATCGGAGCCCGTATGACCAAGTTATGACCATTCGAAGTTTTAAGAATTTTTCAAGTTCAAAACAGCTCAATTCGAATTCAAAATTCGAAATTCAAACCTCAGAATGGACTGGGCGGGAAATTTCCCGCCCAGGACCAGGTCGACCTGGGGGTCGACTATGTAGTCAACCTACCCAGGACCAGGTCGACCATAGTGTCGATCTGGGGGTCGACCTGGTGCCCGAGCCCATTTTTGGAGCTGGATTCACTTTGATGTTTCTGGCCTCGTTTCTGTCCACATTCGTTGACCTGACCCTATAAATACAGCCCCTAACACCAGTCTCTCTACACAAAATTCCTTCTGACCTTATGCTGCTCTAATTCTGGTTGAAAAGTTTGAGAGAGGGACTGCTTCTTCTACGATGAGACTGCGTTAAGAGAATTGCTGATTTGGGGATTTCTATTAGGAAAGCATATAAAGATTCAACATCGACTCTCTTTTCTAATTCTCGAACCACGATCTGTAAGCCCCAGTTATTTTTAGATTTAAACTGTAAATGTAATATGAATATGATGTAAATTGAAACTGGACCTATGTATGATGACTGTTTCACATCCATTCTTATTCATCTTGGATCTTGACTTTTGGATATGTTATGACATTGATTTGAGGCCTATTCATGTTGTAAATCAAAAAGAAAACCCCTCATATTGTCATGTTGAATCTGCTATTAGTCACAAGTTCATGACTATCACCTTATGTTAATTGTTACCATGACTATGCTATCGCCTTATGTCAATCATTACCATGACTATACTATCACCTTATGACAACTGTTATCTTGACTAGTACCTTATTTTGCTAGATTTGGAATCTTTATGTTTGAGGCCAATATTCCATATGCCAGTAATGTTATAATCTTTTATCAAGTCATACCATGCTATGCTAGTAATCACTTTTGCCACCTTATACCCGTCCCTTTTTATGTTATTCCCTAATTAGATTTATTTGTATCGATTCGAGCTTACGTGCGATGGGAATACGATTTGGGTAGACTAGGTAAAACATTGATTGACTTTGAACTTTAAACATGAACGTTATTATAACTTGAACCTGGATATGGACATGAACTTGACACGATTTGATATGAAACATGACATGAAAACTCGACATGAATTTTGACATTAAAACTTGAACGTGGGCATGACAATTAGATAAACTTGAAAATGGCCAACTCGAGGTTGGGTTGAGTTTGCAGTGTAAATCTGCCCGGAACCGCCCGGTAAATCCAGTGGCTGCAAACAATAGGATCCAATGTGGGTAGTTGGTCATATCGCACGTAAAACCCGAGGTTAAACTTTGTTGCGGTGTAAATCTGCCCGGAACCGCCCGACAAATCCAGTAACCACAACAATTATTCTAATGTGAGAGGTTGAGGTGCACTAATGAATTAATGCCACATGATAGGGTTAAGTCATGAACCACTTGAATATACTTAACCAGCTTGACACGATGATTTGATAGGGTTAAGTCATGAACCACTTGAACACACTTAACCAACTTGATACATGATTTGGATAGGGTAAAGTCACGAATTTGAATGACAACACTTAACCCATTAGAAACCCTAGTTACGCGGTCCTTTTCAGCAGTAACCCGCTTAGATGTATCACGATACCCTGGGACTAGGCAGGGTGGGGCACGATTACTGGGCTGATTGTAAGCGACCAGAACAACGACTGAGTAGGTGCGCCATTGTAGGTTCATGCGGATTATGGTCGTGCACGTAGTCCGGAGTTGAAAAAGCAGGCATTGGGCACCCGTAGATTTACACTGTGCGTACTTGATTCGTGTCGGTGGTTGGCACCATAGGACTTGATACACCCTATGGTGGACCTAGCACAGGTAACTACATTTCAGGATAGGGCCGTATGACACAGACACATGACGAGCTAGGACTTGTAGGGAGCCGATCGATTAGTAGATCGCACCGTAGGACCCCGTAATGGGTCAATTCATGATACCGGGCCAATGGATCATTTCATGGTTAATGCTTGACATGGGTTAGAATACTAGTACAGTTGGTGCAGCGAACCTTGAATATGCGATGCTAGACTTGACTTATCTTGTTATCTTAATTATCCTACCGGTTCTGTTATCATCCTTATGTTTAATTCCATTTTTCACATATCATGTTACCTTTACTAGTTTTCATACTGAAAGTCACTAGGGCTTACCAGTCTTTATGACTGACCCTTTTTCTTTCGTCCCCCCCCCAGGTTCTCAGGGAGGAAACACTAGCTCTTAGCTTGGATTTAGCTTGCTTTCTGACAGCTCATGTACGGTTTGGTCTTGGGCTATGCTATGGATGCTTCTGCTATTTATAGGGAATAATTTACTCTTGTTTTAAGTTTATGCTTCTTTATTTGGAACTTGATGTAATGGAATAATTTGTACCTTGGATATATGGAGTTTTGACTCTTTTTCTTGAAAGAAATAAAAAGTTGGTTTTTAATTTCTACCGCTGCTTTATTTATGTTCTGCCTTGTGATATCTCTGTGTATGTTTACCTAGATAATACTCCACCAAAACTAGTGCATTCCCTTTATGAGTGACCCTAGCGGAGGTGGGGTGTTACAGGAATGCTTCTTAGGAATTTCCTAAAGAAGTCTAAATTGATTTTCCCTCCAACCAATCATTAAACCCCCCGATCTACCAATAGCACCTAGGCAAGCCCAGTTACAGAAATGAGATCACCTCAACCTCGTATAAAATTTAAAATCAGGGTTATCTATTTTTGTCACTTGCAATAATGCAACATCTATATGGTAATCCTTAAAAAAATGTTCGAACTTCATCACATTTTTGGGTCATTAAGGCCCCTAATGTTCCAACTAATTAACTTTAGCATCTGAATGAATTAACCCTCTCTAATTCTCTATTCCTAATATAATCAGTATCTAACTCCAAATCAATAAAAATAAACGATGTATAATCCGCTAACTGGCATAACTATCTAGTCGATAAACTACCCAATGCAAAAGGTGTGTAACTACTACCATGAACATAAATCATACTTGAGCCCACATTCGAAGTACTACTACTAGCATTCAAATCAGGGTACCTACCATAAGAGGGTGAGGTAATGGAACTAATCCTCGCACTGCGATGAACCAGTCCAGTAATAGGATTCATCTTCTTACGTCTACCCCTTCTAGCCGATGTAGATAACACATCACTGCCAGGAGAAATTTTAGATCTATCCTCAATTAACCCATCCTCATCAGCAATAATGACCCTATCCATCGAATCTACAACTCTCTCCCACATATCTACCCTCTCACTAATCAACTGTGATGCACAATACCTCAGATTAGGCAAAAAAGAAATGACCATCAAACCCATCTTTCCCAACAACAAAGTACAAGCAAACTTACCTAAACTTATTCCATAACTGGCAATCTTCCTTACACAGGTATTTGCCAACCTACTCACTAATACGTATTGCGCATGTCTTTCAATATTGATACCATTACTATCCATATTTCTATAAGTATTAACACTAATCAAACTGTCACCTTCATGCATCTGAACTATATCCAAATTTTCGCACTGAATCTTATCTGATTTGGGAAACAAAAAACTGTATTACTAAACCTTCATTTATTCCTCAAAAACATACTATCATGTTTCAAACAATTACGTTCTGCATGATTAACCAACCCCACCGAGACTTTAATATTTCTCCTCCATACAATACGATTTTTTATTACATTCAAAAAACATTGTCCTTTTCCACCCAACACTCACATACTTTCCTGTTTTTTATTGTTGACAATCTACTATCAACCATACTCTCCACTGAATTAGTGTCTGGTATTAAAATACTTTCCTTTGCTCTCATGTCCACCCTTAATGAATATTCATCAATCTCACAACTACTAATATCATTCACTTTTACCAGATTATCAGATAAAACCATGCATGTATTCGCATTCTCTACCTCCTTAACGTACACACCAGTCTCATACCCATAGCAATCATCTTCTACCATACCCAAAATACACTTTTCTCCATTATCCACAAAATCACTACTATAATTCATACACATGCCTTTATCCCTGTTAAACTTTTCTAAGGATTGTTTATTACAATCTTGTAAACCATTTGATGTATATCCATTCCCACTTACATCATATTCACCACTATCCTCATATTCACTCAACAACTCAAAACAGTTACTCAAACTTAAATCATCAGCCACACACTATTTATTTGATTCCACCTCTCCAACATCGTATACATCAGATGTTGCAATGATTGGTGTATATTCCTCATAACTATCCATTGTTATGCTATTCATATCAACACAATCAACCCTTTTCATCAACTCCTCTACCAAAAAACCCCTCCTTAAAACAAAATTTTCAACAATGCTCACACTTGATTTCATACTCAAAAAATTCTGAACAAATGGATTAAGCAACATGCTATCCATCTAATGATCACCCAATGCAAAAATAGAAGAACCAACAATTTCATCATCATCTATATTCAAAACAATAGGGACACCAACCATCTTTAACCTGTCATTATCTTGCTTAGAATCATGCTAAAATAAAGGAATCACAAGCTTGTAATTTACCGCGGTATTGATGACATCAAAATCCATCAATAATTCGTTTAAAAGTAATACCATTCAACTATTTCCGGAATTCACATCTGTGAATATCTTCCTCAACCTCAGAAAATTTATACTGAAAGACATGGCATGTTCCTATATCTCTAGTGGTATAGGTAATGGCAGATAAACTGAACTTACATCATAAAAATTCTTCTTTTCCCATACTATTCCATCCAATAGCCCCTCAATATGCCAAACGAACAATAACAACAAATATGAACCCTCCACTTTCCGTTTCGAGTCGGCCTTTTCATATATATATATATATATATATATATATATATATATACATATATGTATATATATACATATGTGTATATATATATATATTCAAGAACGATAAGTTTTTTTGGCAAAATTGCACACTACTAAAATGCATCAGTTCGAAAGGCGATTTACCTCTGTAAATTTTAGAATAGTTAGCTTTTTGATGTCCATTTCGCCTACACTGAAAGCATCACATGAGATTTCAACAATCTTTATCCACGTGATTGGATTCGCAGCATCTAAAACATTTTCGGAGTCTGTTGATTTTTCTATTAATCATTGGTCGAATTTGAGAATACTTGCTACTTCCATTAGGAAGACAATACGACTTCCTAATCACATCGGCATAGGACGATCTGCTTTCATAGGACAATTTTGAAGATTTTTAAGGAAAAATCCTGAATTTTCTTTTTGAGAAGAGAAAGAGATACGACCACTATTCTTGTTTTTCGAAGATTAGGAGTATCCGAAGAAATCAAACTTATCTTGCTCGATGTCAATTTTGGTGTTCTATATATACTAATCTTTGAATATCGATGTAAACACTTTTTAAATTCTTACGGATAGTGAGAATTCCCTCCTCACAATTTGATACTAAATACAACAAGGTCACCTCTATGGAATTCGACTTATTTTTCTATAAAAACTTGATCTTTTACCCTTAACTCATTCCCAACATTTCAACCTTATCCATCCCTCTCCCAGGATCAAATTACTTCATTAACCATCTAAAAGAATTAACCAAAGAATTGGAGAGGATTTGTTTAAGTTTAAACTTCAATTTTAGTCATTATTGAAAATCCTATAAAAAGTTCTGCAAAAAGTGCTATTTTAGTTTAATTTATCAAGACGACTTTTCTATCATTGGAAAATTTATATATTCAACTTAAATCTCTTTTTAAAAAATTAAATGATTCATAAGATTTATTCTATAATTTTCTTAAATTTAATTTTTTTTCAAACAATTTCATTTTTTGGATTTTGAACTGTAAAACCGAGGTGTTTTTTAAATCTTGATTTAGCCATATTTCTAACTCTGCTCAAGGGAATCTTGATTTTTTTCCATTTTGTTGGAAATTTATGGTTAGAGGATTCAGAAAAATCATACTTCAAAGAATTTGTATTCATATTTTTTCATATACAAAAGATTGGCTTTCAAGGAGTGAAAATGTGAGTTACCGTTCCGCGACATCCCAAAATTTCTCTAAACTTCATATTCTTTTCAAACTTTGTATTTACGTTTAGAAGTGTTTATTATTTATTTATAAAACATTTTGAACCATTTTTAATCGGTTAATCATTCCATTTTCACCATTTCATTCAGTAAAGGAAAATGATTTTCTTTGTGCTTACCTACGTGTATTTAACTTGACTTGTTAAATAATCCATACAATCAACATATTATCATCCAAAGGTGATAAATAATCATCATGGAATACATAAGCATCATTTAACAAAATTATAGCAATACTAATTTCTCCATTAGCATATGGATAGTTAGGGTCATTTTAAGGTGTTTTTCTTACCTTTATTGCTTTCTAGAATTCCTAAAATTTGTTATAGCTCTGTTACAATCTCACTAAAGCAACTCGAGCTCGCTCGTTCTCCTTCCTTTAAGCCTAGACTTCTTCACGCTTCCATTTTTGCTCAAATCCTAGAGCGATAGGGATGGTACCTTTGTCTTCAAATCTTCATTGAGCGGTGGTGGCTTATGAATGTAGATTACACGAGATACAATGATAGCTTCGACGCCTTTGGATGCTCGCTTAAGTGGTGAGTTATTTATTATTTTATTATGTTTAGGCTAGAGATTAGAAGCCATTAAAGTGATTAAAGGAGGAAGATGTGAAGAGATTTGGTGTTAAAAAGTGAATAAAATTAGGGTGGTATTTATTGAAAACACTTTAGAATAAAATAAGAGATGAGAAATTGTTAAAACCTCTTTGCCTCCTTACTTATAGTCTCGGCCGAACCCTCTCCTCCCCACATACTTTTCCTTGTGTAAGAGGATGTGATGGATGAATGTATGTGCAAGGTTAGGATGTTATAAGAGCACGGTATTATTATATTAAAGTAAACTCCTTTTGTTTTCTTATGCTTACCTTTTCCTAATCTTTCTTACTTTATTTGATACTTCATTAGCCTTATATATATGTTATCATGCATGTGTGTGTATATACATGTATATACATACTTGTATATGTATGTATTTGTGTATCACACACATACGACTTCCGTCCGTCAAACCGTTGAGAATCCGGAACTCGTTTATCAGTCATATTTTCAGTTTTAATTTAAACTATTTATCTGAAAAAACGAAATTTGAAAATGCATTTCTTATCATATTTAAATAATTGAAACATGACTGTTTAGTAATTGAAACCATAATAAATAATATTAATCAATTATTTATAAAATTGGATATTTTACCGGCAAAGCTATATCGATTTCTCTTATATTTTTTGGTTAAGCACATTTCTTTGTATAACTTGTTTCTAATTGATTTGTTATCACTATATAACATATTTAAAATGTTTTCTTATCGTTTAAACCATTATTTGAATAATTATTATTATTATATCGCTAAGTTCTTCATTTAAATCCACAAACCCAATTATTAAATATAACATCCTTATCGACGATGTCATCAATACGTTTAACTTTCAAAGATAATTTTTTTTATATTCTTATTTAATTATGAAAATAAGTGTATGTATCCAAAATCGTTCACAACTTTTATGGATAAAAATCAATTTTTTTATAAAACGAGTCCATCATTTTATTTTATTTTAAACTTCCTTATTGTTTAGAGATAACCCATATTTGAATATTTAAATTAATTCAAATATCTTTAATTAAGGTGATCTAATTTTGGGTTGCTACATTCTTTCCCCTTAAAAGTATTTCACCATCGAAATCGCACCAAAACAAACCCAAGGTGGTGCCCCATATAATTTTATTTCATTTACTCTTAAAAGATACATATAGATCATCTGTATGCAATATCTAATTCGATCCTTCATTCAAATTCACAACTTTTCCTTTTGAACTAGTATTGATCCTCCAAACCTCTAGTTCAGATTATGATCAGGTTATTTGATCATAATACTTTGCTTCCTTGCATGGTTCTCAACCATGATAGAAAACTAAAATGTTGAATTGTATACCCTTATCAATATTCACCATTAATCATCGAGCGACAAATCCTTTTTTGGACTTGTGTAAATACCTCACATTCTATACTCGAATCTAGATCAAGATGCAAATAAAATGATCTATGTACACTTACATGTTAATACTGTCGGTTTCTAGACTTTCATTTTCTTTCTCTTATTCAAATAGCGTGTTGTTTCTTCTAATTAAACACATTTTAAAATTAAGATTGTACTTGTGTAATACTCCATTTTGTCCTACAAGTATATACAAATATCAACTTCCTTTTCCTAACAAGTAGGTTCAACAAAATTTCTTAACTTTTAAATCATATAAACTCGACTTTATATCTTCACAAACATTTCAACATTAAGTTCTAAATCAATTTTGAGGTTTTTTAACTGTCCAAAATCGTTGAGAACCTCTATTCATTAAATCATCAAAATTTATCAAATTATTTATTATAAGACGACACACATCCTTATAATCTCAACAAATCTTAATAATTTGATAAGCAAATATTACTCAATCATACGAAAAGTTTAAATCATTTATTCCGGTTTGTTCTAATACTACCTAAGCATTATGTATAACTGTTCGTGTTAAATTTCCTTCCAAAGGAAACTTTAGAACAAAATGCCTAATTTCATTCGTATCAATTGAGCAACACCAAAGTGATTTAAGCAAACGGGTAACGTCGATGGTTTCATTTATCCTCCTTACCAAGAGGGGTAATACTTAAGAGAAGTGCTTACAAAATGAACACATCCCTATCCCATTTTATCACTTCAAACCATTCGAACTAGAACTCCTTTTAGAAGTCATCTTTACCAATATCGGGAATTATGTTCAAAAACTTCTAACTTGAATCGTTTTAGTGTTATTATAAACATCTTATAGCTGAAAAGTGGGATTCTAATCACAAGATGTTCTTTGTTTTTAGTTTTTGACTCTAGCTTGTAATAACTATATTTTCAAAGATATCCTTTAACCAAGAGATAATCCTTAGGTAAAGTTACTTCTTTACTAAATCTCAAAGAGAAATTATTTATATTTTTAAATACGCACTCATATTATTACTCTTGTCTCATTCTAAGGTATTGATATCCCTATCTATAATGAGTTACTCGTCCTAGAGTATTATTATCCCCATCTTGATAAGTCTTGTATCAGGCTGAGCTTAGGTATTCGTTCAACCCAAGCTCTAATACCAATGAAACAACCTGCTTCCTCGGACCCTAAAAATCGACACTAATACATCCACAGTATTCACGTCCATAAAACAAATTATCAGAGAAGCGAATTGTTTGTGGTAAGAAAGAAAATAGAAAGAAAGCAGAAAGAACATAATACTGCACAACGGAAATATGTTTATATATATATATATATATATATATATTTCATCACAAAAACACAACGGAAAATGTAATCACATTGCCAGAGTGTTTATTAACATCGACCTGGACAACTACAATAATTGTCCTCACAGTTGTTAAATGAAGCTAAGTAAAGGTAGGAATAGATGACTGTTTCCAAATTCTTCTTTTCCATGCTCCATCCACTTGATCCAAGTAAAACCTAAGCTACTAGGCTACCTAGAGTAAATAGAGGCACCTAGTGTTTAAGGAAGAAATAACTCTGGGTCAGTCAGGGACTAGTGTGAGAAACTTAAATTCGTCATTTTAAAAACAATGGTATTCCATAAGGCTATAACCACACATAAACATAACACGTGTTTTTATCTTATGATAACCAAATCTTTATTATTGAAATTATTTGATATTATTTTTAATGACTTACAGAATAAAACCCGTGAAAATAAATCAAATCAAAGGGCAAAATTGTTACCATTAATAAAATTTGCACTGTTAATAAGGCTTTACCAAAAAGTCGTACCCCTTAAGGGAAATGAATATCCATTAAATGGAAAGGTAAGAGATTACCATTCCATGCATTGCACAAATAGAGGGATGTACTATAACAATCTACGCTTTCTAAGCCCGAATTTCAGCAAAAAATGAAACTGAAACCCATCTAATTACAGATCTATAAATCTAGTACCTACAAATTGGGATACCCCACATCCCTTAATGTCACCCATATGAGGATGCAATAAGTTCTATGAAGTGCAATAATATTATAAATACTAATTTCACAAAACACAATAAAGAGTGCAGCGGGAAATTTTTTCAAACATTTTATTTCAAACCTAATACAACATTACATTTTCAAATGTCATAAAGTCATAATCGTCTATCTCATAAACCATCAGAGTACAAACCATAAATTAATATCCCTCGTATGCCATAACAACAAACATAGAAAAGAAATTGAAGTAATACATTGAATGAGAAGTAGTCCAAGCCCAAGCTAAATCGAGAAATCACGATCACAGCTACTGTCCACCACCTTGAGAACCTGAGGGAAAGAAAGAGAGAAGGAATAACAAAATAGGTCAAACATAAAGTATTGCGAGTTCCAGTGATTTTTAGGATAAGCATAAGGTAAGAAGTATCAAGACAGGTCAACAATACTGGATAAGAAATTAACAGTAAAGTATACAAGTACGAAATAAACGAGATAAATGAGACAAGGTAAAGATCAAGTAAGCTTCTCATTCATATACCAAGAACAAGTTTATGCACCAACTATTAGATAATAGGATTAGGTTTTACCCTATTTACTACACAGCGATTGGCTCCCTACATGTACGAATAACCTGTGCCATCCATGGCAATAGGGGATATCAGTCCCTAACCCGTCAATTTTAAAGACACAACTCTATTCGTTTGTGTTATAGTATCTTAGTTTCCCCCATCGGACCCATGCACACTCATGACTCTGCCAAAACGCTCTTGTACCCACCTCCAAGATTTTGAACCTCTTACAATCCAGATCAGTAAAACGTTCCTTGGCCCCTACCTAGTACGAGGCCCAGATATGATAGCAATAAGGATACCGATTGATACGGGTTCCAAATAACAACATAACTTACACAAGCCACACTTAGGGTTAGTCCCCCAAGTAAACTAGGATTTTAAAAGTCCCTCTGGATATAAACAACAGACATGGAATCTCTTAGCTTGTTAATTAAACAGGTTTAACTTAGCAGGTTTAAGTTCATCAATAATCATGGTTGGAAATGACATTTCCTACTAAATGTAATTTCGTGTACAATACTTCCCCAAAACAGGCATCACCTGCTTAGATGTATATAGATTAAGTTACATGTTTATACTTAATTACATCTGATGCACATTTCTTTCACTACGCCATAGATTGCATACGACAACCCCAAGAAGTGATGCAGGAAGTGCAAAATAATGTTTCTATAGGCCAAAAATGATCTCTGGAAACACTTTTTTGGGGTTGCCTTTTGCCGCGTTGCCTTAGAGTCAAAGGCAACGTCTTTGCTATCTTAAGGTAACATCGCTACAGGTACTAAATTTACATAAAATGTGGGGCCCACTAAATTCTGAATCCCGGGATCATGGAATCTTGTTGTGCCCCTAAATTCTGTAGCCGGGTTCACGGAATCCTGTTTTGGGGCCCACATGCATTAATTTATGGCAACACTGTATCATAGCTACGACAACATTTAACATTACATACTGCAATATTATATCATACTATTGCATCATTATATAACATATGCGACATAACAACAATTAACATTACACATTGAAATTAATAAACAACTTTTCATTACAAACTAATAACTAGTAACACAAATACTATTTAGTCAACTACAGAATAACAAAAAAATAGCCAATAAATTCAGTTTTACAGAGTACTTACAAACACAGCCGGTGCAAAATTCATGTTTACATCAAACTAAAACAATTTCAAATTAATAAAGTGTGAGCCTCCAGCGCATTCAGTACCTCTACTGCCTCCTTCACGTGCAAAATAAAGCAGTTTCAAAAGTCATGCATTTCAGCAAAAGCCTTTAGTACAACTAATGTATTTCAGCACAACCAAAGTCATGCATGCCTCGGTTACAAACTGATGCAATGCCTCGTTTACATTGCAACACAAAATGGAAGACATGCATGCTTCAGTTGCATTTCAGCACAAACTATGGCCATAGTATAACTGACTTGCACTTCAGCACAAAGACATTTCAGCACAAACTATGGCCAGAGTTGCTTTTCAGCATAGAGTTGCATTTCACAATCTATGGCTGAGTTGCAAATTGATGCAATGACTCAGCTTATTCAAAGCACGAACGATATCAAGGAATGCAATAGTATGCCTGAGGCACTAAAAATTTAGACATGCCGCGACTCGTTCAAGTACAAACTCAACCATTGAATCTATTACGAACTGACACGATCATTAATGATTGAAGAGAAAATAAAATTCTTAAAATTCTGTAGTTTATTACTGAAGCATCGGCCTTGTACATGACCAGTTACATACCAGCATTGAACTACAAAATTGTAAGAATTAGACTGATGCTTCAACAAGCAGAAATTGTAAGAATTCTGAAGCATACCACCAGCTAACCATAAAAATAAGCAAAAATACATATCAGCAGTGTGTATATGTATACGATCTCCGATTCGCACAATTTGTAAGGGCCTTGGACTACAAAAACATGCATGAAGCCATGTTTTTCACTTTGCTAGGTGGAAGGCGGATTCGTCTTATTGGGACATAATCTCTACACCAACGAACACCAAAATCTTGATTTCCCATTCCATAAGCAGGTTGGATATCATTCAAATCTTCATTTTCATATTCTCTTTCGAGTTCACACTAGTCCTTCGGCAATTTCTTGATAACAATGTGGCACATCTTATCAATTGGATCTTCTATATAAAACACCTATTTTACTTGTGAATCCATAACATAAGGATCAGATTTCTGGCACAATCGATTAAAATTGACATGGGTCAGCCCATATGAATCTTTCTCTTCTTGGTACCAACAACACTTAAAAAAACCACACTAAATTCTCCCTAATAGTCTAGTTCTAATATTTCTTCAATTGATCCATAGTAATTAACTTCACCAACCAATGGATTTTGATCTTTCGAACTTGCAAAGCTAGTAGTCAAGGCTATCAAAAATACACCATTGTTTTGTGTTGTACATTTGGCATCTCTGAACCTTATATAAAATCTGTATCCATTGATAACATATCTAGTAAACCGCTTAACTGTTGGAAGAGTCCCCATTGCAAGCAGTTGTACTTCTTTTGAAATGTCCTCCTTTTTCCCAACCTCTTCCTTTAACCACTTCCAAAATTCTTCATTTTTTTTAATGATGCACGACCATCAATTAAAGCTCAATGTTCCCTAGAATAAAGACCAGGTTAACAAAAGATAGAAACAAATTTGGCTGGATCTATTACTAAAACTGAAACCGAACATGCAGAAAACAATTCTGTATGAATGAGGACATGTCTTAAGTGCAAATCATGCCTGAAATCCCTAAAAGTGCTGAAATTTGGAATTTACAACTAACACTATGTGGGGCTAGAATCAATAACATGTTTGTAGATTGTTTAAAAGAACTCATTTTGCTGGCAAAAGGATGACATAAAAAATAGTATTTTTTAATAGTTGACATTATTTCACAAGCTACGCGAATAATATTATTACCGATGTTAACCGAACTTGTCCACTTTTCTAATTAAATAAACCATTGTAAACTTTAATTGCATAAAATTCCATCTGCCAGGTTCAAAAAGGAAAACATTATTTATTATGAAAAAAGGAACAAAATAACTAATAAAAGATTCAAAAAATAGGAATAATACTTCAATACTTACTAAAATAAAAATACTTACCCAATTAAACTCTCCATTTCCTTGTTACCACAATTGAATAGAATGTAATGGTGATATTCCTTCCACTGAGAATTTTGATGAATAGTTTTTCCATCTTTGTTTCTTCTTGTGCCAATAGGATATTCCAGATTTTGTGGACATGTTTCAAATTGCATTTTTCCTGCTCCGTCGCCACTTATGAACCTTGAACAGAAAATCAAACATTCCTCAGTAAGATAACCTTCAGCAATGGGCGCCTCAGGTTTACTTTTGTTGCGAACATATGATTTCAGTTTACAAAGATAACGCTCAATAGGAAACATACAACGAACATGTGCAGGTCCACCATATTCAAGTTCCTTGCATAAATGAACTAGAAAGTGCACCATTGTATCGAAGAAAGCATTTGGGAATATCATCTCAAATTGACAAAGAATTTCCACAATTTCCTTTTGTAGCCTCTTGAGATCAGCCAAATCGATACTTTTACTCCAAACACTTCTTAGAAATGCACCTAATCTTATCATAGGTATTGTGACTACAGGTTTTACAGATTTCTTCATGGTAAACTGTAGTAAGTAGTGGAGAAGAAAATGAGCATCGTGGCTCTTATACCCTGCACTTTTCCTCTCTATCTTATTTACATACCGGTTGATATTAGCTGCACAACCATAAGGCAGTTTAGCATTCTCCAACACCGAGCAAAATAGTTCTTTCTCCTTGTTCATCATTTCAAATATGGCAGCCCTCATCTCAAGGTAACTCCCATCAGTTGATAGAACCGAATGAAGGACCTCCCTGATATTTCTTGTAAATCATACCAAGCATTTAAATGGTCTTACGACTTCCCATCAATATTTAGTAAAGTACCAAGTATGTTATCACAAATGTTTTTCTCTATGTGCATAACATCAAGGTTATCTCGACATACATTTTGACTCCAATACGGTAAATTAAAAAATATTGACTTTTTTTTAAAAGGAGGTTCATTTTTATGCTTCTTGACCTCTTTCTTCCCAAAAATATTTTCATAACCTGCCAACAATTCTTCAATGTCAGTCCCAGATAAAATAGTGGGAGGTGTTCCCATTTCAATTTCACCATTGAACCTTTTCTTATCAAACCTCCACTTGTGTCCCGGGTCTAAAAATTTCCTATTAGTCATGCAGCAAAATTTTCTACAATGTTTCAAGTAAGTTGAAGAAGTCTCGAAATGGCATAAGGGACAAGCTAAATAACCCTTCATGCTCCTGCAGGATAACATTGCATAGCCCGAAAAGTCGCTGATCGTCCATAACATGCTTGCACGTAATGTGAAATCATCACCAGTGAAGGTATCATTAGTTTGTATGCCAAGATCTCATAATTCTTTCAAATCTGCGATAAGAGGCTACATGTAGTTATCAATGTAATTGTTAGGAGACTATGGACCAGGGATAAGGGTTGAAAGTATCAAATTTTCTGTCTTCATGCATAACCAAGGTGGAAGGTTATAATTTATGAATACGATCATCCATGTGTTGTGTTGTGTAGTCATTGTATGAAAAGGACTGAATCCATCAGATGCTACTCCTAACCTGATATTTCTGTTTTCTGATGAAAAATGAGGATAATTGGCATCCATAGTCTTCCATACCTCGTCATCAGCTGGATGTCGAAGTCTGCCATCATTTTTTCATCCCACAGCATGCCATAACATAAGTTCTGTGTACTCTTTCGACATGAACATCCTTTGCAACCTTGGTTTTAGTGGAAAATAACGCATCACTTTTGCTGGTACTTTGTGAATCCGCTTCTCCGAATCTTTGTCAATAGCCACTTTCTCTTCTGGTATAACCCACCTTGAAAAACCACAACTTTTGCAGTTATTTTCCTTTTCATTTTCTGCCTAATATAGCATGCAGTCATTTGGACATGCATGTATTCTTTGGTAATCGAGGCCTAAATCTTTAATGATATTTTTGGTAGCATTGAAAGATAAAGGAATGTGGGCTTCTGGAAAAGTTTCTTTCATCAACTCTAATAAATCGCTGAATGCAGACTCAGTATTCTATGTAGGCATTTTAAAGAATAAAGCCTGACAATGAAACTTAATCGCGAAAATTTATTACACCCAGGATATAATGGTTGTTTTCCTTCTTCAACACATTGATGAAATTTTCTAGCATCGACATCTATTCCATTTGACCCATCAGAAGATCCATCTTCATTGTTCTGCATATTTCCACAAGTACGTTGCAACATCTCATCCAGATTATCTCCAAAATTTATTCCTGCTTCACAATCCATATTGTTATCGCTCCTTTCAGGATCTAAACATGAAACTTCACAAATCCATTTCATGTACAATTCAGATGGACCATTCCAAATCAGATGGTCGTAGACTATTTCTTGACAATGCCACTTACGATTTTGACACTTTTTGCAAGGGCATGTAATTTCATCACCTACTGCAATTCTAGAAAAAGTATTTTGAATAAAAAGTTTCACTCCACTAATGTACCTTTCACTGAACTTAGGAAGTTCTGCCCATAATTTTTCCTCGTCGTTCATTGAGTGATACCTTTAAGCAGTAAATTAGGCACAAGTAAAGCAGTACATTACGAAACACAACAATCAAATCAGAAAAAATTGAAATATACATTGAGTGATACCTGAAATAACAGATTAAATCGAAGCCCTAACTGAAATCTGAAACCCAAACGAACCCCATTTGAAGAATTCAAACACCGAAGCCCTAATTGAACTTGAACTCGAACCTGCCCTACTCGAACCCTAATTAAGCCTGTAAACTTGAACTTTTAGCCCTAATTGAACCTGAAAGTGAGTGTGTGAGAGGATGAGCAGCAGAGTATTTTGTTAAATTTCGATTGAAACTTTCAATACTTTTTTAGTTTTCCCCCCTTTATTTTTGCTTCTCCCAGTAAACATTATTTCACGCGCGGATTGCTAATCTGGACTAAACATTTTTTCATGTGGATCGCTAACCTGGACCGTTGGACCATGTTGACGTGGATTGATAATGTTATTCACGAGGCTACTACAACACATGTTGATATATATGCTAACACATTTAAGCGTGTGTTGCAATAGACAAAAAACAACATAGCAATGGCAACATTGTAGCTAGCAACATCATGCATTTTCGTTGTGATAGGTCATCTATGGTGTAGTGTTTCCATAACATGTTCTACTTAATATCAAATTAATTTTAACCTATCCAGATTAACATGTTTACATATTATCCTAATTATATAGTTAATGGTTCTTATGTTCCAATATGCCCAAATCTCTTTTTTACTGTTATTACAAGTTATTCCAATTTATACCAAATTTATGCAATTCCAACGGATATGGCCTAGGCTCTCAATGGCTTAGGTTCAACGCAAAATAAAAAGGAAAAGGAGAAAATAGATCCATCTCAGAAGTAAATAAACTGAATAAGTAGGCATAAGACTGTAGATAAAACTAAGGCAGAAAGGGGATAAGAAAAATTTACATGTAATAGGAAATAATTGAAAACTAAAATAGGTAAATGACAGTAAAGAGAACAATACAATATAGACTTATAAGAACTGTTACTTTTCAAATCCAAATTATTTACTATCAAGATACATTTTAAATATCAAATCTAAAGATAACTAGAACTCATAGTGATTTGAATTAGGTTCAGAAAAAGTCTCTTTAAAATTGTTGTTGTAGAAGAAAAGCAAGAATTATCCCTTCAATCTAAGTTCTGGCAACACCTCGACATTTTCTTAATTTTATTCAGAAATAGCTTATAGGAGGAAGAAGATGATGAATATTTGTGTGCAAAGGGTGAGACTGCTAGCCTATTTATAAAAATGTTAGGATGTTTATAAACCATAGGATATTAGGTTATCAAATCAAACCGTACACCTCAAGTTGAGTCAGCATAGAATAAAGTACACAAAACAAACTAGGTTCAGACGTAGAAATCCATCCTACATGTGGGTGGGTCGACCCATCTTCAGCATGGATTGACCCATGTGTGGCTGGTTCGCCCAGTGACCGTTGTTTTCTACATTAAGTTGTTTTATTTATACTATATTATTTTAGCTCAAACTTCATTAGTTCATACCTTCTTCATACTTAATCTGATTAACGAAAGCCAAGAGTCAATCTGAACTAGAATTTCGTAACGAACGCAAGGTAAAGTCTATTTTACTCAATTCTGAATATTTAGTTAATTAATATTCATTTTATTATCTTCTTTATATATTCACTGTGTATTACAATATGGGGTGTTACACAAATAATGAGCATGAGCATAATTGAAGTACAATAAAACAAAACTCGTAGTGTAAACAAGATAGGATAATTAGTATCGACCATGACAACTACATTAATAGTGAATCGCCAAATCAATATTGAGCATGAGAGAATAAGAATACAAAACCAAACTTAAACACTTCCACATACCTGTCTTCCCTAAGATAAATCCAAAAGTTGTTATGAGAAGAGGGTCAGAACAATAAGTCATGGTGAAAGGAAAATGTATCCACAACACACAAATGCATCATGTTTGGTTTTACCCAAATTATATGTCTAGAAAGGTTAGTGATTCTGTCATAACCTCGAAAAGATTTCGCATAATGATAAACAACCATACCCAAGTTAGCACCTCCCAAAATAAGCTATTATTGTATATCGAGAAAGAAACTTTACGCATAAATGAATCCTTTAAACCACCCTACAAACCAAGTACTAATAATTAAGAGCGAGATTTTCGAGTACTTAATAACTTACTAAGAAAAAAGGTCGGCCATATAGCCACTTACGACCTCACTCCCGATATAACATACAAACTTAGTACGTATGTGGTCTACAAACATACTAATTCAGGTTAGAGGACAATAGCTAATAAGTCCCCTCACTAAAAAAATAATGCATCATTCATTTGCATATCCTAAGCCCACATAAGACAAGAGATTGTAAGTAATTACTTATTACCTACTGGATATGCAGACAACTACTTGACATTTAAGTCCCTCTCCTGGATGAACCCTACGTTACTATTTAGCTGACCTTATTGGACAATCCTCGAATCACTTAATACTTCCTGCATAATAGCATATCTTTGGTACCTCCATAGCGGTCATTTTATTCCATATCCTAAGATGGACTTTACCCCTGTCACATTGTACCTAAAGGAAAAGGATTTTTCTGGGATTTCCAAACTCGTACCCAATTAGCCGTTTAATGCTCCTTATTGGAAAAGTAATTTGATCACTTAATACCTTATAAGAGCAGACTCTATGATTCTACCCTTACGTTAGAAGGAAAGGGTGAATCCAATCACTTAATACCTTAATAGGCAGACCTCATTACTTAAGACCTTAATTTTGAAATAGGCTATGATATTAAATTGTTCCTTTAGGTTTCTTCTTTTCCAAAGGGAGGTGGGCTCTATAACCACTTAAGACCTCAAACTTGAAGTAACCACTAGGAACATTCCATGCTATGCATAAATAATTATGACGGGTTTCGATGACCAATGATACTTCACATTAATTGTATGTATATCCGACTAATGTAAAGTGCATACTTCTGTCGGATACCTCAACTGGCCTTGCATCATCAACTTACTAAGTCCAATTCTTTTATTAATTGAACATATTATTCCTAGAATTAAATTAAAGATAAGATAAAATTGTTAATAATATAATATAAGATTGAAGCTCAAAAGTGATTTATCGAACTTAGTATTTATTATGGTTATTTTTACCTAAATTTCCATTTAATTAAATTACTATAACTGTCATATGCAAATAATAACCACAACGGTCACTTTTCCTAAGAAAATAGACATTCAATAATTGCCATTTATATATGTCCTGTTTAATTTAATTATTTCTAATTTTTTTTTGACAAATTCCGACCGGTTTTTAAAGTGACAGGAAAAACTTATTATCAAAACAAATAATAATTACAAGTTATTCAAGGGATTGACAAAGTGTTAATCTAGTACAAGTATGGATTTTAAGGTGAACCGTCCACCCTTATCCTATTTGGTTACAGCACTGGAGCTCGAAATGAAATTTGGACTACAAACTACACTCCACACAGGAAGAGTATTTCAAACGCTATAAAAAGAATGGAACAAAATAAATACAATACAACAAGAATGCAATAGCTATTCCTATGAAACATGGCATAACAGAAGCTGCACGAGACAACCTAACATTGGAAGGAAATCACAACAAATACAGTGTCCTTTAATTGAGCAGCACACCAAGAACATGATCTCTGCAATGGTCACGAAAAAAAAATGTACAGCTCAAAAGTACCAACGGCACTAGGCTAGGTTAGGAAGTCCATACCTAAACACATCCTGGTCTGACATCAGTAGGGCTTGCACATGAGGCCACGAAAGGAAGGAAAAAATCTCATCCATCCATTTCAGCAATCGAGAGCTGAAACTTCACCTGCTTGCCAAAGGGAATGGGGAAGCATAACCAACATGCCAATCACAACACAACCATGGTAGAGTCCTATAGAACATTACCAAGATACCCACCAGTGCTCTATAATAACACAACACCTATTACCTAAATGAAGACCTAAGAATTCAAAATCCAACAATACAAAATAACCTAACCTACACAAACAACACTCAGTTTGAAAACAACAACACAACATATCCATATACATTGAATATCATGGTCTCTAAACTGTTCCAAGATACCAACAAATCAATCCGGTATAGACAAGCATTTCCACTTTAGCTCACCCAGTGGAGACTGTTAACCACTACCCCGTAAGCTACTCAGTATATAAGGAAAGAGGACACTCATACCAGGAAGGAACAGTAGGCGAGTCGCGTAAACATCTCAAGGGCATGAAGTTACTGCAGTACAAAGAAGCTCCACGTTAGATCCAAACAACCCATAACCAAGCAAGTCGACACCACCACTAAGATAAGCCAGCACCTTCTGCCAGAAACTACACAAAAATCCTAGTAAAACCAAAGCTACGACTAACACTCCTGGCACAAGCAAAATAAGCATGGGACATAAGAGCCACCTAGCAATGATAGAATAAACTTGCCAGGAAACCTTGTGATGCGCATTATAGGGTATCAGAAATTAGATTCTCGCAAAAAACCTGCGTAGCTAATTACGGAGGAATTGAAAAATCCTAGAAGGGCCACCACGATAAGGCCAGGGAGAAAGAACTTATGCGAGGTGGAGAGTATGGGATCGAACATTGAGCGGATCTAAGAAGAAGGGGCAAACGAGGCGAGAAGGGTCAGATCTAATCGATTAAAAATGTCAGTTCGAAATAGTTTCTGCGCAGATGAAAGCAATGCCTGATTTGAGGGGAAGGAAGAAGAAGATATATGAAGGAGGAGGAAGAAAAATTGGAAATGAATATTGTGAAGGAGGGGAAAAGTAGCGGCCTTGACGCCAATAACATGAAGCTTTTGAACCAGACCCCTATTATTTCTATTTATTGTAACTCCCATTTAATAAACTAATCCTTGTTTAGTATATTAGTTCTTTTATATATATATATATATATATATATATATATATATATAACATATGCATGTTTATCATATTGATTTCCCTAAAGTGGAATTACAATAAATATTTCCTAATTATTTTAATTGTAACCTTTTGCATTTATTATCACGTTTATTTTTCTATAAAATTCATGGTTACAATCTTGATTTTTATTTAAATGGTTGTAACCTCTATAGTTACTACAATTAATTCCATATTTACTGCTAACAATTCAAAGGTTAAAACCATTTATCTCTATTTATTATGAAACGTTTCGATATACCCATCATTAATGAAGAACATTCAAATCCAAAAATATTTTGCCAATTACGTAATTTGTAATAAAACTAGCGTTATTTGTGCATATTTTTGGATGGATAAATTATTAGAGAGAGAGAGAGTGTGTGTGTGTGTGTGTGTGTGTGTATATATATATATATATAATAGATTGGAACCCGTGCTTTGCACACGGGGAGTGTTGGATATAATTGAGTGAAGAGCAAGGTGTTGGAAGTGAAAGGCTTGTCATAAAGGATTTCTACATGTCGGAAGAAGCTGAAGTAGAAGTATTTTTAAAATTCATAAAAGTTGGGTTGTTCTAAGCATGGAAGGAACATGCAATAATCATTGTACTAACATAAAATGCTGGCGAGTTTTGCTTACAATAACAGTAACAATGGCTTTCTTCTTTTTTAGAATGACGATATGTGAAGTTAGCTATTATACATAGATCCAAGATCAATTTTTTTAGTAGACATGAAACGTAGGCTTTGGTCCCATGGAGTAAGAGTAGTGAAATATAATTTCGAAATTAGTGTTAACCAACATGTCGTAATGCAGTGGAAACGGGGAAGAGAAATCATCATGAAGACATATGTATCTATGGAATTAGTCTCCAAACAAATTTAATTATATCAACTAACCTACAGTGTAAAACATTTTTATATCTCATACAGATGATGTAGTTGTTTTTTAGTTTGCATATGTAACAAAAATTTGAGATAGCAGAGCTATGAAAGTTATATGACATGTTGTTTATTCTTTGATTTGTTGTACTATAGTAGGTTACTTCTCTACAAATCAGGAGTTGTGGATTTGTTATTTTTTTTCCTCATACCACATTAGGGCACTGCAATCCTGACAAACATGATTTGATGCTCTAAGATAATATTCTAAAAATATCAACATAATTTGATTTGCTAGTTTAGCGGCCCGTGCTTCACACATGCGAAGCAATCTTAGAAAATTTGTAGTCTGACCACTGTTGTATATCCCAAGTAGCAGAATACGTAGGGTGGGCTGTGTTTGAGCCTTTTGGTTTTTTTAATAAACGTTTCCCTTTCTTAAGCTGGGTTGAATAGTTTAGAGACAATGATTAATGGACATGACATGAGAACGCGTTACTAAGTGAGCTTGTTATAAAAGTTTAGATTCAAATGCATAAAGAAAGCAATTTGATAGTTGATGCAGAAAATATTTGAAGACTGAAGCAGTAGGCATGTTGGTTTTTTTCTTATTGGAGAAAAGGCATTGGATGACATGGTTATAACAGACACTTGTACATAAACCAAGTGCAAAGAAAAAGGAAACAATCATTACTAAGTTAACTTCCAAGTCCGTGACATAAAAATATGATATATTTTCGCAGATTTATTTACTGAACATCCTATATACAAATGAATGAAGAAAATCAATTTGAATAATCTGTCTATGCATTTTACCTGTAGTTTGACTGCAAACACCCTCTCAAGTGTGGGGCTCGTACTACGCCACAGACAGTTCAAGAATATGAATGTATATATACAATGTGATGTATGAAGGTGATAAATAAAATTAATTATTTGTTGTCACTTATCGAACCCAGTTTGATGGAAGAAAAAAATAATTAATTTTAATGTTAAATTTTTGATCATATCATTATTTCATGAAGAAAATTATATGATCTACATTGATGACTACAATTTTAGTTTAGTTACTTTCTAAACGTTCTGGCGTATAGCTATTTGCTTTGGTCGGTGTTACTTCCATTTGTTAGACATGTCATTAACGTCACATATACATTAGCTAATTTACTTAGTTAATTTATGCACATTGAATTTTAGCCATCATAATTCCATGGTATGAACTTGTTTTGTCAAAGATCGATCAGTGTAGCATGTTCCATTTCATAAGGCTAAAACGTGTTGTGATTTGTGACATGAAATCACATATGTTGATGGAGACGAAGCGTGGATGTGTTTGGCGATAGTGGAGATGGAGCAGGGTCAGAAAGAAGGCAAGGAGGAGCAGTTTAGTGCTAAGTTTCAGCACAGATCTTGGTCACGTCTGTGCCTACAGGGTTTTGAAACCCGAGAGTGTGGACAGACGTCTGACTAATCTGGGTCAGACGTCTGACCTGTCAGGGTTTGGAACCCGAGAGCATGGACAGGCGTCTGACACCTATTGGTCAGACGTCTGAGAGGTTTTTTCTGCGGCTTGACTTGGTCTTTCTGTGACTTATTCTGCAAGTAATGAACGGGCAAATTGGGTATTTGCCTAGGGCTTCTATTCTCCAATAAAAGCAGCATCTAGGGTTGGATTAAAATGATGGGATTATGACCAAATAGAGTGGCGGCTGCGTGCCTCTAGGGCTTGGTGCCCTAGAGAGGATTGGTGCCTCCAATTAATCCAAGGGTGCGCCGTCGTTCTTCATTGTTCTCCTTCTCCAACAAGAGTTGTAGTCATCTAAATATTCTTTCCCTTTCTCAATGAGGTTATTGATTCTTGTAGTTTGTTTATTGTTGGTTGTTGAACCAGTGAGTGTAAACAAAATTTAGATTTGAGAATCAATAAAGAGGGTGGTTGGGTGGAATATTTTGTGTTTGCGCGTGTGATTTCATATCTGTGTTTGTTTCCATAGAAATCATCTTTAAGTAATTGGGTGAATAAGATCCTGGACGCTTTCGCAAAGGCACAGTTTTACACAACAGTTGGTATCAGAGCTAGATCACCGCAAAGCTTAGAGTGATTTTGGATTGGAAAAAAATTGATTTTTTTTATGTCAGATATGACGGCGCTGTTGGTGATGACTAATTTTGATTGGGGATTTGAAGGCCTTAATGGTTTGGTTAATGGAGATGAAGAGAAGCCCTCTGATGTGGATGAGGGAAGATGGAAGAAGACGAAGATGTTGGCAATTGTTTTGATTTGCCTATACCTTGGTGATTCGGTTCATGTTTTCGACAGGGGTCTTCACGTTGATGATGCTCGAGGGATCCGGAATGATCGAGGAAGGAGCTCAGATCAAGTGGTAGATGGGTGTCGTTGTGGAATTGCAAGCACTTTTAGACCGTTGGTTTATACACGGTGCAACTCAGGTGGAAGATGCATCTTTTGCAGACGGTGGCACTACAAAATGCACAGGGAATTGCGACGGCTAATAGGCATTGGCGGCCGTCGCAAGCCGTCGCAAAATGCCGTCGCAATTTTAGTCGTCGCGATGCCAAAATTGCAACGGCTCCGTTGCCATTTTAGCGACGGCTGGCAACGGTAAATTGCTTACGTGACAAGTAGTTGATTTTACCGCCAAGCCGTCGCAAACCGTTGTTAAGCGTTACAATGTGGTCGTCGCAAGCCGTCGCAATATACCAACGAAATTGGCGTCGCAAGCCGTCGTAATTCTGGAAAAAATTTTTGCACTACAAACAGCAGTTCCATTCCTTCAAGCCACACAACCACAAACCAATCCAATACCATCACATTGGCCACTATCAGACCACTATTATCCCATCAATTCGTCACCAACTCAAACCAAATGAAAAAGAAACCAAAATTAAAACCACCATCATAAAATATCATCACATAACATCCAAAACACTATATCCATCGTCATATATCGTCGTCATACACATCAAAACATACCATATCGTCATGAAAACACACCATAACGTCACCAAAACACACCATAACATCGTCAAACATACCATATCGTCATGAAAGCAAAGTATATGTACATACCTAAGCATAAACCAAAGTATATGTCATCCAAACTAATCTTCCGCCGCCTCGTCGTCGTCGTCTTCACCTCCTTCACTTGTAGCATCTCCTCCCTGCCCAGGCATAAACCCATACTCCTGAAGGTAAGCTGCAATGCGCTCATCTACGTCATGTTGCATCTGGGTTTTTCGCCAGTCCATCATTTCGTTCATCTGCTCCTGCATCCGAGCAATAGTCTCCTCCTCCATTGACCTCCTAAAAGCACTCTGAGTAGCCTGCGAAATAATTAAGTTCACATTAAATTTATTAGCTCCTGATTGTAAAATAAAACGCATTATGTTTCCAATTCAAAACATTAATATAAAATGCACTAATTAATACCCACAATTTATATATTTATGGCATCACATCGTTGTAAATTATTAAGTTTGTAATTTAAGTCTTACCTCCTGATTAACGTATCCATATCGCCTGTTACGAGAAGGCGGCTTTATGATAGAGTCCCATATACGATCAGACTGCGCGACTGTAAGCTCCTCTTGTCCACTAGCCTGCAACACTCTAGTAGACTCTGTGTAGTATCTCTCCTACATACCAATATAATTTTAACACCAATGTTGTAAAATTTACTTATATATTGTGATATGAACGAATATGAAACATTTTAATTCATATGGATAAGCATATTTACCATTACACCCGCACTCTTCGAATCCGCCCATTCATACGTAACATTTCCTTCCTTGTCGGTATGCTCCACCGCATGTGTACGTCTGAATACCTCTGCCATCGAAGGCTCTCTTCCGATCTTTGCATGCTGAGTAAACATACAGTAATAAAATTATTGAAAATATGAATAAATGATATACACTAAATTTTAACGTGAACATAAGCTACAAATATTTAAAATTTATACCAATTCTCTCCTATGATCTTGAAATGATTTAGAGCCACCACGGTGTAGACCAGGATTCTTTTCTCTGTTCGCTTTATTTCTGGATGCTACTTCCTATTACATTTGATACATGATTATGTAAAATACTGCAATCAATATAAATGTAAATATTTTCATTATATCTTACTTTAGCTTTTTCCGTCTGCCAGTACTGTTGAAATGCTGCCCAAACATCATCACTCATCCACGAAGGCTTTTTTCCACCTGTCTTCGCCCTTGAAATTGTCTCCCGATAATTTTTACGCATCTTCGTATTCCAAATATCCAAAAAAGTGTTCATGTCATGCTCCTCAACACGGACAACGGCCTGCATATTAGATTTATTTTCAATTATTTACAGTATATCAATTTTCAACACTCGTTTAAAAAATTACTTACAAGTACATCAGCCAGAATGGCATTCTTAATATGGGGTGGAATAGAATCCCAATGCGGCCAAGCCCCCGACATCCTGCTTATGTAAGAATTCCTCGATATATCTAATACGAACTGTGTTGGCTGAAACTGTAATCCTCTGCGTAGATGTTGATATAAAAATTTGATCATATATTTTGAATAATCCAAATTGAAATAAAATTAAATTGACATTTACCCGGCACTTTTGGGAACAATCTGCACAGGAGTACGCTGATCTGGAACAAAGCTGCTCGGACCTGCTCCTGGCGAAGGAGTATGCTGAGATGGTGAAGGAGTATGCGGAGATGGTGAAGGAGTAGGCTGAGATGTACTCCTCGATCGTCGTCGCTGTCTATCATCCGACATATCTGTTGCAATCATATAATGTGCATACAAAATAACTTGAATTATTAACATCAGTCATCGCTATCATTACATAATTCGTAAACGAGAAGAACAATATTGCATAACATACATAGTCAACATTATCATTACATAAATCAGAATAGTAAATAACGTAAGTAAATTCCTAGCTAAGAACAATCAACATCATTATTAATTACATAGCTCAGAATAGTACATAACATAATACATAGCTCATAATAATACATAACATAAGTACTTATAACATCAGTCTTCATCTCGTTCGGATTCAAACTCAGTCTCATACTCTATATCATTTTCTTCAGTACTTACAAATGCATCTACTAATACAGTCGCTTCATCATTCAACGGCCCTACATCAATGTCATCAGCTATTATTATTTCGGTATTTGGATCTAGATCCTCTTGATACGCCACTTCGTCTGGAATATTATTTCCATCAAATGTAAATCTTGCCTTTGTTTTAAAAACAGTCCACCAATCTGCTTTATCTTTTTTTAAGGACGGATACGGAGCAAAATAGACTTGTAATGCTTGCTTAGCTAACACAAAAGGATCATATTTATAGTAATGCGACGTATGCCTTATTTCGATTAGCTTATAATCTTTGTGCACGTTAATTCCAGAACCAGGAACAGTGCTAAACCAGTTGCATTTGAATAGATAAATTTTCTCTACGGGCTGAACATAATATGTCAACTCTACAACTTGCGTTAAGATGCCGTAAAAATCCTTTATATGCTCCTCTGGATCATCACTACCCTTGACAAATACACCGCTGTTATACGTTAATTTTTCAGCTCCGTAGTCATCGGTATTGAATTTAAAACCATTGACAAAGTATATTGGATAAGTTTTGACATTTCTTTTTGGTCCGATAGCAAGATGTCGTAATCCTTCGTTAACAACAGAGTTTTTGGGATCATGAACATAGTCTGAGAACCATCCAGCAAAGTCTTTACTGAGATCACCAGATGGATATTGTGATTCGTAGATACTGCAAATATGTGTTATGTTCCTTTTTTATTAATAGAGACAAATAAATATATAATTGAAATGTATATGAATTTAGTATCACCTGACAAATGGTGCAACTTCCGCACAATTTAACAAAACATATGTGTGTGCCACTTTGTAATCTTTATCGCTTAGCCATATTTCCACACATTTTCCTGCAGGTCTTCCATGTTGTCTAAAAATAGATAACATTGTTTGAGAAGACTCCTGTTCAACAGCGACTTCATTACGGGGAACAGTTACAAAAGACAAGTTCACATCTTCACTAAAATAATGAGAGAAAAAAAATGAAGCTTCTTCTTCAAGATACGATTTACATCGTCTCGAAAGTGTAATATATCACGTCTCGAATTCGCATCGTCCTTGGTTTTCCCCTTTACATTCAACAGTGTATTAAAAACGTTATCAAAAACGTTTTTTTTATTGTGCATCACGTCAATATTATGTCGAAGTTTTAGATTTTTCCAGTAAGGTAACTCCCAAAATATACTTTGTTTGCACCAATTATGAATGTCCGATTTACCTGGAATTTCAACCTGCTTTCCAACATCATGTATCTTTGGGTACTCACTAACAATATCATATACCTCTTCACTTGTCCAAACTTTAGGCGATAGCATAGTCTCTATTCTGTTAGCTTTAAAGTTTTTTTTATCCGTTCTAAATTTATGATTAATATGTAGAAAGCATCGATGACAGTCAAACCAAGAATTTTTTTTCCATACTTTAATGAAAATGCTCGTGTCTCCTCCATACAATGAGGACAAGCTAGATGTCCAGCAGTGCTCCAACCCGAAAGCATGCCATACGCGGGAAAATCGCTAATAGTCCATAATATAGATGCAAACATACGAAAAATTCTTTTTCTCGAAACGTCGTACGTTTCGACTCCTTCATGCCACAGTATTTTTAACTCTTCAATCAACGGTTGTAGATAAACATCAATTCTTGTGTCGGATCAACGGGACCGGGGACGACAACCGCTAGAAACATATATGGATTTTTCATACACATCCATGGAGGTAAGTTATAAGGAGTAACAATGATAGGTCATGATGAATATTTACTACCAAACTGAGAAAATGGCGAAAACCCATCCGTGCATAAACCGAGCCTAACATTACGGCTCTCTGCAGCAAATTCAGGATAAGTCCTATCAAAGTGTTTCCATGCTTCACCATCAGACGGATGTATCATAGTTCCTTCTTCTGCTGTTCTCACGCTATGCCATCGCATATGACACGCTGTAGCAGAAGATGCATATAGCCGTTGAAGTCTAGGAGTTATGGGTAGGTAATGCATTCTTTTATACGGAACTTCTTTTCCTTTCTTTTTCCTTGGTTTATATCTTTCTTCGTTGCAATATTTGCATCTTTTACGTTGAGCGTCTTCTTTCCAATACAACATGCAACCTTTAACACATGTATCTATCTTATGATACGGTAGTCCAAAAGCAGACATAAGTTTTTTCACTTTATAATGACTATCGCACATCAAATTATTGGGCGGCAGTTTGTACAACTGCTGTAAATGCAGCTTCTGTAAGATTGAATTTTGATTTCATAGTGATGAATTCGGCGGTTACAGACAATTCGGTTCCGCTTGTACATCCTTCCCACAATGGCCTCTTAGAAGAATTCAATAAATCATAATTTTTTTTCGCTTCCGCCGTTGGTTCTTCAACATTTTCATTCTCATCGTCGCCTTGCGGACCAATGTTAGGAAACATTGATCGTGCTGCATCTTGCACCATATTTTCTATCGGATTCATCATTGTATTATCGTTCATCATTGTACTATCGTCCTCTACCACTACAGGGTCTGACGTAGGTTGAACAAGTTCTCCATGACGATCCCAAAAGTAATAATTCGATACAAAACCGAATTTATACAGATGTACTTCTACTACATCTGGCTTCCAATGCTTCAGATGTTTGCACTTACTACACGGACAACGAACGTCTACGTTGCCCCGATTGTTAGATATAGCGAATCTAATAAATTCTTGGACCCCATTACAAAAATGTTTCTTTATCGACCCTTTCTTACCGGTTCGGGGTTGATACATCCAACTACGATCACGAAAATAATCGGACATTTTCCTGATTTTCAACAAATATGTTAGAAAATTCGATTGAATACTATATTAATTGAAATCTTGTAAAATTTCATTTATAACTACTACATGTTTTCGTTTATTACCTTTTTGCTTTGACGGCCAGTCTACCTACTTCCCATTACAAATATAATAACGCAAGTATATTTTATAAATCATTTCAGGTTAAACGGTTCTACAAAATTTCGGCAGCACTTCCCTTTGGTCCCTGTATCGTACACAAATGCGTGTACACAGGGAACAAAAAGGAAGTGCCATCAAAATTTTGTTAACCGTTTAACCTGGAATGATTTATAAAATATGCTTACGTTATTATATTTGTAACTTGTCTGAAATACTAGGACAAATCCAACAATATTGTATCAGATGAATATAGATTTCCGTTTTGTATAAAAACGAATACCCATATAACGATCATATACAACAAATGTCGGACGGGGCCAAATTTATCTAAGGGGTTCACATAAATAGTCAAAAAAACATTTAACCTAAGTTTAAATCAAAAAAACAATTTAAATGAAAAAAGCGCGCTTTATGTGCTTTGGGCTTTTTTGCGCTTTGTTAATAGGTGTGCCTTAAACTTCAAAAAAGCCCCTTAGTTGCGCCTTGCGCCTTTTTCCGTCTACGCTCGCGCGTTAACTACATAGCGTTTATATAATATTTTTGCCTAATTTCAATTTGTAAAATAACATGACAGTGAAAATTATGAAGTATAAATTAGTTTTAGTTAATTTTAGTTTAATGTATAAATTATGAAGTTAATTTTAATAAATTAGTTTCAATTTTTGAAATACAAACTAAGCTTTCAAGTTAATTATTTAATTTCAATTCAAATTTAAGGTGTTACGTTATAAATATGTGATAATCATAATCAAGTTACTACAGCAAACCAATCACGTTTACATACATGATAATCGTCGTTTTCATGCTCCTAAATCAAAGTACATATGTGATAATCAATGATTTCAACCTCCTAATCAATTCCACTTATTCCCAAATCAATGTATAACAAAAGCAACATCATATGCATCTCACAAGACAACCAATTTCATGTCCATAGACACTGAATTTACAACCCAATTTAAACATACAAATTAACCCTAAATAACTCTAAATAACCCTAATTAAACATGAAATAGAGTTTAGAAGACATACCGGCACGATTTAAGAGGATTGGAGGGGCTGAAATCGAAGCAAGGGGGAGCGACGGCGGAGAGAGGGTTTTTTTTTTTTTTTTCGTTGCAGAACTGATTTGGGGAAGAAGGAGTAGCAGTTAATTATCTCGCCCCGTGCAACGGCTTGCGACGGCCGCTTTTTTAGCCGTCGCCCTCCCCCGTTGCAGTTCCAGCCGCTTCTTGTAGTGTGGGTTGTGTTTGTAATTGAGGTGTGGTCGTAGTCCTTTCAAATCGACTGGGTGTGATTGTTGCCCTGAAATCGATTGAGTCCCTATACTCGGAACAAGTGTGGTGTATCTCGTTTCCTGGAAATAGAGGTTGGTTTTAATTGAGAGACGGTGTCGTTGAAAGAGCTAGATGACTTGTGTGTTGGATGATCGTTTGATGTGATGTGATTTCATATCAAAGTGGAGTGTTGTGATTTGTGACATGAAATCACATATGTTGATGGAGATGAAGCGTGGATGTGCTTGGCGATAGTGGAGATGGAGCAGGGTCAGAAAGAAGGCAAGGAGGAGCATTTTTGTGCTATGTTTCAATACAGACGTCTGAGAGATCTTGGTCACGTCTGTGCCTACAGGGTTTTGAAACCCGAGAGTGTGGACAGACGTCTGACCAATCTGGATCAGACGTCTGACCTATCAGGGTTTGGAACCCGAGAGCATGGACAGACGTCTAACACATATTGGTCAGACGTTTGAGCGGTTTTTTTTCTGTGGCTTGACTTGGTCTTTCTGTGACTTATTCTGCAAGTAATGAAGGGGCAAATTGGGTATTTGCCTAGGACTTCTATTCTCCTATAAAAGTAGCATATAGGGTTGGATTAAAAGGATGGGATTATGACCGAATAGAGTGGCGGCTGCATGACTCTAGGGCTTGGTGCCCTAGAGAGGATTGGTGCCTCCAATTAATCCAAGGGTTAGCCGTCGTTCTTTATTGTTCTCCTTCTCCAACAAGAGTTGTAGTCATTTATATATTCTTTCCTTTTCTCAATAAGGTTATTGATTCTTCTAGTTTGTTTATTGTTGGTTGTTGTACCAGTGAGTGCAAACAAAATTTCGTTTTGAGAATCAATAAAGAGGGTGGTTGTGTGGAATATTTTGTGTTTGCGCGTGTGATTTCATATCTGTGTTTGTTTCCATAGAAATCATCTTTAAGTAATTGGGTGAATAAGATCCTGAACGCTTACGCAAAGGCGCAGTTTTACACAACAAAATGTGCATGTTTTATCTTTCATCCAATTCTTTCCTCTCTTCGCTAATTATATATTGAGAAAATTTGTATTTCCGCCTTTGGTACCTTCGTTGCTCAGCATGAAGCTAAATTAATAGCAAAACATTTAAGGCACTGACTAATAAATTTTATTTCGGCTGCATAGAAATTACCACTTATGGGAAAAGCACCCAAGGATGTTGTAAATGCTTATAATTTATCCAGCGACAAAAAATAATATGGCATATAAGCTCTGAATAAAGGCATCTGCAATGGATTCAAAGCACCGAATATTCAGCCCCCAAGCATATTGAATTTTTTCAATGAATAAACGCTTATTTAATGAAAACCTTACATCCGACATCTATTTAATGGACATCTTAACATCCAATTTATGGACTTTTAATATCAGAAGCTCAATAAATGAATGTATGACATTTAACATTCAAAAAGTGAAAGTTCAAATCATTTTTTTTGGGTACTCAGACGTCCATGTAAATGAACGTATGACACTAAATGCCCTAAATGGCACCCACGAACGATTCAGGATCTTGAACTCAAGATCTGGAACCTTCAGCTAATCTCATGCATGTCCTAAGTGCGTCCAAATTAAGCTATGCACTTATGATATTTATATAATCATCCAACGAAATTATAGTAAATTATATATGAATTTGAATACCATATTGTTTTTTTTTTAAATCCATTAACCGACATAGGATTCATAACACCCAAGTCCTAAAGCATTTGGCAATGATTGTATTTAGTCTAAATGTGTGTTCATGTTATTGTGACATGCACTTTACATAAACCAAGTGCAAGAAACATAGAACCAAAACATAGTTAACCTCTAAGTTTGTGAAATGATAATCAATACAATTATGCAAGTCTAAATGTGTGTTCACATTCGCTCATCCCATGCAACCGCAAACTGATTATAACTTAGTGTACTGAACATATGCCAAAATCATAGTATCAAACTCATAAATATCACATAAATACATAGGTTTGTTTTTTGGAAACAGGTGCTAATTTTAACAACATGAAAATTTACTTCACAAACAGGACATCACCATTAGATAGAATTCCAAAAGGTGGCTCAAAGGACATTTTCCCAGTAGAAAAAAGCAATTCATAAAAAGAAGCAAGGACAATGTTAGCATTAATACAGCAATGCAAACAATGAAATTTTGTAATTAGCATATGTGCACACTGTAAACAATGGTTATTTAAAAAAAGAAAAATCCCACTTCTTTCATTTTCATCCCACTTCTTTCATTTTCATCCCAATCTGAAACGAAAGGATGACTCATTCAGCTTTCCAAAATGAGTTGCTCTACGTTGAATCTTTACCTTCTCCTGCAATATAAACCAAACATTAGTGGTAATATATGCATGTGAATTATATTACCTAAAATAAATGCAATTTCTCATATATATCATTATGAAATAATGAATTCATGGTAAATAATAAAATAAACTTTACAGCTGATTTGTTACGGTCATAGATTTATTTTAACGAATAAGTTCCAATATAGGTTTTCCAATCACCAAAGCATGCACTATTAAACACCGTATTTGTAATCCAATCAGCTGTATACACATATCTAATATATCAAAAGACATAAGTAGAAATATCATATTACTAAGTAGCGAGGCAAGATTATGACAGTTTTATGTTGAATGAAATAAACACAGCCCCTAAAAGAATCATGTATTTTCCTCCATATGGAATTTGACTATACTACATTGAGAAACTACTTTATCACTTGGAAAGAAATGATAAGTATATTCTTGGAACTTGTTCAATAATTGTCCTAGTATTAGGATTCTTTGAATAAATATAAAGGCTTCATCATAAAGAATAATTACATACAGACAATGCATAAAAAACTTTTTAAACGCAGGAAAGGAGTTGCATTCTAGCCAATTTAATGAATGTAAATTTCCCAACTAACATATATAACTGAAACAAACATGCATTATTATTTTTTATTTATATCTTAAAAGCCATATAAAATCATACTAAAATTCTATTTGTAAACTTTTAGTTTGGTGGTGCATCTAAATGATTAAATGGAAAATTATGCATCTATTCTTCGCTATTCGGGAGCTAACGTGTAGATGACAACTCAGTAGCAAAGCTGGAGAAAGGTTAGTGTGCTACAAAATCAAAAAGAGAAATACAATACCTTATCCAAGAAAAATAAGCTGCGGTTTAATCATTTTGACACCCTCATGAGATGCCAGGTAAGGAAAATCAAAGAATAAATGCAATATCTGCCTAGGAAATATTGTCATACATGTTATCAAGTAGCAAACTAATTGCTTCAAACTTTTGTTACCTGAATGGATTAAAGATTCATAAAACTAATATTTTTATTTGATAATTTCTTGTGTAATTATCAGTTGTGAAATAAAGTTAAACCTTCAAAATGACTGTAATATATATGTTGAATCTGATAGAAATATTAACTGTATTTCTTTTTACTGTTGTATATAATGAATCTAAATATGAAATTGTATTAAAATATATAATTAAGAGGTATGGCATGCATATCATTAACATATATGAAATAAAGCAAGCTACATCACTTTAACTTAGACTGATTTATTATTCCAAATGGTAACACTACTTCATTTGGTAATGTTAATAAAGACTTTAATCCAAATGCAAAATTTCAACCTTGCTTCTTTGTTCAGTACTACATCACATATTTTAATTATCCTCTAAGATTGATTCACCCATTTTTTAATATTGTTGATCCAGAATAATAGCTAAAACTCAAAAAGTAGATATGCCAATAAAAAGGAGTATGATTATCAAGTGCATGACTTCACTGTTATTCATAACAATGCAAATGCAATACGAATCTGGTAGCAATCAATTAATTGTCACTATCCAATTGTCACGTCAAGAAGCGTTACCAATTTGAATTGTTTCAGAATTAGTAACGGCGAAAAGCGCGACCGGAATTGCAACAGAGCAGAACCGTTGCAAAACAGAAAAGGAGAAGAGTACCTTTCAGTATCGTCTGAGTCCAGAGTAAATCTGTTTCTTTGAAACAATATTGCTCCCTCACTGGCGCTGAAGGTTATCGAGCAATTGTCTCTCAAGATAAAACGGACCGGTCTCCGCAATTTGAAGCGCTTTCAAGTGCAGAGCAACACGAACTCAAGAGTGCAGTAAATAAGAACAGTTTTGCAGAGCAGAAAGAAGGGAATTTTTCGGTGTTTTTATTGTTCTGTCATGAAGGCTTTATATAGTGGCCAGGGGATGTCTTCTGAGCAGATGTGACCGTCCGTACGGACGCGGGCGCGTCGGTTGAGCCCGAAAGGAAACGGGCGCACATGTTCGCTGTGCAAGCCCAAGAGCCGAAAGGAAACGGGCGCATCCGCTCCGTTCAAAACAGATCCGTCCCACCGCAACAAGGCCGAACGGGTTAGCGGCCCACGGAAATCAGGAGACCCCAAGAGCCCCAAGGCCCAAGGCCCTATCTATGACATTTTAATATTTATTATGAAGGCCTAATGCCTACATATCCCCATACACTCAATGCTTCATGTGCTTATTTCTTTTGTTTTGAAATAGCATATTGGGCTTTGGTATATAAGGAGACATAATCACAAACCACACACAATGTGGGACTTATATTTCTCCAATACCACTCAACCTCTTCTTCCCAATCTTCTCATTTATTTCCAACATTCACTACTAGAACTAATTGATGGAATATTTGACCCATAATGGTAATAAGGAAATAGAAAGGAAAACATTTCACCTTTGCTTTCAAGAAAGTAGTCTCATATCATTCTGCCTTCAAAATACCCAACCCCTTGTATAATACATATAATTTGATAGGATCGATTAGGGATTACTTCAAGCTACACCCACAATATTACACACAAGACAATCAATCAACACACCAATCAAATAAAAAAGATACAATGAAAGTAAAATAGCAAGACACAAGATTTTATACGTGGAAAACCTCTTCGATGTGAAGAGTAAAAGCCACGAGACCTCTTAAGGAGTCTACCCTCTTCTCTTATTGATAAACCAAAAAGGGAAAACAGCCCCAAAATGTTTACAAAAGATTCGCTTCTAATCACCGGAATCTAAAAACAATAAGAGATGAAAAAGGTGTAAGAGAATACCCTATGTGTGCACTTCAGGCCAACGGTGAATCGAGCAAGAATAAAGCACAATCTTGAAGACCAAAACACCTTGGAGAAGATGATAAATGACCAAAAACTGCTACTGCCTTATGTGACCAGATCTGGTTATATTAACCCTCTTTTCTTTTAATGTGTATACCAAAAATGTGAGTAATCTCCCAAAATGTCTTTCCTGAAAAGAAAAGATATTGTTGCACAAAAGGCATGCTTGCACAACAAATCTGGGAAAAAAGACAAAACCAATAAATCTCACCCACAAATTAAGCATGACCTGCATAAAAATATATGCTAAATATGTCTGCATAAAATTATGCCAAATATGCCTGCATAAAATTATGCCAAATATGCCTGCATAAAATTACGCCAAATATGGGCTGGAATACCCAACAATCTCCCCCTCCAACCCAACTTGGGGAAGATGTGCATGCTTCAATCTTCATTTGAAACTCATTCCCACAAGCTTGCTACAAACATCAAGCTTGTTTCCTGGAAGCACTTTAGTCAACATATCAGCATCATTCTTGTTTGTATGAATTTTCTTTAACTTAAGCACATTTTCTTCAATCACATTTCTTAACCAATGATACCGAACATCAATATGCTTAGTGCGTGAATGATACATGGAATTCTTGCTCAAATCCATAGCACTCTGACTATCATAGAATACTATATACTCTTCTTGTTGCAAACCCAACTCTTGAAGGAACCTCTTCAACCAAAACATCTCTTTACTTGCTTCCACAACTGCTATATACTCTGCCTCGGTTGTAGATAAAGCCACACACTTTTGTACTTGGATTGCCAAGAAATGGCTCCCCCTGAAAATGTGAACACATAACCTGAGGTAGATTTTCTACTATCAATATCATCAGCCATGTCTGCATCTATATACCCCTCAAGAACATGTTTGATACCTCTAAAACATAAGCAAAATCTAGAAGTAACAAGCAAATATATGAAAATCCACTTTACTGCATCCCAATGAACTTTACCAGGATTGAATAAGTATCTACTCACCAAACCAACAGAATGTGCAATATCTGGCCTAGTGCACACCATAGCATACATCAATGAACCAACTGCAGATGAATAAGGAATAGAAGACATACTTGCTTTTTCCTTCTCCGTTGTTGGACAATCCTTCTTACTTAGCTTAAAATGAGATGCGAGTGGTGTACAAACCGGCTTAGCATGCTTCATATTGAACCTTTCAAGCACACATTCAATATATTTTTCTTGAGATAGCCACAACTTCCTAGCTTTTCTATCACGAACAATCCCCATGTCTAAGATTTGCTTTGCAGGACCCATGTCCTTCATGTCAAATGACTTGGACAAATCTTTCTTCAAGTTGTTAATCAATTCTAAGTTTTGTCCAACTACCAACATGTCATCCACATATAAAAGAAGAATAATGAAGATATCGCCAGAAAACTTTCTAAAATACACACAAGGATCTGCAACAGTCCTCCTGTAACCATTGCTTGTCATAAATGAATCAAATTTGTGATACCACTGCCTTGGTGCTTGCTTAAGTCCATAAAACTCTTCTTCAACTTGCATACAAGTTTTTCTTTTCCCTTTTCTTCAAATCCTTGAGGTTGTTCCATGTAGATTTCTTCCTGCAAATCACCATTTAAAAATGCGGTTTTTACATCAAGTTGTTCCAATTCAAGGTCACAACTTGCTGCTAAAACCAAATTGGTTCTGATAGAAGCCATCTTGACAACTGGTGAAAAAATCTCATCAAAATCAATGCCCTTTTTCTGATTGCATCCTTTGACTACCAATCTAGCTTTGCGCTTTACTATCTTCTCACCATCTTTCTTGTTCTTGAAAACCCATTTGTTTTTCAAAACTTTCTTGCCTTTTGGAAGTTTCACTAGCTCAAAAGTCTGATTCTTCGTCGAAGAATCCATCTCCTCTTTCATAGCCTCAAGCCAATGATTCTTGTCTCGACTAGACAACACTTCTTGGAAGCTCACGGGCTCACCATCAGCTGTAACTAAGATATAATCTATGCTTGGATATCTTGTAGATGGTTTATGTTCTTTGGTTGACCTTCTAACTTGAGCATCATCCACTTGTGGGGCAATTTGCTCCCCCTGCTCACAAGCCACTTCTCCATTTGGTTGAGCATCATCATGAACATCATCAAAATGTGCACCATCAAGCTGTGCATCATTAACACCTTCATGTGTTGCATCAAGATCAACCTGTATTGGCTGTTCAACAAAACCACGAGTAGGGGACAAAGAAACATCAGTAGTATCAATAAAAAAACCTGAGCTAGTATGATACCTTGCACTCAAAAGTTCTGCACTTTTTCATGCTCAAAGAACACTACATCTCTACTTCTTATTACCTTTCCTTTTTCTGGATCATATAGCCTAAACCCATACTCTTCATCACCATACCCAACAAAAACACATGGATTAGTCTTGGAATCCAGCTTTGATCTTTGGTCTTTTGGCACATGCATGTATGCCTTGCATCGAAATACTCTAAGATGTGTATATACAGGATTACATCCCTTCCATGCTCTCTCTGGAATGTCAAGCCCCAATGGAATAGATGGAGAATGGTTGATAAGATAAACTGCTGTATTCACTGCTTCAGCCCAAAATGACTTTGGTAGATCGGACATCTTCAACATGCATCGCACCTTCTCCATAATGGTTCTATTCATCCTCTCAGCTACACCATTGTGTTGGGGAGTGCCTGGAACTGTCTTCTCATGTCGAATACCATATTGCGCACAATAATTCTTGAACTCATGTGAAGTATACTCTCCACCATTGTCTGAATGAAGGCACTTCAACTTGCTTTCTATCTCCCTTTCCACCATAACATGAAACTTCTGAAAAGTTTCAAACACTTGGCTTTTGGTCTTCAAAATGTAAATCCATGTCTTTCTAGTAGCATCATCAATAAAAGTGACAAAATATTTGTTGCCACCATTGGATTCAACCTCAATAGGACCAAATACATCCGAATGTACAAGCTCCAACTTAGCCTGCTTTTTAGCAAAAGAAGCTCTATGTTGTTTTCCTGCTAAGCAATGATCACAAGGGTTAAGAGAAATTGTAGTATTGACAGGAATAAGAGATTTACCTGCTTAACATTTCAAACCCTTTTCACTCATGTGTCCTAATCTTCGATGCCACAAATTAGGAGAATCTTTTTCTTCCACTGCATTGAGCTCACCAAAACATTCAGTTGTACAAAGAACAACACAACTCGCCTCTTGCAATCGTCATGGTTCCCTTGGATAATTTCCACTTGCCACTCTCAAATGTGTGACGAAATCCTTCTTGATCAAGAATATGAGCTGAAAGCAAATTAAGATGCAAATCCGTAATATGACGTACACCTTTTAATGTAAGCATGCATCCAACATTACTCTTCACATGAATATCGCCAATCCCAACTATGCTTGTTGAACCCTGGTTACCCATTTTGACACTGCAAAAATCACATGCTTGATAATTCAAAAAATAGTCTCTCTTAGGAACACAATGATATGAAGCACCTGTATCAACCAGCCACTCAGAATCTGTACTGCTAACATGATGACATTCACTAGTTGCGCAAATTAAAGTGACATCATCATCACTTTTAGAGGCTACTGCTGCAACATTTTTATCATCGCCTTCTTTCTGAAAATCATTCTTCTTCCCATGTTCTCTTTTCCAACGAAAGCAATACTTTTTAATATGGCCAGGTTTCTTGCAATAGTTGCATATGAAGTGATTCTTTTCATCACTAGACTTGGATCTTCCTCTTGAGTTATCACGGCCTTTGGGTCCTTTGCTCTTGCTTCTTCCTCTATTCTCCACAACAAGAGCTTGTGAATTGTCAACTCCAATCTCCTTTCTTCTAATTTCTTCATTAAACATGCTTTCTTTGATCACATCCAAAGATAGCACACCATCTGGAGCTGAATTACTAATGGTCACAACTAAAGTTTCCCAACTATCTGGCAAAGAACTCAATAAGAACAAAGCTTGTAATTCATCACCAAAATGATCTTCATAGTTGTCAACTTGTTAATAATGTCTTGGAAATCACTAAGATGCTCAGAAACTGACTTTCCACCTTTCAACTTTAGATTAACAAGCCTTTTAATCAATGAAGCTTTGTTATGGGCGGTTTTCCTCTCATACAAACCTTCTAATTTCTTCCACAAGTCATATGGACCGGTCTCTTGTGACACATGGTTAAAAATGCTAATGTCAACCCATTGTCTAATGGTTCCTAAAGTTTTCCTTTTAAACTTTATCCATTGATTCTCTTCCATTTTATTGGGTTTAGAAGGTTTAGAGATAATACCACTCGAACTAGTGACGGTTTCAACTGGGTCATGTAAATCCTTGCAATATAACAAGTCTTCCATCATAGGTCTCCAAATAGAATAGTTGGTTGATGTCACCTTAATCATTGAGCTACGACTGCTCGACTCCATAGTGTGATAAATAACCCACCTCAAGCTCTGATACCAATTTGATAGGATCGATTAGGGGTTACTTCAAGCTACACCCACAATATCACACACAATACAATCAATCAACACACCATTCAAATAAAAAAGATATAATGAAAGTAATATAGCAAGACACAAGATTTTATACGTGGAAAACCTCTTCGATGTGAAGAGTAAAAACCACGAGACCTCTTAAGGAGTCTACCCTCTTCTCTTATTGATAAACCAAAAAGGGAAAACAGCCCCAAAATGTTTACAAAAGATTCACTTCTAATCACCGGAATTCAAAAACTATAAGAGATGAAAAAGGTGTAAGAGAATACCCTATGTGTGCACTTCAGGCCAACGGTGAATCGAGCAAGAATAAAGCTCAATCTTGAAGACCAAAACACCTTGAAGAAGATGATAAATGACCAAAAACTGCTACTGCCTTATGTGACCAGATCTGGTTATATTAACCCTCTTTTCTTTTAATATGCATATAAAAAATGTGAGTAATCTCCCAAAATGTCTTTCTTTAAAAGAAAAGATATTGTTGCACAAAAGGCATGCTTGCACAACAAATCTGGGAAAAAGACAAAACCAATAAATCTCATCCATAAATTAAGCATGGCCTGCATAAAAAGATATGCTAAATATGCCTGCATAAAATTATGCCAAATATGCCTGCATAAAATTACGCCAAATATAGGTTGGAATACCCGACAAAATTAATTTAGGGTTTTTGTCCAAGTTTTGTAACAAATTCAACAACCACTTTTGAGTTTAATATTTCCATAGTATGCAGTCTTTTAGGTATAAATATTATTGCATGATCTTCGTCCTTGACTGCCTGGCTTGAAGTCAAATTTACCTTGATGTCCTGTAATTGTAAACAAATAAGCTTTATTTAGTAATAAAGGATCTTTCTGAATAGCACATGTAAAATAGGAAAGGCATATCAGAATACTTCCAAGAAACTCATTCATATTTGGGTAAATAAATCTAGCAGTTTAAAAAATTATCATAATCAAATGACTTAGGCAGTATGGTAAATGAAATGCCAAACTTTATCATCTGCTTAATTTCAAAAATTTGTTGAAGCCAACTTTAAGACTATAATGCAAATCAATAAACAGAGGGTTGACATGATAAAACTAATTCATATAAATTATAAAGGTTTCCATTTGAATCTTGGCATATTCAATAGAATTGATTGATAAATAATAAAGAAGGAAATAAGGCATGTTGTTTGGCATCATACAATTGATTCATGTCAGTTTATGATTTGAAGCTATTTTATTCCATAGAATTGTGCAGATCCAAATTAATGAAGGAAGTATACCATATCCCTTTAGTAGCTATGTTATAAAGGAGAAACAAATATTTTAAGATAATAATCCAAGCTATAAATTGAGAATATAACCTTAACGAACTGTAAAACTGCAAGCATCCAAAATATTAAAAGGAACAGCACATGGCTTTTTTGAACAATTAGTTTAGACTGCAAATAAAATACGAATTTAAAAAAATTGGTAGAAAATTTTATGTATCAAGAAACTTAATGAAGAGAAGTGTAAGAAATATAAACTAATTTATGAAAACAAACATAATTTCTTTTTTATTTGTTTAAGCATAAATATTTGTTTAAGCTTAAAAGAAGTAATCAATATATGATTATGCGTTTAAGGAATTTTGGCAAGAAAATGTTGCATACGACATGTAACTATTTGATAGTACAAAAGCAGTATAACTGTTGAGATTTGTGATACGCAAATCACAAAATTGTAGGCAACAAGTTTTCTATGTGGATCCATTTTTGGTGAAGATATTTGTTGCTACTTTTATGGGATAATTGAAAGTGAAGGCAAGGATTATTTGGTGCTTATCCAAATAGGTATTTGATATATATGAGGATATTTTGGGTGGCAAGTTACTTGGATGCCAAGGAAACTTGGGTATGAAGCAATTCACTCTATAAAAGGCCTAGTTGATATCTTCATTATATGTGGTGGAAAAATTTGCCATTGTTCATCATTATCTTTCTCCTCAAATTGTTTAGCCATTAGATATTCTCTACCTATTTCTCAATAAGGTTATTGATTCAAGTTGTGTTTGTTTAACGATAGTTGAGATCAGTTGTAAACAATATTTTGGTGAATCAATAAAGAGGGTGGTTGGGTGGAATATCGTGTGTTCATATTTCCGATATATTTTTTGTGTTGTTGTTTGTTATTCAATCACATTCATCTTCAAGTGATTGGGTGAAAAAGATTCATTTTGTTTTTGGGTGTTTTGTCAAAACTTCCGCTGCGCACAAAACCCCAACAGTTGGTATCAGAGCTCAGATCACCGCATAGCTTGGAGTGTTTGTTGGATTGAAAAAAAAATTGATTTTTTTGTTTGAAAAAAATTGATTTTTTGATGCCGGAGATGATGACGTTGTCGAAGATGGCTATTTTGAATGGGAGGAATTGAGGTATATGGAAGCCGAAGATGAAGGACGTTCTATATCTCAATGATTTGCATGATCCCATTGATGGAAATGGGGAGAAGCCCTTGAATATGGATGAGGGAAAGTGGAAGAAAATAGACAAAAAGGCGATTGTGTTGATTCGCCAATATTTGGATGATTCTGTGTTCCACCATGTGGCTAGTTGTGAATCCGCAAAGGCGTTATGGGACAAATTAGTATCGCTGTATGAGTCAAAGAGTGCTACAAGCAAGGCTTTTCTGGTTCGAAAGTTGGTGCAACTTCGATTGGATGAGGAGAAGTCTGTTGTAGAGCATTTGAACGAGTTTCAAGATGTCATCAATCAATTGGCAAACATGAAGGTCAATTTTGATGATGAGTTGCAGGCTCTTTTGTTGATGAGTTCTCTTTCGGAAAGCTGGGAGACTCTGGTTGTTTCATTGAGTAATTCCAATGCTAATGGAACTATCTATTTGGAAACGGTTCGAATCAGTCTTTTGAATGAGGAGCTAAGGAGAAAAGGGTCGGAGTTGAAATCAGTTCAAACTGAGGCGATGGTAGCAAGGGACTCAGGTAAAGATACAAGGAAGAAGAAAGGTGCTATCTTTTGTCATTATTGTGGTAAGAAAGGCCACAAGCGCAATGATTGCTATTCATATATACGAGATATGAAGAAGAAGAAGGCGCAAGGTGATAATAATAGTGATGAGGCACAGGCAGACTTTGCTGAAGGTACCGAAGGCGATTCTTCATGTGATGTCCTATTTAGTGTTGTGGAGCCTTGGAAGATGGATTCAGGAGCTAGTTTTCACATATGTCGAGATGTGAAAAGTTTTTCTTCGTATGAGAAGAGTGTTGGCATGATAAAGACGGCCAATGGAGTAGAGCTACCAATTTGTGGAGTTGGAGCTGTTAGGTTTCGGATGCATGATGGAGTGGAGAGAGAAGTTGCCGGTGTGAGGCACATACCCACTTGTTCGCATAACCTCATATCTCTCGGTCAGTTAGATCGCCGCGGTTGCACTTATGAGACTCGAGGTGGAGTTTTGAGAGTGAAGAAGGGTGGTCGTGTGATGATGCGAGGAGTTTTGGAGGAGGGAAACCTATATAATTTGGTCGGTTCAGTGGTCAACAGTGGAAGGCGGGTGACGGTTGAAGAACCTAGTCCACAGCAAGGTGGAGAGGTTAATATGGTCACTGCTGATGGTCCTAAGGTGGAGGATCATGGTATCGACAAGGGTCTAGATGTCGATGATGCTCGAGGGATCCCGGAGATGAAGAGATCATGTCAAGCGGAAGACGGATGTCGAGTTGTGAAATCCACAAAGACAAGATGGAGGTCTTTGTGGTATTACAAACGCTTTTGAAGATCGCTATTGGTGTGGTGCACGGATGAGGGAGGTGCACCATTAGTGGGCGATGGTGGAGGTTTGTAATGATGTTAATTGAGAAAAGAAGGTTGAAAGTGAGAGCTAAGTTGGCTAGTGTTGAGTGGAGGAGATGTTGTGATTTGGTATCAAGGTGGAGTGTTGAGATTTGTGATACGCAAATCACAAAATTGTAGGCAAAAAATTTTCTATGTGGATCCATTTTTGGTGGAGATATTTGTTGCTACTTTTATGGGATATTTGAAAGTGAAGGAAAGGATTATTTGGTGCTTATCCAAATAGATATTTGATATATATGAGGATATTTTGGGTGGCAAGTTACTTGGATGCCAAGGAAACTTGGGTATGAAGCAATTCACTCTATAAAAGGCCTAGTTGATATCTTCATTATATGTGGTGGAAAATTTTGCCATTGTTCTTCATTATCTTTCTTCTCAAATTGTTTAGCCATTAGATATTCTCTACCTATTTCTCAATAAGGTTATTGATTCAAGTTGTGTTTGTTTAACGATAGTTGAGATCGGTTATAAACAATATTTTGGTGAATCAATAAAGAGGGTGGTTGGGTGGAATATCGTGTGTTCATATTTCCGATATTTTTTTTGTGTTGTTGTTTGTTATTCAATCACATTCATCTTCAAGTGATTGGGTGAAAAAGATTCATTTTTTTTGGGTGTTTTGTCAAAACTTCCGCGGTGCACAAAACCCCAACAATATCAACATTGGATTGCACCATGAAATCCGCCTTTTCATATAAAGACAAAAGGATCCAACAGCGCAGATCTTTTGTGCCACCATTTGTGTTTTATAACTTTCAACATGACTTTAGACCTTGTCATTTTGCACCTATTAGAAGTTGACAATTGTATGACATGTCAATTTAGTCCGCGGGACAATGATGATGATAGGAAATAGAAGATCAGAAGAATTAGGGGGTCCAAGCACAGAAAAGAGATCATCTACTCGATCTCTCAATAGAGCTCGGCATATAGTGCTAAGGTGCATCGAGCCAGACTCGAAGAAAAGGCCAATGATGAGTCAGTTTATGTGCATGCTGGAGTCTGATAAAATAATTATGAGGTATTATTTTTGAACTCAGAGTTTTTCATGATTGCATTTAGATAACATATACTTTATAGTTTCTACAGTTCATAAGTTGCAGGACGGTCGAAGTGTGATTCTATTTGTTAGCTATTTTCTTCCTTTATCTTTCGAGTTCTTCTTGATTACTTATAGCAATTATAGATGGCCTTTTTTTAGTTGGTCGGTGATTTATACGGCCTACATGACGTGTATTACAAGTGCTAGCGCTCATGTTTCTTCTGCCTCCCAATTTCACTTATTAATTATTTTACTTTGCCAATGAAATATCTTCCCTTTTCATCTTTACTAATTGAACTGTGTACACCCGATAATCATAAACTAGGTTTGCCAAATATGTCTGCTAAATATTAGTTTTAAAATGGATGGATTAAACAAGATGTTTTATACTTCTCAAAAGATTTTAAAGAAGAGCTTTAAGCCCTAAGAGTTTTCATCTAAATGATGATTCATTTACATGTCACTCTGGAGACACACACACACACACACATGTATATGTATATGTATGTATGTATGTGTGTGTGTGTGTACGCGCGCGCGCACATTTGTGTGTATGATCACAGAATATTATCATTTGGTGTGTTATATCAATCCGAGTTTTATGCTTTGTTTACAAAGTAGGGAAAGTATACTTTGAATGGCTTTTCTAAGCATCAATTCATGTTTAAAGTCGAACAATCAAGAATTATCTATTTTTCTGAGCATGTACTAAATAACATATCTATTCATTTTGTAACAAGTGAGTGAATTTTTGCTGCATAACAATAATCATATAAAATTGACGGTCTCAACCCACTACTATGAATAAAACGTTAAATATAGTAAATGTGAGCTAAGTTATTTTATTGAATGATTTTAAGTAAAAGCATAAAATATACTTGGATTTAGTGAATTCAGAGGTGGTGTTCGAAATTTCAAATTTGATCATGTTATATACTGATGCAATAACTTGGAATCTAATTTGGTGTCCAGCTCTTTGTTCACAAATGAAAGCTTGGTTCTCAAAATTTATTGTTTTTTATAACACACAGGCTTAAATACATTTTCCATTATTTTTATTCGATTGATCTCTTGCATTCCAAGTAGAACAATGTTTTTTTTTGCTTATCTTTAGTAAGAAGTCTCAATTTTTTTTAAAATAAAGCTATTTAGTTTTTTCTTTCTAAGCAAAATCGAGTACAAGGCGTGCTGACTACAATGCTACGGCCAAAAACCTGTAAACAAAAGCAACATAAGATAATGCTATAGTCCAAACATTATGTTTGGATGTCACGTAACTCGATGTATTTTTTTACTGAGTTTTTGGTTTCTTTGCAAATGTTAACATAAACAAAATCGGATATTAGATGTATGACTAAATTATTAAGCCTAGAATGTGAAAGAGCAACATAAAATACGGCTCTGGATAATAAAATTATATTTGGATATTGTCTCATAGCTAGAAGTATGAATGATGATATTACACTTACATTGATAATTATTTTCGTATTTCTCAATGGTTTTTTTTTTCATAACTCTGTATTAATCGTTGTAGGTTACATTTTTAGGATTGGTCACCATAGCAAGGCAGACATAAACATGAGTTATAAAATTGTAACAGTGATGGAGAATGTGGGAGCTCAATGCTTACGCTTGTGATAATAGTAATTTATTACATGTCTTAAGAGATCAATAAAATCTATACACAACCATAAAAATTCACTCGGACACTTTAGACTTACTAACTTATAGTTGAAACTTAAAGATGGAAGATGAGTGAAGGTTTATAAAATAAAATAAAAAGTTGCAGAAAGTGTTATATTTAAACATGTATAAATTTCTTTCCTACGTACTTTTATCTTATTAATTAGTTCCATCTCACAATTTAGATTGTTCTGTTCTCTTATACTGCCTACACATTGTTCTTTGCATTAGGTTGTATATAATCTGGGAATATTTCATACCATTATTCCTGTGTTCTTAATTTATCAAATGTTTTAGTTGTATATTATATTATCACTAGGAAAAGGAATATGAAATGAAATCCATGATGAAAAGAAGCACATAATGAAACTTTGGTAAATTATTCCATTTCCGGTTCAAACTGGGTTTGTTTTCATAATTGTAGTGCATGCTTTTTTCAGGTTATTACCAAGAACATAAGAAGGCAAAACGTTGATTCAATGAATGATTATAAGCCATCCCGTGCCAATGATATGGTGAATGCTGAATTTAACAGTAGAAGATCTTTCCAATTACAGTTTACCATATAAATATGTATTTGTAAATTATTTGCAAATTAATTACTTTCCTTCTGCGATTTCATCTTCATGTGGAATCACCATATTAGTGAATTCATGTCATCTTTATTTTAAGGACATGTCACATTGTATTATATATGTTCACTATAGGTTTAATAATGATGCATCTGTTGTATGCAACTTTACACAATTTCTCCGTTTCTAGATATATAAGTTCGAAAGACAGTTGATTGGAGATAATGAGTGGAAATGGCCATTCTTACCAAAACAGTTCTTGAACAAAATAGTTTTTGTAAATATTTTTGTTCGTTCAATAATTATTGTACATAAATATGGATTTGCCATATTAGGCATGGATCTTACTTATTACCTTCTTTGATAGACCCATTGTGAGACGTTGATGACCTAGCATGTCAAAGCTTACTACTTGACCGGATTTATGCATCAGTTTTTAGAAAAATATAAATGTTTTTTATATAAACTGTTTGTTTACCATCCGTTATACATTCACACTGCAGTATCACCGTTTTCCACAATTCATTAACCTAACATTACCCGTGTGCGAAGCACGGGCCTCAATCTAGTTTTGTTTTCTATTATAGGTAATAGAATAGACGGATTAGTGCAATATTTAGATAGTTACTAATGCTTTTAAATTCTAGTTATTTTATATTTTAGTCTAAACCAATGACTATAACAATCTTTTTATATTCCGACTTGCTGACATTCAAAATCCCATAAAAAGGTTATTTGCTATAATTCTCGCAAATTTTGCCAAACCATTTAAGAAAAAGGAAATATTGACATAGTCAAAATCACAAAGGCATAAGTAATATTTTTATTTGGAATAGATAGTATAAACTACATTCAAAATATGTGAATTTTCACATCTCTTCCTATATGTTTTGTTCGCATTCCTTGTAATTTCAAACATTATCTTTTTTATAGAAAAAGACAAAGATGGCTAATTTACAAAAGTGGAAAATAGGTATAAGGACAAACTTTGGAAAAAATTTAGTCTGAACGACGTCAAGTTTTATTTTTAGGTTGAAGGACAAACTTTGAAAAAATTAGGCTGAAGGACAATGCTAAATATAATTAGCATTTTCTGCAGTGTAAAAGTGAATAATGCTAGTTAAAACTAGTATTTTCGTATAGTTAAAAACTGAATATAATGCTAATTACATTTAGCATTTTCCTTCAGCTTAATTTTGGTTCAAAGTTTGTTCTTCAGACTAAAAATAAAACTTGGTGTCCTTCAGCCTAATTTTTGGCAAAGTTTGTCCTTCTCCCTAATTACCTCTTTACAAAAACCAGCAATGCCCTGAACAACCTAAAACACAGGTAGATTTAAAAATTAATAACGGTGATTTACACAAATCTTACAATTACACTCAATTCTACAAATCTGGAACAAAGAACTACACAAACCTCAATTGTATTTAGGGACCGATTTATATATTTAAGGTGTAAACAATAACAACAAGACACAAGAAATAACTGTAGGTAAGATAAGAATATTATAACTGAAAAGCCTATTAACCAATATCAGATTTAGGTATATGAATTCAAATTTACACAAACAAAATCGATCTAATATAAAAAAATTTAATATATATTCCACTCACTTGAAAACTATTCCAAAATTTCTATCTTAATAACAACTTTTAGGTTTTTAATCCCAAATCACTATAGATATGTAATATGTATAAAAAGAGATGTGTATACATATTAAAATTTGTATATGTGGGAAAAAAATTAAAAAAGGGAAAGAAAACAAAGAATAGAATTTGCTTAATTTGTAGAATCAACCTTTGTTCATAAATCTGGATTCATTTTCTTTAATTCTTGTTGTTTGATTTGAAAATTGATTTATTTAAGAAAGTCTAGAAGAGATTGGAGAAATGAAAATGACAGAGCTTCGCTGCTGCATCCAGAAAATTTGAGCAAAGAGTAGGAGGTCTAGCCCTTTATTTATAGGCGCTCAAATAACCCATAACCATTAGATTTAATTATATTAAGACCCGTACATTTAGTTAAAATTGTATTAACAAAAACTCTAATTTCCACTCATGATTTTGATCCGAAGAAGTTGACACCCCCGTCTGAAGGGGGATAGACATGAGGGTCGACACCCCCTCTGAAGGGTTGTCGACACTGGGGTCAACACCCTTAAGGGGGAGCCTTCGACTCCCTTTAGGCGAGGAGGGTGATTTATGGTATTATTAGTTATAATATATATACACATATATGCCTGATTATTTGTTTTTCATCCATATTTGTTTTTTCCATAACTTTTTCATACGGACTCATTAGCGAAGTTCCAAATATGAAAGCTAACCCGAATTCACCACGAACGCAAGGTGCAAGTTTTATGGTCAAATTCCATCATTTTCGTGAATTTCATTTTTCTAAACCTAATTAAATAACTAATTTAACTTACGCAAATTTTGGGGTCTTACATTCTTCCCTCCTTAAAAGAAATTTCATCTCGAATTTTTACCATTGATTCAGTCATGCTGCTTGCACCTAATTATCTTAAACCACACTAGCAATTGGTGTACAACCAATTTTGCAGCCAAATATGTGCATGTACATAATGTACATAATGAGTCACAACGAAAAAAATATGTACGCATAATGATCCTAAATCAGATTCACATATACATTTGCATTTTGAAAAAAATTCTGAAAATATGATGCAAACATCCTAAAATATACTGAAAATCCAACGTGTATCCAGCTTTTTAAAAAACATTTTTTATCTGAAACATTCACATGTCTATGAAAAGGTGTAAAACAACTAGTTTTGCATCCAAATCCTAACATTCAACACGACATGCATCTAAAATTGCTTCATATTAATTTCTCATATGCGAGGAAAAGGAATTTAAGTGGTGAATTTAACATTCTTACCGCTTTGAAATTTCCCAATACCTATTCTAAATTGGAATTTTACCTCGTTTTCCCCTAATTTTTCCAAGATTTCCACATGTAAACATCATAAGGAGGCTCACTATCGAGATCTAAAATGTAAACGAGTGAAATAATAACTCGCGTTCATCGTCGACAAGATATGAAAACAGTATTTCTAAAGCTTAAATAACTTTCCCTTGTTACCACTAATGTTTTTAATGCATCGCCGCTCCTGGTGCACCACTAAAACCACAAAACTAACTATCCAATATCTTCCTTACGCTTCATATGTGACCCTAAAATTGTGATTTCCATAAAATAAATTTTCGTTTCTTAATATCTCATGTCTGTTTCAATTTTTTTCCTTAAAACGGACAAGTGCGCATTCTTTAATGAACAAAACTAAATTTAAATTTTTTAAAATCATTTTCTTTTCTCTACAATGACATTAGCAGAAAAATTCAAAACTTATTTTATGGAAATTTAAATGATCTAGGTCACACGTCAACAAAAGTCGGTTGTGCCAAAAATGGCGGACCGAATCACACAAGTCTCAAAAATTGGATGTTTATAGAAAAGTTCAATACCTAAAAATAAATTTTAACCATTTAAGGAACATGTGAAAATAATAGTACCCATGACAAAACAACACATAACCATTTGCACTACAATAAATTAGTCACATTACAATATTTCCTTTACAACTAGTACAAATTAACAACTTTAATAGATACTTTGCAACAACGACTTCATTTTAGCAGTTGTCATAAAGTTGCTTTCGACAACCATACATATAAAATAGTTATAATATTGGTATGTAACAACCACTTTGTAATACCCTGCATTTTTGATTAAGTAAAATAAAATAAAATTTGAAGAGCTTCTAGAATTCGGTCACAAGATTAGCGTCATTGCGTCCGTGGTGATATTTTGGTCAATTTAGACCTATGGATTGCATAAAACCGATTTAAGATAAAAGAGATACCTCTAAATGAAATATTGTAACAAACATGAAAAAGAAGGTATAAGAAAAGAACAATGACCTCTATTATTTTTAGGCTTATTAACAAAATACTATGTAGTACAGTTGGTAAGAGTATGTGGCTTTCAAGAGAGAGTTGAAAGTTCGATTCCCGCGGGTGCCATATTTTTATTTTAGAAGAACGACTGAAATAATACATTTTTTTAAGGGATAAATATGTATAAACGCACATATAAGGAAAACTATACATATAAGGAAGTACAAAAATATATGTGTACATGCATATGTAAATAATATATGTGCAAATATATATATATATATACACACACACACACACAAACACACACACACACACACACACAAAGGAGAAATTCAAAATAAAGTTGCAATCAAAGAAATCTAGTAAGAATTTAATAACGACGTAAGCACCATTTGAATTTTGAAAATGAAATGAAAATTGTGCTTATGTATATACGTGTAAATTGAGCATTAGAAGTTTTGTATACATATGGCGAGTTTATATGTAAATAAATTAATGGAGGTATAATTAGAAATTCAAACTTAAAATTAAAAATGTTAACTATGCCTAAAACAAGCTCGATGGACCCAAGTGGTCGACCCACACCTGCCTGGGTCGACCCAAGGCGGCTGGATCGACCTAGGGGGTAGCTGGGTCGACTCATCCCTGATCCAGGCAGGTACGTCGAGCGAATCTGGATTGTTTTTCATATCACATTCGTTGCTGACTCAGCGCTGCACGTACGATATGATCCTGAACACCTATAAATAGGCTAGCAGAGCCTAGCCTAAATCTCATATTTTTTGAGAAGATGTCTGGACTCTGCCATTCTTCTTCTTCCTCATATCTCTTTAGAAAATAGAATAATTAGTTTAGGGAAATTCTGAATCAAGATCTTGAGGAAAATAATGTATATCTGTAAATGTGTGTTTAGAATTTTGTTTGAAGTAAGATAAATTCTTGTATCTGGTCAATTTATATTTCTCCTCATTCTTCCCTTTTTCTTTTAGTTGAGAATTGTGGATCCATGGTTATTTCTAAATTCTGTTAGGGGAGCCATGGAATGCTAGGTTTGAACCAGATTCATGAATTGGAAAGCAATTAGGTAAGTGTATTTGAGTTATACCTTTTTGATAAAGGTATATTTATAGTTTGACATTCCCCATTAATATGCATTGTAAATCTACTGGAATGATTAATCTGCTGAAATGTATAAGCCTGTTAAAATATGTGGGAACGATTACTATTGTATACATACATGTTCTATAACTTGTTAATTGGACACCTTAAGTCAAGTTCTAGTGAAATTAGGATAATACATGTTAATCTGTGGCATATTATGTACTTGAACCCTTAACTGTAAGAATTGGGATAATTACATGTTAATTTGTTAGATTGAATAATTACATGATTGAATGATTACATGTTATTCTTTTAAAATGGAGTTAATTTTAGGTTGGGAAGAACATGCGACATGATAATCAGTTAAAATGGACTTAATACGATATTAAGTATGACATGTAAAGATAGATTATAGTAAAATTTGGAAGAATGAATATGCCTAAAATTATAGCAAATAGAAAATTGTAACCGCACCTTGATATGAGGTTAAATTCTACTTGTTGTAGAAGTCTGCCTGGAACTGCCTGTAATGACCCGCATTTGCAGAGGTATTATAATTAATTTATTTAATTATATAAATAGTGATATTGTGAATTTAATGGTTGAGGAATTAAATAATGATGAATATTTAATTAAAATAATAAATTAAATAATATATATTTAATTCTGAAATAATCAGAATAGGCTGAAATGGCGATATGGTGTGAACTGGATCATCTATGATATTTAATTCAGCTTGGAATTAAATTTGAATAACGAATATATTATAAAAATGACAGTTTGAACATATAATTATAATATAATTAAAATCGAGCTTGAAATGGTGCTGCGGTTCGTAAATTGGCGATTCGAACTTCAATTGAATGTACATGATTCGTTTTAAGCCGGATTTCTGTGAAACAAGAAACGTGTGGAGCTGATGGAGTATATCTTTCTAGTGGAAGAGAAAAATCGGGATTTCGTCATGTAGATTTTGACTTATGTCCAAATAAAATTTTAGAAAAGTCTGTAACGACCCGGATTTTTCGAACAGCTTATTTTAAATATTTAGTATGGTTTTAAATATTGAATTTAAAATATAGATGGTATTTTATTGGATTATTGTTTAAATAATCGAAAATACGATTTATTTTGATAAATTATCGAAATACGAGAAGTTTGAAATAATTCAATTCGAAAATAAAACTGAACGATGATAATAGAAATTCATTGTTGAAAAATTTATTTGTTTTGAATTTAAAATGATTTAATATGGCTATTTTAAATATACGTTCAAATTAAATTGTATAATCTATTTCGTTGAATTCAGAATAGTGAATAGCGTTATAACATCAGTCGTTAAGTTAGAATAACGGTTCGAGACTGCAAGATAGAGACTGCTAGATATTTTAATTTATTAATTAAAATAAAAATTCAAATAAAATTTCATATCAACGTTTCATCAGCCACCCTAAGTATTAAAACCACGCAGACCTACTCGTACCCGCATAGCTCATTTTCTTCCTCGAGCACACACTTTTGTCATCCATTCTGGATATCGAAGAAACACTGAAGTAATGGCTTCAGTACGAAATGTCTCTCGCTATATCTATTTAAACGAGCCTCGCCTCCTGTATTTCCTTCTCAAACCAGGAATCACCGAAGCCCTCTCTTCATTCATTTTTCTTTCCTCCCAATCAAAAATCACTCCACCGAAAAAAAAAAAAACAAAGAATAAAAAAAGGGGAAATCGAATACGAATATGATTTCGAATTCATTTTTGGGATTCGACATTCGATGTCGAGTATTGAATTTGGGTGAGATGCGGTTTTTATCCAAGCTCGAATTAGGGCATCGACATCAGGGTATGGGTTTTGACAAGTGGATGACGTCGAGGTTCGATCTGAGTTCCTGGGCGAACTCAGCATGGTGAGGCGCATCAATGATGGTTGTTCAAGGTGGGCTCGAAGCAGAAAGTGCCACACCCTGTATAGTTGCGAGCTGGACATCGCGCTAAGGGAGGATCAACGTCAGTAACTGGGTGGGTGCGATAGGGGCTGCGTTGGATTGACAAAGTGGGGTTCGAACTGTTGAGCGAGATGGAGGGTTGCGATGTCGGATGTTCAACTAGAAGATGGAGCAGCAGTTCGACTATGGGCCTGGGGTGATTCGATTGACAGATCGTGATCTATAGGGCAGTGGCGACAAGGTGTTCGATGTAATGCCGGAGTGGATGGTGCAAGGGTTTGGGCTGTTTTCAACAGGATTGATCGATGGTTATGGAGTCGCTTCATGTTTAGCTTCGTAGTTATGTGGGAAATAAGGTATACAATTTTATTTTACATAAAAGAATTTATTATGTTTAATATAGATAAATGTTTAATCATTAAAATTAAAATGAATAATGGTAGGTGCAAGTAAATTCATTTGTGAGGCTTCAAGTAAATTCATGGCGTAATGATATGGGATTAAATAAGATATTCAGCAAATAAAATCAGGTGAGTAAATCTCACTCACCTTTAGAATTATTTTTATTTCATTAAAAATAATTGTTTGTTGCTTGTGTGCATGTTTTCTGGTTGTTTTATATATATTAGTTATTTAGGCTATATATATATATATATATTGGGTTGATTGATTGGTTGGATCCCCGCAGTCTCATTAGCGGATGCTCGCAGTTTCATAGCGGATGATTACCCTATACGCCCCACGCTATGATTAGTGGATGACCTTCTATACCGCGATATTCTGCCACGAAGCAGAATGGGTATTATTTATGTGCTAACATCTGTGGATGCAGGGAAACAGGTTGGAGGAATCCAACAGGATTCCTCAAAAATATATTATCAGTTTGTTTATTTGTTTGCATATATATTTTTATATATGATGTGTTAGAAAAATAAATAATTCGTTGCTTTGTGTGTTTAAATATCACTGGGCTTAAGTAATGATATTTAAAAATATCGTGAAAGGATATTTGAGATTTAGAAAGGGAAAATTCTATTTTTAAATAGAATTTGAATTTTAAATGGAAATAAAATATAAACTTGTTTTGAAAAATAAAACAAGTAGTTTCTTTTTAAACGAAGTTTATAAATAGTTCTTTTATAACGGAATTATAAATGAAGTAAAAAGAATTATCATTTGATAATTCAGAAATAGAAATACAAGTTTGAAATTGGAATTTGAAATGAAATTTCAAATAGGATGTGAAATGAAATTTTTAAATGTATAACTCAAATGAAATTTGAGTATAACATTTGAATTTTAAAAGGGAATTTAAATATTTGAATTTTAAGAGGAGGTTGAATATTAGAAATTCAAATAGAAGTTCAAATAGAACTTGAATAGATGAAATTAGAATGAAAAATAGAATTTGAATTCAAGAAATTAAAAATAAAATTTGAATTCAAAGGAATTCGAATAAAGAAATTCAAATAGAGATTTGAATGTGGAATTTCAAAATAGAATTTGAATTATAGAATTTCAAAGAAGAATTCAAAATGTGAAATTTGAATAGAGATTTGAATGGAATTTAAATATGAAATTTGAATTGAGATTTGAAATAAAAATTCAAGTGTTGAATTTGAACATGGAATTGAATATAGAAATTCAAGTAGAAAATTGAATATTAGATTTCAAAATAGAATTTGAAATAAACTTTGAAAATAGGATTTCAAAGTAGAATTGGAAATAGAATTTCAAATAGGATTTCAAAATAGGAAATCCAAATGGTTTTGAAATGGAATTTGAACTCAAGGGAATTCAAATGGATTTGAGTGAAGAAATTAAAATGGTGTTAATAATGAGTTTGAATATTAGAATTCAAATGGGCTGGAAATGAATTTGAATATTAGAATTCAAATGGAAGTGAAAATGAAATTTGAATATAAGGGATTCAAATGGAATTCAAGTAGGACTTGATCTATGGGATTTGAATATGAAATTCAAATGGGTTTTAACCATGGAATTTTGAATCTAGAATTTAAAAAGGAGTTTGAATATTTGAATTGCAATAGAATTCAAATATAGAAATTGGAATATAGCAGTTCAAATGGAATTTAAATATAGAGTTCGAATAAGAGAATTCAAATGAATTCAAACATTGAATTTGAATAGGGAATTCAAATAGAAATTCAAGTATTGAATTTGAATATCAAATAGAAAAGGAATTGTGATTTGAAATATAGAATTCAAAGGAGGAGCTTGGAATTTGAATCAAGGGATTTAAATAGAGTTAAATGGAATTGAATTCATTTTAGAGAAGTTAAAGGTTTATATATATAAATATAATTAAAACGAACTCGCCGCAGCACTGTAGTTCGTAAAATAGCGATTCGAACTTCAATCGAATATACAGAACGCAATTGAAGTCGAAATTCTTCGAAACAAGAAACGTCAGGACCAGTTTGATAATAGTTTTCTAATGAAGGAGAAAAATCTGAATTTCGTCGTATAGATTTTGAGTTATGTCAAAATCAAATTTTCAGAAAAGCAGCGCCAGAACCATTATAAAACCATAACGGTTTATTTAATGATATTAAAGGATTTTAAGCAAATAAAAATCGAAATTTCTATTTAGAAAAATCCAGATGTGAGTTATAAAATATATGTGAACTCCAGTGGAATAATGAGTTGATTTCTGAAATAGAAATCAGATTTTTGATTTATTGAATAGAGTTAACTAATTCGAATAGAAATTAGTTAATGAGATTTCGAATGAATATTGAGCTTTAAATAAGTGAATTCGATTTGAGAATTTATATTCGAAATAGAAAAGAGAACTAGAATTGAAATTGAAATTCAATTTGGTTATGAACGAGTTAAATATTTTATTTGAACATGTTATGTTCAAACAAAGAAGTGAAATAGGCAAAAGGGCTAATTAAAGAATAATTAAGCGAAACCGAATTCAAACGATTCAAATTTGAATTCTAACGAATGGATTGAGTTGAATTGAATTGAAAACAAGTGAACATGTGTAAGCAGGTTTGTTATGAAGCATATGAAGATTTAAATTTATGTGCTCGACAAAAAGGTACATGTTTAAATTCATATATGGGTTTTATGCGCCGTATCGGCAAGCCGCTTGGTTTTTTCTTTTTCTTTTTGAGATTGGAAGATACCGGGAAGCTATTTGAAATTTCCCGATGCTCCCGATACAGGGGAGGTTATGGCGAAATTTTCCGGGAATTTAAGGAGTTAGAATATTTTTAAGATATTTTGATAATTTGAAATCATTGTATCGACGTATTAAATTCGATAGTAAAGTGAATATGAAAATCGAATGTTGTAAACAAAAAGGGATAGAGATAAGTGATTGGAATTGTTTTCAATTGCAAATAGAGATTTTTCTAATATATAGAAATAAAAGAAGTTGATATTTGGAAACGTTTTCCAAATGGCATAAAAGGCCAATATGGTTATTGAAATATTTGGATAACAAATATTGATAAGGAAATGGAGAAGAGATTTAATTAATGAAATATTAATTAAAGAGGCCAGTGATTTGTTTGATATGTTGGATGAACACTTGTTTTTATTCGATAGTTAAATCACAGACTATCGAAGTTTTTGACCATCGTTGTCAATATGGAGAGACCGGTTGGATTATTATCCGAAGAACCACTCCGTATCGGCATAAGCGTTGCGAACCAAGTATGCTGAATATATTGAAGACGGAGTGAAGTGCAAGGGCTTTTTCTATTAATAGAAATAGTGCCTTCGGTTTCGTTCAATCCCAGAACGAACGTAAATGGACGAATGTCTGACAGAGTATTTCCAATGATCAAATGGGTTGGTCTGTATGAATGTATATGGTTGCAACGGATTTATCCCTTAGCATAATATCCAGAATATTTGTGCAAACTCAACTAGTGATCAACGGATCTGACGATGTGGCATTCAAAGTGATTGTGCTATCAATGGATGGTAAGTATGCGTAGCCTCAGGCCTCAACAACCGGGAAAGGACAAAAATCGGGCAGGCAGCATGGCTATGTGGGTCGCACCCATTAGGGTGTATAATCACCTATCTAGAGAAATTCCTTTTGTTTCTAAATCTATCGATTCTGCCCATTCGGGAAACGGTGGTTTGAGTCCAACCGTTGGTGATATACATTCGATACACTCAAGCGAAATGAGTGGTCGGTCATGTGTGGGCCGGGTTGCAAGATGTTCTTGTTGAACCCAGGTGTATTCTCCTCTAGAGATGCACTAGCGGAAGGTGGTCCCATACCTTGTCATGTTAGAAATCCAATCTCCAATAAGCGACATGCGGTTTTTTTGATTTTATCATATATATGTGGAGCGTGAGATGCAAGCGTTCTGCTATTTGGTTATTTACTTGATGTAGAAATTATTATAATATCATTGGATTTGATATCAAAGTGTTTTGGGTTATAGTAAGGTAAAAGCCGTCCATGTTTATGTGTGGGCTGGTCTTACTATTATCTTTTCTTTCGAAAAGGATTTTGAAAGTTAAACAAGTGATTGGAGTTTACTCACACCAGTCCCATGACTGACCCAGAGTTATTTTGTTTTGTTTTTCCTAAACTCTTGGGTGCCCAAATTTGTACGGGCAGTCAAGTGTTTCAGGCTTTTACAGATACACTTGGAGGAGCTTGAAGCAGGAGGCTTCAACGTTAGTTATTTCGAGTTACTTCCGCTGAATCAAAAGTTATGTGTACTCTGATGATGGTATGTGTATATGTACAAAACAGATTTGTATTTCAAAGCTTATGTTATATAATATATTTTATTCGTTCCGCTGTGAGTTGTGATCTTCGTTTTTCTTCTATTCTAATATTTCTTTCTTTCTATTTCTCATCCTCTAACTTCTTTCTAATAATGAGTCGTATTTCTGTGTTATTTGGGTTGGACGTGTGGTGTATTTAGTCAACTCAGATAGCTCGGATTTTCGGGTCGTTTCAGTTGGTATCAGAGCTTAGGTTGAGTGAATACCTAGGCTTGTGTGGCATGTGCTCATTAGAGATAGGGTCAGTAGTACCCTAGAATGAGTTGAGTGTATAGACACGAGAGAGCGTATTTGTTAATTGATATAAAAATTGTTTTATATTGTGTTGGCTAGTCTGTTGAGTGGTTTATGAATTCTGGTCGAGTCGTGGGACGCCACGAAGTCGATAGGGATTTCTAAACACTTGAACAGAAAATACGACATGATATTGTTTTCAAGTGGGTAGATGAAATAATTTTACCCAAAATTTCTATTTTGATATAGAAAGAATAATTTTCTAGAATTATTATTATATGGATGTGTTGGATGTTCATTTTATAATCAAATGAGATTATAAAATTAGAATGGTTATTTATAACCAAAATGGAATTTGTATAGGAATTAAATATACAAATGAGATGAATTAGAATTAAATCCAAACCAGAATTGAGAATTCAAAATCCTGGGAAGTTGAAAAATATTTTTCAAAGTATATTAAAATAATATAGATTTGTTTTAAAGGATTTGAAAGAAAATCATTTTAGATGGATTTTGAAATAATAAAGCACTGAACTCACTTCAGTGGCTGGGAAGTAATTCTGATGATGATTGCAACATCATCAGTGTTCATTTCCGAGTTTCTAAGTGATGGATTGCTATCTTAGAAAGTTTTGATGGAAGTTTGTTTTAAAGAAAACAAGTGGTTTGAAAATTCAAATGTTTTGAATTTGAAATGAAAATAAATATATGTATATATTTATGGGATTTCCAAAGAATTTGAAAAGAAAAACCCAGGAATTTGAATTTTGGAATTTAAAATTTAACTTAAACAAGTTAAATGGGTCAAAGTGAATGAATTGACTTAGAATCAATTTGAATGCATGTGAATGAGAAACCAAATGTTTTGGTAGAACTAAAATTGTTGAAATATGAGGAGTTGAGTCTCAACATAAGTGAGATGTTGAAAAGAAATGGATTTGTACCCTTTTTTCCTACCTTAGCAATTTCGAGGACGAAATTATTTTAAGGGGGGAAGAATGTAACGACCCGGATTTTTCGAACAGCTTATTTTAAATATTTAGTATGGTTTTAAATATTGAATTTAAAATATAGATGGTATTTTATTGGATTATTGTTTAAATAATCGAAAATACGATTTATTTTGATAAATTATCGAAATACGAGAAGTTTGAAATAATTCAATTCGAAAATAAAACTGAACGATGATAATAGAAATTCATTGTTGAAAAATTTATTTGTTTTGAATTTAAAATGATTTAATATGGCTATTTTAAATATACGTTCAAATTAAATTGTATAATCTATTTCGTTGAATTCAGAATAGTGAATAGCGTTATAACATCAGTCGTTAAGTTAGAATAACGGTTCGAGACTGCAAGATAGAGACTGCTAGATATTTTAATTTATTAATTAAAATAAAAATTCAAATAAAATTTCATATCAACGTTTCATCAGCCACCCTAAGTATTAAAACCACGCAGACCTACTCGTACCCGCATAGCTCATTTTCTTCCTCGAGCACACACTTTTGTCATCCATTCTGGATATCGAAGAAACACTGAAGTAATGGCTTCAGTACGAAATGTCTCTCGCTATATCTATTTAAACGAGCCTCGCCTCCTGTATTTCCTTCTCAAACCAGGAATCACCGAAGCCCTCTCTTCATTCATTTTTCTTTCCTCCCAATCAAAAATCACTCCACCGAAAAAAAAAACAAAGAATAAAAAAAGGGGAAATCGAATACGAATATGATTTCGAATTCATTTTTGGGATTCGACATTCGATGTCGAGTATTGAATTTGGGTGAGATGCGGTTTTTATCCAAGCTCGAATTAGGGCATCGACATCAGGGTATGGGTTTTGACAAGTGGATGACGTCGAGGTTCGATCTGAGTTCCTGGGCGAACTCAGCATGGTGAGGCGCATCAATGATGGTTTTTCAAGGTGGGCTCGAAGCAGAAAGTGCCACACCCTGTATAGTTGCGAGCTGGACATCGCGCTAAGGGAGGATCAACGTCAGTAACTGGGTGGGTGCGATAGGGGCTGCGTTGGATTGACAAAGTGGGGTTCGAACTGTTGAGCGAGATGGAGGGTTGCGATGTCGGATGTTCAACTAGAAGATGGAGCAGCAGTTCGACTATGGGCCTGGGGTGATTCGATTGACAGATCGTGATCTATAGGGCAGTGGCGACAAGGTGTTCGATGTAATGCCGGAGTGGATGGTGCAAGGGTTTGGGCTGTTTTCAACAGGATTGATCGATGGTTATGGAGTCGCTTCATGTTTAGCTTCGTAGTTATGTGGGAAATAAGGTATACAATTTTATTTTACATAAAAGAATTTATTATGTTTAATATAGATAAATGTTTAATCATTAAAATTAAAATGAATAATGGTAGGTGCAAGTAAATTCATTTGTGAGGCTTCAAGTAAATTCATGGCGTAATGATATGGGATTAAATAAGATATTCAGCAAATAAAATCAGGTGAGTAAATCTCACTCACCTTTAGAATTATTTTTATTTCATTAAAAATAATTGTTTGTTGCTTGTGTGCATGTTTTCTGGTTGTTTTATATATTAGTTATTTAGGCTATATATATATATATTGGGTTGATTGATTGGTTGGATTCCCGCAGTCTCATTAGCGGATGCCCGCAGTTTCATAGCGGATGATTACCCTATACGCCCCACGCTATGATTAGTGGATGACCTTCTATACCGCGATATTCTGCCACGAAGCAGAATGGGTATTATTTATGTGCTAACATCTGTGGATGCAGGGAAACAGGTTGGAGGAATTCAACAGGATTCCTCAAAAATATATTATCTGTTTGTTTATTTGTTTGCATATATATTTTTATATATGATGTGTTAGAAAAATAAATAATTCGTTGCTTTGTGTGTTTAAATATCACTGGGCTTAAGTAATGATATTTAAAAATATCGTGAAAGGATATTTGAGATTTAGAAAGGGAAAATTCTATTTTTAAATAGAATTTGAATTTTAAATGGAAATAAAATATAAACTTGTTTTGAAAAATAAAATAAGTAGTTTCTTTTTAAACGAAGTTTATAAATAGTTCTTTTATAACGGAATTATAAATGAAGTAAAAAGAATTATCATTTGATAATTCAGAAATAGAAATACAAGTTTGAAATTGGAATTTGAAATGAAATTTCAAATAGGATGTGAAATGAAATTTTTAAATGTATAACTCAAATGAAATTTGAGTATAACATTTGAATTTTAAAAGGGAATTTAAATATTTGAATTTTAAGAGGAGGTTGAATATTAGAAATTCAAATAGAAGTTCAAATAGAACTTGAATAGATGAAATTAGAATGAAAAATAGAATTTGAATTCAAGAAATTAAAAATAAAATTTGAATTCAAAGGAATTCGAATAAAGAAATTCAAATAGAGATTTGAATGTGGAATTTCAAAATAGAATTTGAATTATAGAATTTCAAAGAAGAATTCAAAATGTGAAATTTGAATAGAGATTTGAATGGAATTTAAATATGAAATTTGAATTGAGATTTGAAATAGAAATTCAAGTGTTGAATTTGAACATGGAATTGAATATAGAAATTCAAGTAGAAAATTGAATATTAGATTTCAAAATAGAATTTGAAATAAACTTTGAAAATAGGATTTCAAAGTAGAATTGGAAATAGAATTTCAAATAGGATTTCAAAATAGGAAATCCAAATGGTTTTGAAATGGAATTTGAACTCAAATGGATTTGAGTGAAGAAATTAAAATGGTGTTAATAATGAGTTTGAATATTAGAATTCAAATGGGCTGGAAATGAATTTGAATATTAGAATTCAAATGGAAGTGAAAATGAAATTTGAATATAAGGGATTCAAATGGAATTCAAGTAGGACTTGATCTATGGGATTTGAATATGAAATTCAAATGGGTTTTAACCATGGAATTTTGAATCTAGAATTTAAAAAGGAGTTTGAATATTTGAATTGCAATAGAATTCAGATATAGAAATTGGAATATAGCAGTTCAAATGGAATTTAAATATAGAGTTCGAATAAGAGAATTCAAATGAATTCAAACATTGAATTTGAATAGGGAATTCAAATAGAAATTCAAGTATTGAATTTGAATATCAAATAGAAAAGGAATTGGGATTTGAAATATAGAATTCAAAGGAGGAGCTTGGAATTTGAATCAAGGGATTTAAATAGAGTTAAATGGAATTGAATTCATTTTAGAGAAGTTAAAGGTTTATATATATAAATATAATTAAAACGAACTCGCCGCAGCACTGCAGTTCGTAAAATAGCGATTCGAACTTCAATCGAATATACAGAACGCAATTGAAGTCGAAATTCTTCGAAACAAGAAACGTCAGGACCAGTTTGATAATAGTTTTCTAATGAAGGAGAAAAATCTGAATTTCGTCGTATAGATTTTGAGTTATGTCAAAATCAAATTTTCAGAAAAGCAGCGCCAGAACCATTATAAAACCATAACGGTTTATTTAATGATATTAAAGGATTTTAAGCAAATAAAAATCGAAATTTCTATTTAGAAAAATCCAGATGTGAGTTATAAAATATATGTGAACTCCAGTGGAATAATGAGTTGATTTCTGAAATAGAAATCAGATTTTTGATTTATTGAATAGAGTTAACTAATTCGAATAGAAATTAGTTAATGAGATTTCGAATGAATATTGAGCTTTAAATAAGTGAATTCGATTTGAGAATTTATATTCGAAATAGAAAAGAGAACTAGAATTGAAATTGAAATTCAATTTGGTTATGAACGAGTTAAATATTTTATTTGAACATGTTATGTTCAAACAAAGAAGTGAAATAGGCAAAAGGGCTAATTAAAGAATAATTAAGCGAAACCGAATTCAAACGATTCAAATTTGAATTCTAACGAATGGATTGAGTTGAATTGAATTGAAAACAGGTGAACATGTGTAAGCAGGTTTGTTATGAAGCATATGAAGATTTAAATTTATGTGCTCGACAAAAAGGTACATGTTTAAATTCATATATGGGTTTTATGCACCGTATCGGCAAGCCGCTTGGTTTTTTCTTTTTCTTTTTGAGATTGGAAGATACCGGGAAGCTATTTGAAATTTCCCGATGCTCCCGATACAGGGGAGGTTATGGCGAAATTTTCCGGGAATTTAAGGAGTTAGAATATTTTTAAGATATTTTGATAATTTGAAATCATTGTATCGACGTATTAAATTCGATAGTAAAGTGAATATGAAAATCGAATGTTGTAAACAAAAAGGGATAGAGATAAGTGATTGGAATTGTTTTCAATTGCAAATAGAGATTTTTCTAATATATAGAAATAAAAGAAGTTGATATTTGGAAACGTTTTCCAAATGGCATAAAAGGCCAATATGGTTATTGAAATATTTGGATAACAAATATTGATAAGGAAATGGAGAAGAGATTTAATTAATGAAATATTAATTAAAGAGGCCAGTGATTTGTTTGATATGTTGGATGAACACTTGTTTTTATTCAATAGTTAAATCATAGACTATCGAAGTTTTTGACCATCGTTGTCAATATGGAGAGACCGGTTGGATTATTATCCGAAGAACCACTCCGTATCGGCATAAGCGTTGCGAACCAAGTATGCTGAATATATTGAAGACGGAGTGAAGTGCAAGGGCTTTTTCTATTAATAGAAATAGTGCCTTCGGTTTCGTTCAATCCCAGAACGAACGTAAATGGACGAATGTCTGACAGAGTATTTCCAATGATCAAATGGGTTGGTCTGTATGAATGTATATGGTTGCAACGGATTTATCCCTTAGCATAATATCCAGAATATTTGTGCAAACTCAACTAGTGATCAACGGATCTGACGATGTGGCATTCAAAGTGATTGTGCTATCAATGGATGGTAAGTATGCGTAGCCTCAGGCCTCAACAACCGGGAAAGGACAAAAATCGGGCAGGCAGCATGGCTATGTGGGTCGCACCCATTAGGGTGTATAATCACCTATCTAGAGAAATTCCTTTTGTTTCTAAATCTATCGATTCTGCCCATTCGGGAAACGGTGGTTTGAGTCCAACCGTTGGTGATATACATTCGATACACTCAAGCGAAATGAGTGGTCGGTCATGTGTGGGCCGGGTTGCAAGATGTTCTTGTTGAACCCAGGTGTATTCGCCTCTAGAGATGCACTAGCGGAAGGTGGTCCCATACCTTGTCATGTTAGAAATCCAATCTCCAATAAGCGACATGCGGTTTTTTTGATTTTATCATATATATGTGGAGCGTGAGATGCAAGCGTTCTGCTATTTGGTTATTTACTTGATGTAGACATTATTATAATATCATTGGATTTGATATCAAAGTGTTTTGGGTTATAGTAAGGTAAAAGCCGTCCATGTTTATGTGTGGGCTGGTCTTACTATTATCTTTTCTTTCGAAAAGGATTTTGAAAGTTAAACAAGTGATTGGAGTTTACTCACACCAGTCCCATGACTGACCCAGAGTTATTTTGTTTTGTTTTTCCTAAACTCTTGGGTGCCCAAATTTGTACGGGCAGTCAAGTGTTTCAGGCTTTTACAGATACACTTGGAGGAGCTTGAAGCAGGAGGCTTCAACGTTAGTTATTTCGAGTTACTTCCGCTGAATCAAAAGTTAAGTGTACTCTGATGATGGTATGTGTATATGTACAAAACAGATTTGTATTTCAAAGCTTATGTTATATAATATATTTTATTCGTTCCGCTGTGAGTTGTGATCTTCGTTTTTCTTCTATTCTAATATTTCTTTCTTTCTATTTCTCATCCTCTAACTTCTTTCTAATAATGAGTCGTATTTCTGTGTTATTTGGGTTGGACGTGTGGTGTATTTAGTCAACTCAGATAGCTCGGATTTTCGGGTCGTTTCAAAGTCGCTCTGGTATTCCTTTATAATTTATAAAGGAATTATTTATATTTTTAAAAGGAATTTCAATATAAATCGAATATTGGGTCGACCCAGATTGAAATATCGAGTTAGAAATCCATACAGGATTATTCTAGAGCTGTATGGTATTCCACTGCGAGTGCATACGATAATATAAATTTATTTGTATTTAATTTAATTATATTTAAATATATTTATATATTTAAATGGGTCATTCAGAGCTTTAAAAATAGCCAGTTTTTCAAACGAAGTCGGAATTCGACGAAACTCATTTTGTTGGATCCGCAATATCAAATAGTTGTTAGATTTCTTGTTTCATGATTTTTAGAGTCACTGTGTGGTCGTACAGATTTTTATAGTGAGAAACAGTTGATATTTTGACCTTTAAAAATACGCTGTGTGAACAAACGGAGTCAGAATTCGACGAAACCAGTTTCGTTGGGACCGTAATGTCGAACTCTAGCTACACGTCCAGTTTCGTGATTTTTGGGTATCATGTGTGATTACAGGAATTTTAAAGGAAAAAATAAAACTGTAGTTGATTATAAATTAATATAATAATCAAAATAAAAATATCTAAAATTCCTATAAGTACCCCTCACTAACACCCTAAACCTAATTCCATCTTCACGAAGTCAACAGGAGAAAATGCGCCGCACCATTTCTTTTTTTTCGTTCTCCAGTAAAAATCTTCCTTTCAAAAATCAAAAGAAGAATAGAAATCAAATATCTAAAATAGTGAAACATACATATACGGGTTCCTAATGAGGTTCTTTTCGTTTTGGTATGGAAATCGTGTAACTCGATGGCATTCCTGGAGTTCGAAGGTGTTGAGCGAGACCTAGGGTTTCGATTTTGCTGGTGATTTGATCATCTTGGTGAGCGATGGGTTTTGGATTTGGCTTAAGGAGGAAAAATGGCACCTCGCGTGTTGGTTTTGAGGGTTGCGATGGCCATTTGGGTTCGACATTGTTGTCGACGGAAGCTGCTGGAGGTGGGTGCGAGTTTATCAATGAGGATATGGGGAAGTCGAGGTCGGAAAGAGGAGTTGTTCGGTGGGTTTGGTTTGAGGTATCGTGGGAAGTAGAGGGAGTTTTGAGTGGTGGGATTATACTGTAATGGTGTGTGGATCTATCGAAGAAAGAAGGAGCGGGATTTGGGGATGAAGAAGGAATCCTGTGAGGGTTGGATTAAAGGGGTGATGGGCCTCATTCTTAAGTTAAGCCCAATATGAAATTAGTTGGTTCATTTTAAATTCAAATTAGTATATATTTATACTTTAAAATTGTATAACTTCCATATCGGTTATCAGAATTTCTTGAAACAAGATCCGACAGGATCATATAGATGGTGGCTACGTAATGGAACTGACTGGGAGTGGATTGGGGCTCGTTTGAATTTACGGCGAAATAAATTGTTTGATTCAAATCAAATAATAGTTTATCGTTCTTTAACAATAAACTGCCAAAGTGAGTAAATCTCACTAACTCTGAACAATTTATAATTTCATGTTGTAATTCTAGAACTGTTAAATATTTGCTGATTGATTGTGTGTTGACTGTTTGATTGAACTGCTAGTCACTTCGTGAATTTTTATATTGATTCTATTTAACAGAATATATCATATTGAACTGAAAGTGATGTTGATTATATTGTGTAACATCTGTGGATGCAGGGAAACAGGTTGGAGGGACCCAACTGGGTTCCTCAACATTTATTTTACTGTTTTTCATATATTGTGATATATGATGTGATATATAATCTGTTGTCGATTATATGTGTTTGAACGATACCGATCATCGTGATTTGATATGTTGAATACCATAACATACCGAAATGTTGATAAGGAAATATTTTCAAAGTGATATTTGAAAATAAAATATTTATAAATGGAATATTTATAAATAAGAAATATTTATAAATTGGAATATTTATAAATAGGAGATATTTAGAAAAGGGTAATTTATTTATAACGGAATAGGACGTTATAAAAGGGAAAATGTTATAAAAAGGAAACTGTTATAAGTAGGAAATCATTTTAAAGTTGAGAACCGTTACTAAAAGTAAATCTTTAAAAATGAATAAACGTTGTTAAAAAGGAAATCTTTATAAAGCGAATAAAGGAGTTAAATCGAATATGGTATTCGAAAGGAGTTAAATCGAATATGGTATTCGAAGTGAGTTGATCGAATCTAGTTAATCGAAAGGAGTTATCGATTATATTTTAATCGAAAGGAGTTATCGAATTAGTTATTCGAAAGGAGTTGTCGAATTAGTTATTCGAAAGGAGTTATCGAATTAGTTATTCGAAAGGAGTTATCGGTTATAGTTTAATCGAAAGGAGTTATTGAATTAGTTATTCGAAAGGAGTTATCGGTTATAGTTTAATCGAAAGGAGTTATCGAATTTGTTATTCGAAAGGAGTTATTGATTTTAGTTTAATCTAAAGGAGTTATCGAATTAGTTATTCAAAAGGAGTTATCAATTATAGTTTAATCAAAAGGAGTTATCGAATCAGTTATTCGAAAGGAGTTATCGATTACAGTTTAATCGAAAGGAGTTATCGAATTAGTTATTTGAAAGGAGTTAAGTAAGGAGTTAAGTAAAAAGAGTTAAACGATTAGGGTTAAATAAATAGAGTTAATCGAATTTAGTTTATTCAAAGAAAGGTTTCCGAATCTAGTTATTCAAAAGAGAGATTATCAAATATAGTTATTCGAAGGGAAGAGTAATCGAATAGAGATGTATTCGAACGAGAGTTACGTAAGGAAGTGTTAAGGAGTTAAAAGATGAACTTGCCCTATTTCGAAATTTGAAAGGTGGTTCAGTTAAGGTCTGAGAGGTAGCTATACCCCAACTTGATTGACTGCATTTTTAATTTAGAAATGGTTAAGGTTCAAGAGTGAAAGTGGTTAAGTGAATTTAGTAAATAAGTATAGTGGTTTGAGTTGTCGTCGTAATATTGATTTAAACATCTGTTTAAATCCAAGTAAAGAAGATTTGGAAATGTTTTCCAAATAGAATCAGAAATGTAATCAAATATTGGAATTGGAAATATGGATTAGAAATGGAAATATTTTCCAGTGATAACGTATATTTTCTAAACTTAGAAAATAAGGATATATATATATAGATATATATAATTGATGGTTGATTGATAGAATTTCCATTTGGAAATAATATCGTTGTTTGCACACCTGTTTTTCTTTGATGGTTAAATCACGGACTATCGAAGTTTTGACCATTTTAACGCTGTTAATATGGAGAGACCGGTTGGATTGTTATCCAAAGAACCACTCTGTATTGGCATAAGCATTGCGAATCATATATGCCAGAGATAATTGAAGATGGAGTAAAGTACAAGGGCTATTGTATAAGTCTTAGATAACAGTGCCTAAGATGGATGTACTGAATAGTGCCTTCAGTTCATCCTGTTCCTGGATGACTTGTATGGATGAATGTCTGACAGAGTATTTCCAAAAAGGTCACGTACATTGATTTCTTCAACCGTACCAAGAGTGGAAGCGGAGAAGGAAACTTCTATTAGCTGACACGTAATGTATGGTTGTAGACGTCAATCGGTGATTTGATGGATGTGACGATGTGACATTCGAAGTGAATTTGATGTGATGATGAAGCGTAACCTCAAGCCTCACATCCGGTAAATGACAGAAATCGGGAAGGCAGCATGGCTAAGTCGGTCGCTCCGAAGTAGGGTGTAAAATCACCTGATCAAGAGTTTCATTTATTTCTAAAAATCTATTGTCGATGCTGTCCCATTCGGGAAACGGTTGCTGATCCCAACCGTTGGTGATATACATTCGATACACTCAAGCGAAATGAGTGGTCGGTCATGAGTGGCCGGGTTGCAAGATGTTCTTGTCGAACCCAGTGTATTCCTTTCTAGAGGTACACTAGCTAAAGGTGGTTCCATACCTTGTCATAAGTGGAAATCCATTGCCCAATAGGTGCTTGTTGTTTTGATTGTATACTATATATGTAGAACGTGAGATGAAAGCGTTTCTGCTAGATGATTATTATATTGTGGTTGATAGACATTATTATAATATCAAAAGGTTTTGATATAAAGATAATTTGGATTCTCATAAGGGAAAAACCCGTTCCGTTATACGACGTGGTCTTATGAGATATCATTTACCTGCTTAAACTATTTTAAACTGTTTTACTCATACCAGTCCCATGACTGACCCGGAGTTTATTTTGTTTTCTTTTCCCTAAACTCTTGGGTACCCAATTTTGTACGGGCAGTCAAGTAGTCAGGATTTACAGATACTTGAAGAGCTGGAGCAGGAGGCTTCAGGATCATATAGTTATTGTTTATTTCCGCTGTGTTGTAAGTGTTGTACTCTGATAATGTTATTATATACATATAATGACTTTACTTCAAGGATATGTTATCTATTATATTTCGTTCGTTCCGCTGTAAGGTTCGTGTTACTCTGATGTTGTGTTATTCTTCTTCTTCTTCTTCTTCTTCTATTTTAAGTTTCTATCTTATCTATCCTCACCCTCTAATTTCTTTCATTAACTATTCGGTTATTTTCGATCCTTGGATGTTCGATATGTGTTGTATATCGGATAACCAAGATCGCATTTTTTCCGGGTCGTTACAGTTGGTATCAGAGCTTAAGTTAAGTGAATTACCTTGGCTCTGTGGCGTGACTCGTTAGAGATAAGGTTAGTAATACCCCAGATTGAGTTTGAGTGTATATATACGAGTGAACGTATTTGTTATTGATATAAAAATTTATTTTATATTATGGAGATTTATTGGTTGAGTTGTTTATGGGTTCTGGTCGATCAGTTTGATCCACTGTATCGGTAGGAGTTTATAAACACTCGAATACGATGGGTCGACACGATATGTTTTGAAAAGGGGTAAATTAAAATAAGTTTACCCATGGTATATCTTGATATAGAGAAGATATATATATCAAAATTATAATATAGTGGATATATTAGTTGTTATTATAATCGAGTAAGATTATAAATTAAATAGTTATGTAAATAACCAATCAGAATTCATATAAGTGAAATACGTGAAATCAGATGAGTTAAACCTTGAATTTAAACCAGAAATTGAAATTAAAACCCTGGAAAATTGGATAAGTGTTTGTAAATGGATTTCGATTAAAAATAAGGAAAATTTAAGATCCTGGGAGATTTTAAATTGTTTTACAAGCAGTGTGAATTATATTTTGAAATGAATTTCAAAGTGGAAATGTTAGAAATAGTTTTATAGTATTGAACTCACTTCGATCGCTGGAAAATAGATTCTGATGATGACAGCTGCATCATCAGTATTCATTTTCGAGTTGTAAGTGACGAATTACTACTAGAGATACTGTTTTGAATTTGTTTTGGGAAAGACAAGTTGTGTTTAATTTCAAAATGGGATTCATAATATAGAATTTGAATATAGAAATTCAAATGGGATTTATAATATGGAATTTGAATAGAATTTGATATATAGAATTTGAATAATAGCATCTGATATATAGATTTGAATAATAGAAGTGATATAAAATTTGAATAGAAATTGAATAGAATTAACTAAGTCGAAGAGAAATTAGTTAATCGAGTTTTGAGTTTGAAGTTGAACTTTGAAAGGTGAATTGGATTTGTAAATGGATACTCGAAATCGAATATAGAACTTAAAATTGAAATTTGGATTCAAATTAGTTAATAAGCAAGTTAAATATATTTGAACATATCATGTTCAAATATAAAAGTGAAATAGGCTAAAGAGTTAATTAACAAATTAATTAACGAATTGAGTTAAAACGATCTGGTATAGTTAAAATAGATTGGGCAGGTATATAAATATACATGAGATAGGTATGGATAAGGTATGAAGGTATATAAATAGAATGCTCGACGAAAAGGTATGTATTTAATTCATATATGAGATTTTATGCGCCGTATCGGCTAGCTGCTTGGCTTTTTCTTTTTCTTTTGTATTGGTGAGGGACATGAGAGGCTATTTGAAATATCTCGATGCTCCTGGTACAAAGGAGGTTATGGCGAATTTTTCTGGGAATTTAAGGAGTTAGAATATTTTTAAGATAATTTGGTAGTTAGAAATCAATGTATCGATATATATATATATATATATATATATATATATATATATATATAGAAGTCGATAAGGAAACGAACTTAGAAATAGAATAGTAAAATCAAAAAGGAAGACTAAGAATAAAATCTAGTAAGAACAGAAAAAGGAAGCGTATACGTGTTTAAAAGTGAATAAGTAGTTGTATGGTATTGATTATTCGAGTAAGTAGTCATATTTGTTTTGACGTTATAAATGTTATCCAGTCAAGGTCTGAGAGGTAGTTATACCCCAACTTGATTGATTTCATTATTAACAAAATAATAGTAAGATTTCAGGCTCGAAGATCAATGTTGAATAAGAGTTAGTTGAATATAGTATTTTGGTTGTCGTAACGACGTTTTACACAACATCCGTTTTAACCCAAATAAGTGTAAGCTTGGAAATATAATAAAGAATAATTCCTAAGTATAGAAATAAACGAGATCGGAAAAGAGATAAGTAATTGGAATATTTTCCAATTATGAATAGCATATATTTTCTAAAGTTTAGAAAATAAAGGAAGGCGATATTCGGAAATGTTTTCCAAATAACATAAAAGGCCAATATGTTTATTGAAAATATCCGGTTAACAAATATTGATAAAGAAATAGAGAAGTGATTTAACTAATGGAATATTAATTAAGGGCTCAGTGACATGTTCAAAAGGAAAATTTGATTTTTGAAAAGAGTAAACTGTTTAAAAACTCCCAGGGAAAGACTGTTTGAATTAAAAACAAATTTAACAGAAATTTGTGAAAGCAAAATTGAATTAAAGTAAAGCCATTAAAGTGGTAACTGAGATTGAATTAGAATAATATCAAGACAAATTGGATTGTGAGATTCAAATTTGAAGTGTAATGGGATAATCAAGTTAAGAGCTGGGAATCGAGAAGAAACTCGAGTTAAAATGATATTTGGCTCGGATATAAGCGAATGGTGGTGTTGTGGATAAAAGAAGATTGGAATTTGATTGGGATAACATTGATATATGCTGAGTTGATAGCATATGGAAATGATAGAGTTGATATGCCGACAAAAGGTACAATTTTATATTTCATATGGTATGAGATTTTGATGAGCCGAATTGGCAAGCCACTTGGCTGTTTGGTTTTCTTTTGGGTTGGAGATGGCCTAGAGAGGCAAGTTGGAGTTTTACAGATAGGGCTGTACAAAGGAGGTGCTGGCGAAAATTTTCGAAAAAAAATTAAGGCGTTAGAAAATTTTCATGATTTTTGAAAATTTTCATTGATAAGAATTAATTAATATTTAATTGAAATTAAATTGGTCCAGTTGGAAACTGAAGTTAAAGAAGCGAACAAATATTTTCTAACCAGTCGATAGGGTCGTCCCTCTACCTTAGCAATTTCGAGGACGAAATTATTTTAAGTGGGGAAGATTGTAATGACCCGCATTTGCAGAGGTATTATAATTAATTTATTTAATTATATAAATAGTGATATTGTGAATTTAATGGTCGTGGAATTAAATAATGATGAATATTTGATTAAATTAATAAATTAAATAATATATATTTAATTCTGAAATAATCAGAATTGGCTGAAATGTCGATATGGTGTGAACTGGATCATCTGTGATATTTAATTCAGCTTGGAATTTAATTTGAATAAAGAATATATTATATAAACGACAATTTGAACATAGAATTATAATATAATTAAAATCGAGCTTGAAATGGCGCTGCAGTTCGTAAATTGGCGATTCGAACTTCAACTGAATGCACATGATTCGTTTTAAGCCGGATTTTTGTGAAACAAGAAACGTGTGGAACTGGTGGAGTATATCTTTCTAGTGGAAGACAAAAACCGGGATTTCGTCGGGTAGATTTTGATTTATGTCCAAATCAAATTTTAGAAAAGTCGCTGTGGAATTCCTTTATAATTTATAAAGGAATTATTTATATTTTAAAAAGGAATTTCAATATAAATCGAGAATTTCAATATAAATCGAATAACGGGTCGACCCAGATTGAAATATCGAGTTAGAAATCCATACAGGATTATTCTAGAGCCGTATGGTATCCCACTGTGAGTGTATATGATAATATAAATTTATTTGTATTTAATTTAATTATATTTAAATATATTTGTATATTTAAATGGGTCATTCAGAGCTTTAAAAATAGCCAGTTTTGCAAACGAAGTCGGAATTTGACAAAACTAATTTTGTTGGATCCGCAATATTAAATAGTTGTTAGATTTCTAGTTTCGTGATTTTTAGAGTCACTGTGTGGTCGTACGGATTTTTAGAGTGAGAAATAGTCGATATTTTGACCTTTAAAAAATACGCTGTATGAACAAACGGAGTCGGAATTTGACGAAACCAGTTTCATTGGGACCGTAATGTCGAACTCTAGCTACACATCCAGTTTTGTGATTTTTGGGTATCGTGTGTGATTACAGGAATTTTAAAGGACAAAATAAATCTGTAGTTGATTATAAATTAATATAATAATCAAAATAAAAATATCTGAAATTCCTATAAGTACCCCTCACTAACACCCTAAACCTAATTCCATCTTCACGAAGTCAACAGGAGAAAATGCGCCGCACCATTTCTTTTTTTTCTTTCTCCAATAAAAATCTTCTTTCAAAAATCAAAAGAAGAATAGAAATCAAATCTCTAAAATAGTGAAACATACATATACGGGTTCCTAATGAGGTTCTTTTCGTTTTGGTATGAAAATCGTGTAACTCGATTGCATTCCTAGAGTTCGATGGTGTTGAGCGAGACCTGGGGTTTCAATTTTGCGGGTGATTTGATCATCGAGGTGAGTGATGGGTTTTGGATTTGGCTTGAGGAGGAAAAATGGCACCTTGCGTGCTGGTTTTAAGGGTTGCGATGGCCATTTGGGTTTGATGTTGTTGTCGACGGAAGCTGCTGGAGGTGGGTGCGAGTTTATCAATGAGGATATGGGGAAGGAGAGGTCAGAAAGAGAAGTTGTTCGGTGGGTTTGGTTTGAGGTATTGTGGGAAGTAGAGGGAGTCTTGAGTGGTGGGATTATACTGTAATGGTGTGTGGATCTATCAAAGAAAGGAGGAGCGGGTTTTAGGGATGAAGAAGGAATCCTGTGAGGGTTGGATTAAAGGGGTGATGGGCCTCATTCTTAAGTTAAGCCCAATATGAAATTAGTTGGTTTATTTTAAATTCAAATTAGTATATATATACTTTAAAAATGTATAACTTCCATATCGGTTATCAGAATTTCTTGAAACAAGATCTTACTGGATCGTATGGACGGTAGCTACGTAATGGCACTGACTGGGAGTGGATTGGAGCTCGTTTGAATTTACGGCGAAATAAATTGTTTGATTCAAATCAAATAACAGTTTATCGTTCTTGATGAACTGCCAAAGTGAGTAAATCTCACTAACTCTGAACGGTTTATAATTTCATGTTGTATTTTTAGAACTGTTAAATATTGGCTGATTGACTGTGTGTTGACTGTTTGATTGAACTGCTAGTCAGTTAGTGAATTTCTATATTGATTCTATTTAACAGAATATATCATATTGAACTGAAAGTGATGTTGATTATATTGTGTAACATCTGTGGATGCAAGGAAACAGGTTGGTGGGACCCAACTGGTTTCCTCAACATTTATTTTACTGTTTGTCATATATTGTGATATGTGATGTGATATATAATCTATTGTCAATTATATGTGTTTGAACGATACCGATCATCGCGATTTGATATGTTGAATACCATAACATATCGAAATGTTGATAATGGAATATTTTCAAAGTGATATTTGAAAATAAAATATTTATAAATGGAATATTTATAAATAAGAAATATTTATAAGTTGGAATATTTATAAATAGGAGATATTTAGAAAAGGGAAATTTATTTATAACGGAATAGGACGTTATAAAAGGGAAAACATTATAAAAAGAAAACTGTTATAAGTAGGAAATCATTTTAATGTGGAGAACCGTTACTAAAAGTAAATCTTTAAAAATGAATAAACGTTGTTATAAGGAAATCTTTATAAAGCGAATAAAGGAGTTAAATCGAATATGGTATTCGAAAGGGGTTAAATCGAATATGGTATTCGAAGTGAGTTGATCGAATCTAGTTAATCGAAAGGAGTTATCGAATTAGTCATTAGAAAGGAGTTGTCGAATTAGTTATTCGAAAGGAGTTATCGAATTACTTATTCGAAAGGAGTTATCGGTTATAGTTTAATCGAAAGGAGTTATCGAATTAGTTATTCGAAAGGAGTTATCGGTTATAGTTTAATCGAAAGGAGTTACCGAATTTGTTATTCGAAAGGAGTTATCGATTTTAGTTTAATCTAAAGGAGTTATCGAATTAGTTATTCGAAAGGAGTTATCGATTATAATTTAATCAAAAGGAGTTATTGAATTAGTTATTCGAAAGGAGTTATCGATTACAGTTTAATCGAAAGGAGTTATCAAATTAGTTATTCGAAAGGAGTTAAGTAAGGAGTTAAGTAAAAAGAGTTAATCGATTAGGGTTAAATAAATAGAGTTAATCGAATTTAGTTTATTCAAAGAAAGGTTTCTGAATCTAGTTATTCATAAGAGAGATTATCAAATATAGTTATTTTGAGGGAGGAGTAATCGAATAGAGATGTATTCGAACGAGAGTTACCTAAGGAAGTGTTAAAGAGTTAAAAGATGAACTTACCCTTTTTCGAGATTTGAAAGGTGGTTCAGTTAAGGTCTGAGAGGTAGCTATACCTCAACTTGATTGACTGCGTTTTTAATTTAGAAAAGGTTAAGGTTCGAGAGTGAAAGTTTAAGTGAATTTAGTAAATAAGTATAGTGGTTTGAGTTGTCGTTTCAATGTTGATTTAAACATCTGTTTAAATCCAAGTAAAGAAGATTTGGAAATGTTTTCCAAATAGAATCAGAAATGTAATCAAATATTGGAATTGGAAATATGGATTAGAAATGGAAATGTTTTCCAATGATAACGTATATTTTCTAAACATAGAAAATAAGGAAACATATATATATATATATATATATATATATATATATATGATTGATGATTGATTGATAGAATTTCCATTTGGAAATAATATCGTTGTTTGCACACCTGTTTTTCTTTGATGGTTAAATCACATACCATCGAAGTTTTGACCATTTTAACGTTACTAATATGGAGAGACCGGTTGGATTATTATCCAAAGGACCACTCTGTATTGGCATAAGCATTGCGGATCATATATGCCAGAGATAATTGAAGACAGAGTAAAGTGCAAGGGCTATTGTATAAGTCTTAGATAACAGTGCCTAAGATGGATGTACTGAATAGTGCCTTCGGTTCATCCTGTTCCTGGATGACTTGTATGGATGAATGTCTGACAGAGTATTTCCAAAAAGGTCACGTACATTGATTTCTTCAACCGTACCAAGAGTGGAAGCGGAGAAGGAAACTTCTATTAGCTGACACGTAATGTATGGTTGTAGACGTCAATCGGTGATTTGATGGATGTGACGATGTGACATTCGAAGTGAATCTGATGTGATGATGAAGCGTAACCTCTAGCCTCACATCCGGTAAATGACAGAAATCGGGAAGGCAGCATGGCTAAGTCGGTCGCTCCGAAGTAGGGTGTAAAATCACCTAATCTCGTGTTTCATTTATTTCTAAAAATCTATTGTCGATACTGTCCCATTCGGGAAACGGTTGCTGATCCCAACCGTTGATGATATACATTCGATACACTCAAGCGAAATGAGTGGTCGGTCATGAGTGGCCGGGTTGCAAGATTTTCTTGTTGAACCCAGTGTATTCCTTTCTAGAGGTACACTGGCTAAAGGTGGTTCCATACCTTGTCATAGTTGGAAATCCATTGCCCAATACGTGCTTGCTGTTTTGATTGTATACTATATATGTAGAACGTGGGATGAAAGTGTTTCTTCTAGATGATTATTATATTGTGGTTGATAGACATTTTTATAATATCAAAAGGTTTTTGATATAAAGATAATTTGGATTCTCATAAGGGAAAAACCCGTTCCGTTATACGACGTGGTCTTATGAGATATCATTTACCTGCTTAAACTATTTTAAACTGTTTTACTCATACCAGTCCCATGACTGACCCGGAGTTTATTTTGTTTTCTTTTCCCTAAACTCTTGGGTACCCAATTTTGTACGGGCAGTCAAGTAGTCAGGATTTACAGATACTTGAAGAGCTGGAGCAGGAGGCTTCAGGATCATATAGCTATTGTTTATTTCCGCTGTGTTGTAAGTGTTGTACTCTGATAATGTTATTGTATACATATAATGACTTTATTTCAAGGATATGTCATCTATTATATTTCGTTCGTTCCGCTGTAAGGTTCGTGTTACTCTGATGTTGTGTTCTTCTTCTTCTTCTTCTTCTTCTTCTATTTTAAGTTTCTATCTTATCTATCCTCACCCTCTAATTTCTTTCATTAACTATTTTGTTATTTTCGATCCTTGGATGTTCGATATGTGTTTTATATCGGATAACTAAGATCGCATTTTTTCCGGGTCGTTACACTGCCCAATAAATCCAGCATCCACAAGTGGTTAATCTAATGTGGGAGATCTGGTGCGTAAACATACATATAACGGTACTAAGACATGAGGTTAAGTCTAACTTGTGGTAGAAGTCTGCCCGGAATTGCTCGGCAAATCCAGCATCCACAAGTGGTCGGCTTAATGTGAGTGGTTTGGTGCATGAACATATATATAAATATATGTATATAAAAAGATTGAAATAAATGGCATTGATTGTAATTATGGGCAATGAAGGAAAGTTACAACAGAAAAGGATTGGAATGAACGGGGAACGATAATAACCTATTATGAATAAACTTGAAGAGGAAAAAGGAAAGATAACAGGTAGGCTTGTCTCAGGGACAAGTGGAAATTATAACTTAGGTTATAATAACGATAGGAGGAATGTGATAACTTATGTAATAAGATAAGTTGTACCTAATTATAAATTAAGTATTCTGGAAATCTGAAACATGTTGTCTTTAAGTAGTAGAGAAAAGGGGAAAGCTTATGAAATGCAATAAGTTGTACTTAATTATAAATTAAGCAATTTGGAAACTTAAGAATCTGAATCCTGCTGATAAGAATAACATGTTAAAGGATTATTAATGTACTTAAACGGGTTAAGTTATATAACTGAAATTAATAAGCAAGAGGAACTTGGTTACTTGAATAAGAAGTCAATATGACTTAAAATAACCAAGTTAAATGGAAATCTGAAAAGGTAGAGCATGCACGTAATTGAATGATTATACATAGGGTATAATAACACATTAACCGGAGGCGCTTGGACAAGTCCGTACGTTTGAAGGTGAATAACCCAACGGGGTAGATCATCGTGGTGTCATAAGGCACGAGGGAAGCGCACGTCCATCTGATTGTTCTGCATGTTCTGATGATACTCTGCTGACTCTGAAGTATTGGAAGGGGAAGCACGTGGCTTCCTTGGATGTGGAGGGTACTTCTGGTAGTCCTCTGTGCAGTGACAGCGCTTAAGATGTGCTCGTAGAGGTTAGGTCTGCGCGTTACTACGCGGTGAGTATACCTTGACTGCCATGATAGGGGTAGTCAGAAGGCTGTAGGGTGGCATTGGTGATTCGGCGATACGGTTGCCTTGTGACTAGGTGAGTTACAACCATTTTATCTGTTTGTCCTTGGGGGTTCTAACTATTTGTTTGATAGCATTCGTCGGTACCAACCATCGACAGTCAGTGTGCCGCGTGATGTGGAAAGATGGACAGCTAAATCTACAGATCATCGAACTTTCGCTATCAAGGCTTCGGTTGTAGGATAGGCCAATTAGAATGTTTTTTGTTGTTTTGTTTCTGGGCATGTCGCTAGCTTTCAATTCTATTTGTCTTTCACTAGTTGAGGGAGGGATCGGGTGGGACCACAACCACTAAAAATGCAGAACATAACATATGTGTATGCAGATATCTGAAAAAGCTCCCAACCAAGTTCTGTGTTTCTGATACAGCCGTATTATGGAACACGGTGCACAGTTGATAATACATGTGGATACATGCATACAGTTTCCAGATGGTGTTTCGCAAAGTTTACGACATAACATATAGATACATGCATGCCTGCTTTGGGTGGTGTATCATAGACTCTAGAACATTACTCTGTGATGGAATCTGATTCGATCGAAGGTGACAGTCTGCTTACGTAGCATGGTGATTCTTTTCGGAATGTAACGTTGTTATATAGAGATCTATATGTCGCTCCGGCATAGAATGAGAGACTGCGTATATTTCTATGGTGTTACGGCGGAGACTGTACGAGTGGGGTACCATGTGATGTACCTTAATATTGGGGGTATTATATTAGGTTAATCTACTAGGGAGTAGATGGATACAAAGTGTATGTAAGCCTTGAGTGCTGTTAACCCAAGTAACCTAATAAATAAGAAAATGTAACTGAATGGTATATGTAGGGTTATCCAAAATGTGTAGTTTAAATCCAGTCACCAGAACTTGTGTTCTGACCCCCTCTTCGTAACATGCTCGCAGGTTAGATTTGTGGCAGAGAAATGATAGCTTTGGATACTGGTAAGGCAGTATTATTATCTGGGTAAGGTTATATTTTGATTATATTATATTTTATTCCATTCCGCTATGAAATGTTTTTTAAGCTCTAGTATGTTTATTATCTCTGTCTTTTCTGCAGGATACCAGATAAACCAACACGGGTTTCAATAGATTAGAATTTTGAAAATAAAATCGGTCTGTCGAAATTCGGTTTGTTACAACTGGTATCAGAGCATAGGTTTAGGATTCCTGTATAGATGGTGAGAGAACATATTTGTATTTTTAAAAAAATAAATAAATATCGTATATATACCTACATCCATAAAGGAACCCACTTTATAGAGAAAGCAAAATATGGTAAAAGTTGGGATATCTATTTTGTACACTAAAGGAATGAATATGGAAATATGATACCTTTAGGTAACTTGGGTGGGAGGTCTGCAATATGCTTTGTATTGGAGAAAGATGGATCCCGTATGTTAGTATTTCAGATTAGTGAGTTTTGCAGTAAAACCTTATAAATTGGAAAAATGTTAAAAAGAGAAAAATGGATTAGGAATATATATAGTTTAGAGAATTGACTTTGTGAAAGTGTCGAGGAAGGCCTAGTTAAGTTGGAAACCCACTTGGAGTTTAACCCCATTGTTTATTTTTAAGAACTTGAAATTGTAAAAGCTTTTGGAAGATGGTTTATGATGTTTTTAAGTTTCAATCTTAAAAGTGTTTTTGATGTTTGAAAAAAAATGTAAAGAACATATTTGAAAAGTACATATTGAGTTTTGATGTTAAGTGGGTTGTGTTTTGGAAACTGTGATTTCTTGTGAAATTTTTGTCCAAAATAATTTCTTTCAGTAAAATGTTGCATTCTGTTGAAAACTAAAATTTTCAGTAAAGAAAGTTTTGAGATCTCTATTCTTTTGACAATCATTTTTGATAAATTGTTTTAACAAGAAAATTTTGTTGGGTGGAAAAAATAAGTTATAGAAATTATGAATAGAGTAGATGCTTGCACCCAGTTGTAAGTAAGAATTGTTGTAAACCTGATTGAGAAATAGCTGTCCTTGTCTACTCCAGTTTTTGTGATTTGAGGAAAAAATTGATTTGCATTTTTATGAGATGACATGTTTTTGGTTTGGAAAAAAATAAGTTTTCATTAGGAAAATATAGTTTTGACACTTTTAACTTTTGGAAGATAAGTGAAATGAAAAGGCCAAACCGTGTTTTAAAAAGTATGGAGTAGGAAACAATTAGTGACAGGAAAAGTTTTGAGACAGGAAAAGTTTTGAGGCTATGAAGTAGATAGCGAGAATTATCTTGGAATAATGGTAAGTTCCCGTATAATGTGTAAGCATTGAGAAGCCTAGGATGTTGCTTGAAAACGACTATTGGTACACGGCAAGGGCTAGTGATGACTACTAGATAGTGAAGGGCAAGTGAGTGTTTAGATCATGTTGCTAATTTTCCTATTAAGGTAAAACCCGTTATTACATTTCTGTTCGGGTCGTCCTGTTATGTTGTTCCTATTGGGTAGTTAGGGTAACACCTAAACCTGTCATTGATCCCGTGGTTTGAACTTTTTTTTGTCTGAGTGTGACATAGTCCTGAGATTCTTGGCCCTTGGTAGTAGCTGTGTAGAGCATTTGTTTTCCTATTTTAGTTGAAGGACTAGAAGGCTTATTTGAAACTAAACTTAGATCAGAGAATTAAGTTGAATAAGCTAAGAAAAGAGCAATGGTACAAATAAAAACGAAACAACAAAGTCAGCAAAGCAACAAACATGAAAGTTAAAGGAAAATGGAAAATTCTGAGAAAAGATGAATAAGTGTAATTTTTTCCAAGATACGTTGAAAAAGAAAATATGTAACAAAGAAAGATTTCTTATATAGGTTGTGCTTGGATAGGAAAATAGGAAATCTATATTAAATAGTTTCTTAAAATCCAAGTATAGATAGAAAAGGTACACAAAAGAAAATGGGGTATGTGAAAATTTCCATTTTCAACCTTTCTGTAACATAAGAAATCGAATTTATAATTTTCTGAAATTCAAAAAATAAAGTTGCTTGGTAGGGTTGTGGATGCAAAAATTGAATGAACTACACTCTTTCTCAGTTAGAGTGTGTGAAAATTTGGATGAAAAGTATTTGGGTTTTCAAATATTGCATTCATATAGGAATTGCCAGTATATTTATGATGTGTGCATCATGTTTTCAAAGAGATTTTCAAGAAAAAATTGCATTCATATAGGAGGTACCACTTAGGAATTCATTTTATTCATGTATTATTATGTTGAATTACACTTTGCACTAGTACACAAATGGCTGCAAAATTGGATGCACACATGATGGTTGTGAATTATGCAAGGATTACTTGACTTTACCCTTATCAAATTTCGGGGACGAAATTTCCTAAGGGTGGGAGAATGTAACACCCCGCATTATTAATTAAGTAAAATAAAATTTGAAGAGCTTCTAGAATTTGGTCATGGGATTAGCATCATTGCGTCCATGGCGATTTTCTGGTCAATTTAGACATATGGATTGCAAAAAACTGATTTGAGATGAAAGAGATACCTTTTAACGAAATATTGTAACAAACGTGAAAAAGGTATAAAAAAGAACAATGACCACCATTGTTTTTAGACTTGTTAACAAAATACTATGCAGTCCAGTTGGTAAGAGCATGCGGCTTTCAAGAGAGAGGTGCAAGTTCGATTCCCGCGGGCGCCATATTTTTATTTTAGAAGAACGACTAAAATAATAAACATTCTTAAGGGATAAATATGTATAAACACACATATAAGGAAAATTATACATATAAGGAAGTACAAAAATATATATATACATGCATATGTAAATAATATATGTGCAAATATATATATACAAAGGAGAAATTCAAAATAAAGCTACAATCAAAGAAATATGGTAAGAATTAAATAACGACATAAGCACCATTTGAATTTTGAAAATGAAATAAAAATTGTGCGTATATATATATACATATAAAATGGGCATTAAAAAATTTGTATACATATAAAGACTTTATATGTAAATAAATTAAAGGAGGTATAGTTAGAAATTCAAACGTTTAAAATTAAAAACGTTAACTGCGCCCAAAACAAGCTCGCTGGACCCTAGTGGGTCGACCCACACCTGCTTTGGTCGACCCAGGGGGTAGGTGGGTCGACCCACCCCTGATCCGGGCAGGTACGTTGAGCGAATTTGGACTGTTTTTCATACCACATTCGTTGCTGACTCAGTGTTGCATGTACGATAACACCTATAAATAGGCTAGCAGAGCCTAACCTAAATCCCATATTTTCCAGAGAAGATATCTAGACTCTGCCATTCTTTTTCCTCCTCAAAATTCATTAGAAAATAGAATAATCAGTTTAAGGAAATTCTGAATCAAGATCTGGAGGAAAAAAATTTATATCTGCAAATGGGTGTTCAGAATTCTGTTCGTAGTAAGATAAATTCTTGGATCTGGTCAATTTAAATTTCTCCTCTTTCTTCCCTTTTTCTTTTAGTTGAGAATTATGGATCCATGGTTATTTAGGTTCTAGATTCTGTTAGGGGGGCCATAGAATGCTAGGTCTGGACTAGATTCATGAATCGAAAAGCAATTAGGTGAGTGGATTTAAGTTATACCTTCTTGATAATGGTATAGTTATCATTTGACATTCCCCGTTAATTTGCATAGTAATCTGCTGGAATGATTAATCTTCTAAAATGTAAATCTGCTGAAATGTATAAACCTATTAAAATATGTGGAAACGATTACTGTTGTATACATACATGTTCTAATAACTTATTAATTTGGTATCGTAAGTTGCAGTGAAATTGGGATACTACATGTTAATCTGTGGCATATTACGTACTTGAACCCTTAAATGTATGAATTGGGATAATTACATGTTAATTTGTTAGCTTTGAATAATTACATGATTGGATGATTACATGTTATTCTTTTAAAATAGAGTTAATTACTAGTTAGGAAGAACATGCGATATGATAATCAGTTAAAATGGACTTAATATGATATTAAGTATCACATATAAAAATAGATTACGGTAAAATTTGGAAGAATGGATATGCCTAAATTTACAGTAAATAGAAAATTGTACCGCACCTAGACACGAGGTTAAATTCAACTTGTGGTAGAAGTCTGCCCGGAACCGCCTTACAAGTCTAGCATCCACAAGTGGTTAATTTAATGTAGGAGGTCTGGTGCGTAAATATACATATAACGGTGCTGAGACACAAGGTTAAGTCCAACTTATGGTAGAAGTCTGGCCAGAACCGCCCGACAAATCCAACATCCACAAGTGGTCGGCTTAATGTGAGAAGTCTGGTGCATAAACATATATATGAATATATGTATATAAAAGATAGAAATAAATGGCTTTGATAGTAATTAATGGAAATGAATGAAAGTTACAATAGTAAAAGGATTGGAATGGACAAGAAATGATAGTAACCTATTATGAATAAACTTGAAAGGAAAAAAGGAAAGATAATAGGTAGGCTTGTCCTAGGGATAAGTGGAAATTATAAATTAGGTTATAATAATGACAGAGGGAATGAGATAAATTATAATAAGATAAGTTGTACTTAATTATAAATTAAGTAATCTGTAAATCTAAAACCTGTTATTTGCAATAAGTAGAGAAAAGGGGGAAAACTTATGAAATACAATAAGTTGTACTTAATTATAAATTAAGTAATTTGCAAACTTGAATCCTGCTGATAAGAATAACATGTTAAAGGTTTATTAATGAACTTAAATGGGTTAAGTTATATAACTGAAATTAATAAGCAAGTGGAACTTGGTAACTTGAATAAGAAGTCAATATGACTTGAAGTAACCAAGTTAAATGGATATCTGAAAATGTAGAGCAAGTGCGTAATTAAATGATTAGATATAGGGTCTAATAACACATTAACCCGAGAGGCTTGGACCAGTCCGTATGTTTGAAGGTGAATAACCCAATGGGGTAGATCATCGTGGTGTCATGAGGCATGAGGGGAGAACATGTCCATCTGATTATTATGCCTGTTCTGTTGATACTCTGCTGGCTCCGAAGGACTGAAAGGGGAAGCACGCGGCTTCCTAGGACATGGAAGGTACTCTAGTCCTTTGTGCGATGGCAGCACTTAGGCTGTGCTCGCGTAGGTTAGGTCTACGCGTTGCTACCGGGCGAGTATACCTTGAATGCCACAATATGGGGAAGTCAGAAGGCTGTAGAGTGGCATTGGTGATACAACGATCCGATTGACTTGTGACTAGGTGAGTTACGATCATTTTTGCTTTTTCCCTTGGGCGGATCTAACCATCTGTTTGATAGCAGTTGTCAGGTACCAACCATCAACAGTCAACGTGATGCGTGAGGCAGAAAGACGGAGAGCTAAACCTATAGATCATCGACCTTTCGCTATCAAGGCTTTGGTTGTGGTACAGGCCAATTTGGATGTTGTTTGTTTTTTTGTTTCTGGGTCATGTCGCTAGCTCTCAATTCTGTTTGTCTTTCACTAATTCAGGGTAGGGTCGGATGGGACCATAGCCACTGAAAATGCAGACCATAGCATCTGTGTATACGGATATCTGAAAAAGCTCCCGACCGAGTTTTGTATTTCTAATATAGCCATGTTACGGAACTCAGTGCATAATAGATAATATGTGTGGATACATGCATACAGTTTCCGGATGGTGTATTGTAAAGGTTATGGCATCGGGTACGATTGATGATGCGTACATGAGAAAGTCTAGATACATGCATGTATGCTCTGTGTGGTGTATCGTAGATTCTAGGGAATTACTCTATGATGGAATCTAATTTGATCGAAGGTGGCGGTCTGTATGCTTACGTAGCATGGTCATGGAGGTTTTATGCAGAACGTAACGTTGTTATATAGAGATCCGTACGTCGCTCTGACGTAGGATGAGATACTGCTTATATTTCTGTGGCGTTATAGTGGAGACCGTGCGAGTAGGATACTATGGGGTGTACCTTAATATTGGGGGTAGCTACATATATTGTATTATGTTAATCTACTAGGGAGTAGATGGGTATGACGTGTGTGAGAAGAGCGTTGTTAACCTAAGTAACCTAATAAATAAGAAAATGTAACTGAACGGTATATGTAGGGTTATCCAAAATGTGTAGTTTAAATCCAGTCACCACAACTTGTGTTTTGACCCCCTCCTCATAATATACTCGCAGGTTAGATACGTGGCAGAGATATGGTAACTTTGGATACTGGCTAGGCAGTGTTATTATTTGGGTAAGGCTATATTTTGATTATATTTTATTTTATTTCATTCAGCTGTGAGATGTTTTCTGAGCTCTGATATGTTTATTATCCCTATCTTTCCTGCAGGATACTAGACAAACCAAAACGGGTTTCGATAGATTAGAATTTTGAAGAAAAAAAAACGGTCTGTTGGAATTCGGGTTGTTACACGCTTTATATGTGCCCATAGCGTATGTTCAGCTACAACAACCGATTTAAGTTGGTTGTCTCACTCATTAATTTTCAGCTTAATAAAAAACTTTATTTCCTTTTCCTACATTTCTTTGGCTTCTCATTTCATTAAATAAAAGTTCCCAAAATTTCCCAAATGTATACCTTAGCTCCATCATGCCACTCGTCTTCGTGCCATATAGTAAACCAAATCGCGCTCGCTTGCCTTCGTCGTGCTCGGTTCCATCGCGCATGCTCACCTTCTTTGTTGCTCTCCATCATTATTGCTCGCTTCCATTTTGCTCGCTAAGACAGTACAGGTTACGATTTTCATGATCGTCAGCGAAACTATAGGTATGTTTCATAGTATTTGTGTGTAATTTTTGTCATAAATTGGTATACAATCCTAAATGCCTCCCTTTGGACTCCAAAGTATCATTCGTGATGTAATTGTGCCAAGCAGTTTTTCACTATTTTTTGAATGTGGATATTTGTTTCAAGGACACATTTTAGAAAAAAAATTGGCCTACGGACAATCAACTTTTGCTACATAGATTAAGGACAACTTCCGTATTCTAATTCAAAAAAGTCCAAATATTTTAAATTAAGAACACAAATTGGCATTCAGAAATAATAAAAATTAATACAAAAATATTTTTATATGATTATATTATTAAAAATTAAATGGAAAAAAATATTTTTTGTTTTGTAAATATGGAAAAAAATATTAAAAAAATTGAGGACGGAAAGCTAAATGCTTATAGCTTCGTTTTTTACATATAGCTTTTTTCGGGTGTAAGCAACATTGGCTTTAAAATGACATGGTTTTGTGTTCAGATGATATAATATAAAGATATATTTTAAGTTATATTCAGTTAGCTTTCCGAGCTGATTATTTCTATATGTTTATAATAACGTCAACCGATTAAAATAATTTTGAAATAACATTTTTCTCCTTTCAATTTTGATGGCGGTTTTTTATTTTTTGATTAATTTAGTAATGTTGATAAATTAAAATGAACTTCATGTTAATATAATTTAATTTGACTTTGTCCTTCATTTAATTTTCAAACTTAATTGTCCTTTGATTTAATTTTTTTTGGGAATGTGTCCTTAAAACTTAATACCCTTTTTTAAAACTCTAAATATCATATGTTACAGAAATAGTGTTGAAAGGTGCTTTCAAAAACATTCAATTATCAAAGGTGGGCACATAAACCATTTTTGAACTAACTTTTAGGTTATTTTAAAACAAAAATATAATTTTTGTCACACTAATTTCAAAAATTAGTATGAATATTGGCACTATTGACCAAAAGGAAAAGTAACATTCAGTATTACTTCTTGATAATAAAAATAATAAAGAGCAAAGGAACTATATGTCAATAAGAATATGGATTCATGGTTTTATTTAAAATATATCTTCAAGATTCTATAGTCCATTTTCCATTTATTTGGTGAATAACGTATGTTAGTTTAATCAAGTGATCAGTTATTGTTTAGATACATAGATATCCGAGTTTAATTGTATGGTAGATTTTAGTAGTATAATCATAGAAATTACATGATGCTTTGTTAATTTGTATATGTTATTATTATCTGTAAGGTGAATTGTATGCATGCATCATCGTTTAATCGAATTTTTTTTAACATTTCTTTTAGGATAACAGTCATATATGTTTGGAGATAACTATATACTTATATATCTAATGCTCCAGATCTAATGTATGGTACAATTTCAAATAATCCAGATTTTATAAATAGTACATTTTCAGTTTTATCTGTATTTGCATTGAAGTTTACTTCGTGCCGCGGATATTTGTTCAAAAAATTTATAATCTTCACTCCCTTTTTTTTCTTATCAAAATGTACATCAATAAATGTATAAAAATAGTAAGTCTCTATACATAATGTTAAATTTTATTCGAGGCGGGATGGTATGAATTCATGCTTTTAAAAGGACGCCACCATCTTTTATCTTTCACTGTTAGTTAAATCAAAATAAGATATAATTTATTGAATCTATGTAAGGCAAAGAAACAAACTTTTTTGAATACCAATGATATTTGGAAAAGGATTAAAATTAGTCAACCCCAAAATTGAAGAAAAACAGAATTAAATTGGAGAACCACATACGTATCTATAGCTGCAAAGGACCAGTTAATCTGTCATGGTATATAACATATCTCTAAACATTAACATAAGTGATCTTTTTTAATATTATTGATGACCGATGATGAATATTAAAACTGTCGTGAAAACATATAAAACCATTTCAAAAAGTAATAAAATATCATATTTTAAAGAATTTATATAGATGTAAAAATTAGAGGACAATTGCATGTGCCAGATAATTATTAACAAATGAATTCAAAGTTGACCAATATGTTAAACAATGCAAACAGTATGCATAATGAACTAAGCATGCAGTAATAATTTGTATGTCACATAATTAGTTTCATTTTCAAAATAATTAATACAAACCAAATTATATACATGTACATATTTTTATATCACAGTTATATATTGAACATACTTCACATCCTTCCAACATATATAATGTCACAAATTATAAATAAAAATAAATTTACATCTTTTCCATCGGCGCGGGATTCTACTAGTTCTGGATAATATTTTCGATTTTATGTGATAACATTTAGAGAACAATTTTGAATTATTAATGGTATAAGTTGTGTGTTGATTTTGGTTTGATTTCATTTCTCTTTATGGTGAGATTTTGTCTTTGGTAATCACAACAGAGGATTGAACTTTCAAATATATGCATTCTTAATAGTGCTAATTTGGGATTGCCCTTTTTGTGATAAACTATTTTGGAGATTAATCCTACTAGTCTAGTAGATCCTTTGGTAGATTTTTAACCCTTGGGATTGCATCTGTTGAAATAATTGGTTAACCGATTCATTATTAAAATTATAAATGCTTCATTCTCAAGAAACTTAATAAAAATCAAGTTAATAATCTTTCATTTAGTGGAAATTTTGTTAAATATATCCAATAAAAAATTATTATCTAGGAGGGTTCCATTCTTTTTTGTTAAGTCCAACATCATTTATTAATTAAGTCCAACATCATTTCATAAGGCCAAACCTCCTTGTTTTACCCTATGTTATTCACTTATGTTATTTTAGATTAGAAAAATCATATTACGTTAAATGGCATAGTTTGAATGAAGTTATAATCATCATCTCTGATTATATCCATACTTTTTTATTGGTTTTTAGCTTCGCTATCAAATATTTCTCATGTTATTAAATTCAACTAAGGTTGGTAACATATTGTAAAAGTATGAACCCCCACTTACAGAAATAGGAAGCGACATATTACCAATTCTGGTAGATCATAAGGTGCTTTAATTTATTCATATTACTTCATCAAAAATAATTATTTATAGGTATTAAATTGTAATGGTTCTAAAATCTAATTATGGGATGATTCGAGGTGGTTTTTTAATTCTATACGGAGAGCGAAGTTCTCTGGTAGCTAGATATAATCAATTTGCATTATCTAAAGATAGGAAGTTGATAGTGTTATATGTCTTATTTAAGAAAATCATATTACTAAATCAAAATAGTATTTAAGAAATTATGTTCAATATGTCTTATTTAAGAAAATCATATTACTAAATCAAAATAGTATTTAAGAAATTATGTTTTATACGTCTTATTTAAGAAATCATACATAAAAATGTATGTAGAGAAGTATATAGCAAGCTGATTATGTTGCAAAAATAAAGTGGGGACATTAAGGTGTTCGATGGAACTATGAGGATTGTTTATAAAATAGAGGGCCCAAACTCAAAGTTTGACCATAGTCCAATAACTTTGGACTATCATTGCTACTTTGTTTGATATAATCATTAGATTTCTATTTATATGTATATTACAATTATTCTGTAAATTGCGGACCTTTGAATGGAAGATAATTAGACATTAGCAACTTTTAGTATTCTTTGTGCATATTGTACAGGAAGAAGTAATTGGATTCTGTTTAGCTTTGCAACTTAAAAACCAAATGTGGGAATTGTTAGGCATGAGTATTAACAGGTTCTTATTAAATTTTGTACTAAAAGTATAGTTCTCTAACAATTTCAGTTTATTTTACAAAATTTCATGTCCATGTGATACAAAAAATTTCATGATGGGAAATGCATGGAACTTGGTTGGTCACATTTCAATTGTAAGCAGTTAGTCAGAAGGTGTTTGCATCAAAGAGTGCAAAATGGAAGAAGAAGCATAAAAGAGTAGTGAAGCTCTCCATTTTAGGTGAGTTAATCAATCACATCCATGTCTCATTTATCATTGAACTACTTGGACTTACTCCTATGTTAATTGTTGTTCTTCTCCACAAACTATCTCAACTGTCCACCTAACACACAAAAAAACAACAACTTGGTTTTGTTTACACCTCAGTTCCAATGTGTGTAAACATCCTTATGAGTCTGGAATATGTTAACATAGAGAAATAGTATTAGATGGGAACATATAGCTGAATGTATGTTTCAATTTCACATGAGTTTGAGTCAAAGCTTTGGTAAATTGCAAATGTGATATCTCCTGAAGCAGTACTATGGAATAAAAGAAGAGGTATCATTCTTGAATGAATATGTTGATGGGAGTATATGCAAGTGTAACAGTGACAATAGTACTGGATGAAACAATACCGATAACAATAACTGGAATGTTTAAATTACACCATCATATTGTAACAAATGAATAAATTTCAAAGTAGGAGTATATGTTTTATAAGTAGAACTTTTGTATTAAACAAAAATGCATATTTAGATCACATAAAGTTTATAATTTGGTCATGGAGATTATCCAATGCAAATAATAATTGAAAAATATATACGTATAGGGGAAACCCCGGCATGTAGGTTATCACATGTTATAGTTTGTAAATATAAACGGATGGTTTATACACACACACACACACACACACACATATATATATATATGTATGTAGTAGACGTCCATATTTTACACCAGTTATACACGTACTCTTTAATGTAATAATCATGTGGTTACATTGTAAATTGTAGAAAAAAATATAACATGTATATAAGTGTGTTCCACCTGATAACTTTGTTTCATCACATAAAATAGAATAGAAAATAAAAGATAAGAAGAAGAAAATAATGGAGTTGCTTTTTTGGATTGATTGAAGAATACAATGCTAAACTCTATATTTATAGGGTTATTTATTCTCTATAATATTCCTTATTCTCTAACATATTCTTTAGCGTATTCTCTATTCACTAGCATATTCTTTATTCTATAGCATATTCTCTAGCATATTTCTTAGTATATTCTCTAACATCCCCCCTCAAATTCACGATGCAGCTGCGATGAGTATCGAGAGTTTGCTAACTAGAAAACAAAAATGAAAAACTGAATGTGACTTGGTAAAGAAATTCACAATCTGCAAAGAAGATGGTATAAAAGGTGTAACAACCCGTATTTTTGAATAACATGTTATAACGTAAATTAAAATTTAAAATATGAATCTAGGGAAACGGGCTGTGCCATTGCGTTCGTCTCGGAAAAATACGCGAAATAGAGTCCGAGTTTTCGAAAATCGGAGTCCGTATGACCAAGTTATGGCCCGTCAAAGTTTTCAGAAAAATCCAAGTTTAAAAACAGATTCAAATTCAAATCCGAATGTTTAAGTTTCAACCCAGACAGGCCAAGCGGGAAGATTCCCGCCAACCCCCATGTCGACTGGGGTGTCGACTGGGGTGTCGACACACCCAGGGTCGTGTCGACTGCCCAGTCGACACGGGTGTCGACAAGGTGGTTCGGCCAGTTTGGCCTGGGTGCACCTGACTTGTTCCTCAGGACATGTTTTAGGGCTTGTGACGGATTTTAATGGCTCAGATCTGAATTAGGGTTAATCCTATGGCCTAAACTAACCTAATCTTCTATAAAAAGACCCTAAGACCTAGCCTAAACCATCATAAATCAATCCTACAACTAGGTTATGCCAAAATGTTTAATCATGGCCTCCACCCTCTTGTCATAGTCTCCATCTTCATTCATATGAGAGTTTCTAAGCTTGTTTGAGAGTTTCTAAGTTTGATTCAAGGCCAAAGTTCAATCTTTCTTCATCAAAGCAAGGATCTTCTTCTTATTTTTCAAGGGTTTTGATTGAAGCTTATTATTTGGGGATTTCTAGTGGCTTCGTCTCAATCTTGTTTTATTTTATAGTCTTCATAGCATTGTAAGCCCTATTCTACTCTTAGATTAAAACTATGAAGTTAAATATGACATGTTGCAAATTTGAGTTTGGGCCTAAGTATGATTGGTGCTTTGAATCTATCATGTTATGCATAGATTTGTTCTATGTATGTTTGTAAAGCTATCACCTTGACTTTGTGGATTGAAAGCTATGAGCTTTGTTTGGAAATGTTGCATAATGCAACATAGAAACTCTCATAATCTTTATGTTAACTTGCATATGATGTTATATGCGAATCACTAGTTATCATCCTATGCCATCTATGACCATGTATCACCTATTTGCTAAGTTTGATGTCATGCATATTTTGAGGCTTATAATGAAATATGCAAGTTTAATGAACACATTTTGTCTCATGTGCCACCATGTTTAACTTGTGGCCAAATCCTATCATCTTATGCCCATTTTTGTCATGCTTCTAAGTTCCCTCTTTTAATCCATTTTGTGTTGTGACGAAACGAACATGCGATGGGAATGCGTATGGGTAGTTAGGTAACTTTAATGACATAAAAACATGGTTTTGAAATATGACATGTGATTATGCTTGAAAAACATGAACATGGACATGACATGTAGAAAACATGAAGGTGGCCAACTTGAGGTTGGGTTGAGTTTGTAGCATAAATCTACCCGGAACCGACCGGCCTAACTAGTAGCTACAAACAATAGGACCCAATGTGAGAAGTTGGTCATGTTGCACTTAAAACCTGAGGTTAGACTAAGTTGTGGGGTAAAGCTACCCGGACCCGCCCGGCTTAACTAGTAACCACAACAAGGTCTAATGTGAGAGGTTGGGTGCATTAAGTTAATTAATGCCACATGGTAGGGTTAAGTCATGGACCACTTGAATACTTAACCAATTAAACACGATGGATGGTTGGGGTTAAGTCATGAGCCACTTGGGTACACTTAACCAACTTGATACATGATGGGATAGGGTTAACCACACTTAACCCGTTAGAAACCCTAGTTACGCGGTCCTTTTCAGCAGTAACCCTCTTGGATGTATCAACGATACCCTAGGGACTAGGCTAGGGTGGGGCACGATTACTGGGCTGATTGTAAGCGACCAGAACGACGGTTGAGTTGGTGCGCCGTTGTAGGTTCAGGTGGACTATGGTCGTGCACATAGTCTGGAGTTGAAAAAGCAGGCACGGGCACCAGTAGGTTTAGACTGTGCGTGCTTGATTCGTGTCAGTGGTTGGCACCCTAGGACTTGATACACCCCAGGGTGGACCTAGCACAGTTCGACTACATTCCGTGATTGGGCCGTATGACACCGACACTTGACGGGTTAGGCATATAGGGAGCCGATCGACTAGACCGAGTAGTTGGACCTTGATTTAGGTCATCTCATGATGTTGGGCCAACTTTGGGCCAAGGGATCATTTCTTGTTTATACTTGACATGGATTAGAATACTAGTACACCTGGTGCAACTTAACCTTGTATATGCGATGCCACACTTGATCTATCTTGTTAACTTTTCACCATGCCAGTTATCACCCTATGTTTCATCTCTGTTTTACATGTCCAGTTAACTTTATTAGTTTTTATACTAATAGTAGGTAGGACTTGCCAGTCTTTTTGATTGACCCGTTTTCTTTCGCCTCTTTTCTTCCGTTCCCCCCCACCCCCCAGGTCCTCAGGGTGGGAATACTAGCACCTAGCTTGGATCTTTAGCTTGCTTACTGGATAGCTCATGTACGGTTTGGACTTGAGCTCGCTATGGCTTTATCACTCCTACTATGGGGAATAGTTTACTTTATGTTATTTCCAGTTTTCAGTTTATGTTTCTAGACTTGTAGTAGTTGGAAAATAATGACTCAGTACTTTGATGTAACTTGACTATGGTTTTGAAATAGTAGTTTTATCCGCTGCTTTACTTACCCTGTTTTACTTATATGTTCTGTCTTGTGATATCTTTATGCATGCTTATCTTGTCCAACACCCCTCCAAAGCTAGTGTACTTGCAAGAGTGACCCTGGCGGAGGTGGGGTGCTACATTTGGTATCAGAGCATAAGGTTTTACTAGACCGGACAAAAGTTTTAAAACCCTTTTGAAAAACTATTTTCAAAACCGATTAAGTATTTTCCAAGAAAAGTCTAAGTTTATTTTAAAAGGCTATTCCCCAAAAGCCATTAGCACTATCCTTTGTTTCCTCGTTCTAAATCTATCTTTTCCTTGTTAAGTATGGCCGATCTTAACCTTTCCGAGGGAGTAACCATACCCGGATGGTTCCGAAGGTACTTGGAAGATAGGGCCAACGATGCGGGCCCAGCAACCACTCCCATCGTTCCTGAGGTTCCTCCTCCTCCTCAGCGTCCGCAAGCGGATTTCGAAAAAATTTGCAAAGACTTTAAGGCGATGGGTGGCAAGAATTTCATTGGGACGGAGACTTTTGTTGAGGCAAGAAATTAGTTAAAAGAAACTGAAGACCTCTTTGCCATCTTTGATGTGGAAGACCGTAGAAAAGTTCTGTTGGCAGTATGGCTATTAAAAGAGGAAGCGGCTTATTGGTGGGAGGTCACCAACGCTACTAGGCCTATAGAGACTTCGGCCGATTTTAGGATGAGGTTGGGGCTTAAGTTTCTATCATCTGCTGAGGAGAATCTACAAATGGAGAAGTTTATATCTTTGAAGCAAGGGGACATGACAGTGAGGGAGTATGTGAATAAGTTCAACCAGCTTGCTCGATTCGGTTGGACATGGTTAACACACCCCAGAAGAAGGCTCTACGCTTTGCACGAGGATTGAATGAGCCATTACAAGGTTTAGCCATGTCTCATATACCCATGGGGGGCACTTTTGAAAGCCTAGTAGACATGGCATTGCTTCAGGGAGATGATAAGAATGGCAAGAAGGAAGTCAAGCCTAATGAGACTCAAACCAAGAAGGTGGACTCCAAGTGGGGAGGAAATCAGAGCAATCAGGGCAATCATAGCAACAAGAACAACAAGAACAACAAGGCCAACAACAAGGCCAAGGACCCAAGAAAGTGCAACTTATGTGGGATTGTTGGGCACATAGCCAAAGATTGTAGGAAGAAGAAGAGGAAGTTGGGAGAATGCTTTCATTGCGGAGAGACTGGACACTTCAGTAAGGATTGCCCAAAGAAGCAAGGGCAGGGACTGGCTCAGCGAGCAGGATCTTCTGGAGGGCAGATGCATGCTCTCAACACTGCTCCAGTTCCGGACCGAGGTAGTATTTCTGTAGAAAGCCTTGTTTATATTTCTGGTTTTCCTGTTCGAACTTTATTTGATTCTGGCGCATCGCATACCTTTATTTCCTCTGATATTGTTGAAAGTTTGCACCTAAGTACTAGTCTTGTTGAGGATCCCGTTAGTGTTTCAAATCCAATTGGGGGTTCCGACCATTTATCTATGATTTGTAGGGATTTGAGGATTTCTATCTTGAACGTAGAATTCACATATAATGCTTATGTTCTCGGGTTCATGGGATATGGGTTGATTTTGGGCATGGATTGGTTGTCCAGTTATGGAGCCATTCTCGATTGTGAGCATAGGGTAGTCAGGCTTATGACTCGCCTTGGCAATACCCTAGAGATTTCTTGTAACCCTCTGGATCCCGTCATGTTATGTTATCTTGAATCCCTCGACTCGTCTATTGATAATCTTCAATCTGTGAGGGTGGTCCAAGAATATCCTGATGTTTTTGATGAGGTGAAGGGGTTACCCCCTAAACGCGAGATAGACTTCCGTAATTATCTTGTTGATAATGCCAACCAGTTTCATTGCCTATTAGGCACATGGCCCCGCGAGAAAGAAGAGAGCTTAGCAAGCAAATCAAGGAGTTGCTTGAGAAAAATTTCATTAGGCGAAGCATTTCAGAAGGGGGTGCTCCGGTGGTATTCGCTACTAAGGCGTATGGTTCGCTTCGTCTATGTGTTGATTATCGTGAGTTGAACAAGCTGACAAAGAAGAATAGACACCCGTTACCGAGGATTGATGATCACTTTAAACAGCTTGTTGGGGCTTCTATTTTCTCTCAGCTCGATCTAGCCACCGGATTCCATCAGCTTAGAGTGGCTGAGGATAGCATTGATAAGACGGCGTTTAGGACTCCAGATGGATTCTTTGAATGGCTAGTCATGCCATTTGGTTTGACTAATGCACCCGCATACTTTGTTGATTTGATGAGTAGGGTGTTCATGGAGTTCCTTAACAAGTTCGTGGTTGTCTTCGTGGATGATATTCTGGTCTTCTCTAAGGACGAGGAAGAACATGCTACACACCTCAAGGAGGTTATGGATACGCTTAGGACTCATCAGTTGAAAGCCAAGTTCTCCAATTGCCATTTCTGGAGAAGGGAAGTTCGGTTCCTTGGGCATATAGTTTCTAAGAAGGGCATAGCTGTGGATCCCGCTAAAGTGGTGGCGGTACAAAACTGGAAAGTTCCGAAGTATGCAACTGAAGTGAGGAGCTTTCTCGGTTTGGCAGGATATTATAGGAAGTTCATTAAGGACTTCGCTAGGATTTCAGCCCCTCTTACTAAGTTAACGAAGAAGAACTTAGTCTTTGCATGGGACTTAGAGTGTGAGCTTGCTTTTCAAAGGCTCAAGAAAGCCCACACCACAACTCCAGTTCTAGCATTATCCGATGGAGGGAAGTTGTTTACCGTGTACACCGATGCATGTGGCACGGGATTGGGCGCTGTCCTGATGTAAGAAGGGAGAGTGATATGCTTTGGGGGTAGGCAACTCAAAGTTCATGAGAAGAACTATCCCACTCATGATTTGGAGTTGGCAGCGATCGTCTTTGTACTCAAATCCTAACGCCACTATCTTCTAGGCAAAAGGTTTGAGTTATATACTGATCATAAGTCGCTCAAGTACCTCTTCTCGCAGAAAGATTTGAATCTAAGGCAGCAAAGGTGGATGGAATTCTTGGCATCATATGACTTCGAGATAGTTTATACCTCTGGCAAGGGTAATGTTGTGGCGGATGCGCTAAGCAGAAGAAGGTTGACTTTGAGTCCCTTGTTTGTTAAGATGAAGAGCCTAGAGTTCTTGGCAACCTTTGATTTCACACCGGCTATTGAGTCGATGACTGGTTCGTTAGCATCCCTTGAGCTTAGACCTATACTTCTTGATCAAGTCGGGGCTTCACAGAGGGAAGACCCGCAGATAGTCGAGATCATGGACAAGTTGATCCGGGGTGAGACATCAAGTCACCTCGCTAGATATACTATTGATGACAAGGGATGGCTAAGGCGTGATGGAAGACGATGTGTCCCCCGAGTGGGAGATTTAGTAAATAGAGTTCTTGAGGAGGCGCATCACCCGAGGATGACCATACATCCCGGAGGGGATAAGATGTTCTGGGATATGAAGTGCATTTTCTTTTGGGATGGGATGAAGAAGGATGTGGCAGAGTTTGTTTCTAGATGCATTGTTTGCCAACAAGTGAAGGTCGAGCCGAAGAAGCCCGGTGGGCTATTACATCCATTGGAGGTCCCGCTATGGAAGTGGGAAAGTATCTCTATGGATTTTTTAGATGGATTGCTGAGATCAAGGAAGGGGAATACTGGCATATGGGTCATAGTTGATAGACTTACGAAGAGTGCTCACTTTATTCCGGTGAAGAGCAAGAGGACCGCATCATGGTTAGCATCTGTTTATCTTCGAGAGATAGTGCGGTTGCATGGAGTTCCTTCTAGCATAGTTAGCGATCGTGACCCAATCTTCACTAGCCAATTTTGGAGTAGTTTGCAAGAAGCGATGCGTACGCGATTGAGTCTAAGTACGGCCTATCACCCATAAACGGATGGCCAGACCGAAAGGGTGAATCGGGTACTAGAAGATCTGTTGAGGCTATGCATTCTTGACTTTGGTGGTACTTGGGAAGATCTTCTTCCTCTAGTGGAGTTTGCTTATAATAACAGCTACCAAGCAAGCATAGGGATGGCACCATTCGAAGCTTTATATGGGAGGCCGTGCAAGTCACCAACATGTTGGTGGGAGACGACAGATAAACTTATACTTGGGCTCGACATGATAAGAGACACATACGAGAAGGTTGAGTTGATTCGAAGGCGGATGAAAACGGCCCAAGAAAGACAGAAATCGTATGCATACAAGCGAAGGACAAACTTAGAGTTTGATGTTGAGGATATGGTCTTTGTGAAGGTTTCTCCTTTGCGAAATGTGGTTCATTTTGGAGCAGTTGGGAAGCTGGCACCAAGGTTCGTAGGACCCTTCCCTATCATCGAGAGGATTGGACAAATGGCTTATAAGATGGAATTGCCCGAGAAGCTGGCCGGAGTGCACAATGTTTTTCATGTCTCGCATCTCCGAAAGTGCCTACATGAGTCAGCCGAGGTAGTTGAGCCTAGCATTCTTGAAGACATGGAGGTAGAGAAAGAGGCAACTTTAAGACGAGCTCTGATTCATATCTTGGGAACGGAAATCAAGAAACTGAGGAATCGAGAAGTCAAGTTAGTAAAGGTGTAATGGAGTGAAGCCGATGAAGATGCAACTTGGGAAACCGAGGAGAAGATGCGTGGGCTTTATTTTTTGAGGGTACATTCTTAATCTCCTTTCCTAGTTAGCATATCTTTCTTTTGCTATCCATGTTTATCTAGTTATCTCGTTAACCTTGTCATGAGAACCTTAGGTAGAAACCCTTGTTTGAAACATGTATTTGAAACATGTTATGCTTGATGTTTGCCAGTGGTTGCAAGTGTTTGCAAGTGGATACTCGTGGATGCATGATACACATTAGGCATTAAGATCGGCTCACACACTTTCATATTGCATATGCATGAGTGCTTGTACTTATTCATGGATGAAACTTGTTATCCTATCACATGGATGTTGCATATGGATGAATGTTATGTGCACTCATGTAGAGATTATGAATTATGTTAGGAACTTGCATACATATGGACTCATTTCACTAACATACTTTGCATTAAGGAGGTTTACTGAATCAGTAACCGCCTGATTTTCGCATTAGATAAGTACATATACACACACCTCTCGCATATGATCATACATCATTTAGAATCTTTTAAGGAAAATGACTGCTCGTGGATGATGTTTTGAGTAGATGGATGATGGATGGTAGGATACGTTCTTCCTAACTTGAAGATTTCGGGGACGAAATCCTTTAAGGTGGGGAGAATGTAACAACCCGTATTTTTGAATAACATGTTACAACGTAAATTAAATTTTAAAATATGAATCAAGGGAAACGGGCTGTGCCATTGCGTTCGTCTCGGAAAAATACGCGAAATAGAGTCCGAGTTTTCGAAAATCGGAGTCCGTATGACCAAGTTATGGCCCGTCAAAGTTTTCAGAAAAATCCAAGTTTAAAAACAGATTCAAATTCAAATTCGAATGTTTAAGTTTCAACCCAGACAAGCCAAGCGGGAAGATTCCCGCCAACCCCCATGTCGACTGGGGTGTCGACACACCCAGGGCCGTGTCGACTGCCCAGTCGACACGGGTGTCGACATGGTGGTTCGGCCAGTTTGGCCTGGGTGCACCTGACTTGTTCCTCAAGACATGTTTTAGGGCTTGTGACGGGTTTTAATGGCTCAGATCTGAATTAGGGTTAATCCTATGGCCTAAACTAACCTAATCTTCTATAAAAAGACCCTAAGACCTAGCCTAAACCATCATAAATCAATCCTACAACTAGGTTATGCCAAAATGTTTAATCATGGCCTCCACCCTCTTGTCATAGTCTCCATCTTCATTCATATGAGAGTTTCTAAGCTTGTTTGAGAGTTTCTAAGTTTGATTCAAGGCCAAAGTTCAATCTTTCTTCATCAAAGCAAGGATCTTCTTCTTATTTTTCAAGGGTTTTGATTGAAGCTTATTATTTGGGGATTTCTAGTGGCTTCGTCTCAATCTTGTTTTATTTTATAGTCTTCATAGCATTGTAAGCCCTATTCTACTCTTAGATTTAAACTATGAAGTTAAATATGACATGTTGCAAATTTGAGTTTGGGCCTAAGTATGATTGGTGCTTTGAATCTATCATGTTATGCATAGATTTGTTCTATGTATGTTTGTAAAGCTATCACCTTGACTTTGTGGATTGAAAGCTATGAGCTTTGTTTGGAAATGTTGCATAATGCAACATAGAAACTCTCATAACCTTTATGTTAACTTGCATATGATGTTATATGCGAATCACTAGTTATCATCCTATGCCATCTATGACCATGTATCACCTATTTGCTAAGTTTGATGTCATGCATATTTTGAGGCTTATAATGAAATATGCAAGTTTAATGAACACATTTTGTATCATGTGCCACCATGTTTAACTTGTGGCCAAATCCTATCATCTTATGCCCACTTTTGTCATGCTTCTAAGTTCCCTCTTTTAATCCATTTTGTGTTGTGACGAAACGAACATGCGATGGGAATGCGTATGGGTAGTTAGGTAACTTTAATGACATAAAAACATGGTTTTGAAATATGACATGTGATTATGCTTGAAAAACATGAACATGGACATGACATGTAGAAAACATGAAGGTGGCCAACTCGAGGTTGGGTTGAGTTTGTAGCATAAATCTACCCGGAACCGACCGGCCTAACTAGTAGCTACAAACAATAGGACCCAATGTGAGAAGTTGGTCATGTTGCACTTAAAACCCGAGGTTAGACTAAGTTGTGGGGTAAAGCTACCCGGACCCGCCCGGCTTAACTAGTAACCACAACAAGGTCTAATGTGAGAGGTTGGGTGCATTAAGTTAATTAATGCCACATGGTAGGGTTAAGTCATGGACCACTTTAATACTTAACCAATTAAACACGATGGATGGTTGGGGTTAAGTCATGAGCCACTTGGGTACACTTAACCAACTTGATACATGATGGGATAGGGTTAACCACACTTGACCCGTTAGAAACCCTAGTTACGCGGTCCTTTTCAACAGTAACCCTCTTGGATGTATCAATGATACCCTAGGGACTAGGCTAGGGTGGGGCACGATTACTGGGCTGATTGTAAGCGACCAGAACGACGGCTGAGTTGGTGCGCCGGTGTAGGTTCAGGCGGACTATGGTCGTGCACATAGTCCGGAGTTGAAAAACAGGCACGGGCACCAGTAGGTTTAGACTGTGCGTGCTTGATTCGTGTCAGTGGTTGGCACCCTAGGACTTGATACACCCCAGGGTGGACCTAGCACAGTTCGACTACATTCCGTGATTGGGCCGTATGACACCGACACTTAACGGGTTAGCCATATAAGGAGCCGATCGACTAGACCGAGTAGTTGGACCTTGATTTAGGTCATCTCATGATGTTGGGCCAACTTTGGGCCAAGGGATCATTTCTTGTTTATACTTGACATGGATTAGAATACTAGTACACCTGGTGCAACTTAACCTTGTATATGCGATGCCACACTTGATCTATCTTGTTAACTTTTCACCATGCCAGTTATCACCCTATGTTTCATCTCTGTTTTACATGTCCAGTTAACTTTATTAGTTTTTATACTAATGGTAGGTAGGACTTACCAGTCTTTTTGACTGACCCGTTTTCTTTCTCCTCTTTTCTTCTATTCCCCCCCCCAGGTCCTCAGGGTGGGAATACTAGCACCTAGCTTGGATCTTTAGCTTGCTTACTGGATAGCTCATGTATGGTTTGGACTTGAGCTCGCTATGGCTTTATCACTCCTACTATGGGGAATAGTTTACTTTATGTTATTTCCAGTTTTCAGTTTATGCTTCTAGACTTGTAGTAGTTGGAAAATAATGACTCAGTACTTTGATGTAACTTGACTATGGTTTTGAAATAGTAGTTTTATCCGCTGCTTTACTTACTCTGTTTTACTTATATGTTCTGTCTTGTGATATCTTTATCCATGCTTACCTTGTCCAACACCCCTCCAAAGCTAGTGTACTTGCAAGAGTGACCCTGGCGAAGGTGGGGTGTTACAAAAGGTAAGTGATGGTACGCTTCTCAAGATGTTGCTGAGTAAGGTGACAATCAATCTCAATATGTTTGGTTCATTCATGAATACTGAATTGCGAGATATTAGAATTGTACTTTTATTATCACAATACATAGGAGTTGGATAAGAAAAAAATACTCGTATGTCCTCAAGTAACCAACGTAACCAAACAATATATACAGTAGTAGATGCCATAGCACGATATTCTGCTTCAGTTGAAGAATGAGAAACAATAGATTGTTTCTTACTCTTCCAAGATATAAGAGAGTCTCCCAGAAGTATACAACAACTAGTAACTAATTTACGATCAGTTTGGATTACTACCATAATCAACATCAGAATATGTGCACAACTCCAAGGAAGAAGTAGAAGAAAGTATCGGACCATGGGAAATAGTACCTCTAAGATATATCAATATGCGAAGAACGACGCCCCAATGAACTGTAGTGGGACAAGCTACAAATTGACTAACAATATGAACAACATATAAAATATTTGGACGTGTGATAATAAGGTACACCAAGCTTCCAACAATAGCACAATACAAAGTAGGTTCTAATAAAGGACTTCCATCAGAAGGAGAAAACTTCGCATTAATCTCAATGGGGGGTATCAGTAGTCTTACTATCTGTGAGTCTAGCTCGATTAAGAATATCTGTGATATATTTTGACTGAGAAAGAAGATATCTTTTGGGTGAATGTGCTCCCTCAATACCCAAGAAATATCTTAATGAACCCATATCTTTCATTTCAAACCGTTTATCTAACTCTGTCTTTAATACAAAAATTCCTTGTACATCATCACCAGTAACAATCATATCGTCAACATATAATGATAAGATTATACGTTCAATATTAGTGCATTTAACAAAGAGAGAAGGATCATGATGACTTGAGATAAAACCAAGAGAAGATATGACAACTGAAAATTTCTTGAACCAAGCTCGAGGAGCTTGTTTTAGACCATACGATGCTTTCTTTAGTCTACAAAAATATCCAGAATCATGTGTAACACCAGGAGGAGGTTCCATATAAACTTTTTCTTGATGATCTCCATTTAAGAAAGCATTCTTAACATCAAGTTGAGAGATAGACCATTGACGAACTGAAGCTACACTAATTAAAGCGCAAACATTTGTCATCTTAGCAATATGAGCAAATGCTTCCTCATAATCCATGTCATACTTTTGAGAATACCCTTTTGCAACCAATCTCTCTTTGTATCTCTCAGTAGATCCATTGGAATTATTTTTAACCTTTTATACCCAACGATAACCAATAACCCTCTTATCAAAAGGTAGAAGAACCAAATCCCAAGTATTTGTCTTATGCAAAGCAGAAAGTTCCTCATCCATCGCCTCTTGCCAATGAGGATCAAGAATTTCCTCTTTATATGAAGTAGGTTCAGGAAAACTAAGGATCGAGGACAAAAATGAGGTAAAAGATGAAGAATAACAAGACTATGCAAAATTTGGTAATTTTGTGGACTTACGATTGCGTGTGGAATGACGTAAGGGGGTGGAGGTAGAGGTAGTGGTGGTGGTGAATATCTACAGTCTCAAAAGTTGCTTGAGGAGGCATAGGAGAAGAGGGAGCATCATCGTTATCATTTTCTAAAAGCATGTTATTATCTGCAATACTACTAGCATCAGTATCGTCTGAAAAAGGATCAATATGAAGAAGCTCAGATCAAGTTATGTCATGAGACTTAGTTGGAACAGAGAAAAAAGGGACATGTTATAGAAATACAACATGACGAGAGGCATAGAGTTTGTTAGTAATTGGATCAAAACATCTATATCCTTTTTGTCTAACACCACATCCTAAAAAGACACACATAGCTGAACGATATGACAATTTATTGCGTTCAATATGAGGACGAAGAACAAAGCTAGTACATATAAAAACTTCGAAGAATGAATAATTAGGAGCAAAACCATACAGTTTTTCAAAAGGAGAATACCCAAAATATGAAAATATGAAATTGCATTAATTACAATCACAGCTGTAATTGCAGCCCCTCCCCGAAAGTCGTTAGGAACAGAAGAGGATAATAACATAGATCTAGCAGTTTCAAGAACGTGTCTATATTTTCTTTCTACAACACCATTTTGTTGAGGAGTGTCTGTGCATGAAGTTTGGTAAATAGTTCCATCTAAGGTAAGTAATTATGAAATTTCTTCGATGTGTGTTCCCCGCCTAAATCACATCTAAAACGTTTAATGACAATTGAGTGTTGAGTTTTAAGAAGATCTCGAAAAATAGTATAAATTTCAAAAAATTCTGAATGATGTTTCATTGAATATATATCCAACAATAACGTGTATGATCATCAATAAAAGAAACATAATAACGAGACCCTCCTTTTGTGGGATTTGGGGATGGACCCCATACATCAGAATGAACTAAATCAAATGGAGCATAAGAAACATAAGTACTTTTATTACAAGGTAATGTAGAAAACTTAGCAAGTTTGCAATCACTACAATCAGAAATATCATGAATTTTAAAATTTCTTAATGCCCATGTAGACGCTAAAAATCTCAAATGAGACGAAGAAACATGACCAAGACGTGAATGCCATAAATAAAAATTAGAAGAAGAAGGAGCAAAATGAAAAGAAAATAAATCAACACTAGTAGCAGCAGTAGTAGAAGATGCTTTCAACTCATTCAAAACATAAAGCCCCCCTTTTCTATGGCCTATCCCAATCAGCTTCTACGACTCCAAATCCTGCACAAAACATGAAGAAGATGTGAAAGTGACTATATTAACAGTATCACGTAATTGACCAACAGATGCAAGATTTATTGTGAGATTTGGAACATGGTAAATGTTTCTAAGTGACAATTTAGAATTTATTAAAGATCCAACACCTTCCGAAGGCATAGGAGTGTCATCAATGGTCATAATGTTAATAGAAGAAGAAGTGGTCAAAAAACCAAAAGATGAAGAATATGGTGTCATATGAGGTGACGCATCAAAATCTAAGATCCATAAAGTAGATGACATATCTGAAGATTTTTGAGGCAACTGACCTATAAAGAAAGTGACAGACATGGATTGAGGCTGTAAGGCGAGAAACTTCTGAAATTGCTCAGCCAAATTATTGGGATCTGTTGTTGATATTGCTGTAGTATTAGGTTGTACTTGATTAAAAGATTGAACTCTGAGGGAAAACTGTCTTGGTCGATATTTTTTTCAAAGAAGGACACTGGTTTTCGCAATGACCTTTCTCCTTACAAAACTTGCATGTATCAGGGGGAGTATAACCTGTAGAAGATTTCCTAAATGGTGGACCTCGCTGTACAGGAGCAACCGCTAGCACAAAAGGGACATCTTTTTTCGAACATGTCTCAAGATTTATTTCTTTAGCCAACAATTCACTAACAACAGAATCAACTGATGAAAGCGGAGAACGACGTAATAATGAACCTCGAAGTCCTTCAAAATCAGTGCGTAGAGCTATCAAAAACTGGACCAAACATTGTTCCTCTCTGAAAGTAACATATGCTTTCGATGCTTTCATTCCATTAGGTTTTGTAAGTGACAATTCATCCCATATTTTAGCAGAGTAGAATTCCTGCATGCTCATACTATTCTATTGAAGATCTCTAATTTCATTTTCTAACCGATATCGTTTTGCAAAATTTGATTAGGTGAATAATTTTTTTAAATGTTCCCAAACCAATTTTTTTGTCTCATACTTTGCTGATTGTATACCTATTGAATGTTCAACAGAATTATTCATCCATGTGATGATATTTGCATTGCTTGCTTCCTAAACATCCTTGGCAATTGCGTAGTCGTCATCCTTTTCTTTAGGCATATTACAAATCCGTTCAACATATCCCTACAACTTCTTTCCTTTCAAAAAAATTTCATGACATAACTCCAATACGAATAATTTCTTCCATCCAATCGCACACCTATAGCTTGAATTGAATTTTCTCTTTCGCTTGCCATAAGATTCAATAATTATCAATTACTATTACTTTCACCACCAAAAAATAACAGATCTCAGAACTAACAAGGAAGAAATGACAAAATACATAAAATATGGTGAGAGAGTACCCAAAAAAATTGATAACTTTATCTAAATGCAAATAACAGATCCGCGATAGTAATTGGCTTTGATACAAAGATAACTTTACTCATCGCTTTGATACAAAGATAACTTTACTCATCACATTCGATAGAGAATGGAAGAGACTCGAAGAAAATAGAATTCCTATGCAGACAACCATTGGAAGCCTCTTGAGTTCTCTATAGGCGATTTGGTTTTCATTCGAGTCTCTTCGCTGAAGAGAATTAGGCGTTTCAGTACGACTGGGAAGTTGGCTCCCTGCCTCATAGGACCATTCCCTATTGCTGAGTGTATTGGATCTGTTGCCTATCGTGTGTCCCTTCCAGCTCCTTTATATGGTATCCACGATGTTTTTCATGTATCGCAACTCAGAAAGTGCCTTAGAGATTCAGATTCTATTATTTACCAATTTGAGCAACTCGATCTTGGGATTTCTATGGATTTATCTATTGTGCAACATCCAGTTTGAGTTCTTGATTCGGAGGTGAGGCGCCTTCGATGCAAGAATGTTCCGCTTGTAAAGCTCTAATGGTTAGATAATCCTAAAGACTTTGCCTAAGAGACTAGGGAGTCTATCGAGTGTGTTTATCCAAATTTCCTTTCTTCTCACGATGAGGGTGAGAAAATTTTCTTATTTGTGCATATCTTGTTCCATGCAAGTACAGTCTTATGCATGTGCACAATCCTTGTGTTTGGATTAGATTAGTTGTACAGATATATCCCTTAGGAAATTGTGTGAACGTAATTTTTGTAAGGTGGGAAGTCTGTAACAACTCGAGTTTTTGATAATTATCTACTATGATAAATTAACCATTAAAATATGAATAATTGGGTAATAATTAAGTTGAATATATCATTAATTTGATTATTTGACTTAATTATTCATGTTAATAATAATCTGGTGCTTTGAGATTTGGTTATGGAGTTTAATCACGCTTAATGATTAAATTTAATGCTTGGGTTAATAACTATGGATTTAGTATTAAATTGTGAAATATTGGGTTTGGGTTAAAATTTGATGTTGTAGCAACTAAAGATATCAACGAGTGTTAATATATATTGCAATATAGAAAATAAAAAGGGGTTAAAATAGATTCTTATTGGAAATTAATAGTAAACTCATAAAAAAAATTGTGTTAACAATGTGACATTTAGGAATAAAAACTCAAATAGTGAATATTTGAGTTAATAATATAATTTTAATAAGAAATTGAAGCAATGAATATATATATATATACATGTAAATTTTGTTGAGTTAATAATAAATATGCAAAATGTGTTTTTCTATACTTTAACAAATTATTTTGTTAAAACTAGGATATTTAAAATATTTAAGTTACAGGAGTTGTAAATATTACAAGAATATGGTAAAATGCTTATATTTGTGTAATATGTAAAAAATGTGCTTTATAAAGTTATAAAAATGTATTGTGTTAAAAATAAGTCAATTAAAATATTTAATTTGGTCATATGGTAAAAGTAAGCAAATGCAAACAAAATCTTCATATTTGTGTAAAATGTGTCAAGTTTGTTATAAACTGTAAATTTAGTTGTAAAATGAAGATTTTAAAGTTAATAAGCTTCAAAATGTTTTCAAATGAGGTTAACGAATTTATTTAACAATGTTTGATGTTAAATCATGGTTGTTGCTCGAGATTATGATGTAAAACTTGGGTTTGTAGGTTAAAAATAAGCTGAAATTGGCCTAATTGTGCGTTTTGGTGGCAAATTAAGTGACTTTGGGAATAATTCATCATTAGGATGCCTAATTATGTTCTTAACCTAATGAAATTTCTAGAAAAAAGAGGAGTACATGCATTTTCCTCTTACTCTCCTCCTCTAGTAAACAACAATAAAGAAAATAAGAAAAACATCCTCCTTTCAATTCCTAGTGCCTAAAACCCACAAGAAAACCCAAGATTTTAGTGTCTTAGATTCTCTAACATTAGGTAATACACTCAAGACTATAATCTTATCAAAATTTCATTTTATTTTTCTGAGGTATTCACGTTTATAGTAAGTTTTCTTTCACAAGTTATCGCATGTGTTTTTATAGGAAGAAGAGACTTTCTCCTCAACAATAGACCTCCAAATCACTCAAATTCCTTGCCAAATTCATTGTTCTTTTTGCTAAGGTGAGTGAACCTCACAATTTTCTAGTTAACAATAGTATCTTGTGTTATTTAAAGCTTTCTGTGAAAAAATACGTAACTTTGTAAGCTTATGTAGTTCAATTTGCTTCTGAGCTGAAATCACAGCCGAAGTACAACTTTGGGCTGTCATATCTTTTTTTTTGAGTGATTTGATGTAAAAGATTTGCATATTATTGTAGAGTATTTTATCAACATGCATGTAAATTATCAGTGCAATCCAACGTCGTTAGGCTGCTGCAAAATGATCAGAAAGAGGAGGTTTAGGAAATATTCAGACCTCGGAGAGAGTGCACAAAGTGGATTGACCCACTTCTTCCCTGGGTCGACCCAGGGGTCAACACAACTGGGTGCGTGGGTCGACCCACTTATGTAACAACCCGGAAATTCTAAACTAATTTAAAAAAAATATTTTAGAAATTTTAATGGATTTTAAATATTTAAAATGATTTATTTTAATTAATAATGACAAAAAATTTATTTAAATCGAACTTAGAACGAATAATTTCATTTTAATTATAAAACGAGCCTGAAATGGCGCGGCAGTTTGAAAATTCGATTTCAAATTTCAATTGAATGTACATGATTCAAAATAAATTGGATTTCAGTGAAATAAGAAATATTTGAATCTGTTTGAAAATATCTTTCCAATGAATATGAAAAATCCAGATTTCATAATGGGAATTGAAATTTATGTCCAATTTAAAATTCAGAAAAGTCGCTGTAGAAATTATATATTTTTATACAAAATATAGCCTTTAAAAATAAATACTTTGCAAACGACCTCCGTTTTCAACGAGACCACTTTTTTTGGATCCGGAATGTCAAATTATTGCTAGATTCCAATTTTCATAATTTTGGAATTAATATGTGAGCGCAGTAAATTTAAATGTATTTGGTAATTTAAATTTGAATTGGATCAACCAGAAAATGATCATTTTTCAAACGATCTCTGAATTCGATGAAATTAATTTTGTTAGGACCGTATTGTCAAAACAAAGCTAGAAATAATTTTTCTGGAATTTATGGAGCTAGTATGTGGCTGTGAGAATCTAATTGTGAATCGATCAGCCATATAAGGCCAAAAGCAAGGTTTTTTGAGCAAACGGATCGGAATTCGACGAAAGCAGTTTTGTTGGAGCCGTATCGTCAAGACATAGCAGCATGTCAATTTTCATCGTCAACGGAGTTCGTATGTGATCGTGGAATCAATGACTGTTGAATGAAGAGAGCGTGAACTAGTGAATTAATAATTAAACTAGAAAATTTATAATAAAATAATAATCCTAACCCACTGCTATATAATATCTTTTCCCCCTTCCCAAACCCTCAATATTCATCTTCCTTAAAAATTGACAGCAGCACTCTCTCTTTCTTACTCTTTAAATTTTGCAAATAAGCCCTTGGAAACAAAATAATTTATATCTTTCAATCCATGCACAATCAAGCCAAACCGTTTCTGGGTATTGTAGATCACGATGATCTCTACCTAGCCTATCATCGCACGGTTTCGCAGGAATCGATGGTCAAAGCCAGAAAATGACTTTTGGATTTTGGCGAATTACATGCAAGCCGTCGAGAATTAGTTGATAGCCCAGTTGAAGAAATTTTAGAGGAGAGATAGATGAGCAACTTTGCCATTGGGTACTTGGCCTAATATGGACTGAGATTGCCGGAAAACTGAGATGAATGACGAAGCGGTTTTCAGGCGAGCTCGAAACTATTTTTAGCATTTTCTGTTGACGTGGGGCTGTGTCAGGCAGTGGTGGCTGAAGGTTGTCGAAAGGCTAGGTGAGGCAGTTCTTTTGGCGGTGGTCCGCGACCGTACCATGGTCGGAGGTAGTCTGATTTACGGTCGAACTTGATTTGGGGGTCCTCGCGATTTTAGGCTGAAGGTGGCGATCTGGGGTGGGGACCGCTGGGTAGAGACGCGATTTGGATGGGGGAAGAGGATGGTGGAGATGGCCGATGGTCTGGAGCAGCGTGGCGGCGGTAAGCTTCTGATCTGGTGGAGCAACATTGCGGAACATTAACGAAGGGTAATTAGGGTTTTTAATTTAAATTAATTATTTTAATTATATAATCAATGTTCGTCACATAATTCACATACGAGGCCAAAATCTGATGATTTCAGATCCTTGCGATCGTGAAGTTGAGAGCTTCACAACCAGACTAACCTGGTCCAATTTGGATCAAGTTGGAATTTGGAGCAAATTCAAACCCAAACTGTACCAAAACCGCCAGTTAAAGACTGACGGAGTGGAAACAAAGGTGAGAACTCCACACTAAAAAAAATCTACATAGTTATTTATTTATTTTCATAACTGAAAACTATATAGAATTACCAGTGTAGATTTTTATCAGTTTAATTATCATAAATTGTATACGTTGCATGTTAGATCACTTTCCTCTTTCATACACCACGGACGATTTGGATTGACTGTATTGTGTGTTGTTTGTGATGTTGAAATGTTTAACATATTAAAAATAATAATGTTAACATAAATATGGTAGTTGAAATTAGATTATAAATATTTATTTATAATTTGAACAGTGAAAATCGGTTAAATAAAAATAATTCAAACTAAATTAGAATTGGTTAAATTAATTAACCAATGATTTATTTAAATAAACTGTTGTTGTTTGAAAACCCCACATGGGTATTGGGATGATATTTAGCATACACTAGTCCCAATATTTAGTTGTATGTCAATCGATGGATTGACAGGCTATGATGAGCGTTATTTATTTATTTTAATGCTCACACAGTTGAAAATTTCACTTTGGATGTGAATGGACTGTTTAATGATTATTTATCATTATTGTTGAATACATGCGGTGTGTGAAATCCATATAACTAAAATTATATGGTAATTGATTAAGTCGCATTCCGATTCAGAAATAAATAATGTTTTATAATAAATAATTTCTTATCAATAATGTGGAATAAAATATCATTTTAGAATAAAATACCATTTTAGAATAAAATAACATTTTATAATAAATGATCATTTTTGAAATAAAAGATCATTTTAGAAATCAAAGACATTTTAGAAATGAAAGACGTTTTAGAAATGAAAGACATTTTAGAAATGAAAGAACATTTTAATGTAAAGATTATATGTAAAAAGAACATTTTTATGTAAAGGAAAGATTATATGTAAAAAGAACATTTTTATGTAAAGGAAACATTATATATAAAAATAACATTTATATGTAAAGTAAACATTATATGTAAAAGAACATTTTGACGTAAAAGAACATTTTTATGTAAAAGAACATTTTTACGTAAAAAACCATTTATATGAAAAAGAACATTTATACATAAAAGGACATTTCAAGGTAAAAGATTATTTTAATGTAAAGAATATTTTCAAATAAAGAATATTTTAAATAAAGAATATTTTAAAATAATGAATATTTAAAAATAATATTCAGAAAAGAATAAAATTATGATTTTGATGTTCGTTTTTAGATGGACATAAAAATGTAAGAATATGAAGTCGGGTTAAGTATAAAAACGCCATTTTAACCCAAACGGGTTTATCAATCGATTTTATTCACCTTATAATGAATATCGAAAAGAAGTAATTTCAAAATTTAATATTTTGAAAATATTATCATTTTAATATGATAAAGATATAAAATATTCAATTTTGATTGAAAATCGAAAACGAAGTTGGAATCGTTTTAAAACGAATTTATAATAATTTATAAAATACGTTTTAAATCGAAATTGATGAAATATAATATATATATATATTATATATTTAATGGCCTGAATAGAACGCGCCACGCATCGACTATTCATGAATTTCAACCATTTACTTCAAATTAGCGTAACGGGAGATCCGACCGTCGGATTCTCCTAAAACCGAAACTGTTGGGCTCGTATCGAAAGAGCTTTCCATTGAATATAAGAGATTTGAAATCTAACGGTTGGATTTGGAATTATGTCCAAACAAATTTAGAAAAGGTCCCTATGGATGCTGTTCTGTGGCCGTTATTGGAAACCGACTATAAGGGCCTAAATTAAATTATTAAAAATATGGAAAAATTATGTAAAATCATAATAAATGATTTGGAAAAAATTTGAATGAAAAATTCCATATTTTAAAAGATAAAAACATTTTTATCAAAATGAACTAGTTATTAACTAGAATAATAATCCATTGTTTTAAAATAAAAGAATTGGATTTTGGGGTTGTCGTGAACGGTATCTTAAACAACGTTGTTCTTAAAACCTGTGTGAAAAAATAAATCTTTTAATTAAGATTATTAGAGTCTCCAATTATATTTGGTAATTGGAATAAAATGAAATGTAAATTGGGTTTATTGTGAACTGTGTTTTTAATGACATTCGTTCTTTAACCCGATTAACAATGAAAATATAATTTGGAATTTATAAAACTTTTATTTAGATTTAAATGGAAATTTTCCAAAGTAAAGTTTTCCAATTTAATATATTAAATTGGAATTGAATGGAATTCGATTCGGTAATAATCGAGATGAGCTTCTGTAAATGAAGACCGTTACTATATATGGAATTTAAAAGGCTTTGCCGCTATTGCATTTATATTATTAGTCTGACACGAGAATTTATATTGATTATACACTGTTGTGATTTCCGTGTAGATTCCATTTTGATGGAAGATGATTTTGGGTTTATCGTGAACAATGTTTTTAAATAACATTTGTTCTTTAACCCAGTTAAAGATAAGATTAAAGTCTTAAATTTGAATAATCATAAAGTAATGATTTTTGATATTAAAACCAAATTGGAGTTTTAATAAATCTTTAATTAGATTAAAATGCAAAGGAGATAATTAAATTTATCGAATTCTTGAAATGATCAAGAATGGAGTACCACTAGTTTTACTCCAGGCGATAGTAAAATCTTTAATCAGATTTGAATGAGAAATGGTAATTAATTTTACCAATAACACGGTTGGTGTTAGACATGGAGTGCTACCAGTTTTGCTCCACAGGATGAATAGGTTGGGATTGGGATATTAAATAATAAATGATTACTTCGATAAGGTTCGTTAATCCCGACTAGTGAATAAACCTTATCTTGGTTTAGAATTGGTAAAAGATAAAATATAATATTTTGAAATTAAATCCAAAGGAAGATTAAAAAATTTAAAGAATTTATTTTTGATAAAATTAATGGTAACCTTTCCCTAATAATGTGAATATTTTATTAAAAGAATATTCTGAATTGGAATGAGGCGTATGTTGTGTTTTTATATCACTTGATAATAAAATACGTGTGTTATTTGGAAAGACCGAGTTTAACCCATTCTGAATAATTACTACGACGATCAAGAGTCGAAGATGAAGATGGTGGTTGAAGACCAGAGTTCTTCACATCGTTTGGATGATTACTGATATCTTGATTGGGCTGTACACCCAAGAAAAGGTAATAATTGGTGATCATCCAAAACGTACTTGGAGATCGACCGGATATGCAAGGATCTCTCTCCTATATTGGACATATGGGACGAGGAATAAGGTGCCTTAGGTTTCGTTCAGACCCATAACGGACTTGTAAATGGATGGTATGTCTAACGTCGTATTCCATTGTGTTGTATTCGTTGATCTCTGCTAAATATATATCTGTTTGGTGGCGGAGAATTTATTCTCTTGCTTAACACCCTTCCCTGAGACGTACGACCTTAGAGGTTATATATTGGCAGAAATCAATGGTATGGATTGACAATGTGGCATGCTAAGATGCAAATAATCAAGGCTTCTGTTGATACGCAGAGCCTCGTGGATGATGACCAAAACATAGCTTTAATTAGCATAGCTTTGTGTATAGCAATACTTCATGAGCCTCACACCCTGGTATGAATCAGAAACGGGAGAAGGATCCAGGGGGAACATGCGTTTCTTTCTAGCTAGGAGTGGAGTCATGGTATGGAGCCCAGACATTTTACTTGCGTGGATGATGGAATGAGGAGCCTCGGACTTGAGTCCCTAGTGGCTCTTTATTTACACCCCATAGGGCGAAGAAACGTATTGTTCAGGATTTATAATCCACTAACATATTTGTGGACCAGCTCTGTCGCTTCTAGGTGCAGTTGTGACTGAGTCCTGAGGCACGGGCTAGAGTGTCTCGAATCCGGTAAGGACGATCCCTTGCCGCCCATGATTGATACATTTATATTCGAAGTTGTTTTTAAATGTTATGCACTTATAATATCAAAATAATTTGTTTTATATGTATCAAGCATATTTTGGCTATTATAAGGGAAAACTCTATCCTCCGGCTTGTGTTGCATTATGTGATGGGACCTGAGTCTTATAATAGCTACATTTTTTCAAAAAGCATTGCGGTTTTTTATTTTAAACTAAGATTCATGTGGAGTAAACCCGTTCTGTGTTATATGGCGTGGTCCCGTGATTTACCCAACTATAAAATCAAGCTAATAATTGTTTTAGTTCTCACACCAGTCCCATGACTGACCTGGAGTTTATTGTTTTAACCTAAACTCTGAGTGCCCATATTTTCCACATGGGTAGCTAGTAATTTTGGTTTTGCAGATATTATATTCACAGGATTCTGGTTTACAGATGAAGCGATATTCGGAAGGCTCTGTATCCGTGTATTCCTTCAAGTTGTGCTTTTTTGTATTATTTTTTCCGCTGCTATTTAATTATAATTTAAATCTCTAATATTTTCTAATGTATGTTATTTATTCATACTCTAGAATATTCTTGTACTTTGATGTAAACTGTTATAATAGCAATGAAATGTTCTTCTGTTTGTGTTCTGATTTGTCGTGTTCTCAATTCAATCCGTACTTTCCTTTACGGGGAAGTTTGGGTCGTTTCAACTTATGTATTTTTTCCCAAGCAAGGAGCCTGTGTTCCTGTATGTTCTGTTGATGATATTTGTGGCTTTCCTACTTGATTTTGATGATATTTTTGATGCCAAAACCCTTGGTTTTCATATCAACTGAATTTTGGAAAATCAAGCCATTCAACACCCGATTAAATTCTCATATTTTTGGGAGATTCTTGTGATTCATGTGTTTAGTTTTGTGCTGTGTTTTAGCGAAAGTTGAGAATACATTCATGTTTTTGAACTAGTTTTCTTATACTTATAAAATTATCGATTTCTTTATAGTTTTGAGGCTAAAATAAGTTTATAATTATGTTTTTAAATCAACGGCCTCAAAACAATAGTATAAAATCTATTTTAATGTGTGTATATATATGAATTTTAAAAATAAAATGAACGGTTTTCAATAATCGTTTTATAAACTTGTTTTAAATGAAAATCAAGTATTTTCTTATATAGAAACCACACTTTTCCCCACCTTTCGAGATGACATAATGAATATTAAACGATAACAATAACCCCGTGGTATGGGACGCAAATGTATATGATATCGTTAATTTTATGTTTGTCTAATTGAAGTAGATGATTTGTTGACTATGATTTGGTGACTCATGTGTTTCTCAATGCAAAGTTGACAAGCGGCTAGTAAACCAAGCAGTGAAAGCGTGTGGTATGGGACATACAGTTACCACTATTTAGGTTACTAGCTGACTGTCAGTGGTGCATATAATTATGTTATTCCAATACTTTCTTTGGGAGAAGCCAGGACTCGGGAAGTCACATATACATATTCACTTGACCTTGGGGGGGGGTCAAGATACAATCGGCCGGGGGTCGTGATGATGGGCACCTAATTTGATTACTTATACGTACTTGACCAAGATCAAGGGAGAACTATCATAGCTTGGGGAGCTATATTATATCGTAATGGAATGTGCATATTCTTTTGTGATGGATCCATATTATGATTTGGGGTTTGATGATTTTGACATAATCGTGGTGATCAATCATACATTGTGATGAGCATTTGAATTTCTAATCTATTTATATTGTATTTTCGATGCTTTGGAGTATGGTACTCCATTTATTAATATTTTTACTCTCATGAATTATATATGATGATCTTGATGATCTCGGTATTGTGATCGACTTGTGGCTTGAGAATGGAGTTGTACCAAGCCAAGGGCTAGTACAAAAGATTAGTGTGTACCCCTTATGTTGTGATTTATGAATTTAACCCAATCAATCCTTTATGTCTTTATATCCACAACTTTTTGTGTAAAGAGTTGTATATTGCATGATTATTCATTCTTATACCTACTATTACTTACTGTTTACTATACTGACCCATGTGTGTTAATGCTCGGGTCAGCCTGATCTTTTCTAGGTATGTCCAACAGTTGTAAATGTCTTTTGCTTCCTCCATGGATCTAGAATTTTTGTCTAACTAGTTAGATATTTTGTGTATATATTTCTATATAGTCCATGTACTTTGTTATTTTACCATATTTATTTGGTACTCGTTGTACTTATTGCTGTTGTATATGGCTTTTCTGAACTATATGTATATTGTAGGTATATGTGTTTGAAGCTAGTTGATTTATTCTATGATGTATATTCGTTTATTTCGTATTTTTTGGATTATCTTTTAGCCACCATAGTATTGTATAGGATAGACATTAAGAGTATTTGTCCACGAGAAAATAGCACATTTTATCAATATTCTTAGTGTTTATTTAATACAAGACTTATGGATGGTTGCCCTTATCCAGTCCTATTCTCTGCATTAGTAGACAACATTACTAGTTAATGTTCTTCACTAATGTAGTTCTCAGGTTGGGGCATCTCAAATTCTTAGAGGAGGAAGGCTTGCTTTTGATGATGGCTCGGTTAATGACGAGGAGCTAAGGGCCAAACTTTTAAAGGGGTGATAAGCCTAAAATCCTAGCTGAGGGCCGGTAGCTGCAGAAAGGGGAAGAGCATGCGAAGCAACTTTGGGTTAAGGGAAAATCCATAATAAGAGAAGGTTCGAGCATAGCTGAGGATGATACTTCTCCCATCCAATCAGCTAGCCAACCTACTCATGTCATGGATCCGCCAGCAGCACAAGTTGTTGTCTCGCCTTCCTTAGCTCAGGGTTCGAAGACGGTAGATGACTACAATCTAGATGAACCAGGATTTGGTTCACATACTCAAACCTCGTTTATTGAGATGAAAACTCTAATGACTCTGGCAATGGCTCCTTGGAAGGTACTTCTTTACTTGCTCCATAATTTGCGAAAGTTATCATGGCATGCCGCTAGGTTGTGAGACTACCAACTGGAAGATCCATTATCCCGAATGGACTAATGGTTATTGCTCTACCTGCTTTAGGTACCACGCAAGTCAAGGCAGATCCCAGGATGAAGGCAAAGATGATGGCTGAGCCTCAAATGCCACTTGGTTATGATGAAATTAAGGAGGAATTGATGATCGATGCTTTGATGAACTTGTATGGCAAAGAAGCCCAGGCCAAAGCGGATGACGACGTCCCCTACACCGGGGAATACAAAAAGAAAGGTATTACAAGCATAGAGGAATTGGAGGCGCTTCATGCTGGGAAGCTTATAAAAATCAAGATTGAACCGGGGACTATCTCTGTCGATCCCTTGCAAGTAATCCCTCCTCTCGGTGAGCTGCAATCAAAAGTCTCGAGTACCAAAGTGTCAACTGAGGAGACAAAGTCTTCCGAGAGAGGGAGGAGGTCCGAAATAAAATGAACCTCCTGCGTCAGGAGCTGAAGAGTCTATCAGTGACAAACTTCATAAGAAAATCATGGAAGAGTTGTGCCTAGAAAAGAAGAAGAAAAAACTGAAGATTTTTTCTAAATATAAGAGATGGCATTTAAAAATCATATTTTTAAATGAGACAGAAGAGGGGATTTTTATTATAAGAAATGAGTGTTTCCTCCCTGAGAACCTAGGGGAACGGAAGAAAGAAGGAGAAACAAAAGGATCAGACATAAAGTCTGGCATGTCTAGTTACTTTTAGCCAGTAAATAAATAAAAGTAACATGGTAGGCATATAAAGTGGATAAGATAGATCATTACATAAATGGCAAGTGTGACAAGGTAGAGGGGATAAGGTGTGTAAACTTTTCTAATGATTACTCTGCATTATTACTAGTATAACCAGAATGAGATGATCCCTTTCACTATAAGTTGGCAGACTTCGGGCGTACGTTTAAGTGTACCCTAACCACTACCCTAATCGATTGGCTCCCTACTCCGTATATACTCTGTTCCGGCCCCACGGTAGGATGTATCACATCCTAAAGTGGCAACCCCTCACTGATATGCACATCACCATATCTACTGGTGTCTCGGTCGTCCTATCCCCCTCTGCCCGACTCATGCACGCACATGGCCCGATCGGTTTGCGCCGCCCACAATGTCCTCTACGTTTGGATCTCTTACAATCGGTCAGTAAGCGTGTCCCCTCTCCGCCTAGTACGGAGTACTTTTATTTGATACCTACTCCGGGTTACTGACTGAAATGGGTCCCATACAATATGATACAAGCTCTCCCCTTTGTCTTGTATCCCCCACTAGGTTTTCACTGACTATGTATACCATTAGGTGTCTTTAATTACATAGCCTTATACCAGTTATGCTTACCCAAAAATGTGTCTTTAATTATATAACAATATTATTTCTCCGGTTATGTATACCACTAGGTGTATTTAATTACATAACTTTGTCGGGTTAAGTTTGTGGGCCTATATGTAAATATCACCCACCCCTTCCAGATTTGCTTAACCCATCCACTATCCAATCAATTTACTTAACCCTAACTTTAGTTCATAATCATACAATCTCTGTGGATTAGATTTGGTTAAGTAGTCAAATTCATTACCATGTCCCTTTATGGTTTATAATGGGCTAGACCTCCCACATTAGGCCTACAACATGTGGATGCTGGATATGTCGTTCGTGTCCGAGCAGTCTTATTCCCCAGTTGGGCCTAACCTCGTGTCTTAGCCCAATTTGTATTTGCGTACTTAGACCTCCCACATTAGGTTCAATATTAGTGGCTGTTGGATATGTCGGTCGGGTCCGGGCAGACTTCCACCACTAATGCCACCAAACCTCGTGTCATAAGTACAATTACAATTCCTAATTGTAATTACTAGACATTCCATTATTAATTAATTAATCGGTTAATTAAATCATTCCCTTTGTAGGTGTTAATGCCCACACTACCCAATAGTTTGAATTATATGTCCAAAAATGTTCATATTAAAATTATGCCATTATTAACCCTTTTTCCCCCGTTCCTTAACTAGTGTCCTCACAAAATTGGCAGCATGCCTAGACTAGATAATAGCCTAGCCATAAACGATAAAAAGGAAAAAATACTAGGAATGTAACAAAAGTGATTGTTCAACTTGGCATAGGCTTACACTATCATGGTGATAAGGTGAATATATATACTGCCATGGACATGTAATTAACCTCATAACAAGACGGACATAAGACTGGTGAACTAATGGCAGTCAATTGATTCTAACATAACTATGATGTCCCAATAAGCATAATAAGATCTAAATTAGCAATTTAGATGTCCAATTGGTTTAGATCAAACACGATAAACACAAGGGGATAAATTTGATCACATTATTCAGATCCAAAGGTTAAAATAGATCTAACACGATTAGGATGAGATAATAGCATGCTTAAGTCTAAATATGGGTTCACATGTCCAATTTACAACATATCTAACATATGACAGGTGAAAGCTGATTTACATAAAGAATTAGATCTAAACAATGTTGCAACTGTCCAAATTAACAGATTTTCATTCACTACAATATAGTTAAAAGTCAAGACCCACATAGGCAATATAATAGAATAGCCACAATTGCATTAGATCTAAAGGTGTAGATTTATCATGACATAGTATAAGATTTAACAATAACATAGTTTTATAGTTTACATCATATGCAATTCACTGTCTTTCGTAATTCACTTTTATTCATTTAAACCTAAAAGCAACTAGAAACTCACAACGTTAGGTTTAGAGAATAGAGAAAGAATGGATTTTGAATTTCTGGATTTGATTTGCAAAGTTGAATGTTTTACATTGTTGAAGAAAACGAATCCATCGCACGCCGACAGCATTTGGCTCCCATAATTTCCACTGAAGAAATAGGAGAATTGGACACATATATATAGCTGCAAAACGCTTTGAAACCAACTGCCACCTAAGCCTTAGGGGTATCGATACCCATGTGGGTGGGTCGACCCATAGGTCTACACCCCTTAAGGGGGGTCGACCCCGGTGTCGACACCCCTGTAGGGGGATCAACCCCCTAGAGCGGGAAATCTGCCACCACTTTTCAATTTTCAAATTTGAACTGTTCTGGATAAAATTCTGACTCATCTCTGACTCATACGTGACTCATATATATATATATATATATATATATATACTTTTTGCGCGTATTCAAACTTAAAACCCTCATAAATCCTCCATACGGTGTCCGTTTTACGCAAACCAAATGTCTATCTTAACAAGAATTTCGAGACACACGTGATGGCGCAGTCCATTTTTCTTAACTCTGAACATTAAATTAATGATTATTTAATTTATCCTATTTTAGGCTCGTTAAAAATTCGCGATGTTACATTCTCCCCTACTTAAATGATTTTGTCCCCGAAATCTCTAAGTTGAGAAGAATGCATATCCTACCATCCATCATCCATCTACTCATCCAACAACCACTGACATCCATTGTCCTTAAAGACTTCTAATGCTTATGTGAATATATGCAACAATGTGTGTATATGTCCCAACACTAATGTGAAAAATCAGGCGGTCTACTGATTCAGTTGACCTCCTTAATGCAATGTATGTTAGTGGCGTGAATCCAATATGTATGCAAATAAACCTATTATATCCAATAAGATGTATATGTGTGCACACTCATTCATCCAAATGCAACATCCATATGCTAATTCATCCATTTCCATCCATAAAAGAAAAGAAAATGTACACACATCCGTATGCAGTATGAAAGTGATTGAGCCGATCTTAGTGCCTAATGTGTGTGTATATGCATCCACAAGCAACCACTAGCAAGCAATTGAATCCATCAAGCATAACATGTTTCAAACACATGTTTACATCCAAAGGATTCCTATCTAAAGGTCGAAAAATACTATGGATAAGAAATACTCAAACGATAGAAACAAGCACTAATAAAACTTAAAAAAAGGAGTTAAGAACATATCCTCGAAAAGAAAAAGGGTATGAAGCATGAATCTTGTCTTCGGTTTCCGAAGTCGCATACTCTAGGTTATCTCCCCATTGAACTTTTAGCAACTTGATCTCTTTATTGCGTAACTTCCTAACTTCTGATCCAAGAATACAGGAAGGAACTCGTCTGACTGTCGCCTCCTATTCCACTTCTACTTCTTCCAACACACTCGGCTCAACAATTACTACGGAGTCATGCAGGCACTTCCGTAGATGAGAAACGTGGAAAACATCATGAACGTCAGATAGATTTTCTGGGAGCTTTATTCTGTAGGCCATTTGACCAATCCTCTCGGTTATGGGAAATGGTCCCATAAACCTAGGTGCCAACTTTCCTACCGATCCGAAGCGAACCACATTCCTCAGAGGTGACACTTTGATAAAAACTAAGTCTCCCACTTCAAATTCGATGCCAGTCCTTCTCTTGTCTGCATAGGATTTCTTCCTATCTTGAGCTGTCTTCATCCGCCATCGAATAAGGTCAATTTTTTTGGACGTTTCCCTAACCATATCTGGTCCAAGTAATAATCTTTTTGTAGATTCCCACCAATAAGTTGGTGACTTACAGGGTCGCCCGTACAATGGTTCGAAAGGTGCCATGCCAATGCTAGATTGATAACTGTTATTATATGCAAACTCTACTAAAGGAAGATGCTCTTCCTAAGTCCCTCCGAAGTCTAGGATACACAACCTCAAAAGATCTTCAAGAATCATGTTCACCCTCTCCGTCTATCCATCGGTCTGAGGATGATAAGCGGTGCTCAAACACAACTGTATACCAAATGCTTCTTGCAAGCTCCTCCAAAATTCGCTGGTAAAGATGGGTCGCGATCGCTCACGATGTTGGAAGGTAATTCGTGAAGACGAACTATCTCATGCACATAAATTGTTGCCAACCATGATGCCGCCCTCTTACTCTTAACCGGAATAAATTGAGCACTCTTAGTGAGTCTATCTACTACAACCTAGATACTGGTTTTGCCTTTATTCGATCTAGGCAAACCATCTATGAAATCCATAGAGACGCCCTTCCATTTCCACTGCGGAACATCCAACGGATGAAGTAATCCACCGGGCTTCTTTTGCTCAGCTTTGACTTGCTGGTAAACTAAACATTGAGAAACAAATTCGGCTACATCTTTCTTCATTTCAGCCCAAAAGAAAACCCACTTCATGTCCCTGTACATCTTATCACAGCCTGGATTAATGGTCATTTTAGAACGGTGGGCTTCTTCTAGGACTGCCTTTATCAAGCTTCCAGTTTGAGGAACACAAAGACTTCCATCTCGTCGCAACCACCCTTTTTCATCTATGGTATATCTACTGAGGTGACTAGAATTTTCCTCTCTTCTGAGCTTATTCATGATGTCTAATATCTGTGGGTCACCTTGTTGCGAAGCTCTTATCTTGTCTACAAGAGTTGGTCGCATCTCCAAGGATGCAAACAAATCAGGAAAAATATCGATGAAGGTCCTAAAATCAAAAGCTAATATGGATTCCAAGTTCTTTCTTTCCACAAACAGAGGACTCAGGGCCAGCTTCAATCTACTTAATGCGTCTGCCATCACATTACCCTTGCGAGGGGTATAAGCAATCTTAAAATCATAAGAAGTTAGAAACTTCATCCACCGTTGTTGCTTTAAATTGAGATCCTTCTACGAGAACAGATACTTGAGAGATTTATGATTGGTGTACAACCCGAACTTCTCTCCAAGTAAATAATAACGCCACGTCTTTAACGCAAATACTATGGCAGCTAGCTCTAGATCATAGGTGGGGTAGTTCATTTCATGAACTCTCAATTGTCTACCCTCATGACACACTACTTTTCCTTTTTGCATTAAAACCGCACCAAGCCCTGTACCACATGCATCAGTGTAAATGGTAAACATCTTACTCCCGTCAGGCAAGGTCAAGACTGGGGTTGTTGTCAGAGCCCTCTTTAGTCATTGGAAAGCAATGTCACGGTCTATATCCCACGAAAATGCCAAGTTCTTCTTCGTTAACCTGGTGAGTGGGGCTGATATCTTTGCGAAGTCTTAATGAACTTCCTATAGTAACCTGCCAACCCCAGAAATCTTCTCACCTCGGTTGCATTTTTAGGAATTTTCCAATCTTGCACCTCAACCACCTTCACGGGATCTACAGCTATCCCTTCTTTGGAGACCACATGCCCTAAAAATCTCACCTCCTTTCTACAAAAATGGAATTTGGAGAATTTTGCTTTAAGCTGATGGCCATGGAGAGTTTTCAAAACTTCTCTCAAATCTTGGGCATGCTCGTCTTCGCTTTTGGATAAGATCAAAATATCATCAACAAAGACTACAACAAATTTATTTAGGAACTCCCGAAACACCCTACTCATCAGACCGACAAAATAGGTGGGTGCATTTGTCAGCCCAAAAGGGATAACTAGCCATTCAAAGAAACCGTCCGGAGTCCTAAAAGCAGTCTTATCTATGCTGTCCTCAGCCACCCTTAACTGATGGAACCCCCTGGCCAAGTCAAACTGGGAAAATACCGAGGCACCAACAAGCTGATCAAATAAATCATCAATCCTCGGACGCGGGTGCCTATTCTTCTTGGTCAGTTTATTCAGCTCTCTATAGTCAACACACAAACAAAGCGAACCATCTGCCTTAGTCGTGAATACTACCGTAGCACCCCATTCAGATATGCTTCATCTGATAAACCCCTTCTCAAGTAGCCCCCATACTTTCTTAATCAGCTCCATCCTTTCCCTCGGAGCCATGTGGCGCACTGGCAATGCAACTAGCTTTGCATTGTCCACTAAATATATACGAAAGTCGATTTTGTGCCTCACAGGTAAACCCCGAACCTCATCAAAAACATCGGAATAATCACGGATTACTGAAACAGGTTGTAGTTTGTCGATGGATGCATTAAGAGACTCTAGGAAACTAAGCATAACTTACCTTTGTGGGTCACAAGAAATCTCGAGGGTCCTCCCATGACAAGTCAGAAGCCTAACAACCCTCTTCTCACAATCCAGAATGGCACCATACGTGGTAAGCCAATCCATTCCTAGAATCAACCCATATCCCATAAACCCAAGCACATACGAGTCGCATTCAAACTCGACGCCTGACACAGATATGTTCAAACCCCGACAAATCATAGATAAATGAGCCGGGCCACCAATGGGGTTTGAAACAACTACGGGATCCACTACCACACTAGTAATTAGGTGCAGAGATTCAAATGCAAAACTTGATATAAATGAATGTGAGGCACCAGAAGCAAAAAATGTTCTAATAGGGTGGTTTGAAAGAGAAATTAAACCTTCCACAGAAACTTTTCTACCTCTATCAGGAGCACTGATCGCCAGAGCATGCACCTGCAATCCAGAAGTCCCTATCCTTTGAACCTGTGCTTGTGATCCCTGTTTCTTCGGGCACTCTCTAGCAAAATGTCCGACCTCTCCACAGTGGTAGCAAGAGTTCTTCCTTTGCTTACAGTCTTTAATCAGGTGACCTTCCTTTCCACAATTGTGGTATTTTCTCTTATCCTTGCTTTTATCATTTTTCCCTCCTTTCTTTTGTTATTGTTGCTGCTACCCCTTCTTGGGCCACACCATCCTATTTTGCAATGTCTCCTCAGCCTTCTTTTCTCCCTTTTCCTCCTCATGCATTAGGGCAATATCGACAAGCTTTTCGAAAGTGGCCCCACTAAAATATGTGACATGGCTAACCCATGCAGAGGCTCATTCAGGCCTTTAGCAAACTGCAAAGCCCTTTTATGTGGCGTATCGACCAACTCTAAACCGAACCTTGCTAGTTGGTTGAATTTATTCACATACTCCTTTACCGACAAGTTCCCTTGTTTGAGTGCTAAGAATCTCTCCATCTGCATGCTTCTTTCGGCTTGGGAAAGAAATTTCATTTCGAAACTTTATCTAAAATCTTCCCAATTTTCCACCGGATGTCCAGCTTGGGTGACTACCCCCAAAATGAGGCTTCGTCCTTCAATAGCCAGGTGGCTAACTGAACCTTCCTTCTATCCTCTACTTCAAAGATTACGAACAAGTCCCCAGTCTCCTTGAGCCAATTCTGAGCTTCTACGAATGTCTCGTTCCTATGGAATGGCTTCCCTCCCATAGCACAGAAGTCCTTGCAAATCTTGGCGAAGTTGTCAGCTCTTAGAGGTGAAGGAGGAGGAGGAATGACGGGTGCAGCTTGGGGAGGAACATTTCCTTGGCCTTCGACAGGTGTCATGGCCTCCAGATACCTACGGAACCATCCGGCTATTATGACGCCCTCTGGGATTTAGGAATGTTTTGTTCCCCAGACATGCTGAAAAAGGAAAAGGAAGAAATTTAGATAAAGGACAAAAGGATACTACATATGGCTTTTTAGGGAATGTTTTTCAAAACAAACTTTTCTTTTTGAAAATGTTATCTTTTAAAATCTTTTTAAAAATAATTTTCAAAAACTTTATCCAATCTGGTAACCTTCAGCTCTGATACCAAGGTGACACCCCACGTCCGTTAATGTCACTCAATAAGGGAATGCATTAAGTTTCGTGAAGTGTTATAGGTAAACAGACATAGAATAATTACAAGACAGATATAAATAAGATAGCAGCAGAAATTTAAATTTTTATTTCAATCATAAATCATAATGTCGTGGTCCACAATACCATAAGTCACAAAAACCATTACAATAAAATAACTTCTGTCTTGCACCATCAGAATACATAAGCATATAAAAAGCATAATTCCTTAAATAAAAGAGTTAAGACATAGTAGAGACAAGAACTTGAGCCATACTTCAGAAGTAGCGCCTAGCAAGATGATATCAGAGTCCTGACTAAGCTTAAGTGTTTCCTCCCTGAGAACCTGGGGGGGAAACGGAAAACAGAAGGAGAAACAAAAGGGTTAGACATAAAGTCTAGCGAGTCTAGTTACTTTTAGACAGTAAATAAATAAAAGTAACATGACAGGCATATAAAGTGGATAAGAGAGATCATTACATAAATGGCAGGTGTTGCAAGGTGGATAGGATAAGGTGTGTACGTCCCTTCCACTATAAGTTGGTAGACTTAGGGCATACGTCTAAGTGTACCCTAACCACTACCTTATACGATTGGCTCCCTACTCCGTAGATACTCTGTGTTGGCCCAACGGTAGGAGGTATCACGTCCTAAAGTGGCAACTCCTCACTGATATGCACAGCCCCATATCTACAGGTGCCATGGTCGTCTTATCCCCCTCTGCCCAGCTCATGCACGCACATGGCCCGGTTAGTTGGCGCCGCCCACACCGTCCCCCACGTTTGGATCTCTTACGATCAGTCAGTAAGCATGTCCCCTCTCCGCTAGTACAGAGTTCTTTATTTGATACCTACTCCGGGTTACTGACCGAAATGGGTCTCACACAATATGATACAAGCTCTCCCCTTTGTCTTGTATCCCCCACTAGGTTTTCACTGACTATATACACCATTAGGTGCCTTTAATTACATAGCCCTATACTAGTTATGCTTACCCTAAAGGATGTCTTTAATTACATAACTCTATTATTTCCTCCGGTTATGTATACCACTAGGTGTCTTTGATTACATAACCTTATCGGGTTAAGTTTGTGGGTCTATATGTAAATATTACCCACCCCCTCCAGATTTGCTTAACCCATCCACTATCCAATCAATTTACTTAACCCTAACTTTAGTTCATAATTGTAACACCCCACATCCTTTAGTGTCACTCACAAAGGGAATGCACTAAGTTCTGTGGAGCATTTAGGGTAAAAGATGCAGATAAATTACAAGACAGACAAAATTAAAACAGCGGAAAATAAAACTTTACTTTATTGATAAAATAGTTTGTACAACAATTGTTTTCCAATGTCAGAGTATCATCTGTCTTACAAAATAAAGAAGCATAAAATAACATTTATATTCCCCAATGTAGCATAAGCCAGCCATAGCAGCAGAAAAAGAGAGTCCAAAGCAGTTTGTCAAAAAATCTTCGAGCTTGGGAAGAGTGACGGTCCAATCTAACCTGAGCTATACTATTCCCTCCTTAACTACCTGGGGGGGAACGGAAGAAAAGATGACGAAAGAAAACTGGGTCAGACATAAAGTCTGGTAAGTTAAGTTACTTCTAGCATGTGAACAAGGAAAAACAAAACGACATGAATTAACTGAATACAAGACAATACCACGATGATAGGGCCAACAAGATAGGATAAGATTAACACAAGATATGCTAAGACAAGATAAACTGGATATGCTTTAATACTTTCTCCGCTTCGCTATTAACCTGTTTTTATGGTTTCTATGTCTCTGCACCACCTATCGAGTGTCCCAACTAGTAATCTGTCTAAAATGATAACGCGATCCCAATCCCAGTAATTGTGGTTGCCTTTAGGCGTACATTTATTGTTTATTACCTAGATCTAATATAGGGTTTTATATCAAAGTACTTCCCAGATTCCACTCGGGTTTACGCAGCTTATCTAATGCTTCAAAGATTCAGGGTTTATGCCACCTAGGTCCAACTAGGGATTACGCTACCTGTCGAACGATGCCCCTAGTCTAGGACACACTACCTAGAGCGGTGTATGTTCCTAGACTTTCCCCACGTATGTGTCGTGAATCATTATCACTGTCTAGATGCACATGTCCTCTATATGTGCGGCCCGAGTCCCGTGGCAGGGCAAATCAAGAAACACAGAACTCGGTCGGGAGCTTTAAGTTATCTGCCGATGCAGATGCTAAGGTCTGTTTTTTTCCAGTGCCTATGGTCCCACTTAACCCCTCCCTCAACTATTGAAAGGCACACCTTGAAAAATGAGAACTATACGCAGGCCCCCCTATGCCCCACTAACCTATGGCCATCCGCAACCATAACTAGATAGCGAGTATATGGTCTTTTGGAGTTCTCCGCCTTTCCGTATCTCGACTGACTCAAGATGGTAGGTAGACGACGGGTCGCTATCACAGGGCCACTTGTCCCGCTGAATCACGCTGGTCCATCCTAGTCTTTAGGTTGCCTTATATTGCAACCAAGGCATACCCTTGGTTCTCCTAACATAGACCTTAAACACTGTTTGCCCAGGAGGATCATCTTCCACCTCACAGAGGGATACCAAGAGTACCCTCATGTCCCCTCGAAGCCTCGGGCTTCGTAACCCAATTCGTTGGAGCCTTCTTTAAGATCGTTCGCTCCTCCTCGTGTTATACTAAGGATTACTACTTAGTTTTCCTAGCTAAGGTTTACCGCTTGGTTTCCTGAATCGTCGTTTTCTTAACTAAGGTTTACCACTTAGTCCTTTTAACTAAGGTTTACTACTTAGTTCTCTTTCTCGTCAAGTTGGATTGGTTAAGTGTCATTAGTCGATACAAGTTAACTTAACCTATTCATTTGTCATGTTAAACTGGTTAAGTGTTACCAGTAATTCACGTTGACTTAACCCTACCAGCATCAAGTTATATTGGTTAAGTATTTACTTAACCCTACCCATTCATCTTGTATTGGTTAAGTGTTTCTTTTTAACTTAACCTTGCCTATCTGTTTTAACTAACATGTTATAATGGTTAAGTGTTCCCTTAGTTAACTTAACCCTAACATTGGTTTGATTAACATGTTCTAATGGTTAAGTATTGTCCCTTCATGTTTTTAACTTAACCCTATTTATTTATCACACTCTGATGGTTAAGTGTTCAAGCTTACTTAACCCTACGGTCTAGTCCAGCTAACATACTAAATTGGCTAAGTGTATTAAATTTACTTAACCCCAACCTCTAGTCTGGTTAGCATGTTAAATTGGCTAAGTGTATTAACTTTACTTATCCCTAACCTCTAGTCTGGTTAACATGTTAAATTGGCTAAGTGTATCTAATTTACTTAACCCTTACTTTCTAGTCTGGTTAACATATTAAATTGGCTAAGTGTTTGTCTTAGTTACTTAACCCCTACAAATCTTGTTTTGTTACCATGTTAAGTTGGTTAAGTGTTCTAGTTAACTTAACCGTATCGTTCCAACTTAACTGTGTTAAGTTGGTTAAGTGTTCTTAGGGACTTAACCCTCCCATTCTAGCTTAACTTTAATTGTCTTATTAAAGCACCAGCCACTCACATTAGACAGGTATTGTTGTGGTTGCCGGTATGCCGGTTGGTTCCGGGCAGTCTTACGCCACAACTCAGTCTAACCTCGAGCCTTTATCAGGTTCAATGCCTTAACCTCCCATATTGGATAGGTATTGTTGTGATCACTGGACAGCCGGGCGTGTCCGGGCAGGTTTACATCACAACTCAATCCAACCTCGGGTTAAGCATGTTCATATTGTCTAAATTTACTTTTCTCATTTAGGATAAATTCTATAAGTAAATTTTCCCTAATTTACTTATTCCATTATTACTCTTTTAATGTACATTGTCAACATTTATTATTATGGCCCATTTTCCCTATATATCATATTTATTGTTTTTGGTATGTAAAGCATACCAAATTAAGTGTCACTAACAATGATTATTCTAAACATGAAAATTACTCACAATTATGACTAAATTCAAAATTTGTGCTAATATACTTATTATGCCAAATTAACTTTAATTGACCCAATTCTGCTTTAACATCCTAATTTACAGTTTATGGCAAGACTATAATTATTATTCTAGTTTACCGTTTACGCCTAAAACTTAGCTTACTTGCCAATACTAAATTTAATATGTCAAATTACATATTCCATAATTCATGTCAAAATTTCAAATTTGTGTTCTAATAAACATGCCATAATACATGTTCTAAATTATGTCAATCATAACTATGTTCATGTTCCACATTATGCCAATTTCCAAGTTTACAACCATGTTTAAGTCAAATTTATGATTTGCCCAAATCGTATTCCCATCGTTTATTTAATCGTGATTTCATCCTAGATTATAGATAAATCTAGATTCGTGGATAAAAAGGGAATGAACCAAAATGCCATGAAAAGATAGACATAATGACGGGCAGAAGATGATAATTCACTAATCACAGATCTAACAAATTACACTGAATAAATTGATTAAAGCATCGAAGGCCTATAGATCTGATAATATTATGACAAAAAAAGGGTTGAACAAATAACATAGGTTCAAGTATATGGGTAGATCTAACTTAATAGATAAATTCCCATAATCAAGATCCAAGGATAATTAAGAATAAACTGAATAGATAATCAAGTTTAGATCCAATCTCACAGTCATAATCCTAGGCAATAATATAATATTAATGAATCATACGTAATTATCCACTATTGTCCTTGTCATAGTCATAGGCATTGGTTTATGCTCCTAGTCAAAGGCTTATTTCATAGTCAAAGGCTTATGGTTTCAATGGCCACAGTTCCATAGTCATAATCTTAAGCATTGGCAATTTAGTCACAATGTGTTCTAGGCCATAATCAAGAATTGGATCCAAAGTCATAAACAAGCACAGATTCAATGAAATGATAAGGCATATTTCTTATATTCTTTTAATTTCATGTCACAAATAGAAAAGGCGTTCAAATCTAAAAAGTAACCGACTTACATTGATTGGATCTAGAAAAGAATAGAAAGATAGCGTTGCTTGAAGCCGTTGAATCTTTACTTGAATCCTAACTTGTTTTGAATATTCTCTTGAAAATTTGAGCAGCATATCCTCGTCTTGATTTATATTTTATTTTAATCTATTTATTTAGATTTAGAGGAAGAAGAAGTATCCATGTCCATCAAGAATTTGTGCAACATAAGGTTAGAGAAGAATGGTGCAAAGAGAAAGAGACTAGGGGGCTGTTTATATAGGATTGCAAGTTAATTTGAGTCGTCGATGAACCCAAGGTTAATCAAAGCCATCCGTTCTAAAGAGAAGCCAATTATGTTCACAATTACTTTCTTAATGTACATTATTAACATTTATTATTAAATTTGTATGCACATTAGATACATCCCCCCTTTACACATTTATTATTAAATTTGTATGCACATTAGATACGTCTCCCCTTTACACATTTATTATTAAATTTGTATGCACATTAGATACATCTCCCCTTTACACATTTATTATATTAAGCATTGGTTATTCTTAAATTAGTAACTTTAGTGTTAACAGAAATACGGGGTGTTACATTCTCCCCTCCATAAAGGATTTCGACCCCGAAATCTTTAATTCAAGAATAATGTAAATCCTACCATCCAATCATCCATCTACTCAACCATCAAACATAGGCATCCATTGTCCTTAAAGACTTCTAATGCTTGTATGTTCATATGCATAGTGTGTGTACATGTCTTTATCTAATGCAAAATCAGGCGGTCTACTGATTCAGTTGACCTCCTTAATGCAAATCATGTCAGTGCCATGCGTCCAATATGTATGCAAATCCTAGTGATACATATTATTTCTATATGAGTGCAAAATAATTCACTCAAATGCGACATCCATATGATAACACATTAAGTTCAATTCATAAACAAATACATATATGTAAATGAAATATGAAGGCGTGTGAGCTGATCTAGTGCCTAATACGTGTGTATATGCATTCACGAGCAACCACTAGCAACCATTCGCAACAATCAACCATAACATGTTTCAAATACATGTTTACATCCAAAAGGGTTTCTACCTAAGGATCGATGATACGTCCTAGAGGATATACCTTAAAAGCTAGAAATTAGTATGCATAGAATTCCTAAAAAAGGAATCAAGGATGTACCCTTAAGAAAAAGGGTATGAGGCGCATATGCCTTATCTTCAATCTCCCGTATCACGTCTTCTTGAGCTTTACTCAACTATACCTTAACAATTCAACTTCACGATTGCGAAGTTTCTTGACCTCCATTTCCAAAATAAACAAATGTCAACCATGATACTGAGTGTATATACTAGGATGATCAGTGGTCTCTCCTCTTAGCTTATCCATCATGCCATAACTATGAGGGTCAAAAGGTCACTACGTACTTTTTACCTCTCTTAAGGTTAGTCCTTCTCTATATAGAGCGCCTGCCACAACTATTCATCTCTCAAGCAAACCATCCTAGTCGAACTCGACATCCCTAAAGTACAAGCCCCAAAGGCCTAAACCAATATCAGACAAGCACCCGAGGAATGTCTCCTCCGAATTTGGACGATCTACGTGAGATGATCTAAGCAAAAACAACCAAACACTTGAGCACTAGTTGAGATCTTTTACTATACAAGTACTAAGGTGCAGAGACTCAACTATGGAAGCAAATATGAACAAATGCGAAGTGCTAAAACCAAAAGAAAGAGTACAAACAGAAAAGCTAGACTCTTCCAACAGAACTTTACTACCTTTCTCCTAGGTACGCTTAGTGGTGAAAGCATGTACTTTCCCTTCTGAAAATCTTGTCCTTTATTCTTAATTATATGCCCTATTCTACCATAGTAAAGATACATCCTCTTGTCTTAGGTTTTATAATCCCTTCCTCCTTCGTGAGCCAAGTCTACATCCATGAATTCCTCATCCTTGGGTTGTGCTCCTTAGCTAAACTCCTCATCCTCTTTCGTGTGTAATCATGTTGACAAATCTCACGAAAGCTGCCTCCATTGTACAGAAAACCCTACTAAGCTTGAAAGAAAACTAGCCGGTTATAGATGGAAGTCGGGCACTACTTCGCCTTTCGATGAGGTTACCTCCCAGAAAGCCCGGAGCCCCAGAGACTCAAGAAAGAAGGGGACAAGAATTCAAACAGAGAATCAGAAGATAGTGCGTATGGCTTTTGGGGAATATGCCTTTCAAAGAAAACTTTTCTTTTGAAAATGCTTCTTTTAAAACTGTTTGAAAATAATAATTTTTTTCAAATATTTTATCTGATCTGGTAACCTTCAGCTCTGATACCAAGTGTAACACCCCACATCCTTTAGTGTCACTCACAAAGGGAATGCACTAAGTTCTATGGAGCATTTAGGGTAAAAGATGCAGATAAATTACAAGACAGACAAAATTAAAACAGCGGAAAATAAAACTTTACTTTATTGATAAAATAGTTTGTACAACAATTGTTTTCCAATATCAGAGTATCATCTGTCTTACAAAATAAAGAAGCATAAAATAACATTTATATTCCCCAATGTAGCATAAGCCAGCCATAGCAGCAGAAAAAGAGAGTCCAAAGCACTTTGTCAAAGAATCTTCGAGCTTGGGAAGAGTGACGGTCCAATCTAACCTGAGCTATACTATTCCCTCCTAAACTACCTGGGGGGGAAACGGAAGAAAAGAAGACGAAAGAAAACTGGGTCAGACATAAAGTCGGGTAAGTTCAGTTACTTCTAGCATATGAACAAGGAAAAACAAAATGACATGAATTAACTGAATACAAGACAATACCATGATGATAGGGCCAACAAGATAGGATAAGATTAACACAAGATATGCTAAGACAAGATAAACTGGATATGCTTTAATACTTTCTCCGCTTCGCTATTAACCTGTTATTATGGTTTCTACGTCTTTGCACCACCTATCTAATGTCCCAACTAGTAATCTGTCTAAAATGATAACGCGATCCCAATCCCAGTAATTGTGGTTGCCTTTAGGCGTACATTTATTATTTATTACCTAGATCTAATATAGGGTTTTATATCAAAGTACTTCCTAGATTCCACTCGGGTTTACGCGGCTTATCTAATGCTCCACAGATTCAGGGTTTATGCCACCTAGGTCCAACCAGGGATTACGCTACCTGTCGAACGATGCCCCTAGTCTAGGACACACTACCTAGAGCGGTATATGTTCCTAGACTTTCGCCACGTATGTGTCGTGAATCGTTATCGCTGTCTAGATGCACATGTCCTCTGTATGTGCGGCCTGAGTCCCGTGGCAGGGCAAATCAAGAAACACGAATCTCGGTCGGGAGCTTTTAGTTATCTGCCGATGCAGATGCTAAGGTCTATTTTTTTCCAGTGGCTATGGTCCCACTTGACCCCTCCCTCAACTATTGAAAGGCACACCTTGAAAAATGAGAACTATACGCAGGCCCCCCTATGCCCCACTAACCTATGGCCATCCACAACCATAACTAGATAGCAAGTATATGGTCTTTTGGAGTTCTCCGCCTTTCCGTATCTCGATTGACTCAAGATGGTAGGTAGACAACGGGTCGCTATCACAGGGCCATTTGTCCCGCCGAATCACGTTGGTCCATCCTAGTCTTTAGGTTGCCTTATATTGCAACCAAGGCATACCCTTGGTTCTCCTAACGCAGGCCTTAACCTCTGTGCGCCCAGGAGGATCATCTGCCACCTCACAGAGGGATACCAAGAGTACCCTCACATCCCCTCGAAGCCTCGGGATTCGTAACCCAATTCGTTGGAGCCTTCTTTAAGATCGTTCGCTCCTCTTCGTGTTATACTAAGGATTACTACTTAGTTTTCCTAACTAAGGTTTACCACTTGGTTTCCTGAATCATCGTATTCTTAACTAAGGTTTACCACTTAGTCCTTTTAACTAAGGTTTACTACTTAGTTCTCTTTCTCGTCAAGTTGGATTGGTTAAGTTTCATTAGTCGATACAAGTTAACTTAACCTATTCATTTGTCATGTTAAACTGGTTAAGTGTTACCAGTAATTCACGTTGACTTAACCCTACCAGCATGAAGTTATATTGGTTAATTATTTACTTAACCCTACCCATTCATCTTGTATTGGTTAAGTGTTCCTTTTTAACTTAACCTTGCCTATCTGTTTTAACTAACATGTTATAACGGTTAAGTGTTCCCTTAGTTAACTTAACCCTAACATTGGTTTGATTAACATGTTCTAATGGTTAAGTATTGTCCCTTCATGTTTTTAACTTAACCCTATTCATTTATCACACTCTGATGGTTAAGTGTTCAAGCTTACTTAACCCTACGGTCTAGTCCAGCTAACATATTAAATTGGCTAAGTGTATTAAATTTACTTAACCCCAACCTCCAGTCTAGTTAGCATGTTAAATTGGCTAAGTGTATTAACTTTACTTATCCCCAACCTCTAGTCTGGTTAACATGTTAAATTGGCTAAGTGTATTGAATTTACTTAACCCCCACTTTCTAGTCTGGTTAACATATTAAATTGGCTAAGTGTTTTTCTTACTTACTTAACCCCTACAAATCTTGTCTTGTTACCATGTTAAGTTGGTTAAGTGTTCTAGTTTACTTAACCCTATCGTTCTAACTTAACTGTGTTAAGTTGGTTAAGTGTACTTATGGACTTAACCCTCCCATTCTAGCTTAACTTTAATTGTCTTATTAAAGCACCAGCCACTCACATTAGATAGGTATTGTTGTGGCTGCCGGTATGCCGGTTGGTTCCGGGTAGTCTTACGCCACAACTCAGCCTAACCTCGGGCCTTTATCGGGCTCAATGCCTTAACCTCCCACATTGGATAGGTATTGTTGTGATCACTGGACAGCCGGGCAGGTCCGGGCAGGTTTACATCACAACTCAATCCAACCTCGGGTTAAGCATGTTCGTATTGTCTAAATTTACTTTTCTCATTTAGGATAAATTCTATAAGTAAATTTTCCCTAATTTACTTATTCCATTATTACTCTTTTAATGTACATTGTCAACATTTATTATTATGACCCATTTTCCCTATATATCATATTTATAGTTTTTGGTATGTAAATTATACCAAATTAAGTGTCACTAACCATGATTATTCTAAACATGACATTTACTCACAATTATGACTAAATTCAAAATTTGTGCTAATATACTTATTATGCCAAATTAACTTTAATTGACCCAATTCTGATTTAACATCCTAATTTGCAGTTTATGGCAAGACTAGAATTATTATTCTAGTTTACCGTTTACGCCTAAAACTTAGCTTACTTGCCAATACTATATTTAATATGTCAAATTACATATTCCATAATTCATGTCAAATTTTCAAATTTGTGTTCTAATAAACATGCCATAATACATGTTCTAAATTATGTCATTCATAATTATGTTCATGTTCCACATTATGCCAATTTCCAAATTTACAACCATGTTTAAGTCAAATTTATGATTTTCCCAAATCGTATTCCCATCGTTCGTTTAATCGTGATTTCATCCTAGATTATAGATAAATCTAGATTCGTGGATAAAAAGGGAATGAACCAAAATGCCATGAAAAGATAGAAATAATGATGGGCAGAAGATGATAATTCACTAATCACAGATCTAACAAATTACACTGAATAAATTGATTAAAGCATTGAAGGCCTATAGATCTGATAATATTATGACATAAAAAGGGTTCAACAAATAACATAGGTTCAAGTATATGGGTAGATCTAACTTAATAGATAAATTCCCATAATCAAGATCCTAGGATAATTAAGAATAAACGGAATAGATAATCAAGTTTAGATCCAATCTCACAGTCATAATCCAAGGCAATAATATCATATTCATGAATCATAGGTAATTATCCACTATTGTCCTTGTCATAGTCATAGACATTGGTTTATGCTCCTAGTCAAAGGCTTATGTTCATAGTCAAAGGCTTATGGTTTCAAAGGTCATAGTTCCATAGTCATAATCTTAAGCATTGGCAATTTAGTCACAATGTGTTCTAGGCTATAATCAAGAATCAGGTCCAAAGTCATAAACAAGCACAGATTCAATGAAATGGTAAGACATATTTCTTATATTCTTTTAATTTCATGTCACAAATAGAAAAGGCGTTCAAATCTAAAAAGTAACCGCCTTACATTGATTGGATCTAGAAAAGAGTAGAAAGATAGCGTTGCTTGAAGCCGTTGAATCTTTACTTGAATCCTAACTTGTTTTGAATCTTCTCTTGAAAGACTTGAGCAGCATATCCTCGTCTTGATTTATATTTTATTTTAATCTATTTATTTAGATTTATAGGAAGAAGAAGAAGCAATGTCCATCAAGAATTTGTGCAGCATAAGCTTAGAGAAGAATGGTGCAAAGAGAAGGAGACTAGGGGGTTGTTTATATAGGATTGCAAGTTAATTTGAGCCGTCGATGAAGCCAAGGTTAATCAAAGCCATCCGTTCTAAAGAGAAGCCAATTATGTTCACAATTACTTTCTTAATGTACATTATTAACATTTATTATTAAATTTGTATGCACATTAGATACATCCCCCATTTACACATTATTAAATTTGTATGCACTTTAGATACATCTCCCCTTTACACATTTATTATTAAATTTGTATGCACATTAGATACATCTCTCCTTTACACATTTATTATATTAAGCCTTAGTTATTCTTCAATTAGTAACTTTAGTGTTAACAGAAATACGAGGTGTTACAATAATCATACAATCCCTATGGATTAGATTTGGTTAAGTAGTCCAATTCATTACCATGTCCATTTATGGTTTATAATGGGCTAGACCTCCCACATTAGGCCTATAACTTGTGGATGTTGGATATGCCTATCGGGTCCGGGCAGTCTTATTCCACAGTTGGGCCTAACCTCGTGTCTTAGTCCGATTCTTATTTGCGTACTTAGACCTCCCACATTAGGTTCAACTTTAGTGGCTGCCGAATATACTGGTCGGATCCGGGCAGACTTCCACCACTAAAGCAACCTAACCTCGTGTCAAAAGTACAAATACAATTCCAAATTGTAATTACTAAATATTCCATTATTAGTCAATTAATCAATTAATTAAACCTTTCCCTTTACAGGTGTTAATGCCCACTCTACCAAATAGTTTGAATTATATGTCCAAAAATGTTCATATTCAAATTATGCCATTATTAACCCTTTTTCCCCCGTTCCTTAACTAGCGTCCTCACAAAATTGGCAGCATGCCTAGGCTATATAATAGCCTAGCCATAAACGATAAAAAGGAAAAAAATACTAAGAGTGCCACAAAAGTGATTGTTCAACTTGGCATAGGCATATACTATCATGGTGATAAGGTGAATATATATAATGGCATGGACATGTAATTAACATCATAACAAGATGGTCATAAACTGGTGAGCTTGTGGCAGTCAATTGAGTCTAACATAACTATGATGTCCCAATAAGCATAGTAAAATCTAAATTATCAATTTAGATGTCCAATTGGTTTAGATCTAACATGATAAACACAAGGGGATTAATTAGATCACATAATTCAGATCCAAAGGTTAAAATAGATCTAACACCATTAGGATGACATAATAGCATGCTTAAATCCAAATATAGGTTCACACGTCCAATTTACAACATTTCTAAGTTGATCGCAATATGACAGGTGAAGGGTGATTTACATAAAGAATTAGATCTAACCAATGTTGCAACTGTCCAAACTAACAAATTTACATTCACCACAATATAGTTAAAAGTCAAGATGCACATAGGCAATATAATAGAATAACCACAATTGCATTATATCTAATGGTGTAGATCTATCATGACATAGTATAAGATTTAACAATAGCATAGATTCATAGTTTACATCATGTCCAATTCACAGTCTTTCATAATTCACTTTTATTTATTTAAACCTAAAAGAAACTCATAGCGTTAGGTTTAAAGAATACAGAAAGAATGGATCTTGAATTTCTGGATTTGATTTGCAAAGTTGAATGTTGTACGTTGTTGAAGAAAACGAATCTGTCTTAGTTCGCACGCCCGTAGCATTTGGCTCCCAAAATTTCCAATGAAGAAATAGGAGAATTGGACACATATATATAGCTGCAGAACCCTTTGAAATCGACTACCACCTCAGCCCTAGGGGTGTCGACACTCCTGTGGGTGGGTCGACCCACAGATCGACACCCCTCAGGGGGGGTCGACCCCCTAGAGCGGGAATTCTGTCGCCACTTTTCAATTTTCAAATTTGAACTGTTCTTGATTAAATTTTGACCCATCTCCGACTCATATGTGACTCATATATACACACACACACATGTATATTCTTTCTATGCGTATTCAAACTTAAAACCCTCATAACTCGTCCATACGATGTTCGTTTAACGCAAACCAAATGTTTATCTTAACCAGAATTTCGAGACGGAAGCGATGGCGCAGTCATTTTCCTTAATTCTGAATATTAAATTAATTATTATTTAATTTTCCTCTTTTAGTGTTGTTAAAAATTCGGGGTGTTACACAACTTGAACGACTTCAATATTATCGAGGGTTGATATTAGTTTGTAATTTTAAATGGTGTTGAATTAATTAGTTATTCCCATAAGAGGAATTTATAGTTGGAATTTGATTATGTCGAATTTTACAAATATATAACTCCAGGTGGATTGGAATTGAATATGAATAAATTCATTACTGAATATGAAATAAAATAATCGACGAGTTGAGTGATCGGAATTGTTAAGTGAGAAAAGGGTAACAGCTTGATTTATATTTAAATAATAGAGAATGGAATTGCAATTACTTTATAACGAAGTTTTTAAACATTTATAATTAATTTAATTAAAATGAACTCCCCGCAGCGTGGTAGTTGGTAATTTGACATTTCGATCTTCAATTGAGTATATAATACTCAATATAAGTCAGAATTTGATGAAACAGAAGAGACCGGACCAATTGAATAATAGTTTTCTAATGAAAAAGAAAAATCTGGATATCGTCTTATAGATTTTGAGTTATATCAGAATCAAATTTTAGAAAATTCATTGTAAAATCGTTTATGAACCATAACGGTTTATTTAATAAATAAAAATGATTTTAAGTGGATAAAATCTGAATTCCTATTCGAAAAATCCAGAATTGAGTTATCAAATATATATGAACTCAAGTAGAGTGAATGAAGTGATTTTTGATATAAAAAGCAGAATTGGATTATAGAATGATATTAACTTATTAATAAGAGAAGTTAATTAATAGAGTTTGAGGGAACTTAACGTGGGTCAAGTAAAGTGGATTTGTAAAGTAGAATTTGAAATCGAATATGGGGATTGAGTTATAAATGAAATTAGATTTGTTTATAGGTGAATAAAAATATGTTGGAACACTACTGTTTCAAATTATAAATAAAGCGATTGAACTAATTAAAGAATTAATTAGTGGAATTGAATGCGATCAAATCCAAATGGTTGTATGGGTTGAAATAAAGTAGAAATGCAGGTGTTTATATATTAGACAGGTATGGGATGAAGTGAATGAAGAATCTTTTTGAGTGCACCACAAAAAGGTACGTGTTTCAATTCTATATGAGGTTTTATGAGCCTACTGGGCATGCCGATTTGCTTTTTGATTTTCTTCTCGAATGGAAAGGGCCTAGAGAGGTGAGTTGGGGTTTAAGCTATTGACCAGTACAAAGGAGGTGCCGGCGAAATTTTCCGAAAATTTAAGGAGTTAGAATATTTTTAAGAAATTTGGATAACTAGAAATCAATATATCAATATATAGAATTCGATAAGGAATTTGGAAAGTAGTTTAATTGATATTAGAAAGGCCAGTGATTGTTTGATGGATGTTTTTCTTTCCTTTGATAGTTAAATCACCGGCTATAAGATTTTGGACCACCATTGTCAATACAGAGAGACTAGTTGGATTTAATATCCAAAAAACACTTCAAATAGGCATTGGCGTTGCGAATTAGATTATGCTGAAGAAATTGGAGACAGAGTGAATTCAAGGGTTGTTCTATTTGTCCAGACTCTGGATAACTTGTATGGACGAATGTCTAATAGAGTACTCCTAATAGATCACATAAGATGATATTTTCGAGATATTACGTTTGGTGGCGGAGGGATTCGTTTCTCTTAGCTTTTATACCCGTAATATTTTGGGAAGATCAACTAGTGATTTGATGGGTTCGAATATATGGCATTCAAAATGAACAATGGCCAGATGTTTTGAAATATTTACGTAGCCTTAAGCCTCACAACCAGAAAATGACAAAAATCGGGTAGGCAACATGGCTAGTTGGGTCATACCCAAGCAGGGTATATTTGTTACCGATCTAGAGATTTCAATATTTGTTCTTCTTTCAATTCTATATCTTCCGGATTACGCTTGGATGGCCAACAACCGTGAGTGACAATATATTTACTACACTCAAGCTAAATGAGTGTGCGGTCATGTGTGGCCAGGTTGCAAGATGTTCTTGCTGAACCCCAGTGTATCCCCTCTAGAGTACACTGATCGGGAGGTGGTTCCATACCTTGTCATAGTTGGAATACAATCTCCAATAAGCGCCCTGCGGTTTTTTATTTTATACTATATATGTAGAGCATGAGATGCAAGCGTTCTACTATTTGGTTATTTATTTGATTAGACATTATTATAATATCACTGGATTTTTATATCAAAAATGTTTGGGTTATAGTAAGGTAAAAACCGTCCATGTTTATGTGTGGGCTGGTCTTACTATTATCCTTTTCTTTCAAAAGGTTTTTTTCCAAAGTTAAACAATATGGTTGGAGTTTACTCACACCAGTCCCATGACTGACGCATAGTTTATTTTTTTTGTTTTTTCCCTAAACTCTTGGGTGCCAAAATTTGTACGGGCAGTCAAGTATTCAGGCTTTACAGATACACATGGAGGAGCTTGAAGCAGGAGGCTTCATCGTTAGTTATTTTAGAGTTATTTCCGCTGTATCAAATATGTATTGTACTCAGATGATGGTGTGTATATATGATACAAAGTTTTTTTTATTTCAAAGGTTATTTTATATAATATATTTTATTCGTTCCGCTATGAGATTCTGATGTTTTTTGTTGTTTTATCTTCTATCTGTTTCTATGTCTTTAACCCTAATGACTCGTATTTCTGTATTATTAGGGTTGGATGTGTGTTGTTTACTCAACTCAGATAGTATGGATTTGCGGGCCATTACATATTTCAGTTCAGGATTTGTTTGACATTGGAGCATCACATTCATTTACCTACAATGGGCATGTGTGCAAGTTAGGTTTAGAACTTGAGTTTGTAGATAGACCATTTGTAACACCCCGAATTTCGGTTAATGCTAAAATTCACTAATTGCAGAATAAATAATCTCAGATGTGAGAATTGGGGGAAAACGGGCTGCGTCGTTGCGTTCGTCTCGGAAAAATACGCGAAATAGAGTCCGAGTTTTCGAGAATCGGAGTCCGTATGGCCCGGTTATGGCCCAATGAAGTTTACAGAAAATTCAAAGTTCAAAACAGATTTAAAATTCAGGTTCAAATTTCGAAATTGGGGCCATTGGGCGCAGGGGGGAAAAATTCCCGCCTAGCTACCCAAGTCGACAGCCCTGTCGACTGGGCAGTCGACTTGGCTAGGACCAAGTCGATAGCCCTGTCGACTTGGGTGTCGACAGGGGGTGCTCGGCCAGTTTGGCCTGGTGCACCATTTCAGGGTTTGGGCTGTGTTTTGGGGCTGGTTTCTGGAAGCTTCCAAGATCTGATGGTCCTAATCTAATTTAGGGTTAATCTAATGGCCTAAAACACTTGCCTAATCCTATAAATAAGACCCTAAGCTAGCCCTAAATGATCATAATCCTATCCTCTAACTAAACTATGCCAAAATTTTCTATGATCATGGCCTCCACTCAAAACCCTAGCCTCCATCCTCATTCTAATACTATTTCTATGAAGGCTTTCATGTTCATACAAGCATCTTTGAGTTGTATGAGTGATCATTAGCTTGCATTCATCATCAAGTTGCAAGCTTTATGTTCAAGGCTAGAGTTTTTGGGTGATTTTTGGCAAGGGTTTGCTTATTGGAGTTTAGTGGTGAGTTTCTATAGCCTTAATAATCAATTGTTAAATTGATTATGATAGGATATGATAAGATATGGCTATGTTTGTGGATCAATGTGTTTATGCAAGTTTAGTATAGTGTATGTTGTGTGTTTTGCAAGTTTTATGCTATATGCAAGTTTAATGCTATGTTTTATGATGCTCATTATGCAAAACACTATGTTGAACATTGATTCATATGTAACATGTTATGCAAGCTATATGTGAGATTATATGCAAGTTTATATGTAACATGTTATATGCAAGTTATGTGCATGATTATATGCAAGTTTATATGTAACATGTTATGCAAGTTATGTGTTTGGTTATATGCAAGTTATGTGCATGATTATATGCAAGTTTATATGTAACATGTTATGCAAGTTATGTGTTTGGTTATATGCAAGTTATGATGCAAGTTCATATGCAAGTTATGATGCAAGTTCATATGCAAGTTATGATGCAAGTTCATATGCAAGTTTGTCTCTTTTTATGATATGCATAATATATGCAAGTTTGCCTCTATGTATGACATAAGCACATGTGCAAGTTCATCCCTTTTAGACCTATGACATGTATGCAAGTTGACACCTTTATGATAGGTCTATGACATGAACATTTAAGCAAGTTACCATCTTTATGACACATGTGATTCATGCAAGTTTGGGTTGGTTATTTATGCAAGTTGGGTTTATGGTCATATATGCAAGTTGACACCTTTTAAACCCATGATAATGCTAATGATATGCTAAGTTGAACCCATTGTGTGTATGATGAATCTTCTCTTTTGAAGTATGTCATGTTAACGTATTTATGTGGGGACGATGGGGTAAAATTTAATGAACACATAAAATTGTGTGAAGTGGGTATGATTAAACATACCATAAAGTGGATGGACATAATTGGGAATTTACCTATTAAGTTAGGTCTACCCATATTATGGAATTGGGAATTTACCTATTGAGTTAGGTCTACCCATATTCTTAAATATTTGTAATTAATTAGGGATAATTAATACAAATTATGGGGGTGATTAATTAGGTGTAATTAATCTACTAAGACATGAGGTTGGACCCTTTTGTAGCATAAGACTGCCCGGAACTGACCGGCAAATCCAGCGGCTACAAATGATTGGCCTAATGTGAGAGGTCTTAGTCATAAACTAAATACGTGACAAGTGTAAAGACACGAGGTTAGACTCTGTTATGGTGTAAGGCTGCCCGGAACCAACCGGCATATCCAGCTGCCATAAAAGACAGTCTAATGTGAGAGGTCTTTACAAAGGTTACGATCTTAATTAATTAAGAAACACTTAACCAAATTAGCATGTAGAGGGGCATGAGGGGTTAAGTGGGTGCCTTGGGTGGCATGTAGTAACTAGTGGGGGTGCCTTGGGTGGCATGAGGAAACTAGTGGGTTGCCTTGGGTGGCAATAGAAAATACGATTAGAATACTTAACCAAAGTGGAACATGTAATTAAACATGATTAAAGGGTTAAGTAAGTGCCTTGGGTGGCATGTGGGAATCAAGTAAGTGCCTTGGGTGGCATGTGGAAATCTAGTGGGTGCCTTAAGTGGCAATTGAAATATGATTAAATGACAAGCTTAAGTAGTAGCTTGTGGGGGCCTTAATTGGCAATTGAAATATGATTAAATGACAAGCTTAAGTAGTAGCTTGTGGGGGCCTTGAGTGGCAATTAAAATATGATTAAAAGACTTAACCAAAATTTGTAACATGTAAGTGGACATGGTTAAAGGGTTAAGTGGGATTCACTAGAAATGACAAGCTTAGGTAGGTAGCTTGTGGGGGCCCATTTCAATCAATATCCCAAACGTATCTTTGTGGGCTCGACCCAAGTCGAGGACGGGACACGCATATTGGGCTTGACTGTAAGAGGCCAAAACGGATTAGCGGTGGCAACGCGAGTCCAACGGGTTTCGGGTTTCATATGCGTGTGTGGACCCGGGCTGGTAGGTAAGACGTTGTTGCATCGTGTAGATATAAGTCGTGCACCATTTGTTGTATCGGGTTGCCAATTTGGGGAGTGATACACCCCATTGTGGGGCCAACACGGGTATCTACGGTAGGGAGCCGATCGCTTGGGAGTAGTGGGTACACCTAGTGGAGATAGGGGCAGACGGCACCTATGTAGTCAGCTAAGGGTACACGAAACTACTATTAAAAATTACTAAGTACACTTAGTGGGATCAACCTTTAAGTAGGAATTACCCTTGGGTGGGTAGAACTGGTGTGGTGCAGTGTAGGAGTTACCCTTGGGTGGGTAGATTTGGGGTGGTGCAGTGTAGTAATTATCCTTGGGTGGGTAAATGCGTCTTTTCGGTTATCCTAGTACATCCTGTGTTTAGTTGGCTACTTAGTGTAGTCATTATCCCCAGAGGTACCGTAACTTGTTTATATCATACCCTAATTACTTTAATGATTGTATTGTTAAGGTTATAGGACTCGCTCAGACTTATGTCTGACCCCGTTGTTTTTATCTTTTTATCCCAACCCTCAGGTTATCAGAGTGGGCCTAGCACTAGTGGGCTTTGATCAGACTACTTTATCTATCTTTTGGAGCTTGGACCAGGGATGTAAAGCTCAGTTTATCTTTTCTATTATGGCTATTAAGTTATGTAGTGGGATTATGTACTTTTGTTTTATCAGGATGGATAATATGTACTTGACTCTTGTTTATGGTTTTGGTGTAACCAAACATGTTTTACTTTCCCCTGAAATGAAATGATGTTTTAAATTCTCAAGTACTACTTATATCTGTCTTGTTGTAATTTTTCTGTTCTATATTCACTTAAAATACTCCACCGATGTTATGGCATTCCCTTAGTGAGTGACCGTAGCGGGTGTGGGGTGTTACACGTGGTATCAGAGCTTAAGGTTACCAGAACAGATAAATTTTTTAGAAAAACTATTTTCTAAGAATATTTTTGAAAGGAGTATTTTCAAAAACATGTCTTTTAAGAGAAAAGTTTTTGAAAGAAAAGCATAATCCCCAATAGCCATATCTATATCTTTCAAATTCTCCGTTTTGAATCTCTTCCTCTCTCGTTTTGAGTTTCCCCTCCGTGTATAGATGATCTTTCTAAGATAGATAAGAATGGAAAACCACTTCAAGGGACTTAGACGTTAGTCGGATTAGAAGTTGGTTCAAGAAGGAGGAGGACTGGTAGGTACCTATTGGATAGACGATGGGAGGAAGGCTCAAATAGTTGTTTGGTTAATGAAGGATGAAACCTCATTCGTGGGAGGTTACGAGTGGAGAATGGGAAGAAGAAGGCGAGTAGTTATCCTTTTGGGAGGAATAGGACACCTTATTAGGGTTATCCAAAGGGGCAAGGGCAGGGTATGGAATCTCCTGGAGGGTAGTTGTATTCCCTCATTGCCAGTGTACCAGATGGGGATAGGACCGTTTAGGTTGGAATTTGGATTTCTTTATTATCCGGTTCGAACTTTATTTGATTCTGACGCATCGAGTTCGTTTATCTCATCATTGTTAGTTGAGTCACTGCACTTAGACACCAGTTTAGTAGATGATCCCTTAGTTGTTTCAAACCCAATTGGGGCTCCATGATGTGTTTGGGTTTGAAAGTTTCTATACTTAGCGTTGAGTTTAGATGTGATGCTTTTTTTGGGCTTCACGGGCTATGGGATAGTTTTGGGCATGGACTGGTTATCCAGTAGGGGTGCCGTTCTTGATTTTGAAGGGAGAGTTGTTAGGCTTATGACCCGTTTGGGTAACACTCTCGAGATATCTTGTAATCCCATGGAATCTGTTGTGCTAAGTTATCTGGAATCGCTTGACACGTCGGTCGAGAGTTTGCGATCTGTTAGAGTGGTCCGGGAATACTCGGATGTGTTTGAGGAGGTGAAGGGCTTACCTCCGAAACGGGAGATTGACTTCCGAATATATTTGGTAGACAATGCAAAACCAGTATCTTGGCCAGTGTGCCACATGGCTCCTCGTGAGAGGAGGGAACTCCATAAGCAAGTAGGCGATTTGCTTGAGAAGGGGTTCATAAGACGAAGTATGTCGGAGTGGGGTGCTCCAGTAGTCTTTGCGACGAAGGCAGATGGGTCCCTCAGACTTTGTGTAGGCTAAAGAGAACTAAATGAACTCACAAAGAAGAATAGGCACCCATTGCCGAGGATTGATGATCTCTTTGATCAGTTAGTTGGCGCCTCAGTATTTTCGCAGTTGGACTTAGCCACGGGGTTTCGACAGTTGAGATTGGCTGAGGATTGTATAGAGAAGACTGCCTTTAGGACTCCGGATGGTTTTTATGAGTGGCTGGTGATGCCATTTGGTTTGACGAACGCCTCCGCATACTTTATTGATTTGATGAGAAGGGTGTTCAGGGAGTACCTAAATAAGTTTGTGATGGTCTTTGTAAATGACATCTTGGTCTTTTCTAGGAGCGAAATAAGTTTTCGTATGTGCTCAATAGGTTGAGCAAAGCCAGTTATGGGATAAACGGTGGTTTTGGAGCGAGACTGGCGAGGACATCCAGAGTTGGACAAGGGTGTAATTATTTAGCCGTTTTTACTAGTATCATCTCACGTAGGTCGTCTGAATTCGAAGGAGGTATCCCTTGGGTGTTTGTCTGATATTGGTTTAGGCCTTTGGGGCTTGCATTTGGGGGATGTCGAGTTCGACTAGGGTGGTCTGCGTGAGAGATGGACAGTTGTGATGATTTTGGATGGGATTCTTAGCATCCTATGAGTTTGAGATAGCGTATGCCCAAGGCAAGGGTAACGTGGTAGCGGACGCCTTAAGTAGAAAAAGGTTGTCCTTGAGTTCATTGTTCGTTGAACGACGGAGCTTAGAGTTTATTTCTATGTTTGATTTTAGACCTTCCGTTGACTTTGTACCCTGTTTGCTAGCCTCCTTGGAGGTTAGGCCTACTCTTTTGGGGCGTATTGGCGGAGCACAGCGGGACGACCCACAGTTGGTTGAGTTAGTAGAGAAGCTCATGAGGAGGGGGAGTCGTCCAGCCATTTGAGTAGGTACACCCTAGATGGTAAGGGGTGGTTGCGTAGAGACGGTAGACTTTGTGTACCGCAAGACGAGGGTTTGAGGAAGGCTATACTTGATGATGCACATCGGTCGAAGATGACCATTCATCCCGGTGGGGACAAGATGTACCAAGACATGAAACGAGTTTTCTTTTGGGCCGGTATGAAGAAAGATGTGGCCAAGTATGTCGCTCGATGCTTGGTGTGCCAACAGGTGAAAGCGGAGCAAAAGAAACCAGGTGGGTTGCTTCACCCATTGGAAGTTCCGCAATGGAAGTGGGATAGCGTCTCGATGGATTTTATTGACGGGTTACCCAGATCGAGAAAGGGTAATACGGGAATTAGGGTTGTGGTAGACAGACTTACTAAAAGCGCCCATTTCATACCTGTGAAGAGCAAGAGGACTGCTCCATGGCTAGCTTCAGTATATCTTCGAGAGATAGTTCGATTGCATGGCGTACCTTCCAAGCATAGTGAGTGATCGAGATCCTATCTTCACTAGCGAGTTTCGGAAGAGTTTGAAAGAGGCGGTAGAGACTCAGTTGTGTTTGAGCACCACAAATCATCCTCAGACGGACGGCCAGACCGGGAGGGTGAATCGCATTTTAGAAGACCTTTTGAGGCTATGTATCTTGGATTTTGGAGGATCTGTTGGGAAGTTAGCACCAAGGTTTGTTGGACCGTTTCCTATTAAGGAAAGGATTGGACAGATGGCCTATAGAGTGGAGTTGCCCGACAGACTTAGTGGTGTACATGATGTATTCCATGTGTCACATTTGAGGAAGTGCCTACATGAAACCGCAGAGGTGGTAGAGCCGAGCTTGCGTAGAGAAGTAGAGATAGAGCGTGATGCGACTATTCGACGAGCTCCTACACGCATCCTTGGGTCAGAGATAAAGAGGTCGAAAAACAGGGAGGTTCAACTAGTCAAAGTGCAATGGGGAGAAGATGAGAGCAACGCTACTTGGGATACAGAAGCGAAAATGCGTTCATTATACCCATTCCTTTTTGAGGGTATGTCTTTTAACTTCTCCTTTATCGTTTGTCTAGTACTTATCTTATCTTTAGTATGTCCTCTTGTTAGTGCCTTTGACCTTTAGATAGGGTAAACCTATGGTTGAAACATGTGTTTGAGACATGTTATGATTGATGGATGCATGTGGATGCAAGTGTTTGCTAGTGGTTGCTCGTGGATGCATATACACACACTCTAGACACTAGATCGGCTCAATCACTTCATACTGCATATTGCATATAATTGTGTGTAGGTAGCTATATTATGGATGTATAATGATTGTGTTATCATATGGATGATGCATTTTGGTGAATGATTGTGCACTCATGTAGATATTGTATGTGTCGATAGGGTTCTCTCGCATACATAATGGATGCATGGCACTATCATGGTTTGCATATGTTCATACATTAGATAGGGAACATATACACACACTTTTTGCATATGCTCATACATCATTAGAAATTGTTTTAAGGACAATGGATGCCCGTGTTTTATGGATTGAGTAGATGGTTGTTTTGATGGTAGGATATGCATTCTCCTTAGCTTAGAGATTTCGGGGACGAAATCCTTTAAGGAGGGGAGAATGTAACACCCCGAATTTCGGTTAATGCTAAAATTCACTAATTGCAGAAAAAATAATCTTAGATGTGAGAATTGGGGGAAAACGGGTTGCGTCGTTGCGTTCGTCTCGGAAAAATACGCGAAATAGAGTCCGAGTTTTCGACAATCGGAGTCCGTATGGCCCGGTTATGGCCCAATGAAGTTTACAGAAAATTCAAAGTTCAAAACAGATTTAAAATTCAGTTTCAAATTTCAAAATTGGTGCCATTGGGCGCAGGGGGGAAAAATTCCCGCCTAGCTACCCAAGTCGACAGCCCTGTCGACTGGGCAGTCGACTTGGCTAGGACCAAGTCGACAGCCCTGTCGACTTGGGTGTCGACAGGGGGTGCTCGGCCAGTTTGGCCTGGTGCACCATTTCAGGGTTTGGGCTGTGTTTTGGGGCTGGTTTCTGGAAGCTTCCGAGATCTGATGGTCCTAATCTAATTTAGGGTTAATCTAATGGCCTAAAACACTTGCCTAATCCTATAAATAAGACCCTAAGCTAGCCCTAAATGATCATAATCCTATCCTCTAACTAAACTATGCCAAAAATTTTTATGATCATGGCCTCCACTCAAAACCCTAGCCTCCATCCTCATTCTAATACTATTTCTATGAAGGCTTTCATGTTCATACAAGCATCTTTGAGTTGTATGAGTGATCATTAGCTTGCATTCATCATCAAGTTGCAAGCTTTATGTTCAAGGCTAGAGTTTTTGGGTGATTTTTGGCAAGGGTTTGCTTATTGGAGTTTAGTGGTGAGTTTCTATAGCCTTAATAATCAATTGTTAAATTGATTATGATAGGATATGATAAGATATGGCTATGTTTGTGGATCAATGTGTTTATGCAAGTTTAGTATAGTGTATGTTGTGTGTTTTGCAAGTTTTATGCTATATGCAAGTTTAATGCTATGTTTTATGATGCTCATTATGCAAAACACTATGTTGAACATTGATTCATATGTAACATGTTATGCAAGCTATATGTGAGATTATATGCAAGTTTATATGTAACATGTTATATGCAAGTTATGTGCATGATTATATGCAAGTTTATATGTAACATGTTATGCAAGTTATGTGTTTGGTTATATGCAAGTTATGTGCATGATTATATGCAAGTTTATATGTAACATGTTATACAAGTTATGTGTTTGGTTATATGCAAGTTATGATGCAAGTTCATATGCAAGTTATGATGCAAGTTCATATGCAAGTTATGATGCAAGTTCATATGCAAGTTTGTCTCTTTTTATGATATGCATAATATATGCAAGTTTGCCTCTATGTATGACATAAGCACATGTGCAAGTTCATCCCTTTTAGACCAATGACATGTATGCAAGTTGACACCTTTATGATAGGTCTATGACATGAACATTTAAGCAAGTTACCATCTTTATGACACATGTGATTCATGCAAGTTTGGGTTGGTTATTTATGCAAGTTGGGTTTATGGTCATATATGCAAGTTGACACCTTTTAAACCCATGATAATGCTAATGATATGCTAAGTTGAACCCATTGTGTGTATGATGAATCTTCTCTTTTGAAGTATGTCATGTTAACGTATTTACGTGGGGATGATGGGGTAAAAATTAATGAACACATAAAATTGTGTGAAGTGGGTATGATTAAACGTACCATAAAGTGGATGGACATAATTGGGAATTTACCTATTAAGTTAGGTCTACCCATATTATGGAATTGGGAATTTACCTATTGAGTTAGGTCTACCCATATTCTTAAATATTTGTAATTAATTAGGGATAATTAATACAAATTATGGGGGGGTGATTAATTAGGTGTAATTAATCTACTAAGACACGAGGTTGGACCCTTTTGTAGCATAAGACTGCCCGGAACCGACCGGCAAATCCAGCGGCTACAAATGATTGGCCCAATGTGAGAGGTCTTAGTCATAAACTAAATACGTGACAAGTGTAAAGACACGAGGTTAGACTCTGTTATGGTGTAAGGCTGCCCGGAACCAACCGGCATATCCAGCTGCCATAAAAGACAGTCTAATGTGAGAGGTCTTTACAAAGGTTACGATCTTAATTAATTAAGAAACACTTAACCAAATTAGCATGTAGAGGGGCATGAGGGGTTAAGTGGGTGCCTTGGGTGGCATGTAGTAACTAGTGGGGGTGCCTTGGGTGGCATGAGGAAACTAGTGGGTTGCCTTGGGTGGCAATAGAAAATACGATTAGAATACTTAACCAAAGTGGAACATGTAATTAAACATGATTAAAGGGTTAAGTAAGTGCCTTGGGTGGCATGTGGGAATCAAGTAAGTGCCTTGGGTGGCATGTGGAAATATAGTGGGTGCCTTAAGTGGCAATTGAAATATGATTAAATGACAAGCTTAAGTAGTAGCTTGTGGGGGCCTTAAGTGGCAATTGAAATATGATTAAATGACAAGCTTAAGTAGTAGCTTGTGGGGGCCTTGAGTGGCAATTAAAATATGATTAAAAGACTTAACCAAAATTTGTAACATGTAAGTGGACATGGTTAAAGGGTTAAGTGGGATTCACTAGAAATGACAAGCTTAGGTGGGTAGCTTGTGGGGGCCCATTTCAACCAATATCCCAAACGTATCTTTGTGGGCTCGACCCAAGTCGAGGACGGGACACGCATATTGGGCTTGACTGTAAGAGGCCAAAACGGGTTAGCGGTGGCAACGCGAGTCCAACGGGTTTCATATGCGTGTGTGGACCCGGGCTGGTAGGTAAGACGTTGTTGCATCGTGTAGATATAAGCCGTGCACCATTTGTTGTATCGGGTTGCCACTTTAGGGAGTGATACACCCCATTGTGGGGCCAGCACGGGTATCTACGGTAGGGAGCCGATCGCTTGGGAGTAGTGGGTACACCTAGTGGAGATAGGGGCAGACGGCACCTATGTAGTCAGCTAGGGGTACACGAAACTACTATTCAAAATTACTAAGTACACTTAGTGGGATCAACCTTTAAGTAGGAATTACCCTTGGGTGGGTAGAACTGGTGTGGTGCAGTGTAGGAGTTACCCTTGGGTGGGTAGATCTGGGATGGTGCAGTGTAGTAATTATCCTTGGGTGGGTAAATGCGTCTTTTCGGTTATCCTAGTACATCCTGTGTTTAGTTGGCTACTTAGTGTAGTCATTATCCCCAGAGGTACCGTAACTTGTTTATATCATACCCTAATTACTTTAATGATTGTATTGTTAAGGTTATAGGACTCGCTCAGACTTATGTCTGACCCCGTTGTTTTTATCTTTTTTTCCCAACCCTCAGGTTATCAGAGTGGGCCTAGCACTAGTGGGCTTTGATCAGACTACTTTATCTATCTTTTGGAACTTGGACCAGGGATGTAAAGCTCAGTTTATCTTTTCTATTATGGCTATTAAGTTATGTAGTGGGATTATGTACTTTTGTTTTATCAGGATGGATAATATGTACTTGACTCTTGTTTATGGTTTTGGTGTAACCAAACATGTTTTACTTTCCGCTGAAATGAAATGATGTTTTAAATTCTCAAGTACTACTTATATCTGTCTTGTTGTAATTTTTCTGTTCTATATTCACTTAAAATACTCCACCGATGTTATGGCATTCCCTTAGTGAGTGACCGTAATGGGTGTGGGGTGTTACACCATTGGTTCTGACTTACCCTATAAAAGGATCATCTAGTCTTTGTATGATTTGTCGTAGTCTAGTCTTATTGAGTCATAGTTGTTCTTTTGTATGTGACTATTTGATTTTGAACTTTGCTGTTTTACGATTATTTCAACTATGGACGGGCTCAAGAGATATGCGACTATACTGGATTGCGAGAAGCTTGAGGTGACAATCAATAATGTGCAAAGGCGAACATTAGTGATTCGATGCCTACTGAAAGACGAGGTCCTAGTTATCTTTTTATATTCGCTTGAGATTCCATGGAATGGGTTGTCACCTATGCCTGTCACTCGAGAATTCTCGGATGTCTTTGACGAGGTCAAAGGATTACCACCGCAAATGGAAACTGAGTTTTGTATTTATCTAGTGGATAGAGCTAGACCAATATTTAGCCTCTTAGGAAGATGACGCTAAGCGAATAGTGAAAGTTAAAGGTGCAAGTGAATGATCGATTGAGTAAGGGGTTCATTTAAAGAAACATTTTAGAATAGGGTGCACTAGTGGTGTTTCCAACCAAGGATGACGGATCTTTGAGATTATGTGTGGATTATCGTGATCTAAATAAGGTAACCAGTAAGAATAAGTATCCACTACCGAGGATCGATGACGTGTTCGATCAGCTTCATGAAGTCAAGGTGTTTTCCGAAATGGATTTGGCAATGGGATTTCATCAACTGAGAATGGTAAAGGATAGCGTGTAGAAGAATTCTTTTTGTACACCTTTGGGATTCTTTGAGTGGTTAATGATGCCATTTGGATCGACCAATACACCAACGTATTTTTGGATCTTATGAATCAAGTTTTCTAAGACCAGCTAAATAAGCTCGTGCTTAAGTTCATGGATAATATCTTGGTCTATTCTAGAAATAAGGAGTAACACAAGACACATTTTAGTATTGTTTCACAATTCTTGAGAAAGCATCAGTTAAGAGCAAAGTGAAACGACCCAAACTCGCCATTACAAGAAAGCCTTGACTGAGTTGAGAACATGACAAATTGGAACACAAACACTAGAACATTTCGTTGCTATTACAACAATTACATCAGAGTACAAGAATATAACAGAGTATGAATAAATAATATATATCAGAAAAATATCAGAGATTAAAATACATAGCAGCGGAAATTTAAATATATAAATACAATGACTAACACAACTGAATGAAATACACGGATACAGAGCTTTCCGAATATAGCTCCAGTTGTAATCCAGGATCCGGTGGAAGGAAATAACTGCAAACCCAACTACTAGCTTCCCGTATGGGAAAATAGGGGCACCCAGAGTTTAGATTAAAACAATAAACTTCAGGTCAATCATGGGACTGGTGTGAGAACTAAAACAGTTATTAGCTTGATTTTAAAGGTAGATAAATCGGGGACCACGCCGTATAACACGGAATGGGTTTAACCCCAAGAATACCAGTGCATAAAACAAATAGCGCAATGCTAAAAAGAAAAACGAAACTATTATAAGACCCAGGTCCCATCACACAATGAACACAGTCGAGGATATAATTTTACCTTATAATAGCCAAAAATGCTTGGTATGTGAAATTTCATATTTTATTACTACTATAAGTGAAAAAATCTACTTCAAATATAAATGTATCAATCATAAGCGGCGTAGGTACCACAATATTACGTCACCAAATATATATTTACAATTAAAATCATGAAATCACGTATTGGAAAGTGGGTTTCCATCTATGAACCAAGGCAAGCAATCATCCTTACCTATTCGAGACTCTCTAGCCCGAGCCTCAGGATACAGTTGCAACTACACCTACAGTTAACCGTTGGCCGGTCACCCGTCGATGATTAGTAGTACCATAAACTATATGTTAGCCTGCCCTATGGGTCATAAAATTTGGTTAGTATATTGACCATAACATCCATTGGCCCCGTAGTGACCGATATATCTGAGGTACCTCACCTTCCATCAAGTAATTATAAGTAACATCCACATGAGTAAACGGTCTGGGCTCCATACCATGACGTTACTCCTAGCCAGAAACTAACATATGTCCATTTCCATACGTTCGTCATCCGTTTTAGGTTCATACCAGGATGTGAAGCTCGCGAATTAATGCTACACAAAGCTATGCTATTTAAAGCGGTTCTTTGATCATCAACCACAAGGCTCTGATTTTCAACAGAAGCCTTGATCATTTGCATCTCAGCATGCCACACTGACAATTCACGCCATGCGACTGATGTCTATCGATATATAGCCTCTAAGCTTGTACATCTCAGAGAAGGGTGTTAAGCAAGAGAATAAATTCCCTTCCACCAAACAATATATATTTAATAGAAATCAATCAACACAGAATAAAATCCAATGCCAGACACACATCCATTTACTCGTTCATTCTGGGTCTGAACAAAACCGGAGGCACCTTATTCCTCGTTCCATATGTCCAATACAGGAGAGAGGTCCTCACATATCCAGTCGGTCTCCAAGTACGTCTGGACGATTACCACTTATTACCTTGTCTTGGGTGTACAGCCCAATCAAGACATCAGTAATCATACAAACGATGTGAAGATCTCCTGTCTTTAACCACCATCTTCATCGTCAACTTATCATTGAATCAATTATTCAGAATGGGTATAAACCCGGCCTTTCCAAATAATTTGTGTATCTTATAATCAAGTGCTATAAAAACACATCCTACGCCTCATTCCAATCTAGAATATTTTTTATTCAAATATTCACATCATTAGGGAAAGGTACCCATTAATTTTATCAAAGATAAATTCTTTAAATTTATACTTTAATCTTCCTTTGGATATCAATTCTAAACCAAGTTAAGGTTTATCAACTAATCGGGGTTATCGAGCCTTACCAAAGTAATCATTTATTTATTAATCCCAATCCCAACTTATTCATCCCAGGGAGCAAAACTTGTAATACTCCATATCTGACACCACGGTGTCATAGGTAAAATTAATTACCATTTCCAGTTCAAAACTAATTAAAGATTTAACTATCACCTGGAGTAAAACTGGTGATGCTCCATTCTCGATCATTTCCCAAATTTGATAATTTAAATTAACAAATCACATTTCAATCTAATTAAAGATTTGTTAAAACTCCACTTAGTTTTAATCTTCCCAAAAATCATTATTAATGATTATTTAACTTTGGGAAATCAAACATGCCAGATCGGCAATCAACACCATACCATTGATTTCTGTCGATATATAACCTCTAAGCTCATACGTCTCAGAGAAGGGTGTTAAGCAAGAGAATGAATTCTCTGACACCAAACAGATATATATTTAGCAGAGATCAACAATACAGTCCAAAATACAATGTTAGACATGTAATCCTGACTTTCGCTGGGCTAATGTCATTTAAAACATAGTTCACGATAAACCCAAAATATATTATATTAACCATGTAATATTCACGGAAAGAAGATCAATATACAATCGATATCAATTTCCGTATCCAACTAATAATGTAAATGAATAACGACAAAGCCTTTTAAATTCCATATATATTAACATTCTTCGTCCATAGAAGCTCACTTCGATTATTAGCAAATCGAATTCCATTCAATTCCAATTTATTTTATTTTATTGGAAAACTTTACTTTGGAAAATTTCCAATAAATCTTAATAAAAATATTTATAACTTCCAAATCACATATCGTTGTTAATCGGGTTAAAGAACGAATGCCGTTAAAAATACAGTTCACAATAAACCCATTTCACATTCCATTTTATTCCAACTACTAAATATAACTGGAAGCACTAATAATCCTAACTAAAAGATTTATTCTTTTCACACGGGGTATAAGAACAGTGTTACTGAAGACATCATTCACGATAAATCCAAAATCCACTTTGATATTAAATATAAGGCTCTAAACAGAAATTATATCGGCTTATATTCAATATCAAACTCTGGTACCAACACACATCGTACGGGGAGTAACGATATATATCTATCTTCCAAATTCCTCCACAATATCCGCATAGTCACGGAATCCAATATCGAAATATTCCGGAGATTATTTTATTCAAATCCATTCCAATTTATATATTGGAAATTTCTGGTTATATTAAAACCCTTTACAAATCCAATTTATTTATTTAAAAATTATTGGATTATCCTTCTAGTTAATAACTAGTTCATTTTGATAAAAATGTATTTTTTCTTTACAAATGTGGAATTTTTCATCCAAATTCTTTCCAAATCATTTGTTATGGTTTCACACCAATTATTAATATTTTTAATAATTTTATCAAGGCCCATACAATTGGTTTCCAATAACGATCACCGAACTGCATCCATAACTACCTTTTCCAAATTTTATTTGGACATAATTCCAAATCCAACCGTTAGATTTCAAATCTATTATATTCGTTAGAAAGCTCTCTTATGAACCCAACGGTACTGGTTTTAAGTGAATCCGACGGTCAGATTTCCCACAATGTCAATTCGAAGTCAATGGTTGAAATTCGCGAACGGTCGTGGTGCAGCGTGTTCTATTCAAGCCATCAAATATATATAATATATATTTCGTCGATTTTCATTTAAAACATATTTTACAAATTGTTTATAAATTCATTTTAAAATGATTCCTACTTTCATTTCAATTTTAAATCAAAATTGAATACTCCTTATCATTATAATATTTAAATGATAATATTTTCAAATATTATATTTTAAAATAATTTCCTTTTTGATATTCATTATAAAAATGAATAAAATCGATGTAAATATTGTTCGCGTTAAAATGACGTAAATCTAATCAACACAGCATCATGTACTTCAATTTTTCATGTCCATCCAAAATCGGACATCAAATTCACCTTTTAATCCTTTACTGAATATTATTTTAAAATATTCGTTATTTTAAAATATTCGTTCTTTCTGAATTCGAATCAGACCCAATTAATTACCATATAATTTATTTATACGGATTTCATACAACACATGTACACAACAATAATGATAAACAATAATCCATCATTCAGAATACATTACACAACTGCATAAGCATTTAATATAAATAATTAACGCTTACAACAGTCTGTCAACCGATCGATTGACATACAACTAAACAATTGGGATTAGTGTACATCAAATATCATCCCAATATCCATGTGGGGTTTCAACCAACAAATAGTAAATATTATATATGTAGCTGGGCGATGTGTAAAATTTAACGTCCCAATCAATGTCAGTCAAATGGGTGTACATAAACAAATCGTACGATTTGTAAATGAATGTTTATTTTCATTTCAGGAGAATTTATGCCATTCACGTATAAGTTAAAAATTATATTTTTAACGACAAAATATTTACTTCAACACATAAATATTCTAAATAGCTCATTTATTCAATAAAAATGATATTTTTATTGTTCAAACATTTTATTCAACACATGAATATTTTTATACAGTTCATATATTCAATAAAAATGATATTTTTATTGTTCAAACATTTTATTCAATACATGAATATTTTATGTAGTTCATATACACTTTAAAAATGAGATTTTTAATGAATAAATATTTATTTTAGAAAATTTTGGAATTATAACGGCGCGATATTAAAACCGGAGTAATGTCTAGCATTACCCCTCTCTTGATACTGGCTCGCACCATACACAATCAATGCAATCAATCACAAACCAATACAGTCAAAAATCACAATACATTCAATATTACATAATACAATCCAAACAGCAACCACGATTTGTACAATAAATAGTGTTGGGAGCGTCTAAGCCCCGTATGCATCCTAGTATATATTTAACTGTAAAATAATTAGAGTGAGAAGGAGTTCTCACAGTCAGTTTCCACTCCGTCAGTGTTTATTTCTGAATTTCTGGTACTGTTCAGGTTAAAATTTGCCTGAAATTCTAATCTGCTTTATTTTGGTCCTAGTCAATTTCATGTTGTAGAGTTTTTCATCACGATCCCAATCCAATTTGAATTGTTCGATTCTAATAAGAATTGCATAAGTTATCAGCTTTCATAGTTAATATAATTTAATTTTAAAAATTCATTTCTTAATCACTATCATTAAACTAATTACAATTAATTAGTCAAACCCAGGCCGATTATCCTTCTTCCTCTCCAGGTCTTCGTCGAACAAAACTCCTCCTCCAAATCCGTTCACCCCCCTCAGATGATCAGAGATCGATCCGATCTCACCCCTCGACGCGCCCTTGTCTCCTCCGTCGCCGCCCCCCGTCTCAGCTAGCTCACACAACCCAGGTGGCCGCAATTTGACTTCGACACAGCGGGTTTTGAGTGAACATTCCGGCCACCAGAAGTCGAGATAACTCATCTCCTCCAGTCAACGTGAAGAGCTCGTGTAGCTCTTCATCGTTGCTGCTGAAATGATTTCAAATCAGTGAGGGTATGTGGAGTTTTCGGGTCGGGAAGGATTGAGCGATGTTGATCGTCGAAAACAAATGGAGGCAGGTTATTGGGGTTGACCACGAAAATGTGTTTTAACCTATGGTTTAGAAATCTAGGGTTAGTATAATATTATTATTTTAATTCACTTATTAATTCGTTTTGTGTCCGAACTCCAAACGAGACCCAACGATCGTCGCCCCTCGCTAATTATCCCCATTCCTGACACAATAGGATATGTCTCATAAGCCAATTCTATCGTTTTGATCAGTTTTCATCAAAATTAAAATATAAATCAATATATATTGAATTTAAACATACATTTTAATTTACCGGGGCTACATTTTGACTCCAAAAGTTACAGAAAAATAAATCTAGCTATGTTTTGAGGATGTAGTCCTAACAAAACTAATTTCCTTGAATTTGGAGGCCGTTTGAAAAAAGGCCATTTTCCAATGATTAAATTCAAACTAAAAGTACCAAACGCATTTAAATTCACCACGCTCACATAATAGTTTTAAAAATTATGAAAATTAGAATCTAACAATAATTTGACATTCCAGATCCAACAAAAGTTGTTTTGTCGTAAAAGGAGATCGTTTGCAAAATGGCTATTTTTAAGGGTTATATAATATATTAAAATATATATAAATTCCATAGCGACTATTTTAAATTTTAAACTGGACATAAATTTTAATTCATATTCTGAAATCTGTATTTTTCACATTCGTTAGAAAGATATAATTGAACAGATTCAAATGTTTTTAGTTTACTGAAATTCAGTTTATTTTGAATCATGTATATTCAATTGAAATTTAAAATCGAATTTTCAAACTACCGCGCCATTTCAAGTTCGTTTTATAATTAAAACAAATTTATACGTTCTAACTTCGATTAAAATAAATTTTTAGCCGTTATTATTTAAAATAAATCATTTTGAATATTCAAAATCCATTAAAATAGCTAAAATAAAAAATTTAAATTAGGTCTAAAAATCCAGGTTGTTACAATCTCCAACACTTAAAATCTTTTCGTCCTTGAAAAGGAATTGAGCTGAAAGTTGTTTAACTAACCAACTCAACTTTCATTCTGGCTTTCATTTTTCAACTTTTCGGTTTCTAAGAATTTTCAAATTCTTCAAATTTTGGCTAACACCCTAAATTTTCGAAATTTTTTTCCATAACCTCCTTTGTATGGGTTGATATTTAAAACCACAACTTGCCTCACAGGGTCCTCACAAATCCAAAAGAAAAGGAAAAAGCCAAGTGGCTAGCCAATCGGCACATAAAATCATCTAAACCCAAGAAAATTGTTAACATGTGCCTATTTGTTGGGCATACAATTTTATTCCTCTTCTTAGCTTCCATGCTATGACTTGTTCATTATATACATATGTACATATATGCAATTCCAATCAATTTCAATTTAGCTCAATATTTGATTCGATTTTGCAAAATTCAGCTTCCAGTTTCTTATTGGTTTGATCATTCCAATATTTTAATTAGTTGAACTAATAATTAAACATCACAACTAGCAATCAATTAGTTGATTAATTTTTCAAACACATAACTTTAATATATATTCAAAAATCATATTTTTGATGCCAATTCACAAAAATAAACCTTATTTAGTTTTCGTTCTCATGCCAGTCAATTGGAAATAAATAGATATTCCACTTTCGAAGCTCGAACATAAATATTGATGATGGAGCTCCATCATCAAAAACATCTTTGGGCGGTTAGAGTGTGATTCTATATCCATCCAATATATTTGAGGCTTCAAATATACGTTCATGACGCATATACTCGATTGTCCAAATTTAATATAAAATAAATACTCAAATACGTATAATTAGATAAAATTTTCAGAACTAAATTTGTTTTTATTTTTATTTTAACAATAACACTCTTCCAACTCATTCTAGGATACTACTGATCCCATCTCTAACGAGTCATTCTTAATGGATATTACTAATCCAATCTCTGATGAATTCATTCGTTTGGTTCTAATGTTTCTTGTTCTCGAGCACTGTAAACCAAAGCTCTGATACCAAATGAAATGACCCAAACTTGCCCATATGGGAAAGTCCGGATTGAATTGAGAACATGACAAATCGGAACACAAACACTAGAACATTTCATTGCTATTACAATAATTACATCAGAGTACAAGAATATAACAGAGTATGAATAAATAAAATACATCAAAAAAATATTAGAGATTAAAATACATAGCAACGGAAATTTAAACATATAAACACAATGATAACACAACTGAATGAAATACACGAATACAGAGCTTTCCGAATATAGATCTTGTTGTAATCTAGGATCCCGTGGAAGGAGATATCTGCAAACCCAACTACTAGTTGCCCGTGTGGGAAAATTGGGGCACCCAGAGTTTAGGCTAAAATAATAAACTCCAAGTCGGTCATGGGACTGGTGTGAAAACTAAAACATTTATTAGCTTAATTTTAAAGTTAGATAAATCAAAGGACCACGCTGTATAACATGGAACGGGTTTAGCCCTAAGAATACCAGTGCATTAAACAAACAGTGCAATGCTAAACAGAAAAATGAAGCTATTATAAGACTCAGGTCCCATCACACAATGAACGCAGTCGAGGATAGAGTTTTACCTTATAATAGCCAAAAATGCTTGGTACGTGAAATTTCATATTTTATTATTACTATAAGTGAAGAAATCAACTTCAAATATAAATGTATCAATCATAGGCGGCGTAGGTAACATAATATTACGTCGCCAAATATATATTTACAATTAAAATCGTGAAATCACATATTGGAAAGTGGGTTTCCATCTATGAACCAAGGCAAGCGATCATCCTTACTGATTCGAGACTCTTTAGCCTGAGCCTCAGGATACAGTCGCAACTGCACCTACGGTTAGCCGTATGGCCGGTCACCCGCCAATGATTAGTAATACCATAAACTATTTGTTAGCTTGTCCTATGGGGCATAAAATCTGGTTAATATATCGACCATAACATCCATCGGCCCCGTACTAACCAATATATCCGAGGTATCACGCCTTCCATCAAGTAATAATAAGCAACATCGACATGAGTAAATAGTATGAGCTCTATAGCATGACGTTACTCCTAGCTAGAAACTAACACATGTCCATTTCCAAATGTTCCTAATCCATTTTAGGTTCATACCAGGATGTGAAGCTCGCGAATTAACGCTACACAAAGCTATGCTATTTAAAATCGTGCTTTGATCATGAACCACAAGGCTCTTCTTTTCAATAGAAGCCTTGATCGTTTGCATCTGAACATGCCATACTGACAATTCATGCCATGCGACTGATGTCTATTGATATATAACTTCTAAGCTCATACGTCTCAGAGAAGGGTGTTAAGCAAGAGAATAAATTCTCCGCCACCAAACAGATATATATTTAATAGAAATCAACCAACACAGAATAAAATCTAATGTCAGACACACATCCATTTACTAGTTCGTTTTGGGTCTAAACAAAACCGGAGGCACCTTATTCCTCATCCTATATGTCCGATACAGGAGAGAGGCCCTCACATATCAGGTCGATCTCCAAGTACGTCTGGACAATCACCACTTATAACCTTGTCTTGGGTGTACAACCCAATCAAGACATTAGTAATCATCCAAACGATGTGAATGTAATGACCCGCATTTTTTAGCTATCGAATAATTAATAAATTTAATTATTAAATATCGAGTGGCGATATCGATAACCAGAATTAAATAATATTTATATTTAATTAATATAAATAATAGAATAATATATATTTCCAAAATAATCGGAAATAACAGAATTCATGATATGGTGTGAATTAGAAAAGTTAAAAATATAATTTAGTTTATATTGAATTATATTGAAGAATATATTTAAATAACGAAGCTGGAACATAAACTTTATATTATAATTAAAATCGAGCTCGAAATGGCGCTGCAGTTCGTAATTTGGCGATTCGAACTTTAAACGAATATATATAAGCCATTTTAAATCGGATTTCTATGAAACAAGAAACGTTCGGAGCTGGTGAAGTATATTTTTCTTATGGAAAGAAAAATCGGGATTTCGTCGTGTAGATTTTGAGATATGTCCAAATCAAATTTTAGAAAAGTCGCTGTGGAATTCCTTTATAAATTATAACGATATATAAAAGGAATTTCATTATAAATCGAATAACGATTTAATCGGGATTTGAAATATCAAGTTAGAAATTCATATAGAAATATTCTAGAGCTGTATGATATTCTATTGTGAATATATACGATAATATTTAATTATAAATATTTAATTTAATTGTTTTTAAATATATTAATATATTTAAAAGGGTTATTTAGAGCTTTAAAAATAGCCAGTTTTGCCAACAACCTCGGAATTCGACGAAACTAATTTTGTTGGATCCGCAACATTAAATTATTGCTAGATTTCAATTTCCGTGATTTTTAAATTGGGTGCGTTTTTTAGAGGTCCCTATTAGGTTTCAAAATATAAAAAAAACCCGGTCATAAACTTATTGTAAATTTAGTCCCTGTTTTTCGAAAATTCATAAAAAAAATATTAAAAAAATATAAAAAAATCACGTAAATTCGTATTTAAATAAAACATGTACTCGCCCAAAAATTCAGATCATAATAAAATCAAAACATGCATCAAAATCGAAAAAATACAGAAAACAACGAAAAATGCAGTAATTTGCATCAAATCATGCACATATTTGGAATACTTGCATTCATCTGTGCAAGTATTTCTCTGTTATATTTTTACATGCAATACTTGCATACATGTGTGCAAGTATTTAAAATAGTTGCATACATGTATGCAAGTTTCTGCACACATTTTATTTTCACATGTAAATACTTGCATACATGTGTGCAAGTATTTCAAATAGTTGCACACATGTATGCAAGTTTCTGCATACATTTTCAACTAAAACAGCTTCAGAAATACTTGCATACATGTATGCGACTATTGGCAAAAGTTGCATACATGTATGCAACTATTTTGCAAGTTTTAAATTCACAATACATCCCTGTAATTAATGTTTTCTCTGTAAACCCGCCCCCTATTTTAGCTGCCGCCTGGAATCTTCCGCCTGCCACTTTCCATACCTCCGCCTCTTTCGTTTTCTGTCCAAATTTTCTGGCGCTATCACTTAAAAAAAAAAAATATTCTAAAATCTGTAAATATTCTCGGAAGTCCACAGAAATTAAAAAAAAAAGTTGCATCAATGTATGCAACTTTTACGAATAGTTGCATACATTTATGCAACTATTCGAATACACATGCATATATTTATGCACGCCTGTTTGAAAAATTGCATACATGTATGCAGTTTTTCTATATAACTGCATACATGTGTGCATATATGTCAAAATACATGCAAACGTGAATAAGTTGCACGTAGGTATGCAGTTTTTAAACAAATGCATCAGCAGATGCATGTTTTAACAATATGTGCATACATGTATGCATTTATACTGCAGTTTTGACGCAGATTTGAAATAAATGCATACAGGTATGCAACTAATCGACTTATATGCATGTTTTGATGCAATTTACTGCATTTCGTTGATTTTTTGTATTTCATGATTTCGACGTTGTTTTTAATGTTTTTTTGATCTGATTTTTTTCACGATTAATTGTTTTAATTAAATACGAATTTACATGGTTTTTTAATATTTTTTTTATATTTTTTTATATGTTTTTGAAAATAGGGACCTAATTTACAATAAGTTTATGACCGGATTTGAGCCTAATTAAGTTTTGTTTTAGGGATGTGTGCCTAATATTCACTTTTAAATTAGTATGTGGTCGTACGGGATTTTAATGTGAAAAACAGTTAATAAATTGACCTTTAAAAATAAGTTGTACGAGTAAATGAAGTCGTAATTCGACGAAACCAATTTTGTTAGGTTCATAATGTCGAACTCTAGCTACATGTCCAGTTTCGTGATTTTTAGGCATCATGCGTGACCACACGATTTTTTAGAAGTAACAAAAATATAAAATGATATTAAATAAAACATCCTAAATTTATAAGTAAACCAAAACCAAGCCACATCCTCTTTTCTCAGCCACACAAGAAATCCCGTCCCCCTTATATAATCATTCTCTTAAGCCGCCACAAAATTTTCACAACAAAAACCAAAATCCTCGTTTGAAATTCAAAAAGAAATCAAATAAAAATCAATAAATTACAAAGTATATATCCTTGGATCCAGCGATGAACGGGCTTCATTTCTATGTCATTCTTTTTGAGTTCGATCCAGCGTGGAGGTCATCGCGTTTGCTCCAGCAACGCAAGCAGCAGCTAGGGCTTCGATTCGTGGGTTTTAGAAGCAACAATGCTGGTTTTAAGTATTTTTATTGGGTTCATGGATGGAAATCGCGCCTATTTGCAAAGGTTTGGAGTTTTTGGTATAAAAAATTGTCGATGCCGATAGGATTGAGGTCGATGACGGAAACGCCTGAGACGTGAGGGCTGGTCCAGATGGTGGCAGCGAGGAGGAGGGTTTGTGGAGAAGGACTTTGGTGGTCATGGTTTGTGAATTAGTGAAGCAAAAGAGGGGTTTGATGGAGGGGAACGTCAGCAGTGGTTTTCTGGAGTGTGAGCATCGACCTGGAGCTCGATACCAAGAAGAAGGATGAGAACGGGTTAGGTAAATGAAAATGGGTTGGGCCTTATGATGATTATAAGCCCAATGTAAATTAAAGCTTAGTTTTAATTAAATTCATAATAATTGTATAGCTTATATCTTGAATAACTTGATCATACGATATCGGTTTCCATCAAAACAGGATTCGATATGATCGTATGGATGGACACTACACGATGGAACTGACTGGACGTCCATCGGAGCTCATTACAATTTATTGAAAAATAAATTGTCCGTCTGAATCAAGCGATGGTTATCGTTATTAACGATGAACTGCCAAAGTGAGTAAAACTCACCAACTCTGAACAGTTATATTTTTATAACGTATTCTTAGAACTAACAATTATCTGTTGATTGATGTGTGTTAACTGTTTGGTTGAATTGCTTATGTATTGGTTGAAATTATAGATAACGATATATATATAAATCGTTAATCAAATATTGATTCTGTTTAGCAGAATATTTCATATTGAAATGAAATCGATGTTAATTATATTGTTTAACATCTGTGATGCAGGGAAACAGGTTGGAGGGATCCAACTGGATTCCTCAACATTTATTTTACTGTTTTTTTCATATATAGTAGCATATGATGTGATATATAATCTGTTAATGATTATGTATGTTTGGATGATATCGATAACTATGTTTGGTATTTTAAATACCGTAAGAAAATAGTGGGATGTAAAAAGGGGATTTTCAAAGTATATTTTGAAATTATATTATTTATATAAAATCAATGGATTTTATATATACAAGGAAAAAGGATTTTTTTATAAGGAAATAATTATAAAATCAAAGGGGTTAAATCAAAAGAGTGAAAAAGAATATATTCGTAAAATAAATATAAAGGAAATATATTTGTAAAACAAATATAAAGGAAAATATTTGCAAAACAAATAGAAAGAGAAATATTTGTAAAACATTTACAAATAAAATAGAAAAAAGGAATATTTGTAAAACATTTACAAATAGAATTTAAAAGGAAATATTTGTAACATTTACAAATAGATTAAATGGAAATATTTATTTATAGGAAATAAATAGAATGTTATAAAGGAAATATTTATTGGTTAAATAAATAGAATATTATAAAGGAAATATTTATTGGTTAAATAAATAGGAAAGATAAAAGAAATATTTATTTGTTAAATAAATAGAAAAGAAAAAAGAAATATTTATTTGTTAAATAAATAGAATTGAAAAGGGAATAGTTATTTGTTAAGTAAACAAATAGAAAAGGAAATGATTCAAAGGAGATAATTCAAAGGAGATAAATCAAAGGAGATAATTCAAAAGGAATGATTCAAAGGAATAAATTAAAGGAGTTAATTAAAAAGAGTAAATCGAATATTGGTTATTCGGTTAGAGTTCATCGAATTAGAGTTAATCGATTTAAGTTAATTGAGTTAGAGTTAATCAGTTAGAGTTAACCAGTTAGAGTTAATCGATTAGAGCTAGAGTTAATCAGTTTGAGTTAACCAGTTAGAGTTAATCAGTTAGAGTTAACCAGTTAGAGCTAACTAGTTAGAGTTAATCAGTTAGAGCTAACCAGTTAGAGTTAATCGATTAGAGTTAGAGTTAACCAGTTAGAGTTAATCGATTAGAGTTAGACTTAATCAATTAGAGTTAATCGATTAGAGTTAATCAGTTAGAGTTAACCAGTTAGAGTTAATCAGTTAGAGTTATTCAAATGGAGTTAATCGAGTAGAGTTATCGAATATCGCTTATTCGAAGTAGAGTTATCGAATATAGTTTATTCGAGAAGAGTAATCGAATATAGTGTATTCGATATAAGAGTAATCGAATTTAGTTGAATCGAAAGGAGTTAATATAATTTAGTTATTCGAAAGGAGTTAGTCGAATTTAGTTTAATCGAAAGGAGTTAATCGAATTTAGTTATTCGAAAAGGAGTAATCGAATACAGTATTCGAAAAGAGAGATTATTGAATATCATTTATTCGAAGGAAAGAGTAATCGAATATTAGTTATTCGAAGTGAGTTAATCGAATATTAGTTATTCGAAGTGAGTTAATAGAATATTAGTTATTCGAAGAGAGTTAATCGTCGAATTCGATTATATCGAATTCGAGAAAGTACTTATACCTTCCGGTTTTTAAACCAAGATTTATTTATTTATTAATTAGGTGTTTATTTAATTATTCACATTAAAACATAAAAGTACAACTGAAGCTAGATATTTCGAAAGTAGAGATTATAACGTTATCGTTATAGCCAATGTTTTCAATAAAGAAGTGGATTCATAAATAGAATCTGAGAGTTTCGTAAGGAAGTTTGTTAAAGGTTTAAAAGATAAACTTTGACTATTTCGAAGTTAAAACGTTGTTCAGTTAAGGTCTGAGAGGTAACTATACCCCAACTTGATTGACTTCCTTCTTAACTAAGGAATGGTAAGGTTTGATAATGAAGTAGATTTGGAAATGTTTTCCAAAAAAGAATCAGAAATGTTTTCTGATAATAGAAAATAAGAATTTAGAATATATGGAAACAGGAGATAAGTAGATTAATGAACTAAAGAGATAAATGTTAAATGAAGATTGATCGATATAATTTCCATCTGGAAATAATATCGTTGTTTACACACGTGTTTTTCTTTGATAGTTAAATCACATACTATCAAAGTTTTGATCATTTTAACGTTGTTAATATGGAGAGACCGGTTGGATTATTATCTGAAGAACCACTCCGTATTGGCATAAGCATTGCGAATCATATATGCCAAAGATAATTGAAGACGGAGAAAAGTGCAAGAGCTGTTGTATAAATCATAGGTAAAGATTGCATAAGATGGTTGTACTGAATAGTGCCTTCGGTTTGTCCAGTCCCAGGACGACCTGTATGGAAGAATGTCTGACGTAGTATATTTAATAGATCGCGTAAGTTGATCTCTTCAAACGCATTTACGTTTGGTGGCAGAGGAATTCGTTTCTCTTAGCTGTATACCCATGGTATTTTTGGGGAAATCAATTTGTTGATTTGGTGGGTATGACGATGTGACATTCAAAGTGAATAAACATGCGATCTGTTAGAGATAAGCGTGGCCTCTAGCCTCACATCCGGAAATGACAAAAGTCGGGCAGTTAACATGGCTATGTAGGTCGCACCTATTAGCATGTATAATCACCTGATCTAGAGTTTTATTTACTTATAAAAATCGATTGTCGATGTTGTCCCATTTGGGAAACGGTTGCTGTTCCCAACCGTTGGTGATATACATTCAATACACTCAAGCGAAATGAGTGGTCGGTCATGTGTGGTCGGGTTGCAAGATGTTCTTGTTGAACACAGTGTATTCCTCTCTAGAGGTACACTAGCGAAAGCTCGTTCCATATCTTGTCATGATTGGAAATCCATTACCCAATACGTGCTTGCGGTTTTTATTGTACACTATATATGTAGAACGTGAGATGGAAGCGTTTTTGGTAGATGATTATTATATTGTGGTTGATAGACACTATTATAATATCAATGAATTTTGATATAAAGATTATTTTGGATTCTCATAAGGGAAAAACCCGTTCCGTTATACGGCGTGGTCTTATGAGATATCGTTTAATGGCTCAAACTGTTTTAAACTGTTTTACTCATACCAGTCCCATGACTGACTTGGAGTTTATTTTGTTTTGTTTTCCCTAAACTCTTGGGTGCCCAATTTTATACGGGCAGTCAAGTAGTTAGGATTTTACGAATACTTGGAGAGCTTGGAGCAGGAGGCTTCAGGATTATATAGCTATAGTTATTTCTGCTGTGTTGTAAGTGTTGTACTCTGATAATGTTACTGTATACATATACTGATTTTATTTCAAGGATATGTTATCTATTATATGTTGTTCGTTCCACTGTGAGATTCGTGTTACTCTGGTGTTGTATCTTCTTCTTCTTCTTCTATTCTAAGTTTTTATCTTATCTATCCTCACCCTCTAACTACTTTCATTAGCTTTCCGGTTATTTTCGATCCTTGGATGTTCGATATGTGTTGTATATCGGATAACCAAGATCGCCTTTTTCCGGGTTGTTACAGTGAAGATCTCCGGTCTTCAACCGTCGTCTTCATCGTCGACTTATCGTCGAATCAATTATTCAGAAAGGGTATAAACCCGGCCTTTCCAAATAATTCACGTATCTTATAATCAAGTGCTATAAAAACACATCATACGCCTCATTCCAATCCAGGATATTCTTTTATTCAAATATTCACATCATTAGGGAAAGGTTCCCATTAATTCTATCAAAGATAAATTCTTTAAATTTATACTTTAATCTTCCTTTGGATATCAATTCTAAACCAAGTTAAGGTTTATCAACTAGTCGGGATTATCGAGCCTTACCAAAGTAATCATTTATTTATCAATCCCAATCCCAACTTATTCATCCCATGGAGCAAAACTGGTAATACTCCATATCTAACACCAGGTGTCATCGGTAAAATTAATTACCACTTCCCGTTCAAATCTAATTAAAGATTTAACTATCGCTTGGAGTAAAACTGGTGATACTCCATTCTCGATCATTTCCCAAATTTGATAATTTAAATTATCACAATCACATTTCAATCTAATTAAAGATTCATTAAAACTCCAATTAGTTTTAATCTTCCCAAAAATCATTATTAATGATTATTTAACTTCGGGAAATCAAACATGTCGCATCGACAATCTACACCGTACCATTGATTTCTGCCGATATATAATCTCTAAGCTCATACGTCTCAGAGAAGGGTGTTAAGCAAGAGAATAAATTCGCCGCCACTAAACAAATATATATTTAGTAGAGAACAACAGTGTAGTCTGAAATACAATGTTAGACATGTAATCCTGACTTTAGCCAAGTCAAAGAACTATTGTCATTTAAAACACATTTCACGATAAACCCAAAATCATATTCCATTAACCATGGAATCTTCACGGAAAGCATATCAATATATAATCAATAAAAATTTCCCTATTCGATTAATAATATAAATGGAATAATGACAAAGCCTTTTAAATTCCATATATATTAATATTCTTCCTCAATAGAAGCCCACTTCGATTATTACCAAATCGAATTCCATTCAATTCCAATTTATTTTATTTAATGGGAAAACTTTACTTTGGAAAATTTCCATAAAATTTTAATAAAAAGATTTATAAATTCTAAATCATATTTCACTGTTAATCGGGTTAAAGAACGAATGTCGTTAAAAACACAGTTCACAATAAACCCAATTCACATTCCATTTTATTTCGATTACTAAATATAACTGGAAGCTATAATAATCTTAATTAAAAGATTTATTCTTTTTACATGGGGTTTAAGAACAGTGTTACTGAAGACACCATTCATGACAAACCCAAAATCCACTTTGATATTAAATATAAGGCTCTAAAAAGAAATCATATCCGCTTATATTCAATATCAAGCTCTGAAACGGACACATATCGTACAGGGAATAACGATATATATCTATCTTCCAAATTCCTCCATAATATCCGTATATTCACGGAATCCAATATCGAAATATTCTGGAGATTATTTATATACAAATCTGTTCCAAATTATATACTGGAAATTTCTAGTTATATTAAAACCCTTTATAAATCGAATTTATTTATTAAAAATTATTGGATTATCCTTCTAGTTAATAACTAGTTTATTTTGATAAAAATGTATTTTTATCCTTACAAATGTGGAATTTTTCATCCAAATTCTTTCCAAATCATTTGTTATGATTTTACACCAATTATTAATATTTTTAATAATTTTATCAAGGTCCATACAGTCGGTTTCCAATAACGGCCACCGAACTGCATCCATAACGACCTTTTCCAAATTTTATTTGGACATAATTCAAAATCCAACCATTAGATTTCAAATCTTTTATATTGTTGGAAAGCTTTTTTCGATACGAACCCAACAGTTCCGGTTTTAGGAGAATCCGACGGTCGGATCTCCCGTAATGTCAACTCGAATTTAGTGGTCGAAATTCACGAACGGTCGTGCTGCGGCACATTCTATTCAGGCCATTGAATATATATAATATATATATATATATTATATTTCATCGATTTCCATTTAAAACGTATTTTACAAATCGTTTATAAATTCATTTTAAAATGATTCCCACTTTCATTTCAATTTTAAATCAAAATCGAATACTCCTTATCATTATAATATTTAAATGATAATATTTTCAAAATATTAGATTTTAAAATAATTTCCTTTTTGATATTCATTATAAAAATGAATAAAATCAGTATAAATATCGTTTTCCTTAAAATGGCGCAAATCTAATCAATACGGCTTCACATACTTCAATTTTTCGTGTCCATCCAAAATCGAACATCAAATTCACCTTTTAATCCTTTAATGAATATTATTTAAAAATATTTGTTATTTTATAATATTCGTTCTTTCTGAATTGGAATCAGACCTAATCAATTACCATATAATTTATTTATATGGATTTCATTCAACACATGTACACAACAACAATGATAAACAATAATCCATCATCCAGAGTGCATAACACAACTGCATAAGCATTAAATATAAATAATTCTTACAATAGTCTGTAAACCCATCGATTGATATACAACTTAACAATTGGGATTAGTGTACGTCAAATATCATCCCAATACCCGTGTGGGGTTTCAACCGACAAATACTGAATATTATTTGCGCATTTGGGCGATGTGTAAAATTTATCGTCCCAATCAATGTCAGTCAAATGGGTGTACACATACAAATTGTTCGATTTGTAAATAAATGTTTATTTTCATTTCAGGAGAATTTATGCCATTCATATATACGTTAAAAATTATATTTTTAACGATAGAATATTTATATCAACACATGAATATTTTTAATAGTCCATTTATTCAATAAAATGATATTTTTATTGTTCAAACATTTTATTCAACACATGAATATTTTTATACAGTTCATGAATTCAATAAAAATGATATTTTTATTGTTCAAACATTTTATTCAACACATGAATATTTTATGTAGTTCATATACACATTAAAAATGAGATTTTTAATGAATAAATATTTATTTCAGAAAATTTAGGCATTATAACGGTGTGATATTAAAACCGAAGTAATGTCTAGCATTGTCCCTCTCCTGATACTGACTCGCGCCATGCACAATCAATCCAATCAATCACAAAACCACAACACAGTCAATAATCACAATACAGTCAATATTCCACAATAAAATCCAAACTACAACCATGGTTTGTACAATAAATAGTGTCGGGGGCTTCTAAGCCCCGTCTGCATCCTAGTATATATTTAACGGTAAAATAATTAGAGTGAGAAGGAGTTCTCACTGTCGGTTTCCACTCCATCAGTGTTTATTTCTGAATTCCTGTTACGGTTCGGGTTGAAATTTGCTTGAAATTCTAATCTGCTCAGTTTGGGTTCCAATCAGTTTCATGTTGTAGAGTTTTCTGTCACGATCCTAATGCAATTTGAATCGTTCGATTCTGAAAAGAATTGCATTAGTCATCAGCGTTCATAGTTAATATTTTAATTTAAATAATTCATTTCTTAATCACTATCATTAAACTAATTACAATTAATTAGTCAAACCCAGGCCGATTATCCTTCTTCCTCTCCAGGTCTTCGTTGAACAAAACTCCTCCCCCAAATCCGTTCACGTACCCCTCCTCAGATGATCGGAGATCGATCCGAGCTCACCCCTCGACGCGCCCTTGTCTCCTCCGCCGCCGCCCTAGTCTCAACTAGCTCGCACAATCCCGGTGGCCCCTATTTGACTTCGACGCGACGGGTTTTGAGTGAACATTCCTACTACCAAAAGTCGAGATAACTCATCTCCTCCGATCAATGTGAAGAGCTTGCGTAGCTCTTCATCTTTGCTGCTAAAATGATTTCGAATCGATGAGGGTAAGTGGAGTTTTTGGGTCGGGAAGGATTGAGCGATGTTGATCATCGAAAACTAATGGAGGCGGGTTATTGGGGTTGACCACGAAAATGTGTTTTAACCTAGTGTTAATTCACTTATTAATTCGTTTTGTGTCCGAAATCCAAACGAGACCCAATAACTATCGCTCCTAGCTAATTACCCACATTTCAGACACAATGGAATATATTTTGTAAACCAATTCTATCGTCTTGATCAGTTTTAATCAAAATTAAGATATAAATCAATATATACTAAATTTAAATGTACATTTTAATTTACCGGAGCCACATACTGACTCCAAAAATTACAGAAAATTAAATCTAGCTATAATTTGACGATACGGTTCTAACAAAACTAATTTTGTTGAATTTGGAGGCCATTTGAAAAATGGCCATTTTTAATCGATTAAATTCAAACTGAAGGTACCAAACGCATTTAAATTCACCACGCTCACATATTAGTTTCAAAAAATTTGAAAATTGGAATCTAGCAATAATTTGACATTCCGGATCCAACAAAAGTTGTTTTGTAAAAAACGGAGGTCATTTGCAAAATGGCAATTTTTAAGGGCTATATAATATATTAAAACGTATATAAATTCCATAGCAACTATTTTAAATTTTAAACTGGACATAACTTTTAATTCATATTATGAAATCTGGATTTTTCACATTTGTTAGAAAGATATAATTAAACAAATTCAAATGTTTCTAGTTGTACTGAAATCCGGTTTATTTTGAATCATGTACATTCAATTGAAATTTAAAATCGAATTTTCAAACTACCGCGCCATTTCATGTTCGTCTTATAATTAAAATAAATTTATACGTTCTAACTTCGATTAAAATAATTTTTTAGTCATTATTATTTAAAATAAATCATTTTAAATATTCAAAATCCATTAAAATAGCTAAAATAAAAATTTTAAATTGGTTCTAAGAATCCGGGTTGTTACACAAAGTTTTCCAAATTTCACTTCTGGAAGGAAGAAGTAAGATTCTTAGATCATGTCGTATCGGAACAAAGAATAACAGTAGGTCCAACTAAGGCAGCAACAATTCAGGCTTGAAATCGACCTGAAAATGCTATGGATGTTTGAAGTTTTCTTCTTTTGGTAGGATATTATCGATGGTTTATCAAGGATTTTTCAAGGATAATTGCATCATTAACCAGTTTAGGAGCGGTGATGATGCAGAAAGGAAGATTTATCACATATAACAGTCGATAAGTGAAGTTGCACGAAAGGAATTACCCTATTCATGGTCTAGAATGAGCGACGATAGTATTTGCTCTGAAGATATGGAGACATTACCTACTGAGAGTTAAATTAGAGTTATTTACGGATCATTAAGTTATTAAAATTTCTTTTCTCCAAAAAGGAATTGAATCTTTGGCAGCAAAGATGGATGTAATTTCTAGCTTTATGCAATTTTGGTATTTCTTATACTTTAGGAAATGGTACCGCAGTAGCAGACGCATTAAGTAGACAACATGCTAGTTTAGGAGCTATATTTATGGAATGGAAGCAACTGGAGTATCTAGCTGGATTTGATTTTAGGCCTCACTGTGATTTAGAGCCTGAGATTATATTGAGTTTATCTATTAGACCTACTCTCATTGAAAATATTAGAAAAAACCAGAAACATATGCCAAGCTTGTTGAAATTATTAAGAGGTTAGAGATGGGAGTCGAGCCCGAGGATTTGAAGCGATATGAAATTGACCGAAATGGTTGGCTTCATAAGACGAATTACTAGTTGTACCTAATATAGATGTATTACGAGATAAAGATGTAAAGGAATGTCATCATTCCATATTGACCATTCATCTCGGTAGCAATAAGATGTATAAGGAGATGAGGAGAACCTACCAATGGGAGGGTATGCAAAGGGATGTTGGGAGATTCTTCTCCAAGTTTATGAATTTCCAGCTGGTTAAAGCTGAACAAAAGAAACCGAGTGGATTGTTATATCCATTAAAGTTCCTATATGTAAATGGAAGCAAGTGCTAATAGATTTCATTATGGACTACCAAGTACCAAGACAGGTTATTACAGTTTTTGGGCAGTTGTGGATAGTTTGACCAAAAGCGTGATATTTATTCCTGTCAGATCTACCAGAAAGGCATCCAGGTTAGCTGAGTTGTATATCAGATGGATAGTTCGATTCCATGGAGTACCCAAGAGTATAGTAAGAGATAGAGATCCTCTACTACTACTGAATTTTCAAAGAGTTAGCAAGAAGCATAAGAGATTGAGCAGCATATGAGTACAACTTATAATCAACAAACTGATGGGTAAACCTAAAGAGTTAACGGAGTATTGGAAGATCTTCTAAGAATTTGCATATCGGCTTTGGAGAATCATAGGAAGACCATATCATTTAATGGAGTTTACCTATAATAATAGTTATCAATTGAGTATTGAGATAGCACCGCATAAGACATTGTATGGAAGACTATGTAATTCACCGTCTTGTTGGTTAGAAATAAGAGAGAAATTGGTACTTGGGTCTGAGATGATAAGAGAAATGACAGATAATATCGAGACCATTCGGCAATGAACAATGGTAGCCCAAGATCATCATGTGAGTCATGCCAATAAGAGAAAAAAAAAATTCAGAATTTTCTGTCAGAGACATGGTATTTGTTGCGGTTTCACTTTAAAGGAATGTTGTTCGATTCGGAAGGAAACAAAAGTTAGCTCCGACAATTGTTAGACCCTTTCCGATTTTGGAAATAATGGAGAATCTAACTTATAGAGTAGAATTACCATAGAAAATTGCATGTATGCAGAATATTTTTTGTGTTTCATATCTACAGAATTTTTTGCATGACTCAAGTGCTATGGTATCTCCGGATGAGTTTAAGATGTAGAGGTAGAACTAAAAACCTAGAGACATCGTAAGCCCCTTTATGTCTTTAGGAATGACGCGAGATAGCTTAGGAGGAAGATAGTTAATCTAGTAAAGGTACAGTGGAACGGGAATGGTGACAATTGTACATAAGTAACATAAAAGAGTGTGAAGATGACCTGTTCAAAACTCTTCGAGTGGTACATCCCATATGTCGTATCTACTTCTGCCATTGTGTCTTTTGCTATTATAATTCTACATGATAGGTTAGGATTTTGGGTTGTTGAATACTAGATTGAGTGACAGAATGGTTGCATGGATGGAAGGAATGCAGGATTCAATGTTTGCTTATGCCTGTTTAGAATTTCGGGAGTGAAATTCCAAAAAGGGGAAGAATGTAACGACCCGTTTTATACGTATTGGAGTATCATAAAATAATTCTATTTAATTCATAATTGGTCATATCATTTTGATATTTTGATATGTGATTCATGGGGATGCAATACGTGTTCATGATTTTTACCAGATCATTTTGTTATCGTTTTACCTTGCCATATCTTGTTTTAGCCATAAATTCGTATGGAGACTGAATTAGGTGCCTAACTGGTCTCATTTCTTTGGGATGGTGGTTAGTTATTCCATAGAATGTCACATTAAGATAAATGTTCAGCATTTTGATAGAAATTGCGGTTTTAAGATTCCATTTCTATAAGGAAAATTCAGATACACCTAATGGCCTGAGGTTAGCCCATTAGAATTATGACCATAAGTTGTAAATAAAGGCTGTAAGGAGAGAATATAAGCTTTCTCCCTCATTCTCAAATTAGGTTTGACTGTAATCTACTCTGGTCCACCCTAATTCTCTAAAACTCTAATCTTTACTTCATCAAATCAATTCTATTTTGCATTTAGAGGCTAGGCAACATCGGTAAGATTAACTCTCATTAGTTCTTCATCAAATTGTGCATTTTATCTACTGCCTAGATCAGATCTACATCCTATTGTGTTGATTCCAAGTTTTGGTGAGTAATAACGATCTCTCATATGACTATGTTGTATTATATGTTGTAGTGGTCTTTTAAACACCCTATATGTTAATTAAACCCTAAAACCAGATTTTTCATGTTAATTTCAAATCCAGAAACCCTAGAATAGCCTAATCATAACATATGTTAATTAACATGTTAAATCTAATGTATATTATATGTAATTTTCCATAGATTGTGTTAGATCTATGATTATTATGATTTGATTCATGATTATTTGTTTGCATATGACTAGAATTAGATGTGATTACTATTTAATAAATATGTTATGCTTGATTTGGTGTTTATAATTGTGTGAATGGAGACATGGATGGGAGATAAGAGCATATCGGGAGCATAGATCATCGAAATCAAATGAAATTTGGAGGAGTGGCTCTAGAGGGGATGAAGATGTGGTATTTAAATTCACTCAGGATGTGGATTGACATCGACCCATGCAATTGAATCACATAGAGTAGTGGTTTTGGTTAGAGCATGGTGGGATTACTTGGAAGCTTTGGAGCAATTTTGGATGATTTGGATAAGTGAAGTGGTTGCAAAAAATGGATTGACCAAATGACATGATGGATCGATGAGGTCAAGATAGCATGCGAATTAGAAATGAGGTCATTAAGGGAACTTAGAAGGCAAGCATGAAATCACTTAGCCATTTTTGGCTAAGTACCTGAATCGACACTGGTCCATAGGTGATGGACCAACATTGGTCCATCAAATGAGGAAGTGGGGACATGTGGTCCATGATGAAGGAGTAGGGAACTTTGGGATCGTGCTGGAGGTCTTCGTTTGTCGATTCCTTCTACAAATTGGAAATTGTGGCATGATCAAGTTATACTCTTCAATTTTGAACTTGGATGGGAGCGTTTAAAGGAGAATGTGATAGGCAGCCGAGGCTGCGATATAATGAAAAAATTAGAGTGGAACTCAATATAAGACAAAGCTACGGGTAGCTCAGATGCTTAGGAGTGCAAAGGAATCATTGACGGTTCAAAGTGTTCTATGAGAAGACTTGAAGTAGGGATATCATAGGGATGCCCAGTAGGACTAGCAGCGATGGTCGTGTACCTTGGATTGCTTGGGAAGTGATCTTGTTGTCATGGAACGACAAACGTATATAGGACATATGGTAGTCCTACTAGAATAAGGGTTCTCCATTAGCCCTTGACATAAGTGATGATGGTCATACAAGTAATCGGAGTATTCAAGCTTTTGGATGGTAATAGCTAGGATATTGTTTGATGGATGCTATGTTCAATATGAACGTTTTCTTTCTTCTTTCTTCGGTCAGGCTATCACCTTAGGATACTGAAGTGAAATGGGGATTGGGAATCTTATTATGTGCAGTATTTATTTTAATTGTTTTTTAAGTAGCATGTTTCATTTAGTATTTATATGCTAACTCTTTAGTTGTAGGGACAGTTCAGGTGAGGCTTGAACTATCTAGTTCTGTGTTTTACAATATAGTTGTTGGTAGTCATTTATCGATCATACGAGACTATTGTATGACTTAAGGTTTTATGTTTTCTCTTTTTACCTTGGGATGCTCATCAATGAGGTAGTTGAGTAGACTGAGTAGCATGTTTTGTGATGTTGTTGTTCATTGACAGTTAGAGGCTGACGTATTATTCTTCTATACAGCTATTTGTTTGTTTTGTTATTTTATCTATGTACTTTGAAAGAACTTCTAATGATGCTTGATTTTCTCAGATTGTTGACATGTTGTACTAGATTCTAAGATTTTATTTGGAGATGGAATTTTTATTTTATCATGCTTTGCTACTATTCTATTTTATATTTTATCATTATATTTTATCCGTGTTCTATGTGATATACGATAGGTTCTATTTTGGTTTATTTTCCATTGGTGATCGTCCCATATCAGCCTAGCATAGTTTACAACACACACTCTTGGACATTTGGTGCAAAAGGCATAAGGTGGTCATCATAATAACCTCGTGTGACGTGATCGGAGCAATCTAAATAAAGTCTGGATGTAGAAAACTAGGGCTGACCATTGTAGATCCTTTGGAGAAAAGAAGTTTGTCCGAAGACGACTAGAAGTTCATTGACATGGATGGATAAGAGACTTCGAAGATGCGTGGAGAGTACCCTAGGATAACCCTCTAATGTAGGAATTAGGTTGATCCATCAGAAGTAAGGTCTATTGGTCCATCAAAAGGGTATGCTCAGACTGCTTGGGGTAGTTTAAAGATTGATAGGTGATTTTAAATTCAGTGGTACCTGTTTGTGCATGTTTTGGTGGAGAAACCATAGGGATAGTAGTTGGTCGGGTACCTATCATAATCAGTTGGAAGGGTAAGCCTTGGTTACACCGACAGCCCATGATCTTTCACTATCGAGGCATGAATTGATTTATGCAATGCCACATGGTTGTTTTAATTTGTTTGTCTAGGGCACAACTGTTAACACATTAGAAGTACCTTCTAACTAGTTGAGGGTTTGCAAGGTGGGGCCCAGTCGTGCTGATAAAGGGACGGACCGTATTTATAGTAAATTCCCGATTCATTTATGTACAGAGTGAGCTTGGAGTGCCACCTATGAGCGGGCTCTGAAATACTTATTGAAAGATTATGTGCAGGTCTATAATGTAGGCATTAGAGCGGTTCATTGTGGATATCCGCAGCGCAGGCATAGGAGCAGTCAATTACGGATGTAGTTTACAAGTTTTCTTATCAAACGACGGAACATCGGTATTGCAGGCCTTACAAAGTAGACCTTTAAAGATTTATTCCCAATGCTCCCATGGTGAGATGGAAGTATCTTAGCGAGGAGAATACGAAAGGGCACTACGGGTGGTACCTTGGATCGAGGCGGTCCAAGGGCATGTAGCTAATATATTGATCATAAGGTTTAATCTACATAGGAGTATATGGACATAATTTACGCACGAAGATGAGAGCAATGCAACCTTACAATAAACCTGATATAACAAAAATAAGAATAAAATGTTATATGTTGTATTATGCTTGTAAGGATATAATTTGTCATTCACCGGAACATTAGTTGTGAATCAATCCTCATAACAACTCGTAAGATAGACATATGACAAGGTTGTTCAACATAAAGACACTTAATCTAGAAAGTGTCATTTTCTTAATTTACTATTACTTTTTAATCATTTTTGTTGTGGGTTATTTGTTGAGTTATGATATATTATCTTTGGCTATTTTCAGGATTCCAAACACCCAACTCCAGCTTCAATTGACATGGGTTTTAGCATTTTGCAAATCCAAGTCTATTGAGTTTGGTTTGTTACAAACCCCATGGCAATTATACTTGGGACATCAACCATCGACTTCAATTGAATCACAAGAATTCATAAACAAGAGATAATTCTAAGATTCTAAAAATTTAGACACTTGTTAGTGTTACTGATTCCCTTTGCAACACAGGTGTGTCGACATATAGGTATAAAGTATGTCGACATATGTTCCCTTCGCCAGTTTTTTAGAATTAAAATCTAGGCATTTAACCGCTGCCACTTCATCAAAAGGAATATCTCTTTAACCACTACATAAAAATGTTGTAAAATAAATTTTAACATCAATTTTCATTTCATTCTCTTATTCTTTCACTTCCTTACTTTTGCATAAGAAATCTACTGAATCATGTTCCATTATCGTTGCAAATTGATACTATTTCACTTCAATTCATCACCGATTTGCAAACCGTACAATATCATAGAGTTTCTACTAAATTCATACCATTATCTCTTTTTTCTTCTCATTCTCAAAAAATTCAAATATATATTGTCATTGGAGGCCTATAGTGTAACACCCTACACTTTTCTGACCCTAAATTTAAACAAAAATCAAAACTCAAACTCATCCAAACATGGAGCATGTAATCTTGGTGTTTGTAAATAAATGAGCATAGGCATAATCAAAGTACGATAAAATAATTCACAGTACAAATAAAAATAGGATAAACTAGTATTAGCTTAGGTAACTAACTTATAAGAGTTAGTCGCCATATCACTACCGATCATGAGAGAGGACGAGAACCGAAAATCAAACTTAACCACCTGCGGGAACCTGACATTTTCAAGATAACCTGGAAGTTGTAATGAGGAGGGGAGTCAGAACAGTAATTTTTTGTGATAAGAAAGAGTATAACACAGTCTACAATACACGAATGTATCCCGTTTGGTTCAACTAGAGATATATGTCTATCAACGCTAGTAATTCTAGCCTAACCTTGTAAACACATACGCACGACCCTAACTACCATACCCAAGGCAGCATCCCAAATGATAACAATACTGAGATAGAACTTTTACGCATAATTATGAAGCCTTTGAACCATCATTTAACTATTTACCAAAAACTAAGAGGTAGGCTCTCAACTACTCACAGGATTATTTATTTCTATATAGCCACTTAAGACCTCATTATCAATGATAGATAAGGGTGGATCATTTTGATCACTTAAAACCCCAAGCAGACCCATCGGTCGCTTCATACCTTTTTTGATGGTTTACACTACTCTAATATAAATTAGAGAACACTAGCTGCAAGTCTTACTAATTTAAGGATTTCGACATTCATACATATTAACCCATGCCTCATATAAGGTAAGAGATAGTAAATAGACACTTAAGACCAATCAGATAGGTAGACGTAGCATACCATTTAAGACCTTCCTATGGTGGACCCCCTCATTACCATCTAGGTGACCTTATTAGGATAATCTCCTAATCACTTAACACTTCCCTCTTAGGATAGGATGACATATGGTACCTCCGTAGTGGTCATTTAAAACCTATTCCTTGATGGACCTTCGACCCCTTCCACTTAAGACCCAAAGGAAGCTGACTAATCATGGAGATTATCCAACTTGTACCCAATCAACCTTTAATTCTTTTATATATGGGAGGTAGGCTACGTGATTGCTTAATACCTTTTTAAAGGTGGATCTCACCACTTAAGACCTTAGTTCCCAAATAATACCACGCTAATGAATTATTCTCATTTTGGTTCCTTCTTTCGGACGGGAGGAAGACTTACTCATAAAGAAAACCTTAAAGTTGGAAATATTCCATGCATGCAAACTAACTACCTTCACGAGTTCCTATAGTCAATAAGGTCTTACATCAGTTGGGCATATATTCGACTGTTGGAAAGTGCAGACTTCTATCGAATAAGATAACTGACCTCGCATCATTAAACTACTAAGTCAAATTCTAATTTTTAATTATATTAATCCTAGATTAACTAGAATAACATAAAGAAAACCTATACCTTTCTTGTCCAAAGATGTTTAATTAATTGTTTCCTTATTGGACGTAGTACTTAAAATGACAACGAACACCCATTAATCCCCTTTTAATTCCATTTATTGCTATTTGCTGGAGCTATAACCATTTATGACAATAACAATCATATTTTCCTAAGGCACTAATTAAACCAATGAATGTTCCTATTGTCCCAGTCCCTTATTGTTCTAGTCTAATTATTGTAACTCCTTAAATATTTCTATTTTATTTTAACTTGATTCATTCTTTATATATATATATATATATATATATGTGTGTGTGTGTGTGTGTGTGTGTGTGTTATAATAACTATTTGTTTATTTAATTGGAGTTACAATTCCTGTCCTAGTCTGTAACAACCCGAAAATCTGGGCCAGTTTAAAATTTTTATTTTGGCAATTTTAGCGAATTTTGATTATTTAAAATGAATTATTTTAAATAATATCGACGAGAAATTTATTTTGAATATAATTTGAACGTATATATTATACGCGTCGTCGTTAGAATATAAATATTTATATATAATTATAAATAGAATTGAAAATGGCGCGGTAGTTCGATAATACGATTTCAAACTTCAATTGAATGTACCGGGTGCAAAACAATCCGGATTTTAGTGAAACCAAAAATAATGGAATCTAATAGTGAATATCTTTCTAACGAATCCGAAAAATCAAGATTTCATATCAGGAATCAAAAGATATGTCCAGTTGAAAATTCTGAATAGTCGCTATAGAATTCAGGCCCTTAAAAATGGACATTTTGCAAATGACCTCGGATTTCGATGAAACCACTTTTGTTGGGTCCGTGATGTCAAGTTATCGCTAGGTTTCAAATTTCATAATTTTTCGAATCAGTATGTGAGTGTGGCAAAGGAAAACGAGTTTGACCGGTTTCAGTTGATTTTAATCGACTGGAAATTGGGCATTTTTCAAACGGTCTCAGAATTCGACGAAACTAGTTTTGTTAGGACCGTATCGTCAATACGAAGCTAGAAAATATTTTTCTGGAATTTTTCTGGTTAGTATGTGACCCCGGTAATTTGAAATGTACGTTTAAAATTCAATATAAGGATTTAAATTGTAAATTCAAAGGAAACCGATTGTAACGATCAAACCAGCTTGCGATACATATCCCATTGTGTTCGGAATGGGGGTTAAACGCTATGGACGACAGGCGGTGGGCCTCGTTTCGAGGTCGTATGTAAAAGTCAACCCTTTTGCAAAATTAAAAAAATAAAATAATAAAATAATTTTAATTCCCTCCCTCCCCTTTATCTTCTTCCTGCCCCCCCCCCCCGATTTCATTCTTCAGAAATAAAAAAAAAAAAAAAAAAAAAGAAAAAAAAAGAAGAAAGCAGCAGCGGAAGCCGCCGCCTTCACCGACGGTCAGAAACCTCCACCGCAACTCCGATCATCTCCCCCCCCCCCCCTCTTCCTTGCATCGCTCCCTCCTCCTCCTTCAATCCGACACCCCCCGAAGCCGTTCGAGACCCCGAAGCCCCCCGTTCAAAGCCCTAGCGCCGCCCAGCTCGAGAAGCATCTCCGACGTCTGCGAACCCCCCCCCCCCCTTTTTGTAAGTTTTTTTTTATTTTATTAGCTCTGTTATTTTTTTTAGATTTTGAAACTGTAGTTTTAAAAACATTTTTGAAACTGAAATTTTTAAAAAAAAAACATTTTTAAACTGAATTTTATAAAAGAAAAATTAAAACTGATTTTATTTTAGAAGTTAAAACTGAATTGATTTTTAAAAAAAGATTTAAAAACTGAAAGTTAAAAACTGTTTTTATAAAAAGGTTAAAAACTGATTTTATAAAAGAATTTTAAAACTGAATTTTATAAAAGAATTTTAAAACTGATTTTATAAAAAGGTTTAAACTGATTTTAAAAAGAAGGTTAAACTGATTTTGTAAAAGAATTTTTAAACTGATTTTATAAGCATTTTTAAACTGATTTTAAAATGATTTATAAACTAGAAGGAGATTAGGAATTTAAAAGTAAAAATCATATTTTTATATGATGAAAGTCGAAGTAAAAATCATATTTTTATATGTTGAAAGTCGAAGTAAAAATCATATTTTTATATGTTGAAAGTCGAAGTAAAAATCATATTTTTATATGATGAAAGTCGAAGTAAAAATCATATTTTTATATATTGAATAGCGAAGTCAAAATTCGATTTTTATATATTGAATAGCATAGTAAAAATTCTATTTTTACATATGTAGAGAATACGGGCGAAAGCGACAAAAGGCGAAGATTTCTATAAGAGAAGTGTCGTGAAGTTGGATAGCTATTGGTGAGAATTTCTCACCTTTCAATTTATTTTCTAGTTATATATATATACTAGGATGCAGACGGTGCTTAGTAGCACCCGACACAATCGTCCACAGACCATGGACTTGTTTGTTTGGCTGTTTGGTGATTGATTGCGATATTGGTTTGAATGTGGTTTGTGGTGTGAAAAATCGAATCGATAAATTGGTTAGGATTAGACGTGCGCCGTTATAAGGCGAAGGAGTAAGGCTAGGTTAGACTCTTACTCCAAAATCTTGTGGTTTGCATAACGAATTGAATATGATTGATGTGTGAATGGCGTAGGCCTTCACTAGACCGGGGATAAGGCTAGGCCTTGTCCCGTTTCTAGTATCGTGCCGTTATGCCGCCGAAATTTTCTAAAATGTGTTAGAAAAATAAAAATATCATTTTATTTAAAGAATGAACTGAATAGAAATTCATATGTTGGAATAAAATGTTTTATCGTTAAAAATATAATTTTTAACGTGAAGTGAATAAAATAGAATATTCATTTACAAACCAGACGGTTTGTTTATGTACACCTATTTGAATGACATTGATTGGGACGATAAATTTTACACATCGCCCAACTGCACGAATAAAATATTTGTTTGAAACCCCACACGGGTGTTGGGATGAAATTTGCAGTTCACTCATCCTGATTGATTAAATATGTCGATCGATTGATTGACAGGCTGTTATAAGCGTTGAATATCTATATTTGATGCTTTTACAGTGTAGTGCACTTTGGTTGATGGTTGATTATTTTCAATGTTATTATATACATGTGTTGTATGAAAACCCATATAATTAACTTTATATGGTGATTGATTGGGCCTCATTCCAATTTGAAAAATAAAGAATATTATAAAATAAAAGTTCATGTGTTGACAGTACTCATTCATTGAGATTGGTCATGTGTTGAACGAAATATTTTGATAATAACAACTATTTTGAAAAAGAAATATTTGAAATAGAATATTTGAAAATAGAAATTTATGAAGCCGTGTTGATTAGATTGACGCCATTTTGACGTGAACGATATTTATATCGATTTTATTCATCTTAAAAATGAATATTGAAAAGTGATTTCGAAATCGAATATTTTGAATTGAATTGAAAACGATTTCGAAATGAATTGAATTGAAAACGATTTCGAATTGAATTGAATTGAAAACGATTTCGAAATGAATTGAATTGAAAACGATTTCGAAATGAATTGAATTGAAAACGATTTCGAAATGAATTGAATTGAAAACGATTTCGAAATGAATTGAATTGAAAACGATTTCGAAATGAATTGAATTGAAAACGAATTGAAATGAATTCAAATTGAATTGAAATTTGAATTGAATAGAAATGAATTTTGAAACGAATTTATAAAGAAGAATTCAATTTTGATTTGAATTGAAAAGGAGGTTGAAATTGCTTTTGAAACGAATTTAAAACTATTTATATAATTCGTTTTAAATAGAAATCGACGAAGTATATATTATATATATTATATATATAATATAATGGCCTGAATAGAACGCGCCGCGCCGCGGCAGTTCGTGAATTTCGACCATTTATTTCAAACGGACATTGCGGGAGATCCGACCGTCGGATTCTCCTAAAACCGGAACCGTTGGGTTCGTATCGAAAAGAGCTTTCTAATGAATGTTAGAAATTTGAAATCTAACGGTTGGATTTGGAGATACGTCCAAATCAAATTCGAAAAAGGTCGCTGTAAGTGCAGTTCGATGGCCGTTGTTGGAAATCGACTGTACGGGCCTTGATAAAATTATTAAAAATAGTAATAATTTGTGTAAAATCATAAGAAATGATTTGTGAAAGTTTGGGATGAAAAACTCCATATTTGAAAAGATAAAAATAGATTTTTATCGAAATGAACTAGTTTTGAACTAGAATTATAATTCTATTTATTTTTAAATAAATAAATTGAATTTGAATAGGGTTTTGAAAATAACCAAAATTTCCAATGATTGCATTGGAGTGGATTTGAATCGAAATTGTCTTCGGAATATTTCGATGTTGGAATTCGTGATATTACAGGTGTTGTTATGGAAATTTGAAAGATATATATTTGTATCGTTATTTCCAATACGACATTTGTTAGTCGTAGAATTCGATATTGAATATAAGCCGATATATTATCTATTCAGAGCCTTGTATTGAATATCGAATGTGATTTGGGTTTGTCGTGAATGGTGTCTTCACTAACACTGTTCTTGAACCCAGTTGAGAAAAGATTAAATCTTTTTATTTAGATTTAATGAAGTGTACCAATTAAATAATATTTAATTGGAATTGATATTGATTTTTGGGTTTATCGTGAACAGTGTTTTAAATAACACTTGTTCTTTAACCCGATAATTAATGAATGGGATTTTGGGTTTATCGTGAACCGTGTTTTAAATGACACTGATTCTTTAACCCAGTCGAAGATTAAAACTAAGTGGAGTTTTAATGAATCTTTAATTAGATTGAAAAGATCGAAAATGGAGTATCACCAGTTTTGCTCCAGGCGATAGTTAAATCTTTAATTAGATTTGAACGTGAAATGGTAATTGAATTTACCGATAACACTGTGGTGTTAGATATGAAGTATTACTAGTTTTACTTCATGGGATGAATAGGTTGGGATTGGGAAATTAAAACAAATGATTACTTCGGTAAGGTTCGCTAATCCCGACTAGTTTGAATTGATATTCAAAAATGGATTAAAGAATAAATTCAAGGAATTTATCTTTGATAAAATTAATGGGAATCTTTCCCTATGAATGTGAAATTTAGAAACTAACTGTCGGTTAGCCAAGCAGAATGATTTTCTGGATATTGATCTGATGTTGGTTTCGGCCTTCGGGGTTAATATTTGGGAAATTATTCTCTTGATTAATTTACGGTTAGTGACTAATGAATTGGAATGAGGCGTATGTTGTGTTTGTGTGACACTTTTATAATATATACGCGAGTTATTCGGAAAGACTGGGTTTATCCCATTCTGAATAACTGATACGACGATAAGTCGAAGATGAAGACGATGGTCGAAGACCGGAGGTCTTCACGTCGTTTGGGTGATAACTGATGATCTTGATTGGGCTGTACACCCAAGAAGATGGAAACAGTTGGTGATCGTCCAGACGTACTTGGAGATCGATGGATATGCGGGGTACTAGGTGCCTCCGGTTTCGTTCAGACCCAGAACGGACTTGTAAATGGACTGTGTGTCTGACATTGGATTTTAGTCCGTGTGATTGATCTCTATTAAATATATATCTGTTTGGCGGCGGAGAATTTATTCTCTTGCTTAACGCCTTTCTCTGAGACGTACGAGCTCAGGGGTTATATATTGATGGATATCAAACACATGGAGTGAATTGCCTGTGTGGCATGCCTAAGTGGCAATTGATCGAGGCTTCTGTTGAAAAGCAAAGTCTTGTGGTGATGATCAAAGCACGGCCTTTGTGGCGTAGCTTTGTGTAACGTTTACCTCGCGTGTTTCACACCCGGTATGAACCAAAAACGGGAGAGGACGTCAGGGAGGGCATGCGTTTCTTTCTAGCTAGAAGTGGCGTCAGTGGTTTTACACGCCCTGACGAGTTTGACTTATGTGGTTGTTGTTGTTGCGAGGCGCCTCGGATTGATCGGTCGTTCTCGAACCGATGGAGTCATTTAGTTGGCTCGTTTACGCCCCATAGGGCGGGGAAATGCATGTCCAGGGTTTAAGTTTAATCCACATCGGTGGACTGGCCCTGAGGATCCTAGGGCCCACCTGAGTCTGGGTCCTGAGGGGCGGGCTAGAGCGTCTCGAATCGGTTGAGGACTATCTTTTGCCTCGGTTCATAGACGGAAATCCAATTTCCAAATACGTGACATTTGCGGTTTTAATTGTAATCCTATATATGGCGACATAGTGGGATGGGGCGCTTATGCCGCCTATGATTGATACTTATGATTTGAAGTTGTTTTATACACTTATAATAGTATCAAATGATTTGTTTTAAAACGTATCAAGCATTCTTTGGCTGTTATAAGGGAAAACCCTATCCTCGACTGCGTTGCATTGTGTGATGGGACCTGGGTCTTATAACAGCTTCATTTTTCTTTATTTAGCATTGCGCGGTTTGTTTTATGCACTGGTATTCTTGGGAGGAAACCCGTTCCGTGTTATACGGCGTGGTCCCTTGATTTACCTAATGATTTAAAATAAAGATTAATAACTGTTTTAGTTCTCACACCAGTCCCATGACTGACCTGGAGTTTATTGTTTTAACCTAAACTCTGGGTGCCCTTATTTTGACACGGGCAGCTAGTAGTTTTGGTTTTGCAGATTTATATTCACAGGATCCTGGTTTACAGCTGGAACGATATCCGGAAAGCTTTGTATCCGTATATCTCTTCTAGTTGTTTATTGTATTATTTTCCGCTGCTATGTATTTAAATGTAATTTAAATCTCTGATATTTCTGTGTAATATTCATTTATACTCTGTATATTCTTGTAATCTGATGCATTGTTGTTATATACAATGAAATGTTCTTCTATATGCGTTCTGTTGTGGTTTGTTCTCGAACTATCCGTCGCTTTCCTTTACGGGGAAGTTATGGGTTTTCACAGTTGGTATCAGAGCTTTGGTTTACAAAGCTAGAGAACAAGACACATTAGAAACATACGAAAGAATTCATCAGATATTGGATTAGCAATATCCAATGGGAATGACTCGTTAGAGATAGGATCAGTAGTATCCTAGAACGAGTGTGAAGAGTATATTCGTAAAATGAAAACATTTTTTGTTTTAAAAATTTAAATCAATTATTCGTATTTGATTATCTATTTATATTGAGTTGGACAGTCCAGTATATAAAGATTTTGCATATACGTCTGATCCACGTGTATTTGAAATTTTAATATATTGGATAGATATAGAATCACACTCTAGTCGCTCGGACATGATTCTAATGATTGACGCGTCATCATTAGAATTTATTTTCGTGTTTCGAAGGTGAGATTTCTATATATTTCCATTAGACTGGTGTGAGAACCAATAATTAGATACGGCCTATTGTTGTGATTTGGCATCAAAACATGATTTTCTTTATATATATCAAAATTATGAATTTGAAAAGCTAATTCACTAATTGATTGATGTTTTGGTTGTTTGTTTATTGGTTTGCTAATTCTTAGCTATTATGCCTAATTGAATCAAATATTGAAAATTGGTTGCATTTGCTTGCATATACATATATATCTTTGAACAGGTTATAGCAAAGAGGCTAGAGCAGAGAATAAAATTTGTTTGCCCGACAAATAGGTACATGTTTACTACATAATTTACTGTTTTGTTTGGGTGATGATGATTTTGTGAGCCTATTGGCTAGCCGCTTGGCTTTTTCTTTTTCTTTTTGAGATCTGAAGGACCGGGGAAGCTATTTGAAATTCCCCGATGCTCCCGGTGCAGGGGAGGTTATGGCGAAATTTTTCGAAAATTTAGGGTGTTAGCCAAATTTTTGAAATTTTAGAAAATTCTCAGAAACTGGAAAGTTGGAGAATGGAAGCCAGATCGAGCGTAGAGTTGAATTATCAAACCACTTTCGACTTTGTTCCTTTTCGGGGACGAAAAGTTTTAAGTGGGGGAGATTGTAACAACCCGAAAATCTGGGCCAGTTTAAAATTTTTATTTTGGCAATTTTAGCGAATTTTGATTATTTAAAATGAATTATTTTAAATAATATCGACGAGAAATTTATTTTGAATATAATTTGAACGTATATATTATACGCGTCGTCGTTAGAATATAAATATTTATATATAATTATAAATAGAATTGAAAATGGCGCGGTAGTTCGATAATACGATTTCAAACTTCAATTGAATGTACCGGGTGCAAAACAATCCGGATTTTAGTGAAACCAAAAATAATGGAATCTAATAGTGAATATCTTTCTAACGAATCGGAAAAATCAAGATTTCATATCAGGAATCAAAAGATATGTCCAGTTGAAAATTCTGAATAGTCGCTATAGAATTCAGGCCCTTAAAAATGGACATTTTGCAAATGACCTCGGATTTCGATGAAACCACTTTTGTTGGGTCCGTGATGTCAAGTTATCGCTAGGTTTCAAATTTCATAATTTTTCGAATCAGTATGTGAGCGTGGCAAAGGAAAACGAGTTTGACCGGTTTCAGTTGATTTTAATCGACTGGAAATTGGGCATTTTTCAAACGGTCTCAGAATTCGACGAAACTAGTTTTGTTAGGACCGTATCGTCAATACGAAGCTAGAAAATATTTTTCTGGAATTTTTCTGGTTAGTATGTGACCCCGGTAATTTGAAATGTACGTTTAAAATTCAATATAAGGATTTAAATTGTAAATTCAAAGGAAACCGATTGTAACGATCAAACCAGCTTGCGATACATATCCCATTGTGTTCGGAATGGGGGTTAAACGCTATGGACGACAGGCGGTGGGCCTCGTTTCGAGGTCGTATGTAAAAGTCAACCCTTTTGCAAAATTAAAAAAATAAAATAATAAAATAATTTTAATTCCCTCCCTCCCCTTTATCTTCTTCCTGCCCCCCCCCCCCCCCAGATTTCATTCTTCAGAAATAAAAATAAAAAAAAAAAAAAAAAAAAAAAGAAGAAAGCAGCAGCGGAAGCCGCCGCCTTCACCGACGGTCAGAAACCTCCACCGCAACTCCGATCATCTCCCCCCCCCCCCCTCTTCCTTGCATCGCTCCCTCCTCCTCCTTCAATCCGACACCCCCCGAAGCCGTTCGAGACCCCGAAGCCCCCCGTTCAAAGCCCTAGCGCCGCCCAGCTCGAGAAGCATCTCCGACGTCTGCGAAACCCCCCCCCCCTTTTTGTAAGTTTTATTTTATTTTATTAGCTCTGTTATTTTTTTTAGATTTTGAAACTGTAGTTTTAAAAACATTTTTGAAACTGAAATTTTTAAAAAAAAAACATTTTTAAACTGAATTTTATAAAAGAAAAATTAAAACTGATTTTATTTTAGAAGTTAAAACTGAATTGATTTTTAAAAAAAGATTTAAAAACTGAAAGTTAAAAACTGTTTTTATAAAAAGGTTAAAAACTGATTTTATAAAAGAATTTTAAAACTGAATTTTATAAAAGAATTTTAAAACTGATTTTATAAAAAGGTTTAAACTGATTTTAAAAAGAAGGTTAAACTGATTTTGTAAAAGAATTTTTAAACTGATTTTATAAGCATTTTTAAACTGATTTTAAAATGATTTATAAACTAGAAGGAGATTAGGAATTTAAAAGTAAAAATCATATTTTTATATGATGAAAGTCGAAGTAAAAATCATATTTTTATATGTTGAAAGTCGAAGTAAAAATCATATTTTTATATGATGAAAGTCGAAGTAAAAATCATATTTTTATATGTTGAAAGTCGAAGTAAAAATCATATTTTTATATGATGAAAGTCGAAGTAAAAATCATATTTTTATATATTGAATAGCGAAGTCAAAATTCGATTTTTATATATTGAATAGCATAGTAAAAATTCTATTTTTACATATGTAGAGAATACGGGCGAAAGCGACAAAAGGCGAAGATTTCTATAAGAGAAGTGTCGTGAAGTTGGATAGCTATTGGTGAGAATTTCTCACCTTTCAATTTATTTTCTAGTTATATATATATACTAGGATGCAGACGGTGCTTAGTAGCACCCGACACAATCGTCCACAGACCATGGACTTGTTTGTTTGGCTGTTTGGTGATTGATTGCGATATTGGTTTGAATGTGGTTTGTGGTGTGAAAAATCGAATCGATAAATTGGTTAGGATTAGACGTGCGCCGTTATAAGGCGAAGGAGTAAGGCTAGGTTAGACTCTTACTCCAAAATCTTGTGGTTTGCATAACGAATTGAATATGATTGATGTGTGAATGGCGTGGGCCTTCACTAGACCGGGGATAAGGCTAGGCCTTGTCCCGTTTCTAGTATCGTGCCGTTATGCCGCCGAAATTTTCTAAAATGTGTTAGAAAAATAAAAATATCATTTTATTTAAAGAATGAACTGAATAGAAATTCATATGTTGGAATAAAATGTTTTATCGTTAAAAATATAATTTTTAACGTGAAGTGAATAAAATAGAATATTCATTTACAAACCAAACGGTTTGTTTATGTACACCTATTTGAATGACATTGATTGGGACGATAAATTTTACACATCGCCCAACTGCACGAATAAAATATTTGTTTGATTGTTTGAAACCCCACACGGGTGTTGGGATGAAATTTGCAGTTCACTCATCCTGATTGATTAAATATGTCGATCGATTGATTGACAGGCTGTTATAAGCGTTGAATATCTATATTTGATGCTTTTACAGTGTAGTGCACTTTGGTTGATGGTTGATTATTTTCAATGTTATTATATACATGTGTTGTATGAAAACCCATATAATTAACTTTATATGGTGATTGATTGGGCCTCATTCCAATTTGAAAAATAAAGAATATTATAAAATAAAAGTTCATGTGTTGACAGTACTCATTCATTGAGATTGGTCATGTGTTGAACGAAATATTTTGATAATAACAACTATTTTGAAAAAGAAATATTTGAAATAGAATATTTGAAAATAGAAATTTATGAAGCCGTGTTGATTAGATTGACGCAATTTTGACGTGAACGATATTTATATCGATTTTATTCATCTTAAAAATGAATATTGAAAAGTGATTTCGAAATCGAATATTTTGAATTGAATTGAAAACGATTTCGAAATGAATTGAATTGAAAACGATTTCGAATTGAATTGAATTGAAAACGATTTCGAAATGAATTGAATTGAAAACGATTTCGAAATGAATTGAATTGAAAACGATTTCGAAATGAATTGAATTGAAAACGATTTCGAAATGAATTGAATTGAAAACGATTTCGAAATGAATTGAATTGAAAACGATTTCGAAATGAATTGAATTGAAAACGAATTGAAATGAATTCAAATTGAATTGAAATTTGAATTGAATAGAAATGAATTTTGAAACGAATTTATAAAGAAGAATTCAATTTTGATTTGAATTGAAAAGGAGGTTGAAATTGCTTTTGAAACGAATTTAAAACTATTTATATAATTCGTTTTAAATAGAAATCGACGAAGTATGTATTATATATATTATATATATAATATAATGGCCTGAATAGAACGCGCCGCGCCGCGGCAGTTCGTGAATTTCGACCATTTATTTCAAACGGACATTACGGGAGATCCGACCGTCGGATTCTCCTAAAACCGGAACCGTTGGGTTCGTATCGAAAAGAGCTTTCTAATGAATGTTATAAATTTGAAATCTAACGGTTGGATTTGGAGATACGTCCAAATCAAATTCGAAAAAGGTCGCTGTAAGTGCAGTTCGATGGCCGTTGTTGGAAATCGACTGTACGGGCCTTGATAAAATTATTAAAAATAGTAATAATTTGTGTAAAATCATAAGAAATGATTTGTGAAAGTTTGGGATGAAAAATTCCATATTTGAAAAGATAAAAATAGATTTTTATCGAAATGAACTAGTTTTGAACTAGAATTATAATTCTATTTATTTTTAAATAAATAAATTGAATTTGAAAAGGGTTTTGAAAATAACCAAAATTTCCAATGATTGCATTGGAGTGGATTTGAATCGAAATTGTCTTCGGAATATTTCGATGTTGGAATTCGTGATATTATAGGTGTTGTTATGGAAATTTGAAAGATATATATTTGTATCGTTATTTCCAATACGACATTTGTTAGTCGTAGAATTCGATATTGAATATAAGCCGATATATTATCTATTCAGAGCCTTGTATTGAATATCGAATGTGATTTGGGTTTGTCGTGAATGGTGTCTTCACTAACACTGTTCTTGAACCCAGTTGAGAAAAGATTAAATCTTTTTATTTAGATTTAATGAAGTGTACCAATTAAATAATATTTAATTGGAATTGATATTGATTTTTGGGTTTATCGTGAACAGTGTTTTAAATAACACTTGTTCTTTAACCCGATAATTAATGAATGGGATTTTGGGTTTATCGCGAACCGTGTTTTAAATGACACTGATTCTTTAACCCAGTCGAAGATTAAAACTAAGTGGAGTTTTAATGAATCTTTAATTAGATTGAAAAGATCGAAAATGGAGTATCACCAGTTTTGCTCCAGGCGATAGTTAAATCTTTAATTAGATTTGAACGTGAAATGGTAATTGAATTTACCGATAACACTGTGGTGTTAGATATGAAGTATTACTAGTTTTACTTCATGGGATGAATAGGTTGGGATTGGGAAATTAAAACAAATGATTACTTCGGTAAGGTTCGCTAATCCTGACTAGTTTGAATTGATATTCAAAAATGGATTAAAGAATAAATTCAAGGAATTTATCTTTGATAAAATTAATGGGAATCTTTCCCTATGAATGTGAAATTTAGAAACTAACTGTCGGTTAGCCAAGCAGAATGATTTTCTGGATATTGATCTGATGTTGGTTTCGGCCTTCGGGGTTAATATTTGGGAAATTATTCTCTTGATTAATTTACGGTTAGTGACTAATGAATTGGAATGAGGCGTATGTTGTGTTTGTGTGACACTTTTATAATATATACGCGAGTTATTCGGAAAGACTGGGTTTATCCCATTCTGAATAACTGATACGACGATAAGTCGAAGATGAAGACGATGGTCGAAGACCGGAGGTCTTCACGTCGTTTGGGTGATAACTGATGATCTTGATTGGGCTGTACACCCAAGAAGATGGAAACAGTTGGTGATCGTCCAGACGTACTTGGAGATCGATGGATATGCGGGGTACTAGGTGCCTCCGGTTTCGTTCAGACCCAGAACGGACTTGTAAATGGACTGTGTGTCTGACATTGGATTTTAGTCCGTGTGATTGATCTCTATTAAATATATATCTGTTTGGCGGCGGAGAATTTATTCTCTTGCTTAACGCCTTTCTCTGAGACGTACGAGCTCAGGGGTTATATATTGATGGATATCAAACACATGGAGTGAATTGCCTGTGTGGCATGCCTAAGTGGCAATTGATCGAGGCTTCTGTTGAAAAGCAAAGTCTTGTGGTGATGATCAAAGCACGGCCTTTGTGGCGTAGCTTTGTGTAACGTTTACCTCGCGTGTTTCACACCCGGTATGAACCAAAAACGGGAGAGGACGTCAGGGAGGGCATGCGTTTCTTTCTAGCTAGAAGTGGCGTCAGTGGTTTTACACGCCCTGACGAGTTTGACTTATGTGGTTGTTGCTGTTGCGAGGCGCCTCGGATTGATCGGTCGTTCTCGAACCGATGGAGTCATTTAGTTGGCTCGTTTACGCCCCATAGGGCGGGGAAATGCATGTCCAGGGTTTAAGTTTAATCCACATCGGTGAACTGGCCCTGAGGATCCTAGGGCCCACCTGAGTCTGGGTCCTGAGGGGCGGGCTAGAGCGTCTCGAATCGGTTGAGGACTATCTTTTGCCTCGGTTCATAGACGGAAATCCAATTTCCAAATACGTGACATTTGCGGTTTTAATTGTAATCCTATATATGGCGACATAGTGGGATGGGGCGCTTATGCCGCCTATGATTGATACTTATGATTTGAAGTTGTTTTATACACTTATAATAGTATCAAATGATTTGTTTTAAAACGTATCAAGCATTCTTTGGCTGTTATAAGGGAAAACCCTATCCTCGACTGCGTTGCATTGTGTGATGGGACCTGGGTCTTATAACAGCTTCATTTTTCTTTATTTAGCATTGCGCGGTTTGTTTTATGCACTGGTATTCTTGGGAGGAAACCCGTTCCGTGTTATACGGCGTGGTCCCTTGATTTACCTAATGATTTAAAATAAAGATTAATAACTGTTTTAGTTCTCACACCAGTCCCATGACTGACCTGGAGTTTATTGTTTTAACCTAAACTCTGGGTGCCCTTATTTTGACACGGGCAGCTAGTAGTTTTGGTTTTGCAGATTTATATTCACAGGATCCTGGTTTACAGCTGGAACGATATCTTTATTGTATTATTTTCCGCTGCTATGTATTTAAATGTAATTTAAATCTCTGATATTTCTGTGTAATATTCATTTATACTCTGTATATTCTTGTAATCTGATGCATTGTTGTTATATACAATGAAATGTTCTTCTATATGCGTTCTGTTGTGGTTTGTTCTCGAACTATTCGTCGCTTTCCTTTACGGGGAAGTTATGGGTTTTCACATAGTCCTTGTTTTAAACTGTAACCATTTAGGTATAACTACCTACTCTAATTTATTTCCCCTAAATCAACGATGGTTACAATAGTTATTATTCTTTTTTGACCTTATTTATAACAAATCAATTGCATTTGTGGCTACAACACCCATAATACATATTTTTTCTTTCACTTAATCTGGATTATACTTCCGTATGTAATTCCATAAAATGGAAATCATTAAAACATATATAACAAACATTAATTATAATATATTTTGCGTTATTTTCGTAGATTTGGACGGGTAATGTGTATGTATGCGTGTATATATATATATATATATATATATATATATATATATATATATATATATATATATGGAAAGTCTAAATGAACACAAAATGTTGACACAAAATTAAACACACAAAATCTGAACCATTTAATCTCCCCGTGAATTCCATTTTCCACATAAACAAAAACAAATCTTGTGGTTCAGATTTTATGTACATCAATTTGTGTTTAATTTTGTGTCTCAATAGTCACCCTATATATATATATATATATATATATATATATATATATATATATAATATTCACGCAGTTAACGTAGTTACTATTCCTTTTTTAATATAATTAAATTCAATATTTTGGCTTAAGTTAACAACCAAAACAATCCTTTTTGCGTTCAATCTTGCAATAAGATTTCAAATCTTACAAAAAGGTCATTAACTGTAGTTTCTGTAATTTGTGCCTAAAATATTTAAAAGTGGGATAAACATACTTCAAATCATAAGAAATATATAATATGTATGTTTTTGGAATGGTTGATGTAAACTATGCACAAACATATATAAATCTATATTTGTGCATGAATTTACACAACCCTTTCCTTTTTGTTTTTGTACATATTTCTTATTGATTTCAAATAATGTCTTTTTATTGAAAAAGGAAAAAAAGGCATATTACAATAATCAAGTTAAAACCCAAACAAAACCGAACACAAATAGGCTTATATAATTTTAACAAAACTTGCATGAATCACAAATCAACACCAAAACTAAATATTTGGAATAAAACTACATGTTAACAGTGATTTATGGACCGATTTCTAGATCTATGGTGCTTACAATAACCAAAATATCTTTAAACATGGTTGTAGGTAATAATATGAACAATCTAATAAGCCTACAAAACAATAATATTCAAACCACAATTATTCCTTTAGATCTAACAAAAAGTATAACAGATCCGATGAACATATATGCATATATTTCAGATTTAATCGAAGTAATCAGATTATTGTAAACTATATAGACTTCTCACTCACCCGAAAGCTTCCAAATCTAAATCTGAATAGTTTTTTAGGCCTACAATTCCTAAATTCTTACAGAACTACAGTTATTCTGAAAAGGAGGTACTTTTAGATCTGTAGATTTGCAAGAAAAAAAGAAAAGAAAAGAGGGAAGAACTCTGATGAAGAATCTAAATGCCAATCCATACCTTTATCCACTTGGATCTGATTAATCTCCTCAAATCTATATTATTTATGTTCGTATGAACATATTTTGTTTTAGAATTTGTTTGAGGAAAAAAGAAATGGCAGAGCTTCGTTGTTGTTCTCAGAAATATGTGAAAAAGAATCCTTTTTTTATAGGAGTTGAAATGGCCCTGAACCTTTAGATTAGTTTTCATTATAAATCGTCCATTCGTTATATAAATAATATATAAAAACGCTAGCATCCTGGCTGTTCCAGGTCGTTTGGGATCAACTAGTAGTCAACCTGGCCACCACGGTACCCAGATATTAATTGCGTACCATATATATTTTAGTGTATTTTAATTATTTTCGTCCGTTTTTCATAATTTGTCCATAACTTTTTCATACGGATTCCGTTCGCAAAACTCCAAACATGAAAGTTGAACAGAATTTCATAACGAACGCAAAGGTGCAATTTTCGTGGTTGAATTCCATCGTTTGCATAAATTCCTAATTTTGAAAACCTAATAAATCATGGGTTTATTTATTGTCAAAATTTCGGGTTGTTACATTTTTTTGCCCTTAAAAGGAATTTTGCCCCGAAATTCCAACACTTACTTATCTTACTCTACACAGCCAATTTATGTACGACCACTTTGCAACCAAGTGCGCATCTGCACAGTGTACATAATGTATTGCAACCATAAATCATGTGTGCACAATGATTCAAAACCGGATCCTACTATATGCACGCATTAATTTTTAAAACACTTTCGAAAACATGATGAAAAACATCCTATATATACTGGTAGTTCTATACGAACGCAAATTTGAAAATCACTTTTTCTCCTGTAACCCTCGCATGACTTCGAATAGAAGCGTGAAGCAACAAATTTTGCATCTAAATCCTACCATTCAAAACGCCAATGCATATAATCGCTTCCTATTTTATTTCTCCTAAGCCGGAAAAAGGAAATCAAAGAGAAAAATTCTAATGTTTCCTTTGCTTTTGAATATTTCAATTCCCGTCCTATAGTGGAGTTTTTACCTCCATTCCCTAAAATACTCCACAATTTTCCATCTGTAGGCTGCAAAAGAAGCTTAAAACAAGCAATAAAACGTTAAACAAGTTAATTAACAATCCCCGCATCGTTGACAAGATATAAAAACAACCTTTTCAAGGCCAAAACATCATTTTCGTTGTTGTTGTTAACAGTTTTATCGCATCGTTGGTCCTATTGCACCGCTAAAACCTAAAACACACACAAACCATCCAAAAGTCTTTCTTACGCTGTTTATTTGACCAAAAATAAAAAATTTCACAAAAATAAATTTCTACTTTAAAACTTCTTTCATAAATTTTGAAATTTTCCTTTCAGTATTGTTTCACTTTCCATATGATATTTGTACAAAAACTAAATTTCGGTAACATGCGCTTTACGTTATTTAATCTTCTACTTTAGTACAAAACAATGTTTAAACATGCGTAAACTACCATATCCAAATCCACGTTTTTGCGCAAACCGAAATAAAAGGAAGTAAATCAATAAAATATAAAATTCAAAAAGGATAAAAAAATCAAATAACGTTTGCAATAAGTCACAAAAAATATTTTGTGGAAACTTAAACGATTCAAATCACATGTTGGTGAAAGAGGAAGTTGGTCACGCGAAAAATGCGAAAACCGAAACCACACACATACGAAGATAAACTTTAGCTTAACAAGGAACCGACGATAAATATACCCGTGACAAAAACGACCCAAAACCCGTCGTTCGCTAAAAGTTATTCAATACAAAATTTTATTCATTCCAGCTCTAAGACAACTATTAGTTAGATAAGAAAATTGAGATTTCAATTAGATATTGCACGAGTGACGCAAATATTTCTAAACGTAGAAATATCATTAAGAAGTCATGCGATTTCAAAGACAACAAACACTAACAATTACAAGCACGAATTACCACAAATCCAGTAATCAAATGCTGGAAAAGGGAAAATATCAAAGACGACAAAAAAACAACAACACCGTAACTCTCAAAATAATGCCTATATACAATGAGATGTCTTGCTCCACGACTAGAGATCAAACCATTTTTATGACCATTGATTAATCATATCATGATAGCAAAATGTTCGATCTTATTTTACAAACACTGCTTGTGTGTTGGAGGTTTCCATATCACCACCCCCACAAAAGAGAATCAGAGGTGACTAAAGAAACCTACCATAAAGCTTCTCTTCATGGCGATTCGCCTAACATTATCTAACAATAACACGGATATGCGAAGATACATAAAATACCTACGTGAAACAGCATACACAGACAACAAGCTGAATCACATATGATGTGGCACTAAATGATGGTTACACCATCGATCAAGCAAAAGATTAATTTTCGCATCATGAGACAAATCTAGTCATAGCTTCCCATCTATGGAATAATGGGTTGAATTGGTCACACATCTACATGGAATGTTTGAACATAAATTCTCGAACTCAAAAGGTTGACATTAAGGAAAAAGAGATATGCCACAAAATCTCCAAAGCCAGTCAAACCAGAGACCACTCAAGTCCGCGTACAACATGGATGCCTCTAAAATATCATCGAGAATCTCCCCAGAAAAACCATCCAAAGACAGCTTAATCTTTATCTCCGAAATGACGATCGCCTTCATCGGAATCTATTCCAACAAGATATAGCAAAAGCGAATGCAACACAAACAACAATCCAATTCAAAAATCTCAAAGCAAAAGATCAGCGCAAGTCCAACTGCCACAACAAAATCTCTTAGCCGTAATGGGGTGGAACCTTTTGCTCGTTTTGATCCAACCAAATGACTTCTCTCCCTAAGAATGACTATTAAATGGTGCGAGTAAGATCTGATAGCACAAATAGGTATTATGGACTAAGAAATGATCGGAGAGAAGAAATTGGATTTACATCTTGGAGTAATAATGGGCAAGATCTAATGTGCAAACTAGTACAGAAAAAGAGGAGATGAGGCGGCGGCAAAGAAAGAGAAGAAGAATAAGCTTATGGTTTGACTAAATGAGGAAGGAAGGATGAAAGAAGTTAAGAAGGGAATTTGGACGCAACTTTCATGGTTGAGTCCTAGGTTCATGTCATATCAAAACTCATCGACTAGTTGGCCACTCTAGGTATAACGCTATACAGTCGAACGTCAAATGAGCTTTGGGCAAGGGTTAACCATGACCTTATTAGGCCATATCAGAATATTAATTGTACCGCGTCATCTCTTAAGCTTTGACGCGATCCAAAAAACAATTTTCCTCATCACGGCGAAATCAAAGGCCGCAGTCAAACTCTGAACTGTCTCCAAAGATTCAAAGTAGTCTCAGTATAATTTTGCAACCACAAAACGAACATATTTCCAAAATAATTCAGCTAGAAATCCGTAATTAAATTAAAATGGATTTTCCCCTTACCTAGATGACAAACAAATCATCAAATACCCAAAATCTGAACGAAAGATTTCCTTCGGTCTCTTCGAAAGAAAATTTTAAAACTTTTCGAAATTGATTTATTTATTATAAACTAAAGGTTTTGTATTATAAAACCATTTTATTATTAATTATATTCCAGGTTATATTACTAACTGGAAAGCCTTTTCGCGTTGCAAAGTGTCGGGATTTTAAAATCTCGAAAAGATTAATTATGATAAATTCAATAAATCATCCAATAGATATTAAAAAGGAATACTAAAAATCACAAGGAATTTGATAAATCTTCTCAAGGCTCAAATCTATATTATTTATGTTTATATGAATATATTTTATCTTAGAATTTTTTTGAGGAGAAAAGAAATGACAGAGCTTCGCTGTTATTCTCAGAAATATGTGGTAAAGAATGTGGGCCTAACCTTTTATTTATAGGAGATGAAATGACTCTAAATCATTAGATTAGTTTTCATAATAATCCGTCCATTCGTTATATAAATAATATATAAAAATCCTAGTCGTTAGACTATTCCAGGTCGCTTGGGATCGACCTAATGGTCGACCTGTAGGCATTAATTGCTTATCATATATATATTTTATTCCATTCTAGTTATTTCCATCTGTTTTTCGTATTTTGTCCGTAAATTTTTTATACGGACTCCGTTCGGGAAACTCCAAACATGAAAGTTGACCAAAATTCCATGACGAACGCAACGACATAAGTTTCATGGTCGAATTCCATCATTTGCAGAAATTTCTATTTTTGGAAATCTAATTCAATCACTAGTTTATTTATTGTCAGAATTCCGGGTTGTTACATATAGAATCATTGTACCAAATCTGCAGGAATCTGTATCGAAGGTACAACAACTTATCATAGTCTATTATTGTTTTTTAAAAGGAGAAGATGTTCTTGTAGCCTTTGAAATTAAGAAGTCCATCTTATGGCCCGTAAAATCTAGATAGTAAAGGTGTTCTTGCCACCTTAGGAAAGCAAGCAGTTATAGTGAAATTCTGCAAGGTGGAGTGTAGAAATGGATGTAGGATCAATTAATCTGAACCAGTATAAAAAAAAATCTAAGTGTTATTTATTTTACTACATTTTACTTCATTACTTGTTTCTTTATGTTTTCAGTTTGAATAGATATAGTGTCAAATTTAGGACTGTCAATGGATATCCGGAAATCTGAAATTCATTTGCCTTTGTACCCAAAAAGCGGATACATATCCGATATCCAAAAAAATGGAAGCGCGTGCGGATATGATGGCATCCGCATCCGAGAATTATCTGTCCGAACTTTTTCAAAATTATAGCTTAAATTATATACATTTAGTATGTTGAAAGATATAAATTTATTGTTATGTTTGAAGTCAATATTATGTGCGCAAAATACATATGAACTACTCAAAATTATTTATTATCATCATATTTGTTAATTATTGACACGTTAATGACTAATGGGATAGTAAGATATTTATACTAAAATTAATTTTTCTCATTTATTTTTTCTTAATTTATGGATCACTAGCGGACAAGGTAGTTACTAATATCTGTTCGTATTCGCGCATACAGATATCCGATATCCGATATCCGAAAATGATTTCGGATGCATATATAAATATGGTGTTATCTGTATCTGAAAGTATCCATTGGCAGCTCTAGTCAAATTCATAAGTTAGTTATATAGATTTGAATTATACCCTTCACCCCTCTACTGTTCAAATAGCTTTAAGATTCAACAATTGTGATTTCCATAATTTTGTACTTCACTTTTTTTTTGGTCTCCTCCACATGACTTTGAAGGATTTTTTTTTCTTTTCAATTTGGGCAATTTCTACAAACCTATCACGCTTTTAGGTTTATCTACAAATTAATTATGAACATAATCCTTTTTGGCCGGCCCAACACCAAGATAGCCAAAGCATACAACATTTCAAATGTTGCCTGCTATTTCCTTTTGAAACATTGTTGGGTCTTTTTGAAAGGATGTCAACTACGCTTTAATGTAAAATACACGTGCGTCATTTAAGATAGTGCCAGTGGCATTTATGAAAATATGCTCCAGTAAAAAAAAGTTTCACATGGAAAGATAGAAAAACCAAACTAGAAACATGCTCGAATAACAATATAAGAAAGTCAGAAGTACTGCCTACCAAATAGACCACTGAAAAATGTAAAAAAACTCATGAAGTTATTTAATTTCTCAAATAAAGACATTAAACTCAAAAAAAAGTCATTTACTATCAACATAAGTATTTAGAACTAACATGAACGTTAAGCTACAACAGTACAATGATTCTTCTTATGCATGTTTAATCATATTTGTTGCACCTATTTCTCTTTGAAGCATGTTTCTCGTCCAAATGCCTTTAATTCCTGTAGATTTGGAGTTTCCTAGTGCTCTATGGACCATCGAAGGAAGAACCAATAGTCCTCCATGTAACGCCCTGGAATTTCGAACCAGTAGAAATTGTCGAAAATCCTTCCATTCAAAACAAATGATGACAACTACCATCATATTTTATAATTATATACAACATCACTAAATGCTTTGGATAAAATTTTAATAAATACCACTTATCTAATTAACTGCTTGTGCTTAAATATGAATTAAACACAACTACCGTAAATCTGGCATTGTGCAGCTCTAATGAGATGGACATCGATATTCATTCCTACACACTTGATAAACACGTTAACATAGCTTAAATGAAAGATGCACTATTACAAGATGAAATAGCAAATAACAAAAAAAAATATTAATAAAACAGTTGCACCCCCATGTGACTGCCTAACCTTGATCTAATTGGATAAGCAATTAGATACAAAATCAAGCCAACGTAGTTCTTCTTTACACAAAACCTTTAAAATCAATATTTACTTCCAAAATACTCTTTATATCATGTGGGGGTAAATACGGTTTTATATCAAGTAAAAATACTCTGGTAATACTCGGTTTAAAAGATATCGTTTGTAAAACTTCCTTTCATAAGATAAACGTCTTTTATTTTACATACTAATCTCAAACCACCTTTATATCTTTCTAATATATGTTTGGAAAGATCTTCAAAGATTGCACTGAAATAGTTAAGTTCAATACCATTCATACCTTGTTAAAACACACTCTACTCATACCTCGTTTAAACACACACTATTCATACCTCAATTAAACAGTATTTATACCTCGTTTACACACTATTCATACCTCGTTTAAACACTATTAAAACCTTGTTTAGACTATTCATACCTCGTTTAAACTTTCCACTAATGATTATATAATTCATATAAGTTTACTAATAATAGTTAATAATAAACAAGCCCTTTTTCGGTTAATAACTTCTCGCATACTTAAGTGACTACATGAAGTTACTCAAAAATTGAATCTTTCCATTACTAAGAATCTTAAACTGTCTCATTAACTCATATTATTAATCACAAGTCAATAGATAATCAACCAAGTGCACAAACATTAATCAATAGCTAACCAGCCCTTAAAATCGTTTAAGAGTTCTCACATATTAAAGTGGCTTCATAATTTTTACTTAAAGATTGAATCTTTAAGGGTTTAACTTTATTTACCACATCAAGTCACTTGCAAATTATTCAAACATACCATCACAAATATGCTAAGGCATGTATATAACTAATATTCCATAAAGGTGTAATTTAGTGAACTAACATAATGTGTTTCACTCCCAAATTCCATAAAATGTCATTTTTACTCCATGAATCTATTTAAAAATCATTAGCAAACATATATCATCAAAATAATCATGAATTCGCCAAAAAAATTCCAAGAAACATTTCATCAAACACCTTATGTGCATCATATAAACTAGAAAACAAAACCCCTTTATAAGTTGAGATTTCCTCACCCAAAAGCTATCAAACTCCACCAGAATTTAGCTAAGGGTTGTATGCTCCTAGATATATGGCTTTCCATCATTTTCTCCTTTTCCTTTGCTCGCTTTTTTTTAAAGAGGGGTTCGGCCGAAAGGTATAAAGGCGGAGGAAGGAGAGAAGGAAAGAAGTAAGGATGCCATGAAAATGAGAAGAGTAGTGCCTTTATATAACCATGTATAAGGGCATTTACGTCATTAACTTAGGGACACTTGTCATGTTCCTACCATTACCTAACATGTAAGTATACATGTGTTAAGGCTTCCTTAAGAATCCATAAGCTTAAGGTAGAAAAAAAATCAAATTGTCTTCTTACATTTATTACTCCCTTTAGCTTCTTTGAGAAGCTATGCACTTAAGAAAGAAGGCACTAAGAATTGGCTTCCAAAAGAAGCCACCAAAATTGGATTCTAAGAGAAGCCACTAAAAATTTGGCTTTTAAAAGAAGTCACTAACACTTAGGCTTCTAAGAGAAGCCACTAAAATTTGGCTTCTAAGAGAAGCCACTAAAATCCTATCATTCTTCTTTCTTAAGACACTTGTCCATCATCATTTTTGCAAACCATAAGATAATGACACATGCCTACTTAAGTGTCCTAAGATGTTTCTACACATGGACAGCTAAGAGGGTTATGTCCTTATCTTTTTTTCTTCTTTTTATTTTTCCTTTAGCTTACATGATAAGCTTCTTAATTTAAATTTATATCGTTTAGCTTACATGATAAGCTTCTCATTTTAAATTTATATCGTCTAGCTTCCATGATAAGCTTCTCATTTTAAATTTATATCTTTAGCTTACATGATAATCTTCTTATTATAAATTTTTATCCTTTAGCTTACATGATAAGCTTCTCATTTTAAATTTATATTTTAGCTTACATGATAAGCTTATTATTTTAAATTTATATCTTTTAGCTTACATGATAAGCTTCTCATTTTAAATTTATTTTTCCCTTACATGAACAATATATTCATGTTTAACAACCATGCTAACTTAATATATAATGCGTGTTAGCATGCATGAGAGCGTCATGACATTTCTGATAAGTTTTAGTTGATGAAAGGTCGTCAATTTGATAAACGACTTCCGGTCACATTTTCAATTTCACATTAAATTAAATATTTTGGTACACTAGTTTTAAAAACTATTTCACTATCACCCTTTATTATTTAAAAGAACTTTATTTTAGTTTTGACTCATCACTTCAATATTTAAATTTTATTGAATATCCATAAATTCAAGCGGTAAATTTTCGGGTTGTTATATTCTTTCCCCCTTACAAAATAATTTCGTCCCCGAAATTCTATGCAATATTCAATCAAAAGAAAGATAAAAGTTCCACACATAAAACTCAAGTATTCAAGGCATTTTCTTGAAAGTATACTTTCAAAACAATTTCATAAATCGATATTCTAGGACATACCTGAACCTTTCAATTTGTGACCAACATTCCATCAAATCTGCAAGCTATTACTGGATCAGGCACACCGTAGTTTCTTTTTATATCCAAATTTAGGATTATGTTCTTGACAATCCACATCGATACCCAGCCTCCATCCCGTGAACATACATTCAGATCATTCAGTAAAGACATACTCTTCTTGTGTGGCTCCCATCTAAATGTACTAAAGATTCGTGGTACTCCGGCTTTTCCGACTCATCATTATCGAGAAAGGATGTATTCTCTATGTTGCGGTACCCATCAAAATGTACCAAAGAGTAATATTTTTAAGTTAGACATCTCATATAATATCTTCAAAACATGATTATATTCATCAAAGTCAATACATCAATTATGGTGTACACTTCTTGTTGCAGTACCCATCAAAATGTACCAGAGAGTGATATTTTCAAAATAGACTCTAATCAATATTCTTTTTATTTTATTTTATAATATGATTATATTCATCAAAATGGATCCAATCTACTCAATTTAGAATATTTTATCCTATTGTGGTCAGCATCCCGTCATCAAATAGGATGTACTATACTAGGCTTGATACCAATATAAAGTAATAGTTGCACTATCCAAGATCTATTGTCTTATGCCGGCATCCCGTCATCAAATAGGATGTACTCTACTCGGCTCGATACCAACATAGAGTAATAGCGCACTACCCAAGATCTATTGTCTTATATCGCACATTGTCATCGTCATCGTAAAGTATCCATCATTCATGAAATAATCAATAAAAAACTTTAGTAAGTTTAAACAAAGTATACTCTCAAAACACTTTTATACTTTGTAATCATTACTCTCATATGGATAACCATTTTATTTTGAAAAATCCACACTTTCAACTTCGAAAATCATCTTAAGTATAACCCTCCCTTCTTCTTCTTCTTCTTTTTTTTTTTTGTTTTTTTTTTTTTGTTTTTTTTTGTCAAACACATAGTTCAGTTTGCAAACATGTTTTGAGATAGCAAAATTTCAAAATATATATGATGTACGTATTCTAGATAATTGATCTAGCTTCCCAATAAGATTAATTTCGACTAAACCCAAATCAAGGAATCAATAGTTATGACTGAATTGCTGAGAGATGTTTCAACGGCTTTTTAAGCTAACACCATTAATGCTAAACAATTCTAATATCTTATTATATAAAAATTTATCACCTTGATTTTGCATGAATGTATTGCTCAATTTTACTCCTCTTAGCCTTCCTCTAGTTTATTTTCCCATGCTCATTTAACTCATTCCTCGATAAGTTGCAATACCTTATTCCTCTTATCCATTTCAAGCTGCCACACTCCTTCCTTTACAAGCCACTTCATTCATTTCTTCGTTACTTTATAGCTAGTCATATGCACTTACAACTTCGTTAAACCTCTTTATGTGGTGCTTAAAAATGAATCAACACATTATTCTATAAACAAAAGTTAAACAAATAAATATTACTCATTTACCTGGTCAAAGGAATGGTGCCTTACATTATCCTGTTTTATTCATCAAATTAAGGTAACTTCATTTTAAAATTTCTAAAAGTGATTTTCTATTCTTATATGAAATTTTATTTAGGCACCTGACCTAAGCTCTGATACCACTTGTAATGCCCCAGGATTTCGATCCAGTAGAAATTGCCGAAAATCCTTCCATTCAAAACAAACGATGACAGCTATTGTCATATTTTATAATTATATACAACATCACTAAATGCTCTGGATAAAATTTTAATAAATACCATTTATCTAATTAACTGCTTGTGCTTAAATATGAATTAAACACAACTACGTAAATCTGGCATTGTGCAGCTTTAATGAGACGGACATCGATATTCATTCCTGCACACTTGATAAACACGTTAGCATAGCTTAAATGAAAGATGCACTATTACAAGATGAAATAGCAAATAACAAAAAAAAAAAAAAAAAAAAAACAGCTGCATCACTACCCCCATGTGACTGCCTACGTACCTTTATCTAATTGGGTAAGCAATTAGATATAGGATCAAGCCGACGCAGCTCTTCTTTACATGAAACCTTTAAAATCAATATTTACTTCCAAAATACTCTGTTTATCATGTGGGGGTAAAATACTTTTTTATATCAAGTGAAAATACTCTGCTAATACTCGGTTTAAAAGATATCGCTTGTAAAACTTCCTTTCATAAGATAAACCTCTTTTATTGTACATACTAATCTCAAACCACCTTTATATCTCTCTAATATATGTTTGGAAAAATCTTCAAAGATTGAACTGAAATAATTAAGTTCAATACCATTCATACCTCGTTAAGACACACCCTACTCATACCTCATTTAAACACACACTATTTATATCTCGATTAAACAGTATTCATACCTTGTTTACACACTATTCATATCTCATTTAAACACTATTCAAACCTCATTTAGACTATTTATACATCGTTTAAACTTTCCACTAATGATTATATAATTCATATAAGTTTACTAATAATAGTTAATAATAAACAAGCCCTTTTTCGGTTAATAACTTCTCACATATTTAAGTGACTACATGATGTTGCTCAAAAATTGAATCTTTCCATTACTAAGCATCATTAAACCGTCTCATTAACTCATATTATTAATCACAAGTCAATAGATAATCAATCAAGTGCACAAACATTAATCAATAGCTAACCAGCCCTTAAAATCGTTTAAAAGTTCTCACATACTTAAGTGGCTTCATAATTATTACTTAAAGATTGAATCTTTAAGGGTTTAACTTTATTTACCACATCAAATCGCTTGCAAATAATTCAAACATACCACCACAAATAAGCTAAGGCATGTATATAAATAACATTCCATAAAAGTGTAATTTTGTGAACTAACATAAAGTGTTTCACTCCCAAATTACATAAAGATGTCATTTTCACTCCATGAGTCTATTTAAGAATCATTAGTAAACATACACCATCAAAATAATCATGAACTCGCCAAAAAATTTCTAAGAAACATCGAACACCTTATGTGCATCATATAAACTAGCAAATAAAACCCCTCTATAAGTTGAGATTTCCTCCCAAAAGCTATCAAACTCCACCAGAATTTAGCAAAGGGCTGTATGCTCGCAGATATATGGCTTTCCTTCATTTTCTCCTTTTCGGGTTCAGCCGAAAGGTATAAGGGAGGAGGAAGGAGAAGAAGGAAAGAAGTAAGCATGCCATGAAAATGAGAAGAGTAGGTGCCTTTATATAACCATGTATAAGGGCATTTATGTCATTAACTTAGGGACACTTGTCATGTTCCTACCATTACTTAACATGTAAGTATACATGTGTTAAGGCTTCCTTAAGAAGCCATAAACTTAAGGTAGAAAAAAACCAAATTATCTTCTTACATTTATTACTCTCTTTAGCTTCTTTGAGAAGCTATGGACTTAAGAAAGAAGGCACCAAGAATTGGCCTCCAAAAGAAGCCACCAAAAGTTGGATTCTGAGAGAAGCCATTAAAAATTTGGCTTCTAAAAGAAGTCACGAACACTTGAGCTTCAAAGACAAGCCACTAAAATTTGGCTTCTAAGAGAAGCCACTAAAATCCTATCATTCTTCTCTCTTAAGACACTTATCCATCACCATTTATGCAAACCATAAGATAATGACACATGCCTACTTAGGTGTCCTAAGATGTTTCTACACATGGACACCTAAAAGGGTTATGTGTCCTTATCTTTTTTTTTCTTCTTTTTCTTTTTCCTTTAGCTCACATGATAAGCTTCTCATTTTAAATTTATATCTTCTAGCTTACATGATAAGTTTCTCATTTTAAATTTATATCTTTTAGCTTACATGATAAGCTTCTCATTTTAAATTTATATCTTTTAGCTTACATGATAAGCTTCTTATTTTAGATTTATATCCTTTAGCTTACATGATAAGCTTCTCATTTTAAATTTATATCTTTTAGCTTTCAAGATAAGCTTATTATTTTAAATTTATATCTTTTAGCTTACATGATAAGCTTCTCATTTTAAATTTATTTTTCCCTTACATGAATAATATATTCATGTTTAACAACCATGCTAACTTAATATATAATGTGTGCTAGCATGCACGAGAGCGTCATTACCTTTCTGATAAGTTTTAGTTGACGAAAGGTCGTCAATTTGATAAACGACTTCCGGTCACATTTTCAATTTCACATTAAATTAAATATTTTTGTACACTTGTTTTAAAAACTATTTCACTATCACTCTTTATTATCTAAAAGAGCTTTATTTTAGTTATGACTCATCACTTCAATATTTAAATTTTATTGAATATCCGTAAATTCAAGCGGTAAATTTTTGGGTTGTTACACTCCGTGTGCTATCCAACAACATTTATCATGAACATTATGAAATTCTAGCGAGTACACAACCAAGTAGTTTTGAACCGAGTACAAAGGCGATGAGAGATCATGACGAGCGTTACTCGCACCATTTACAACCGACGAACAAGCATTCATAACATGTGCACAAACTGCTGAAGTAACTAAACGTTGCATGTGCAAGAACAAGCATTACCATTAATTGTTACTTAAATTATTCATCTAAGTAGTAAATTATTTTCCATTCGAATCGATTAAATCGGACTAGCCTTGAACCTCTTGCTACATTTGCTCTCCTGGCTATCTTTGCTTCTCATTTTAGAGTTAGGAGAGTTGTCGAAGTTTAACTCTCCTCTTAAACAAAAGTAATCCATTAGTCGGAAAAAATATGGGCAACCAAAGCTTTAACTGGTAAAGATTGTGCACCTCTAAGCATACTGTTAAAACTTCCTAGTACATTACTGATCATAACATGAAATCGACTGTTATCATCCTTACACAATATCCATTTCCCCTCTTTTCCATAAAAATTCTCTCTATCTAGTTGCAAGAAGACGTTATTCTTAAACTACAAACACAAATTCTGATTGTTTTTGATACAAAATGGTAAGAGATTACAAAATAAGATAACATGGAGAACACTGGATTTTTGTGATAAATTTGATAAAGTTAGAGTGAGGAGAAAGAGGACAACAATGGTTTTTAGGGACAACAGGCGTATTTTTAAAATCGCCAACTGGCGCTATCTCAAATGGCATTCATATATTCTACATTAAAACAAAGTTGAGGCCTTTTTAGAAAAACACTAACTATGGTTTAAAAATAGCCGACCACATTTCAAATGTTGTGTCATATGTATATCTTAGTCAGCTTGGCGTTGGGCTGGATAAAAGTGATATATATCCATTTCGTCATTAGTTTGCTAATAGGCCTAAAAGCATGATAGTGCAGAAATGACCCATTTCAATTAAAAAAAAAAAATTGATCTCAAATATAGGTTTAAGGGCTCGTTTTCAACCAGATTTTGGTGTATAGTTTGTATCTTAATTTACATGAATTCATGCTTCTAGTTCTCGTTTATTCCATTTTTATTAAATGTGCTTCCAACAAAAATTCTACATATATCTCAATTTCAAAATTAACTTAAGGTGAAATAGAAGAGTTTGATTTCGTCGTTTTCAAGCAGTAGAGGCAGAGATTCATCTTCAAAGAATTAGCCATAAATTTCACTAATCTTTTTTTTTTCAATTACTATTCAATTAAATTAACAAACAGGGTTCTTCCATTACCACCGTTTGATGTAATCCATAACCGAAATTGTAAGTTAAAATTAGATTCAAGTGGAATTATTATTCAAATTTAAAAAAAAAAAAAAAAAAAAAAAAAAAAATCTAATCATATAGGATTTTACAAAAGAATTCAATCACCTGTAATCATCATAGACTCAATAATCAATACTCTTTTCAAAGCTACTCTTGGCCTAGCCCTTGGTTTTCCTTCTAGGTTTTCAAACTTGAACGATTCAAAGTTGCCTTTTGATTTCCTCCTTAGAATTTACACGCCTTATTTTGATTTGTCCTTCCTTTTTAATTAAAACTTACATGAGAAGAAAACAAATTTGTGAGGAAGAGAAATATACATACAAAGTGGTTCAGTGTAGCGTGAGGTGAAGCAAAAGAGTGAAATAGAGAGGGAAAATTTGTTGCGGCTAAGCTTAGCTCATGAAGGTTTGGATCCTACGGTCTGGCTCCCCACATTGCCTCACCCACTTTAGGTTCGACACTGGGGATTTGGCTCCCACTAGCACCGAACCTACTTGAGATTCAGCTATGGTGACACGACTACCAAACTAGCCACTTATCTCCTATTTTGAGTTCATTCTCTCATTTCTTCACTGGTTTACCGAAACTTCAATACAACACTCCCAAAAACACTCTTCATCATCTAACACTCAAAATACTTGTCATCCCTTCATCACTTCCAAAATGATCAAAACCTTAAGCGATTAGGAAGAATGAACCATTACTCAACTCACATCTCCTTTATTCTACTTCGAATTCGAATAAAACTTGAATCGTCATTCACATAACCTTCCAAGACCTTTTCCACAACACTTCAACAATACACGATTCATCATGTTTTGCCTATGCAGTTAAAGCCCCGCAATATCCCCGCTATAGCTCATAGTGCCCTTCAGCCGCTACGCTATTTCAGTTTAGCGCTGATGAATAGTAGATCCGCTTCTAGCCCCGCTATTTTCCGCTGCATCCACTAAATCAAGCCTTTTTAGCGTCCGCTTTAGCAATATTAATATATAGAACTTGATTTGACTGGTTCTCTTTTAAAAAATCAGTAAAGTTAGCGCAAATGGCTAAATTTAAGGCGTAAATATCTAATATATGGTAATAATCAATTACACTCACCAAGTTTAGCATTCATAACTATCATCTCCTGTGATTTTGTTATATAAGATTAATTAATATTAGTTTCTTCTATACATATAGTGTGAGAAAGATGATTAATTAATATTCAAATATTTAGTTTTACATATAATGAAGCTTTTGCAGCTCCGCTATTTCTCTGTTTTATCCCCGCTACTCCTTTTTGCAACTCCACTGCTATAAAACCGCTGAGCGCTTTAACTGCACAGTGTTTTGCCCATAACATATATTCATAGAGGTCAACAAAAATTTAAAGCAAATTATGAATTGAAATAAAATACGAGAAACATAACATACATGATCAATAGCAAAGCCTATAATAGAAGTTGGAACTTTTCATCGTTATTGCTCCACTGCAGCATATGCTTAAACATTTTGCGTCAACATGCACTTTCAATAACTTAGACTGACCATTGATGTATTTACATTGCCATATATACATGACTAGAAGAAGTAACAAATTATGGAAAATTAAGTGCAGCTTGGAGGATTTTTGCACTTGTAGACAGCTGAAGCCGGTTGCTTGTATGGAGGAATGCTGGCAGGATCCACTTCCCTCACATCGCCCGGAACAAAATATAATTCTTTATGCCTGTTTAATAACAGAACCCATTAGCTCTAGGTTATTGATTAACAAAGTCATTCGCCTATTATTTGAAGAATATTCATGGGCTGAATGACTCAACTACTTCCTGCACTCTAATATAAATAAAGATGCTGTTGTGTGATTCTTGCCTAAACAACATGTATACCTATTGTAGCTACATAATTCAACCATTTTCATTGGCTTATACATTGATCATGGATATATTTCAACCAATACATGTTGCACTTCAAACAGTTCAATCACACAATCGTAAATATTATGATACACTGAGTATTCAACTTTGTATGTATTCTTCCAGATAAGTTTCAATTAGGAAAAACAAGTACACTGAATTGAAAATATAACCAATCTCATTACACGATATTTTGCTTCTATGATAGACTGAATTCCATTTTATTCAGCTATAACAATCCTTTTCTATTCTTTCCCAACAATTAAGCCTTTTTTCAACTTCGGTCTACTAACGAGCAAACTGCACGACATTTGGCAACCAAACATAATTAAGAGCAGAATGAGTGAGGAATCAACTGCATTGGCAGGGAAGCAGTGCTATTAAAACCTTTGTACTAATTGTAATGAGATAATAAAGAGGATAAGCTAAACTTCCGCTGTACGCCTGGGACTACTACAATGGAACTTCCTCCCCAATACTTCCCCAGTCCCTGTTGGCCATTACAAGCTTACATTTAACTGCCTCACTATTACCAAAATTAAAATCTTATAAACCAATATTCCAAAATATGTACTTTCGCTCAATTCCTTTGGTAACAGTTTGAAAGCTTAAGCCAGCATGGAACATAACACATGACACTATGACATTTAAACTGAATGAAGACGAATTTACAAACATATATTTCTACTACCTTTTTAGCCTTCTCAGACTACTACTACTCATATACATATGTGTATTCCTTTGGTGCACATATCAGTACAACCTATTACCAAAGGATGAATTGAATAAGCAGAAAAAGGTAAACTACTACCCACCGACAAGCACAAGCTTCATTTACCCAATGTTTTAAACAATATTAAATAACAATGGCCTGTATGCGAAGCACGGGCCACATTCTAGTTCTTATAAGTTACAGCTCATTTTGTGGGCTGAATGATATGTTAAAGTATAAAGGACACTGAAAATTTGACATTTTCCTCTCTTAAAAGTAATCAAATATGTCCAATACAGATGAGTAAAAGTTGAGTAACAAACTTATGCTGGTTTCTGAGTTACCATATAATAGTAAAGGGTAAATGTCAAATATATAATAATCTGTAAACGCAGATGCAAGTTGATGTTCCGCAAAATGTGCACAGAGTGGGCAAAGTGGGTTTTCAGCTATCTAACCTTATTGATATTGTAAAATTTATTCCATGTCTCAAAACCATTGTGGAAGAGGAATACTCAAATGTCATGATATGCAACTTCACATACTAACGTACTAGTACCACAACTACTCAGTTATACAAATCTTATAATTGGTGGGGCTGACAAGTTTCCTGTAATTTCAGTACACACGTCTTATAGTTGAATGTTTGACATTTTGATTTTCAGTACGTGGTAGTTCAATGTACTGGCACCTCATGTCCATATCTTCAAGCAATTTATGGAGCCACGTCCTTGACTAGATTCAAATCCTAAGAGCATCCCCAACAATGGGAAAACTCTGGTATGTCTCTAACATATGAAAAGGGTTAAAAATTTCAGAATGATTTGAAATGTTGTATAGATGAACTTGCTAACAGTTAGAACAAATCTACAAAAAGAATTACTCAAAATCCGAATTTTCTTTTTCTTTTCCACAAAAAGACGGGGGTGGGATGGGAGATAAATAAGAGGGGGGATCTTGGTCCTTCCACGTATAATTTATATTATTTTACAATACAACTTATGTGTATAATTCATGTAACATGTACCTATATGTTATATATTAAATAGTTTATACAATACAATTTGTATAAATATACTTTATATAATTTGATTCATATAATTTGACTTATAGAGCTTGGTGACTTGGCTTTATCGAATGGGAATTGTGTAGAGGTAGAGTTGGATGTAATTTAGGTTCAATCAAGAAGTTCCAAATATGCCCTTATAAACAAACAAGAGGTTACAAGTTCAAACCTCACTAAAAACAAAAATAGCATCTATTTGTAAATGACATGGGAGAAGCTATTGAGACACAAAATTAGATGCACAAATTCTGAAGGAGATTTTCACTGAAAGGGCTTATGTATTCAAAGTAATAAGTTTTAAGAACAACACTTATGAAAAAATAGTTTTAAGGATAATCAAAAAAAAAAAAAGAAAAAAAAAAAAGAAAGATAAATGAATTTATCATTTTCAGTTATATAAAAATAATGATAAATGAATTTATCATTTCCCTATACAACTTTAAGAAAAATAAAGAAATTTATCTTTTTCCTATAGAGTTGTCCTTGAAACTTATTTTCAAAAGTGTTGTCTTAAAACTAATTATCCTGAAAAAAGCAGCTCTTCAACCAAATTTTCGCAATTCTAAACCATTTGATTTTTGTCTTTATATGAAAGATGGAATTCAGTGGAAAGTCTAATAGTTGAGATTGTTTGTGTTTATATTTGTGTCGTCATTTTTTGTCTAAATAGACTTTCTTTATAAACATTATCACAAGTTCAAAACTAAATCTCAATATAATGTTCATAATACTATTCCTTGCAATTTTCACCTTTTACTTATCACAACTATATAAAAAATTAAGATTTAACCATCATCATATAAGGATTTTTCATACGCATGGCATTGCACGACACCAAAAAAACGTGAATTATAAATAATTATTAATACCAATTTAACAGTAATAATAATAATAATAGATGATTGCTCATGGTAAATTAAAAAGAGGGGGGAAAAATTCGTTTGCCACAGCCCAAAGCAGATTGGGTGAAATCCTTAAGTGTAGGTGCAGGGCAACACCTCTGTGAACAGCGGTTGACCTGGGTCGTTAGGTCACAAGGACCTAACTGGCAGCGCTCCATAGAAAAAGGTACATATATTATTAGTGTAAACTTTATCCTTAAAGAAACATATATATATATATATATATATATATATATATATATATATATATATATATAGACACACACACACACACATATTTATTTATCTACATATAATAGGTAAACCGTGAATTGAAGCTTTTGCAATTACATAATTAACCCTATAACAGTCAACTATAATGGAGGGATATTTTAATCAATCGTCCTACCTTGCACCCGCCTTTCTATAGCTTTCCCAGATTTCTCATAAACCCAAACTTCTTGCAGTTATTCTCTTTGTTGAATCCAATCCCAATTTTAATTTTGAATTATGTGCTTTTCTTCATCTTTCCATGATCCTTAATTTTAATTTCAAATTATGTGCTTGTCCTCATCTTTCCATTATCCTTAATTTTAATTTCAAATTATGTGTTTTTCCTCATCTTTCCATGATTATCGACACCAAATGTTTCCAGAAACACCCACTTGGGTAAGTTAGTTATATAATTTGACCTTTTTGTTAACAGTTTTGGGTTAACACTTTTTATATTTCTTTGTTGTATTTTTATTATATGTTTGACTTAGAGATTCCTTGGCTATAGAAATGTGTTGCCTTTATTGTTTTGATAAATCCTGACCACTTCAGCTACATACGTAAAGTCTAATTGATAATCCTCATGCTTATATTTTAAGTTTACTTCATATAATATATTGGAAGATCTAAGTCTGCCTTTCTTTGTAAAGTTACTATATGCTTGTGGTACATAGGTAAATGCTACAATAGTGAATACATTGTTCCATACATGAATTGGCTGATTTAAAATTTATTCCTTTAACCAAAAGTATTTTTCTTTCCCATTTTTGTAAGACAAACCTGAAATGAAATCTCCACTAATTCACTTGCATAGGTATTTGAATGAAAGTTCCAAATAAAAAAGTAAATGATAATAATAACAAGAGCTTTGCTACAAACAGTTGCATCAGAGCGACTGCCCTAATACTTGCCAGCTAATTGGTTCACAGATTTAATTATTTTTCAAACATTTGAACAGTGGACCCACTTCTAATTATTTTGAGATGGTGCAGCAAGTGGATACAACAATCGCGTTTTACACGGCTGACCCTAGCAATTCTGTAATACTAATTAAATGCAAAAGCTAACATATGCATACAAGTTTAACTGATATGGTGTCTTCTTTCATTTAGTGGCCGATTTTGATATTTATTGTAATTGTGACTTTCCCTTAGTTGTCAATTACATTTGAGATGTAATGGAGATGCTTATGATTTTTTTTTCTAAGTTTATATTATGAAAGGCATCTTGGTAACATCATTACATGGAATAAAAGTTGATTCTATTGTATTTTGACTTTGTAAATAATATCTTGGAATACAGCGGTCTCTCCCTTGGGTAACATGCACCACGTATAAATATCCATATAGTTCCCCATCACCCAATTGTATTTGCATGATTATGTATGTGATGTTTTTATTTAATACTATTTTTATTTAATACTCCAACTTTAGCTGATTTTCATTATTCTTTATTCTTAACTAGTAATCCTAAGATATTTCTATACTCATTTTTACTTATTTGGATTTGTTAGTTACTAGTTAGATTGCTCTTTATTTTCATGCTAATTTGATGTACATAATCAAAAAGTAAGATTTGTTAGTATCATGCTTCTTATTGTTTGGAATTCTTTTCCATTTTCCCACCTTATTTTTTCCGTTTTATAGTAATTCAACATAGCATATATTTCTACAAAGCAAAATTTATGTAGACATGGGAATAAATATTATAAGTTTGCTGTTTTTTTGTGTAGTTGTGTTGTTACAAAGAATATAGTAATAGGTCAAGTAAGTATCATCGTTTGGTGTATTTTTAAAAACTTTTAACCTTAGCTTTATCTCCTTGGTTTACTTCGTAATATTTTCTTTTGATTGTAAGTTCATGTGTGAAATCAAGTAGAAGGTTTTTCTAATCTCATTCTACATTGCTATCATTTCATACAACTCGGATTTCAAGTAAAATATATGTGTATGTCCATTATTAATAATGTGAGTTTGCTCATTTTTTGCACAACGGACGTGCCTAGGTACTGGTTTATATAATATAGTATATGCATCATAATTATATAGTATAATTTATTTGTACTTATATATTAAAACCAGTATATATAATTCCTTATCCTTCCAAGATAGAACTTACCCGAATTTCAGAAACTCGGACAAGCCTTTGCAACCGGATAGCTGACTACAGCTATTAAGCAACTGCTTTTGGGGCTCCATTTGGGTTTGATTTGGTTACTCATACCCTTGTTGGAGAAGCTTTAAGAAGGATATCCAAATTTTGGTAGCTGTAATTAAAACGTATGCTCACTTTTCACACGAAAAACAAGAAGAAATGAAACTATGTACGTATCCATCTCTCATGCTTTTCGTATTAGAAAACCAAAATTATAATGCTCAAAATATTAGGGAAGTACCTGCGGAGATCAAATCCAATTATCCCAGCTTGAAGAATTGTCAAGTTATCTGAATCTGGTGATACTATAATTACAGTATCTCCTGCATATTGTGTTTCTAGTATAGACATGAGCTGTGTCACTCTAACAAACACATCATTTACACTCTCATTTGGAGTTCCATCATCAGTAGGTGGTGGTTTGATGCCTGGGGATATATTATCTGATAAGTAAACCTGAAATCAATTAATCCACATTCAATTCAAAACAAAATAACAACAATTTGCACTGTGAAAGATTTATCAATTGGAGCATAATATGATTTTTACTTATTTAGCTACTGTTATAAATTTGCATAAAATGTTTGCACATGTCATAAAGTTCACATGGACATATATGTCTTCAGGTTGAAGTGTGTTTTGGGATTTGTTGTAATAGTACTGAAAGAAAAGAAGCAGATGCAGAGAAACATTCCATAAGCACCAAAACCTTTTACAATGTACTTTGCGAATTAAAGGAAATATTATATTGATTTTCGACATTGTTTACTACTTTATGTTTCTATGGATCATAACCTTTAATAGCAGCGATGTTGTGATACCATACTAGCTACACTACGCATACAACTCTCCGAGGTTTAAAACTTTCATAACACATGATCAGTCTGTAATTTCAGTTTCAGAACTCAATTCTTTTCTAGTTTCATGTAAGAAAAGGGGAAAAAACATATTTTATTAGGACTTTGATCAAACAAATCTGGAGGTTATAATTTATAGCAACTTACCTCAGAAATTGAATCTAACTCTCTTCCCTCAAAAGCTCCAAGACCACGAGCATCTAAGAAGCTGTATTCTGGGACTAAATGGCTGGAAAATATTACATTAAAAGTTAGGCATGCAGATCAGTATATTAGCAAGAAGTGGATCTGACACCTCAAATATAAACCAATGTTTTTTCCACAATATGTGGGATCAATTCTAGGACACAATTTCTTAAGAAAAAAGGATATAGGTAGTTTCTAATGATGATCCACTCTTGGGCTCCTACACCGAAACAATAAGCAATTGTACTGCGTTCTGCTAATTCTATTGAATTAGTAGTAGTGGTGACGGTGCTGGTGGAAAATTATTAAATAATGGATACTCTTAAGTATTCAGATAAAAAGAAACATGTTGATTACATCAAAATTAGGAAGCACCAACAATTATAATTTGTCATTGGCAGAGATGCTATTGCTGATATATCTTCTATAAGAAATGCTAATATGAATGAAAACGGGACGGTTCAGATAGCATCCACAAATATCAACGAAACACTGTTAAATACGCCCATCGAAAGGCTTTTATTGAAACTGTTCGAAAACATCAGGATAACATTAAAAATTTCTTGTGGTGGTGATAGTTGGGATTTTGTTGCAGGGGAGGGGGTTATGGGGACAGCGGAAGCAGCAGCAACAATAACAACACTAATACTAATAATGGTGAAAAGAACAGTGACATTAAATTACTGTCAAGGGTACATAAAGGATGCCCATGGTAAACAAAATAGTTTTATTTACTATATAACTTTGTTCTTACCAAGCTATAATTGTAAAATAGCACTACTTATGGGAAATAAAAAGCAGCAATACTGCTATTGACTCTTATTGGCGTAAATTGATGAACTTAAAACATCGAAGTAACAGAGTTCATATGCACTAATTGATAATCATTCAGCCAAATTGTTCCAGCGGGGCTATGATGACAAAAGTGTGGACCAAAATCGAATATTGTAGATATGTTGAGTGATTGAACTTTTGACCTAACACTAGTATAGCACACGAATTGTATTGTTATGTCACTTCTGCTATATCAAATGGATGGATCAAGAAACAAATCATCCGAAATAATCATCCCCAACTAGTACTTTGGCATGGCTGGTGCACATGTGCATAAGTGCATCCTTGAATAGAAAACAAGAATAAAAATTAACAAAAATTTAAATTGACATAATTTTAATTTTTAATAGTAGAATTATGGGACATGAAAGAGAGTAAAATAAGAACATTAATTTAATGAATGTAAAACAATACAAAAAAGAATGGATAGTGCTTTAAAAAAAAAAAAAAATGTAAACACAATAAACATGTTGTAATATATATTATTTTAAGGGTGAATACGCTTAATGCAAGGGACATTATTGTAATTGTTGAGACATCTGAAGTTTATAAATAGAGAGCTCATGTAAGTTGTAAGGTGATCTGCATGAATAAAAATGTCTGCTCTTTCTTATTTTCTTATGTTTTTCTTTTATTTTGTAACACGTTATCAGCACGAACTCTATATTATAATATTATATATTTAGATCGGTACACTGAGTCTTCAATTTTTTTAGCTTAAGATATTTTACCTATTCAAATGTAGAGCTGGTATCACGGAATTCCGATCTTTTCATATTTTTAGTGGAGCTATTTGTACTATTTGTATATCCTGTAGGATAATTTTTTTCTCTCTTATCACCTCCTTCAATTTACATCATTTTCTTCTGTATCTTTCATATTTTGTTTCACGAAAGGAGGTAAGTAAATTTATTTCGGTGGGTAACATTTTCTGCCAGCCCTATATTCTGTTACTACAAATAGCTTCTGAGCTTTTAGTCAACCTTTATCATTTTTATTTCTTGCATCAAAATATACTTACTGTACCTTCTTTTAGTATTTTTTTTTTTAAGATTTGTGCTATATTTTATTAGATTTGTGTATTTATTGAAGCTAAATAATATGACATGCGGCGGATAGTCAGTCTGTATTGGAATTCGATTCTGCAATAATATTACAATAAACTGAATGCAATGTTATGTCTGATTAAATATATTTTTTGTTTGTTTTCTTCTTCTACTATGATAGCCGGTAGCTTTGTTATTATAACCATGTTGCCCTTCCAGTAGCAATAAACAAATTTCTCATTTGATTACATATACCGGTGATATTTAGTCACATGGGCTTCTAAATTTTTAGTGTACCAATACGTTATGTACAGCACATTGTACTCTCACATGAAAATATCAAAGTATATATGACTATACGTCATGTATGCAATTATATGTGCGACAAATTAACTTTTACTTGTTTCATAACCATTTATAATTTTGCAGCGCACACCCATCGTCATTTTTTTTTCCTGGTCTGATGTTTTGTTTAATTTTGCAAGTGACTCTTTTGAATATTGAACTTTATTTATTTATTTATAGTTCGAAAAATGTCCAACATTTCTAAGCTTGAATTTAAAGCATTGGACATTTCTGGGGACAATTATTTGTCATGAATACTGGATGCCGAAATCCATTTACAGTCTCAATGCTTAGAGAACGCCATTAAAAATGGCAATAATATGTCTCAGCAGGACAAAGCAAAGGCTATGATATTTTTAAGACGCCACATCCACGATGATTTAAAATCAGAATATTTAACTGAAAAAGACCCTATCCAACTATGGAACTCCCTGAAGAAGCGATATGACCACCAGAAGATGGTCATACTTCCAAATACGAGACAAGAGTGGTTGAACCTGAGGTTTCAAGATTTTAAAACTGTAAGGGAATATAATTCTGCCATGTTTAGAATTACTTCTAAACTGAAATTATGTGGAGAAAAGGTAGATGACGCGCAAATGTTGGAAAAGACTTTCTCAATATTTCATGCCTCGAATGTGCTCCTGCAGCAGCAATACCGAGAGCATCATTTTATAAAATATTCTGAACTCATTGAATGTCTATTGATTGCTGAACAAAACAATGAACTGCTTCTTAAAAACCACTCATCAAGACCAACTGGTTCAGCTGCATTACCTGAAGTTAATGCTAACTTTGCCCACTCCGGAAGAGGTCGTGGCAGAGGAAAAGGAAGAGGACGTGGTCGTGGATGTGGATGTGGACGCGGATACAACCCCAGCAGAGGTGGTTATAGTGGTTTTGGAGTCATCAAAACTACTAATTTTAAGCAGCAAATGAAAAATGAGCCTGGAAATAGCAATAATTCAGCTGCTGAAAATAAGAAGCATTATGAGGACATTTGCTATAGATGCGGGCGCACTGGTCACTGGTCACGCACTTGTAGATCATCAAAGAAAACAATCGAAGAATACCATAAATCAAAGAATATCGAGACAAATAACACTGAGGGATTGTCCGATAACACTGACCTGAAGTTAGATGATTTCTTTGAAGACTATGATGGGAATTTATTCAGCGATGAAAATTTAAATACAATATTCGAAGAAATTGACCGAACCAACCAATGACTAGCCTGAAGCTCATCCTATGTTTTTTTTTTCATTTCCCTTCAGCATGTATTAGTTTGGAACTTTTATTTATTTTTCTTTTAGTTTATTCTTATTGAATTGCAGAAATAATGTGTAATGTTGGACTTTGATTAGTTGTTTATTCACATGGATATTTATTTATATTTATGAGTTATTTCCGTTATTGACTGGTTGTATTTATTTCTTAAGGTATGGATCGACAGTGTTTAAATGATGATATATGTCTGGTTGATAGTGGAACTACTCATACGATTTTGAAAACCCCGAAGTTTTTCTCTGAATTATCTGAAAATATTTCATATAAAGTTTCAACTATAGTCGGTTCAGCCAATATAATTGAAGGGTCCGGAAGAGCCCATGTAGTGTTACCAAATGGTACGCATATATTCATTCAGAATGCATTATATTCAAGCAATTCTAAAAGAAATCTGCTAAGCTTCAAAGATATAAGAATGAATGGATATTATATTGAAACTATAAATGAAAACAACAAAGAATATCTTTGTGTTATTTCTAAAATTGAAAGCCAGAAGCTTATTTTTGAAAAATTTGGTACAATTTCAACTGGATTATACTTTACCAAAATTGGCATAGTTGAATCTCATTTTATAAACATGAGCCAGAAGCTCACAGATACAAAGAAATTGATTCTTTGGCATGATCGTTTAGGTCATCCTGGATCAACTATGATGCGTAAAATTGCTAAGAACTCAAATGGGCATGATTTACAAAATCAGTTGAATTTACCAAATGATTACATGTGCACATCATGTGCACAAGGAAAATTAATTACTCAACCTTCATACAGTAAGATCACCTCTGAATCTCCAGCATTTTTGCAAAGAATTCAAGGTAATATATGTGGTCCAATTCATCCCCCTTGTGGGCCATTTAGATACTTTATGGTGTTAATTGATGCACCGACTCGTTGGTCACATGTATGTTTGCTATCTACTAGAAACATGGCATTTGCCAAATTACTTGCTCAAATAATTAAATTAAGAGCACACTTCCCCGATCATCAAATTAAATCAATACGATTAGATAATGCTGGAGAATTCACTTCTCAATTATTTGATGATTATTGTTTATCACTGGGAATTGAAGTTGAACATCCAGTAGCTCATGTTCATACTCAAAATGGTCTGGCAGAATCACTAATTAAGCGTTTACAACTTATTGCAAGACCTTTACTTATGCAAACAAAGTTGCCTGTTACAGCTTGGGGACATGCAATTCTACATGCATCCAAATTGATTAAAATTAGACCAACGGCTTATCATCAATTTTCACCATCACAGCTTTTAAATGGATCCCAACCAAATATTTCACACCTACGAAAATTTGGTTGCGCTGTGCATGTACCCATTAGTCCCCCACTTCGTACTAAAATGGGTCCTCAAAGAAGGTTGGGAATTTACGTGGGATTTGATTCACCTTCGATAATTCGTTATCTTGAACCTCTTACGAGTGATGTATTTACTGCAAGATTTGCAGATTGCAAATTTGATGAGTCAAATTTCCCGCTGTTAGGGGGAGAAAAGACCGTTCCAGTAGAACGGCGTGAAATTTCATGGAATAATCCCTCTATGTTTCATTTGGATCCACGTACCAAACAATGTCAATACGAGGTACAAAGAATTTTGCATATTCAAAATATTGCAAATCAAATGCCAGATGCATTTAATGATGCTGCAAAAATAACTAAATCTCACATTCCAGCAGCAAATACACCAGCTAGAATTGAAATCCCCGAAGGACCAATAGCAGCAAATGAATCTAAAACTAGACAAAAATGTGGAAGACCGATAGGTTTAAAAGACTTGGCGCCTAAAAAAAAAAGTCTACTGAAAAATCATCAATTAACAAACCTCCCGAAGAGGTTATAAATGATCCAAAGGATAACTCAAAAGAAAATCTCAATTCTCCTAAAATCAGTGAAGGAACTATTATCCCAGAAGAAATAATAGAAGCTTCCGAAAATAAAACGGTACCTAATAATAATGAGATCTCAATGTTTTATACGAATTATGGAGAAATATGGGATCGAAGTAAAATAACAATTGATGATGTATTCTCATTCGCAGTAGCTACTGAAATAATTAAAAGTCATGACTATAATGAGAATAATGATAATGAACCAATTAGCATAAATGAATGTCGGAAAAGACAAGATTGGTCAAAGTGGAAAGATGCTATTCAGGTTGAGTTAGATTCACTTCAAAAACATGGTGTATTTGGACCAATAGAGAAAACACCAGAAGGTGTTAAACCAGTCGGTTACAAATGGGTATTCGTTAGAACACGAAATGATAAAAATGAAGTTGTGAGATACAAAGCAAGGCTTGTTCCACAAGGTTTCCTATAGAGACCAGGGTTTGACTTCAAAGAAACGTACTCTCCTGTTATGGATGTCATAACATTTCGATATTTAATAAGCCTTGTAGTTTCTGAGAAGCTTGACATAAGACTGACTGATGTTGTGACAGCTTATCTATATGGTGAATTAGATACCGATATTTACATGAAAATCCCAGACGGATATAAATTGCCTGAAGCAAAATCAAAGTCAATGTATTCATTAAAATTGAGACGATCACTATACGGTTTGAAACAATCTGGAAGAATGTGGTATAACCGTCTTAGTGAATATTTAGTAAAAGCTGGATACAAAAACAATCTCATTTGTCCATGTGTCTTTATAAAGAAATCGGTAAAGGGATTTGCTATCTTAGCGGTATATGTTGATGATATAAATTTGATTGGAACTCCAGAAGAGATCAATGAAACAGTAGATTACCTAAAACAGGAATTTGAAATGAAAGATCTTGGCAAAACCAAATACTGTCTTGGTGTACAGATTGAGCACAGTAAAAATGGCATATTAATCCATCAATCAAATTACATTGAGAAAATCCTGAAGCGTTTTCAAATGGATAAAGCATATCCACTTAGTACACCTATGGTTGTCAGATCACTAGATATTAAAAAGGATCCTTACCGACCAAAAGAAGATGATGAAAATGCCCTTGGTCCAGAAGTATCATATCTCAGTGCAATTGGTGCATTATTATATTTAGCACAATGCACGAGACCAGATATTGCATTTTCAGTCAATCTTCTAGCCAGATATAGTTCTGCACCTACTAAAAGACACTGGAATGACATAAAACATATCATGAGATATCTGCGAGGAACCACAGATTTAGGCTTGTTTTATTCTAACATAGGCAATAATCCGATTCTAGTTGGTTATGCTGATGCAGGTTACCTTTCTGATCCACATAAAGCAAGATCACAAACTGGATATGTTTTTACTAACAGCAATGCAACTATTTCATGGCGATCTACAAAGCAAACGTTGGTAGCAACATCATCTAATCATTCTGAAATAGTAGCACTACATGAAGCAAGCCGAGAATGTATTTGGTTAAGATCATTAATCGAACATATTCGAAACACATATCAACTTCCCTCAACTACAGAGAGATCAACCATTATTTATGAAGACAATGCCGCATGTGTAGCTCAGATTCAAGCAGGATATATCAGAGTGACAGGACGAAGCACATTTCTCCCAAATTCTTCTTCACACATGAACTTCAAAAAGACAATAAGATAGAAGTGAAGCAAATTCAATCTCAAGAAAATCCAGCAGATTTATTCACCAAAGCACTTCCAAAGTCAACATTTCAGAAGATGGTTTATAAAATTGGTATGCGTCGTTTGCATCACCAAACTATTTGAATAATGCGTTACAAATCAGGGGGAGCATATATATAATGCTATAGTGTACTCTTTTCCTTCACTAATATTTTTCCCACTGGGTTTTTGTTAGTAAGGTTTTTAACGAGGCATTATTTTGATCTAGAAGTATCAACCCTCATTGGAACATTGTCAATATGTTACCTAAAAATGAAAATTGTACTCTTTTCCTTGTTTATGATTTTTCCCACAGGGTTTTTCATAAAAAGGTTTTTAATGAGGCAATCAATTTTATCATCTTTGCATACGCTTATTCAAGGGGGAGTGTTGTAATATATATTATTTTAAGGGTGAATACGCTTAATGCAAGGGACATTATTGTAATTGTTGAGACATCTGAAGTTTATAAATAGAGAGCTCATGTAAGTTGTAAGGTGATCTGCATGAATAAAAATGTCTGCTCTTTCTTATTTTCTTGTGTTTTTCTTTTATTTTGTAACAAAACAAAGATAAATTGGAAATATAGAAAGAGAGAATATACAATTTTCTGACAAGATCAGTATGCAAACTCGTATTCTTTTTTTATACATCAAAACTTTGTAACTGATAAGAAAAACAAACCCCATGACCATCGTTCAAACGAGACTAAGTACTTCAAAAACTAAGGTTGGAGTAAGAAATTTTGATGGTACTGCAACAACTACTAAAGAAAGTTATTCTAGCAAAGACAGTCTACTATTTAGTTGTCATTTGTTTGTCAATGCAGAATCTAAACAAAAGAAAGAACAACATAATGTGAAAAAGATTTGAGAACTTAACTTTTGCTGTTCCTTTTTTTTTTTTTTTTTTTTTTTTGGAAATTTCAGTGTCTTTCGTTAAAAAAAAGTTTCATTTTATAGGCTTCAGTTGTCATTTAACAAAAAGAAAATGTCATTTCCAACAATTAATTATGTAATTTTCTAAGCATATATTTGACAAATCCAGAACAACCTTCTGTTCATGGCGACAAATGCTTTGAAAAGCATTCAAATTACATCTACACTGAATTTATATGTTCATAAAACTACCTTTTCATTTTTGTGGATCCATATTTTAAGGTTTGCACATACTTTGAAATTGATTTGAAAATTTGGACTTTTACAACTAAACTTAAATAGTGAAATCATGATTTTAACTCTTATTTCATTTTTAGTTTGTTTTGAAAGCATTAAAATTGGAATCACAAATCCAGATAAGTATATTAAATATGTTAGCATGAGTTGAATGTTTTCGAAAATTGTGTTTTTACTATGCTTGAATCAAAATATAAAACTAATCATGAAGCACTCGAGTTCGAGAGCCCCACATATCCATACACTTGGATATAGAAACATAACCGAGTCCTTAACCATTGCAAAAATTTCGTCGTCTAGGTTAACTACTCAACTGCCCTATTTGTTGGATCCTACTCTTCGTTTTATGTAGCTGATAATCAACCTTACTTCTTCAATGGAGAGTTTAGGTTCCTATGGATAGAGGGGACCGTAGTCTTATAATAACTTAGCGATATGTTTTATTTTGCTTCGGATCAGATAAGAAATAGTACTTCTCCCTTATCACCCTTTAACGAAGAATAAAAGATAAGTAGGTATTTAGTCACTCATGTTTTTACTGAGTAAACTGTTTTATTTCTTAAATTATACTTACGACAGAAATCATATCCTCATATATAAACCTCAGGAAATAAACTAAAAATACAACAGATCAGCATCCACCAAAAGAAATTAAACACAAAGCAAAACACCTCGCATAAAGGATAAAAAATAATCTTATCATGTCTATTTATTTAACGCGTGTTTCAAAGGCTGGTAATTGGGAGACATAGGGCATCTTTGTTTAGCATTTTCCTTTTTTAATAGAGAAAACCTCACATCAGGCATTTTGTGAGGCCACCTGTCATGAAAATATATTCGACAAGGAAACATATCCAGGGATAGTCATAAACTTATTTTGGACATCTCTTGAGCTGAAAAGTAAACACAATAATTTACATCATAAGATCTAACCATCTGTTGGCTAGATGCAAGGTACCATCTTCTTTATGATTTAATGGCATCTAAGGGTCTAGGACCATTGACCGTGAATATTAACTGATTTCTTTGTGACTTGGATATCTTGACTGGGGATTTTCTTGACAAATAATCCAGAACAACATTATCTTTTCCTTTAATGTGTTGGACTGTAAACTGATACTTTGACAACTAGTTGCTGAATCGAAGGAGTTGCTTGTCTGTAACAACTTTTCTTTTTAACTACATGATTCTAGCGAAGGAGGTGCTGTCAAGCTTGATTGTGAAATTATGTCCAATGAGATCAAACTCAAACCTCTTAATGTCATTCTTTATAATGAGAATTTCTTTGTATATTATATGGTGGTGCTTTTCTAAGTCCTTAAATTGACCACTTGCATGTCACATAAATGAGCCTTCCCGTTATCTTCTTCAATAAGGACAGCTCCCCGGTAATCATTGCTGGCGTCTGCCTGCAGAATTTTTGGGTAACTTGGAATGCACAGGGGTGGATGAGTCTTGCATATCTCCTTAAGCTTCTTTACAGCCTTTATCTTTGTATGGTTTATTATCCAGAGACTTGGGTTTATTCTAAGAAGTCTGGAAAGTTGACTAGTGTGTTTGGAACATAGGATGAAATTCCTGAGATAGTCTACCATCCTAAGGAATTGTTGAATTTCTTTGACTGTTAAGTTGAAGTATGAAAATCTTTTTAATTCTTCCATCAAGTAAGAATCTGGTTGGTAGGTTCCATGGGTGATCTACATGCCTAAGAACTTAATATCAAAAGATTCTACAGTACTATTTTTTACAAATGACTCTGTATTTCTAAGCAAACCCCAAGAAGCTCTAGAGTAGTAGCATATGTTCACCCGCTGATTCTAAAAATATGAGAATGTCATCAATATATACTAGTGCATTGTGGAGAATGGGCTCGAAGACGCGCATCATAGCCTTCCAGAATAGGAGGATGCTACTTTGAGGCTGAATGGTAGAACTATCCACTCGCATTGTCCGATAGGAATGCAGAAAGTCGTTTTGTATATGTCAAGGAGTCAACACCCAGTTGCCAAAATCCTAACTTGAGATCAAATTTGGAGAACGTTCTAACCTTCCCTAAGTATGAGAAAAGCATTTGTGTCATCTAATAGGAAATGAATTAGGGGTTTGTAATTGATTACTAAGTTCACCGGAACAGTAACTATTATTGAGGCTCAACAACGGTTGAAGAGCCTGGAGAGGTTATTCACTAGTCTTGAGATTACTGATGCTCAGAAGCGCCAATTGACTGCATGACAGTTACAGGATGCTTCACATAATACGTTGGAGACCGTTACCAACCAGACAGATGAAGCCGACATTTCTTAGTTGTAGTGTGGGTATAATCTTTATTGAATTCTCATTCATTTAGCTATTTTTTCATGGAATATAGCCTTATTTTGAATCTAAAATCCCAGGGAAGCTTTTGTCACTAAGTGGATTCCCGAGGCAGGCAAATCCCAATTGTATCGTGAGTTTATGGATCACTAGCAGGAAGATATGACATTTGCCAAGTGCAAGAGGATGTTTATCTAAGTTAGGTCTTAGCTTAATGCCTTAATCGACACTCCTCTTAAGAAGAATGAGAAGTTTTTTTAGAAGCGCGTTCAAAGTTCTACGACAACTTGATGAATCACATCGATAAGTCATTCACAGCTCTTATGAACATGGCTACCAGATTTGAGAATTCCCTTAATGTCAAAGGAAAACAGACCGTGAAAGCTACTCAAACTTAGGGATCCTCCAGCAATCCGAAGAAGCGAAAGCCCAACTTCTCAACTTCTAGCAGCAGAATAAGAACTGGCAGAGTTCTCAGGGTATAGGATGTTCAACACAGAAGCAAGCTTTAAGCCTCTCTCACATCACTTGTTTCAGATGCAACTAGAAGGGTCACTACGCTAATAGTTGCCATAGCTTAGCCGGAGTTGTTCCTCCCATCTAGATGACCAGAAATAATCTTTGTCACGTTTGACTTCAACTTAGCCACATGAAGAAGGATTGTCCTACCCAACAGAAGGACAAACCATCAGGAGCCTTTGTTGTTACTTCTACTCCAACCGATGATACTCAGGTTGCGCTTCAGAGTACTTTTACCTTGCATTCTCATCTTATTCGTGTTCTATTTGACATTGGTGCATCATATAGTTTCATATCACTTGACCTTTGTAATAAGTTTGAACACATCCTTAGACCCGTTAAGCATCAAAATCTTTGTGTGTTTCTAATCCTATTGGCGGTCCAGCCAATCTCGGTACACTCCTTTACGGTAGACATGCCTTTATTGGTGATTTTTATGCTCTTCGATTCGACGCTTTCAAATCGTATCTTTGAATAATGGTAAGGGTATTTCTTTATTGATTGGATGTCATATGCCTCGGGATTTCGCAAGAAGTTTTATCTTCTTTCTTGATTCTCGGCTTAATGATCTTGATTCTACTCCTATTGTTTGGGACTTTCCTAAAGCTTTTAGTGAAGTTACTTCTCTTCCTCCTCAGCGGGAAATAGAATTCCACATTGATCTTGTTTCCAGAGCTCGGTCAATAGTTCTTCCTTCACGTAGGATGACACCTAAGGAGAAAGCCGAGTTGAAGAAGTAGATTAAAGACTTATTCTCAAAGGGTTTGATTCGGCGGAGTTATTCAAATTGGGATGCAACACTTGTATTTGTGACTGTCTGACGGTTCGTTGAGGATATGTGGATTATAGGAAGTTGAACAAGTTCACTCTTACAAATAGATATCTAATGTCAGGGATTAATGATATGTTTGATCAGCTCCTCGGAGCTAAGGTGTTATCTCAGCTTGATCTTGTTATCGGATTCCATCAGCTTAGAGTTGTTGAGGAAAGCATTCCTAAGACAGCTTTTCGTACGAAGAACGGAATCTATAAGTGGTTAGTTATGCCTTTTGGCTTAACTAATGCTCCAGCTTTATTTGTCGATCTTATGAGTCATGTTTTCCGTGATGTTCTCAACAAATTTGTTCTTGTCTTTATCAATGGTATTCTCTTCTTTTCCAAATCTAAAAAGAGAATGAATCACATTTGAGATATGTCCATGGAACTCTTAGAAGCCACCAGTTGAAAGCCAAGTTCTCGATGTGTCATTTTTGGAAAGACGAAGCTAGATTTCTTGACCATACTATTTCTGAGAATGGGGTTTCGATTGATCCTGTAAAGATCGCCACGATCAATATAAGTCCTATCCATTTTTTTGTTGCTTTAATCATCGTATCTTCCTTTGAATCTGCTTCCATATTCTATCTCCAGTATTAGGAAAGGCTTATGCCTCCATTGGATATTTGTAGTTTTCTTGGCCTTGCTGGTTATTACAGGAGATTTACAGAGAATTTCGCTTAGATTGCCGCACCTTACACTATTTTAACTCGCAAGAATGCTAAGTTTATTTGGAGTCCGAAGTGTAAAGCAACCTTCAATGAGTTAAAGCGGAAGCTTACTTCTACCCATGTTCTTACCATCCCGAATGATAGTGATGGGTTGACGATATATATTGATGCTAGTCGTGAAGGTTTATGAGCTGTTCTGATGCAAAATGGAAAAGCTATTGGTTATGCTAGTCTTTAGTTGAAGACTCATGAAGCCAACTATGCAGCTCATGATTTGAAATTGCTCGCCATAGTTTTTTACTTTGAAATTGTGAAGGCACCGTCTTTTGGGGACTAAGTTTAAATAATTTACCGACCATCAATCATTGAAGAGTATATTCACCCAAAAGAACCTTAACCAAAGGCATGTTCGATGGCTTGAGTTTCTAGCTGCGTACGACTTGGATATTATTTACTCCTGAAAAGGCTAATGTGATGGCCAACGTTTTGAGTCGGAAGAAGGCGATGTTGTACCAGATTGTGGTTTCTTCGTCTCTGATGGATTGTATTACAGCTAAGCAGGATCAAGATAGAATACTTGGACTCATGAAGGAGACTGTTCGTAATCATCAAGGTGGTGACCGTAGTCAGAAGAGTGCTCAGATCGATGGGAAAGGGATTTTGAGGACTAATGGTCGTATTTGTGTTCCTAATGTTGATGGATTGAAGCAGGATGTACTCAGAGAGAATCACCAGTCTATACTTTCTATTCATCCGGGTGCGACGAAGATGTACCAGAATACAAAAAAGCTGTATTGATGGAGTGGTATAATGTGGATGTTTCTATTTATGTGAGCAGATGTGCCACTTGCCAATAGGCCAAGGCTGATCACCAGAAGACTGCAGGATTATTACAACCGCCTGAGATTACCAATTGGAAGTTGGAACTGGTTTATATGGATTTTATCGACGGTCTTCCAAGGACAAGGAAAAGGAATGAGTATATAGGGTAATAGTTGACAGATTGACCAAGTCTACTCGTGCTGAAATTTTATTCTAAACTTCATGCTGAAATAACTTATGTGGTCGTTATATAAGACCCTGTGGATGTCAACTTGGATTGACTGACCAGATCTTAAACGAAGGCAATGATATACAATTTACTTTATGCAATGTGCATCATCCAGAGCATGATGAAGCGAAAGTCTGTGTAGATAACTCACTCATGCTAAGAAATGAGCACTGCCATATAATGAAACCATATGTCAAATTTTACCAATTATTGTATGACGTGCGATCATATAACCTTTGTCTGGAGTGGTATGGCATTTCTCTTTGCATGGACAATGGAGTGAATTGTCTACTTTAAAGCGGTGATGGAAAAGTCCATGAAATACCAAAGAGCGTCTGATGTGACCACTATTGGAAACTGTCCAATCATATTTTAACCATCAACTCATGCCCGACCAAAAATTTCTCTGTATTTCATCCCTCCTTTGTTGTACTTGAAAAAGTCTTTGGCAAAAACCTTGTAAATCCTAAGATATGCAAGAAAACCGAAAAAGGGCTTCAAAGACCAGAAGATGATCCAAAGTAATTGGATGGGGAAACAGGATTGAGTCAAACTTACGGAATTTAAAAGGAAAAAATCAGACTGGCTTAAGGATTTTCAAAATTCCTTGAGTTCAGATGCTTCATTAGCCATGGCTAAGACTGAATTGAGGAAGATGAAGTTCTAAGCTATAATCAAGTGCAAATCGATGGTCATGACTAGAAACACGCGACCTCAGACCAGCCGCCACCTGCCTAAAGGCAAAGATGATGCCACCAGTGACGTAGAAACCAAGGGTCGAGATAAAACTTAAAACTAATTGGAGTAATTTCAATTGAATTGGTCGCGAGTTGGTTGTCCAAATGTTGGCGACAGACAAGGAAATTAGTAGTAGGATGGTATTGCGATGGTGGTGTGGAAGGAGTTTTAGTCCTAATATTAGAATCAACTATGGTTAGAAACTTGGGTTTGAAAATTACTACGACAAAGTGAAAGAGTGAAAAGGAAAAAAGATTTAAGTAATATTTGATGCCCAAAAGTTGCATTAAAAACAAGTATTGAGTCATAAGTCTTGACTCAGAACTGACTTGATAAATATTTAAAAGAGGGTAATGGGAAAAAAAACATGCTATGAAAGAATGAAACACAAACAACACTCTTCAACTATTATATCATCCAAATGATCCGAATCCATAACTGTTCAAAGTAATGGGATGGTTCAGAGAAGACGCACCACTTTGTGATGACGGTTCAAATGATGAGGACATACTTTCAATTCAGAATTTGAAGTAGGCAACTTTCTTGATTCAAAACATGCTTTGTTAACACAAGTTATATTTTGAGGACAAGTATTATCTACTTTTAAAGCAAATCATATCCGAACAAGTCAGAACCATCAAAAGGTCATGAAATGAATCGAAAGTCATGAACCATAACTTTGAAAATCAGAAGTCAAGTCCAAATAATTGGTGTAGAACCTTGCTTGCCACTTGCATACAACTAATCATTCTTCTGACAAGTTAAGTATGAAGGACAAAACCTAGGGCTGTCAATGAATACCCGAAATATCTGAAATTCATCTGTATCCACATCCGAAAATGCGAAAAATATCTGATATCCGAAAAGCGAATACGGATATCCGATATTCGAAATGCTTACCTGATACGGATATGGCAATAACCATCCGCTATGATTTTTTTTTTATATTTAGGTTATAGTAATTTATTATTTTATAAACAGATGGTTACAAATGCAAAAGTGCAAAACCGTATTGCGTTAATGCCTTGTAGTGTTATACAGTTAGTTATATACTCCAAGTCTCCAGCAGTCCAACGCAACCCTTATACAAAGTTACAAAACTGTACAACCGTTGGATGAAAATCTAATGTGTCTTTCCCTAGCCCTTATAATTCACTTTTCACGAGAAACCCTTTCTTTCCATCACAAGTTGCAGCCGCAATTCACAAAACTTTCTAATTTCTTGAAACGTGATTGAAGTCCAGGCTTCAAGCTCTTCCGTGCCGCCGGCCCACGTCTTCCCGCCACCGCCTTGTCGAAGCCCATGGTCCTCTGTCGCGCCGCCGCCTGCCATCGACGAGGTAAAAACTATATACCCTAAAATTAGTTTGATTAACAATATTACTTGGTTTTAGTTTAGATTTGTCACTAATGTTAATATTACTTGGCTTTAGATGTAATGCTGAAATTAAAGCTGCTAGTTTTATTACAGCTTACTTTCAATAAGATCTCGGATCGGGAACCTATCTTGGTTTTATCTTGGACATAATTATTTTAAATTATACATGCAGTTCTGCAAAGCGTAGGTCCAAAATCCAAATGTTACATATTTTCGTATAGCTTAGATATATTTATTAGTGAATTTACACCAACTAATTTGATAGTAGCTTGTTATTTTCTGATGTTAGATTGGTTGGTTATAATTACCAATAACTACAAGAATGTTATCTTATTTTTTTGCAATTGAATGGCAATAATTATGTGACTTAATGACTAAGCTATCCTTCGTATTTTTGTTCCGGGAACTTAAGCTTCCCTATTAGATGATGTAATTGGCATTCAGTTTTACTCTTTTACTGCATGATATGGTCTATTACTTCACAGTTATTTTTTGATGATTAGAGATAATTTTCATAAACTTTCGTTGATTTGAATAATGGCTTAGCAAACTATAAACCAGTGCTTGGGCAATGATTAGTTGATTAATGACTGGTATAATATTAGTTTGGTCTGAACATTAATCTAAGCTCGGCACAGCAACTAAGTTGTGCTTAAGCACAACAACTTGGTTGTTGTGAGCACAACAACTTGGTTGTTGTACTTTGCTGTGCACAACAACTAAGTTGTTGTGTTCGACACTTGATTGTTTTTTTTTTAATCTTATCTGTTACGATTGATATATTGAACTGTGTTGTGCACCATTTGTGAACATCTTATTCTTATTTGCATTTTCTTTTGTTACAGGATATGGGGCTGGAACCTCCAACCCACGAAATAGCAGCAAAGGATTTGCATGGAAAGTGCGGATTTAATTTGTATTTGCTTTAATTTCTATGTGTGTTTGAATCACCGTATGGATTATATGGTACTGTTTTTATATGCATTTGCTTTAATTATTATTTGTGTTTGAATCAGCGTATGGACTATACGATGAAATATTATTGTATGAATTTTATGTGACTGAATTAGCTATTGTTAAGTTGATATATTTTATGCATTATTTCAAATTTTTCAGCTATTGTTCAAAGCCAAATGAAATTGGCATTATGCTGTATTAAGTTCCAGAAATTTTTTTTGGTTCAGATGAGGATATTTTCGGTTATCCGAAAACATCTGTGTTCGCTAAGCTGGATACGGATATTTTCGGATATCCGAAAATATTCACGGATACGGATACAGATATTATTTAATAGGTATTCGCGGATATGGATTCGGATACGGGTTTTTATTTTCGGATACGAATACGGATACAGCACTATCCGCATCCGTTTGCATCCATTTACAGGCCTAACAAAACCAAAATGCACAACCCAGAGCATAATTTCGACAATGTGCAGAATCCTTAGATCAGTATCAAGTCAAAACCCTTAACTCAATATCGAGCCATGAAGCTAACTCGATTTACATCTTCAAAAAGTCAAAAGTCAAAAGCAAAGCAAAAGTGCAAAGCTAAGGAGAGTCATGTAAGAAATATTAATTTTCATAAAGATATTCTTATTTCCATAGGGATATTCTCATTTTTGTAAAGATATCCTCATTATGTGATCCATAAAATGTAAGAAATATTAATTTCCATAAAGATATTCTCGTTATGAATACTTTAAGTTTGACGATAAAGCTGTTGCTGGAAAAACTATGGCTAAACTTACAACTACCTGTTATGATGGTACCAAAACCATGCAGCAACATGTACTTCACTGGACTAATCTAGCTGCTAAATTAGGTAAATTGTACATGAAAGTAGAGGACCTGTTCCTAGTCTAATTTATCCTAAACACATTACTTCAACAATACAGCCCTTCCCACATTCGTATAATGTCATCAAGGAAGTGTGAAATGTGGTTCAATTGGCTAATAAATTGGTTTAGGAAGAGGCTAGACTCAAGCAACAGAATAGTTAGGAAGCTCAAGCAAATTACATGCATTAATGGGAAGAACAAGAATGGAAAGAAAAATTGGAATGGCAGTAAGAATAGCTCTTCCAATCTTCCAACTTCTTCAAATCAGTCAGGCCAACATGCACTAAAGAAAATAGAGAAAAAAGATAACTACCACTTTTGCATAAAAGCTAGACGCATTCAAAAGGATTGCATGAAGCGCAAAAAATGATTTGAAAAGAAGGGTGAGCCTATGGCTTTTGTATGTTTTGAGTCAAACTTTGTTGAAGCACCTTCCAATACTTGATGGATTGATTTTGGCTTTAATGCTCATGTTTTAAACTCGACGCAGGGATTTCTTACAATCTGGAACATAAGCCCAAATAAAGCCCACCTCCATATGGGAAATAGGATGAAATCCCCAGTAGAAGCCACTGGAACTTTTCGTTTAGTGTTAACTACTAGTTTTCACTTAGAATTAGAGAACAATCTTTATGTTTCTACAGTTTCTCGCACTTTGATTTCCTTGTCTAAGCTTGATAACAATGGTTTTTATTCTTATACTAGGGGTGGTCCTTTCAGTTTGTTTAAGAATGAATGTTTAGTAGGTTCTGAAATTTTAATTAGTGGTTTATATCAAATCATACTTTACAATTTCTTTTCCAGAATCTCTTAATATTACCTTGCATCATAAACCTTTGTTTGAAACGCGGTAAGACAAGCTAAAGTTCTTCGTTTTTGTGGCATAGAAAACTGGGTCATATATCCAAAGAAAGGGTTAACTTATTAGTAAAAGAAGGAATTCTTCTGAGTCTTAATTTTTATTGATTTCTGTATTTGTGTAGATTGCATTAAAGGTAAGCAAACTAAGCATACCAAGAAAGGAGCCACAAGAAGTTATGAGATCATTGAAATAATACATACAGACATATGTGGACCATTTGATATTCCATTTTTTTAGTCGAGAAAAATATATTATTATTTAGTAATGATTATCCACGTTACTGTTATCTTTACCTTATGGATGACAAATTCAATTTGTGCATGATGCAGAAATCTACATTACTGAGGTTAAAAGACAACTAGGTAAAATTGTGAGCCTTGATAAGGATGGTGAATCTCATGGAAAATATGATGAATCAGGGCAGCATCCTAGTCTTTTTGCGGAAATCTTCGAAAAAATAGGAATTGTTCCTCGATACACAATGTTTGGTTCACCTTGGATGAATGGTGTAGTTGAGAGACGTAATCGCACATTTTTATAAATCATTGTGGATGCATGCCCTTATGACTGTTGTGTATATCTTCAACAAAGTTCCCAGTAAGTCTGTTCCTAAAACAACTTTCGAGATGTGGAAAGGATGGAAGCCCAATTTAAGACATTTACATGTATGGAGATGTCCGACAGAGACATGCATTTATAATCCACATGAAAAGAAATTGAATACAAAAATCATTGGCTGGTTTCTTCATTATGTGTCGAATGATCAAAGGAGTGTAGGTTTTATTGTCCTAAATCCTAATCATAATACTAGAATTGTAGAAACCGATAATGCAAGATTCATTGAGAATGGCGAGGTAAGTGAGAGTGATGAAGTTAGAGAAGGTCATAAGAGAAATTCGGGCATCAATACCAATACTCTTAACCAAGATTTCGACTGACATAGCTTCACCTAAGTTAGGGAACCCTATAATGAGTCAGTCATCATTTTACCGAATGTGAATGTGGCACCTGATATAAATGTAGCACTTGAAATAGCATTAAGGAGGTCCGTAGGCCACGAAGAACATCTATTTTAGATGATTACTTGTATTTACAAGAATGTGAATTTAACATGGGATTGAATAAAGATCAGGTTATGTATTCACAAATCATAAAAAGTACAGATTCTGATAAGTGGATTGATGTCATGTTTGATGAGCTGAAATTTATGGATTCAAACCAAGCTTAGAAGTTGGTCAATTACCAAAAGGACATAACAAGGTCGGTTGTAAATGGGTCTATAAGACCAAATTTGATTCTCCTCGCAATATCAAACGACATATAACTAAACTTGTAGCTAAAGCTTCAATCAAGAAGAGGGTGTTGATTATAAAGAAACATTCTCTCTAGTTTCAAAGAAGGATTCACTGTGATCATTATGGTTTTAGTAGCTAATTTTGATTTAAAGTTACATCAAATGAATATGAAAACGACTTCTCTGAATGGGAGTTTAAATAAGTCTATATAGCACAACCAGAACTTCATTACATATGGTAAGGAAAACACGGTTGGTTTGTTGAAGAAGTCGGTTTATGAAGCTTCTCGACAATGGTAAATTAAGTTTCATAATACCATTACAACATTTGGGTTTACTAAGAACATAGTTTGTCGGTGTATATACCTAAAGATCAACCGGAGAAAGTTTGCATTTTTGGTTCTATATGTAGATGATATCTTAATTGCCAGCAGTGATCTTGGTTTATTACGGGAAACCAAAGATTTTCATTCTCAAAACTTTGAAATTGGAGGATATAGGAGAGGCTTCCACGTGATCAGGATAGAAATATTACATGATAGATCACATGGTCTTTTGGGATTGTCCCGAAATGCTTATATCACAAAAGTTTTAGAGAGATTCAATAGGGCATCATGTGTTTCTAATGTCATTCCAATTCAGAAGGGGGGTAAATTCGAATTAAGACAATATTCTCAAACAAAATTAGAACGTGATCGAATGAAAGACTTTCCTTATGCTTCTCTAGTAAGAAGTTTGATGTATGCACAGGTATGCACTAGGCTAGACATAAGCTTTGCAGTTTGGAAGTTAGGTCAATATTGTACTAATCCAGGCATTGATCTTTGGAAGACCGGAAAGAAAGTGTTGAGGTACTTACAAGGAACAAAGAACATATGCTCACATTTAGGCATACTAAATACCTTGAGGTGGTTGGATACACAGATTCAGATTTTGATGGATGCGTTGATACGAGAAAAAGCACTTTCGGTTATGTGTTTGTATTAGTTGGTGGCTCCATTTCGTGGAAAAGTGCCAAACAAGCTATAATTGCATCATCTACTATGCAGGTTGAATTAGTAGCTTGCTTTAAGGCTATAGTTCAAACATTATGGATGCGGAATTTTATTCCAGGGATTAAAAGTCATGAATTCTATTGCTAGACAGCAGAAAATTTATTGTGATAATGTTGCATCTTTATTCTTTTCAAAGAATGATAGGTATTCTATGGGTATAAGCACATGGACATAAATTATCTATCAATTAAAGAAAAAATTCATAAGAAGAATGTAACACCCCATCTCCGCCAGAGTCACTCACAAAGGAATGCACTAGGTTCGGAGGGGCATTATTGGTAAGCATGCACAGAAATATTACAAGACAGAACATATAAAACAGCGGAAGTAACACAAATTTCATTACTTTATAAAACATCAAGGTCTAAAGCCATTTTACATCAGAGTACATAGAAACCTGTCTTGTAAATAGTAAAGAAGCATAAAACCTTTTCATAAATTATTTCCCCCAAAACAAACTGGTAAAGCAGTCATAGCCAAAGAAGTCCAAGCTATATATGATGACCTTCAAGCAGAAGAGGTCCGAACTAAACAATAGTGTTTCCTCCCTGAGAACCTGAGGGGGGGGAACGGAAGACAGAGAGGCGAAACAAAACGGGGTCAGTCATAAAGACTGGTAAGTCCTATCTACTTCCAGTATAAAAACAGGTAAAGTCAACATGACATGCATAAACTGAAAGTAAACATAAGGATAACTACAAGATAGATAAGCTAAACCAAGATAACAGGCTGAATTACTGTATCAAGATAGACTAAGGTATCATGATAAACTACGGTGTCAAGATAAGTCAAGGTATCACATCGTCAGGTTTTTATCAAGTATACTATCCCAAGGTATCTATCATGTATAACATCCTGAGGTTACTATCAAGTATATTCCTCATGGTTCTAACATGTATATTTGCTCTGCACCTCTCGTACTAGTATCCCAACCCGCGTCCTGTATTAACTACGAATGTCCCTTGCCCAATGTCATGTGATGGTCCATGTCAACCTAATATATAGCCTATGTAGGTTTTCCCAACTCGTATGTTTCTTTCCATGTATAAGTTCAGTCCTTTGTCGTAGGCCGTACGGGCTTTCCCATGTAAATCTATACTACCTCAACGTAGTACCATTTTATCCTTGATGTTGTTTTGGACTGCTACCCTTGATCTGGTTATGTTTTCTTACCATGAACTATCGCGTGTTCACTTAGGATTTATGTCACCTAGGACCGCTAGGGATTATGCTACCTAATGAAAGTTTTCGTGTCTCGGTTTGGGTTCAAGCCACCTAGGGCCACTAGGGATTATGCCACCCGTCAACCACGCCATTTTATCTCACGTATGTATCGTGAATCGTTTTCTATGTCTAGACGCACATGTATCACAATGTGCCATCCGAGTTCCGTGCCAGGGCAAATCAAGAAATACGGAACTCGGTCGGGAGCTTTAAGTCATCTGCCGGTGCAGATATCAAGACCTGTTTTTGTATCCGTGGATATGGTCCCACGTGACCCCTCCATCAACTACTGAAAGACAATCCAAGAAAAACCATGTATGAGAACTACATCCCGGCGCCACTATAGCCCCACTTTCCTATTGGCCAACCTCACTCATAACTCGATAGCAAGTATATGGTCTGTTGGGAGTTCTCTGCCTTTCCGTACGTACACGATTGACTAAAGATGGTAGGTAGTCGACGACGCGCTATCCAGGGCAAAAATCAAGTATCGTCGACTCCACACTAATCCATCCCCGTCTTTAGGTTGCTCGCACAGCAACCAAGGCATACTCTTGGTTCTTCTACTGCAGACCTCAACCTCTGTGAGCCCAGGCGGATCATCTGCAACCTCACAGAGAGATAGCAAGAGTATCCTCACGTCCCCCGAAGCTTCCGCTTCGTTACCCAATTCGTTGGAGCCCTTATCTAAGTCAGATATTGCTCCGCCTCGTGTATTTGTTTAAGCGACGACCTATCGTATCAGGTTACTTATCCGTTCGTGAACTGGTCTAATTCCCTTGACCAAGAATTATTTCTTAGTTATCCTAAACTAAGGTTTATCACTTAGTTTCCCTTCCCGTTATCCTTGTTAGCTACGAGTCTTCCACCTAGCCTCCTGAACTAGGGTTTTGCCTAATGGGTTAAGTGTTGTCATTCGAGTTCATGACTTAACCCGTCTACGAATCATGTCAAAATTGGCTAAGTATCTAAGTTCAGGACTTAGCCCCACAAACCATGTGTCAAGTTGGTTAAGTATAGGTTAACTTAACCTCATCAAATTATCGAGTCGGATTGGTTAAGTGTAGGTTAACTTAACCCCATTCACTAGTCATGTTACACAGTCAAGTGTCATTAAATAGCCAAGTCCGGTTTCACTTAACCTACCCATTCCCGTCATATTGGTTAAGAGTCATTAGTCAAATTAACTTAACCTTATCATGTGGCATTAAGTAAATTAATGCACTCCCAACCTCTCACATTAGACGTTGTTGTGGTTACTGGTTACGCCGGGCGGGTACGGGCAGATTTACACCACAACCGCGTCTAACCTTGGGTTTTCAAGCGCGATGTGACCAACTACTCACATTGGGTCTTATTCTTTGTAGCCACTGGATTTGCCGGGCGGGTCCGGGCAGATTTATGCTACAAACTCAACATAACCTCGAGTTGGTCACTCCCATGTTTTTCTACGTGTCATGTTCATGTCAAATTCAGACCCCCTTTTAAGTCCATGTTTTCATGTAGCCCCATGTCAAGTTTTCGTGTCATATTCACGTTATTTATCATTTCATGTTCCATGTAATTTCACGTCAAGATCATAGCCAATTTTCAAGTTTGCCTAAGCTACCCAAAGCGTGTCTCCAACGCACATGAATGCGAATCAACATATTTGGGATAATATGACAAAGATGGGTACAAGATGGCAAAGATGAATCACAAGTTAAACATAGTGAAAATTGAGGCAAAGGTGTTCGCATAACTAGCATATTGCATATTGGCCTCTAAACATGCACGATGTCATAAAGGGATTGGCCACAAACGTGAATAATATCATAAAGGATTTGGCCTCAAGCATGCAAAATATCATAAGGGGGTTTTGGTCTCAAACATGCATAATATCATAAGGGGTTTGGGTTCATTTATGTGCATAAGCCCCAAGTCATGTTCAAGCACATATTTCACAAGTCAAAGTGGTTCCAAGTGTTCATGCCAACATCCCACAAGTAAAGGTTCAATCTTGCATGGCAAACTAAGTCCAATGCAACATGAGTAACTTGATTTAGTCACTAAACATAGCCTAAAGTCATAGGTTCAAGCAAAAGAGACATGACAAGGTTCATATAGGCTAGCATACTTAGTTTAATCTCGTTTTATTCCATGCCATCATTAAAACTACCGTTTAGATCTAGAAGTAGCTAGAACTTACATAGCGTGGCTAAGGAATTAAGAGCATGAATCGTCTTGTCGTAGAACCCATGTTGAGAAGATGATCAAAACTCTTGATTTGGTGTAGAAAGCTTGCTCCTTTGCCTTGAATCTAGTTTGCATGCATAAGCTTTTGAAGATGAAGGTGGAGGCCATGATCAAGAGAGATTTTGGCAGCACTTAGTTGCTAGAATGATTTTTAGTGATTTAGGTTAGGTCCTAGGGTGTTTTTATAGAGATTAGGAGTAGTTTAGGCCCTTAGATTAACCCTAGGATAGATCTGAACCCTCAAAACCCGTCACAGGCCAATAGACCAGACCCAAATGAGCAACCAGGTGCACCAGGTCGTCCAGACCCAAAATGGGTTTTTGGGCCAGGTCGACACCCGTGTCGACTGGGCAGTCGACACGGGGGGAGGGGGGTGGTGTCGACTGCACAGTCGACACCCCTGTCGACTTGATCTAGGCGGGAATTCTCCCGCCCTCCCCCCTGTGTGTTTGAATTTGAATTCTGCCTTAGTTTTTTTTTTTTAAAACTGTTTTGCACTTGGAATTTTCTGAAAACTTCGACGGGCCATAACTTGGTCATACGGACTCCGATTTTCGAAAACTCGGACTCTATTTCGCGTATTTTTCCGAGACGAACGGAATGGTGAAATCCGTTTAACTTAATTCTTAGAATATAAACAGAGTATCTTTTATTACCATAGTTCTTTAATTAACCCGCTCGCGTATCCTCATTTATATATATATATATATATATATATCTTATTTTCAAAGCTAAAAAAATGCGGGGCGTTACAAAGAAAATGTCAACTGAGCACATTAACACTGGTGCTAAACATAGATCTATTGACTAAAAGATTACCACCCAAGATATTTAACCAACATGCGTAAACAATGGGTCCTAAGAGTAACCAGTAGACGTTTCTTATTTAAGGATTGCATACTGCTTTATCTTGACATTATTTGAATATTCATTATGAAAACTCTTGAATTTTTCTGTTTCATATTATGACTTATTTGTGTACATGTTATCGTTATGCATGATAACAAAACTAGTATGTTCTAACATGTTAATGGGACCACTTTGATTGCTTCGATAAACAGACTTGGTTGATTTGGTTGTTAATGAGCGGTGCATAGAAAGGACTATTCTTTAATTAATATAAACCGCTATGATCATCATCAATGATTCAGATTTTCTGGGGTAGTTACGATAAACCTCTTAAGTAAATTATTTCAACAGTTGTGCGCGTCTTATGTTGTTCCTATATGAAATCATTAACGGATTATCATACAGACCAAGTGGAAGAATGTAAGAAATATGAATTCCATAAATATATTCACATTTCCATAAAGATGTTCTCATTATGTGGTCCATATGATAAATGCAAGAAATGTTAATTTCCATAACAATGTTCTCATTCCCATAAAGATATTCTGATTATGTGGTACATATAATAAATGTAAAAAATATTAATCTCATAAAGATATTCTCATGATGTGGCCCATATAATATATTTAGATTAATTAAGAAAATTGCTGACTTGATAAAATTTACCAATCTTAAAAGAAACACAACTTACGCTATAGGTAAGGGAGAGAAGGCAAATTCCAAAACGGTGTTTCAGGGTTCCTATGACTGCACTTTTCACAATGGCTACTGGTATGCATTTATGTTTTTGTAATTTAGCGCTTGATCAATCCTAAACTAAAGGTAAGTTAAAAACTGGCTCAAAGATCTATTTACAAGTCATAATCTGGTACCGAGTTGAACTGACAAATGATGATTTGATCACTGTCTCTTTTGGAGTCTCCCACTGGACGTGGAAAACACGAGAAAATCATTGGATCCTTATCCAAGCAGTAAAATCATTGTTGTAAGGAATCTCAGAATTCGTCAACAAAGTTCAAATTGATGTAAGCAAAAGTATTTGCCGAGTCATTATAAATTATCTCGCGTTGTTTACCTCATTTTACACACACACACACACACACATATATATATATATATAAGGAAAGTCTATTTAGACACAAAATTTGACACGAATGGTGACACAATTGATTTGCACTGTTGGATCACCCCATGAATTTCACTTCTCCATATAAAGAGAAAGAGATCCAACGGTTGAGGCTTTGTCTTTCGGGTTGTGTATAGTTTTGTGTTCAAATAGTCACCCCCTAAATAAATAAATATATATATAGGGGGCGGCTAGTTGAACACAAAATTAGACACAAAGAGAGAGACACAGAGCCTCAACCGTTGGATCATTTTGTCTTTATATGGAGAGGTGTAATTCATGGGGGTGATCCAATGGTGCAAAGCAATTGTGTCACCATTAGTGTCAGAATTTTGTGTCTATAGAATTTCCATATATATATATATATATATATATATATATATATATTCATTAATCTCTACATATTATCTGGTTGAGTGCGTCCCACTTTTTATGCAAATATTGCATCAAAAATTACCATGTTATGTTGTTATTACTTTAGCTTCATCCACTCCTACAATTATTTTAGTTAGATTTGACATAATCAGTTTACATTTTAAGGTCATTACTTGTTTTAGATATGATATGTGTGTGTATAATTTGTGTAAACAAGTCATTTAAAACATACATAAGTTTGTATTCTTTAATATGAGATAGTGATAGTGCATTTCAAGTCATTGGACTTTTACTTGTTTGTGAATGATAAGTTTGTAACCTACGATCTCTTCATTGATTTGTCTAGTTTTCTAATTTATTAGAAAATACTATTATATGAATCTCTATTAAAAGGTGGTACTTGGCGCAGTGGTAAGGTTACCCGGCTAGTAATCTGGAGCATGCAAGTTCGAGTCCCGGCCTCTTCACATATGTGAGGGAAAGGTTGTGCGCACTAATCGACCACCCCAGAGCCCAGAAAACCATGAGAATAGTACTAGGACAGGAGAATGCCTAGGAAGCCATCTTGTGCTTGACTACGGGAGCCTTTGGCACTGGGTACCCACCACTATTATATGAATTTCTATTTGTACGAGCGTTACGGCACATGCTTCGCGAGTGAATTAAAACTTTTACAAATGGTTTATGTAACATGAGGGTTACGACATTGCACCTTGAGCATGATGATAGCACATACTTCATGAAAAACTTTTTTCTAAAATAATGTGTATTTTACATATTCAAAAGAAATGATTTTCATAAATATTTAGCTATGTTTTTGCATTTGAATCATTTGTAATTAATTTTAATTTCGCAGCTGCAACATTATTAGTTTGATTTTTTATTTTTTATTAAATATAAATGAAGTTTATTTGTATGATTCTATTTTTAAGTGATATTAAATTTGGTAATATATGTGAAAAACACATTTTGAACTTGTAAAAAAATCTATTAGATTCTAACCTTAATCAATGTTAACATTTATAAAAAATAATATTCTTTCATTTAAATGCTACTCTTTGGGATGTCAATTATTTAAAAAACTGCACATGAAGGGCAATTTTTGAAGTTCACGGTCAGACCAAAAGTTTGCGCTTTCAGAACAATTATTAATAAAGATTATTGTTAAACTATCATGTGTGCAAAAGACTTCCCTATATAGAAGCATATTGCTTCCTGGAAAAAACAACATAGAAAATCTATAATCAATAGTTTTCAATTGGGCTTCAGATTGTAGATTGTAAAGTTTGAACTTTAAATTAAAACGTTATTTAGATCATATATTCAAAAGATTAATGTTTTATGGTTTGCACAGTTTGAAAATGAGTTTGATATATAACTTATGCATCTAAATTAAACACAACGAAACATTGTAATTTTAAAAACGGAAAGCATATACGAGGTGTTTTTTGGCTCACTAGGCGAGACATATGCCGCAAAATGTTAAGGCATTAGTTTTTGAGTAAACATTGAGACGTAATTTATTATTGCTTTGTTATCGTTAATTTTTAACTAATAAATAAAATTAATAATTAATCGTATAAAGCTGCAAATAACAATATATACACTAAAATTTAAAGGTTCAATCCTGATCATTCTTCATTATTTGTTCATAAAAGTTTAAATTATTAACATTGTAAATAAACAAATTTTAGCACTGAATTATATGTGTGCACGATTCAATCCTTCAAAGAATTTGTGCTTGGTTTTCACTTGGTGATGGTACGTATTTTATTTTTTCCTTCCTCCCTCTATTAGACTTTAAAATATTTCAGCATTTTTTAAAAATGACCATTGGCTAATTATAGTGAAATTAATCACTATTACAAGTGTTAGAATATCATGTAAGATACCATTTTACTTATTTTTTTTCTTTTATCAATTTGAATTGATTCACAAAATTTATCTGAATGCTCGACGATGACAATTCAAATTTTTTCTTTAAACAGCAGTTGAGATAATCCATTAAGTAGCTCTCGATTGTTGTTTCAAAACCAATCTTGCTTAACCATGTTTATATAGAAATTAGAAAGTTAAAAAAAAAAAAAAATCATGAGTCGCATGCTTCATCAATTTGAGATGTATGCAACGTACGATTTGTATGTTTTGTATGCCTCAAGTTGCTAAAGACGTAAGCCTTGGAGGTAAGCATTTTTGAAAATGTCTCAAGGCGTCTTATCTCCTCTCGCCTTGCGGCACTCCTCAAGGCAAGCATCAAAAAGGGGTTTTAAAAACAATGCTAAGATTATAGAATCAAACAAGTATGTTAAATATATTAGTACGAATTGGACAATTTCCTTAAATTATGGTTTTTACATAAGTTGAATCCGATAATAAATTGAATCGTAAAGGAAATGATACGAAATGGGATTCACCCTTAACATTTTAAGATTAATGATAACATCACGTCAAATGGCTTTTAATTGTCGAATCTTTTATCTAACGCACATTGCCATAAAATGACAATTGAAATGTAAGTTCCAGATTAGATACTTCTGTGATTAATGTTCTCAAAAAATAGTGCCAACTTATCTTTTGATGCACATAGCATATGTTATGCATACGTTAAGCAATTGATTGCCTAATGTATGCTCGTTTTCAGTGCAAATTGTGTTATCTTCTCTAGAATTGTTTTCATATTTGTTTCTTTATCCTTTTAAAGGCTGGTGAAAATTTTGAGAACAATGTATCAAGGATAGCTCAATTTCGTTTTACGATGAAAATGCTTTACTAACCAAGTAAATATATCAAACGCTTTTTTATCCATAACTATTCATGATTACATCTTTCTAATTGTATTACAAATGTACTAACATAGCTTAATGTTTGTATGGCTAATCATTTTATTTTTTAAGATCAAGGTGAATAAAACTAGGACGGTTATGGTAATGGTAAGAATACGAGTATCATACCATTACCAAACAAACAATATTGAGCTTTACTGGTATATCAGTATTATTGGTATGATAACGTAAGTTTACCAATGGTAGTAGGTAAATTCAATGGTAAGAAGATGTCAAAACCAATGGCAACGAAAAATTTACCAATGTTTTAATCATGCTATCGTATTATAAAATTAATCCAAATAACGGACACTTGTTGAAGTTTATGGAACTTTACCCGTAAATATTTGTGGTCTAATTTATGATAATTCTCCTCATTTAGTTTGTTTTCTAACTTCAATTTTTGGGCTGAACCAAATTATTCTTTCATGTAGTCGTAAATAACCCATGATGAATCAAATAATTTTTTATGCCAACAGATAAATTAATGTGTTGTAGTAGTGATTTTTCCGTATGAGTAGCAGTAACCGTTGCCATAACGGCCCTAGATAAAACGTTGACTCAAATTACCATTGATTTTTTTAACATCTAATTTGAAAAATCTTTGAATCCTTTTGAAGGAGATTCGAACCGATTTAATGGATCATTAAATTAAGTTGTACTAAATTTTAATTGAATGCAACAAATTATCTTTTTAACATTCTTATTACAGATTGCTTTCTCTGCTCGTTGTCCCAACCAGCACGATACACTGAGTGACAATTTATGCTTTGTGACATTGGTTTTCATCCATTGAGTTGTTATACAATGTATTGTTGAATTGAACTATAGACAGAAGAAGTTTAGTAACTTAATTTTTTACTCTTCGCAATGCATGCGCCTAGGTATTGGTTATGTTGACAGGTATAATGCACCTATGTATAAAAGGTAGACATAAAATACTTATGATCTTATGGATATAAAAAATATAAATATGAGTGCAAAATTTTAGTAAATATATTATATTAAAATCATTGGAAAGTAGTATTTAACAAAATTGCTGAATTAATACATAAACATAATTGTATGTAGAAATATTTATATTATTTTTTCATTGAAATATTATCATCTGTTTTACAACATTTTTAACCTACATGCAAATTTTTTACATTATTTCTTTAGATGTTTTCTTAAACATCCCTTCATGCTATTATTTCTAACATTAAGTTTAGCAATTTTTAAATAACCATTCAGCGATGTAGAGGATGTTTCCTTATGTTAAATGACTCAACAAAGCACATTAGAAAGTGATACGTTGTGGGTATGTGTAGCAGCACTTAAGATTACTTGGATGTATAGGACTATTAAGTTCTCTCCCTCTCCCTATATATATATATATATATATATATATATATATATATATATATATAAACACAGTGTCATTGACATACTTTGAATGATTTATGGTAAAATGATAAGCTATGCCATTTTATAATGTTCATTCCATAAATTTTTAGTCCTCTGGTTTTATTTGCCGCGCAACCCTATCGAATATAGTACACCAATATTCTTTTCCAACAGGATGTTACCCAGTGTTATTTTAACATTGTGATCCACTCCACAATGACGATTTATTGTTTTTCTTTCTAGTTTTCAAAGGGAAGATACCGAATGCTTTGAAACAAGAGCAAGACAATAAATTGATTAATTTTGTTCCCCCTTATCATGTCCCTGCCACAACAATTTTATTTTAGAAGCGGGTGCCCCTAAAGTCATACCATCCTATTCAAAACTGAAATCTTTTCAACTATACATATGCATGCATGTATACATACAGAGATATATTTATATTTACATGCAAGACATATATCTGTATGAGTATGTGTGTAAATAGGCACTTCAATTTTCAGACATATTTATGTAGTTTATAATATGATCTGGCAAGACAGAAAGAACAAACAATTTATTCAAGGCAAATTATATTTGAACTCACCAAATAGCTGAGTTGTCCCCCTTAATTCCAAAAAATCAGTGATCCCCCATTTTTCTGAGTCCCCCCCCCCCCCCCCCAATTTAAAAAAGAAGAAGATGAAAATGCCCTCCTTCGTATTGCTTCTGCGTGGTTCCTTCCTCACTACGTGGTACACTAAGTTACCTCGTAGAGGCACTACGAGGTTGCTTAGTGTACCACGTAGTGAAACTGCGTGATTCGTGAAGGAACCACGCAGCTCCGCTCCGTGGTAACCTGACGACTTGAAAAAAAATATGGGGATTGTTAAAGGGACTCCACATTTGGTTAAGGGGAGGATAATTTTAAGGTGACTCCAGCTTATTTTTTTGCTGTTAAGGGGGGTTTGGTTTATTTGAAAAAAAAAAAACGAGACCAAACTACCCAGGGCTTGTCACTTACGTTAAACTCTAACTTACTAAATTCAACGCAAATAACAAACTTGGAAATTACTAAACATATCAATTGCTCAAATTAGATACAACACATTAGATTAAATTTTTTGTTCTTGTATTTATTTTAAATTAACCATACCAATTCTAATATGAAATTAAAATTAATTACCTAATCTGATGCCTTCTGATCACCATGAAGCTTTCTTGTGTCTCTGTTACATTAAATATATCTATTTTTTATTTGGCAAATTCTATTTAGACACCGAAAACCACTTAACATATACCATTATTTTTCTAAAAATTATATTACTAAATTACTCTTTTCTCATAGTTGCTTTTTTAAAACTTTTGCAAATAAAAAGTCAAATTATTCTTAAAAGAATTAAAACTTGATGCAAACAATATATGTTAACAAAGATGTTAATGAATTATTTAATCATGAAATCTAAAATTTCAATTAAGAAAACATTCAGAAATAATGTCTAATTTAGAAGTGTTGATTTATTTTGCAAAATTACAGTAATTTTGTTGAAATTGAATTTTTTTTTCAAAAAGTTTATAAAAATTACAGTATTAGTAAAAGAAATAAATTTCATTTTATTAAATTTTACTCAGTTTGATGCAGAATTTCTAATTTTGGTTAATTGTGTTTTAAGTTTGAAAGAGGATTGAAAAATAAGATGAGAACATTGATAATTTAGTAAAAGAAACGGTGTATGTAAAATAATATATGGTGTATAGTAGTTTATTATATTTTTTTTGTTTACGTTTAGAAATTTTTGGTGTATAAATAGAATTAGCCTTTTTATTTTTATGTGCATTATTAAATTGTTAGCCTTAATTAAGGTTTAAGTTACATGGTTTATTTTAATGAGGATTATAGGGGGTTAAAATCGGAATTTTAATTTATATGTTTAAGAGGATGCTGATTTATTTTGTCCTCCCCATAACAATTATACAATAAATAAAAATTGGTCCTCCCCTTAACCAAATGTGGAGTCCCTTTAACAATCCCCAAAAATATTAACATGGAAAGGGTAAAATTGTCATCGAAAAATTTAATTAAAATGGGGGCAACTCAGCTATTTGGTAAGTTCAAACAGAATTTGCCTTTATTCAAATATGTAGCTAGAAAGAGTAGTGTTGAAATGGGTGTTCCGGAAAGGTGCTGTTGATTTCAACTAAAATGGATCAAAATACAGTTAAACTTTTCAAATGCCTGTGCATTTCTCTATCCCATGAAAGTCGCTAGTCGAAAATACAACTTACAAAAATGAATAATGATACCTACGATCGATGCCATTAACATAAGCAATAATCTCAGCCGTCTGATAAGCCCTCTGAGTAATCGATGGCCAGATCCAGCAGCTGCCATCACATGCTCCCATCTTCTTGACCTCGGCAGCCGCCTTAACCGCCTGCTTGATTCCCAAAGCAGACAGCCCGCTGTCGATCGAAGTTTTGGCCACGGGGTTAGTCACAACAACGCCGTTACTGTCATAGACGGATTCGCCCGAACGTACCAGGTAGTAGCGGTTGACGAGGCGCTGAGGTGGCATTTGGAAGAGACCACGTGCGTCAGCGGAGGAAGAAATCGGGACGACGGTGGTTGGAAGGAGTGAGAGGATGAGGCGCCTCGGGATTGCTTTCGGACATATGGGTAGGCATTCCATTTAGTTTGATTTTATTTTAGGAAAATGTTACTTTGGAAAAAAAAAAAAAAAACTATTTACAAAATCTGCGATTTTCTAGTGAAAGTATTAATTAGCGAAAACGCTGTAACAACCGAAAGGACTTTGCTACATTAAAAAGCCGGTGGCGAATCAGTTGAAAATAAAGTAATTCAAGGGTAAAACTGTAAATTAAAGTGATTCAGCGAAAGTAAAAATGGTGTGATCCTCCGCACTTCTTATTTCAGGCCACACTTTTTAACAAAATTAAAAGCGGTCGACGTAGCATTTTTGCAACCGGAAATGTAGAAATGGATAGTTCAAATAGGGGGGCAAGCACATGAATCGATTTTACATATGTAAATTGTGTTGATTGTGTCCAGCATAATTGCAGATGCAATCATCGCAAATTTGTCGATCCTTCTAGCACTGCCCATTAATTAGAGCACAGAACTCTAACCAGGTAGAATAATATAATCATTAAAATTATATGCAGGGGTGTCATATGAGTAATTTTGATTATTCGTCTCTACATCACAGATTTACCAAAGTAAATACAAACTTGTGAGGCTAATTTGGTCTTCCACATTTGCAAAATTATCTAATGGAAATTATCTAACTTACCGTTAGATGCAAACTGGATTATCCATCCAAACATGTTCTTTCATTGACTTTCCGTTTATCTCTTAGTTTTACTAGGTTGACTAAAAACCTAAGTTTTTTGCGATCTCATCAATAACTTATCTCATTACTAAGTGTAACCTACTTTTAGTTTTATCCTACGGTGTCCTACGTAGTGAATTGTGAACTTATTTCAACTAGGAGTGATAGCAAAAGTACAGGACGCGACCATACACCTATGTCGTTTAATTTTCTAGTCTTGTGAGTCAGATTTATCTTTATAATCATATGTCCAATAGCGACAGGATCACTAATGAAATACTATGTTAACTACTTTTAATATTTTCTTGAAAATATTTCTTTTGTACATATTTTAAATTTTGAAATTCTCTTTAAAGCAAGGAAATTTATAACCCTTCATTCTGATAATCAATATGTCAAAATGTATGCTTTAAAATCTTTGTTGATTATAATCAATAACTTTCAGGAGTGCACATACTTCAAAACTCTAGGTTATCCTTCCCAAAATTCAATAAAAACCAAGTATGGAATAACAAACGACATAGGTGTGTCGACCAGGGCACTTTGCGCTTCAATATAGAGTACAAGCGATAGGATTTCATATGCTTAAAGGCTTAGGGCGACAATAATGTGCTTTGCACCTAATACCTATGTGTCCGAAAGAATATATGGATCGTGTGTGTATTTAATATGCATGTGTTACAAATTATATCTAACAGCTTTTTCTTTTTTTTGGGAATTTGTTCAGGAGGGAAACCAACCGGAGTCGTAAAACCCTCCCTAGTGCACCTAGCCTGGTTCGTGGGCATCACATAAGTGGTTGATCTTAGCGTATGCACATGGTAAGCTCTTAGCATGTCATTCCGGGTTTTGAACCCGCGTCACTGTTACCATGACGCAAAGTCCTTAACCACTGGGCTACTGCTGCGGACATCTAACAGCTAGTAATATAGAGTGAACAAAGTAAAAAAGGACCACACTAGAGTTTTATATTAGTTCAGACCTCCCATCGTACGTTTAGTCCCGAGCTCCCCTTCAGTCTTTCAACTATCAAAACAGTCCTTACTTGCCCGAAGGTATAGGCTTACAATGACATAACTTTCTTTAACAAAGATGTGTTCTTGATAACACCGACCGAATAGTACAACTCTCTTATAATCTCCTTGGAATAGTATATAGTTTGAAGCATTGGTATATAGAAGAAATAAACAATATGTTTTTGAATGCTTTTGGATTAGAGAAAACAGAAAGTAAAGAGAATTATAAATATAATAGTTTAGGAAATCACGTTCATGTTTTCTTTTCAAAAATTCATGCTTATTTATAGATGTTGAGGATTTTCTTTGGAAAGTAACAACATTTAGTACATTCTATTTAAGTCCAAGAGTTGCAGCGTTTGAGAAAGAAGAGATATGATCAAAGAATATGAATGCAATTCTTCGATTAAAGAAGACGTCTATTCATGTAATCTGGCCATTATCCAAGTCAGATGTTTGGTATTTATGATCAAACCTCTGGCACGTTGTGCAGTATTTTTTTCCAAAGTCTATTGCTATACATTTGAACTTATTAGTTAGACGTCCAATACCTTCATATTATGAAACTTGCCTTCTTGAGTTTATAAAAACTTTTAAATGACTTATATGTACTTTTTGTGAAAGAACTACTTAAGAAGATTTTATTATTAATCAACTTTTAAGACACTAACACAATGTACTAATATTTCTAATACTGATAATCCTCTTGTGTTTGTCTTTAAGTCTTGTTTGCTTTCATTCATCTGCATATTGGTGATATATGTATCGCATGCGGATAATTGTATATTTGTTGTCATCGAAAGCATAGAATAGAGGTTCTAATATTCTCCCCATTTTTTATGATGACAGCTATACAATAAGGTTTATAAGAGTGTTACCCCTGAGTTTGTGTTTTCTCCCCCGATCTATTTGTAGTATAATATCTCTCCTCCTTTGTCATTATCAAAAAGAATATTCGAAATAATAGAGGAAACATGTAGAGAAACTAACACAATGCCACATACACAAATTGTTCTCAACACAATATTACAAGAGCACAAAACAAATATCATAGTCACATACATAAGGTATCCTTAATAAATTTATATAATAAAGAAACAACAACTTACTAATAGGACCATTTTGCTATAGCGTTAGAGGATACCTTTCTTGTTACAGAAATTTTCAAAAAATCATTTTCAAATTCATCTTTGTGATCACTTTTTATACTTTTTATCTTAAGATACATTAAGGTTTTAATCTTTTTAGCAAAAATCTTAAACATATCAAAAGTATTGCTATCGAGTATCCATTTCTCCTTATGTTTTCTTTTGGGTACTTGCAAGATAAAATTAACTTAATTGGTGCACACTTCCTTTGTTATGGTCCTAAGTGTTAGAAAGAGAAAGTAGACATACCCAAGAAGGTTTGGGACCTTTAGAGGCATAATTTTCATTATGAACAACATTTTATAAACAATTATCTATATGTTTTTATCTAAATAACTTATTATTAGACTTAGGGATCCATACTTTTATTTCTTTAGATTTTGAAGTCTTTTTAGTAGAAGATGGATTTTTGATCTTGTTGACGACAAAATATGTCGTAAACACCCAAGATTCTTAGTTACTTAAGAATTATAGTTTCGCGTGGAAATGTAAGTGCGGAAAGTAGTAAATAACACAAGAGATTTATAGTGGTTCGGTCCCGTGAGGGGCATGCGTCCACTTTGGAAGAGTCGCTGGAATATTATTGATAACAAAGAGTTACAAGCTTAAGACTATCACATGACATCCTTTGACATACATTTCTAAGTAATATGGGGTCATAATTGTCATATACAAATATTAGAAAAAGAACTTTTGTTCTTCTTCTTCCTCAAAACATGGATGCATTAAAGAGGTCACTTGGAGCTCTCAAGAGATGTCAAATCAACTAAATTCCAACCACTTTGAAGTGTGAGCATATGGGGTATTTATAGTGGAGCGGTTAAGTGGGAGTAGGTAGGTGTAGGGGACCACATCAGAAATCTCGGTTCCCGTAGTGCAGGCCACCAAAAGCTCGGACCCTTCTTGTTCCTTCCTAGAAACTCATGTCCCTTAGTAGGGTACAAATTTTGTACCGAATGGGGTACGAATTTTGTATCCTAAAGGGTACGAAATTCGTATCCTAAAGGGTACGAAATTCGTACCCCGAGGGGTATGAGGGATTCTGGAGTGAGTCCGGGGGAGTCGAGGTTAGCGAGTCTTTAGGATTCTTGGGGTTCAAGGTACTGGTTTAGCGATGTTTTGAGGAGTGGTGAGGTTCTTGTCTGCGCGGTCCCTTCTCGGCTCGTTTCCTTAACTCCTTGGCAATACTCCCTGCTTTAACATCACGTGATACATTGAATCGAGCGTGTCTTGCGTACTTTTGGGAACCGGACCAAAAGGCTGGTTAATATTTGCCCCCTCAAAGTACGTCTTCTTTGGACATGATGTGCTTTGAGTTGGTAGAAGTATTTGTTGAGTCGTCAATTTTCCTGTAAACTCACGAAAATAGATGTTAGTCATTGATCCTGTGTACGTTGTAATCTTAAACGAGTCGTCATTGGTATGACGTCATATTTACATCGTTACGTACACACATTATATTGAATTCGCACGCACGTAGTTATATGTGTTATATGTACGCGGAGATTCGTGCATTTACACGCTCATATATTTTTCTCTTCTTTTTTTTTGGGTGTCGTACCCCTTGTTTGGGGTACGAAAACTTCGTCCCCTAACCGAGGGTACGAAATCTCATACCTTGTGGAGTACGAGAGCTCGTGTCCTCTACGAGGAACAAAAAGGGTCGGTGAACCTGCTCTTCTCCCCCTTCTATAAATACTGACTCCTCTCCCTTACTCTTTCTTCTTTTCCTTTTTCTACTTGCGATTTGGACATGACTCTCAAGATCCGAGAACCCGATTTTGACATTGAAGATAGGTTCGAATGTAACTAAGGGTATGAGATTTCTCCCTCGAGGTCAGCCATGGTGCCTGAGGGGACGTTGAGACTATTCTGGACTGCATTGGGGTCGACTATACCCCTGAGCTTTGGGTCGAAATCCCCATTCGCAATCGAGAACAGGATCCGAGTTTCCTGCTGGTACGAGCTCGAGATCGGGGAGAGGAGGTCATGTGGAGAGAAAATTTGGAGAGGAAAGGAGAATGGGGTAGTCCAGGGCTCGAAGAGGCACGCGATGATGGAGGAGTGGCCATTGTTGGGAATGGTGGAAGAAGAATTTGTACCTCTAGCTTGTGGGTACGAAATTTTGTACCCGATGAGGGTACCAGATTTCGTACCCCATTGGCTTGGGAATACGAGACCTTGTTCCCCTTGTTGGGTTACGAACTTCATACCCCGTGGGGTACGAGGTTTGTACCTCCTACGGTACGAAATTCATACGCCGTGGGTACGAAGTTTCATACCCCTATGGGGGTATGAAGTCTTCTTGTTTTTCCCGAGAACTTCGGCCTTCGCCAACGTGTTGTGCATCTTCCCCGAGGCTTTGAGCTTTCGACTATCTGCCTTTGGATTCATACCGTTTTTGTGTCGTTTGTGTGACTGAACTAATGTATATATTAATGGCCTCATGGTTGATGGCTTGAGCTTACACATAGGATTAGAGCATATACTTGAACTATGACTGAACTGTCGAACTATTTGACTTCCTTCATGGATTTTAACTGTGACGTAGTTGCGATTTGGTGTGAATCCAGTAACGTTAGTCGGCTATGGTGATGGTTACAGTTTCAAGGACTTGTGGTCGTCATCGCGCCCCACGTTTTTAACTTGTAAACTATATCATTTTGACATTGCACAGCACTGCACACACATGTTGGTTTGCACCAACATGAGGTGTACAGGTTACTCAACTATGACGTCTAATGCTAGTGTGTTAAAAGTATAGCTATCGATGAAGACAAGATCTATGTTAGAGTAGACCTCGGAAGATGGGGCTTCTTTACCGTCGTCGCAAACTTCCGACTCGACTAGCAACGCTAGCTCAACGAGCAACAAGCTTGAGACTTCCGGGAGGTCCACTCCTTCTGAGACGACAATTTTACCAGTAACATCTAATCACAGGGAGCAACCAGAAAGACTACACTCTTCGGTCGTGCATGATGAGGTGGAGAATGTAGATATGGTTGAGGGAGGTGTGCCGGTGGCTCCCGATACGTTAGCGGACCCGATTATCCTTAAAAATCAATCGGATTTGGTGTTGTCTCATATGGATGCGACGACGGTAAGGCGCATGGCCTTGAGGATTCACATTCCCAAAGGAGAGGCTGTATTGCCAAGAGACAATGGTAGGGTGCAAGCACCTTCGGAGGGGTATACCGCTTGGAATAGGAAGGTTTGTTTTACTGGGTGTGTTCCCCCAACTAGTCACTTTATCTGAGATATGTTGTATTGTCATCACCTTGCGCCATCGCAGCTTCACCCAAACACATATGATTCCCTCTTAGGTACCTACATTCTTTATAGAGAGTATTTGCGGTTAGAAACCACCAGAGAGGACATTCAGTACTTGTTTCAATTAAAGAGGGGAGCTAATATCTCACTGTCTCAGTACTTTCTGGAGGCTTCGCCCACCACTAAATTTTTGGTCGGGACGTGGCTCAAGCTGACTGTGTTCAAACATGATTGGTTTTTTGTGCGTTGCCCTCCTGGATTTGCGAGAAGATGGTTGGAAGGAAGTAAGCCTTCTTCTTCGAGCTATGCTTTTCCTTAAAATTCATGGATTTGGCGACTTATGTTCGACTTTGTTTCCATATGGCAGGAAATCCTGAAGCGCCCCCAAACATTGAGTACCAATGGTGCCTTGAGGCTTTGTTGGCGATACCGGCTGAGACGCGTTCTACCAAGAAGGTTCTAATTCAGGATCACCTTCGTCGTGCAGGGCTGCTCCCTAGCGATCGAGCAATAATTAGACCAGTCGTCGTTGATGGTGTGGGACGACACCAGATGTCGGAAAGAAGGCGAGCTCCTCGAGTCGGAAGAGGAAGATGCCCCCGCCGGGAATAAACCACGCAAGGCTGCTAAGAATCAGGAGGGAACCAGCGGGGGTGAAACTGGCGGCGAGGAGGTAGTAGCTGGGAACGAGGGCCCATTGAACGCCTTTATTCTGCCTTTGAAAGACGAGGCGATGGTAGGAGCATTGATAAGGCCGTAGTATCTGGGGATTCCTTCAGAGACCGCCATCTCACTCGAGAGAGAGGGCCAGTTTGATGATCTTAATAAACTCCCTCTATACTTGTCTCCTTGGCTTGTTACGACAAGTATGAAAGAGCTCGCTTTAGCTGTGGGGGAGTTCACTCCTTCGGGCGAACCATTATCTGGTTTGTTGAGAGAACACTTAGGATGCACATACTCATAAGCATGCATTACATAACATTTGTTCGTACATATAGGGAGCTCGCATCTAAATTTCCAATTGTTTCTTTGAAAGTTGACATGGCTAGAGGTAAAGGTCATTGTTATGGATCAGGGCGCTACTAGCCCCAGAGAAACACTTTTCTTGATAGCTTTAAACGAGAAACTAGCTTGTTTGGCGAATCTCCACCTCCGCACAATCGTAGTAGTGAGTATCGCAATAGAGACCGATCTCGGTGATATCCAACTCTTCTTCCTCCAATCTGATCATCTGGGACAGATTCCTGATTCAACGTATCGGGCTCTCAACACTTTTTGTCAACAGCTCCTTATCATACTACAGCTTTGGCTCCGACCTCCAAGCCTAGAGAAAAGGAGCATAAAATCAGTCACTCGAAGAAGAAAGAGCTTACGAAGAAGAGGAAGCATGATTTGGTGGTGCCTGAGACCCGAGAGCTTTCCGTTGAGGAGAGGAAAGCATTGCTAAAGCAGAAATTTCCCCATTATTACTTCGATGAACTGGTCTTCCTACCTGACATTAACCCGATTCCTCGGGTAGACACCGAAGAGGTATGGATGCAGGTGAAGGTCGCGTACTTCCAGGCGAAAGAGCTTACCAAGTATTCCTTTTAACTTTCGGAACTAATCAAAAGGAAGAACGTGGAGATCCAGAACCAGGGGTTGGCTATTGACACCGAACGGACCACCGTCGGTAATTTGGAGAATGAGATGGGTATATCCACTTCCTGTGATATAACTATTTCTTTGTTCACATTCGTACCCTTGCATGCTAACTTTTTATCTTTGTTGTCTCAGCAGAACTGAAGGAGGCGCACGAGAGGCCAAAGAAGGAGGCTAAGCTTGCCTTCTCAAACTTCAAGGATACAACGACCTTACTAACAACCGAGAACATGACCATAAAAAAGGACAAAGCTAAGCTGGAGAAAGCGAATGCTAAACAAAAGAAAGATATTGAACGAGTATCTCAACTTCAGACTGATAATGAGGCTCTAAGGGCAGAGAATGAGAGGTTGTGAACTGAGAATTCAGAGGTTGCCGAGTTGAGAAGGCAGTTAGAGATGGCAAGGAAGGAAAAGGAGGAAGGCAAGGCTAGCAGTAAGGATGTGCTGGGTTCGGTGGACGGGTTAAAGGCTAAGCATCTAAGGGAGATAAAGCAATTGAGAGAGGAGATTGAGGATGCAGAGGTTCGGGTAAAGGCATCCCTGAAGGAGCATATTCAGAACATGTACATCAAGGTACTAAAGTTCCGCGGATTCTCATGGGTTGCAGATTACTCTCGGATGTTGGCACAAACATAGGAGCGACTGGTGCCGTATGAGGCTTGGTTATGTTAGGTGGATGTGGGAACCTTAAATGAGCACCAGCTGATGATAGAGCTCCTTACTAATGAGGAATGTGCCAAATTGGAGGAAGGAGGAGACTGTTAGAGGAGGACATGGAAAGGGAGAGACCGACGAAGCTTGTTGCAGAAAAGGGAAAGCTTGTTCCTATGGAAAGTGATCATCACGAGACGTTTGCGGAAGGAAGCTCTTAACGGCCGCCAGTCCCTGAGCCCACCACAGCCAGTGATCCTACTGCTCTGGTCCGAGCCTTAACGGAGTATGACCCCAAGCACCCGGGAGTAACTGGACTTACTTTAACCACTACAGCAAGCACACTCCCTGTTATATCAACAACATCCCTGTTCGGAGGTAAATTTTCTTTGTTGCGAATTCCCAAAGATGATGTTATTACCGAATTTGTGGACCAAAAGGTTGTGTTTTTACTATGCAACCCTTTCTAGAACTGCTACGATACCGGGCTTTGCCCCCATGCTCCCATAAACAACGGAATTTGGATTAGGACTGCAAGGGATACAATTTGGAGAGGGAAGCAGTCACATGGACACTTTCTCGGACGTCGAGCTAGGATCCAGTATTTACAAGGGCCTTATAGAGGAGGGAGAGGTGGTGGACGGTCAAAGTACTTATGTGATGGGTCCAGTGTGTTGGATCTAGAATAACCCTAGAGGCGGGGTGAATAGGGTTTTTGACAGTTTTTAACTGAATTAAAAATCAAACGAGATAAATAAAAATAAACTGATCAAAGAATATAGCAGAAACAGAAATGCAGAAAATAAATCACACACAGATATACCCAGCTTCGGCAAAACCCTGCCTACTGCTGCATTTCTAAGGTTTCTACTAGGTGATAGAACAGATCCCGCATACAAGACCATGTACACTCGCAAACCCTGCTCCTATTCTAACCCTACGCTCAAAACCGTAGACTGATCTAATCCCCTAGATCAGATTTCCCGAATTACAAACCCTGTAACTCGTAACTCAGATTTACAGACTCTGAAACTGACAGTCAACACCTTGACTAAATCCCCCTAGATTTTACAGACCTAGAACTGTTCAGAAATGATTTTACAACACAATTTAAAAAACAACAGAATGTAAAACAAAAATGTAAACCCTAGTTCTTAAAATAAAAATAAAAAGAGGAGTTTATATTAAAGGGGTCATCCCCTTTTCCTTTTAGAAGCTTGGCCTAGTTAAAATAGAAATAGGCCGGCCCCTTTTTAATTCATCTGCCCGATCCTCTTTTGTTTTCTGGAAGAATAAATGGCGGCTAGGGTTTTGCCCCAAATCCAATCGCGATAGCTCCAGATTGATGTAATCTGGTTCTCTGATGTTCTTCTTCACGTTGTTTCTCTCTGGTCAGTGATTTGGGGCTTCTCTCTTACGCTCGACACTGATTTGGAATTGTTCTCTGGCTCGATCGAAAAACTGTGAGTATTTCTGAAAATTCTTGCTTTGAAAAACTTGTGGGTTGTTTGTTGGTTTCGATAGATGCTTGCCAGTGATGAATGGTTGTGTTTATAGGATTTAGAAATCCTTTAATTGAGCTCTGATTTCACTGAATGGCTCGTCTGATTTGCGTGGCTGATTTTGTAGTTTCCCTTGCGTTTATTTCTCTTTGTATTGCCTTGATTAAAAAATCTTGAATGATTCCTGATTGAATCAAAACTGGAAATTCGAATGAAAATGATTCCCTGGCTTTAAAAAGCTTTCCTGAAATGCTTTTGCTGATAAATTCGGCCTTGATTTGTATGGCTTGAATGAAATTGGCTGATAAAATTTGTTTCCATATTAACTTGATTTTTCACTGATTTGTTGTGATTTCCCCTTTAGAAATTCTCGGCTTTGAAATGCTTTGTCTGCTTTCCTCTTTTGACATTGATTGCTTTCCCTATATGATCTGTGCCATTTTCATTTCTGAAATCCGAAATATGCCTTCATATAAAACTAGAAAGAATTTGTTCTTGTCCCCTTAGAAAAAACTTTGCTTTAAACAGGAAACCAATTTAAAAACTTTGCTGAAAAACAAGAATGATTCTTTACCCAAAATGTTTGTGGATGAGAAAACTTGAAACATGTTTTGTTCACTGATTTATGCTGTATATATTCAATTGAAAAACATTTGCCAAATCAGGATTCTTCAATTTTGCTGATTTTCTGCATTGATCATGTATTTCAAATATTTAAATCATTTATGCCACTGTATATGTTGGCATGTAACTGTTGCCAACCATGTTATGCTGTGTCTTGTTGCTTGGAACCATGTTTACACTGTGTCGACTTGTACTTGATCACTTTGACATGAAACTTGTTGTTTCCTTCACTTTGACATTTCTGACTTGGCGGACTTGAAAAGTGTGACCTGCCATGTTAATGCTCGACCTCCTTGTATGTTGCTCTTGAATATTTGTTGGACTTGTGTGTGTTCATACTGGCATGACCTTGATGTGAACATATACTTGATCCTCTGCATTTGCTTGGCTTCTACATGCTTTATGTAACATGTAACTTGAACTTGTGTGTATATGCACACATGTGCATTCTTGAACTTTAAGACCCATTCATGCTGAAACATCATTTCCATGTATAACCTGCAAAGCTTGATATGTGACCCACTTGTGCACCTTTGCACCTGCTTGAACACTCGAGTATCTTGCTGACAATGATTCACTTTGGCTTTGTGTTGAGCACAGTCCTTACATTAAACAGTGAGGCTTGACCATTTGCACATCATGCTGAACCTGAACTTAACCATGTATATGTCCACTGCCTGAACAATGTTTTGCTGATTTACACCATTGCTGTTTTGACCATTTAGAAACTGTTAAACCATTTTGAGCTCAGCTGTAACTTGAATCTTGCTGTTTGACGACTTTTCCTTTTGAACTTTGACATGTGACTTTGACTTTGGGCTGAAATGTTTGTCCACTATCTTGCTGTATGCTTTACCACTTTGGTTTTGTATATTTGTTTTCAATTTCACTGAGTCGAGACAGTCCTAGTGGCTACTCCTCAGCTGCATACTGATTGGCGTGGCAGTGCACACGTGTACATGTGTGTACATGCAGCCATCAGACGAGTTGTCCCTGTCCCTGCTCTGTATATACATATATATGTTGTCTGCCTTGTGGTATTTACAGTGTATCACTGTGAATATCACAAGCTGTCTAGACACAGTCGATTGGATATGAAAATCAGATCGAGTCAGAAAAATGATGAGAAACACACCGGAAATCTGAGGCAAATAAAATTCTAAAAACAAAATTTATATTTGCATATATTCAGTATTATTTCTATTGCAGTATACTGTGTGTTTCTGTTTCATGTGTGACAGGTAAGCTGGGATGACTGGACTGACTGTGATGACTGGACTGACAATGACTGGACTGAAAGCTGAAGATAAGAAGACAGTGTGTGGTGTCAATGAATGTATGAGTCTGTATATACAAGTGAAAATGGATATATATGAAATGTAACTGTGTATATGTTGTGTGTATGTATGACTGAGTGACAATGAATGAACTGTACTGAGGAGCTGTGAAAGAATTGTACAAATATATGTAATAAACAAATTTGATTGAAATAAAATATCATTTTATTGTTGTCAAACGAACTTGTCTATTATATTCTGTTTATATACAAGTACAATATACAGTGAATGTTTAAATAGTGGAGTTATACAGAGTTGTACTGTTTGAATGTTAGAGATATAATATTCAATTCAAATATTATATTCCTATCTGTGTTGTATATATAAAACATTACAATAACAAACACATTTATAATAATATATATTTGTTTGTTATCATCAAACAAAAATCATATAATTGTGTATACAACTGCGTTATATACAACAATCTCCCCCTTTTGATGATGACAAACAAATAAAAGTTTTTTATTACAATAAATGTGTTTGACAGTGAATTCTGAACTCCCCCTATTTATTAGCTCCCCCTACAACAGAAACTCCCCCTATAACTGTGCATGAGTGAATTGAATTGAATGATAATGAATTTTCAAAGGTAAAACTATTTATAAAATATTCACTCATAAATCAAAAAATCTAATCCATTCTCCCCCTTTTGTTATCATCAAAAGGATACAGATTTTAAAATACAAATGAAAAATGACTAAAAATATAATTTCAACTTAGGAGGAAGAACGATCATCATAAATTTCAATCAGTCAAACAAAAATCATAATATTCTAAGAACAGGTGGCATATTTCACATTGTAGAGAATGACGAATATACGATAAAATGGAGAGAGTTTTAAAACCAATTCATTTCCAATTATTTTCAAAGGATTTTAAAAAAAAATAAAGCATAAAAGCAGTGATGGATTTTGGACTATAATTATAGATTCATTTTAAGTGACAAAATCGTATAATCTCAAATCCCAGTAGCTATCAATCAACAAATCATAATACTTCATAAGATATTAACACATTTCACAGATTAGAACATGGATTGATAGGCTGGTTTTTATACACTGAGGAGAATTTCAAATTTATTTCTATTTTTAGCACTTTATTTCCTTTTCTTTTATCTTTTATTTAAGAGCACACTGACCACGCATAACCATATCTTGGATTTTTAAATGAGATCAGTCGCAGCTTAAATTATAAGCTGTCTCTTAACCATTCATGACCAGAGCTTGGATTTTTAAATGAGGTTAGAGACACACTTATATATTAATTATATTTTCATCATTTTCAGCTTTTAAAAAGAAAAAACTCCTCGATATATAAAACCACTATGGATGATAGAAATGTGGTAAGTACAGAGATGAACTGTGAAATAAATTTCTAAATTAATTATATTATGAGATATGCATGAACTGTACCGGGATTCTTGAAAAAAATTTCAATTGTCACTAATTCAAAAAAAATAATGCAGTCACATTTCCATCACAACTATTTTCACTGTTTTTAAGATTATTTTAAAAATATAAACTCTCCACATTAATATAAACTCATAATGGATGACAGAATGATGAGAGGCATAGAAGATGTTCGTGAAATAATTCCCAGTTCAAAGATATTATAATAAATATTCAACCGTCATGAAAATCTACATAAAATCTCCTCTTATTATGAAATATATTACAGTCATAATTCATCACAATTTCAAAATCTGATAATAATTTTGATGAATTATAAATACAGTTCAATTGGATATTGATTTCAATTTCTAAATGAATAATTAGTAAATAATTCTAAAATTGAAAATCAAATACAAGAGGAATATGCTGATCTATACACGACAAGAGGGAAAAAAAATGTGTACAAGACAAAAGGAGTGTGTGGATATATACATGGTAAAGATTTGAATCTAAGTACAGATGGGTGAGACAAAAATAAGGCGCTTCTGATATCACTTGGTGTCTCTATTTACGAGGAATTTTAACATGATACTGAACAAGAATGTCATAGACAAAAGAATTATAAATACAAAGCCCAATCAGACAAGATAACAGATTATGCACATGTATCAGAGCAGCGGTCAGATTAAAGCAGACAATTATTTGAAAACAGTATCAAAGCAACACAGAACATAAAATCACGTCAGATTTGTCAGCGGATGGTCACATAAGATCATTCATGATCCAAGATTAGAAATAACGTTTATTTGAAATCATTTGAGGAATATGAAAATACCAGGATTTAATAAATCAATCACACCAATTTATAAATTTTTGATTCGAGTTATGTGTGAGATTTCATAAATCAATAATTTCAAATGATTTTAAACAAACAAATATTTAAATCAAGTAACCATGAAATAACAAAGAAATTCAAGACCGGATTTTCAAAGAGTTTTCACAAGAATTTTCTGACATGTATAAGAGAAATTTCAGATCATTTACATCAAATTTGAAAGGTATTCATGATCCAGAAAATTAATAATTTATTTGAAATCACTTGAATCAATGTCAAGTTTGAGATATAGTGAATCATTCACACAAGATCGATAATTTCAAATTTAAGAGGTATGTGAGATTCAAAATATCAAGAATTTCAGATGATTTCAAACAAACCAATTTGAACCATGAATATAAGATGGATTTCAAGATGTATCACTGAGATTCTAGATAATTTACAATATTCAAGCCAATCTGAAAATGTCTGAAATTATCACAACTGATAAATAACATAGTGTACTGTAATAAGTATAATATTTTCAGCGTTTCCAAAATGAATTGGAAGAAACTCAAAACAGCATAAGCGTGTGAAATTTCATTAATTATTCAGATCTTCAAAAAATTTAGAATTCTAATTAACAGTGTTCAAGATATGATATGAATGCATCAACACTGTTATGAATTCAATAATCAGAAACTAAACTTCAAAACAATTGTAGATATTTACAAGTTTAAATGCAAGATCTGGAAAAGATTAAAATATCAGAATTATATTCAACTAAGGCAAATTTCCAGAAAATATGAATTCTACAATTGGAAGTTAATGAAGCCCAGAAGAAGTTACAGTGATGTGACAGTGAAAAATTAAAACAGAAGAGATAAAGCAAATACACAGAGGGGGTAGAAGGAGAAATAAACAAAAATAAAAAATATTTACAAAAATGGGTTTAGAGATCATACCAGAATCCAATGTAAATCAGAATTTCTAACTCAACAGATCTTGGCTTAAGGAACTGTAAATGACACAGAGTTATAGACAATCTTGATTTCAAATTTCTTTTCAGCACAGCAGTTCCTCAGCCACCTTCGATACCTAACAATTTATAGAATCGAGTGGTCTAACAAAGTTTGTAAAACCACTCACAGTTGTATTCATAGCTTTAGGTACCCAAACCTGCTTATATAACAATCCGTTAGAATCAACTAGAGTTCCCTTTGTAACCCAAATTTTTTTAGGTTTTCCAAAAATCATTTTATTTCTTTTCGGGATCCAAAATGAATTGTTATCAAACCAATTCTTATCTTGATTGTGATTCAAAAAACTTTTGGAATTTTTAAAATTCAAATTTTTAGAATGACTCTTCTTGAAGCAGTTTAAAGAGTTTTTGAAATCACAAGAGTTCAAACTTTCAAAATCATTTCTTTTCCCAAAACCAAGACCATTTTTATGACCAGAAGAAAATTGATTTTTCAACAACATATTCAAAGATTTTTCACCAATTGAAAAGCGTTTCAAACTCAATTCAAGATTGTTGATTTTGGATTTAAGATCAGAATTCTCTTTCATTAGATTCGAACAACGATTAATGCTGATCTTTCTCTTTTCAGTATCATTCTGTTTCAAAATCAAATTTTCGTTTTCAAGCATTTTAACTTTGGTCTTGGATTCAAAGATCTCTAATTCAAATTTAATTTGTTTTTCAGATCCAAGTTTCTTGAGATTTTCAATCTCTTTTTCAAGCTCACTCAAAATCAGATCTGTTTTCAACAAACTATCACTTTCAGCAATTTCAAGTTTGGAATTTTCGATAGCCTTAAAATTGTTAAATTCCTTTTGAAAAAAATTGTTTGCATTTTTCAACTCAATCTCGTTACCTTTTAAAACTAGAATTTCTTCTTCAAGCCTTTGAATGTTATTGTTGAGATGAACGAGATCTGTTTTTAATTTCAAACAATTTTCACAATTAGAATTTTCAAATTTCACAACATTTTCAAGTTTTAATTCCAAACAATGAATTTTGCTAGTCAACTCATGATTTTCAGTTTTCAAAGATTTGTTTTTAGATTGGAGTCTATCAACAGATTTCGTTAAATCAAGACACATGTAAACCAAATCTTCATATGAGAGATTTTCTGTTTCAGCATTTGTTGATTCTCCATCATCTGATTCATCTGAAGTTTCATCTACATGACTTGTTAAGCATAGATCTGAATCAAAGTTGACATTATGGGGTTTTGAGCTGTTGTCAGATTTTCCATACAACTTGTTGAGAGTTCTCCAAACTTCCTGTGCAGATAAACAATGACAGATAAGATTAAACTGTTCAGTGCTAAGATAGTCAAATATAATTTTCATAGCACGAGCATTGAAATTAATATCTACACTATCAAACCCATTGATAATGACATCCCAACATTTAATATTAACAGATTTTAAATAAAATTCCATTTTGGATTTCCAGTTTAAAAAATCTGTTCCATTGAAAATAGTTGGAGATGAGCTGGACTGACTCTCTATCGACTGACAACTAGGAATCACCATTACTCTAGAGTTAACAGAATACCTGGCTCTGATACCAATTGTTGGATCTAGAATAACCCTAGAGGGGGGGGGGTGAATAGGGTTTTTGACAGTTTTTAACTGAATTAAAAATCAAACGAGATAAATAAAAATAAACTGATCAAAGAATATAGCAGAAACAGAAATGCAGAAAATAAATCACACACAGATATACCCAGCTTCGGCAAAACCCTGCCTACTGCTGCATTTCTAAGGTTTCTACTAGGTGATAGAACAGATCCCGCATACAAGACCATGTACACTCGCAAACCCTGCTCCTATTCTAACCCTACGCTCAAAACCGTAGACTGATCTAATCCCCTAGATCAGATTTCCCGAATTACAAACCCTGTAACTCGTAACTCAGATTTACAGACTCTGAAACTGACAGTCAACACCTTGACTAAATCCCCCTAGATTTTACAGACCTAGAACTGTTCAGAAATGATTTTACAACACAATTTAAAAAACAACAGAATGTAAAACAAAAATGTAAACCCTAGTTCTTAAAATAAAAATAAAAAGAGGAGTTTATATTAAAGGGGTCATCCCCTTTTCCTTTTAGAAGCTTGGCCTGGTTAAAATAGAAATAGGCCGGCCCCTTTTTAATTCATCTGCCCGATCCTCTTTTGTTTTCTGGAAGAATAAATGGCGGCTAGGGTTTTGCCCCAAATCCAATCGTGATAGCTCCAGATTGATGTAATCTGGTTCTCTGATGTTCTTCTTCACGTTGTTTCTCTCTGGTCAGTGATTTGGGGCTTCTCTCTTACGCTCGACACTGATTTGGAATTGTTCTCTGGCTCGATCGAAAAACTGTGAGTATTTCTGAAAATTCTTGCTTTGAAAAACTTGTGGGTTGTTTGTTGGTTTCGATAGATGCTTGCCAGTGATGAATGGTTGTGTTTATAGGATTTAGAAATCCTTTAATTGAGCTCTGATTTCACTGAATGGCTCGTCTGATTTGCGTGGCTGATTTTGTAGTTTCCCTTGCGTTTATTTCTCTTTGTATTGCCTTGATTAAAAAATCTTGAATGATTCCTGATTGAATCAAAACTGGAAATTCGAATGAAAATGATTCCCTGGCTTTAAAAAGCTTTCCTGAAATGCTTTTGCTGATAAATTCGGCCTTGATTTGTATGGCTTGAATGAAATTGGCTGATAAAATTTGTTTCCATATTAGCTTGATTTTTCACTGATTTGTTGTGATTTCCCCTTTAGAAATTCTCGGCTTTGAAATGCTTTGTCTGCTTTCCTCTTTTGACATTGATTGCTTTCCCTATATGATCTGTGCCATTTTCATTTCTGAAATCCGAAATATGCCTTCATATAAAACTAGAAAGAATTTGTTCTTGTCCCCTTAGAAAAAACTTTGCTTTAAACAGGAAACCAATTTAAAAACTTTGCTGAAAAACAAGAATGATTCTTTACCCAAAATGTTTGTGGATGAGAAAACTTGAAACATGTTTTGTTCACTGATTTATGCTGTATATATTCAATTGAAAAACATTTGCCAAATCAGGATTCTTCAATTTTGCTGATTTTCTGCATTGATCATGCATTTCAAATATTTAAATCATTTATGCCACTGTATATGTTGGCATGTAACTGTTGCCAACCATGTTATGCTGTGTCTTGTTGCTTGGAACCATGTTTACACTGTGTCGACTTGTACTTGACCACTTTGACATGAAACTTGTTGTTTCCTTCACTTTGACATTTCTGACTTGGCGGACTTGAAAAGTGTGACCTGCCATGTTAATGCTCGACCTCCTTGTATGTTGCTCTTGAATATTTGTTGGACTTGTGTGTGTTCATACTGGCATGACCTTGATGTGAACATATACTTGATCCTCTGCATTTGCTTGGCTTCTACATGCTTTATGTAACATGCAACTTGAACTTGTGTGTATATGCACACATGTGCATTCTTGAACTTTAAGACCCATTCATGCTGAAACATCATTTCCATGTATAACCTGCAAAGCTTGATATGTGACCCACTTGTGCACCTTTGCACCTGCTTGAACACTCGAGTATCTTGCTGACAATGATTCACTTTGGCTTTGTGTTGAGCACAGTCCTTACATTAAACAGTGAGGCTTGACCATTTGCACATCATGCTGAACCTGAACTTAACCATGTATATGTCCACTGCCTGAACAATGTTTTGCTGATTTACACCATTGCTGTTTCGACCATTTAGAAACTGTTAAACCATTTTGAGCTGAGCTGTAACTTGAATCTTGCTGTTTGACGACTTTTCCTTTTGAACTTTGACATGTGACTTTGACTTTGGGCTGAAATGTTTGTCCACTATCTTGCTGTATGCTTTACCACTTTGGTTTTGTATATTTGTTTTCAATTTCACTAGTCGAGACAGTCCTAGTGGCTACTCCTCAGCTGCATACTGATTGGCGTGGCAATGCACACGTGTACACGTGTGTACATGCAGCCATCAGACGAGTTGTCCCTGCTCTGTATATACATATATATGTTGTCTGCCTTGTGGTATTTACAGTGTATCACTGTGAATATCACAAGCTGTCTAGACACAGTCGATTGGATATGAAAATCAGATCGAGTCAGAAAAATGATGAGAAACACACCGGAAATCTGAGGCAAATAAAATTCTAAAAACAAAATTTATATTTGCATATATTCAGTATTATTTCTATTGCAGTATACTGTGTGTTTCTGTTTCATGTGTGACAGGTAAGCTGGGATGACTGGACTGACTGTGATGACTGGACTGACAATGACTGGACTGAAAGCTGAAGATAAGAAGACAGTGTGTGGTGTCAATGAATGTATGAGTCTGTATATACAAGTGAAAATGGATATATATGAAATGTAACTGTGTATATGTTGTGTGTATGTATGACTGAGTGACAATGAATGAACTGTACTGAGGAGCTGTGAGAGAATTGTACAAATATATGTAATAAACAAATTTGATTGAAATAAAATATCATTTTATTGTTGTCAAACGAACTTGTCTATTATATTCTGTTTATATACAAGTACAATATACAGTGAATGTTTAAATAGTGGAGTTATACAGAGTTGTACTGTTTGAATGTTAGAGATATAATATTCAATTCAAATATTATATTCCTATCTGTGTTGTATATATAAAACATTACAATAACAAACTCATTTATAATAATATATATTTGTTTGTTATCATCAAACAAAAATCATATAATTGTGTATACAACTGCGTTATATACAACACAGTGGAGGCCGACGTGTCCTCGATGCAAGCCATGGTGGAGGCCCAAACGGCCCAGATGGTGGCTAAGTCTGAAGAGTAGGAAGAAAAGAGATGGCAGGACGAAGCTGCCAGGCAGGAGGCAAAGGCAAAGGCTAGGCAAGATTCCGAGGAGAGTGTTTGCTGCTGTGGTCGAGAAGCGGAAGGCTGACGGCGAGGTAGAGAAGGAAAGGGTTGCCGAGAAGTCCCCAAAAAAGAGAGTCGCTGATGAGGCTGAGAAGGAGAGGGTTGCCGTGGAGGCTAAAAAGAAAGAGGCTGATGATGCCAAGTAGAGAGCCGCGACGACTTATGAGAAGCTCAAGACCGACGACATTGTGAAGCTTAAGTCTAAGAAGCCGGCTGACCGGAAATCCGCTAAGGAAGCTAAGAAGAAAGCAAAGCTAGAGGCCAAGAAAGCTCCGGGATTGGGTGACGCCGTGCCATCCCTTACATCTGGTGCTACCCCCAAGCCATTACAATGCATCGCCCCTACCGAGATTACAGAGATCATGAGTGGTGAGGATGAGGGAGGAAGACGCATCTCAATTTCTCACGAGTCGGTAACTCCCCTGAAGGGCAAAGGAGGGTGAAGCGGGAGTGGGGATTTGGGAAGAAGCGACCCACCGCTGGTGAGCCGTCTAGCGCTGAATCTGCGAAAAAGAAGCAAAGAAAGAAGAATCATGAGTAGCATTAGAAATCGTAATAGATGTTGCCGATATTTTGGTTATGTAGGTCGAAAGTATACGCGGGTATGGCCCTCGCTTTTCGTTTTTAAAGGCACGGTGTGGTTCTCATGTACACCCTGTCATTCGAAAGGAAAAATTTTAGACACGTAGTTTGTTTTGTGTGTGTACGAAAGGAAATATTAGTTATTGAAATCGCATTTCATGTTAAGTGTTCGAATGTTTTTCTTATGCTTTCCAGCGTTCTATACTTGCACAAGCGTACTTATTGTTACACTTACAGAAATATGATCATGGATCTTGCTTTGGGGAAGTCCAATTGTATGAAGATCGAGTGATGGTTCCATTTGGGGGGGAGGGGGTTCCTTTCTTCAGGATTCCCGAGGGGTGTGGAAACTAGGTTAGGCGCCTTCTGCCTTGGACTGCCCGGAGTTAGTTCCAAGTAGGTTGAAGGCGTGGACATTGCGATTCGTTCAATTTTTGTCTCTCCCGTCGTTCATTCGGGTTTAGAGCATGGGGGCGTCGTTTATTCGCCTAAGGCTGCCCGGATCCAGACACGAAGGTCAGATTGTGGCCGATGGGCTACCCCCAACCCCAAATGCTTAGGAGCGAGAACAATTTAAGCTCGGTCTCGCTGCTGGGCCTAGATTCGACAGGTGCCCGGATCCTGACCCGAGGGGACGGATGGAGCCGTGTGAGTAGTTAGTATCACACTAGTTTGGCTGGAAGGCTGCCCCCAAGTCCAAGGACTTGGGAGAGGAACGATTTATACTCGGTCTCAGTGTTGGGCCAAGGTTAAAGTGGGGTTGTTTATACTCGATCGCGTCGCGGCCTGGGGACTCGAGTAGCGGTGCCGACTCCCATGCTCGGGATTCCAAATCGGTGCCATTAGTGTTTTTCCTCGATATCGGTTTGAGGTTCGAATGGCGGCATCGGCTCCCGTCCCCGGGGTGCCGATGCGGTGAACGAGTGTTTGTGTGCGCAAGCTAGCTGCGATGGTCAATCAAACATATCATGCAAGGAGTAAACATAGAGAGGACATAGGCAATTGAACATCATTTCTATTGATTACTTTGGTGGTAACAGCCTTTACAATGCCTTGAATTTCAAGAAAACAAAACATTGTTGGATAGCAGGAAAAATTGTCTACTAAGTTATGTAAAGTAGCGACGAATATGTTCGTTGTTCCATGCCCTTGGGAGCTTGGCCTCGTTTACGGTTGCTAGCTTGAAAGTTCCATCTCCGACCTTACGTTGTATGACGTATAGGCTTTCCCAGCGAGGATTGAGGCTAATTGGTGGGGGAAAGACCCACTTTAGGACGAGGTCGCCGACACTGAGATCCTTATGGCGGACTCTAGAGTTGAAGTATCGGGCTACTCGTTGTTGCTGGGCGGCAGCCCTGAGCTCAGCTTCACTTCTCTTTTCCTCGAGTAAATCGAGCGATTCTAGAAGAAAATCTTGATTGGTTTTTGGATCATTGTAGGTAACTCGATGAGATTGAAGCATTAACTCAATAGGGATGACGAGTTCAAATCCATAGGCAAGTGCGATTGGAGTGTGACCGGCTGCTGACTTATGGGTGGTCTGGTAGGCCCATAGGGCCAGAGGGAGTTCGTCTTCCCACAACCCTCTGATTTTTTCCAGATGCTTCTTGATGATGGATTTAATCACTTTATTAACAGCCTTGACTTGCCCATTGGCTTGAGGGTGAGCCACCACGAAGAATCTTTTTTCAGTGTTGTGCCGCTGACAGAAGGTATTGAATTCTACGCTCTCAAACTGGGTCCCATTATTTGAGATGATGGCCTGGGGGACCCCGTATCGGGTAATGATATTGCAGACGACGAAATTTATTACCTTCTTGGTGGTGATCATGGCGAGAGCTTCGGCTTCTGCCCATTTTGCGAAGTGATCAACTGCGAAGGTGGCATAACGTGTCCCGCCTTTGGCCAGTTGGAGAGTCCCAATAATGTCTACTCCCCATATGGCAAATGACCAGGAACTGACCATTTGTGTCAACTCGGTAGGCGGGGCTCTTGGAATCTTTGAGAAGCGCTGGCATTTGTCACACTTATGGGCATAATCTGCGGCATCTTGATCGAGCGTGTACCAAAAGTAGCTGTTCCTAATGATTTTTCTTGCTAAGGTTTGCCCCTGGTGTGGTCGCCGCACTCGCCTTCGTGTATGTCTGTCAGCACGCTATTAGCGTCGTCATGGGCATCAGAGTAGTGGGACGGAGAAACCTTTGTGGTAGAGTACTCCGTCCAGAATGATGTAGCGATATGACTGGAAAGCGAGCGCTCATCTTTCCTTATAACCCCCTGGGAGGGTTCCGTGTTGTAGGTAGTTCTTGATCAGTGTCATACAAGACTCAGGTTCAGCTTCGGTATCCATTACCGAATCAATCTAACATTCGGTTAATGCTTGGTGAATCGAGTACTTAGATTGGAGCAAGCCGCATGAGTTGGGCATCCTCGGAGCTTGCCAACTTGGCTAACGAGTCTTCCTCAGGGAATATGTGTGATGACAAAGTGGTCGAAGTTGTTGAGTAATTCCCGAACCTGGGATAGACAGTGAGCGAGCCGTGCCCCGTTGGAACGGTATTCCCCATGTACCTGACGCACGATGAGCTGTGAGTCGGAGAAGATCTGGATGGCCTTTAGGTTAAGTTCGAATGCGATTCTAAGTCCATGAAACACCCCACCTCCGTTAGGGTCACTCTCAAAGGGAATGCCCTAATTTTGGTGGAGGTTTATAAGTATAAGTCACAGATATACAAGACAGATATAAGAACACATATTTTTGAACAGCGGAAAACAAGAACAACTTTTATTTCAACAAAATACGTGTTACACAAACCATGTCATAATTTGTCTTACAATACTTCCAAAAACATAACATCTTCATAATTTTCTTGATTACATTATTTAAAGAAGCATAAAGAAAACATAAATAAACTGCATAAGTCCCATAATTGCTGATCAAAGCCATAGTCCAAAATGAAAAAGATCCAAGCAATACATTCTTTCTCTTTAAGCTGGATGTGAAAGCCGGTCAAGCTACGGTATTCCCTCCCTGTGGACCGGGGGGGACGAAAGAAAAGAAGACGAAAGAAAAGTAGAGTCAGACATAAAGCCTGAGTAAGTCTAGGACTATTCAGTCTATGAATAAAGAACTGGGTATGATAAGTATAAACTGGAAATGGGAAAGCACCCTAAACTAAGTTAAGTTGTCTAGAGTCGAATATACTATCGTACCACATATTAATCTCTGCATCCATATAAACTGGTTCCTAACAGGCACCCCATAATCAGGGTGAAGTGATTCGTTTTTAATGATCGGCTCCTACTCGCATAGTTACATGTGTCTTACGGCCCCCGATGTTGTAGTTACCTATGCTGGTCCCACCATGGGGTGTATCAAGTCCCATGGTGGCGGCCCGACATAATCCTAGAATGCACAGGTATGCTACTGGTGCCCAGTGCCTTATTTTTCTGCGCCGGAGTGTGTGCACGCCCGCACCCCATTAGAACCTACACTGCTGCACCACCGTCGTCAATTTGACCTCTTACAGTCAGCCCAGTAATCGTGCCCCACCCTGCCTAGTTCAGGGTATCCTGATACACCTTGTAGGGTTACTGCTGACAAGGGTCCCCCGCTACTAGGTTTTCTATTTCTAGCCAACATGCTAAGTTGGTTAAGTGTTTTGTAAACCTAACCCCCAATCAGTCTGTATAGTTTAGCATGTTCCATTCTGATTAAGTATTAATTTAATTTACTTAATCCTATCAATCCTGACTCAGCCTTAATGTCTTATTAAAGCCTTGACCTCTCACATTAGACAGGTATTGTTGTGGCTGCATGTTGCCGGTTGGGTCCAGGCAGTCTTACGCCACAACTCAGTCTAACCTCGGGTCCTTATTGGGCTCCGTGTTTAACCACCCACATTGGATAGGTATTGTTGTGACTACTGGACAGCCGGGCGGTTCCGGGCAGGTTTACATCACAACTCAATCCAACCTCGGGTTAAACACATCGTATTTTCTACCTTTAAATATTTTGTCACTTTCCTTTTCATATGTAAATATTTGCGGCCCATTATTCAAATTCATCTTTATTGGGTAAAATTTATTTATGCTACTTAATTGTTTTTCATGGTTGTTGGCATGCGTCAAACATGCCAACACATATGTTCTATGTTTTAACCCCATCGTCATTACCCCCGTTTTATACGTTCACTAAAATATAACATATGTTGGGTTTAACATTTAAACCCAACTTAGCCACATAAAAAGGGGTGGCTTATAATATGGTGTTTAAATATTCTAAGTGACATAAAAAGGGGAGTGTGAGCGCATGAACTTGCAACATAACGATCCAATTAATAAGAATTAGGCATATGTGAACTTGCGTGGTAATAGCATATAGTCATGGCATAAACATATTTAAACATGAATCGTTCTATTCTCATAATCATAGCATAAACATACCTAAACATGAATCATGGTTTTCAATCCATTCATGTAATCTTGCAATTAGAATGTAAATCTAACTTAGTGTTGCATATATCACCATATGATTTTTATAACAACATAGGCCTAAAGCATGGTTTCAACTAGGCATAACACCAAACATAGTTTAGTCATGTTCATAAAATGTTTACTTTTGTCTCTAATACAAAAGTATGATTTGCCAATTCCAATATAAACCATAGTACTTAGTCGAATCCAATTACGCTTTAAAAGTGATCATAAAAGTATGTACATCATATTGGCATAATAATGAATCATATACTTGCATGAATCCAAAATAAAATACCACAACCTATGGTTGTTAACATGAATCATATACTTGCATGAATTCCAAATAAAATACTACAACATATGGTTGTTAACTTCCAACATAAATCACATATTTGCAAATACCCAATCGTATACCACAACATTTTCAAATCGTTTAGAACCAAAGCAACATATAAATATAGATTATTATCGCCATAATTCCATTTCTCACTTTATACAAATCAAAACACAATTACTTATTCACATCGGAATATCACTCTACTTACAACGTATGACGAATCTTCAATTCAGGAATCTGAATTCTGAATTTGGAGATGCTATCCTTTGTTGTAGGCGTTGTTTTGATTTAATTGACGTTGCTTTAAGCTTTCGAATTATCTCTTAATTGTCTCTCAATTTCTGATGGCTATTCCTAGTCTTTCCTCAGCAGCATGACAGTCTCATCTCCATTTTTGTTTGTGTGAATTAGGGTGAGTCTTAGGTCCTTTTTATAGAGTTTGTGAGTTGATTTGGACCGTCGATGGAGCTTGGTTTAATAATAGCCGTTCGATTGAAGGAGAGACCAACCAGGAGCTGACACCTAGCCCTAGTGACAAGGCAAGGCTCAGAAAATCGACCAAACACAGACCAGGCCAGCCCGGGGGGCTGGGTTCGACCTGGCTCAGGGGCCAGGTCGACCCCCCAGTCGACCCCCAGGTCGACTATGTAGTCGACCTGGGTGCCCCAGGTCGACTACCCAGTCGACCTGGGTGCCCCAGGTCGACTATCCAGTCGACCTGGGTGTCTTGGGCGGGAAAATTCCCGCCCTGGCCAATCCAGCCCGATTTTTGAATTTTAAACTTGTTTTCTAAGCTGTTTTGGTCTGTTTGAATTTTAAACTGAATTCTGAAACTTCCAGAGGCCATATCTTCTTCATACAGAGTCCGTTTTACGCAAACTCGGACTCTATTTCAAACAGAATTCCGAGACGAACGCAATGGCGTATCCCGTTTCCATTAATTCTTTAATTTGAAATTTATTATACTTTAATTTGTGAATTTCTCTGTTATAGAATACACGGGGTGTTACATTCTCCCCCACTTAAAAGGATTTCATCCCCGAAATCTTCAAGTTCAGGAAGAATGTACATCCTAACATCCAAACATCCATCTACTCATCCATCAAACACGAGCATCCATTGTCCTTAAAAGACTTCTAATGCTTCATGATCATATGCGAAGTGTGTGTATATGTACTTATCTAATGCAAAATCAGTCGGTCTACTGATTCAGTTGACCTCCTTAATGCAAGGTATGTAAGTGCCATGAATCCATTATGTATGCAAATTTTCCTATTCATGATTCTACATGAGTGTACAATCATTCATACAAATGCAACATCCATATGACAACACATTAAACTTCAACCATATACGAATATAAATACATTTATGCATATGCAATATGAAGTGACTGAGCCGATCTACAACCTAGATTGTGTGTGTATATGCAACCACGAGCAACCACTAGCAATCACTTGCAACCACTTGCAACCATCATCCATAACATGTTTCAATTACATGTTTTCATCCAAAGGGTTTCTTCCTAAAAGATAAGGTCGAGGAGATATACCTAAAAAGATAGATAAAAGCGCAACTTAAGGAAAAAGAAAGATCAAAGATGTACCCTCGAAAAGAAAAGGGTAGGCTGCGCGTATTCTAGCTTCAGTTTCCCAAGTTGCGTCTCCCTCGGCGTCGCTCCACTGAACTTTGACGAGCTTGACTTCGCGGTTGCGTAGCTTCTTCACTTCTGTTCCTAATATGCGGGTTGGAACTTTCCTCACGGTTGCTTCGCGTTCCACTTCAGCTTCTTCTAGAATATTTGGCTCTACCACTTCAGCAGATTCATGTAGACATTTTCGGAGGTGCGAAACATGGAAAACGTTGTGAACTCCAGCCAGTTTTTCGGGCAGCTCTAATCTGTAGGCCATTTTCCCAATTTTCTCAATAATAGGAAATGGTCCCACGAACCTTGGTGCTAGCTTTCCTGTGGTTCCAAAACGAACAACGTTCCTTAGCGGAGATACCTTAAGAAAAACTCTGTCCCCAACCTCAAATTCAAGGTCGGTCCTTCTCTTGTCGGCGTAGGATTTTTGTCTGTCTTGGGCTGTCTTCATCCTTCTCCGTATTAAGTCTACTTTTTCTGAAGTCTCTCGGATCAAATCCGGTCCAAGTATGAGTTTGTCAGTAGACTCCCACCAACAAGTGGGCGATCGGCACAGTCTCCCATATAAAGCTTCGAAGGGCGCCATTCCGATGGTTGCTTGGTAACTGTTGTTGTAGGCAAATTCCACTAAAGGAAGATGGTCTTCCCACGTCCCTCCGAAGTCAAGGACGCACAGTCTTAAAAGGTCCTCCAAAACTCTGTTCACTCTTTCTGTCTGGCCGTCGGTTTGGGGATGATAGGCTGTGCTTAAGCATAACTGTGTGCCTACCGCTTCTTGCAGACTCCGCCAAAACTCACTTGTGAAGATAGGGTCCCGGTCACTAACAATGCTGGATGGTATTCCATGGAGCCGAACAATTTCCTTGAGGTAAAGAGATGCAAGGGATGAGGCAGTTCTTTTACTCTTGACAGGTAAAAAGTGGGCGCTTTCAGTAAGCCTATCCACTATTACCCAAATGCTAGTGTTGCCTCTTCTAGACCTAGGCAGCCCATCAATGAAGTCCATTGAGATACTATCCAACTTCCACTGCGGGACCTCAAGAGGATGGAGCAGACCGCCAGGCTTTTTCTGTTCCGCCTTAACCTGTTGGCACACCATACACTTAGAAACGAAATCTGCCACGTCCTTCTTCATGCCGTTCCAAAAGAAAGTCCTCTTTATGTCCTTGTACATTTTATCCCCGCCTGGGTGTATCGTCATCTTGGAGTGATGTGCTTCCTCGAGAACCTTCTTTACTAAATCCCTTGACTGTGGGACGCATAGTCTTCCATCTCGTCTTAGCCAACCCTTGTCATCGATGGAGTATCTGCTGAGGTGACTTGAAGTCTCACCCTTAATGAGTCTATCAATCGTCTCCACAAGCTGAGGGTCTTCGCGTTGTGTTGTCCCTATTGAGTCCACTAAAGTCGGGCGTACTTCGAGAGATGCTAGCAAGCCTGGTACAAAATCGAAGGAGGGCCTAAAGTCAAAGCTGGCTATAAACTCTAGGCTTTGTCTTTCAACAAACAGCGGGCTTAGGGTTAGTTTCTTTCGGCTCAACGCGTCTGCCACTACGTTGCCTTTGCCCGGAGTGTAGGAGATCTCGAAATCGTACGAGGCAAGAAACTCCATCCATCTCTGTTGCCTCAAGTTAAGATCTTTCTGCGAGAAAAGATATTTCAACGATTTATGGTCAGTGTAAAGTTCGAACTTCTCACCTAGGAGATAGTGTCGCCAAGACTTGAGTGCAAAGACGATGGCAGCTAACTCAAGATCGTGGGTCGGGTAGTTCTTTTCATGCACTTTCAATTGCCTTCCACCATAAGCTACTACCCTTCCTTCTTGCATTAAGACAGCGCCTAGCCCTGTCCTACATGCATCTGTATAAACTGTAAACATCTTGCTCCCATCTGGCAACGTCAAAACTGGGGCTGTTGTAAGAGCCCTTTTTAGTCGCTGGAAAGCAAACTCGCAATCCAAGTCCCAATTGAACACTAGATTCTTCTTGGTCAGCTTTGTGAGCGGAGCTGATATCTTTGCAAAGTCTCTGATGAATTTCCGATAGAAGCCTGCTAGCCCGAGAAAGCTTCGGACTTTTGTTGCGTTCTTTGGTGTCTTCCAGTCCTGCACCGCTACTACCTTAGCCGGGTCTACAGCTAACCCTTCTTTGGATACTATGTGCCCAAGAAATCTTACTTCCTCTCTCCAAAAGTGGCATTTGGAGAATTTGGCTTTTAGTTGATGGACTCGCAGAGTTTCCATGATTGCCCTTAAGTGCTGAGCATGTTCCTCTTCACTCTTTGAGAAGATAAGGATATCGTCTACGAAGACCACTACGAACTTGTTGAGGAATTCTCTGAACACCCTACTCATCAAGTCCACGAAGTAAGCGGGTGCGTTTGTCAAGCCGAAAGGCATGACAAGCCATTCAAAGAAGCCATCTGGGGTTCTGAATGCTGTCTTATCGATACTATCTTCAGCCACCCTTAGCTGATGAAATCCAGTCGCTAAATCGAGTTGGGAGAAAACAGACGCTCCTACAAGCTGATCAAACAGATCGTCAATTCTGGGGAGAGGGTGCCTATTCTTTTTCGTTAGCTTGTTGAGCTCCCTATAGTCAACACATAGACGGAGTGAACCATCCGCCTTTGTAGCGAATACCACTGGAGCAACCCATTCTGAAATGCTCCTTCTAATGAACCCCTTCTCTAGAAGTTCCTTAATCTGTTTACTGAGCTCCTTCCTTTCCTGTGGAGCCATGTGTCTAACGGGCAACGCAATGGGCTTTGCATTATCTACAAGATATATGCGGAAGTCTATCTCCCGCTTCGGAGGCAAGCCCTTCACCTCTTCGAAGACATCCGGATATTCCCGGACCACTCTAACCGATTGCAAACTTTCAACAGAGGCATCTAGCGATTCAAGATAACCAAGCATAACCGCATACGAGGGATTACAAGTAATTTCCAAAGTGTTACCGAGTTGGGTCAGGAGCCTAACAAGCCTTTTCTCACAATCAAGGATGGCCCCATTACTGGATAGCCAATCCATGCCCAAAATCAAACCATATCCCGAAAAGCCCAAAACAAAGGCGCTACATTTAAATTCTACGCTTAGAATAGAAATTTTCAATCCCACACAGATCATAGATAAATAAGCTGGGCCCCAATTGGATTTGAAACAATTAAGGGGTCCTTTACCCTTCTAGTTTCTAGGTGCAGAGATTCTACTAAAGCAGATGAGATAAAGGAATGTGATGCGCCGAAATCGAATAAAGTGCGAACTGGGCGATCATAAAGATAAACTACACTTTCTACAGAAGTATTTATACCTCGCTGTTGCAGAGGTGGTGCTTCTAGCGCATGTACTTGTGCCCCTGAGGTGGATCCAGCCCTCTGCCCCTGCCCTCGCTTCTTTGGGCAATCCTTCGCCAGATGGCCCGTCTCACTACAAGAAAAGCACTCACCATTCATCTTGGCCTTCTTTTTTCGGCAATCTTTCACTAAGTGCCCCACTTTGCCACAGAAATTACACTTCCTCTTCTCCTTGTTGTCTTTTCCGCCCTTCTTAAAGTCTGTCTTCTTAGGCTGCAAACCCTCTTTCTTCCCTTGAGAGCTTTCTGCCTTTGTCTCCTTCTTGCCCTTATCTTCTTCGTTCAACAATGCCATTTGCACCAACCTTTCATACGTAGATCCCTTGGGTATATGGGTCATGGCCAAACTGTGTAATGGCTCATTCAACCCCTTGACAAAGCGGAGAGCCTTCTTGTGCGGGGTGTTGACTAGGTCCAGTCCGAACCTAGCCAGCTGTTCAAACTGGTTAACATACTCTTTGACTGTCATATTCCCTTGCTTAAGAAATTAGAAATTTTCCAACTGAAGACTCCTTTCAGCTTCTAAGAGAAATTTAGCCTCAAACCTTGTCCTAAAGTCCTCCCATGTTTCCACTAGCCTTTCTGCATTAGTGACTTCCCACCAGTAGGAAGCCTCGCCTTTAAATAGCCATACTGCCAGTTGTACCTTCTGCCTATCCTTTACCTCAAAAATGACGAATAAGTCCTCGGTTTCTTTCAGCCAATTCCTGGCCACCACGAAGGACTCGATTCCATGAAAGTCCTTTCCTCCCACAGCTTTAAAATCTTTACATATCTTAGCAAAAGTATTTCCCCGCGGAGGAGGTGGAGGAAGAGGTGCTGCTGCAGCTGGATGATTTCCTGCAGCTGGGGGAGGAGGAACGGTAGGACCTGGCTGAGTGGCCCTTGCTTCTAAGAATCGTCTAAACCAACCAGGTATTGGTATACCCTCTGGCAAGTTAAGTTCTTCGGACATGCTGAAACAAAAGGATAGATTCAAAATAAAGGATAAAAGATAGTACCTATGGCTTTGGGGGACTTTGCCTTTTTAAAATATAATATTTTATCTTTAAAAATGCTTCTTTAAATTTTTCTTTGAAAATAAATTTCCAAAACTTTTATCTTATCTGGTAAACCTATGCTTTGATACCAAGTGAAACACCCCACCTCCGTTAGGGTCACTCTCAAAGGGAATGCCCTAATTTTGGTGGAGGTTTATAAGTATAAGTCACAGATATACAAGACAGATATAAGAACACATATTTTTGAACAGCGGAAAACAACAACAACTTTTATTTCAACAAAATACGTGTTACACAAACCATGTCATAATTTGTCTTACAATACTTCCAAAAACATAACATCTTCATAATTGTCTTGATTACATTATTTAAAGAAGTATAAAGAAAACATAAATAAACAGCATAAGTCCCATAATTGCTGATCAAAGCCATAGTCCAAAACGAAAAAGATCCAAGCAATACATTCTTTCTCTTCAAGCTGGATGTAAAAGCCGATCAAGCTGCGGTTTTCCCTCCCTGTGGACCTGGGGGGGGGGGGGGACGAAAGAAAAGAAGACGAAAGAAAATTAGAGTCAGACATAAAGCCTAAGTAAGTCTAGGACTATTCGGTCTATGAATAAAGAACTGGGTATGATAAGTATAAACTAGAAATGGGAAAGCACCCTAAACTAAGTTAAGTTGTCTAGAGTCGAATATACTATCGTACCACATATTAATCTCTGCATCCATATAAACTGGTTCCCAACAGGCACCCCATAATCAGGGTGAAGTGATTCATTTCTAATGATCGGCTCCTACTCGCATAGTTACATGTGTCTTACGGCCCCCGATGTTGTAGTTACCTATGCTGGTCCCACCATGGGGTGTATCAAGTCCCATGGTGGCGGCCCGACACAATCCTAGAATGCACAGGTATGCTACTGGTGCCCAGTGCCTTATTTTTCTGCGCCGGAGTGTGTGCACGCCCGCACCCCATTAGAACCTACACTGCTGCACCACCGCCGTCGATTTGACCTCTTACAGTCAGCCCAGTAATCGTGCCCCACCCTGCCTAGTTCAGGGTATCCTGATACACCATGTAGGGTTACTGCTGACAAAGGTCCCCCGCTACTAGGTTTCCTATTTCTAGCCAACATGCTAAGTTGGTTAAGTGTTTTGTAAACCTAACCCCCAATCAGTCTGTATAGTTTAGCATGTTCCATTCTGATTAAGTATTAATTTAATTTACTTAATCCTATCAATCCTGACTCAGCCTTAATGTCTTATTAAAGCCTTGACCTCTCACATTAGACAGGTATTGTTGTGGCTGCCTGTTGCCGGTTGGGTCCGGGCAGTCTTACGCCACAACTCAGTCTAACCTTGGGTCCTTATTGGGCTCCATGTTTAACCACCCACATTGGATAGGTATTGTTGTGACTACTGGACAGCCGGGCAGTTCCGGGCAGGTTTACATCACAACTCAATCCAACATCGGGTTAAACACATTGTATTTTCTACCTTTACATATTTTGTCACTTTCCTTTTCATATGTAAATATTTGCGGCCCATTATTCAAATTCATCTTTATTGGGTAAAATTTATTTATGCTACTTAATTGTTTTTCATGGTTGTTGGCATGCGTCAAACATGCCAACACATATGTTCTATGTTTTAACCCCATCGTCATTACCCCCGTTTTATACGTTCACTAAAATATAACATATGTTGGGTTTAACATTTAAACCCAACTTAGCCACATAAAAAGGGGAGGCTTATAACATGGTGTTTAAATATTCTAAGTGACATAAAAAGGGGAGTGTGAGCGCATGAACTTGCAACATAACGATCCAATTAATAAGAATTAGGCATATGTGAACTTGCGTGGTAATAGCATATAGTCATGGCATAAACATATTTAAACATGAATCATTCTATTCTCATAATCATAGCATAAACATACCTAAACATGAATCATGGTTTTTAATCCATTCATGTAAACTTGCAATTGGAATGTAAATCTAACTTAGTGTTGCATATATCACCATATGATTTTTATAACAACATAGGCCTAAAGCATGGTTTCAACTAGGCATAACACCAAACATAGTTTAGTCATGTTCATAAAATGTTTACTTTTGTCTCTAATACAAAAGTATGATTTGCCAATTCCAACATAAACCATAGTACTTAGTCGAATCCAATTACGCTTTAAAAGTGATCATAAAAGTATGTACATCATATTGGCATAATAGTGAATCATATACTTGCATGAATCCAAAATAAAATACCACAACCTATGGTTGTTAACATGAATCATATACTTGCATGAATTCCAAATAAAATACTACAACATACGGTTGTTAACTTCCAACATAAATCACATATTTGCAAATACCCAATCGTATACCACAACATTTTCAAATCGTTTAGAACCAAAGCAACATATAAATATATATTATTATCGCCATAATTCCATTTCTCACTTTATACAAATCAAAACACAATTAATTATTCACATCGGAATAGCACTCTACTTACAACGTATGACGAATCTTCAATTCAGGAATCTGAATTCTGAATTTGGAGATGCTATCCTTTGTTGTAGGCGTTGTTTTGATTTAATTGACGTTGTTTTAAGCTTTCGAATTATCTCCTAATTGTCTCTCAATTTCTGACGGCTATTCTTAGTCTTTTCTCGGCAGCATGACGGTCTCATCTCCATTTTTGTTTGTGTGAATTAGGGTGAGTCTTAGGTCCTTTTTATAGAGTTTGTGAGTTGATTTGGACTGTCGATGGAGCTTGGTTTAATAATAGCCGTTCGATTGAAGGAGAGACCAACCAGGAGCTGACACCTAGCCCTAGTGACAAGGTAAGGCTCAGAAAATCGATCAAACACAGACCAGGCCAGCCAGGGGGGGCTGGGTTCGACCTGGCTCAGGGGCCAGGTTGACCCCCCAGTCGACCCCCAGGTCGACTACGTAGTCGACCTGGGTGCCCCAGGTCGACTACCCAGTCGACCTGGGTAGCCCAGGTCGACTACCCAGTTGACCTGGGTGTCTTGGGCGGGAAAATTCCCGCCCTGGCCAATCCGGCCCGATTTTTGAATTTTAAACTTGTTTTCTAAGTTGTTTTGGTCTGTTTGAATTTTAAACTGAATTCTGAAACTTCCAGAGGCTGTATCTTCTTCATACGGAGTCCGTTTTACGCAAACTCAGACTCTATTTCAAACAGAATTCCGAGACGAACGCAATGGCGTATCCCGTTTCCCTTAATTCTTTGATTTGAAATTTATTATACTTTAATTTGTGAATTTCTCTATTATAGAATACACGGGGTGTTACAGTCCATCTATTAAGGCCTCATATTTTGCGTCGTTGTTGGTAGTAAGGAAGTTGATCTTTAAAGCGTACCATATCGGGTGCTCCTCTGGAGTGATAAGCACGACTCCAGCTCCAAAGCATTTGTTTTTGGAAGACCCATCCACAAATAATTTCCATTGAATGTAGGGTGTTTCCATGTCATCTATAGGAGACTCCTTGAGGACAGTGAGTTTCACTATGAAATCAACTAGAGCTTGTCCGAGGACGGCTCGACGGGGGATGAATGTTATCTCAAATTGACTCAGCTCTATATTCCACTTTAATAGTCGTCCGGATGCCTCAGGTCATTGCAGGACATGTCGTAGTGGCTGGTTAGTGTAGACTTTTATGAGATGAGACTGAAAGTATGGTCGTAGCTTCCGAGAGGAGATCAATAAGCAGTAGGCCAGTTTCTCAAGCTGTGAGTAATTCTTCTTGTTAGGGACTGCGGAATGGATCGTTCAGGCAAAGCAAACACTAGAGGGAGGGGGAAGGGGTGAATAATGTTTATAAGAATTTAAACAAAACTAAAAACTAGAGAGAACTATGGGATGAATCAAACACCAAAAACACAATCACAGAAGATGCAAAATAAACAGAAATAAAAGTGCAGAAAGGAAAGAACACACCGGATTTTATAGTGGTTCGGATCACTCCTATGTCCAGTCCCACATAACACTGGATTGCGTAGAGTTTTATTACTATTTTCAAATAGACAAATACACCTTCCTTGATTTCATGGCTCAACAAGGAGAGACCGACTCCTATCCCTTGATTTCACGGCTCAACAAGGGCACACCGACTCCTAAACCTTGATTTCACGGATTCAAGGATAAAACCATTTACTCTTGACTTACAAATTGGATCTTTTAATCCAAGCAATTACAAAACAATTTTATAACTCTTCAATAACACTTGATTCAGAGAGTAGAGAGTGTAGAAAGAAGAAGTTTGATCAATTCAGAAGTGAATTCGGCAGAGTATAAGTGTAAAATCCATAAAAATTATGGTAGGATGAAAGGGGATGAAGACGGAGAAGAAGAGATGTTAAAAAATTCGGTTTTAACCTCTTTTTATATAGTACAAAGGGTTGCAACGGTTTTGAAGCGTTTCAAAAATTGAAAAGACACTTCCCTTCAAAACTAGGAAAAAATAGCAGTTATATGTCAACATGCTCCTTTTGCCATATCGACATACTCATGTGTACTTTTCATTTTCAAAACATTTTTCAAGTATTTTGATATAAATCTAATTCTGTAAATTCTTGAGTAAAATTCTAGTGTTGTAAATTAATATTATATGATAGAAAATCATATGAAAACATACTTTTAAACTAAATAAATATATTTATAAAATTATAAGGTTTTAAACTATATAAAGTATAAATACAAAGTATAAAAAAAAATTCAGTTTGAAAAACCAAGAAGAATAAAAATAGAAAAAAATAGAGCGAATTGAGGATAAATTGAAAAACAAAATGGAGAGGATTGAGGATAGAATTGAAAATTAGAATTAGAATTTGAACCTGGAGTGCTATTTAGAGTCTTACAAAATCTAGACTCTATAAATATAAATCTTGAACTCTTGAAATCTTGATTACTCATGAGTCTTGAAATTTCTCTGACCTTTGAATCTCTATCATCTTTATAACTATATAGTCTTCAGTAATATCTCCAGTATATAATTCCTGCATATATATATATTTTGTAGAAAATTTTTTAGCATATATTTTATAATTAATGATAATTGAAATATGGTTGTTGTCATCAAAACTCCATTCTCCAACAATCCCCCCTTTTAATGACGACAACCTTTGTTTATAAAATATCATACCTGTATACACCTGTTTGATGATGTTCCTTCTGTACTCCCCCTGTCTGTAAGAATCCTAAAATCTATGCCTATATTTTATAGTTTCTTCCCCTTTGGCATTATCAAAAAGAAATTCTAAAACTACTCTCCCTAAATCCTATAACTACCTAAATAATAAATCACTCCCCCGGATCCTAAATCCTATATCTACATATCCTAATTCTGTATATACCTCCCCCTAAATCTATAACTCTCTCTTAATATATAATTATCCTTTTATCTACACATTTTTATAACTCCCCCCTAAATTATGAATATACTAGTTTAAATAGAAGGATAATAAAGTAAGCAGTATAATCAATATTTTAATCAATCAAGCAATCAATCCAGACAAACAATTCAAACAACCAATTCAAGCAATCAATTCAAGAAATCAATTCAAGCAATCAATCAAATCAACCAAATTAAGTCATATATGTTAATAAACACTTCTAAACCTTAAGCTAATTCTAGAAACTATAAAACTCCCCCTTAATCTAATACAAGGGTAAACCTATCCTTAACTCTAATTTCCTTAAAATTATAATAAGACTTTATGGGCTAGGAAATAACTTTGATAAGATATCCTTAAAACTATGATATAAGTTAAGTAAAGTGATTTAATCCAAACAATCAACCAATTTATGTTAATAAATTCAAAGCTAAACATTTATTATAACTTCTATTTAACCTAAAACTTATAAAGCTCCTATCAATCACTAATGAAATTTAACCATGTCAAGTGAGTCAAATAGGTTATTCAAGTCAAACAAACCAAACAAGTCAATCAATCCAATCAATTTAATCAAGCCAAATAAGTCAATCAAATTAATCAAGACAAAGTAAATATGTTATATATACTTGTTATGAGTGAAGTTAATGTTAACATGTAATGCAGTGTGTTGGTAATAATGCAATATGACATATGCAAAACTATATGAAGTAATATATTGAATGAAATGTAATTTGTGATGTAAATGATTTTAATTTGATATGTACTATAATGATGTATGATATGAAATAAGATGTGTAATGATGTTATGGTAATAATATATAGAATGATTTGATGATGATATGTATTTCTATAAAAGATACTTAAAGTAATATTTAACTATTATGCATACAATAAATTATTTAAATCAAACAAGGATAATGTTATTTTCTAGACTTAGGTTAATTATACTAATGAAAGTGATTGGAATAAAGATAGGAGTTTAATTAAAAATATATTCATGATAAGTAGTAAAATATTCAAAATAATTATGGAGTTAAACAATATTAGTAGGGTAAATATAGTAAGAATTGAAGATCCTTCTAAAGAGAATATAAAATTTGTATAATATAAAGTAAGCTATATAAACATATATATAAGTATGTATAAAACTAATTTAAAAAGACCTTAAAATTTAATTTATGAGATATACATCAATAATTTGATACAAATCAATTTTAAATTTAAACTTTAGAAATCAAAACATATTTATTTGCTAAAAAACCATTTATATTTTGGAAGAAATCTATAGTTATAAAAACATTATAAGGTAATCTATAAAACTTCTTATATTTAAACTACTTAAAAAATCAGGTATATATATATATTTCTTTATATTAAGTTAAATATACAAGTTTTATATATTTTAATAGGAAGTCAAAATAAGTATTAAGTTACAAATAGTATTTATGACAATGTAACCCAAAATTATTATGAAATCATAAGAATAATATATATATTTTGAAACAAGATATAAGAAAAATAAGTAGGCAAAAAAAGTTAATAACTAGAGTTTGAACTGGCACTTTCTAATTGAAAAAAAATGGAGGGAAGTTTGAAAGTTTAAACTTTTGAAATTCAAAATTTGAATTTCATTATGTCGACATGACTATTTATGTATGTCAACATACATATGGGAAAAAATATTGTTTTTATTCTTGGTTTTATATTTCAGATTAACTATTTCCTGAAATAATATTAATCCTAACAAATATCAAAAATTTATTTTATTATTATATTAATCTTATTATAATTATTTTTGAATTTCAAATTTGAATTTTAAATTTTAAAGTTTAAAGTCTAAATTTTAAACGAAGCAAAGCAAGCGAAAAATCCGTCCAACCAAAAATTTAAAAACTAATTAAGGCGTACCCGGTTTTTAGATCCATTTCTTCGATATTCTCTGAATTCTGAATTGATCTTCTGGAATTTGATGATGAGTTCTACTCTATTGCGACAGGCTCATTTTTCTAATCAGGATAGTGTATTCATTTGCTGTATTCGAACAACATATGAGAAAGATATTGAAGATTTAGTAGTTCAACTAACTTGGCACCAAAATTTGAATTTGAATTTTGAATTTTGAATTAATGGACACTTTTACTACTATATAAATGCCCAAAAGTTGTGTCTCTTCATAATCACTTCTCTTCTTCTTCTTCTTCTCGTTTTTCATTTTTAATCAAACTTTCAAGAGGCATAACTTCTTCGTTTCTTGATGGAATTGGACAAAATCAGTGGAAAATCGAAGAGGAATTCCAGGAATACGATCAAGTAGCAGTTTAAGGATGAATTTGAATGATATTGGGGTGCAACAAGTCGATACAGTAAGAGGTATGCATAAAATCCCGTAACAATTTTCAGTTTCGAATCGCCAACTTCAAACTGCCATATCTAACTCAATTTTGATCGGAACTTGATGATCTACCCATCAAATCGACCGTGAGAACGAGGACTACAATCTGGAAAAGGGTTTGGGGACAAAATAGACTAAACTGTGGATGAAATTTAAAGATAACCGTCAATAGTTTTGGTTTCCCTCTCTCTTTATCCATCAAAATTTCATTTGATCATTACTTGTTCTATTCTTGACGGAATCTCTTGAAACTAGCAACATTACGAAGCAAATGAAGATAAGTACAACATGAAGATAAGTTGTAGATGAAAATCCAAAGTTGTAAATTGATCTGGTACCCATTTCTTTGCTGATTTATATTATATATGTCCATTTCTTCTTGATCTCTTCACCAACCATTGTTACTCTTTTCCTCTTTTTGATTTCTTTTCAAAGTTTGAATTTTCAATAGCCACCATTTTGGAATTTGAATTACCAACAGCCACGTCACCCATCTTTTCAGAATTTGAATATCCATTATCCATATAACAATTCTTTCCTTGTAAAACAACACAACTTTTCAAAGAATCAAGTAACTTTTCAAATAATTCAAATGACTTTTTAAATAATCAAATGACTTTTCAAATAATCAAATGACTTTTCAAAATAACTAACTACAATAATATCATGATATATCAAAAAAAATAAAATTTCAAGAATTTTAAATTTTAAATTTCAAAAATCAAATCATAGTAACTTAATTTTTCAATAAATTTGAATGCAGACTCATATAATACTGATGCAATACATAAATTTAAACTAGTGTTCAAAATTTTCCATTTAACATTTTCAAAAATCAGATTATGAACTTTTTGAAAGACCTTGCTCTGATACCAACTATTAGGGACTGCGGAATGGATCATTCAGGCAAAGCAAACACTCGAGGGGGTGAACAGTGTTTGTAAGAATTTAACAAAACTAAAAACTAGAGAGAACTATGGGATGAATCAAACAACACAGACACAATCACATACACAGATTCAACCACAGATGCAAAATAAATAGAAATAAAAGTGCAGAAAAGGAAAGAACACACCGGATTTTATACTGGTTCGGATCACTCCTACGTCTAATCCCGCACAACGCTGGATTGTGCAGAGTTTTATTACTATTTTCAAATAGCCAAATACACCCTCCTTGATTTCACGGCTCAACAAGGAGACACCGACTCCTATCCCTTGATTTCACGGCTCAACAAGGGAACACTGACTCCTAAACCTTGATTTCACGGATTCAAGGATAAAACCGTTTACTCTTGACTTACAAATTGGATCTTTTAATCCAAGCAATTACAAAACAATTTTATAACTCTTTAATAACACTTGATTCAGAGAGTAAAGAGTGTAGAAAGAAGAAGTTTGATCAATTCAGAAGTGAATTCTGCAGAGTATAAGTGTAAAAACCATAAAAATGAATAAATATAATGGTAGGATGAAACGGGATGAAGATGGAGAAGAAGAGATGTTAAAAAATTTAGCTTTAACCTCTTTTTATAGAGTATGAAGGGTTGCAACGATTCTAAAGCGTTCCAAAAAGTGAAAAGACACTTCCCTTCAAAAGTAGAAAAAATAGCAGTTATATGTCGACATACACTTTTTGCTATGTCGACATACTTATGTGTTTTTTTCATTTTCAAAACATTTTTCAAGTATTTTGATATATCGCTAATTCTGGAAATTCTTAAGTAAAATTCTAGTGTTGTAAATTAATATTATATGATAGAAAATCATATGAAAACATACTTTTAAACTAAATAAATATATTTATCAAATTATAAGGTTTTAAACTATATTAAGTATAAATATAAAGTATATAAAAAATTACGTTTGAAAAACCACGAAGAATAAAAATAGAAATAAAATAGAGAGAATTGAGGATAAATATAAAAAAATTGAGAGGATTGAGGATAGAATTGAAAACCAGAATTTGAAAATTAGAATTAGAATTAGAATTTGAACCTGGAGTGCTAGTTAGAGTCTTACAAAATCTAGACTCTATAAATATATTAATCCTAAACTCTTGAAATCTTGATTACTCATGAGTCTTGAAATTTCTCTGATCTTTGAATCTCTATCATCTTTATAACTGTACAGTCTTCAGTAATATTTCCCGTATATAATTTCTGCACATATATATATTCTATACAAAAAGTGTTAGCATATATTTTATAATTAATGATAATTGAAATAAGGTTGTTGTCATCAAAACTTCATTATCCAACACTTTTGCGCCCCCATCAATCTTTTGTCGATGTAGTAAATGGGTCGCTGGACACGGTCTTCGATGCGCACGTATGCCGAGCTGATTGTCTGCACGGAAACATCCAAATAAACATATAAGTCCTCGCGGTCCACATGTTTGGACAAGATAGGTGGTCTCTTTAAGTGATTCAATAAATCCTAGAATGCGACGACGCATTCTGTGGTCCATTCGAAGTTGTGCTTCCCTTTTCGAAGCAAGTCGAAAAAGGGAATGCATATGTCGGTGGCCTTGGAGATGAATCGACTTAAAGCGCCAACCTTCCCATTTAAACTTTGGACATCTTTAATATTTTAAGGGACATGAATATCCGGGATAGATTTGATCTTGTCTGGATTGGCTTTGATGCCTCGGGAAATGAAACTGAAACCCAAGAATTTTCCTGAGGTGACTCCAAAGATGCACTTTAGGGGATTAGGTTTCATGTAGTACTAGAGGAGGACATCGAACATTTCAGAGAGATCACGGACATTGTCGCTCGATATTTTAGATTTTACCGGAATATCATGTATACCTTCATGGATTTTCCAATCTGGTTCTTAAAGAGGCGATTAACCATCCGTTGATAAGTGGCTTCTGCATTCTTCAGACCGAAAGGCATGACGCGGTAGCAATAGAGTCTAAGATCGGTTATGAAAGAGGTGTGATCCTTGTCGCGAAGACACATCGGAATCTGATTGTAGCCTAAATAAGCGTCCATGAAGGATAAGAGCTGGTATCCGGCGATTGAATCTACGAGCCGGTTGATCTTCGGAAGTGGGAAGCTGTCTTCGGGACGTGCCTTGTTTAGGTCGAGAAGTCGATGCACGTTCACCACTTGTCATTCCCTTTTTTGACTAGAACAGGGTTGGAGACCCATTCAGGGTAGCCGGTTTCACGAATGAAGTTGTTACTGAGTAGCCTGTCTACCTCCTCCATGAGTGCGTTGAATCTTTCTGGTCCCAAGAAGCGGCGTTTCTATTTGACCGTAGGTAGTGTGGGGCCAAGATTTTACTAGTTGCAAGCAATTGCGGGGTTGATCCCCCTCATGTCTGAGTGGGTCCAAGCGAACATGTCTAGGTTGGCCCTCAAAAAATCCACAAGACCTTCTTTTATCATGGGATGGAGTTGCGATCCAATTTTTAAGACCTTTGATGGGTCGTCGGGGCTAATTGGAACATCCACCATAGGTTCAACTGGAGTAGCCCTCTCATAGTCGGGCCTTTCGTCCTCCCTTGGATCGGGATCATAGGAAAGACGACAGTGGTGCCTAAGCCAAGGCCCATACGCCTTTAATTGCTACGCGGAGATGGTCTTAGCGCAAGAAAGCAGGGGCACGGTCTTGCCTTTGTCCTTGTTGCGCGCGTTCTTCCATTTTATTGCGTAACATTCTCGAGCAATTGCTTGGCCTCCTTTAACCATCCCGATCCCATTCTCAGTCGTGAACTTCATTAGGAGAGACCAAGGTGACATGCAAACTCAGAATTCTGTAAGGAAAGGACGTCCAAAGAAGACATTGTAAGGAGAGATAATGTCGATTACCATGAAAGTGAGGACTCAGACCCAGCTCTGATCCCCATCCCCAAGTTCAACCGGTAGGTCGATCATTCACATTGGGTGACTGGAAGATTCGATGAAGCTGTGGATCACGGTGTGGCAGGGTTTCAAGTCCTTGGTTTCTAACCTCATCTGACATAGGCAGCTTTGAAGATAATTTTGACCGAGCTCCCTGAGTGATCAATACCCTTCAGACGAAAGCAAAACTGATCTGAGTTGTGATCACGAGAGGGTATGTGGTTGGGATCTTAATTCCCTTAAACTCTCATTGTTTTCTGAAGTTTGGAAGGGATGCACTCATCCATAGTGGAGGAAGCTTCGTATGAATTTTTAATAACATATTAAAAACAATAAATCAGGGCAGAATTAAATTATAAGTTGAGAATCAATGGGAACGGGTTACGCCATTGCGTTCGTCTCGAAATTCTGCTTGGAAACGAGTCCGAAATTTCGAAAATCGGAGTCCGTATGACCAAGTTATGGCCCATAGAAGATTTCAGAAAATTCAAAAATTCAGCCCGAAATTCAAAATCAGATCCAAGCAGATTGGGCGGGAAATTTTCCCGCCCTACCCCAGGTCGACAGGGGGGTCGACTGGGGTGTCGACCTGCCCCCCCCCCCCCCCCCCCAGGTCGACTGGGGTGTCGACCTGGGTGTCGACCTGGTGGTCGACCCCCCTGGTCGGACCCTACTGGTCAGGTGCACCAGTTTGCTCCTTGGGTTTGTTTACTTAGCCTGTGACGGGATTTGATGGTTCAGATCTAAACTAGGGTTAATCCTATGGCCTAAACTAGTCTCTACACCTATAAAAACACCCTAATACCTAGCCTAAACCATCATAAATCAACCTAACAACTAAATTCTGCCAAAATGCTCCCTAATCATGGCCTCCATCTTCATCTTGAAAGCTTCTAAGGCAAAAAGGAGCAAGCTTTCCTCTTTCTATCAAAGGAGCTACTTATTCTCAAGGCTATTTGTGTTGCTACATCATTCCTAGAGCTTCTACAACGTCTCTATCTTGTTCTATTTGGTTCTAGTTCTCATAGCCACGCTTTGTAAGCCCCGCTCTACTCTTAGATTTAAACTATGAAGTTAATATGATCATGTAGCAAGTTGAAATGGGACTTTTGGGTATAATACTTGTCTTGGGCTATATTTGTATGCATAGATCCATTTATGACTCTTTTGATCTATGATTGTGGCACTATCATGAACCTAGTTTCATTTACCTTGATTTTTGGGTAGAAAGCTATGAGCTTTATTTGGTGGTTATGCATAATGCAACATAGAACTTGGTAGTTATGCATAATGCAACATAGATCCTCTCATAACCTTGATGTTAACTTGCATATGATGTTGAACTACATGCTACCCACAAGTTTATCACCCTATGTCAACTATTATCATGTTTCACCTTTGCCTATGATGTTGAACTACATGCTAGTTTATTTTCAAAGTTTGATTTCATGCATGTTTTGAGGCCAATAACCCTATATGCTAGTTGTGATGAACACCTTTGCCTCAAATATCATCATGTTTAACCTATGACCAACTTTACCACCTTATGTCCACCTTGGTCATATTTTTAATGTTCCTTGATTCACTTGTGTTGGGAATACGTTATGGGTAGTTAGGCAAACATGAAAAACATGACTTGAAAATATGACATGAAACTTTATTATGCTTGAAAACTTGAATATGGTCATGACATGTAGAAAACCATAAAGTGACCAACTCGAGGTTGGGTTGAGTTTGTAACATAAATCTGCTCGGAACCGCCCGGCAAATCCAGTGGCTACAAACAATAGGACCCAATGTGAGAAGTTGGTCATATCGCGCTTGAAACCCGAGGTTAGACTAGGTTGTGGTGTAAAGCTACCCGGACCCGCCCGGCATATCCAGTAACCACAACAAAGTCTAATGTGAGAGGTTGGGTGCATTAAATTAATTAATGCCACATGTTAGGGTTAAGTCATGAACCACTTGGAAACACTTAACCAACTTGATACATGATTGGATGGGGTTAAGTCATGAACCACTTGGGTAACTTAACCAACTGGATACATGATTGGATAGGGTTAACCACACTTAACCCGTTAGAAACCCTAGTTACTTGGTCCTTTTCAGCAGTAACCCTCTTGGATGTATCAACGATACCCTAGGGACTAGGCTAGGGTGGGCACAATTACTGGGCTGATTGTAAGCGACCAGAACGACGGCTGAGTTGGTGCGCCGGTGTAGGTTCAGGCGGACTATGGTCGTGCACATAGTCCGGAGTTGAAAAAGCAGGCATGGGCACCAGTAGGTTTAGACTGTGCGTGCTTGATTTGTGTCAGTGGTTGGCACCCTAGGACTTGATACACCCTAGGGTGGACCTAGCACAGTTTGACTACATTCGTGATTGGGCCGTATGACACCGACACTCGATGAGTTAGGCTTATAGGGAGCCAATCGACTAGACCGTGTAGTTGGACCCCGCCTTGGGTCATCTTATGATATTGGGCCAAGGGATCTTTTCTTGTTTATACTTGACATGGGCTGGATTACTAGTACTATTGGTGCAAAACTAAACCTTGAATATGCGATGCCACACTTGATCTACCTTGTTATCTATTTATCATGCCAGTTAGTTATCATCTTTATGTTTCATCTCAGTTTCTCATGTTTAGTTAACTTTATTAGTTTTTATACTAATAGTAGGTAGGACTTACCAGTCTTTATGACTGACCCTTTTTCTTTCGCTTCTTTTCTTCCGTTTCCCCCTCCGGGTTCTCAAGGAGGGAACACTAGTGCTTAGCTCGGACATTTGGCTTGCTTTCTTGATAGCTCATGTACGATTTGGACTTGAGCTTGCTATGGCTTCATCACATCTATCTTGGGGATAATTTACTTTATGTTATTTTCAGTTTATGTTTTCTAGACTTGTGGTAGTTGGAAAATAATGACTAAGCACTTTGATGTAAGTTGACTATTTGGTTTTGAAATGGTTAAGTATGGTTTTTAAATCTTCGCTGCTTTACTTATTTATTTATCTATGTTCTGTCTTGTGATATCTCTGTGCATGTTTACCTAGACAACATCCCTCCAAAGCTAGTGCCAGCACTCGTGAGTGTGGCCCTGGCGGAGGTGGGGTGTTACATTTGGTATCAGAGCATAAGGTTTTACTAGACCGGACAAAAGTTTTAAAAACCCTTTTTGAAAAACTATTTTCAAAACCAATTAAGTATTTTTCCAAGGAAAGTCTAGTTTATTTTAAAAGGCTATTCCCCAAAAGCCATTAGCACTATCCTTTGTTTCCTCGTTCTAAACCTATCTTTTCCTTTTTCAGCATGGTCGATCTTAACCTTCCCGAGGGAGTACCCATACCCGGATCGTTCCGAAGGTACTTGGAAGCTAGGGCCAACGATGCAGGCCCAGCAAACACTCCCACTCCTCCTCCCGTTCCTGAGGTTCCTCCTCCTCCTCAGCGTCCACAAGCGGATTTCGCGAAGATTTGCAAAGACTTTAAGGCGATGGGTGGCAAGAATTTTGTTGGGACAGAGACTTATGTGGAGACAAGAAACTGGTTGAAGGAAACTGAAGACCTTTTTGCTATCTTTGAAGTGGAAGACCGTAGGAAAGTTCTGTTGGCAGTATGGCTATTGAAAGAGGAAGCTGCTTATTGGTGGGAGGTTACCAACGCTACTAGGCCTATAGAGAGTTGGGCCGACTTTAGGATGAGGTTTGGGCTTAAGTTTCTATCATCTGCTGAGGAGAATCTGCAAATGGAGAAGTTTATATCTTTGAAGCAAGGGGACATGACCGTGAGGGAGTATGTGAATAAGTTTAACCAGCTTGCTCGATTAGGTTTGGACATGGTTAACACACCTCAGATGAAGGCTCTACGCTTTGCACGAGGATTGAATGAGCCATTACAAGGGTTGGCCATGTCGCATATACCCATGGGGGCCACTTTTGAGAGCTTAGTGGATATGGCCTTGCTCCAAGGAGATGATAAGAATGGCAAGAAAGAAGTCAAGCCTAATGAGACTCAAACCAAGAAGGTGGACTCCAAGTGGGGAGGCAACCAGAACAATCAGAGCAATCAGAACAACAAGAACAACAAGGGTAACAAGGCCAGCAACAACAAGGCAAAGGAGACAAGGAAGTGCAACTTCTGTGGGATCACTGGACATATAGCCAAAGATTGTAGGAAGAAGAAGAGGAAGTTGGGAGAATGCTTTCATGGCGGAGAGTCTGGACACTTCAGTAAGGATTTCCCAAAGAAGCAAGGGCAGGGGCAAGGACAGACTCAGCGAGCAGGACCTTCTGGAGGGCAGATGCATGCTCTCAACACTACTCCAGCTCCGGACCGAGGTAGTATTTCTGTAGAAAGCCTTGTTTACATTTCTGATTTTCCTGTTTGAACTTTATTTGATTCTGGCGCATCGCATAACTTAATCTCTTCTGACATTGTTGAAAGTTTGCACCTAAGTACTAGTCTAGTTGAGGATCCCGTTAGTGTTTCAAATCCAATTGGGGATTCCGTCCATCTATCTATGATTTGTATGGATTTGAGGATTTCTATCTTGACCGTAGAATTCACATGTAATGCTTATGTTCTCGGGTTCATGGGATACGGGTTGATTTTGGGCATGGATTGGTTGTCTAGTTATGGAGCCATTCTCGATTGTGAGCATAGGGTAGTGAGGCTTATGACTCGCCTTGGCAATACCCTAGAGATTTCTTGTGACCCTCTGGATCCCGTCATGTTATCTTGAATCCCTCGACTCGTCTATTGACAATCTTTAATCTGTGAGGGTGGTCCGAGAATATCCTGATGTTTTTGATGAGGTGAAGGGGTTACCCCCTAAACGTGAGATAAACTTCCGTATTTATCTTGTTGATAATGCCAAGCCAGTTTCATTGCCTGTTAGGCAGATGCCCCCGCGAGAAAGAAGAGAGCTTAGCAAGCAAATCAAGGAGTTGCTTGAGAAAAATTTCATCAGGCGAAGCATTTCTGAATGGGGTGCTCCTGTGGTATTCGCTACTAAGGCGGATGGTTCGCTTCGTCTATGTGTTGATTATCGTGAGTTAAACAAGCTGACAAAGAAGAATAGGCACCCATTACCGAGGATTTATGATCTCTTTGACCAGCTTGTAGGTGCTTCTGTTTTCTCTCAGCTCGATCTAGCCACCGGATTCCATCAGCTTAGAGTGGCTGAGGATAGTATTGACAAGATTGCGTTTAGGACTCCAGATGGATTCTTTGAATGGCTCGTCATGCCGTTCGGTTTGACTAATGCACCCGCATACTTCGTTGATTTGATGAGTAGGGTGTTTAGGGAGTTCCTTAACAAGTTTGTGGTTGTCTTTGTGGATGATATTCTGATCTTCTCTAAGGACGAGGAAGAGCATGCTACACACCTCAAGGAGGTTATGGATACGCTTAGAGCTCATCAGTTGAAAGCCAAGTTCTCTAAATGCCATTTCTGGAGAAGGGAAGTTCGGTTCCTTGGGCATATAGTTTCAAGCAAGGCATAGCTGTGGATCCCGCTAAAGTGGTGGCGGTACAAGACTGGAAAGTTCCAAAGAATGCAACTGAAGTGAGAAGCTTTCTCGGTCTGGCAGGATTTTATAGGAAGTTCATTAAGGACTTCACTAGGATTTCAGCCCCTCTTACTAAGTTAACGAAGAAGAACTTAGTCTTTGCATGGGACTTAGAGTGTGAGCTTGCTTTTCAAAGGCTCAAGAAAGCCCTCACCACAGCCCCAGTTCTAGCATTACCCGATGGAGGGAAGTTGTTTACCGTGTACACCGATGCATGTGGCACGGGATCAGGCGTTGTCCTGATGCAAGAAGGGAGAGTGATATGCTTTGGGGGTAGTCAACTCAAAGCTCATGAGAAGAACTATCCCACTTAGGATTTGGAGTTGGTGGTGATCGTCTTTGCACTCAAATCCTGGCGCCACTATCTTCTAGGCGAAAGGTTTGAGTTATATACTGATCACAAGTCGCTCAAGTACCTCTTCTCGCAGAAAGATTTGAATCTAAGGCAGCAAAGGTGGATGGAATTCTTGGCATCATATGACTTCGAGATAGCTTATACCCCTGGCAAGGGTAATGTTGTGGCGGACGCGCTAAGTAGAAGAAGGTTGACTTTGAGTCCCTTGTTTGTTGAGATGAAGAGCCTAGAGTTCTTGGCAACCTTTGATTTTACACCTGCTGTTGAGTCGATGACTGGTTCATTAGCATCCCTTGAGCTTAGACCTACACTTCTTGATCAAGTTGGGACTTTACAGAGGGAAGACCCGCAGATAGTCGAGATCATAGACAAGTTGATTTGGGGTGAGACGTCAAGTCACCTCGCTAGATGTACTATTGATGACAAGGGATGGCTAAGGCATGATGGAAGACTATGTGTCCCACGAGTGGGAGACTTAGTAAATTAAGTTCTTGAGGAGGCGCATCACTCGAGGATGACCATACATCCCGGAGGGGATAAGATGTACCGGGACATGAAGCGCATTTTCTTTTGGGATGGGATGAAAAAGGATGTTGTAGAGTTTGTTTCTAGATGCATTGTTTGCCAACAAGTAAAGGCTGAGTCGAAGAAGCCCGGTGGGCTACTGCATCCATTGGAGGTCCCGCTATGGAAGTTGGAAAGTATCTCTATGGATTTTGTGGATGGATTGCCGAGATCAAAGAAGGGGAATACTAGCATATGGGTCATAGTGGATAGACTCACGAAGAGCGCTCATTTCATTCCAGTAAAGAGCAAGAGAACCGCATCATGGCTAGCATCTGTTTATCTTCGGGAGATAGTGCGATTGCATGGAGTTCCCTCTAGCATAGTGAGCGATCGTGACCCGATCTTCACTAGCCAATTTGGGAATAGTTTGCAAGAAACGATGGGTACGCGATTGAATCTAAGTACAGCTTATCACCCACAGACGGATGGCCAGACCGAAAGGGTGAATAGGGTACTAGAAGATCCGTTGAGGCTATGCATTCTTGACTTTGGGGGCACTTGGGAAGACCACCTTCCTTTCGTAGAGTTTGCTTATAATAACAGCTACCAAGCAAGTATAGGGATGGCACCATTCGAAGCTCTGTATGGGAGGCCGTGCAAGTCACTAACATGTTGGTGGGAGACGACGGATAAGCTTATACTTGGGTCCGACATGATAAGGGACACATCCGAGAAATTCGAGTTGATTCGAAGGCGGATGAAAACGGCCCAAGACAGACAGAAATCCTATGCAGACAAGCGAAGGACAGACTTAGAGTTTGAAGTTGGAGATATTGTCTTTGTGAAGGTTTCTCCTTTGCGAAATGTGGTTCGTTTTGGAGTAGTTGGAAAGCTAGCACCAAGGTTCGTTGGACCCTTCCCTATCATCGAGAAGATTGGGCAAATGGCTTATAGGGTGGAATTGCCCGAGAAGCTGGATGGAGTGCACAATGTTATTCATGTCTCGCATCTCCGAAAATGCCTACATGAATCAGCCGAAGTAGTTGAGCCTAGCATTCTTGAAGACGTGGAGGTAGAGAAAGAGGCAACTTTGAGGCGAGCTCGGATTCGTATCTTGGGAACGGAGATCAAGAAGCTGAGGAACCGAGAAGTCAAGTTAGTAAAGGTTCAGTGGAGTGAAGCCGATGAAGATGCAACTTGGGAAACCGAGGAGAAGATGCGTGGGCTTTATCCATTCCTTTTTGAAGGTACATTCTCAATCTCCTTTCCTAGTTAGCATATCTTTCTTTTGCTATCCATGTTTATCTTGTTATCTCGTTAATCTTGTCATGAGAACCTTAGGTAGAAACCCTTTGGATGAAACATGTAGTTGAAACATGTTATGCTTGACGGTTGCAAATGGTTGCAAGTGGTTGCAAGTGGTTACTCGTGGATGCATGATACACGTTAGGCACTAAGATCGGCTCACACACTTTCATATTGCATATGCATGAGTGTTTATGCTTATTCATGGATGAAACTTGTTATGCTATCACGTGGATGTTGCATATGAATGAATGTTATGTGCACTCATGTAGAGATTATAAATTATGTTAGGAAGTTGCATACATTTGGACTCATTTCACTAACATATTTTGCATTTAGGAGGTCTACTGAGTCAGTAACCGCCTGATTTTCGCATTAGATAGGTGCATATACACACACTTTCGCATATGTTCATACAACATTAGAAATCTTTTAAGGACAATGATTACTCGTGGATGATGTTTGAGTAGATGGATGATGGATGGTAGGATACGTTCATCCTAACTTGGAGATTTCGGGGACGAAATCCTTTAAGGTGGGGAGAATGTAACAACCCGAATTTTTAATAACATATTAAAAACAAAAAATCAGGGCGGAATTAAATTATAAGTTGAGAATCAATGGGAAAGGATTACGCCATTGCGTTCGTCTCGAAATTCTGCTTGGAAACGAGTCCGAAATTTCGAAAATCGGAGTCTGTATGACCAAGTTATGGCCCATAGAAGATTTCAGAAAATTCAAAAATTCAGCCCGAAATTCAAAATCAGATCCAAGCAGATTGGGCGGGAAATTGTCCCGCCCTACCCCAGGTCGACAGGGGGGTCGACTGGGGTGTCGACCTACCCCCCCAGGTCGACTGTGGTGTCGACCTGGGGGTCGACCCCCCCTGGTCGGACCCTGCTGGTCAGGTGCACCAGTTTGCTCCTTGGGTCTGTTTACTTAGCCTGTGATGGGATTTGATGGTTCAGATCTAAACTAGGGTTAATCCTATGGCCTAAACTAGTCTCTACACCTATAAAAACACCCTAATACCTAGCCTAAACCATCACAAATCAACCTAACAACTAAATTCGGCCAAAATGCTCCCTAATCATGGCCTCCATCTTCATCTTGAGAGCTTCTAAGGCAAAAAGGAGCAAGCTTTCCTCTTTCTATCAAAGGAGCTACTTATTCTCAAGGCTATTTGTGTTGCTACATCATTTCTAGAGCTTCTACAACGTCTCTATCTTGTTCTATTTGGTTCTAGTTCTCATAGCCACGCTTTGTAAGCCCCACTCTACTCTTAGATTTAAACTATGAAGTTAATATGATCATGTAGCAAGTTGAAATGGGACTTTTGGGTATAATACTTTTCTTGGGCTATATTTGTATGCATAGATCCATTTATGACTCTTTTGATCTATGATTGTGGCACTATCATGAACCTAGTATCATTTACCTTGATTTTTGGGTAGAAAGCTATGAGCTTTATTTGGTGGTTATGCATAATGCAACATAGAACTTGGTAGTTATGCATAATGCAACATAGATCCTCTCATAACCTTGATGTTAACTTGCATATGATGTTGAACTACATGCTACCCACAAGTTTATCACCCTATGTCAACTATTATCATGTTTCACCTTTGCCTATGATGTTGAACTACATGCTAGTTTATTTGCTAAGTTTGATGTCATGCATGTTTTGAGGCCAATAACCCTATATGCTAGTTGTGATGAACACCTTTGCCTCAAATATCATCATGTTTAACCTATGACCAACTTTACCACCTTATGTCCACCTTGGTCATATTTTTAATGTTCCTTGATTCACTTGTGTTGGGAATACGTTATGGGTAGTTAGGCAAACTTGAAATAACATGAAAAACATGACTTGAAAATATGACATGAAACTTTATTATGCTTGAAAACTTGAATATGGTCATGACATGTAGAAAACCATAAAGTGGCCAACTCGAGGTGGGGTTGAGTTTGTAGCGTAAATCTGCCCGGAACCGCCCGGCAAATCCAGTGGCTACAAACAATAGGACCCAATGTGAGAAGTTGGTCATATCGCGCTTGAAATCCGAGGTTAGACTAGGTTGTGGTGTAAAGCTGCCCGGACCCGCCCGGCATATCCAGTAACCACAACAAAGTCTAATGTGAGAGGTTGGGTGCATTAAATTAATTAATGTCACATGTTAGGGTTAAGTCATGAACCACTTGGAAACACTTAACCAACTTGATACATGATTGGATGGGGTTAAGTCATGAACCACTTGGGTACACTTAACCAACTGGATACATGATTGGATAGGGTTAACCACACTTAACCCGTTAGAAACCCTAGTTACGTGGTCCTTTTCAACAGTAACCCTCTTGGATGTATCAACGATACCTTAGGGACTAGGTTGGGGTGGGGCACGATTACTGGGCTGATTGTAAGCGACCAGAACGACGGCTGAGTTGGTGCGCCGGTGTAGGTTCAAGCGGACTATGGTCGTGCACATAGTCCGGAGTTGAAAAATCAGGCACGGGCACCAGTAGGTTTAGACTGTGCGTGCTTGATTTGTGTCAGTGGTTGGCACCCTAGGACTTGATACACCCTAGGGTGGACCTAGCACAGTTTGACTACATTCGTGATTGGGCCATATGACACCGACACTCGACGAGTTAGGCTTATAGGGAGCCAATCGACTAGACCGTGTAGTTGGACCCCGCCTTGGGTCATCTCATGATATTGGGCCAAGGGATCATTTCTTGTTTATACTTGACTTGGGCTGGATTACTAGTACTATTGGTGTAAAACTAAACCTTGAATATGCGATGCCACACTTGATCTACCTTGTTATCTATTTATCATGCCAGTTAGTTATCATCTTTATGTTTCATATCAGTTTCTCATGTTTAGTTAACTTTATTAGTTTTTATACTAATAGTAGGTAGGACTTACCAGTCTTTATGACTGACCCTTTTTCTTTCGCCTCTTTTCTTCCGTTTCCCCCCCTAGGTTCTCAGGGAGGGAACACTAGTGCTTAGCTCGGACATTTGGCTTTCTTTCTTGACAGCTCATGTACGGTTTGGACTTGAGCTTGCTATGGCTTCATCACATCTATCTCGGGGATAGTTTACTTTATGTTATTTTCAGTTTATGTTTTCTAGACTTGTGGTTGTTGGAAAATAATGACTAAGCACTTTGATGTAAGTTGACTATTTGGTTTTGAAATGGTTAAGTATGGTTTTTAAATCTCCGTTGCTTTACTTATTTATTTATCTATGTTATGTCTTGTGATATCTCTGTGCATGTTTACCTAGACAACATCCCTCCAAAGCTAGTGCCAGCAGTCGTGAGTGTGGCCCTGGAGGAGGTGGGATGTTACGTCGTATGTGGCATGCTTTATAGAGCTCACGTACTCATTCATGTTTCGAAGGCTTTCATGCTTGGGGTAAGGCCCGCTACAAATAGTGTTGATAACAATGCCCCGCCTATGGTTAGACGGACTAGGAGCCACTTTGGTGGATGCTGGAGGTGCGGGCATTAGAGGACCCGAGTTTGCTTCGGGAGGTAAAGGTTCTTGAATGTACCGCTCAAGTCGCTTTTCACGGATAAGCTTTTCGATTGCGTACTTGAGTTGACGACAGTCATTGGTATTATGCCCATACATGTCGTGGTATTGACAGTACTTGCCGATGTTATTCTCGCCGTCAGTGGACTTCCTTGAGTGTGGTTTCTTATACTGGAGCTTGTTACATGTTTCCAAGTAGATCGTATCTAAGTCTCCATTCAACGGAGTGTAGGTCTCATAAGCTTGCTAGTGGCTGGGCTTCTTGGGATCCGCTGTAACCTTGTTGTTGCGGCCGCCCTACCTGCTGTTACTCAGCTTTGATTTGTAGTGACTTGCCCCTTGTCCTTACCTAAAGGTTCTCTAACCTGTTTCCCTTTGATGCTATTGTCGATTGTATTGACATGCGGGTTATTGGAAGGGTTGGTCCGGGAAATTCGGTTACGCCTTGCTTCTTCCTAACACAAGAACTGTCCAGCCTTTTCATAGAAAGCGTTGAGACTCTTGGGTTTCTTTCTGTCAATCCAGGCTCTGAATTCGTAAGTAGGGAGGACGCCTTTTGCAAGATGGAAAAGCACAGTACGAAGCCGTGGGCCGTATACCTCGGCAAGTGCGGTATTAAATCGCGAGAGGTAGCTCTTGAGTGACTCGGCGGGTCCTTGGTAAATATTAGACAGAGTGAGGGCATTTTTTAGAGTTGGAATGTGCATTCTGAATTACTTAACCAACTCCATGGCCACTTGGCCAAAGTTGTTGACAGAATGTAGTGGAAGACCAGAGCAAAGCAGTGCCTGACAAGAAAACCAAGAAACACTTGCATTTGACTGGGACGGTGGCCGACTAGAGTCCATTTGCCACTCGTAGTGGTTTAGGAAGGCACATGGATCGATCATGCTATCATAAAGTGGCATCTGCGGCATGTTGAAGCATCATGGCCATTCGGCTTCGTGCACGATCCTAGTGAAGGGATTGCGCCTTATGTGGGTTTCCCATGAGTCATTGGCGTTCCCTCGCATTTCTCTCGTGATCCTTTGGACCATATCGGGGAGATATGTTGGATGTAGATCTTCCTATGAACTCCATTGATTTCGACGAACTTTAGGAGTTCTGTTCTGCGGTCGCCTTCTATGATGCACATTTGGGTCATCTTCTTCCATGTCATCAACATCTATAGTCGGGTTTTGGTATGGGTGCTGAGCCAGAGCAGGTTGGCGTGCATCTTGATCCGGAAGTACTTGAGCTTGCAAGGCCGCGGGGAGATTAGGCCCCTGATTCTGAGTGGCAACGGTTGGGTTCTATCGAAGAAGGGGTCGGTTACTCAGACCTGGTTCATCATTGATAACCAATCGGGAACGGTCGCAGTACTCTGTTCCCTCGCTGTAAGTGACGGTAGTTCGGTCGCCATTCCCATTTATATTTCCGTTGTCATTTCCATTGGTATGAGCATTAGAACGGATGGCAAGGTTGTTGATGATGCTAAACCTCCTTCTTTGATGTGGGCCCCTTGATTCGGAAGAGGAGGTTTCCGAGATATTATGTCGTGGTCGGGCGTTGTTCTGAGCGAGCTGAAGTCGAGCAACGAAGCGTTGACTTTCTTGGAGTTGGCGCATACGGTCGATGTTATTTATCAATGCCTGATTGAGCTCGAGTGTCGTACCCTCATATTTCTCATTAAGCGCGCGAAACTGCGCTTGTATTGTGGGATCTTTGGGGTCCACATGAGGAAGGGTATCAGTTTTGACTGGGATATCCATCAACTGAGGTTGTTGAGATGTTCCCGCTTCGGCAATGGCGGAAGAGCCGATCATTGCATTCTTTGGTCGCTTTTCCATTGTAAGCGGACTTGGTGGCAAGTTAAAGAAGGAACCTAAGGAACGTCGGAGTCGAGATGGTGATGTGCGACAAAGAAGCGATCTGAGTGTTCTCAACGAAAGCACCAGAACGTTGACGGCAAAATGTGTCGTAAACACCCAAGATTCTTTGTTACTTAAGAATTATAGTTTCGTGTAGAAATGTAAGTGCGGAAAACACTAAATAACACTAGAGATTATAGTGGTTTGGTCCCATGAGGTAGGGTTGTCAATGAATACCCGAAAATTCCGATATCCGCCCGAATCCGTATCCAAAATATCCGTTATCCGGCATTATCCGAACAGTGCATATGGATATCCGATGTACGAAAAGCTTTTCGGATACAAATATGGTTATATTGGTATCCGTATCCGAAAAATATCTGTCCGACTAATTGATGCAATATATAAAAATCAAAATAAGAAAATAGAGTTAATAACTATTTTGTAACTGTTAGATGTTACTATGATATAAATTTTTGTTCATTTTTAGTGAAAAATGGTAGTCTTAATGTTTAATTTTGGAATATTTTTGGATATGCTTATGTGTATTAGTATAAAGCAATGTTTCATCGTTACATTCCTTTATTTTCTAGTTTTGTATAAACAGTAGTATAAAAATTATTTTATGCTGATCCAAACACTTTTGTTTATACTCCTAAAAATTCGTTAATGACCGGCGGAGCGGATAAATATCTGATATTCATCTATATCCGAAAATTAAGCGAATACGGATATCAAATATCTGAAAATTAAGCGGATATGGATATCCAATATCCAAAAATAATTCCAAATACGATTATGGATATGGCACTATCCGTATCCGAAAGCATCTGTTCACAGCTCTACCATAAGGGGCCTACGTCCACTTTGGAAGAGTTGCTGGAATATTATTGATAACAAAGAGTTACAATCTTGAGACTACCACATGACATCCTTTAACATACATATCTATGTAATATAAGGTCATAATTGTCATATACAAATATTAGGAAAAAGACACTTTAGCCCTTCTTCTTCCTCAAAGCATGAACATCATTAAAGAGGTCACTTGGAGCTCTCAAGAGATGTCAAATGAACTAAATTCCAACCCCTTGAAGTGTGAGCTTGTGGGGTATTTATAGTGGAGTGGTTAGGTGAGAGTAGGTAGGAGTAGGGGACTACATCAGGAATCTCAAATCCCGTAGTGTAGGTCACCAAAAGACCGGACCCCTCTTGTTCCTTCCTAGAAACTTGTGTCCCTTAGTAGGGTACGGATTTCGTATCTTAAGAGGTACGAAATTCGTACCCCGAGGGGTACGAGGGATTCTGGAGTGAGTCCAGGGGAGTCGAGGTTAGAGAGTCTTTAGGCTTCTTGGGGTTCGAGGTATTGGTTTGGCAATGTTTTGAGGAGTGGTGAGTTTCTTGTCTATGCGGCCTCTTCTCGGCTCGTTTCCTTAGCTCCTTGGCAACACTCCCAGCTTTAACATCATGCAATACGTTGAGTCGAGCGTATCTTGCGTACTTTTGGGAACTGGACCAAAACGTCGGTTAACATATCTTTTTGTAAAGAAAACTACAATATTTATATTTTGGAGCTTTCTTGAATCCTAATCCATTATAATACCAGAAGATTTGGAATTTTTGATTTGGTTATCTAAATTCTGTTTCTTTTGTTAAATTTAGAAATGCTAGTAGTAATCTTTTCCAACTTATTCTTAAGCTTTGATATTTTATATTACCATTTTATGTAATATTTTTATTGGAATATAATTATTTTATAGTTTAACTTGAAAAGCTATATTCTTTTTCTCATGATTTTATTCCTTTCACTACGCCATAGATTGCATACTAGAACACCGAAGAAGTGATGCAGAAAGTGCTAAAAAGTGTTGCTATAGACAAAAAATGATCTGTGGCAACACTTTCTTGGTGATGCATTTTGTCGCGTTGCCTTAGAGTCAAAGGCAACATCTTTGCGACCCTGAGGCAACATCTGCACTGGTGTTGCCGCAGGTACTAAATTTACAAAATTGTGGGACCCACTAAAATCTGTAGCCTTAGTTCATGGAACCGCCACCAAAATTTGTAGCCTGAGTTCATGGAATCCTGTTGTGGAGCCCACGTGTATAAATCTACGGCAACAATTTTATGACCCAATGGCAACATTATATCATAGCTATGGTAACATTTAACATCACATACTACAACATTATATCATATGTATGGCAACATAACATCACACTGAAATTAACAAAGGACTTTTTATTTCATATTAACCAGCAAACACAAGTAGTACTTAGTCAACTACAAAATAACAAAACATAGCCACTAAATTCAATTTTACAGACATTTCAATTACAAACACAGCCAGTAATAAATTCATGTTTACATAAAACTAAAATAGTTTCAAAATACAGCGCAAGCTTCCAATGCGTTTAATGCCTCTACTGCATCAAGTACCTCTAGTGACTTCAGTAACAAGTTCTTGAACAACCTCTTCACTTCCTCCTTCATCTGCATATATCAGTTGCATTTTATCATAAAATAAGAGGTATGCATGCCTCAATTGCATTTCAGCGCAAACTATGGTCATAGTATAACTGAGTTTCCTTTCAGCACAAACTGAGTTTCGTAACTGAATTCCATTTGCATTTCAGTATAACGTTGTATATTGATCTGAACAAGGTGTATACAAGTGTACTGATCTAAACATAACAGATTTACATAACTGATCTAAACAATGTGTACACAAGTGTATATTGATCTAAACATAACTGAGTTTCATTTGCATTTGCGTTTCATTTACATAACTGAGTTACATAACAGAGGCACAATGTGGATACAAGTGTACTGATCTAAACATAACTAAGTTATATAACTAATCTAAACAATGTATATACAAGTGTATACTGATCTAAACATAACCGAGTTTCATTCGCATTTGCATTTGCATTTCATTTACATAACTGAGTTACAATGTGGATACAAGTATATACTGATCTAAACAACGTGTTCACATAGTATAATAGAGGCAGAGTGTGTATACAAGTGTATACTGAGTAAACAATTAGACAGTTACAATGTGGATAAAATTATCAGTAATCAGTAATTTAGGTTTAATGGGCAATTTGGCAAAAATTATCACTAATCTGCAACGTGGCAAAAATATCTCTAATCTACAATGTGACAAAACTTAAAATTATACCATGCATGCTATTTTATGTTACTCTGCTCTACATTGCCATAACAACCTATATTGCCATAACAACACACAAACGAACTCCAAACATGATCCAGGACATAACTAAAGGTTTTGCAAAGAATTTTGCTTCTTTCTCGTATTTTCCACATTCAATGCACATTAGGGCCAACTCTTCCTTTATATTTGCCACAGATTCATCGGCTTTTGCCATCTTTTGCTTTTGCTTTAGCAACTTTTCTTCAATTTTCTTCTTTTCCACGAGCAATTGCGATATTGTCTTTTCTTTTTCCATCAATTTAATAGTAGTGTCATCCAATTCAGCATTGCTGTTGATTTCATACACTTCGTCATGCGACATAAAATACCCGCAATCGCCATTCTGCACATATCTTAAATTCTCGACTAAAACATCAATGAAAGATATGATAATCGACAAAGCAACCAAAATAAACCTAATTCATACTTACCGGCCATATGGAGCAACCAAAAAACTTTTTCCTCGCATTCGACCCTACCTTTACAGTCCTCATCTTCGCTAGGATTTTGTGGTGGCAATTCTTTCTCGCAGCCGCTGTTGACGAATTTGAAGTAGAAATCGATTGAGCTGGCATTGAATTCGACTTGAAGGAAGAATTGAAGTGATATCACAAACTGCAAATCATGCAATCGGCTTTCAGGAATGTATTTCACGTATTCAGTATTTTTGTGCATAACCAAAACAAAACATGCATATATTTATTAGCCAGTCTTACACACACACACTCTTAAGAAATCACGCGTATACTTATTAGACGGTCTTATGCATACAGATCATGATAATACTTAAGAAATGATAACTATCATGTATATGTAAGCATCCTTATGAAACCATTTTCATAAACCAGTGTATCATATCTCAATCATCACAAGCAACAACAACCTGGGAAACCTGAGCAGTTGTTTAGAACATGCGGCTCATATAAGATCGATGGTCTAATTATTCACAACCACACTTCACTAGGAACTAAAGTTCCGTGTTATTAAATTGATTAACAATTCAATAGTTGCTCAAAGAACATTTCAGTGAATCAACATACAACAGAACCATAAAAAACACCACCAACCAACAAAATTATACTCATGGTGATAATAATTTCTGTTTCTCGGTAGACTAATGAATAGCGATGATAAAAAAATCAACAGAAACGTACATGAGAAACACAGGATAAAAAGCTAGCACCTTTCTTCTTGGATTGTCTGTCGTTTGATGATGGGGAGGGGGAGAAGTGGGTGCGTTTGGAGTCGAGAACTCGATAGAAGAAGTGGAGGAGGCAGAGAGGGTTGGAGTGGAAGAAGTAGGTGAATGAAAATTAGGGATTGGAATTGAAAATTTGGTGTGAGAATGAACAGAATTGAGAAATTAAGAAAGAGGAATCTAATGAGTAACGTAAGTTGATTTCCTATTAGTGGTGAAGTATTTTAACGGGTTGGTGAGGTGTCAACTTTAGATGTTGTTTTTAAAAGGTAAATTGATGGATAGATATGCATCTTTTTATAGATGCAGATTGATGGCGTGGCAAATTAAACTTATACGTTTATAACTATAGTTACTGCAACACAATTTGATATATATGGTAACACATTGAAGAGTGTGTTGCAATACACAAAAATCAGCATAGCTATGGCAACATTTTAGTTGGCAACACCTTCAATTTTTGTTGCAGTAGGCAATCTATGACGTAGTGTTTCTAGCCTACAAATTTGCTTCATACGACATCAAGTTTTCTATAAATTCATCCACCTTAAGTTGAGAAAGGTCATTGGCCTCCTCAATGGCAACACTTTTCTTTTCCAATCATTTGTTCTAGAACTCAAAATTCATGTAACTAAGTCAAAATCTGTGAATTTGACTCTAAGTATCATGAGATCATATTGAATACTTTGAAATTTAGTACATATCACTTATAGACTAATTTGCTTTAATTTTAAATGACAAAAATTGAAATCTTTGTTTGTTTGAATTTGTTTGTGTCTTCATGTGTAATTTGCAAAGTGCGTCAAATATCATTGTAGTAGCGCACAACGTAACACGTGACAATTCGTTTTTATTTAGCGAACAGAAAAGAACATTCATAGCTTTAGCATTATTTGCAGCAGTGTTCTTTAGTTTATATGTCCATGTGGTTATGTTTGTGTTTGATGCTTTGTATCTAACTTGTGTTGCTTGCCATATTTCTATACCATTAGATTCCATAAAAATACGCATATGTGTATATCAGTAAACCTAGTTTGAACCTGTGAATAGTGGAGGATGTGCATTAGATTGACCTTCTTGAAATTTGCTTGTCATATTAAATAAGTTTCAACTATATGTTATTGTAACTAGAAAGAACCTTGCTCTGATACCAATTGAAAGAATATATGGAGTGTGTGTGTGTGTATTTAATATGCAAGTGTTACAATTTATATCTAATAGCTAGTAATATAGAGTAAGAAAAGTAAGAAATGGTCGCATCAAAATTTTATATTGGTTTAGGCCTCCCATCATGCATCCAGTCCTGAAGCTTTCCTTCGGCCTTTTAACCATCAAAACATCTGTCACTTCGCCGGAGGAATAGACCTACAACAAAGTAACTTTCTTTGATAGAAATTTGTTCTTGATAACACGGATTTTGATTGAATAATGCAATCTCCCCAATAGTCTTCTTGGAGTAGTGTATAGTTTGAAGCGTTGATATATGGAAAAAATAAACGATATCTCTTAGAATGCTTTTAGATCAGAGAAAGCAGAGAGTAAATAGAATACATACATAGAGCAGTTTAGGAAATCAAGTTCATGTTTCTTCTCAAATTCATGCTTACTTATAGTTGTTAAAGAGTTTCTTTGAGAAGAAATGACCTTTAGTACATTCCATTTCAGTCCAAGAGATGCAATGTTTGAGGAGGAAGAGATATCATCAGAGAATATGGATGCAACTCTTTGACTGAAGAAAATGTGTGTTCATGTAATTTGGCTGTTACCCAGGTCATACGTTTGGTATTTATGATCAGACTTTTGGCCTGTTGTGCAGTATTTTTCCATAGTCTATTGCTAGACGTGTAGACTTATTAGTCAGACGTCTGACACTTTCATATTAGAAAACTAGACTTCTTGAGTATAAAAAGTTTTAAATGACTTGAATGTGCTTTTTGTGAAAGTACTCAAGGAAATTATACAATTTATCTATTTTAAAACACTAACACAATATACTAATATTTCAAATACCAACGATCCTTTTGTGCCTGTCTTCAAGTTTTGTTTGCTTTCATTCACCCTTATATTGATGAAATATGCATCGCATGCGCATAGTTGTATAATTGTTGTCATCAAAAGCATAGAATAGAGGTTCTAACAGTGTCAACGACAAATCAAAATGTAGGGTTGCATTGCTTTCAAAACAAAAGGGAATATATGTTACATTGTATCTACCCAAGTAGGTTTGGTTATATTAAAAGGCGACACAAACCCTTAAAACTTATTTCAAATTAAATTTACAAGCGAAGATGATACGATCTATATCATTACCAAGATCATTTCATGAATAAATAAGCAGGGCGACGTAATTATATTAACAGCTAAATTGAGGCGAAGTGGATTGAGTCATAATAGAAGGGGCTTCCTTGTATCGGCTCGAAGTGATGACTACATGTATTATCCTTAGTCAAAGCACTCCAAATCAATGTTCATTGGCATTCAGCGCTTCTTCTCAAGAGAGATGCAAGTAGAGGTAGAGCGAAATGTGAAGAGGAGGCGACACAACTGATTTGACAATGATAGAGCCATAATTTATACAAAATCTGCATTTCTTCTATTTAAAGCAATACTTTTCACCAACCTCTTACTATTTTAAAAAATCTAATTTGTTGAAAAAAATATTTATAAGATTCTTTTTTAGATTTGTGACTTATATCTGAACTTAAATATATAAAATATTAGTAGACTCCCTTAATTATCTTTTAACAAACTAATTATTTACTTATCTTTCCAAACTTAGAAAATTCATATTATTCATAAATATACGGGGAAAATCCACAAAAATCATAATAAATACATTTTTATATTTTTTACATCATATACATATTTGAAAACCAAAAACATTTAGTTAATTGCCTTAAATAACTTAAATTTGAATAAAAACATTTTCTATTATAGAAAATTCATTTAATATTCATTAAAAAATTAATCAACTTAAAAACCATTTCAAAAATAGTAATTTTGAAATTATATCAAAATTTCAAGTCATTTAAGTAACATTGATTAAGTTTCTAACTCAAACCTACATGATAATTTCATAAGTGATTCCCATAAACTATCTTCAAGCATATATTATCATTTAAAAATCCATAAACAATTCGGATTTTACCCAAAACCAAAGCATAGACAACAATTATAAGATAATATTATTATTCATCATGAGCAAGTTGATATATGATGAGTTTTATTGTAGATCCGATACCTTATAGGGTGTAAACCGGTCGATTCGAACAAGACGAAGGCAGGTTCGGTTTCTGTCCTAGCTTGTGTTTAAAATCAAATGGGGCTGACGTAAACACACATTTTTTGAACATAAACATGAATGTACAACGCTACTGTTTTTTAAAAGTTTCATTTCTACTAGATAGATTTTAGAAATCATAATAATCCATTAGATTTGACAAATAGTTATAAATAGGGGCTCTAGGGAGAATTAGAGTTTTCTTTTTCATCCTCATATTGGGTTGGGTAATTTTGATTCTCCAATTCAGCCTAATTCTCTCAGACCCTAGATCTACAATTTCTTCATCAAACCATTTCAAATTTGCATCTAGAAGCTATTATACATCCAGAAGGATTAGATCTCATCATTTCTACATCATATTGCGCATTCACTTCGCAGTCTGGATCAGATTTACATTGGATTTCATTGGGTTTTAGATTTTGGTGAGTGATAGTGATCTCTCACATAGCCATATTTTATCATATGTAATTAGGTCATTTAAACATATTGTATGTTAATTCAACCCCAAAACCGGATTTTCATGTTAATTTGAACTTAGGTTAACCTAACTATTAAAGGAGCTGTGTGACACCCCACGTCCGTTAATGTCACTCACTAAGGGAATGCATTAAGTTTCGTGAAGCGTTATAGGTAAACCAACACAGAATAATTACAAGACATAAATAAATAAGATAGCAATGGAAATTTAAACTTTTATTTCAACATAAAACATAATACCGTGGTTCACAATATCATAAGTCACAAAAACCATTACAATAAAATAACTTCTATCTTGCACCATCAGAGTACACAAGAATATAAAAACATAATTCCCCAATTGAAAGAGTTAAGCCAAAGTAAAGACAAGGAACTGAGCCATACTTCAGAAGTAGCTCCTAGCAAGATGATATCTGAGTCCAGACTAAGCCTGAGTGTTTCCTTCCTGAGAGCCTGGGGAGGGGCGGGGAAACGGAAGAAAGGAGGAGAAACAAAAGGGTCAGACATAAAGTCTAGCGAGTCTATTTACTTTTAGTCAGTAAATAAATAAAAGTAACATGATAGGCATATAAAGTGGATAAGAGAGATCACTACATAAATGGCAGGTGACAAGGTAAGGTGTATACACTTCTCTAATGATTACTCTGCACTATTACTAGTATAACCATAAATGAGATGATCCCTTCTACGATTATGTGGTAGACTTAGGGCATATGCCCAAAATATACCCTAACCAATACCTTAATCAATCGGCTCCTTACTCCGTAGATACCCTGTCCTGACCCCATAGTAGGAGGTATCACTTCCTAAAGTGGCAATCCTTCAGTTCCCAAGATGTGCACAACCGTATCTATTGGTGTCACATTAATCTTATCCACTTCTGCCTGACCCATGCATGCACAAGGCCCCGTCGGTTTGCGCTGCCCACACCGTCCGTCACATTTGGATCTCTTACAATCAATCAGTAAGCGTGCCCCTTCTCTGCCAAGTACAGAGTACTTTATTTGATACCTACTCCGTGTTACTGACTGAAATGGGTCCCAAACAATATTATACAAGCTCTCCCCTTTTTCTTGTATTCCCTAGTAGGTTTTTCACTGACTATGTATACCACTAGGTGTCTTTAATTACATAGCCCTATATCAGTTATGCTTACCCTAAAAGGTGTCTTTAATTACATAACTTTATTATTTTCTCTGGTTATGTATACCACTAGGTGTCTTTAATTACATAACCTTATCTAGTTAAGTTGTGGGCCTATATATAAATATTACCCGCCCCTTCCAGATTTTCTTAACCCATACACTATCCAATCAATTAAATTAACCCTAACCTTAGTTCATAATTATACAATCCCTATGGATTTGATTTGGTTAAGTAGTCCAATTCATTACCATGTCCATTTACGGTTTATAATGGGCTAGACCTCCCACATTAGGCCTACAATGTGTGGATGCTGGATATGTCGGTCGGGTCCTGGCAATCTTATTCCACAGTTGGGCCTAACCTCGTGTCTTAGCCCGATTTGTATTTGCGTACTTAGACCTCCTGCATTAGGTTCAGCATTAGTGGTTGTTGGATATGCCGGTCGGGTCCGGGCAGACTTCCACCACTAATGCAACCTACCCTCGTGTCATAAGTACAATTACAATTCCTATTTGTAATTACTAGATATTCCATTTTTAATTAATTTACCAATTAATTAAACCTTTCCTTTTATAGGTTTCAATACCTATTTTACTCAATAATTTGAATTACATATCCAAAAATGTTCATATTCAAATTATGCCATTTTTAACCCTTTTTCCCCTGTTCCTTAACTAGCGCCCTCATAAAATTAGCAACATGCCCAGGCTAGACAATAGCCTAGTCATAAATGATAATAGGGAAAATAATGGGAATATAACTAAAATGGTCATCTTGGCATAAACATAAACTAGCATGATAATAAGGTGAACATACTATTGGCATGGACATGAAATTGGCATCATAACAAGGTGGACATAAAACTAATGAACAATTGGGAGTCAATAATTATGATGTCACAATAAGCATAGCAAGATCTAAATTAGAGCAATTTAGATGTCCAATCGATTTTGATCTAACTTGATAACACAAGGTGATAAATTAGATCGCATAATTCAGATCTAGAGGTTAAAATATATCTAACATGATAACGCAAGGTGGTAAATTAGATCACATAAAATAGATCTAACATGATAACATAAGGTGATAATTTAGATCACATAAAATAGATCTAACATAATAACATAAGTTCATAATCTAGATCTATCTAATAGTTTCAATGTCCACATAAATTAGATCTACTAGTTTAGAAATAGATCTACACAAATCCACATCATAGCATGTCAAAGTTACAATTAAGATAAAGATTTAGATCCAATCCTAACCAATTCAAGGTGACATATGTTCATGATTTACATAAATGATTAGATCTATCCAATGATATAACTGTCCAAATTAATAGATCTATATTAACCACGATATAGTTATGAACCAAGATCCACAATAATAACATAGTAGAATAATCACAATTGAATTGGATCTAGAGAAATAGATCTATCATGACATAGCATAAGATCTAACAATAACATAGATTCAAGGTATACAACGTATCCAAATCACAGTCTTTCATAATTCAGTTTTATTTATCTAAACCTAAAAGCAACTAGAAACTCACTGTGATTGGATTGCTAAGATGATAGAAAAGAAGGTGGTGCTGAGTCCATGCTTGAATCTCAAAATTTGATTTGTTTTAGTTGATAGAAGAAGATGAGAGACCCTAATTCTGTTCAAATTCCGGCAGAGTTTGGCCGCCATGATTTCTAATAAAGAAATGTGTGAAATAGCAATGTATTTATAGTTGTAGAACCCTCTGGAACCGACTACCACATAAGCCCTAGGGTAAATCAGGTCGCGGGTTGCCTCCCACTTTGGAAAGGCCCAAATACCCAAAAACTATTCTGGTTGCACTTTACAGGTGCGCCAGTGCAAAATTGCCTTGGCGAACTTGGCAGTGCGTTAGTTATACCTGATTTTGATTTTCAAACATTTATCGTCCGTAACTTCTTCATATGTTATCCGCTTTACGCAAACTAGGTGTCTATCCCGACCAAAATTTCGAGATGGACGTAATGATGTAGTCAGTTCCCCTTAATTCTTAATATTAAATTAAATATTATTTAGTTTATCCTTTTTAATGCTAACAAAATTACGTGGTGTTACATTCCCCCTACTTAAAGGATTTCGTCCCCGAAATCTCCAGGCTGAGAAGAATGCATATCCAACCATCCATCATCCATCTACACATCCATCAATCACTGGCATGCATTGTCCTTAAGGATTTCTAATGCTTTCATGAATATATGCAAAGATGTGTGTATATGTCCCAACATTAATATGAAGATCAGGCGTCTACTAATCCAGTTGACCTCCTTAATGCAATGTATGTTAGTGCCATGAATCCATTATGTATGAAAATAAGCCTATTATAACATGTAAGCTCTGCATGTGTGCACACTCATTCGTCCAAATGCAACATCCATATGCTAGTTCATCCAATTCCATCCATAAAATAAAATAAAATGCACACACATTCATATGCAATATGAGAGTGATTGAGCAGATCTTAGTGCCTAATGTGCGTGTATATGCATCCACAAGAAACCACTAGCAAACACTTGCATCCATCAATCATAACATGTCTCAAACACATGTTTACATCCATAGGATTCCTATCTAAAGGTCGAAAAATACTACGAATAAGATATACTAAAATGATAGAAACAAGTACTGATAAAGCTTTGGGAAAAGGAGTTAAGAACATACCCTCGAAAAGAAAAGGGTACGAAGCAAGAATCTTGTCTTCGGTCTCCCAAGTCGCATGCTCTGGGTTGTCTCCCATTGAACCTTTAACAACTTGATCTCTTTATTGCGTAGCTTCTTAACTTCTAATCCCAGAATACGGGAAGGAACTCGCCTGACTTTTGCCTCCCGTTCCACTTCTACCTCTTCCAATATACTCCAACAACTTCCGCGATGTCATGCAAGCACTTCCACAGATGAGAAACATGAAAATCATCATGAATACCAGATAGATTTTCAGGAAGCTTTACTCTATAGGCCATTTGGCCAATCCTCTAGGTTAGGAGAAATGGTCTAATAAACCTAGGTGCCAACTTCCTTACCAATCCGAAGCGAACCACATTCCTCAGAGGTGGCACTTTGATAAAAACTAAGTCTCCTACTTCAAATTCGATGTCAGTCCTTCTCTTGTTTGCATAGGATTTCTACCTATCCTAAGCTATCTTCATTCGCTGTCGAATAAGGTCAATCTTTTTAGATGTTTCCCAAACCACATTTGGTCCAAGTAATAATCTTCCTGTAGACTCCCAGCAGCAAGTTGGTGATCTATAGGGTCGTCCGTACAATGCTTCGAAGGGTACCATGTGACGGCCGGGAATTTCGCTCGATCCGAATCAGTCGTTAAACCGATCTAGATCGTTCGAAACCCCTGATCGTTCGAGAACAGGACAAATCAGAACGCAGACAGAAGAACATTTCATTGTCATTACAATAATTCCATCAGATACAAGAATATACAGAGTATAAATGAATAAATTACATTCGATAAATATCAGAGATTACAATAAATTACATAGCAGCGGAAAATAATACAAAGCACAACTGAAGGTGATACACGGATACAGAGCTTTCCGTGCATCATTCCAGCTGTAAACCAGAATCCTGTGAATATAAATCTGCAAAACCAAAACTACTAGCTGCCCGTGCGGAAAATAGGGGCACCCAGAGTTTAGGTTAAAACAATAAACTCCAGGTCAGTCATGTGACTGGTGTGAGAACTAAAACAGTTATTTAAAGCTTTACTTTAAAGGAGAGTAATTCAAGCGACCACGCCGTATAACACGGAACGGGTTTGCTCCCAAGAATACCAGTGCATAGAATAAACAACGCAATGCTTTTTCGAAAAATGAAGCTATTATAAGACCCAGGTCCCATCACACAATGCAACGCAAGCCGGAGGATAAGGTTTTCCCTTATAATAGCCAAACATGCTTGGTACGTTTTAAAACAAATCATTTGATACTATAATAAGTGTATAGTGTCAAAACAATTCAAATCATAAATATCAATCATAGGCGGCATGGGTACCATCTATCATGTCGCCATACTAGTTCTACAATTAAAACCACAATACACGTATTGGAAATTGGATTTCCGTCATGAGTCGAGGCAAGGGGCAAGCTCCTCTCCGCTTTGAGACACGCTAGCAAATGCCTCGGGACTACACACTCTGGGTAACCCCTGGATGCTTCAGGGCCGGTCCTCTCTTACGTTTGAGGATTGGGAATTCCTGAACACACGTTTCCCAGTCCTTACAGACCTAAAATCGAGGCGCCTCATCCAACAACCACATAGGTGAAAAGTATATAAATGTCAGGGCTGGTAAGTCACTGACACCACCAAAGCTAGAAAGAAACGTCGTGCTCTCCCTGCAGTCCTTATCCCGTTTTTAACTCATACCGAGGTGTGAGGCTTGCGAATTCACATTATACACAAAGCTACGCCACAAAGGCCGTGCTTTGATCATCAACCACAAGACTTTGCTTTTCAACAGAAGCCTTGATCCATGCAACTCAACATGCCACACAGGCAATTCATGCCATGCGTTTGATATCTATCGATATATAACCTCTAAGCTCGTATGTCTCAGAGAAGGGCGTTAAGCAAGAGAATAAATTCTCCGTCGCCAAACAGATATATATTTAATAGAAATCAATCAACACAGAATAAAATCCAATGTCAGACACACAATCCATTTGCAAGTTCGTTCTGGGTCTGAACGAAACCGGAGGCTCTTTCCTCGCATATACATCGATCTCCAAGTACGTCTGGACGACCACCAACTATTTCCATCCTCTTGGGTGTACAGCCCAATCAGGATCATCAGTAATTATCCAAACGATGTGAAGACTTCCGGTCTTCGACCACCGTCTTCATCTTCGACTTATCGTCGAATCGGTTATTCAGAATGGGTATAAACCCGGCCTTTCCGAACAACCCGCGTATATTAAAAACAAATGTTACACAAACACAACATACGCCTCATTCCAATTCATTAGTCACTAACCGTAAATCAGTAAGAGAGCAATTTCCCAAATATTAACCCCGAAGGCCGAAACCAACATCAGATCAATATCCAGGAAACCATTCTTCTTAACTAGCCTACCGCTAGTTTCCAAATTTCATATTCTTAGGGAAAGGTTCCCATTAATTTTATCCAAGATAAATTCTTTAAAATTTATTCTTTAATCTTCCTTTGGATGTCATTTCAAACCAAATTATGGTTTTCCAAACTAGTCGAGATTAGCGAACCACACCGAAGTAATTATTTATTTTATTTCCCAATCGCAACCTATTCATCCCATGAAGAAAAACTGGTAATACTCCATATCTAACACCGTGGTGTTATCGGTAAAATTAATTACCATTTCACGTTCAAATCTAATTAAAGATTTAACTATTGCTTTGGAGCAAAACTGGTGATACTCCATTCTCGCTCATTTTCTAAATTTGATAATTTAAATTATCAACTCACATTTCAATCTAATTGCAGATTCATTAAACTCCTTTTACTAGGTCAAAGAACTAATGTCATTCAAAACACAGTTCAAGACAAACCCAAATCACATTCTATTTATCATCGGGTTAAAGAACAAGTGTCATTTAAAACACCCTTCACGATAAACCCACAAATCAATTCTATTTACAACCCATTTCAAATCCAATTTATTTTATTAAAAATAAACGGGTTTAATTTTAGTTCAAAACTAGTTCATTTCGATAAAAAATTATTTTTATCTTTACAAATGTGGGATTTTTCATCCCAGTTCTTCACAAATCATTTCTTATGATTTTACACAAATTATTACTATTTTTAATAATTTTATCAAGGCCCGTACAGTCGATTTCCATCAACGGCCATCGAACTGCACTTACAACGACCTTTTCCAAATTTGATTTGGATGTATCTCCAAATCCAACCGTTAGATTTCAAATTTCTAGTATTCGTTAGAAAGCTCTTTTCGATACGAACCCAACGGTTCCGGTTTTAGGAGAATCCGACGGTTGGATCTCCCGTAATTTCCGTTCGAAGACAATGGTCGAAATTCGCGAACTACCGCGGCGCGGCGCGTTCTATTCAGGCCATTATATATAATATATATATATATATATATATATATATATATATTATATATATTTCGTCGATTTCTATTCAAAACGAATTTTATGAATAGTTTTAAATTCGTTTCAAAAACATTTCAACTTCCATTTCCAATTCAAATCAAAATTGAATTTTTCCTTATAGATTCGTTTTAAAATTATTTTAAATTCAATTCAAATTTCAATTCAATTTGAATTCATTTTCTATTCAATCCAATTCAAATTCGTTTTCTATTCAATTCAATTTTTAAATCTCTTTTCAATATTCATTCTAAAACGAATATAATTGATATAAATATCGTTCGCGTCAAAATAGCGCATCTCTAATCAACACGGCGTTATATATTTCAATAATTCCGTTATTCTATTCAACAAATGAATATTTATTCTATTCAGTACGTGAATCTATATTTTTGTCAACACATGACTAATCTCAACGAATGAGTACTGTCCACGTGTGACTATTTTTGTTATTCAATATATTTTATAAAAATCATGGTATCTATCGTTTGATTTAAAATCAGACTCCAACCGTAAATTAGTAAGAGAACGATTCCCTAAATATTAACCCCGAAGGCCGAAACCAACATCAGATCAGTATCCAGAAGACCACTCCTCTGATATATTTTCCAATTAGTTTCTAATTTTATGTATGATAAAGATGTAAATTTTATTGTTAAAATATGTCGTTCAACACATGACTAATCTCAACGGATGAGTACTGTCAACACATGAACCTTTATTTTATAAAGATAAAGATGTAAATTTAATTATTAAAATATTTCGTTCAACACATGACTAATCTCAACGGATGAGTACTGTCAACACATGAACCTTTATTTTATAAAGATAAAGATGTAAATTTGATTGTTAAAATATTTCGTTCAACACATGACTAATCTCAACGGATGAGTACGGTCAACACATGAACCTTTATTTTATAATATTCTTTATTTTCTAAATTGGAATGAGGCCCAATCAATTACCATATAAAGTTAATTATATGGATTCCATACAACAAATGTATATAATAGCAACGATAAATAATCAACAATCATCCAAAGTGCACTACACTGTATAAGCATCAAATATAGATATCTAACGCTTATAACAGCCTGTCAATCAATCGATCGACAAACAACTAATTATTGGGATTAGTGTATGTCCTATTTTATCCCAATACCTGTGTGGGGTTTCAAACAATCAAACATAGATTTTATTCGTGCAGTTGGGCGATGTGTAAAATTTATCGTCCCAATCAATGTCAGTCAAATCAGTGTACATAAACAAACCGTCCGGTTTGTAAATGAATATTTATTTATTCACATTCACTATATTCCTATTCACGTTAAAAATTATATTTTTAACGATAAAACATTTTATTTCAACACATGAATTTCTATTTAGTTCATTCTTTAAATAAAATGATATTTTTATTTTTCTAACTTATTTTAGAAAATTTCGGCGGCATAACGGCACGATACTAGAAACGGGACGAGGCCTAGCCTTTTCCCCGGTCTAGTGATGGCCCACGCCATTCACACATCAATCAAATCAATTTACGTTTTCCCCAAACAATCAAATTCAACTCAAATAATTTAACTAATCTATGCAACCAAACAACAAGTCCATGGTCTGTGGACAGTGGTGTCGGATGCTACTAAACACCGTCTACATCCTAGTATATATATATAACTAGAAAAAGAAATTGAATAGTGAGAAATTCTCACCGACTAGCTAAACCAAACGCCACGACTCTTCTTATGTAGAAATCTTCGTCGTGCTCGCCTTTTTGCCAATTTCACTGCCCGTAGTCACTACATATATAAAAATCACATTTTTAATATCTACATTATATAAAAATCTTATCTTTATATCTTCTATAAGTTAAAAATCGGATTTTTATCCTCTCTATAATATAAAGATCACATTTTTATTTACTTCATATGTCAAAACTGTAGAAGCTTTAAAACGGAGAAAACTCACTTTTTTTCTAACGCTCGGATTCGCTGTTCTGGTTCCAGAATTTGCAAACGAGCTTCAATCTTCACACCATCTTTTTTTCTAGCTTAAACGCGCCATTCCGGACAACTTTCGCCTAAGAGACTTTTTGCCAAAAATGCTCCAATTCGTCGGAATTCGCAAAAGTACACGATTATTTCAGCTTTTGAACAGCAGACTTCGCACGCGTTTTCCGAGCAGTTTCGAACTCCAAAACATGACTTCCATATAGCCAAATCGAAGAGAATTTCGTGCTCTACAACTTTGGTCTAGAGGGACTTTGGCCCGAAACGCACGATTTGGGAGTTATTCGCGAAATGGTTACAGGGTGTTATTTGCAAAACGAGATTTTTGGTGAAAATGGATTTTTGGGTGTAGCGGGGCCCACGGCCGGAGTTGGGTGGTGCTGAGGGGGGGCGCCGGCCTGACTGACGTGGGGGAGGGGCTGAAGTGCAGCGGTGGGGTCCACGGAGGCGGGTGGTGGTGATTTGGGGCTTAGGGTTTGCAAATGGAGAGAGGAGAGAGAGGAGGAGGAAGAGGAGGAGGAGGTGAAGAGGAGGAGGGGGTGCGGCGGCTCAAGGTGGTGCGACAGCGGGGAGGAGGGCAGTGGCAGCGGGTTTGGGGAGGAGGAGGCCATTTTTGAGTTTTTGTGAAGAAAGAGGAAGAGGAAGAAAAGGAAGTAAAAATGTTTATATGTTAGTTTCTCGCGTATCGCCTGAACGCTAACGATCTCCAATCGCCGCGGATTTCGGACACGAGATAGTAGATGTGAAGTCGAGTCCAACGAAACAAGTTTCGTCGAATTCCGAGTTCGTTTGACCGTTCAAAAAAAAATCACGAATATGCTCAGATATTGCTCAAAAATGCGATTTTGGCGCACTTTTTCTTCTCGCACGCTCACACACTAACACCAAAAATCATGCCCTCTTGGATTTAACGATTATTGGACCATACGAATCCAGAAAAAAAAAACGAAATCGAATTCTGAGGTCGTATCAATAATGTTCCTTTGTAAAATGACTGCTCGCTTTACCCTGAACTGTTTCAGCTCGCACGGCCACATACTAACTCCGTTCGACCCGCCATTTGGAACTCAACAATGATTTGTCATGGTGAATCCATAAAAAATTATCTTGTCGAATTCTGAGCTCGTGTGGAAAATTTCACTTTTTAAGGGCTATGTTTTATTAACCGAACAACTCCAGCCCATAGCCACCATTCCGGATATCAGAATATATCGAAGCTTATAATTTTCGGAGTTCTAAACGGCATTTTGAACTCAATGGAAGTGGTTTCGAGTCCAAACTCATCCGTATGCAAAATTTGACTTTTTGGGCCATGTATAATTTACATAGCGACTATTATGAATTTTCAACTGGGCATAACTTTTGATTCCCGCAATGAAATTTCGATTTTTCAGATTCGTTGGAAAGATATTTTCATATAGACCCTACTATTTTTGGTTTCGCTAAAATTCGGATTGTTTTGCACCCGGTACATTCAATTGAAGTTTGAAATCGAATTATCGAACTACCGCGCCATTTTCAATTCCTTTTATAATTATATATAATTATTTATATTCTAACGACGATGTATATAAATATATACGTTTGAATTATATTCAAAATAAATTTCTCATTGTTATTATTTAAAATAATTCATTTTAAATATTCTAAATTCATTAAAATTGCCAAAATAAAAATTTTAAACTGGCTCACATTTCCGGGTTATTACAATCTCCCCCACTTAAAACTTTTCGTCCCCGGAAAGGAACAAAGTCGAAAGTGGTTTGATTAATCAACTCTACGTTCATTCTGGCTTCCATTCTCCAACTTTTCAGTTTCTGAGAATTTCCAAATTCTTCAAAAATTTGGCTAACACCCGGAATTTTTGAAAAATTTCTCCATAACCTCCTTTGTACGGGGAGCACGGGAAAATCCCGAAATTGCCATACATGCCTTCTGATCTCAAAAAGAAAAGAAAAAGCCAAGCGGCTAGCCAATAGGCTCATAAAATCATCATCACCCAAATAAAACAGTAAATTATAATAAATATGTACCTATTTGTCGGGCAAACAAATTTTATTCTCTGCTCTAGCCTCCTTGCTATGACCTGTTCAATGTAAGTGCATGTATATGCAAGCAAATGCTACCAATTTTCAATACAATTCAATATTTGATTCAATTAGGCTAAATGGTTCAAGATTATCAAACAAATGAACAAACAACACAAACATCAATCAATTAGTGGATTAACGTTTCAAATTCATAATTTTGATATATATACAGAAAATCTTGTTTTTGATGCCAATTCACCACAATAAACCTATCTATATTAGTTTTGGTTCTCTCACCAGTCTAATGGAAATATACAGATATCACACCTTCGAAACACGAACATAAATACTGATGATGTCATGACAATTATCAGTACCATCTCCGGGCGACTAGAATGTGATTTTATATCTATCCAGTATATTAAAACTTCGAATATACGTTCATGACGCGTATATGCAAAATCTTTATATATTGGATTGTCCAAATTCTATGCAAATAAATATTCAAATACGTATAGAACGATTTAAATTTTCAAAACAAAATTGTTTTCATTTGAAAAATATACTCTTTACACTCGTTCTAGGATACTACTGATCCTATCCCTAACGAGTCATTCTAATTGGATATTACTAATCCAATATCTGATGAATTCTTTCATATGGTTCTAATGTGTCTTGTTCTCGAGCTCTGTAAACCAAAGCTCTGATACCAAATGTGACGGCCGGGAATTTCGCTCGATCCGAATCAGTCGTTAAACCGATCTAGATCGTTCGAAACCCCTGATCATTCAAGAACAGGACAAATCAGAACGCAGACGGAAGAACATTTCATTGTCAATACAACAATTCCATCAGATACAAGAATATACAGAGTATAATTGAATAAATTACATTCGATAAATATCAGAGATTACAATAAATTACATAGCAGCGGAAAATAATACAAAGCACAACTGAAGGTGATACACGGATACAGAGCTTTCCGAGCATCATTCCAGCTGTAAAACAGAATCCTGTGAATATAAATCTGCAAAACCAAACTACTAGCTACCCGTGCGGAAAATAGGGGCACCCAGAGTTTAAGTTAAAACAATAAACTCCAGGTCAGTCATGTGACTAGTGTGAGAACTAAAACAGTTATTTAAAGCTTTACTTTGAAGGAAAGTGATTCAAGGGACCACGCCGTATAACACGGAACGGGTTTCCTCCCAAGAATACCAGTGCATAGAATAAACAGCGCAATGCTTTTTCGAAAAATGAAGCTATTATAAGACCCAGGTCCCATCACACAATGCAACGCAAGCCGGAGTATAGGGTTTCCCTTATAATAGCCAAACATGCTTGGTACGTTTTAAAACAAATCATTTGATACTATAATAAGTGTATAGTGTCAAAACAATTCAAATCATAAATATCAATCATAGGCGGCATGGGTACCATCTATCATGTCGCCATACTAGTTCTACAATTAAAACCGCAATACACGTATTGGAAATTGGATTTCCGTCATGAGTCGAGGCAAGGGTCAAGCTCCTCTCCGCTTTGAGACACTCTAGCAAATGCCTCGGGACTACACACTCTGGGTAACCCCTGGATGCTTCAGGGCCGGTCCTCTCTTACGTTTAAGGATTGGGAATTCCTGAACACACGTTTCCCGGTCCTTACAGACCTAAAATCGAGGCACCTCATCCAACAACCACATAGGTGAAAAGTATATAAATGTCAGGGCTGGTAAGTCACTGACACCACCAAAGCTAGAAAGAAACGTCGTGCTCTCCCTGCAGTCCTTATCCCGTTTTTAACTCATACCGAGGTGTGAGGCTCGCGAATTCACGTTATACACAAAGCTACGCCACAAAGGCCGTGCTTTGATCATCAACCACAAGACTTTGCTTTTCAATAGAAGCCTTGATCCATGCAACTCAGCATGCCACACAGGCAATTCATGCCATGCGACTGATATCTATCGATATATAACCTCTAAGCTCGTACGTCTCAGAGAAGGGCGTTAAGAAAGAGAATAAATTCTCCGTCGCCAAACAGATATGTATTTAATAGAAAGCAATCAACACAGAATAAAATCCAATGTCAGACACACAATCCATTTACAAGTTCGTTCTGGGTCTGAACGAAACCAGAGGCTCTTTCCTCATATATCCATCGATCTCCAAGTACGTCTGGACGACCACCAACTATTTTCATCCTCTTGGGTGTACAGCCCAATCAGGATCATCAGTAATTATCCAAACGATGTGAAGACTTCCGGTCTTCGACCACCGTCTTCATCTTCGACTTATCGTCGAATCGGTTATTCAGAATGGGTATAAACCCGGCCTTACCGAACAACCCGCGTATATTAAAAACAAATGTTACACAAACACAACATACGCCTCATTCCAATTCATTAGTCACTAACCGTAAATCAGTAAGAGAGCAATTTCCCAAATATTAACCCCGAAGGCCGAAACCAACATCAGATCAATATCCAGGAAACCATTCTTCTTAACTAACCTACCGCTAGTTTCCAAATTTCATATTCTTAGGGAAAGGTTCCCATTAATTTTATCCAAGATAAATTCTTTAAAATTTATTCTTTAATCTTCCTTTGGATGTCATTTCAAACCAAATTATGGTTTTCCAAACTAGTCGAGATTAGCGAACCACACCGAAGTAATTATTTATTTTATTTCCCAATCGCAACCTATTCATCCCATGAAGAAAAACTGGTAATACTCCATATCTAACACCGTGGTGTTATCGGTAAAATTAATTACCATTTCATGTTCAAATCTTATTAAAGATTTAACTATCGCTTTGGAGCAAAACTGGTGATACTCCATTCTCGCTCATTTTCTAAATTTGATAATTTAAATTATCAACTCACATTTCAATCTAATTGCAGATTCATTAAACTTCTTTTATTGGGTTAAAGAACTAATGTCATTCAAAACACAGTTCAAGACAAACCCAAATCACATTCTATTTATCATCGGGTTAAAGAACAAGTGTCATTTAAAACACCCTTCACGATAAACCCACAAATCAATTCTATTTACAACCCATTTCAAATCCAATTTATTTTATTAAAAATAAACGGGTTTAATTTTAGTTCAAAACTAGTTCATTTCGATAAAAATTTATTTTTATCTTTACAAATGTGGGATTTTTCATCCCAGTTCTTAACAAATCATTTCTTATGATTTTACACAAATTATTACTATTTTTAATAATTTTATCAAGGCCCGTACAGTCGATTTCCATCAACGGCCATCGAACTGCACTTACAACGACCTTTTCCAAATTTGATTTGGACGTATCTCCAAATCCAACCGTTAGATTTCAAATTTCTAATATTCGTTAGAAAGCTCTTTTCGATACGAACCCAACGGTTCCGGTTTTAGGAGAATCCGACGGTCGGATCTCCCGTAATGTCCGTTCGAAGCCAATGGTCGAAATTCGCGAACTGCCGCGGCGCGGCGCGTTCTATTCAGGCCATTATATATATATATATATTATATATTTCGTCGATTTCTATTCAAAACGAATTTTATGAATAGTTTTAAATTCGTTTCAAAAACATTTCAACTTCCATTTCTAATTCAAATCAAAATTGAATTTTTCCTTATAGATTCGTTTTAAAATTCTTTTAAATTCAATTCAAATTTCAATTCAATTTGAATTCATTTTCTATTCAATCCAATTCAAATTCGTTTTCTATTCAATTCAATTTTTAAATCTCTTTTCAATATTCATTCTAAAACGAATATAATCGATATAAATATCGTTCGCGTCAAAATAGCGCATCTCTAATCAACACGGCTTTATATATTTCAATAATTCCGTTATTCTATTCAACAAATGAATATTTATTCTATTCAGTATGTGAATCTATATTTTTGTCAACACATGACTAATCTCAACGAATGAGTACTGTCCACGTGTGACTATTTTTGTTATTCAATATATTTTATAAAAATCATGGTATCTATCGTTTGATTTAAAATCAGACTCCAACCGTAAATTAGTAAGAGAACGATTCCCTAAATATTAACCCCGAATGCCGAAACCAACATTAGATCAGTATCCAGGAGACCACTCATCTTATCTATTTTCCAATTAGTTTCTAATTTTATATATGATAAAGATGTAAATTTTATTGTTAAAATATTTCATTCAACACATGACTAATCTCAACGGATGAGTACTGTCAACACATGAACCTCTATTTTATAAAGATAAAGATGTAAATTTGATTATTAAAATATTTCGTTCAACACATGACTAATCTCAACGGATGAGTACTGTCAACACATGAACCTTTATTTTATAAAGATAAAGATGTAAATTTGATTGTTAAAATATTTCCTTCAACACATGACTAATCTCAACGGATGAGTACGGTCAACACATGAAACTTTATTTTATAATATTTTTTATTTTCTAAATTGGAATGAGGCCCAATCAATTACCATATAAAATTAATTATATGGATTCCATACAACAAATGTATATAATAGCAACGATAAATAATCAACAATCATCCAAAGTGCACTACACTGTATAAGCATCAAATATAGATATCTAACGCTTATAACAGCATGTCAATCAATCGATCGACAAACAACTAATTATTGGGATTAGTGTATGTCGTATTTTATCCCAATACCCGTGTGGGGTTTCAAACAATCAAACACAGATTTTATTCGTGCAGTTGGGCGATGTGTAAAATTTATCGTCCCAATCAATGTCAGTCAAATCAGTGTACATAAACAAACCGTCCGGTTTGTAAATGAATATTTATTTATTCACATTCACTATATTCCTATTCACGTTAAAAATTATATTTTTAACGATAAAACATTTATTTCACATGAATTTCTATTTAGTTCATTCTTTAAATAAAATGATATTTTTATTTTTCTAACTTATTTTAGAAAATTTCGGTGGCATAACGGCACGATACTAGAAATGGGACGAGGCCTAGCCTTATCCCCGGTCTAGTGATGGCCCACGCCATTCACACATCAATCAAATCAATTTCCATTTTCCCCAAACAATCAAATTCAACTCAAATAATTTAACTAATCTATGCAACCAAACAAACAAGTCCATGGTCTGTGGACAGTGGTGTGGGGTGCTACTAAACACCGTCTGCATCCTAGTATATATATAACTAGAAAAAGAAATTGAATAGTGAGAAATTCTCACCGACTAGCTAAACCAAACGCCACGACTCTTCTTATGTAGAAATCTTCGTCGTGCTCGCCTTTTTGCCAATTTCACTGCCCGTAGTCACTACATATATAAAAATCACATTTTTAATATCTACATTATATAAAAATCTTATCTTTATATCTTCTATAAGTTAAAAATCGGATTTTTATCCTCTCTATAATATAAAGATCACATTTTTATTTACTTCATATGTCAAAGCTGTAGAAGCTTTAAAACGGAGAAAACTCACTTTTTTTCTAACGCCCGGATTCGCTGTTCTGGTTCCAGAATTTGCAAACGAGCTTCAATCTTCACACCATCTTTTTTTCTAGCTTAAACGTGCCATTCCGGACAACTTTCTCCTAAGAGACTTTTTGCCAAAAATGCTCCAATTCGCCGGAATTCGCAAAAGTACACGATTTTTTCAGCTTTTGAACAGCAGACTTCGCATGCGTTTTCCGAGCATCTCCGAACTCCAAAACATGATTTCCATATAGAAAAATTGAAGAGAATTTCGTTCTCTACAACTTTGATCTAGAGGGACTTTGGCCAGAAACGCACGATTTGGGAGTTATTCGCGAAATGGTGACAGGGTGTTGTTTGCAAAACGAGATTTTTGGTGAAAATGGATTTTTGGGTGTAGCGGGGCCCACGGCCGGAGTTGGGTGGTGCTGAGGGGGGGCGCCGGCCTGACTGACGTGGGGGAGGGGCTGAGGTGCGGCGGTGGGGTCCACGGTGGCGGGTGGTGGTGATTTAGGGCTTAGGGTTTGCAAATGGAGAGAGGAGAGAGAGGAGGAGGAGGGGAAGAGGAGGAGGGGGTGCGGCAGCTCAAGGTGATGCGGCAGCGGGGAGGAGGGCGGTGGCAGCGGGTTTGGGGAGGAGGAGGCCATTTTGGAGTTTTTGTGAAGAAAGAGGAAGAGGAAGAAAGTGAAGAAGAAAAGGAAGTAAAAGTGTTTATATGCTAGTTTCTCGCGTATCGCCTGAACGCTAACGATCTCCAATCGCCGCGGATTTCGGACACGAGATAGTAGACGTGAAGACGAGTCCAAAGAAACAAGTTTCGTCGAATTCCGAGTTCGTTTGACCGTTCAAAAAAAAATCACGAATATGCTCAGATATTGCTCAAAAATGCGATTTTGGCGCACCTTTTCTTCTCGCACGTTCACACATTAACACCAAAAATCATGCCCTCTTGGATTTAACCATTATTGGACCATACGAATCCAGAAAAGAAAAACGAAATCGAATTCTGAGGTCGTATCAATAATGTTCCTTTGTAAAATGACTGCTCGCTTTACCCTGAACTATTTCAGCTCGCACGGCCACATACTAACTCCGTTCGACGCGCCATTTGGAACTCAACAATGATTTTTCATTGTGAATCTATAAAAATTTATCTTGTCGAATTCTGAGCTCGTATGCAAATTTTCATTTTTTAAGGGCTATGTTTTGTTAACCGAACAACTCCAGCCCATAGCCACCATTCCGGATATCGGAATATATCGAAGCTTATACTTTTCGGAGTTCTAAACGGCATTTTGAACTCAATGGAAGTGGTTTCGAGTCCAAATTCATCCGTATGCAAAATTTGACTTTTTGGGCCATGTATAATTTACATAGTGACTATTCTGAATTTTCAACTGGGCATAACTTTTGATTCCCGCTATGAAATTTCGATTTTTCAGATTCGTTGGAAAGATATTTTCATATAGATCCTACTATTTTTGGTTTTGCTAAAATCCGGATTGTTTTGCACCCGGTACATTCGATTGAAGTTTGAAATCGAATTATCGAACTACCGCGCCATTTTCAATTCCTTTTATAATTATATATAATTATTTATATTCTAACGACGATGTATATAAATATATACGTTTGAATTATATTCAAAATAAATTTCTCATTGTTATTATTTAAAATAATTCAATTTAAATATTCTAAATTCATTAAAATTGCCAAAATAAAAATTTTAAACTGGCTCACATTTCCGGGTTATTACATACCATGCCGATGCTAGTTTGATAACTTTTATTATAGGCAAACCCTACTAGAGGAAGATGCTCTTCCCAAGTCCCTCCGAAGTCTAGGATACACAGCCTTAAAAGATCTTCTAGAATTCTGTTCACCCTCTCCGTTTTCCCATCGGTCTGAGGATGATAAGCGGTGCTTAAACACAACTGTGTACCTAATGCTTCTTGCAAGCTCCTTCAAAATTCACTAGTGAAGATGGGGTCACGATCGCTCACGATGCTGGAAGGAACTCCATGAAGATGAACTATCTCACACACATAAATTGTTGCCAACCACTATGTCATCCTCTTACTCTTAACTGGAATAAAGTGAGCGCTCTAAGTGAGTCTATCTACCACAACCCAGATACTGGTGTTGCCTTTATTCGATCTAGGAAAACCATCTATGAAATCCATAGAGATGCTCTCTCATTTCCACTGAGGAACCTCCAAAGGATGAAGTAAACCACCGGGCTTCTTTTGCTCAGCTTTGACTTGCTGGCAAACTAAACATTGGAAACAAATTCGACCACATCTTTCTTCATCCCAGCCCAAAAGAAAACCCTCTTCATGTCCATGTACATCTTATCACCGCCTGGATGAATGGTCATCTTAGAATGGTGGGCCTCTTCTAGGACTGCCTTTATCAAGCTTCCAGTTTGAGGAACACAAAGCCTTCCATCTCGTCGCAACCACCCCTTTTCATCTATGGCATATCTGCTGAGGTGACTAGAAGTCTCCCCTCTTCTAAGCTTATCCATGATGTCTAAAATCTGTGGGTCACCATGTTGCAAAGCTCCGATCTGGTCTATTAGAGTCGGTCGTATCTCCACGGATGCAAACAAATCAGGCAAAATCTCGATGGAGGGTCTAAATTAAAAAGCTGGTATGAACTCCAAGTTCTTTCTTTCCACAAATAGAGGACTCAGGGCCGCCCTCTGCCTATTTAGTGCATCTGCCACCACATTCCCCTTGCCAAGGGTATAAGAAATCTCAAAATCATAAGAGGCTAGAAACTCCATCCACCGCGATTGCCTTAAATTGAGATCCTTCAACGAGAACAAATACTTGAGAGATTTATGATCGGTGTATAACTCGTACTTCTCTCCATATAAATAATGACACCACGTCTTCAATGCAAACACTATGGCAGCTAGCTCTAGATCATGGGTGGGGTAGTTCTTTTCATGAACTCTCAATTATCTAACTCCATAACACACTACTTTCCCTTCTTGCATAGAACCGCACCAAGACCTGTACCACATGCATCAATGTAAACAGTATACACCTTATTCCCATCAGGCAAGGTCAAGACTGGGGCAGTTGTCAGAGCCCACTTCAGTCGTTGGAAAGCAATGTTACAGTCTATATCCCATGAGAATGTCAAGTTCTTCTTCGTCTGCCTGGTGAGTGGGGCTGATATCTTTGTGAAGTCCTTAATGAACTTCCTATAGTAACCTGCTAACCCAAGAAAGCTTCTCACCTCGGTTGCATTTTTAGGAACCTGCCAATCTTGCACTGCAACCACCTTCGCGGGATCTACTGCTATCCCTTCTTTGGAGACCACATGCCCTAAGAATCTTACCTCTTTTCTCCAAAAATGGCATTTGGAGAATTTTGCTTTAAGCTGATGGTCACGGAGAGTTTTCAAAACTTCTCTCAAATATTGGGCATGCTCTTCTTTGCTTTTGGAGAAGATCAAAGTATCATCGACAAAGATTAAAACAAATTTATTTAGGAACTCCCGAAACACCCTACTCATCAGATCAACAAAATAAGCGGGTGCATTCGTCAACCTAAAAGGCATAACTAGCCATTCAAAGAAACCATCCGGAATCCTAAAGGTAGTCTTATCTATGCTGTCCTCAGCCACTCTCAATTGATGGAACCTTTATGGCCAAGTCTAACTGAGAAAATACCGAGACAGCAACAAGCTGATCAAATAAATCATCAATCCTCAGAAGCGGGTGCCTATTTTTCTTAGTGAGTTTATTCAGCTCTTTATAATCAACACATAAACGAAGCGAACCATCCGCCCTAGTTGCGAATACTACTGGAGCACCCCACTCAGGTATGCTTTCTTTGATAAACCCTTTCTCAAGCAGCTCCCCTACTTGCTTACTCAGCTTCCTCCTTTTCCTTGGACCCATATGGCGCACTGGTAATGCGAATGGCTTTGCATTGTCCACCAGATATATACGAAAATCGATCTCGCGCCTCGGACCTTATCAAAAACATCGGAAAAATCTCAGACTACCGGAACAGATTACAGATCGTCGATAGATGCATCAACAGACTCTAGGAAACTAAGCATAACCGACCCTTGTGGGTCACACGAATCTCGAGGGTTCTCCCATGACAAGTAAAAAGCCCGACAACCCTCTTCTCACAATCCAGAATGGCACCCGTGGTAAGCCAATCCATTCCTAGAATCAATCCATAGCCCATAAACCCGAGCACATACACGTCACATTCAAACTCGATGCCCATCACAGATATTTTCAAACCCCGACAAATCATAGATAATTGAGCCGAACCACTAATGGGGTTTGAAACAACTACGGGATCCACTACCATACTAGTAACTAAGTGCAGAGGTTCAATTACAGAACTTGATGTAAATGAATGTGAGGCACCAGAATCAGAAAGTGGTCTGATAGGATGGTTTGAAAGAGAAATTAAATCTTCCACGGAAATTTTTCTACCTCTATCAGGAGCATTGGTCACGAGAGCATGCACCTACCCTCTAGAATTTCCCGCCCTTTGACCTTGTCCCTGTGATCCCCGTTTCTTCGGGCACTCTTTAGCAAAGTGTCTGGCCTCTCCACAGTGGTAGCAAAAGTTCTTCCTTCGCTTACAGTCTTTAACCAGATGACCTTCCTTCCTACAATGGTGACATTTTCTTTTATCCTTGCCTTTATCATTTTTCCCTCCTTTCTTCTGTTGTTGTTGCTGCCCCTTCTTGGGCCACACCTTCCTATTTTGCGACATCACTTCAGCCTTTTTTTTTTCTCCCTTGTCTTCCTCATGCATTAGGGCTATATCGACAAGCTTTTCAAAAGTGGCCCCTATTGGAATATGGGACATAGAGAAACCATGCAGAGGCTCGTTCTGCCCTTTAGCGAACCGCAAAGCCCTTTTGTGCGATGTATCCACCAACTCTAAAACTCTAAACCGAACCTTGCTAGCTGGTTGAATTTATTAATACTCTTTTACCGTTAAGTTTCACTTTTTGAGTGACAAGAATCTCTCCATCTGCATGCTGCCTTCAGCTTAGGAAAGAAATTTCATTTCGGTCCTTTGTCTAAAATCTTCCCAAGTTTCCACAGACGTCCAGCCTAAGTGACTTCCCACCAAAATGAGGCTTCGTCCTTCAGTAGACATAAATAAACTTTCCTTTTATCCTCTACTTCAAAGATTACGAATAAATCCTCGATCTCCTTGACTCAATTCCGAGCTTCTACGAATGTCACTTTCCTATGGAATGGCTTCCCTCCCATAGCATAGAAGTCTTTGTAGATCTTGGCGAAGTTATCTTCTCTTAGAGGAGGAGGAGGAGGAATGACTGGTGCAGCTAGGGGAGGAACATTTCATTGGCCTTCGGCGGGTGCCGTGGCCTCCAAATATCTACGGAACCATCCGGGTATTGTGACGCCCTCTGGGATATTAGGAATGTTTTGTTCCCTAGACATGCTGAAAAAGGAGAAAGGAAGAAATTTAGGTAAGGACCGAAGGATACTACATAAGGCTTTTTGGGGAATGTTTTTCAAAACAGACCTTTCTATTTGAAAATGCTTCCTTTTAAAACTTTCTGAAAATAATTTTCAAAAACTTTTGTCTAATCTGGTAACCTTCAGCTCTGATACCAAGTGTGACACCCCACATCCATTAATGTCACTCACTAAGGGAATGCATTAAGTTTCATGAAGCATTATAGGTAAAAAGACACAAAATAACTACAAGACAGATATAAATAAGATAGAAGCGGAAATTTAAACTTTTATTTCAACATAAAACATAATACTGTGGTCCACAGTATCTTAAGTCACAAAAACCATTACAATAAAATAACTTCTTTCTTGCATCATCAGAGTACATAAGAATATAAAAACATAATTCCCCAATTGAAAGAGTTAAGCCATAGTAGAGACAAGGACTTGAGCCATACTTCAGAAGTAGCTCATAGCAAGATGATATCTGAGTCCAGATTAAGTTTGAGTGTTTCCACCCTGAGAACCTGAGGGGGTGGGGTACAGAAGAAAGGTGGAGAAATAAAAGGGTCAGACATAAAGTCTGGCAAGTCCATTTACTTTTAGCCAGTAAATAAATAAAAGTAACATGATAGACATATAAAGTGGATAAGAGAGATCACTACATAAATGGCAGGTGACAAGGTAAGGCGTATACACTTTTCTAATGATTACTCTGCACTATTACTAGTATAACTAGAAATGAGATGATCCCTTCTACTGTAAGGTGGCAGACTCAGGGCATATGTCCAAAATATACCCTAACCACTAGCCTAATTGATCGGCTCCCTACTCCATAGATACCCTGTGCTGGCCCCACAGTAGGAGGTATCACTTCTTAAAGTGGCAACCCTTCAGTTCCCAAGATGTGCACAACTGTATCTACTGGTGTCACGGTTGTCTTATCCCCTTCTGCCCGGCCCATGCACGCACAAGGCCCGGTCGGTTTGCGCCACCACACCGTCTATCACGTTTGGATCTCTTACAATCAATCAGTAAGCGTGCCCCTTCTCCGCCTAGTATGGGGTACTTTATTTGATATCTACTCCGGGTTACTAACTGAAATGGGTCCCACACAACATGATACAAGCTCTCCCTTTGTCTTGTATCCCCCAGTAGGTTTTTCACTGACTATGTATACCATTAGGTGTCTTTAATTACATAGCCCTATATTAGTTTTGCTTACCCTAAAAGGTGTCTTTAATTACATAACTTTATTATTTTCTCCGCTTATGTATACCACTAGGTGTCTTTATTTGCATAACCTTATCGGGTTAAGTTGTGGGCCTATATGTAAATATTACCTACCCCTTCCAGATTTGCTTAACCCATCCATTATCCAATCAATTTACTTAACCCTAACCTTAGTTCACAATTATACAATCCTTATGGATTTAATTTGGTTAAGTAGTCCAATTCATTACCATGCCCGTTTATGGTTTATAATGGGCTAGACCTCCCACATTAGGCCTACAGCGTGTGGATGCTGGATATGCTGGTCGGGTCCGGGCAGTCTTATTCCATAATTGGTCTTAACCTCGTGTCTTAGCCCGATTTGTATTTGCGTACTTAGACCTTCCACATTAGGTTAAGCATTAGTGGCTGTTGGATATGCCGGTCGAGTCCGGGCAGACTTCCATCACTAATGCAACCTAACCTCGTGTCATAAGTACAATTACAATTCCTGTCTGTAATTACTAAATATTCCATTTTAATTAATTTACCAATTAATTAATTGTTTCCTTTTATAGGTGTCAATACCTATTTTACTCAATAATTTGAATTACATGTCCAAAAATGTTCATATTCAAATTGTGCCATTTTTAACCGTTTTTCCCCGTTCCTTAACTAGCACCCTCACAAAATTGGCAACATACCTAGGCTAGACAATAGCCTAGTCATAAACGATAATAGGGAAAATAATGGGAATACAACTAAAATGATCATCTTGGCATAAACATAAACTAGCATGATAATAAGGTGAACATACATACTGGCATGGACATGAAATTGTCATCATAACAAGGTGGACATAAAACTGATGAACGGTTGGGAGTCAATAACTATGATGCCACAATAAGCATAGTAAGATCTAAATTAAAGCAATTTAGATGTCCAGTCGGTTTAGATCTAACATGATAACACAAGGTGAAAAATTAGATCGCATAATTCAGATCTAGAGGTTAAAATAGATCCAACATGATAACGCAAGGTGATAAATTAGATCACATAAAATAGATCTAACATGATAACATAAGGTGATAATTTAGATCACATAAAATAGATCAAACATGATAACATAAGGTGATAATCTAGATCTGTCTAACAGTTTCAATGTCAACATAAATTTAATCTACTAGTTTAGAAACAGATCTACACAAATCCACATCATAGCATGTCATAAAAGTTACAAATAAGATAAAGATTTAGATCCAATCTTAACCAATTCAAGGTGACATATGTTCATGATTTACATAAATGATTAGATCTATCCAATGATATAATTGTCCAAATTAACAGACCTATATTAACCACAATATAGTTACAAACCAAGATCCACAATAATATAGTAGAATAATCACAATTGAATTGGATCTAGAGAAATAGATCTATCACGACATAACATAAGATCTAACAATACCATAGATTCAAGGCTTACAACGTATCCAAATCACAGTCTTTCATAATTCACTTTTATTTATCTAAACCTAAAAGAACCTAGAAACTCACTGTGATTGGGTTGCTAAGATGATAAAAAAGTAGTTGGTGCTGAGTCTATGCTTGAATCTCAGAATTTGATTTGCTTTAGTTAATAGAAGAAGATGAGAGACCCTAATTCAGTTCAGGCTCTGACAGAGTTTGGCTGCCATGATTTCTAATGAAGAAATATGTGAAATAGCCATGTATTAATAGCTGCAGAACCCTCTGGAACTGACTGCCACATAAGACCTAGGGTAAATTAGGTTCCGGGTCGCCTCCCACTTGGAAAAGGCCCGAATACCCAAAAACTATTCTGGGCGCACTTTACAGGTGCACCAGTGAAAAATTGCCTTAGTGCACTTGGCAAGTGCGTCAGTTATACCTGGTTTTGATTTTCAAACTTTTATCATCTTGTAACGACCCGAATTTCGCCCGACCCCAATCGATCGCAAGATCGATTAAGACCGTTCAAAACCCGCGTACGTTAACTTTGGGCATACAACACATCAGAACAACAACACAGACTTTTATAACATCAATAATAAATGTTACATCAGAGTACAAAATATATCAGAGTACATCGATAAATAATACAGCGGAAGATACATTTAAAATAAATTAAATACATTGCAGCGGAACTAATCTCAGCGGAAAGCCATCAATATTCTGGACTCAGCTTCAGACGTCAATCCAGGATCCGGCTTAACTATATCTGCAAAAAGCTACTCGACTGCCCGTGTGGAAAGAGGGCACCCGAGTTTGCAAAGTGAAACAAACTACAGGTCAGTCATGGGACTGGTGTGAAAATTCTATACTTAACTTATCTAATAAGTAGGCTAATCACAGGACCACGCCGCTAACGCGGAACGGGTTTACTCCATTGGATTGCCAGTGCATAAATAAAGTAAATCGTCAAATATCGCAATGCTTTTTTTAGAAAAAATGAAACCATTATAAGACCCAAGTCCCATCACACAGTGCAACGCAAACCAGAGGATAAGGTTTTACCTTATAATGGTCAAAAGATGCTTGATACGATAAAACGGATTTAATATTAGTGTGTATATATATGGGTATATATAATAAACATTTAAATCATAATGTATCAATCATAGACGGCATAGTACCCTATCCTACTATGTCGCCATACTAGTTCTACAATCAAAACCGCAAGGTCGTATTGGAAATTGGATTTCCATCATGAGTCGAGGCGAGGGGCAAGCTCCTCTCCGATTCGAGACACTCTAGCAAATGCCTCAGGATCCCCCGCAGTGAACCCTTGGATACGGTAGGGCCGGTCCCCGCCTATCGGCAGTGGACTGGTTATGCCTGAACACACGCTTCCCGGTTCCTTTGAACCTATAATATGACCACTATCGGCCTATAAAAATCCGAGGCGCCTCAAAATCCATCATCCACATAAGTAAAATGTCAGGGCTGGTAGGTCACTGACACCACTCTAGCTAGAAAGAAACGTGTGCACTCCCTATGGTCCATATCCCGTTTTTGACTCATACCGGGGTGTGAGGCTCGCGAAGTCACGATATACACAAAGATATACCGTAATAGGCTATGCTTTGATCATTCCACAAGGCCCTGCTTTTCAACAAAAGCCTTGATCAATTTGCAAATTGGCATGCCACATTGTCAGACCCTACCATATTATTGATCATCTACCAATATATATATAACCTCTAAGCTCATACGACTTAGAGAAGGGTGATAAGTAAAGAATAAATTCTTCACCACCAAACAGAAATATATAATCAGTAGCGTTCAACAAATACAGTAGAAAGGAATACAATGTCAGACACGCAATCCATTTACAAGTCCGCTCTGGGTCTGAGCGAAACATCGTGTCCGTCGATCGTTTGGACGATCATTACCAAATACCCTTCCTTGGAAGGCCAATCCTAATTCAAGACACCAGTCATCATCATCCCAACGATGTGAAAACCTTCGGTCTTCAATCACCGTCTTCGTCTTCGACTCTTGATCGTCATGATGATTATTCAGAATGAGTTAACCCGGTCTTTCTGAATAACTTGCGTAATTTGGGATTAAAAACAAATATTGGAAAATCACACATTTCGCCACATTCCTTCTCAGAATATTTTTTTAATAAGATATTCGTTTTAGAAGATTCTCATTAATTTTATCAAAGATAAATATTTAAAATAAAATCTATAAATCAATTTCTAAAAATATGGAATTCCACAGAAATCCAATCATTACATAATCAATATAGATTTCTGTATCAGACTAATAGTATAAATGGAATAACGGCAAAGCCTCTTAAATTCCATATATAATATCGGTCTTCTTTTACAGAAGCCCATTTCGATTATTACCAATCGAATTTCCACTAAATTCCAATTTAATATATTAGTTGAAAAACTTGATTATAGAAAATGTCTTTTTAAATCTATAAAATAGATTCATAAGTTCCAAATAATAATTTCAATGTAAATTGGATTAAAGGACAAATGTCGTTTAAACATCGTCCACGATAAATCCACTTCACATCTCACTTTATTTCATATCACCAAATATAATTGCAAATGCTAGTAACCCTTTAAAAACATATTTTGAAATAATCATAAAAATATTATTTATATAAAAGATTCTAAATGAGAAGTATTCTTTATTTTACAAATCTTTATCTTTTACAAATATTCTTTGTTTAACATATAGTTGATTAAAATTATATGCACTTTATATAAAAAGGATTTCTAATGTAAAAATAGTCTTATTTAAAAGAACACTTGAATCGAAATGCGACTCAAACATTTACCATATAATTTGGATTATATGGATTTCACACACATCATATATATGACAATAACAGTATAATCATCAAGTCATCCATTACATCCAAAGTGTAATTTCCACTGTGTAAGCGTTAAAATTAAATAATAACGCTCATCACAGCCTGTTGATCTAACGATCAACATACAACTAAATATTGGGATTAGTGTATGTGAATTTTCATCCCAACACCCGTGTGGGGTTTTCAACCAACAACAGTTCATAAAAATAAACAAATAATTGGTTAATGGATTTAACCAATTTCAGTTTTGCTAACAAGTTGATGATAATAATCAAACATGTCATTTATTCCTAATGTCGAATAAAAAATGTATTTTACTCAAATAATTTCCCTCTACATTCCTAATGTATGTATTTGACCAATAATATCATCCTTATTTTAGAATATAAATTCTAATATAGCCTGCAAGTAAAAAGTGATTTTTATGTATTTACCTATAAATTCAATTGTATAATATGCAATTTATAATGGTTAGTATCATTGCATATAAATTTCATTGCTCATTATGCAAATAAAAATGATTATTCTATTTAGATAAAAGTTTAGTTTCAACCAAAAATGTATATAAGCGATATAGGCATTTTGTTGACAATCCTATTTCAACAAAGTGATTATAAAGTCGTAATTTTATTTTGTCAACAATTCTAGCTTAACAAAATAAAAAGCAGTGACTCTTATTCTAAGCTCTTCTATTTTATTGCATATTAACATGTCAATAAAAATACTACCTTTAATTCCACTATTTTTATTGCATGTAGAATGTCAATAAAAGTACTACTTTTTTTATTTTCACCTTTTATTGTATATAAAATGACAATAAAAATGTACCTCTTTAATTTTAACACTATTTCATTTTAACTAGTTGAAAATAAAGGTGAAATCCTTTATTTCAATTCTAATCTTTATAACTAATTTAAGAATAAAATGGAATCTTTTATTTACATTGGAATCGTAAATAAAAATGCAACCCGTTAATCTATTCTTTTATTTTCATCTAGGACGCAAATAAATTATACCCTTTTTACTCCATGTATTTATTTACATTAAAAATGTAAATAAAGATATCCCTATTAAATCCTTGTTTTATTTGCATCAAGAAATGCCAATAAAAATACAACTCTTTACTGAATGTAGAATGACAATAGAAATGTGGTTTTAAAATCTATTCTTAATATTTTAGTCACTTTGGAAATAAAAACATAATTTCCAAATTCTAAACTTTTTATTGAAATCTAACTTATTAAATAAAATAACCTTACAATTAAAATGTAATATTAATTTCCTACCACTTTTGTTGTAAACAATTTTACCTTATAAATGCAAGTTTTAATATCTAATCTTTTCAATAAAAGAAAATTACAACAAAATGTAATCCTACATTTATATTTCTCTAATGTGACAAAAAAAAAATGTAAACATAATCTTTTTCTAAAATGGTATTTCATGAAAAATGAAAATTTAAATGTCCTATCTTTTATTTGAACAAATTATCAATAAAAATATTAAATCTTTTCATTGTAACAATTTGTCAATAAAAACGTTATCTATTGAATCACATCTTTTTATTGTAACTCTTTTGACAATAAAAGCAAATCTTTTTATTTTAAATATTACATGAAGATATAGCTTTTAAAAAAAATAAAATCTTTAATGCCCATTCTTTTATTGTAATGATTTACAATAAAAATAATAACCTCTATTTCAGTTTCTTTTATTTACAAATAAAATGTAAATAAAAATGTGTGTACAAATTTTGTCCTTTTATTTACACATGTAGTGTACATCAAAAATATATAAAACAATTTTGTCTCTTTTCATTTACACATGGAAAGTAAATAAAAGTATAAAACACAATTTTGCCTTTTTATTTACACAAGGAAAGTAAATAAAAATATAATTAACAATTTTGTTTTGAAAGGTTTGTTTGCATTGTAAATGCAAAACAAAGAAAGCAAGTTTATTTTTACATTATAAAATATAAATGAAAAGGTAAATTTTATTCTCAAGTTATATTTACATTATGAAATGTAAATAAAAAGGTAAATTTTAGTTTCAAGTCATGTTTACATTATAAAATGTAAAAAAAAAGTAAGTTTTGTTTTCAAGTGATATTTACATTATAAAATATAAATAAAAAAAAAGTAAGTTTTACTTTCAAGTTTTATTTGTGTTTTAAGAAAACAAATAAAAATATAATTTTTTTTCTAACAATCTTTATTCTAACACTTTGTTCGCGTTAAGGGATGCAAACAAAGTATAATTCTCTTTTATTCTTCTGTAATTTTGTTCGCATCGAGGGATGCAAACAAAATATAATCTTTTTATTCTTCTGTACTTTTGTTCGCATCGAGGGATGCAAACAAAATATAATCTTTTTATTCTTCTGTAATTTTGTTCGCATCCCTCGATGCAAACAAAATATAATCTTTTTATTCTTCTGTAATTTTGTTCGCATCGAGGGATGCAAACAAAATATAATCTTTTTATTCTTTTACTTACAATATAAAAATATTCACTTTTATGTTTACAATGTAAAGATGTCAACTTTTTCCTTTTATAATGTAAAAATATCAATTTTTATATTTTACAATGTAAAAATATCACCTTCTCTACTTTACAATGTAAAAATATTAACCTTTCTATTTTACAATGTAAAAGATTAACTTTACTATTTTACAATGTAAAGATATGACCTTTTCTATTTTACAAAGTAAAAATATTCATTTTCCTATTTTACCATGTAAAAATCTCACCCTTTAATTTTCAATACAAAAGTATGATCTTTTTTATTTTCAATACAAAAATATGATAATTTTCATTTTCAATACAAAAATATGATCTAAATAAAATATGATTTAAATCTAAATTTAGATTTATTTTCTAATTACAAATAAAATTCACCCATATATTAAATTCATCGTCGATCTAGTATGTCATGCACAACAAAACAACCACAAACCAACCATTCATCAATCACAGAACATTACAGATCTAAATTACATCACAATACAATTATTTTTAACGCAAGAAAATAATTTATAATTAATTTAATAATAAAATTCAGAATTCTCACATTGATTTTTGCTGAAAATTTGACTGTCTCGGAATCAGCTCTAGTCTGCGCCATCGCGAAGCTCTCGGAAAGACGAGTCCAACGCAACTGACGGTTCGTCAATCGGACCTCGTATGAGAGAGTTATTGATTTTTAAAGATCGGACAAATTAAATATTATTAAATAAAATAATAATAAAATATTACCCTCTCCTTCCTCACGCTACATGATCACGGCCGAACCCATCCTCTTCCTCCACCCTTCCCTGCGCACCACCATACGGCGCCCCGTTCGCCGATCAGACACCGCCATACGAACCGCCATGTCAAGAGCCGCCTACACCTCCAACCATGTCGAACTCGGCCTCCCCTAGGACCCGCAAATCACTAAAAACCGCAGCCCCTTCTCGGCCAAAATTCGCAAAATCCGTGAATCAAAACCCGATCTTGACTGTATAGATTTGTAGCTCTCTAAATTCTCTTCGATTTGGTATATCATACGTCGATTTTCGTTGAACGGATTGAGAGATATTAGCGTTTAAAAATCGGATGATTTCAGCCATTAAAATCTGGGCGGCGGCTGCTCCATTGAGAATTAGGGTTTCAGCCCATTTTTTTAATATTATTTTAATATTTAATTTCGAAATTTGTGCTAAAAAGGTGGATTTTCGGACTTTCTCCGTTTTGGGCCTGCTTACTGTCGATCTTAACGTTTTGAGGCCTTCTGAACGCGATGGGCTACGTCCCGGGCTCCAATTCTAATGTCTGTACGTTTTTTTTCGGTTTTTAATTTAAAAATACAATATTAAATATATAATTTAATTTTTACCGTACATTTAAATATGCCAGGGCCACATACGACCTCAGAAAATTTTAAAAAAAATATTTTTAGCTTTCTTATGATGATACGAATCCAACAAAATTATATTCATCGAATTCTGAGACTGTTCGAAAATGGCTATTTTTAAGGCGTTTAAATTTAACTGTAAATAGTCAAAACACATTTTATTTCGCCACGCTCACATATTAATTCGAAAAATTCTGAAAATTGAAACCTAGCAATAATTTGACATTCCGGTTCCAACAAAAGTGGTTTCGTCGAAAACGGAGGTCGTTTGAAAAATAACTATTTTCAAGGCCAATATATTTAATATTAAAAATACATTTTTAAACAAATAATTTTCGAAACTCAAAATATATAAGTGTTTACTGTTTTTCAATGCAAAAACGTCATTCTGAACTCAATGGAAGTGGTTTCGAGTCGAAATTCCTTCATATGTGAAAAGTAGCATTTCGGGCCATATATATTATATAAATTCTACAGCGACCTTTCTAAAAATTGAATTGGCCATAACTTTTGATTTCCGCTATGAAATTTCAATTTTTCAGATTCGTTAGAAAGATATTTTTAAATAGATTCTAATATTTTTGGTTTCACTAAAATCCGTTAAATTTTGCATCCTGTACGGTCAGTCAAAGTTCAAATTTGACTTTTCAAGCTACTACGTTATTTCTAATTCCATTTATATTTAAATTAAATTTATTCGTTTTAACTTCGATAAAAATAAATTCTAGCCATTATTATTAATAATGAATTATATTATAACCTCAAAATTCATTAAAATTTTCTAAAATAAAAATTTTAAATTAGTTCAGAATTTGCGGGTTGTTACCATCTCCCCCACTTAAAATCTTTTCGTCCTCGAAAAGGAAATGAAGCTAAAGTTGTTTATTTAACTAATTTAATTTTCATTCTTTAATTGTTTAATCATTTATTAGTTGAATTCATATTCACACAACACAATCATCAATCAATTAGTTAATTAAATTTTCAAAAATATATTACTTTAATATATTCAAAAATCATATTTTCTAAAAAACGAACTATATATAATAACAAGTACGTTAATTATGAATTCTTCTCTCTGACTCATTCTAGGGCATTGCTAACCCCATCTTTAACGAGTATTCTCATTCTAGGATACTGCTGATCCTATCTCTAATGAGTATTCCTATTGGATATTACTGATCCAACCTCTAACGAGTCTTCTGTTTAGTTCTACGAGTTGTACCCCAAAGATTTGAGCTAACCTGAGCTCTGATACCATCTGTAACGACCCGAATTTCGCCCGACCCCAATCGATCGCAAGATCGATTAAGACTGTTCAAAACCCGCGTACGTTAACTTTGGGCATACAACACATCAGAATAACAACACAGACTTTTATAACATCAATAATAAATGTTACATCAGAGTACAGAATATATCAGAGTACATCGATAAATAATACAGCGGAAGATACATTTAAAATAAAACAAATACATTGCAGCGGAACTAATCTCCGCGGAAAGCCATTAATATTCTGGACTCAGCTTCAGACGTCAATCCAGGATCCTGCTTAACTATATCTGCAAAAAGCTACTCGACTGCCCGTGTGGAAAGAGGGCACCCGAGTTTGCAAAGTGAAACAAACTACAGGTTAGTCGTGGGACTGGTGTGAGAATTCTATACTTAACTTATCTAATAAGTAGGCTAATCACAGGACCACGCCGCTAACGCGGAACGGGTTTACTCCATTGGATTGCCAGTGCATAAATAAAGTAAATCGTCAAATATCGCAATGCTTTTTTAGAAAAAATGAAACCATTATAAGACCCAAGTCCCATCACACAATGCAACGCAAACCAGAGGATAGGGTTTTACCTTATAATGGTCAAAAGATGCTTGATACGATAAAACGGATTTAATATTAGTGTGTATATATATGGGTATATATAATAAACATTTAAATCATAATATATCAATCATAGACGGCATAGTACCCCATCCTACTATGTCGCCATACTAGTTCTACAATCAAAACCGCAAGGTCGTATTGGAAATTGGATTTCCATCATGAGTCGAGGCTAGGGGCAAGCTCCTCTCCGATTCGAGACACTCTAGCAAATGCCTCAGGATCCCCCGCAGTGAACCCTTGGATGCGGTAGGGCCGGTCCCCGCCTATCGCCAGTGGATTGGTTATGCCTGAACACACGCTTCCCGGTTCCTTTGAACCTATAATATGACCACTATCGGCCTATAAAAATCCGAGGCGCCTCAAAATCCGTCATCCACATAAGTAAAATGTCAGGGCTGGTAGGTCACTGACACCACTCTAGCTAGAAAGAAACGTGTGCACTCCCTACGGTCCATATCCCGTTTTTGACTCATACCGGGGTGTGAGGCTCGCGAAGTCACGATATACACAAAGCTATACCGTAATAGGCTATGCTTTGATCATTCCACAAGGCCCTGCTTTTCAACAAAAGCCTTGATCAATTTGCATCTTGGTGTGCCACATTGTCAGATCCTACCATATTATTGATCATCTACCAATATATATATAACCTCTAAGCTCATACGACTTAGAGAAGGGTGATAAGTAAAAAATAAATTCTTCACCGCCAAACAGAAATATATAATTAGTAGCGTTCAACAAATACAGTAGAAAGGAATACAATGTCAGACACGCAATCCATTTACATGTCCGCTCTGGGTCTGAGCGAAACATCGTGTCCGTCGATCTCCAAATGCGTTTGGACGATCATTACCAAATACCTTGCCTTGGAAGGCCAATCCCAATTCAAGACACCAGTCATCATCATCCCAACGATGTGAAAACCTTCGGTCTTCAATCACCGTCTTCGTCTTCGACTCTTGATCGTCATGATGATTATTCAGAATGGGTTAAACCCGGTCTTTCTGAATAACTTGCGTAATTTGGGATTAAAAACAAATATTGGAAAATCACACATTTCGCCACATTCCTTCTCAGAATATTCTTTTAATAAGATATTCGTTTTAGAAGATTCTCATTAATTTTATCAAAGATAAATATTTAAAATAAAATCTATAAATCAATTTCTAAAAATATGGAATTCCACAGAAATCCAATCATTACATAATCGATATAGATTTCTGTATCAGACTAATAGTATAAATGGAATAACGGCAAAGCCTCTTAAATTCCATATATAATATCGGTCTTCTTTTACAGAAGCCCATTTCGATTATTACCAATCGAATTTCCACTAAATTCCAATTTAATATATTAGTTGAAAAACTTGATTTATAGAAAATGTCTTTTTAAATCTATAAAATAGATTCATAAGTTCCAAATAATAATTTCAATGTAAATTGGATTAAAGGACAAATGTCGTTTAAACATCGTCCACGATAAATCCACTTCACATCTCACTTTATTTCATATCACCAAATATAATTGCAAATGCTAGTAACCCTTTAAAAACATATTTTAAAATAATCATAAAAATATTCTTTATATAAAAGATTCTAAATGAGAAGTATTCTTTATTTTACAAATCTTTATCTTTTACAAATATTCTTTGTTTAACATATAGTTGATTAAAAATATATGCACTTTATATAAAAAGGATTTCTAATGTAAAAATAGTCTTATTTAAAAGAACACTTGAATCGAAATGCGACTCAAACATTTACCATATAATTTGGATTATATGGATTTCACACACATCATATATATGACAATAACAGTATAATCATCAAGTCATCCATTACATCCAAAGTGTAATTTCCATTGTGTAAGCGTTAAAATTAAATAATAACGCTCATCACAGCCTGTCGATCTAACGATCAACATACAACTAAATATTGGGATTAGTGTATGTGAATTTTCATCCCAACACCCGTGTGGGGTTTTCAACCAACAACAGTTCATAAAAATAAACAAATAATTGGTTAATGGATTTAACCAATTTCAGTTTTGCTAACAAGTTGATGATAATAATCAAACATGTCATTTATTCCTAATGTCGAATAAAAAATGTATTTTACTCAAATAATTTCCCTCTACATTCCTAATGTATGTATTTGACCGATAATATCATCCTTATTTTAGAATATAAATTCTAATATAGCCTGCAAGTAAAAAGTGATTTTTATGTATTTGCCTATAAATTCAATTGTATAATATGCAATTTTAAATGGTTAGTATCATTGCATATAAATTTCATTGCTCATTATGCAAATAAAAATGATTATTCTATTTGCATAAAAGTTTAGTTTCAACCAAAAATGTATATAAGCGATATAGACATTTTGTTGACAATCCTATTTCAACAAAGTGATTATAAAGTCATAATTTTATTTTGTCAACAATTCTAGCTTAACAAAATAAAAAGCAGTGACTCATATTCTAAGCTCTTCTATTTTATTACATATTAACATGTCAATAAAAATACTACCTTTAATTCCACTATTTTTATTGCATGTAGAATGTCAATAAAAGTACTACTTTTTTTATTTTCACCTTTTATTGTAAATAAAATGACAATAAAAATGTACCTCTTTAATTTTAACACTATTTCATTTTAACTAGTTGAAAATAAAGGTGAAATCCTTTATTTCAATTCTAATCTTTATAACTAATTTAAGAATAAAATGGAATCTTTTATTTACATTGGAATCGTAAATAAAAATGCAACCCGTTAATCTATTCTTTTATTTTCATCTAGGATGCAAATAAATTATACCCTTTTTACTCCATGTATTTATTTACATTAAAAATGTAAATAAAGATATCCCTATTAAATCCTTGTTTTATTTGCATCAAGAAATGCCAATAAAAATACAACTCTTTACTGAATGTAGAATGACAATAGAAATGTGGTTTTAAAATCTATTCTTAATATTTTAATCACTTTGGAAATAAAAACATAATTTCCATATTCTAAACTTTTTATTGAAATCTAACTTATTAAATAAAATAACCTTACAATTAAAATGTAATATTAATTTCCTACCACTTTTGTTGTAAACAATTTTACCTTATAAATGCAAGTTTTAATATCTAATCTTTTTAATAAAAGAAAATTACAACAAAATGTAATCCTACATTTCTATTTCTCTAATGTGACAAAAAAAAAATGTAAACATAATCTTTTTCTAAAATGGTATTTCATGAAAAATGAAATTTTAAATGTCCTATCTTTTATTTGAACAAATTATCAATAAAAATATTAAATCTTTTCATTGTAACAATTTGTCAATAAAAACGTTATCTATTGAATCACATCTTTTTATTATAACTCTTTTGACAATAAAAGCAAATCTTTTTATTTTAAATATTACATGAAGATATAGCTTTTAAAAAAAATAAAATCTTTAATGCCCATTCTTTTATTGTAATGATTTACAATAAAAATAATAACCTCTATTTCAGTTTCTTTTATTTACAAATAAAATGTAAATAAAAATGTGTGTACAAATTTTGTCCTTTTATTTACACATGTAGTGTACATCAAAAATATATAAAACAATTTTGTCTCTTTTCATTTACACATGGAAAGTAAATAAAAATATAATAAACAATTTTGCCTTTTTATTTACACATGGAAAGTAAATAAAAATATAATGAACAATTTTGTTTTGAAAGGTTTGTTTGCATTGTAAATGCAAAACAAAGAAAGCAAGTTTATTTTTACATTATAAAATATAAATGAAAAGGTAAATTTTATTCTCAAGTTATATTTACATTATGAAATGTAAATAAAAAGGTAAATTTAAGTTTCAAGTCATGTTTACTTTATAAAATGTAAAAAAAAAGTAAGTTTTGTTTTCAAGTGATATTTACATTATAAAATATAAAAAAATAAAAAGTAAGTTTTACTTTCAAGTTTTATTTGTGTTTTAAGAAAACAAATAAAAATATAATTTTTTTTTTCTAACAATCTTTATTCTAACACTTTGTTCACGTTAAAGGATTCAAACAAAGTATAATTCTCTTTTATTCTTCTGTAATTTTGTTCGCATCGAGGGATGCAAACAAAATATAATCTTTTTATTCTTCTGTAATTTTGTTCGCATCGAGGGATGCAAACAAAATATAATCTTTTTATTCTTCTGTAATTTTGTTCGCATCGAGGGATGTAAACAAAATATAATCTTTTTATTCTTTTACTTACAATATAAAAATATTCACTTTTATGTTTACAACGTAAAGATGTCAACTTTTTCCTTTTATAATGTAAAAATATCAATTTTTATATTTTACAATGTAAAAATATCACCTTCTCTACTTTACAATGTAAAAATATTAACCTTTCTATTTTACAATGTAAAAGATTAACTTTACTATTTTACAATGTAAAGATATGACCTTTTCTATTTTACAAAGTAAAAATATTCATTTTCCTATTTTACCATGTAAAAATCTCACCCTTTCATTTTCAATACAAAAATATGATCTTTTTTATTTTCAATACAACAATATGATCTTTTTCATTTTCAATACAAAAATATGATCTAAATAAAATATGATTTAAATCTAAATTTAGATTTATTTTCTAATTACAAATAAAATTCACCCATATATTAAATTCAGCGTCGATATAGTATGTCATGCACAACAAAACAACCACAAACCAACCATTCATCAATCACAGAACATTACAGATCTGAATTACATCACAATACAATTATTTTTAACGCAAGAAAATAATTTATAATTAATTTAATAATAAAATTCAGAATTCTCACATTGATTTTTGCTGAAAATTTGACTGTCTCGGAATTAGCTATAGTCTGCCCCATCGTGAAGCTCTCGGAAAGACGAGTCCAACGCAACTGATGGTTCGTCATTCGGACCTCGTATGAGAGAGTAATTGATTTTTAAAGATCGGACAAATTAAATATTATTAAATAAAATATTACCCTCTCCTTCCTCACGCTACATGATCACGGCCGAACCCATCCTCTTCCTCCACCCTTCCGTGCGCACCACCATACGGCGCCCCGTTCGCCGATCAGACACCGCCATATGAACCGCCATGTCAAGAGCCGCCTACACCTCCAACCATGTCGAACTCGGTCTCCCCTAGGACCCGCAAATCACTAAAAACCGCAGCCCCTTCTCGGCCAAAATTCGTAAAATCCGTGAATCAAAACCCGATCTTGACCGTATAGATTTGTAGCTCTCTGAATTCTCTTCGATTTGGTATATCATACGTCGATTTTCGTTGAACGGATTGAGAGATATTAGCGTTTAAAAATCGGATGATTTCAGCCATTAAAATCTGGGCGGCGGCTGCTCCATTGAGAATTAGGGTTTCAGCCGATTTTTTTAATATTATTTTAATATTTAATTTCGAAATTTGTGCTAAAAGGTGGATTTTCGGACTTTCTCCGTTTTGGGCCTGCTTACTGTCGATCTTAACATTTTGAGGCCTTCTGAACGCGATGGGCTATGTCCCGGGCTCCAATTCTGATGTCTGTACATTTTTTTTCGGTTTTTAATTTAAAAATACAATATTAAATAAATAATTTAATTTCTACCGTACATTTAAATATGCCGGGGCCACATACGACCTCAGAAAATTCTAAAAAAAATATTTTTAGCTTTCTTATGACGATACGAATCCAAAAAAATTATTTTCGTCGAATTCTGAGACTGTTCGAAAAATGGCTATTTTTAAGGCGTTTAAATTTAGGGTGCGTTTTCTACAGGTCCCCATTAAGTTTCAAAATTTGGCTCACATCCGGTCATAAACTTATTATAAATTTAGTCCCTGTTTTTATTTTTATGTGTTTTTCATAATATTTGCATACATGTATGCAAATATTCGTTCAGATATTTTGGATATTCGTTCAGATAAACTTATTATAAACTTATTGCAAATATTCGTTCAGATATTCTGATGAATAGTTGCATACATGTATGCAAATATTCAAAATAGTTGCATACATGTATGCAACTATTCTGAACGAATACTTGCATACATGTATGCAAATATTTTGGATTTTTGCATACATGTGTGCAACTATTCTGAACGAATATTTGCATACATGTATGCAAATATTTTGAATTGTTGCATTCATGTATGCAAGTAAAGTTGAACTAACGTTGATAAATTGTTGCATAAATGTATGAAATTTTTCTAAATAGAAAAATAGGGACCTAATTTACAATAAGTTTATTACCGGACCTGAGCCTAATTAAGTTTCAAAATAGGGACCTTAGCCTAATTTCCACTTAAATTTAACTGTAAATAGTCAAAACACATTTTATTTCGCCACGCTCACATATTAATTCGAAAAATTCTGAAAATTGAAACCTTGCAATAATTTGACATTCCGGTTCCAACAAAAGTGGTTTCGTCGAAAACGGAGGTCGTTTGAAAAATAACTATTTTCAAGGCCAATATATTTAATATTAAAAATACATTTTTAAACAAATAATTTTCGAAACTCAAAATATATAAGTGTTTACTATTTTTCCATGCAGAAACGTCATTCTGAACTCAATGGAAGTGGTTTCGAGTCGAAATTCCTTCATATGTGAAAAGTAGCCTTTCGGGCCATATATATTATATAAATTCTACAGCGACCTTTCTAAAAATTGAATTGGACATAACTTTTGATTTCCGCTATGAAATTTCAATTTTTTAGATTCTTTAGAAAGATATTTTTAAATAGATTCTAATATTTTTGGTTTCACTAAAATCCGTTAAATTTTGCATCCTGTACGGTCAGTCAAAGTTCAAGTTTGACTTTTCAAACTACTATGTTATTTCTAATTCCATTTATATTTAAATTAAATTTATTCGTTTTAACTTCGATAAAAATAAATTCTAGCCATTATTATTAATAATGGATTATATTATAACCTCAAAATTCATTAAAATTTTCTAAAATAAAATTTTTAAATTGGTTCAGAATTTGCGGGTTGTTACACATCTATAACTTCTTCATATGTTATCTATTTTACGCAAACTAGGTGTCTATCTTGAACAGAATTTCGAGACGGACGTAATGACGTAGTTAGTTTCTCTTAATTCTTAATACTAAATTAATTATTATTTAATTTATCCTTTTTAATGTTAACAAAATTGCAGGGTGTTACAAAATGAAGTAGCCCGTAGCGGAAGAAATTGGTGAATATAAAAAAACTTGCAATTTTGGATTATTAGTTGGGCCTATGAAGCCTAATTTATTTAGAACATTTCTAATTTTGTTTTAAATAAAATCATTTTTTCTTTTAGGTATTGGGAAGTTTTAATTTCAAATGTATTGTGTATCAAATACACCTAACATTCAAATAATGTGTAAGGAATGAAACCATTTATTTCTTTCCCTAAAACAAGAATTAATTGAGAGTATTAATTACTTTAAATGAAGAGATAATGCTTCCATTTCTCTCTTTAATATAAATTGATTGGTATATTAATTTTCATTTATTAAAGCATTCCAGCATGATAAATTAATGTGTTCTTATGTATTCAAGCATTACAAATTGATTTATAATATAGGTAAGTGTGAAATGTGGCATGATATGAACATATCAAGTATATTAAATTATATGCAAATAAAATAAAATATAACAAAATCATTCAACTGATGAAAAGGTATGCACATATATGTAGAAATAAATTGATATAAGATCGTAAACAAGAGATAGATTGATAGTCAATAAAATTATAATATATAACATAAACAATCAGTAATGGATCATATATATACTATTGCCTAATTAAATATTTTAATAATAATTCATATTATTAAAGTATATAAAACATAATACATATAAACTGATTGTGCATATATAAGGATCCAAACAAATCTTTATTACTAATATAGAGTATGTGTTTATAGCAGTCAATTTAATGTTTAGATTTATTGCTAAATCGTTCTCTTTCTTAACACAATATAAGTAAAATAAATTATTATACATTTAAACTTTTAAAACCAAAACCTTACTTTGTTTTGGTATAATTTTGAACATGAATCTACAATTAGAAACATCGAACTGCACATGCGCAAATTTCAGTTGAAATTAATTAATTAAAATACAGTCAAATAATAAAAACATACAAAAGTTCAGATCGAACATAAGATCTTAAAATAGATGTTCATAACTTAGATGTACAATTAAAAACAATATATTACACATACACAAAATTCAACTTTAATTTACTGATTAAAATATAGTAAAAAAAAATGAACATACAAAATCCAAATCAAAAAATAAGACTTTGAAAGAGATGTTCATGACATAAATCTACATAAACATTATATTTAAAGACAAACAATTTATAGTTTTTTCTATTTGACAAACAAAAGGTAAGTTGATAAATTGAACATACAAATTTAGATCTAAGGATTAAAATTTGATTTTTAAATGTTTAAGGCATAGAAGAACAATTAAACCTTTTGATATAAACAAACTCCTTTATTTCAATTTATGAAATTAAAATTCCAATCAAATCATTTGTTGACACGCCTTTTGGCAAGGCCGTCAAAGTTCAAAGGAAAAGCACTTAAGACTTAATTCAGCCTGCTAAGTCAAAGGAAGTGACTCGTACTTCATTTTATTACCGGATTGGCACTCCTGGGCTCGGCCCTTCTCTGGTTCGGCCTCCCTCCATTCAGTTCTCCTTAAGAAAGTTGGAAGCAGGTTCGGATCAGCATACCCATCCGAACTAGGCCAATCCAGGCCATACCGACCCCGATACTACACGCTCCTTAGACTTATTCTACCGACTGCCTCTATGGTCAACAACTCGTATTAATTTGAATATCGCTACACATGTCATATATCCAACCGAAAAAGACCTCTCACATGGATTGAAAGATAGGTTTTATTAGATCTAATCGAAACCTATATTATTCTATAATAATTATAAAATCATGATCTTTGCATAAAATTAGTAAATCGAAGTTTATACCTTCTAGGGTTTTCTGGATCCACGAGTTGGAATTGAATCTAAAGCGAATTGCGAGCACTACTTCATTCGGCAACGCCATTGCTTAGTCCATGAGCATTTTTCCTCTTGATGGTTGAATGATTTGAGGGAGATGAGGATCGGTACCAGCCAAATCAACACACAAGTTCTCCATTTTATTTTATTTTGGTTTCAGAGATCTTATCTCATATATCCTCTATGTACAAAAGGGTTATCCCTCTTTTATAAAACCAAAACAAAAAATAATAGGGGTCGTGGCATACCATTTTAAATAGCAAATCAACATTTGATTTTTATTCTTTATTTAAGATGGTCCTCCATCTTTCAAATGCTCTGATGTGCGACCTCATTGGTTATTATAATGTTGGCAATAAGTTAAAAAATAAATAAATTATAACAGGGAGCGGAATCTAGTAATGCATCGCTATTACCCAAGTTATAATAATATCAACAATTCGATACAACCTTTTTCTATGACCAATGTCTCAACGTAATTGTTAACTAGCCTTTTGATCCGGTTCCCAAAAGTACACATGACATGCTCGACTTAACACATTGCATGGAACTAAAGCTGAAAGGGACGCTTAGAGGTGAAGGAAACAGTATGAAGTGGGATCGCGTCAGCAGAGACCTCGCGGTACCCCAAACTCCCATTCATGCAGCCTTCGAGGTGCGAAGTCTCGCACCTTCGAGGTGCGAAGTCTCGCACCTTCAAGGTAACATCATATAGCCTCAAGGATGACATCATATAGCTCAATTATGACATCAACTAGCATAAAGATGAATGTAATGAATGTAATGAGATGTCATGAGAGGGTCTTAATCTAGTAACTTTTTGTGATTAATAATATTCCAACAACGCTTCAAAGTGGACGTAGGACCTCCACAAGGCCGAACCACTATAAATCTCTTGAGTTATTTACTACTTTTCTACTCTTGTCTGTGCGACCAAATTAACTATTCGTAGTAACTGGAATCTTTGGTGTTTACGACATTTTTTGCCGTCAACATTTAGTACTTTCACTGAGAAAACTCGAATTTTGCGCCTTTGTCACACGTTGTCATCTCGACCCCCGACGAGCTTGAGGTTCCTTGCTAAACCTGATGTTGAGTCCGCTTATAATGGCAAAGCGACCAAAGAATGCAACGGTCGGCTCTTCAGCCACAGCCGAGGCCGATACGTCCCAATAACCTCAACCCGCGGACATCCTGGCCACTAATGAAACCATCCCTCCTACTGTGGACCCCGAAGCGCCCACGACACAAACCCAAATCCGCGTGCTTAATGAAAATTATGAGAAGGCAGTGGTCGAGCGTAATTAAGCATTAAGGAATAACATCAGCCTTATGCGGCAACTTCAAGAAAGTCAGCGCATCATCGCTCGACGTCGACTAACTTGGAACAATGCTCGACCCCGACCAACTATATCGGAAACTTCCTCTTCCAAGTCAAGGGGCAGGGTTCAAAGGAGGAGGTTTAGCAATATCAACAACGTTGCCTCCCGCACCAATGCCCTTGACAACGGTGACGGCAATGAGAACGGGAACGGCTACCGAACTACCGTCACATATAGCGAGGGGGCACAATACCGAGACCGCTCTCGCTTGATCACCAATGACGGACTAGTCCTACAAACCAACCTCTTTCTCGACACAACACGGCGGTCGCTAATCAGGATGTTGGGCCCGCTATTCCAATGGCCCGCGTTCCTCCAGAACAGGAACCACATTAACCTGCTCCACCTCACCGTCTACACCAAGACCCAATCATATATGTCGAGGACATGGAGGAAGACGATCCGCATGTCCATCATAGGAGACGCCCTCACATCAGAACTCCAGAACCTCGCCAAAACCCATGAGTCTCAATGGCGGATCCCCATCCAACTTACCTACCCGACATGGTTCGAAGAATCATGAGGGAAATGCAAGGAAATGTACACGATTCACGGGAAGCGCACATTAGGAGTAACCTCTTCACAAGAGGGATGAACGAAACTGAATGACGTCGATGCTTCAACATGTCACAGGTGTCGCCCTATGACGACACTTCCGACCCTTGTGCCTCCTTAAACCGATATGAATGGCAAATGAACTCGAGCCGGGGCAACGATCCAGTCAAATGCAAATGTTTCCCAGTCTTCTTATTAGGAACGACGTTGTTATGGCCCTCTCACCTTCCACTTGGTTCCACTAACAACATCGACCAGGCTCCTATGGAAGCCCAGAAACCCGGCCCTCACCGGGCGTACAAGATCTACACCTCATTGAATGAAGACTTAGAAACAATCTACCTGGAAACTTGCAACACGCTTCAATATAAGTAACCACACAACATGGAATCCACTAACCAGGAGAAGAATACTGGCAAGTATTGTCGATACCACGACATGTACGGGCATAATACCAATAATTGTCGTCAACTCAAAGACGCAATCGAAAAGCTTGTCGCGAAAGGCGACTGGAACAGTATGTCCAAGAACCTTTTCCTCCTGACGCCAATTCAAATCCTCAAGTACCAGTGCCTCAGGCAGCCTCCAAGGCAGCTCCGGGTCCATCTAACCCAAGGCGTGGGATCGTAATCAACACCATATGTGGCGGGCCTTATCCCACACATGATAGATTCCAAAAAATGGAAGAGTATGTTAGTTCGATAAAGCATGCTACTTATGAAACATGCTCCGCACTCAACGAATCCGTCCCAGCCAAGCTCCAAAAGACCATGCAGGACGATATCGTTTTCTGCAAAAGAGATTCTACTGGGCTGGAGATCCCAACAACTGATCCACTAGTTATCACTGCTCAGATCGGTGCCGCTTCTGTCTGAAAGGTATTGATCGATTTTGGAAGCTCAGTCAAAATCATTTTCAAAGCTGCTTATGACCAGAAAAAGTTAGAAACAAAGGACTTAAAGCCATGTCGCGCCATGATCCACGACTTCAATGGGGCTTCTAGTTCGCCAGTAGGAGTGATCGATTTACCTATGGAGCTCGGCGAGGGGGATCGAAGCCAGTTATGAATCCTCACTTTCGTGGTTATAGATATTGATCCCGCCATACAACGCTTTCCTTGGGCGCCCTTTTCTCATAGAGTTTCGGGTTTGCATATCGCCATGGTCTCTTCTAATGAAATTTCCGACAGAAAACAGGATTGGAACAGTCAGAGGCGATCAAGTAAGCACCAGAGAATGTTATGCAATAGAGTGGAAGAACGCGCGCAATAAGGACAAGGGAAAAGTAGTGCCTACGCCTTCTTACGCCAAAACTATTTTAGCATAGCAATTAGCGACGTCTGGGCCTTGGCTCAGGCGCCACTGCCGTCTTTCCGAAGACCTCGACCCACAGAAGGACGAAGAGCCTGAGTACGAAAGGGCCACCCCGGTCGAATCTACAATAGATATTCCTGTTAATCCCGATGATCCATCCAGAGTTCTAAAGATAGGATCGCAACTCAATCCCATAATAAAAGAAGGTCTTGTAGATTTCTTGAAGGCTAACCTAGATGTGTTTGCATGGACTCATTCCGATATGAAAGGCATCGACCCTACGATCACTTGCCATTGTCTAAGTATCTATCCTACGATAATTCTAGTTAAGCAGAAGCGTTGATTCTTGGGACCCGAGAGGTCTAAAGCACTTGAGGAAGAGGTAGACTATCTACTCAACAACAATTTCATTCGCGAAGCCGACTAGTCAAGTGGGTCTCCAACCTCGTTCTGGTCAAGAAGGCTAATGGTAAATGGTGAACCTGTGTTGACTTCTACGACCTAAACAAAGCATGTCCCAAGGACAGCTTCCATTTCGAAAGATTGACCGACTTGTTGACTCAACCGCCGGATACTAGCTGCTATCTTTCATGGACGCCTATTCAGGCTACAATCTGATCCCAATGAACCTTCGCGACCAGAATCACACCTCTTTCATAACAGACCTCAGACTTTACTACTATTGCGTCATGCCCTTCAGCCTCAAGAATGTCAGTGCTACTTATCATCGAATGGTTAATTGACTCTTTAAAAACCAAATCGGAAAGTCCATGGAGGTGTACATGGATGACATGTTGGTAAAATCAAAAGTATCAAGCGGTTACGTCCATAAACTCTCTGAAATGTTTGATATCCTTTGCAGGTACGACATGAAACTCAACCCCTTGAAATGCTCCTTCGGAGTCGCTTCAGGAAAATTCTTGGGTTTCATCGTCAACTCCCGGGGAATCGAAGTTAATACAGAAAAAAATCCAAGCTATTCAGGATATCCAAATCCTTAAAAACATCAAGGATGTCCAAAGCTTAAATGGAAAGGTTGTCACTTTAAGTCAGTTTATATCCAAAGCCACCGACAAGTGCATTCCTTTCTTCGATTTGCTTCGAAAAGGGAAACGCAATTTCGAGTGGACTCCAGAATGCATTTTTGTGTTTGAGGAACTTCTGGATCACTTAGAGCGACCGCCTATCCTATCCAAGCCCGTAGACCATGAGGACTTATACATTTATTTGGCTGCTTCTACGCAGGCAATCAGCTCGGCATTAATCTGCCTCGAGGACCGCGTCCAGCGCCCCGTCTACTACATAAGCTTGAAAAGCTAGCGTTCTGCTTGCTCATTTCCTCTTGGAAACTTCGACTGTACTTCCAGTCTCATCCTATAAAGGTTTTCACCGATCAGCCACTACGGCCGGTCCTGCAGCGACCTGAAGCGTCTGGACGGCTGTTAAAATGGAGTATGGAGCTGAGCTGAGCTAATTTGAGATAACATTCATTCCCCGCTGAGCCATCCTTAGACAAGTGCTCGCTGACTTCATAGTAGAGTTCACTCCCCTGGGGAGACTCCAGCAAAAAACATGGAAGCTCCCGGTATTCAGTGGAAATTATTTGTGGACGGGTTCTCCAACAACAATTGCTCTAGGGCCAGAGTCATGTTCATCACCCCCGAGGAACGCCCAATATGCTACGCGCTAAAACTAAATTTCCCTGCTATCAACAACGATGCGGAATATGAGGCCTTGATAGCCGGGCATAGAATCGCAATCGAGCTTAAACTAAAGACAATCCAAATCTTCTCCGACTCACAACTCATCATGCGCCAAATAAAGGGGAATATAAGCTAAGGGGGAATGACTCGCCCTCTACTTAACCAAGGTTCAAGAATTACTCACTCACCTCAACCACTTCGTCATCACTCACATACCCCGAGAACAAAATGAAAAAGCAGATTCACTATCCAAACTAGCAAGTTCCGAGGATCCGCCACTTTTGGGGTTCACCCCCATCGAAGTGCTCAACTCCCCTAATATCAAGCAAATTCAGACTGAGGCAGTCATGAGCACAAACCTAAACCTAAATCTTGGATGACACCAATCAAGAATTACGTACAGCACGAGAACCTCCCGAGGAGCTACAAGGAGTGGTGAGCACTCACCTGCCAATCAGCTCACTATTTTCTTATGGATGGGATTCTCTACCGTATAGGTTTCTCCATCCCGGTGCTCAGATGTGTGGCCAATCATGACACCATCAAAGTCTTAATTGACATACATGAAGAGGAGTATGGTGATGATACGGGAGGGCAAACCCTAGCCAGAAAGATACTTAGACATTGTTATTATTGGCCCATGCTCGACCAAGATGCCGCAGAGTATGCTCGTAAGTGCGACAAGTGCCAGCGTTTCTCAAAGATCCCGAGAGCCCCGCCTACAGAATTAACAAAAATGATCAGCCCATGGCCATTCGCCATGTGGGGAATCGACACCATTGGAACTCTTCCAATGGCCAGAGGCGAGGCACGATATGCCATCGTCGTAGTTGATTATTTTACCAAATGGGCAGAGGCTGAAGCCCTCGCCACAATCATCACCAAGAAGATGATCAACTTCGTTGTATGCAACATCATTACTCGATATAGGGTTCCTTAAGCTACCATTTCTGATAATGGCACTCAATTCGAGAGCGCTGAATTCAAAGCCTTCTGCCAGTGGCACAACCTCAAAAAGAGATTCTCGGTAGTGGCTCATCCTCAAGCCAACGGGCAGGTCGAAGCGGTCAACAAAGTTATTAAGTCCATCATCAAGAAGCACCTGGAAAAGGCTGGGGGCATGTGGGCAGACGAACTTCCTCTAGCCCTATGGGCATACAGAACCACCCATAAGACAGCAACCGAACATACTCCGTTCGCCCTCCCTATGGATCAGAAGCTGTCATTCCTATCAAACTCAAGCTTCCATCTCATCGAGTCACCTATTTCGATCCAAGGAAAAACCATGATTTACTTTTAGGATCTTTTGAATTGCTGGAAGATAAAAGTAACGAAGCTGATCTCCGAGCCGCTGCCCAACTGCAACGAGTCGGCCGATACTTCAATTTTAGGGTCCGCCATACAACGTCGGCGACCTCGTCTTAAAGCGGGTCTCCCCTCCACCAACAAGCATAGCTCCTTATTGGGAAGGTTCATAATCCATACAACGGATGCTCAGCAATGGATCTTTCAAACTCGCAACCGAGGACGAAGCTGAACTCCCAAGGGCATGGAACAGTGAACATCTCCGCCGCTACTTTCATAACTTAGTACACAATTATTTATGCTTTCCAACAATGTTTTGTTTTCTAACAATTCAATGCATTGTAAAGGCTATTACTGCTAAAGTTATTAGTGGAAATAATGTTCAACTTCCCATCTCTTCCTGTTTATGTTTACTCCGCACATGATGCATTTGATTAATCCTGACAACTAGCTTACGTTCAAAGAACTAGTTGTCATGTCAGCTTCCAAGCACGGAGTCGGTGCCGCCGTCCGAGTCTCAAGCCAACCTCGAGACCAAAGCATGATGGCTACGACCGGCACCCCGAGCATGGGAGCCGGCAATGCCACTTGAGTCACTGGCCCGTGGTTTTACCGAGTATAAATAACCACGAACTCGAATCTCGGCCCCATGCCGAGACTGAGGATGAATCGTTTCGCGCCCAAGTCCCAAGTGACTTGGGGCCATCCAACAGCCAAACAGGATTGATGTACATCCCTCCCTCGGCTACGGGTACCGGTCGAATATTGGCGCAGCACCGAGACTGACCCTTAAATCGTTTCTTTCCCGGAGCTCTCAAGGCTGAGAGGTAGCCCATGGCCATGATCGGACCCTACGGGATGATGATCCGGGTTTCTCTTCTCAGGTGAATAAACGGCACTTGTGGCTTGCCTCAACCTGATGGATGACGGGAAAGCCACACACGGACCGTACAACCCGACATCATACACCTTCATTACACATGGGATTAACCCCGGGAAACCCAAACACAGTAGGCGCTCAGCCTGGCTTCGCAAACTACGGGTTTCCTTAGTTAAGGGAAACTTACTAGAAGCCTGCACTCTATCACATCCCTCCGGAATAATTGACCTGGGGAACGATACACGATCATGCCCCTCTGGAATAATCGACCCAGAGCACGGCACATAATCGCTTTTTTGTTAGGTACAACGATAAGTATGCTTATGCAAGTACGAGATGCCTGAAAACATAAGAAGAACATCCAAACACTTAAAACAAATTGCGATCTTTACTAATTCATATTTTCATTTTAACACACACACATATTAAGACAAACTACATGTTTAACATCTTTCTCTCTGATGATAGGGTGTACATGAAAATCGCACCATGTCTTGAGAAACCAAAAGCAAGGGCCCTACTCGCGTAAACTATCGGCCTACACTACCAAAATAAAACGATAACTTCTACTTAAGTTACTGTGACGGCTCGCTCCGCACTAGCCGACATTTCCCTTGAAATGCGTTGTACCGATGTCCAACCAGCATGGGACGGTCATCAAAAGAAAGAAACAAGACGATGGATCAATAACGAACCTATAGTATATCTCACAACTTATGGAATAAAATATAATAGTAACATAACTTGGTATAAAATAGGCGAGATAGTGCATAAGCTGAGAACTAAATCATAACCATCATAGCAGCGGAAATCCAAAAATACAGCTTATGATCCTCCATTATTACAACTTAAAAAAATACTGTCTCTAAAGCAAAGAAGAAAAGGTGCACTACCAATGCCCAAAGTAGTGACCAACAACAACATAGGGAGAATATATGTAAATAATACGTGGAAGCCTCCTACTCGACTTCGGACAGCTACTCGTGCATACCACCTAACCTGTCTCTAGTCTGCCCGTTTAAGAGCACCTAGAGTAACAAGAAGAAACAAAAAACTCTAGGTCAGACAAAATTCTGGTATGAGCGATAAGCAGAAAAACAAAACAGTAATAGATATAAGTAAATCATACCTGAACCTGGACCTGCAACCAAAGAGATAGCACAACAAGATGTACAGTAGTCTAAGGTAAACATTAACATAGTGTGTAAAGTGGAAATGTGCATGTCATGGTGATAGCGAACATCAAACATAGTAGTCATCCTCACATCTCTCACTCAGTGCATAAAGCATACAATATCCATTGCACTGGTCACCAAATCTTTGGGGTCATGATGGCAACTCCATACAACTATTGCTACGACCAATTTGCCCTTTTGGGGCTATGACGGCAACTCCGATCAATTATTAAATGTTCCCCACTGGTCCATAGTCAATAACCCTAATGGGCCAACCAGTCCACACTTCCCTGGCTCTGGTTCGTCTACATGCCCCATCTCTTCAGCGGTGAACCAAAGTTACGGATATCGATAACCCCTTTGCACACGTCCCGCAGTAGAGTCCAACTCGAGAAGTTAACTCGTTGGTTCCCGTCTGGATCCAGAGTAATAACTTCGAATTTGGATTTCCTTTGCATCTCGGGTTTTGGTATCATTCATTTTAGTTCGGGTCATGGTCGTGGTACTCGTCAGCATACCCCCTTCAGGAATCATTAGCATACCCCCTTCAGAAATCATTAGCATAGTCCCTTCAGGAATCTGGTTCGTGACCATACCCCTCCTGAGGAATCCGGTTTGTGACCATACTCCTCTGAGGAATCCGGTTCATAAACATACCCCTCCTGAGGAATCCGGTTTGTGACCATAACCCTCTGAGGAATCCGGTTCATGACCATACCCCCCTAAGGAATCCGGTTCGTGACCATACCCCCTTGAGGAATCTGGTTCTTGACCATAACCCCCTAAGGAATCCGGTTCGTGACTATACCCCCTATGAGGAATCCAGTTCATGACCATACCCCTCCTGAGGAATCCGGTTCGTGACCATAACCCCCCTGAGGAATCCTATTCGTGACCATACTCCCCCTGAGGAATCCGGTTCGTGACCATACCCCCATGAGGAATCCGGTTCGTGACCATACCCCCCTGACCACCATCAGGAATTCTACATTTTTTCCAGCAAGCTAATTTCGCCAAACAACGGCATTTTCAACCATTTTAACTTTCCTATGACAACACAAAACATACCAAACAGCAGTAACATCATACAGAATCAATCAAAAACATTAAAACAACAATTTAACATGTTAATATGGATCGAACATACCTAAAAGCATGATTTCCCCTTAATCCCCTAAACCATGTTTTGCCTTAGAATTAGCAAACTTAATCGAAATTAACCCAAATTTACACCAGAGGCATAATATAATGTTTAAGAATGTCTAAATATTTTTCTAGATTTTTATCATGCATAATTTCGCTAATTATCACTAATCACCCCTATTTAGCCGTAATTAACGAATAAAAGTGCAAATCACTCACCTTAGCCATAAATAAATCTTAGATCTGAAACTATAACTGATAAGGCACTGATCTCTATGTATTGCTGCAGCTCCAAGTCTGATTTAGTGTTGATTTCTCTTGATTTGATGCAGTTTTGCTTAGTTAGTGATTAAAAGTGATTAGGGAGTGATCAAAATGAGGTTTGGGTGATGGAGGCCATTACTAGGGTTCAAAGGATGTTAGTGGTGGCTGAAAAATGAAAAAAGAAGGGTCTTTCTAACCCATTTCAGGCTTTATATAACCCTACTCCCGAAATTCGTAATGGACCTAGCTGCTAATTACCCAATTAGGCCCAGTTAAGCTGTTTTTCACCTTCTAAACATTATTTCAGCCATATCTCCCAAACGGTAAATCCGTTTGATTAACGTGACCACTCTGTGGAAAGAGAAACCATTATCCGGATCTAATGGAAGTGGTTTCAAGTCAAAACTCCTTACCAATCAAAAGTTATAGGCGAAAAAAGATTCGCCAGGGGCAAAATGGCTATTTAAAAATCGGCAAAAATCGTGAACATGGGAAATGACCCTAATAGTCGTTCCCCAAAGTTACACGACTATATGACTTCGTATGAGAATAAAATAAATATCCTACGATCCTCTAGTATGTAGAATGCTGGTCGTTACACTCTCCCCCCTTAAGAAATTTCGCCCCCAAAATTCCTTAACTAAGAAAACAAACAAGGGTCCTGCATGCCTACCAACCATTTGCAACTATCAAACATACATAATAACACAAAAAGTCTATTCTAGCATGTGGAATAGCTAAATTGCAATTAAAATCTTACCAGGCAAGAGTTCTGGATACGACTTCCTTATGCTCTCCTCTGTTTCCCAAGTACAGTCGTTCTCATTCTCACCCCCATTGAACCTTGACCAGTTTCACTGCCTTCCTTCGAGGTTGCTTCGTATCGTGCTCGACAATACAGATCGGCATGCGGTTCCCAACCGCCTCGGGTTCTACTTCGATGTCATCCAACTGATCCGGTGAAATAGTCATATCGGGGTCGTGTACGAACTTACTTAACTAGAAAACATGAAATACGTTGTGAACTCCTGCCATCTTGTCAGGTAAGCCAACTTTATACGCTAGATTCCCAACTTTCTCGAGAACTGGGAAAGGACCAACAAATCTTGGTGCTAACTTGCCTCTCCTACCAAATCGAATCACACTTTTTAATAGAGAAATCTTGACAAACACGAAGTCACCAACGGAGAACATTAAATCTCTTCGCCTTTTATCAGCATAACTCTTCTGCCTATCTTGGGCAGCCTTCATTCGTTGTTGGATAACCTTGATCTTGCCTGAAGTTTCTCTTATTACATCTAGCCTAAGCACAAATTTCTCACCAGTTTCCAACCAACACGATGGTAAGTTGCACAGTCCTCCGTACAAAGCTTCAAATGGAGCCATACCAATACTGGATTGATAACTATTATTATATGCGAACTCCACTAGATGCAAATGGTCACCCCATGACCCTCCAAAATCCAATATACAGGCTCTTAAGAGATCCTCCAATATACGATTCACCCTCTTTGTCTGACCGTCGGTTTGAGGATGGTACACGGTGTTGAGATGTAATTCTGATCCTAAAGCCTCTTGTAAGCTCTTCCAAAACCCACTAGTAAACAACGGATCTCGGTCACTCATAATTCCTTTGGGACTCCATGAAATATCACTACCCACTTCATATATAGTTCTTCTAACTTAGCTGCCGTTCTATTTGACTTGACTGGTATGAACCTTGCACTCTTAGTTAATCGATCTACAATTACCCAAATACTATCATGACCTGATCTAGTCCTTGGTAAAACGTCAATGAAATCCATTGAGACTTGTTCCCATTTCCATTCGGGAGTTTCCAATGATTGTAACAAACCACTATGCTTCTTTTGCTCATCTTTAACCAACTCGCAATTCATGCACTTGGATATAAACTTCCCAACGTCTCTCTTCATCTCTTCCCAGTAGTTGGTCTGCTTCATGTCTCGATACATTTTGTTACCACTGAGATGTATAGTCAGTTTTGAGTGATGACACTCTCTAAGCACTTCATCTCTCAATCCATTAACGTTGGGTACAACTAGTCTCCCCTTATTTCGAAGCCATCCTTCTTGATCAAGTCCATACTTGCTCATCTGCTCGCTGTCGATGCCCATCTTAACTTTGGAGATGTTTTCTAATAGATTAGGATCATCTCTCTGACTGGAGCCAATTTTCTCAATCAAAGTCGATCTGATCGTCAAACTTGCTAACATCTCTGGATCCAATTCGCACTTAGGTATGAAATCATATCCCTCGATATACTCTAGTTGCTTCTACTCAAGAAATATAGCCCCCAAGCTAACATGTCTCCTACTCAATGCATCAGCTACCGCATTGCCCTTCCCGGGTGTGTATGCAATATGGAAATCATATGAAGCCAAGAACTCTAACCATCTCTGCTGTCGAAGATTTAAATCCTTTTGAGAGAAAAGATACTTTAATGATTTATGATCGGTAAACAAATCGAATCTTTCTCCCAAGAGGTAATGTCTCCACATCTTTAATGCAAACACGATTGCTGCCAATTGCAAATCATGGGTAGGATATCTCTTCTCATGCGGTTTCAATTGCCGACTAGCATAGGCAACAACCCTACCTCCTTGCATCAATACAACACCTAATCCGGTACCACAGGCATCTGTGTATACCATCATCTCTTCATTCCCTTTAGGAATAACTAACACTGGTGCGCACATCAACTTTTCTTTTAGACTTTTAAATGCATTCTCACACCTTTCGTCCTAGACGAAAGCTTGATTTTTCTTAGTTAACCGAGTTAATGGTGCCGCTATCTTTGAGAATTCTTGGATAAACTTATGATAATATCCAGCTAACCCCAAGAAACTACTTACGTCTATTGCATTCTTGGGCGTAGACCAATTTTGCACCATAGCCACTTTCGAAGGATCCATGACAATACCATTCTCTGAAACAACATGGCCCAAGAATCTCACTTCCCTTCTCCAGAAGTGACACTTAGAAAATTTTGTTTTCAGCCGGTGTTTCCTCAACACCTCCATCATTTTCCTCAAATGTTCTTTGTGTTCTTCCTCTGTCCTCGAGTAAACCAAGATATCATCCATGAACACAAGAACAAACTTATTTAATTAATCCTTGAAAACTCTATTCATAATATCCACAAAATATACGGGTGCATTGGTCAACCCAAATGGCATGACCAACCACTCATAGAATCCCGACGGCGTCCGAAATATCGTTTTAGGAATGCTCTCAACCGTTACTTGGAGCTGATGAAAACCTGTCGCGAGATCTAACAGGGAGAACACTCTTGCTTCATTCAACTGATCAAACAAATCGTCTATCCGCGGAAGAGGATACTTATTCTTCCTCGTCACCTTGTTCAACTCGCGGTAGTCCACACATAAGCGAAGGGAACCATCGGCCTTGGTAGCAAACATAACTGGTGCTCCCCACTTGGAAACACTTCTTATGTTAAATCCCTTCCTCAAAAGATCGCTAACTTACACCCCGAGCTCTCTCTGCTCCCTTGGTGCTAGACGAAGTGGCATCACTATAGGTCTGGCGCCTTTCACTAAATCAATTTGAAGCTCAATCTCTCGGTGTGGTGGAAGTCCGGTCACTTCCTCGAAGGTGTCCGGATACTCGCCAGCAATAGGCACATCTGATAACTCATCCCTCGGGATGTCGAGGGAATGTAGAAAACTAGCCATCACCTCATCACTAGGTAGGCAACCCAATACCACCCTCCGCCCATCATCCGCTCTAACGGTCACTAAAGGCCCCTCACAGTCTACCGCCACCCCATATCTTTGGAGCCAATCGACTCCCAAAAAAATGCCAAACCCAACAAAGCCTAAAAAAAAAAAAAACAATCGCAAGCAAACATACATCCATGACTCGATAAGACCAAATTACGGCAAATCATACTAAGGCTAGTCGAACAACCGATCGGGTTCGTCACAACTAAAGGCTATTGGTAAGTTTGGGTTCCAATTCCAATCTATCTACCAGGTCACTAGATACGAAGGAATGGGAAGCTCCAGTATCAAATAACACTCGAACAGGAACATCATAAATGGAAAGCATACCTTGAATAACGATACTTTTTCCATTCTGTGTCGCAGTTGGGGCATTCGACGAAGAAGGAACAATGTTGATAGCATATGCTTTCATGATCTGCTTCTCTTTAGGAGGTTGTGGACATTTATCCTTGAAATTCCCACTTGGCCATAGTTGAAGCACTTCTTTTCCCCTGGCTTAGCTCGACATTCACTAGCATAGTGGCCCTTCTTGCCACAACTAAAACACTCGATAACTTTCTTGTTCTTCTTCTTCTGACCATCCTTAGTCTGGTTCTGTTTCCTCTTATTCTAGGAATTACCCTCGCCTCCACCGCTTACTTGCGGCTTTGGCTCTCATGTAGATGCAGTAACGACCTCGGTCTTTGACTTAGGGTAAATACTCTCCGATCTTAATGCTTTCCCACAATAGATTCAAACGTCTCATCAATGTGGTTTATAAGACTTTCCCCCAAGTATCCATCTAAGCCAGTTATGAAATTCTCGTTCTTCTTCTCGGCAGTGTCAATAAGGGATAATCCATACTTCGATAAGGTATCGAATTCAGCAATATGCTTCGAGACTACCCTACCATTCTGCTTAAGCTCCAGAAACTTCCTGAAAAACTCTGACTTCTGAGAAGCTGGGATAAACTTATCACTAAAACGAGTTTTTAAACTGATTCCAAGTAACTTGATCCTCAGGAGTAGCCGCTTTAATAGCATTCCACCAATTCATAGGTCGTCCTTGAAGTTGACGCGATGCTAAATTTCTCTTCATTGGATCCTCGATCCCCAAGTCCCTGAAGATAAGCTCACAACTATCAAGCCAATCTTGAACCTCCATAGCCGATTCTGTTACATAGAATGGCTTTCCACCAAGATTAGTATAATCCTTGCTGAGCTTGGCGAAATCGGCCCTAGGCGCCTGCACTGCTGCACCACCACCGTTAGCAGCATTAGGAACTGCTCCCTGAACATCCTTAAGCATCTCCCTCATAAAGGTAGTAAACATTGTCCTCATGTTAGTGAATTCCCATTGTTGGCTCCTGAACCCGTACTCCTCGTATATCGGCTCATCGTTCAATCTGCAAATGGAAAACGATTAACCATCTCCATAATGGTGCTAGTGCAGTGTGACTTCATCCTTAGATATACTAATAGTATATATATCTTTTTGAAAACTAAAATATAACAAATACATGCCCTCATATTCGTATACTATCTCTCCCTGATGTCTTGCCCTAGGTTAACTACGCAACCTAGGCTCTGATACCAAGTCTGACGGCCCGCCCTGCACTAGCCGACATTTCCATTGAAATGTGTTGTACCGATGTCCAATCAGCACATGATGATCGTCAAAAGAAAGAAACAAGACGATGGATCAACGAAGAACCTGCAGTATATCTCACAGCGCATGGAATAAAATATAACAGTAGCATAACTTGGTATAAATAGGCGAGACAGTGCATAAACTGAGAACTAAATCATAACCATCATAGCAGCGGAAATCCAAAAATACAGCTTATGATCCTCCATTATTACAACTTAAAAAAATATTGTCTCTAAAGCAAAGTAGAAAGGGTGCACTACCAATGCCCAAAGTAGTGACCAGCAACAACATAGGGAGAATATATGTAAATAATATGTGGAAGCCTCCTACTCGTCTCCGGACAGCTACTCGTGTATACCACCTAAACTGTCTCTAGTCTGCCCGTTTAAGAGCACCCAGAGTAATAAGAAGAGACATAAAACTCTACGTCAGACAAAAGTCTGGTATGAGCGATAAGCAGAAAAACAAAACAGTAACAGATATAAGTAAATCATACCTGAACCTGGACCTGCAACCAAAGAGTTAACACAACAAGATGTATAGTACTCTAAGGTAAACATTAACATAGTGTGTAAAGTGGAAATGTGCATGTCATGGTGATAACAAACATTAAACATAGTAATTATCCTCACATCTCTCACTTAATGCATAAAGCATACAATATCCATCGCTCTGGTCACCAAATCTTTGGGGTCATGACAAGAACTCCATACAACTATTGCTATGACCAATTTGTCCTTTTGGGGCTATGACGACAACTCCGTTCAATTATTACATGTCCCCACTGCACTGGTCCATAGTCAATAACCCTAATGGGCCAACCATTCCACACTTCCCTGGCTCTGGTTCGTCTACATGTCCCCTCTCTTCAGCGGTGAACCAAAGTTATGGATATCAATAACCCCTTTGCACACGTCCCGCAGCAGAGTCCAACTCGAGAAGTTAACTCGTTGGTTCCCATTTGGATCATGAGTAATAACTTCAAATTTGGACTTCCTTTGCATCTTGGGCTTTGGTATCATTCGTTTTAGTTCGGGTCGTGGTCGTGGTCCTCGTCAACATACCCCCCTTCAGGAATCGTCAGCATACCCCCTTCAGGAATCATCCGCATACCCCCCTTTAGGAATCCGTTTCGTGACCATACCCCTTTGAGGAATCCGGTTCATGACCATAACCTCTTGAGGAATCCGGTTCGCGACCATACCTCTTTGAGGAATTCGATTCGTGACCATACCCCCTCTAAGGAATCCGGTTCGTGACCATACCCCCCCGAGGAATCCGGTTCGTGACCATACCCCCGCTGAGGAATCCGATTCGTGACCATACCCCTATGAGGAATTCGGTTCGTGACCATACCCCCCCAGGAGTCCAATTCATACCCCCCTGACCACCGTCAGGTATTTTGCAGTTTTTCCAGCAAGCTAATTTCGCCAAACGATGGCGTTTTCAACCATTTTAACTTTCCTATGACATCACAAACATACCAAACAGCAGTAACATCATACAGAATCAATCAAAAACATCAAACCAACCATTTAACTTGTTAATATGGATCGAACATACCCAAAAGCATGATTTTTCCCTTAATCCCTTAAACCATGTTTTAACCTAAGAATTAGCAAACTTGATCGAAATTAACCCAAATTTTCACCAGAGATATAAAATAATGTTTAAGAATTTCTAAATATTTTTCCAGATTTTTATCATGCAAAATTTCGCTAATTATCACTAATCACCCCTAATTAGCTGCAATTAGCGAATAAAAGTGCAAATCACTCACCTTAGCCACAAATAAATCCCAGATCTGAAAAATATAACTGATATGGCACTGATCTCTATGTATTGCAGCAGCTCCAACTCTGATTTGGTGTTGATTTCTCTTGATTTGATGCGGTTTTGCTTCATAAGTTTTTAAGGGAGTGATTAAAATGAGGTTTAGGTGATGGAGGCTATTACCAGGGTTCAAAGGATGTTAGTGGCGGTTGAAAAATGACAAAAGAAGGGTTTCTCTAACACCTTTCAGGCTTTATATTACCCTAATCTCGAAATTCCTAATGGACCTAGCTGCTAATTACCCAATTAGGCCCGGTTAAGCTGTTTTTCACCTTCTAAACCTTATTTCAGCCATATCTCCCAAATGGTGAATCTGTTTGATTAATGTGACCATCTATGGAAAGTGAAACCATCATCGGGATCCAATGGAAGTGGTTTCAGGTCAAAACTCCTTACCAATCAAAAGTTATAAGCAAAACAAGATTCACCAAGGGCAAAACAGTCATTTAAAAATCGGCAAAAATCGTGATTATGGAAATGACCCTAATAGTCGTTCCCCAAAGTTACACGACTATACGACTTCGTATGAGAATAAAATACATATTCTATGATCCTCCGATACGTAGAATGCGGGTCGTTACAGTTACTAACACTAATCATGCTTCTTTCGTTTGTGCTTGTGTTTCTATTTAGCAGATTCCGCACTTGACGGTTCATCCTTCGCCCGGGCCTCTTCTTACTAGACCCGCTCTTCCCATATCGGCCCCTCCGAGAGGTGGTTGACTCATGAGAAGCCGAAAGTTGCTTCTCATCCGCACCATCACCGCTAGAAATCTCAGTAATACCAACAAGGACGGTATCTGATGTAGGCACAAGGGCACTCCCAGCAGCGAGGCCGACCCACAACGTCACTCTTCTCCGGGATCGCCTTGCCTTCTCACTCAGCCCGTTCCTTGGCCTGTCTAGCAGCCCGACGCTTAACAAGCTTCTAGGATCTATGCAATGTGTCACCACCAGCCCTGGTTTTCTCAAGGGACTCAGTAGTCCTCTGCTGTGCTTCCTCATCCTCCCTCTTCTTCCAGGCCTCATCATCGACCCTCCTCTTCTCGGCCTCCTCATCAGCCTTCCTCTTCGTGACCGTATCAATGGCTTTTTCCTCAGCACCCTGCCTGGTCTTCATTAGGACCTCCTTTCTGACAGCCTCATCACGCCTCTGCTACTCCTCTACCTGTTCACGCTTAGACACCATTTTGGCTTTTTGGGCCTCCACCATATCAGCCATCGAAGGAACATCGGCCTCCACAGTGCCTCGGGTAGTCGCACTTTGCCCATCATCCACCTCTCCTTCCTCCATAAGGGTATCGACCATGCTGAGGGTTAACCTTATATCCGAATAGGTACCCAGTTGATCGTCGCCTTCTCCGAATTGCACTGCCACAAGTCCTATCCCAGATTTAGTTGTTTGTGGGACCACGGGGCGGGGCCCGATGTCATGGTCAATCTAGGAAGGGCTATGCTTTAAAAACACAACCTTTAGTCCGCAAATTTGGTAATTACATCATCCTCGGGGATGCATGGCAAAAGAGATTTACCTCCGGGCACGGATGATGCAGAAATGTCAAGCGGGGTACTGGTGGTGGTAGGTAGAGTGAATCCAATCTTTCCTAGCTCAGGGTGTTTAGGGTCATACTCGGTCGAAACCCGAGCGGAAGCTGCGAGATCACTCACCATAACCGATTTAGGTGCCGATGGCCGGTAGGAGCTTGCTTCGGCGAATGTCTCTGCTACTGCAACACTCGTAGTCATGATAGACTTCCCTTTCTCAACGGTGAGCCACTCCAGCTTCTCCCTCTCGGCATCCTCAAGCAGCAGCCTCTTACCCTCTTCCAGCTTCTCGCACTCCTCGACTGTCAGGAGATCAATCGCGAGTTGACGTTCATCTAAAATTTGCATATCCACTTGTCGCAGAAAGGCCTCATACGGAACCAACCTCTCCCAAGTCCAGGCTAGTTCCCGAGCATAATCGTCAACCCACGAAAGTCCATGGAATCGCAGAACTTTGACATATATGTTTTGGATATCCTCCGCCACAGATAACTGTACTCGGAACTCTGTGTTCTCCAGCTCCTCTCTCAGTTGCTCCACCTCTCTCTGATGTGCCTCTCTTAGTCCATCCATCATCCCCAACACATCCCGGTTACTGGCTTCCACGTCCTCCTTGGCCTTCTTCATCTCCTCAAGCTTCCTCTTTAAGTTGTCATTCTCCGCTCACAGAGCATTGTTGTCAGTTTGGAGGTCAAAGACTCGTGCACTTTCCCTTTCCAGATTGGCGCATACTTTATCCACCTCGGCTTTGTCTTTCTTTAGGGTCGTGTTCTGCATAGTAAGATCGGGTATAGTTTCCATGAAAATGAAGCGGGAGTGATCAGCCTCTTCTTGAGGGCCTCGTACCCTTTCTTTATCTCGGTTACAGCAACAAGATTCACGAGTTAGCATCTAAAGATACGGGAATAAACCACAATGTGCTCACAGTACAAGGAGCAAACTTACCAATGTCCTTGTTTAGATGAATGACAGTGGTCTTCTCAGTATCAATAGTTAACTGCTGATTCATGAGCTCCATATTCTTCCTCTTGATTAGCTCCGATAAACGAAAGGAATAGGCGGTAAGCTTGTTAGCCTGGTGGTACGCTTCCTTCACATGCATCCAGACCTCTATGGAGTCCCTAGCGGGATACGGGAGAAGGTCTGGAAGGACCATCAGCTCATCAAAGTAATGTCGAGGGAAAGTAGTTTTCAACCATGTCCTCTATTCCTCCACAGCAAGCCTTTATTGCTCAGAAGTCGCTAGGTCCCACGTCCCGGTTACAGTCGCCCTCTCCGATCTCTGTTAGCGAGTGGTGGCTCCCTCGGAATAGGGGCAGGAACCGCAACACTTGGAGAAGCTGTCGAAGACGGACGCCGAGAACCCCCTAAGTTAAGTCGAGAGTCTCCCTCAAACACCCGAATCGGAGGGGGAGGAGGAGGAGTCGGAGATGGACGAGATTAATCCTCATCCCGGTGTCACTACCACGACCGATCGGGGGTGGAATGCCATACAAGTTGGTCCCTCTTCTGAAGCCCTCAAAGAAAGGATTCCTAGGGCGAGGGCGGCCTCCATGACCATAACCTCATCCTTGCGTCCTCTAGCCATGTCACCTGTCAAGGAAATGAAATGAAATCAGTTAAGTTTCATGCTCAGATGAGCCATTATGATATGAAGTGGTAATGAGTGTATGCCCTAAGTGTTCTCTCAATAGACCAGATTGTGATCTGCTTGAAGGAGTTAACCCCTCCACAGCAAAGAGCTAATTTGTCCATGATAGCCGGAGTCGGCCGCAGGGATACGTCAAGATCAATTTTATTCATGCCATCAAACTGGTGCTCATCCTCGAGTAGGGTGGCAACTCCAGGAGAAGCCACTGAAGACAATGGCCTAATCAACTCTCCCTCCCCCATCCCTCCAGTCGAGGGTGGAACAGGAGCATTCAATAGGCCCTCATCTCCGGCTGGAGCCTCCTCACCACGAGCCCCATCTTCACCGACGTCTCCTTGGAACTTAACAACCTTCTTCGGCCTAGGCCCAATGGAGGACACCTTTCTCTTCTGACCAAGGGTCACAGGAACTTTCTCCACCACCTTCTTCGGTACACCGCTTGACACTGCAGGCCTTATTACAGCCCGATTGTCGAGAAGCAACCCCGCACAACGAAGGCGCTCTTGGCTCGTTACAATTTCTGTTTTGCGAAATTCCTCGGGAATCGCTTGTTAGGCATCAAGATGCTGCCTATACTCTTCGTCGGTTGGTGCCTTTGGATTCCCTACCGTAATAAAAAAGGATTCCCAACCGTAATAAAAAAGGATAATAATAAGATACAGGCTCCAAGAACTTTAATTGGAAGCAAAGTTCGAAAGCACTTACTCCCTTCAAGCCACCTCCTTGCAAATCCAAGAGGGCAGCGCACAAAGAACCAGTCATGTTTGAACACCAATGGCCTGGGCCACGTCCTGCTTAAGAATTTGGTGGCGGCTGTCGCTTCCAGGAACCATTGGGAAGGCGATCTGTTAGACGTTCTCCTTAGACTGAAGAAATACCGAATATCCTCTCCGGTGGGTTCCATGTTCAAATACTCTTAGTATAGGGCGTAAGTGCCTAAGAGCGACGAGTAAGCACTGGGATGTAGTTGCGAAGGTGCCAGGCGGAAATAGAACAGAATATCCCGAATAAAATCGTTGGCAAGGGGCACGCACCCCGCAAAACAAGCTTGCCTATTCCAGGCAGTTAAACCCTCGGGCGGTGCGTGAGCCCTTCCACCTTCTCTCGGCGCATGAGTGTCACCCGCGAGTATATTAAACCGCTGCGCCATTTTCCTAACCGCTGTAGCAGCCAGGCGCGATGGCACCAAGTCCATCGGATTTTCCAAGAAAACGGCATTGGGTAGCATTTCCGGGGTTACTGGGCCCGTTGGTGCATCTTCGTTCATAATGTCCACATTCTCGACCTGTTTGCGTATGACCAGGGAATGTAGCCTCTCAATTTTTCCCCGTGATCGGATACTTCATGTGAACCGGCTGGATCAGAAGGAACGGATTCTTCAGTAGTCTCAAGCTCGCTGCCACTCGAGCTATCGCTACTGGTAGAATCGGATGAAGGTGACGATAATGGGGAAGCCTTGGCTTCCAGGATTTTTCCCGTCTTTGATCTTGTTTGCACGGTTAACTATACTTTAAGACACCAGTATTATAAATCGCATTGGAATAACCGGTACCCCTTGTGTTGGTGAAAACTAGCATGAGTGTGCAGTGTCGTGCAAGACTATGGTATACATAGGAAAGGCAAGCAGTCCAGCAGTTCATTCATAGTTCGGATATATGCGCTATCCTATGTGAAAGATTCATGTTCTTGTCCGCGCAAATACCACCATGTGCATTCGTACAATCGTGCAAAGCAAGTATGTAATGTGTAAACTTAAGGGCGGGCAGTCAGGAGATCGAAGTACTAAACCTGAAAAATGACACTCCACCGAGGTGTGGCACAAAGTAATGGGGCTAGTAGACAACCAAAGGACTGCGATAGGCAAGAGTGGCTCCAACAAGCTATGAAGTTCGAAAAATTTGAACCCCACTGGGCTCGAAAATTCGAACCACAAAGGATCGGAACTTCGAACCCCCGGCTCGAAGATCCGAACCGACTAAGGTTCGAAATTTCGAACCCAAAGGGTTCAAAACTCCGAACTCTAGAGGTTCGGAACTTCGAAACCCTCGGGTCCGAAATTTTGACCATTGGAGTTTCGGGGATTCGAGTCCACGGAGGCTCGAAATTTCAAACCCCAAGGGTTCGAAGTTTCGAACCTCGAGAGGATCAAAATTTCCGACCCACGTCGGGCCATAGCCTCTCCCACCTTTACGTCGAACCACTTTGGCCAAGCTTTGACACCTCGACCTCCTTCCATCTCGCGCCTCGACCCCGTACCGTACTTGGAAATCTTAGTTCGAAAACTAGGGGGCCTCGAAGATGGAAATTAATGGCGGTCGAGATAAAAAAACAGTGGAAAGAGGAAAAGAGGAGAAGGGCTATTTATAATAAAAGGAAATAGTCCCTTCGCATTCCCAAGAAATTCGAACCCATAGGCTCGAAATTTCGAACCCATGTGTTCGAAATTTCGAACCTCCCGGGTTCGAAATTCCAAACCCACGAGTTCGAAATTCCAAACCCCTGGGGTCGAAATCTCGAACCTTAGTGGTTCGAAATTTCGCACCCCAAACAAAAAAAAACCCGAACCCTCCCCAGGTTCAAAACTTTGCGCCACACGCTCATGAACACGTATTTCTTGCATATACTAGCCTCGCGGACACATGGGGCAACACCTTGCGAATAATTAGCAACGTGAGCACGATGTCGTACCCATGACAGCTTGCTCGAAAACCTACAGCGAACAAGCCCATCAGCTAACGTGTGTTTTCCTTTAAACTTGTAGGACAAACCAACAACTCAATTACTACTTCAACCAATCCAAAGCACATCATGTCAACAGAAGACGTACTTTGTGGGGTAAATGTTAATTGGCCTTTTGGTCCGGTTCTCAAAAGTACACAAGACACGCTCGACTTAACACATCGTGTAGAACTAAAGCCGAAAGGGATGCTTAGAGGCCAAGGAAACATGATGAAGAGGGATCGTGCCAGCAGAGACCTCGTGACACCCCAAACTCCCATTTTAGCAGCCCTCGAGGTGTGAAATCTCGCATCCTCGAGGTGCGAAATTTTGCACCTGCGAGGAGCGAAATTTCATACCTACTAGGTGCGAAATTTCGCCCCCCGGGCCCAGGTTCGAATTTCCCATAGGCGCTGGCTCCAGGTGCGAATTTCTGCATGTGGTCCCCTATTTCTACCTACTCCTACCTAACCCCTACCTACTCCCTTCCTATAAATACCCCATGACTTCACACTTGAAAAGGGTTGGAATTTGAGACTTTGGGACCTACATAGAGCTCCATTAATGGCATCTCCCATTTGAGGAAGAAGATGGAATAAAATATCTTCTCTCCATGTATACATATATGATAATTATGACATCATATATGAGATAGATGACATCGAATCTTAGAGGTGACATCATATAGACTCAAGGACGACATTATATAGCTTAATTATGACATCATCTAGCATAAAGATGAATGTAATGAATGTAAAGAGATGTCATGAGAGGGTCTCAACCTTGTAACTTTTTGTGATTAATAATATTCCAACAATGCTTCAAAGTTGACGTAGGCCCTTCACAAGGCCGAACCACTATAAATCTCTTGTGTTATTTACTGCTTTTCTACTCTTGTCTGTGCAACCAAATTAACTATTCCTAGTAATCAGAATCTTTGGAGTTTATGACATTTTCTGCCATCAACAGTAATTTTATCCTTTTAACCAATATATCCAAGACTAAACTCGAGGCATGGAATGTATCAACCTTTTTATAATTTAGTCCTTTTATCTTTAACAATGAGTATACTTTATAAAATAAATCAATATTTGAGCCTGACCATGCATTTCATACTATCACCCAATCAAGAGGCTCATGGATATCAATACTTATATTGTAGAGTTAAATTCCATCTGGATCATTCATAATTTTTATTCGATTCAAGATATATATGATATTCATCTTTATCTCTCTCGGTTAAAAGTAACTTTTGATAGCCAAAAAATTATAATTCATACTCCTAAAAACTTTTATATAGGCCATGAATTATGCATTTGTCAGCTTTCAGATATCCCATGATAATATAATACAAACATTTTGTTATCATTACGTAGGCCGGCTGGAGAGTTGCAGTAGCATAACTGTAACAAATCGATAATTTTGAGGTTTGAATACACGAATTTAATTAAAATTTAACATCTTAAATGAATGTTTATAACTGTAATTTGAATTAGAAACTTAATTTTTTATTTTATGTTGAAGTTATCAATTTTATTTTTGAATATTAACTTAAATTTGTATATTTCTATTTGAATTATTCCATGAAATTTAATGTAATTAAATTTTCTTAACAGGGAAAAAGAGTAAGAAAGGAATTTTTATTTAAAAAAGGACTCAACACGTTTCAAAAATCTCCGAACGAACCATGCACGTGTACGTTTTCCCTGCTCTTCTTTCCATTTACCTAATCCTTCTCCATTTCTCTGTGAATCAAAAATCGAAGCCAAAAAAAAGGCACCACTACTCTCCTTTTAAAACAATAAAAATCAAAGATGATATCGTTCCCAAATCATTCCCCTTCAACACGAAACCGCCAGCATCCACAGTTCGCCCCTTCCATTCATCTTGTGACATCCATGTCCGTTAATGTCACTCATAAAGAGAATGCATTAAGTTTCGTGAAGCATTAAAGGTAAATAGAAACATAAATATTACAAGACAGATATAAAGTGACAGCGGAATTAAAAATTTATTTATAATAAAGCATCGTGGTTCAAAAACATCACATGTTTGAAATACACAAATACCATTACAACATAAAAACTACTATCTTGTACTTTAAAACTTCAAAGTACATGAAAGAAGAAAAATTCCCAAAACGAAATATAGCCATAGCAACAAGGATAGGAGCTTGAGCCATACATCTAGCAGCTCCAGCAAAATGTAAGCAGAATCATGGTCAAGCCTGAATGTTCCCACCCTGAGAAACTGGGGAGGGGAGGGGGAGGGCAACTGAAGAAAGAAAAGGAAAAAAAAGGGTCAGACATAAAGTTTGGTGAGACCAGTTACTTTTAGCAAGTAAATAAATAAAAGTAGCATAACAGGCATATAAAGTGGATAAGAGAGAGATAACTACATAAAAGGCAAGTGTAACACCCTGTAATTTTATAACATTAAAATTCACAAATCAAAGTATACTTAATTTTTAGAAGAAGAATTAAGTGAAATGGGTTGCGCTATTATGTTCGTTTCAAAATTTTGGGTCAAGATAGACATTTGGTTTGCACAAAATGGATACCTTATGAAGATGTTATTAAGCCTTGAAGTTTGTATGCATATGAGAGAAATATATATATATACATACATATATATATATATATAGATAGATAAATATAAAAAATTAAATAAATAAATATTCAAAAAAGTTCAAAACAGCGAATCGGGAGGGGGAATAGCCGAACCGCACCATTTTTGGAGTCGACCCAAGCTTTGCTGGGTCGACTGGGGGTCGATCCAGGGTGTTTGACTATCAACCCGTGGCTCGATTCACCCTAAGGCCTGATGTGGCATCTGAGTGGTCCTGATGGTTTCTGGGTTAATCTAAGAGCTCTAATCGATCCTAGACATCTATATATACATAGCTAAACCTAAACCCTAATTCATTAACAAAGAGGAATGGTGCCTCCATGCTCCTAGAACCTAAAGTGACCTAGCCTCCACCCTAATCAATCAATTCAAAAGAGAAGATAAAGATAACAAATAAACGGCTACATCAACGGAAAGCTAAATCAACTCCAGGAAATCAGATCCCATAATCGTTCTTCTCTTTCTTAAACTACGATTTGTGAGTACAGTTATTTTCAGATATGAAATTTAATTATGATCTTGACATGGGTATAAATCTGAATTGGAGATCTATCTTATTCTTGTTTATCAGATCTGTTTTTCTGTGCAGATCCATCTTATTCTTGTTTATCAGATCTTTTTTTCTGTGTAGATCTATCTTATTGTAACTATTTTGTATCTCTTCCTTCCTTCTGTTCTATAGCCAGGCTACTACAAGCCTGAGCCAAATCTCATAAGAGATTGACACGCGAACGCTAAATTTGGGGAAAATATTGAATGATGCATAATCGGATATAACTAATTTATGACTAAATTGAGAACACAACATAAGTTGTAATTTAAGATCTAGATCTAGGCATACTATATATGATGGTTTATGATTTGGAAGAAGGAGAATTAATGTATGACAACAAATGACTTGTAATTTGGGGGCATAATGCGTGTTATAATTCAAGATCTGATTTTGAGGACATAATACATGTTGTAATTTAAGAGCTAGATTTGGGGCATATTTTATATGATGATCTATGACTTTAAAGAAAAAGGATATGTAACTTAGGCCTGAAAAACCTATATTAAAATAGGGATAACTAGTAATGTGAATACGCCTAATTTGGATTTTTGGATATTTGACATACGCGGTAATCAACGGCTATAAATTGGCATAATTCATATTGTATATCATGATTTGGGGCTTGTAGAGAATATTCTATATTGTGGAAAATCTAACTAAACTTGGGCATATGTTATGTTGAGAATTATGACCATAATTTGAGCTTGTAAAATGAGGCTTAATTTATGATTAGGCAAGATATGTTAACAGAACTTTAGGATATGTTTAAATCTATTAAATTGACCAATCCGCTAGATCTGTTGGAATTGAATACTGTAATTTGGGTATGTAATCTATAGGCTCGATCTAAAATTGAGCAAAACATGTTAATGGAACTTTGAATAATCTGCTATAACTTGTAAAGAAGTTAATTTTTTGAATTAGCATAATTAATTTGATATCGGCATTTTCTGTGAATGAAAACTTTAGCTACAAATAAGAATGCTGAGACACGAGGTTAGTCTTAGTTTGCCGTGGAAGCCTGCCCGGACCCAACCGGCTTAACCAGCAACCACAAACTGTCAGTCTAATGTGAGAGGTCGTAGGCATAAGGATGCTTAGACATGAGGTTAGGTCTGGCTTGTGGCAGAAGTCTGCCCGGAACTGCCCGGCACATCCAGCGGCCACAAGCTACCGGCCTAATGTGAGAGGTCTGTGCATTAACATTTAATTAATGCAAATCTAAGATAAATATGATGCCTAAAACGTGTTGGGTGGATTGGGTTAAAACAACTAGACTGATGAATCTAATAAACCCGTTTCGTGAATCTGTAGGCCCAATACAAAGTTAGGTAAAACAATCTGTAAGTCTGTTAATCTGTATATCTGATCTGTTAGTCTGAGAACTTGTTAATTTGTACATCTAATCCGTTAGTCTGAAAACCTATTAACTTGTATGTCTGATCTGAAAACTAGTTAATCTGAACTTTGTACATCTGAAATCTGTAAACAAGTTAATCTGAAATCTGTTAGTCTAGGGACACAAGGTTAGGAGGGATAATTACTTGTGTCATCTGTTGTTTGGGACCCATATTAGTCAGTTGCCCTTTCTGGTATCAAAACTATGACCCAACACTAAGAGGGGTCTGGGCACGCTTATTGAACTAATTATAAGAGGTTCACTCTGATAATGGCGAGGGGTGTGGATGGCGCATTCTAACCAGGTCATGTGCGTGCATGGATCCGGTCTGCTTTGAGGATGTAAGACACCGTGACATCTGTAAATTGGTCCGTGTCTATAGGTTGCCACTTTAGGGAGTGATAACCCTTCTGTGGGGTCGGCACATGGTATTTATGTATTAGGGAGCCGATCGCTTGGGGTAGAATTTAGGGTACACTTAGTTCTGTCTGTTTCTGTTGGAGTACCGTCTGTTTCTGTTGGGGTACCGTCTGTTTCTGTTGGGGTGGTAACACCTATCTGTTTCTGTGTGGTACCGTCTGTTCGGGTGGTAAAGGCCCATTACTAGTGTACACCTAACTTTAATATTCTGTTTCCGTATCTCTGATTTCGTTCCTGATTCTGTTTCTGTACCGTTTGTCTCCGTTCGGATGGTAAAGGCCCATTTCTAACATCGTGTTCCTGAAGAGATCATTATATTTTCTATTTAGACAATAGGACAACACCTAATTCTGTTATACTAGTATTAGTGTAGAGAAGTGAAAACTAAGTAAGGAGCTTAGCTTAGCCTATATCATTCTGTTTCTTCTGTCAACCTGCTACTCCTGTTATGGCTATCTCTCATCCAGTTTTATTTTCATGTTCATGTTTATATGCTGAAAGTCACTGAACTCACCAGACGTATGTCTGACCTAGTTTGTTTTGCCTCTTTTCTTCCGTTTCCCCCCAGGTACTAAGGTTGGGAACATAAGAGCTTTCTTAGATTTCTCTCTGCTTGAAATGCTAGAGTGCTTGAAGTATTGCTTGGCTTTGATTCTACCTATTTATGGCATTTTCTGTTGGGGATTATGGCTTTAAAATTACGTATTCTAAAGGCTTTTGTACAAGACTGATATTTATGTACTTGAATTCCGATATTGTGGTTTTGAAAGATGTAACCAAACTTACTTCTGTTTCTGCTGTAATAAAGTTATAAATTTTTCAAGTACTACATTATGTATCTGTCTTGTAATATTTTGTTCTGTTTACTTATAATGCTTCATGGAAGTTAATGCATTCCCTTTGTGAGTGACAAAAACGGACATGGGGTGTTACACTTGGTATTAGAGCTGAAGGTTACCAGATTAAATAAAAGTTTTTGAAAACTATTTTCAAAGAGGTTTTAAAAAGGAAGTATTTTCAAAAGTAAAGTTTATTTTGAAAAACATAATCCCCAAAAGCCATATATCTTTCTTTTAATTCTCCATTTTGAATCTCTTCCCTTTTTTCTTTTTAGCATGTCTGGGGTACCCGAGATACCCGAGGGCATACCGATACCAACTTGGTTCCGAAGGTATCTGGAGGCTAGGGCCGCCGCAGGCCCAGCAGACGTTCCTCCTCCTCCTCCTCCCCCTCCATGCGTTGATACTTTTTCAAAGATATGCAAGGACTTTTGGGCGACGGGCGGGAAACCTTTTCATGGGTCAGAGACGTTTGTTGAACTCGAAATTGGCTTAATGAGGTGGAAGATTTATTTGGTATCTTCGAGATAGAAGACGGAAGGAAGGTCCAACTAACTTCTTGGTTAATAAAGGATGAAGCCTCGTTTTGGTGGGAGGTCACGAAAGGAGAGCGTCCAGTGGGGACACAGAGGGATTTCAGGCATAGGTTCGAGATGAAATTTCTCTCACGAGCAGAAGAGAATTTATATATGGAGAGGTTCTTAGCATTGAAGCAAGGGAATTTATCAGTAAAGGAGTACGTCAACAAGTTCAACCAATTGGCGAGATTTGGCTTAGACTTGGTGAACACACCTGATAAGAAGGCCCCGAGATTCGTTAAAGGTTTGAATAAACAGCTACATGGATCGGCTATGACCCACATTCCTATAGGGGCTACCTTCGAGAAATTGGTTGACATGGCATTAATGCATGAAGAGGAAGCCAAAAATGAGAAGAAAAAGGAAAAGCTCGAAGGACCACACAACAAGAAAGCGTGGCCCAAAAAGGAAACACAAAAGAAGGATGAAAAGTCTAAAGATAAGAAGGAGAAAAAGTGTTTTACTTGTGAAAGCTTGACTCATCTGAACAAGGATTGCAGAAAGAGGAAGGGCGCTTGCTTCAACTGTGGAGAAATGGGACACTTCACTAGGGACTAGCCGAAGAAACGAGGGCAAAGGCGGAACCTACTTCTGGAGGGCAGGCGAATGCTCTCGTAGCTGGTGGATAGGATATAGATAGGAAAATTCCGGTAGAAGGTTTAATTTCCTTATCTTATTATTGAGTTAAAACTCTTTTTGATTCTGGCATTTTGATTCTGTAATTGAGATTCTTCACTTTAATACTAGTCTTGTTTCTAATCCTGCTATAGTCTCAAACCCCATAAGGGTTATGACTCATCTATTCGTGATAAGTTGGGGTTTGAAGGTATCTGTGTTAAGAGTTAAGTTGACTGTGACACATACATTCTGTTTTTTGTTGGATATGGTGGGGTTTTATCATGCTTAGTTTCCTAAAAATCATTTGATAATCTGATCTATACCAGTAGTCTGTAAGTATCTGAATATTTCTGAAAAGGATAGGGGTTTTACTTGAAGCGTGAAGTATATTTCTAGTTTTGACATTGTTTAATGGGAGTAATTCTCTGGGTGTCAATCTGATGTTGATTTCGGTCTTCGGGGTTGATACTTAGGGATTTATTCTCTTAACCGACATCTAATGGGAACAGAACTTTTGTTTTAATTATACTTGCTTCTATCACTCGGCTGAATCCTATCGATCGAGTCTTCGACCTTTAGGTAGAAACTAATGGGTGTAAACATGTGTTTGAGACATGTTATGTTTGATGGTTGCAAGTGGATGCAAATGGTTGCCAGTGGTTGCTCGCGGATGCATACACACACACTAGGCACTAGACCGGCTCAAAAATATTCTTATACTGCATACGGATGTGTGTGCATTTTTCAATTTTTGTGGATGCAAAATGATTGACTCATAACATGGATGTTGCATTTGGATAAATGGTTATGCACTCATATAGAAATGTTGTGTATCAAATAGGATTTCTTGCATACATAATTGGACTCATGGCATTAACATAATTCGCATTAAGGAGATTAACTGGTTCATTAGACCGCCTGATTTTTCATTAGATAAGAAACAAATACACACACTCTGCATGTGCTCATATCGCATTTGAAACCTTTTAAGGACAATGGTTGCTTGTGGATGATGGTTGAGTAGATGGATGATTGGATAGTAGGATACATTCTCCTTAACTTGGAGATTTCGGGGACGAATCCCTTTAAGGAGGGGAGAATGTAACACCCCATAATTTTATAACATTAAAATTCACAAATTATAGTATACTTAATTTTTAGAAGAAGAACTAAGTGAAATGGGTTGCGCTATTATGTTCGTTTCAAAGTTTTGGGTCAAGATAGACATTTGGTTTGCACAAAATGGATACCTTATGAAGATGTTATTAAGCCTTGAAGTTTGTATGAATATGAGAGAAATATATATATAGATATATATAAAAAATTAAATAAATAAATATTCAGAAAAGTTCAAAACAACGAATCGGGAGGGGGAATAGCCGTACCGCACCATTTTTGGAGTCAACCCGAGCCCTACTGGGTCGATTGGGGTCGATCCTGGTTGTTTGACTGTCAACCCGTGGCCCGATTTGCCCTAAGGCCTGATGTGGCATCTGAGTGGTCCTGATGGTTTCTGGGTTAATCTAAGAGCTCTATTCGATCCTAGACATCTATATATACATAGCTAAACCTAAACCCTAATTCATTAACAAAGAGGAATTGTAATAACCCGGAAAATCTGGGCCAGTTTAAAATTTTTATTTTGGCAATTTTAGCGAATTTTTGAGATTTAAAATAGATTATTTTAAATAATATCGACGAGAAATTTATTTTTAATATAATTCGAACGTATATATTTATACGCGTCGTCGTTAGAATATAAATAATTATATAAAATTATAAATAGAATTGAAAATGGTGCGGTAGTTCGATAATTCGATTTCAAACTTCAATTGAATGTACCGGGTGCAAAACAATCCGGATTTTAGTGAAACCAAAAATGTTAGGATCGAATTGATGATATCTTTCCAACGAATCCGACAAATCAAGATTTCACAGCGGGAATCAAAAGATATGTCCAGTTGAAAATTCTGAATAGTCGCTATGGAATTCAGGCCCTTAAAAATAGACATTTTGCAAACGACCTCGGATTTCGACGAAATCACTTTTGTTGGATCCGTGATGTCAAGTTATTGCTAGATTCTAAATTTCATAATTTTTCGAATCAATATGTGAGCGTGGCAAAGGAAAACGCGTTTGACCAGTTTCAGTTGATTTTAATCGACTGGAAATTGGCCATTTTTCAAACGGTCTTAGAATTCGACGAAACTAGTTTTGTTAGGACCGTATCGTCAATACGAAGCTAGAAAATACTTTTCGAGAATTTTTAGAGTTAGTATGTGACCCTGGTAAATTGAAATGTACGTTTAAATTGAATATATATAAAGATTTATATTTTAAATTCAATGGAAACTGATCATAACGGTAGAGATGGCCTGCGATACATATTCCATTATGTTCGGAATGAGGGTATTACGCTAGGGACGACAGTCGTTGGGTCTCGTTTCAAGTTCGAGAGAGAAGTCAACTTTATGGAATTAATCAACTAAATTAAATTAAAATATATTTATTTATATTTATACCCTCCCCCTTTCCCTCTATTCTCGGTCAACCCTCCATCCTTTCTCCCCGTCAAATTCGGATCTCAAATAAAAAAAAAACCGCTCGATCGCTCCTCCGCCACCCAGGGCATTGCGCCGACCTCGCGCTCTCCCCCCCGATCGATCTACAACCGCACCTCCTTCCCCTCCGTCCTCCCTCCTTCGCATCGATTTCCGCACCCCCTCCCCCTGAAAAACCCTACAGCCTCGCGATTGAGGAAACCCACGCGCCACCGCCTAGTCCCTCCCTTCCTCCGTTCGAAGACCACCTCCACCTCCCTGATGGCCTGCGCAGGTGGACGTTGCTGGTGGAAGATGGGTTCTTTGTCTACCGTGAATACCTGAAGCTGTGAATAGGGCCTGATGTTAGAAGGGAAGGACAACGTAAGTTTTAAAAGTTATCATATTTAATTCAATTAACTAATTAATTTAATTTCTAGTTTAAATTATTCGAAAGTTTAAAAATCTGATTTTTTTGTAAATTAAATATAGAATTGATTAAAAATCGAAGTAGCATTATTTCTTTAAATGAACTTAGGATTTTTATTGAAGAAAGTTAGGATTTTTATTGAAGAAAGATTACATTTTTATTTCAAAAAGAATTGATTTTCATGTCTAAGAAAAACTAGATTTTTAGTTATAAGGAAATTAGATTTTAGTTATATAAAAGACGAGATTTTTATATGCATGAAGACTTGATTTTTTATATATGTATGAAATAAAAATACGATTTTTATATATGTAGTAGATTCAAAATATGATTTTTATATTTTTAAAGTATTAAAAAATATAATCTTTACTATATAGAAGAGGTAAAAATATTATTTTTATCTATAAAGTAGCAATGTAAAAATAGAATTTTTATCCATATAGCATAGTAAAAAATTCGATTTTTATATATTGAATAGAATAATAAAAATTTGATTTTTATATATATTGAATAGGAAGTAAAAATTCGATTTTTATATATTGAATAACGAAATAAAAATTCGATTTTTATATATTGAATAAAAAAGTAAAAATTCGATTTTTACATATGTAGTGGCTACAACAACGAAGATGACAAGAATGCGATAACGATGAAGATTTCTATCAAAGAAGAGTCAAGATGATTGGATAGCTATCGGTGAGAATTTCTCACTCTTCAATTTCTTTTCTAGTTATATATATATATACTAGGATGCAGACGGTGTTTAGTAGCACCCGACACAATCGTCCACAGACCATGGACTTGTTTGTTTGATTTCAAAAATTAGTTAGATTATTAGATTGACATTGATTGTTTGGTGAAATGAAATTGATTGGATTGATTTGTGAATGGCGTGGGCCTTCACTAGACCGGGGATAAGGCTACGCCTCGTCCCGTTTCTAGTATCGTGCCGTTATGCCGCCGAAATTTTCTAAAATAAGTTAGAAAAATGAAAATATCATTTTATTTAAAGAAGGAACTGAATAGAAATTCATATGTTAGAATAAAATGTTTTATCGTTAAAAATATAATTTTTAACGTGAATATGAATATAGTGAATGTGAATAAATAAAATATTCATTTACAAACCGGACGGTTTGTTTATGTACACCTATTTGAAGGACATTGATTGGGACGATAAATTTTACACATCGCCCAACTGTACAATAAAAATCTGTGTTTGTTGATTTGAAACCCCACATGGGTGTTGGGATGAAATTTGAAGTTCACTCATCCTGATTGATTAAATATGTCGATCGATTGATTGACAGGCTGTTATAAACGTTAGATATCTATATTTGATGCTTATACAGTGTAGTGCACTTTGGTTGATGGTTGATTATTTTTCCATGCTATTATATACGTGTGATGTATGAAAATCCATATAATTAACATTATATGGCGATTGTTTGGGCCTCATTCCAATTTAGAAGATAAAGAATATTATAAAATAAAGGTTCATGTGTTGACTGTACTCATTCGTGAGATTAGTCATGTGTTGAACGAAATATTTTAACAATAAAATTTACATCTTTATCAATATAAAATAAAGGTTCATGTGTTGACTGTACTCATCCATGGAGATTAGTCATGTGTTGAACGAAATATTTTAATAATAAAATTTATATCTTTGTCACTATAAAGTAAAGGTTCATGTGTTGACTGTACTCATCAGTTGAGATTAGTCATGTGTTGAACGAAATATTTTAACAATAAAATTTACATCTTTATCATATATAAAATTAGAAACTAATTGGAAAATAGATAAGATGAGTGGTCTCCTGGATGTTGATCTGATGTTGGTTTCGGCCTTCGGGGTTAATATTCAGGGAATCATTCTCTTACTAATTTAAGGTTGGAGTCTGATTTAATATCAAATGATAGATACCTTAATTTTATAAAATATATTAAATTACAAAAATAGTCACACGTGGACGGTACTCATTCGTTGAGATTAGTCGTGTGTTGACAAAAATAAATATTCATTTGTTGAATAGAATATTTGAAAATAGATATATTTGAAGCCGTGTTGGTTAGATTGACGCCATTTTGACGTGAACGATATTTATATCGATTTTATTCATTTTGAAATGAATTGAATATAAAGTGATTTTGAAATGAATTGAAAACCAATTCGAAATGAAATGAATTGAAAACCAATTCGAAATGAAATGAATTGAAAACCAATTCGAAATGAAATGAATTGAAAAAGATTTCGAAATGAAATGAATTGAAAATCAATTCGAAATGAATTGAATATAAAGTGATTTTGAAATGAATTGAAAACCAATTCGAAATGAAATGAATTGAAAACGAAAACGAATTGAATTGAAATTTGAATGGAATAGAAACGAATTTATAAGGAAAAATTCAATTTTGATTTGATTTGAAATAAAGGTTGAAATTGTTTTTGAAACGCATTCAAAACGATTTATAAAATTCGTTTTAAATAGTAATCAAAGAAATATATATTATATATATAATATAATGGCCTGAATAGAACGCGCCGCGCCGCGGCAGTTCGTGAATTTCGACCATTTATTTCAAACGGACATTACGGGAGATCCGACCGTCGGATTCTCCTAAAACCGGAACCGTTGGGTTCGTATCGAAAAGAGCTTTCTAAAGAATATTAGAAATTCAAAATCTAACGGTTGGATTCGGAGATACGTCCAAATCAAATTTGGAAAAGGTCGCTGTAAGTGCAGTTCGATGGCCGTTGATGGAAATCGACTGTACGGGCCTTGATAAAATTATTAAAAATATCAATAAATTGTGTAAAATCATAAGAAATGATTTGAGAAAAATTGGGGTGAAAAACCCCACATTTGAAAAGATAAAAATGGATTTTTATCGAAATGAACAGGTTTGACCTCAATTTAAAACCCGGGTTTTTATTTTTAAATAAATAAATTAGATTTAAAAAGGGGTTTTAAATAATCGGAATTTCTAATATATTTGATTGGATTTGAAATGGGTTTATCGTGAACGGTGTTTTAAATAACACTAGTCCTTTAACCCGATAACAAATAGAATGTGATTTGGGTTTGTCGTGAACTGTGTTTTAAATAACACCTAGTTCTTTAACCCAGTAAAAGGAATTTTAACGAATCTGCAATCAGATTGAAATGTGAATCTATAATCTAAATTATTAAATTTAGAAAGTGAGCGAGAACGGAGTATTACCAGTTTTGCTCCAAAGCGATAGTTAAATCTTTAATTAGATTTGAACGTGAAATGGTAATTAATTTTACAGATAACACCACGGTGTTAGATATGGAGTATCACCAGTTTTGCTTCATGGGATGAATAGGTTGGGATTGGGAAATAAAATAAATAATTACTTCGGTGTGGTTCGCTAATCTCGACTAGTTTAGAAAACCATAATCTGGTTTGAAATGACATCCAAAGGAAGATTAAAGGATAAATTTTAAAGAATTTATCTTGGATAAAATTAATGGGAACCTTTCCCAAAAGATGTGAATATTTAAATAACAGAATATTCGGAATTGGAATGAGGCGTATGTTGTGTTTGTGTAACATTTGTTTCTAATATACGCGGGTTGTTCGGAAAGGCCGGGTTTAGACCCATTCTGAATAACCGATTCGACGATATGTCGAAGATGAAGACGGTGGTTGAAGACCAGAAGTCTTCACATCGTTTGGATAATTACTGACGATCCTGATTGGGTTGTACACCCAAGAGGATGGAAATAGTTGGTGGTCGTCCAGACGTACTTGGAGATGGATGGATATGCGAGGAAAGTGCCTCCGGTTTCGTTCAGACCCAGAACGGACTTGTAAATGGATCGTGTGTCTGACATTGGATTTTATTCTGTGTTGATTGATTTCTATTAAATATACATCTGTTTGGCGGCGAAGAATTTATTCTTTTGCTTAACGCCCTTCTCTGAGACGTACGAGCTCAGAGGTTGTATATCGATGGACATCAGTCGCATGGCATGAATTGCCTGTGTGGTACGCTAAGATGCAATGATCAAGGCTTCTGTTGAAAAGCAAAGTCTTGTGGTTGATGATCAAAGCACGGCCTACGTGGCAGCTTTGTGTATTGCGTGGATTCGCGAGCCTCACACCTCGGTATGAGTCAAAAACGGGATAAGGACCCAAGGAGTGCATGACGTTTCTTTCTAGCTATGGTGGTGTCAGTGACTAACCAGCCCTGACATTTATATACTTTTCACCTATGTGGTTGTTGGATGCGAGGCGCCTCGATTATAGGTCTGTAAGGACCGGGAAACGTGTGTTCAGGAATTGCCAATCCTCTAACGTAAGTGAGGACTGGCCTTGGAGGATCCAGGGTTGCCCAGAGTGCGTAGCCCTGAGACATTTGCTAGAGTGTCTCGAACGTGGAGAGGAGCTTGCCCCTTGCCTCGACTCATGACGGAAATCCAATTTCCAATACATGTATTGCGGTTTTATTTGTAGAGCTTAGTATGGCGACATAGTAGCATGGGATGCTATGCCGTCTATGATTTATATTTATGATTGAAATTGTTTTGACACTATACACTTATTATAGTATCAATTGATTTGTTTTAAACGTACCAAGCATGTTTGGCTATTATAAGGGAAAACCCTATCCTCCGGCTTGCGTTGCATTGTGTGATGGGACCTGGGTCTTATAATAGCTTCATTTTTCGAAAAATCATTGCGCTGTTTATTCTATGCACTGGTATTCTTGGGAGGAAACCCGTTCTGTGTTATACGGCGTGGTCCCTTGAATTACTCTCTTTTAAAGTAAAGTTTAAATAACTGTTTTAGTTCTCACACCAGTCACATGACTGACCCGGAGTTTATTGTTTTAACCTAAACTCTGGGTGCCCCTATTTTCCGCACGGGCAGCTAGTAGTTTTGGTTTTGCAGATTTATATTCACAGGATCCTGGTTTACAGCTGGAATGATATCCGGAAAGCTCTGTATCCGTATATCACCTTCAGTTGTGCTTTGTATTATTTTCCGCTGCTATGTAATTTATTGTAATCTCTGATATTTGTCAAATATAATTTATTCATTTATACTCTGTATATTCTTGTATCTGATGTAATTGTTGTAATAACAATGAAATGTTCTTCCGTCTGCGTTCATTTGTGTGTTGTTCTCAAAGTATCCGCTCTTTCCTTCACGGAGGAGTTACGGGTTCTTACAGTGGTATCAGAGCTTTGGTTTACAGAGCTCGAGAACAAGACACATTAGAACCATACGAAAGAATTCATCAGATATTGGATTAGCAATATCCAATTAGAATGACTCGTTAGAGATAGGATCAGTAGTATCGTAGAACGAGTGTGAAGAGTATATTTTTTCAAATGAAAACAATTTTGTTTTGAAAATTTAAACCATTTTAAACGTATTTGATTATCTATTTATTTTGAATATGGACAATCCAATATATAAAGATTTTGCATATACGCGTCATGAACGTATATTCGAAGTTTTAATATACTAGGTAGATATAGAATCACATTCTAGTAACCCGGAGATGTTCTGATGGTGGTTCAAAACATCATCAGCATTTATTTTCGAGTAACGAAGGTGTGATATCTGTATATTTCCATTAGACTGGTGTGAGAACCAAAACTTATATAGCTAGAATACATTGTTGTGAATTGGCATCAAAACAAGATTTTCAGTATATATATCAAATTATCAATTTGAAACTCTAATCCACTAATTGATTGATGTTTGTGTTGTTTGTTTATTTGTTTGATAATTTTGAACCATTATGCCTAATTGAATCAAATATTGAACTATATTGAAAATTGGTCGTGTTTTCTTGCATATACATATACTTACATTGAACGGATCATAGCAAGGAGGCTAGAGCCGAAGAATAAATTTTGTTTGCCCGACAAATAGGTACATGTTTACTACATAATTTACTGTTTTGTTTGGGTGATGATGATTTTATGAGCCTATTGGCTAGCCGCTTGGCTTTTTCTTTTTCTTTTTGAGATCAGAAGGCCTATATGGCAATTTCGGGATTTTCCCGTGGCTTCCGGTGCAGCGGAGGTTATGGCGATTTTTTTCGAAAATTTAGGGTGTTAGCCAAATTTTTGAAAATTTGGAAATTCTCAGAAACTGAAAAGTTGGAGAATGAAAGCCAGATCGAATGTAGAGCTTATTAATCAAACCACTTTCGACTTTGTTCCTTTTCGGGGACGAAAAGTTTTAAGTGGGGGAGATTGTAATAACCCGGAAAATCTGGGCCAGTTTAAAATTTTTATTTTGGCAATTTTAGCGAATTTTTGAGATTTAAAATAGATTATTTTAAATAATATCGACGAGAAATTTATTTTTAATATAATTCGAACGTATATATTTATACGCGTCGTCGTTAGAATATAAATAATTATATATAATTATAAATAGAATTGAAAATGGTTCGGTAGTTCGATAATTCGATTTCAAACTTCAATTGAATGTACCAGGTGCAAAACAATCCGGATTTTAGTGAAACCAAAAATGTTAGGATCGAATTGATGATATCTTTCCAACGAATCCGACAAATCAAGATTTCATAGCGGGAATCAAAAGATATGTCCAGTTGAAAATTCTGAATAGTCGCTATGGAATTCAGGCCCTTAAAAATAGACATTTTGCAAACGACCTCAGATTTCGATGAAATCACTTTTGTTGGATCCGTGATGTCAAGTTATTGCTAGATTCCAAATTTCATAATTTTTCGAATCAATATGTGAGCGTGGCAAAGGAAAACGCGTTTGACCAGTTTCAGTTGATTTTAATCGACTGGAAATTGGCCATTTTTCAAACGGTCTCAGAATTCGACGAAACTAGTTTTGTTAGGACCGTATCGTCAATACGAAGCTAGAAAATACTTTTCGAGAATTTTTAGAGTTAGTATGTGACCCTGGTAAATTGAAATGTACGTTTAAATTGAATATATATAAAGATTTATATTTTAAATTCAATGGAAACTGATCATAACGGTCGAGATGGCCTGCGATACATATCCCATTATGTTTGGAATGAGGGTATTACGCTAGGGACGATAGTCGTTGGGTCTCGTTTCAAGTTCGAGAGAGAAGTCAACTTTATGGAATTAATTAACTAAATTAAATTAAAATATATTTATTTATATTTATACCCTTCCCCTTTCCCTCTATTCTCGGTCAACCCTCCATCCTTTCTCCCCGTCAAATTCGGATCTCAAATAAAAAAAAAAACCGCTCGATCGCTCTTCCGCCACCCAGGGCATTGCGCCGACCTCACGCTCTCCCCCCGACCGATCTACAACCGCACCTCCTTCCCCTCCGTCCTCCCTCCTTCGCATCGATTTCCGCACCCCCTCCCCCTGAAAAACCCTACAGCCTCGCGATTGAGGAAACCCCCGCGGCACCGCCTAGTCCCTCCCTTCCTCCGTTCGAAGACCGCCTCCACCTCCCTGATGGCCTGCGCAGGTGGACGTTGCTGGTGGAAGATGGGTTCTTTGTCTACCGTGAATACCTGAAGCTGTGAATAGGGCCTGATGTTAGAAGGGAAGGACAACGTAAGTTTTAAAAGTTATCATATTTAATTCAATTAACTAATTAATTTAATTTCTAGTTTAAATTATTCGAAAGTTTAAAAATCTGATTTTTTTTGGTAAATTAAATATAGAAGTAGCATTATTTCTTTAAATGAACTTAGGATTTTTATTGAATAAAGTTAGGATTTTTATTGAAGAAAGATTACATTTTTATTTCGAAAAGAATTGATTTTCATGTCTAAGAAAAACTAGATTTTTAGTTATAAGGAAATTAGATTTTAGTTATATAAAAGACGAGATTTTTATATGCATGAAGACTTGATTTTTTATATATGTATGAAATAAAAATACGATTTTTATATATGTAGTAGATTCAAAATATGATTTTTATATTTTTAAAGTATTAAAAATATAATCTTTACTATATAGAAGAGGTAAAAATATTATTTTTATCTATAAAGTAGCAATGTAAAAATAGAATTTTTATCCATATAGCATAGTAAAAAATTCGATTTTTATATATTGAATAGAATAATAAAAATTTGATTTTTATATATATTGAATAGGAAGTAAAAATTCGATTTTTATATATTGAATAACGAAATAAAAATTCGATTTTTATATATTGAATAACAAAGTAAAAATTCGATTTTTACGTATGTAGTGGCTACAGCAACGAAGATGACAAGAATGCGATAACGATGAAGATTTCTATCAAAGAAGAGTCAAGATGATTGGATAGCTATCGGTGAGAATTTCTCACTCTTCAATTTCTTTTCTAGTTATATATATATACTAGGATGCAGACGGTGTTTAGTAGCACCCGACACAATCATCCACAGACCATGGACTTGTTAGTTTGATTTCAAAAATTAGTTAGATTATTTGATTGACATTGATTGTTTGGTGAAATGAAATTGATTGGATTGATTTGTGAATGGCGTGGGCCTTCACTAGACCGGGGATAAGGCTAGGCCTCGTCCCGTTTCTAGTATCGTGCCGTTATGCCGCCAAAATTTTCTAAAATAAGTTAGAAAAATGAAAATATTATTTTATTTAAAGAAGGAACTGAATAGAAATTCATATGTTAGAATAAAATGTTTTATCGTTAAAAATATAATTTTTAACGTGAATATGAATATAGTGAATGTGAATAAATAAAATATTCATTTACAAACTGGACGGTTTGTTTATGTACACCTATTTGAAGGACATTGATTGGGACGATAAATTTTACACATCGCCCAACTGCACAATAAAATTCTGTGTTTGTTGATTTGAAACCCCACACGGGTGTTGGGATGAAATTTGAAGTTCACTCATCCAGATTGACTAAATATGTCGATCGATTGATTGACAGGCTGTTATAAACGTTAGATATCTATATTTGATGCTTATACAGTGTAGTGCACTTTGGTTGATGGTTGATTATTTTTCCATGCTATTATATACGTGTGATGTATGAAAATCCATATAATTAACATTATATGGCGATTGTTTGGGCCTCATTCCAATTTAGAAGATAAAGAATATTATAAAATAAAGGTTCATGTGTTGACTGTACTCATTCGTGAGATTAGTCATGTGTTGAACGAAATATTTTAACAATAAAATTTACATCTTTATCAATATAAAATAAAGGTTCATGTGTTGACTGTACTCATCCGTGGAGATTAATCATGTGTTGAACGAAATATTTTAATAATAAAATTTATATCTTTATCACTATAAAGTAAAGGTTCATGTGTTGACTGTACTCTTCCATTGAGATTAGTCATGTGTTGAACGAAATATTTTAACAATAAAATTTACATCTTTATCATATATAAAATTAGAAACTAATTGGAAAATAGATAAGATGAGTGGTCTCCTGGATGTTGATCTGATGTTGGTTTCGGCCTTCGGGGTTAATATTCAGGGAATCGTTCTCTTACTAATTTACGGTTGGAGTCTGATTTAATATCAAATGATAGATACTTTAATTTTTATAAAATATATTAAATAACAAAAATAGTCACACGTGGACGGTACTCATTCGTTGAGATTAGTCGTGTGTTGACAAAAATAAATATTCATTTGTTGAATAGAATATTTGAAAATAGAAATATATGAAGCCGTGTTGGTTAGATTGACGCCATTTTGACGTGAACGATATTTATATCGATTTTATTCATTTTGAAATGAATTGAATATAAAGTGATTTTGAAATGAATTGAAAACCAATTCGAAATGAAATGAATTGAAAACCAATTCGAAATAAAATGAATTGAAAACCAATTCGAAATGAAATGAATTGAAAACCAATTCGAAATGAAATGAATTGAAAACGATTTCGAAATGAAATGAATTGAAAATCAATTCGAAATGAAATGAATTGAATATAAAGTGATTTTGAAATGAATTGAAAACCAATTCAAAATGAAATGAATTGAAAACGAAAACGAATTGAATTGAAATTTGAATGGAATAGAAACGAATTTATAAGGAAAAATTCAATTTTGATTTGATTTGAAATAAAGGTTGAAATTGTTTTTGAAACGCATTCAAAACGATTTATAAAATTCGTTTTAAATAGTGATCGACAAAATATATATTATATATATAATATAATGGCCTGAATAGAACGCGCCGCGCCGCGGCAGTTCGTGAATTTCGACCATTTATTTCAAACAGACATTACGGGAGATCCGACCATCGGATTCTCCTAAAACCAGAACCGTTGGGTTCGTATCGAAAAGAGCTTTCTAACGAATATTAGAAATTCAAAATCTAATGGTTGGATTTGGAGATACGTCCAAATCAAATTTGGAAAAGGTCGCTGTAAGTGCAGTTCGATGGCCGTTGATGGAAATCGACTGTACGGGCCTTGATAAATTATTAAAAATATCAATAATTTGTGTAAAATCATTAGAAATGATTTGAGAAAAATTGGGGTGAAAAACCCCATATTTGAAAGGATAAAAGTGGATTTTTATCGAAATGAACTAGTTTGAACTCAATTTAAAACCCGGGTTTTTATTTTTAAATAAATAAATTAGATTTAAAAAGGGGTTTTAAATAATCGGAATTTCTAATATATTTGATTGGATTTGAAATGGGTTTATCGTGAACGGTGTTTTAAATAACACTAGTCCTTTAACCCGATAACAAATAGAATTTGATTTGGGTTTGTCGTGAACTGTGTTTTAAATAACACCTAGTTCTTTAACCCAGTAAAAGGAATTTTAACGAATCTGCAATCAGATTGAAATGTGAATCTATAATCTAAATTATCAAATTTAGAAAGTGAGCGAGAACGGAGTATTACCAGTTTTGCTCCAAAGCGATAGTTAAATCTTTAATTAGATTTGAACGTGAAATGGTAATTAATTTTACGGATAACACCACGGTGTTAGATATGGAGTATCACCAGTTTTGCTTCATGGGATGAATAGGTTGGGATTGGGAAATAAAATAAATAATTACTTCGGTGTGGTTCGCTAATCTCGACTAGTTTAGAAAACCATAATCTGGTTTGAAATGACATCCAAAGGAAGATTAAAGGATAAATTTTAAAGAATTTATCTTGGATAAAATTAATGGGAGCCTTTCCCAAAAGATGTGAATATTTAAATAACAGAATATTCGGAATTGGAATGAGGCATATGTTGTGTTTGTGTAACATTTGTTTCTAATATACGCGGGTTGTTCGGAAAGGCCGGGTTTAGACCCATTCTGAATAACCGATTCGACGATATGTCGAAGATGAAGACGGTGGTTGAAGACCAGAAGTCTTCACATCGTTTGGATAATTACTGACGATCCTGATTGGGCTATACACCCAAGAGGATGGAAATAGTTGGTGGTCGTCCAGACGTACTTGGAGATGGATGGATATGCGAGGAAAGTGCCTCCGGTTTCGTTCAGACCTAGAACGGACTTGTAAATGGATCGTGTGTCTGACATTGGATTTTATTCTGTGTTGATTGATTTCTATTAAATATACATCTGTTTGGCGGCGAAGAATTTATTCTTTTGCTTAACGCCCTTCTCTGAGACGTACGAGCTCAGAGGTTGTATATCGATGGACATCAGTCGCATGGCATGAATTGCCTGTGTGGCACGCTAAGATGCAATGATCAAGGCTTCTGTTGAAAAGCAAAGTCTTGTGGTTGATGATCAAAGCACGGCCTACGTGGCAGCTTTGTGTATTGCGTGGATTCGCGAGCCTCACACCTCGGTATGATCAAAAACGGGATAAGGACCCAAGGAGTGCATGACGTTTCTTTCTAGCTACGGTGGTGTCAGTGATTTACCAGCCCTGACATTTATATACTTTTCACCTATGTGGTTGTTGGATGCGAGGCGCCTCGATTATAGGTCTGTAAGGACCGGGAAACGTGTGTTCAGGAATTGCCAATCCTCTAACGTAAGTGAGGACCGACCTTGGAGGATCCAGGGTTGCCCAGAGTGCGTAGCCCTGAGACATTTGCTAGAGTGTCTCGAACGCGGAGAGGAGCTTGCCCCTTGCCTCGACTCATGACGGAAATCCAATTTCCAATACGTGTATTGCGGTTTTATTTGTAGAGCTTAGTATGGCGACATAGTAGCATGGGATGCTATGCCGTCTATGATTTATATTTATGATTGAAATTGTTTTGACACTATACACTTATTATAGTATCAAATGATTTGTTTTAAACGTACCAAGCATGTTTGGCTATTATAAGGGAAAACCCTATCCTCCGGCTTGCATTGCATTGTGTGATGGGACCTGGGTCTTATAATAGCTTCATTTTTCGAAAAAGCATTGCGCTGTTTATTCTATGCACTGGTATTCTTGGGAGGAAACCCGTTCCGTGTTATACGGCGTGGTCCCTTGAATTACTCTCTTTTAAAGTAAAGTTTAAATAACTGTTTTAGTTCTCACACCAGTCACATGACTGACCTGGAGTTTATTGTTTTAACCTAAACTCTGGGTGCCCCTATTTTCCGCACGGGCAGCTAGTAGTTTTGGTTTTGCAGATTTATATTCACAGGATCCTGGTTTACAGCTGGAATGATATCCGGAAAGCTCTGTATCCGTATATCACCTTCAGTTGTGCTTTGTATTATTTTCCGCTGCTATGTAATTTATTGTAATCTCTGATATTTGTCAAATGTAATTTATTCATTTATACTCTGTATATTCTTGTATCTGATGTAATTGTTGTAATAACAATGAAATGTTCTTCCGTCTGCGTTCATTTGTGTGTTGTTCTCAAAGTATCCGCTCTTTCCTTCACGGGGGAGTTACGGGTTCTTACAGGAATGGTGCCTCCATGCTCCTAAAACCTAAAGTGACCTAGCCTCCAACCTGATCAATCAATTCAAAAGAGAAGACAAAGATAACAAATCAACGCCTACATCAACGGAAAGCTAAATCAACTCCAGGAAATCAGATCCTAGAATCGTTCTTCTCTTTCGTAAACCAGATTTGTGAGTACAGTTAATTTCAGATATGAAATTTAATTATGATCTTGACATGGGTATAAATCTGAATTGGAGATCTATCTTATTCTTGTTTATCAGATCAGTTTTTCTGTGTAGATCCATCTTATTCTTGTTTATCAGATCTGTTTGTCTGCGTAGATCTATCTTATTGTAAATATTTTGTATCTTTTCCTTCCTTCTGTTCTATAGCCAGGCTACTACGAGCCTGATCCAAATCTCATAAGAGATTGACACGCGAACGCTAAATTTGCGGAAAATATTGAATGATGCATAATCGGACATAACTAATTTTTGACTAAATTGAGAACACAACATAAGTTGTAATTTAAGATCTAGATCTAGGCATACTATATATGACGGTTTATGATTTGGAAGAAGGAGAATTAATGTATGACAACATATGACTTGTAATTTGGGGACATAATGCATGTTATAATTCAAGATCTATTTTGAGGACATAATACATGTTGTAATTTAAGAGCTAGATTTAGGGCATATTTTATATGATGATCTATGACTTGGAAGAAAAAGGATATGTAACTTAGGCATGAAAAACTTATATTAAAATAGGGATAACTATTAACGTGTATACGCCTAATTCAGATTTTTGGATATTTGACATACGCGGTAATCAACGACTATAAATTGGCAAAATTCATATTGTATATCATGATTTGGGGCTTTTAGAGAATATTCTGTATTGTGGAAAATCTAACTAAATTTGGGCATATGTTATGTTGAGAATTATGACCATAATTTGGGCATGTAAAATGGGGCTTAATTTATGATTAGGCAAGATATGTTAATAGAACTTTAGGATATGTTTAAATCTATTAAATTGACCAATCCGCTAGATCTGTTGGAATTGAATACTGTGGTTTGGGTATGTTATCTGTGGGCTCGATATTAAATTGAGCAAAACATGTTAATGGAACTTTGAATAATCTGCTGTAACTTGTAAAGAAGTTAATTTGTTAAATTGGCATAATTAATCTGATATTGACATAATCTGTGAATGAAAACTTTAGCTACAAATAAGAATGCTGAGACACGAGGTTAGACTCAGTTTGGGGTGGAAGCCTGCCCGGACCCAACCGGCTTAACTAGCAACCGCAAACTGTCAGTCTCGTAGGCATAAGGATGCTTAGACACAAGGTTGGGTCTGGCTTATGGTAGAAGTACGCGCGGAACCGCCCGGCACATCCAGCGGCCACAGGCTACCGACCTAATGTGAGAGGTCTGTGCATTAATATTTAATTAATGCAAATCTAAGATAAATATGATGCCTAAAACGTGTTGGGTGGATAGGGTTAAAACAACTAGACTGATGAATCTAATAAACCCGTTTCGTGAATCTGTAGACCCAATACAAAGTTAGTTAAAATAATTTGTAAGTCTGTTAATCTGTATATCTGATCCGTTAGTCTGAGAACTTGTTAATTTGTACATCTGATCCGTTTGTCTGAAAACCTGTTAACTTGTATGTCTGATCTAAAAACTAGTTAATCTGAACTTTGTACATCTGAAATCTGTAAACAAGTAATCTGAAATTTGTTAGTCTGGGGACACAAGGTTAGGAGGGATAATTACTTGTGTCATCTGTTGTTTGGGACCCATATTAGTCAGTTGCCCTTTCTGGTATTAAAACTATGACCCAACACTAAGAGGGTTCTAGACACGCTTATTGAACTAATTGTAAGAGGTTCACTCTGATAATGGTGAGGGGTGTTGATGGCGCATTCCAACCGGGCCATGTGCGTGCATGGATCCGGTCTGCTTTGAGGATGTAAGACACTGTGACATCTGTAAATCAGTCTGTGTCTATAGGTTGCCACTTTAGGGAGTGATACACCCTTCTGTTGGGTCGGCACAGGGTATTTATGTAATAGGGAGCCGATCGCTTGGGGTAGAATTTAGGATACACTTAGTTCTGTCTGTTTCTGTTGGGGTACCGTCTGTTTCTGTTGGGGTGGTAACACCTATCTGTTTCTGTGTGGTACCGGCTGTTCGGGTGGTAAAGGCCCATTACTAGTGCACACATAACTCTAATATTTTGTTTTCGTATCTCTGATTTCGTTCCTGATTCTGTTTCTGTACCGTTTGTCTCCGTTCGGATGGTAAAGGCCCATTTCTAGCATCGTGTTCCTGAAGAGATCATTCTATTTTCTGTTTAGACAATAGGACAACACCTAATTCTGTTATACTAGTATTAGTGCAGAGAAATGAAAACTAAGTAAGGAGCTTAGCTTAGCCTATATCATTCTGTTTCTTCTGTTAACCTGCAACTCCTGTTACAGCTATCTCTCATCCAGTTTTATTTACATGTCATTATACTGTTATCTGTTTATATGCTGAAAGTCACTGAACTCACCAGACGTATGTCTGACCTAGTTTGTTTCGCCTCTTTTCTTCTGTTTCCCCCCAGGTACTCAGGTTGGGAATGTAAGAGCTTGACTTAGATTTCTCTCTGCTTGAAGTATTAGAGTGGTTGAAGTATTGCTTGGCTTTGATTCTACCTATTTATGGCATTTTCTATTGGGGATTATGGATTTAAAATTACGTACTCTGAAGGCTTTTGTATAAGACTGATATTTATGTACTTGAATTCCGATATTGTGGCTTTGAAAGATGTAACCAAACTTACTTCTGTTTCTGTTATAATAAAGTTATAAAATTTTCAAGTACTACTTTATGTATCTGTCTTGTAATATTCTATTCTGTTTACTTATAATGCTTCATGGAAGTTAATGCATTCCCTTTGTGAGTGACACTAACGGACATGGTGTGTTACAGCAAGTATGACAAGGTAAGAAGGATAGGGTGTATACGCTTCATTAATGATTACTCTCCACCATTATTAGTATAACCATAATGAAATGATCCCTTCAACTATAAGGTCGTAGACTTAGGCATACGTCCGAATGTATCCTAATTCCTACCCTAATCGATAGGCTCCCTAATCCGCGTAGATACTCTGTGCCGGCCCCATCGTAGGATGTATCATATCCTAAAGTGGCAACCCTTCGCTGATATGCACAACCACATATCTACAGGTATCATGATTGTCTTATCCCCCTCTGCCCGACGAATACACACATGACCCGGTCGGTTTGTGCCGCCCACACCATCCTCCACGTTTGGATCTCTTATAATCAGTTCAGTAAGCGTGCCCCTTCTCCGACCTAGTTCGGAGTACTTTGTTTGTTACCTACTCTGGGTTACTGACTAAAACGGGTCCCATACAATATGATACAAGCTCTCCCCTTTGTCTTGAATCCCCCACTAGGTTTTCCATAAGTTATATTTACCCTAAAGGTGTCTTTAATTATATAACCTCAATCTTTCTACTGGTTATGCTTACCCATAGGTGTCTTTAATACATAACCTCCAATTGGTTAAGTTTTGTGGCCTTATATTTAAGTATTACTCACCCAACCCAGATATACTTAACTTAACCCTCCCATTGTTAAATTAAGTTTACTTAACCCCTATTCATATTCATGTTCACACAATCCCTATAAATCCAGCTATGTTAAGTATTCCAATTCGTTACCATGTCCATTTATGGTTTATAATGGGCTAGACCACCCACATTAGGCCTACAGCTTGTGGATGCTGGATATGCCGGTCGGGTCCGGGCAGACTTCTTCCACAAGTTGGGCTTGACCTCATGTCTTAGTCCATCTCATATTTGTGCACCTAGACCCCTCACATTAGATTCAACATTTGCGGTTTCTAGATATGCCGGTCGACTTCCACCACAAATGCAATCTAACCTCGTGTCATAAGTGCAGTTACAGTTTCTAATCACTGTAATCCTAAGCATTTTAACCAATTAATTACCTATGTCTTATAAGTGTTCATGCCCATTTACCCTATTATATTCATAGTGAATTATATGTCCAAATTCATATTCATTATACAATTATGCCAATTCTAATATTTTCCCCCATTCCTTAACTAACGCATTTGCATATGTTTGGCGGCATGCTAGGCTAGAGAGTAGCCTGGCCATAGACAATAAAATGGGAAAGGTGAAGGGAAGACGACAATAGAGATTATTCTAACATAACTGGCGTATATATATATATATATATATATATATATATATATATATATATATATATATATATATATGCTGGCATAGACATGTAGTTGGCATAATAATAAGGTGGACATAAAAGCATATCTAGTGAACAGGTGATGATAAAACTAGATCTAACGTAATAAGTGTTGGAGAATGGTGTTTTAATGACAACAACCTTATTTCAATTATCATTGATTATAAAATATATACCAACATCTTTATTTAGAATATATATATATACACATATGCAGGATTTGTATACAGGTATTAATTCTGAAGACTATATAGTTTAAGAGCTTTTAGAGATTCAGAATTCAGAATAGATTCAAGACTCATGAGTAATCAAGATTTTAAGAGTTCAAGAATAATATATTTATAGAGTCTAGATTTTGTAAGACTCCAAATAGCACTCCACATTCAAATTCAAATTCAAGCTCAAATTCAAATTCTGTTTTTTAATTCTTTCCTCAATCATCTCTATTTTTGTTTTTTTTCGTCCTCACTCTTATCTATTTTGTTTTTCTATTTAATTCTATTTTCATTTTTCTTTGAAACTTAAGTTTTAAATATGTACTTTATTTATATTTTATGTAGTTTAAAACCTTATAAATTTATAAATATATTTATTGTTTGAAAATACATTTTCATATGTTTTTCTGTCATATAATATTGATTTACAGCATTAGAATTTTATTCAAGAATTTCCCAATTAATTTTATATCAAAATACTTGAAAAATGCTTTGAAAATAAAATTTACACATGGCTATGTTGACATAGCAAATTATGTACGTCGACATATAACAGCTATTTTTTCCAAATTTGAAGGGAAGTGTCTTTTCACTATTTGAAATACTTCAGAACTGTTGCAACCCCTCATACCCTATAAAAAGAGGTTAAACCCGAATTTTGTAACATCTCTTCTTCTCCATCTTCATCCTCTTTCATCCTACCATTATTCTTAATCATGTTTATGGTTTTTACACTTATACTTTGTCGAATTCACTTATGAATTGATCAAAATTCTTCTCTCTACACTCTCTACTCTCTGAATCAAGTGCTATTGAAGAGTTATAGGGCTGTTTTGTAATTGGTTGGGTTGGATAAACCTTGTTGTGAGTCAAAGAGGAGTCGGTGTGTCCTTGTGGGCCGCGAAATCAAGGAAATAGGAGTCGGTGTGCTCTTGTGAGCCGTGAAATCAAGAAAGTAGGAATCAGTGTCTCCTTGTTGAGCTGTGAAATCAAGGAGGGTCTAATTGACTATTGAAAGAGTAATAAAACTCTGCATAACCCAGTGTTGTGTGGGACTGGACGTAGGAGTGATCTGAACAAGTATAAAATCCGGTGTGTTCTTTCCTTTTTTGCACTTTTATTTTTGTTTATTTTGCTTATGTGTTTGAATTTGTGTCTATGTTTGTGTTTGTAGTGTCTGATTCATTCCATAGTTCTCTCTAGTTTTTAGTTTTGTTTAAATTCTTAAAAACACTATTCACTCCCATCTAGTGTTTGCTTTGCCTGAACGATCCATTCCGTAGCCCCTAACAATTGGTATCAGAGAAAGGTCTTTCAAAAAGTTCATAATCTGATTTTTGAAAATTTGGTAAAATGGAAAATTTTGGAATCTCTGATAATACTAGTGTCAATTCATGCATTGCATCAATGTTAATAGAGTCTGCATATATTAATGTTAAAGAAGCATATGATCTACTGAAATATTGGTCAATACAGAAAAGGATGAGTTCTATGACTTTTGAAAACTCAAAAGTTGAAAAGATGGGTGAAGTGGCTATTGGCAATTCAAATTCTAAAAAGGTGGCTATTGGAAATTAAAATCTTGAAGTGGTGTGTTACATGGCTATTGAGAATTCAAACTGTGGAAAGCAATTGGTGGAAATGAAAAGGAAAAATGGATACTGGATAGTGGCTGTTCAAGACATATGACTGGAAATCCAGAACTATTCAATAATCTGAAGTATGAAGATGGTGGATTGGTAAACTTCGAAGATAATTCTAAAGGATACATCACTGGAATCGGCAATGTCAATAATTCTGAAACTCCTACTATTCCTGATGTTTTATTAGTTAGGAATTTAAAACAATATTTGCTAAGTATAAGTCAACTTTGTGATAAAGGATATAAAATAAAATTTGAAAAGAATAAATGTTTCATAGAAGACAGGAATTCAATGGTTATATTCAAAGGAGATAGAAAGAAAAATATTTATATATTAAGTAAGAAAATTTCAATGATAATTTATGTCTTATGGCCAATACAAGTGATCCCTAGATTTGGAATAAGAGATTCGATCGTATAAATTTCAAACATATTTCTAGAATTTCTAAATTAGATTCGGTTAGAGGATTACCCAAAATGAAATTCAAAGTTAATAACTTATGCTATGCTTGTCGATTCGGAAAATTAAAGAAGAGTTCATTTAAATCAAAAGAAGAAATCATTACTTCAAAACCATTAGATTTAATACACATGGATTTATTTGGTCCATCTCAAACTTAATCAATAAATCATAACAGATATGTATTTGTAATAGTTGATGACTTCTCTAGATGCACTTGGACTTTGTTTCTTAAAAATAAAAGTGATGCTTTTGATCGATTTATAACTTTTTCTAAAAGAATTCAAAATTTATTAATAATAAATATTAAAATAATACGTAGCGACCATGGTGGAGAATTCGAAAATGAGAATTTTGAAAAGTATTGTAATAAAAAGGGAATAACCCACAAATTTTCAATTCCAAGAACTCCTCAACAAAACAGAGTAGTTGAACGTAAAAATAGAACGAAACAAGAGTGTGCAAGAACTATGTTATCCGATAGTAACTTACCAATGAATTTTTGGGCTGAGGCAGTAGCAACAGCTTGTCATATTATAAATAGTATTTCAGTTAGACCTTAGACTCATAGAACTCCTTACAAATTTTTGTATAATAAGAACCAAAAGTATCTTATTTTAAAATATTTGGAAGTAAATGTTTTACACTTAATATAAAGGATAATTTAAACAAATTTGATTCAAAATCAGATAAAGGAATTTTTATTGGATATTCTGAAAGAAGCAAGGCTTATAGAATTTTTAATACTCGAACCAACACTATAGAAGAAACATTAAACGTATCTTTCGATGAAAACTATAAAAGTATAACTCAAAATGATAAAGACGATTGTGAGGATGAAGTTAATGAAATAAATAGTGAAGATGACCAACCAGATAAAAGAATTAGATTACTTAGAAACCATCTCGTAGAAAATATTTTAGGGGATATTGAATCCGTTGTTAGAACTCATAATCAACTAAATAATATGAGTAATACTGCATTTATATCAACTACATAACCCAAAAATCCAAAGGAACTTCTTCCGATGATTCATGGATACTTGCTATGTAAGAAGAATTGAATCAGTTTACTAGGAATGAAGTATGTGAACTTGTTCCTAGACCAGAGGATAAAATAATTATAGGAACCAAATGGGTCTATAAAAATAAAATGAATGAACATGGTGAGGTACTAAGAAATAAGGCACGACTAGTAGCACAAGGATATACTCAAGAAGTGTAACACCCCACCTCCGTTAAGATCACTCACAAAGAATATGCTTTAACTTTGATGGAGTGTTTTAGTAGACAGAACAGAAATTTACAAGACAGATAAAACAGTACTTGAAAAATTTATAACTTTACTACAACAGAAACTGAAGTAAGTTTGGTTACATCTTTTCAAATCACAATATCAGAATTCAAGTACAAAAATATCAGTCTTGTACAAAAGCCTTCAGAATACATAGTTTTTAAATTCATAATCCCCCAACATAAACTGCCATGGAAAGATAGAGCCAAGGCCAAGCGATACTTCAAGCAGAGAAAGTCCAAATCAAGCTCCTAGATTTCCACCCTACAAACATGGGGGGGGGGGGGGAGGGTGGAGGGACGAAAGAGAAGGGGCGAAAACAAGCAAGGTCAGACATAAAGTCTGGCAAGTCAAGTGACTTTCAACATATGAACAGATAATAATATCATGACATGAAAATAAAGCTGGATAAGAGACAATATCAACAGGAGTAACTAATATACTTAAGCTAAACAGAAGAAACAGAATGATATAGCCCAAGTTATGCTTCTTACTTATATTTTACTTCTCTTCACTAATACTAGTATAACAACATTATGTGTTACCTGATGTCTAAACAGAAACAGAATAATGGGCCTTTACCACTCGAACAGAAGGTACAGAAACAGAATAATCCTTACGGAAACAGAATGTTAGAATTAGGTGTACACTAGTAAATGGGCCTTTACCACCCCCAACAGACAGTACCACGCAGAAACAGACATGTGTTACCACCCAAAAGAAACAGACGGTACCCCAACGGAAACAGACAGAACTAAGTGTACCCTAAATCTATCCCAAGCGATCGGCTCCCTAATACATAAATACCCTGTGCCAATCCCACAGAAGGGTGTATCACTCCCCAAAGTGGCAACCTTTAAATGACACAGACCTATTTACAGATGTCACGGCGTCTTACATCCTCAGAGGCAGACCGGGATCCATGCACGCACATGACCCAGTTGGAACGTACCATCAACACCCCTTGCCATTATCAGAATGAACCGCTTATAATTAGTTCAGTAAACGTGCCCGGACCCTACCTACTGTTGGGTCATAGTTTTGATACCAGAAAGGGTTACTGACTAATATGGGTCCTAAACAACAGATAACACAAGTATTTTCCCTCCTAACCTTGTGTCCCCAGACTAACAGATTTCAGATTAACCTGTTTACAAGTTTTCAGACATATAAAGTTCAAGTCAACTAGTTCACATATCAGAAAAATCAGGTTAATAGGTTTTCAGACTAACGGATCAGATGTACAGTTTTAACAGACTTACAGATTGTCTAACTTTGTATTGGGCCTACAGATTCACGAAACAGGTTTATTAATTCATCAGTCTAGTTGGTTTAGCCCTATCTACCCAACACGTTTTAGACATCATATTTACCTCAGATTTGCATTAATTAAATATTAATGCGTAGACCTCTCACATTAGGTCGGCAGCTTGTGGCCGCTGGATAAGCCGGGCGGTTCCGGGCAGATTTCTGCCACAAGCCAGACCTAACCTTGTGTCTAAGCATATTTTATTTATGCCTACGACCTCTCACATTAGACTAGCAGTTTGCGGTTGCTGGTTAAGCCGGTTGGGTCCGGGCAGCCTTCTACCGCAAACATGAGTCTAACCTCGTGTCTCAGCATTTTTATTATAACCCATTTGTTCCATTACAAATGATACAAATATCAGACTAATTCTGCCAATTTAACAGATTTGACTTCTTTTCAAGTCGCAGCAGATTAAACAAATTAACATGTTTTACATAAATTACAATCATTCAGCTTTTCAACAGATCTAACAGATTTAGCAGCTCGGGCGGTTCAACAGATTTAGTAGATTAGGCAACTCAACAGATTTAGCAGATTGGGCACAATTAACAGATTAGGCGGTTCAACATATTTATCAGTTTAGGCAATTCAGTAGAATAAATAGGTAACAGATTTAGCAGATTAGGCAAATTTAGCATATTAGACAGATAACAGTTTTAGTCGATTAAACATTCCTTAAAGTCCTATTCACATATCTTGCCTAATTCATAAAGTAAGCCTAAACTTATAAGCCCAAATTATGGTCATAATCCACCATGTAACATATGTTCCAAATTTTAATTTAACTTGCATAGTTCAGAATATTCTCCAAAAACCTTACAAATAAATTATGCCAAATATAGCCATGGATTACAATGCATGTCATATATCCAAAAACCCACTTTTATGCGTGTTCACATTAATGGTTATCCTATTTAATATAGGTCTTTATGCCTAAGTTATACACAAAATAATACTCCTTCTAAATTACCGACTATAATATATAAAGTATGTCCAGATCTCGAATTACAACTTATGTCCTTTATATTCTAAGTCATAAACAATCTCATATAATATGCCTCCAACTTATGTCCTGAATTACAACATGTGCCGTGTATCTAAATCAATTGCTTATTTACAGTTAAATCTTTATGCCCAAATCCTAAGTCATATGTCCAATATTCTTTTATGCCTCAAGTCATATGTTCAATACACTTTATGTTTCAAACATGTCTAGCCATATGTCTCAGATTTATGTTCTAGCTACAGCCTATATTCTTTCCTCAAATCAGTCACAGATCAATCGTGCCCAATTTATGCATCATTCATTATTTGCCCCAAAAGTTTGGCATTTGTGCATCAATCTCTTATGAGATTTGGCTCAGGCTCGTGGTAGCCTGGCTATAGAACAGAAGAAGAGAGATACAGAATAGTTACAATAGGATAGATCTAAACAAAATAGAATATGCATAACCTCAGATTCAGATTTACAACCATGTAACGATCATAATTAAAATTCATATCTAAAAATAACTGTGCTTGCCTTGATTGGATTATAGAAGAAGAGTTGCAGTAGTTCTCTTTTAACCTAATTCGGATTTGGAAGAGGATGCACTATTTCTAGTTTTGATTCCAGCAGAGTAGCGACGCCATTATTTTATTTATTTATAATATTTCAGAGGCAACATAAGGAGAGAATAAAATTGTGTAAAGAGAATAAGGCTAGGAGGCTGTTTATATAGGATTAGGCGGACGAATCTAGACAGAAAACGTGACCAGATACATCAGAATGAACCCATGCTCAGAGCTGGGTTCTGTCACCAGGTCAACCCCCAGGTCGACCATAGGGTCGACCTGGTCCCTGGGAGGTCGACCATAGTGTCGACCCCCAGGTCGACCTGGTCTTGGGCCGGAAAATTCCCGCCCAGTCTGCGCTGGCGTTTGAATTCGAATTTCGAATTCGAATTACAAGATGTTTTCAGTTCTGAAAATTCCTAAAACTTCGGAGGGTCATATCTCCCTCATACGGACTCCGTTTCTCGAAAACTCGGACCGGTTTCCCAGAAGAATTTCGAGGCGAACGCAATGGCGCAACCCGTTTCCCTTGATTCTTATTTTAAAAATTAATTATTCTCTGATTTGTCACTTATACGTTTACAAAAAATACGGGGTGTTACATTCTCCCATCCTTAAAGGATTTCGTCCCCGAAATCTTCAAGTTAAGAAGAACGTGTCTAACCATCCGGTCATCCATCTACTCAACCATCATCCACAAGCATAAAATGTCCTTAGAAAACTTCTAATGTTGTATGAACATATGCAAAAGTGTGTGTATATGTTCCTTATTTAATGCAAAGATCAGGTGGTCTACTGATTCAGTTGACCTCCTTAATGTGAATTATGTCAGTGCCATGAGTTCCACATGTATGCAATTTTCCTATTTGATGCATATCATTTTTATATGAGTGCACAACCGTTCATTCGTATGCAACATGTAACAACCCGAATTTTAACAACGTGTTAAGACAAGAATAAAGGAAGAATTAAATTATAAAATCTGAATCAGGATAAACGGATTGCGCCATTGCGTTCGTCTCAGAAAAATACGCGAAATAGAGTCCGAAATTTCGTAAATCGGAGTCCGTATGACCGAGATATGGCCTCGCGAAGTTTCACGAAAATTCAAATCCGAAAACAGATTTGAATTCAGCCCAAAAAGAGAAGGCGGGAAAATTCCTGCCAGACACACAGGGTGTCGACACCCATGTCGACATGGGTGTCGACCCCTGGGTCGACCCCCCCCCCCCCCCGGTCGAACCAGCGACCTGGTGCACCTGCTTCTGGTTTTGGCTCGGTTTTGGAGGCTTGTGACGATTTTTGAGGGTTCAGATCTATCCTAGGGTTTATCCTACGGCCTAAACTACTCCTAATCTCTATAAAAAGACCCCTAAAGCCTACCCTAAACCCTCACAAATCACTCATGCCACGAAGTGCTGCCCAAATGCCGAGTGATCATGGCCTCCATCTCCAATTCCTAGAGACTATGCATTCAAATCGGATTCAAATCAAAAGGTGCAAGCTTGCTACACCAAATCGAAGAGAGATCAACGTTGCTACGCAAATTCCATGACGATTCTTCGACAAAGGAGCCACCTTTCTTCGTCAAGACGGATCATTCTCATTCCCTAAGCCTCGCTATGTAAGTTCTAGCTACTTGTAGATTCTAACGGTGGTTCTTATGTGACATGGGATAAAATGCGATGAAACATAAGTATGCTAGCTTATGTGAACCTAAATTTGTCCCTTTTCTATGATCTATGACCTTGGGCTAAGTTGTAGCGACTTAAACATGCCATTCATGTTATGTTTAACCTAGTATATCTTGCAAGTTTGAATCTTTATCTATGAAATGTTAGCATGGACCTTTGGGAACCACTTGACTTGTGAAACATGGGCAAAGACTTGACTTTGGGGCTTATGCATGTTTGTGGCCAAATTACCTTAGAATGCTATGCATGTTTGTGGCCAAATTCACTTATGATAATATGCATATTTGTGGCCAAATTCCCTTATGACACTATGCATGTTTGCGGCCAAATTCCCTTATGACACTATGCATGTTTGTGGCCAAATCCCCTTATGATACTATGCATGTTTGTGGCCAATATGTTGGCATAATACCCTACTATGTGACTCGCTTCCACTTGGGTTGGAAATACGTTTGGGTAGCTTAGGAAAAACGTGGGTATGACATGAAAAACTTGACATGGGGTTTACATGAGAACATGACATTCATGATACATTTAAATATGGTCATGACACGTGGGGGAAAACATGGAACTTGAACTAGACATGGGTGGGTTGTAAGTGTAATAAGACACTAGACCAAACATGAAAGTGGCCAACTCGAGGTTGGGTTGAGTTTGTAGCATAAATCTACCCGGACCCGCCTGCCTTAACTAGTGGCTACAAACAATAGGACCCAATGTGGGTAGTTGGTCATGTAGCACTTAAAACCCGAGGTTAGACTAGGTTGTGGTGTAAATCTACCCAGACCCGCCCGGCTTAACTAGTAACCACAACAAAGTCTAATGTGAGAGGTTGAGGTGCATTAATCTAATTAATGCCACATGGAAAGGTTAAGTAATTTTGATTAATGACACTTAACCGATATGACACGAATGGGTAGGTTAAGTTAAACCGGACTTGGTTCCTTAATGACACTTAACCATATAAGACAATTAGGGGATGGGGTTAGGTAACCTACACTTGACTAATCTAAACACGGTAATTAGATGGGGTTAAGTAATCCATACTTAACTAATCTAACACGGTAAATTCGATGGGGTTAAGTGATTTACACTTAACTAATCCGACTTGGTAATTAGATGGGATTAAGTAACTTAGACTTAACTAATCTAAACACGGTAATTAGATGGGGTTAAGTAACCTTCACTTAACTAATCTAAGCACGGTAATTCGATGGGGTTAAGTTAAACAATTAACCAATCTAAACTTGGTAATTCAATGAGGTTAAGTAACCAATACTTAACCAACTTAACATGATAATTTAATGGGGTTAAGTAACTTATACTTAACCAATTATACATGATGATTTGATGAGATTAAGTAACCTACACTTAACCAATCTAATATGTGGACCTGGTATGGTTAAGTCATAAGACCTTTTAAATTAGGCTTAACCATTGTAATACGATTAGTGGATGGGGTTAAGTTAACCCATACTTAACCAATCCGACTCGAAAATCTGATGGGATTAAGATAATCTATGCTTAATCAATCTAACATGATAATCTGATAGGGTTAAGACAAATAAATACTTAACCAATTTGACTTGATAGGGTTAAGTCATGAGCTTCTTAGTACACTTAACCAACTTGTAGGGCTAAACCTTGAACTTAAAAACTTAGCCAATCTTGACATGATTCGTAGGTGGGCTAAGTCATGAACCTGAATAACAACACCTAACCCAATAGACAAAACCCTAGTTAGAGGAACTAGGTAGAAAATCGTGGTTAATCAAGGGTAACGGGGAAAAGAAGCTAAGTGGTAAACCTTAGTTAAGTATAACTAAGTAATAATTCTTAGCCAAGGACATGGGACTAGTTCATGAATGGATGAGCAACCCGATATGGTAGGTCATCGCTTAAACACACGAGGAGGAGCAAATTATCCGACTTGGATAAAGGCTCCAACGAACTGGTAGCTTCGTGAGACGTGAGGGTACTCTTGGTATCCCTCTGTGAGGTGGCAGGTGGTCCATGAAACCCGGCCTCACAGAGGTTAAGGTCTGCGATAGAAGAGCCAAGAGTATGCCTTGGTTGCTATGCGAGCGACCTAAAGAATGGGATGGATTAGCGTAGAGTCGACGATACTTGATTTTGCCCTGGATAGCACGTCGCGGACTACCTACCATCTTTAGTCAATCGTGTACGAACGGAAAGGCAGAGAACTCCCAACAAACCATGTTCTTGCTATCGAGTCATGGGTGAGGTTGGCCCATAGGAAAGTGGGGCTATAGTGGGGCCGGGATGTAGTTCTCATACATGATTTTTCTTGGATTGCCTTTCAGTAGTTGAGGGAGGAGTCACGTGGGACCATAGCCACGGGTACAAAAACAGACCTTGATATATGCATCCGCAGACGACTTAAAGCTCTCGACCGAGTTCCATATTTCTTGATTTTCCCTGGCACGGAACTCGGATGGCACATTGAGGAACATGTGCGTCTAGACATGGAAAACGATTCATGATACATACGCGGGATAAAGGGCGCGGTTGACGGGTGGCATAATCACTAGTGGCCCTAGGTGGCTGAACACAAACCGAGACACGGAAACGTTCATTAGGTAGCATAATCCCTAGTGGTCCTAGGTGACATAAATCCTAAGTGAACACGCGATAGTTCATGGTAAGAAAACATAACCAGATCAAGGGTAGCAGTCCAAAATAACCTCAAGGATAAAACGTTTACATGGGAAAGCCCGTATGGCCTACGGCAAAGGACTGAACTTATACATGGAAAGAAACATACGAGTTGGGAAAACCTACATATGCTATATATATTAGGTTGACACGGACCCTTACATGACATTGGGCAAGGGACATTCATAGTTGACACATGACGCGGGTTGGGATATTAGTACGAGAGGTGCAGAGCAAATATACATGATAAATACCCTGGGATGGTATACGTGATAGACACCATGGGATGGTATACAGGATAGATACCTTGGGATAGTATACTTGATAGAAACCTGACGATGTGATACCTTGATTTATCATGACACCGTAGTTTATCATGATATCTTAGTTTACCTTGCTACAGTAGTTCAGCCTGTTACCCTGGTTTAGTTTATCTATCTTGTAGTCATCCTTATGTTTACTTTCAGTTTATGCATGTCATGTTACCTTTACCTGTTTTTATACTGGAAGTAGATAGGACTTACCAGTCTTTATGACTGACCCCGTTTTGTTTCGCCTCTTTGTCTTCCGTTTCCCCCCCAGGTTTCAGGGAGGAAACACTGTTATCTAGTTCGGACTTCTTCTGCTTGAAGGTCATCACGCATGGCTTGGACTTTTCTTGGCTATGGCTACTTTACTGTTTTACTTGGGGAATAATTTATGAAATGGTTTTATGCTTCTTTACTATTGCAAGACAGGTTTTGATGTATTATGATGTAAAAGGCTTTAGACCTTATTTTATAAGGTAATGAAATTTGTTTTACTTCCGCTGTTTAATATATGTTCTGTCTTGTAATATTTCTGTTCATGTTTACCTCGATAATGCTTCACCAAACCTAGTGCATTCCCTTTGTGAGTGACCCTAGCGGAGGTGGGGTGTTACACAACATTCATGTGCTGAGTCAACCATTTCGCATCTATAAAAAAAAATGCACACACATCCATATGCAGTATGAAAGTGTTTTTGAGCCGATCTATTGCCTAGTGTGTGTAAATGCATCCACTTGCAATCACTAGCAACCACTTGCATCCACTTATAACCATCAAACATAACATGTCTCAAACACATGTTTACACCCATTAGTTTCTACCTAAAGGTCGAAGGAAAAAGTCGAGTGATAGAGGCAAGTATAATTAAAACTAAAGCTAGGTTCCCATTAGACATCGGTTTAAGAGAATAACTCCCTATGTATCAACCCCGAAGACCGAAATCAACATCAGATTAATAATCAGAGAATCACTCCCATTAAACAAATGCCCAACTGGAAATCTATTTCACACTTTGAGTAAAAACTCCTACAGACTACTGATATGGATCAGATCACCAAATGATTCTTAGGAAGCTAAGCATGATAAAAACTCAGAATGTATGCGTCATAGTCAACTTAACGCTCAACACAGACACCCAACTTATCACAATTAGATGAGTCATAACCCTTATGGGTCTGAGTCTACAGCGGAATCAGAAACAATACTAGTATTAAAGTGCAGAGTATCGATTACAGAAAAAATGCCAGAATAAGAAAAGAGCTTTAACTCAACAACCAGATAAAGAAATTAAACATCCTACAGAAAGTTTCCTTATTTCTATCCTATCCACTAGCCTCGAGAGTGTTCGCCTGCCCTCCAGAAGTTGGTCCTGCCCTCTTCCCTTGCCCTCGTTTCTTCGGACAGTCCCTAGTGAAGTGTCCCATCTCACCATAGTTGAAGCAAGTGCCCTTTCTTTTTCTGCAATCCTTGTTCAGATGAGTCGAGCTTCCACAAGTAAAGCACTTTTTCTCCTTCTTATCTTCAGACTTTTCATCCTTATTTTGTGTTTCCTTTTTGGGTCATGCTTTCTTGTTCTGTGTTTCTTCCTTCTTTGCCTCTTTCTTGCCCTTGTCTTCCTCGTGTAGTAGTGCCATGTCCACCAATCACTCGTAAGTTGCTCCCATGGGTACATGGGTCATGGCTAGGCTGTGCAGTGGCTCGTTCAATCCTTTAACAAAGCGGAGAGCCTTTTTATGCTGGGTGTTGACTAAATCTAGTCTGAACCTAGCCAGTTGGCTGAACTGGTTGACGTATTCCTTGACCATCATACTTCCTTGCTTAAGAGATAAGAACTTTTCCAGTTGTAGACTTCGTTCAGCTTGCGAGAGGAATTTCGTCTCAAACCTTGTTCTGAAATCTATCCACGTTTCAACCGGCCTCTCGGCGTTCGTGACTTCCCACCAATAGGAAGCTTTGTCCTTGAGCAACCATACCGCCAATTGTACCTTCTGCCTATCGTACACCTCAAAGATAACGAACAGAACCTCAGTTTCTTTGAGCCAGTTCCTCGCTTCTACGAACGATTCAGTTCCCTTGAAATCCTTTCCACCGATGGCCCTAAAATCTTTATAGATCTTTGAGAAAGCAATTGCACGAGGTGGGGGCGGAGGAGGGGGAATCGCTGCGGCTGGAGGAGGAATGTCTGCTGGGCCTGCATCGTTGGCCCTAGCCTCTAAGTACCTCCTGAACCAGCCAGGTACCGGTACGCCCTCGGGAAGGTTAAGATCCCCAGACATGCTGAAACGAAAGAAAAAGGAAAGATTCAAACCAAAGGATAGAAAGATAGGCTATGACTTTGGGGATTATGCATTTCAAAACAGGCTTTCCTTTTTTGAAAATACTTTCTTTTAAAACCTTTCTGAAAATAGTTTTTCATAAGCTTTTTATCAAGTCTGGTAACCTTCAGCTCTGATACCAAGTGTAACACCCCACCTCCGTTAAGGTCACTCACAAAGGGAATGCTTTAACTTTGATGGAGCGTTTTTGTAGACAGAGCAGAAATTTACAAGACAAATAAAACAGTACTTGAAAAATTTATAACTTTATTACAACAGAAACCAAAGTAAGTTTGGTTACATCTTTTCAAATCACAATATCATAATTCAAGTACAAAAATATCAGTCTTGTACAAAAGTCTTCAGAATACATAGTTTTTAAAATCATAATCCCCCAACATAAACTGCCATGGAAAGATAGAGCCAAGGCCAAGCGATACTTCAAGCAGAGAAAGTCCAAATCAAGCTCCTAGATTTCCACCCTACAAACCTTGGAGGGGGAGGGGGGAGGGACGAAAGAGAAGGGGAGAAAACAAGCAAGGTCAAACATAAAGTTTGGCAAGTCCAGTGACTTTCAGCATATGAACAGATAATAATATCATGACATGAAAATAAAGCTGGATAAGTGACAATATCAACAGGAGCAACTAATATACTTGAGCTAAACAGAAGAAACAGAATGATATAGCCCAAGTTATGCTTCTTACTTATATTTTACTTCTCTACACTAATACTAGTATAACAGGATTAGGTGTTACCCTAATGTCTAAACAGAAACAGAATAATGGGCCTTTACCACCCGAACAGATGGTACAGAAACAGAATAATCCTTACGGAAACAGAATGTTAGAATTAGGTGTACACTAGTAAATGGGCCTTTACCACCCCAACAGACGGTACCACGCAGAAACAGACAGGTGTTACCACCCAACAAAAATAGATGGTACCCCAACGGAAACAGACAGAACTAAGTGTACCCTAAATCTACCCCAAGCGATCGACTCCCTAATACATAAATACCCTGTGCCAATCCCACAGAAGGGTGTATCACTCCCTAAAGTGGCAACCTTTAAATGACACAGACCTATTTACAGATGCCACGGCGTCTCACATCCTCAGAGGCAGACCGGGATCCATGCACGCACATGACCCAGTTGGAACGCACCATCAACACCCCTTGCCATTATCAGAATGAACCGCTTATAATTAGTTCAGTAAACGTGCCCGGACCCTACCTACTGTGGGGTCATAGTTTTGATTCCAGAAAGGGTTACTGACTAATATGGGTCCTAAACAACAGATGACACAAGTATTTTCCCTCCTAACCTTGTGTCCCTAGACTAACAGATTTCAGATGAACTTGTTTACAAGTTTTCAGATATATAGAGTTCAAGTCAACTAGTTCACAGATCAGAAAAATCAGGTTAACAGGTTTTCAGACTAACGGATCAGATGTACAGTTTTAACAGACTTACAGATTGTCTAACTTTGTATTGGGCCTACAAATTCACGAAACATGTTTATTAATTCACCAGTCCAGTTGGTTTAGCCCTATCTACCCAACACGTTTTAGACATCATATTTACCTCAAATTTGCATTAATTAAATATTAATGCGCAGACCTCTCACATTAGGTCAGTAGCTTGTGGCCGCTGGATAAGCCGGGTGGTTCCGGGCAGACTTCTGCCACAAGCCAGACCTAACCTCGTGTCTAAGCATATTTTATTTATGCCTATGACCTCTCACATTAGACTAGAAGTTTGCGGTTGCTGGTTAAGCCGGTTGGGTCCGGGCAGGCTTCTACATCTCAGCATTTTTATTATAACCCATTTATTCCATTACAAATGATACAAATATCAGAATAATTCTACCAATTTAACAGATTTGACTTCTTTTCAAGTCGCAGCAGATTAAACAAATTAACATGTTTTACACAAATTACAATCATTCAGCTTTTCAACAGATTTAACAGCTCAGGCGGTTCAACAGATTTAGCAGACTAGGCAACTCAACAGATTTAGTAGATTGGGCACAATTAGCAGATTAGGCGATTCAACATATTTAACAGTTTAGGCAATTCAATAGATTAAACAGGTAACAGATTTAGCAGATTAGGCAAATTTAGCGTATTAGACAGATAACTGCTTTAGTCGATTAAACATTCCTTAAAGTCCTATTCACATATCTTGCCTAATTCATAAAGTAAGCCTAAACTTATAAGCCCAAATTATGGTCATAATCCACCATATAACATATGTTCCAAATTTTAGTTAAACTTGCATAGTTCAGAATATTCTCCAAAAACCTTACATATAAATTATGCCAAATATAACCATGGATTACAATGCATGTCATATATCCAAAAACCCACTTTTAGGCGTGTTCACATTAATGGTTATCCTATTTAATATAGGTCTTTATGCCTAAGTTATACACAAAATAATCCTCCTTCTTCTAAATTACAGACTATAATATATGAAGTATGCCCAGATCTAGAATTACAACTTATGTCCTTTATATTCTAAGTCATAAACAATCTCATATAATATGCCTCCAACTTATGTCCTGAATTAAAACATGTGCCATGTATCTAAATCAATTGCTTATTTACAGTTAAATCTTTACGCCCAAATCCTAAGTCATATGTCCAATATTCTTCTATGCCTCAAGTCATATGTTCAATACACTTTATGTTTCAAACATGTCTATCCATATGTCTCATATTTATGTTCTAGCTACAGCCTATATTCTTTCCTCAAATCAGTCACATATCAGTCATGCCCAATTTATGCATCATTCATTATTTGCCCCAAAAATTTGGCATTCGTGCGTCAATCTCTTATGAGATTTGACTCAGGCTCGTGGTAGCCTGGCTATGGAACAGAAAGAAGAGAGATACAGAATAGTTACAATAGGATAGATCTAAACAGAAAAGAATATGCATAACCTCAGATTCAGATTTACAACCATGTCACGATCATAATTAAAATTCATATCTAAAAATAATTGTGCTTGCCTTGATTGGATTATAGAAGAAGAGTTGCAATAGTTCTCTTTTAACCTAATTCAGATTTGGAAGAAGATGCACTATTTCTAGTTTTGATTCTAGTAGAGTAGCAACGCCATTATTTTATTTATTTATAATATTTCAAAGGCAGCATAAGGAGAGAATAAAATGGTGTAAAGAGAATGAGGCTAGGAGGCTATTTATATAGGATTAGGCAGACGAATCTAGACAGAAAACGTGACCAGATACATCAGAATGAACCCAGGCTCAGAACTGGGTTCTTTCACCAGGTCGACCATAGGGTCAACCTGGTCCCTGGGAGGTCGACCATAGTGTCGACCCCTAGGTCGACCTGGTCTTAGGCGGGAAAATTCCCTCCCAGTCTGCGCTAGCATTTGAATTCGAATTTCAAGATGTTTTCGGTTCTGAAAATTCCTAAAACTTCGGAGGGTCATATCTCCCTCATACAGACTCCGTTTCTCGAAAACTCGGACTCGTTTCCAAGCAGAATTTCGAGACGAACGCAATGACGCAAACCATTTCCCTTGGTTCTTATTTTAAAAATTATTTATTCTCTGATTTGTTACTTATACATTTATAGAAAATACGGGGTGTTACAAGAAGAAGGAATATATTACGATGAAACTTTTGCTCCCGTAGTAAGACTAGAAGCTATTACAATTTTACTAGCCTTTGCAAACTATAAAAATTTCAAATTATATCAAATGGATGTTAAAAGTGCATTTCTAAATGGTTTTGTCAAAGAAGACGTATATGTAGAACAACCACCCCTATTTGAAGATGAGAAGTTACCCGATCACGTATATAAATTAAAGAAAGCGTTAAATGGATTAAAACAGGCTCCTAGAGCTTGTTATGATAGATTACAAAATATATTTATTACAATCAAACTTTGAAATAGGAAAATTAGATAATACGCTGTTTATTAAGAAAAATAATAAAGATATACAATTAGTACAAATATATGTTGATGACAAAATCTTTGGGTCAACAAATGAAAAAATGAATAAAGAATTTTCAGATATTATGACCAAAGAATTTGAAATGAGCCATATGGGAGAATTATCATTCTTTTTAGGTTTACAATTTAGACAATTAAAGAATGGAATATTTATTAATCAAGAAAAATATGCAAGAGATTTAATTAATAAATACAATCTAACAATTAATGGTAGACCAACACCTATGGCAACTAATTTTGCTTTAAGTAAAGATAATACATCAAAAGACGTTGATCAAAAACTATATTGAGGAATGATAGGATCATTATTATATATCACTGCTAGTAGACCAGATATAATGCATAGTGTATGTCTCTGTGCATATATCAATCAAAAATTAAGAAAACTCATTTAACAGCTATAGAATGTATTCTGAGATATGTAAAGCATACATCAGATTTGGGATTATTTTATCCTAAAAATGATTCATTCGATCTAGTTTCGTATTGTGACGATGACTACACTGGATGTAAATCTGATAGGAAAAGTACTAGTGGAGCATGTCATTTTCTAGGACATTCCCTTGTATCTTGGTTTAGTAAGAAACAAAATACCGTATCTTTGTCAACAACTGAAGCAGAATATATATATGCTGCTTTGGCATGTTCACAAGTAATTTATATGCAACAAACTTTAAACAATTTTGGTTTAAACATAAGTGAATCACCTATATACTGTGATAATACAAGTGCTATAAATATATCTAAAAATCCTACTCATAATTCAAGAACTAAACATATTGATGTGCGACATCATTTTCTAAGAGATAATGTAAGTAAAGAAAAGATTTCACTTGAATTTATAAAAACAGATAAACAAATAGCTGATATATTAACCAAACTATTAAATGAAGCAACATTCACTAAATTTCGGAGTGAATTAGGTATATGTTCAGTAAGTGAATTAGAATAATTAAAGTAATATATATATATATATACATACATATAAAAATATAACAAGGAATTAAAATAATAAAAATTTAAAACAACACCATGTCGACATGGATATTCTGCTATATCGGCATATAACTGAATTTTTTTAAAATTAATTCCCAACAAAAGTTAGTTATTACAACTATATAAATCCTTTAATTTGAATTTTCTTCTTCATTCTCATTCTTCTTCTCTGTAAAAACTCTAAATTAAAAATTACAATGGCTTCCACTAATCCAAATAATCAAAACAACTCCGATTCATACGCTGGACCATCCGAGGGTCCATTTCAATGATCTACACTCTTTAGAGTGATCAAAATTGAAGAGAAAATGGAGTATTTACTGCAAATGGTGGCTACGATTCAAGTGCTTCAAATTAGATTAAGTCAAGAGCAAAGAAAACAAGGAAAAGTGATGAGGAGTCTCTTAAAGTTTACAATGGACAGCGAGACTAATCCAATTCTCATCAATGATGATAATCAACTAATGGAAGAAGAGGAAGAACTGGAAGAAGAACCAGAGGAAGAACCAGAAGAGGAAGAAGAAATGATGGAGGAGGAAGCAGAACAAGAAAATCAACCAACGGTCGCGGACGAAGACGATAACGTTGAGTGCGTTGAGTGCGTAGGAGAAGTCTTATTTGACGAAAATGGGAATGTGATTCAAAAGAATGGAGAATTCTATCCCATTATCCAAATTGTCTAATCCACAAATCTTCCATTGTCAAATAATTTAGTGTTTAAGGGTTGTCTAGATTTCGCTTTACTACGCTCTTATGGTGTGTCATATATGTATAAATTCATGTATATGTACAGATGTTTGTTTTAATAACCTTTTTTATTTATAACTAATATTGTTCTAACCTTCTATAACATAAATATATGATTATTTGATTAAGGGGGAGTATTCTAAATATAATTTGTTATTAAATTTAAGGGGGGAGGGGGGTATTTTTAGGAATATTACTTAGATTCTACAGCTGTTTAACTTAGGGGGAGTATCTTTAATATTTCTTTTTGATAATGCCAAAGGGGGAGAAATTATAAAATATAGGCATAGTTTTATAGAACTCTTATAGATGAGGGAGTATAAGAATATCATCATCAAACAGGCTTATACAGATATATACAGACATGATATTTTATAAACTAAGGTTGTCATCATCAAAAAGGGGTAGATTGTTGGAGAATGGAGTTTTGATGACAACAACATTATTTCAATAATCATTGATTATAAAATAAATACTAACTTCTTTATTTAGAATATATATATATACATATGCAGGAGTTGTATATTGGTATTAATACCGAAGATTGTACAGTTTAAGAGCTTTTAGAGATTCAAAATTTAGAATAGATTGAAGACTCATGAGTAATCAAGATTTCAAAAGTTCAAGAATTCAAGAATAATATATTTTTAGAGTCTAGATTTTGTAAGACTCCAAATAGCACTCCAGGCTCAAATTCAAATTCAAACTCAAACTCAAATTCTGATTTTCAATTCTATCCTCAATCCTCTCTATTTTTGTTTTTCTTTTTATCCTCAATCTTATCTATTTTGTTTTTTAATTTAATTCTATTTTCATTCTTCTTTGATTTTCAAACTTAAGTTTTAAATATATACTTTATTTATATTTTATATAGTTTAAAACCTTATAATTTTATAAATATATTTATAGTTTAAAAATATATTTTCATATGTTTTTCTATCATATAATATTGATTTACAACATTAGAATTTTATCCAAGAATTTCCAGAATTAATTTTATATCAAAATACTTGAAAAATGCTTTGAAAATAAAATTTACACATGGCTATGTAGACATAGCAAAATATGTATGTCGACATATAACAGCTATTTTTCTGAATTTGAAGGGAAGTTTCTTTTCACTATTTGAAATGCTTCAGAACTGTTGCAACCCTTCATACCCTATAAAAAGAGGTTAAAACCGAATTTTCTAACATCTCTTCTTCTCCATCTTCATCCTCTTTCATCCTACCATTATTCTTATTCATTTTTATGGTTTTTACACTTATACTCTATCGAATTCACTTCTGAATTGATCGAAATTCTTCTCTCCACACTCTCTGCTCTCTATTCTCTGAATCAAGTGCTATTGAAGAGTTATATGGCTGTTTTGTAATTGGTTGGGTTGAGTAAACCTTGTGTGAGTTAAAGAGGAGTCAGTGTGTCCTTGTGGGCTGTGAAATCAAGGAAATAGGAGTCGGTGTATTCTTGTGAGCCGTGAAATCAAGAAAGTAGGAATCAATGTCTCCTTGTTGAGCCATGAAATCAAGAAGGGTGTAACTAACTATTGAAAGAGTAATAAAACTCTGCACAACCCAGCGTTGTGTGGGACTGGACATAGGAGTGATCCAAACCAGTATAAAATCCAGTGTGTTCTTCCCTTTTCTTTACTTTTATCTTTGTTTATTTTGCTTCTGTGTTTGAATCTGTGTCTGTGTTTGTGTTTGTAGTGTCTAATTCATCCTATAGTTCTCTCTAGTTTTTAGTTTTATTTAAATTCTTACAAACACAATTCACCCCCCATCTAGTGTTTGCTTTGCCTGAACAATCCATTCCGCAGTCCCTAACAATAAGGATGTTCTTATAGGCATGAATAAATCTAAATAAGGATTCATATGTCCATTTAATGGAAAATCTAAATTTACCACCACATGATAGGTACAAGATGATTTAGAGGGAGAATTAGATCTAAACAATATTTTAATTGTCAAATAATGATAGATCCAGATTAACCACAAACATCAATAAAGGTTAAGATCCATAAAGGTGACATGATAAATTAACCACAAGTGAATTACATCTATAAAGGCAAATCTATCATAATAAAGTTTAAGATCCAAGAATATCGTAGATTCACAATTTATAACAGATCCAAGTCACAGTCATGACATGTTTACTTTTAATCATTTAAATCTAAAAGTAACTAACTCACAATGTTTGGATTTTAGAAGATAGAAGAGAAATTGTTGGTGTTGAAACTCAGATCTAAACGTGAATCTCTAACTGATTAGCTCTAGTTGATTATTGTTGAAGAAAAGGATTCGCTTCAGTTCAGGCACCGACAGCATTTGGCTTCCATTGGTTTCTAGTGAAGAAAACAAGAGAAATGGACCTTTATTTATAGCTGCCAGCTTCCCAGAAATCGACTGCCACCTAAGCCCTAGGGGGGTCGACCCCGGGGTCGACACCCCCCTTAGGGGTCGACTCCCCTAGGGTGGGAAAATTGCTGCCTCTTTATTTTCAGATTTCAAATTGTTTTTTGATTTTTCTAATTATATATATGTGTGTGTATATATAATTCTTCTGTGTGTATAAAAATTTCAAGCCTTCATAACTTCCTCATACGTGTCCGTTTTACGCAAAACAAATGTTTATCTTGACCAGAATTTCGAGACAAACTCAATGGTGCAGTTAGTTTCTCTTAATTCTGAACATTAAATTAATTATTATTTAATTTATCCTCTTCTATTTTTGTTAAAATTATGGGGTGTTACATTATCTCTAGCTCAAAGGATTTCGTCCTCGAAATCACTAAGTTGAGAAGAATGTATATCATACCATCCATCACCTATCTACTCATCCAACGATCACAGGCATCCATTGTCCTTAAAGACTTCTAATTCTTATATGAACATATGCAAAGGTGTGTGTATATGTCCCAATACTAATGTGAAGATTAGGCGGTTTACTGATTCAATCTACCTCCTCAATGCAATGTATGTTAGTGGCATGAATCCAATATGTATGCAAATAGTCCTATTATAACATGTAAGTTCTATATGTGTGCATACTTATGTGTCCAAATGCAGCATCCATATGCTAATATATCCATTTTCACCCACTAAAAGAAAATAAAAATGCACACACATCCATATGCAGTATGAGAGTGATTGAGCCGATCTAGTGCCTAATGTGTGTGTATATGCATTAACAGACAACAACTAGCAAACACTTGCATCCACTTGCATCCATCAAACGTAATATGTCTCAAACACATGTTTACATTCATAGGATTCCTATCTAAAGGTCGGAAATACTACTGATAGGACATACTCAAAAGATTAAAACAAGCATAGATAGAACTTTGGAAAAGGAGTTAAGGACATATCCTCTAAAAAGAAAGGGTACGAAGCACGAATCTTGTCTTCGGTCTCCCAAGTCGCATCCTCTGGGTTGTCTCCCTATTGAAACTTTATCAACTTGATTTCTTTATTGCGTAGCTTCTTAACTTCTGATTCAAGAATACGGGTATGGACTCGTCTGACCATCGCCTCCCACTCCACTTTTACTTCCTCCAATATACTTGGCACAACAAATTCTGCGGTATCAAGCAAGCACTTCCGCAAATGAGAAACGTGGAAAACATCATGAACGTTGGATAGATCTTTCTGGTCGCTTTACTCTATAGGCCATTTGGCCGATCCTTTCGGTTATGGGAAATGGTCCCACAAATCGGTGTGCCAACTTCCCTACAGACCTGAAGCGAACCACATTCCTTAGAGGTGATACATTAATAAAAAAATAAGTCTTCCACTTCAAATTTAATGTCAGTTCTTCTCTTGTCTGCGTAAGATTTTTGCCTATCTTGGGCTGTCTTCATCCGTCGTCGAATAAGGTCAATCTGCTCGAAAATTCTCTAACCATATCTAGTACAAGTAATGATCTTTCTGTAGATTCCCACCAACAAGTTGGTGATCTACAGAGTCGTCCATACAATGCTTCGAAGGGTGTCATGCCGATGCTAGCTTGATAACTGTTATTGTAAGCAAATTCTATTAAAGGAAGATGTTCTTCCCAAGTCCCTCCGAAGTCTAGGATACACAGCCTTAAAAGATCCTCAAGAATTTTGTTCACCCTCTCCGTCTGCCCATCGGTCTGAGGATGATAAGCGGTGCTCAAACTCAACTGTGTACTTAATTCTTCTTGCAAGCTCCTCCAAAATTCACTGTGAAGATGGGGTCATGATCGCTTATGATGCTGGAAGGTTCTCAATGAAGGCGGACTATTTCATGAACAAAAATTGCTTCCAACCATGATGCCATCCTCTTACTCTTAACTGGAATGAAATGAGCCCTCTTAGTGAGTCAATCCACCACAACCCAGATACTAGTGTTTCCTTTCTTCGATCTAGGAAAATCATTTATGAAATCCATGGAGACGCTCTCCTACTTCCGCCGTGGAACCTCCAAAGAATGAAGTAGACTACCGGGCTTCTTTTGCTTAGCTTTAAATTGCTGGCAAACTAAATATTGAGAAACAAACTCTACCACATCTTTCTTCATCCCAGCCTAAAAGAAAACCCTCTTCATGGCTCTGTATATCTTATCACCGCATGGATGAATAGTCATCTTAGAATGGTGGGCTTCTTCTAGGACTGCCTTTTTCAAGCTTCCAGTTTGAGGAACACAAAGCCTTCTATCTCATTGCAATCACTCTTTTTCATCTATGGAATATCTACTGAGGTGACTAGAAGTCTCCCCTTTTCTAAGCTTATCCATGATGTCTAAAATCTGTGGATCATCTCACTGCGAAACTCCTATCTGATCCATTAGAGTTGGTCGTATTTCTAGTGATGCAAATTAATCAGGAAAAATCTCTATAGAGGGTCTAAAATCAAAAGTTGATATGAACTCTAGGCTCTTCCTCTCCACAAATAGAGGACTTAAAGCCATCCTTTGCCTACTTAGTGCGTCGGCCACCGCATTACCCTTCCCAAGGGTATAAGCAATTTCAAAATCATAAGAAGTTAGAAACTCCATCCACCTTTGTTGTCTTGAATTAAGGTGCTTCAGCGAGAACAAATATTTGAGAGATTTATGATCAGTATATAATTCGAACTTCTCTCCAAGTAAATAATGACGCCATGTCTTGAGCACAAATGCTATGGCAGCTAGCTCTAAATCATGGGTGGGGTAGTTCTTCTCATAAAATCTCAACTGTCTACCCCCATAATACACTACCTTTCCTTCTTGCATCAAAATCGCACCAATCCCAGTACCACACGCATCAGTGTAAACTGTAAACACTTTATTCCCATCAGGCAAAGTCAAAACTAGGGCTGTTGTTAGAGCTCTCTTCAGTCGTTGGGAAGCCACACCACGATCTATATCCCATGAAAATGCCATGTTCTTCTTCATCAGCCTAGTGAGCAGGGCTGATATCTTTGCGATGTCCTTAATGAATTTCCTATAATAGCCTGCCAATCCAAGAAAGCTTCTCAACTCTGTTGCATTTTTCAGAATTTTCCAATCTTGCACTGCAACCACCTTTGCGGGATCTATTGCTATCCCTTCTTTAGAGACCACATGCCCTAAGAATCTCACCTCTTTTCTCCAAAAATGGAATTTGGAGAACTTTTCCTTAAGCTGATGCTCACGAAGAGTTTTCAAAACTTCTCTCAAATGTTAGGCGTGCTCTTCTTCGCTTTTGGAGAAGATCAAGATATCATCAATAAAGAATACTACAAATTTATTTAGAAACTCCCGAAACACCCTACTCATTAGATCAACAATATAGGCGGGTGCATTCGTCAACAAAAAAGGCATAACTAACCATTCAAAGAAACCATCCGGAGTTCTAAAAGCAGTCTTGTCGATACTGCCCTCAGCCACCCTCAACTGTTGAAACCCTGTGACCAAGTCTAACTTAGAGAATACCGAGGCACCAACAAGCTAGTCAAACAAGTCATCTATCCTCGGAAGTAGGTGCTTGTTCTTCTTAGTGAGTTTATTCAATTCTCTGTAGTCCATACACAAGCGAAGCGAACCATCCACCTTAGTCATGGATACTACTGGAGCACCCCATTCAGATATGCTTTGCCTAATAAATCCTTTCTCAAGTAGCTCCCCTACTTGTTTACTCAGCTCCCTCCGTACCCTCGAAGCCATATAGCGCACTGGTAATGCAACTAGCTTTGCATTGTCCACCAGATATATACGGAAATTGATCTCGTGCCTCGAGGTTAACCACGTATCTCATCAAAGACATCAGAATATTCTCGGACTACTGGAATAGATTGTAGATCATCTATAGATGCATCAAGAGACTCTAGGAAACTAAGCATAACCGAACCTTGTAGGTCACAAGAAATCTCCGGGGTCCTCCCGTGGCAGGTCAAAATTCTAGCGACCCTCCTCTCACAATCTAGAATGACACCATACGTGGTTAACCAATCCATCCCTAGAATCAAACCATAGCCCATAAAACCGAGCACATACGCGTTGCACTCAAACTTGACACACAGATATTCTCAAACCCTGACAAATCATGGATAAATGAGCCGAACCACCAATGGGGTTTGAGACAACTACGGGATCCACTACCATACTAGTAATTAAGTGCAGAGATTCAACCACAGAACTAGATATAAATGAATGTGAAGCGCCAAAATCAAAAAGTGTTCTAATAGGATGATTTGAAAGAGAAATTAAACCTTCCACAGAAAATTTTCTACCTTTTCAGGAGCACTGATCACGAGAGCATGCACCTGTCCTCTAGAAGTTCCTACCCTTTGACCTTATCCCTGTTTCTTCGGGCACACGCTTGCAAAGTGTCTCACCTCTCTACAATTGAAGTAAGAATTCTTCCTCCTTTTACAGTCCTTCACCAAGTGAACTTCTCGCACACAATTGTGACACTTCCTGTTATCCTTAGCCTTGACATTATTTCCGCCTTTCTTTTGTTGCTGATGTTGTTGTTGTCCCTTCTTGGGCCAAATCTTCATATTTTGCGTTGTTTCCTTAGCCTTTACTTCCTTCTTTTCTCCTTTCTCTTCCTCAGACATCAAGGCCATATCAACAAGCCTTTCAAAAGTAGCTTCCACTAGAATGTCGGACATACCCAACCCATAAAGGGGCTCATTAAGTCCTTTGACAAACCACAAATCCTTCTTATGCGGAGTGTCCACCAATTCTAATCCAAACCTCGCTAGCTGGTTGAATTAGTTCACTTATTCTTTAACAGTCAAGTTTCCTTGTTTGAGTGCTTAGAACCTATCCATTTACATGCTTTTCTTAGCTTGGGAGAGAAATTTCATTTCATATCTTTGCCTAAAATCATCGCATGTCTCTACCAAATATCCATCTTGGGTAACTTCCCACCAAAATGAAGCTTCATTTTTCAGTACCTAGGCGGCTAACTGAATCTTCCTTCGATCTTCTACTTCAAAGATTACAAACAAGTCCTTAATCTCCTTGAGCCAATTCATTGCCTCTACGAATGTCTCTGTTCCATGGAATGGCTTTCCTCCCATAGCACAGAAATCTTTGCAGATCTTGGAAAAGTTGTCTACACACGAGGAGGAGGAACAATGGTGTAGATGGGGAAGGAACGTTTCCTTGGCCTTCGGCAGGCGTCGTGGCCTCCAAATACCTGCTGAACCAGCCTGGTATCGTAACGCCCTCTGGAATATTGGGTTCCCCAGACATGCTGAAAAAGAAAAGGAAAGAGATTCAGACAAGGGAACGAAAGATATTACTTATGGCTTTTTAAGGAATGTTTTTTCAAAACAGACTTTTCTTTTTGAAAATGCTTTCTTTTAAACCCATTTTGAAAATAATTTTCAAAAACTTTTATCTAATCTGGTAACCTTCAGCTCTGATACCAAGTGTGACGCCCACGTCCATTAATGTCACTCACAAAGGGAATGCATTAAGTTTCGTGAAGCGTTAAAGGTAAACAGAAACATAAATATTACAAGATTGATATAAAATGACAGCGGAATTACGACTTTATTTATAATAAAGCATCATGGTTCAAAAACATCACATGTATGAAATACACAAAAATCATTACAACATAAAAACTACTCTCTTGTACTTTAAAACATCAGAGTGCATGAAAGAAGAAAAATTCCCTTAAAAAAATATGGCCATAGCAATAAGGATAAGAGCTTGAGCCATACATCTAGCAGCTCCAGCAAAATGTAAGCAGAATCACGGTCAAGCCTGAGTGTTCCCGCCCTGAGAACCTGAGGGGGGGGGGAAGCGGTGGGGGAATGGAAGAAAGAAGAGGAAACAAAAAGGGTCAGTCATAAAGTCTGGTGAGTCCAGTTACTTTAAGCAAGTAAATAAATAAAAGTAGCATGAGAGGCATATAAAGTGGATAAGAGAGAGATAACTACATAAAAGGCAGGTATGATAAGGTAAGTAGAATAGGGTGCATACGCTTCTCTAACGATTACTCTGCACTATTACTAATATAACCAGAATGACTATAAGGTGGTAGACTTAGGCATACACCCTAATCGATCGACTCCCTAATCCGCGTAGATACTCTGTGTTGGCCCTACCATAGAATGTATCAGATCCTAAAGTGGCAACCCTTCGCTGATATGCACAACCCCATATCTACAGGTGTCACGGTCGTCTTATCCCCCTCTACCCGTACCATACACGCACATGACCTGGTTGGTTTGCGTTGCCCACACTGTCCTCCATGTTTGGATCTCTTACAATCAGTTCAGTAAGCGTGCCCCGTCTACGGCCTATTTCGGAGTAGTTTATTTGATACCTACTCTGGGTTATTGATTGAAACGAGTCCCACACAATATGATACAAGCTCTCCCCTTTGTCTTATCTCCCCCACTAGGTTTTCCACAGGTTATATTTACCCTAAAGGTGTCTTTAATTATATAACCCCAATCTTTCTACCGGTTATGCTTGCCCATAGGTGTCTTTAATACATAACCCCCAATTGGTTAAGATTTGTGGGCCTATAATTAAATACTACCCACCCAACCCAGATATACTTAACTTAACCCTCCCATTGTTCAACCAAGTTTACTTAACCCCTATTCATATTCATGTTCATACAATCCCTATAGATTTAACTGGGTTAAATATTCCAATTCGTTACCATGTCCATTTATGGTTTATAATGGACTAGACCTCCCACATTAGGCCTACAGCTTGTGGATGTTGGATATGTAGGTCGGGTCCGGGAAGACTTCTTCCACAAGTTGGGCATAACCTCATGTCTTAGCCCGTTTCATATTTGTGCACCTAGACCCCTCACATTAGATTCAATATTTGCGGTTGCTGAATATGCCGGTCAGGTCCAGGCAGACTTCCACCACAAATGCAATCTAACCTCGTGTCATAAGTGCAGTTACAGTTTATATTTACTGTAATCCAAAGCATTTTAAACAATTAATTATCTATGTCTTATAGGTGTTCGTGACCATTTACCCAATTATATTCATAGTGAATTATATGTCCAAATTCATATTCATTATACAAATTATGCTAATTCTAATATTTTCCGCAGTTCCCAAACTAACGCATTCACATATATTTGGCGGCATGCTTAGGCTAGAGAGTAGCCTGGCCATAAACAATAACAAGAGAAAGGTGATGGGAAGATGACAATAGTGATTATTCTAACATAACTGGCATAAATAAATATATGTATATATACTGGCATAGACTTGTAATTAGCATAATAATAAGGTGGACATAAAAGCAGATCTAGTGAATAAGTGATGATAAAACTAGATCTAACATAATGAGGATGTTCTAATAGGCATGAATAGAACTAAATAAGGATTCATATGCCCAATTGATGACAGATCTAAATTAACCACCACATGATATGTACAAGATGGTTTAGAGGGAGAATTAGATCTAAACAAGATTTTGAATGTCAAATAATGATAAATCCGGATTAACCACAAACGTAGATAAAGGTTAAGATCCACAAAGGTGACATGATAAATTAACCACAAGTGAATTAGATCTATAAAGGTAGATTTATCATAATAAAGTTTAAGATCCAAGAATATCATGGATTCACAATTTTAACAAATCCAAATCACAGTCATATCACGTTTACTTTTAGTCATCTAAATCTAAAAGTAACTAACTCACAGTGTTTGGATTTTAGAATATAGAAGAGAAATTGTTGTTGTTGAAACTCAGATCTAAACGCGAATCTCTAACTGATTAGCTCTAGTTGATTGTTGTTGAAGAAAAAGATTTGTTTCAGTTCAAGCACCAACATCATTTGGCTTCCATTGATTTCCAGTGAAGAAAACGAGAGAAATGGACCTTTATTTATAGCTACCAGCCCCCCAGAAATCGACTGCCACCTCAGCCATAGGGAGGTCGACCCTCACTTAGGGGGTCGACCCATGGGTCGACACCCCTCTTAGGGGTCGATTCCCCTGGGGCGGGAAAATTGCCACCTCTTTATTTTCGGGTTTCAAACTAATTTTTGATTTTTTTGATTATATATATATATATATAATTCTTCTACGTGTATACAAACTTCAAACCTTCGTAAATTCCTCATACAGTGTCCGTTTTCACACAAACCAAATGTCTATCTTGACCAAAATTTCGAGATGAACGCAATAGCATAGTATGTTTCCCTTTATTCTGAAAATTAAGTTAATTATTATTTAAAATTTTCCTCTTCTAGTGTTGTTAAAATTACAGGGTTTTACACATCTTGTACGCGCATCCTTCCAAATCTAGACGCTAACCCTAATACGCAGGCCAAGCTCGAGACCTCATCCCTTCTTCTGTGAAATCCAAAATGATAACCGAAGCTATGCCCTATCTTATTGAGTATACTCATGCGCGACTCAAGGCCGGAGTGATGCAGAGTTGGTCAACGATTATGTTGTGCGAGGGTGGTAAGGCGATAGAGGCTTGTAACGAGAGAAAAAAAACAAACGAAATTAAATTGTGAGACGTGTCGGAGGCTGGAAGCTATGCTATGGTTGATGTTAGGTATCACTAAGTAGCGATTTTCATCTATACTTTGTTCTGCATGTTATAAATCATTCAGCGCCAGACTGCAAAGAGGATGGATAACAATTCTAGTCAACACCTTCTTTGTAGTTTATCAAGGTTATCTAAAATTTTTGTTTATTCTATTCTTTTTAAATTTTGGTATTTCTCTTGAGGGAAAAAAAACCACTGGCCTTATTTTGATTCAATCAATGATTTTGTAGTCGGGTATTTTGTCAATAAATTTTGGAATGTCGTATTAATCCGAGAAATCGTTGTTGTTTAGGACTTGTTTATCATGTAGCTGGGGGGTTGAGATTTTGTTTAATCTGGTGGATTTCTGGTTTTTATATATGTACATATATACATACATATGTATGCGTATATGTGCATGAACCTGATGGACCGTTGCTTGAGAATTGAGTTTGTATTCATTTCATTTCCATTTGCTTTATGTCACCTTCGTCTTGCCTCAAAAGGTGAGTTTCCCTCACTCACGACTAACTTATCATTAAGTGAATTAAATACGTGAAATGTTGAATGAAATGTTAGGATTGCTGTAAAAAAACTCATAATTATTGGTTGTGCACTTGTTACACGCACACTATCGATATGTGACATGATATGCATGCAATGGATGTTATGTTATGTGTTAACTGTTATCACCTTGCAAGTTCCCATTAGATTTTAGGAAAATCACAATGGGTTGAATGAGACATACCCAAACGACCGTCAAGCTTAAGGACTAAAATTGAAATTGAATATTGGGATTCAGGTTGAAGTGATATATACCTGAAAAATTAAATAAACGGGTTGAAATGACATATACCCGATTCACTTGACCATATGATAGAAAAATTACATACGGACGGCGTGGTCAATAAAAACTATTTTTAAATATGACAGGTATGTTTTCTTTTTAATTAATTGATTCAAATGAATTATAAACATTGATTTTAAAATAGTGTTTGAAATAAGTTTCACTTGGATTTATAAGTTTAGAGAATTTTGATATAATGAAATGGTATTTTTAAAATATTTTTGAAGGTTAAAATTGGAAGTTAAGATTTAATTTAACTAAATTTTGTATTGTAAGTTGATTTATTATAACATAACTAAGATTTATATGATAAGTTAAATGTAAATGGTTTTAAGTTAATATAAATGATTTCTAGTTTAAAGTTGTATAAGAAGGGGGATTAACTTGATTTATTATGGTTGAAGAATTTTAAATTAATATCTTCTAAAATCTAACTTAATGGAAGAGTTTAATGTAAAATTTAAATATTTAACTTGGTTAAAATTATGAAAATGAAAGGATTTGATTTTAATTTAAGATCCGTAATATAAGATTTTGTTTGGGAACTTATTACTTTGTTTGAAATTAAGAAATGCGATTGATGAATTTACTTAACATGTAACTTTGAATCATTGCTAAAATGCAAGAGGAATGTAATGTGTAATTTATAAACAAATTAACGATATGGTTTAGAAATAAAATTCCATTTTTAAACTAAAATTTGGAATATGTATTAGTTAAATGTAAATTAATATATATGGGAATTTAAAATCAGAAATAAACGACTAGTCGAATTAGGAAATACGGATGAACTATTTGGATTGGATTGGTGTGTGTGTCTCTCTCTCTATATATGTATATTAAACTAGTTAAGTTTCTACTATTTATATAAAAATTATCTTATTTAAAACAAAATCTTATTTGCTTTTGTTTTCAAAGCTATTTCAACTACTTAAAATAATTTACTTTCTATCCATTAAAACTTCAAACTATTTAAGTTATCTCAACCAAAACTATTTTATACTAACTCTTAATATTATATATATATATATTAGCAATTTAAATTTAATTATTTATTTATTTAAGCCTACATTTTACTATATGAAACAAAACCAAGTCCAGTCCAAGCTAATAAATCTGAAGTGATTTAAATGAAGATTTCCAAATAATGATGATATTTAAAAAATAGACATCTAAACTTGAATCGGTTCGATAAGGAACAATTTGAATATAAGATTTGAAATCAAAACCGAAACTAATATCGAATTATTTGAGTAATTGATCTTAATTCAATAATGAAATTATTCGATTTTCACTATATAAATATGATTTCAAATTTAATGACCACGGTGTGAAAAATGTAAACGTTTGGTTGTTAAAGAGATCAGAGTCGATATTGTCATACTCTCTGCTAAAACCAATACCACTTTAACAACTATGCATGTGGTGGAGAATCCAAAACGAAGTAGGATGGTTTTGGAGGCGAGTACTGGATTTGAAGAAAGAGAACAATGATGGATAGCCTTGACCTTTGAGTCATAATTAAAATGACTAAAACAGCTATACCGTGACTAAGTAAGGCGCACCACCGCTCGAACATGCTTCTTAGAAACCATATCTATTACTTTGGGATCGATTGGTGTGCACACTTTTGAATATAGGTGTGTGTTCCGAGGTGGACGGTAGTTGCTACTATGCGTTACCACTGGTCTGGGAGTGCGAATGGTAGAATCCTACCATGGGTATTGCCTCGCGTGCCTTGTCATATTATCCTGATCGATCCCCCCTGCAATTTTGATTTAACGTTGTCGTATCGCGGTGCATCCCAATCTACTGACGTATTGTTGTTCAATATGCAATGTGTACGACAATGTATGTAAACAAACGTAGGTGTAAAAATGTAATCCTGCTTACGTTATTTTTATTATATTTACTTTACTGAATAGGCACCATTATAATAGCGTATTATTATACGTATTAGTTTCCCGGATCCTTAGAGGATGTAATCCCAAGCATTCTTTAAGTTACCGATGCATTTTATTAGACATTTCACTTGAGTTGATTTACTTATATGAGAATGTTAGTCCTGACTCGAGTATTTTGTTTGTTTGTTTTACGTGCAAAATGCTCGGGTTTGACCGAGTATTTCAGCTTTGGAGATTTGCCTATTTGGTGTTCGAGTATTTCTGGAGTCTAGTCTTCTATCCTTGTGTACTCAGTTAATTTTATTTCTCCATGTGTTAATAAACATCAGTATTCAGTCTTCAGCTGTGTCTGTATTATTTCTGTACTCTGACTTGAGTAAATGAAATTTTTATATTATTGTATAAATTTTACTTCCGTTATGAGATATTATGTGTTTCTGTGTCTGTGATTCTATGATGATTTATATTAAACCCTATGACATATAACAATCTGTAGTTTCAAATGATTTGAGTTGGTAAATATATACCGTTTTGAAGCGGGCGAAAATATAGGTCGTTACATTGTGGTATCAGAGCTTTGGTTTTGCACAAACCTTAGCTTATGGGGTTGAAATAGCTCATTAGATATAGGATAGTAATATCATAGAATGAGTAATATCGTCTTTGAATCATTCTCGAGAGAGCGTATTTTGAAAACAAAAATAGTTTCAAATGATTTTAAATTATTTTAAAGAAATTGATTATATAAAATTTGTTTCGAAAATCTTTTGGCCTTGTTTTAAATTCCATTTCGTTGAATTCGTCTTAAGTTAGATTTGTCTTAGGTTAGGGCCAAAATGGGTCTCAATATTGCTTTAATCCGTCTTAGGAATTCAGGAAGGAACGCTTTCGAAATTGTGAATCTTCTCTAATATATTTTACTAGAGTCTATATCTTTTGAAAATTTAGTATCAATTAGATTCATTTGTTAATTTAACAACCAGTATATTCCTAGTCCAAACTTTAATCTAGCTTAACAAATAGGGTATGAGAATGTAAAGTAAAATTTGAATGAATAAGGAACATAAGTATTAAACCCTTGGTTATATATATTAAGATAAACCATTTGAAGGGTCTTATGTTATAATATTTTCCTTAAGAGTAAAATTGAAAACTTATAATAAGAGGTACTTATAAACGAAATTGAAATAATATATGGATTGTGAATCTATAAATGCTATGTTAAGAAATTTGTACAAGTAAGATTTCTAGAATTATAATTTGAGGATAATTCTAATGAATTCAAATTGATTGTGAAAAAATGACATCTTCCAATTAAATGATAATAACTTTAGTGTGAATAAATAATTAAAATGTTAACATTTTGGTGTAATATAATACTTGGTTGTATCAATAAAATTAAACCAATTGGAAATCCCATGTCATAAAATTCTCTTAAGATAGTGGAAAATAAAACAAGCCTTAATGGTGAACTAATAAATAATATATTGATGAAATTATATAAGAACAACTTACATGATGATTTGAAAATTTATCATTTGGTTGAAATTATACAGCTGTGGAAAATAAATTGCCTTCTAGATGAGTGCAATATAAATTAAGATTCATAAGTACGATAGTTTGAAAATTTTAATTCGATAAGTTATGTAATGTGAGTTAAATTTCGAGTCATGCATTAGAAATATAGATTTGATTTTAAAGTGTAGTTAAGGAACTATAAAAGTTGTTTTTTAGAAATATGAAATTTAAGAAGAGTGATTTGTATGAAATATTTATAAACTCATGGAATTAAGTGATTTTATTATAGGCAAGCATTGGCCTTACGGTATTTTGAAAAGAAAATGTGTTTTGAAAATATATATGCAGAGGGGACCTTGATAAATAAAATCACTGCTATAATGTTAAAAATTTCGAATTGATTACAATACACTTAATTTAATTAATGTTTCCATGAAAATTAAATTGGGAGGATAAATTCAGATGTGGGAAGTATAACAGACAAATCTTGCAAAGCTTTCCTTGGTTGTAAGAAGTGGAAACTATGGTACCCCTACCAATAAATTGCAATTATAAAAAGTAGCTTGTGATATATACAATATCATGTGTTTCCATTAATGCCTCCTTAATATGATTAGAAATGATCATCTGTTCAATTTTGAAGTCTTCCTTTTGTTTTGTATCCTTGTTAAGGTCTCATCCTCTTCTTTATTCGCTACAAGTGCTTCTTCAGCATGGACTAAAATGCTCACTTGTCTGGATTTGAAGGTCACTGTTCTTTTTCTTGTTTGCTTCCTTATCCATTATAGCATTACCTTCTTCTTTGTCCTGCACTAGTGTCTTCACAACATGATCTAATTTTTTTTCTTTTCAATCACCGAGTTTGTATACGTAAAGATAAGTCCATTAGCGTAGGTTTTGAGTAAAGACACATCAAACCAGGTAAAAATCTGCAAAAGAAACTCACATTATCTACTTTTACGTAAAGTAGGATATTCATTTCTCACATGGTCATTCCAGAAATTTCATTTCTAGATTTGAAGTCAATTGTTTTTCCTTGTTTTGCTCCCACATGTCTCCCCCTTTGTCATTATGTTTTTACATTTTTGTTTCATGCGTGTCACTAATGCATGCACCTATAAATCTAAATGGATTAATGTTACGAGTTGCATACATGTTATGTGATACATGATTCAGAAAAAAGGGATAATATTACGAGTTGCATATGTGTTATGCAATACATGAATATGAAAAAAAGTAGGTGGTTTGGTTCTCTCTAAGAATGGACCTCCCTTGGTATGTCTCTTTCACCATCAAGCGGTCACTTACGCTAGATTAATTAGGAAGGGTTTGCATCATCCCATTCTTGTCATCTTTAAGATGTCTGTATAGAATTCAAAGATGCATATGTGGCCTTCTGGGTTTGTGGTTCAATCAAATTTGACAATTGATGGAGCTTTGAAATCATTAAGAAAACTTGCTTATAAGTTGGTTTCTAACACCCTGTAATTTTAAGAACACTAAAGAGGACAAATTAAAGAATAATTAATTTAGTATTCATAATTTAGGGAAACGGACTGCACCGTTGCGTCCGTCTCAAAAATATGGTCAAGATAGACAATTGGTTTGTGTAAAACGGACACCATATGAAAAAGTTATGAAGGTTTGAAGTTCGTATATGCGCAGGAGAAATATCTATATATATATGATTCAATCAGAAAAATCAAATTTCAGTTCAAAATCATTCAAAATCCAAAAGTTAAGAGGCGACAAATTTCCAGCCCCAGGGGAGTCAACCCCTTAAGGGGGTTGTCGACACCTAAAGCGGGGTGTCTTCCCATGGGCGACACCTTAAGGAAGGGAGGGGGTGTCGATCCCCTAGGGTAGACGTGGAAGTTAGGATTCGGGGGTTGGCGGCTATGAATATGGCTCCATTTCTCTTGTTTTCTACACTAATAAAATAATGGAGGCCTAGATGTTGTCGGTGCTCAGACTAAATAAAAACTTTTCATTCTTCTGCAATCAAGTTAATCAAGTTATTCAAGTGTAGATATGTGATTCAACCTCTGCTATTCTTCTTTTATCTTTCTAGATCCAAATATTGTGGGTTTCAGTTACTTTTAGATTTAAATATTTAAAAAGTAAAACATGATAAGACTGTAATTTGGATTTATGCCTGTGTCTGCCCGAATCATACTAGATCTGTAATAACTTGTGAACTTATGATATTCTTCCATAACTATGAGTTGAACCTTAAACTTTATTATGTCAGGTCTACCTTTGATTTTAGATCTAATTCACTATTTAGATCACCTTCTTCCTATCATGTTTATGGTTAAATTCGATCTTTTACTAGCTGAACATCATTGTTTATATCTTATCATGCCTATTATGACATCCCTATTATGTTAGAATTAGTTCTATCATTTCATGTTCACTAGATCTGTTCTTATATGCCCATCAATCAATATGCCACTATAAGTTTATGTCAATTTTGTTAGTATAATCTTTTCTGTCATCTTCCCTTCACCCTTTCCCTTTTATTTTATTTAGCCTGGCTACTTTCGAGCCTAAGCATTCCACTGAAATACGAAATATGCGAACGCATTAAATGGGGAACAAGGGAAAAAACATTGAAATTGGGCATAACTTGTAAATAAGGAATTTGGCATAACTAGAATAATGTTTGTGAATATGAATTTAGGGCATATAATCCATTATGAACATAACTGGATAAAAGGGGGCATGAAAACCTATAACGACATAGGTATATTTGGCTAATAATGAAATGCCTAGGATTACAGTAATTAGAAACTATAACAGTGCCTAAACACGAGGTTAGATTACGCCTGTGGTGGAAGTCATCCTAGAACCGCCCAGCATATCCAACGACCACAAGCGGTGAATCTAATGTGAGTGGTCTGGGTGCACAAATACAAGACGTGCTGAGACACGAGGTTAAGCACGACTTGTGGAAGAAGTTTGCCCGGAACCGATCGACATATCCAACATCCACAAGTGATAGGCTTAATTTGAGGGGTCTAACACATAATAACCATAAATGGAAATGGTAATGAATTGGAATACTTAACATAGTTGAATCCATAGGGATTGTATGAACATGAAATTGAATAAGTGAAACACCCCACCTTCGTTAAAGTCACTCACAAAGGGAGTGCCTTATCTTTGGTGGAGCATTTTAGGTAAAAGATGCAGATAAATTACAAGACAGACAAATAAAGCAGTGGAAAATAAAGCCATTTTATAAAATAATATGTTTCAGTCAAGCTTTTACAACAGTTGCCTTAATCATACTTAGAAGTAATATATAGAACTTCTGTCTTGATTTAAAAACTTCCAATTATAAAAGAAGTATAAAAACAATGATATTCCCCAATAAAGCATGAACCAGGCATAGCAGTGGAAGAGAGAGTCCAAAGCAATACATCGACTATCTTCGAGCTTGGAAAGAAAATTGAGTTAAGTGGTAACATTTCCTCCCTATGAACCTGGAGAGGGGGGAGGGGGAGGGAAACGGAAGAAAAGAGGCGAAACAAAAATAGGTCAGACATAAGTCTGGTAAGTCCAGTGACTTTCAGCATATAAACAGACAAAAGCATCATGACATGAATAAATTGAATATAAGACAATACTGTGATAATAGGGATAACAAGATAACATACGATAAGCATAAGGTATGACAAGGCAAGATAAACTGAATGCGCTTCTACTCTTTCACTGCTTCACTGTTATTCCGATTTCTATATCTATCTCTGTACCACCTAGCTAGTATCTCAAATAGTAATCTGTATAAAATGATAACGTGATCCCAATCCCCGTAATTGTGGTAGCCCTCAGGTGTACATCTATCATGACGATTCCACCTCAGTCTGCCCAATTGCCATGAACATGTTAGATGTACCCTTACTACCCTATCAATCGGCTCTTTACTTGCATTAATGTTCCATGTGTCTGTGTCAATCGACCCTCTCTTGCGTGTAGATACCCTGTGCTGGTCCCACCTATCAATCCTTATGATAGCGACCCGACACGATTCATGGTGCACAGTGTATAACTACTGGTACTTAGTGCCTGCTTTTTCCCACTCCGGAGTACGTGCAGGCCCGTAAACCGTCAGAACCTACACTAACATACCCTCTGCCGCTGTTTTGATCGCGTACAATCAACCCAGTAACCGTGCCCCACCCTGCCTAGTTTAGGGTACCGTGATACATCTATTTGGGTTACTGCTGAAATGGGTCCCCGTTGCTAGGGTTTCCTACTGGTTAAGTTTGTGGGCCTATATTTACTAATATTACCCACCAACCCGACATGCACTTAATCCTCCCATCGATTCAAGCATGTTTATTTAACATTTAAGTTTGTGGGCCTATATTTTCTAATATTACCCACCAACCCGATATGTATTTAACCCTCCCGCACATTATGTCATATTGGTTAAGTGTTGTCTATTCATGTTAACTTAACCCACCCTGTCATCATGTCATGTTGGTTAAGTGTTTCTTATTAACTTAACCCCGTTCGTTCATTAAGTTATATTGGTTAAGTGTTTTCTTGTTAGCTTAACCCCACGTGTTCATCATGTTGTATTGGTTAAGTGTCATCAGTTAATTCAAGTTAACTTAACCCACCTACTTGTCATGTTACTTTGGTTAAGTGTTGCCTTCTTGTGTCAACTTAAACCTACCACAAATCAAGTTATATTGGTTAAGTGTTAACTTAACCCTTTCCATTTATCATGCTATACTGGTTAAGGGTTCCTATTAACTTAACCCTAGTCATCCATCTTGTTATATTGGTTAAGTGTTTCTCATTGCTTAACCCTAGTCATTCATGCTATATTGGTTAAGTGTTCTTACGAACTTAACCCTACTCATTCATCTTGTTCATTAGCATTACTTGATTTATTAATGCACCAACCTCGCACATTAGATATGTGTTGTCGCGGTTACTAGATGTGCCACCATAACTCAATCTAACCACGGGTTTTTCTTGGGCATGGTGCACTAACCTCTCACATTAGATAGGTGTTGTTTTGGTTACTGGATGTGCCGGGCGATTCCCGACAGTTTTACACCACAACTCAATCAAACCTCGGGTTACGCATATTCATATTTTCACTAATTTACATGTTTACAGATTATATGTAAATTATTCAAAATTGTTGTTAATTTCATATTATAGCACATTTTCCATAAATGTCCAAATCTAGATTTATACGCTAATTATCCCAACCAGTCATATTCCAATTCCCAAGTTATGCTCAACAAAGCTAGTTACAAGTTGTCGCCCCCAAATTCAATTTCGAGTTATTACTCAAATTAGGCTACACCTAATCTTCCCAAGTTTGTACTAATAGTCATGCCCTAATACCTCAATATACATTATTCTTTGGCGTCTCAACCAATGGTTATGCCCAATCTTGATTAATATCCTAATATACAGTTTTGTGCCCAATCTAGATTAATATTCCAATTTATAGTTAGTGCCAAATATTTCAATTTACCCCAAGTTTGCAACAAAGACAAATTATGCCCCAAATCATAAGTTACAAAATTATGTTCCACATTACCAAAAAGACTATTCCCCATTACCTCCACATTCCAATCGCACGTATAATAAGTTTCAGTCTAGATTCGAGGTTAATATAGATTCATAAAATAAAGGGGACGAAAGAGGAATATAAACGAGAGTAGGAGTAAAACAGGCATTAAAATGGTAGATCTGTCAAATATTTTGGACCTAAGAGGATTACAGATCTGTTAGAGTTGGGGTATAACAAAGATAGATCTGAAACAAACTGACAAAAATAACCTCATAGACATATAGATCTGATATAAATAACATAATGAACCTAAAAGGATTATATATCAGATGTCCAACAAAGGCAGCCATGATTGAATAATAACTTCCTATGCATGTAAATCATTTAACTCAATAGAAAGATAGAAATTAATCTAAAAGATTTGTCTTATCATCAAGCATGGACATAGATCCATTTAATTATATGCCAAAATCACTATTAGGTGTTTAAATCTGAAAATAACTTGAACTTACATGTTTACAGCTCAATTTACGCCCCAAATCCCAAGTTATATGTTCAATGTACTTTATGCCTCAAATCTTAAGTCATATGTCCAATACTTTATGCCTCAAATCTCAAGTCATATGTCCAATACTTTATGTTTTGAATACATTATATGTTATGTCCTCAAATCACTTACAACTCAATTATGCCCAATTATACACAATTTAATACTTTTTCCTATTTTAATGCTAGTCATGTCCAAATCATATATTATGCCCAATTTTAGCGCTGGCCATGTTCAAATCATATATTGTGCCTAAATTTATTTCCAACATACGTTCATCTTTTATGAGATTTGGATTAGGCTCGTAGTAGCCGGGCTATAAAACTAAAAGGGAAGAAGGAAAGAAGAGACAAAAAATGGACATGATATTATAAATGAGATAGATCCAAAGGATATAGATAGACAGATAGAAATAGGCATAATCTCAGATCCAAATTTATTACAATGTCAGAATCACAATTAACTTTTATTTCTGAAAGTAACGTGAACTTACAAATTACAGAACGATCTTGAATTCTGGGATCTGTATTCTGAAACTGAATAGCACTCCCTTGAAGTAGACTATTGGTTCTTTTAATTTAGACTTGATTTGATTCTTAGAAAATAGTTGTCGAAGTCGTTGAATTAGCCTTTGAATGTCTACTTGAATTCTAAACTTGATTTCTACGAAGGACTGGAGCAGCATAACCCCGTGTTAGATTTATTTTTATATGAATTAGGGTAAAGTATAGGCAAAATGAAGTTGTGTAGAGAAAAATATAGCCTTAGGGTGTTTATATAGCATAGGGATCAACGAATACGGTTAGAACGGGCGTCCAAATGCAGAAAAATGAATCTGTCCTCGGATCTGGAAATATGGGTAAGATCAACCTCTAGGTAGACCCCCTGGTCGATCTGTGTGACCTAGGCCGACCCCCAGGTCGACCCCCTGTTCGATCTGGGTCCTGGGCGGGAAATTTCCCGACCAACCCGGGTGTGTGATTTGAATTTCGAATTTCAAACCTGAGCTGTTTTATTTAAATATCTGAAACTTTTGAAGGTCATAACTTCTTCATATGAAGTCCGATTTACGCAAACTCAGACTCTATCTCAAGCAGAATTCCGAGATGAACGCAATGGCATAACATGTTTCCCTTAATTCTTCCTTTAAAGATTAAGTATACTTTAATTTGTTACTTTGACGTTCACAGAAAATACGAGGTGTTACATTCTCCCCTCCTTAAAGGATTTCGTCCCTGAAATCTTCAAGTTAAGAAGAATACATATCCTAACATCCAAAATCCATCTACTCAACTATTCAATCACATGCATCTATTGTCCTTAAAAAGATTTCTAATGCTTTCATGATCATATGCATAGCATGTGTACATGTCCTTATCTAATGCAAAATCAGGCGGTCTACTGATTCAGTTCACCTCCTTAATGCGGATCATGAGAGTGTCATGCGTCCAATATGTATGCAAATATCCCTAATCATGTAAACACTATATGTGTGCATATTCACTCATCCATATGCAACATCCATATGATAACACATCAAGTTTCAATCCGTATACAAATACATTCATATGCATATGCAATATGAAAGTGACTGAGCCGATCTAATGCCTAATGTGTGTATATGCATTCACGAGCAACCACTAGAAAACACTTGCAACCACTTGCGTCCACCAAACATAACATGTATCAAACACATGTTTACATCCATTGGCTTCTACCTAAGGATCGAGGATAAGGCCGAGAGGATATACTTAAAAGATAAAGACTAGCATGCAAATAAACATTACAGAAAAAGTGGGATCAAGGATTTACCCTTGAAAAGGGTATGATGCTCGTATCTAGTCTTCAGCCTTTTAAGTCGCATCTTCTTGAGCTTTACTCCACTGTACCATAACTAATTTAACTTCACGATTGCGAGGCTTCTTGACCTCCATTTCCAAAACCCACTAGTAAAGATAGGACCTCGATCACTTACTATGTTAGGGGCTATCCAATGTAGTCGAACTATCTTTCCAAGATAAACAAATGTTAACCATGATACCAAGGTTATATACTAAGATGATTAGAGGTCTCTCTTCTACTTAGCTTATCAATCATGTCACAAATCTGAAGGTCGATATCTCTCACGCAAACCATCCTAGTCGAACTCGACATCCCTCAAGTACAAGCCTCAAAGGCCTAAACCAATATTAGACATGCACCCATGGAATACCTCCTCCTAATTTGGACGATTTATGTGAGATGATACTAGCAAAATAACCAAACAATTGAGCACTTAACCGACTCTGGCTATCGCTGCCAATCTTGCTCCAAAACTATCATTGATCGCATAACTGGCTATGCATTGTCATCTAGATATATGTGGGAGTCTACGTCACGTTTTAGGGGACAATCCCCTAATCAAAAACATCTGCGTACTCATGGACTACTCCAATGGATCGAAAATCGTCGATAAATACATAAAGTGATTCTAGGTAGCTAAGACAAACTGATCCCTTAGGATCTCATGAAATTTCGAGGGTATTCCAGAGGCAAGTCAAAAGTCTAAATACCCTCCTTTCACAATTACTAGCTAACCAATCCATGTCTAGAATCAACCCATAGCCTATGAAACCAAAAACATAAGTATCTCAAATCCTTGCAAACCAAAGATAAATGAGCCGAACCACAAATTGGATTTGAGACAATAATGGGATCTTCTACTATACAAGTACTAAGGTGTAGAGACTCAACTATGGAAGCAGATATAAACGAATGTGAAGCGCTAAAATCAAAAGGGTACTAACAGGATGATTAAAAGAAAAACTAGACTTTTTCAACAGAAGCTTTACTAACTCTCCCCGGTATGTTGGTGGTGAGAGCATGCATTTGCCCTCCTGAAAATCCTGTCATTTGTTCTTGCCCTTGTCCTTAATTATATGACCTGTTATACCATAATAAAGATACTTCCTCTTGTCTTCCGTTTTACTATTCTTTTCTTCCCTCTTGTCCTGTGATTCTTCCACTTACACCTCTTTCTTTTTGCCTCCTTTGTGAACCATGTCCATATCCATGAGTTCTTCATCCTTGGGTTGTGAACTCCCTCATTCTCATCTTTGCCATCCTTGTGTAACTTGTTGATAAGTCTCTTGAAAGCTGCCTCCATCGCATGAAAAACCCTACAAATCTTGAAAGAAAACTAGCCACAGCTAAGACTATTGTGGCTATATATGGAAGTTGGGCATTTCTTCACCCTTTGACATGAGTCGTAGTCTCATCAAGCCTACGGAACCATGCCGCGATGAGGTTACCTCCCAGAAAGCCAGGAACCCTAGAGACTCAGGATAGAAGGAAACAAGGATTCAAACAGAGGATAAAAAAGATAGTGCATATGGCTTTGGGTAATATGCCTTTAAAACAAAACTTTTCTTTTGAAAAATGCTTCTTTTAAAACCGTTTTGAAAATAATTTTTCAAATCTTTTATCTGATCCAGTAACCTTCAGCTCTGGTACCATGTGAAACACCCCACCTTCGTTAAGGTCACTCACAAAGGGAGTGCCTTAACTATGGTGGAGCATTTTAGGTAAAAGATGCAGATAAATTACAAGACAGACAAATAAAGCAGCGGAAAATAAAGCGATTTTACAAAATAATATGTTTTAGTTAAGCTTTTACAACAGTTGCCTTAATAATACTTAAAAGTAATACATAGAACTTCTGTCTTGATTTTAAAACTTCCAAGTATAAAAGAAGCATAAAAACAATGATATTCCCCAATAAAGCCTGAAGCATCCATAGCAGTGGAAGAGAGAGTCCAAAGCAATACATCGACTATCTTCGAGCTTGGAAAGAAAACTGAGCTAAGTGGTAACATTTTCTCCCGTGAACCGGGGGGGAGGGGGGACGGAAGAAAAGAGGCAAAACAAAACTAGTTCAAAAATAAGTCTGGTAAGTCCAGTGACTTTCAGCATATAAACAGGCAAAAGCATCATGACATGAATAAACTGAATGTAAGACAATACTGTGATAACAGGGATAACAAGATAACATAGGATAAGCATAAGGTATGACATGGCAAGATAAACTGAATGCGCTTCTACTCTTTCTCTGCTTTGCTACTACTTTGTTATTCTGATTTCTATATCTATCTCTGTACCAGCTAACTAGTGTCCCAACTTGTAATCTATATAAAATAATAATGTGATCCCAATCCCCGTAATTATGGTAGCCTTCAGGTGTACATCAATCGTGAGGATTCTACCTCAATCTGCCTAATTGCCATGAACATGTTAGATGTACGCTTACTAACCTATCGATCGGCTCTTTACTTGCATTAATGTTCCATGCGTCTGTGTCAATCGGCTCTCTCTTGCGTGTAGATACCTTGTGATGGTCCCACTTTGTATCAATACTTATGATAGTGACCCGACACAACTCAAGGTGCACAGTGTATAACTATGGTACTCAGTGCCTGCATTTTCCCACTCCGGAGTATGTGCACGCCCGTAAACCGTCGGAACCTACACTGACGTACCTCCTGCCACTGTTTTGACCGCTTACAATCAGCCCAGTTATCGTGCCCCACCCTGCCTACTTCAGGGTACCGTGATACATCTATTTGGGTTACTGCTGAAATGGGTCCCCGTCACTACAGTTTCCAACTGGTTAAGTTTGTGGGCCTATATTTACTAATATTACCCACCAACCCGACATGCACTTAATCCTCCCATCGATTCAAGCATGTTTATTTAACGGTTAAGTTTGTGGGCCTATATTTTCTAATATTACCCACCAACCTGATATGTACTTAACCCTCCCGCACATTATGTAATATTGGTTAAGTGTTGTCCATTCATGTTAACTTAACCCACCCAGTCATCGTCTCATGTTGGTTAAGTGTTTCTTATTAACTTAACCCCGTTCACTCATCAAGTTATATTGGTTAAGTGTTTTCTTATTAACTTAACCATACGTGTTCATCATGTTGTATTGGTTAAGTGTCATCAATCAACTCAAGTTAACTTAACCCACCTACTTGTCATGTTACTTTGGTTAAGTGTTGCCTTCTTGTGTTAACTTAACCCTACCACAAAACAAGTTATATTGGTTAAGTGTTAACGTAACCCTTTCCATTTATCATGCTATACTGGTTAAGTGTTCCTGTTAACGTAACCCTAGTCATCCATCTTGTTATATTGGTTAAGTGTTTCTCATTACTTAACCCTAGTCATTCATGTTATATTGGTTAAGTGTTCGTATGAACTTAACCCTACTCATTCATCTTGTTCATTAGCATTAATTGATTTATTAATGCACCAACCTCTCACATTAGATATGTGTTGTTGTGGTTACTGGATGTGTCGGGCGGTTCCGGGTAGTTTTACACCACAACTCAATCTAACCTCGGGTTTTTCTTTGGCATGGTGCACTAACCTCTCACATTAGATAGGTGTTGTTGTGGTTACTGGATGTGCCGGGCAGTTCTGGGCAGTTTTACACCATAACTCAATCTAACGTCGGGTTAGGCATATTCATATTTTCACCTACATATCATATGTAAATTATTCACAATTGTTGTCAATTTCAGATTATACCACATTTTCCATAAATGTCCAAGTCTAGATTTATATGTAATTATCCCAACTAGTCATATTCCAATTCTCAAGTTATGCCCAACAAAGCTAATTGCAAGTTATGGCCCCCAAATTCAATTTCGAGTTATTACTCAATTTAGGCTACACCTGATCTTCCTAAGTTTGTACTAATAGTCATGCCCCAATACCCCAATATACATTATTCTTTGGCGTCTCAACCAATGGTTATGCCCAATCTTGATTAATATCCTAATTTACATTTTTGCGCCCAATCTAGATTAATATTCCAATTTACAGTTAGTGCCAAATATTTCAATTTTCCCCAAGTTCGCAACAAAGACAAATTATGCCCCAAATCATAAGTTACAAAATTATGTTCCACATTACCAAATAGACTATTCCCCATTACCTCCGCATTCCAATCGCACGTATAATAAGTTTCAGTCTAGATTCGAGGTTAATATAGATTCATAAAATAAAGGGGACGAAAGAGGAATATAAACGAGAGTAGGCGTAAAACAGGCTTTAAAATGGTAGATCTGTCAAATATTTTGGACCTAAGAGGATTACAGATCTGTTAGAGTTGGGGTATAACAAAGATAGATCTGAAACAAACTGACAAAAATAACCTCATAGACATATAGATCTGATATAAATAACATAATGAACCTAAAAGGATTATATATCAGATGTCCAACAAAGGCAGCCATGATTGAATAATAACTTCCTATGCATGTAAATCGTTAATTCAATAGAAAGATAGAAATTAATCTAAACGATTTGTCTTATCATCAAGCATGGACTTAGATCCATTTCATTATATGCCAAAATCACTCTTAGGTGTTTAAATCTGAAAATAACTTGAACTTACATGTTTACAGTTCAATTTATGCCCCAAATCCCAAGTTATATGTCCAATGTACTTTGTGCCTCAAATCTTAAGTCATATGTCCAATACTTTATGCCTCAAATCTCAAGTCATATGTCCAATACTTTATGTTTTGAATACAATTTGTGTTATGTCCTCAAATCAGCTACAACTAAATTATGCCCAATTTTACACAATTTAATATTTTTTCCCAATTTTAATGCTAGTCATGTCCAAATCATATATTATGCCCAATTTTAGCGCTGGCCATGTTCAAATAATATATTGTGCCTAAATTTATTTCCAACATACGTTCATCTCTTATGAGATTTGGATTAGGCTCGTAGTAGCCTGGCTATAAAACAAAAAGGGAAGAAGGAAAGAAGAGACAAAAAATGGACATGATATTATCAATGAGATAGATCCAAAGGATATAGAAAGACATATAGAAATAGGCATAATCTCAGATCCAGATTTATTACAATGTCAGAATCACAATTAACTTTTATTTTTGAAAGTAACGTAAACTTACAAATTACAGAACGGTCTTGAATTCTGGGATCTGTATTCCGAAACTGAATAGCACTCCCTTGAAGTAGACTATTTGTTCTTTTAATTTAGATTTCATTTGATTCTTAGAAAATAGTTGCTGAAGTCGTTGAATTATCCTTTGAATGTCCACTTGAATTCTAAACTTGATTTCTACGAAGGACTGGAGCAGCATAACCCCGTCTTAGATTTATTTTTATATGAATTAGGGTAAAGTATAGGCAAAATGAAGTTGTGTAGAGAAAACTGTAGCCTTAGGGTGTTTATATAGCATAGGGATCAACGAATACGGTTAGAACGGGCTTCCAAATGCAGAAAAATGAATCTGTCCTCGGATATGGAAATAGGGGTAAGATCAAGTGTGACGGCCCGCCCCGCACCAGCCTGCATTTCCTCTGGAAGTGCGCTGTACACATGCCCGACTAGCACGGAACGGTCGCCAAAGAAAGGAAAGAAGGGAATGAACTAATCAAGGAACCTGTAGAATGTCTCACAGCGCATGGAATAAAATATAATAATAACATACTTGACATAAAACAGGTGAGACAGTGCATAAGCTAATAACTAAAATCAACATCCATCACCGAAGCAGCGGAAATTCAAATACAGCTTATTACAATTTTCCAAATTTACTGTCTCTAAACAAAAGAAAGCTAAAGTAGAAGATACACCACCAATGCCCAAGCAGTGATCTTCAACAATACAGGGAGAATATTATGTATATATTTTACGTGGAAGCCTCCTGCTCGTCTCCGGATCATCTACCCGTGCATCACCAGCTAACCTGTCTCTAGTCTGCTCGTGTGAGCACCCAGAGTAATAAGAGGAGACATAAAACTCTGGGTCAGACATAAAGCCTGGTATGAGCGATAAGCATCTAAACAAAATAATAATAGGTATACTAAACCATACTTGAACCTGCAACCAAAGAGTTAGTACCACATACCGTACAATACTCTAAGGTGCCATAACAAATAGTGTAAGAATACGGGGTGGGGGGAGGGTGATGGGGGGTGGGGTGTGCATGTCACAATGGTAGCAAACAAATCATCCATAGCAACCATCCTCACATCTCTCACTCAGTGCGTAAAGCGTACGATATCTACCACTTTGGAACACTAGACAAACTGAGGTAACGACGAATCCCGACTTGTAGAAACCCTGCTATGACCAAGCTAAACATATGGAGTCATGACCAAGCATTTCAATGACCCACTTCATTGGTTGTAGCCCTTGGTCCTACCAATGCCAAAATGGCCCTGGATCCGCCTTTGTACCCCCTACCATAGTGGTCCAAAGCTGTAGACATCGATAACCCCTTGGCACGCGTCCCGCACCAAAGCCCAACCATGAAGCGAACTCGTTGATTCCCATCCGAATCTTGAGCTCTAACTTCTCATTTGGACTTCCTTTGCATCTCGGGTTTGGTCGAATTGGAGTGGGTCTTCAGAAGAGTTGTCGCGCAGTAACAGTCCTAGAATTCGGTTCGGTTCGGTAGTCATCACCCTCATCGGTTCGGGTCGGGTACTACGCTTCGGGTCGGGTCGGTGTCCTCATCCGGGTCGGGTCGGGTTGCTGTCTTCCTTCCAGTTTTCTCCGATCAGCTCCCTCGTTTTCCATCTACTCCGATCCGATCCGCTCCCGTTCTCCATCTACTCCGATCGGATCCACACTTGCTGTCTGATCCGCGTGGCTTTCCCTCTTGCTAGTCCTCCAAAGAGTTTTCTTCCGATCCGAGCCCTGCGTCTCCAAGTCGATCCGATCTGGCCCTCATTATTCTTCCGATCCGATCCCCTTTTGTCCACTCCAACTCTAAGTAAACGGCCTTCCTTTTTGCCAAGTCTCCTATGTGCCAAACTCCAGTTCGGGTCGGGTTTCTTGCCCAGTTCACATATCCGATCCGAGCCTCATCCGATCCGAACCGGTTAGGAATCTGCACATTTCTGTAACTTTCCAGCGAGCTTTCTACGCCATTCGACGACGTTTTCGACCAATTTAACTATTCTAATCAATCATAAAACATACCATAGAGTCATAGCAACATGTAATAGCAACCACAAACAGCAAACAACAATTCAAATGAATCAAAATGGATCAAAAGTGACTAAAACTTCATATTTTCCCATAGCATGTTTGAGTAGAACTAATCATAGGGTTAACAAAACTTAATCAAATCGAACCAAATTTCTAACAGAAGCATAAAATATTATTTAAGAATTTCTAAACATTTTTCCAGAATTTATTAGTGTATAAATTCGCTAATATTCACTAATTACCCTTAATTACCGTAATTAGTGCAAAAACTATGCAAATCACTCACCTTGACCACAACTAAAACCCCACAACTGAAATATTCTCTGATTTGGCACTGTTCCCAATCTTACACAGCAGCTCTACCTCAGTTCTCGTGCTAATACTCCTTGATTTGATGTTTGCTAAGCCAAATCTTCAATTAGGAAGTGATTAAGAGGTGTTTTGAAGAGATTTAGAGGGCGGAGGCCATGGCTAGGTTAAGAGGAATGAATAGTGACGGCTGAAAAATGAGAAAAAGGTATTCTCCAAACCCTAACAGCCCTTTTAAACTCCTAATCCCGAAATTTCCCTTTGGGCCTAGCTGTTAATCACTCGGTTAAGCCCAATTAAGCTGTTTTTCACCATCTGAAACTTGTTTCAGTCATATCTCCCAAATGGTGAGTCCGTTAGGCTAATGTGACCACTCTACGGAAAGAGAAAACATCATCCGAAGCCAATGGAAGTGATTTCAGGTAAAAATTCATTTCCAGTCAAAAGTTATGGCCAAAACAGTATCAAATAGGGGTAAAATGGTCATTTAAAAATCGGGAAAAATCATGAACACGGGAAATGACCCCAATAGTCGTCTCCCAAAGTTACATGACCATACGACTTCGTATGTGAAAGAAATAAATATCCTACGATCCTATGATGCGTAGAATACGGGTCGTTACACTCTCCCCCCCTTAAGAAATTTCGTCCCCGAAATTCCTTAACCCCAAAACATACAAAAGATCCCGCATGCCTAACAACCACATACAACAATCAAACACGCAAAACAAGCAAACAAGCCTATCCTAGCATGCGGAAAACTAAATCGAAGTCAAAATCTTACCAGGCAAAGAGTTCTGGGTGCGTCTTCCTAATGTCCTCCTCTGTCTCCCAAGTACAATCATTCTCGTCCTCGCTCCACTGTACCTTGACTAGCTTCACCGCCTTCCTTCGAAGTTGATTCATGTCATGCTCGACAATACGGGCCGGCTTGCGGTTCCCAACCGCCTCGGGTTCTACTTCGAAGTCCTCTAACTGATCAGGTGAAATAGTCATATCTGAGTTGTGAACGAACTTCCTTAGTTGGGAAACATGAAATACGTTGTGAACTCACGCCATCTTCTCTGGTAAGTCAATTCTATATGCCAAATTCCCGACTAGTTCAAGAACAGGGAATGGGCCAACAAATCTTGGTGCCAACTTGCCTCTCCTGCCAAATCGTATTACGCTCTTCAACGGAGAAATCTTGACAAACACCAAGTCACCAACGGAGAATTTTAGGTCTCTTCTCCTCTTACCAGCATAACTCTTCTGCCTATCTTGGGCAGCCTTCATTCGTCTTTGAATGATCTTGATCTTATCTGAAGTTTCCCTCACCACATCTGGTCCAAGCATAAACTTCTCGCCAGTCTCTATCCAACATGATGGTGAGTTACACGGCCTTCCGTACAAAGCTTCAAACGGAGCCATACCGATACTGGATTGGTAGCTATTATTATATGCAAACTCTACTAGATGCCAATGGTCGTCCCATGATCCACCAAAATCCAATATACATGCTCTCAAGAGATCTTCCAAAATACGATTCACCCTCTCCGTCTGACCGTCGGTCTGAGGATGATATGCGGTACTGAGATGTAACTCTGACCCTAGAGCCTCTTGTAAGCTCTTCCAAAACCCACTAGTGAACAACAGGTCTCGGTCGCTCATAATGCTTTTAGGTACTCCATGAAATCTCACTACCCACTTCATATACAATTCTGCTAACTTAGCTGCCGTTCTGGTCGATTTGACTGGTATAAATCTTGTACTTTTAGTCAGTCGATCCACAACTACCCAAATGCTATCATGTCCTGATCTAGTCCTTGGTAAACCATCAATGAAATCCATCGAGACTTGCTCCCATTTCCATTCGGGAATTTCTAAGGGCTGTAACAACCCACTAGGCTTCTTTTGCTCGGCTTTAACTAGCTGGCAATTCATGCACTTGGATATAAACTTCCCAACGTCTCTTTTCATCCCTTCCCAGTAGTAAGTCTGCTTTATATCTCGATACATCTTGTTACCACCAGGGTGTATTGTCAGCTTTGAGTGATGACATTCTCTAAGCACTTCATCTCTCAATCCATTGACATTGGGGACAACAAGCTTTCCATTCTTTCTAAGCCATCCATCTCGATCAAGCCCATACTTGTTCATCTCCTCATCGATATCCATCTCTAACTTGGAGATGATTTCCAATAGGTTAGGATCGTCCCTCTGACTAGAGCCGATCCGTTCAATTAAACTGGGTCTGATCGTCAAACTTGCTAACATTTCTGGATCCAATTCGCACTTTGGTCTGAAATCAAAACCCGCGATATAATCCAGTTGCTTCCATTCAAGGAACATAGCCCCTAAGCTGGCATGTCTTCTACTCAATGCATCAGCCACCGCATTGCCCTTTCCCGGTGTGTATGCGATGTCAAAATCATAGGAAGCTAAGAACTTTAACCACCTTTGTTGACGGAGATTTAAATCCTTCTGGGAGAATAGATACTTCAACGACTTATGATCTGTAAACAGCTCAAATCTTTCTCCCAAGAGATAGTGTCTCCACATCTTTAACGCGAACACGATCGCTGCCAATTCTAAATCATGGGTAGGGTATCTTCTCTTGTGCGGTTTCAATTGCCGACTTGCGTAAGCTACAACCTTGCCGCCTTGCATCAATACAACACCCAATCCGGTACCACAGGCATCCGTGTATACCGTCATCTCTTCATCCCCCTCAGGAATGACTAATACTGGTGCGCTTGTCAACTTGTCCTTTAGAATCTTGAATGCATTCTCGCACCTTTCATCCCAGACAAAAGCTTGATTCTTCTTGGTCAACTGGGTCAATGGTGCTGCTATCTTGGAGAAACCTTGGATAAACTTACGATAATATCCAGCTAACCCCAAGAAACTCCTTACATCTGTTGCATTCTTGGGCGTAGGCCAATCCTGTACTGTAGCCACCTTCGCCGGGTCCACGGCAATACCATTCTCTGATACAACATGGCCCAAGAACCTCACTTCCCTCTTCCAGAAGTGACACTTAGAAAACTTTGCTTTCAATTGGTGTTTTCTCAACACCTCCATCGCTACTCTTAAATGTTCCTTGTGTTCTTCCTCTGTCTTCGAATAGACCAAAATATCATCAACGAACACAAGGACAAACTTATTCAACTGATCTCTGAATACCCTATTCATAAGATCCACAAAATATGCTGGGGCATTAGTCAGCCCAAATGGCATAACCAACCATTCATAAAATCCATACGGCGTTCGAAATGCCGTTTTAGCTATATTCTCAGCTTCCACTCTAAGCTGATGAAAACCTGTCGCGAGATCCAACTGAGAAAATACTCTCGTGCCACTCAACCGATCGAACAAATCATCTATCCGCGGTAGAGGATACTTGTTCTTCCTCGTCACTTTATTCAACTCGCGGTAGTCTACACACAAACGAAGGGAACCATCCGCCTTGGTAGCAAACACAACAGTTGCTCCCCATTCAGAAACACTCCTTCTGATAAATCCCTTCTTCAAAAGATCGCTGACTTGCACCTCGAGCTCTCGCTGCTCTTTTGGTGCCATACGACAAAGTGGCATCACTATAGGTCTGGCATCTTTTACCAAATCAATACGAAACTCAATCTCTCGGTGTGGTGGAAGTCCGATCACTTCTTCGAAAACGTCCGGATACTGGCCAACCACGGGCAAACCTGACAACTCACTATGCGGAATGTCAAGGGAGTTTAGAAAACTAGCCAATACCCCCTCACTGGGTAGACCACCAAACACTATCCTCCGCCCATCATCCGCTCTAGCTGTCACCAAAAATCCCTCACAGTCTACCACCACCCCGTACCTTCGGAGCCAATCTACTCCCAAAATAATGCCAAACCCAGTAAAGCCCAAAACAAAGCAATCACAAACAAACATGCATCCATGACTCGATAAGACCACATTATGACAAATCATGCTAAGGCTAGTCGAACCACCAATCGGGTTCGTCACTACTAAAGGTCTATCGACAATCTCGGGCTCCAATCCCAACCTATCTACCAGGTCACTAGATATGAAAGAACTGGAAGCTCCGATATCAAACAAAACTCTAACAGGAACATCGTAAACAGAAAGCATACCTTGAATGACGACATTCTTTCCTTTCTCCGCCGCAGTTGGGGCATTCGACGAAGAAGGAATAGCATTAAGGGCATATGCTTTCACCATTTGCTTTTCTTTAAGGGGTTGCGAACACTTGTCCTTGTGATGTCCCATTTGGCCACAGTTGAAGCACTTCCTATCCGCTGGCTTGGCCCGACAATTACTAGCATAATGGCCCTTCTTACCACAGCTGAAGCACTCAACATCTTGCTTATTCTTTTTCTTCTGGCCATCCTTAGTCTGACTCTGCTTTCTTTTATTCTGGGAACCATCCTTGCCTCCACCACTTGCTTGTGGCTTTGGCTCATCTGTGGATGCAACCTCAGTCTTCGGCTTAGGGTAGAGACTTTCTGATCTTAATGCTTTCCCCACAATCGACTCAAACGTCTCATCGATGTGGTTAATAAGTTTTTCCCCCAAGTACTGATCCAAACCAGTTATGAATTTCTCATTCTTTTTCTCCGCAGTATCAATAAGAGATAACCCATATTTTGACAAAGTGTCAAATTCAGCAATATATTCCGAGACAGCTCTGCCATTCTGCTTGAGCTCCAAGAACTTCTTAAACAGCACTGACTTCTGAGCAGCTGGAATGTACTTCTCACTAAAGCGAGCCTTAAACTGCTCCCAAGTAATCTGATCTTCGGGAGTAGCTGCCTTTATAGCATTCCACCAATTCATTGCCCGCCCTTGCAGCTGACGGGACGCTAACTTTCTCTTCATCGCATCCTCGATACCCAAATCCTCGAAGATACATTCGCAACTATCCAACCAATCCTGAACATCTGTGGCCGACTCCGTTCCGTGGAACGACTTCCCACCAAGGCTAGTATAATCCTTATTCAGCTTGGCGAAGTCGACTCTTGGCGCCTGCACTATTGGACTACCACCATTTCCACCATTGGGAGCTGCCCTCTGTACATCTCTAAGCATCTCTCTCATGAGGTCAGTAAACATCGTCCTCATGTCAGCAGTATTCCCATTATTGGCCCCTCTACCGGTACCTTTAACATATCGGCTCATCGTCAATCTGAAAAAGGAAATGATTAACGACTCCATAGTGGTGCTAGTGCAGTACGACTTCATCCATATACTACTAATAGTATATATATATAGCTTTTTAAAAACCAAAGTAATCACAAATACGCTCTCTCGTATACGTATATTATCTCTCCCTGATAGCTTCCCTAGGTTAACTACGCAACCTAGAGCTCTGATACCAAGTGTGATGGCCCGCCCCGCACCAGCCTGCATTTCCTCCGGAAGTACGCTGTACACATGCCTGACTAGCACGGAACGGTCGCCAAAGAAAGGAAAGAAGGGAATGAAATAATCAAGGAACCTGTAGAATGTCTCACAGCGCATGGAATAAAATATAATAATAACATACTTGACATAAAACAGGTGAGACAGTGCATAAGCTGATAACTAAAATCAACATCCATCACCAGAGCAGCGGAAATTCAAATACAGCTTATTACAATTTTCCAAATTTACTGTCTCTAAACAAAAGAAAGCTAAAGTAGAAGATACACCACCAATGCCCAAGCAGTGATCTTCAACAATACAGGGAGAATATTATGTATATATTTTACGTGGAAGCCTCATGCTCGTCTCCGGATCATCTACCCGTGCATCACCAGCTAACCTGTCTCTAGTCTGCTCGTGTGAGCACCCAGAGTAATAAGAGGAGACATAAAACTCTGGGTCAGACATAAAGCCTGGTATGAGCGATAAGCATCTAAACAAAATAATAACAGGTATACTAAACCATACCTGAACCTGGACCTGCAACCAAAGAGTTAGTACCACATACCGTACAATACTCTAAGGTGCATAACAAATAGTGTAAGAATACGGGGGGGGGGGGGAGGGGGAGGGGTGTGCATGTCACAATAGTAGCAAACAAATCATCCATAGCAACCATCCTCACATCTCTCACTCAGTGCGTAAAGCATATGATATCTACCACTTTGGAACACTAGACAAACTGAGGTAACGACGAATCCCGACTTGTAGAAACCCTGCTATGACCAAGCTAAACATATGGAGTCATGACCAAGCATTTCAATGACCCACTTCATTGGTTGTAGCCCTTGGTCCTACCAATGCCAAAATGGCCCTGGATCCGCCTTCGTACCCCCTACCATAGTGGTCCAAAGCTGTAGACATCGATAACCCCTTGGCACGCGTCCCGCAGCAAAGCCTAACCATGAAGCGAACTCGTTGATTCCCATCCGAATCTTGAGCTCTAACTTCTCATTTGGACTTCCTTTGCATCTTGGGTTTGGTCGAATTGGAGTGGGTCTTCAGAAGAGTTGTCGCGCAGTAACAATCCTAGAATTCGGTTCGGTTCGGTAGTCATCACCCTCGTCGGTTCGGGTCGAGTACTATGCTTCGGGTCGGGTCGGTGTCCTCATCTGGGTCGGGTCGGGTTGCTGTCTTCCTTCCAGTTTTCTCCGATCAGCTCCCTCGTTTTCCATCTACTCCGATCCGATCCGCTCCCGTTCTCCATCTACTCCGATCCGATCCGCACTTGCTGTCTGATCCGCGTGGCTTTCCCTCTTGCTAGTCCTCCAAAGAGTTTTCTTCCGATCCGAGCCCTGCGTCTCCAAGTCGATCCGATCTGGCCCTCATTATTCTTCCGATCCGATCCCCTTTTGTCCACTCCAACTCTAAGTAAACGGCCTTCCTTTTTGCCAAGTCTCCTATGTGCCAAACTCCAGTTCGAGTCGGTTTTCTTGCCCAGTTCACATATCCGATCCGAGCCTCATCCGATCCGAACCGGTTAGGAATCTGCACATTTCTGCAACTTTCCAGCGAGCTTTCTACGCCATTCGACGACGTTTTCGACCAATTTAACTATTCTAATCAATCATAAAACATACCATAGAGTCATAGCAACATGCAATAGCAACCACAAACAACAAACAACAATTCAAATGAATCAAAATGGATCAAAAGTGACTAAAACTTCATATTTTCCCATAGCATGTTTAAGTAGAACTAATCATAGGGTTAACAAAACTTAATCAAATCGAACCAAATTTCTAACAGAAGCATAAAATATTATTTAAGAATTTCTAAACATTTTTCCAGAATTTATTAGTGTATAAATTTGCTAATCTTCACTAATTACCCTTAATTACCGTAATTAGTGCAAAAACTATGCAAATCACTCACCTTGACCACAACTAAAACCCCACAACTGAAATATTCTCTGATTTGGCGCTGTTCCCAATCTTACACAGCAGCTCTACCTCGGTTCTCGTGCTAATACTCCTTGATTTGATGTTTGCTAAGCCTAATCTTCAATTAGGAAGTGATTAAGAGGTGTTTTGAAGAGATTTAGAGGGTGGAGGCCATGGCTAGGTTAAGAGGAATGAATAGTGACGGCTGAAAAATGAGAAAAAGGTATTCTCCAAACCCTAACAGCCCTTTTAAACTCCTAATCCCAAAATTTCCCTTTGGGCCTAGCTGTTAATCACTCGGTTAAGCCCAATTAAGCTGTTTTTCACCATCTGAAACTTGTTTCAGCCATATCTCCCAAATGGTGAGTCCGTTAGGCTAATGTGACCACTCTACGGAAAGAGAAACCATCATCCGAAGCCAATGGAAGTGGTTTCAGGTAAAAATTCATTTCCAGTCAAAAGTTATGGCCAAAACAGTATCAAATAGGGGTAAAATGGTCATCTAAAAATCGGGAAAAATCATGAACACGGAAAATGACCCCAATAGTCGTCTCCCAAAGTTACATGACCATACGACTTCGAATGTGAAAGAAATAAATATCCTACGATCCTATGATGCGTAGAATGCGGGTCGTTACATCAACCCCTAGGTCGACCCCCTGGTCGACCTGTGTGACCCAGGCCGACCCCTAGGTCGACCCCCTGTTCGATCTGGTTCCTGGGCGGGAAATTTCCCGCCCAACCCGGGTGTGATTTGAATTTCTAATTTCAAACCTGAGCTGTTTTATTTAAATATCTGAAACTTTTGAAGGTCATAACTTCTTCATATGAAGTCCAATTTACGCAAACTCAGACTCTATCTCAAGCAGAATTCCGAGATGAACGTAATGGCATAACCCATTTCCCTTAATTCTTCCTTTAAAAATTAAGTATACTTTAATTTATTACTTTGACGTTCGCAGAAAATACGAGGTGTTACATTCTCCCCTCCTTAAAGGATTTCGTCCCTGAAATCTTCAAGTTAAGAAGAATGCATATCCTAACATCCAAAATCCATCTACTCAACTATTCAATCACAGGCATCTATTGTCCTTAGAAAGATTTCTAATGCTTTCATGAACATATGCGTAACATGTGTACATGTCCTTATCTAATGCAAAATCAGGCGGTCTACTGATTCAATTGACCTCCTTAATGTGGATCATGAGAGTGTCATGCGTCCAATATGTATGCAAATATCCCTAATCATGTAAACACTATATGTGTGCATATTCACTCATCCATATGCAACATCCATATGATAACACATCAGGTTTCAATCCGTATACAAATACATTCATATGCATATGCAATATGAAAGTGACTGAGCCGATCTAGTGCCTAATGTGTGTATATGCATTCATGAGCAACCACTAGCAAACACTTGCAACCACTTGTGTCCACCAAACATAACATGTCTCAAACACATGTTTACTTCCATTGGCTTCTACCTAAGGATCGAGGATAAGGCCGAGAGGATATACTTAAAAGATAAAGACTAGCAAGCGAATAAACATTACAGAAAAAGTGGGATCAAGGATATACCCTCAAAAAGGGTATGATGCTCGTATCTATTCTTCAGCCTTTTAAGTCGCATCTTCTTGAGCTTTACTCCACTATACCATAACTAATTTAACTTCACGATTGCGAAGCTTCTTGACCTCCATTTCCAAAACCCACTAGTAAAGATAGGACCTCGATCACTTACTATGTTAGGGGCTATCCAATGTAGTCGAACTATCTTTCCAAGATAAACAGATGTTAACCATGATACCAAGGTTATATACTAAGATGATTAGAGGTCTCTCTTCTACTTAGCTTATCAATCATGTCACAAATCTGATGGTCGATATCTCTCACGCAAACCATCCTAGTCGAAATCGACATCCCTCAAGTACAAGCCCCAAAGGCCTAAACCAATATTAGACAAGCACCCAAGGAATACCTCCTCCGAATTTGGACGATTTATGTGAGATGATACAAGAAAAATAACCAAACAATTGAGCACTTAACCGACTCTGGCTATCGCTGCCAATCTTTCTCCAAAACTATCATTGATCGCAACACTGGCTTTGCATTGTCATCTAGATATATGTGGGAGTCTACCTCATGTTTTAGGGGACAAACCCCTAATCAAAAACATCTGTGTATTCATGGACTACTCCAATGGATCAAAAATCGTCGATAAATACATAAAGTGATTCTAGGTAGCTAAGACAAACTGATCCCTTAGGATCTCACGAAATTTCGAGGGTATTCCAGAGGCAAGTCGAAAGTCTAACTACCCTCCTTTCACAATTACTAGCTAACCAATCCATGTCTAGAATCAACCCATAGCCTATGAAACCAAAAACATAAGTATCTCAAATCATTACAAACCAAAGACAAATGAGCCGAACCACAAATTGGATTTGAGACAATAATGGGATCTTCTACTATACAAGTACTAAGGTGTAGAGACTCAACTATGGAAGCAGATATAAACGAATGTGAAGCGCTAAAATCAAAAGGGTACTAACAGGATGATTAAAAGAAAAACTAGACTTTTTCAACAGAAGCTTTACTACCTCTCTCCGGTATGCTGGCGGTGAGAGCATGCATTTTCCCTCCTGAAAATCCTGTCATTTGTTCTTGCCCTTGTCCTTAATTATATGACACGTTATACCATAATAAAGATACTTCCTCTTGTCTTCCGTTTTACTATTCTTTTCTTCCCTCTTGTCCTGTGATTCTTCCACTTACACCTCTTTCTTTTTGCCTCCTTTGTGAACCATGTCCATATCCATGAGTTCTTCATCCTTGGGTTGTGCTCCTGAGCCAAACTCCCTCATTCTCATCTTTTCCATCCTAGTGTAACTTGTTGACAAGTCTCTTGAAAGCTGCCTCCATCGCATGAAAAACCCCACAAAGCTTGAAAGAAAACTAGCCACAGCTGAGAGTACTGTGGCTATATATGGAAGTTGGGCATTTCTTCACCCTTTGACAGGAGTCGTAGTCTCATCAAGCCTACGGAACCATGCCGCGATGAGGTTACCTCCCAGAAAGCCAGGAACCCTAGAGACTCAGGATAGAAGGAAACAAGGATTCAAACAGAGGATCAAAAAGATAGTTCATATGGCTTTGGGTAATATGTCTTTAGAACAAAACTTTTCTTTTGAAAAATGCTTCTTTTAAAATCGTTTTGAAAATAAATTTTCAAATCTTTTATCTGATCCAGTAACCTTCAGCTCTGGTACCAAGTGAAACACCCCACCTTCGTTAAGGTCACTCACAAAGGGAGTGCCTTAACTTTAGTGGAGCATTTTAGGTTAAAGATGCAGATAAATTACAAGACAGACAAATAAAGCAGCGGAAAATAAAGCGATTTTATAAAATAATATGTTTCAGTTAAGCTTTTACAACAGTTGCCTTAATAATACTTAAAAGTAATACATAGAACTTCTGTCTTGATTTTAAAACTTCCAAGTATAAAAGAAGCATAAAAACAATGATATTCCCCAATAAAGCCTGAAGCATCCATAGCTGTGGAAGAGAGAGTCCAAAGCAATACATCGACTATCTTCGAGCTTGGAAAGAAAACTGAGCTAAGTGGTAAAATTTTCTCCCGTGAACCGGGGGGGTGGGGGGGGGGGGGAGAAAAGAGGCGAAACAAAACTAGTTCAAACATAAGACTGGTAAGTCCAGTGACTTTCAGCATATAAACAGAAAAAAGCATCATGACATGAATAAACTGAATGTAAGACAATACTGTGATAACATGGATAACAAGATAACATAGGACAAGTATAAGGTATGACAAGGCAAGATAAACTGAATGCGCTTATACTCTTTCTCTGCTTCGCTACTACTTTGTTATTCTGATTTCTATATCTATCTCTGTACCACCTAACTAGTGTCCCAACTTGTAATATATAAAAAATAATAATGTGATCCCAATCCCCGTAATTATGGTAGCCTTCAGGTGTACATCTATCGTGAGGATTCCACCTCAATCTGCCTAATTGCCATGAACATGTTAGATGTACCCTTACTACCATATCGATCGACTCTTTACTTGCATTAATGTTCCATGCGTCTGTGTCAATCGGCCCTCTCTTGCGTGTAGATACCTTGTGCTGGTCCCACCTTGTATCAATACTTATGATAGTGACCCGACACAATTCAAGGTGCACTGTGTATAACTATGGTACTCAGTGCCTGCTTTTTCCCACTCCGGAGTACGTGCACGCCCGTAAACCGTCGGAACCTACACCGACGTACCACCTGCCATTGTTTTGACCGCTTACAATCAGTCCAGTTATCGTGCCCCACCCTGCCTACTTCAGGGTACCGTGATACATCTATTTGGGTTACTGCTGAAATGGGTCCCCATCACTACGGTTTCCAACTGGTTAAGTTTGTGGGCCTATATTTACTAATATTACCCACCAACCCGACATGCACTTAATCCTCCCATCGAGATAAGCATGTTTATTTAACGGTTAAGTTTGTGGGCCTATATTTTCTAATATTACCCACCAACCAGATATGTACTTAACCCTCCCGCACATTATGTAATATTGGTTAAGTGTTGTCCATTCATGTTAACTTAACCCACCCAGTCATCGTCTCATGTTGGTTAAGTGTTTCTTATTAACTTAACCCCGTTCGTTCATCAAGTTATATTGGTTAAGTGTTTTCTTATTAACTTAACCCCACGTGTTCATCGTGTTGTATTTGTTAAGTGTCATCAATCAACTCAAGTTAACTTAACCCACCTACTTGTCATGTTACTTTGGTTAAGTGTTGCCTTCTTGTGTTAACTTAATCCTACCACAAATTAAGTTATATTGGTTAAGTGTTAACGTAACCCTTTCCATTTATCATGCTATACTGGTTAAGTGTTCCTGTTAACGTAACCCTAGTCATCCATCTTGTTATATTGGTTAAGTGTTTCTCATTACTTAACTCTAGTCATTCATGTTATATTGGTTAAGTGTTCTTATGAACTTAACCCTACTCATTCATCTTGTTCATTAGCATTAATTGATTTATTAATGCACCAACCTCTCACATTAGATATGTGTTGTTGTGGTTACTGGATGTGTCGGGTGGTTCCGGGTAGTTTTACACCAAAACTCAATCTAACCTCGGGTTTTTCTTCGGCATGGTGCACTAACCTCTCACATTAGATAGGTCTTGTTGTGGTTACTGGATGTGCCGGGCAGTTCCGGGCAGTTTTACACCATAACTCAATCTAACCTCGGGTTAGGCATATTCATATTTTCACCTATTTACATGTTTACATATCATATGTAAATTATTCACAATTGTTGTCAATTTCAGATTATACCACATTTTCCATAAATGTCCATGTCTAGATTTATATGCTAATTATCCCAACCAGTCATATTCCAACTCTCAAGTTATGCCCAACAAAGCTAATTGCAAGTTATGGCCCTCAAATTCAATTTCGAGTTATTACTCAAATTAGGCTACACCTGATCTTCCTAAGTTTGTACTAATAGTCATGCCCCAATACCCCAATATACATTATTCTTTGGCGTCTCAACCAATGGTTATGCCCAATCTTGATTAATATCCTAATTTATAGTTTTGCGCCCAATCTAGACTAATATACCAATTTACTGTTTGCGCCAAATATTTCAATTTACCCCAAGTTCGCAACAAAGACAAATTATGCCCCAAATCATAAGTTACAAAATTATGTTCCACCATTACCAAATAGACTATTCCCCATTACCTCCACATTCCAATCGCACGTATAACAAGTTTCATTCTAGATTCGAGGTTAATCTAGATTCATAAAATAAAGGGGACGAAAGAGGAATATAAATGAGAGTAGGCATAAAATAGGCATTAAAATGGTAGATCTATCAAATATTTTGGACCTAAGAGGATTACAGATCTGTTAGAGTTGGGGTATAACAAAGATAGATTTGAAACAAACAGACAGAAATAACCTCATAGATATATAGATCTGATATAAATAACATCATGAACCTAAAAGGATTATATATCAGATGTCCAACAAAGGCAGGCATGATTGAAAAATAACTTCCTATGCATGTAAATCGTTAATTCAATAAAAAGATAGAAATTAATCTAAAAGATTTGTCTTATCATCAAGCATGGACTTAGATCCATTTCATTATATGCCAAAATCACTCTTAGGTGTTTAAATCTAAAAATAACTTGAACTTACATATTTACAGTTCAATTTACACCCCAAATCCCAAGTTATATGTCCAATATACTTTGTGCCTCAAATCTTAAGTCATATGTCCAATACTTTATGCCTCAAATCTCAAGTCATATGTCCAATACTTTATATTTTGAATACAATATGTGTTATGTCCTCTAATCAGCTACAACTAAATTATGCCCAATTTTACACAATTTAATACTTTTTCCCAATTTTAATGCTAGTCATGTCCAAATCATATATTATGCCCAATTTTAGCGCTAACCAAGTTCAAATCATACATTGTGCCCAAATTTATTTCGAACATACATTCATCTCTTATGAGATTTGGCTCAGTCTCGTAGTAGCCTGACTATAAAACAAAAAGGGAAGAAGGAAAGAAGAGACAAAGAATGGACATAATATTATCAATGGGATAGTTCCAAAGGATATAGAAAGACATATAGAAATAGGCATAATCTCAGATCCAAATTTATTACAATGTCAGAATCATAATTAACTTTTATTTCTGAAAATAACGTGAACTTACAAATTACAGAACGGTCTTGAATTATGGGATCTGTATTCTGAAACTGAATAGCTCTCCCTTGAAGTAGACTATTTGTTGTTCTAATTTAGATTTGATTCTTAGAAAATAGTTGTTGAAGCCATTGAATTATCCTTTGAATCTCTAATTGAATTCTAAACTTGATTTCTACGATGGACTTGAGCAGCATAACCCTGTCTTAGATTTATTTTTATATGAATTAAGGTAGAGTATAGACAAAATGAAGTTGTGTAGAGAAAACTATAGAACGGCTATTACTTGGACCAGATATGGTTAGAGAAACGTCCGATAAGATTGATCTTATTAAACGACGAATGAAGATTGCTCAAGACAGGCAGAAATCTTACGAAGACAAGAGAAGGACTGACATTGAGTTTGAAGTAGGAGACATGGTTTTCCTTAAAGTATCACCTTTGAGGAATGTGGTTCGCTTCGGATCTGTAGGGAATTTGGCATTAATATTTGTAGGGCCATTTCCCATAAATGAAAGGATTGGCTGTTAGAGTAAAGCTGCCAGAGAGATTATGTAATGACCCGCATTTTCAGCGGTATAATAATTTAATTGTTTAAAAGGTGATTAAAAGGATTTCATGGTCGTTGGATTAAATAATGGTGAATATTTAATTAAAATAATAAATTAAATAATATATTTAATTATGAAATAATCAAAATTGGCTGAAATGGCGATATGGTGTGGAATGGATCATATGTGATATTTAATTCAGTTTACAATTGAATTAGAATAACGAATACATTATTTGAATGACAGTTTGAACGTATAATTATATTATAATTAAAATCGAGCTTGAAATGGCGCTGTAGTTCGTAATTTGGCGATTTGAACTTCAACTGAATGTACAGGTTCGTTTTAAGCCGGATTTCTATGAAATAAGAAACGTATGGAGCTGGTGGAGTATATCTTTCTAGTGGAAGAGAAAAATCGGGATTGCGTCGTGTAGATTTTAATTTATGTCCAAATCAAATTTTAGAAAAGTCGCTGTGGAATTCCTTTGTAATTTATAAAGGAATTATTTATATTTTAAAAAGGAATTTCATTTTTAAATCGAATACCGATTTAATCAGGATTTGAAATATCAAGTTATAAATCCTAGTAGTGCTGTATGGTATTCCACTATGAGTATATACAATAATATAAATTTATTTGTATTTAATTTAATTATATTTAAATATATTTATATATTTAGATGGGTCATTCAAAGCTTTAAAAATAGCCGGTTTTGCAAACGAAGTCGGAATTCGACGAAACTAATTTTGTTGGATCCACAGCATCAAATTATTGCTATATTCCAAGTTCCGTGATTTTTGGGGTCGCTGTGTGGCCGTACGGATTTTTAGAGTGGAAAACAGTCAGTATTTTGACAGTTAAAATTACACTATGTGAGCATACAAAGTCGGAATTCGACGAAACCAGTTTCGTTGGGACCGTAATGTCGAACTCTAGTTGCGTGACCATTTTCATGATTTTTGGGTATTTTATGTGGTCGTATGAATTTTCAGAGACTAGGATAATTAACGTTTGATTATAAATAGAATAAAATAATGCATAGGAAAGTATCTAAATTGTCTATAAATACACCACCCTTAACCCTAATAATCTAATTCCTATTTTACCACGGTCATAAGCATTTCTAGCCCTCGCTTGTTTTACCTTCAACCATTTCGATCTCTCAAAAATCAAACAAAAACCAAAGTAAAATGTATAAATCAATATATATATATATATATAGATTTGAAATCATTGTGGGTTGGTCTTCGATTTGGGGTAAGTTGTATAGGGTGCGATGTCAAATTTTCTAGTGCGGAAATGTACAGCTTCGGGTTTAGTAAAGCTAGGGTTGCAGAAACTTGGAGTTTGAAGCCGTGATTGGTGAAACGGTGTTCGGTTTGGGATTTACTGTGGGAAACCGAAGAGCTTGCGGGAATTTTGGGATTTTCTGGGATAAAAACAGTCGCTCGAAATACCTACAGTACACGAGATACTGATGAACACGATCTTTGTCTTGGGTGCGAGCTGGGTATCGGGAGGAGGAGTGGAAAGAGGATGCGAAGGAGAGTTTTAAATTTATTTAGAAGGTATAGGAACTTGTAAAATACGTAACTTGCTCATACGGTGTCAGAATCCGACGAAACAAGATCAGACTGGATCGTAGGGACGAGGACAACACCATGTCACTGATTGGGAACGGATCTGAGCTCGTTTTAATTTATGGAAAAATAAATTGTTTGATTCAAATCAAACAAACAGTTTATCGTTCTTTAACGATGAACTGCTAATGTGAGTAAATCTCACTAACTCTGAAAAGTTTATAATTTCATGTTGTATTTTTAGAACTGTTAAATATTGGCTGATTGACTGTATGTTGACTGTTTTATTGAACTGCTAGTCAGTTAGTTGAATTTCTATATTGATTCTGTTTAACAGAATATATCATATGGAACTGAAAGTGATGTTGATTTTATTGTGTAACATCTGTGGATGCAGGGAAACATGTTGGAGGAGTCCGACTGGATTCCTCAACAGCTATTTTATTATTTTCATATATTGTGATATATGACGTGGTTTATAATCTGTTGTTGATTATATGTGTATGGACGATATTGGACATCGTAATTTGATATGTTAAACACCATAACACACTGTTGGAAAAAGGGGGATTTCAAAATGAATATTGAAATTAGATTATTTATAAAATCCAAGGGGTTTTATAAAAGTGGTAATATTTATAAAATCAAAGAAGATTTTATAAAGGAAATTATTTATAAATGGAATACTTATAAATAGAAATTTATTTATAAATGGAATATTTATAAATAGGAAATATGTTTAAGTGGAATTTTATATGAAGGGAAATCTTTATAAATGGAATATTTGTAAAGAAAATTATTTATTTAGAATAAATAAATTAGATATTTAAATGGATTATTTATTTGTTAAATAAATAGGATAAGATAAAGAGATATTGACTTAGAAAATAAATAAGTTATTTAAAAGGACATTCAGTAGGAAATAAATAAGTTATAAAAAGGGATTATTTATTTAGAGAATGAATAAAGAAATATTTGTAAACCATTTATAAATAAAATAGAAAGAGAAATATGTGTAAAACATTTACAAATAGGTTATAAAGGATATTAGTTTGTTAAATAAATAGGATAAGAAAAGGATATTTATTTGTTAAATGAATAGAATAAGATAAAAGGAATATTTGTTTAGAAAACAAATAAGATATTATATGAGAGGTATTTGCAGCACATTTGCAAATAGAGTTGAAAAGGAAATATTCGCAAACCATTTGCAAATAGAATAGAGAAGGGAATATTTGCAAACCATTTGCAAATAGAATTTAAAAGGGTAATATTTGTAAACCATTTACAAATAAAGATTTAAAAAGGAAATATGGGAAAAAGGCATTTAGAAAACAAATAGATTATAAAGGAAATATTTATCTTTGGATAAATATATATATAAGTCTGAACTTATATATGAAGAAGTAAATAGATAAAAGGAGCAGATTGATTTATAAATGATATTTATAAATTAAGTTAAATATTTGTCATTTGGATAAATAGAATATATAAGTCAGGACTTATATAAAGAAGTAAGAATCGTTTTCAACCTCGATGTTTGAAACTGAATAAGGACAAAGAGCTAACCAGTTAGGTTAAACCAGTTAGGTTAAACCAGTTAGATTTAATCAGTTAGAGTTAATCGATAGAGTTAAATCGAACTCGAGTTATTGAATAGAGTTAAATCGAACTAGAGTTATTCAAATGGAGTGAATCGAATTTAGTTTATTCGAATAGAGTTGAAATGAGTAATCGAATTTAGTTATTCGAAGAAGTGAATCGAATCAGAAATATTCGAAGTGAGATAATCGAATTAGAGATATCGAAGTGAGATAATCGAATCAGAGATATTCGAAGTGAGTTGATCGAATCTAGTTATTTGACAGGAGTTAAATCAAATAAGATTTATTCGAAGAAAGAGATTATCGAATATAAGTATTCGAAAGTAAGCAAATAGAATATAAGTTATTCGAATAAGAGTTAATACAGTAAGAGTTATTAGGTTGGAGTTATTCAAGTAAGAGTTAATAGGTTGGAGTTATTCAAATAAGAGTTATAGACTAGAGTTAACCGAATAGGAGTAAATAAATTAGTTGTCGTTATGTTATTCGAGTTAGGAAATAAAAGTCATATTAAAGATAATATATTTCAGATGCAGGAGATTATAACACCATTGTTATAATCACGTAAAACTTGTAAAAGAAGGGGGTTCGTAAATAGAATCTGAGGGTTCGTAAGGAATTGTTAAAGAGTTAAAAAGGTGAATCTTATCTCTTTCGAGATTTGAAAGGTGGTTCAGTTAAGGTCTGAGAGGTAGCTATACCCCAACTTGATTGACTGCGTTTTTAATTAAGAAATGGTTACGGTTCGAGGGTGAAGTGGTTAAGTGGATTTAGTAATTTAGTATAGTGGTTTGAGTCGTCATCGCAATATAGTTTTAAACATTTGTTTAAATCCCAATTAAGAAGTTTTGGAAATGTTTTCCAAATGAGAATCAGAAATGTTTTCTAATAATAGAAAATAAGAATTTAGAATATATGGGAACATGAGATAAGTAAATTAATGAAATAAAGAGATAAATGTTGAACGATGGTTGATCGATATAATTTCCTCCTGGAAATAATATTGTTGTTTGCACACCTGTTTTTCTTTGATGGTTAAATCACAGACTATCGATGTTTTGACCATTTTAACGTTGTTAATATGGAGAGACCAGTTGGATTATTATCCAAAGAACCACTCTGTATTGGCATAAGCTTTGCGAATCATATATGCCAAAGATAATTGAAGACGGAGTAAAGTGCAAGGGCTATTGTATAAGTCTTAGATAACAGTGCCTAAGATGGATGTACTGAATAGTGCCTTCGGTTCATCATGTTCCTGGATGACTTGTATGGATGAATGTCTAAAAGAGTATTTCCAGAAAGGTCACGTACATTGATTTCTTTAACCGTACCAAGAGTGGAAGCGAAGAAGGAATCTTCTTTAGCTAACACGTAATGTACTCTTGTAGATGTCAATTAGTGATTTTCGATGGATCTGACAATGTGGCATTCGAAGTGTTAGCCTACTTTGTGAACTAGGCAACACAAAGTCAAGATGTCAAGCGTTGGAGAACATTTCTTCTTAGAAAGTATCAGGTCGGATCAGAGAGCTACTACCCAATCGGATCGGAGGGCTACTACGCAATTGGGTCAGAGGGCTACTACCAGTTCGGGACGGGGCAGAGCAAAATGGACAAGGACTCAGGTTCAGCTTAGGTCGGGTCGGATCGGATGCCCCGATCCGAACCCCTTCTGTTCACTCTTCCGAACCGAACCCAACATATCATATCACTTCACCCCACGACCTCCTGGATGTTCGGAGTAGTTATGACCATTTCCTGCCCATGATGTCCACTAACCTGTTGTGCTGTCATCATCAGACTCCATCCGAACCCGATTGAGGCGGGATTGATGCCACGTGGGTCCGAACCGATCCCACTCCAGGGGGATTTTCCACCTATAAATATCCCGTCAAGAGACATTTGAAAGGATCTTTTCGAGCATTCTGAGAGTTCAAACACCTTTGAGGACCGAACCTCAACATTCCCAAACAATCCAAATCGTCATTCAAAGTATTTTTTGAGATAATTGAGTGAATGTACGTGAAAAGTGAGTGAAATTGTGTGAATATCTCATTGTATTTACATCTATATCATCGAGGAAAGTGATTATAAAGTGGACGTAGGCTTTTCGACGCCGAACCACTATAAATTCTGTGTCTCCATTTTATTTTTGATCTTATTTTATTTCGATTTTAGTCAATTCGGGTGTTAGAACCACTTTTTGGTCTAACATTTTGGTGCTTTCACTGAGAACCATTTGAATTCTCTATTTTTCTGGATTATCGTTCTACTTTTTTGGACCGTTGAGTTCAAAGAAGTTAATCCTCAAGTTTCGACGCTTTTGAATATTTGTTGGTTGATTGTTGAAGAACTATGGCCAAAGGAAAAGGAAAGGAAGTTCAAACTAGTCGAGGGAACGGAGTTGGTGAAAATTAGCAAAACCCAGTTGTGACAAGGTCTCATGGGCAGAGCTCGGCAGCGGATTGGACAGGTTCAGGAAATCCGAACCGAACTCAAGGAGAGAGCTCCGAACCTATCCGTGCAGGAGAATTTGAAGAAGTGCATTCCCCTAACCCTAACCGATCCGAACAGGTTGCTCTGCTCCGATCCGAACAAGTTTCCCAGCTCCGACCCGAACAAATTGCTCAGCTTCGATCCGACCCGTCACTAGGTGATGCTGGAACCTCTACTCGAGCTCCTCCAAATGCTCCGACTCCAGCCACCAGGATCAATGATCAGATCAATCCATCTGCGCCTATTACCCAAGGAGATTTTTCGTGCCTTCTTGACATGCTTGAGAGCACTAGGGAGGCTATGAAAATCCACGAGCGCACCAATCTCATGATGCAAGAGAATATGAGAATCATGAGCAGGGAAATCGGCGAGCCCTACAGGCAAAGAACTCTATCCCCGGTTCATCACATTGAAATGGATCAGTCTTCTTCTTCTGAGGAAGAACGGCCCCGTGAAAGAAGGCCGCTCGAACGACCTCAGAATTTGGAGCAAATGACGTTTGGATCTTTAGGGTCTCGCGAGGACGCTTCCTGGGTACTAGGACCCAATGATCCAAGCTTGAGAGAGCCTATGCTATTACCAAAGCGGGGATCAAATGTATTGCCTAGAGACCCTAACCTTACCAATCCAACTCAGGGACAAATGCTCCAGCCCCTTCCTCCCGAGATCGATCGGGAACGTAGGGAACAAAGCAGAGCAGAAGCTGCTAGAAGAAGGAGGGCATCCCGTGATCAGGAGCCCAGAGGAAACCCGAACATCAGAAGGAGGGTGTCCCCTGATTAGGAGCCCAGAGGAAACCCGAACATCGGAGCCAGGGAGCCTGGACGGCCTTTGACTAATGCTGACGTATGGACTATGGTATGCCAGATCATGTCTGAGAGTCAGAACTACACTAATGAAGATTATGGCATTGAGCGAAGCCATACTCCCTTTACTGATGACATCCTTAACTTTCAGTTCCCCCGACGTTTTAACCTACCGCAGATGGACAGGTAAAACGGGAGGACCGACCCGGGACAACATTTGATGCGATATGCATGGCTCATGAATGCTGCTGCTGCCCCTGACGCAGTGAAGTGTAAAGCTTTCCCGACCTACTTGGAAGACGTGGCATTGCTATGGTTTACCCGACTTCCTCCTCAATCAATATCGAATTTTAGGGAATTAAGCGAACGTTTTATGAGTCAGTTCCGACTTCATGCCCGAAAGTCTAAGAATGATATTGAATTATCAAGAATTAAGCAAGCGCCGGGTGAGTCTTTGAAGTCATATCTCGACCGTTTCAACTTAGTTGTGACAGAAGTCAGTGACCCGCACGAGCCCACCATCTTGATGGCTTTGATGGAAGGAGTCGATCCTGATTTCGAGTTTGGAGATTATCTTTCTGGAAAGCCACCTCTCACAAGAGAGTTATTTTATGAAAAGGACGATATTCACTTAAGACGAGAGGAGGCAAGGGCAAACAGAAAGAGAATGTCCAGAGCGGCTTCAAAAGAAACTATTCAGAGTAATGTCGCCGTGAAGTAGTCAGGAGAAACTTCCGAGAAAGTCGAAGTAAATGTGGGAAACAAGAGTGGAAACGATAACAATGGAAACGGGGGCAACAACAACCGTAACGCGAATGGTAACAAGAGAAATAGGAACCGAGGAAGTAATTCTAACAAAAGACCCCAGTTGCAGACCTATGAAAATTATTCACCGTTGAACGACACTCTGGAGAACATTTACTTGGATACATACAATGTTTTGCAATACAAAAGACCGCCGCCTCGAGACTCAACGGAGAAAGAAATCACAACTGGAAAATTTTGTTTATTTCATGGAACTCATGGGCATTCAACAAATGAATGTCGACATTTGAGAGATGTGATTGAGAAGCTGTTGCGCGAAGGAAAATTGGATGAATATGAGGCTGCCCCAAGAGACAGGGGGCAAGGAGAACAAGCTCCAAACCAGAACCAATCTGCTCCCAAGCCTACAGCGCAGCAGAAAGGCAAGGGAATTGTTATTAACACCATAGTAGGTGGATCCCACCCAGCTATCCACAGTTTTAGAGCAATGGACCAATACGTTAATGCAGCTAAGCACGTAGATGTGGATGAATGTGATGATTTGGAAGATATCGCCCCTGTGAAACAACAGAGGACAATGTTTGATGACGTGGTGTTCCGTAGCAGAGACAATACCGGAATCCAGTCACCCACCGAAGATCCGTTGGTCATCACCACTACCATTGGACCGGCATTGGTTCATAAGGTGCTAGTAGACAATGGAAGCTATATTAATATTTTGTTTAAAAAGTCATTCGATCAGATGAAACTCGAGTCTGAAGATTTGAAGCCATGCGAAGGTTAGATCCGAGGCTTCAACGGAGCGTCGACAGCTCCGATGGGGTATATAGAATTTCCCGTAACATTAGGGCAAGGGGAACGCCGAAGAGTACGAATGCTTCAGTTCGTAGTGTTGGACGTAGATTCGCCCTACAACGCATTTTTGGGAAGGCCTGCCCTTGCAGAGTTCAGGGCTTGCATCGCCCCTTGGTGTTTATTGCTTAAGTTCCCAACTGAAGCCGGAACAGGAGTAATGAGAGGAGATCAAGTTTCCCGACGGGCTTGCTATGTTGCTGAATTAAAGATGTTGATGAAGGGACTCAACATCGAGAGTAAAGGTGCCTCGCCTCCTCCAAAGGAGGGTTCGGCGTAGCAATTAGAGGGATCGGCCCCAAAGGAGTTGCCCAAAGGAACGCCTGAAGACTTGGATCCTAGAAAAGATGAGGAACCAGAGGCTAGAAATGCAACTCCTAACGAAGCGACAGTGGACATACCCATTGACGAAGCTGATCCAACAAGAGTTTTGAAGATTGCAACCCAGTTGGATCCACATTGAGCCCAAGAACTAACTGACTTCCTGAAGGCAAACCTGGATGTGTTTGCCTGGACCCACGCCGACATGTGTGGGATATCGCCACCCGTCATGAGTCATTCACTAAATATAAACCCAAAACACCCGCCTGTAAAGCAAAAGAGACGTGTGCTGGGCCCAGAGAGGTCGGCAGCTCTGAAAGAAGAAGTGGAGAAGCTGAAAGAGAACGGATTTATTAGAGATTCGACATATCCCGACTGGATATCGAATCCTGTTTTAGTAAAGAAGCCAAACGGAAAGTGGCGGACATGCATTGATTTTTCAGACCTGAACAAAGCTTGCCCGAAAGATAGCTTCCCATTCCCCAGAATCGACCAGCTTGTAGATTCGACAGTGGGACACGAACTTCTTTCTTTCATGAACGCATATTCCGGGTACAACCAGATTCCTATGCAAGTGCCAGATCAAGAACACACGAGCTTCATTACAAATTTGGGGTTGTATTGTTATGTGGTCATGCCGTTTGGATTGAAAAACGCTGGAGCTATCTATCAACGCTTGGTGAACAGGATGTTTTATAACCAAATAGGGAAGACTATGGCAGTTTATGTGGATGATATGCTTGTCAAATCGAAACAATCCTCCAGCCATACACAAGACTTGGCAGAGATGCTTGGTATCCTGCGAATGTATCGGATGAAGTTAAATCCTTTGAAATGCTCATTTGGAGTGGCATCGGGAAAGTTTCTAGGCTTCATTGTGAGCTCTCGAGGGATTGAAATCAATCCCATCCAAATAGCAGCAATAAGAAACATTGAAGAACCGAGGAGAATCAAAGATGTCCAAAGTCTTGCAGGGAAAGTAGCCGCGTTGAGCAGATTTATCTCCAAAGCAACGGACAAATGCGTCCCATTTTTTGACTTGATTAAAAGGGGAAAGAAGAATTTCGAATGGACTCCGGACTGTGTTGAGGCCTTTCGAAATTTATTGGAATTACTAGAGAAACCACCGATTTTGTCAAAGCCAGTGGATCATAAAGAGTTATTTGTTTACCTAGCGGTTTCGGCTCACGCCGTTAGCACAGCCTTGGTCCGAGAAGAAGACAAAGTGCAAAGGCCGGTATATTATGTAAGCAAGAAATTGGCAGCTGCAGAACGCAACTACCCAAGGATTGAGAAGCTTGCTTACAGCCTCCTAATCGCCTCCCGAAAACTTCGCCACTATTTCCAAGCTCACCCAATAACCATATACACTGACCAGCCTCTGAGGCAGATGTTGCAGAGACCCGAAGCATCGGGGCGTTTGATCAAATGGAATATTGAATTAAGTCAATTTGATTTAAATTTCCAGCCGCGGAGGTCGATCAGGGGGCAAGCTCTGGCTGACTTTATAGCAGAGTTCACAATTCCAGAGGAGGAAATGATCAATGACAAGGTAGTCAAGTCAGAGGACGAGTTAAAATTAGATCCATGGAAGCCGTACACAGATGGAGCCAAGATCGACCGAAGGTCCGGAGCTGGAGTCGTCTTAGTTACTCCCGAGGGACGATCGTTATATTACGCTCTACGATTAGAATTTTCAGCGACTAATAATGACTCTGAATATGAAGCCCTGATTGCCGGGCTGAAACTCGCTAAAGAACTCGGAGTAAAGACATTGGATATATTCTGCGACTCCAAAATAGTTGTTTGCCAAGTGCGAAAGGAGTTTGTGGTTCGGGGACCTCGACTTATCGCCTATCTCGGAAAAGTGGAAGAGCTGTTGAGCAACTTGGAACGGTATAACGTAACGCATATCCCAAGAGCCGAAAACCAGAAGGCAGACAGGCTAGCAAAGCTAGCTAGTTCCGACAACCCGGAAGAAGACGAAATGATTCCAATTGAAACGTTGGGATCGCCAAGCTTTGAGTCGATGGAAATTGAATTTGCTTTCGAAGCAGAACCGGAGAAGGAGTCGTGGATGACCCCAATTAAGAATTTCCTTAAGAATGGGATACTCCTGTCAAAGAAGAGTGAGAGGCGGGCCATAGTTCGCAAGGCCACCAGATACATCCTTCATGATGATACTCTTTATAGACAAGGATTTTCTATGCCCCTGTTACGATGTATAGCACACAACGACATCAAACGTGTACTAAGAGAAGTACACTAAGGTGAGTGTGGAGACCATACAGGAGGTCAGACCTTAGCAAAGAAGATATTGCGGTATGGATACTTCTGGCCCACAATTAATAAAGATGCAGCTGATTATTTACGACGCTGCGACAAGTGCCAGAGATTCTCCAAGATCCCCAGAGCACCACCGACCCAACTCAGATCGATGGTGAGTCCTTGGCCGTTTGCCATGTGGGGAATTGACATCATCGGAGTTCTACCAATTGCTAAAGGAGGAGCGAAATATGCAATAGTCGCCGTGGACTATTTTACAAAGTGGGTGGAAGCTGAGCCCTTAACCAAAATCACGTCGAGAAAGGTGATAAGTTTCGTGGTTAGAAATATTATATGCGATTTGGGATCCCAAGGACCATTATAACTGATAACGGAACCCAGTTCGATGGTGCCGAATTCAGAAATTTCTGCCAGAAATATAAGATCGACAAACGATACACTACAGTCGCTCATCCACAGTCAAACGGGCAAGTAGAAGCAATAAACAAAGTCATAAAATCCATCCTTAAGAAGCGATTAGAACGTGTAAAGGCAAAATGGGTGGATGAATTGCCCTTAGCTTTGTGGGCATATCGGACAACGTTTAAGACAGCTACCGGTCATACTCCTTTCTCTCTCTCATTTGGTTCAGAAGCAGTAATTCCAATAGAGCTTGAAGTTCCCTCTCACAGGGTAACATATTATGACCCGATGACGAATCAGGCACTCTTACTCGAGTCTCTTGATGAAATCGAAGAAAAAAGGGACGAGGCAGACTTGCGTGCGTCAAGACATCGACGTCAGATGGCATGCTATTATGACAAAAAACTTCGTTCTAGGACTTTTGAACCGGGAGATTTGGTGCTAAAGCGAGTCTTTCCATCCCTTCCTCACCTTGGTCCAAAGTGGGAAGGACCCTTTGTCATCCAACGGAAACTTGAAACAGGAGCCTTCAAGTTAACGACCGTAGATGGCGAAGAGGTACCTAGGGCTTGGAATGCCCAACACTTGATGCGATATTTGAATTAGGAATGTTGTACTCTTTGCTGTTTTCCTTATGAACTCTGTAAAAAGGCACGACTTGCCTTAGAAAAGTCTGTTGATATGAACAAAGAACTATAAAGTGGATGTAGGCTACGACTTAGCCGAACCACTATAAAAATATCGTGTGTCATTTACTTTCCTGCATTATTTATACCATCAACTACTATTCCGTTATGATTATGGAATATAAGATGATTTAAAACCTGAAAGGTTGAAAACAGCTTATATGCAGGGACAAGCACAATGACTGTTTGTGCGATAAGACATGAAAGAATGGGAAGACGACATTCTCAACTCTAACTCTCAAGAATTGAGAGAGAGTATAAAGGATGGGAAGACGACGTCCTCTGAGGCGTGAAGGTGCACCCAGACAAGAGACCGCCTCAGTAAGAACTCTAACCTGAGTATAAGACATGAGAGTATAAAAAATGCCAGAAAAAATGACAGGCATCAACGACACAAAGAATGTGACCCCATCGGAGAATCGGGGATATTCAGACTATTTGACTAAATCTTGAATAGTTTTTCAAGATTGACTGGGGGCATATATGTACACACATATTTCACCCCACCATAACTTCATTACATAACTATAGTAGGACATGCATTTTTACATAAGTACAGAACTGATAACTAACCGACATTGCAGAAAACAAATTATTTTTATTTACAAATGAATGAATTTGTACAGGAAAACAGGCAAAAAGAAGGTGCGAGGGCCACCCTTGCAGCAACAATTATGGACCAATCAAATGCTAAAATAATGCAAGACACTCTATCATTTAGACTTCGAAGCGGGCTTGGACTTCTTAGCAGCCTTCTCCGCATCCCTCGCCTCTTTTTCAGCCTCAGTCAAGATGCACTTTGACTTTTTCTTCCCTGAAGCTGAAGCGCTGGAATCAGTTGGCTTTTTTCCAGAAGGCGGAACGCTGGAATCAAGAGAAGACTTTTTAGCAAGTTCTTCTGTAATAGATCTAGTCGAAAGCTTAACCACTAACCTTGATCCAGCATCCACTACTGCGAGGGGCTTAAGGCTTTCGGGGTCTAAGTCTTCAACTTTAAGCTGCATGCGTTTATCTTGTTCGGCCTTCAGTGCAGCTAAAGTAACATCTTCGGCGCTTTTCGACTCCCCAACTATAGCCACCTCAGGGTCTTCCTCGTGTTCCCCGTTGCCACCATCATCCTTTAAGGCATCTATTATTTCTTCATCATGAGGAGTATCAGCCTTAGACGGTTCAGTTCCTTCTCCCGAATCTATGGGGGCAGCCTTGTCTTTTCCCCCTTTAGCCTTCTCCGTAGGCTCTGCTCCAGAGGTGGTTCCCTGGGACACATCTGTCTTTTCGGACGGTTCAATACCTACAGAGTGAGAAGAAACAGTTATCAACTTAGGAGAAAATAATGGGTTCTTCTTCGATTGCTCAATTACATGATGAAAGGTAGAGATAGCTTTGACGAATTGAGGTGAAAAGGTAGAGATACCTTCCGACGACTTCTCGGCTGGAGTGACCGCTGTCTCCGATGCCGTTTCGGGTATGGGGGATAAAAGAGAAGCCCGAGGGATCCCCAGGTTTACAGGATCATATCCCTCTACTTCAGAAGTCTCAGAGGCAGTAGAGGAAGAACTAGCCTCAGGGATGTTCTTTTGCTTAGCCTTCCGCCTCTCTTCGTCCATAACAGCAGCAATAAGGCGGCGTCCTTCGGCTAGGCGTTCTGGTTCATCATCTCGTAGATATTTCTCCATAAGCTTGTCCTCATTAATGGAATCAACCTTAAGCTCCTCTTTCTCCCATTCAACGATTTGACTCCATACTTGGACTAAGGTAGATGGATAATCTTCAATCCAAGAGATGTTCCGGCGGCGAATGATATGCGCAAAGAATTCAATCATTAATTCACTGAAACCATGCACCTCTCCCTCAGCCTCTGATAGTTGTTTGCGGGCCTCTTCAGCGGACTTGATAGCACATTCGACGTTACCCTCCACTAGGGCAGCCCCGTTCTCCGCCTCCACCAGCTTAGAACCCAAGTCAGCGTTTTTCTTCTCCAATTCAGCATTCTTCTTCGCTAACTCGGCCTTCTCCCGCTCAAGGCCAGCGTAAGCAAGTCGCATTTTGGCAGCATCTGACTTGGCATCTTCGGCTTACTTTTTCAATTTCGAATGCTCTTGGGTATGGGACTCAAGCAAATCATGGTAGCGCTTTTGTAGATCCTCAAATTGTTGCTTGAAGCTAGCAGCATCCTGTTGAGCGATAGCAAGTTGGGCCTGTGTATCCTCCAAGTCTTTTCCTAGATTTTTTAAGGCCCTTGCATCGTCTTCTGCGGTTTTTTACATCGAGTCAGCATTCGTGATTAAAGTTCGGATGATTCTAGAAAGGCTGCGCGAATACTTGAACATCTCTGAATACTGTTTCTCGACTGCATCTATTTTTGCTTTGGCCTCATCTGCCCACCTCGAAGAAATAGGTTCAAGAGCAGGTAAAAAAGTCAAGTTTTCGAAGTAATGTTCAGGAAATTGCTCCTCCAGATATGCCCGCTTAACTGCAGTTTCAGCATCTAGCGGTGGAGGTGCGGGGAATGTCAGCTCAGTATCCCTGTGCGTAGAGGGCTCAATGGACTCTTCATCCTTTCTAGACCGTTTAGTGGGAACCTTACGCTTGCTTCGTGATTCGGTATCTCTTGGCGGACTCCTCTCCCTACTGCGCTTTTCTTGAGAAGAGGTTGAGTCTTTTGATTGCGGCCTGTCCTCTTCCCGACGACCTTGGTAACCTTTATACCGCTCTGGGTCTATCCGGACAGGAGAGCGAGAGCGCGAGGACCGCGAATGATAAGGATCATAGGGCCTTCTATCCTCCCTACTGCGATCTTCACAACGATCATACTCAGTATCATAGGGCGGATTAGACATGCTGCGGCGGAGTTTCCTAATATCATAATAGGATCGGGACATCGTACCTGCACAACAAGACAAATGAAATTCAGGATCAGTATTTTCACAAAAAAGAAAAATGTTATGAGTTGTGGTGCTATTGTGTTAAGTGCGTCCTAAGTGATGTTTTCCCCCCGACAAACCCGAGTCCGAAGCCAGACTAGTACGAGCGGGCTCTTTGGCCTTAGCAGGAGTGGTCTCTTCGGAAGAAGTGAAAACTAAAGGATTCTTCCCAAAATCCTCTGAAGTGTAAATAGTTTCAGGTAAGGGGAGATCCCCCAAACCCTGAAATAATGGGTCATCGGTACTAGGGACATCTCACTCAGAAGCATCAATCGGCAGCTCTTTGGAAGACGTTTACCTTTCCGGAGAAATGGCATCCTTGGGAACAATATACCCCTCGCGGTGCTTTTCGGCCATGTTAGCCAATTCTTCATCTTGAGTAGAAGATGGAGAGGGTGAAGTCTGAAGAGGCACTGTAGGAGCTCTCAAACCTTCGCCCGTTTCTGGGATTACGTCCACTGGGGGAATATATACATATGGACCCATCCCGTGACCAATGCTCCGGTTAATGGATTGCAACCCATGAAGATGAAGATATTCGTCCTTAAGGACTTCATCAATAGTTAAAAACTTCTGATCACCATTAAGGAGCCGGTGCATCTGATCAAAGAATGCTTGATCCGATATTTGTTTTGGGTTATCAACTGCAAACAAAAAGAAAACGGGTTAATGTGATGGTTTGGATGTACAGAGTCAAGATCTAGAAAACCAGTGCTTTACTTGATTTCGTCCATCTCCTAGCACACCCTGGCTGTTGCTTTACATAAAACCATTCCAGCCTGGAGTCACCCGCTTTACGACTGAACGGTGCTGGAATTATTTTCCTCTTAGGGACAGACTCGAAGTAACAGAAAGAAGGAGTTTCTCGAGTCCGGTGCTTGAAGTTATAAAAGAAGTGAACGTCATCAAAAGTGAGCTCTATGCCTAAGATCTCACGGTACGCTACATATAGGGTGTACAAGTAAGCATAGGAATTGGGATGTAGCTGCATGGGGGCAATCCGCATTTGTCTTAGAAAATCGACGACGAAAGGAGAAAATGGAGGGATAGCCCCGACCATGCACATCAATCGAGTGATTGCCATATACCCCTCCGGAGGGTTGTGAGGACGATCAGCTTTTGATGGCAACAAGGTATCCCCTTTGGGTATCCCGTATTTTAGTCGTATTCGGATAAGTCTATCATTGTCGATCGTCGATCCAACAGAATCTTGAGGTGATTCCAGTATGATGGCAGACTCAAATTCATCAGGAGCTCGATCATCTCCAATCCCTCCTTCCTCTTCACAACCCAGGGAAACTCCACCCTCAGAAGACACATTATCTCTTTCGTGAGTTTCAACCTCGTAGTCTGAGCCCCCATCATCCCATTCTGGATCTGAGGAAGAAGATATGTCTTCAAGAGTAATTTTGTTGGATGTCTCTGGGATCTCCTTCTTTTCTGCTAATCTAGAGGAACGTCTGGATGTCATGGTCACGAAACTATTGAAGAAGCAATAGCACAAGTTAGAGTAAATTAGCCTGTATCCCCCCGTGCATGTGTATGAACTAAAGTGTGAGCAGTGTATGCAGAAAATGTAGAGTTAACGCTCGAAAGTGCAACGTAAAATCTTGGCAAAGTAATAATGTTCAGGGTAGTTCTTGATGTTCATTTATGTTCGCAGGGCACTATCCTAACTGTTCATGAAGTTGGAAGTTATGTCAAGTATTGATTTAGCCAATTAGATAAACTCTTGTGTATTAGGGTGGGGTTGCTTCGGATCGGTTCAGGTATAAATGATTGGTTCGGATCGGAGGTAAGGCTTTGTTTTGGTCAGAAGTGGGTATCTAATCGGACCGGTTCGGGATTGTGTGTTCGGAGCGGATCGGATGGACTTGAGTCCCAACACCCCTTCTTCCGTGATCCACATTCCGACCCAATCCAGCTAGGTAGACTTCGCCTTCCCTTTTTCAAATTTAACTCCGACCCGATCCAGTACTGAAAATCTCGTATCCTTTTCTTCTCCTACGTCCCCCATGCGTCTCCACCCGAACCGATCCTCCATGTTCTGTATCTTCTTCTTCATCCTCAACCACAGTTGGACCCAATTCGATTTCCAAAACTCCATATAGGGAAGAGCATATATCCTCTCCAACCTCCCAGCACCTCGAGGTGGTGGCGGAGCCACCAGCGACGACGACGAGGAAGGAGATAACCACAGCATCGAAGCCATGCCATGAATATGCCCAATTTGTTCAAATTAACTGCAAAATCTTAATTAAAGGCAGTTACAACGATAAGATTCAGGGTTTCGAGACTACCTATATGTTTATTTCAAGAATCGAAGCAAGAATTTTGAGATTTTTTGAGGATTAGGGTTTCGGTATGTGAATTAGGAAACGAGAATAATAGAAAAGAAAGAAAGAAGAGCGATGGATTTATATATATAATAGCACTGACCCCTCATATTCCTGCCCTATCTTCCCGCTCGGACCGGATCAAGAGCCCAGCAGCACAGCTTGGCTTGCTAGCCCAATATGAAACAGAAAAAGAGAAGGAGCCATGCGGGTCGAAGCCCGAACGGAACAGAATTTCATATGTCAACTTGGCATTAAAATTCGAAGAGGAAATAAAAGCACAAGGAAAATCAAAAGGAAAATTACCTGGAAGGATAATCGAATGTTAACAAGAGTTCTACAAGCTATTTGAAAATAAAGAAAGGGATTTACGTACTATGCGGAGTACATATATAAACACAAAAAGATGCAACTCCTTGAAGTAACGTGTCTCTATGTGTCAATAAGAACGACTTTTCAACGATTCAACTTCAGGAAGGCACTGTACAATGACAATCAAAGCATGCTCCGTATCCAACAGAAGCATCCTTTGAGGGGGCAAAATGTTAGCCTACTTTGTGAACTAGGCAACACAAAGTCGAGATGTCAAGCATTGGAGAACATTTCTTCTTAGAAAGTATCAGGTCGGATCAGAGAGCTACTACCCAATCGGATCGGAGGGCTACTACGCAATCGGGTCGGAGGGCTACTACCAGTTCGGGACGGAGCAGAGCAAAATGGACAAGGACTCAGGTTCAGCTCAGGTCGGGTCGGATCGGATGCCCCGATCCGAACCCCTTCTGTTCACTCTTCCGAACCGAACCCAACATATAATATCACTTCACCCCACGACCTCCTGGATGTTCGGAGTAGCTATGACCATTTCCTGCCCATGATGTCCACTAACCTGTTGTGCTGTCATCATCAGACTCCATCCGAACCCGATTGAGGCGGGATTGATGCCACGTGGGTCCGAACTGATCCCACTCCAGGGGGATTTTCCACCTATAAATACCCCGTCAAGAGACATTTGAAAGGATCTTTTCGAGCATTCTGAGAGTTCAAACACCTTTGAGGACCGAACCTCAACATTCCCAAACAATCCAAATCGTCATTCAAAGTATTTTTTGAGATAATTGAGTGAATGTATGTGAAAAGTGAGTGAAATTGTGTGAATATCTCATTGTATTTACATCTATATCATCGAGGAAAGTGATTATAAAGTGTACGTAGGCTTTTCGACGCCGAACCACTATAAATTCTGTGTCTCCATTTTATTTTTGATCTTATTTTATTTCGATTTTATTCAATTCGGGTGTTAGAACCACTTTTTGGTCTAACACGAAGAGAATCTGATGTGATGATAAAGCGTAACCTCAGTCCTCATCAATCGGGAAATGGCAAAAATCGGGCAGGCAACATGGCTATATAGGTCGCACCTATTAGGGTGTATAATCACTTGATCTAGAATTTCATTTACTTCTAAAAATCTGTTGTTGATGCTGTCCCACTAGGGAAACGGTTGCTGATCCCAACCGATGGTGATATACATTCAATACACTCAAGCGAAATGAGTGGTCGGTCATGTGTGGCCGGGTTGCAAGATGTTCTTGTTAAACCCAGTGTATTCCTCTCTATAGGTACACTAGCGAAAGGTGGTTCCATACCTTGTCATAGTTGGAAATCCATTACCCAATACGTGCTTGCGGTTTTGATTGTATATTATGTATGTAGAACGTGAGATGAAAGCGTTTCTGCTAGATGATTATTATATTGTGATTGATAGACATTATTATGATATCAAAGGTTTTTGATATAAAGATATTTTGGATTCTCATAAGGGAAAAACTCGTTCTGTTATACGGCGTGGTCTTATGAGATATCGTTTACTTGTTCAAATTGTTTAAACTGTTTTACTCATACCAGTCCCATGACTGACCCGGAGTTCATTTTGTTTTGTTCCCCATAAACTCTTGGGTGTCCAATTTTGTACGGGCAGTCAAATAGTCGGGATTTATAGATACTTGAAGAGCTGGAGCAGGAGGCTTCAGGATCATATAGCTATAGTTTATTTCCGCTGTGTTGTAAGTGCTTTACTTTGGTAATGATGCATATTCAAGTACAGATATATATTCCAAGTTATGTTATATATATTATATGTTATTCGTTCCGCTGTGAGGTTCATGTTACTCTGATGTTGTGTTCTTCTTCTTCTTCTATTCTAAGTTTCTATCTTATCTATTCTCACCCTCTAATTTCTTTCACTAACTACCGGTATTTTCGATCCTTGGATGTTCGATATGTGTTGTATATCAGATAATCAAGATCGCATTTTTCGGGTCGTTACAGTTGGTATTAGAGCATAAGGTTAATTATTACCTTGGCTCTGTGGCATGACTCAGTAGAGATAATGTTAGTAATACCTTAGATTGAGTTTGAGTGTATGTATACGAGTGCGTATTTGTAATTTTATATAAAGTGGTTTTATATTGTGGAGATTCATTGGTTGAGTTGTTTATGGGTTCTGGTCGATCAGTTTGATCCACTGTATCGGTAAGAGTTTATAAACACTCGAATACGATGGGTCGACACGATTTGTTTTGAAAAGAGGGTAAATTAAAATAAGTTTACCCAAGGTATATCTTGATATAGAGAAGATATATATATCAAAATTATAATATTGTGGATATATTGGTTGTTATTATAATCGAGCAAGATTATAAAAATGCGAAATGGTCATGTAAATAACCAATCAGAATTCATATAAGAAAGAAATATGAAAGCAAATGAATGGAATCTGGAATTGAAATCAGAATTGGAATTAAAACCTGGAAATTTAAATAAGTGTTTGTAGATGAACATAGATTAAATATATGAGAATTTTAAGATCCTGGGAGATTTAAATTTTGTTTACAAACATTGGAATGATATTTTGAAGTGATTACAAAATGGAAATGGTTTAAGAAATAGTTTTGAAAAGTGATATAGTATACTTACTTTGATCGCTGGGAAATAAATTCCGATGGTGCATCATCGGTGTACATTTTTGAGTTTCATAGTGACAGATTACTACCAAAATTTTAGTTTTGAATTGTTTTGAGAAAAACAACTTGTTTGGTTCCGAAAGGGAATATTTGATTTGTGAAAAACAAAGTTATTTAAAACTCCCAGGAATAGATTGTTGGATTAAAAACCAAATTTGAACAGAAATTTGTGAAAGCAAATTGGCATTAAAGTAAAGCCAGTTAAGTGGTAATAGAAATTGACTTGAAATAATATTGTGTTGGTGAGTTAAGGATTCGGGATCAAGAACGAAACTTGAGTTTGAAATGAAAATTTGGCTTGGTAAAAAGTGAATGGTTGTGTTGGAGATAAAAGTGATTTCAGAATTTGATTGGGATAACATTGGTATATGCTGAGTTGATAGCATATGGAAGTGATAGAGTTGATATGCCCGACAAAAAGGTACAAGTTTATATTTCATATGGTATGAGATTTTGATGAGCCGAGTTGGCAAGCTGCTTGGTTGTTTGATTTTATTTTGGGTTGGAGATGGCCCAGAGAGGCGAGTTGGAGTTTGACCTATTGACCAATACAAAGAAGGTGCTGGCAAAATTTATTGAAAAGTTAAGGTATTCGAAAATTTTCAGGATTTTTGAAAATTTTCGTTGATAAGAATTAATTAATATTTAATTGAAATTAAATTGGTCCAGTTGGAAATTGAAGTTAAGAAGTGAAAAATAAGTTATAACCAGTTAATAGAGTTGTTTTCTACCTTAGCAATTTCGAGAACGAAATTATTTTAAGTGGGGAAGAATGTAATGACCCGCATTTTCAGCGGTATAATAATTTAATTATTTAAAAGGTGATTAAAAGGATTTCATGGTCGTTGGATTAAATAATGGTGAATATTTAATTAAAATAATAAATTAAATAATATGTTTAATTCTGAAATAATCAAAATTGGCTGAAATGGCGATATGGTGTGGACTGGATCATCTGTGATATTTAATTCAGTTTAGAATTGAATTAGAATAATGAAAATATTATTCGAACGACAGTTTGAACGTATAATTATATTATAATTAAAATCGAGCTTGAAATGGCGCTGGAGTTCGTAATTTGGCGATTTGAACTTCAACTGAATGTACAGGGTTCGTTTTAAGCCGGATTTCTGTGAAACAAGAAACGTATGGAGCTGATGGAGTATATCTTTCTAGTGGAAGAGAAAAATCGAGATTGCATCGTGTAGATTTTGATTTATGTCCAAATCAAATTTTAGAAAAGTCGCTGTGGAATTCCTTTGTAATTTATAAAGGAATTATTTATATTATAAAAAGGAATTTCATTTTTAAATTGAATACCGATTTAATCAGGATTTGAAATATCAAGTAATAAACCCCAGTAGACCTGTATGGTAATCCACTGTGAGTATATACGATAATATAGATTTATTTATATTTAATTTAATTATATTTATATATTTAAATGAGTCATTAAGAGCTTTAAAAATAGCTGTTTTTGCAAACGAAGTCGGAATTGGACGAAATTAATTTTTTTGGATCCGCGACATCAAATTATTATTAAATTCCAAGTTCCGAGATTTTTGGGGTCACTGTGTGGCCGTACGGATTTTTAGAGCGGAAAACAGTCAGTATTTTGACAGTTAAAAATACACTGTGTGAGCATACGAAGTCAGAATTCGACGAAACCAGTTTCATTGGGACCGTAATGTCGAACTCTAGCTGCATGACCATTTTCATGATTTTTGGGTATTTTATGTGGTCATACGAATTTTTAGAGCCAAGGATAATTAACGTTTGATTATAAATAGAATAAAATAACCCATAGGAAAATATCTAAATTGTCTATAGATACACCACCCTTAACCCTTATAACCTAATTCTTATTTTTCCACGGTCACAGGCATTTCTAACCGCCGCTTGTTTTTCCTCCAACCATTTCGATCTCTCAAAAATCATACAAAAACCAAAGTAAAATGTACAAATCAAAATATATATAGATTTGAAATCGTTATGGGTTGGTCATCGATTTGGGGTAAGTTGTATAGGGTGCGATGTCAGATTTTCTGGTGTGGAAACGTTCAGCTTCGGGTTTAGTGAAGCTAGGGTTGCAGAAATTTGGAGTTTGAAGCCGTGATTGGTGAAACGGAGTTCGGTTTGGGATTTAGTGTGGGAAACCAGAGAGCTTGTGGGAATTTTGGGATTTTCTGGGATAAAAACAGTCGCTCGAAATACCTACAGTGCACGAGATACTGACGAACGCGATCTTTTTTTGGGTGCGAGCTGGGTATCGAGAGGAGGAGTGGAAAGAGGATGCGAAGGAGAGTAGAGTGGTGAAGTTCGTTTGAGTTTTTATTTAAGAAAGGAGGAGCGGTTGAGGAAGAAAAGATCGGCCATGGTTTTGATGTTTGAAGGAGCGAGCATCAGAGATTTTACTGGGAGGTGACAAGGGATTTTCGGGTCTGGGCTTACAAGAGAAGTTGGGCCGATCTTTAAAGGTTAAAGCCCAAACTTTAAATGAAGTTTTAAGTTTAATTTATTTAAAAGGTATAGGAAATTGTTAAATACGTAACTTGCTCATACAGTGTCAAAATCCGACAGAATCGTATGGACGAGGACAACACCATGGCACTGACTGGGAGTGGATCTAAGCTCTATTGAATTTATGGCGAAATAAATTGTTTGATTCAAATCAAACAAACAGTTTATTGTTCCTTAACGATGAACTGCCAATGTGAGTAAATCTTACTAACTCTGAACAGTTTATAATTTCATGTAGTATTTTTAGAACTGTTAAATATTGGTTGATTGACTGTGTGTTGACTATTTGATTAAACTGCTAGTCAGTTAGTTGAATTTCTATATTGATTCTGTTTAACAAAATATATCATATGGAACTGAAAGTGATGATGATTTTATTGTGTAACATATGTGGATGCAGGGAAATAGGTTGGAGGAATCCAGCTGGATTCCTCAAAAGCTATTTTATTATTTTCATATATTGTGATATATGATGTGGTTTATAATCTGTTGTTGATTATATGTGTATGGACGATATTGGACATCATAATTTGATATGTTAAACACCATAACACACCATTGGAAAAAGGGGGATTTTCAAAATGAATATTGAAATTAGATTATTTATAAAATCCAAGGGGTTTTATAAAAGAGGTAATATTTATAAAATCAAAGAAGATTTTATAAGAAAATTATTTATAAATGGAAAACTTATAAATGGAAATTTATTTATAAATGGAATATTTATAAATAGGAAATATGTTTAAGTGGAATTTTATATGAAGGGAAATCTTTATAAATGAAATATTTATAAAGAGAATTATTTATTTAGAATAAATAAATTAGATATTTAAATGGATTATTTATTTGTTAAATAAATAGGATAAGATAAAGAGATATTGACTAAGAAAATAAATAAGTTATTTAAAAGCACATTCAGTAGGAAATAAATAAGTTATAAAAAGGGATTATTTATTTAGAGAATGAATAAAGAAATATTTGTAAACCATTTACAAATAAAATAGAAAGAGAAATATGTGTAAAACATTTACAAATAGGTTATAAAGGATATTAGTTTGTTAAATAAATAGGATATGAAAAGGATATTTATTTGTTAAATGAATAGAATAAGATAAAAGGAATATTTGTTTAGAAAACAAATAAGATATTATATGAGAAATATTTGCAACACATTTGCAAATAGAGTTGAAAAGGAAATATTCTCAAACCATTTGCAAATAGAATAGGGAAGGGTATATTTGCAAACCATTTGCAAATAGAATTTAAAAGGGTAATATTTGTAAACCATTTACAAATAAAGATTTAAAATGGAAATATGGGTTAAAAGGCATTTAGAAAACAAATAGATTATAAAGGAAATATTTATCTTTGGATAAATATATATATATATAAGTCTGAACTTATATATGAAGAAGTAAACCAATAAAAGGAGCAGATTGATTTATAAATGATATTTATAAATTAAGTTAAATATTTATCATTTGGATAAATAGAATATATAAGTCAGGACTTATATAAAGAAGTAAGAATCGATTTCAACATCGATGTTTGAAACTGAATAAGGACAAAGAGTTAATCAGTTAGGGTTAACCAGTTAGAGTAAAACCATTAGGGTTAACCAGTTAGGTTAAACCAGTTAGAGCTAATCAACTAGAGTTAATCGATAGAGTTAAATCGAACTAGAGTTATTGAATAGAGTTAAATCGAACTAGAGTTATTCAAATGGAGATAATCGAATTTAATTTATTCAAATAGAGTTGAAATGAGTAATCGAATTTAGTTATTCGAAGAAGTGAATTGAATCAGAAATATTTGAAGTGAGATAATCGAATCAGAGATATTCGAAGTGAGATAATCGAATCAGAGATATTCAAAGTGAGTTGATCGAATCCAGTTATTCGACAGGAGTTAAATCGAATAAGATTTATTTGAAGAAAGAGATTATCGAATATAAGTATTCGAAAGTAAGCAAATCGTATATAAGTTATTCGAATAAGAGTTAATACAGTAAGAGTTATTAGGTTGGAGTTATTCAAGTAAGAGTTATTAGGTTGGAGTTATTCAAATAAGAGTTATAGATTAGAGTTAACTGAATAGGAGTAAATAAATTAGTTGTCGTTATATTATTCAAGTTAGGAAATAAAAGTCATATTAAAGATAATATATTTTGAACGCAGGAGATTATAACACCATTGTTATAATCACATAAAACTTGTAAAAGAAGGGGGTTCGTAAATAGAATCCGAGGGTTCGTAAGGAAGTGTTAAAGAGTTAAAAAGGTGAATCTTATCTATTTCGAGATTTGAAAGGTGGTTCAGTTAAGGTCTGAGAGGTAGCTATACCCCAACTTGATTGACTGCGTTTTTAATTAAGAAATGGTTATGGTTCGAGGGTGAAGTGGTTTTAGTAATTTAGTATAGTGGTTTGAGTCGTCATCGCAATATAGTTTTAAACATCTGTTTAAATCCCAATTAAGAAGTTTAGGAAATGTGTTCCAAACGAGAATCAGAAATGTTTTCTGATAATTGAAAATAAGAATTTAGAATATATGGGAACAGGAGATAAGTAAATTAATGAAATAAAGAGATAAATGTTGAATGATGATTGATCGATATAATTTCCTCCTGGAAATAATATCGTTGTTTGCACACCTGTTTTTCTTTAATGGTTAAATAACAGACCATCGAAGTTTTGACCATTTTAACGTTGTTAATATGGAGAGACTGGTTGGATTATTATCCAAAGAACCACTCTGTATTGGCATAAGCGTTGCGAATCATATATGCGAAAGATAATTGAAGACGGAGTAAAGTGCAAGGGCTATTGTATAAGTCTTAGATAACAGTGCCTAAGATGGATGTACTGAATAGTGCCTTCGGTTCATCCTGTTCCTGGATGACTTGTATGGATGAATGTCTGACAGAGTATTTCCAGAAAGGTCATGTACATTGATTTCTTCAACCGTACCAAGAGTGGAAGCGGAGAAGGAAACTTCTTTAGCTAACACGTAATGTACTGTTATAGACGTCAATTAGTGACTTTCAATGGATCTGACAATGTGGCATTCGAAGAGAATCTGATGTGATGATAAAGCGTAACCTCAAGCCTCATCAACCGGGAAATGACAAAAATCGGGCAGGCAGCATGGCTATGTATGTCGCACCTATTAGGGTGTATAATCACCTGATCTAGAGTTTCATCTACTTCTTAAAATCTATTTTTGATGCTGTCCAACTCAGGAAATGGTTGCTGATCCCAACCGATGGTGATATACATTTGATACACTCAAGCGAAATGAGTGGTCGGTCATGTGTGGCCGGGTTGCAAGATGTTCTTGTTGAACCCAGTGTATTCCTCTCTTGAGGTACACTAGCGAAAGGTTGTTCCATACCTTGTCATAGTTGGAAATCCATTACCCAATACGTGCTTGCGGTTTTGATTGTATACTATGTATGTAGAACGTGAGATGAAAGCGTTTCTGCTAGATGATTATTATATTATGATTGATAGACATTATTACAATATCAAAAGGTTTTTGATATAAAGATATTTTGGATTCTCATAAGGGAAAAACCCATTCCGTTATACGGTGTGGTCTTATGAGATATCGTTTACTTGTTCAAATTGTTTAAACTGTTTTACTCATACCAGTCTCATGACTGACCCGGAGTTTATTTTGTTTTGCTCCCCCTAAACTCTTGGGTGTCCAATTTTGTACGGGTAGTCAAGTAGTCGGGATTTACAAATACTTGAAGAGCTAGAGCAGGAGGATTCAGGATCATATAGCTATAGTTTATTTCCGCTGTGTTGTAAGTGCTGTACTTTGATAATGATGTATATTCAAGTACATATATATATATTTCAAGTTATGTTATATATATTATATGTTATTCGTTCCGCTGTGTGGTTCGTGTTACTCTGATGTTATGTTCTTCTTCTTCTTCTATTCTAAGTTTCTATCTTATCTATTCTCACCCTCTAATTTCTTTCATTAACTACCGGTATTTTCGACCCTTGGATGTTCGATATATGTTGTATATCGGATAATCTAGATCGCATTTTTTCGGGTCGTTATAGATTATCTGACATTCATGATGTTTTCCTTGTTTCTCATTTGTAGAAGTACTTACATGATACTGCAGAAGTAGTTGGGCCCAGTATATTGGAGGAAGTAGAAATGAAATAGGAGGCGACAGTCAGACGAGTTCCTACCTGTATTCTTGGATCAGAACTTAAAGAAGCTATGCAATAGAGAAGTCAAGTTGATGAAAGTTCAGTGGGGAGATAACCCAGAGGATGTGACTTGGGAGACCGAAGACAAGATTCGTGCTTCGTACCCTTTTCTTTTCGAGGGTATGTTTTCAACTCCTTTTCCAAAGCTTTTGTTTATGCTTGTTTCTGTCATTTAAGTATGTCCTATCGATCGAGTCTTTGACCCTTAAGTACGAATCCCATGGATGTAAACATGTGTTTGAAACATGTTATGTTTGATGGATGCAAGTGGATTTAAGTGTTTACTAGTAGTTGCTCGTGGATACACATACACGCACATTAGGCACTGTATCAGCTCCGTCACTATCATACTGCATATGGATGTGTGCGCGTTTTTCTTCTTTTAATGGATGGAAGTGGATGTTTCATCATATCGATGTTGCATTTGGATGGATGATTGTGCACCCATATAGAACTTAAATGTTATAATAGGATTTCTGCATACATGTTGGATTCATGGCAGTAACATACATTGCATTAAGAAGGTCGACTGAATCAGTAGACCCCCTGATCTTCGCATTAGTACTGGGACATACACACACACCTTTGCATATGTTCATATAAGAATTAGTAGTCTTTAAGGACAATGGATGCCTGTGATTGGTGGATGAGTAGATGGGTGATGGATGGTAGGATATACATTCTTCTTAACTTGGAGATTTCGGAGACGGAATCCTTTGAGTAGGGGAGAATGTAACACCCTATACTTTTAACAACACTAAAGAGGACAAATTAAAGAATAATTGAATTAATATTTAGAATTAAGGGAAACAAACTATTCCATTGCGTCCGTCTCGAAATTCTAATCAAGATAAACATTGGTTTGCATAAAACGGACATCATATGAAGAAGTTATGAAGGTTTGAAGTTTGTATACGCGTAGGAGAATATTATATATATATATATAATTCAATCAGAAAATCAAACCAGTTCAAAATCATTCAAATCCGAAAGTTAAGAGGCGGCAAATTTCCCGCCCTAGGGGAGTCGACCCCTTAAGGGGGTGTCGACCCCCCCAGGGAAGACGTGGCAGTTAGGGTTTGGGGGCTGGTGACTATAAATATGGCTACATTTCTCTTGTTTTCTAAATTAAAAAATAATGGAGGCCTAGATGTTGTCCATGCTCAGACTAAATCAAACGTTTTCCTTCTTCTACAATCAAGTTAATCAAGTTATTCAAGTGTAGATCTGTGATTCAACCTCTGTTACTCTTCTTTTATATTTCTAGATACAAACACTGTGAGTTTAAGTTACTTTTAGATATAAATATTTAAAAAGTAAAACATAATATGACTGTAATTTGGATCTATGCCTGTGACTGCTTAAATCATACCAGATCTTTAATAACTTGTGAACCTATGATATTCTGGCATAACTATGACTTAAACTTTAACCTTTATTATATCAGATCTACCTTTGATTTTAGATCTAATTCACTATTTAGATCACCTTTTACCTATCATGTTTGTGGTTAAATTGGATCTATTACTAGATGGCCATCATTGTTTCGATCTTATCATGTCAGTTATGACATCCTTATTATGTTAGAATCAGTTCTATCATTTCATGTTCACTAGATCTATTCTTATATGCCCATCTTATCAATATGCCACTTTATGTTTATGTTAGTTTTGTTAGTATAATCATTTCTATCATCTTCCTTCACCCTTTCCTTTTATTTTATATAACCTGGCTACTTTCGAGCCTAGGCATGCCGCTGAAATATGCGAACGCGTTAAACGGAGAACAAGGGGAAAAACATTGAAATTGGGCATAACTTGTAAACGACGAATTTGGCATAACTTGAATAATGTTTATGAATATGAATTTAGGGCATATAATCCATTATGAACATAATTGGGGGAAAGGGGCATGAAAACCAATAACGACATAGGTAAATTTGGCTAATAATGAAATGCCTAGAATTACAGTAATTAGAAACTGTCACTATGCGTAGACACGAGGTTAGATTATGCTTGTGGTGGAAGTCTGCCCGGAGCCGTCCGGCATATCCAACGACCACAAGTGGTGAATCTAATGTGAGGGGTCTAGGCACGCAAATACGAGACGTGCTTAGACATGAGGTTAAGCCCAACTTGTGGGAGAAGTCTTCCCAGAACCGAAAAGCATATCAAGCATGCACAAGTGGTAGGCTTAATGTGAGGGGTCCAGCAAATAATAACCATAAATGGACATGGTAATGAATTGGAATACTTAACCTAGTTGTATCCGTAGGGATTGTATGAACATGAACTTGAATATGGGTTAAGTAAACTTGGTTGAAACAGTGGTGGGTTAAGTAAATCTGGGCAGGGTGGGTAATATTTATATATAGGCCCACAAACTTAACCGGTTGGGGTTATGTAATCAAAGACACCGTTAGGTAAGCATAACCTATAGAAATGATGGGGTTATGTAATTAAAGACACCAATAGGTATACATAACCTATGGAAATCCTTGTGGGGATACAAGAAAAAGGGGAGAGCTTGTATCATCTTGTGTATGGGACCCGTTTCAGTCAGTAACCCATATAACAGCATTAGACGAGTACTCCGCCCCAGGTAGGAGTTAGGACACGCTTATTGGACTGATTGTAAGTGATCCAAACGTGGAGGACAGTGTGGGTGGCGCAAACCGATCGAGGACATGTGCGTGCATGGGATGGGCAAAGGGGGATAAGACGACCATGACAGCAGTAGATATGGTTGTGCACATCAACGAAGGGTTGCTACTTTAGGAATTGATACCTCTTACTGTGGGGGCTGGCACAGGGTATCTATGGAACAGGGAGCCGATCGATTAGGGTAGTAGTTAGGGTACGTCTAGACGTATGCCTAAGTCTACCATCTTATAGTTGTTGGGCTTATCTAATTCTGGTTATACTAGTATCAGTGCAGAGAACCAGAGCAATCATTAGGGAATCGTATACACTCTATGATGTTTACCTTGTCACACTTGCCTTTTGTGATAATATCTCTCTTATCCACTTTATATATCTGTCATGATACTTATACTTATTTACTTGCTAAAAGTAACTGGACTCTCCAGGCTTTATGCTTGACCCTTTTTGTTTCCTCTTCTTTGTTCCGTTCCCCCTCCCCCGCCCCTCAGGTTCTCAGAGAGAGAATACTCAAGCTTGACCAGGATTCTACTATCATTTGCTGGAGCTGCTTAGATGTATTGCTCAAGCTCCTATCCTTATAACTATGGCTACGTTTTTTTATTTGGGGATTTTGCTTCTTTTATTTTGTATCTGATGTTTAAGAGCAAGACAGAAGTTTTTATGATGTATTGGTTTTTATGCAATCCAGACATATGATGTTTTGAACCATGATGCTTTATGATTAATAAAGTTAGTTTTTATCCCGCTGCTATTTTTTTATCTGTCTTGTGATGTTTCTGTTTCTATTTACCTATAATGCTTCACGAAACTTAATGCATTCTCTTAATGAGTGACATTAACGAACGTGGGGTGTCACAGTTTCAGTAAATGTGGAGGAACGTTTCTCCCTTGACTCTTCTCTGTTAGTTTGCAATTAGAGTTATGTTAACTTATCTACTTTTTCCTTCAACTGAGGGATCTCATCTTCTCTGAAATCTAAGATCGAAGTTACACCACCATCCTTCGGAGCAGTTCAATGTTGTTTCTTTAACAATAATGGCTTGATTTTACCAGGCTTTAATTTGATTTGAGAGTTGATATAGTTTTTTACCTTGAGTTTAGCTTAGGTTTTGGACTAGTTTTGTTATTCTTATGTAACCAACAAGCATTCCAATGTTTGAAACTTGTTGAATAACCCTCGTTTTTTAAATTTATAGCCAAGCTAACTTGGAAAACAATGAAGAGAAGAAACTGCTATATGAAAAAAACTGAAACTGAAATTTGGAGTTGTTGCTTTTAACAGCAGCAATAAAAAGGGGGGAGGGGTTCTGCTGTGCAGTAGCAATGGGGGCTGCTGTATCCCAGCAGCAACGACGACAGGGTTGCTGCTGCCTCGCAACAGCAGAGGCAGAGGATGCTGCGAATTTGGGCAGAAAAAAACATGTATTGTGTGATTTGGTTTTGTGTCCCTTGTTATTTACATACTATGTTATATTTTTCTTATATTATTCATATAAATTTTGCGTTTTGTATATAAATATATGATTCTCATTTGTTTGTTAAGTGTTTAGTAGGTACGATGGCGTGCTTCGCTTGTGGAGCTCACATTTGCACAACAACACTAAAATATTAGGCAAACTTGCTTAAAACGCTAATAAAAAGTACGCATATCGGATTAATTAATGTATTTGGGTTTTATGTATATTGTTTCCCCTAAATAGGGATGCCTCACCGTGTAGATGAGATGTATTTAATATATATATATTATTTGTGAAATTTTTCGATCAAGCCGTACAAAGGAGACGCGGCCGAATTTTTCCGTAAATGCAGGCGTTAGAAAAATTTAGAGTTTTGAATTTTTAAAACTTTTTTTCCTTTCAAATAAGTTAGTCTTAGAAAGATTTGGAAAGCTAAGAAATGGATTAGGTATACATGTACGATTTCGACGATGTTTTCTTTTCGAGGACGAAAAGCATTGAGTGGGGGAGAATGTAATGAATCGATAATTTCAACGTTTAAATATATGAATTTATTTGAAATTTAACATCTTAAATGAATGTTTATAACTGTAATTTGAATTAGAAACTTAATTTTTTATTTCATGTTGAAGTTATGAATTTGATTTCTAAATATTGACTTAAATTTGTATATTTCTGTTTGATTATTCCATGAAATTTAATGTAATTAAATTTTCTTAACATAGAAAAAATTTAGTAAGGAATTTTTAATACAAAAAATAAAAAGAATTCAACATGTTTCAAAAATCTCTTAACGTACCAGACATGTGTACGTTTTCCCTTCTCTTCTTTCCTTTTTCCTACTCCTTCTCCATTTCTCTGTGAATCAAAAATCAAAGTCCAAAAAAAAAAAAAATGGTAGCACCACTCTCCTCCAAAAAAAAAATAAAAAAATCAAAGATGATATCGTTCCCAAATTAGTCCCCTTCAACTCGAAACCACCAGCATCCACGGGCCGCCTCTTCCATTCATCTCGTACGCGCATCATTCCAGATCTAGACATAAACCCTAATACGTAGGCCAAGCTCGAGACCTCATCCCCTTCTTATGTGAAATCCAAAACGATAATCGAAGCCATGCTTTGTCCTATCGAGTATACTCATGCATGACTCAGGGCTGGAGTGACGCGGAGTTTGTAACACCCTATATTTTCTGTAAACATTAAAGTAACGAATTAAAGAATAATTAATTCCAAATGTGAGAATTAAGGGAAACGGGTTATGCCATTGCGTTCGTCTCGGAATTCTGCTTGAGATAGAGTCCGAGTTTGCGTAAATCGAACTCTGTATGAAGGAGTTATGACTTTCAGAAGATTCAAGAATTTAAATAAACACCTCAGATTAAAGTTCAAAAAATTCAAATTTCGAAATCAGAAGCAGAAGCGGGCTGAGTGGGAATTTTCCCACCTAAGGCCAGGTCGACCAGGAGGTCAACCAGGGGGTTGACCTTCCCTCATACAGGTCGACCAAGGGGTCGACCTCCCCTTCGGGCCAGATCTGAAAACTGACGTGTTTTCTTCCTGTAACGATTTGCTGTGTCATTCGGGTTTGTGTGGCAAGTTCTGGTTGGTTCTCTTAGGTTTGAATGGCTTTGATTTGCCCTGGGTTGACCTGACGGCTCCTATTAAATCAAACTTCTGTATAAGCAACCTAATCTAAACCCTAAGGCACACAAAAATATTCCTAAGACCGTCATGCTGTCAGAACTCAACCTAGAGTAGCCGTCATTCTCCTTCAACTAGAAAGTGAGTTAGGAATTACAAATCAAATCTAATTCAACTAAGAGAATTCAATTTCTACAACAAAGTTGAGCTATTCAATTTCACAATACAGATCCCAGAACACAAGACTAGTCTCCTTTTTGTAAGTCCAGTTATCATTTAGGCCTAAATGATATTAGAATTGTGACTAAATAACTGGATGTAGAACAATGCCTAATGTAAATTTATGCCTATCCTTTTTATTGAAAATAATTGATTAAGACTATGACTCTTATCATGTTAAGTTTATGATTATGTTGTATGTAATTTGATGATAAATATTAAATGCTTGGCAATGAATCCATATGTGGTATAATTTTGCAATGACATATAAGTTGTGTAATTTAGCGATGACATATTATGTGTATACTTTGGCAATGACATATCATGTTGAATAAATTGGCGATGACATAATATGTTGTATAATTTGGCAATGACATATCATGTTGTATAATTTGGCGATGACATACCATGTTGTATAATTTGGCGATGACATTTCATGTTATATGATTTGGTAATGACACCTATATGTTGTATGACAATTTGGGAATTTATGCAAGCTCAACCATGATCGCATATATGACCAAAACTACATGCTAATATGATTAGGTTCATGTTAAATTTGATCCAACTAATTTGCAAGTTCACAACCACTTGCCTAATTTTAAGTTTATGTAGTTCTATGTAAAATCCCTATTTCATGATTCATGTTGAGTAGATCTAAATTTGCAAGTTCATAATTAAATGTATATTGTTCTATGCCAAATTTATATGACACATGTGTAGTTAGAACCATATTTTTATGATGTTGGAATTATTACATGTTCCTCTTTTTTCCCCTTTTGTGTATAAGTTAGGCTATGTATCGAGTCTAACATTTTATGTGATTTATGCGAACGTTTAACGAGGGTAACGTTGGGGAAAAATATGAAATTACATATAATCGGCATATTTGTCTCATAAACATGTAAATGTTTTATGGCATAAGGTGGTATAAATTTTTATACCTAAAATTATGAACTTAATTTAAAGGGAAAGTGGGGCTTGACTTGAATGACAATAATTTACGTATAAATATAAAGAGGTAAATATGTGAATGTAGAAAAGACGAATATGCTTGACCCGAGGTTAGATTGAGTTACGGTGTAAGACTGCCCGGAACCGCCCAACACATCCAGCAAGTGTAACAATATATATCTAATGTGAGAGGTTAGTGCATCGAGCCCAAAAGAACCCGAGGTTAGACTGAGTCGCGGTGTAAAACTGCCCGGACCCGACCGACACATCCAATAACCACAACAATACTTGTCTAATGTGAGTGATTGGCGCTTTAATGAATGAATTAAAGCTAAGTCAGGAATGGTAGGGTTAAGTTGATTAGGGCAACACTTAACCAATACAACATGTTAACTAAATTGATGGGTAGGGTTAGGTTAACTTGGACACTTAACCACTTTAACATGTTGATTAGGAAACCCTAGTAATGGGGACCCATTTTAGCAGTAACCCACATAGATGTATCGTGGTACCCTGAACTAGGCAGGGTGGGGCACGATTACTGGGCTGATTATAAGCGGTCAAAACAACGGCGGTTAGTGCGTCAGTGTAGGTTCCGACGGAGTACGGGCGTGCACGTACTCCGGAGTGGAAAAAGCAGGCACTAGGCATAAGTAGTTATACACTGTGCATCTTGAATCGTGTCGGGTTGCCACCACAGGATTTGATACACCCCATGGTGGGACCAACACAGGTATCTACAATCGTGTGGGGCCGTATGACACAAGTAGTAAATGCGGGCGAGTAGGAGCCGATCGATAAAAAAGGATCACTGGGTTTGAACTCATGATGATGGTTGAAATATCTAGTAGGTGCAGAGAATATGGATATGAGTGCAATAGTAGACTAGTTTATCTTGCCTTGTTTACCTTGCCTTATCCTATGTTACCTTATTTCTTTGTTGCTGTCCTGCATCCAATTTATTCATGTCATGGTTCTCTTACCAGTTAACATGCTGAATAATCACTGGACTTACCAGACTTATGTTTGACCCATTTTTCTTTCGCTCTCTTTTCTTACGTTTCCGCCCCCCTTCAGGTAGCCAGGGAGGGAATAGCTCAGCTAAATTTGGACCGTTCATCTTTCCAAGCTTGAAGACTCTGTGATGTATAGCTTGGAACCTCTTATCTTTGGCTATGACTTTGGACACACTACTACTTGGGGATTTATGCAGTTTTATTGTGTTTTATGCTTCTTTATGTAATAATCAAGACAGAAATTTTGATGTAATGATTTGGAAGTTGTTTTGAGACAGTATGCTGTAATGTTTTTGTTATGAACCACGTATGAAATAAAGTTAGTTTTTCCGCTGCTTATATATGTCTGTCTTGTAATTTATCTGTTCCTTTTACCTATAATGCTCCACCAGAGTTAAGGCATTCCCTTTGTGAGTGACCTTAAAGGAGGTGGGGTGTTTCACTTGGTATCAGAGCAAAGGTTTACCAGATCAGATAAAAATTTTCTAAGTCGTTTTCAAAAAGAAGTTTAAAGAAGCAATTTTCAAGAAAAAGTGTTGTTTTATTTTAAAAAAGGCATAATCCCCCAAAGTGATATGCACTATCTTTCTATACTTTGTTTTGAATCTTTCCTTTTTCATTTCAGTATGTCTGGGGATCTTAACCTTCCAGAGGGCATGCCGGTACCTGGCTGGTTCAGAAGGTACCTAGAGGCTAGGGCTAATGTTGCAGGCCCAGCATATGTTCCTCCTCCCCCAGTTGCGGTGGTTCCTCCTCCTCTGCATGCAAATGCTTTCTCAAAAATATGTTGGGACTTTCGAGCCATGGGTGGAAAGAACTTCAATGGAAATGAATCCTTCGTGGAAGCAAGAAACCGGCTCAAAGAAACCAAGTATTTGTTTGATATCTTCGAAGTGGACGATAGGCAGAAGATACAGTTGGCTGTATGGTTGCTTAAAGACGAAACTTCCTATTGGTGGGAAGTTACTAATGCTGAAAGACCAGTTGAAACTTGGATGGATCCCAAAATGAGGTTTGAAATGAAATTCCTCTCACAAGCTGAACGAAGCCTACAAATGGAGAAGTTCTTAGCTCTCAAACAGGGGAGTATGTCGGTCAAGGAATACGTTAACCAATTCAACCAGTTGGCTAGGTTCAGATTGGAGTTGGTGAACACTCCACATAAGAAGGCCCTCCATTTTGTTAAAGGATTGAATGAGCCACTGCACAGCATAGCTATGTCCCATATACCTACGGGTGCGACTTATGAGAGACTGGTGGACATGGCACTGTTACAAGAAGAAGATAAGGTTAGCAAGAAAGAGACAAAGGCGGAAGTAACTCAAGATAAGAAAGTGGAAGGATCACAGAGCAAGAAGACATATTCCAAGAAGGGCGGGAAGAACAACAAACCTCGTGAAAAATGGAAGTGTAATTTTTGTGGCATTCCTAGACATGTGGTTAAGGACTGTAGAAAGAAGAAGAGGAAGATGGCTGGCTGTTTCCATTGCGGCGAGATGGGACACATGGCTAAGGACTGCCCAAGAAAGCAAGGGCAAGGGCAGAGAGCTGGATCTACTTCTAGAGGGCAGGTTCATGCTCTCATGGCACCTCCGCAAGAACAAGGAAGAAATGTTCCTGTTGAGAGTTCAGTTTATCTTTTTGATCATCCTGTTCATACACTTTTTGATTCTGGCGCATCGCAATCTTTTATATCTACTGCTTTAGTTGAATCTCTACACCTAAACACCAGTTTAGTAGAGGATCCCTTAGTTGTTTCAAATCCAATTGGGGGCTCAACTTATTTGTCAATGATTTGTTTGGATTTGGAAATTTCTATACTAAGTGTTGGGTTTAGATTTAATGCCTATGTTTCGGGCTTCACGGGCTATGGGTTGATTCTAGGCATGGATTGGCTATCCAGTAATGGTGCCATCCTCGATTGTGAAAAGAGAGTGTTTAGACTCATGACTCGCCTCGGTAACACTCTCGAAATTTCTTGTAATCCCATGAACTCTGTTATTCTTAGCTATCTAGAATCTCTTGATGCGTCTGTTGAGAATTTGCAGTCTGTTAGAGTAGTCCATGAATACTCGGATGTCTTTGAAGAGGTGAAGGGGTTACCTCCGAAGCGGGTGATAGACTTCCGGATATACCTCGTTGATAATGCAAAACCCGTTGCTTTACCCGTTAGACACATGGCTCCAAGGGAGAGGAAAGAATTTAGTAAGCAAGTTAAAGAGTTGCTTGAGAAGGGGTTTATAAGGCGGAGTATTTCTAGATGGGGTGCTCCACTAGTATTCGCAAACAAAGCAAATGGTTTGCTTCGCCTATGCGTTGATTATAGGGAGCTAAACAAGCTGACCAAGAAGAATAGGCACCCACTCCCAAAAACAGATGACTTGTTCGATCAGCTTGCAGGTGCATCGGTTTTCTCCCAACTAGATCTGGCTACCGAGTTTCATCAGCTAAGAGTGGCTGAAGACAGCACTGATAAGACCGCGTTCAAAACTCCGGATGGTTTTTTCGAGTGGCTTGTCATGCCTTTCAGCCTGACAAACACACCCGCTTACTTCGTTGACTTGATGAGCAGGGTGTTCAGGGAGTTCCTCAATAAGTTTGTAGTGCTCTTCGTAGATGACATTTTGATTTTCTCAAAGAGTGAGGAAGAGCATGCTCAGCATTTAAAAGAAGTTATGGATACTCTTCAAGCACATCAGTGGAAAGCCAAATTCTCTAAATGCCACTTCTGGAGAGAGGAAGTAAGGTTTCTTGGACATGTGGTATCCAAGTAAGTGTTAGCTGTGGACCCCGCAAAAGTAGTTGCGGTACAAGATTGGAAGGTTCCATGGAATGCGTCCGAAGTCCGGAGCTTCCTCGGGCTAGCGTGCTTTTACCGAAAATTCATCAAAGACTTTGCGAAAATTTCAGCACCACTTAAAAGGTTGACAAAAAAGAACCTAGCTTTCAATTGGGATTTGGATTGCGGTGTTGCTTTCCAACGATTAAAGAGGGCTCTAACAACAGCCCAGTTCTGACATTGCTGGATAGGAGCAAGATGTTTACCGTATACACGAATGCATGTGGTACGAGACTAGGTGTTGTCTTAATGCAAGAAGGGAAGGTAGTAGCTTATGGAGGCTGACAGTTGAAAGTACATGAGAAAAACTACCCAACCCACGATCTAGAGTTGGCTGCCATCGTCTTTGCACTTAAGTCTTAGCGTCATTATCTCCTAGGTGAGAAGTTTGAATTGTATACTGACCATAAATCGTTGAAGTACCTTTTCTCGTAGAAAGATCTTAACTTGAGGCAACAAAGGTGGATGGAGTTCTTGGCATCCTATGATTTCAAGATTTCCTATACCCCTGGCAAGGGCAATGTAGTAGCATACGCCTTGAGTAAAAAGAAGCTGACCTTAAGTCCTCTCTTTGTAGAAAAGCAGAGCTTGGAGTATGTAGCCAATTTTAACTTTAGACCCTCTGTTGATCATATGACTGGTTTGTTAGCATCACTAGAAGTGCGTCCTACTCTTTTGCACTCAATGGGAACCGCGCAATGTGAAGACCCTCTGCTAATTGATGTGATGGACAAGCTAATTAGGGGTGAGACTTCTAGTTACCTCAATAGATAATCCATCGATGATAAGGGTTGGTTGAGGCGGGATGAAAGGCTATGCGTCCCACAAGCAAGGGATTTGGTGAAGAAGTTCACGAAGAGGCACACCATTCCAAGTTGACCATACACCCAGGTGGAGACAAGATGTATAAAGACGTAAAAAGGGTTTTCTATTGGAATGGCATGACGAGGGATGTAGCGGAATTCTTCTCTAAGTGCTTAATATGCCAGCAAGTCAAGGCAGAGCAAAAGAAGCCTGGTGGTTTGCTTCATCCTCTAGAGGTCCCACAGTGGAAATGGGATAGCATTTAAATGGACTTTATTGATGGGATGCCTAGGTCAAGAAAGGGCAATACCGGCATTTGGGTAATAGTGGACAGGCTCACAAAAAGCGCTCACTTTATACCCGTTAAAAGTAGAAGGACTGCCTCATCTTTAGCATCCATTTATCTTAAAGAGATAGTTCGACTCTATGGGATACCTCCAACATTGTGAGTGACCGATATCTTATCTTTACGAGCGAGTTTTGAAGAGCTTGCAAGAGGCTGTCGGCACACAGCTATGCTTAAGCACGGCCTATCACCCCCAGACCGATGGCCAGATGGAAAGGGTGAACAGAGTATTAGAAGACCTCTTGAGATTATGCATTCTTGACTTTGGAGGAACATGGGAGGATCATCTTCCTTTGGTGGAGTTTGCCTACAACAATAGCCACCAAGTCACCAGAGGCATGGCACCCTTTAAAGCTTTATATGGAAGACCATGCCGATCACCAACTTGTTGGTGGGAGTCTACAGACAAGCTCATACTTGGACCAGATATGATTAGAGAAACTTCAAAGAAAGTGGACTTGATATGAAGAAGAATGAAGACTTCCCAAGATAGACAGAAGTCCTACGTAGATAAAAGGAGGACCGACCTTGAGTTTGAGGTTGGAGACAGGGTTTTCCTTAAAGTATCTCCTTTGAGGAACGTCGTTCGCTTTGGATCCGCAGGAAAGTTGGCACCAAGATTTGTAGGGTCGTTTCCTATAATTGAAAGGATTCGAAAGATGACTTACAGAGTAGAGCTACCCAAAATATTGGCTGGAGTTTATAATATCTTTCTTATTTCTCACTTACGGAAGTGCTTACATTAGTCTACGGAAGTGGTGGAACCAAGCATACTAGAGGAAGTAGACTGTGAGAAGAGTTCCAACTCGTATCTTGGGTACAGAAGTCAAAAAGCTATGCAACCATGAAGTCAAACTTGTTAAAGTTCAATGGAATGACGCTGAGGAAGACGCGACTTGGGAGACTGAGGCCAAGATACGCGCAGCATACCCTTTTCTTTTTGATGGTACATCTTTGATCTCTTTTTTCTTAAGTTTGTTCATGCTCGTATCTATCTTTTTAGAATTTTCCTCAGTGTTCTTCTCTATCCTTAGGTAGAAACCAATGGATGTAAACATGTATTTGAAACATGTTATGATTGATGGTTGCAAGTGGTTGCTAATGGTTGCTCGTGGATGCATACACACACACATTAGGTGTTAGATTGGCTCAGTCACTTTCATATTGCATATGCGTATATGTATTTGTATATGATTGAAAATTGATGTATTATCATATGGATGTTGCATTTGTATGAATGATTGTGCACTCATGTAGAAAGTATGATTAGGGAAGATTGCATACATAATGGTCGCATGACACTGACATAATTTGCATTAAGGAGGTCAACTGAATCAGTAGACCGCCTGATTTTGCATTAGATAAGGACATGTACACACACTATGCATATGATCATGAAGTAGTAGAAGTCTTTTTAAGGACAATGGATGCCTGTGTTTGATGGTTGAGTAGATTGACGATTGGATGGTAGGATATACGTTCTTCTTGACTTGAAGATTTCGGGGACGAAATCCTTTAAGGAGGGGAGAATGTAACACCCCGTATTTTCTGTAAACATTAAAGTAACGAATTAAAGAATAATTAACTCCAAATTTGAGAATTAAGGGAAACGGGTTACGCCATTGCGTTCGTCTCGGAATTCTATTTGAGATAGAGTCCGAGTTTGCATAAATCAGACTCCGTATGAAGGAGTTATGACTTTCAGAAGATTCAAGAATTTAAATAAACATCTCAGATTAAAGTTCAGAAAACTCAAATTTCGAAATCAGAAGCAGAAGCGGGCTGGGCGGGAATTTTCCCGCCCAAGGCCAGGTCAACCAGGAGGTCGACCAGGGGGTCGACCTCCCCTTATACAGGTCGACCAAGGGGTCGACCTGTGGGTCGACCTCCCCCTCGGGACAGATCTGAAAACTGACGTGTTTCTTCCTGTGACGATTTGTTGTGTCATTGGGCTTGTGTGGCAAGTTCTGGTTGGTTCTCTTAGGTTTGAATGACTTTGATTTGCCCTAGGGTGATCTGACGGCTCCTATTAAACAAACTTCTATATAAGCAACCTAAATCTAAAACCTAAGCCACACAAAAATATTCCTAAGACCGTCATACTGTCAGAACTCAACCTAGAGTAACCGCCATTCTCCTTCAATTAGAAAGGGAGTTAGGAATTATAAATCAAATCTAATTCAACTAAAGAATTCAACGTCTATAACAAAGGATAGCTATTCAATTTCACAATACAGATCCCAGAACACAAGAATAATCTCCTTTTTGTAAGTCCAGTTATCATTTAGACCTAAATGATATTAGAATCGTGACTAAATAACTGGATGTAGAACAACGCCTAATGTAAATTTGTGCCTATCCTTTTTGTTGAAACTAATTGATTAAGACTATGACTCTTATCATGTTAAGTTCGTGATAATGTTGTATGTAATTTGATGGTAAATGTTAAATGCTTGGCAATGAATCCACATGTGGTATAATTTGGCAATGGCATATATGTTGTGTAATTTAGCAATGACATATTACGTGTGTACTTTGGCGATGACATATCATTTTGAATAAATTGGCGATGACATATTATGTTGTATAATTTGGCAATGGCGTATCATGTTATGTAATTTGGCGATGACATACCATGTTGTATAATTTGGCGACGACATTTCACGTTATATGATTTGGTAATGACATCTATACATTGTATGATAATTTGGGAATTTTATGCAAGTTCAACCATGATCACATATATGACCAAAACTACATGCTAATATGATTAGGTTCATGTTAAATTTGATCCAACTAATTTGCAAGTTCACAACCACATGCCTAATTTTAAGTTTATGTAGTTCTATGTAAAACCCCTATTTCATGATTCATGTTAAGTAGATCTAAATTTGCAAGTTCATAATTAAATGTATATTGTTCTATACCAAATTCATATGACACATGTGTAGTTAGATCCATATTTTTATGATGTTGGAATTATTACATGTTCCTCTTTTTCCCCTTTTGTGTATAAGTTAGGCTATGTATCGAGCCTAACATTTTCTGTGATTTATGCGAACGTTTAATGGGGATAACATTGGGCAAAAAATATGAAATTACATATAATTGGCATATTTGGCTCATAAACATGTAAATGTTTTATGGAATATGGTGGTATAAATTTTTATACCTAAAATTATGAACTTGATTTAAAGGGAAAGTGGGGCTTGACTTGAATGACGATAATTTACATATAAATATAAAGAGGTAAATATGTGAATTTAGAAAAGACGAATATGCCTAACCCGAGGTTAGATTAAGTTATGCTGTAAGACTGCCCGTAACCGCCCGGCACATCCAGCAACCGTAACAATATATATCTAATGTGAGAGGTTAGTGCATCGAGCCCAAAAGGACCCGAGGTTAGACTGAGTTGCGGTGTAAAACTGCCCGGACCCGATCGGCACATCCAGTAACTGCAAAAATACCTTTCTAATGTGAGTGGTTGGTGCTTTAATGAGTGAATTAAAGCTAAGTCAGGAATGGTAGGATTAAGTTAATTAAGGCAACACTTAACCAATACAACATGTTAACTAAACTTATGGGTGGGGTTAGATTAACTTGGACACTTAACCAATTTAACATGTTGATTAGGAAACCCTAGTAACGGGGACCCATTTTAGCAGTAACCCACGTAGATGTATCATGGTACCCTAAACTAGGCAGGGTGGGGCACGATTACTGGGCTGATTTTAAGCGGTAAAAACAATGGCGGTTGGTGCATCAGTGTAGGTTCCGACGGAGTACGGGCGTGCATGTACTCCGAAGTGGAAAAAGCAGGCACTGGGCATCAGTAGTTATACACTGTGCATCTTGAATCATGCCAGGTTACCACCATAGGATTTGATACATCCCATGGTGGGACCAGCACAGGTATCTACAACCGAGCGGGGCCGTATGACACGAGTAGTAAATATGGGCGAGTAGGAGCCGATCGATAAAAAGGGATCACTGGGTTTGAACTCATGATGATGGTTGAAATATCTTGTAGGTGCAGAGAATATGGATACGAGTGCGATAGTATGATTAGTTTATCTTGCCTTGTTTACCTTGCCTTATCCTATGTTACCTTAGTTTTTTGTTAGTGTCCTGCATCCAGTTTATTCATGTCATGGTTCTCTTACCAGTTTACATTCTGAATAATCACTGGACTTACCAAACTTATGTCTGACCCGTTTTTCTTTCGCTCTCTTTTCTTCTGTTTCCCCCACTCCTCAGTTAGCCAGGGAGGGAATAGCTCAGCTTAATTTTGACCGTTCATCTTTCCAAGCTTAAAGAATTTGTGATGTATAGCTTGGAACCTCTTATCTTTGGCTATGGCTTTGGACACACTACTAGTTGGGGATTTATGCAGTTTTATTGTGTTTTATGCTTCTTTATGTAATAATCAAGATAGAGATTTTGATGTAATGATTTGGAAGTTGTTTTGAGAAAGTATGCTGTAATGTTTTTGTTATGAACCACGTATGAAATAAAGTTTGTTTTTCCGCTGTTTATATATGTCTGTCTTGTAGATTATCTGTGCCTTTTACCTATATGCTCCACCAAAGTTAAGGCATTCCTTTTGTGAGTGACCTTAACGGAGGTGGGGTGTTTCAGAGTTGGTCAACGGCGATGTTGTGCGAGGGAGGTAAGGCGATCGAGGCTTGTAACGAGAAAGAAAATTACGAAATTAAATTGTGAGATGTGTTAGAGGATGGAAGCTATGTTATGGTTGATATCAAGTATCACCAAGTAGCGATTTTCATCTATACTTTGTTCTGCATGTTAGAAATCATTCAGCGCCAGACTGCAAATAGGATGGATGACAATTCTAGTCAACATCTTCTTTGTAGTTTATCTAGAATTTTTGTCTATCTATGCTATTCAAATTTTGGTATTTCTCTTTAGGGAAAAAACCACTTGCCTTATTTGTCAATGATTTTGTAGTCGGGTTCTATGTCAATAAATTTTGGATTTGTTGTATTAATCCGAGAAGTCATTGTTATTTAGGATTCGTTTATCATGTTGTTAGGGGTTGAGATTTTGTTTGAGCTAGTGGATTTCTGATTTTTATATATGTACATATATACATACATATGTACATGTGCATGAACCTGGTGGATAATTGCTTGATGAATTGAGCTTGCATTCATTTCATTTCAATTCGCTTTACGTCACCTTCGTCTTGCCTCAAAAGGTGAGTTTCTCTCACTCATGACTAATTATCATTAAGTGAACTAAATACTTGAAATGTTGAATGAAATGTTAGGATTGCTGTATAAAACTCATAATTATTGCTTGTGCACATATTACACACACACTATCGATATGTGACACGATATGGATGTAATGGATGTTATGCTATGTGTTAACTATTATCACCTTGCAAGTTCCCCGTAGATTTCAGGAAAATCACTATGGGTTGAAATGATACATACCCGAACGACAGTCTAGATTTAGGATTAAAAATTGAAATTGAATATTGGGATTCGGGTTGAAGTGATATATACCCAAAAAATTAAATAAATAGGTTGAAATGATATATACTCGATTCCCTTGACCATATGATAGAAAAATTACATACGGACGCCATGGTCAATAAAAACTATTTTTAAATATGATAGGTATGTTTTGTTTTTAATTAATTGATTTTGAAATGAATTTTAAACATTGATTTTAAAATAATGTTTGAAATAAGTTTCACTTGGATTTATAAGTTTATATAATTTCGATTTAATGAAATGGAATTAAAAAAAATATTTTTGAAGGTTAAAATTGGATGTTAAGATTTAATTTAACTAAATTTTGTATTGTGTGTCGATTTAGTATAACATAACTAAAATTTTTATGATAAGTTAATTGTAAATGGTTTTAATTTAATATAAACGATTTCTAGTTTAAAGTTGTTTAAGAAGAGGGTTAAACTTGATTTATTACGGTTGAAGAATTTTAAATGAATATCTTAGAAAATCTAACTTAATGAAAGATTTAAAGTAAAATTTAAGTATTTAACTTTGTTAAAATTATGAAAATGAAAGGATTTGATTTTTATTTAGGATCAGTAATATAAGATTCTATTTGAGAACTTATGCATTATGTTTGAAATTAAAATGTGATTAATGAATTTACTTAACATGTAACTTTGAATCATTGCTGAAATGCAAGTGGAATGTAATGAACTAAGAATGTAATTTATAAACAAATTAACAATATGGTTTAGAAATAAAATTCCATTTGTGAACTAAAATTTGGAATGTGTATTAGTTAAATGTAAATTAATATATACGGGAATTTGAAATCAAAAATAAACGATAAGTCAAATTAGGAAATACGGATGATCTATTTGCATTGGATTGGTATATATATATATTTTAAACTAGTTAAGTTTCTACTATTTATATAGAAACGATCTTATTTAAAACAAAAGCTTCTTTGCTTTTGTTCTCAAAAGCTATTTCAACTACATAAAATAATTTACTTTCTATCCATTAAAACTTCAAACTATTTAAATTATCTCAACAAAAACTATTTTACACTAACTCTTAATTATATATATATATATATTTGCGATTTAAATTTAATTAATTATTTATTTAAACCTATATTTTACTATATGAAATAAGACCAAGTCCAATCCGAGCTAATAAATCTGAAGTGATTTAAATGAAGATTTCCAAATAATGATGGTATATGAAAATAGAGATCTAAACCTGAATCAGTTCGATAAGGAACAATTTAAATATAAGATTTGAAATTAGAACCTAAACTAATAATGAATTATTTGAGTAATTGACCTTAAATCAATTCATGAAATTAATCGGATTTCAATACAGAAATATAATTTCAAATTTAATGACCACGTTGTGATAAGTGTAAACGTTTGGTTGTTAAAGAGACCGGAGTTGGTATTGTTGGATCTAGATAAACCCTAGAAGGGGGTGAATAGGGTTTATTGAAAAATAAGCGAGATATTAAAAAGAATATCAGATCACAGAATGTAGTAGAAATTAAATGCAGAAAAGTAAATGACATAAGATATACCCGACTTCAGCAAAATCCTGCCTACTGTTGCATTCCTAAGGTTTCTAGTAGGTAATATAATAGATCCCGCTTACAAGACGATGTAAACTAGTGAACCCCTCACTCCTATTTTAATGCTACGCTCAAAATCCTAAACTAATCTAAATCCCCTAGATCAGATTTACCCGGATTACATCCTGTAAATCATAGTTTTTTACATATTCTAGTAAACTGCCAGCTAAACCGTAACTGGATTACCTAGAATTTTATAGAATCTAGAAACTGTTCGGATGTTTACAAAACAAATTAAATACAATACAACTTAAAAATAAAAGGAATTAAAAAAACCCCTTTTTAACAATGAATAGACTACGCCCGCCCTCTCAAGCCATATGCTTTTCTTCATTTCTTTGACCCGATTTCATTTGCCTTTGGGAAAGTAAAATGGCGGTCTACCGAATTGGGAATTAGGGTTTTTCCTTGATGTCCACAAATCAAATCGATGCTTGATGAATTGATGTCGTGGTTTCTCTAATTGCTCCATTTCTTTGAGTTGTTCTCTTGATTGATTTTGATGCAGATCTAATCCCTGAAAAAGTGAGTTTCTCTGATTTTTAATCTATGTTTGAAATTGTTGCTTGTGTGGATTCTATACCATTTTTCCTTTGATGAATGGTGAATTTATAGGATTTGAAAATTCTTAATTCTCTGATTTCCTCGATTTTGACTTGGCCTGATTTTTTGTGTGTTTCCTCTTTTATTTTCTCTGCATTGATACTGAATAACATGATGAACCTAGACATGTTCATGGCCTTGATAATATTTGATATTTTCCCTTCCTTGATTTTGAATTTTGTTTGTATTCATTTGAAATGAATCAGTTGGCTTGTTGCGTGATTTCTGGAATCAGTATTTCAAATTGGATGATAAAAATAGGAAACAAATTAAATTGATTTGCCAACTCTAGAACCATATATTGAGCTTTCCAAAACCATGTTTCTTGATTGAGAAATTTCATTTCTGGAAAGCCATTATCACACATGAAAAGATTGGGTTAAAAAACTTACCAAACTCGTTTGCCTTGCCATGATATATTTGTGTGATAAAAAAACTTTCCTGATTTGTTGTAGGATTTTTTTTGCTATTGTGATTCCTTAAAGTAGAATTGATTACTTGCCTTAATTCAATCAGAAATACTGAAATAACTTCCCCATAAATTGTTTCTTCAATTACCCTGTTATTCACTTCCCACAAATAGATTTCTGGAATTTATAAATCTAGTGCTTGTAGTCTTAATGTTTTATATCCATGCACTGAATCTTGACACCCAATATCTCAAGCCAAATAATTAAATGAGAATTCTTTAATCCATGTTGCATATCTTTGCAAATGAAAACAGAACATAATTTATGAAATTTAACCCTGTTACACTAGCTACATGTTTGCATCCTTAAATTATCTCGACCACTGCTTCACTTATGCCATTCTTGTAGCTGCTTTGATTTGCACCATTCATCCATGCTTTGTGCATATGTATCCCACTGTTAAAAACTGCTTAGTTTCATCTTCATGCATATGTTGGCATGTAACATTGCTGAACCCTCTGCTTTGATGCTCTTGAGTCATGCATTTGCTCTTGTAACCTGAAATGCATGCTCATTTATTGTGTTGAATTTGGATGCTGCTTTCATATGTGCATTCGTCTTTGAGTAATGCCGAACCAACTTGTTTTCATCTTGTACATTCATGTATATGTCCATTGTTTGCGCTAGCTGAAATCACCATGCTACATGTATACATGCTTTTCCACTCTGTTTTGTCAATGGCCACTTGAATGATATTGTTGCTTGTGTATATGTTCTCGATCACCCTGTTGTGTTCATGTATTACTGCTCTGTCTTGTGTTGAATCACCTAAGTCTCTTGCTTGTATACATGCTATGTGTACCCTCATGCATAAATCTGAACTTAAGAAAAAATGTGTTTACGCCTGAGATTGAACCTGTGCATATCTGTCTTATGTGCACTCTTGTGTTATCATGCTTGTGCCACTGTGATTTTGTATTCTTCCACCATACTGCTATGTCCATGTGAACTGATACATTTGTGCAAGCTGAATTGTTTTGCACACTAAATTGCTATTGCATCATGCCATACCAATGTGGTATTGTTCCCTTTCCATTTTGCATGTTATCGCACTATATTGTTTTGTGTACCAAATTTGTGTTATTGGGCTGCATAACTCAAGCTTGGCCGATTAGCTCGATCCTTGTGCTCCTACACTTGAAAACTTGTTCACTTTTCTATTGTTACTTGACTTTGCTCGACTTGAAATGTATGTATGTGTATATACACACACTCGTATGTGTATACATGTATGTGCAACATATATTATATCAATAGACCGCTACACTGTGTTGAGGCTGTTCAGAATCAACTGTTTTTGATGTTGGTTCTGATACGCAAACCAGTGTATTGTGTTGAGGTTGATCTGCGACTGCAAATTGTCTAGATCCAGATGGATAGATATTTTAATCAGATCAAGTCATGAAAAATGATGAGAAACACATCGAAATTCTGAGGCAAATAGAATTTTAAAAATTAAATTTATATTTGCATGTATTCAGTTTTATTTCTGTTGCAGTGTACTGTATGTGTTTCTATTTTATGTGACAGGTAAGCAGATGGTGACTGGACTGACAATGAGGCTCCAGAAGACAAAAGAATAAGAATGTGTGATTGTATAACTAAAACTGCATATGAGTGAGCAGAGAGAATCAGATATTATGTACAACTGAGTGATCAGTGTTGTACTGATAAACTGTGTATGAAAAAGTATATGAATTGAATTGTATATAAGTGATGTATTCAAATAGTGGAGTTATATATTTGCACTGTTTAAATGTTGAAATAAAATATTGTATTTGAATAAAATACGGTGTGAATATTTGAATTTCTGACCGTCGTATTCTATTTAAAAATAAATATTATATTCCTATTTGTGATGTATATATGAAATAGTACAATAACAAACACATTTATAATAATATATATTTGGTTGTTATCATCAAACAAAAATCATATAATTATGCATACAACAACGTTATACACAAGAGTATCCCCCTTCTGATGATGACAAACATATATTAAGATTTTGAATATAATAAATGTGTTTGACAGTGAAGAACTGAACTCCCCCTATTTGAAAGCACTCCCTACAACAGAAACTCCCCCTATAACTGTGTATGAGTGAAAAAAATGAAAATTGAATGAATTTTCAAAATTAAAATATTTATAAATTATTCACTCATAAATCAAAATCTTACCCATTCTCCCCCTTTTGTTATCATCAAAAGGATTCAGAACTTAAAATATAGATGAAAAAGGACTAAAAATATATATATAATTTTAGCTTAAGATGAAGAATGGTCATCGTAAATCTCAATCAGCCAAACAAAAATCATAATATACTGAGAATCTGAGGCATATTTCACATTATAGAGACTGATGAATTTACCATGAAATTTATATAAATGGAGAGAATTTCAAGAATATTAATGTTTTCCAATAAAAATTTATAAATTGAAGCACAAAATAGTGACGGATTTGAGCTATAATTATAAATTCAATTTAAGTGACGCAATCAGATAGTCTCAAATCCCAGTAGCTAACAATCAACAGATCATAGTACGTCATAAAATATTAACACATTTCACCAATTAGAAAATGGATTGATAGAATGACTTTAACATACCAAGGAGAATTCATATACAAATTTATTTAGCAATTTAGTCCTTTTTCTTTTTATTTAAGAGACACTGACCACGCATAACCAGAGCTTGGATTTTTAAATGAGGTTAGCTGCAGCTTAAATTATAAGTAATCTCTTAACCATGCATGATCAGATCTTGGATTTTTAAATGAGGTTAGAGAAACACTTATATGTTAATTATATATATATATATATCACTTTCAACTCCAAAAGAAAAACTGCTCAGTATATAAAACCATAATGGATGATAGAAATGTGGTAGGTATAGAAATGGTTTGTGAAATAAATTTCTAATTAATCATATTATGAAATATGCTCAACTGTAATGGTATCATTGAAAATTTTCAATTATCATTAAATGTGAATAATAACATAGTCCCATTTCTATCACTAATATTTCTATTGTTTATTCAAGATGATTTTAAAAACTTAAACTCTCTACATTAATATAAAATCATGATGGATGGCAGAATAATGGTAGATAAAGAAGATGTTCGTGAAATAATTACCAATTCAAAGATATTATAATAAATGTTCAATCATCATGAGAATCCAAATAAAATCTCCTCTTGTTGTGAAATATACGACAGTCATAACTCATCACAATTTCAAATTCTGATAATAATTTTGATGAATTATAAATACAGTTCAATGTGGATATTGATTTCAATTTCTGAATGAACAATCAATAAATAACTTTAAAATTGAAAAACAATTACAAGAGGAAATTGAAAAGATCTATACAAAGCAAGAGGGAATTAAAATATATACAGCAAGGCAAAAATAACTTATCTAAACTGATACACTTATGTCTCAATTAATGAGGATTTTAACATGGCACTGGAGATGAACAAGGATGTCACAAACAAAAGAATTTTAACCACAAAGCCCAAGCAGATAAGACAAACAAATCTAGCAAAATTAGTTTCATCTATCATAGCAGCAATCAAAATACAAGCAGTTATTTGAAAACATTTTTCAAAATAGTATCAAAGTAGCACAAAAATCAGTTCAAAGCAGACTTTTCAAGAAAATGTTTCACAGATATTCTCGATGGTCACAAAAGATATCCCATGATCCAAATAAAAAAAAACAGTGTATTTGAAATCATTTGAGGAAATAGGAAAATCTCAAGATTCAATGAATCAACCACCCCAGTTATAAATTTCAGATTCAAGATACGTGTGATTCAGTAAATCAATAATTTCAAATGGTTTTAAACAAACAAGCATTTAATCAAAAAATCATGAAATATCAGAGAGTTTTAAGACCATATTTTCAAAGAATTTTCACAAATATTTCTGAAAAGTACAAGAGTAATTTAAGATCATTTACATCAGGCTTGAGAGATATTCATGATCCAATAATTGAAAATAATTTATTTGAAATCTCTTGAGTCACTGTCTAGTTTTGAGATATAATGAATCAGTCACATAAAATTGACAATTTCAAATTTAAGAGATGTGTGATTTTCAAAATATTAAGAATTTTTGATGATTTCAAACAAACAAATTTCAACATAATGATTATGAATAAAAATGAAATTTAAGATGTATTACTATGATTCAAGACAAGACAAAATATCCAAGCTAATCTGAAAATCAATGAAATTATCGCAATTGAGAAGTAATAGTGTGCTATAATAAGTATAACATTTCAGCTTTTCTAAAATGAATTAGTAGAAACTCAGTAGAGGTGTGTGAAATTCCATTAAATTTTCAGATCTTCAAAAATTTAGAATTCAAATCAACAGTGTTCAAGATATGTCAAGAATACATCAACAATGTTATGAATTCAGAAATCAGAAAATGAACTTCAAAACAATTGCAGATATTTACAAATCTAAATTCAAGATCTAAAATGATTAAAACACTAAAGTTTTATTCAATTAAAGTGAATTTCTAGAAAATTATGAATTCTGCAATTGGAGTTTAAGAAAGCATAAAAGAAGTTACAATGATATGACAGTGACAACTTAAATAAGAAAAATCAAAGAAGAAAAGAAAATAGAAGGGGCAAAAGAAGAAATAAACAAAGGAAAATAAAAACAGAAAATATTAACAGAGATGATTCTAGAGATCATACCCAAATTCAGTGTAAGCAAATGAATCTCTAACTCAATTTCTTGGCTAAGGAACTGTGAATAATTTAATGATATGAAGTAGTTTGAATTCAGTTTCTCTTTCGCAAAGCAGTTCCTCAGCCTCCTCTAGTACTTAACAGTTTAGATGATTGAGTGGTCTAACAGAATTTGTAAAACCACTTTCAGCTGTTTCATACGTTTTGGTACCCAAACCTGTATAACAATCCATCTGAATTTACATTTGTACCCTTTGGAACCCAAATCTATTTGAATTTTGTCAAGATTGTTTTATTTCCTTTTAGGATCCAAGATTGTTTAAATGGATTATTACAAAATAAGTTCACATCTCGTTTATGATTTAAAAATCCTTTGAAATTATTAAAGTTCAAATTTACAAATCGATTCTTTTCAAAGCATTTTGAAGGATTTTTAAAATCATTGGAATTCCACCTTTCAAAAACATTATTTTTCCCAAAGCCAAGACCACATTTTTTTTAGAAGAAAATCGGGTTTTCAACAACATAGAAAATTTAGCCAATGTTGTTTCAAGTTGTTGAATTTTAAGTTTGAGATCACCATTTTCCTTTATTAAATATGAACAACGATTTTTAGTGATCTTATTCTTTTTAAAATCAGTTTTCAAAATCAAATTTTTATCTTCACGAAAATTAATTTTGGCTTAGGACTCAGATATCTCAGATTCAAAAATTTTTCAATTTTTAGATTCAAATTTATTGAAATTTTCAATCTCATTTTCAAGTTCTTTCAAAATCAAATCATCTTTCAACAAATTTTCCTTTTTAGCAATTTCAAATTTGGAATCTATATCGGTCTTAAAATTTTCAAATTCCTTTTGCAGAAAATTGTTTGTAACGACCCAGAAAATCTGAACCAATTAAATTTTTTTAAATTGGCTAAAATAATGGATTTAAAATATTTAAAATAAATATTATAAATTATAGCAATGAAAAGTGAGTTTGAATCGATGTTTGAAAATGAATATAATTAATTATAATTATAAACAAGGCCTGAAATGGCGCTGCAGTTTCAAAAATTGAATTCAAACTTTGTCGGACTGTACCGGGTGCATAACAAAACGGATTTGAGTGAAACCAAAAATATTTAAATCTGTTAGTGAATACCTTTCTAACGAATCTGAAAAATCGAATTTTCATAGCGGAAAGCAAAAGTTATGGCCAAATGAATTTTCAGAAAGGTCGCTATGGAATTTATATAGCCCGTGAAATTGGCCATTTTGTATACGACCTCGGAATTCGACGATACCACTTTTGTTGGATCCGGGATGTGAAGTTATTACTAGATTTCAAATTTCATAATTTTTGAAGCTAGTATGTGAGCGTGGCAAAGGAAAACGTGTTTTGGTCAATTACAATTAAATTGGATCGACCAGAAATGGGCCTTTTTGCAAACGGTCTCAGAATTTGACGAAACTAGTTTAGTTGGGACCGTATCGTCAAAACATAGCTAGATTTATTTTTCTGGAATTTTTTGAATCAGTTTGTGGCCCTGGCAAATTGAAATGTACGTTCAAATTGAATATTGAATGTTATATATTTTAATTTGAAGAAAAACTGACTGAAACAGTCGAATGGGCCTACGAAACATATCCCATTGTGTTCGGAATGGAGGTAAAACACTAGGGACGACAGTCGTTGGGTTTGAATTGGCGTTCGTGTGGGAAAGGGGGTATTTTCGACATTTAAAAAATATAAATATAAAAAAAATCTCTCATTGGCCAGTGACCATCTTCTCTCTCCCCGATGTATACTGCGCACGACGGAAATGATGTCGCCACCTTCTCTCTTCGATTTCTCCCACGTTTCACAATGAAATCGAGTGATTCTTGATTCATTTCAAAGCTCTTCGTCTCCTCTTTAAATCTATCTAAGGTTTGCTAGTTATCATCAAGTGTGGAGGGAGATACGGGTCCTCAAAGTCAACGACTTTGGAGCGCTGCCGAGCCTTCAGGGCACCACCGAACGGAGTGAAACCACCGGCAACGGGAAGGTGGTTCGAAGCTCTTCGACGTTGTGTGAGCTGATTCTCCTATCGCGCAACGGTTTGATCGAAAGATCAAAACCTAGTTTTGAACCATCGTGAAAGGTGGGTCTTTTAATTACATCTGAACTTTGAAAAATCATATCTTTTTCGTTCCTTGACGAAATTCGATGAAATAGGAAACATCGTGACCGTGTGGACGTCTTCTACATTTTAGAAGAGACCGCATATTTTTCTGAGCCTTCTGCTATTTTTGGTGGAGTGGAACCCAATGTGAGATTTCTAATTTATAAACGATATGGAAAAAACGACGATGTATAAATTATATAGTCAATGTATAAGTTATATAAGCGTTGTACATCTCATGTATAAGCGTTGTATAAGTTGTACGTTCGATGTATAAGTTATATATGCGTTGTAAAAATTATATATGTGTTGAAATAGAAGTGAATTGCTATATATATATATATATATATATATATATATATATATATATATATATATACGCCCCTCGTCCACAAACCAAGGACGATATTTATTGGTTGTGATTGATGTGAAAATTGATTGATAGCGAATGGTTGATTGTGATTGTTTATGGTTGATATCGGTTGATTGTGGTTGAAAAATACCCATTTGTGGTTGAGAAATATTTGGTTGAAACGACATAGGATTAGTTTGTGGAAATGAAATAAATATATACATGCCGCCTGCGTGCGAACTAGATGCATGATTCCCCATTGTCAAAAACCACGAGGTTTTAAGGTAGAGCGAGGGGCCGTACTAGGGACGGTCCCGGTTTTAACTACCCTGCCGTTATGCTGCCGAAATTTTGAATAATATTCATGTGTTTGAATTATTTTCATTCGTTGAAACTATATTTATTCGTTGAATTGAAATTCATGTGTTGAATGGTGTTCGTGTTTTAAATATAAAAATCACCTTTTTATCATCTATATGAACTATATAAAATAGTCAAGTTTTGAAATAAATTGTTTTATAATAAAAATCCCATTTTTATCACCAATATGAACTAATCTGGTTTTGAAATGAATTGTTTTACAATAAAAATCACAATTTTATTATATACATGAGTTGTCAAATATAGTGAAGTGTTGAAATAGAAGACAGTTTGATAAGAATACCATTTTTATCAAAAGTATGAAATTCATATGGTTTTGAAATCGAAGAATCGATATATATATATTTAAATAGAATTGAAATATATTGAAAAACGACGTTGTAGTTCGTATTTTGAAACCGTGATTTCAAACGATTAGTACGGGAGATCCGACCATCGGATTTTCCTGAAATCGCAACCGTTGGGTTCGCTTTGGAAAAATCTTTCTAACGGCACCAACTTTGTAAAAATCCAACGGTTGGATTGTCTGGAATGTTTAATTCAAATCCGAAGAAAAATAGCGCCAGAATCGATTATATATATATAAATATAATTATATTTAATCGAATAACGACGCTGCAGTTTGTATTTTGAAATCGAAACTTCAAACGATTATACCGGGAGATCCGACCGTCGGATTTTCCCGAAACTGGAACCGTTGGGTTCTTTTTGAAAAAATCTTTCTAATGATGTAAATTTTTTGAAAATCCAACGGTTAGATTTTCAGATATGTGTAAATCAAATCTGAAGAAAAACAGCGCCACGGCCGCGTTATGGCCCGAAGCGTCGTTTTGAATAAATTGGCTATTTTAAAATAAATAAAAATAGCGATAAATCATTATAAAATATCATAAATGATATGGAATGGAAATAAACTGAATTTTCTCAATTTATGTGGTATTTGATGGTTGAATGTGTTTGGTGTGAAAATTACATTAAAGAACAAAATTGGTGTTGTCGAATGATTTAACCATTGAAATAAATTGATTTGAACTTCTAAATATACGTGAATTATTTGAAAAAGCCGAGTTAATTCTCATTTCAAATAATTGACCGACGATTGAAAGTCGAAGATGAAGACGGTGGTCGAAGACCGGAGATCTTCACCTCGTTTGGGTGGTAACCGAGGTCCTGATTGGGAGGCATCCCGAAATATGGATAATGAGTGTTGATCGTCCAAATGTACGTGGTGATCGATGGGTTTGCGAGGTATATAGAGCCTCCGGTTTCGTTCAGACCCAGAACGGACTTGTAAATGGACTGTGTGTCTGACATTGGATTTTATTCTGTGTTGATTGATCTCTGTTAAATATACATCTGTTTGTCGGCGGAGAATTTATTCTTTTGCTTAACGCCCTTCTCTGAAATGCACGAGCTCAGAGGTTGTATATCGATGGACATCAGTCGCATGGCATGAATTGCTAGTGTGGCATGCCTAAGTGGCAAATGAACTGGGCTTCTGTTGAAAAGCAAAGTCTTGTGGAGATGATCAAAGCACCGCCCGTGTGGCATAGCTTTGTGTATAACGTGAAATCGCGAGCCACACACCCCGGTATGAACCAGAAACGGGAGAGGACATCAGGGAGGGCCTGCGTTTCTTTCTAGCTAGAAGTGGCGTCAGTGGTTTTACACGCCCTGACGAGTTTGACTTATGTGGTTGTTGCTATTGCAAGGCGCCTCGGATTTATCGGTCGATCCGTGACCGATGGAGTCTTTCGTTGGCTCATTTACGCCCCATAGGGCGGGGAGATATATTGTTCAGGTATAATAATCCACATCGGTGGACCGGCCATGACGATCCAGGGGGCAGTTGCGGCTGTTCCTGAGACATGGGCTAGATTGTCTCGAATTCGGTAAGGACTATCTTTTGCCTTGGTTCACGACGGAAATCCAATTTCCAAATACGTGACTGTGCGGTTTTGATTGTATACTTATATATGGCGACATAGTGGTATGGGGCATTAATGCCATCTATGATTGATAGTTATGATATGAAATTGTTTTCAAAAGATATAAACACTAGCAATAATATCAAATGCCTTTTGTGTTATTCGTATCAAGCATATCTTGGCCATTATAAGGTAAAAACTCTATCCTCCGGTTTGCGTTGCGTTGTGTGATGGCAACTGAGTCCTATAATGGCTTCATTTTTATAAGAAGCATTGCGATGTTTAAAAGAAAGATTTGTTTTTAAAGCACTGGCAATCCGATGGAGTAAACCCGTTCCACGAAAGTGGCGTGGTCTTGTGATTAGCCATATTTTGAATGTGTTGAGTAGATTTCTCATACCAGTCCCATGACTGACTCGTAGTTTGTTTCACTTTCAAACTCGGGTGCCCCCTTTTTCTTCATGGGCAGCCTTGTATTCAGGTTAGCTGGTTCTTTCTTGAGAGCTAGAGCTGAAGATGGATTCCATTATTTATCTCTTTTTATGCTGTTCAGCTCCTATTGTACATATTTTGTTTGTTTCCGCTGTAGACATTTATGTATAGATGAACTGTATTTGTACTAAGTATGATCCTGTATACTGTGTAACTCTGATGATTACTCTTATCCAGTATATTCTATTGTTCATTATCTGGTGTATTTATTTAATTCTGTTCTGCTATTATCTGTTTCTGTGTTATATTCCAAAGATAACCCTTTCCACCGTCTGCACGGGGTTTGGGGTCGTCCCATCGTGGTATCAGAGCTTTGGTTAAGCTTAGTTCTGGAATATAACATATTAACGAACTTGTCAGTGATAGAACTAGTAGTGTTCTAGGACGGGTAACTCATTACAGATAGGATCAGTAATATCCTAGTATGAGTAGCAGAATGAAATAACACATAGATAGACACATTTACATTCAAGTATTTGTCTCTATATTTTGAAATATCTTTTATGTGACCTGACACTTGATCTGCTATTTGCAGAATTACTAGACAATGAGTTCCAGAAATAGAAGAGGTAATACTGACCTGGATATAGAAGCTCTATTTATGAAATATAGAAATCTGGGTGGAAAACCCTTCACGGGTGAAGAATCAATTATGAAAACACAAGCCTGGATTTGTTCTGCTGAGAAAATCTTCGAAGCATTAAAGCTAAGGGATGGCCAGAAAAGATTACTGGCCTCCTGGGCACTCAAAGACGAAGCTTTGTTCTGGTGGGACTCGGTTATCAAGGATAATCCAGAAGGTGATATCACCTAGGATAGATTTAAAGTGATTTTCCTGAAAAAATTTACTCCTCCAGAAGCAATTGAGCGACTATGCGATGAATTTTCTTATTTGATACAAGGAGATATGACAATTCCAGAATATCATAAGAAATTCAATGAACTTTCTCACTTCGCCCCTCATCTAATTCAAAATCCGAAGAGGAAGAATTTGAGATTTATCAACGGGCTTCAAAGGATATACCAGAATAAAGTAATGGGGCATGTGAAGCTTCCTTTTTCTGAAATGATATACATGGCTTACCAGTACGAGGATCTCGACAGGAAAGGTATGTTACAGTACGAAGAAGAAGTCAGCTCTAGTAATAAAATTGAGTCTGAAACTGATCGCCCTAAGGCCAATACAATGTCTGAGGTCAGCAAGGAGCCCAAAGTCAATCGAAAAAGGGCCAGATCCGAAAAAGAACTAGCAACGACTGCCATATGCAATAATTGCCATAAGAAAGGGCATTTGCAAGGAAATTGTAAATCCTCGAAGAAACAAAAGAATGATGGATTTAAACCCGGCGGAAAGCTTCAGGAAAGTAGAGAATGCAATCTCTGTCAACAGACTGGTCATGTAAAGCAAGACTGCTGGATGTTAAGAAAAACCAATGTGGTTCAAGTAAATGAAGTAGCAGAAACGTCAACACCCTCAGTTAGTCCGGGAAGATCTGATGTTTTAGAAGGAACGCTTACTGTCAAAAACATTCCAGTCAAAGTACTGTTTGACACAGGCGGGTCACGAAGCTTTATCGCAAAGAATGCCGTAAAGAAGTTGGATTTGAAGTTGAGAAAGCTTAAAGAACCAATGAATGTCCAAAATTCGGTCGGTGGTTCCATCAATCTCAGTTGGGTTTGTGCAGTACCTGTCTCTTTTTCCTGCTATAAATTCCCCACTATCTCTATCGTTATGAACTTTAATGAATTCGATCTTATTCTGGGATTGGATTGGCTAACCAAATATGAAGCAGAGGTTAGATGCGCGGAGAGAGTTGTTAGGGCTAAGATTAAATCAGGAAATTATATAACTATACCATGTGAAGGCCCGACTTCAAATAGAAAAGACTTCTGGGCAGCTTTGAATGTTTCTCCAGCTCAAATAGAAAATATCCCTGAAGTCGCAGAGAATATTCCTGACCTCGTCAAAGACATTCCTATCGTCAAAAATTATGAGGATGTGTTTGAAGAAGTTGTTCGCTTACCTCCGCAGAGGGAAATTGATTTCAAGATTGCTTTAATTCCAAATGCAAGGCCGGTAGTTCATGCTATTCGAAGAATGTCCTTGAAAGAGAAAGAGGAATTAGACAATCAAACACGACAGCTCGTATGGAAGGGTCTGATCAGGCCCAGTTTCTCTGATTGGGGAGCAGTAGTGGTGATTGTCCCAAAATCTGACGGTACTCTACGTCTATGTGTGGATTATCGTGATTTGAACAAGCAGACGATAAAGAACAAATATCCATTGCCGTGGATCGATGATTTGTTGGATCGATTAAATGGCGCACAAGTATTTTCACGAATGGACCTAGCTACAGGCTTCCATCAACTTCGAATTGCCGAAGAGTGTGTTCCAATGACAGCATTCAGAGGTCCCGACTTATTCTACGAGTGGTTAGTAATGTCGTTCGGCTTATGTAACGCTCCAGCTTACTTCGTCGATCTGATGAATAAAGTGTTCAGAGGGGATTTGAATAAATTTGTTCTGGTTTTCATTCACGATATTCTAATCTTCTCTAAATCAAAGGCCGAACATGAAAAGCATCTGGAACAGGTTCTAGAAATTCTGAGACGGAATGTATTGAAAGCCAAACTGTCCAAATGCATATTCTGGCAAGATGAAGTGAAATTTCTAGGACACGTCGTATCGAAAGAAGGAATTGCTGTGGATCCAAGTAAAATCACAGCTATTCAGAATTGGAAGCAGCCCAGTGCTCCTACAGAAGTCCGCAGTTTTCTCGGATTGGCTAGCTATTACCGAAAGTTCATTAAAAACTTTTCGAAGATATCTGGTCATTTAACGAAGCTTACGAAGAAGCACTCTAAATTCAAATGGACTCCAGAAAGTGAGGAGGCTTTCGAAGAGCTAAAGTCAAGATTAACGACAACTCCAGTGTTAACCATCATCGATGGCAATCAGGATTTGAAAGTCTGGACTGATGCTTCTAGAGAAGGCCTTGGTGCAGTGTTAATGCAGAGGGGTCAAGTGATTGCTTATGCTAGCCGTCAACTGAAGTTGCACGAGAAGAACTACGTAACTCATGATCTTGAGTTATTAGCTATTGTGTTCGCTTTGAAAATCTGGAGACACTATCTTCTGGGTGAGAGATTTGAACTGTTTATAGATCACCAGTCGTTAAAGTATCTGTTCACTCAGAAAAACCTGAATCTGAGGCAGCAACTTTGGCTAGAGTTCCTTGCAGCATACGATTTTGAGATTATATACACTCCAGGGAAAGCCAATGTCGTGGCCGATGCTTTAAGCCGAAAGAATGAGATGATTGCCGGTTTCTTTATCACGACTTCCTTGATCAACAAAATATCTATTCTTCAGAAGGAGGATAATTTTATTAAGGATATGATCAAAAGGATTCAGAAAGGCGAACCCTCGTGTTTTCAAATAGATAACGATGAGACCCTGAGGTTGAAAGGAAGGATTTGTGTTCCTGACATCCCCGAGCTAAAAAGGGAAGTGTTAGACGAGTGTCACAAGTCCAAGCTGAGTATCCATCCTGGTGTAGCCAAAATGTACAACGATCTCAAGTGAACATTCTGGTGGAAGGCTATGAAAAAGGACGTTTCAATATACGTTAGCCGATGCCCTACTTGCCAGCTAGTCAAAAGCGACCAATAGAAACTGGCTGGATTATTGCAACCGCTGGACATTCCAGGCTGGAAGTGGGAACATATTTCCATGGATTTCATTGATGGTCTGCCCAGAACCAGAAAAGGAAATGACAGTATTTGGGTGATCGTAGATCGCTTCACGAAGACCGCCCATTTCATAACTGTCAGATCAAACAGAACTGCTCAGAGTCTGGCGCAGATTTACATTAAGGAAATTGTTACACTACATGGAGTGCCGCTCAGTATAGTCAGTGATAGAGATGCATTATTTACTAGTAAATTCTGGGAGGCATTTCAAGTAGAACTGGGAACAAAGCTGAATCTAAGCACCGCTTATCATCCTCAGACAGATGGTCAAACTGAGAGGGTGAACCGTATATTAGAAGATCTATTGCGGGCTTGTTTTCTAGATTTCGGTGGATCATGGGAAGACCATCTGCATTTGGATGAATTCTCTTATAACAACAGCTACTAGGCAAGTCTGACAATGTCACCATTCGAAGCCTTATATGGTAGACCGTGCCGATCTCCTGCTTGTTGGGTCGAACCCGAAATGGACTTGTGTTGGGGCCTGATATGATTCGAGAAGCTGTCGACAAAGTCGACTTTATTAAGAAACGATTACTGGAAGCTCAAAGCCGACAAAAGAGCTATGTCGATAGGAAAAGAAGAGATATATCGTTTGCTGTGGGCGATTATGTATATTTGAAAGTATCGCCGATGAGAGGAGTTATCCGGTTCGGTAAAACTGGAAAGTTGGTACCCAAATTCATTGGTCCGTTTCCTATTCTAGAACGGATCGGAACTCTCGCTTATATGGTTAAATTGCCAGATTGATTGCCTGGAGTTCATGATGTATTTCACATATATCAACTTCGAAAGCACATTCATGATCCAGACTTGATCGTGGAAGAAGCAGCTCAACAGGATATTGAAATTACTCCAGAATTAGCTGTGAGACGAGAGCCGCTAAAGATTATCGGCAAAGAAACCAAAGAGCTGAGGAACAAGAAGGTTCGCTTAGTCAAAGTGCAATGGAGTGGAGATCCGCGAGATTGTACTTGGGAAACTGAGGAGAGCATTCAGAAAGCCTATCCTAGATGCCGAGTGGATATCTCTGATTGACTTCGATGCAAGGTACATTTACCATACTTTGCATTACCAATTAATTCTCTACTCGGTTGTTATTTTCTTTCCATGGATGTGCACTTTTAATCCTATAGTCTGAATGATTTTAAAAGAATATAGAAATTGATTGGTATGATTTTGAAAAGTTAAAAACAATTTGATTATTGTTTGCATTGTGTGATAGTAGATTTGATTAATTAAGATTATTGAAACGATAGTTAATTAAATTAATAAGAGAATAATGGTAGGATTTATTCGATTAACTCACACATTGAATTGATTAGAAAATAGATAGAAATATATACATGTGCATTTTATATATTTCAACAGGTAAATGGATTAGCTGTTGAGTAAAGATTTTATTTGCGTGCCCGAAAAATAGGTAAACCTTAATGAGTTGGATGCGAAATATCATTATATCAACTCCTGTGAATGCTATTGGATGCGGAGTGCTGGTTTTTCTATGTGAAATAATAAATGTCGCAATAGGATAGTAACAATTAATTTTGAACTACACTACATGGCATACTTCTGGAAGATAGGCATACTTCATCATATACCACATAAGCATTTGGAGCTTGTGTGACGAGGTGGAAGATTTACCATACGAGCGAGAGGCTTGTATGGCGATGACTATATTTTACAGGTTGAATTGATGACTGATATGGACTATTTAAATTGTAACGATAAAATTGCCAGATTAATAAAAACCCCACACGGGTCTGGAGTTGACAATAATCACGTCTCTCTAGTTACTAGATACGGCACATGGACTATTTATTTCCCACACGGGACGAGGTGATGAGGATTTATCCTCTGGAGCATTTAAAATACACACTCCCTCAGGCTTTGACAGGGTGACGAGAATTTATTCTCTGGAGTTATTATCAATACACGCTCACCTGTAAACACCAGAATATATCACTATAAATATGTGTATGCTTATTAGGATTTATTGGGTACCTAATACGGCCCAATAAGTTTCCAAACCTCTCCCGTACAAAGGAGGTTATGGCGAAATTTTTCGAAAATTCCAGGTGTTAGCCAAATTTTTGAAGAATTTGAAATTTCTCAGAAACTGAAAAGTTGGAGAATGGAAGCCAGATCGAACGTAGAGTTGATTAATCAAACCACTTCTTACTTTGTTCCTTTTCGGGGACGAAAAGTTTTAAGTGGGGGAGATTGTAACGACCCAGAAAATCTGAACTAATTTAAATTTTTTAAATTGGCTAAAATAATGGATTTTAAATATTTAAAATAAATATTTTAAATTACAGCAATGAAAAGTGAGTTTGAATCGACGTTTGAAAATGTATATAATTAATTATAATTATAAACAAGGCATGAAATAGCGCTGCAGTTTCAAAAATTGAATTCAAACTTTGTCGAACTGTACCGGGTGCAAAACAAAACGGATTTGAGTGAAACCAAAAATATTTAAATCTATTATTGAATAGATTTCTAACGAATCTGAAAAATCGATTTTTCATAGCAGAAAGCAAAAGTTATGGCCAAATGAATTTTCAAGAAGGTCGCTATGGAATTTATATAGCCCGTGAAATTGGCCATTTTGCATTTGACCTCGGAATTCGACGAAACCACTTTTGTTGGATCTGGGATGTGAAGTTATTGCTAGTTTTCAAATTTCATAATTTTTGAAGCTATTATGTGAGCGTGGCAAAGGAAAACGTGTTTTGGTCAATTATAGTTAAATTGGATCGACCAGAAATGGGCCTTTTTGGAAACGGTCTCAGAATTCGACGAAACTAGTTTTGTTGGGACCGTATCGTCAAAACATAGCTAGATTTATTTTTCTGGAATTTTTCGAATCAGTTTGTGGCCCTGGCAAATTGAAATGTACGTTCAAATTGAATATTGAATGTTATATATTTTAATTTGAAGAAAAACTAACTGAAACAGTCTAATAGGCCTACGAAACATATCCCATTGTGTTCGGAATTGGGGTAAAACATTAGGGACGACAGTCGTTGGGTTTGAATTGGCGTTCGTGTGGGAAAGGGGGTATTTTCGACATTTAAAAAAATATAAATATAAAGAAAATCTCTCATTGGCCAGTGACCATCTTCTCTCTCCCCGACGTATACTGCGCACGACGGAAATGATGTCGCCACCTTCTCTCTTCGATTTCTCCCACGTTTCACAATGAAATCGAGTGATTCTTGATTCATTTCAAAGCTCTTCGTCTCCTCTTTAAATCCATCTAAGGTTTGCTAGTTATCATCAAGTGTGGAGGGAGATACGGGTCCTCAAAGTCAACGACTTTGGAGCGCCGCCGAGCCTTCAGGGCGCCACCGAACGGAGTGAAACCACCGGATACGGGAAGGTGGTTCAAAGCTCTTCGACGCTGTGTGAGCTGATTCTTCTATCGTGCAACGGTTTGATCGAAAGATCAAAACCTAGTTTTGAACCATCATGAAAGGTGGGTCTTTTAATTACATCTGAACTTTGAAAAATCATATCTTTTTCGTTTCTTGACGAAATTCGATGAAACAGGAAACATCGTGACCGTGTGGACGTCTTCTACATTTTAGAAGAGACCGCATATTTTTCTGAGCCTTCTGCTATTTTTGGTGGAGTGGAACCCAATGTGAGATTTCTAATTTATAAACGATATGGAAAAAACGACGATGTATACATTATATAGTCAATGTATGAGTTATATAAGCGTTGTACATCTCATGTATAAGCATTGTATAAGTTGTACGTTCGATGTATAAGTTATATATGCGTTGTAAAAATTATATATTTGTTGAAATAGAAGTGAATTGCTATATATATATATATATATATATATATATATATATATATATATATATATATATATATCGCCCCTCGTCCACAAACCAAGGACGATATTTATTGGTTGTGATTGGTGTGAAAATTGATTGATAGCAAATGGTTGATTGTGATTGTTTGTGGTTGATATTGGTTGATTGTAGTTGAAAAATACCCATTTGTGGTTGAGAAATATTTGGTTGAAACCACATAGGATTAGTTTGTGGAAATGAAATAAATATATACATGCCGCCTGCGTGCGAACTAGATGCATGATTCCCCATTGTCAAAAACCACGAGGTTTTAAGGTAGAGCAAGGAGTCGTACTAGGGACGGTCCCGGTTTTAACTACCCTGCCGTTATGCTGCAGAAATTTTGAATAATATTCATGTGTTTGAATTATTTTCATTCGTTGAAACTATATTTATTCGTTGAATTGAAATTCATGTGTTGAATGGTGTTCGTGTTTTAAATATAAAAATCACCTTTTTATCATCTATATGAACTATATAAAATAGTCAAGTTTTGAAATAAATTGTTTTATAATAAAAATCCCATTTTTATCACCAATATGAACTATATAAAATAATCTGGTTTTGAAATGAATTGTTTTACAATAAAAATCACATTTTTATTATATACATGAGTTGTCAAATATAGTGAAGTGTTGAAATAGAAGACAGATTGATAAGAATACCATTTTTATCAAAAGTATGAAATTCATATGGTTTTGAAATCGAAGAATCGATATATATATTTAAATAGAATTGAAATATATTGAAAAACGACGCTGTAGTTCGTATTTTGAAACCGTGATTTCAAACGATTAGTACGGGAGATCCGACCATCGGATTTTCCTGAAATCGCAACCGTTGGGTTCGCTTTGGAAAAATCTTTCCAACGGCACCAACTTTGTAAAAATCCAACGGTTGGATTGTCTGGAATGTTTAATTCAAATCCGATGAAAAACAGCGCCAGAATCGATTATATTTTTATATATATAAATATAATTATATTTAATCGAATAATGACGCTGCAGTTCGTATTTTGAAATCGAAACTTCAAACGATTATACCAGGAGATCCGACCGTCGGATTTTCCCGAAACTAGAACCGTTGGATTCTTTTTGAAAAGATCTTTCTAATGATGTAAATTTTGTGAAGATCCAACAGTTAGATTTTCATATATGTGTAAATCAAATCTGAAGAAAAACAGCGCCACAGTCGCGTTATGGCCCGAAGTGTCGTTTTGAATAAATTGGCTATTTTAAAATAAATAAAAATAGCGATAAATCGTTATAAAATATCATAAACGATATGGAATGGAAATAAACTGAATTTGCTCGATTTATGTGGTATTTGATGGTTGAATGTGTTTGGTGTGAAAATTACATTAAAGAACAAAATTGGTGTTGTCGAATGATTTAACCATTGAAATAAATTGATTTGAAATTCTAAATATACGTGAATTATTTGAAAAAGCCGAGTTAATTCTCATTTCAAATAATTGACCGACGATTGAAAGTCGAAGATGAAGACGGTGGTCGAAGACCGGAGATCTTAACCTCGTTTGGGTGGTAACCAATGTCCTGATTGGGAGGCATCCCGAAATATGGATAATGAGTGTTGATCGTCCAAACGTACGTGGTGATCGATGGGTTTGCGAGGTATATAGAGCCTCCGGTTTCGTTCAGACCCAGAACGGACTTGTAAATGGACTGTGTGTCTGACATTGGATTTTATTCTGTGTTGATTGATCTCTGTTAAATATACATCTGTTTGGCAGTGGAGAATTTATTCTTTTGCTTAACGCCCTTCTCTGAAACGCACGAGCTCAGAGGTTGTATATCGATGGACATCAGTCGCATGGCATGAATTGCTAGTGTGGCATGCCTAAGTGGCAAATGAACAGGGCTTCTGTTGAAAAGCAAAGTCTTGTGGAGATGATCAAAGCACCGCCTGTGTGGCGTAGCTTTGTGTATAACGTGAAATCGCGAGCCTCACACCCCGGTATGAACCAGAAACGGGAGAGGACATCAGGGAGGGCATGCGTTTCTTTCTAGCTAGAAGTGGCGTCAGTGGTTTTACACGCCCTTACGAGTTTGACTTATGTGGTTGTTGCTGTTGCGAGGCACCTCGGATTTATCGGCCGATCCGGGACCGATGGAGTCATTCGTTGGCTCATTTACGCCCCATAGGGTGGGGAGACGTAGTGTTCAAGCATAATAATCCACATCGGTGGACAGGCCCTGACGATCCAGGGGGCAGTTGCGGCTGTTCCGGAGACATGGGCTAGATTGTCTCGAATTCAGTAAGGACTATCTTTTGCCTTGGTTCATGACAGAAATCCAATTTCCAAATACGTGACTGTGCAGTTTTGATTGTATACCTATATATGGCGACATAGTGGTATGGGGCATTAATGCCGTCTATGATTGATAGTTATGATTTGAAATTGTTTTCTAAAGATATAAACACTAGCAATAATATCAAATGCCTTTTGTTTTATTTGTATCAAGCATATCTTGGCCATTATAAGGTAAAAACTCTATCCTCCGGTTTGCGTTGCATTGTGTGATGGGAACTGAGTCTTATAATGGCTTCATTTTTATAAGAAGCATTGCGATGTTTAAAAGAAAGATTTGTTTTTAAAGCACTGACAATCCGATGGAGTAAACCCGTTCCACGAAAGTGGCGTGGTCCTGTGATTAGCCATATTTTGAATGTGTTGAGTAGATTTCTCATACCAGTCCCATGACTGACTCGTAGTTTGTTTCACTTTCAAACTCGGGTGCCCCCTTTTTCTTCATGGACAGCCTTGTATTCAGGTTAGCTGGTTCTTTCTGGAGAGCTGGAGCTGAAGATGGATTCAATTATTTATCTCTTTTTATGCTGTTCAGCTCCTATTGTACATATTTTGTTTGTTTCCGCTGTAGACATTTATGTATAGCTGAACTGTATTTGTACTAAGTATGATCCTGTATACTGTGTAACTCTGATGATTACTCTTATCCAGTATATTCTATTGTTCATTATCTGGTGTATTTATTTAATTCTGTTCTGCTATTATTTGTTTCTGTGTTATATTCCAAAGATAACCCTTGCCACCATCTGCACGGGGTTTGGGGTCGTCATATCGTTAAAACTTGATAACTCAATCTTGTTTTCTTTTAAGATCAGAATTTCCTTTTTAAGCTTTTGAATTTTTTTTATTGAGATGAACAAGATTGGTTTCCAATTTCAAACAATTTTTGCAACTAGAATTTGAAGAATTTTTAAAATATTCAAGTTATGTTTCCAAATCATCAATTTTGCTGGTTAACTAAGAATTCATAGATAGTACGGATTTGTTTTCCAATTGAAGTTAATCAACAGATTTAGTTAAATCAGTGCACATATAAACTAAATCTTCGTATGTGAGATTTTCAGTTTCAACATCTGTTGAATCAGCATCGTCTGATCTATCTGCTTCTTCTTTTAAGCATAGATCTGAATCTGAGTTGATAATTGAGGGTTTTGAGCAATTTTCAGATTTTCCTTACAGCGCATCAAGAGTTCTCCGAGTATCCTGCGCAGTTAAACAATGAGATGTATGAATAATCCGTTTAGTACTAAGACATACAAATATGATATTCATAGCACAAGTTTTGAAAGCAATATCTACTCTATCAAACCCATTGCTAACAACATCCTAACATTTAATATTAACAGATTTTAAATAAAATTCCATTTTGGATTTCATGTTTTAAAAAATCTGTTCCATCGAAAATAATTAGAGATGAACTGGGCTAACTCTCACAAGGTTGACCCATGACTCTAGAGTTAAAGAAAATACCTGCTCTGATACCACTTGTTGGATCTAGATTAACCCTAAAGGGGGAGTGAATAGGTTTTATTGAAAAATAAGCAAGATATTAGAAAAAATATCAGATCACATAATGTAGTAGAAATTAAATGCAGAAAATAAATGACATAAGATATACTCAGCTTCGGAAAAATCCTGCCTGCTGCTGCATTCCTAAGGTTTCTACTAGGTAATAGAAAAGATCCCGCTTACAAGACCATGTAAACTCACGAACCCTTCTTTCCTATTCTAATCCTACTCTCAAAACCCTAGACTGATCTAAATCCCCTAGATCAGATTTCCCCAGATTACAACCCATAACCCGTAAACCCTAGTTTTTATAGATTCTAGTAAACTCCAGCTAAACCCTAACTGGATAACCAAGAATTTTGTAGACTCTAGAAACTGTTCGGACGTTCACAAAACAAATTAAAACAATACAACTTAAAAATAAAAGGAATTTTAAAAAACCCTTTTTAACAATGAATTGACTAAGCCCGCCCTCTCAAGCCCATATGCTTTTCTTCATTTCTTTGACCCGATTTCATTTGTCTTCTAGAAAGTAAAATGGCGACCTACCGAATTGGGAATTATGCCTTTTCCTTGATGGCTACAAATCAAATCGATGCTTGATGAATTGATGATGTGGTTTTGGTTTCACTGATTGCTCCAATGCTTTGAGTTGCTCTCTCGATTGATTTGGACGCAGATCGAATCTCTGAAAAAGTGAGTTTCTTTGGTTTTTAATTTATGTTTGAAATTGTTGCTTGTGTGGATTCGATACCATTTTGCCTTTGATGAATGACGAATTTATAGGATTTGAAAAACCTAATTCTATAATTTCCTCGATTTTTACTTGGCCTGATTGTTCGTTTGTTTCCTCTTTTATTTTCTCTACATTGATACTGAATAACTTGATGAACCTAGACATGTTCGCGGAATATTTGATATTTTCTTTTCCTTGATTGTGAGTTTTGCCGGTATTCATTTGAAATGAATTAGTTGGCTTGTTGCATGATTTCTGGAATCAATATTTCGAATTGAATGATAAAAACCGGAAAAAAATTAAATTGATTTGCCAACTCTGGAACCATATATTGAACTTGCCAAAACCATGTTTTTTGATTGAGAAATTTCATTTCTAGAAAGCCATTATCACACATGAAAAGATTGGATTAAAAAACTTACCAAACTCGTCTGCCTTGGCATGATATATTTATGTGATAAAAAAAACTTTCCTGATTTGTTGTAGGAATTTTTTTTCCATTGTGATTCCTGAAAGTAGAATTGATTTCTTACCTTAATTCGATCAGAAATGCTAGAAATAACTTCCCCATATATTGTATTTTCAATTACCCTGTTGTTCACTTCCCACAAATCGATTTCTGTAATTTATAAATCTAGTGCTTGTAGTCTTAATGTTTTGTGTCCATGCACTAAATCTTGACATCCAATATCTCGTGCCAGATAATTCATAGCGAATTCTTTAATCCTTGCCGCATATCTTTGCAAATGAAAACAGAACATAATTTTTGAAATTCAACCTTGTTGCACTGGCTACATGTTTGCATCCTTAAATTGTCTCGACCACTACTTCACTTGTGCTAGCTGCTTTGATTTACACTATCCATCCATGCTTTGTGCATATGTATCCCACTGTTGAAAATTTCTTAATGTCAACTTCATGTTGGCATGTAACATTGTTGGACCCTCTGCTTTGATGCTCTTAAGTCATGCATTTGCTCTTGTAACCTGGAATGCATGTTCATTTGTTGTGTTGAACTTGGTTGTTGCTTTCATATGTGCATTCATCTTTGAGTAATGCTGAAACAACTTGTGTACATCTTGTACATTCATGTATATGTCCACTGTTTGAGCTAGCTGGCATCACCATGCTACATTTGTTTACACCTGAGCTTGAACCTGTGCATATCTTTCTTATGTGCACACTAGTGTTATCATGCTTGTGCCACTGTGATTTTGTATTCTTACAGCATACTGCTATGTCCATGTGAACTGATACATTTGTGCATGTTGAATTGTTGTGCACACTAAATTGATGCTGCATCATGCCATACGAATGTGGTATTGTTCCCTTTCCATTTTGCATGTTACCGCACTGTACTGTTTTGTGCACCAAATTTGTGTTGATGGGCTGCATGGCTCGACCATGGCCGACCAGCTTGACCCTTGTGCTCCTACACTTGAAAACTTGTTTACTATTGCTACTCGACTTGAAATGCATGTATGTGTATATACACACACTCATGTGTGTACACATGTATGTGCAATATAAATTATTTATCAGCAGAACGCTGCACTTTGTTGAGGTTGTTCAGAATCAGCCTATTTTGACGTTGGTTCTGATCAACAAACTAGTGTAGTGTGTTGAGGCTGATCTACAACTGCAGATTGTCTAGACCCAAATGGATAGATATATAAATCAGATCAAGTCATGAAAAATAATGAGAAACAAACTGAATTTCTGAGGAAAATAAAATTTTAAAAATTAAACTTATATTTGCATATATTCAGTTTTATTTCTGTTGCAGTGTACTATGTGTGTTTTTGTTTCATGTGACAGGTAAGCAGCTCGTGACTGGACTAATAGTGAGGAAGTAGAAGACGGAAGAATAAGAATGTGTCATTGTGTCAATGTCAACGTGTAATTGTATAACTGAAACTATATATGAGTGAGCAGAGAGAATCAGAGAGTATGTACAACTGAGTGATGAGTGTTGTAATGAGAAACTGTGTACGAAAAAAATGAATTAAATTGGATATCAATGACGTATTCAAATAGTGGAGTTATAAATTTGTACTGTTTAAATGTTGAAATAAAATATTATATTTAAATATAATACTGTGTGAATATTTGAATTTCTATACAATCGTAATCTATTTACATATAAATATTATATTCCTGTCTGTGATGTATATATGAAGCAGTAAAATAACAAATACATTTGTAATAATTTATATATTTGGTTGTTATCATCAAACAAAAATCATATAATTGTGTATACAACAACGTTATATACAACAGGTATTGTCTAACTCTCTTCCAATACCAGTACCACTTTATCAACTATACACATTGGGGAGAAACCAAAACAAAGTAGGATTGTTTTGGTGGCGATTATTAGATTTGAAGAAAGAGAATAATGATGGATAGCGTTGACCTTCAAGTCATAATTAAAATGATTAAAACAAGAGCTATACCGTGATAAAGTGAGGATGCACCTCTGACCGGACACGTTTCTTGGAAACCATACCTATTACTTTGTGATCGATTGGTGCACACCCCTTTGAATATGGGTGTGTATTTCGAGGTGGGCGGTAATTGCTACTATGCATTACCATAGGTCCGGGAGTGCAAATGGCAGAATCCTATCCTGGATATTGCATTGCGTGCCTTACCATATTATCCTGATCGAGCCCCCTACAATTTTGATTTAACATTTTCGTATCGCCGCGCATCCCTATCTACCGACATACTGGTGTTTTATATGTAATGTGCACGACAATGTAATGTCCCGCATTTTTATCGGTTTGTATTTGAATATTTAAATCAATTTAAATATTGAATTCGTAATATAAGTGGAATTATATATTAATTTAAAATGAAGCTGAACGTATAAAAATATATATTAAATATAATCGAGCCCGTAATATCGCAGCAGTTCGTAATTTAATGTTCTGAACTTCAACTAAGCATACAGGATCTGTTACAAGTCGGATTTCCTCGTAAAAAGAAACATTCGAATCTGTTGAACCTTATTTCTCCAATGGAAGTGAAAAATTGAGATCCTGGATTATATATTACAAGTTATGTCCAAATTAAATATTCAGAAAAGCAGCGGCATATTCGTTTTTGGCCATAACGGTTAATAAATATATTTGAATATCGGATTCAAATTTGGACAAGATTTTTTTGAGACATAGTGATAATTTAATTTTTAGAATTTTACTGTAATTTTTTATTAATTAAATACACAACTTTTTATTTGGAGTATGTGGCACCTTATATCAATATTTCGGGGTTTGAAATATTAGTTAACTACCGATATTATAATATTTTGGGATCATGGAACCTCGCTGGACATGACCGTATTCTTATATTTTTCCGTAACGGCTCGGACATGAATGTAAATTCATGTAACACGGTAACTTCACGATTAAACGAACCCAAAGAACATCATCCAATATACAGAATGCCACATGTGTATTCCTACATGGCTACATCCGATCTAAGTGCTAAATGCTTGGCATCCCCTCATCACTTTTCTATATGTTGGTACTCCCCACGCAGGACCCTTGATTGTATAGAAAAGAAAGAAGAGGACCTACCCTATAAGGCTACAAACGTGATATCCAAATCCACTTGTGTAAACTTAGAATTCTCAACTGCTTCGGGTCCAAGGAATTGTACTACAGACCTATCCTACCTGACCTCACTCCATGCCTTAAGACGTGAAAACCAAGTGAAATGTAAACAAACGCAAACTATTTCAAGCTAACAAAAGGATAAAACATATGCAGACCTATGATATTCTATAACTACACTCTCAACATCAAATGAAAACTCACCACTGAAGATCACTATATATGTATATATATAATCAGCGCATGGCCTCAAAGCTAAACAGTGCAGACAAGAAAATACATCTATATGACACAACTATATTCTTGAAAATATAATCTACCTATAGGCTGAGACTTCATACCCAAGGAAAGTAAAAATCTGCACTAATATCAGCTGACTTAAAGGCTTTCAATTCTGCGAACATAAAAAGGAAAACGTACTGATCTGAACCTACACTAAAACTGCCTCCTACAAATGAACAACACCCTGACATGTTACAATCCTACCCTATACTATAATAATAGAAAAGTTTGAGTAAATACTATCGACTGGGTTATGAAGCTGTTCACGTTTATGGATTTGAAAGGGGACAGCATGAAAGTATGGTGATGTAAACCATTCACTACTCCCTTTTAACGATGTAAACAATTCATGAGGATCTATAGACCTATGCAGTTATTACGTGAGTGCCAAGTTTTGCAAAGCGCTTATAAATAAGACTTCTCCATCTACGACAGATCAGTTGGCTTCACGAAGTAATTAAAACACCCATGGCGCTAGTTTTAATGAGCAGCAGCTCATCGCCTAGACATGGCTTCCTGCATATTAGCATATGTGAGTTCGGCCATTACAAGTTTCTGTAGGCTATGGGAACGAGCTTCTATTGATTTCTGTCGGGGGAAATAAAGTTCGCTACCTCTGTAGCATGGATGTGCATGTGGTCTAAACACTGTTGGGAGGAAAAATGCATCTCAAGACCCATACAGCCTGAAGAAAATTGGGAGGACGCGGTTCATTCCTGGAGGGCGAACTTCTTCTAATAGCGTTGGCGAGGAGAAGGCTTCTACGAGGAGGAGTACGGTGGTGCTAGGGTCAAGTTGAAGAGAGCGGAAGCTTTGAACTGTCAAAAATGGATGAGGAAGACCATGCATGTATTTGGTGATGGTTGGTATATGGAGAAGTAGCGTGGGTTATTCCAAAAAGAGGAAGGCGTGAGTTTTGCAGTGTGTAGTCGGGTTTAGCTGTGTACGCGACAAGAGGAGGATGGTGAATGAAGTGGGTAGTTTTCCATGTAGAAGACGTTGGAGAAAGGAAACAAAGTGTTGGAGAGGAGACGAACGTTGCTAAAACCGGTTTGTGTTTGAAAGTATAAAGTAGAAGGTGAAAGATGGGTTTAAACTTGCGGAAATGAGGGAGTCGGTTTACTGGAAGCGGATGAATTTGCAAGTAAGAAGAAGAAGGGTGCTGTATTCTGTTTTGGGAAGTAGTGAAATACAGGGGTGCTTAGGCTGACTATGGCCATTGGGCAGAACCGAAGAAGTAAGGCCCAGTTTGTTTAAAGAGGGATATATATATAGAGAGAGAGAGAGGAAAGGAAGTTGATGTACCCTCTGCTATTTAGTTGCATGGAGAACGGATTGGTGTCCGCGTTGTACATTGTGTCCGCGCTATGCATAGTGTCCGCGCTGTACTGGATGGCAAATGGTGAAGGGCCTATAGCAGAAAATTTCGAATAACAGAGAATGGAAGGTGAGTTCGATGGTGAAACAAACATGATGAACATTGTACTGCTGTGGATCTGGGTGTTGATAAGTCAAGGAAGAAAATGGAGTTGAAGGTTTTGATACCCGTAAAGGAAAAGAAAAGAAAAGTAGAAGAAGTAGGAAGCGTGAGTGGGAAAAATAAGTGTATGTGGGCCGGGTTCAAGGGAAGGTTCTATGAACCATTCATCATGCTGGATAGCGTATGGAAGCTGGAAGCTAAAGTGTGAAGAAAACTGTATCACACGGGTTTAATCTACTGATGCAAATCGTTATTTAATGGTTAACGTGCAAAGGTGAGTAAATTCACTAACTCTGATCTATTTTAAAATATTATAATTATATCTTAATGTTGATTGAATGTTGTGTGATGGTCGTTTATATAGATTACAATTAAATTGGTTGAAATATATGTTGCATATATGCACATCATTGGTTGGATACTGATTCCATCGATTTTAATATTCCCTAGTTAGTATGGAATTAGTGTAAATTGTGTTGACTTACATATGTGGATGTGGAAATCGGTTGGAGGAATCCAACCGGATTCCTAAATATTTATATATACTGTTTGTTTTACTGTTTGAACCATGTTGAATGAAAATTCGACGTTATGTTGATTTAATAAATAAACGATATCGATTAAGAAAATAACAACAGTCGACCATAAACCCATTTATGTTAAGAAGTTGATTGGCCGTGAGGAAAATCAACGAAGATAATTATATTTTTATAATTTAAGCAAAGTTTAAATTATAATAGAAGTTCTATTATAAACTGGTATTTTATAGTTCATTTTATAAAGTAAATATAAACGATTATTTGACATTTAAATAAGTTATGAAACTGTAATTATCTCGGAGTGAATAATTTGGATAATTATTTTAAAGCAAATAGTTAAGAAATATTATTAGATTAATTATATTAACCTAATGATAAGAAGTAATTAAAATCAGTTAACGAATTAACTGATGTAATGAAGTTGATTAAATCAATGTTTATTTGGAAAATGATTATTGGATTAATTGGTCTTCAATTAATCAAATAAAAATAAATTAATCAAAATTAATAAGATTTAATTACCTTCTTAATTAATGAAGTTTAAATAGTTATTGAACTGATATAATTAGTATTATTTAATAATAAGGAAGTAAACTGTTTCACTTCAGCAAATGATCAAGTTAATCACTATTTGATTAACGAAATTGGTTCTTAAATGGATCCATTTAAGATAGTATCAAGTTTGTATTGAGATGTTTTCTTGAATTGGGTATAATAATTCGAATAAGAAGTAAATTGCCAAAAGACAAAGAACGTGATTGATTTTTGATAAGAGAAGTTTTAAATGAAAGTGTATAAGGAAGATGAAGTGAAGAGTTAGTGACCAAATGTAAATAATTATAAACAGCCGAGTTTCACAGTAAGGATATGGTGTTATAAAAACCATATTTCAAATTAAGTAAGAAATATGGTTTAATGGATAGTATAAGTAATAAGAAGTTTAGAGTTACGGACTTATATTTGTTCTAAGGTAAGAACGTTGTCGATCAAGGTCTGAGGGGTTAATAAAATACACCAACTTGAACGACTTCACTATTATCGAGGGATGGTATTACCTTGTAACGGAAAGAGACGTCGAAATTAGTTATAAACTGGAATATACTAGCGTATTGCAAGTCTTTGAACTATAGCGATAAAATAACGTTGTTGACTAGGCTTAAGCATGACTGTTATGTCGAGATTAGTTATAAAAGGGAATATTACAGCGTATGACAAGTCTGAACTATAACGATAAATTAACGTTGTTGACCAAGCTTAAACGTGATTTTAATATATAACACTATTAGGAAATGGAACTATAATTTGACGATGTCGAATGTATTATTTTAGGAATTATAATCTGATAGGGTAGTTAATCTTTAGTTTAAAGCAATACATTAGAATAAGGATATGTAATCAATATTTAGTTATAAACTTGATTTTGACAAGAAGTTGACTTAGAAATAAAATTTATAAAGAGGAATGGAAATATAAAATTATGAAGGGATTTCGGTAAACAAGATAAGGGTATCTATTACTCGAATAAAGAATTATTTGATAAAGGTGTTCAGATTTCTATAATAGGTATGATATTCACATTTTAAAGTGAATAATATTTTAAAAGTGTACGTTTGGCAGATTAAAATATTTATGAAATAGGAAATATTTTTCCAATGTAGATAGGGTATATTATCCAAGTGTAGAAAATGAAGAATGTAAAAAGAATGGAAATGTTTTCGAACGTAAATAATGTATATTTCTGGAACATGGGAGGATAAGAGTTTAAAATAACTAGAAATGTTTTCCCAAGAAGTGTGAAAAAAGCTAAAACGAGATTTGAGAAATATCTGGTAAGATATGGGAATTCGGATAATAAATACGAATGTTAAATAAAAAGTGCCCATGGTTGTGTGATGTTTAGTTGTACATTTGAATGAATGTTTGTTTTTACTTCGATAGTTAAATAGCCGACTATCAAAGTGTAACAACCCAGAAAATCTGAACCAATTTGAAAATTTTATTTTGAGAAATTTTGTTGAAAAATAAGTCCATATTTAAAATTTCTAATTTTAAATAATTTTTAAACAATTAAAAATGGCTATTTTTCAAACTGTCTCCAAATTCGACGAAATTAATTTTGTTAGGACCGTATCGTCAAAACATAGCTAAATTTATTTTTCGGGATTTTTCGGAGTCAGTTTGTGGCCTCGGTAAATTTAAAATGTACGTTCGAATATAATATTAAAATATTATATTCAAATATAAAAGAAACACACTGTAGACTTCAGAATTGAGCTTCGTCACTAGTGCCATTGCATTCAGAAGACATCAAAACCTGTTGTTCGACAGTCGTTGGGCTACGTTTGGAGATCGGACAAAAAAACCCTAATTTTTGAAATTAAATAAATAAAAAAAGAAAATGAGAAATACAGTATAAATATGGGTATACACTATTCATCGTTCTTCCACGTTTCAAAGATGCCGCCTCCATTTCTTCATCAAATCTTCTTGCTTCGATTTCTCCCTCTCCACTCCAAATAAGAATACCCCATAATGGAATTTTTTGTAGGGAATTCCGAGGCATTTCCACCCATGCCGAAATCACTCCGCCTCATCGCCTGAATCCGCCGCCTCATCCCGCCGAAGTCCGACCGCGTTGAACGCCGCCGCCGTCACCAGACCGCACCTCCCCCCTTTCCGGCGAACCTCCCCCACTCCGAGCTCTCCGACGTCGCGCAAACCACGCTGAAAATCATCGCCTAAATCTCCTGAAAATTGGGATCAAAGATTTGAACCAAATCTGAAATTAAGAGGTATGAATATACTAAAGGATTTGCCACACTTATTTCTGTTGCAAACTGTAGTTGTTGATAAAAAAATTGATTTCTAATTCGTATGAACTCCAAATTCAAAAACTTCAGATCCGTGTGAACCATGACATCGAATAAAACCTTTTAAAAGAGATTGGGACAATTTCTGAATTTATTTGGATTTTTAATTCTGCTTCAATCAAGGTGAGTATTCCGATTTAAATAATTAATTTTAATTTAATTATTTCACTTGCTCATAAATCATTCTGTATATGTGAGTAGTTCTAATATGTGATGTTGTGATTATTTGTTGATTTGTTTTTGAGATGTTGTATGACTACATTTCTAGTTGTCGATAATTATAGATCTGAAATCATATGTTGGTTCATACACATGAATATCAATTAAACCTTTCTAGTTGGATCTAAAATTGGGAATCATGCTTCTACCCCCTAGATCTACCTTCCTGTCATGCAGATCTGTTTTATTTTTTTAGTTCACGTATACCACCTGGATTGAAGTAAAGATCTAACTTTTGGTACAATTCATAAATCTTGAATTGATATGCTTATTAAAATTGAAAAGATTCATTTTTATTAAAAATGGAATCATGAAATGTTAACGGTGTGAAAAGGTTCATTTTTATTAATAAATTTTTAATGTAATTAAAAAGAAGATCTTGACATGGTATTAAAAATTACATTTTAAGTGTAATTAAAAAAAAGACAAGATTTTTACACCGTAAGGTTAATTACATTTTTAATGCAATTAAAAAGAAGATCTTGACATGGTATTAAAAATTACATTTTAAGTGTAATTAAAAAAAAGACAATATTTTTACACCATAAGGTTAATTACATTTTTAATGTAAATAAAAAGAAGATCTTGACATGGTATCAAAAATTACATTTTTAACGTAATTAAAAAGTTAAGGTTTTTACACCGTAAGATCAATTACATTTTTAATATGATGAAAGAAAGAGATTTTGGCATTGTAAAATTATTACATTTTTGATGTAATTAAAGAATGAAATTTTGACGCTGCAAAATTAATTACATTTTTATGAAATAAAAAGGTAGGCTTTGAAACGGAAGTATTAATTATATTTGTAGTTATTGAAAAGAAAAAAATTTGAAATTGAAAATTAATTACATTTTTAATGTATTAAAAAGAAGGGATTGTGTCATTGGAATATTAATTACATTTTTAATGCAATAAAAAAATGAATTTTTAATGTAATTAAAAGAAGGAATTCTTAATGTAATTATAAGAATGTAATAAAAAGAATGAAATTCAACATTGGAATATAATTTACATTTTAATGTAAATAAAAGAATAAAAGGAAGAATTGGACATTGAAATATCATTTACATTTTTTAAATTGTAATAAAAGAATATATTTAAATGTTGAAATATTATTTTTCACTTTTTATATGAATTAAAAATGAATGGATATTGGTGATTGTTTAGCTTGTTGCTGAAATGGATGACGTTATTATCGTTAAACGCCTTATATATATAATTAAAATTAAACGAATCGAGCGCGGTAGTTCGCGTTTTCGAATCGTACCTTTAAACGACTATACCAAAAGACCCGACCGTCAGATTTTCCCAAAATTGAAACTGTTAGGACCGCTTTGGGAAGATCTTTTCAACGATATAAACTTCGTTAAAATCCAACGGTTAGATTTTTAGAAATGTGTAAATCAAAATAGGTTGAAAACAGCGCTAGGGTCGCCTATTGACCCGAAACGTCGTTAAATAAAGTTCAATTATTTTTAAATAATTAAAAATAGGAATTAATCATTATAAAATAATAATAATGATAAGGAATGATTGTAAATTATATATGCGAGAATTATTTGGAAAGTCTGAGTTTAATCTCATTCCAAATAATCAGACGACATTAAAAAATCGAAGTTTTGAAGACGACAATTGAAGATCGTCAATCTCCCCATCGAATGGACAGCGATCGGGGCCCTGAATTGACTTTCTCCCAATTCAAGGGTCATGTTAATTGTCCAAACGTACATGTTGATTGCATGGATAAGCGGGTACCTCCCTTCCGTATTGGACATACGGGACGAGGGTATGTCCGGTTTTGTACAGACCCAGAACGGACTTATAAATGGAATGTGTATCTGACATTGTACTCCTTTATATATTGTATTTATTGATTTTCTGCCAAATGTATGAATGATTGGTGGCAGAGAATTTATTCTCTTGCTTAACACCCTTTCATATATTTCGGCAAAGGATTAGTAGTATAATATGGATTGACAGTGTGGCATACTAAGATGCAATGATCAAGGTTTCTTGTTGAAAAGCAGAACATTGTGGTTACGATCAAAGAACAGCTTGAATAGCATAGCTTTGTGTATTACATAGCTTAACGAGCCTCACAACTTGGTTGAGTCTAAAACGGAGCAAGGGAACACAGGGAGAGTTGCACGTTTCTTTCTAGCTAGAAGTTTATGTTATGGTTTTACACCCCAGACATTTTACTTATGTGGATGATGGAATGAGGCGCCTCGGATGTTAGGTCCTATAGGATCGGGAAATGTGTGTTAAGGAATAACTAATCCACAAATCGCAAATGCGGACCAGCCCGGCAGCTTTCCAAGGGTCACTCGAGCTCTGATCCTGAGACATTGGCTAGAGTGTCTCAAATCGGTAAGGAGATCGTTCCTAGCCTTGACTCATGATGGAAACCCAATTCCCAATACGACCTTACGGATTTTGATTATATAACTAGTATGGCGACATAGTAGGATGGGGTACTATGCTGCCTAGGATTGATACATTTACTTTTGAATGTTTTAAAATTGTTACACACTAGTAATAATATGTAGTTTTCATACGTACCAAGCATGTTTAATCATTATAAGGTAAAAATCTATACTCTGTTTTGCGTTTCATTGTGTGATGGGACTTGAGTTTTATAATGATTTCATTTTTCAAAAAAAAGCATTGCGATATTTTATTTACTTATTTATTTGTTCAATCTCCTTAAATTATGCACAGCAATCCTTTGGAATAAATCCGTTCCATGTTAGCGGCGTGGTCCTTGGATTTGCCTTATTACTAATATTTAGATTAGTTAAGAATTCTCACACCCGTCCAATGACTGACTCATAGTTTGTTTTCACTTTTGCAAACTCGGGTGCCCTCATTTCTACATAAGCAACCAAGTAACATGTTTAGCTTTCTTTGGAGTTGCTATCTTGGAGTTGCTTATCTATCTTGGAGTTGCTTAGCTTGAGGTGCTTATGTCAGACTATGAAGACTATCTCTCATTTATCTTTATTTGCTTCTTTTTATTTAGACTTTGAGACATCCAAACTTATTTTATTTCAAGTTGTACTATTTAGAGTTTGAAACTTATTTCCTTTTACTGAAACTTGATGTAATAATTTAGGACTCTATGACTGTGGAATTCTATGTTTGATGACATTCATATTCCGCTGCTATGATGTTGTTATTCTGTAGTTTTCCTATGCTATGTTGTATCTGTGATCTGCATTGTTGTATTTATGTTGTATTCCAAATGATTATTCCTTACTTTCATTCTGTGGAAGTTTTGGGTTATCACAGTTGGTATCAGAGCTTTGGTTAAACTTAGCTTTGGAGTATAACATACTTATAATAATTCGTTTACATAGAATCACAATATTCTATGGCGAACATTTCATGAGAATGCATAATAGCTAGTCATTTTATCACCATCTTTTTATCCATCATTCTATCTTTATCATTTCTTAAAATCACCATTACAATTGTTCTGACTCTTTCCTTGATCGTACAAAACTAACTAAAAGTGTGTACTAGTGTCATTAGAGCTAGAGCAAGGAGGCAAAATGTTACTAGAATTGAGGAGCCCACAGTTCCATAGCCGCTACCACCACTACCACCGCAACCCTTTGACTTGGATAGGGTAGCGAAGAAGTTTAAGAATTTAGGTAGAGTTCCATTCACAGATACGGAGACCGTGACACAGGCTCAGGCATGGCTTAAGAATTGTGAAAAGATATTTAGAGGGCTAGAACTAGAAGATCAAAAGCAGAGATTTATGGCTTCATGGCTGCTCCAAGGCGAAACACAGAATTGGTGGGAAGTGGTCAATATAGGAGGAGATGAAGAAAATATGTCATGGACAAAGTTTAAAGAGCTGTTTAATGAAAAATACATTCCAAGGCAAGAGGTGGAAAGGCTTCATGGTGAGTTCGCCAACTTGAGACAAGGTGTAATGACCCGCATTGGTAGGGGTATTATGATTAATTTATTTAATTATATAATGGTAGGTTAGTGAATTACATGGTCGTTGAATAAAATAAGAGTGAATATTTAATTAAAAATAATAAATTAAATAATATATTTAATTCTGAAATAAACAGAATGGGCTGAAATGACGATATGTGTGAACCAGATCATCTGTGATATTTAATTCAGTTTAGAATTGAATTTAAAGAACGAATATATTCAATCATCGACAATTGAACATATAGTTTATAATATAATTATAAACGAGCTCGAAATGGCGCTGCAGTTCGCTATTTGGCTATCTGAACTTTAACTAAATGTACAAGATTCATTTTAAGCCGGATTTCTGTGAAAACAAGAAACGTGTGGAGCCGGTGAAGTATATCTTTCTAGTAGGAGAGAAAAATCGGGATTTCATCGTGTAGATTTTGATTTACGTCCAAATCAAATTTCAGAAAAATCGCTGTGGAATTCCTTTATAATTTGCGACGCTTTATTTACGTTATAAAAGGGTTTTAAATATAACTAGATAGCGGGTTCGAATTTAGACGTGGTTCTTTTGAGGCGCAGCGATAATTTAATTTTTAGAATTTTATTGTAATTTTTAATTAATTAAATAAGCAAACTTTTTATTTGGAGTGTTATGCACCCTGTAATCAATATTTTGGGGTTTCAAAATTGAGTTAAACTACCGGTATTTTTATATTTTCGGAATCCTGGCACATCGTTGATTACAACAGTATTTTTATTTCTGTCGTTGGCCGTCCGGATGAGAACAGAACTTCATATAGAAGGGTCATCAAATGTTATAACTTAAAATCTCCTATCCCTACAACTTAGCCACTCACATCTGTGATCAAATAAAGGACCACGAAATGTCTTTCTCAGCCACAAACAAGTAGAACGGTGGCATCCTTTAAAGCACAATCGAAATGAAACCATGGACAAACCAACGCCACAAAAATCAAAGCAACCATATATATATATAAACCCGTATACCCTTAAGACCTAAACCGTGTCTGTAGAAATTAAAAGAGGCCGCCACTTTTCTTTCTCTTCCCTCAAACTTCATAAAATTAAATCGGGAGCTAAACACAATGGAATCAAACAAATAAGGATCCAATAGCCTCGTATTCTCAAGGGCTCCAAATCTATAGCACTAGTTTTTAGTGCGATGGAGTATTGTCATGCTCGATATTTTCCAGTCGTGCTAGGGCTGAGGATGGCCATCGACATGGTGGGTGTTGGGTCGACTTAGGGTTGTCGAAGGGTTGTTGGCAAGGAGGCGCTTGTATGGCCTCGATTTGGGGAGGTCCGGTTACGTGTAGAGAGGGGCGAGATCTGACTGTAGCTCGTGAAGTCGCAGGTCGAGGTATGGGGGAGAGTGTCGAGCGTGATGTAAAGCTGACGTATTAGTAGAGATTTTGATGCTGAACCGGATGGTGGTGGTTAGAAGCCAACTAATAACCGAGGTGGTGGATGGAAAAAGGTCAAAGGGGGTCAACGTTTTATACGTGATAGGATGGGGGATCGGAATTCGTCTGGGAACGCCGGAGTTGGCGTGGAGGTGATCAACATGTCGAATTTCAGAGGAGGAGTTTGCTTTTGAAGTCGATTTATGGAATCAACAATTTGCGTGGAGTATTTTAGTTGAAGTGGCCATTTGTTTCAGTTTAAGCACAGCAGCTGGAGGAACAGTAGAATGAAGGAAGGGTCAACACGTGAATGGTACTGGAAAGGGTTCGGAAATGATGATGAAGGGGGTGTTTTGCTGAAGCGTGTTTTCTTGGGTTTAAGGAAGAAGGTACAGTACACTTGCCAATGTGGGGTGTTTTGCGTAAACAAGAAGAAGGGAGGTCAAAGTTCTAATAAATGGCTGCAGTTTTATTCGTTTGAATGGTAAGAGTATTTTCAAGGAAGAAGAAAGAAACGACGTCAATTAATTGCAGTATTGACAAGATATTGGGCCAGTCTATAGAGGGTAAGGCCCGGAGTTATATTTAATTAGGTTTTAAATTTAACTTTAAATATTATATTAACTTTAAAACCATCATATCTTATGCATACGGACTCAGATCGACGAGCCGTCAGTCACGTTGGGATCGTAAGGAGGATGGCTACCCCATGGAGCTGACTGGGAGTGGAGTGGAGCTCGTTACAATTTATGGCGAAATAAATTGTCTGATTGAATCAAATAACGCAAACCGTTATTTAACGATTAACGCGCCAATGTGAGTAAATCTCACTAACTCTGAACAGTTTATAAATTCATGTTGTATTTTTAGAACTGTTAGATATTGGCTGATTTACTGTATGTTGACTGTTTGATTGAACTGCTAGTTAGTTAGTTAAATTTTCTATATTAATTCTGTTTAACAGAATATATCATATAGAACTGAAAGTGATGTTATCTATATTGTTTAACATCTGTGATGCAGGGAAACAGGTTGGAGGAATCCGACTGGATTCCTCAACATTTATTTTACCGTTTTCATATATTGTGATATATGATGTGTTATATAATCTGTTATGGATTATGTGTGTTGGAATGATGTTGATCATTGTTATTCGATATTGTAAATATCATAAAAGACCCTGGGATGTAAAAAGAAGTATTTCAATGTATATTGAAATAAAGGAATTTTATAAAATCACAGGATTTTATAAAAGGAATTATTTATAAAACGAACATGGTTTTAAAAAAGGGATATTTATTTAGAAAATAAATAGAAGTTATAAATAGGAAATATTTGTAACGGTAAATAGAAGTTATAAATAGGAAATATTTGTAACGGTAAATAAAAGTTATAAATAGGAAATATTTGTAACGGTAAATAGAAGTTACAAATAGGAAATATTTGTAACAGTAAATAGAAGTTATAAATAGGAAATATTTGTAACGGTAAATAGAAGATATAAATAGGAAATATTTGTAACGGTAAATAGAAGTTATAAATAGGAAATATTTTTAACGGTAAATAGAAGTTATAAATAGGATATATTTGTAACGGTAAGTAAACGTTATAAAAAGGAAATAGTTGTAACGGAAAACGTAGTTTATAAAAAGAAGTTAATCGATGTTAGTTAATCGATTAGAGAGTTTATAAAAAGAAGTTAATCGATGTTAGTTAATCGATTAGAGAGTTTATAAAAAGAAGTTAATCGATGTTAGTTAATCGATTAGAGAGTTTATAAAAAGAAGTTAATCGATGTTAGTTAATCGATTAGTGTTAAAGTAAAAGAAGTTAATCGATGTTAGTTAATCGATTAGAGAATAAAGTTGAAAGGAGATAATCGATGTTAGTTTAATCGATTAGAATAGAAGTAGAATGAGTTAATCGAATATAGTTTATTCGAAGAAAGTAAAAGGAGTTATCGAATATATAGTTTATTCGAAAGGAGTTAAGTGAAATGAGTAAATCAATAGTGTTAGTCAAATAGAGTTAATTGATTGGGGTTAGTCCAATAGAGTTAATTGATAAGAGTCAATCGAATATAGTTATTCGAACGAGAGTTAAGTAAGGAAGTTAGTAAAGGGATATAAAGTGAACTTTGTCTATTTCAAAGTTAGAAATGTTGTTCAGTTAAGGTCTGAGAGGTAGTTCTACCCCAACTTGATTGGCTTCGTTTTTAACTAAGGAATGGTTAAGGTTCGGCAGTAAAGGAGATGGTTTGAGTTGGCATCGCGATGGTTTGTTTAAACATATGTCTGAGTACAATGAAGAAGCTTTGGAAATGTTTTCCAAATAAGAAACCAGAAATGTTTTCTAATAAAGAAAACAAGAAATGGAAATGTTTTCCATTGTTAATAATGTATATTTTCCAAACTTAGAAAATAAGAAATGTTGAATATAGGAAAATAGGAGATAAGTAGATTAATGAACTAAGGAGATGAAATGTTAAATGATGTTTGATCGATATAATTTCCATTTGGGAATAATATCGTGGGTTGCACACCTGTTTTTATTCGATAGTTAAATCACAGACTATCGAAGTTTTGATCATTTTAACGTTGTTAATATGGAGAGACCGGTTGGATTATTATCCGAAGAACCACTCTGTATTGGCATAACCATTGCGAATCATATATGCCAAAGGAAATTGAAGACGGTGTTATGCAAGGGCTATCCTGTTTACAGAATAGTGCCTTCGGTTCATCCTGTTCCTGGATGACTTGTATGGACGGATGTCTGACAGAGTATTTCCAGATGATCACATATATTGATTTCTCCAACCGTACCAAGAGTGGAAGCGGAGAAGGAAACTTCTTTTAGCTAACACATAATGTATTGCTGAGGACGTCAATCGGTGATTTGATGGATTTGATGATGTGTCATTCAAAGTGAATCTGGTGTGATGATAAAGCGTAGCTTCTAGCCTCATCAACCGGTAAATGACAGAAATCGGGCAGGAAGCATGGCTAAGTCGGTCGCACCGAAGTAGGGTGTATAATCACCTGATCTAGAGTTTCATTTACTTCTAAAAATCTATTGTTGATGCTGTCCCATTCGGGAAACGGTTGCTGATCCCAACTGTTGGTGATATACATTCGATACACTCAAGCGAAATGAGTGATCGGTCATGTGTGGCCGGGTTGCAAGATATTCTTGTTGAACCCAGTGTATTCCTCTCTAGAGGTACACAAGCGGAAGGTGATTCCATACCTTGTCATAGTTGGAAATCCATTACCCAATACCTGCTTGCGGTTTTGATTGTATACTATATATGTAGAACGTGAGATGAAAGCGTTTCTGCTAGATGATTATATATATATTGTGTTGATAGGCATTATTATAATATCAAAAGGTTTTTGATATAAAAGATATTTTGGATTCTCATAAGGGAAAAACCCGTTCCGTTATGCGGCGTGGTCTTATGAGATATCGTTCACTTGTTCGAACTGTTTTTAAACTGTTTTACTCATACCAGTCCCATGACTGACCCGGAGTTTACTTTGTTGTTTTGCCTAAACTCTTGGGTGCCTAAATTTGTACAGGCAGTCAAGTAGTCGGGATTTTACAGAAATACTGGAAGAGCTGAAGCAGGAGGATTCAGGATCATTATGGCTATAGTTATTTCCGTTGTGTTGTAAGTGCTGTACTTTGATAATGATATGTATATTCAAGTACAGATTTGTATTTCAAAGTTATGTTATGAAATATATTTATTCGTTCCGCTGTGAGATTCGTGTTACTCTGATGTTGTGTTCTTCTTCTTCTTCTATTCTAATTTTCTATCTTATCTTTCCTCACCCTCTAATTTCTTTCACTAATTTCCAGGATTTTTCGATGTTTGGTTATCGACATCGTGCTTATGTCGATAACCAAAGTCGCCGAAAATCCGGGTCGTTACAGTTGGTATCAGAGCTTAAGTTAAGAATTACTTGGCTCTGTGGCGTGACTCGGTAGAGATAGGGTTAGTAATACCCTAGATTGAGTTTGAGTGTATATATACGAGTAAACGTATTTGTTATTGATATAAAAATTGTTTTATATTGTGGAGATTTATTGGTTGAGTTGTTTGTGAATTCTGGTCGATCAGTTTGATCCACTGTATCGGTAGGGATTTCGTAAACACTTGAATACGATGAACCATCATGGTATGTTTTGAAAAGAGGGTAAATGAAAATAATTTTACCCAAAGTATATTTTGATATATATGGGATATATTGATTGTTACTATAATCGAGTAAGATTATAAATTAAATGGTTATGTAAATAACCAATCAGAATTCATATAAGTGAAATACGTGAAATCAGATGAGTTGAATCTGAAATTTTAAGCCAGAAATTGAATTAAAATTCTGGAAAATTGGATAAGTGTTTATAAATGGATTTGGATTAAAATAAGGAAAATTTAAGATCATGGGAGATTTTAAATTGTTTTACAAGCAGTGTGAATTATATTTTGAAATGAATTTCAAGGTGGAAATGTTTAGAAATGGTTTTATAGTATTGAACTCACTTCGATCGCTGGGAAATAGATTCTGATGATGACAGCTGCTTCATCAGTATTCATTTTCGAGTTGTAAGTGACGAATTACTACCAGAGATACTGTTTTGAATTTGTTTTGGGAAAGACAAGTTGTGTTGAATTTCAAAATGGGATTTAAAACATAGAATTGGAATTTTTAAATAGATTTGAAATATTAACTTGTTTTAAAAGAAATAAAACGAGAAGTTCCTTTATAAATGAAGTTTATAAAAAGTTCTTTTATAAACGAAGTTTATAAATGAAGTGAAGAGAATTATCATTTGATAATTCAGAAATAAAAATACAAGTGTGAAGTTGAAAGGGAAACCTATTTTCCAAAGGTAGTAATATCGATTTCAAAAGGAATTATAATCGAGACTTATGTGAAGAATGAATAAAGAAAGTTTGAAAAGGAATTTGAATAAAGAAAATTCAAACATAGAATGTAAATAAGAAAATTCAAAGGAAAATTGAATATAGAAATTCAAAGGGAGTTTGAATATATGAAATTCAATGGAAGTGAAATAGAAATTGAATATAGAAATTCAAAGGGAGTTTGAATATATGAAACTCAATGGAAGTGATATAGAATTTGAATATAGAAATTCAAATGGCGTTTGGATATAGAAAATATAAGAGATTTCAAATATAGGATTTGAATATCGAAAGTGAAATGAAATTTGAATATAGAAGATTCAAAGGGAATTAAAATGAAATAAAGAGAATTCAAATAGATTTGAATATAGAAATTCAAATATAGAAATTGAATAAGAGATTTCAAATGAAATTCAAATATGGGATTTGAATAAGAGATTTGAAATGAAATTCAAATATAGAATTTGAATAAGAGAATTGAAATGGAATTTGAATATAGGAAATTCAAATAGAATTGAAAAGGAATTCAATTAGTTGATAAAGAAGTTAAACCTATATTTGAACATGTATACTTAAATAAAAAGGTGAAATGGGCTAACCACTAATTTGAAAATCACTTAACGAACTAAGTTAAAATGATTGGATTAAGTTGGAATGAATTAGGAAGGTATGGATATATATGAGATATGTATGGATAAGGTATGAAGGTATATAAATAGAATGCTCGACGGAAAGGTATGTATTTAATTCATATATGAGAATTTATGCGCCGTATGGGCTAGCCGCTTGGCTTTTTCTTTTTCTTTTGGATTGGTGAGGGCCATGGGAGGCTATTTGAAATATCCCGATGCTCCTGATACAAAGGGGGTTATGGCGAATTTTTCCGGGAATTTAAAGAGTTAGAATATTTTTAAGAAGTTTGATAACTAGAAATCTAAATATCAATATATATAGAAGTCGACCAGGAAACGAACTTAGAAATAGAATAGTAAAATAAAAAAAGGAAGTATAAGAATAAAATCTCGTAGGAATAGAAAGAGAAAATGTATATATGTTTAAAAGTGAATAAGTAGTTGTATGGTATTGATTGTTCGAGTAAGTAGTCATATCTGTTTTAACGTTATAAATGTTATTCAGTCAAGGTCTGAGAGGTAGTTATACCCCAACTTGATTGATTTCCTTATTAACAAATAAATAGTAAGATTTCAGGCTCGAAGATCAATGTTGAATAAGAGTTAGTTGAATATAGTATTTGGGTTGTCGTAACGATGTTTTACACAACATCCGTTTTAACCCAAATAAGTGTAAACTTGGAAATAGAATAAAGAATATTTCCTAAGTATAGAAATAAACGAGATCGGAAAAGAGATAAGTAATTGGAGTATTTTCCAATTATAAATAGGATTTTAAAGGTTATTGAAGTTAGAAAATAAAGGAAGGCGATATTCCGAAACGTTTTCCCAATAACATAAAAGGCCAATATGGTTATTGAAAATATTTGGTTAACAAATATTGATAAAGAAATAGAGAAGTGATTTAACAAATGGAATATTGATCATGGGCTCAGTTGAATTTCAAAAAGGAAAATTTGATTTTTGAAAAAGTAAACTGTTTAAAATTCCCAGGAAGAGACTGTTTGGATTAAGAACAAATTTAAATAGAAGTTTGCGGAAGTAAGCTGAAATTGAATTGAAACAGTTAAGTGAGAACTGAATGGAAATAGAACGATATCAGGAAAAATTTATTCTTGAATAAAATTGGATTGTCAAGATAGGAATCTGAAATGAAAATTGGATTGGGAAGTTAAGAGTTTGAAATCGAGAATGGAACTCGAATTTGAAATAAAATTCGACTTAGGATATAAGCGAATGGTTGTGTCGTGGATAAAAGCAGATGGGGATTTGATTGGGATGACCCTTGTATCCGCTGAATTGATAACAGGTGGAAAGGATAAAAAGATATGCGGACAAAAGGTACAAGTTTATATTTCTATTGGAGATAAGATTTATGAGCCGAATTGGCAAGCCACTTGGCTGTTTGGTTTTCTTTTGAGTTGGAGATGGCCCAGAGAGGCGAGTTGGAGTTTGACGTATTGACCAGTACAAAGGAGGTGCTGGCGAAATTTTTTGAAGAGTTAAGACGTTAGAAAATTTTCAGGATTTTTGAAAATTTTCGTTGATAAGAATTAATTAACAATTTAATTAAATTTAAATTGGTTCAGTTGAAACTGAAGTTAAGAAGTGAACGAATATGATCTAACAAGTCGATAGGGTCGTCCTCTACCTTCTAGCAATTTCGAGGACGAAATTATTTTAAGTGGGGAAGATTGTAATGACCCGCATTGGCAGGGGTATTATGATTAATTTATGTGATGGCCCGCTCCGCACCAGCCTACATTTCCTTCGGAAGTGCACTGTACACATGTCCCGACTAGCACGGAACGGTCGCCAAAGAAAGGAAAGGAAAGGAAATGAACTAATCAAGGAACCTGTAGAATATCTCACAGCGCATGGAATAAAATATAATATTAACATACTTGACATAAAACGGGCGAGACAGTGCATAAGCTGATAACTAATAATCAACATCCATCATCAGAGCAGCGGAAATTCAAATACAGCTTATTACAATTTTCCAAATTTACTGTCTCTAAACAAAAGAAAGCCAAAATAGAAGATACACCACCAATGCCCAAGCAGTGATCTTCAACAACACAGGGAGAATACTATATATATGTTACGTGGAAGCCTCTTGCTCGTCTCCGGATCATCTACCCGTGCATCACCAGCTAACCTGTCTCTAGTCTGCTCGTGTGAGCACCCAGAGTAATAAGAGGAGACATAAAACTCTGGGTCAGACAAAAAGTCTGGTATGAGCGATAAGCAGCTAAACAGAACAATAACAGGTATACTAAACCATACCTGAACCTGGACCTGCAACCAAAGAGTTAGTGCCACATACCGTACAGTACTCTAAGGTGCCATAATGAATAGTGTAAAGAATACGGGGGTAGGGTGTGTATGTCATAATGATAGCAACAAACCATCCATAGCAACCATCCTCGCGTCCCTCATTCAGTGCGTAAAGCGTACGACATCTACCACCTTGGAACACTAGACAAATTGAGATAACGACGGATCCTGACTTGTAGAAACCCTGCTGTGACCAAGCTAAACATATGGAGTCATGACCAAACATTTCAATGACCCATTTCATTGATCGTAGCCCTTGGTTCTACCAATGCCATAATGGCCCTGAATCCGCCTCCGTACCCCCTACCATAGGGGTCCAAAGCTACAGACATTGCAAACACCTTAGCACGCGTCCCGCGGCAAAGCCCAACCATGAAGCGAACTCATTGATTCCCGTCTGAATCTTGAGCTCTAACTTCTCATTTGGACTTCCTTTGCATCTCGGGTTTGATCGAATTGGAGCGGGTCTTCAGAAGAGTTGTCACGTATTAACAGTCCTAGAATTCGGTTCGGTAGTCGTCACCTTCATCGGTTCAGGTCGGTAGTCATCACCTTCATCGGTTCGGGTCGGTAGTCCACTTCGGGTCGGGTCGGTGTCCTCCTCCGGGTCGGGTCGGGTGTCCTTCCTTCCAGTGCTCCGATCTGCTCCCTTATTTCTTCACGTATTCCGATCCGATTCCTGCATCCCCAAGTCGATCCGATCTGGCCTCCAATTATCCTTCCGATCCGATCCCCTCATCCACTCCAACTCTAAGCAAACGGCCTTCCTTCTTGCCAAGCCTCCTATGTGCCAAACTCCGGTTCGGGTCGGGTTTCTTGCCCAGTTCACATATCCGATCCGAGCCCCCATCCGATCCGATCCGAAGCCCTGCACAACTTTCTGCGACTTTTCCAGCAACTTGTTTACGCCGTTCGACGACGTTTTTGACAAATCTAACTATTCTAATCAATCACAATTCATGTCAAATAGTCATAACAACATGTAAGAACAACCACAAACACCTAACAACAATTCAAATGAACCAAAATGGATCAAAAGTGGCTAAAACCTCACATTTTCCTATAATCCCTCTTAATCATGTTTAAGCATACGATTAGCAAAACACATCGAAATTAACCCAAATTTCTAACAGAGCCTTAAAACATTATTTTAGAATTTTAAGAATTTTTCCAGAATTTATTTACATATAAATTCGCTAATCTTCACTAATTACCCTTAATCACCGTAATTAGTGCAAAAACTATGCAAATCACTCACCTTAGCCACAAATGAAACACCAAATCTGAAATACTCTCAGTTTGGGTCGAATTCCTATGTATAGCAGCAGCTCCAACCTTGCTTTGTTGCTATTTGGCCTTGTTTTGATGTAGTTTAGGCTTAATCTTCACTAAAAATGTGTTTTGGGGTGGTTTTAGAGGGTGGAAGCCATTACTAAGGTCTGAAGAAGGTTTGTGGCGGCTCAAAACTGAAATGAAAGTGATAACCTAACCCTAATCAGTCCTCCTATACCTCTAAACCCGAAATTCCCCTCTGGGCCTAGCTGCTAATCACCCGGTTAAGCCCAATTAAGCTGTTTTTCACCATCTGAAACTTGTTTCAGCCATATCTCCCAAACGGTGAGTCAGTTTGACTAATGTGACCACTCTACGGAAAGAGAAACCATCATCCGGAGCCAATGGAAGTGGTTTCAGGTCAAAATTCCTTTCCAGTCAAAAGTTATGGCCAAAACAGTGCCAACTAGGGGTAAAATGGTCATTTAAAAATCGGGAAAAATCATGAACATGGGAAATGACCCCAATAGTCGTCCCCCAAAGTTACATGACCATACGACTTCGTATGTGAAAGAAATAAATATTCTACGATCCTATGATGCGTAGAATGCGGGTCGTTACACTCTCCTCCCCTTAAGAAATTTCGCCCCCGAAATTCCTTAACCCAAAACATACAAAGGATCCCACATGCCTAACAACCACATACAACAATCAATTATGCAAAACAAGCAAACAAGTCTATCCTAGCATGCGGAAAACTAAATCGAAGTCAAAATCTTACCAGGCAAAGAGTTCTGGGTGTGCCTTCCTAATGTTCTCCTCTGTCTCCCAAGTACAATCATTCTCGTCCTCGCCCCACTGAACTTTGACTAGCTTCACCGCCTTCCTTCGAAGTTGCTTCATGTCGTGTTCAACAATACGGGCCGGCTTGCGGTTCCCAACCGCCTCGGGTTCTACTTCGAAGTCCTCTAACTGATCAGGTGAAATAGTCATATCTGAGTCGTGAACGAACTTCCTTAGTTGGGAAACATGAAATACGTTGTGAACTCCTGCCATCTTCTCTGGTAAGTTAATTCTATATGCCAAATTCCCGACTAGCTCAAGAACAGGGAATGGGCCAACAAATCTTGGTGCCAACTTGCCTCTCCTGCCAAATCGTATTACGCTCTTCAACGGAGAAATCTTGACAAACACCAAGTCACCAACGGAGAATTTTAGGTCTCTTCTCCTCTTATCAGCATAACTCTTCTGCCTATCTTGGGCAGCCTTCATTCGTTGTTGAATGATCTTAATCTTATCTGAAGTTTCCCTCACCACATCTGGTCCAAGCATAAACTTCTCGCCAGTCTCTACCCAACATGATGGTGAGTTGCACGGTCTTCCGTACAAAGCTTCAAACGGAGCCATACCGATATTGGATTGGTAGCTATTATTATATGCAAACTCTACTAGATGCAAATGGTCATCCCATGATCCACCAAAATCCAATATACATGCTCTCAAGAGATCTTCCAAAATACGGTTCACCCTCTCCGTCTGACCGTCGGTTTGAGGTTGATATGCGGTACTGAGATGTAACTCTGACCCTAGAGCCTCTTGTAAGCTCTTCCAAAACCCACTAGTGAACAACGGGTCTCGGTCGCTCACAATGCTTTTGGGTACTCCATGAAATCTCACTACCCACTTCATATACAATTCTGCTAACTTAGCTGCCGTTCTGGTCGATTTGACTGGTATAAACCTTGCACTTTTAGTCAGTCGGTCTTCAATCACCCAAATGCTATCATGTCCCGACCTAGTCCTTGGCAAACCATCAATAAAATCCATCGAGACTTGCTCCCATTTCCATTCGGGAATTTCTAATGGTTGCAACAAACCACTAGGCTTCTTTTGCTCGGCTTTAATTAGCTGGCAATTCATGCATTTGGATATAAACTTCCCAATGTCTCTTTTCATCCCTTCCCAATAGTAGGTCTGCTTCATGTCTCGATACATCTTATTACCACCGGGGTGTATAGTCAGCTTTGAGTGATGACAATCTCTAAGCACTTCATCTCTCAATCCAATGACATTGGGTACAACAAGTTTTCCATTCTTTCTAAGCCATCCATCTCGATCAAGCCCATACGTGTTCATCTCCTCATCGATACCCATCTCTAACTTGGAGATGATTTCCAATAGGTTAGGATCGTCCCTCTGACTAGAGCCGATCCACTCAATCAAAGTGGGTCTGATCGTCAAACTTGCTAACATCTCTGGATCCAATTCGCACTTTGGTCTGAAATCATACCCAGCGATGTACTCCAGTTGCTTCCATTCAAGGAACATAGCCCCTAAGCTGGCATGTCTTCTACTCAATGCATCAGCCACTGCATTACCCTTTCCCGGTGTGTATGCGATGTCAAAATCATAGGAAGCTAAGAACTCTAACCATCTCTGCTGACGGAGATTCAGATCTTTCTGAGAGAAGAGATACTTTAACGACTTATGATCTGTAAACAGCTCAAATCTTTCTCCCAAGAGATAGTGTCTCCACATCTTTAACGCGAACACGATCGCTGCCAATTCTAAATCATGGGTAGGGTATCTTCTCTCGTGCGGTTTCAATTGCCGACTTGCGTAAGCTATAACCCTACTGCCTTGCATCAATACAGCACCCAGTCCGGTACCACAGGCATCCGTGTATACCGTCATCTCTTCATCCCCCTTAGGAATGACTAACATTGGTGCGCTTGTCAACTTGTCCTTTAGACTTTTGAATGCATTCTCGCACCTTTCATCCCAGACAAAAGCTTGATTCTTCTTGGTCAACTGGGTCAATGGTGCTGCTGTCTTGGAGAAACCTTGGATAAACTTACGATAATATCCAGCTAATCCCAAGAAACTTCTTACATCTGTTGCATTCTTGGGCATAGGCCAATACTGTACCGTAGCCACCTTTGCCGGGTCCACGGCAATACCATTCTCTGATACAACATGGCCCAAGAACCTCACTTCCCTCTTCCAGAAGTGACACTTAGAAAACTTTGCTTTCAATTGGTGTTTTCTCAACACCTCCATCACTACTCTTAAATGTTCCTTGTGTTCTTCCTCTGTCCTCGAATAGACCAAAATATCATCAACGAACACAAGGACAAACTTATTCAACTGATCCCTGAATACCCTATTCATAAGATCCACAAAATATGTTGGGGCATTGGTCAGCCCAAATGGCATGACCAACCACTCATAAAATCCAGACGGCGTCCGAAATGTCGTTTTAGCTATACTTTCAGCTTCCACTCTAAGCTGATGAAAACCCGTCGCGAGATCCAACTGAGAAAATACTCTCGCGCTACTCAACTGATCGAACAAATCATCTATCCGCGGTAGAGGATACTTGTTCTTCCTCGTCACTTTATTCAACTCACGGTAGTCTACACACAAACGAAGGGAACCATCCGCCTTGGTAGCAAACACAACTGGTGCTCCCCATTCAGAAACACTCCTTCTGATAAATCCCTTCTTCAAAAGATCGCTGACTTGCACCTCGAGCTCTCGCTGCTCTCTTGGTGCCATACGACGAAGTGGCATCACTATAGGCCTGGCATCCTTTACCAAATCAATACGAAACTCAATCTCTCGGTGTGGTGGAAGTTCGGTCACTTCTTCGAAAACATCCGGATACTGGCCAACCACGGGCAAATCTGACAACTCACTATGCGGAATGTCAAGGGAGTTTAGAAAACTAGCCAATACCCCCTTACTGGGTAGACCACCAAACACTATCCTCCGCCCATCATCCGCTCTAGCTGTCACCAACAAGCCCTCACAGTCTACCACCACCCCGTATCTTTGGAGCCAATCTACTCCCAAAATAATGCCAAACCCAGTAAAGCCCAAAACAAAGCAATCACAAACAAACATGCATCCATGACTCGATAAGACCACATTACGACAAATCATGCTAAGGCTAGTCGAACCACCAATCGGGTTCGTCACTACTAAAGGTCTATCGACAATCTCGGGCTCCAATCCCAACCTATCTACCAGGTCACTAGATATGAAAGAACTGGAAGCTCCTGTATCAAACAAAACTCTAACATGAACATCATAAACAGAAAGCATACCTTGAATGACGACATTCTTTCCCTTCTCCGCCGCTGTTGGGGCATTCGACGAAGAAGGAATAGCATTAAGGGCGTATGCTTTCACCATTTGCTTTTCTTTAGGGGGTTGCGGACACTTGTCCTTGTGATGTCCTAATTGGCCACAATTGAAGCACTTCCTATCCGCTGGCTTGGCCCGACAATTACTAGCATAATGGCCCTTCTTACCACAGCTGAAGCACTCAACATCTTGCTTATTCTTTTTCTTCTGGCCATCCTTAGTCTGATTCTGCTTTCTCTTATTCTGGGAACCACCCTTGCCTTCACCACTTGCTTGTGGCTTTGGCTCACCTGCGGACGCAACCTCAGTCTTCGACTTAGGGTAGAGACTTTCTGATCTTAATGCTTTCCCCACAATCGACTCAAACGTCTCATCGATGTGGTTAATAAGATTTTCCCCTAAGTACTGATCCAAACCAGTTATGAATTTCTCATTCTTCTTCTCGGCAGTATCAATAAGAGATAACCCATACTTCGACAAAGTGTCGAATTCAGCAATGTACTCCGAGACAGCTCTGCCATTCTGCTTGAGCTCCAAGAATTTCTTAAACAGCACTGACTTCTGAGCAGCTGGAATGAACTTCTCGCTAAAGCGAGCTTTAAACTGCTCCCAAGTAATATGATCTTCGGGAGTAGCTGCCTTTATAGCATTCCACCAATTCATTGCCCGCCCTTGCAGCTGACGGGACGCTAGCTTTCTCTTCATTGCATCCTCGATACCCAAATCCTCGAAGATACGTTCGCAACTGTCCAACCAATCCTGAACATCCGTGGCCGACTCCGTTCCGTGGAACGGCTTCCCACCAAGGCTAGTATAATCCTTATTCAGCTTGGCGAAGTCGACTCTTGGCGCCTGCACTATTGGACCACCACCATTTCCACCATTGGGAGCTGCCCTCTGCACATCTCTAAGCATCTCTCTCATGAGGTCAGTAAACATCGTCCTCATGTCAGCAGCATTCCCATTATTGGCTCCCCTACCGGTACCTCTAACATATCGGCTCATCGTCAATCTGAAAAAGGAAATGATTAACGACTCCATAGTGGTGCTAGTGCAGTACGACTTCATCCTTATACTAGTAATAGTATATATATATATAGCTTTTGAAAACCAAAATAATAACAAATACGCTCTCTCGTATACGTATATTAACTCTTCCTGATAACTTCCCTAGGTTAACTACGCAACCTAGAGCTCTGATACCAAGTGTGACGGCCCGTTCCGCACCAGCCTACATTTCCTCCGGAAGTGCACTGTACACATGTCCCGACTAGCACGGAACGGTCGCCAAAGAAAGGAAAGGAAAGGAAATGAACTAATCAAGGAACCTGTAGAATATCTCACAGCGCATGGAATAAAATATAATAATAACATACTTGACATAAAACAGGCGAGACAGTGCATAAGTTGATAACTAATAATCAACATCCATCATCAGAGCAGCGGAAATTAAAATACAGCTTATTACAATTTTCCAAATTTACTGTCTCTAAACAAAAGAAAGCCAAAATAGAAGATACACCACCAATGCCCAAGCAGTGATCTTCAACAACACAGGGAGAATACTATATATATGTTACGTGGAAGCCTCTTGCTCGTCTCCGGATCATCTACCCGTGCATCACCAGCTAACCTGTCTCTAGTCTGCTCGTGTGAGCACCCAGAGTAATAAGAGGAGACATAAAACTCTGGGTCAGACAAAAAGTCTGGTATGAGCGATAAGCAGCTAAACAGAACAATAACAGGTATACTAAACCATACCTGAACCTGGACCTGCAACCAAAGAGTTAGTGCCACATACCGTACAGTACTCTAAGGTGCCATAATGAATAATGTAAAGAATACGGGGGTGGGGTGTGTATGTCATAATGATAGCAACAAACCATCCATAGCAACCATCCTCGCGTCCCTCATTCAGTGCGTAAAGCGTACGACATCTACCACCTTGGAACACTAGACAAATTGAGATAACGACGGATCCCGACTTGTAGAAACCTTGCTGTGACCAAGCTAAACATATGGAGTCATGACCAAACATTTCAATGACCCATTTCATTGATCGTAGCCCTTGGTTCTACCAATGCCATAATGGCCCTGAATCCGCCTCCGTACCCCCTATCATAGGGGTCCAAAGCTACAGACATCGCAAACCCCTTAGCACGCGTCCCGCGGCAAAGCCCAACCATGAAGCGAACTCATTGATTCTCGTCTGAATCTTGAGCTCTAACTTCTCATTTGGACTTCCTTTGCATCTTGGGTTTGATCGAATTGGAGTGGGTCTTCAGAAGAGTTGTCATGTATTAACAGTCCTAGAATTCGGTTCGGTTCGGTAGTCGTCACCTTCATCGGTTCGGGTCGGTAGTCATCACCTTCATCGGTTCGGGTCGGTAGTCCACTTCGGGTCGGGTCGGTGTCCTCCTCCGGGTCGGGTCGGGTGTCCTTCCTTCCAGTGCTCTGATCTGCTCCCTTATTTCTTCACGTATTCCGATCTGATTCCTGCGTCCCCAAGTCGATCCGATCTGGCCTCCAATTATCCTTCCGATCCGATCCCCTAATCCACTCCAACTCTAAGCAAACGGCCTTCCTTCTTGCCAAGCCTCCTATGTGCCAAACTCCAGTTCGGGTCAGGTTTCTTGCCTAGTTCACATATCTGATCCGAGCCCTCATCCGATCCGATCCGAAGCCCTGCACAACTTTCTGCGACTTTTCCAGCAACTTGTTTACGCCGTTCGACGACGTTTTTGACAAATCTAACTATTCTAATCAATCACAATTCATGTCAAATAGTCATAACAACATGTAAGAACAACCACAAACACCTAACAACAATTCAAATGAACCAAAATGGATCAAAAGTGGCTAAAACCTCACATTTTCCTATAATCCCTCTTAATCATGTTTAAGCATACGATTAGCAAAACACATCGAAATTAACCCAAATTTCTAACAGAGCCTTAAAACATTATTTTAGAATTTTAAGAATTTTTCCAGAATTTATTTACATATAAATTCGCTAATCTTCACTAATTACCCTTAATCACCGTAATTAGTGCAAAAACTATGCAAATCACTCACCTTAGCCACAAATGAAACACCAAATCTGAAATACTCTCAGTTTGGGTCGAATTCCTATGTATAGCAGCAGCTCCAACCTTGCTTTGTTGCTATTTGGCCTTGTTTTGATGTAGTTTAGGCTTAATCTTCACTAAAAATGTGTTTTGGGGTGGTTTTAGAGGGTGGAAGCCATTACTAAGGTCTGAAGAAGGTTTGTGGCGGCTCAAAACTGAAATGAAAGTGATAACCTAACCCTAATCAGTCCTCCTATACCTCTAAACCCGAAATTCCCCTCTGGGCCTAGCTGCTAATCACCCGGTTAAGCCCAATTAAGCTGTTTTTCACCATCTGAAACTTGTTTCAGCCATATCTCCCAAACGGTGAGTCCGTTTGACTAATGTGACCACTCTACGGAAAGAGAAACCATCATCCGGAGCCAATGGAAGTGGTTTCAGGTCAAAATTCCTTTCCAGTCAAAAGTTATGGCCAAAACAGTGCTAATTAGGGGTAAAATGGTCATTTAAAAATCGGGAAAAATCATGAACATGGGAAATGACCCCAATAGTCGTCCCCCAAAGTTACATGACCATACGACTTCGTATGTGAAAGAAATAAATATTCTACGATCCTATGATGCGTAGAATGCGGGTCGTTACAATTTATTTAATTATATAATGGTAGGTTAGTGAATTACATGGTCGTTGAATAAAATAAGAGTGAATATTTAATTAAAAATAATAAATTAAATAATATATTTAATTCTGAAATAAACAGAATGGGCTGAAATGACGATATGTGTGAACTGGATCATCTGTGATATTTAATTCAGTTTAGAATTGAATTTAAATAACGAATATATTCAATCATCGACAATTGAACATATAGTTTATAATATAATTATAAACGAGCTCGAAATGGCGCTGCAGTTCGCTATTTGGCGATCTGAACTTTAACTGAATGTACAAGATTCATTTTAAGCCGGATTTCTGTGAAAACAAGAAACGTGTGGAGCCGGTGAAGTATATCTTTCTAGTAGGAGAGAAAAATCGGGATTTCATCGTGTAGATTTTGATTTACGTCCAAATCAAATTTCAGAAAAGTCGCTGTGGAATTCCTTTATAATTTGCGACGCTTTATTTATGTTATAAAAGGGTTCTAAATATAACTAGATAGCGGGTTCGAATTTAGACGAGGTTCTTTTGAGGCGCAGCGATAATTTAATTTTTAGAATTTTATTGTAATTTTTAATTAATTAAATAAGCAAACTTTTTATTTGGAGTGTTATGCACCCTGTAATCAATATTTTGGGGTTTCAAAAATGAGTTAAACTACCGGTATTATTATATTTTTGGAATCCTGGCACATCGTTGATTACAACAGTATTTTTATTTCTGTCGTTGGCCGTCCGGATGAGAACAGAACTTCATATAGAAGGGTCATCAAATGTTATAACTTAAAATCTCCTATCCCTACAACTTAGCCACTCACATCTGTGATCAAATAAAGGACCACGAAATGTCTTTCTCAGCCACAAACAAGTAGAACGGTGGCATCCTTTAAAGCACAATCGAAATGAAACCATGGACAAACCAACGCCACAAAAATCAAAGCAACCATATATATATATATATATAAACCCGTATACCCTTAAGACCTAAACCGTGTCTGTAGAAATTAAAAGAGGCCGCCACTTTTCTTTTATCTTCCCTCAAACTTCATAAAATTAAATCGGGAGCTAAACACAATGGAATCGAACAAATAAGGATCCAATAGCCTCGTATGCTCAAGGGCTCCAAATCTATAGCACTAGTTTTTAGTGCGATGGAGTATTGTCATGCTCGATATTTTCCAGTCGTGCTAGGGATGAGGATGGCCATCGACATGGTGGGTGTTGGGTCGACTTAGGGTTGTCGAAGGGTTGTTGGCAAGGAGGCGCTCGTATGGCCTCGATTTGGGGAGGTCCGGTTACGTGTAGAGAGGGGCGAGATCTGACTGTAGCTCGTGAAGTCGCAGGTCGAGGTATGGGGGAGAGTGTCGAGCGTGATGTAAAGCTGACGTATTAGTAGAGATTTTGATGCTGAACCGGATGGTGGTGGTTAGAAGCCAACTAATAACCGAGGTGGTGGATGGAAAAAGGTCAAAGGGGGTCAACGTTTTATACGTGATAGGATGGGGGATCGGAATTCGTCTGGGAACGCCGGAGTTGGCGTGGAGGTGATCAACATGTCGAATTTCAGAGGAGGAGTTTGCTTTTGAAGTCGATTTATGGAATCAACAATTTGCGTGGAGTATTTTAGTTGAAGTGGCCATTTGTTTCAGTTTAAGCACAGCAGCTGGAGGAACAGTAGAATGAAGGAAGGGTCAACACGTGAATGGTACTGGAAAGGGTTCGGAAATGATGATGAAGGGGGTGTTTTGCTGAAGCGTGTTTTCTTGGGTTTAAGGAAGAAGGTACAGTACACTTGCCAATGTGGGGTGTTTTGCGTAAACAAGAAGAAGGGAGGTCAAAGTTCTAATAAATGGCTGCAGTTTTATTCGTTTGAATGGTAAGAGTATTTTCAAGGAAGAAGAAAGAAACGACGTCAATTAATTGCAGTATTGACAAGATATTGGGCCAGTCTATAGAGGGTAAGGCCCGGAGTTATATTTAATTAGGTTTTAAATTTAACTTTAAATATTATATTAACTTTAAAACCATCATATCTTATGCATACGGACTCAGATCGACGAGCCGTCAGTCACGTTGGGATCGTAAGGAGGATGGCTACCCCATGGAGCTGACTGGGAGTGGAGTGGAGCTCGTTACAATTTATGGCGAAATAAATTGTCCGATTGAATCAAATAACGCAAACCGTTATTTAACGATTAACGCGCCAATGTGAGTAAATCTCACTAACTCTGAACAGTTTATAAATTCATGTTGTATTTTTAGAACTGTTAGATATTGGCTGATTTACTGTATGTTGACTGTTTGATTGAACTGCTAGTTAGTTAGTTAAATTTTCTATATTAATTCTGTTTAACAGAATATATCATATAGAACTGAAAGTGATGTTATCTATATTGTTTAACATCTGTGATGCAGGGAAACAGGTTGGAGGAATCCGACTGGATTCCTCAACATTTATTTTACCGTTTTCATATATTGTGATATATGATGTGTTATATAATCTGTTATGGATTATGTGTGTTGGAATGATGTTGATCATTGTTATTCGATATTGTAAATATCATAAAAGACCCTGGGATGTAAAAAGAAGTATTTCAATGTATATTGAAATAAAGGAATTTTATAAAATCACAGGATTTTATAAAAGGAATTATTTATAAAACGAACATGGTTTTAAAAAAGGGATATTTATTTAGAAAATAAATAGAAGTTATAAATAGGAAATATTTGTAACGGTAAATAGAAGTTATAAATAGGAAATATTTGTAACGGTAAATAGAAGTTATAAATAGGAAATATTTGTAACGGTAAATAGAAGTTACAAATAGGAAATATTTGTAACAGTAAATAGAAGTTATAAATAGGAAATATTTGTAACGGTAAATAGAAGATATAAATAGGAAATATTTGTAACGGTAAATAGAAGTTATAAATAGGAAATATTTTTAACGGTAAATAGAAGTTATAAATAGGATATATTTGTAACGGTAAGTAAACGTTATAAAAAGGAAATAGTTGTAACGGAAAACGTAGTTTATAAAAAGAAGTTAATCGATGTTAGTTAATCGATTAGAGAGTTTATAAAAAGAAGTTAATCGATGTTAGTTAATCGATTAGAGAGTTTATAAAAAGAAGTTAATCGATGTTAGTTAATCGATTAGAGAGTTTATAAAAAGAAGTTAATCGATGTTAGTTAATCGATTAGTGTTAAAGTAAAAGAAGTTAATCGATGTTAGTTAATCGATTAGAGAATAAAGTTGAAAGGAGATAATCGATGTTAGTTTAATCGATTAGAATAGAAGTAGAATGAGTTAATCGAATATAGTTTATTCGAAGAAAGTAAAAGGAGTTATCGAATATATAGTTTATTCGAAAGGAGTTAAGTGAAATGAGTAAATCAATAGTGTTAGTCAAATAGAGTTAATTGATTGGGGTTAGTCCAATAGAGTTAATTGATAAGAGTCAATCGAATATAGTTATTCGAACGAGAGTTAAGTAAGGAAGTTAGTAAAGGGATATAAAGTGAACTTTGTCTATTTCAAAGTTAGAAATGTTGTTCAGTTAAGGTCTGAGAGGTAGTTCTACCCCAACTTGATTGGCTTCGTTTTTAACTAAGGAATGGTTAAGGTTCGGCAGTAAAGGAGATGGTTTGAGTTGGCATCACGATGGTTTGTTTAAACATATGTCTGAGTACAATGAAGAAGCTTTGGAAATGTTTTCCAAATAAGAAACCAGAAATGTTTTCTAATAAAGAAAACAAGAAATGGAAATGTTTTCCATTGTTAATAATGTATATTTTCCAAACTTAGAAAATAAGAAATGTTGAATATAGGAAAATAGGAGATAAGTAGATTAATGAACTAAGGAGATGAAATGTTAAATGATGTTTGATCGATATAATTTCCATTTGGGAATAATATCGTGGGTTGCACACCTGTTTTTATTCGATAGTTAAATCACAGACTATCGAAGTTTTGATCATTTTAACGTTGTTAATATGGAGAGACCGGTTGGATTATTATCCGAAGAACCACTCTGTATTGGCATAACCGTTGCGAATCATATATGCCAAAGGAAATTGAAGACGGTGTTATGCAAGGGCTATCCTGTTTACAGAATAGTGCCTTCGGTTCATCCTGTTCCTGGATGACTTGTATGGACGGATGTCTGACAGAGTATTTCCAGACGATCACATATATTGATTTCTCCAACCGTACCAAGAGTGGAAGCGGAGAAGGAAACTTCTTTTAGCTAACACATAATGTATTGCTGAGGACGTCAATCGGTGATTTGATGGATTTGATGATGTGCCATTCAAAGTGAATCTGGTGTGATGATAAAGCGTAGCTTCTAGCCTTATCAACCGGTAAATGACAGAAATCGGGCAGGCAGCATGGCTAAGTCGGTCGCACCGAAGTAGGGTGTATAATCACCTGATCTAGAGTTTCATTTACTTCTAAAAATCTATTGTTGATGCTGTCCCATTCGGGAAACGGTTGTTGATCCCAACTGTTGGTGATATACATTCGATACACTCAAGCGAAATGAGTGGTCGGTCATGTGTGGCCGGGTTGCAAGATGTTCTTGTTGAACCCAGTGTATTCCTCTCTAGAGGTACACAAGCGGAAGGTGATTCCATACCTTGTCATAGTTGGAAATCCATTACCCAATACGTGCTTGCGGTTTTGATTGTATACTATATATGTAGAACGTGAGATGAAAGCGTTTCTACTAGATGATTATATATATATTGTGTTGATAGGCATTATTATAATATCAAAAGGTTTTTGATATAAAAGATATTTTGGATTCTCATAAGGGAAAAACCCGTTCAGTTATGCGGCGTGGTCTTATGAGATATCGTTCACTTGTTCGAACTGTTTTTAAACTGTTTTACTCATACCAGTCCCATGACTGACCCGGAGTTTACTTTGTTGTTTTCCCTAAACTCTTGGGTGCCTAAATTTGTACGGGCAGTCAAGTAGTCGGGATTTTACAGATATACTGGAAGAGCTGGAGCAGGAGGATTCAGGATCATTATGGCTATAGTTATTTCCGCTGTGTTGTAAGTGTTGTACTTTGATAATGATATGTATATTCAAGTACAGATTTGTATTTCAAAGTTATGTTATGAAATATATTTATTCGTTCCGCTGTGAGATTCGTGTTACTCTGATGTTGTGTTCTTCTTCTTCTTCTATTCTAATTTTCTATCTTATCTTTCCTCACCCTCTAATTTCTTTCACTAATTATCAGGATTTTTCGATGTTTGGTTATCGACATCGTGCTTATGTCGATAACCAAAGTCGCCGAAAATCCGGGTCGTTACACAAGGCGACAAGACTATTTCTGAATATGTAAGAAGATTTGAAGACCTCTCTCGTTATGCTCCAGAGTTGATTCAAGATGATTTTCAAAAGAACACGAGGTTTATAAATGGGCTCGCAAGGAAGTACATTAATAGAGTCACCGCACACATTGATCTTTCTTTCAATAAGCTGATTGAGTTTGCTTGTTGCTATGAGGAGAATGATAAGAAGAGTTCCCAACAAGTTAGAGAAAGGAGCCAATACAACAATAATAAGAGGAAGCAAGCCAAAAAGAAGACTGAAGGAAGCAGTTCCATAGCTGCTAAAACTCATGATAAGACTAAGGTGCAATGCTACAACTGCCAGAATTTTGGACACTATAGCAAGGAGAGCAGAAATCCAAAGAAGGCCAGAAGTGAAGACACTAGGGAATGCTATAACTGCCATAAAAAGGGTGACGTCAAAACTAATTGTCCACTATTGAGGAGTGCCCAAGTTGCCCATGTGTACGAGGGAGCAAGTGCACCACCTTCTTCCGCACCTACTTCTTCTGAAGGAGCAGGTAAGCCTAATGTTCTAGGAGGTACTATTTCTATTAAAAACATTCCTGTTATTGCTTTGTTTGATATGGGCGCATCAAGGAGCTTTATTTCCAGCAACACGGCTAAGAAATTGAAATTAAAACAAAGAAGTCTTAAAGAGCCAATTAATGTTCATAACCCAGTAGGAGGTTCAATCGCTCTAGATGTATTCTGTAAGGTGCCTGTTTCTTACTCCTGCTTCCAATTTCCGTTTAACTTTATTATTATGAATTTTTCCGAGTTCGATATCATCCTTGGTCTTGATTGGCTAACAAAATATGACGTAGAAGTACTATGCTCCGAAAGAATAGTGAAGGCAAAAACAAAATTTGGGAATACTATTTCTATACCTTGTCATGGCTCAAAATCAGATAGGAAAGCTTTATGGTCTTCTTCGGAAGTCACTCCTATTTCTTTAGAAAATATTCCCGTGGCCAAAAATTACGTGGACGTATTTGAAGAAGTAGACAATTTACCCCCGTGAAGAGAAATTGATTTCAGAATTGATCTTGTTCCAAATGCAAGGCCTGTAGTTCATGCTATGCGAAGGATGACCCCTAAAGAAAAAGAAGAGTTGAAAACCCAAACTAAGCAACTCTTATGGAAGGGACTAATCCGGCCTAGTTTTTCCAATTGGGGTGCAGCAATAGTATTTGTTCCCAAGTCTGATGGTACCCTAAGACTTTGTGTGGATTACCGCGACCTTAATAAACAAACATTGAAGAACAAATACCCCTTGCCTCGCATAGATTATTTAATGGACCAATTAAATGGAGCCAAGATGTTTTCTAAGATGGACCTAGCCACCGGTTTCCATCAACTACACATAGCCGAAGAATGTATACCTTTGATCGCCTTTAGAGGTTTTGACATATTCTACGAATGGTTGGTAATGCCGTTCGGTCTATGCAATGCTCCAGCTTACTTTGTTGACTTGATGAATAGGGTCTTCCGAGATGTTTTAAATAAATTAGTCCTAGTCTTCATTGATGATATTCTAATCTATTCTAAATCTAAGGAGGAGCATGAAGAACATTTAAGGGAAGTGTTGGAGATTCTATGAAGAAATGTTTTAAAAGAAATTTTTTCTAAATGCACATTTTGGCAAGAGGAGGTAAAATTCTAGGGCCATGTTGTGTCAAAAGAAGGAATTGCTGTTGACCCAAGTAAAATTGCCGCCATTTGAGATTGGAAGCATCCCAGTACACCCATTGAAGTAAGAAGCTTCCTAGGATTGGCTGGATATTATAGGAAATTCATCAAAGACTTTTCCAAGCTGTCTTGCCTATTAACAAAGCTCACCAAGAAACACACCAAGTTCATTTGGACAACAGATTGTGAAGAGGCCTTCCAAAAGCTAAATATGAGTTTGACCACTGCTCCTGTATTAATCATCATCGATGACAACCAAGATTTAACCATCTACACCGATGTTTCTCAAGATGGTGTTGGAGCAGTATTGATGCAAAGGGGCAAAGTAGTTGCATATGCGAACCGTCAATTAAATCCACATGAGAAGAATTATTGTGTTCATGACTTAGAATTGTTGGTGGTAGTTTTTGCTTTGAAAATTTGGAGACATTATCTATTGGGCGAAAAATTCGAATTATTTACAGACCATCAATCCTTGAAATATCTCCGATTAGATTTTTGTTTTGAGGTACGCTTAAAACATTTTACATTCTCTGTTTTGGTTCCTACTCTTCTATTTTTCCTTTTTGAGGACGAAAAGTTCTTAAGTGGGGGAGATTGTAACAACCCATAAAATCTAAACCAATTTGAAAATTTTATTTTGAGAAATTTTGTTAAAAAATGAGTCCAGATTTAAAATTTCTAATTTTAAATAATTTTTAAACAATTAAAAATGGTCATTTTTCAAACGGCCTCCAAATTCGAAGAAATTAATTTTGTTAGGACCATATTGTCAAAACATAGCTAAATTTACTTTTTGGGATTTTTCGAAGTCTGTTTGTGGCCCCGGTAAATTTAAAACGTACGTTCGAATTTACTATTAAAATGTTATATTTAAATATAAAAGAAACATACTGTAGACTTCAGAATTGAGCTTCGTCACTATTGCGTTTAGAAGACGTCAAAGCCTATTGTACAACAGTCGTTGGGCTCCATTTGGAGATCGAACAAAAAAAAACTAATTTTTGAAATTAAATATTTAAAAAAGAAAATGAGAAATACAATATAAATATGGGTATACACTAGTCATCGTTCTTCCCCGTTTCAAAGCCGCCGCCTCCATTTCTTCATCAAATCTTCTTGCTCCGATTTCTCCCTCCCCACTCCAAATCAGAACACCCCGTAGTGGAATTTTTTGTAAGAAATCCCGAGGCATTTCCATCAATACCGAAATCACTCCGCCTCGTCGCCTAAATCAGCTGCCTCGCCCCGCCGAAGTCCGACCGCGTCGAACGCCGCCCCTGCCACTAGACCGCACCTACCCCCATTTCCGGCGAACCTCCCCCTCTCCGATCTCTACGACGTCGTGCAAACTACTCTGAAAATCATCGCCTAAATTTCCTAAAAATTGGGATCAAAGATTTGAACCAAATCTGAAATTAAGAGGTATGAATATACTAAAGGATTTGCTACACTTATTTCTGTTGCAAACTGTAGTTGTTGATAAAAAAAATTGATTTCTAACTCGTACGAACTCCAAATTCAAAAATTTCTGATCTGTGTGAACCGTGACATCAAATAGAACCTTTTTAAAGAGATTGGGACAATTTCTGAATTTATTTGGATTTTTTAGTTCTGCTTCAATCAAGGTGAGTATTCCGATTTAAATAATTAATTTTAATTTAATTATTTCACTTGCCCATAAATCATGCTGTATATGTGAGTAGTTTTGATATGTGATGTTGTAATTATCTTTTGATTTGTTTTTGAGATGTTGTATGATTACATTTCTAGTTATCGATAATTATAGATTTGAAATCATATGTTGGTTCATACACATGAATATCAATTAAACCTTTCTAGTTGGATCTAAAATTTGGAATCATGCTTCTACCCCCTAGATTACCTTCTTGTCGTGCAGATCTGTTTTTTTAGTTCATGTATACCACCTGGATTGAAGTAAAGATCTAACTTTTGGTACAATTCATAGATCTTGAATTGATTTGCTTATTAATATTGAAAAGATCCATTTTTATTAAAAATAGAATCATGAAATGTTAACGGTGTGAAAAGGTTCATTTTTATTGAAAATAAAAAGACAAGGTTAATTACATTTTTAATGTAATTAAAAAGAAGATCTTGACATGGTATTAAAAATTACATTTTAAGTGTAATTAAAAAAAAGACAAGATTTTTACACCGTAAGATTAATTACATTTTTAATGTAATTAAAAAAAGATCTTAACATGGTATTAAAAATTACATTTTTAATGTAATTAAAAAGTTAAGGTTTTTACACCGTAAGATCAATTACATTTTTAATGTAATGAAAGAAAGAGATTTTTGCATTGTAAAATTATTACATTTTTAATGTAATTAAAGAATGAAATTTTGACGCTGCAAAATTAATTACATTTTTATGAAATAAAAAGGTAGGCTTTGAAATGGAAGTATTAATTACATTTATAGTTATTGAAAAGAAAAGAATTTGAAATATTGATTACATTTTAATGTATTAAAAAGAAGGGATTATGTCATTGGAATATTAATTACATTTTTAATGTAATTTAAAAAAAATGAAATTTTAATGTAATTAGAAGAAGGAATTCTTAACGTAATTATAAGAATGTAATTAAAAGAATGAAATTCAACATTGGAATATAATCTACATTTTTAATGTAAATAAAAGAATAAAAGGAAGAATTGGACATTGAAATATCATTTATATTTTTTAAATTGTAATAAAAGAATATATTTAAATGTTGAAATATTATTTTCACTTTTTAAAAGAATTAAAAATGAATGGATATTGGTGATTGTTTAGCTTGATGCTGAAATGGATGACGTTATTATCGTTAAATGCCTTATATATATATAATTAATTAAAATTAAACAAATCGAGCGCGGTAGTTCGCGTTTTGGTATCGTACCTTTAAACGACTATACCAAAAGACCCAACCATCAAATTTTCCCAAAATTGAAACTGTTAGGACCGCTTTGGGAAGATCTTTTCAACGATATAAACTTCGTTAAAATCCAACAGTTAGATTTTTAGAAATGTGTAAATCAAAATAGGCTGAAAACAGCACCAGGGTCGCCTATTGACCCGAAACGTCGTTAAATAAAATTTAATTATTTTTAAATAATGAAAAATAGGAATTAATCGTTATAAAATAATAATAACGATAAGGAATGATTGTAAATTATATATGCGAGAATTATTTGGAAAGTCCGAGTTTAATCTCATTCCAAATAATCAGACGACGTTTAAAAATCGTAGTTTTGAAGACGGTGATTGAAGACCGTCAATCTCCTCATCGAATAGACAGCGATCGGGTCCCTGAATTGACTTGCTCCCAATTAAAGGGTCATGGTAATTATCCAAACGTACATGTTGATTGCATGGATATGCAGGTACATCCCTTCCGTATTGGACATACGGGATGAGGGTATCTCCGGTTTCGTTCAGATCCAGAACGGACTTATAAACGGAATGTGTGTCTGACATTGTACTCCTTTATATATTGTATTTATTGATTTTCTGCCAAATGTATGAATGATTGGTGGTAGAGAATTTATTCTCTTGCTTAACACCCTTTCGTATATTTTGGCAAAGGATTAGTAGTATGATATGGATTGATAGTGTGGCATACTAAGATGCAATGATCAAGGTTTCTTGTTGAAAAGCAGAACCTTATGGTGACGATCAAAGCACAGCTTGAATAACATAGCTTTGTGTATTACGTAGCTTCACGAGGCTCACAACCCGGTTGAATCTAAAATGGAGCAACGGAACGCAGGGAGAGCAGCACGTTTCTTTCTAGATAGAAGTTCATGTTATGGTTTTACACCCCAAACATTTTACTTATATGGATGATGGAATGAGGCGCCTCGGTTGTTAGGTCATATAGGACCGAGAAACGTGTGTTCAGGAATAACTAATCAACAAACCGCAAGTGTGGACCGGCCCTGCAGCTATCCAAGGGTCACTCGAGCTTTGATCCTGGGACATTAGCTAGAGTGTCTCAAATCGATAAGGAGATCGTTCCTAGCCTTGAATCATGATGGAAACCCAATTCCCAATACGACCCTACGGATTTTGATTATATAAATAGTATGGCGACATAGTAGGATGGGGTACTATGCTGCCTAGGATTGATACATTTACTTTTGAATGTTTTAAAATTGTTACACACTAGTAATAATATGTAGTTTTCATACGTACCAAGCATGTTTAATCATTATACTGGTTTGCATTGCATTGTGTGATGGGACTTGAGTCTTATAATGGTTCCATTTTTCAAAAAAAAAGCATTGCGATGTTTTATTTACTTATTTATTTGTTCAAACTCCTTAAATTATGCACGACAATCCATTGGAATAAATCCGTTCCGCGTTAGCGGCGTGGTCCTTGGATTTGCCTTATTACTAGTAGTTAGATTAGTTAAGAATTCTCACACCAGTCCCATGACCGACTTGTAGTTTGTTTTCACTTTTGCAAACTCGGGTGCCTTCATTTCTACATGGGCAGCCAAGTAACAGCTTTAGCTTTCTTTGGAGTTGCTATCTTGGAGCTGCTTATCTATCTTGGTGTTGCTTAGCTTGAGGTGCTTATGTCAGACTATGAAGACTATCTCTCATTTATCTTTATTTGCATCATTTTCTTTAGACTTTGAGACATCCAAACTTATTTTATTTCAAGTTGTTCTATTTAGAGTTTGAAACTTATTTCCTTTTGCTGAAACTTGATGTAATAATTTAGGACTCTGTGACTGTGGAATTCTATGTTTGATGACATTCATATTCCGCTGCTATGATGTTGTTATTCTATAGTTTTCCTATGCTATGTTAAATCTGTGATCTGTATTGTTGTATTTATGTTGTATTCCAAATGATTATTCCTTACTTTCATTCCGTGGAAGTTTGGGGTTATCACAAGAAGTGTTTTGACCATCGTTGTCAATACGGAGAGACCAGTTGGATATATTATTTGAAAACCACTCCGTATAGGCGTAAGCACTGCGAATAGATTATGCTGAGGAAAATTGATGACGTAGTGAAATGCAAGGGTCGTCCTGTTCCAAAATGGTGTTTTCGGTTTGTCCAGTCCCAGGACCACTTGTATGGACGAGTTTCTAACAGAGTATACCTAATAAATCACGTACGATTGATCTCTTAAAGGTATTACGTTTGGTGGCGGAGGAATTCGTTCCTCTTAGCTTTTTATACCCGTGATATTTTTGGAAATCGATTAGTGAATTGACGGGTTTGACGATGTGGCATTTAAAGTGAATGGTGGATAGATGTTTTGAAAAGATAGACATAGCTTCCAGCCTCACAACTAGGAAATGACAAAAATCGAGCAGGCATCATGGCTATGTGGGTCATTCCCATTAGGGTGTGTTGTCACCATCTAGAGAAAATTCGTGTTTGTTCTTTCATTTCTGTATCTTCGAATAACGGTTACATGGGCCCAACCGTAGGTGGCAATACATTCGATACACTCAAGAGAAATGAGTGGTCGGTCATGTGTGGGCCGTGTTGCAAGATGTTCTTTTTAAACGCCAGTGTATCCCTTATAGAGTACCCTAATCGGAAGTTGGTCCCATACCTTGTCATAGTTGGAATCCAATCTCCAATAAGCGCCCTGCGGGTTTTGATTTTATACTATATATGTGGAGCGTGAGATGCAAGCGTTCTGCTATTTGGTTATTTATTTGATTAGACATTATTATAATATCACTGGATTTTGATATCAAAAATGGTTTGGTTATAGTAAGGTAAAAACCGTCCGTGTTTATGTGTCGGCTGGTCTTACTATTACCCTTTTTTTCAAAAGGATTTTCGAAGTTAAATAATATGATTGGAGTTTACTCACACCAGTCCCATGACTGACCCAAAGTTTATTTTGTTTTGTTTCCCCTAAACTCTTGGGTGCCCAAATTTGTACGGACAGTCAAGTGTTTCAGGCTTTTACAGATACACTTGGAGTAGCTCAAAGCAGGAGGCTTCAGCATTAGTTATGTAGAGTTATTTCTGCTGTGATATATCATGTGTTGTACTCTGATATGGTATGTATATACAAATTCAAATTTGTATTTCAAAATTATGTAATATAATATATTTTGTTCGTTCCGCTGTGAGATTCATGTTTACTCTGATTCTGTTCAGTTGTGTTCTTCTTCTTCTATTCTATTAGTTCTATCTTTTCTATCTCATCCTCAAATTTCTTTCTATTAATGATCTGAATTTTTGTGCACTTTGAGTTGAATGTGTAGGATATTAGTTAGCTCAAATCAGTACGGATTTTCGGGCCGTTACAGTTGGTATCAGAGCTGAAGGTTAAGTTATTACCTTGGCTCTGTAGCCTAACTCAATTGTGATGGAGTTAGCAATACTCTGGATTGAGTTTGAGTGTACATATACGAGTGAACGAATTTGTAAATTAATATAAAAACTGTTTTATATTGTGTTGATTGGTCAGTCGAGTGGTTTATGAATTCTGGTCGAAACAGTAATGCCAAAAGCATCGATAGGTGTTTCTAAACTCTTAAACAGAGTAATTTGACATAGTATTTTTGAAAAGAGGGTAAATGAAATAATTTTACCCAAAATATATTTTGATATAAAAGAAGTATATAACTTGATATTATTATAATATATTGGATGTGTGATCATTATTATGATCAAATATGATTTATAATTGAGTTGGTTATATAAAGAACCAATCGAAATATCATATAAGTATAAAAGACAAATTAGATGAACTAAATCTGAATTTAAATCAAATTTGGAATTTAAAACCATGGAAAAGGTTTGTAAATGAAATTGGATTTAATATATGTAATTTTAAATCCTGGGAATTTAAAAATGTTTTTCCAAGCATTTTGAAAGAATATTTTGATGCAATTTCAAAATGAAGTGTTTAAAAATGAGTTTTTGAAAGTAATATAGTATTGAACTCACTTCGATGGCTGGAAAATAAATTCCGATGGTGATCCGGACATCATCGGTGTTCATTTTCGAGTTCCTAAGTGACGGATTACTACCAAAGATATTGTTTAGAATTATTTTCAAATGTTGTGAATTGTTATTATTATATATATGATTTTAAATGGATTTGAAATAAAAACCCCAGCCAGAGTTTGAATTTTACTTATGAAGTAAATAAATAGAAATTTAACTAAGTCAAATAAAATTGGTTTGGATTAGAGTTAATCTAGAATAGAATTGAATTGATGAATTAAAAGTTGGAATTGAGTTTGGAGTAGAAGTTTGAATGGAGTTTGGCTTGGTTATAAGTGGATGATTTGGTTCGAGGAAAATTTGACTGGAAATGCAATTGTTTATGCTGAAGAGATAGGGTTGGTTACCCGACCAAAAAGGGTCATGTTTATATTTTATACAAGTATGAGATTTTTATGAGTCTGTTTGGGAAGCCGTTTGGCTGTTTGATTTTCTGTTGAATTGGAGAAGGCCCAGAGAGGCAAGTTGTAGTAGTACCGATTGAGCCGTGCAGAGGAGAAGCTGGCAAACTTTTCCGAAAATTTAAGTTGTTGGGAAATTTTCAGAAATTTGGAAATATTCGTTAATAAGAAGAAAATTGATATTTTAAAGTTAGTCGACTTAGTTAAAACTGAAGATAAGAAGTAAAACAGACGATTTTTAACCAAATCAATTTGGATTGTAGCATTTTTTTCTACCTTAGTAATTTCAGGGATGAAATTCTTTTAACGGGGAAGGAATGTAATGTCCTGCATTTTTATCGATTTGTATTTGAATATTTAAACAAATTTAAATATTGAATTCGCAATATAAGTGGAATTATATATTAATTAAAATGAAGTTGAACATATAAAAATATATATTAAATAAAATTGAGCCCGTAATATCGCAGTAGTTCGTAATTTAACATTCTGAACTTCAACTGAGCGTACAGGATCCATTACAAGTCGGATTTCCTCTAAACAAGAAATGTTCGAATCTGTTGAACCATATTTCTCTAATGGAAGTGAAAAATCGAGATCTTGGATTATATATTACAAGTTATGTCCAAATTAAATATTCAGAAAAGCAGCGGCATATTCGTTTTTGCCCACGACGGTTATTAAATATATTTGAATATCAGATTCGAATTGGACAAGATTCTTTTGAGATATAGTGATAATTTAATTTTTAGAATTTTACTATAATTTTTAATTAATTAAATACGCAACTTTTTATTTGGAGTATTTGGCACCCTATATCAGGATTTCGGGGTTTCAAAATATTAGTTAACCTACCGATATTATAATATTTTTGGGATCGTGGCACCTCGCCGGATATGACCGTATTCTTATGTCTGTCCGTAACGGCTCGGATATGAATGTAAATTCTTGTAACACGGTAACTTCATGATTAAACGAACCAAAGAACATCATCCAATATATAGAATGCCACATGCCTATTCCTACATGGCTACATCCGATCTAAGTGCTAAATGCCTGGCATCCCCTCGTCACTTTTCTATATGTTGGTACTCCCCACGCAGGACCCTTGATTGTATAGAAATGAAAGAATAGGACCTACCCTATATGGCTACAAACATGATGCCCAAATCCATTTGTGTAAACTTAAAATTCTCAACTGCTTCGTGTCCAAGGAATTTTACTACAGACCTATCCTACCTGACCTCACCCCATGCCCTAAGACGTGAAAACCAAGTGAAAGGTAAACAAACGCAAACTATTTCAAGCTAACAAAAGGATAAAACATATGCAGACCTATGATATTCTACAGCTACACTCTCAACATCAAATGAAAACTCACCACTGAAGATCACTATATATGTATATATATAATCAGCGCATGGCCTCAAAGCTAAACAGTGCAGACAAGAAAATACATCTATATGACACAACTATATTCTTGAAAACATAATCTACCTATAGGCTGAGACTTCATACCCAAGGAAAGTAAAAATCTGCACTAATATCAGCTGACTTAAAGGCTTTCAATTCTACGAACATAAAAAGGAAAACGTACTGATCTGAACCTACACTAAAACTGCCTCCTACAAATGAACAACACCCTGACATGTTACAATCCTAACCTATACTATAATAATAGAAAAGTTTGAGTAAATACTATCGACTGGATCATGAAGCTGTTCACGTCTATGGATTTGAAAGGGGACAACAAGAAAGTATGGTGATGTAAACCATTCACTACTCCCTTTTAACGATGTAAATAATTCATGAGGATCTACAGTTCTATGCAGTTATTATGTGAGTGCCATGTTTTGCAAAGTGCTTATAAATAAGACTTCTCCATCTACGGCAGATCAGTTGGCTTCACGAAGTAATTAAAACACCCATGGCGCTAGTTTTAATGAGCAGCAGCTCATTGCCTGGACATGGCTTCCAGCATATTAGCATATGTGAGTTTGGCCATTACAAGTTGATGTAGGCTATGGGAATGAGCTTCTATTGATTTTTATCGGGGGAAATGAAGTTCGCTACCTCTGTAGCATGTATGTGCATGTGGTCTGAACACTGATGGGAGGAAATATGTCGCTCAAGACCTGTATAGCCTGAAGAAAATTGGGAGGACGCAGTTCATTCCTAGAGGGCGAACTTCTTCTAATAGCGTTGGCGAGGAGAAGGCTTCGAAGAGGAGGAGTACAATGGTGCTGGGGCCAAGTTGAAGGGAGTGGAAGCTTTGAACTATCAAAAATGGATGAGGAAGGACCATGCATGTATTCGGTGATGATTGGTATATGGAGTAGTAGCGTGGGTTATTCCAAAAAGAGGAAGGCGTGAGTTTTGCAGTGTGTAGTTGGGTTGAGCTGTGTATGCAACAAAGAGGAGGATGGTGAATGAAATGGGTAGTTTTCCATGTAGAGGACGTTGGAGAAAGGAAACAAAGTCTTGGAGAGGAGACGAACGTTGCTGAAACCGGTTTGTGTTTGAAAGTATGAAGTAGAAGGTGAAAGATGGGTTTAAACTTGCGGAAGTGGGGGAGTCGGTTTACTGGAAGCGGTTGAATTTGCAAGTAAGAAGAAGGGTGCTATTTTCTGTTTGGGGAGGTAGTGAAATACAAGGGTCCGTAGGTTGACTATGGCCATTGGGCTGAACCGAAGAAGTAAGGCCCAGTTTGTTTAAAGAGGGAATATATATATATATATATATATATAAAGAGGAAAGAAAGTTGATGGTACCCTCTGTTGTTTAGTTGCATGGAGAATGGACTGGTGTCCACGTTGTACATGGTGTCCGCGCTGTGCATGGTGTCTGCGCTGTACTGGAAGGCAAATGGTGAAGGGCCTATAGCAGAAAATTTCTAATAACAAAGAAAGGAAGGTGAGTTCGATGGTGAAACAAGCATGATGAACGGTGGACTGCTGTGGATTGCTGCGGATCTGGGTGTTGACAAGTCAAGGAAGAAAATGGAGTTGAAGGTGTTGATACCCGTAAAGGGCAAGAAAAGAAAAGTAGAAGAAGTAAGAAGCGTGAGTGGGGAAAATAAGAGTATGTGGGTCGGGTTCAATGGAAAGTTCTACGAACCATTCGTCATGCTGGAAAGCATATGGAAGCTGGAAACTAAATGTGAAGACAACTGTATCACGCAGGTTTAATCTTCTGACGCAAATCGTTATTTAATGGTTAACGCGCAAACATGAGTAAATTCACTAACTCTGATCTATTTTAAAATATTATAATTATATTTTAACGTTGATTGAATGCTGTGTGATGGTCGTTTATATAGATTACAATTAAATTGGTTGAAATATATATATATATATATATCATTGCATATATGCACATCATTGGTTGGATACTGATTCCATCGATTTTAATATTCCCTAGCTAGTATGGAATTTGTGTAAATTGCGTTGACTAACATTTGTAGATGCGGAAACCGGTTGGAGGAATCCAACCGGATTTCTAAATATTTATATGTACTGTTTATTTTATATATGCACTATTTGAACCATGTTGAATGAAAATTCAACATTATGTTGATTTAATAAATAAACGATATCGATTAAGAAAATAACAACAGTCGACCATAAACCCATTTATGTTAAGAAGTTGATTGGCCGTCAGGCAAATCAACGAAGAAAATTATATTTTTACAATTTAAGCAAAGTTTAAATTATAATAGAAGTTCTATTATAAACTGGTATTTTATAGTTCAATTTGTAAAGTAAATATAAATGATTATTTGACATTTAAATAAGTTATGAAACTGTAATTATCTTGGATTGAATAATTTGGATAATTATTTTAAAGCAAACTATTAATAAATATTATTAGATTAATTATATTAGCCTAATGATAAGAAGTAATTAAAATCAGTTAACGAATTAACTGATGTAATGAAGTTGATTAAATCAATGTTTATTTGGAAAATGATTATTGGATTAATTGGTCTTCAATTAATCAAATAAAATAAAATAATCAAAATTAATAAGATTTAATTACCTTTTAAATTAATGAAGTTTAAATAGTTATTGAACTAATATAATTAGTATTATTTAATAATAAGGAAGTAAGTTGTTTTACTTCAGCAAATGATCAAGTTAATCCCTATTTGATTAAAGAAATTGGTTCTTAAATGGATTCCATTTAAGATAGTATTAAGTTTGTATTGAGATGTTTTCTTGAATTGGGTATAATAATTTGAATAAGAAGTAAATTGCCAAAAAGACAAAGAACGTGATTGATTTTTGATAAGAGAAGTTTTAAGTGAACATGTATAAGGAAGATGAAGTGAAGAGTTAGTGACCAAATGTAAATAATTATAAACAACCGAGTTTCAAAGTAAGGATATGGTGTTATAAAAACCATATTTCAAATTAAGTAAGAAATATGGCTTAATGGATAGTATAAGTAATAAGAAGTTTAGAGTTATGGACTTATATCTGTTCTAAGGTAAGAACGTTGTCGATCAAGGCCTGAGAGGTAAATAAAATACCCTAACTTGAACGACTTCACTATTATCGAGTGATGGTATTAGTTTGTAACGGAGAGAGACATCGAAATTAGTTTTAAAGTGGAATATAGTAGCGTATTGTAAGTCTTTGAACTATAGCGATAAAATAACGTTGTTGACTAAGCTTAAGCGTGACCGTTATGTTGAGATTAGTTATAAAAGGGAATATTACAGCGTATGACAAGTTTGAACTATAACGATAAATTAACGTTGTTGACCAAGCTTAAGCTGATTTTAGTATATAACACTATTAGGAAATGGAACTATAATTCGACGATGTCGAATGTATTATTTTAGGAATTATAATCTGATAGGATAGTTAATCTTTAGTTTAAAGCAATACATTAGAATAAGGATATGTAATCAATATTTAGTTATAAACTTAATTTTGACAAGAAGTTGACTTAGAAACAGAGTTTATAAAGTGGAATGGAAATATAAAATTATGAAGGGATTTCGGTAAACAAGATAAGGGTATCTATTACTCGAATAAAGTATTATTTGATAAAGGTGTTTAGATTTCTGTAATAGGTATGATATTCACATTTTAAAGTGAATAATGTTTTAAAAGTGTATGTTTGGCAGATTAAAATATTTACGAAATAGGAAATATTTTTCCAGTGTAGGTAGGGTATATTATCCAAATGCAGAAAATAAACAATGCCAAAAGAATGGAAATGTTTTCGAACTTAAATAACGTATATCTCTGGAACATGGGAGGATAAGAGTTTAAAATAACTAGAAATGTTTTCCCCAGAAGTGCGAAAAAGGATAAGACGGGATTTGAGAAATATCTGGTAAGATATGGGAATTCGAATAATAAAAATGAATGTTAAATAAAAAGTGCACATGGTTGTGTGATGTTTAGTTGTACATTTGAATGAATGTTTGTTTTTACTTCGATAGTTAAATAACCGACTATCGAAGTGTTTTGACCATCGTTGTCAATACGGAGAGACCGGTTGGATATATTATCTGAAAACCACTCTGTATAGGCATAAGCGCTGCGAATAGATTATGCTGAAGACAATTGAAGACGGAGTGAAATGCAAGGGTTGTCCTGTTCCAGAATGGTGTTTTCTGTTTGCCCAGTCCCAGGACAACTTGTATGGACGAGTGTCTGATAGAGTATACCTAACAAATCACGTAGATTGATCTCTTAAAGGTATTACGTCTGGTGGCAGAGGAATTCATTCCTCTTAGCTTTTTATACCCGTGATATTTTTGGAAATCGATTAGTGAATTGACGGGTTTGACGATGTGTCATTCAAAGTGAATGGTGGATAGATGCTCTGAAAAGATAGACATAGCTTCCAGTCTCACAACCAGGAAATGACAAAAAACAGGCCGATAGCATGGCTATGTGGGTCATTCCCATTAGCGTGTATTGTCACCATCTAGAGAAAATTCGTATTTGTTCTTTCGTTTCTGTATCTTCGGATAACGGTTATATGGGCCTAGCCGTAGGTGGAAATACATTCGATACACTCAAGAGAAATGAGTGGTCGGTCATGTGTGGGCCGAGTTGCAAGATGTTCTTTTTGAACCCTAGTGTATGCCCTCTAGAGTACACTGATCGGAAGGTGGTCCCATACCTTGTCATAGTTGGAATCCAATCTCCAATAAGCACCCTACGGGTTTTGATTTTATACTATATATGTGGAGCGTGAGATGCAAGCGTTCTGCTATTTGGTTATTTATTTGATTAGACATTATTATAATATCACTTGATTTTGATATCAAAAATGATTTGATTATAGTAAGGTAAAAACCGTCCGTGTTTATGCGTGGGCTGGTCTTACTATTACCCTTTTTTTTCAAAAGGATTTTCAAAGTTAAATAATAAGATTGGAGTTTACTCACACCAGTCCCATGACTGACCCAGAGTTTATTTTGTTTTGTTTCCCCTCAACTCTTGGGTGCCCAAATTTGTACGGGCAGTCAAGTGTTTCAGGCTTTTACAGATACATTTGGAGGAGCTCAAAGCAGGAGGCTTCAACGTTAGTTATGTAGAGTTATTTCCGCTGTGATATATCATGTGTTGTACTCTGATATGGTATGTATATACTAATTCAGATTTGTATTTCAAGATTATGTTACATAATATATTATATTCGTTCAGCTGTGAGATTCGTGTTTACTCAGATTCTGTTCAGTTGTGTTCTTCTTCTTCTATTTTATTAGCTCTATCTTTTCTATCTCATCCTAAAATTTCTTTCTATTAATGATCTGAATTATCGTGCACTTTGAGTTGAATGTGTAGGATATTAGTGTAATGACCCGCAAATCCGCAACATCAGAGTTTACTATATACATCATACGTCCAACACAAATATCACGAAAATACGAAACATTTTTTTTAGAAGAAAAAGGTAGATGAAGAATAGAAACAACAACATAGAATCTCACATCGCAGCGGAACAAAATATAATATATCATATCTTTGAAATACAAAAGCTCAACTGTATAACATACACTTATCAGAGTACAACACTTACAACACAACGGAACAACTCTATAACTAGATAACGCTGAAGCATCCTGCTCCAAGCTCCTTTAGATATATCTGAAAAATCATGAACTACTTGACTGCCCGTACAAATTTGGGCACCCAAGAGTTTAGGTAGAACAAAACAAAATAAACTCCGGGTCAGTCATGGGACTGGTATAAGTAAACAGTTTAAAACAGTTTCAAAAACTAAATGATATCTCATAAGACCACGCCGTATAACACGGAACGGGTTTTTCCCTTATGAGAATCCAAACACTTGATTTAACTTTCGAAATCCCTTTGAAAGGAATAATAATCTTTATATCAAAACTCTTTTGATATTATAATAGTGTCTAAATCAAGTAAATACCAATCTAGTGGAACGTTTGCATCTCACGTTCCACATATATAATATACAATCAAAACCGCAAGCACTTATTGGGTAATGGGTTTCCAACTATGACAAGGTATGGAACCACCTTCCACTGGTATATCTCTAGAGGAGAATACACCGAGTTCAACAAGAACATCTTGCTACTCAGCCACACATGACCGACCACTCATTTGGCTTGAGTGTATCGAATGTATATCACCAACGGTTGGGATCAGCAACCGTTTCCCAAATGGGACAGCATCGACAATAGATTTTTAGAAATAAATGAAACTCTAGATCAGGTGATTATACACCCTAATAGGTGCGACCTACATAGCCATGCTGCCTGCCCGATTTCTGTCATTTACCAGCTGATGAGGCTTGAAGCTACGCTTTATCATCACACCGGATTCACTTCGAATGTCACATCGTCAGATCCATCGAAAATCACTAATTGACGTCTACAAAGTACATTACGTGTCAGCTAAACGAAGTTTCCTTCTCCGCTTTCACTCTTGGTACGGTTGAAGAAATCAATGTACGTGACCTTTCTGGAAATACTCTGTCAGACATTCATCCATACAAGTCACCCAGGAATAGGATGAACCGAAGGCACAATTTCTATTAATAGAAAAAGTCCTTGCACTCTACTCCGTCTTCGATTATCTTTATATAATCTAATTCGCAACGCTACTGCAAATACAGAGTGGTCTTCGGATAATAATCCAACCGGTCTCTCCATATTGACGACGATGGTCAAAACTTCGATAGTCTGTGATTTAACTATCAAATAAAAACAAGTGTTTCGATAGTCGATGATTTAACTATAGAAGAAAACAAGTGTTCATCCAATTATCAAACAATCACTGAGCCCTTAATTAATATTCCATTAATTAAATCACTTCACTATTTCTTTATCAATATTTGTTAACCAAATATTTTCAATAACTATATTGGCTTTTTACGTTATTTGGAAAACATTTCCGAATATCGCCTTCCTTTATTTTCTAACTTTAGAAAATATATGTTATTTATAATTGGAAAATATTCCAATTACTTATCTCTTTCCGATCTCGTTTATTTCTATACTTAGGAAATATTTAACATCTATTTCCAAGCTTACATTTCATTTGGGTTAAAACGGATGTTGTGTAAAACATCGTTACGACAACCCAAATACTATATTCAACTAAATCTTATTCAACATTGATCTTCGAGCCTGAAATCTTACTATTTGTTTGTTAATAATGAAATCAATCAATTTGGGGTATAACTACCTCTCAGACCTTGTGAATAACATTTATAACGTCAAAACAGATATGACTACTTAGTCGAATAACCAATACCATACAACTACTTCTTCACTTTTAAACACATATACCCTTTCTCTTTCTAGTCTTACTATATTTTATTCTTATACTTCCTTTTTGATTATACTATTCTATTTCTAAATTCACTTCCTTATCAACTTCTATATATATTGATATGTTGATTTCTAACTATCAAATTATCTTAAAAATATTCTATCTCCTTAAATTTCCGGAAAAATTCGCCATAACCTCCTTTGTACCGGGAGCATCGGGAAAATCCCCAAACTGCCACACAGGCCTTTTCCAATCAAAAAGAAAAAGAAAAGCCAAGCGGCTAGCCGATACGGCGCGCAAAATCTCATATATGAATTAAATACATACTTTTTTATCGAGCATTCTATTTATTTCACTTCTATACTTTATTCCAAACTTGTCTCCTGTATATTTATACCTGTCCAATCTATTTTAACTATACCAATCGTTTTAACTAAATTTGTTAAATAAATTTGTTACTTAACTCTTTAGTCTATTTCACCTTTATATTTGAACATGACATGTTCAAATATATTTTAACTTGCATATTAACAAATTCTAATTATATTCATACTCTCGTTTCCTTATCGACTTCTTATTCAAACTCCAATTCAATTCTATTTGAATTCTCTTTATTTAAACTTCATTTGTATTCTATTTTCAAATTCTATAGTTTAAAGTCCATTTGGATTCTATATTCAAATTCTATTTGAATTCTCCGCATTATTTATAAACAATGTTTATAACTTCACTTAAAAATCCCCCCATTATATATTTATAAACAAAGTTTATAAATTCAATTCAAATCCCACATTTTCCTTTATAAACAATGTTTATAAATTCAATTCAAATCCCAGCTTTTCCTTTATAAACAAAATTTATAAATTCAATTCAAATCCCATCTTTTTATTTATAAACAAAGTTTATAAATTCAATTCAAATCCCATCTTTTTATTTATAAACAAAGTTTATAAATTCCATACTTGTTTTATATATTCAAACAAGTTAATATTTTCCCTAGTTCATTAAAAATTCAAATTCTATTTATAAAATAGAATTCCCTTTTTAAATCTCAAATACCCTTTTTGATATTTTTATAAATCAATATTCAAGCCCCATTGATATTTTAAACAATCAAATCAACCAATTTTCAATCATTTGATTTTTAACACATCATATATGTATATATATGATATCAAACAAACAAACAGATAATATATATTTTTGTGGAATCCAGTTGGATTCCTCCAACCTATTTTCCTGCATCCACAGACGTTAGCACATAAATAATACCATCCTGCTTCGAGGCAGGATATCACGGTATAGAAGGTCATCCACTAATCATAGCGTGGAGCGTATAGGTAATCATCCGCTATGGTATCGCCGGCATCCGCTAATGAAACTGCGGGAATCCAACCAATCATCAACCCAATATATATATATATATATCCTAAATAACTAATATATATTTTAAAACAATCAGACAGCATTCAAACAAGCACAGACAATTATTTTTAACTATATAAAAATAATTTCTAAATAAAAGGTGAGATTTACTCACAGATTTATATTTGCAGATCATCCCGTTAAAATTTCATGTCATCATGTCTATGAGTTGTCTCGACTGTATCTATCTACACCTTGCTTTCTTGGATAACTCGACTAGTTTCCGAAATGAATTCTCGGACATCTCCAAAAACAAACAACGCAAATACACTTCATCCATCCGTTCCGGCAATTTACCAAAAACCTTGTAGTCAACTATAATTTTCTTCCTAACATATCACTCCTGGATCAGCCTCCTGCAACCAATGCGACATCACTGCCATGCCTCAAACCCCCATCAACTACATCAAGCACCCTGACTTCTAGCTTTCTACGGCAAACCCTCCAATCCCACTGCCAACTGCAGTACCATCGTCTACCTCAAGAACAACCGCACCCCTCTTGGCAAATACAGGAACTCGAGCACACCAGATCTCGACCTCGTGATTGATTTCGTCGCTCCCAGTCCGGCGTTCCACCTATTTCACGAGCGCCTCAAGCTTGCTGTCGAGCTACTGGAGATCCCCCAAATCCCAAGTCGCGGTCCCCCATCTCCTCTTCGAACCACTCGAATCGCGCCACTCACCACAGTTCATCGAGCGCGTTCAACCCTAGGTCGACCGTTCCAGAATCGAGCGTTGCTTTGAAGTTGGAGCGCTGCCATTTTGATTTAGTTAGCTGAAGAGTGGGGAGAATGACGGCTTCGGTTTTTAAGAGAACAGAACAAGGATTGGCCGTGATTTTATAAGAGGAAGGAAAAGAGAAAAGGGGAAACGTGTTTGCCTTCCTTCCTTTCATTTTTCTGCGAGTTTTAAATCGAACACCAAGGCCATTTTAATTTGCCTTGTTGCTTGGTTTTGGTCCACACGAAAGGAAGGGAATTTTTTTAATTTATTTAAATTTAATTAAATTAAAAACCGTATCCTGAAATTTAAAATACCCATGATGTCGAACTCCTTACTGAACCCAACGACTGGCATTCTTAGGGTAATACCCCTATTCCGGACCCACTGGGATAGGTCACGAGGTCCAATTCGATCATCTGTAGAAGATATTAATTTAAATTGATATAATTTTATTTCAGACAATTTATTTCTTCGAAAATCAATAAATATTATTATCGTTAAAATTTCGTATTAATTATTTGAACTGTTTTCAATTCAAATTAAAATTTGAATTCAACTAAATCCATTTTCGTATTCTGATAAATTTAATATTTTCAATATTAAATTGAAATTGATTTTTAAATCTATAACTCCCTATAAGAATTGATTTATTTACTTAACTCAATATTTAAATCCATATTAAATATTTTAAAATTAACCCATAAGAATCCGGGTCATTACAATCTTCCCCACTTAAAATAATTTCATCCTCGAAATTGCGAAGGTAGGAAAAGTGCTACAAACCCATTTATCTTTTCAAAACTTATTTATGTTGATACTCAACATTTCAAACTTCCTTACGTAACTCTCTTTCGAATAAATCCCTATTCGATAACTCCTCCCTTCAAATAACTATATTCGATAATCTCTCTTTCGAATAACTAGATTCGAAAACCTTTCTTTGAATAAACTATATTCGATTTACTCAATTCAATTTACTCTTATCAATTAACTCTATTGGATTTAACTCTTATCGATTAACTCCATCGAATAACTAAATTCGATAACTCCTTCGAATAACCAATATTCTACAATTCACTTCGATTAAACTAATCGATAACTCTTTTCGATTAAACTATAATCGATAACTCATTTCGATTAACAAATAATCGATAACTCCTTCCGAATAACCAAATTCGATAATTCCTTTCAAATAAACTATATTCGATAACTCCTTTAATTCTATTCGAATAACTAATATTCGATAACTCCTTTAACTCCATTCGCTTGACTCTAGATCGCAGCAATCACAATGGTTACGCCTGATTCCCTCAGGAAACATCCGACCGCCCTAGGCTATCTGCAGCCCTGCGAATTACGCTAGCAGTCGTACGAAATGACAACTTATCCTGAGTAACTTTGTTTGACTGACTCTATTTCAATAACTATATTCGATCAACTTTAATTGAATAACTAACATTCAATTAAATCCTAATTCGATTAACTATGTTCAATTAACTCTATCTGGTTAACTCTTAATTTGAATAACAAATATTCAAAAAATTCTAATTGAATAACTAATATTCAATTAACTCTACGGATTAACCCTAACTGATTAACCCTAACTGGTTAATTCTTACTCAAATCGATTTATTCTAACTCTAATCGACTTCTCCTATTCGAATAACTCTTATTGTATAACATTTATTCATTTATAAAGATTTACTTTTAGTAACGGTTCTTCACTTTATAAATGTTCTCTTTAATAACGTTACTTCACTTAGACAAGTGTTGTGTACCCCTTCTATTTAAAACTATCAGTGTTAAAAACCAATATCTCTCCTCTATATAAGTTCAGACTTATATATTCCATTTATCGAATGATAAATATTTAATTTGATTTATAAACTGTTATTTATAAATTAATCTTTCTATTTATCTGTTAAAAACAGAATTCCATTTTCTGTTCATCTTCTAAATATTACTTTGATTAAATTCTATTTATTTAACAAATAAATATCTCATTTATAACATTCTATTTATTGTCTATAAATAAATATTTCCATTTAATCTATTTGTAAATGTTTTACAAATATTTCCTTTTAAATTCTATTTGTAAATGTTTTTACAAATATTTCTCCTTCTATTTGTTTGCACATAACTTCCTTTGTATTTGTTTTACAAATATATTTCCTTTATATTTGTTTTACAAATATATTTTGTTTTTAACTCTTTTGGTTTTTCCTTTATTCATTCCCAATTCATATTCATTCACATTGATTTTACTCAATTTATCCATTTCGATCCATTTAACTTACTTAAGTTAAATTTAATTTCAATCATTCAAATTCCCATTAACTAGTTGCTAATTAACCATTTTGCCTAGTTCACCCTTTTATTTGAATATAACTTGTTCAAATATATGTCAACTTAATTATAAACTAATCTAATTATATTTTCAACTCGAGCTATATATTCGATTTCGAATATAAATTCTCAATCTCTTTCACTTATCCAAAAAGCCAATTTCGATTCAAATTTCCTTTTACTAATTATTCTCCAATTTAGTTAATTCTATTTAACCATTTAAAATATGATTTTTGTCTTAAAATCATTTCACTTACTTCACTGGAGTTCATATTTATTTTATATGTCCAGTCTGGATTTTTCTAATGCCAATTCGGATTTTATTTCCTAAAAATCCTTTTATTTATTTAATTAAACCGTTATGGTTTTATAATGGTTCTGGCGCTGCTTTTCTAAAAATTTGATTTTGATATAACTCAAAATCTATACGACGAAATCCAGATTTTTCTCTTTCATTAGAAAACTATTGTTCAACTGGTCCCGACGATTCTTGTTTCAAAGAATTCCGACTTCAATTGAGTTCTGTATACTAAATTGAAGTTCGAATCGTCAATTTACGAACTGCCACGTTACGACGAGCTCGTTTTAATTATATTTATAAATATAAACATTCTAACTTTGTTTATAAATTCAACTCCATTCTGATATATTTTCAATATGTATCATATCCATTTTTTTCCATTTCAACATAATATTCCCAATCTATTTCACTTCTAATATACAAATCCTATATATTTACAATATTCAAATTCCATTTGAATTTCTTTATTCAAACTCTATATTATTTCCTTCTATTCAATTTCTATTTGAATTTTCTTCTATTCAAATTCTATTTCAATTCCTTATCTTCAAATTCTATTTGAATTTCTTATCTTCAATTTCTATTTGAAATCCTTTATTCAAAACCCATTTCAAATCCCTTATTCAAATTCCATTTGAAATCCTTTATTCAATTTCTATTTAAATTCCTTTGTTCAATTTCTATTTGAAATCCTTTGTTCAATTTCTATTTGAAATCCTTTGAATTCAAATTCTATTTAATTTCACTTTGAATTCAAATTCTATTTAAACTCCTTTTATTTAAAATTCTATTTCAAACTTTATATTTTCTTTGAATTCTAATATTCAACCTCCACTTTATATTCTCTTTGAAATTCTATTTAACCAAATTCCATTTGAATTCTAATATTCAAATCTTAATTTGACTTTTCTTTATTCAAATCCATTTGAATTCCTTTGAATTCAAATTCCATTTCAATTTTTCTTATACAATTTCTATTTAAATTTTCTTTATTCAAATCCTATTTAAATTTCTATGTTCAAATTCTATATTTGAATTCCCTTTTAAATTACTATATTCAAACGCCATTTGAATTTCTATATTGAATTTCTATATTGAATTTCTATTTTGAATTTTCTTTATTCAAATTCTATATTCAAATGTTATACTCACATTTTATTTGAATTATATATGTTTAAAATTCCATTTCAAATCCTATTTGAATCCTTATATTTTACTTCTATTTGAAATCTATATTCCAATTCCCATTTCACTTCTATTTGAAATCTATATTCCAATTCCAATTTCAAAATTCCTTTGAAGTAATATAAATATATACATACATATATATATATATCTCAAATTCAAAACATTTGAATTTTCAAACAACTTGTTTCTTTTTAAACAAATTTCCATCAAAAACTTTTCTAAGGCAGCAATTCATCACTTAGAAACTCGAAAATGAACACTGGTGATGTTGCGACCATCATCAGAATTATTTCCCAGCCACTGAAGTGAGTTCAGTGCTATATCACTTGACATTCATTTAGAAAAAATATTTTCCAAACTCCCAGGATTTTAAATACTTAATTCTGGTTTGAATTCAATTTCAATTCATCTCATTTGTATATTTGATTTCATATATAAATTCCATTGGTTATATATATAACTATTTCTGTTTTATAATCTAATTCGATTTTAATCCTAGCAATCAATTCAACTATTTAAAACAATATCGTGTCCAATCTTCTGTTCAAGTGTTTATAAACTCCTATCGATATCGTGGCGTCCCACGATTCGACCAAAATTTATAATCCACTCAACAGACTAGCCAACACAATATAAAACAGTTTTTATATCAAATAACAAATACGCTCTCTTGTACATATATACACTCAACTCATTCTAGGATACTACTGATCCTCTCTCTATGAGCACATTCCAACAAGCCTAGGTATTCGCTCAACCTAAGCTCTGGTCCCAACTGTAATGACCCGCAAATCCGCAACATCAGAGTTGACTATATACATCATACGTCCAACCCGAATATCACGAAAATACGAAACATTTTTTTTAGAAGAAAAAGGTAGATGAAGAACAGAAACAACAACACAGAATCTCACATCGCAGCGGAACAAAATATAATATATCATATCTTTGAAATATAAAAGCTCAACTGTATAACATACACTTATCAGAGTACAACACTTACAACACAACGGAACAACACTATAACTAGATAATGCTGAAGCATCCTGCTCCAAGCTCCTTTAGATATATCTGAAAAATCCTGAACTACTTGTCTGCCCGTACAAATTTGGGCACCCAAGAGTTTAGGTAGAACAAAACAAAATAAACTCCGGGTCAGTCATGGGACTGGTATGAGTAAACAGTTTAAAACAGTTTCAGAAACTAAATGATATCTCATAAGACCACGCCGTATAACACGGAACGGGTTTTTCCCTTATGAGAATCCAAACACTTGATTTAACTTTCAAAATCCCTTTGAAAGGAATAATAATCTTTATATCAAAACTCTTTTGATATTATAATAATGTATAAATCAAGTAAATAACAATCTAGTGGAACATTTGCATCTCACATTCCACATATATAATATACAATCAAAACCGCAAGCACTTATTGGGTAATGGATTTCCAACTATGACAAGGTATGGAACCACCTTCCGCTGGTATATCTCTATAGGAGAATACACCGAGTTCAACAAGAACATCTTGCAACTCAGCCACACATGACCGACCGCTCATTTGGCTTAAGTGTATCGAATGTATATCACCAACGGTTGGGATCAGCAACCATTTCCCGAATGGGACAGCATCGACAATAGATTTTTAGAAATAAATGAAACTCTAGATTAGGTGATTATACACCCTAATAAGTGCGACCTACATAGCCATGCTGCCTGCCCGATTTCTATCATTTACCAGCTGATGAGGCTTGAAGCTACGCTTTATCATCACACCAGATTCACTTCGAATGTCACATCGTCAGATCCATCGAAAATCACTAATTGACGTCTACATAGTACATTACGTGTTAGCTAAAAGAAGTTTCCTTCTCCGCTTTCACTCTTGGTACGGTTGAAGAAATCAATGTACGTGACCTTTTTGGAAATACTCTGTCAGACATTCATCCATACAAGTCACCCAGGAATAGGATGAACCGAAGGCACAATTTCTATTAATGGAAAAAGTACTTGCACTCTACTCCATCTTCGATTATCTTTATATAATCTGATTCGCAACGCTACTGCAAATACATAGTGGTTCTTCGGATAATAATCCAACCGGTCTCTCCATATTGACAACGATGGTCGAAACTTCGATAGTCTGTGATTTAACTATCGAATAAAAACAAGTGTTTCAATAGTCGATGATTTAACTATCGAAGAAAACAAGTGTTCATCCAATTATCAAACAATCACTGAGCCCTTAATTAATATTCCATTAATTAAATCACTTCTCTATTTCTTTATCAATATTTGTTAACCAAATATTTTCAATAACTATATTGGCCTTTTACGTTATTTGGAAAACATTTCCGAATATCGCCTTCCTTTATTTTCTAACTTTAGAAAATATATGTTATTTATAATTGGAAAATATTCCAATTACTTATCTCTTTCCGATCTCGTTTATTTCTATACTTAGGAAATATTTAACATCTATTTCCGAGCTTACATTTCATTTGGGTTAAAACGGATGTTGTGTAAAACATCGTTACGACAACCCAAATACTATATTCAACTAAATCTTATTCAACATTAATCTTCGAGCCTGAAATCTTACTATTTATTTGTTAATAATGAAATCAATCAAGTTGGGGGTATAACTACCTCTCAGACCTTGACTGAATAACATTTATAACGTCAAAGCAGATATGACTACTTACTCGAATAATCAATACCAAACAACTACTTCTTCACTTTTAAACACGTATACCCTTTCTCTTTCTATTCTTACTAGATTTTATTCTTATACTTCCTTTTTGATTATACTATTCTATTTCTGAATTCGCTTCCTTATCAACTTCTATATATATTGATACGTTGATTTCTAACTATCAAATTATCTTAAAAATATTCTATCTCCTTAAATTTCCGGAAAAATTCGCCATTACCTCCTTTGTACCGGGAACATCGGGAAAATCCACAAACTGCCACACAGGCCTTTTCCAATCAAAAAGAAAAAGAAAAGCCAAGCGGCTAGCCGATACGGCGCATAAAATCTCATATATGAATTAAATACATACTTTTTTGTCGAGCATTCTATTTATTTCACTTCTATACTTTATTCCAAACTTGTCTCCTGTATATTTATACCTGTCCAATCTATTTTAACTATACCAATCGTTTTAACTAAATTTGTTAAATAAATTTGTTACTTAACTCTTCAGTCTATTTCACCTTTATATTTGAACATGACATGTTCAAATATATTTTAACTTTCATATTAACAAATTCTAATTATACTCATACTCTCATTTCCTTATCGACTTCTTATTCAAATTCCAATTCAATTCTATTTGAATTCTCTTTATTCAAACTTCATTTGTATTCTATTTTCAAATTCTATAGTTTAAAGTCCATTTGAATTCTATATTCAAATTCTATTTGAATTCTCAGTATTATTTATAAACAACGTTTATAACTTTACTTAAAAATCCCCCCATTATATATTTATAAACAAAGTTTATAAATTCAATTCAAATCCCACATTTTCCTTTATAAACAAAGTTTATAAATTCAATTCAAATCCCAGCTTTTCCTTTATAAACAAAGTTTATAAATTCAATTCAAATCCCATCTTTTTATTTATAAACAAAGTTTATAAATTCAATTCAAATCCCATCTTTTTATTTATAAACAAAGTTTATAAATTCCATACTTGTTTTATATATTCAAACAAGTTAATATTTTCCCTAGTTCATTAAAAATTCAAATTCTGTTTATAAAATAGAATTCCCTTTTTAAATCTCAAATACCCTTTTCGATATTTTTATAAATCAATATTCAAGCCCCATTGTTATTTTAAACAATCAAATCAACCAATTTTCAATCATTTGATTTTTAACACATCATATATGTATATATATGATATCAAACAAACAAACAGATAATATATATTTTTGAGGAATCCAGTTGGATTCCTCCAACCTGTTTTCCTGCATCTACAGACGTTAGCACATAAATAATACCATCCTGCTTCGAGGCAGGATATCGCGGTATAGAAGGTCATCCACTAATCATAGCGTGGGGCGTATAGGGTAATCATCCGCTATGGTACCGCCGACATCCAGTAATGAAACTGCGGGAATCCAACCAATCATCAACCCAATATATATATATCCAAAATAACAAATATATATTTTAAAACAATCAAACAGCATTCAAACAAGCACAAACAATTATTTTTAACTATATAAAGATAATTTCTAAATAAAAGGTGAGATTTACTCACAGATTTATATTTGCAGACCATCCCGTTAAAATTCCATGTCATCACGTCTATGAGTTGTCTCGACTGTATCTATCTACACCTTGCTTTCTTGGATAACTCGACTAGTTTCCGAAATGAATTCTCGGACATCTCCAAAAACAAACAACGCAAATACACTTCATCCATCCATTCCGGCAATTTACCATACACCTTGTAGTCAACTATAATTTTCTTCCTAACATATCACTCTTGGATCAGCCTCCTGCAACCAATGCGACATCACTGCCGTGCCTCAAACCCCCATCAACTCCATCAAGCACCCTGACTTCTAGCTTTCTACGGCAAACCCTCCAATCCCACTGCCAACTGCAGTACCATCGTCTGCCATGAGAACAACCGCACCCCTCTTGGCAAATACAGGAACTCGAGCACTCCAGATCTCGACCTCATGATTGATTTCGTCGCTCCCAGTCCAGCGTTCCACCGATTTCATGAGCGCCTCAAGCTTGCTGTTGAGCTACTGGAGATCCCCCAAATCCCAAGTCACGGTCCCCCATCACCTCTCCGAACCACTCGAATCGCGCCACTCACCACAGTTCATCGAGCGCGTTCAGCCCTAGGTCGACCATTCCAGAATCGAGCGTTGCTTTGAAGTTGGAGCGCTGCCCTTTTGATTTAGTTAGCTAAAGAGTGGGGAGAACGACGACTTCAGTTTTTAAGAGAACAGAACAAGGATTAGCCGTGATTTTATAAGAGGAAGGAAAAGAGAAAAGGGGAAACGTGTTTGCCTTCCTTCCTTTCATTTTTCTGCGAGTTTTAAATCGAACACCAAGGCCATTTTAATTTGCCTTGTTGCTTGGTTTTGGTCCACACGAAAGGAAGGGAATTTTTTTAATTTATTTAAATTTAATTAAATTAAAAACCGTATCCTTAAATTTAAAATACCCATGATGTCGAACTCCTTTCTGAACCCAACGACTGGCATTCTTAGGGTAATACCCCTATTCCGGACCCACTGGGATAGGTCACGAGGTCCAATTCGATCATCTGTAGAAGATATTAATTTAAATAGATATAATTTTATTTTAGACAATTTATTTCTTCGAAAATCAATAAATATTATTATCGTTAAAATTTCAAATTAATTATTTGAACTGTTTTCAATTCAAATTAAAATTTGAATTCAACTAAATCCATTTTCGTATTCTGATAAATTTAATATTTTCAATATTAAATTGAAATTGATTTTTAAATCGATTACTCCCTATACGAATTGATTTATTTACTTAAGTCAATATTTAAATCCATATTAAATATTTTAAAATTAACCCATAAAAATCCGGGTCATTACAATTAGTCAGCTAAAATCAGTATGGATTTTCGGGCCGTTACAGACTATTTCTGTAAACAACGTAAGGGTAAAAATGTAATCATGCTTACGTTATTTTTATTATATTTAATTTACCGAATAGACACTATTAAAATATGTATTAGTTTCCTGGATCCTTAGAGGATGTAATCCCAAGCATTCTTTAAGCTATTGATGCATTTTATTAAACATTTCACTTGAGTTGATTCGTTTATATGAGAATGTTAGTCCTGACTCGAGTATTTTGTTTGTTTATTTTCGTGATAAAAGCTTGAGTCATACCGAGTATTTCAGCTTTGGAGATTTGCCTGTTAGAGCTCGAGTATTTCTGGAGTCTAGTCTTCTATCCTTGTGTACTTGGTTTATTTTATTTCTTCTTGTGTTAATAAACATTTGTGTTCAGTCTTCAGCCATATCTGTATTATTTCTGTACTCTGATTTTTGTAAATGAAAATTTTATATTATTGTATAAAATTTACTTCCGCTGTGAGATATTCTGTGTTTCTGTGTCTGTGATTCTGTGAAGAGTTATTTTTAACCCCATGACAAATAACATTTTGCAGTTTCGAATGGTTTGAGTTGGTAAGTATATATCGACCTGAAGCGGGTGAAAATGCAGGTCGTTGTAATAACAAATGCAAAATGGAGGAGGAAACGAATCCCAGTAATGGATCAGTTTATGTGTATATATAAATTCAGGCCCAAAGAAAAGACAAACATATATATATATATATATATATATATATAAGCAAACTCGCTTATCCATAATAACACACACACACATATATATTAATATTACATATCATATATACAGGAAGTTTTATATACAAACATCCATCAGAACTATTCTTAAAATTTAGAATTAACAATATTTGCTAATCTTAATACACACGCACAAACATACGTATAACAACACAATATTCTTGCAGCATGCAATCAACCATTGATTAAGTTCATATAGTAAATAATTTTACATTTAGTATCAGTGCCCTATATTACAAAAACACACACACATGCACACATTAGTCACACTTGCAAAAATGTATGTACATATTTATGTTCAGCATATAGGCAATAATGATCCTCCTACTAAAACATTTTCAGTGTTCATGAAAGTATGCTTTTGGCTCTTTTTACTAAAACAATTTCAGTATTTGGCTAAGCATTGTCGCTACCCCTATTAAAACAATTTTAAATCACAAGGTTAGTGTAACTTAAATACATCAATTGTATATTATATGTATGTGATAACTTATATGCATCAAATTCATATAATCGGCTAACTAGTATACATATATGTATTTGAAACAGGTTCTAAAGCATATCAATATATGCAGTAATTTATATATACATCAAATGTACATATTCAGCTAAGCATTGCCGCAACCAATATGAACCAAACATTTATATGTATGTGTATGTGTGTGTGTGTGTGTGTGTATATATATATATATATATGTAGTAACTTGGGAGTTGATTTCAATATTAATTCAGTATCATAATACAGTTAATATATAATCAAACACCAAGTTATATTCGCTGTAAATAAAAATTTACATTTATAGCATATATATATATATATATCAATATAAATATATGTAAACTGCACATCAATATTTACAAGGCTGGTTTAAACTATGCTTGTATATTTTGATCAATGTTTTTGCATCCAAGTTGAACCGATGACAAAATTATAATCTCACTGCTCTATAACAAGCACACAATACTCATTATGTATGTATGTGTGTAACACCCCGTATGTTGAATAACTTACTATAATATAAAACAGGGCAGAATTAAATTTTAAAGTCTGAATCAGGGGAAACGGGCTATGCCATTGTGTTCGTCTCAGAAAAATACGCGAAATAGAGTCCGAAATTTCGTGAATCAGAGTCCCTATGTCCGAGATATGGCCTTTAGAAGTTTCACGAAAAATCAGAAAACGAAACATATTTCAAAAATGCAGAATATGGGCTAGGCGGGAAAATTCCCGCCCAGACCAGGTCGACCTGGGAGTCGACCTGGGGGTCGACCTGGGTGTCGACCTGCCCACCAGGTCGACTAGGGTGTCGACCCTAGTGTCGACCTGGGGGTCGACCTCCCTGGTCGAGCCCAGGTGACCTGGGTGCACTGGTTTGGCTTTTAGGCTGTGTTTTGGTGGCTATGACGAAATCTGACGGCTCTAATCTGATTTAGGGTTAATCTAATGGCCTAAAACACTTAACTACTCTATAAATACACCCTAAGACTACCCTAATTCATACTAAAAATAGAAACAACGTCGTTATGCCGTCAAAATGCAACTAGGAGGAGCCACCAACAAATTAAAGAGGAAGAAAGCTTCTCAAATCAACTCTAGCAACTTAATCTTCTTCATAGGAGTGCTAATCAACAATTTGTGAGTTCTATAGCCTTAATGAACAATTGTTGAAATGATTATGATAGGATATAATGAGGTTATGGCTATGAATGTGGATCAATGCAAGATTATGTTATCATATGCTATGTGTTTGTGATGTTATGCAAGTTATGCAAGTTATGTGCTATGTGTTCATGATGTTATGCAAGTTATGCAAGCCATATGCTATGTGATCATGATTTTATGCAAGTTATGCATGTTATATGCTATATGATCATGATGTTATGCAAGTTATGCAAGTGTTAGGCTATGTGTTCATGATGCTAGTTATGCAAATTGCTATGATAAACATTGATCCATTATGACACCATGATTATGCAAGTTTGGTGTTTGATTATATGCAAGTTCATATATGATATGTTATGCAAGTTTGGTGTATGATTATATGCAAGTTCATATATGACATGTTATGCAAGTTTGGTGTATGATTATATGCAAGTTCATATATGACATGTTATGCAAGTTTGGTGTTTGATTATATGCAAGTAACATGTGCAAGTTTACACCTTTGTATGAGATGCATACATATGCAAGTTTACCCCTTTGAATGACATAAGTAGCTTATGCAAGTTACCCCTTTATGACATATGTGATTCATGCAAGTTTGGGTTGATTATTTATGCTAGTTGGGTTTGATGCTATATGCATGTTGACACCTTTAAAAACCCATGTTGATGCTAATGTTATGCAAGTTGAACCCATTGTATGTGTGATGAATCTTTCCTTTTAAGTATGTCATGTTAGCGAATTACGTGGGGACCGATGGGGTTAATATTCATGTTAATGAAATGGTGTGAAGTTGGTATGATTATGCATACCATAAAGTGGATGGACATAATTGAGTCAATTATGTACATCGTTAAATTTGTAATTAATTAGGGATAATTAATACAAATTATGGGGGTGATTAATTAGGTGTAATTAATCGACTAAGACACGAGGTTGGACCCTTTTGTAGCATAAGACTGCCCAGAACCGACCGGAAAATCCAGCGGCTACAAATGATTGGCCCAATGTGAGAGGTCTTAGGCATAAACTAAATACGTGACAAGTGTAAAGACACGAGGTTAGACTCGGTTATGGCGTAAGGCTGCCCGGACCGGACCGACAAATCCAGCTGCCATAAAAGATAGTCTAATGTGAGAGGTCTTTACAACGGTTACGTTCTTAATCAATTAAGAAACACTTAACCATATTAGCATGTAGAGGGACATGATGGGTTAAGTGGTGCCTTGGGTGGCATGTGAAAATCTAGTGGTTGCCTTGGGTGGCAATAGAAAATGCGATTAGAATACTTAACCAAGGTGGAACATGTAATTAAACATGATTAAAGGGTTAAGTAAGTGCCTTGGGTGGCATGGGGAAAATCTAGTGGTTGCCTTGGGTGGCAATAGAAGATATGATTAGAATACTTAACCAAAGTGGAACATGTAATTAAACATGATTAAAGGGAAGTGCCTTGGGTGGCAGGTGGAAATCAAGTAAGTGCCTTGGGTGGCATGGGGAAATCTAGTGGGTGCCTTGAGTGGCAATTGAAATATGATTAGATGACTTAACCAAACTTTAAACATGTAAGTGGACATGATTATTAAAAAGGGTTAAGTGGGTGCACTAGAAAAAGGGACAAGCTTAGGTGGGTAGCTTGTGGGGGCCCATTTCAACCAGTAACCCATATGTATCTTATTGGGCTCGACCCATGTCGAGGACGGGACACGCGTACTGGGATTGACTATAAGAGGCCAAAAAACGGGTTAGCGGTGGCAACGCAAGTTCAACGGGTTTCATATACGTGTGTGGACCCGGGCTGGTAGGTAAGACGTTGTTGCATCGTGTAGGTATAAGCCGTGCACCGTTGATTGTATCGGGTTGCCACTTTGGGGAGTGATACACCCCACTGTGGGGCCAGCACGGGTATCTACGTTAGGGAGCCGATCGAATGGGAGTAGTGGGTACACCTAGTGGAGATAGGGGCAGACGACACCTATGTAGTCAGCTAGGGGTACACGAGACTACTATTAAAATTACTAAGTTGTGGGTACACCTAGTGGAGATAGGGGCAGACGGCACCTATGTAGTCAGCTAGTGGTACACGAAACTACTATTAAAATTACTAAGTACACTTAGTGGGATCAACCTTTAAGTAGGAATTACCCTTGGGTGGGTAGATCTGGTGTGGTGCAGTGTAGGAATTACCCTTGGGTGGGTAGATCTGGTGTGGTGCAGAGTAGTATTTATCCTTGGGTGCATAGGCGCGTCTTTACCGTTATCTTAGTTCATCCTAAGTCTAGTTGGCTGCTTAGTGTAGTCATTTATCCCCAGTCGTATCGTACCAGGTTTATATCATACCCTAATTACTTTAATGATTGTATTGTTAAAGTTATAGGGCTCAATCAGACTTATGTCTGACCCCGTTGTTTTTATCTTTTTCCCCAACCCTCGGGTTCTCAGAGTGGGCCTAACACTAGTGGGCTTTGATCAGATCGCTTTATCTATCTTTTGGAGCTTGGACCGTGATGTAAAGCCCAGCTTATCTTTTCTATTATGGCTATTAGTTATTTGTGGGATTATGTACTTTTGTTTTATCAAGACGGATATTATGTACTTGACTCTTGTTTATGGTTTTGTGATGTAACCAAACATGTTTTAATTTCCGCTGCAATGAAATGATGTTTTAAATTCTCAGGTATTACTTATATCTGTCTTGTTGTAATTTTTCTGTTCTATATTCACTTAAGATACTCCACCGAAGTTAAGGCATTCCCTTAGTGAGTGACCATAACGGGTGTGGGGTGTTACACGTGGTATCAGAGCCAGGTTACCGGAACAGATAAAATTTTTAGAAAACTATTTTTCTAAAAACATATTTGGAAGAAGTATTTTCAAAAACATGTTTTTAAGAGAAAAGTTTTTGAAAGAAAAGAACATAATCCCCAAGAGCCATATATTCTTCCTTCGATTCTCCGTTTTGAATCTCTTCTTTTTTTGAATTTCCCCTCCGCGTATAGATGTCTTTTTAAGATAAATAAGGACTTCCGTATGAAGGACGGAAGAACCACTTCAAGGAACTAAGACGTTTGCCGGGCTAAGAAGTTAGTCCAAGGAGGTGGAGGGCTTATGGGTACCTTTAAGATGGACGAGAGAGGAAGGTTCAAATAGCTATTAGGTAAATAAAGGACGAAACCTCATCATGGTGGGAGGTCACGAAAGGAGAATGTGAAGGAGAAGGCTAGTTGTTTTGGAGAAATAGGACACCTTATTAGGATTATCCAAAGAGGTAAGGATAAAGTACAGGATCTTCTGGAGGGTAGCTGCATTCCCTCACGGCTGGTATACCTGATGGGGGTAGGACCGTCTAGATTGAGATTTGGTTCTCTCGATCATCCTGTTCGAACTTTATTCGACTCTGGCACATCACATTCGTTTATCTCATCATCATTAGTTGAGTCACTGCACTTAGACACCAGTTTAGTAGATGATCCCGTGGTTGTTTCAAACCCAATTGGGGGCTCCACTTATTTGTCCATGATATGTTTGTGTTTGAAGATTTCTATACTTAGCGTTGAGTTTAGATGTAATGCTTTTGTTTTAGGCTTCACGGGCTATGGGTTGATTTTGGGCATGGACTGGTTATCCAGTAATGGTGCCGTTCTTGATTGCGAAAGGAGAGTTGTTAGGCTCATGACCCGCTTGAGTAACACACTCGAGATCTCTTGTAATCCCATAGATTATGTTATGCTAAGTTATCTTGAATCGCTTGACGCTTCGGTCGAGAGTTTGCGATCTGTTAGAGTGGTCCGGGAGTACTCGGATGAGTTTGAGGAGGTGAAGGGCTTACCTCCGAAGCGGGAGATAGACTTCCGAATATATCTGGTGGATAATGCTAAACAAGTATCTTTGCCAGTGCGCCACATGGCTCCTCGTGAGAGGAGGGAACTCCATAAGCAAGTAGGGGAGTTACTTGAGAAGGGGTTCATAAGACGAAGTATATCGGAGTGGGGTGCTCCAGTAGTTTTTGCCACGATGGCGGATGGGTCCCTCAGACTTTGTGTAGACTATAGAGAACTCAACAAGCTCACAAAGAAGAATAGACACCCATTGCCAAGGATTGATGATCTTTTTGATCAGTTGGTTGGCACCTCAGTGTTTCACAGTTGGACTTAGCCACGGGGTTTCATCAGTTGGGAGTGACTGAGGATAGTATAGAGAAGAACGCCTTTAGGACTCCGGATGGTTTCTATGAGTGGCTGGTGATGCCATTTGGTTTGACGAACGCCCCGCATACTTTGTTGATTTGATGAGTAGGGTGTTCAGGGAGTACCTAAATAACTTCGTAGTGGTCTCTGTGGATGACATCTTGGTCTTTTCTAAAAGCGAAATAAGTTTTCGTATGTGCTTAATAGGTTAAGCAAAGCCAGTTATTTGATCAATGGTGGTTTTGGAGCGAGATTGGCAAGGACATCCAGAGTTGGACAAGGGCTTAATCATTTAGCCGTTTTTACTAGTATCATCTCACGTAGGTTGTCTGAATTCGAAGGAGGTATCCCTTGGGTGTTTGTCTGATATTGGTTTAGGCCTTTGGGCTTGCACTTGGGGAATGTCGAGTTCGACTAGGATGGTCTGCGTGAGAGATGGATAGTTGTGACAATTTTTTATGGGAGAATATCCTGGTTTTCTCTAGAAGTGGTGAAAAGAATGCCCTACATCTTAGGGAAGTGTTGGAGACTCTTCGAGTGCATAGTCTTGAGACAGCAAAGGTGGATGGAGTTCTTAGCATCCAATGATTTCGAGATAGCGTATACCCCTGGAAAGGGTAACGTGGTGGCAGGCGCCTTAAGCAGAAAAAGGTTGTCCTTGGGTCCGTTGTTCGTTGAACAACGAAAATTAGAATTTATCTCGATGTTTGACTTCAGACCTTCCGTTGACTTTGTACACGGTTTGCTAGCATCCCTAGAGGTCAGACCTACTCTTTTGGGACGGATTGGCGAGGCACAGCGGGACGACCCACAGTTGGTTGAGTTGGTAGAGAGGCTCATAAGGGGGGAGTCGTCCAGCCATTTGAGTAGGTACACCCTAGACGATAGGGGGTGGTTGCGTAGAGACGGTAAACTTTGTGTACCGCAAGACGAGGGTTTGAGGAAGGCTATTCTTGATGATGCACACCGTTCTAGGATGACCATTCATCCCGGTGGGGACAAGATGTACCAAGACATGAAGCGAGCTTTCTTTTGGGCCGGTATGAAGAAAGATGTGGCCGAGTATGTCGCTAGATGCTTGGTGTGCCAACAGGTGAAAGCGGAACAAAAGAAACCTGGTGGGTTGCTTCACCCATTGGAGGTTCCGTAATGGAAGTGGGATAGCGTCTCAATGGATTTTATTGATGGGTTACCGAGATCAAGGAAGGGTAATACGAGAATTTGGGTTGTGGTAGACAGACTTACTAAGAGCGCCCATTTCATACCCGTGAAGAGCAAGAGGACTGCTCCATGGCTAGCTTCAGTTTATCTTCGAGAGATAGTTCGATTGCATGGGGTACCTTCTAGCACAGTGAGTGATCGAGATCCTATTTTCACTAGCGAGTTTTGGAAGAGTTTGCAAGAAGCAGTGGGGACTCGGTTGTGTCTGAGCACCGCATATCATCCTCAGACGGACGGCCAGACCGAGAGGGTGAATCGTGTTCTAGAAGACCTCTTGAGGCTTTGTATCTTAGATTTTGGAGGTACATGGGAAGAGCATCTTCCATTGGTGGAGTTCGCGTATAATAACAGCTTTCAGTCCAGTGTTGGTATGGCTCCTTTCGAAGCTCTTTATGGAAGGCCTTGTCGATCACCTACATGTTGGTGGGAATCTACGGAATGTTGTTTGCTTTGGGTCCGTTGGGAAGTTAGCACCAAGGTTTGTAGGACCGTTTCCTATTAAGGAAAGGATTGGACGGATGGCATAAAGAGTGGATTTACCCGAGAGACTCAGTGGGGTACATGACGTATTCCATGTATCACAGTTGAGGAAGTGCCTACATGAGACCGCAAAGGTGGTAGATCCAAGCTTGCTTAGAGAAGTGGAGGTAGAGCGTAATGCGACTATTCGACGAGCTCCTACCCGTATCCTTGGGTCAGAGGTTAGGAAGTTGAGAAACAGAGAGGTTCGATTAGTCAAAGTGCAATAAGGAGAGGATGAGAGCAATGCTACTTGGGAGACAGAAGCAAAGATGCGTTCATTGTACCCATTCCTTTTTGAGGGTATGTCTTTTAACTTCTCCTTTATCGTTTGTCTAGTACTTATCTTATCTTTAGTATGTCCTCTCATTAGTATCTTTGACCTTTAGATAGGGTAAATCTATGGTTGAAACATGTGTTTGAGACATGTTATGATTGATGGATGCGTGTGGATGCAAGTGGTTGCTGGTGGTTGCTCGTGGATGCATATACACACACTTTAGACACTAGATCGGCTCAATCACTTCATATTGCATATTGCATAAAATTGTGTGTATGTAGCTATATTAATGGATGTATAATGGTTGTGTTATCATATGGATGATGCATTTTGGTGTATGGTTGTGCACACATGTAGAAATAGTATGTGTCGATAGGGTTCTTTCGCATACATATTGGATGCATAGCACTATCATGGTTTGCATTAAGGAGGTCAACTGAATCAATAGACCGCCTGATTTTGCATTAGACAGGGAACATATACACACACTTTTTGGCATATGTTCATACAGCATTAGAAACTCTAAGGACAATGGATGCCAGTGTTTGATGGTTTAGTAGATGGTTGTTTGGTTGGTAGGATACGTTCTTCTTGACTTAGAGATTTCGGGGATGAAATCCTTTAAGTAGGGGAGAATGTAACACCCCGTATGTTGAATAACTTACTATAATATAAAACAGGGCAGAATTAAATTTTAAAATCTGAATCAGGGGAAACGGGCTATGCCATTGCGTTCGTCTCGGAAAAATACGCGAAATAGAGTCCGAAATTTCGTGAATCGGAGTCCGTATGTCCGAGATATGGCCTTTAGAAGTTTCACAAAAAATAAGAAAACGAAACAGATTTCAAAAATGCAGAATATGGGCTAGGCGGGAAAATTCCCGCCCAGACCAGGTCGACCTGGGAGTCGACCTGGGGGTCGACCTGGGTGTCGACCTTCCCACAAGGTCGACTAGGGTGTCGACCCTAGTGTCGACCTAGGGGTCGACCTCCCTGGTCGAGCCCATGTGACCTGGGTGCACTGGTTTGGCTTTTGGGCCGTGTTTTGGTGGCTAGGACGAAATCTGACGGCTCTAATGTGATTTAGGGTTAATCTAATGGCCTAAAACACTTAACTACTCTATAAATACACCCTAAGACTACCCTAATTCATACCAAAAATAGAAACAACGTCGTTATGCCGTCAAAATGCAACTAGGAGGAGCCACCAACAAATTAAAGAGGAAGAAAGCTTCTCAAATCAACTCTAGCAACTTAATCTTCTTCATAGGAGTGTTAATCAACAAGTTGTGAGTTTCTATAGCCTTAATGACCAATTGTTGAAATGATTATGATAGGATATAATGAGGTTATGGCTATGAATGTGGATCAATGCAAGATTATGTTATCATATGCTATGTGTTTGTGATGTTATGCAAGTTATGCAAGTTATGTGCTATGTGTTCATGATGTTATGCAAGTTATGCAAGCCATATGCTATGTGGTCATGATGTTATGCAAGTTATGCAAGTTATATGCTACATGTTCATGATGTTATGCAAGTTATGCAAGTCATATGCTACATGTTTATGATGTTATGCAAGTTATATGCTATATGATCATGATGTTATGCAAGTTATGCAAGTGTTAGGCTATGTGTTCATGATGCTAGTTATGTAAATTGCTATGATAAACATTGATCCATTATGACACCATGATTATGCAAGTTTGGTGTTTGATTATATGCAAGTTCATATATGATATGTTATGCAAGTTTGGTGTATGATTATATGCAAGTTCATATATGACATGTTATGCAAGTTTGGTGTATGATTATATGCAAGTTCATATATGACATGTTATGCAAGTTTGGTGTTTGATTATATGCAAGTAACATGTGCAAGTTTACACCTTTGTATGAGATGCATACATATGCAAGTTTACCCCTTTGAATGACATAAGTAGCTTATGCAAGTTACCCCATTATGACATATGTGATTCATGCAAGTTTGGGTTGATTATTTATGCTAGTTGGGTTTGATGCTATATGCATGTTGACACCTTTAAAAACCCATGTTGATGCTAATGTTATGCAAGTTGAACCCATTGTATGTGTGATGAATCTTCCCTTTTAAGTATGTCATGTTAGCGAATTACGTGGGGAACGATGGGGTTAATATTCATGTTAATGAAATGGTGTGAAGTTGGTATGATTATGCATACCATAAAGTGGATGGACATAATTGAGTCAATTATGTACATCGTTAAATTTGTAATTAATTAGGGATAATTAATACAAATTATGGGGGTGATTAATTAGGTGTAATTAATTGTAATAACCCGGAAATTCTGAGCCAGTTTAAAATTTTTATTTTGGCTATTTTAGCGAATTTTGAATATTTAAAATAGATTATTTTAAATAATATCGATGAGAAATTTATTTTGAATATAATTAGAACGTATATATTATATACGCCGTCGTTAGAATATAAATATTTATATATAATTATAAATAGAATTGAAAATGGCGCGGTAGTTCGATAAATCGATTTCAAACTTCAATTGAATGTACCGGGTGCAAAACAATCCGGATTTTTGTGAAACCAAAAACATTAGGATCTAATTGATGATATCTTTCCAACGAATCCGAAAAATCAAGATTTCATAGCGGGAATCAAAAGATATGTCTAGTTGAAAATTCTGAATAATCGCTATGGAATTCAGGCCCTTAAAAATGGAAATTTTGCAAACGACCTCGGATTTCGACAAAATCACTTTTGTTGGATCCGGGATGTAAAGTTATTGCTAGATTTCAAATTTCATAATTTTCTGAATCAATATGTGAGCGTGGCGAAGTAAAACGCGTTTGACCAGTTTTAGTTGATTTTAATTGACTGGAAAATGGCCATTTTTTCCAACGGTCTCAGAATTCGACGAAACCACTTTTGTTAGGACCGTATCGTCAATACGAAGCTAGAAAATATTTTTCGGGAATTTTTCTAGTTAGTATGTGACCCCGGTAAATTGAAATGCGCGTTCAAATTCAATATAGTGATTTAAATGTAAATTCAACGGAAACTAATCAAAACGATCAAATCAGCTTGCGATATATATCCCATTGTGTTCGGAATGGGGGTAATTAGCTGTGGACGACAGGCGGTGGGTTCGATTTTGAGTTCGTTGTAAAAAGTTACTTTATTGATTTTTAAAAGTAAATTAAATATTTAATTAAACCAAGTCAACCCTTCATCCCCCTTAACCCGCTCAGGCCCCCCTTACCTTCCTCGTCGATCAGAAAAAGAAAAAAAAAATCGCTCCAGATCGCCGCCCCCCCTCGCGCGCTGCATCACCTTAGGCCGCCTCCTCCTCCACCTCGGAGACGACCAACCGCCTCCCCTCGCGCCCCTGCCTTTCCCCGCTCCTCCCAAATGTCCCCAAACCCTAAACTGAGCCCCAATCCCACGACAGCCGACGTCGAGCCATCCTCCTCCACCAGCACCCAGCGCCGACGCCGTCTACACCCTCCGACGAACGATGACCCCCCTCATTCGAACGATGTAAGTTATTTTGTTTTACTGTATTATGATTTGTTTATATGAAGTTATTACCATATAAGGATATCGTTTTTTTTCTTATGAAATAGATTGAAATAAAAGAATATGATTTCAAATAAAAAAATAGGATTTTTTGTAAAATAGGAAATATAAAAATCTAAATGATGTTGGTTTTGAAAATATGAATTTTATTTACTTAGCGAAGGAAAAATATAATTTTTATTATATAGAAAGGTTAAAAATATAATTTTTATCGTATGTAAAGGTTGAAAATTTAATTTTCATATTATATAGATAATAAAAATACAATCTTTTATATTGTAGAAATATAAAAATATGATTTTCATATAGGTAAGATAGTGAAAATATCACCTTTATATAGGTAGTAAAATAGAAAAGTCGAAATCTTTAAAATGGAAAAGTCGAAATCTTTAAAATGGAAAAGTTGAAATCTTTAAAATAGAAAAGTCAAAATCTTTAAAATAGAAAAGTCGAAATCTTTAAAATGGAAAAGTTGAAATCTTTAAAATAGAAAAGTCGAAATCTTTAAAATGGAAAAGTTGAAATCTTTAAAATGGAAAAGGGGAAATTTTTAGATGTAAAAATGCGAAATCTATATTTTTGAAATGGAATTTTATCTATATGATAGCGAAGTAAAAATTCGATTTTTATATATTGAATAGCATAGTAAAAATATGATTTTTAAATTGAAAGTGAACAAATAAAAATGTGATTTTTACATATGTAGTGAAAGCGGACAACGAAAGCGACAAAATACGAGAATGGCGAAGATTTCTATCAAAGAAGAGTCAAGATGATTGGGTAGCTATCGGTGAGAATTTCTCACCTTTCAATTTCTTTTTCTATTTATACATATATACTAGGATGCAGACGGTGTTTAGTAGCACCCGACACAATCGTCTACAGACCATGGACTTGTTTGTTTGGTTGCATAGATTAGTTAGATGATCTGATTTGAATTTGGTTGTTTGGTGATTTTGATTGATGTGTGAATGGCGTGGGCCTTCACTAGACCGGGGATAAGGCTAGGCCTTGTCCCGTTTCTAGTATCGTGCCGTTATGCCGTCGAAATTTTCTAAAATATGTTAGAAAAATAAAAATATCATTTTATTTAAAGAATGAACTGAATAGAAATTCATATGTTGGAATAAAATGTTTTATCGTTAAAAATATAATTTTTAACGTGAATGTGAATAAATAAATATTCATTTACAAACCAGACGGTTTGTTTATGTACACCTATTTGAAGGACATTGATTGGGTCGATAAATTTTACACATCGCCCAACTGCACGAATAAAGTATTTGTTTGATTGTTTGAAACCCCACACGGGTGTTGGGATGAAATACGAAGTTCACTCATCCTGATTGATTAAATATGTCGATCGATTGATTGACAGGCTGTTATAAGCGTTAGATATCTATATTTGATGCTTATACAGTGTAGTGCACTTTGGTTGATGGTTGATTATTTTTCAATGCTATTATATACATGTGTTGTATGAAAATCCATATAATTAACTTTATATGGTAATTGATTGGGCCTCATTCCAATTTAGAAAATAAAGAATTTTATAAAATAAAAGTTCATGTGTTGACTGTACTCATCCGTTGAGATTAGTCATGTGTTGAACGAAATATTTTAACAATAAAATTTATACCTTTGTCACTATAAAATAAAAGTTCATGTGTTGACCGTACTCATCCGTTGAGATTAGTTATGTGTTGAACGAAATAATTTAACAAAAATAGTCACACGTGGACAGTACTCATTCGTTGAGATTAGTCGTGTGTTGACAAAAATAAATATTCATTTGTTGAATAGAATATGTGAAAATAGAAATGTATGAAGCCGTGTTGGTTAGATTGACGCCATTTTGACGTGAACGATATTTATACCGATTATTCATTTCGAAATGAATATTGAAAAACGATTTCGAAATGAATATTGAAAAACGATTACAAAATGAATTGAATTGAAAACGATTTCGAAATGAATTGAATTGAAAACGATTTCGAAATGAATTGAATAGAAAATGAATTTGATTTCAATTGAATGTATAACGAATTTGAATCGAATAGAAAACCACTTTGAATTGAATCGAATTGAAAACGAATTCGAATTGATTTGAAAACGAATTGAAATGAATTCAAATTGAATTGAAATTTGAATTAAATAGAAATGAATTTTAAAAACGAATTTATAGGGAAAATTCAATTTTGATTCGAATTGAAATGGAAGTTGAAAATGTTTTTTGAACGAAATTAAAACGACTTATAAAATTCGTTTTAAATAGAAATCGATGAAATATATATTATATATATAATATAATGGCCTGAATAGAACGAGCCGCGTCGCGGCAGTTCGAAGATTTCGACCAATTATTTCAAACGGAGATTACGGGAGATCCGACCGTCGGATTCTCCTAAAACCGGAACCGTTGGGTTCATATCGAAAAGAGCTTTCTAATGAATATTAGAAATTAGAAATCTAACGGTTGGATTTGGAATTATGTCCAAATCAAATTTGGAAAAGGTCGCTGTAAGTGCAGTTCGATGGCCGTTGATAGAAATCGACTGTACGGGCCTTGATAAAATTATTAAAAATAGTAATAATTTGTGTAAAATCATAAGAAATGATTTAGAAAGAATTGGGATGAAAAACTCCTTATTTGAAAAGATAAAAATAGATTTTTATCGAAATGATCTAGTTTTGAACTAGAATTATAATTCTATTTATTTTTAAATAAATAAATTGAATTTGAAATGGTTTTGAAAATAACCAAAATTTCCAATGATTGCATTGGAATGGATTTGAATCGAAATTGTCTTCGGAATATTTCGATGTTGGATTTCGTGATTATACAGATGTTGTTATGGAAATTTGAAAGATATATATATATATATATATATCGTTATTTCCAATACGATATCTGTTGGTCGTAGAATTTGATAATGAATATAAGCCGATATATTTTCTATTCAGAGCCTTGTATTTAATATCAAGTGTGATTTGGGTTTGTCGTGAATGGTGTCTTCACTAACACTGTTCTTGAACCCAGCTGAGAAAAGATTAAATCTTTTTATTTAGATTTAATGAAGTATGCCAATTAAATAATATTTAATTGGAATTGAATTGATATTGATTTTTGGGTTTATCGTGGACAGTGTTTTAAATAACACTCGTTCTTTAACCCGATAATTAATGGAATGTGATTTTGGGTTTATCGTGAACTGTGTTTTAAATGACACTGATTCTTTAACCCAGTTAGCGATTAAAACTAAGTGGAGTTTTAATGAATCTTTAATTAGATGGAAATGATCGAGAATGGAGTATCACCAGTTTTGCTCCAGGCGATAGTTAAATCTTTAATTAGATTTGAACGTGAAATGGTAATTGAATTTACCGATAACACCATGGTGTTAGATATGAAGTATTACCAGTTTTACTTCATGGGATGAATAGGTTGGGATTGGGAAATTAAAACAAATGATTACTTCGGTACAGTTCGTTAATCCCGACTAGTTTGAATTGATATTCAAAAGTAGATTAAAGAATAAATTCAAGGAATTTATCTTGGATAAAATTAATGGGAACCTTTCCCTATGAATGTGAAATTTAGAAACTAACTGTCGGTTAGCTAAGCAGAATGGTTTTCTGGATATTGATCTGATGTTGGTTTCGGCCTTCGGGGTTAATATTTGTGGAATTATTCTCTTGATTAATTAACGGTTAGTGACTGATGAATTGGAATGAGGCGTATGTTGTGTTTGTGTAACACTTATTTAAAATATACGCGAGTTATTCGGAAAGACCGGGTTTATCCCATTCTGAATAACTGATACGACGATAAGTCGAAGATGAAGACGATGGTCGAAGGCCGGAAGACTTCACGTCGTTTGGGTGATTGCTGATGATCTTGATTGGGCTGTACACCCAAGAAGATGGAAACAGTTGGTGATCATCCAGACGTGCTTGGAGATCGATGGATATGCGGGGTACTAGGTGCCTCCGGTTTCGTTCAGACCCAGAACGGACTTGTAAATGGACTGTGTGTCTGACATTGGATTTTAGTCCGTGTGATTGATCTCTATTAAATATATATCTGTTTGGCGGCGGAGAAATTATTCTCTTGCTTAACGCCCTTCTTTGAAACGTACGAGCTCAGGGGTTATATATTGATGGATATCAAACGCATGGAGTGAATTGCCTGTGTGGCATGCCTAAGTGGCAATTGATCGAGGCTTCTGTTGAAAAGCAAAGTCTTGTGGTGATGATCAAAGCACGGCCTCTGTGGCGTAGGTTTGTGTAACGTTTACTTCGCTAGTTTCACACCCGGTATGAACCAAAAACGGGAGACGGACCTCAGGGAGGGCATGCGTTTCTTTCTAGTTAGAAGTGGCGTCAGTGGTTTTAAACGCCCTGACGAGTTTGACTTATGTGGTTGTTGCTGTTGGGAGGCGCCTCGGATTGATCGGTTGTGACGAGAAGGAATTTCGCTCGGTCCGAACCAGTCGCTAAACCGACCCAGACCGTTCGAAACGCCCTATCGTTTGAGAACACGACAAAACAGAACGCATACAGAAGAACATTTCACTGTATATTACAACAATGCATCAGATTACAAGAATATACAGAGTATAAATGAATAAATATTACACAGAAATATCAGAGATTTAAATTACATTTAAGTACATTGCAGCGGAAAATAATACAATATACAACTAGAAGAGATATACGGATACAAAGCTTTCTGGATATCATTCCAGCTGTAAACCAGGATCCTGTGAATATAAATCTGCAAAACCAAAACTACTAGCTGCCCGTATCGAAAATAAGGGCACCCAGAGTTTAGGTTAAAACAATAAACTCCAGGTCAGTCATGTGACTGGTGTGAGAACTAAAACAGTTATAAATCTTTATTTTCAAAGTTAGGTAAATCAAGGGACCACGCCGTATAACACGGAACAGGTTTCCTCCCAAGAATACCAGTGCATAAAACAAACAGCGCAATGCTAAATAAAGAAAAATGAAGCTGTTATAAGACCCAGGTCCCATCACACAATGCAACGCAGGCGAGGATAGGGTTTTCCCTTATAACAGCCAAAGAATGCTTAGTACGTTTAAAACAAATCATTTAATACTACTATAAGTGTATAGTGTATAAAACAACTTCAAATCATAAGTATCAATCATAGGCGGCATGAGCGTCCCATGCCACTATGTCGCCATATATAGGTATACAAATAAAACCGCAAAGTCACGTATTTGGAAATTGGATTTCCGTCTATGAACCGAGGCAAAAGATAGTCCTCAACCGATTCGTGACTCTCTAGCCCGAGCCACAGGCAAGTACTCAGTCAAGCCTTGGAGCGACAGGGCCGGTCCACCGATGTGGATTAAAATGCCTGAACACTACGCTTCCCCACCCTATGGGGTGTAAGTCTGGTCCGTCAGCCGACCAGAAGCATCGGCCGAAACCGATATAACCGAGGCGCCTCGCAACAGCAACAACCACATAAGTCAAACTCGTCAGGGCGTGTAAAACCACTGACGCCACTTCTAACTAGAAAGAAACGCAAGTCCTCCCTGAGGTCCGTCTCCCGTTTTTGGTTCATACCGGGTGTGAAACTCGCGAAGTAAACGTTACACAAAGCTATGCCACAAAGGCCGTGCTTTGATCATCACCACAAGACTACTTTTCAACAGAAGTCTCGATCAATTGCCACTTAGGCATGCCACACAGGCAATTTACTCCATGCGTTTGATATCCATCAATATATAACCCCTGAGCTCGTACATCTCAGAGAAGGGCGTTAGGCAAGAGAATAAATTCTCCGCCGCCAAGTAGATATATATTTAATAGAAATCAATCACACAGACTAAAATCCAATGTCAGACACACAGTCCATTTACAAGTCCGTTCTGGGTCTGAACGAAACCGGAGGCACCTAGTACCCCGCATATCCATCGATCTCCAAGTACGTCTGGACGATCACCAACTGTTTCCATCTTCTTGGGTGTACAGCCCAATCAAGATCATCAGTTATCACCCAAACGACGTGAAGACTTCTGGTCTTCGACCACCGTCTTCATCTTCGACACCACGTCGAATCAGTTATTCAGAATGGGATAAACCCGGTCTTTCTGAATAACTCGCGTATATATTATAAAAGTGTTACACAAACACAACATACGCCTCATTCCAATTCATTAGTCACTAACCGTAAATTAATCAAGAGAATAATTCCCCAAATATTAACCCCGAAGGCCGAAACCAACATCAGATCAATATCCAGAAAACCATTCTACTTAGCTAACCGACAGTTAGTTTCTAATTTCACATTCATAGGGAAAGGTTCCCATTAATTTTATCAAAGATAAATTCTTGAATTTATTCTTTAATCAACTTTTGAATATCAATTCAAACTAGTCGGGATTAGCGAACCTTACCGAAGTAATCATTTGTTTTAATTTCCCAATCCCAACCTATTCATCCCATGAAGTAAAACTGGTTATACTTCATATCTAACACCACGGTGTTATTGGTAAATTCAATTACCATTTCACGTTCAAATCTAATTAAAGATTTAACTATCGCCTGGAGCAAAACTGGTGATACTCCATTTCGATTATTTCAATCTAATTAAAGATTCATTAAAACTCCACTTAGTTTTAATCGTTAACTGGGTTAAAGAATCCGTGTCATTTAAAACACGGTTCACGATAAACCAAAAGTCACATTCATTAATTATCGGGTTAAAGAACAAGTGTTATTTAAAACACCGTTCACGATAAACCCAAAAATCATATCAATTCAATTCCAATTAAATATTATTTAATTGGTACACTTCATTAAATCTAAATAAAAAGATTTAATCATTTCTCAACTGGGTTCAAGAACAGTGTTAGTGAAGACACCATTCACGACAAACCCAAATCACATTCGATATTCAATACAAGGCTCTGAATAGAAAATATATCGGCTTATATTCAATATCGAATTCTACGACTACCAAATGTCGTATTGGAAATAACGATATAAATATATATCTTTCAAATCTCCATAACAACACCTGTATAATCACGAATTCCAACATCGAAATATTCCGAAGACAATTTCGATTCAAATCCACTCCAATGCAATCATTGGATATTCTGGTTATTTTTAAAACCCTTTTCAAATTCAATTTATTTATTTAAAAATAAATAGAATTATATTTCTAGTTCAAAACTAGTTCATTTCGATAGAAATCTATTTTTACCTATTCAATTGTGGAGTTTTTCATCCCAAATCTTCACAAATCATTTCTTATGATTTTACACAAATTATTACTATTTTTAATAATTTTATCAAGGCCCGTACAGTCGATTTCCACCAATGGCCATCGAACTGCACTTACAGCGACCTTTTTCAAATTTGATTTGGACGTAATTCCAAATCCAACCGTTAGATTTCTAATTTCTCACATTCGTTAGAAAGCTCTCTTCGATACGAACCCAACGGTTCCAGTTTTAGGAGAATCCGACGGTCGGATCTCCCGTAATGTCCGTTTGAAATAAATGGTCGAAATTCACGAACTGTCGCGGCGCGTTCTATTCAGGCCATTATATTATATATATAATATATATAATATATATTTCGTCGATTTCTATTTAAAACGAATTATATGAATAGTTTTAAAATCGTTTCAAAAGCAATTTCAACTTCCGTTTCAATTCAAATTAAAATTGAATTCTTCTTTATAAATTCGTTTTAAAATTCATTTCTATTCAATTCAAATTTCAATTCAATTTGAATTCATTTCAATTCGCTTTCAATTCAATTCGAATTCGTTTTCAATCCATTTCGAAATCATTTCCAATTCAATTCATTTCGAAATCGTTTTCAAATCAATTCATTTCGAAATCGTTTTCAAATCAATTCATTTCGAAATCGTTTTCAATTCAATTTATTTCGAAATCGTTTTCAAATCAATTCATTTCGAAATCGTTATATATTCAATTCATTTCGAAATCGTTTTCAAATCAATTCATTTCGAAATCGTTTTCAATTCAATTCATTTCGAAATCGTTTTCAATTCAATTCATTTCGAAATCGTTTTCAAATCAATTCATTTCGAAATCGTTTTCAAATCAATTTATTTCGAAATCGTTATATATTCAATTTATTTCGAAGTCGTTATATATTCAATTCATTTCGAAATCGTTATATATTCAATTCATTTCGAAATCGTTTTCAAATCAATTCATTTCGAAATCGTTTTCAATTCAATTCATTTCGAAATCGTTTTCAAATCAATTCATTTCGAAATCGTTTTCAAATCAATTTATTTCGAAATCGTTATATATTCAATTTATTTCGAAATCGTTTTCAATTCAATTCATTTCGAAATCGTTTTCAAATCAATTCATTTCGAAATCGTTTTCAAATCAATTTATTTCGAAATCGTTATATATTCAATTTATTTCGAAATCGTTATATATTCATTTCATTTCGAAATCGTTATATATTCAATTCATTTCGAAATCGTTTTAAATTCAATTCATTTCGAAATCGTTTTCAATTCAATTCATTTCGAAATCGTTTTCAATTCAATTCATTTCGAAATCGTTTTCAAATCAATTCATTTCGAAATCGTTTTCAAATCAATTTATTTCGAAATCGTTATATATTCAATTTATTTCGAAATCGTTATATATTCAATTCATTTCGAAATCGTTTTCAAATCAATTCATTTCGAAATCGTTTTCAATTCAATTCATTTCGAAATCGTTTTCAATTCAATTCATTTCGAAATCGTTTTCAAATCAATTCATTTCGAAATCGTTTTCAATTCAGTTCATTTCGAAATCGTTTTCAAATCAATTCATTTCGAAATCGTTTTCAAATCAATTTATTTCGAAATCGTTATATATTCAATTCATTTCTAAATCGTTATATATTCAATTCATTTCGAAATCGTTTTCAAATCAATTCATTTCGAAATCGTTTTCAAATCAATTCATTTCGAAATCGTTTTCAAATCAATTTATTTCAAAATCGTTATATATTCAATTTATTTCGAAATCGTTATATATTCAATTCATTTCGAAATCGTTATCAAATCAATTCATTTCGAAATCGTTTTCAAATCAATTCATTTCGAAATCGTTTTCAATTCAATTTATTTATTTATATAAAATGATATCTTTATTTTTCTAAATTGGAATGAGGCCCAATCAATCACCATATAAGGTTAATTATATGGATTTTCATACAACACATGTATAATAGCATTGAAAAATAATCAACCATCAACCAAAGTGCACTACACTGTATAAGCATCAAATATTGGTATCTAACGCTTGTAACAGCCTGTCAATCAATCGATCGACATATTTAATCAATCAGGATGAGTGAAATTCATATTTCATCCTAACATCCGTGTGGGGTTTTCAAACAATCAAACACAGATTTTAGTTGTGCAGTTGGGCGATGTGTAAAATTTATCGACCCAATCAATGTCCTTCAAATAGGTGTACATAAACATACCGTTCGGTTTGTAAATGAATATTTTATTTATTCACATTCCCGTTAAAAATTATATTTTTAACCATAAAACATTTTATTTCAACCTATGAATTTCTATTCAATTCTTTTATTCAATAAAATGATATCTTTATTTTTCTAACTTATTTTAGAAAATTTCGGCGGCATAACGGCACGATACTAGAAACGGGACGAGGCCTAGCCTTATCCCCGGTCTAGTGAAGGCCCACGCCATTCACACATCAATCAAATCAATTTCAATTTCACCAAAACAATCCAATCCAAATCAAATAATCTAACCAACTACACAACCAATCAAACAAGTCCATGGTCTGTGGACGGGTGTCGGGTGCTTCTAATAAGCACCGTCTGCATCCTAGTATATATATAACTAGAAAAATAGAATTTGAGTGAGAAGTTCTCACTTATAGCTATCCAACTTCACCAGTTTTATTTCTGAATTTCAGAACATTTTGGATTTTCCCCAAATCCCAACGCAATCTTCTTCACGCTGTTCACAGTAAAAATCACACTTTTAATATGATGTTTATTTTTCGAATCGATGTTTATATTCTAAAAATTATAATCTCTACTATATAAAAATTATATTTTTATTCTGCTATTTATATTTTATAAGCTATGTATATTTTATTTCAAAAACAAATTCTAGCTCGTACCTTTCAAAAACAAATTCTAGTTCGTATATTTCAAAAACAAATTCTAGTTCGTTTATTTCAAAAACAAATTCTAGTTCGTATATTTCAAAAACAAATTCTAGTTCGTATATTTCAAAAACAAATTCTAGTTCGTATATTTCAAAAACAAATTCTAGTTCGTATATTTCAAAAACAAATTCTAGTTTGTATATTTCAAAAACAAATTCTAGTTCGTATATTTCAAAAACAAATTCTAGTTTGTATATTTCAAAAACAAATTCTAGTTTGTATATTTCAAAAACAAATTCTAGTTCGTATATTTCAAAAACAAATTCTAGTTCGTATATTTCAAAAACAAATTCTAGTTCGTATATTTCAAAAACAAATTCTAGTTCGTATATTTCAAAAACAAATTCTAGTTTGTATATTTCAAAAACAAATTCTAGTTCGTATATTTCAAAAACAAATTCTAGTTTGTATATTTCAAAAACAAATTCTAGTTCGTATATTTCAAAAACAAAACCATTTTAAGTTTCAAAGCAATTACATTTTACTTATTCTAGAACAATGACATTCATATATTTTACTTCTTTAAAATAGTGTATATTTATATTTTAGTTTATTTTAAAACAATCCCAATTATAATTTTAAAAACAATTAAAAACAATGTTAATTATAATTTAAAAACAATAAAAAGAAAAGATGTTGAATATTTTATAAAAATCAATTTCTACTTCTATATATATATATAGGTATTATAACACAATACTTATACATAAATTTTCAGATCTTATATTAACACAAATTAATTTATAATTAATTTCCTTAATCACTTAACTAAATTAATTTCTGAGTTTTTTAAAAGAAAAAAATAAATAAATAAATAAATAAATAAAATTACACTGCGCTTCTATATTCCTCTTCCTGTATGTTGTCTGTGTCCATCGCTCCAGGTTTTTCACCAAACATCGCCAGCCAGGGTTCGATATTGCCACCGCCGTGCTTGACTAGAACGAGATCCAGGGCCCCCACGATGTTCGCCGTCCAGACCTCCTCCAGCTCCCAGAAGTTGACCCCTCTCGGTGCCCCCCTCCTCGCCCAAACGCTGGTCAAACGCAGGTAGATAGAGCTCGAAAATCGAGCGCTTCAGATCACTAGGGCTGATCATCTCCGCGCAGATAGAGAGCTCTTGAGATGCTCAACGATTTTCACTTTATAAATGTCGAAGGATTTAGCTTGGATTGGAGGATTTTATTGAAGAAAGTAACGAGCGATTTAGGCCTTGGATTTTAATTAGCGACGCTGTGTAATTTGGGTAAGTAAATTAGGGTTTGGTCTTGAAGGGAAATATATAGTATATTTATTTAAATAATATTTTATTTCACTTTTACTTGTTTATCTCCCGAACTCCACATCAAACCCAACGAATGTCACCTCTAGCTAATTACCCCTATTCCGAACACAATGGGATATGTTTCGTAACTTAATTCGGCTGTTACGATCAGTTTCCGTTCAAATTAAAATATAAATCTATATATTCTATTTTAAACGTACATTTCAATTTACTGGGGTCACATACTAACTCTATAAATTCCCGAAAAATATTTTCTAGCTTCGTATTGACGATACGGTCCTAACAAAACTAGTTTCGTTGAATTCTGAGACCGTTAGAAAAATGGCCATTTTCCAGTCGATTAAAATCAACTGAAACTGGTCAAACGCGTTTTCCTCCGCCACGCTCACATACTGATTCAGAAAATTATGAAATTTGGGACCTAGCAATAACTCGACATCACGGACCCAACAAAAGTGGTTTCGTCGAAATCCGAGGTCGTTTGCAAAATGTCCATTTTTAAGGGCCTGAATTCCATAGCGACTATTCAGAATTTTCAACTGGACTTATCTTTTGATTCCCGATATGAAATCTTGATTTTTTGGATTCGTTGGAAAGATATTATCAATTAGATCCCATTATTTTTGGTTTCACTAAAATCCGGATTGTTTTGCACCCGGTACATTCAATTGAAGTTTGAAATCGAATTATCGAACTACCGCGCCATTTTCAATTATATTTATAATTATATATAAATATTTATATTCTAACGACGACGTATATAAATATATACGTCGAATTCTATTCAAAATAAATTCCTCGTTGATTTTATTTAAAATAATCTATTTTAAATATTCAAAATTCGCTAAAATTGCCAAAATAAAAATTTTAAACTGGCCCAGATTTTCGGGTTGTTACAATCTCCCCCACTTAAAACTTTTCGTCCCCGAAAAGGAACAAAGTCGAAAGTGGTTTGATTATTCAACTCTACGTTCGGTCAGGCTTCCATTCTCCAACTTTTCAGTTTCTGAGAATTTTCAAAATTTCAAAAATTTGGCTAACACCCTAAATTTTCGAAAAATTTCGCCATAACCTCCCCTGCAATGGGAGCATCGGGGAATTTCAAATAGCTTCCCCGGTCCTTCAGATCTCAAAAAGAAAAAGAAAAAGCCAAGCGGCTAGCCAATAGGCTCACAAAATCATCATCACCCAAACAAAACAGTAAATTATGTAGTAAACATGTACCTATTTGTCGGGCAAACAAATTTTATTCTCTGCTCTAGCCTCCTTGCTATGACCTGTTCAATGTAAGTATATGCATATGCAAGCAAATGCGACCAATTTTCAATATAACTCAATATTTGATGCTATTAGGCATAATGGTTCAAAATTAGCAAACAAATGAACAAACAACACAAACATCAATCAATTAGTGAATTAGAGTTTCAAATTCATAATTTTGATGCATAGTCAAAAATCAGTTTTTTGATGCCAAATCACAACAGTAGGCCCTATCTAATTTTGGTTCTCACACCAATCAATAGGAAGTATGTAGAAATCTCCCTTTCGTCACTCGAACATAAATTCTGATGATGATGCATCAATCATCAGAGTTCTCTCCGGGCGACTTAGAAGGTGATTCTATATCTACCCAGTATATCAAAACTTCGAATACACGCGGATCAGACGTATACGCAAAATCTATATATACTGGATTGTCCAAATTCATTAAAATAAATAATCAAATACGAATAGTTGATTTAAATTTTAAAAACAAATTTTGTTTTCATTTTAAAAATATACTCTTCACACTCGTTCTAGGATACTACTGATCCTATCTCTAACGAGTCATTCCATTGGATATTGCTAATCCAATATCTGATGAATTCTTTCGTATGGTTATAATGTGTCTTATTCTCGAGCTTTGCAAACCAAAGCTCTGATACCAACTGTGACGGCAAGGAATTTCGCTCGGTCCGAACCAGTCGCTAAACCGACCCAGACCGTTCGAAACGCCCTATCGTTTGAGAACACGACAAAATAGAACGCATACAGAAGAACATTTCACTGTATATTACAACAATGCATCAGATTACAAGAATATACAGAGTATAAATGAATAAATATTACACAGAAATATCAGAGATTTAAATTACATTTAAGTACATTGCAGCGGAAAATAATACAATACACAACTAGAAGAGATATACGGATACAAAGCTTTCCGGATATCATTCCAGCTGTAAACCAGGATCCTGTGAATATAAATCTGCAAAACCAAAACTACTAGCTGCCCGTGTCGAAAATAAGGGCACCCAGAGTTTAGGTTAAAACAATAAACTCCAGGTCAGTCATGTGACTGGTGTGAGAACTAAAACAGTTATAAATCTTTATTTTCAAAGTTAGGTAAATCAAGGGACCACGCCGTATAACACGGAACGGGTTTCCTCCCAAGAATACCAGTGCATAAAACAAACAGCGCAATGCTAAATAAAGAAAAATGAAGCTGTTATAAGACCCAGGTCCCATCACACAATGCAACGCAGCCGAGGATAGGGTTTTCCCTTATAACAGCCAAAGAATGCTTAGTACGTTTAAAACAAATCATTTAATACTACTATAAGTGTATAGTGTATAAAACAGCTTCAAATCATAAGTATCAATCATAGGCGGCATGAGCGTCCCATGCCACTATGTCGCCATATATAGGTTTACAAATAAAACCGCAAAGTCACGTATTTGGAAATTGGATTTCCGTCTATGAACCGAGGCAAAAGATAGTCCTCAACCGATTCGTGACTCTCTAGCCCGAGCCACAGGCAAGTACTCAGTCAAGCCTTGGAGCGACAGAGCCGGTCCACCGATGTGGATTAAAATGCCTGAACACTACGCTTCCCCACCCTATGGGGTGTAAGTCTGGTCCGTCAGCCGACCAGAAGCATCGGCCGAAACCGATATAACCGAGGCGCCTCGCAACAGCAACAACCACATAAGTCAAACTCGTCAGGGCGTGTAAAACCACTGACGCCACTTCTAACTAGAAAGAAACGCAAGTCCTCCCTGAGGTCCGTCTCCCGTTTTTGGTTCATACCGGGTGTGAAACTCGCGAAGTAAACGTTACACAAAGCTACGCCACAAAGGCCGTGCTTTGATCATCACCACAAGACTTTGCTTTTCAACAGAAGTCTCGATCAATTGCCACTTAGGCATGCCACACAGGCAATTCACTCCATGCGTTTGATATCCATCAATATATAACCCCTGAGCTCGTACATCTCAGAGAAGGGCGTTAAGCAAGAGAATAAATTCTCCGCCGCCAAGTAGATATATATTTAATAGAAATCAATCACACAGACTAAAATCCAATGTCAGACACACAGTCCATTTACAAGTCCGTTCTGGGTCTGAACGAAACCGGAGGCACCTAGTACCCCGCATATCCATCGATCTCCAAGTACGTCTGGACGATCACCAACTGTTTCCATCTTCTTGGGTGTACAGCCCAATCAAGATCATCAGTTATCACCCAAACGACGTGAAGACTTCTGGTCTTCGACCACCGTCTTCATCTTCGACACCACGTCGAATCAGTTATTCAGAATGGGATAAACCCGGTCTTTCTGAATAACTCGCGTATATATTATAAAAGTGTTACACAAACACAACATACGCCTCATTCCAATTCATTAGTCACTAACCGTAAATTAATCAAGAGAATAATTCCCCAAATATTAACCCCGAAGGCCGAAACCAACATCAGATCAATATCCAGAAAACCATTCTACTTAGCTAACCAACAGTTAGTTTCTAATTTCACATTCATAGGGAAAGGTTCCCATTAATTTTATCAAAGATAAATTCTTGAATTTATTCTTTAATCAACTTTTGAATATCAATTCAAACTAGTCGGGATTAGCGAACCTTACCGAAGTAATCATTTGTTTTAATTTCCCAATCCCAACCTATTCATCCCATAAAGTAAAACTGGTTATACTTCATATCTAACACCACGGTGTTATTGGTAAATTCAATTACCATTTCACGTTCAAATCTAATTAAAGATTTAACTATCGCCTGGAGCAAAACTGGTGATACTCCATTTCGATTATTTCAATCTAATTAAAGATTCATTAAAACTCCACTTAGTTTTAATCGTTAACTGGGTTAAAGAATCCGTGTCATTTAAAACACGGTTCACGATAAACCCAAAGTCACATTCATTAATTATCGGGTTAAAGAACAAGTGTTATTTAAAACACCGTTCACGATAAACCCAAAAATCATATCAATTCAATTCCAATTAAATATTATTTAATTGGTACACTTCATTAAATCTAAATAAAAAGATTTAATCATTTCTCAACTGGGTTCAAGAACAGTGTTAGTGAAGACACCATTCACGACAAACCCAAATCACATTCGATATTCAATACAAGGCTCTGAATAGAAAATATATCGGCTTATATTCAATATCGAATTCTACGACTAACAAATGTCGTATTGGAAATAACGATATAAATATATATCTTTCAAATCTCCATAACAACACCTGTATAATCACGAATTCCAACATCGAAATATTCCGAAGACAATTTCGATTCAAATCCACTCCAATGCAATCATTGGATATTCTGGTTATTTTTAAAACCCTTTTCAAATTCAATTTATTTATTTAAAAATAAATAGAATTATATTTCTAGTTCAAAACTAGTTCATTTCGATAGAAATCTATTTTTACCTATTCAATTGTGGAGTTTTTCATTCCAAATCTTCACAAATCATTTCTTATGATTTTACACAAATTATTACTATTTTTAATAATTTTATCAAGGCCCGTACAGTCGATTTCCACCAATGGCCATCGAACTGCACTTACAGCGACCTTTTTCAAATTTGATTTGGACGTAATTCCAAATCCAACCGTTAGATTTCTAATTTCTCACATTCGTTAGAAAGCTCTCTTCGATACGAACCCAACGGTTCCGGTTTTAGGAGAATCCGACGGTCGGATCTCCCGTAATGTCCGTTTGAAATAAATGGTCGAAATTCACGAACTGTCGCGGCGCGGCGCGTTCTATTCAGGCCATTATATTATATATATAATATATATAATATATATTTCGTCGATTTCTATTTAAAACGAATTATATGAATAGTTTTAAAATCGTTTCAAAAGCAATTTCAACTTCCGTTTCAATTCAAATTAAAATTGAATTCTTCTTTATAAATTCGTTTTAAAATTCATTTCTATTCAATTCAAATTTCAATTCAATTTGAATTCATTTCAATTCGCTTTCAATTCAATTCGAATTCGTTTTCAATCCATTTCGAAATCATTTTCAATTCAATTCATTTCGAAATCGTTTTCAAATCAATTCATTTCGAAATCGTTTTCAAATCAATTCATTTCGAAATCGTTTTCAATTCAATTTATTTCGAAATCGTTTTCAAATCAATTCATTTCGAAATCGTTATATATTCAATTCATTTCGAAATCGTTTTCAAATCAATTCATTTCGAAATCGTTTTCAATTCAATTCATTTCGAAATCGTTTTCAATTCAATTCATTTCGAAATCGTTTTCAAATCAATTCATTTCGAAATCGTTTTCAAATCAATTTATTTCGAAATCGTTATATATTCAATTTATTTCGAAGTCGTTATATATTCAATTCATTTCGAAATCGTTATATATTCAATTCATTTCAAAATCGTTTTCAAATCAATTCATTTCGAAATCGTTTTCAATTCAATTCATTTCGAAATCGTTTTCAAATCAATTCATTTCGAAATCGTTTTCAAATCAATTTATTTCGAAATCGTTATATATTGAATTTATTTCGAAATCGTTTTCAATTCAATTCATTTCGAAATCGTTTTCAAATCAATTCATTTCGAAATCGTTTTCAAATCAATTTATTTCGAAATCGTTATATATTCAATTTATTTCGAAATCGTTATATATTCAATTCATTTCGAAATCGTTATATATTCAATTCATTTCGAAATCGTTTTCAATTCAATTCATTTCGAAATCGTTTTCAATTCAATTCATTTCGAAATCGTTTTCAAATCAATTCATTTCGAAATCGTTTTCAAATCAATTTATTTCGAAATCGTTATATATTCAATTTATTTTGAAATCGTTATATATTCAATTCATTTCGAAATCGTTTTCAAATCAATTCATTTCGAAATCGTTTTCAATTCAATTCATTTCGAAATCGTTTTCAATTCAATTCATTTCGAAATCGTTTTCAAATCAATTCATTTCGAAATCGTTTTCAATTCAATTCATTTCGAAATCGTTTTCAAATCAATTCATTTCGAAATCGTTTTCAAATCAATTTATTTCGAAATCGTTATATATTCAATTCATTTCTAAATCGTTATATATTCAATTCATTTCGAAATCGTTTTCAAATCAATTCATTTCGAAATCGTTTTCAAATCAATTCATTTCGAAATCGTTTTCAAATCAATTTATTTCAAAATCGTTATATATTCAATTTATTTCGAAATCGTTATATATTCAATTCATTTCGAAATCGTTATCAAATCAATTCATTTCGAAATCGTTTTCAAATCAATTCATTTCGAAATCGTTTTCAATTCAATTTATTTATTTATATAAAATGATATCTTTATTTTTCTAAATTGGAATGAGGCCCAATCAATCACCATATAAGGTTAATTATATGGATTTTCATACAACACATGTATAATAGCATTGAAAAATAATCAACCATCAACCAAAGTGCACTACACTGTATAAGCATCAAATATTGGTATCTAACGCTTGTAACAGCCTGTCAATCAATCGATCGACATATTTAATCAATCAGGATGAGTGAAATTCATATTTCATCCTAACACCCGTGTGGGGTTTTCAAACAATCAAACACAGATTTTAGTTGTGCAGTTGGGCGATGTGTAAAATTTATCGACCCAATCAATGTCCTTCAAATAGGTGTACATAAACAAACCGTTCGGTTTGTAAATGAATATTTTATTTATTCACATTCCCGTTAAAAATTATATTTTTAACCATAAAACATTTTATTTCAACCTATGAATTTCTATTCAATTCTTTTATTCAATAAAATGATATCTTTATTTTTCTAACTTATTTTAGAAAATTTCGGCGGCATAACGGCACGATACTAGAAACGGGACGAGGCCTAGCCTTATCCCCGGTCTAGTGAAGGCCCACGCCATTCACACATCAATCAAATCAATTTCAATTTCACCAAAACAATCCAATCCAAATCAAATAATCTAACCAACTACACAACCAATCAAACAAGTCCATGGTCTGTGGACGGGTGTCGGATGCTTCTAATAAGCACCGTCTGCATCCTAGTATATATATAACTAGAAAAATAGAATTTGAGTGAGAAGTTCTCACTTATAGCTATCCAACTTCACCAGTTTTATTTCTGAATTTCAGAACATTTTGGATTTTCCCCAAATCCCAACGCAATCTTCTTCACGCTGTTCACAGTAAAAATCACACTTTTAATATGATGTTTATTTTTCGAATCGATGTTTATATTCTAAAAATTATAATCTCTACTATATAAAAATTATATTTTTATTCTGCTATTTATATTTTATAAGCTATGTATATTTTATTTCAAAAACAAATTCTAGCTCGTACCTTTCAAAAACAAATTCTAGTTCGTATATTTCAAAAACAAATTCTAGTTCGTTTATTTCAAAAACAAATTCTAGTTCGTATATTTCAAAAACAAATTCTAGTTCGTATATTTCAAAAACAAATTCTAGTTCGTATATTTCAAAAACAAATTCTAGTTCGTATATTTCAAAAACAAATTCTAGTTTGTATATTTCATAAACAAATTCTAGTTCGTATATTTCAAAAACAAATTCTAGTTTGTATATTTCAAAAACAAATTCTAGTTTGTATATTTCAAAAACAAATTCTAGTTCGTATATTTCAAAAACAAATTCTAGTTCGTATATTTCAAAAACAAATTCTAGTTCGTATATTTCAAAAACAAATTCTAGTTCGTATATTTCAAAAACAAATTCTAGTTTGTATATTTCAAAAACAAATTCTAGTTCGTATATTTCAAAAACAAAACAATTTTAAGTTTCAAAGCAATTACATTTTACTTATTCTAGAACAATGACATTCATATATTTTACTTCTTTAAAATAGTGTATATTTATATTTTAGTTTATTTTAAAACAATCCCAATTATAATTTTAAAAACAATTAAAAACAATGTTAATTATAATTTAAAAACAATAAAAAGAAAAGATGTTGAATATTTTATAAAAATCAATTTCTACTTCTATATATATATAGGTATTATAACACAATACTTATACATAAATTTTCAGATCTTATATTAACACAAATTAATTTATAATTAATTTCCTTAATCACTTAACTAAATTAATTTCTGAGTTTTTTAAAAGAAATAAATAAAAAAAAAAAATTACATTGCGCTTCTATATTCCTCTTCCTGTATGTTGTCTGTGTCCATCGCTCCAGGTTTTTCACCAAACATCGCCAGCCAGGGTTCGATATTGCCACCGCCGTGCTTGACTAGAACGAGATCCAGGGCCCCCACGATGTTCGCCGTCCAGACCTCCTCCAGCTCCCAGAAGTTGACCCCTCTCGGTGCCCCCCTCCTCGCCCAAACGCTGGTCAAACGCAGGTAGATAGAGCTCGAAAATCGAGCGCTTCAGATCACTAGGACTGATCATCTCCGCGCAGATAGAGAGCTCTTGAGATGCTCAACGATTTTCACTTTATAAATGTCGAAGGATTTAGCTTGGATTGGAGGATTTTATTGAAGAAAGTAACGAGCGATTTAGGCCTTGGATTTTAATTAGCGACGCTGTGTAATTTGGGTAAGTAAATTAGGATTTGGTCTTGAAGGGAAATATATAGTATATTTATTTAAATAATATTTTATTTCACTTTTACTTGTTTATCTCCCGAACTCCACATCAAACCCAACGAATGTCACCTCTAGCTAATTACCCCTATTCCGAACACAATGGGATATGTTTCGTAACTTAATTCGGCTGTTACGATCAGTTTCCGTTCAAATTAAAATATAAATCTATATATTCTATTTTAAACGTACATTTCAATTTACTGGGGTCACATACTAACTCTATAAATTCCCGAAAAATATTTTCTAGCTTCGTATTGACGATACGGTCCTAACAAAACTAGTTTCGTCGAATTCTGAGACCGTTAGAAAAATGGCCATTTTCCAGTCGATTAAAATCAACTGAAACTGGTCAAACGCGTTTTCCTCCGCCACGCTCACATACTGATTCAGAAAATTATGAAATTTGGGACCTAGCAATAACTCGACATCACGGACCCAACAAAAGTGGTTTCGTCGAAATCCGAGGTCGTTTGCAAAATGTCCATTTTTAAGGGCCTGAATTCCATAGCGACTATTCAGAATTTTCAACTGGACTTATCTTTTGATTCCCGATATGAAATCTTGATTTTTCGGATTCGTTGGAAAGATATTATCAATTAGATCCCATTATTTTTGGTTTCACTAAAATCCGGATTGTTTTGCACCCGGTACATTCAATTGAAGTTTGAAATCGAATTATCGAACTACCGCGCCATTTTCAATTCTATTTATAATTATATATAAATATTTATATTCTAACGACGACGTATATAAATATATACGTCGAATTATATTCAAAATAAATTCCTCGTTGATTTTATTTAAAATAATCTATTTTAAATATTCAAAATTTGCTAAAATTGCCAAAATAAAAATTTTAAACTGGCCCAGATTTTCGGGTTGTTACATCGGTCGTTCTTGAACCGATGGAGTCATTTGGTTGGCTCATTTACGCCCCAAAGGGTGGGGAAACGTAGTGTTCAGGCATTTTAATCCACATCGGTGGACCGGCCCTGTCGCTCCAAGGGTCACTCGAGCTCTGATCCTGAGACTCGGGCTAGACAGTCTCGAATCGGTTGAGGACTATCTTTTTCCTCGGTTCATAGATGGAAATCCAACTTCTAAATACGTGACATTTGCGGTTTTAATTGTAAAACTAGTATGGCGACATGATATATGGTACCCATGCCGCCTATGATTGATACTTATGATTTGAAGTTGTTTTATACACTATGCACTTATAGTAGTATCAAATGATTTATTTTAAACGTACTAAGCATGTTTGGCTGTTATAAGGGAAAACCCTATCCTCGGCTGCGATGCATTGTGTGATGGGACCTGGGTCTTATAACAGCTTCATTTTTAGAAAAGCATTGCGTTGTTTGCTTATATGCACTGGTATTCTTGGGAGAAAACCCGTTCCGTGTTATAAGGCGTTGTCCCTTGATTTCCCTATCTTTAAAATAAAGATTTATAACTGTTTTAGTTCTCACACCAGTCACATGACTGACCTGGAGTTTATTGTTTTAACCTAAACTCTGGGTGCCCTTATTTTGACACGGGCAACTAGTAGTTTTGGTTTTGCAGATTTATATTCACAGGATCCTGGTTTACAGCTGGAACGATATCCGGAAAGCTTTGTATCCGTATATCTACTTCTAGTTGTGTATTGTATTATTTTCCGCTGCTATGTATTTCAATGTAGTTTAAATCTCTGATATTTTCTGTGTACTATTTATTCATTTATACTCTGTATATTCATGTAATCTGATGCATTGTTGTAAGATACAATGAAATGTTCTTTCGTCTGCGTTCTGATTTGTCCTGTTCTCAACGATCAGGGGTTTCGAGCGGTTTAGATCGGTTTAGCGACTGATTCGGATCGAGCGAAATTCCTTGTCGTCACAATTGGTATCAGAGCTTTGGTTTACAAAGCAGAGAACATGACACATTAGAACAATACGAAAGAATTCATCAGATATTCGATTAGTAATATTCAATTTGAATGACTCGTTAGAGATGGGATCAGTAGTATCCTAGAACGAGTGTGAAGAGTATATTTTTCAAATGAAAACGATTTATGTTTTGAAAATTTAAATCAACTGCTCGTATTTGATTATATATTCTATATTGATCGGGACAATCCAATATGTAGAGGTTTTGCATATATGTCTTGCAAACGTGTATTCGAAGTTTTAATGTACTGGATAGTTATAGAATCATACTCTAATTGCCCGGGGATAATTCTGGTGATGGGGCACTGTCGCCAGTATTTATTTTCGAGTAACAAAAGTGAGATTTCTATAAATTTCCAATTGACTGGTGTGAGAACCGAAACTAGATAGGGTTTATTGTTGTGATTTGGCATCAAAAATCTGATTTTTGTATATGTATCAAAATTATGAATTTGAAACTCTAATTCACTAATTGATTGATGTTTGTGTTGTTTGCTTATTTGTTGGATAATTTTGAACCATTATGCCTAATAGCATCAAATATTGAATTATATTGAAATTTGGTCGCATTTGCTTGCATATACTTGTACTTACATTGAACAGGTCATAGCAAGGAGGCTAGAGCAGAGAATAAAATTTGTTTGCCCGACAAATAGGTACATGTTTACTACATAATTTACTGTTTTGTTTGGGTGATGATGATTTTATGAGCCTATTGGCTAGCCGCTTGGCTTTTTCTTTTTCTTTTTAAGAGTAGAAGGACCGGGGAAGCTATTTGAAATTCCCCGATGCTCCCGGTGCAGGGGAGGTTATGGCGAAATTTTTCGAAAATTTAGGTTGTTAGCCAATTTTTTTTGAAATTTTGAAAATTCTCAGAGACTGAAAAGTTGGAAAATGGAAGCCAGATCGAACGTAGAGTTGAATAATCAAACCACTTTCGACTTTGTTCCTTTTCGGGGACGAAAAGTTTTAAGTGGAGGAGATTGTAATAACCCGGAAATTCTGAGCCAGTTTAAAATTTTTATTTTGGCTATTTTAGCGAATTTTGAATATTTAAAATAGATTATTTTAAATAATATCGATGAGAAATTTATTTTGAATATAATTAGAACGTATATATTATATACGCCGTCGTTAGAATATAAATATTCATATATAATTATAAATAGAATTGAAAATGGCGCGGTAGTTCGATAAATCGATTTCAAACTTCAATTGAATGTACCGGGTGCAAAACAATCCGGATTTTTGTGAAACCAAAAACATTAGGATCTAATTGATGATATCTTTCCAACGAATCCGAAAAATCAAGATTTCATAGCGGGAATCAAAAGATATGTCCAGTTGAAAATTTTGAATAGTCGCTATGGAATTCAGGCCCTTAAAAATGGAAATTTTGCAAACGACCTCGGATTTCGACGAAATCACTTTTGTTGGATCCGGGATGTAAAGTTATTGCTAGATTTCAAATTTCATAATTTTCTGAGTCAATATGTGAGCGTGGCGAAGTAAAACGCGTTTGACCAGTTTTAGTTGATTTTAATCGACTGGAAAATGGCCATTTTTTCCAGCGGTCTCAGAATTCAACGAAACCACTTTTGTTAGGACCGTATCGTCAATACGAAGCTAGAAATATTTTTCGGGAATTTTTCTAGTTAGTATGTGACCCCGGTAAATTGAAATGCGCGTTCAAATTCAATATAGTGATTTAAATGTAAATTCAACGGAAACTAATCAAAACGATCAAATCAGCTTGCGATATATATCCCATTGTGTTCGGAATGGGGGTAATTAGCTGTGGACGACAGGCGGTGGGTTCGATTTTGAGTTCGTTGTAAAAAGTTACTTTATTGATTTTTAAAAGTAAATTAAATATTTAATTAAACCAAGTCAACCCTTCATCCCCCTTAACCCGCTCAGGCCCCCCCTTACCTTCCTCGTCGATCAGAAAAAAAAAAAGAAAAAAAAAAAGAAAATCGCTCCAGATCGCCGCCCCCCCCCCCTCGCGCGCTGCATCACCTTAGGCCGCCTCCTCCTCCACCTCGAAGACGACCAACCGCCTCCCCTCGCGCCCCCTTACCTTCCCCACTCCTCCCCGATGTCCCCAAACCCTAAACCGAGCCCCAATCCCACGACAGCCGACGTCGAGCCATCCTCCTCCACCAGCACCCAGCGCCGACGCCGTCTACACCCTCCGACGAACGATGACCCCCCTCATTCGAACGATGTAAGTTATTTTGTTTTACTGTATTATGATTTGTTTATATGAAGTTATTACCATATAAGGATATCGTTTTTTTTCTTATGAAATATATTGAAATAAAATAATATGATTTCAAATAAAAAAATAGGATTTTTTGTAAAATAGGAAATATAAAAATCTAAATGATGTTGGTTTTGAAAATATGAATTTTATTTACTTAGCGAAGGAAAAATATAATTTTTATTATATAGAAAGGTTAAAAATATAATTTTTATCGTATGTAAAGGTTGAAAATTTAATTTTCATATTATATAGATAATAAAAATACAATCTTTTATATTGTAGAAATATAAAAATATGATTTTCATATAGGTAAGATAGTGAAAATATCACCTTTATATAGGTAGTAAAATAGAATAGTCGAAATCTTTAAAATGGAAAAGTCGAAATCTTTAAAATGGAAAAGTTGAAATCTTTAAAATAGAAAAGTCGAAATCTTTAAAATAGAAAAGTCGAAATCTTTAAAATGGAAAAGTTGAAATCTTTAAAATAGAAAAGTCGAAATCTTTAAAATGGAATAGTTGAAATCTTTAAAATGGAAAAGGGGAAATTTTTAGATGTAAAAATGCGAAATCTATATTTTTGAAATGGAATTTTATCTATATGATAGCGAAGTAAAAATTCGATTTTTATATATTGAATAGCATAGTAAAAATATGATTTTTAAATTGAAAGTGAACAAATAAAAATGTGATTTTTACATATGTAGTGAAAGCGGACAACGAAAGCGACATAATGCGAGAATGGCGAAGATTTCTATCAAAGAAGAGTCAAGATGATTGGATAGCTATCAGTGAGAATTTCTCACCTTTCAATTTCTTTTTCTATTTATACATATATACTAGGATGCAGACGGTGTTTATTAGCACCCGACACAATCGTCCACAGACCATGGACTTGTTTGTTTGGTTGCATAGATTAGTTAGATGATCTGATTTGAATTTGGTTGTTTGGTGATTTTGATTGATGTGTGAATGGCGTGGGCCTTCACTAGACCGGGGATAAGGCTAGGCCTTGTCCCGTTTCTAGTATCGTGCCGTTATGCCGCCGAAATTTTCTAAAATATGTTAGAAAAATAAAAATATCATTTTATTTAAAGAATGAACTGAATAGAAATTCATATGTTGGAATAAAATGTTTTATCATTAAAAATATAATTTTTAACGTGAATGTGAATAAATAAATATCTATTTACAAACCAGACGGTTTGTTTATGTACACCTATTTGAAGGACATTGATTGGGTCGATAAATTTTACACATCGCCCAACTGCACGAATAAAGTATTTGTTTGATTGTTTGAAACCCCACACGGGTGTTGGGATGAAATATGAAGTTCACTCATCCTGATTGATTAAATATGTCGATCGATTGATTGACATGCTGTTATAAGCGTTAGATATCTATATTTGATGCTTATACAGTGTAGTGCACTTTGGTTGATGGTTGATTATTTTTCAATGCTATTATATACATGTGTTGTATGAAAATCCATATAATTAACTTTATATGGTAATTGATTGGGCCTCATTCCAATTTAGAAAATAAAGAATTTTATAAAATAAAAGTTCATGTGTTGACTGTACTCATCCGTTGAGATTAGTCATGTGTTGAACGAAATATTTTAACAATAAAATTTATACCTTTGTCACTATAAAATAAAAGTTCATGTGTTGACCGTACTCATCCGTTGAGATTAGTTATGTGTTGAACGAAATAATTTAACAAAAATAGTCACACGTGGACAGTACTCATTCGTTGAGATTAGTCGTGTGTTGACAAAAATAAATATTCATTTGTTGAATAGAATATGTGAAAATAAAGATGTATGAAGCCGTGTTGGTTAGATTGACTCCATTTTGACGTGAACGATATTTATACCGATTATTCATTTCGAAATGAATATTGAAAAACGATTTCGAAATGAATATTGAAAAACGATTACGAAATGAATTGAATTGAAAACGATTTCGAAATGAATTGAATTGAAAACGATTTCGAAATGAATTGAATAGAAAACGAATTTGATTTCAATTGAATGTATAACGAATTTGAATCGAATAGAAAACCACTTTGAATTGAATCGAATTGAAAACGAATTCGAATTGATTTGAAAACGAATTGAAATGAATTCAAATTGAATTGAAATTTGAATTAAATAGAAATGAATTTTAAAAACGAATTTATAGGGAAAATTCAATTTTGATTCGAATTGAAATGGAAGTTGAAAATGTTTTTTGAACGAAATTAAAACGACTTATAAAATTCGTTTTAAATAGAAATCGACGAAATATATATTATATATATAATATAATGGCCTGAATAGAACGAGCCGCGTCGCGGCAGTTCGAAGATTTCGACCAATTATTTCAAACGGAGATTACGGGAGATCCGACCGTCGGATTCTCCTAAAACCGGAACCGTTGGGTTCATATCGAAAAGAGCTTTCTAATGAATATTAGAAATTAGAAATCTAACGGTTGGATTTGGAATTATGTCCAAATCAAATTTGGAAAAGGTCGCTGTAAGTGCAGTTCGATGGCTGTTGATGGAAATCGACTGTACGGGCCTTGATAAAATTATTAAAAATAGTAATAATTTGTGTAAAATCATAAGAAATGATTTAGAAAGAATTGGGATGAAAAACTCCTTATTTGAGAAGATAAAAATAGATTTTTATCGAAATGATCTAGTTTTGAACTAGAATTATAATTCTATTTATTTTTAAATAAATAAATTGAATTTGAAATGGTTTTGAAAATAACCAAAATTTCCAATGATTGCATTGGAATGGATTTGAATCGAAATTGTCTTCGGAATATTTCGATGTTGGATTTCGTGATTATACAGATGTTGTTATGGAAATTTGAAAGATATATATATATATATATATATATATATATATATCGTTATTTCCAATACGATATCTGTTGGTCGTAGAATTTGATACTGAATATAAGCCGATATATTTTCTATTCAGAGCCTTGTATTTAATATCAAGTGTGATTTGGGTTTGTCGTGAATGGTGTCTTCACTAACACTGTTCTTGAACCCAGCTGAGAAAAGATTAAATCTTTTTATTTAGATTTAATGAAGTATGCCAATTAAATAATATTTAATTGGAATTGAATTGATATTGATTTTTGGGTTTATCGTGGACAGTGTTTTAAATAACACTCGTTCTTTAACCCGATAATTAATGGAATGTGATTTTGGGTTTATCGTGAACTGTGTTTTAAATGACACTGATTCTTTAACCCAGTTAGCGATTAAAACTAAGTGGAGTTTTAATGAATCTTTAATTAGATGGAAATGATCGAGAATGGAGTATCACCAGTTTTGCTCCAGGCGATAGTTAAATCTTTAATTAGATTTGAACGTGAAATGGTAATTGAATTTACCGATAACACCATGGTGTTAGATATGAAGTATTACCAGTTTTACTTCATGGGATGAATAGGTTGGGATTGGGAAATTAAAACAAATGATTACTTCGGTACAGTTCGTTAATCCCGACTAGTTTGAATTGATATTCAAAAGTAGATTAAAGAATAAATTCAAGGAATTTATCTTGGATAAAATTAATGGGAACCTTTCCCTATGAATGTGAAATTTAGAAACTAACTGTCGGTTAGCTAAGCAGAATGGTTTTCTGGATATTGATCTGATGTTGGTTTCGGCCTTCGGGGTTAATATTTGTGGAATTATTCTCTTGATTAATTAACGGTTAGTGACTGATGAATTGGAATGAGGCGTATGTTGTGTTTGTGTAACACTTATTTAAAATATACGCGAGTTATTCGGAAAGACCGGGTTTATCCCATTCTGAATAACTGATACGACGATAAGTCGAAGATGAAGACGATGGTCGAAGGCCGGAAGACTTCACGTCGTTTGGGTGATTGCTGATGATCTTGATTAGGCTGTACACCCAAGAAGATGGAAACAGTTGGTGATCATCCAGACGTGCTTGGAGATCGATGGATATGCGGGGTACTAGGTGCCTCCGGTTTCGTTCAGACCCAGAACGGACTTGTAAATGGACTGTGTGTCTGACATTGGATTTTAGTCCGTGTGATTGATCTCTATTAAATATATATCTGTTTGGCGGCGGAGAAATTATTCTCTTGCTTAACGCCCTTCTCTGAGACGTACGAGCTCAGGGGTTATATATTGATGGATATCAAACGCATGGAGTGAATTGCCTGTGTGGCATGCCTAAGTGGCAATTGATCGAGGCTTCTGTTGAAAAGCAAAGTCTTGTGGTGATGATCAAAGCACGGCCTCTGTGGCGTAGGTTTGTGTAACGTTTACTTCGCTAGTTTCACACCCGGTATGAACCAAAAACGGGAGACGGACCTCAGGGAGGGCATGCGTTTCTTTCTAGTTAGAAGTGGCGTCAGTGGTATTAAACGCCCTGACGAGTTTGACTTATGTGGTTGTTGCTGTTGGGAGGCGCCTCGGATTGATCGGTTGTGACGAGAAGGAATTTCGCTCGGTCCGAACCAGTCGCTAAACCGACCCAGACCGTTCGAAACGCCCTATCGTTTGAGAACACGACAAAACAGAACGCATACAGAAGAACATTTCACTGTATATTACAACAATGCATCAGATTACAAGAATATACAGAGTATAAATGAATAAATATTACACAGAAATATCAGAGATTTAAATTACATTTAAGTACATTGTAGCGGAAAATAATACAATACACAACTAGAAGAGATATACGGATACAAAGCTTTCCGGATATCATTCCAGCTGTAAACCAGGATCCTGTGAATATAAATCTGCAAAACCAAAACTACTAGCTGCCCGTGTCGAAAATAAGGGCACCCAGAGTTTAGGTTAAAAAAATAAACTCCAGGTCAGTCATGTGACTGGTGTGAGAACTAAAACAGTTATAAATCTTTATTTTCAAAGTTAGGTAAATCAAGGGACCACGCCGTATAACACGGAACGGGTTTCCTCCCAAGAATACCAGTGCATAAAACAAACAGCGCAATGCTAAATAAAGAAAAATGAAGCTGTTATAAGACCCAGGTCCCATCACACAATGCAACGCAGCCGAGGATAGGGTTTTCCCTTATAACAGCCAAAGAATGCTTAGTACGTTTAAAACAAATCATTTAATACTACTATAAGTGTATAGTGTATAAAACAACTTCAAATCATAAGTATCAATCATAGGCGGCATGAGCGTCCCATGCCACTATGTCGCCATATATAGGTTTACAAATAAAACCGCAAAGTCACGTATTTGGAAATTGGATTTCCGTCTATGAACCGAGGCAAAAGATAGTCCTCAACCGATTCGTGACTCTCTAGCCCGAGCCACAGGCAAGTACTCAGTCAAGCCTTGGAGCGACAGAGCCGGTCCACCGATGTAAATTAAAATGCCTGAACACTACGCTTCCCCACCCTATGGGGTGTAAGTCTGGTCCGTCAGCCGACCAGAAGCATCGGCCGAAACCGATATAACCGAGGCGCCTCGCAACAGCAACAACCACATAAGTCAAACTCGTCAGGGCGTGTAAAACCACTGACGCCACTTCTAACTAGAAAGAAACGCAAGTCCTCCCTGAGGTCCGTCTCCCGTTTTTGGTTCATACCGGGTGTGAAACTCGCGAAGTAAACGTTACACAAAGCTACGCCACAAAGGCCGTGCTTTGATCATCACCACAAGACTTTGCTTTTCAACAGAAGTCTCGATCAATTGCCACTTAGGCATGCCACACAGGCAATTCACTCCATGCGTTTGATATCCATCAATATATAACCCCTGAGCTCGTACATCTCAGAGAAGGGCGTTAAGCAAGAGAATAAATTCTCCGCCGCCAAGCAGATATATATTTAATAGAAATCAATCACACAGACTAAAATCCAATGTCAGACACACAGTCCATTTACAAGTCCGTTCTGGGTCTGAACGAAACCGGAGGCACCTAGTACCCCGCATATCCATCGATCTCCAAGTACGTCTGGACGATCACCAACTGTTTCCATCTTCTTGGGTGTACAGCCCAATCAAGATCATCAGTTATCACCCAAACGACGTGAAGACTTCTGGTCTTCGACCACCGTCTTCATCTTCGACACCACGTCGAATCAGTTATTCAGAATGGGATAAACCCGGTCTTTCTGAATAACTCGCGTATATATTATAAAAGTGTTACACAAACACAACATACGCCTCATTCCAATTCATTAGTCACTAACCGTAAATTAATCAAGAGAATAATTCCCCAAATATTAACCCCGAAGGCCGAAACCAACATCAGATCAATATCCAGAAAACCATTCTACTTAGCTAACCGACAGTTAGTTTCTAATTTCACATTCATAGGGAAAGGTTCCCATTAATTTTATCAAAGATAAATTCTTGAATTTATTCTTTAATCAACTTTTGAATATCAATTCAAACTAGTCGGGATTAGCGAACCTTACCGAAGTAATCATTTGTTTTAATTTCCCAATCCCAACCTATTCATCCCATGAAGTAAAACTGGTTATACTTCATATCTAACACCACGGTGTTATTGGTAAATTCAATTACCATTTCACGTTCAAATCTAATTAAAGATTTAACTATCGCCTGGAGCAAAACTGGTGATACTCCATTTCGATTATTTCAATCTAATTAAAGATTCATTAAAACTCCACTTAGTTTTAATCGTTAACTGGGTTAAAGAATCCGTGTCATTTAAAACACGATTCACGATAAACCCAAAGTCACATTCATTAATTATCGGGTTAAAGAACAAGTGTTATTTAAAACACTGTTCACGATAAACCCAAAAATCAATATCAATTCAATTCCAATTAAATATTATTTAATTGGTACACTTCATTAAATCTAAATAAAAAGATTTAATCATTTCTCAACTGGGTTCAAGAACAGTGTTATTGAAGACACCATTCACGACAAACCCAAATCACATTCGATATTCAATACAAGGCTCTGAATAGAAAATATATCGGCTTATATTCAATATCGAATTCTACGACTAACAAATGTCGTATTGGAAATAATGATATAAATATATATCTTTCAAATCTCCATAACAACACCTGTATAATCACGAATTCCAACATCGAAATATTCCGAAGACAATTTCGATTCAAATCCACTCCAATGCAATCATTGGATATTCTGGTTATTTTTAAAACCCTTTTCAAATTCAATTTATTTATTTAAAAATAAATAGAATTATATTTCTAGTTCAAAACTAGTTCATTTCGATAGAAATCTATTTTTACCTATTCAATTGTGGAGTTTTTCATCCCAAATCTTCACAAATCATTTCTTATGATTTTACACAAATTATTACTATTTTTAATAATTTTATCAAGGCCCGTACAGTCGATTTCCACCAATGGCCATCGAACTGCACTTACAGCGACCTTTTTCAAATTTGATTTGGAAGTAATTCCAAATCCAACCGTTAGATTTCTAATTTCTCACATTCGTTAGAAAGCTCTCTTCGATACGAACCCAACGGTTCCGGTTTTAGGAGAATCCGACGGTCGGATCTCCCGTAATGTCCGTTTGAAATAAATGGTCGAAATTCACGAACTGTCGCGGCGCGGCGCGTTCTATTCAGGCCATTATATTATATATATAATATATATAATATATATTTCATCGATTTCTATTTAAAACGAATTATATGAATAGTTTTAAAATCGTTTCAAAAGCAATTTCAACTTCCGTTTCAATTCAAATTAAAATTGAATTCTTCTTTATAAATTCGTTTTAAAATTCATTTCTATTCAATTCAAATTTCAATTCAATTTGAATTCATTTCAATTCGCTTTCAATTCAATTCGAATTCGTTTTCAATCCATTTCGAAATCATTTTCAATTCAATTCATTTCGAAATCGTTTTCAAATCAATTCATTTCGAAATCGTTTTCAAATCAATTCATTTCGAAATCGTTTTCAATTCAATTTATTTCGAAATCGTTTTCAAATCAATTCATTTCGAAATCGTTATATATTCAATTCATTTCGAAATCGTTTTCAAATCAATTCATTTCGAAATCGTTTTCAATTCAATTCATTTCGAAATCGTTTTCAATTCAATTCATTTCGAAATCGTTTTCAAATCAATTCATTTCGAAATCATTTTCAAATCAATTTATTTCGAAATCGTTATATATTCAATTTATTTCGAAGTCATTATATATTCAATTCATTTCGAAATCGTTATATATTCAATTCATTTCGAAATCGTTTTCAAATCAATTCATTTCGAAATCGTTTTCAATTCAATTCATTTCGAAATCGTTTTCAAATCAATTCATTTCGAAATCGTTTTCAAATCAATTTATTTCGAAATCGTTATATATTCAATTTATTTCGAAATCGTTTTCAATTCAATTCATTTCGAAATCGTTTTCAAATCAATTCATTTCGAAATCGTTTTCAAATCAATTTATTTCGAAATCGTTATATATTCAATTTATTTCGAAATCGTTATATATTCAATTCATTTCGAAATCGTTATATATTCAATTCATTTCGAAATCGTTTTCAATTCAATTCATTTCGAAATCGTTTTCAATTCAATTCATTTCGAAATCGTTTTCAATTCAATTCATTTCGAAATCGTTTTCAAATCAATTCATTTCGAAATCGTTTTCAAATCAATTTATTTCGAAATCGTTATATATTCAATTTATTTCGAAATCGTTATATATTCAATTCATTTCGAAATCGTTTTCAAATCAATTCATTTCGAAATCGTTTTCAATTCAATTCATTTCGAAATCGTTTTCAATTCAATTCATTTCGAAATCGTTTTCAATTCAATTCATTTCGAAATCGTTTTCAAATCAATTCATTTCGAAATCGTTTTCAATTCAATTCATTTCGAAATCGTTTTCAAAACAATTCATTTCGAAATCGTTTTCAAATCAATTTATTTCGAAATCGTTATATATTCAATTCATTTCTAAATCGTTATATATTCAATTCATTTCGAAATCGTTTTCAAATCAATTCATTTCGAAATCGTTTTCAAATCAATTCATTTCGAAATCGTTTTCAAATCAATTTATTTCAAAATCGTTATATATTCAATTTATTTCGAAATCGTTATATATTCAATTCATTTCGAAATCGTTATCAAATCAATTCATTTCGAAATCGTTTTCAAATCAATTCATTTCGAAATCGTTTTCAATTCAATTTATTTATTTATATAAAATGATATCTTTATTTTTCTAAATTGGAATGAGGCCCAATCAATCACCATATAAGGTTAATTATATGGATTTTCATACAACACATGTATAATAGCATTGAAAAATAATCAACCATCAACCAAAGTGCACTACACTGTATAAGCATCAAATATTGGTATCTAACGCTTGTAACAGCCTGTCAATCAATCGATCGACATATTTAATCAATCAGGATGAGTGAAATTCATATTTCATCCTAACACCCGTGTGGGGTTTTCAAACAATCAAACACAGATTTTAGTTGTGCAGTTGGGCGATGTGTAAAATTTATCGACCCAATCAATGTCCTTCAAATAGGTGTACATAAACAAACCGTTCGGTTTGTAAATGAATATTTTATTTATTCACATTCCCGTTAAAAATTATATTTTTAACCATAAAACATTTTATTTCAACCTATGAATTTCTATTCAATTCTTTTATTCAATAAAATGATATCTTTATTTTTCTAACTTATTTTAGAAAATTTCGGCGGCATAACGACACGATACTAGAAACGGGACGAGGCCTAGCCTTATCCCCGGTCTAGTGAAGGCCCACGCCATTCACACATCAATCAAATCAATTTCAATTTCACCAAAACAATCCAATCCAAATCAAATAATCTAACCAACTACACAACCAATCAAACAAGTCCATGGTCTGTGGACGGGTGTCGGATGCTTCTAATAAGCACCGTCTGCATCCTAGTATATATATAACTAGAAAAATATAATTTGAGTGAGAAGTTCTCACTTATAGCTATCCAACTTCACCAGTTTTATTTCTGAATTTCAGAACATTTTGGATTTTCCCCAAATCCCAACGCAATCTTCTTCACGCTGTTCACAGTAAAAATCACACTTTTAATATGATGTTTATTTTTCGAATCGATGTTTATATTCTAAAAATTATAATCTCTACTATATAAAAATTATATTTTTATTCTGCTATTTATATTTTATAAGCTATGTATATTTTATTTCAAAAACAAATTCTAGCTCGTACCTTTCAAAAACAAATTCTAGTTCGTATATTTCAAAAACAAATTCTAGTTCGTTTATTTCAAAAACAAATTCTAGTTCGTATATTTCAAAAACAAATTCTAGTTCGTATATTTCAAAAACAAATTCTAGTTCGTATATTTCAAAAACAAATTCTTGTTCGTATATTTCAAAAACAAATTCTAGTTCGTATATTTCAAAAACAAATTCTAGTTTGTATATTTCAAAAACAAATTCTAGTTTGTATATTTCAAAAACAAATTCTAGTTCGTATATTTAAAAAACAAATTCTAGTTCGTATATTTCAAAAACAAATTCTAGTTCGTATATTTCAAAAACAAATTCCAGTTCGTATATTTCAAAAACAAATTCTAGTTTGTATATTTCAAAAACAAATTCTAGTTCGTATATTTCAAAAACAAATTCTAGTTTGTATATTTCAAAAACAAATTCTAGTTCGTATATTTCAAAAACAAAACTATTTTAAGTTTCAAAGCAATTACATTTTACTTATTCTAGAACAATGACATTCATATATTTTACTTCTTTAAAATAGTGTATATTTATATTTTAGTTTATTTTAAAACAATCCCAATTATAATTTTAAAAACAATTAAAAACAATGTTAATTATAATTTAAAAACAATAAAAAGAAAAGATGTTGAATATTTTATAAAAATCAATTTCTACTTCTATATATATATAGGTATTATAACACAATACTTATACATAAATTTTCAGATCTTATATTAATACAAATTAATTTATAATTAATTTCCTTAATCACTTAACTAAATTAATTTCTGAGTTTTTTAAAAGAAAAAATAAATAAATAGAAAAAAAAAATTACACTGCGCTTCTATATTCCTCTTCCTGTATGTTGTCTGTGTCCATCGCTCCAGGTTTTTCACCAAACATCGCCAGCCAGGGTTCGATATTGCCACCGCCGTGCTTGACTAGAACGAGATCCAGGGCCCCCACGATGTTCGCCGTCCAGACCTCCTCCAGCTCCCAGAAGTTGACCCCTCTCGGTGCCCCCCTCCTCGCCCAAACGCTGGTCAAACGCAGGTAGATAGAGCTCGAAAATCGAGCGCTTCAGATCACTAGGACTGATCATCTCCGCGCAGATAGAGAGCTCTTGAGATGCTCAACGATTTTCACTTTATAAATGTCGAAGGATTTAGCTTGGATTGGAGGATTTTATTGAAGAAAGTAACGAGCGATTTAGGCCTTGGATTTTAATTAGCGACGCTGTGTAATTTGGGTAAGTAAATTAGGGTTTGGTCTTGAAGGGAAATATATAGTATATTTATTTAAATAATATTTTATTTCACTTTTACTTGTTTATCTCCCGAACTCCACATCAAACCCAACGAATGTCACCTCTAGCTAATTACCCCTATTCCGAACACAATGGGATATGTTTCGTAACTTAATTCGGCTGTTACGATCAGTTTCCGTTCAAATTAAAATATAAATCTATATATTCTATTTTAAACGTACATTTCAATTTACTGGGGTCACATACTAACTCTATAAATTCCCGAAAAATATTTTCTAGCTTCGTATTGACGATACGGTCCTAACAAAACTAGTTTCGTCGAATTCTGAGACCGTTAGAAAAATGGCCATTTTCCAGTCGATTAAAATCAACTGAAACTGGTCAAACGCGTTTTCCTCCGCCACGCTCACATACTGATTCAGAAAATTATGAAATTTGGGACCTAGCAATAACTCGACATCACGGACCCAACAAAAGTGGTTTCGTCGAAATCCGAGGTCGTTTGCAAAATGTCCATTTTTAAGGGCCTGAATTCCATAGCGACTATTCAGAATTTTCAACTGGACTTATCTTTTGATTCCCGATATGAAATCTTGATTTTTCGGATTCGTTGGAAAGATATTATCGATTAGGTCCCATTATTTTTGGTTTCACTAAAATCCGGATTGTTTTGCACCCGGTACATTTAATTGAAGTTTGAAATCGAATTATCGAACTACCGCGCCATTTTCAATTCTATTTATAATTATATATAAATATTTATATTCTAACGACGACGTATATAAATATATACGTCGAATTCTATTCAAAATAAATTCCTCGTTGATTTTATTTAAAATAATCTATTTTAAATATTCAAAATTTGCTAAAATTGCCAAAATAAAAATTTTAAACTGGCCCAGATTTTCGGGTTGTTACATCGGTCATTCTTGAACCGATGGAGTCATTTGGTTGGCTCATTTACGCCCCAAAGGGCGGGGAAACGTAGTGTTCAGGCATTTTAATCCACATCGGTGGACCGGCCCTGTCGCTCCAAGGGTCACTCGAGCTCTGATCCTGAGACTCGGGCTAGACAGTCTCGAATCGGTTGAGGACTATCTTTTGCCTCGGTTCATAGATGGAAATCCAACTTCTAAATACGTGACATTTGCGGTTTTAATTGTAAAACTAGTATGGCGACATGATATATGGTACCCATGCCGCCTATGATTGATACTTATGATTTGAAGTTGTTTTATACACTATGCACTTATAGTAGTATCAAATGATTTATTTTAAACGTACTAAGCATGTTTGGCTGTTATAAGGGAAAACCCTATCCTCGGCTGCGATGCATTGTGTGATGGGACCTGGGTCTTATAACAGCTTCATTTTTAGAAAAGCATTGCGTTGTTTGCTTATATGCACTGGTATTCTTGGGAGAAAACCCGTTCCGTGTTATACGGCGTGGTCCCTTGATTTCCCTATCTTTAAAATAAAGATTTATAACTGTTTTAGTTCTCACACCAGTCACATGACTGACCTGGAGTTTATTGTTTTAACCTAAACTCTGGGTGCCCTTATTTTGACACGAGCAACTAGTAGTTTTGGTTTTGCAGATTTATATTCACAGGATCCTGGTTTACAGCTGGAACGATATCCGGAAAGCTTTGTATCCGTATATCTACTTCTAGTTGTGTATTGTATTATTTTTCGCTGCTATGTATTTCAATGTAGTTTAAATCTCTGATATTTTCTGTGTACTATTTATTCATTTATACTCTGTATATTCATGTAATCTGATGCATTGTTGTAAGATACAATGAAATGTTCTTTCGTCTGCGTTCTGATTTGTCCGGTTCTCAACGATCAGGGGTTTCGAGCGGTTTAGATCGGTTTAGCGACTGATTCGGATCGAGCGAAATTCCTTGTCGTCACAATTGGTATCAGAGCTTTGGTTTACAAAGCAGAGAACATGACACATTAGAACAATACGAAAGAATTCATCAGATATTCGATTAGTAATATTCAATTTGAATGACTCGTTAGAGATGGGATCAGTAGTATCCTAGAACGAGTGTGAAGAGTATATTTTTCAAATGAAAACGATTTTTGTTTTGAAAATTTAAATCAACTGCTCGTATTTGATTATTTATTCTATATTGATCGGGACAATCCAATATGTAGAGGTTTTGCATATATGTCTTGCAAACGTGTATTCGAAGTTTTAATGTACTGGATAGTTATAGAATCATACTCTAATTGCCCGGGGATAATTCTGGTGATGGGGCACTGTCGCCAGTATTTATTTTCGAGTAACGAAAGTGAGATTTCTATAAATTTCCAATTGACTGGTGTGAGAACCGAAACTAGATAGGGTTTATTGTTGTGATTTGGCATCAAAAATCTGATTTTTGTATATGTATCAAAATTATGAATTTGAAACTCTAATTCACTAATTGATTGATGTTTGTGTTGTTTGCTTATTTGTTGGATAATTTTGAACCATTATGCCTAATAGCATCAAATATTGAATTATATTGAAATTTGGTCGCATTTGCTTGCATATACTTGTACTTACATTGAACAGGTCATAGCAAGGAGGCTAGAGCAGAGAATAAAATTTGTTTGCCCGACAAATAGGTACATGTTTACTACATAATTTACTGTTTTGTTTGGGTGATGATGATTTTATGAGCCTATTGGCTAGCCGCTTGGCTTTTTCTTTTTCTTTTTAAGAGTAGAAGGACCGGGGAAGCTATTTGAAATTCCCCGATGCTCCCGGTGCAGGGGAGGTTATGGCGAAATTTTTCGAAAATTTAGGTTGTTAGCCAATTTTTTTTGAAATTTTGAAAATTCTCAGAGACTGAAAAGTTGGAAAATGGAAGCCAGATCGAACGTAGAGTTGAATAATCAAACCACTTTCGACTTTGTTCCTTTTCGGGGACGAAAAGTTTTAAGTGGAGGAAATTGTAATAACCCGGAAATTCTGAGCCAGTTTAAAATTTTTATTTTGGCTATTTTAGCGAATTTTGAATATTTAAAATAGATTATTTTAAATAATATCGATGAGAAATTTATTTTGAATATAATTAGAACGTATATATTATATACGCCGTCGTTAGAATATAAATATTCATATATAATTATAAATAGAATTGAAAATGGCGCGGTAGTTCGATAAATCGATTTCAAACTTCAATTGAATGTACCGGGTGCAAAACAATCCGGATTTTTGTGAAACCAAAAACATTAGGATCTAATTGATGATATCTTTCCAACGAATCCGAAAAATCAAGATTTCATAGCGGGAATCAAAAGATATGTCCAGTTGAAAATTTTGAATAGTCGCTATGGAATTCAGGCCCTTAAAAATGGAAATTTTGCAAACGACCTCGGATTTCGACGAAATCACTTTTGTTGGATCCGGGATGTAAAGTTATTGCTAGATTTCAAATTTCATAATTTTCTGAGTCAATATGTGAGCGTGGCGAAGTAAAACACGTTTGACCAGTTTTAGTTGATTTTAATCGACTGGAAAATGGCCATTTTTTCCAACGGTCTCAGAATTCGACGAAACCACTTTTGTTAGGACCGTATCGTCAATACGAAGCTAGAAATATTTTTCGGGAATTTTTCTAGTTAGTATGTGACCCCGGTAAATTGAAATGCGCGTTCAAATTCAATATAGAGATTTAAATGTAAATTCAACGGAAACTAATCAAAACGATCAAATCAGCTTGCGATATATATCCCATTGTGTTCGGAATGGGGGTAATTAGCTGTGGACGACAGGCGGTGGGTTCGATTTTGAGTTCGTTGTAAAAAGTTACTTTATTGATTTTTAAAAGTAAATTAAATATTTAATTAAACCAAGTCAACCCTTCATCCCCCTTAACCCGCTCAGGCCCCCCCTTACCTTCCTCGTCGATCAGAAAAAAAAAGAAAAAAAAAAGAAAATCGCTCCAGATCGCCGCCCCCCCCCCCTCGCGCGCTGCATCACCTTAGGCCGCCTCCTCCTCCACCTCGAAGACGACCAACCGCCTCCCCTCGCGCCCCCTTACCTTCCCCGCTCCTCCCCGATGTCCCCAAACCCTAAACCGAGCCCCAATCCCACGACAGCCGACGTCGAGCCATCCTCCTCCACCAGCACCCAGCGCCGACGCCATCTACACCCTCCGACGAACGATGACCCCCCTCATTCGAACGATGTAAGTTATTTTGTTTTACTGTATTATGATTTGTTTATATGAAGTTATTACCATATAAGGATATCGTTTTTTTTCTTATGAAATATATTGAAATAAAATAATATGATTTCAAATAAAAAAATAGGATTTTTTGTAAAATAGGAAATATAAAAATCTAAATGATGTTGGTTTTGAAAATATGAATTTTATTTACTTAGCAATGGAAAAATATAATTTTTATTATATAGAAAGGTTAAAAATATAATTTTTATCGTATGTAAAGGTTGAAAATTTAATTTTCATATTATATAGATAATAAAAATACAATCTTTTATATTGTAGAAATATAAAAATATGATTTTCATATAGGTAAGATAGTGAAAATATCACCTTTATATAGGTAGTAAAATAGAATAGTCGAAATCTTTAAAATGGAAAAGTCGAAATCTTTAAAATGGAAAAGTTGAAATCTTTAAAATAGAAAAGTCGAAATCTTTAAAATAGAAAAGTCGAAATCTTTAAAATGGAAAAGTTGAAATCTTTAAAATCGAAAAGTCGAAATCTTTAAAATGGAAAAGTTGAAATCTTTAAAATGGAAAAGGGGAAATTTTTAGATGTAAAAATGCGAAATCTATATTTTTGAAATGGAATTTTATCTATATGATAGCGAAGTAAAAATTCGATTTTTATATATTGAATAGCATAGTAAAAATATGATTTTTAAATTGAAAGTGAACAAATAAAAATGTGATTTTTACATATGTAGTGAAAGCGGACAACGAAAGCGACATAATGCGAGAACGGCGAAGATTTCTATCAAAGAAGAGTCAAGATGATTGGATAGCTATCGGTGAGAATTTCTCACCTTTCAATTTCTTTTTCTATTTATACATATATACTAGGATGCAGACGGTGTTTATTAGCACCCGACACAATCGTCCACAGACCATGGACTTATTTGTTTGGTTGCATAGATTAGTTAGATGATCTGATTTGAATTTGGTTGTTTGGTGATTTTGATTGATGTGTGAATGGCGTGGGCCTTCACTAGACCGGGGATAAGGCTAGGCCTTGTCCCGTTTCTAGTATCGTGCCGTTATGCCGCCGAAATTTTCTAAAATATGTTAGAAAAATAAAAATATCATTTTATTTAAAGAATGAACTGAATAGAAATTCATATGTTGGAATAAAATGTTTTATCATTAAAAATATAATTTTTAACGTGAATGTGAATAAATAAATATCTATTTACAAACCAGACGGTTTGTTTATGTACACCTATTTGAAGGACATTGATTGGGTCGATAAATTTTACACATCGCCCAACAGCACGAATAAAGTATTTGTTTGATTGTTTGAAACCCCACACGGGAGTTGGTATGAAATATGAAGTTCACTCATCCTGATTGATTAAATATGTCGATCGATTGATTGACAGGCTGTGTTATAAGCGTTAGATATCTATATTTGATGCTTATACAGTGTAGTGCACTTTGGTTGATGGTTGATTATTTTTTAATGCTATTATATACATGTGTTGTATGAAAATCCATATAATTAACTTTATATGGTAATTGATTGGGCCTCATTCCAATTTAGAAAATAAAGAATTTTATAAAATAAAAGTTCATGTGTTGACTGTACTCATCCGTTGAGATTAGTCATGTGTTGAACGAAATATTTTAACAATAAAATTTATACCTTTGTCACTATAAAATAAAAGTTCATATGTTGACCGTACTCATCCGTTCAGATTAGTCATGTGTTGAACGAAATAATTTAACAAAAATAGTCACACGTGGACAGTACTCATTCGTTGAGATTAGTCGTGTGTTGACAAAAATAAATATTCATTTGTTGAATAGAATATGTGAAAATAGAGATGTATGAAGCCGTGTTGGTTAGATTGACTCCATTTTGACGTGAACGATATTTATACCGATTATTCATTTCGAAATGAATATTGAAAAACGATTTCGAAATGAATATTGAAAAACTATTTCGAAATGAATTGAATTGAAAACGATTTCGAAATGAATTGAATTGAAAACGATTTCGAAATGAATTGAATAGAAAACGAATTTGATTTCAATTGAATGTATAACGAATTTGAATCGAATAGAAAACCACTTTGAATTGAATCGAATTGAAAACGAATTCGAATTGATTTGAAAACGAATTGAAATGAATTCAAATTGAATTGAAATTTGAATTAAATAGAAATGAATTTTAAAAACGAATTTATAGGGAAAATTCAATTTTGATTCGAATTGAAATGGAAGTTGAAAATGTTTTTTAAACGAAATTAAAACGACTTATAAAATTCGTTTTAAATAGAAATCGACGAAATATATATTATATATATATAATATATAGAATATAATGGCCTGAATAGAACGCGCCGCGCCGTGGCAGTTCGAAAATTTCGACCATTTATTTCAAACGGAGATTACGGGAGATCCGACCGTCGGATTCTCCTAAAACCGGAACCGTTGGGTTTGTATCGAAAAGAGCTTTCTAATGAATATTAGAAATTAGAAATCTAACGGTTGGATTTGGAATTATGTCCAAATCAAATTTGGAAAAGGTCACTGTAAGTGCAGTTCGATGGCCGTTGATGGAAATCGACTGTACGGGCCTTGATAAAATTATTAAAAATAGTAATAATTTGTGTAAAATCATAAGAAATGATTTAGAAAGAATTGGGATGAAAAACTCCATATTTGAAAAGATAAAAATAGATTTTTATCGAAATGAACTAGTTTTGAACTAGAATTATAATTCTATTTATTTTTAAATAAATAAATTGAATTTGAAACGGTTTTGAAAATAACCAAAATTTCCAATGATTGCATTGGAATGGATTTGAATCGAAATTGTCTTCGGAATATTTCGATGTTGGATTTCGTAATTATACAGATGTTGTTATGGAAATTTGAAAGATATATATATATATATACCGTTATTTCCAATACGATATCTATTGGTCGTAGAATTTGATACTGAATATAAGCCGATATATTTTCTATTCAGAGCCTTGTATTTAATATCAAGTGTGATTTGGGTTTGTCGTGAATGGTGTCTTCACTAACACTGTTCTTGAACCCAGCTGAGAAAAGATTAAATCTTTTTATTTAGATTTAATGAGGTATGCCAATTAAATAATATTTAATTTGAATTGAATTGATATTGATTTTTGGGTTTATCGTGGACAGTGTTTTAAATAACACTCGTTCTTTAACCCGATAATTAATGGAATGTGATTTTGGGTTTATCGTGAACTGTGTTTTAAATGACACTGATTCTTTAACCCAGTTAGCGATTAAAACTAAGTGGAGTTTTAATGAATCTTTAATTAGATGGAAATGATCGAGAATGGAGTATCACCAGTTTTGCTCCAAGCGATAGTTAAATCTTTAATTAGATTTGAACGTGAAATGGTAATTGAATTTACCGATAACACCGTGGTGTTAGATATGAAGTATTACCAGTTTTACTTCATGGGATGAATAGGTTGGGATTGGGAAATTAAAACAAATGATTACTTCGGTAAAGTTCGTTAATCCCGACTAGTTTGAATTGATATTCAAAAGTAGATTAAAGAATAAATTCAAGGAATTTATCTTGGATAAAATTAATGGGAACCTTTCCCTATGAATGTGAAATTTAGAAACTAATTGTCGGTTAGCTAAGCAGAATGGTTTTCTGGATATTGATCTGATGTTGGTTTCGGCCTTTGGGGTTAATATTTGGGGAATTATTCTCTTGATTAATTAACTGTTAGTGACTGATGAATTGGAATTAGGCGTATGTTGTGTTTGTGTAACACTTATTTCAAATATACGCGAGTTATTCGGAAAGACCGGGTTTATCCCATTCTGAATAACTGATACGACGATAAGTCGAAGATGAAGACGATGGTCGAAGACCGGAAGTCTTCACGTCGTTTGGGTGATTGCTGATGATCTTGATTGGGCTGTACACCCAAGAAGATGGAAACAGTTGGTGATCGTCCAGACGTGCTTGGAGATCGATGGATATGCGGGGTACTAGGTGCCTCCGGTTTCGTTCAGATCCAGAACGGACTTGTAAATGGACTGTGTGTCTGACATTGGATTTTAGTCCGTGTGATTGATCTCTATTAAATACATATCTGTTTGGCGGCGGAGAATTTATTCTCTTGCTTAACGCTCTTCTCTGAGACGTACAAGCTCAGGGGTTATATATTGATGGATATCAAACTCATGGAGTGAATTGCCTGTGTGGCATGCCTAAGTGGCATGCCTAAGTGGCAATTGATCGAGGCTTCTGTTGAAAAGCAAAGTCTTGTGGTGATGATCAAAGCACGGCCTTTGTGGCGTAGCTTTGTGTAACGTTTACTTTGCGAGTTTCACACCCGGTATGAACCAAAAACGGGAGACGGACCTCAGGGAGGGCATGCGTTTCTTTCTAGTTAGAAGTGGCGTCAGTGGTTTTACACGCCCTGACGAGTTTGACTTATGTGGTTGTTGCTGTTGCGAGGCGCCTCGGATTGATCGGTCGTTCTCGAATTGATGGAGTCATTTGGTTGGCTCATTTACGCCCCAAAGGGCGGGGAAACGTAGTGTTCAGGCATTTTAATCCACCTCGGTGGACCAGCCCTGTCACTCCAAAGGTCACTCGAGCTCTGATCTGAGACTCGGGCTAGACAGTCTCGAATCGGTTGAGGACTATCTTTTGCCTCGGTTCATAGATGGAAATCCAACTTCCAAATACGTGACATTTGCGGTTTTAATTGTAAAACTAGTATGGCGACATGATATATGGTACCCATGCCGCCTATGATTGATACTTATGATTTGAAGTTGTTTTATACACTATGCACTTATAGTAGTATCAAATGATTTGTTTTAAACGTACTAAGCATGTTTGGCTATTATAAGGGAAAACCCTATCCTCGGCTGCGATGCTTTGTGTGATGGGACCTGGGTCTTATAACAGCTTCATTTTTAGAAAAGCATTGCGTTGTTTGCTTATATGCACTGGTATTCTTGGGAGGAAACCCGTTCCGTGTTATACGGCGTGGTCCCTTGATTTCCCTATCTTTAAAATAAAGATTTATAACTGTTTTAGTTCTCACACCAGTCACATGACTGACACGGAGTTTATTGTTTTAACCTAAACTCTGGGTGCCCTTATTTTGACACGGGCAGCTAGTAGTTTTGGTTTTGCAGATTTATATTCACAGGACCTTGGTTTACAGCTAGAACGATATCCGTAAAGCTTTGTATCCGTATATCTACTTCTAGTTGTGTATTGTATTATTTTCCGCTGCTATGTATTTCAATGTAGTTTAAATCACTGATATTTTTTGTGTACTATTTATTCATTTACACTCTGTATATTCATGTAATCTGATGCATTGTTGTAAGATACAATGAAATGTTCTTTCGTCTGCGTTCTGATTTGTCCTGTTCTCAATGATCAGGAGTTTCGAGCGGTTTAGATCGGTTTAGCGACTAATTCGGATCGAGCGAAATTCCTTATCGTCACATTAATCGACTAAGACACGAGGTTGGACCCTTTTGTAGCATAAGACTGCCCGGAAACGACCGGTAAATCCAGCGGCTACAAATGATTGGCCCAATGTGAGAGGTCTTAGGTATAAACTAAATACGTGACAAGTGTAAAGACACGAGGTTAGACTCGGTTATGGCGTAAGGCTGCCCGGACCCGACCGACAAATCCATCTGCCATAAAAGATAGTCTAATGTGAGAGGTCTTTACAACGGTTATGTTCTTAATCAATTAAGAAACACTTAACCATATTAGCATGTAGAGGGACATGAGGGGTTAAGTGGGTGCCTTGGGTGGCATGTGAAAATCTAGTGGTTGCCTTGGGTGGCAATAGAAAATATGATTAGAATACTTAACCAAGGTGGAACATGTAATTAAACATGATTAAAGGGTTAAGTAAGTGCCTTGGGTGGCATGGGGAAAATCTAGTGGTTGCCTTGGGTGGAAATAGAAGATATGATTAGAATACTTAAACCAAAGTGGAACATGTAATTAAACATGATTAAAGGGTTAAGAAAGTGCCTTGGGTGGCAGGTGGAAATCAAGTAAGTGCCTTGGGTGGCATGGGGAAATCTAGTGGGTGCCTTAAGTGGCAATTAAAATATGATTAGATGACTTAACCAAACTTTAAACATGTAAGTGGACATGATTATTAAAAAGGGTTAAGTGGGATGCACTAGAAAAAGGGACAAGCTTAGGTGGGTAGCTTGTGGGGGCCCATTTCAACCAGTAACCCATATGTATCTTACTGGGCTCGACCCATGTCGAGGACGGGACACGCGTACTGGGCTTGACTATAAGAGGCCAAAAAACGGGTTAGCGGTGGCAACGCAAGTCTAACGGGTTTCATATGCGTGTGTGGACCCAGGCTGGTAGGTAAGACGTTGTTGCATCGTGTAGGTATAAGCCGTGCATCGTTGATTGTATCGGGTTGCCACTTTGGGGAGTGATACACCCCACTGTGGGGCCAGCACGGGTATCTACGTTAGGGAGCCGATCGAATGGGAGTAGTGGGTACACCTAGTGGAGATAGGGGCAGACGGCACCTATGTAGTCAGCTAGGGGTACACGAGACTACTATTAAAATTACTAAGTTGTGGGTACACCTAGTGGAGATAGGGGCAGACGACACCTATGTAGTCAGCTAGGGGTACACGAAACTACTATTAAAATTACTAAGTACACTTAGTGGGATCAACCTTTAAGTAGGAATTACCCTTGGGTGGGTAGATCTGGTGTGGTGCAGTGTAGGAATTACCCTTGGGTGGGTAGATCTGGTGTGGTGCAGAGTAGTATTTATCCTTGGGTGGATAGGCACGTCTTTACCGTTATCTTAGTTCATCCTAAGTCTAGTTGGCTGCTTAGTGTAGTCATTTATCCCCAGTCGTACCGTACCAGGTTTATATCATACCCTAATTACTTTAATGATTGTATTGTTAAAGTTATAGGGCTCACTCAGACTTATGTCTGACCCCGTTGTTTTTATCTTTTTCCCCAACCCTCAGGTTCTCAGAGTGGGCCTAGAACCAGTGGGCTTTGATCAGATCGCTTTATCTATCTTTTGGAGCTTGGACCGTGATGTAAAGCCCAACTTATATTTTCTATTATGGCTATTAGTTATTAGTGGGATTATGTACCTTTGTTTTATCAAGACGGATATTATGTACTTGACTCTTGTTTATGGTTTTGTGATGTAACCAAACATGTTTTAATTTCCGCTGCAATGAAATGATGTTTTAAATTCTCAGGTATTACTTATATCTGTCTTGTTGTAATTTTTCTGTTCTATATTCACTTAAGATACTCCACCGAAGTTAAGGCATTCCCTTAGTGAGTGACCTTAACGGGTGTGGGGTGTTACAATGTGTGTGTGTGTTTATGTGTATGTGTGTGTGTATAAAACTATTATATGCAACATATATAAGACTAATAGAACAACTACTTGTTCGAAGACTAATATATTACACTGTCTTTTATGATATTTGACATTTAGTATCCCCATGTGGTATACAAACTTAATTGTATATTGTTTTGTGTGTTATATATAACTACTATATATCATTGCATGTATATATGCATATAATATTATGTAACATTTACATACCCATACATCTATTCAAAACATGAATTCCTTTTGTGTCATACAAAAAATATGTTGAATCCGATGCACTAGTCCAGTCATGTTATATGTATAAAACAAGTTTTAAAATAATCTAAATGCCTAGATGCATATATATATATATATATATATATATATATATATATATATATATATAAGAGTATGGAACCTAGCAGCATCTTTGAAACATTTAGTATCCTTATAAAATCAAAAGAAACGGTACATGTTTTTAACTTTAATAAGTTATTAATAGCAATATTTCGAGTAAATCATTATTTGAATATATACACACCAACTTATCAAGAAGAAAAATACCTTGACTCCATATATTTCGATGCAATAATTATGAGAGCTGTAACGACCCGCCTTTTTGCTCGATTCTCGCCGGTAATTAAACCAACTTAATTCGTTCATAAAGACGGATAGTTATGGGTACAGGCATATTTAAACACAAAGAATATTAACTTTTCATTTCAAAATTTTTACATCAGAGTTACATAAAATCAGAGTATACCATAGCTCAACAGAAACAAATTTGCACTCAACGGAAGAAGTTAGACCAAAACCAAAGCTCTTGCTCCAAAATGAATACAACTCTGAAACTAAGCCTAAAACTAAACTACTAGCTGCCCATGCAAAATATGTGCACCCAGAGTTTAGGTAGGGAGCAGTAAACTCCAGGTCAGTCGTGGGACTGGTATGAGAACTCAAAACAGTTATTATTATTCCGGGTTTATTTTAAAGTCAGGAAAATTCACTGGATCACGCCGCTAACACGGAACGGGTTTACTCCATGTGAATTCCCATGCATAGAAATTCGCATTGGAAAATGAAGCTATCATAAGCTCGTCCCACATCACACAATGCAAATGCACACCAGATGGGCGAATTTTTTCTTATGATAACCAAAGATGCTTTTATACGTAAAATCCTCTTTTAATATTATTATTAGTACATAGTGTCGGAAAATCATTTCGCAAATAAATGTAGAATCATATCCCCTATAACCCCAATTGGTTATATTGACATACAGGTATACAATAAAAATCGCATAGGCTTGTATTCGAGATTGGATTTCCAACATGATGGTTCCTGACACGAAAGATCATTGGAGGACACGAAGCTAAGTATCTCCCGGTTAACATCCAGACAACAGACACCGAATACATAGTGCAAAAGTACATATCCCGGATAGCATCCAGACATCGGACACCGTATATACTTTATTCCCTCAGGTTTCAAGGTAGATCTACCGCCGAAGCTTTCGATTTTCACTAGAGATTAAGGATACAAACTAACCACCAGTTTACCATCAATCCGAGGTGTGAGGTTAGTCAATGTCATGATATACACAAAGCTACGCTTCAATAAGCCGTGCTTTGATCATCACTAGCTCGTTTCATAACTCGAGTATGCCACATTGACAATTCACGGCATGTCACTGATTTTGATCAATGCATACCCTCTAAGTTCATGTGACTTAGAGATGAGGATAATATATTGCCACAAATACGATATATATTAATGGAAATCAGTGTTATGCAGTCAATTTAAATGTCAGACACACAATCCATACAAGTCCACTCTAGGTCTGAACGGAATAACAACCCGAAAACAAATATATTCAGGTCTCATGCCACTTATAACCTCATATCAGGTGTACGGCCCGATCTGAGACATCAGCAATCAATCTAAACAATTCGAATATACTCGGTCATCACTTATCAATATCCAAGTCTTTAGCATCTTTATAATGTACTATAATTACTTGGAATGGTTTCGGATCCATATCTGATCCCGGACTCTCCAAGTAATAAGCGTATTTCAAAAATAATAACTATGAACCACATGAGTGTCTCAATTCAGATCTCCTTCCCAAATATTGTGACTTTACTTCGAATTAAGGTTGGATTTGTTGAATTCCCGAAAACCCATTATCATCTTAGCCTTTATCTTGAATTTCGATATTCATTTTCAAACTTATATTTCAAACCCGAAATCCAATTATTCGACGTTATTCCGGAACTTCCAAATCTTAATTTGGCTTATTTTTGAATTTCCATTTAAAGAATTTATATCTTCAAATATAAGTTTAAATAGAATTTAAGTCAACCTATATTTGATATTGATTCACAAACTCGGGCAAACACTATTAGAATCTGATATGGATATGTTTTGATATTTCTGGTAATATTTGTCCGCTTCTGGAGATCCCTATCGAATATCCGAAGACGAACTCTATTCAAACCCATTCTTTTTTTAATTCAAATTTCCCATATCTTATTTATAGTTTACATAAATTCATACCGTATATTTTAAACTCTTTTAAAACATATCCTTTTTCCATAATGATTCATGTTTAAAATCTTTAAATTCAAATCATTTCAAAGAAATGGTATAATAACGTTAAAAGCGTTACATAAAGCGTTGCGAAATGTGGTTATTTAACGAAATAGATTCAAAATCATTCCAAATTCGCAAATTTTAACTCAGACCACTTTCAAATTATAAAATTTACCTTGTCGTATTTTTCTGGATTTTTAAATAATTTTTATAAATCCACTTTTTTCAATTTTCCGTTACGGTCGACGAACTGCATGTATAACGACCTTTTCAAATTTTAATTTGAACATAACTTGAAAACCATACGATGGAATTTGAAAATTCCTCTTTTATACTAAACCCATTATCAATAAAAATTCGTCGTTTTTCATTTCACGTTAATTCGATTCAAAATGTTCAAGTTATAATCATTTGAAATTTAAAATCAATATTATCGAACTGTCGTTGCGCGACGCGTTCGTTTCATGCTATATATTATTAAAAATAAAAATCGTCCAATTATCTTCTTTTTCGAAATAAATTACATTTCCATGACTTAGATTAAAACCGTATTCCAAATTTCTTATCTTCTTTTTCGAAATAAATTACATTTCCATGACTTAGATTAAAATCGTATTCTAAATTTCTTTTCCCCAAAATAATACTTTTACATTCCATCTTTAGTTCCAAACATTTTAAATTCAAAATTTCCATTTCAAATCAAAATGAATAAAAATAATATTTAAATTAAACTTGTTCGATTAATTTTCCAAAACCCTTATTAATCAAGTATTCACATAAAGCTCATTAAATTTGTTTGCGCAAAACCAATGTTGGGTACATATTCCATACCGTTTTCTCGAACTGATTTTTAAAACACAATTCAATGTTTAAATAACTTGTAAGTGATTCGAATTGTTTCAAAAACCATTTCAACTTATATCAATAGCCTTTACTCGATTTGATTTCTAAACTATTTTACACTTTAATTTAAAACTATGTTCTCAACTCTATTTTCATAATTAAAATTTTATTTAAATGGAAGGAGAATTTAAACTGATTAACTGTATAATCACACAGCAACGGTGTATGTATGAATTCATGCAAACATAATTTACCAAATAATTAAACCAAATAAACAAGCACAATTTCAACCATTACAACCACAACAACTAAAATGATCAACTAACTGTACGCAGAGCGTTACAGTCAATAATGCTTAGTATTTAGCGTATTTTTGACTGCATGAACATCCATTGAACAACCAATAACAACCATTCATAACAATCCATGATCATTAACTAATTTAAATTAACAACTAGTTAAATTTAATGCTTTAACTAATTTAAAATAAATTCAAATTAGAATTCTCACCTGCATCGCTTCCAATATCTTCGTCGTTATCGTTCCATGTCAACTACGAACAACACTAGACCATCATGCACAAATCTTTAAGATTGATGCTACCGTCACGCACGCACTTCTACTTCGCAAACGAACGAGCATATATGTGAATGTACACCGTTAACATATTTGTTTTTTCCTCTCTTTCTTGGCCCAAATAACTTAGCTTGTTGCTGCTTATCACTGTCCCTCGTAACCTCTTCACTGTCGTTACAATCTCTTCTTTATTTGCAAAGAAACATGTTGCACCTCTTTTAGTTTGTTCATCATTTTTTTCTTACTTCAAAAACTTTGGCCAAATCTGTAGCCACAAACTCCAAGCCCATCATGTACCTGATTCCCCTTCCCATTACTTGCTGCCCTCCTCTCTTTTAATTGCTGCTACTACCTCCTTAAAACAACCAACACTATATCCTTCACTGCTTTCATCTGTAACTTTTTCCATGTTCGTCATCACAAGCTACTTCCAGATTCCCATTTCTCTTTCATTTAGAATAGATTGAACTCAACTAACTCACCTCAAAATGCATCAGGCCATTTCAATAATTATAGGATAGGACCATGCATGCAAAAATCCACACAAGACTATCCATACAACAATGCAAGGCTATCAAGTTGCGTTCACATCAACAAAGTAGGGAGAGAAATATTAAAGAAAAGTGGCTTACATGGTTAGAAAAAAGACGGTGAAAGGGAAGGATGCGAGTAAGGAGGAGAGCTGACGGTTGGTTTTGTCGGAGGGGAGGGAAGGCTCGGTTTTGAAGAAGGGAAGGACGCAGCTGGCTGCGTTGATAGGGAGGGCTTTGCTGCGGTGAGGTGGGTGAAACGCAATGATACAGTTGAACAAGAAGGAAGGGAAGGAGTGAACAAGAATTAGTAATGGGTTCTGATATACTTTTTTTTAAAGCTCCATGTTTTGTTTGGAGAGTTAACGTTTGAGATTTAGCTTCATAAGGAAGTTACAAGAAAACAACGTGGAGTTTGTTTCAGGGAAACATTTACAAGTGTTAGTCCACTTATGCACATATCACATGAGTTCCATTTCAATTTTTCACGCTCAATATGAATACAAAATAAATTGTCTATCACCTATTATGTATCAACGAGTGTACAGGCTAGAGAAATAACCTTGGGCAAAGTATTTGACTATACATACATGGAGTAACACTGTTTGGTGGTGCAACTTAGATGTGTACATTACACATATGTGGCTCATTTCCCTGTTTCTCTTCATTTGAATGCTAAACCCCTTTTCCCAATTATACATTGTTGTCATGCATTCATTACCCCTTTTTAAACTTTATTATAAGCTTGGGTAAATTTTAAATTAAATCTCCATTTTTGTAGAAACATATAAATGAAATGAACAAATAAAAATACCGAAACATTTTATTCACTTACGGTTTTCTTCGAATATATACTTTAGTGTTTTATTTTATTTTATTTTTATTCACCGATAGCGAATACCCACAACTAATAACAATATCGTGCACATCTACACATACCGATCACAAAACGATAATAAACTAGATTATTTTATTATTTTTGTAAACTGCCAAAAGGACCACGGTTGCCCTAAACTACGCTAGAAAATATGTGCTTATTTTCCGAATTAAAAATTTTAGTAAAATTTTATAAAATATTTTAAGACTGCGCATTCAGAAACTTAATGATTATTTGAACTGATATTTAATTATAATTTATTTAACCAACAAATTTAAATCTTAAATCTATATAAAATCCATACATATATGTAATATTTCAAGTCTTAATATTCAAATTAAATTTGCAAAATCTTATGGACTACATTAAATAACATTTTGAGTGAATCACATTAAAAAATATGCTTATAAAATCTGGTATATATATTAAACATATTCATGAAATAAGTTTTCTATTACAAAATTATATTTGTAAAATAGAACAAAATATTTATTTAAGCTAATATACAAAAGATTATAAATCAATATTTATATTTAAACCTTATTTAAATTCAATGTATACAGAAAATCCCAAATTATATTATAGAAATTCAATTTAAACTTAGAAAAATTCTGCATTGTTACATTAAGCCCCCCTTAAGGCTTTTCGTCCTCGAAAAGGAGAAGTCAAAAAAAATCCTATTTGTATAAAACAAAATATATAATATGATTTTAAAACTTAATTGCAAATAATATATCCAAATATAGGAAATTTCTTTGACTTAAAATCCCAGATTTGTTCCCAAACATTCGAAATGCTATATTTTCCTTTCATATGAAACCATACTTTCTTTGGGATTTCAAAACCAAAACCATTTCAAAATTTTCAACTTTTTACGATAAACGACATAATATTTAAGTCCCAAGTCGAGAGGTTTCTCCCAAGGAAAATGCCACTAGGCACAACCTACTCACATATCGATATAAGTGATGTCTCTACGGACCTCAAACGAGATCATTAGCAAGGGTTTACACCCACATCACACCTTTCTTTAGTCATGGGTTACTTGAATCTTGGTAATCGATCATTTTATTTCATATCCTGAAGTTTATAAATCATTTTGTAATAATAATTTACAAATATTTTCAGATCATATTATTGTTGTTTCCAAACATTTCAAAATACCGGGATTTCAAGTCATCGAACTTCTACTTTTACCAACACTTTACGCATCATTTCAATGCAAAAGCCATATCGAGTGTCACACCACTGAATTCAATCATTTTCGAACATTCAAGAAATGAGATTTCAAACAACTACACAAAAGATAACATTTCCAAGGGATCTAAAGAAAATTTCACTTTTGAATTTTCCTTCGAAGTCTTTTGCACAAATATAAGATTTCATTCATTTCAATTTCAAATATTTAAATCTTATCTTAAAGATATGTTAATTAAATAGCTAAATTTTTTTTGAAACAATTTATTCAAAATAATTTCATGCTTTCATTGTGATGCTCTTATCTGTATATTCATATTTCAGACAAATTTTCCAAATAAAAATTCTAAACATTAGAAATCGATCTCAAAAATTTGGGAACCAAATACTCAAATAACCATTTCAGCTCAAAATCTACCTTATCCATAAATTTTGTCAAAGCAAGGAAAAAGGATGGTTCAGAAATAAGGATCAGACAGTTCAAATGAATTCAAGCACGAATGGTTCGAATTGGTAAGCAAAAGGTAACGGTCGGTCGAGGCTAAACAAACACAATAAGCAAAGCGAGAAAATTATATTTTCAAACACTCATTCAAGTTCAATTTTATTTAAATTCCGCTTATCTATTCAAGTTCACATTACCTTATCGAAACATTTTTATTAAAATTTATCAATGCAAATCACTTATTTAGATGGTTTCAAATATTTATCGATGTTTAAATCGGAACCATACAATCATCCCATTTTAGAAACTCGAAAATAAATTTCTAATGATGTTGCAATCATTATCAGAATTATCCTCAAGTGACTAGAATGTGATTCTACGTCTATCTAGTATATATTGTGTGACAACAAGGAATACCGCTCGATCCGAATCAGTCGCTAAACCGACCCAAACCGTTCGAAACGCCTGATTGTTTTGAGAACACGACAAAATAGAACGCAGACGGAAGAACATTTCATTGTATATTACAACAATTCCATCAGAATACAAGAATATACAGAGTACAAAAGAATAAATATTACACAGAAATATCAGAGATTACAATACATTACATAGCAGCGGAAAATAATACAATACACAACTAGAAGAGATATACGGATACAATGCTTTCCGGATATCATTCCAGCTGTAAACCAGGATCCTGTGGATATAAATATGCAAAACCAAAACTACTAGCTTCCCGTGTCAAAATAAGGGCACCCAGAGTTTAGGTTAAAACAATAAACTCCAGATCAGTCATGGGACTGGTGTGAGAACTAAAACAGTTTTTTAAAACTTTACTTTAAAGTTGGATAAATCAAGAGACGACACCGTATAACACGGAACGGGTTTCCTCCCAAGAATACCAGTGCATAAAACAAATAGCGCAATGCTAAATAAAGAAAAATGAAGCTATTATAAGACCCAGGTCCCATCACACAATGCAACGCAAGCCGGAGGATAGGGTTTTTACCTTATAATAGCCAAGAATGCTTGATACGTTTAAAACAAATCATTTGATACTATTATAAGTGCATAGTGTATAAAACAACTTCAAATCATAAGTATCAATCATAGACGACATGAGCGTCCCATGCCACTATGTCGCCATATATAGGTTTACAAATAAAATCGCAAAGTCACGTATTTGGAAATTGGATTTCCATCTATGAACTGAGGCAAAAGATAGTCCTCACCAATTCGAGACGCTCTAGTCCGTGTCTCAGGTCAGAGCTCGAGTGACCTTTGGATCGTCAGGGCCGGTCCCCCGATGTGAATTAAAATGCCTGAACACTGCATTTTCCCACCCTTTGGGGTGTCAATGAGCCAACAAATGACTCCATCGGACCCGGATCGTCCGATCAAACCGAGGCGCCTCGCAACAGCAACAACCACATAAGTCAAACTCGTCAGGGCATGTAAAACCACTGAGGCCACTTCTAACAAGAAGGAAACGCATGCCCTCCCTGAGGTCCGTCTCCCGTTTTTTCTTCATACCGGGTGTGAAACTCGCGAAGTAAACGTTACAAAAAGCTACACCACAAAGGTCGTGCTTTGATCATCAACTACAAGACTCTGCTTTTCAACAGAAGCCTTGATCATTTGCATCTTAGCATGCCACACAGGCAAACCATTCTATGCAACCGATACCAGTCACATAGAATGAAATCCGATGTCGGACACACTGTCCATTTACAAGTCCGTTCTGGGTCTGAACAAAACCGGAGGCACCTAGTACCCCGCATATCCATCGATCTCCAAGTAAGTCTGGACGATCACCAACTGTTTCCATCTTCATAGGTGTACATCCCAATCAAGATCATCAGTAATCACCCAAATGACGTGAAGACCTCCGGTCTTCAACCACCGTCTTCATCTTCGACTAATCGTCGAATCAGTTATTCAGAATGGGATAAACACGGTCTTTCCGAATAACTCGCGTATATTATAAACAAGTGTTACACAAACACAACATACGCCTCATTTCAATTCATCAGTCACTAACCGTAAATTAACAAGAGAATAATTCCCCAAATATTAACCCCGAAGGCCGAAACCAACATCAGATCAACATCCAGAAAACCATTCTGCTTAGCTAACCGACAGTTAGTTTCTAAATTTCACATTCATAGGGAAAGGTTCCCATTAATTTTATCAAAGATAAATTCCTTGAATTTATTCTTTATTCTTCTTTTGAATATCGATTCAACTAGTCGGGATTAACGAACCTTACCGAAGTAATCATTTGTTATAATTTCCCAATCCCAACCTATTCATCCCATGAAGTAAAACGGGTTATACTTCATATCTAACACCAAGGTGTTATCGGTAAATTCAATTACCATTTCACGTTTAAATCTAATTAAAGATTTAACTATCGCATGGAGCAAAACTGGTGATACTCCATTCTTGATCTTTTCAATCTAATTAAAGATTCATTAAAACTCCACTTAGTTTTAATCTTTAACTGGGTTAAAGAATCAATGTCATTTAAAACACGGTTCACGATAAACCCAAAGTCACATCACATTTCAACAGTCCCTAATCGTAAATTAGCAAGTGAGCAATTCCTTAAGTATTAATCCCGAAGGCCGAAACCAACATCAGATCAATACCCCAGAAACCATTCAACTTAACTAATCTCCAGTTAGTTTCTGATTTTTTTAACTTAATTAGGCCTAAAAACAGTATTACTGAAGATACTGTTCACGACAACCAAAAATCGTATTCCATTAATTATCGGGTTAAAGAACAAGTGTTATTTAAAACACTTTTCACGATAAACCCAAAAATCAATTTCAATCCCAATTAAATCTCATTTAATTGGTATTCTTCATTAAATCCAAATAAAAAGATTTAATCTTTTTTTCAACTGGGTTTAAGAACAGTGTTAATGAAGACACCATTCACGAAAAACCCAAATCCCATTTGATATTAAATACAAGGCTCTGAATAGAAAATATATCGGCTTATATTCAATATCAAATTCTACGACCAACAAATATCGTATTGGAAATAACGATATAAATATATCTTTCAAATTTCCATAACAATATCTGTATAATCACGAAATCCAACATCGAAATAATCCAAAGATAATTTCGATTCAAATCCATTCCAATTCAATTATTGGAAATTCTGGTAACTTTTAAAACCCTTTTCAAATCCAATTTATTTATTTAAAAATAAATAGAATTTTAATTCTAGTTCAAAACTAGTTCATTTCGATAAAAATCTATTTTTATTTTTTCAAATACGGAGTTTTTCATCCCAATTCGTCCCAAATCATTTCTTATGATTTTATACAAATTATTACTATTTTTAATAATTTTATCAAGGCCCGTACAGTTGATTTCCATCAACGGCCATCGAACTACACTTACGGCGACCTTTTCCAAATTTGATTTGGACATAATTCCAAATCCAACCGTTAGATTTCTAATTTCTAATATTCGTTAGAAATCTCTTTTCGATACGAACCCAACAGTTCCGGTTTTAGGAGAATCCGACGGTCGGATCTCCCGTAATATCCGTTCGAAGCCAGTGGTCGAAATTCGTGAACTGCCGTAGCGCGGCGCGTTCTATTCAGGCCATTTTATAATATATATAATATATACTTCGTCGATTTCCTTTTCAAAACATATTATATAAATCGTTTTAAATTCGTTTCAAAACGATTTCAACTTCTTTTCAAATTCAAATCAAAATTGAATTTTTCCTTATAAATTCGATTTAAATTCATTTCAAATTGATTTCAATTCAAATCGATTTTTATTTCTATTTCAGTTCGTTTTCAATTCAATTTAATTTCAATTCTAATTCCTTTCTATTCAATTTAAATTCGAATTCATTTCTATTCAGTTTCAGTTTGAATTTCAATTCTTTTCAAAATATCAGATTTTGAAATCACTTTTGATATTCATTATAAATGAATAAAATCGATATAAATATCATTCACGTCAAAATGGCGTCAATCTAATCAACACGCTTTCATATATTTCTATTTTCAAATATTCTATTTCAAATATTTCTTTTTCAAATATTTCTGTTTCAAAACTGGAATGAGGCCCAATCAATTACCATATAATGTTAATTATATGGATTTTCTATAACACATGTATACAATAACAACGATGAATAATCAACCATCATCCAAAGTGCATTCTACACTGTATAAGCATCAAATATAAATATTTAACGCTCATAACAGTCTGTCAATCAATCAATCGACTTACAACTAATTATTGGGATTAGTGTATGTCATATATCATCCCAATACCCGTGTGGGGTTTCAAACAATCAAACACAGATTTTATTTGTGCAGTTGGGCGATGTGTAAAATTTATCGTCCCAATCAATATCAGTCAAATGTGTGTATACAAACAAATCATCCGATTTGTTTATTTTTATTTCATTTCATATACACATTAAAAATTCTATTTTTAACTATAAAATAATTTCCACTATAAAATATTTTATTTCAACTACATAAATATTTTATTTCATTTCACATCACATCACACAATCAACTACACATCAAAATCAAACAAACAAGCATACAAGCCATCCATGGTCTGTGGACGACGGGTGTTGGGTGCTACTAAATACTGTCTGCATCCTAGTATATATTTCAACTAGAAATAAATTTAAAGTGAGAAGTTCTCACCGAAAGCTAAACCAAACGTCCGATTCTTCATATGTAGGAAATCTTCATCGTCCTCCTCTTTTCACTTTCATCGTCTGCATATGCTACATATATAAAAATCAAATTTTTATCTTCACCTCATATATATAAAAATCAAAATTTTATCTTCCCTTCGTTATAAAAAATATATTTTTATATTGCTCTTCTCCTAATAAAGATTATATTTTACTCTACATGAATAAAAATCATATTTTTACTATCATACCTATATAAAAATCGTATTTTTATTACTTCTACTTTATAAAAATCATATTTTTAATATGCCATTAGCATAAAAATTATATTTTTATCCTCTACATCATATAAAAATTATATTTTTATACTACTACATCATATAAAAATTATATTTTTATCCTCTACATCATATAAAAATTATATTTTTATACTACTTTTCAAACAATAAAAATCAATTCTTTTACAAAGCAAAAATCCTTTCTTTTTTTTTTCTAAGAAAAATCAAATTTTTATCTACCATTTACATATATAAAAATCTGGTTTTTACATCGTTAAACCATGCTAGTTTTACAAATTTAAAACAACGATTTTAAATTAACTAAAACTGAATATTCAAAATGATTTAAACTTTAACACTTACAGCGGGATTGGCGTGGAGTTGGAGGTGGCTCGGGTGGCGACTCCGGGCTAGTGGCGCAGCTTCGAGGCGCGCTCAGGCAAGAGGGGGTGCTGCGTCGAATGGGGTTTTGGGTTTGAAAAGGGTTGTGGGGTTTGCTGACAGCGGAGAAGGCGCTGTAGAGGAGGAGGGGGCCCGGCAGTCGAGACGAAGGATAGGGAGAGGGGCGTTTGGGTCGGCGGTGGTGGCCAAAGGGCTAAGGGAGGAGGGATTGACGGCTTCGGGGTTTTGGGGCTTCAGCGGAAAAGGGGGAGGATAGAGAGGAGGTCGGGCGTGAGAGGGGGGTGCCGGAGCGGGGCGCGATGGCCGGGGGACCGCCAGGCGATGGGTGCGGGAGGGGGGGGGGACGAGTTCTGGCGATTTCGTATTTTTTCTTTTTTCATTTATATTCTGATCGTTGACTAAAGGGGGAAGAGGAGAGGGGGTAAAAGGAAGTTTATATAATTATTTATTAATTTATTTTGGATTTTGAATTCCACAATGTACTCTTTCCATTCAAACACGAAATCGAATCCGCCGACTGTCGTCCCTAACGTATTACCCCCATTCCGAACACAATGGGATATGTATCGTAGGCTTATTCGACTGTTCCGATTAGTTTTCGTCAAAATCAAAATATAAATCTATATATTGAATTTTGAACGCACATTTCAAATTATGGGGGCCACATACGGACTCTAAAAATTCCAGAAAAATATTTTCTAGCTTAGTATTGACGATACGGTCCTAACAAAACTAGTTTCGTCAAATTTTGAAACCGTTTGAAAAATGGGCATTTTCAGGTCGATCGAAATTGACAAAACACGTTCTACCTCGCCACGCTCACATATTGATTCGAAAAATTATGAAATTTGAAACCAAGCAATAATTTGACATCGCGGATCCAACAAAAGTGGTTTCGTAGAAATCCGAGGTCGTTTGCAAAATGGCCATTTTCAAGGGCCGAAATTCCATAGCGACTATTCTGAAATTTCAACTGGACGTAACTTTTGATTCCCGCAATGAAATTTTGATTTCCCGGATTCGTTGGAAAGATATTCTCAATTAGATTCAAATATTTTTGGTTTCACTAAAATCCGGTTTATTTTGCATCCTATACAATCATTTGAAATTTGAAATCGAATTATCGAACTACCACGCCATTTTCAATTCCTTTTATATAAATAATAAATATTTATATTCTAATGACGACGTATATAAATATATACGTTATATTCTATTCAAAATAAATTTCTCGTCATTATTATTTAAAATAATTCATTTTAAATAATCAAAATTCGCTAAAATTGCCAAAATAAAATTTTTAAACTGGCCCAGATTTTAGGGTTGTTACAATCTCCCCCACTTAAAACTTTTCGTTCCCGAAAAGAAACGAAGCCGAAAGTTGTTTTAGATACAAACTCAACTTTCATTATTTTTATTATGGCTTAAGTTCTTCAACTTTTCAGTTTCTAAGAACTTTTCAAAAATTTGGCTAACACCCTAAATTTTCGAAAAATTTCGCCATAACCTCCCCTGCACCGGGAGCACCGGGAAAATCCCGAAATTGCCATACAGGCCCTCTGATCTCAAAAAGAAAAAGAAAAAGCCAAGCGGCTAGCCAATCGGCTCATAAAATCATCATCACCCAAACAAAACAGTAAATTATGGTAAACATGTACCTATTTGTCGGGCAAACAATTTTATTCTTCTGCTCTAGCCTCTTTGCTATGAACTGTTCAATGTAAGTACATGTATATGCAAGCAAATGCAACCAAAATTCAATATAATTCACTATTTGGTTCAATTTGGCTAAATGGTTCAACTTTTAATTAATCAAACAATAATCAAACAACACAACCATCAATCAATTAGTTGATTAGCTTTTCAAATTCATAACTTTGATATATAGTCAAAAAATGAGATTTTTGATGCCAAATTATAACAATAAGCCCTATCTAGTTTCGGTTCTCACTCCAGTTAATTGGAAATATATAGAATTATCACTTTCGAAACTCGAAAATAAATACTGGCGATGGTGCCCCATCACCAGAATTACCCCTGGGCACTAGAGGGATTCTATATCTACCTAGAATATTAAAACTTCGAATACACGTTTGCAAGACATATATGCAAAATCTCTATATATTGGATTGTCCAAATTCATATAAATAAATAATCAAATACGAATAATTGATTTAAATTTCAAAACAAAACTTGTTTTCATTTTTTAAAAAAAAATACTCTTCGCACTCGTTCTAGGATACTACTGATCCCATCTCTAACGAGTCATTCCCATTGGATATTACTACTCCAATTTCTGATGAATTCTTTCATATGGTTGTAATGTGTCTTGTTCTCTAGCTTTGTAAACCAAAGCTCTGATACCACGTGTGACAACAAGGAATTCCGCTCGATCCGAATCAGTCGCTAAACCGACCCAGACCGTTCGAAACGCCTGATTGTTTTGAGAACACGACAAAATAGAACGCAGACGGAAGAACATTTCATTGTATATTACAACAATTCCATCAGAATACTAGAATATACAGAGTATAAACGAATAAATATTACACAGAAATATCAGAGATTACAATACATTACATAGCAGCGGAAAATAATACAATACACTACTAGAAGAGATATACGGATACAAAGCTTTCCGGATATCATTCCAGCTGTAAACTAGGATCCTGTGGATATAAATCTGCAAAACCAAAACTACTAGCTGCACGTGTAAAAATAAGGGCACCCAGAGTTTAGGTTAAAACAATAAACTCCAGGTAAGTCATGGGACTGGTGTGAGAACTAAAACAGTTATTTAAAACTTTACATTAAAGTTGGATAAATCAAGGGACGACGCTGTATAACACGGAACGGGTTTCCTCCCAAGAATACCAGTGCATAAAACAAACAGCGTAATGCTAAATAAAGAAAAATGAAGCTATTATAAGACCCAGGTCCCATCACACAATGCAACGCAAGCCGGAGGATAGGGTATTTACCTTATAATAGCCAAGAATTCTTGATACGTTTAAAACAAATCATTTGATACTATTATAAGTGCATAGTGTATAAAACAACTTTAAATCATAAGTATCAATCATAGGCGACATGAGCGTCCCATGCCACTATGTCGCCAAATATAGGTTTACAAATAGAACCGCAAAGTCACATATTTGGAAATTGGGTTTCCATCTATGAACCGAGGCAAAAGATAGTCCTCACCGATTCGAGACGCTCTAGTCCGTGTCTCAGGTCAGAGCTCGAGTGACCTTTGGATCGTCAGGGCCGGTCCACCGATGTGGATTAAAATGCCTGAACACTGCGTTTCACCACCCTTTGGGGTGTCAATGAGCCAACAAATGACTCCATCGGACCCGGATCGTCCGATCAAACCGAGGCGCCTCGCAACAACAACAACCACATAAGTCAAACTCGTCAGGGCATGTAAAACCACTGACGCCACTCCTAACTAGAAGGAAACGCATGCCCTCCCTGAGGTCCATCTCCCGTTTTTGGTTCATACCGGGTGTGAAACTCGCAAAGTAAACGTTATACAAAGCTACGCCACAAAGGCCGTGCTTTGATCATCAACTACAAGGATCTGCTTTTCAAAAGAAGCCTTGATCATTTGCATCTTAGCATGCCACACAGGCAAATCATTCTATGAAACCGATATCAGTCACATAGAATGAAATTCGATGTCGGACACACAATCCATTTACAAGTCCGTTCTGGGTCTGAACGAAACCGAAGGCACCTAGTACCCCGCATATCCATCGATCTCCAAGTAAGTCTAGACGATCACCAACTGTTTCCATCTTCTTGGGTGTACATCCCAATCAGGATCATCAATAATCACCCAAACGACGTGAAGACCTCCGGTCTTCGACCACCGTCTTCATCTTCGACTAATCGTCAAATCAATTATTCAGAATGGGATAAACCTGGTCTTAACGAGTAACTCGCGTATATTATAAACAAGTGTTACACAAACACAACATGCGCCTCATTTCAATTCATCGGTCACTAACCGTAAATTAACAAGAGAATAATTCCCCAAATATTAACCCCGAAGGCCGAAACCAACATCAGATCAATATCCAGAAAACCATTTTGCTTAGCTAACCGACAGTTAGTTTCTAAATTTCACATTCATAGGGAAAGGTTCCCATTAATTTTATCAAAGATAAATTCCTTGAATTTATTCTTTAATCTTCTTTTGAATATCGATTCAACTAGTCGGGATTAACGAACCTTACCGAAGTAATCATTTGTTTTAATTTCCCAATCCCAACCCATTCATCCCATGAAGTAAAATGGGTTATACTTCATATCTAACACCACGGTGTTATCGGTAAATTCAATTACCATTTCACGTTTAAATCTAATTAAAGATATAACTATCGCCTGGGGCAAAACTGGTGATACTCCATTCTCGATCTTTTCAATCTAATTAAAGATTCATTAAAACTCCACTTAGTTTTAATCTTTAACTGGGTTAAAGAATCAATGTCATTTAAAACATGGTTCACGATAAACCCAAAATCACATCACATTTCAATCAGTCCCTAACTGTAAATTATCAAGTGAGCAATTCCCTAAGTATTAACCCCGAAGGCCGAAACCAACATCAGATCAATACCCCAGAAACCATTCAACTTAACTAATCTCCAGTTAGTTTCTGATTTTCTTAACTCAATTGGGCCTAAAAACAGTATTACTGAAGATACTATTCACGACAACTCAAAATTCTATTCCATTAATTATCGGGTTAAAGAACGAGTGTTATTTAAAACACTGTTCACAATAAACCCAAAAATCAATTTCAATTCAATCCTAATTAAATATCATTTAATTGGTAATCTTCATTAAATCCAAATGAAAAGATTTAATCTTTTTCTCAATTGGGTTTAAGAACAGTATTAATGAAGACACCATTCACGACAAACCCAAATCCCATTTGATATTAAATACAAGGCTCTGAATAGAAAATATATCGGCTTATATTCAATATCAAATTCTACGACCAACAAATATCGTATTGGAAATAACGATATAAATATATCTTTCAAATTTCCATAACAATATCTGTATAATCACGAAATCCAACATCGAAATAATCCAAAGACAATTTCGATTCAAATGCATTCCAATTCAATTATTGGAAATTCTGGTTACTTTTAAAACCCTTTTCAAATCCAATTTATTTATTTAAAAATAAATAGAATTTTAATTCTAGTTCAAAACTAGTTCATTTCGATAAAATTCTATTTTTATATTTTCAAATATGGAGTTTTTCATCCCAATTCTTCCCAAATCATTTCTTATGATTCTATACAAATTATTACTATTTTTAATAATTTTATCAGGGCCCGTACAGTCGATTTCCATCAACGGCCATCGAACTGCACTTACGGCGACCTTTTCCAAATTTGATTTGGACATAATTCCAAATCCAACCGTTAGATTTCTAATTTCTAATATTCATTAGATAGCACTTTTCGATATGAACCCAACGGTTCCGGTTTTAGGAGAATCCGACGGTCGGATCTCCCGTAATATCCATTCGAAGCCAATGGTCGAAATTCGCAAACTACCTCAGCGCGACGCGTTCTATTCAGGCCATTATATAATATAAATAATATATACTTCGTCAATATCCTTTTCAAAACATATTACATAAATCGTTTTAAATTCGTTTCAAAACGATTTCAACTTCTTTTCAAATTCAAATCAAAATTGAAATTTTCCTTATAAATTCGATTTAAATTCATTTCAAATTGATTTCAATTCAAATCGATTTTTATTTCTATTTCAGTTCGTTTTCAATTCAATTTAATTTCAATTCGAATTCATTTCTATTCAATTTAAATTCGAATTCATTCCTATTCAGTTTCAGTTCAAATTTCAATTCTTTTCAAAATATCAGATTTTGAAATCACTTTTGATATTCATTATAAATGAATAAAATCAATATAAATATCGTTCACGTCAAAATGGTGTCAATCTAATCAACACGCTTTCATATATTTCTATTTTCAAATATTCTATTTCAAATATTTCTGTTTCAAATATTTCTGTTTCAAAACTGGAATGAGGCCCAATCAATTACCATATAATGTTAATTATATGGATTTTCTACAGCACATGTATACAATAACAATGATGAATAATCAACCATCATCCAAAGTGCATTCTACACTGTATAAGCATCAAATATAAATATTTAACGCTCATAACAGTCTGTCAATCAATCGATTGACTTACAACTAATTATTGGGATTATTGTATGCCATATATAATCCCAATACCCGTGTGGGGTTTCAAACAATCAAACACAGATTTTATTTGTGCAGTTGGGCGATGTGTAAAATTTATCGTCCCAATCAATATCAGTCAAATGTGTGTATACAAACAAATCGTCCGATTTGTTTTTTTATTTCATTTCATATACACATTAAAAATTCTATTTTTAACTATAAAATATTCTCTATTATAAAATATTTTATTTCAACTACATAAATATTTTATTTCATTTCACATCACACAATCAACTACACATCAAAATCAAACAAACGAGCATACAAGCCATCCATGGTCTGTGGACGACGGGTGTCGGGTGCTACTAAACACCGTCTGCATCCTAGTATATATTTCAACTAGAAATAAATTTAAAGTGAGAAGTTCTCACCGAAAGCTAAACCAAACGTCCGACTCTTCATATGCAGGAAATCTTCATCGTCCTCCTCTTTTCACTTTCATCGTCCGCATATGCTACATATACAAAAATCGAATTTTTATCTTCACCTCATATATATAAAAATTAAATTTTTATCTTCCCTTCGTTATAAAAAATATATTTTTATATTGCTCTTCTCCTAATAAAGATTATATTTTTATTACTCTACATGAATAAAAATCATATTTTTACTATCATACCTATATAAAAATTGTATTTTTATTACTTCTACTTTATAAAAATCATATTTTTAACATGCCATTAGCATAAAAATTATATTTTTATCCTCTACATCATATAAAAATTATATTTTTATACTACTACATCATATAAAAATTATATTTTTATCCTCTACATCATATAAAAATTATATTTTTATACTACTTTTCAAACAATAAAAATCAGTTCTTTTACAAAGCAAAAATCATTTCTTTTTTTTCTAAGAAAAATCAAGTTTTTATCTACCATTTACATATATAAAAATCTGATTTTTATATCGTTAAACCATGCTAGTTTTATAAATTTAAAACAACGATTTTTTATTAACTAAAATTGAATATTGAAAATGATTTAAACTTTAACACTTACAGCGGGATTGGCGTGGAGTCGGAGGTGGCTCGGGTGGCGACTCCGGGGTAGTGGCGCAGCTTCGAGGCGCGCTCAGGCAAGAGGGAGTGCTGCGTCGAATGGTTTTTTGGGTTTGGAAAGGGTTGTGGGGTTTGCTGACAGCGGAGGAGGCGCTGTGGAGGAGGAGGGGGGCCCGGCAGTCGAGGCGAAGGACAGGGGGAGCGGATTTTGGGTCGGCGGTGGTGGCCAAAGGGCTGAGGGCGGAGGGATTGACGACTTCGGGGTTTTGGGGCTTCAGCATAAAAGGGGGAGGAAAGAGAGGAGGTCGGGCGTGAGAGAGGGGTGCCGGAGTGGGGCGCGTTGGCCGGGGGACCGCCAGGCGATGGGTGCAGGGGGGCGACGAGTTCTGGCGATTTCATGTTTTTTTTATATTCTGATCATTGATTAAAGGGGGAAGAGGAGAAGGGGTGTAACAACCCGAAAATCTGAGCCAGTTTAAAATTTTTATTTTGGCAATTTTAGCGAATTTTGATTATTTAAGATGAATTATTTTAAATAATATCAACGAGAAATTTATTTTGGATAGAATTCGACGTATATATTATATACGTCTTCGTTAGAATATAAATAATTATATATAATTATAATAGAATTGAAAATGGCGCGGTAGTTCGATAATTCGATTAAAAATTTGAAATGAATGTACCGGGTGCAAAACAATCCAGATTTTAGTGAAACCAAAAATAATAGGATCTAATTGATGATATCTTTCCAACGAATCCGAAAAATCAAGATTTCATAGCGGGAATCAAAAGATATGTCCAGTTGAAAATTCTGAATAGTCGCTATGGAATTCATGCCCTTAAAAATGGGAATTTTGCAAACGATTTCGGATTTCGACGAAACCACTTTTGTTGGGTCCGTGATGTCAAATTATTGCTAGATTCCAAATTTCATAATTTTTCGAATCAATATGTGAGCTTGGCAAAGGAAAACGCGTTTGACCAGTTTCAGTTGATTTTAATCGACTGGAAATTGGCCATTTTTCCAACGGTCTCAGAATTCGACGAAACTAGTTTAGTTAGGACCGTATCGTCAATACGAAGCTAGAAAATATTTCTCAGGAATTTTTAGAGTTCGTATGTGACCCCGGTAAATTGAAATGCGTGTACAAATTCAATATATAGAGTTATATGTTGATTTTAACGGAAACTGATCGAAACGGCCAAATTGGCTTACGAATCATATCCCATTGTGTTCGAAATGGGGGTAATTAGCTATGAACGACAGGCGGTGGGCCTCGTTTCGAGATCGATATAAAAAGTCACCTTTTTGAAATTAAATTAATAAAAAAAATATCTCCCTTCTTCTATACTATCTGCCCCCCCCTTTGAAATTCATTTCAGAACGAAGAATAAAAAAAAAAGGAGATGGAGCCCCGCCCCGTCGTCGGTCTCGACGCCGACCACCACGCCGAGGCGCCCCCACCGCATCTCCTCCTCCAGCCTCCACCTCGCGTCCTCCGATCGAGCGCCACCGCCCTCCATCCCCGAACCCCCCTCTGCCGCCTCCTCCCTCTTCTCTTCTTCCTCCTCTTCCTTTCTTCCCTGACCGAACCCGCACCCCCTCCCTCCAGCCGAACGCATCGCCCCCCTTCTTCCCCCGCCGCCTCCTGCTCGACCATCTTGAAACCCTGCCTCTCCCTCCACTTCATAAACCGCGGCGCTTTTCTCCCCTCAAGCTGTAAGTTTTTATTTTATTTTTCTATTTTCAGTTATCATTTTATTTTATTTTAAAACTGAATTTTATTCGATAGGAAAATTAGAGATAAAATTTTTATTCGATAGGAAAGATAAAGATATGATTTTTATATGATAAGGAAGTTAAAAATATAATTTTTATCGTATGTAAAGGTTGAAAATATAATTTACATATTATATAGATAATAAAAATATAATCTTTTATATTGTAGAAGGATAAAAATATGATTTTTACATAGTAGGAACTATAAAAATATAATCTTTACAAGATAGAGAATATAAAAATATCATCTTTGTATATGTAGCAAAATAAAAATCTGATTTTTATTATATATACATTGAAATAAAGAGGTGATTTTTATAGTGATGAAATAAAAACGAAATCTTTATATTTGAAAAGGCGAAATTATTATATGAACACCGATGTAAAAATAGAATTTTTATCTATATAGTAACGATGTAAAAATAGAATTTTTATCTATATAGGAACGATGTAAAAATAGAATTTTATCCATATGGAGTGATTATAAAAATTCGATTTTTATATATTGAATAGTGAAGTAAAAATTCGGTTTTTATATATTGAATAGCGAAGTAAAATTCGATTTTTATATATTTAATAGCGAAGTAAAATTCGATTTTTATATATTGAATAGCGAAGTAAAATTTCGATTTTTATATATTGAATGGCGAAGTAAAAATTCGATTTTTTTTATATTGAATAGCGAAGTAAAAAATTCGATTTTTATATATTTAATAGCGAAGTAAAATTTAGATTTTTATATATTGAATGGCGAAGTAAAAATTCGATTTTTTTTATATTGAATAGCGAAGTAAAAATTCGATTTTTATATATGTAGTGGCTACGGGCAACGAAAGTGACAAAAAGGCGAGAACAGTGATGATTTCCTACATTAGAAGTGTCGTGGAGTTGGGATAGCTATTGGTGAGAACTTCTCACTCTAAATTTCCTTTTCTAGTTATATATATATATACTAGGATGCAGACGGTGCTTAGCAGCACCCGACACCCGTCATCCGCAGACCATGGATGGCTTGTTTGTTTGATTGATATGTTGTGAAAATTGTTTGTGATGTTGATGTGAAATAGATAATAAAATATATTCATAGGTTGAATAAAATAATTTGGTTGTTAAAAATATAATTTTTAACGTGAAAGTGAATAAATGAATATTTATAAACAAATCGGCCGATTTGTTTATATACACTGATTTGACTGATATTGATTGGGTCGATAAATTTTACACATTGCCCAACTGCACGAATAAAAATATGTGTTTGTTGATTTGAAACCCCGCACGGGTGTTGGGATGATATTTGGCGCACACTAATCCCAATTATTTAATTATATGTCGATTGATTGGTCGACAGGCTGTGTAAGCGTTAATTATTCATAGTTGATGCTTATGCAGTTGTGTTGTGCACTTTGGATGATGGTTGATGGTTTATCGTTGCTATTATATACATGTGTTGTATGGAATCCATATAATTAACGTTATATGGTAATTGATTGGGCCTCATTCCAATCGGGAAAATAATGAATATTATAAAAGAAAATTCATGTATTGAATATAAAAATAGTCATGTGTTGACGATGATCATGTGTTGAAACTATTCATGTGTTGAGTAAAATATTTTAAATAATATAAATTACATCTTTATCATATTTACAATTAGAATCTACTTCACGGTGGAGTCTAATTAAAATCAAACGATAGATACCATAGTTTTATAAAATATTTTACATAACAAAAATAGTGATGTGTTGACAGTACTCATGTGTTGAGATTAGTCGTGTGTTGAAAGAAATATAGATTCATGTGTTGAATAGAATAAATATTCATTTGTTGAATAGAATAACGAATTATTGAAATATAAAGCCGTGTTGATTAGAGATGCGTTATTTTGACGCGAACGATATTTATATCGATTTTATTCGTTTTATAATGAATATTGAAAAGTGATTTCAAAATCTAATATTTTGAAATGAAACTCAAATTAAATTAGATTAAAAATTCAAATTGAAATTTTATTGAATCAATTTGAAATCAATTCGAATCGAATAAAAAATGAATTCGATTCGAATTGAATAGGAAGTGAATTGGAATTAAAATTGAATAGAAAGTGAATTTGAATTCGAATTAAATAGAAATGAATTCAAATTGAATTAAATTGAAATTCAATTAAAAACGAATTAAAATCATTTTGAATAAAATTTAAAACGAACTGAAATTGAATTGAAATCAATTTGAAATGAATTCGAATTGAATTAAATAGAAGGTAAATTCAAATTGAATAGAAAGTGAATTTGAATTCAAATTGAATAGAAAGTGAATTTGAATTCAAATTGAATAGAAAGTGAATTTGAATTCGAATTAAATAGAAATGAATTCGAATTGAATTGAAATCAAATCGATTTGAAATTGACGATGAAGTTGAAATTGGTTTTGAAATGAATTTAGAACTATATATAAAATTCATTTTAAAAAGGGAATCGACGAAATATATATAATATATATAATATATATATATATATATATATATATATATATATATATATATATATATATATATATAATGGCCTGAATAGAACGCGCCGCGCCGCGGTAGTTCGTGAATTTCGACCATTAACTTCGAATTGACGTTGCGGGAGATCCGACCGTCGGATTCTCCTAAAACCGGAACCGTTAGGTTCGTATCGAAAAAAGATTCCCAATGAATATTAGAAATTTCAAATCTAACGGTTGGATTTGGAATTATGTCCAAATCAAATTCGAAAAAGGTCGCTGTAAGTGCAGTTCGATGGCCGTTGTTGGAAATCGACTGTACGGGCCTTGATAAAATTATTAAAAATATCTTTAAATTGTGTTAAATCATAAGAAATGATTTGGAAAAAATTGGGCTGAAGAATTCCACATTTGAAAGGATAAAAATAGATTTTTATCGAAATGAACTAGTTTTGAACTAGAATTAAAATCAATTTATTTTTGAAATAAATAAATTGAATTTGAAAGTGATTTTAAAAATAACCAATATTCCCAATACGTGGATTGGACTGGAGTTGAATCGAAATTATCTTCGGAATATTTTGATGTTGGATTTCGTGACTATACAGATATTGTTATGGGAATTTGAAAGATATATTTAATATCGTTATTTCCAATACGATATTCGTTGGTTTCAGAATTTGATATTGAATATAAGCCGGTATATTTTCTATTCAGAGCCTTGTATTTAATATCAAATGTGATTTGGGTTTATCGTGAATCGTGTTTTAGATGACATTGGTTCTTTAACCCAGTTAAAGGCAGGATGTTGATTTTTTGAAAAGATTAAAACTAAGTGGAGTTTTAATGAATCTTTAATTAGATTAAAAATGTGAATTAATAATTTAAATTATCAAATCTGAAAGGTGATCGAGAGTGGAGTACCACCAGTTTTGCTCCAAAGCGATAGTTAAATCTTTAATTAGATTTGAACGTGAGATGGTAATTAATTTTACTGTTAACACCGTGGTGTTAGATATGGAGTATTACAAGTTTTGCTCCATGGGATGAATAGGTTGGGATTGGGAAATAAAATAAATAATTACTTCGGTGTGGTTCGTTAATCCCGACTAGTTTGAAATGATATCCAAAGGAAGATTAAAGAATAAATTCAGAAGAATTTATCTTGGATAAAATTAATGGGAACCTTTCCCTAAGAATGTGTTTTTGTGAATAAAAGAACATTCTGAATTGGAATGAGGCGTTCGTTGTGTTTGTGTAATATTTGTTTATTATATACGTGGGTTATTCAGAAAGGCCGGGTTATACCCATTCTGAATAACCGATTCGACGAGATGTCGAAGATGAAGACGGCGGTTGAAGACCGGAAGTCTTCACATCGTTTGGGTGATTACTGATGATCTCGATTGGGCTGTACACCCAAGATGAGGGAAACAGTTGGTGATCTTCCAGACGTACTTGGAGATGGATATGCGAGGAAAGTGCCTCCGGTTTCGTTCAGACCGAGAACGAACTTGTAAATGGATTGTGTGTCTGACATTGGATTTTATTCTGTGTTGATTGATTTCTATTAAATATACATCTGTTTGGCGGTGGAGAATTTATTCTCTTGCTTAACGCCCTTCTCTGAGACGTACGAGCTTAGAGGTTGTATATCGATGGACATCAGTCGCATGAAGTGAATTGCCAGTGTGGCACGCGTAAGTGGCAATTGATCAAGGCTTCTGTTGAAAAGCAAAGTCTTGTGGTTGATGATCAAATCACGGCCTGTGTGGCGTAGCTTTGTGTATAACGTGAATTCGCGAGCCTCACACGTCGGTATGAGTCAAAAACGGGATTGTGACTGCAGGGAGAGCACGACGTTTCTTTCTAGCTAGGGTGGTGTCAGTGACCTACTAGCCCTGACATTTATATACTTTTCACCTGTGTGGTTGTTGGATAAGAGGCACCTCAGATATAGGTCAGTAAGGACCGGGAAACGTGTGTTCAGGAATAACTAATCCTCAAAAGTAAAAGAGGACCGGCCCTGAAGATCCAAGGATCAGAGTGGGGTCCTGGGACATTTGCTAGAGTGTCTCGAACGCGGAGAGGAGCTTTCCCTTTGCCTCGACTCATGATGGAATCCAATTCCCAATACATGATAGTGCGGTTTTATTTGTAGAGCCTAGAATGGCGACATAGTAGATGGTAGCTATGCCGCCTATGATTGATATTTATGATTTGAATTGTTTTGACACTATACACTTATAATAGTATCAAATGATTTGTTTTTAAACGTATCAAGCATTATTTGTGTAATAACCCGGAAAATGTGAACCAATTTAAATTTTTTAAATTAGGTTATTACCAAGAATTTGAATGGTTGAAGTAGCCTATTTCAATAAAATATAGATTTGGGTATGGTATTGCAGTTTGAAATTTTGAATACAAACTTTGTCTGACTGTACCGGGTGGAAGATATAACGGATTTTAGCAAAACTGAAAATATTTAAATCTGTTTATCAATACCTTTCTAACGAATCTGAAAAATTGAAGTTTCATAGCGAGAATCAAATGTTATGGCCAAATGAATTTTCAGAAAGGTCGCTATATAGTATATATAGCCCTTGAAAATTGAGATTTTGCATACGACCTCGGAATTCGACGAAACCACTTTTGTTAGGTCCGGGATGTCAAATTATTGCTAAGTTTCAAATTCATAATTTTTGAAGCTAGTATGTGAGTGGGGCAAAAGATAATGTGATTGGTCAAATTCTGTTAAAATGGGTCGACCTAAAAATGGTCGTTTTTCAAACGTGCTCAGAATTCGACGAAACAGGTTTTGTTAGGACCGTATCGTCAAAACAAAGCTAGATTTATTTTTCTGGAATTTTTCGATTCAGTTTGTGGCCCTGGCAAATTGAAATGTACGTTTAAATTAAATATCGAATGTTTTATATTTTAATTTGAAAAATAACTGACTGTAACAGTCGAAATGGCCAACGAAACATATCCCATTGTGTCCGGAATGGGGGTATTTAGCTAGGGGCGACAGTCGTTGGGTTAGATTTCGAGTTCGTCTGAGAAAGGGGGTATTTTAGGAATTAAATAAATTAAAAAATTAAAATAAAAGGAGCGGGCCAATCAGAATTCATCTTCTTCATCGAAACCCCCAGGCGCGACGCGGAAAAAGCTCCAAACCTTCTCTCTTCAATTTCTCCACAACCACTCAACGAAATCAAGCAAACTCAGATCCATTTTGAAGAGCGTTCAGAGATCTTCAAATCCATAGCAACTTCAAGAATTATCGTTGCGTATTTAAGGAGATATCGCGCCAGGAAGGTCCGAACTTTGCGCCGCCGCCATGGGTGCTGGAAGCCACCGAGTTGATCATCTCGGGTAGCTTTGGGAAGCTCTTTCCTTCCTCTTCGACGCAGCGCTGGCCGTTCGTCCTAAAACTTCGTGGTTTTGCCGAAAAGTTTAACCCTAGTTTTCGAAATCAAAAAGGGTATACGGCTGAAACCATTTTCAACTGATTTTTACACTATAAAGCGTTGCAAACTTGTAAAAATCGTATCTTTTTGCTATGTTAACGAAATTTGATGAAACAGGAGACACCGTGACCGCAAGGAGGCTCTCTACATTCTAGAAGAAGCCACGGATTTTTCTGACCTTCCTACGATTTTTAGCACCGCAGTAACCAATGTGAGGAATCTAAACTAATTGTGTGAATGAAATCGTGTTGTATAAATTATATAAGCGAAGTGTAAATTATATACGCATTGTATACCTCATGTACATGTGTTGTATAAGTTATATTAGCGATGTATAAATTATACAAGCATTGAATGAAACATATATGCTTTGAATTGTGATGAAATGCAAGTGGATTATTATATATATATATATATATATATATATATATATATATATATACACTCCCCTCGTCCACAGACCATGGACGATATTTATTGCTTGTGTTTGACATGATATTATATGGTATGACGAATGGTTGGAAATAATTGTTTGTGATTGATATTATGGTTGAAAAATACCTTTATGGTTGAAAAATACCTTTGTGGTTGAAAAATACCCTCTTGTGGTTGAAACAAAATAGAATAGAATTGTGGAATTGAAAATAAAATATGCCGCCAGCATGCGAACTAGATGCATGATCCCCATTGTCAAAAACCGCGAGGTTTTAAGGTAGAGCGAGGAGCCGTACTAGGGACGGTCCCGGTTTTAACTACCCTGCCGTTATGCTGCCGAAATTTTCTGAAATATTTATGTGTTAGAATAATTTTCATTCGTTGAAATAAATTACCAACTATATAGAATATTCATGTGCTGAGTTGCAATTCATTCATTGAGTTGAAATTCATGTGTTGAATATTATTTGAATTTAAACAAATGGCTTTAGCGATAAAAATCACATTTTTATATATATACAAACTATATAGAATATTCATGTGTTGAGTTGCAATTCATTCGTTGAGTTGAAATTCATGTGTTGAATATTATTTGAATTTAAACAAATGGCTTTAGCGATAAAAATCACATTTTTATATATATACAAACTATATAAAATATTCATGTGTTGAGTTGCAATTCATTCGTTGAGTTGAAATTCATGTGTTGAATATTATTTGAATTTAAACAAATGGCTTTGGCGATAAAAATCACATTTTTATATATATACCAACTATATCGAATATTCATGTGTTGAGTTGCAATTCATTCGTTGAGTTGAAATTCATGTGTTGAATATTATTTGAATTTGATCAAATGGCTTTAGCAATAAAAATCACATTTTTATATATATACAAACTATATAGAATATTCATGTGTTGAGTTGTAATTCATTCATTGAGTTGAAATTCATGTGTTGAATATTATTTGAATTTAAACAAATGGCTTTCGCAATAAAAATCACATTTTTATATATATACAAACGATATAGAATATTCATGTGTTGAATTCCAATTCATTCGTTGAGTTGAAGTTCATGTGTTGAATGTTATCATCTTTTAAAAATAAAATGAATCGACAATAAAAACTATATTTTTATTGTGAATAGGCTTAGTTAAAAATACACACGTGTCGAATAAATATTTTTGATGATAAAAATATTTCTTTTATCATGTATACGCTTAGTTAAAAATACAAACGTGTTAAAATAAATAATAGTTTGCTAGAAATATTATTATTAGCTTTGTTCTGCATATATATACATGTGATGAACAGGAAAAATGGATTAGCTGTAGAGTAAAGAAATTATTTGCGTGCCCGACAAATAGGTAAACCTTGATGAGTTGGCTGCGCAATTTTATTTATATATCAACTCCTGTGAATGCCATTGGATGCGGAGTGCTGGTTTTTCTATGTGAAATAATAAATAACGCCATAGGATAGTAACAATTAATTTTGAACTACACTACATGGCATACTTCTTGATGATAGGCATACTTCATCATATTCCACATAAGCAATTGGAGCTTGTGTGACGAGGTGGAAGATTTACCATACAAGCAAGAGGCTTGTATGGCGATGACTATGTACTACAGGTTGAACTGATGACTGATATGGACTATATAAATTATAACGATAAATTACCAGATTAATAAAAACCCCACACGGGTCTGGAGTTGACAAAAATCATGTCGCTCTAGTTATTAGATACGGCACATGGACTATTTATTTCCACACGGAAACGGGGTGACGGGAATTTATTCTCTGGAGTGATTATCAGTACATGCTCCCCCGTAAACACCAGAATATATCACTATAAATATGTGAATGCTTTTTAAGATTTATTGGGTACCTAATACGGCCCAATAAATTTCCAAACCCCTCCCCGTGCAAAGGAGGTTATGGCGAAATTTTTCGAAATATTAAGGCGTTAGTGAAATATTTGAAGTGAAAACGAAGTTGAAATTATAGAATGAACTATAGTTGAAATAATGGAATGAATTATATTTATATATATAAATATAAATATAATTAAAAGGAATAGAGGCCGTGCAGTTCGCGTTTCAGAATCGTAATTTGAAACGATTAGTACGAGAAATCCGACCATCGGATTTTCCCGAAACCACAACCGCTGGGTTTGCCTTGGAAATATCTTTCCAAAGGCACCAACCTTGTAAAAATCCAACGGTTGGATTGTCCGGAATGTTTAATTCAAATCTGAAGAAAAACAGCGTCAGAATCGTTTATATTTATGTATAAATATAAATATAATTAAATTAAATCGAATAACGACGCTGCAGTTCGAATTTTGAATCTGTAACTTCAAACGACTAGTGTAGAAGATCCGACCGTCGGATTCTCACAAAACTGGAACCGTTGGGTTCGCTTTGGGAATATTTTCCCACTGATATAGACTTTGTAGAAATCCAACGGTTAGATTTTCCGATATGTGTAAAACAAATTAGGGGAAAAACAGCGCCAGTGCCACGACACGACCTGAAACGTCGTTTAATTAAATATGGCCATTTTTAAATAAATAAAAATGGCGAAAAATCGTTATAAAATATTATAAGCAATATGGATTGAAAATAAATCAATTAGGCTTAAATTGTTTGATATTTGATGGTTGTATGTGTATGACATGAAAATAACACTAAAGAACCGAAAGATGGATGTCGAATAATATAACCATAAAATGAATCGATTTAAATTCTAATGACGGGAATTATTTGAAAAGGCCGAGCTAACCCTCATTTCAAATAATTTATCGAGCGATTCGAATTGGAAAATGCAAAGACGATTCAAGACCTACGATCTTCGTATCGGTTGGATGGGCGCTACTGGGGTTCCTAACCGGAGTAGCTACCAGAAGGGGACGGAAGTAGTAGCCGTCTGAACGTATGTGTGGATTGGACGGATATACGAGGGATTTGACGCCTCCGGTTTCGTTCAGACCCAGAGCGGACTTGTAAATGGACTGTGTGTCTGACATGGGATTTTGTTCTGTACTGATTGATCTCTGTTAAATATATATATCTGTTTGGCGGCGGAGAATTTATTCTTTTGCTTAACGCCCTTCTCTGAGACGTACGAGCTCAGGGGTTATATATCGATAGAAATCAATCGTATGGAGTGGACTGCCTATGTGGCATGCCAAGATGCTGTGATCAAGGCTTCTGTTGCAAAGCAAAGTCTTGTGGATGATGATCAAAGCAAGGTCTACGTGGCCTAGCTTTGTGTATTTCGTAGATTCGCGAACCTCACACCCCGCTATGAGTTAAAAACGGGATACGGACTGCAGGGAGAACACGACGTTTCTTTCTAGCTATGGTGGTGTCAGTGACTTACCAGCCCTGACATATATATCTACTTTTCACCTTTGTGGTTGTTGGAATGCGAGGCGCCTCGATTATAGGTCTGTAAGGACCGGGAAACGTGTGTTCAGGAATAATTAATCCTCTAACGTAAGTGAGGACCGGCCCTGAAGATCCAGGATACCCAGAGTGCGTAGTCCTGAGACATTTGCTAGAGTGTCTCAAAGCGGAGAGGAGCTTGCCCCTTGCCTCGACTCATGACAGAAATCCGATTTCCAATACGAAATAACGGACTTGATTGTAGAACTAGTATGGCGACATAGTAGATGGTAGCTATGCCGCCTATGATTGATATTTATGATGCTATTCGTTTTTGAAACATATATGCACTAGTAATAATATCAAATGATTTCGTTTTATACGTATCAAGCATATTTGGCTATTATAAGGTAAAACTCTATCCTCCGGCTTGCGTTGCATTGTGTGATGGGACTTGAGTCTTATAATGGCTTCATTCTTTCTAAAAGCATTGCGTTGTTTTAAAAGAATTTACTTTGTTTTAAATGCACTAGCAATCACTGGAGTAAACCCGTTCCGCGAAAGTGGCGTGGTCCTATGATTTGCTATTTACTGTTGTTTAACTGTTAAATAGATTCCTCATACCAGTCCCCATGACTGACTCGTTGTTTGTTTCACTTTGCAAACGCGGGTGCCCTTATTTTCACACGGGCAGCCTAGTACATAGGTGACAGGTTGTTTTTGGCTATGCACTGCTGCATAGGGTGCATTTTTGGCTCATGGCGAGGCTGACTTCACAGAGATGACTTGGACATTTTCCGCCATTACTATACTTATGTTATGATTCCGCCACTGGCGATGCAGACTGATTTACTTTCCGTATTTCTTTCTATATGTATATGTATTCCGCCTCTGGCGATGATGACTGATCACTTTCCTTTTTATTTACTAAGTTATATCCCACGCTATGCTATTCTGATGTTACTACATGTTGTGATTCCGCTGTCATATCCATGTAAAATTATTCTCTTTATTGTTTCTGCTATTATCTGTACTCTGCTATGATGATTAATGTGTTATTTCCTAATAATTATCCTTAATATCGCCCCTCGGATTTTGGGATCATCACAGTTGGTATCAGAGCTTTGGTTAACCTTAGTTACGGGATCTAACACATTAAACACCTCGTCAGAATAGAATCAGTAGTGTTCTAATGCGAGTAGCTCATTAGAGATAGGATTAGCAATGTCCTAGAATGAGCTAAGCAGATTAGCAAAACAATTTGATCAGTACATCATCATTACCTTTCCTTGTATTCCCTTGCTTTATCATTTATGAAAATTATCAAATCTGTGAGCTTGACTCTTTTCTTGCTTATACAGTATTCTCTTAGATGGCTACACGAGCAGCAACAGCTAGAGGAGGCCGTGGAGGCCGAGGAGTGGCAGCAGGAGGACAGGGGAATATCCCCATAGTTGTGGAAATCCCTATTTTTCAGCCACCTGCACCAGAAGACTTTGAGCTGGATAAAGTAGCAAAGAGGTACAGAAATCTTGGGGGAAAACCTTTTACTGGCACAGGAACAGTGACCGAGGCAATAGCTTGGCTGAAAACCTGTGAGAAAATCTTTGAAGGCATGGGTATGGGAACCAACAACAAAGCCCGACTTGGCATTTGGCTCCATCAGGAGGAAGCAGAGCTGTGGTGGGATGCCATTACCTCAGAAGATGCAGCAGGTACTGTCAGGACCTGGGAACAATTCAGAACTATGTTCATTGAGAAGTTTGTACCTGAACAAGCTCTAGAGAGGATGCGAGAGCAATTTTCTAATCTCCAGCAAGGAGATCTCTCTATTCAGGACTATCTAAATAAGTTCGCCCAATTGTCGCGCTATGCTCCGGAGCTGATTATGACAAACAAACTACTACACCCACAGAAGTTCGAAGTTACCTTGGATTGGCTAGTTACTATCGGAAATTCATTCAGGATTTTTCAAAGATATCTGGTGTATTGACAAAGCTTACAAAGAAGCATGAGAAATTCAAATGGACACCCGAATGTGAAGAAGCTTTCCAGGAGCTGAAACTGAAGTTGACAACCGCTCCAGTACTGACGATAGTAGAAGGGAACCAAGACTTGACTGTATGGACAGATGCTTCTATTAGAGGGCTAGGCGCAGTGTTAATGCAAAAAGGCCAAGTCATCGCTTATGCCAGCCGTCAACTAAAGCCGCATGAAAGAAACTATGCTACTCATGACCTTGAGTTATTAGCTATCGTGTTTGCTTTAAGAATCTGGAGGCACTATTTACTGGGCAAGAAGTTTGAACTATACACTGATCATCAATCCTTGAAATACCTGTTCACCCAGAAAGATCTAAACTTGAGACAACAGCGTTGGTTAGAATTCCTTGCAGAATACGATTTTGAAATTCTATACACTCCAGGGAAAGCCAATGTTGTAGCGGATGCGCTCAGCAGAAAGAATGAAATCATCGCCAGTTTTGTCATCACGTCTTCATTAATAGACAGGATCTCGACCCTTCAGAAAGACGATGAATTTATTCAAAGAATCAGTCAGAGAGTCAAAGGAGGTGAATCCACAAGTTTCCGACTCGATGACAAGGGAGTTCTAAGATTAAAGGGCAGAATTTGCATCCCAAACCTTCCAGAGCTTCGAAGAGAAATACTTGATGAGTGCCACAAATCCAAATTAAGTATCCATCCCGGTGTGAGCAAAATGTATAACGATATCAAGCGCACATTCTGGTGGAGAGCTATGAAAAGGGATATTTCATTATATGTTAGTAGATGCCCCACTTTTCAGCTAGTTAAGAGCGATCAGCAGAAATTGGCTGGATTATTACAACCATTAGAAATTCCAGGATGGAAGTGGGAACAAATTTCGATGGATTTCATCGATGGCTTGCCTAGAACTAGAAAAGGAAACGACAGTATATGGGTAATCGTAGATCGCTTCACGAAGACTGCCCATTTCATACCTGTCCGATCCAACAGAACGGCTCAAAGTCTAGCACAGATTTACTTCAAAGAAATAGTTAAACTTCATGGAGTGCCGCTCAGTATAGTCAGTGATAGAGATCCCCTATTTACTAGCAAATTCTGGGAAGCATTCTATGAAGAATTGGGAACCAAATTAAATCTAAGCACCGCTTATCACCCTCAGACGGACGGCCGAACTGAGCGGGTGAATAGAATTTTAGAAGATCTATTGCGGGCTTGCGTTATAGATTTTGGAGGCTCATGGGAAGATCATTTACATTTAGCCGAATTCTCTTACAACAATAGCTATCAAGCAAGTTTGGGAATGTCTCCATTTGAAGCATTATACGGTAGACCGTGTAGATCTCCCACATGTTGGGTAGAACCTGGCAACAGACTTGTGTTAGGGCCCGATATGATTCAAGAAGCATCGGATAAAGTCGATTTCATTAAGAAGAGATTGAAAACCGCGCAGAGCCGACAGAAAAGTTATGCTGATGCGAGAAGAAGGGATATATCGTTTGCCGTTGGCGATTATGTTTATTTAAGAGTTTCTCCAATGCGAGGAGTAATCAGATTTGGCAAGACTGGGAAGTTGGCACCGAGATTTATTGGTCCCTTTCCTATACTTGAACGGATTGGAACTCTTGCATATAGGGTTTCATTACCTAATTGGTTGCCTGGTATACATGATGTGTTCCACGTGTCTCAACTTAGAAAACATGTTCATGATCCCGACCTTATTGTGGAAGAAGCAGCGCAACATGATATTGACATAACTCCAGAATTAGCACTCAGTAGAGAGCCATTAAAGATAGTTGGCAAAGAAACCAGAGAGCTAAGGAGGAAAAAGATTCATCTAGTCAAAGTGCAGTGGAGTAGTGATCCTAGAGACAGTACTTGGGAGACTGAGGAAAGCATTAAACAAGCCTATCCCAAATCCAGAGTGGACATCTTTGAATAACTCCGGTGCAAGGTACCCTTACAATACTTTGCATTTACATTTTATTTCCTGCTTAGCTGTTATTTCCTTTTCGAGGACGAAAAGTTTTAAGTGGGGGAGATTGTAATAACCCGGAAAATGTGAACCAATTTAAAATTTTTAAATCAGGTTATTACCAAGAATTTGAATGGTTGAAGTAGCCTATTTCAATAAAATATAGATTTGGGTATGGTATTGCAGTTTGAAATTTTGAATACAAACTTTGTCTGACTGTACCGGGTGGAAGATATAACGGATTTTAGCGAAACTGAAAATATTTAAATCTGTTTATCAATACCTTTCTAACGAATCAGAAAAATCGAAGTTTCATAGCGAGAATCAAAAGTTATGGCCAAATGAATTTTCAGAAAGGTCGCTATATAGTATATATAGCCCTTGAAAATTGAGATTTTGCATACGACCTCGGAATACGACGAAACCACTTTTGTTGGGTCCGGGATGTCAAATTATTGCTAAGTTTCAAATTTCAGAATTTTTGAAGCTAGTATGTGAGCGGGGCAAAAGATAATGTGATTGGTCAAATTCTGTTAAAATGGGTCGACCTAAAAATGGCCGTTTTTCAAACGTGCTCAGAATTCGATGAAACTGGTTTTGTTAGGACCGTATCGTCAAAACAAAGCTAGATTTATTTTTCTCGAATTTTTCGATTCAGTTTGTGGCCCTGGCAAATTGAAATGTACGTTTAAATTAAATATCGAATGTTTTATATTTTAATTTAAAAAATAACTGACTGTAACAGTCGAAATGGCCAAATAAACATATCCCATTGTGTCCGGAATGGGGGTATTTAGCTAGGGGCGACAGTCGTTGGGTTAGATTTCGAGTTCGTCTGAGAAAGGGGGTATTTTAGGAATTAAATAAATTAAAAAATTAAAATAAAAGGAGCGGGCCAATCAGAATTCATCTTCTTCATCGAAACCCCCAGGCGCGACGTGGAAAAAGCTCCAAACCTTCTCTCTTCAATTTCTCCACAACCACTCAACGAAATCAAGCAAACTCAGATCTATTTTGAAGAGCGTTCAGAGATCTTCAAATCCATAGCAACTTCAAGAATTATCGTTGCGTATTTAAGGAGATATCGCGCCAGGAAGGTCCGAATTTTGCGCCGCCGCCGTGGGTGCTGGAGGCCACCGAGTTGATCATCTCGGGTAGCTTTGGGAAGCTCTTTCCTTCCTCTTCGACGCAGCGCTGGCCGTTCGTCCTAAAACTTCGTGGTTTTGCCGAAAAGTTTAACCCTAGTTTTCGAAATCAAAAAGGGTATACGACTGAAACCATTTTCAACTGATTTTTACACTATAAAGCGTTGCAAACCTGTAAAAATCGTATCTTTTTGCTATGTTAACGAAATTTGATGAAACAGGAGACACCGTGACCGCAAGGAGGCTCTCTACATTCTAGAAGAAGCCGCGGATTTTTCTGACCTTCCTACGATTTTTAGCACCGCAATAACCAATGCGAGGAATCTAAACTAATTGTGTGAATGAAATCGTGTTGTATAAATTATATAAGCGAAGTGTAAATTATATACGCATTATATACCTCATGTACATGTGTTGTATAAGTTATACTAGCGATGTATAAATTATACAAGCGTTGAATGAAACATATATGCTTTGAATTGTGATGAAATGCAAGTGAATTATTATATTATATATATATATATATACTCCCCTCGTCCACAGACCATGGACGATATTTATTGCTTGTGTTTGACGTGATATTATATGGTATGACGAATGGTTGGAAATAATTGTTTGTGATTGATATTATGGTTGAAAAATACCTTTATGGTTGAAAAATACCTTTGTGGTTGAAAAATACCCTCTTGTGGTTGAAACAAATTAGAATAGAATTGTGAAATTGAAAATAAAACATGCCACCTGCGTGCGAACTAGATGCATGATCCCCATTGTCAATAACCGCGAGGTTTTAAGGTAGAGCGAGGAGCCGTACTAGGGACGGTCCCGGTTTTAACTACCCTGCCGTTATGCTGCCGAAATTTTCTGAAATATTTATGTGTTAGAATAATTTTCATTCGTTGAAATAAATTACCAACTATATAGAATATTCATGTGTTGAGTTGCAATTCATTCATTGAGTTGAAATTCATGTGTTGAATATTATTTGAATTTAAACAAATGGCTTTAGCGATAAAAATCACATTTTTATATATATACAAACTATATAGAATATTCATGTGTTGAGTTGCAATTCATTCGTTGAGTTGAAATTCATGTGTTGAATATTATTTGAATTTAAACAAATGGCTTTAGCGATAAAAATCACATTTGTATATATATACAAACTATATAGAATATTCATGTGTTGAGTTGCAATTCATTCGTTGAGTTGAAATTCATGTGTTGAATATTATTTGAATTTAAACAAATGGCTTTGGCGATAAAAATCACATTTTTATATATATACCAACTATATCGAATATTCATGTGTTGAGTTGCAATTCATTCGTTGAGTTGAAATTCATGTGTTGAATATTATTTGAATTTAAACAAATGGCTTTAGCAATAAAAATCACATTTTTATATATATACAAACTATATAGAATGTTCATGTGTTGAGTTGTAATTCATTCGTTGAGTTGAAATTCATGTGTTGAATATTATTTGAATTTAAACTAATGGCTTTCGCAATAAAAATCACATTTTTATATATATACAAACGATATAGAATATTCATGTGTTGAATTCCAATTCATTCGTTGAGTTGAAGTTCATGTGTTGAATGTTATCATCTTTTAAAAATAAAATGAATCGACAATAAAAACTATATTTTTATTGTGAATAGGCTTAGTTAAAAATACACACGTGTCGAATAAATATTTTTGATGATAAAAATATTTCTTTTATCATGTATACGCTTAGTTAAAAATACACACGTGTTAAAATAAATAATAGTTTGCTAGAAATATTATTATTAGCTTTTTTCTGCATATATATACATGTGATGAACAGGAAAAATGGATTAGCTGTAGAGTAAAGAAATTATTTGCGTGCCCGACAAATAGGTAAACCTTGATGAGTTGGCTGCGCAATTTTATTTATATATCAACTCCTGTGAATGCCATTGGATGCGGAGTGCTGGTTTTTCTGTGTGAAATAATAAATAACGCCATAGGATAGTAACAATTAATTTTGAACTACACTACATGGCATACTTCTTGATGATAGGCATACTTCATCATATTCCACATAAGCAATTGGAGCTTGTGTGACGAGGTGGAAGATTTACCATACAAGCAAGAGGCTTGTATGGCGATGACTATGTACTACAGGTTGAACTGATGACTGATATGGACTATATAAATTATAACGATAAATTGCCAGATTAATAAAAACCCTACACGGGTCTGGAGTTGACAAAAATCACGTCGCTCTAGTTATTAGATACGGCAAATGGACTATTTATTTCCACACGGAAACGGGGTGACGGGAATTTATTCTCTGGAGTGATTATCAGTACATGCTCCCCCGTAAACACCAGAATATATCACTATAAATATGTGAATGCTTTTTAGGATTTATTGGGTACCTAATATGGCCCAATAAATTTCCAAACCCCTCCCCGTACAAAGGAGTTTATGGCGAAATTTTTCGAAATATTAAGGCATTAGTGAAATATTTGAAGTGAAAACGAAGTTGAAATTATAGAATGAACTATAGTTGAAATAATGGAATGAACTATTTATATATATAAATATAAATATAATTAAAAGGAATAGAGGCCGTGCAGTTCGCGTTTCGGAATCGTAATTTGAAATGATTAGTACGAGTAATCCGACCATCGGATTTTCCCGAAACCGCAACCGCTGGGTTTGCCTTGGAAATATCTTTCCAACGGCACCAACCTTGTAAAAATCCAACGGTTGGATTGTCTGGAATGTTTAATTCAAATCTAAAGAAAAATAGCGTCAGAATCGTTTATATTTATATATAAATATAAATATAATTAAATTAAATCGAATAACGACGCTGCAGTTCGAATTTTGAAACCGTAACTTCAAACGACTAGTGTGGAAGATCCGATCGTCGGATTCTCACAAAACTGGAACCGTTGGGTTCGCTTTGGGAATATCTTCCCACTGATATAGACTTTGTAGAAATCCAACGGTTAGATTTTCCGATATGTGTAAAACAAATTAGGGGAAAAACAGCGCCAGTGCCACGACACGACCTAAAACGTCGTTTAATTAAATATGGCCATTTTTAAATAAATAAAAATGGCGAAAAATCGTTATAAAATATTATAAGCAATATGGATTGAAAATAAATCAATTGGGCTTGAATTGTTTGATATTTGATGGTTGTATGTGTATGACATGAAAATAACACTAAAGAACCGAAAGATGGATGTCGAATAATATAACCATAAAATGAATCGATTTAAATTCTAATGACGGGAATTATTTGAAAAGGCCGAGCTAACCCTCATTTCAAATAATTTATCGAGCGATTCGAATTGGAAAATGCAAAGACGATTCAAGACCGACGATCTTCGTATCGGTTGGATGGGCGCTACTAAGGTTCCTAACCGGAGTAGCTACCGGAAGGGGACGGAAGTAGTAGCCGTCTGAACGTATGTGTGGATTGGACGGATATACGAGGGATTTGACGCCTCCGGTTTCGTTCAGACCCATAGCGGACTTGTAAATGGACTGTGTGTCTGACATGGGATTTTGTTCTGTACTGATTGATCTCTATTAAATATATATATCTGTTTGGCGACGGAGAATTTATTCTTTTGCTTAACGCCCTTCTCTGAGACGTACGAGCTCAGGGGTTATATATCGATAGAAATCAATTGTATGGAGTGGACTGCCTATGTGGCATGCCAAGATGTTGTGATCAAGGCTTCTGTTGCAAAGCAAAGTCTTGTGCATGATGATCAAAGCAAGGTCTACGTGGCCTAGCTTTGTGTATTTCGTAGATTCGCGAACCTCACACCCCGGTATGAGTTAAAAACGGGATACGGACTGCAGGGAGAGCACGACGTTTCTTTCTAGCTATGGTGGTGTCAGTAACTTACCAGCCCTGACATATATATCTACTTTTCACCTTTGTGGTTGTTGGAATGCGAGGCGCCTCGATTATAGGTCTGTAAGGACCGGGAAACGTGTGTTCAGGCATAATTAATCCTCTAACGTAAGTGAGGACCGGCCCTGAAGATCCAGGATACCCAGAGTGCGTAGTCCTGAGACATTTGCTAGAGTGTCTCGAAGCGGAGAGGAGCTTGCCCCTTGCCTCGACTCATGACAGAAATCCAATTTCCAATACGAAATAACAGACTTGATTAAAGAACTAGTATGGCGACAAAGTAGATGGTAGCTATGCCGCCTATGATTGATATTTATGATGCTATTCGTTTTTGAAACATATATGCACTAGTAATAATATCAAATGATTTCGTTTTATACGTATCAAGCATATTTGGCTATTATAAGGTAAAACTCTATCCTCCGGCTTGCGTTGCATTGTGTGATGGGATCTGAGTCTTATAATGGCTTCATTCTTTCTAAAAGCATTGCGTTGTTTTAAAAAAATTTACTTTGTTTTAAATGCACTAGCAATCACTTGAGTAAACCTGTTCCGCGAAAGTGGCGTGGTCCTATGATTTGCTATTTACTGTTGTTTAACTGTTAAATAGATTCCTCATACCAGTCCCCATGACTGACTCGTTGTTTGTTTCACTTTGCAAACGCAGGTGCCCTCATTTTCACACGGGCAGCCTAGTACACAGGTGACAGGTTGTTTTTGGCTCTGCACAGCTGCATAGGGTGCATTTTTGGCTCATGGCGAGGCTGACTTCACAGAGATGACTTGGACATTTTCCGCCATTACTATACTTATGTTATGATTCCGCCACTGGCGATGCAGACTGATTTACTTTCCATATTTCTTTCTATATGTATATGTATTCCGCCTCTGGCGATGATGACTGATCACTTTCCTTTTTATTTACTAAGTTATATCCCACGCTATGCTATTATGATGTTACTACATGTTGTGATTCCGCTGTCATATCCATGTAAAATTATTCTCTTTATTGTTTCTGCTATTATCTGTACTCTGCTATGATGATTAATGTGTTATTTCCTAATGATTATCCTTAATATCGCCCCTCGGATTTTGGGATCGTCACAATTTGGCTATTATAAGGGAAAACCCTATCCTCCGGCTTGCGTTGCATTGTGTGATGGGACCTGGGTCTTATAATAGTTTCATTTTTCCAAAGGGCATTGCGCTGTTTTGTTATATGCACTGGTATTCTTGGGAGGAAACCCGTTCCGTGATATACGGCGTGGTCCCTTGAATTACTCTCTTTAAAAATATAGATTAATAACTGTTTTAGTTCTCACACCAGTCACATGACTGACCTGGAGTTTATTGTTTTAACCTAAACTCTGGGTGCCTCTATTTTCCACACGGGTAGCTAGTAGTTTTGGTTTTGCAGATTTATATTCACAGGGTCCTGATTTACAGCTAGAACGATGCTCGGAAAGCTCTGTATCCGTGCATTACTTCTAGTTGTGTTTTGTATATTTTTCCGCTGCTATGTAATTTATTATAATCTCTGATATTATTCGAATGTAATTTATTCACTTATACTCTGTATATTCTTGTATCTGATGGAATTGTTGTAATATACAATGAAATGTTCTTCCGTCTGCGTCCTTTTGTATGTTGTTCTCAAAGTATTCGCGCTTTCCTTCACGGGGAAGTTACGGGTTATTACAGTTGGTATCAGAGTTTTGGTTTATAGAGCTCGAGAACAAGACACATTAGAACCATATGAAAGAATTCATCAGATATTGGATTAGTAATATCCGATTAGAATGACTCGTTAGAGATAGGATCAGTAGTATCCTAGAACGAGTGTGAAGAGTATATTTTTCAAATGAAAACAATTTTGTTTTGAAAATTTAAATCATTTTATACGTATTTGATTATTTATTTATTTTGAATTTGGACAATCGAGTATATAAAGATTTCGCGTATACGCGTCATGAACGTATAGTCGAAGTTTTAATATACTGGACAGATATAGAATCACATTCTAGACATCCGGGGATGATTCTGATGATGGTGCATCATCATCAGTATTCTTATTCGAGTTTCGAAGGTGTGATATCTATATGTTTCAATTAGACTGGTGTGAGAACCAAAACTTATATAGATAGATTTATTTGTTGTGAATTGGCATCAAAAACATGATTTTTGTATATGTATCAAAATTATGAATTTGAAACTCTAATTCACTAATTGATTGATGTTTGTGTTGTTTGTTTATTTGTTTAATAATTTTGAACCATTTAGCCTAATTGAATCAAGTATGGAACTGTATTGAAAATTGGTCGCATTTGCTTGCATATACATGTACTTACATTGAACAGGTCATAGCAAGGAGGTTAGAGCAGAAAATAAAATTTGTTTGCCCGACAAATAGGTACATGTTTACTATAATTTACTGTTTTCTTTGGGTGATGATGATATTTTCTTTTTCTTTTTGAGATCAGAAGGCATGTATGGCAATTTCGGGATTTTCCCGTGGCTCCCGGTGCAGGGGAGGTTATGGCGAAATTTTTCGAAAATTTAGGGTGTTAGCCAAATTTTTGAAGAATTTGAAAATTCTCAAAAACTGAAAAGTTGGAGAATGGAAGCCAGATCGAACGTAGAGTTGATTAATCAAACCACTTTCGACTTTGTTCCTTTTCGGGGACGAAAAGTTTTAAGTGGGGGAGATTGTAACAACCCGAAAATCTGAGCCAGTTTAAAATTTTTATTTTGGCAATTTTAGCGAATTTTGATTATTTAAAATGAATTATTTTAAATAGTATCGACGAGAAATTTATTTTGGATAGAATTCGACGTATATATTATATACGTCGTCATTAGAATATAAATAATTATATATAATTATAATAGAATTGAAAATGGCGCGGTAGTTCGATAATTCGATTTCAAACTTCAAATGAATGTACCGGGTGCAAAACAATCCGGATTTTAGTGAAACCAAAAATAATAGGATCTAATTGATGATATCTTTCCAACGAATCCGAAAAATCAAGATTTCATAGCGGGAATCAAAAGATACGTCCAGTTGAAAATTCTGAATAGTCGCTATGGAATTCAGGCCCTTAAAAATGGGAATTTTGTAAACCACTTCGGATTTCGACGAAACCACTTTTGTTGGGTCCGTGATGTCAAATTATTGCTAGATTCCAAATTTCATAATTTTTCGAATCAATATGTGAGCGTGGCAAAGGAAAACGCGTTTGACCAGTTTTAGTTGATTTTAATCGACTGGAAATTGGCCATTTTTCCAACGGTCTCAGAATTCGATGAAACTAGTTTTGTTAGGACCATATCGTCAATACGAAGCTAGAAAATATTTCTTAGGAATTTTTAGAGTTCGTATGTGACCCCGGTAAATTGAAATGCGTGTACAAATTCAATATATAGAGTTATATGTTGATTTTAACGGAAACTGATCGAAACGGCCAAATTGGCTTACGAAACATATCCCATTGTGTTCGGAATGGGGGTAATTAACTATGGACGACAGGCGGTGGGCCTCGTTTCGAGATCGAAATAAAAAGTCACCTTTTTGAAATTAAATTAATTAAAAAAAGATATCCCTTCTTCTATACTATCTGCCCCCCCTTTGAAATTCATTTCAGAACGAAGAATAAAAAAATTGGGGGCGGAGCCCCGCCCCGTCGTCGGTCTCGACGCCGACCACCACGCCGAGGCGCCCCCACCGCATCTCCTCCTCCAGCCTCCACCTCGCGTCCTCCGATCGAGCGCCACCGCCCTCCATCCCCGAACCCCCCTCTGTCGTCGCCTCCCTCTTCTCTTCTTCCTCCTCTTCCTTTCTTCCCTGACCGAACCCGCACCCCTCCCTCCAGTCGAACGCATCGCCCCCCCTTCTTCCCCCCCCCCCCGCCTCCTGCTCCACCATCTTGAAACCCTGCGCCTCTCCCTCCACTTCATAAACCGCCGTGCTTTTCCCCCCTCGAGCTGTAAGTTTTTATTTTATTTTTCTATTTTCAGTTATCATTTTATTTTATTTTAAAACTGAATTTTATTCGATAGGAAAATTAGAGATAAAATTTTTATTCGATAGGAAAGATAAAGATATGATTTTTATATGATAAGGAAGTTAAAAATATAATTTTTATCGTATGTAAAGGCTGAAAATATAATTTTCATATTATATAGATAATAAAAATATAATCTTTTATATTGTAGAAGGATAAAAATATGATTTTTACATAGTAGGAACTATAAAAATATAATCTTTATAAGATAGAGAATATAAAAACATCATCTTTGTATATGTAGCGAAATAAAAATCTGACTTTTATTATATATACATTGAAATAAAGAGGTGATTTTTATAGTGATGAAATAAAAACGAAATCTTTATATTTGAAAAGGTGAAATTATTATATGAACACCGATGTAAAAATAGAATTTTTATCTATATAGTAACGATGTAAAAATAGAATTTTTATCTATATAGTAACGATGTAAAAATAGAATTTTATCCATATGGAGTGATTATAAAAATTCGATTTTTATATATTGAATAGCGAAGTAAAAATTCAATTTTTATATATTGAATAGTGAAGTAAAATTCGATTTTTATATATTGAGTAGCGAAGTAAAATTCGATTTTTATATATTGAATAGCGAAGTAAAATTTCGATTTTTATATATTGAATAGCGAAGTAAAAATTCGATTTTTTATATTGAATAGCGAAGTAAAAATTCGATTTTTATATATTGAATAGCGAAGTAAAATTTAGATTTTTATATATTGAATGGCAAAGTAAAAATTCGATTTTTTTTATATTGAATAGCGAAGTAAAAATTCTATTTTATATATGTAGTGGCTACGGGCAACGAAAGTGACAAAAAGGCGAGAACAATGATGATTTCCTACATTAGAAGTGTCATGGAGTTGGGATAGCTATTGGTGAGAACTTCTCACACTAAATTTCCTTTTCTAGTTATAAATATATACTAGGATGCAGACGGTGCTTAGCAGCACCCGACACCCGTCATCCACAGACCATGGATGGCCTGTTTGTTTGATTGATGTGTTGTGAAAATTGTTTGTGATGTTGATGTGAAATAGATAATAAAATATATTCATAGGTTGAATAAAATAATTTGGTTGTTAAAAATATAATTTTTAACGTGAAAGTGAATAAATGAATATTTATAAACAAATCGGCCGATTTGTTTATATACACTGATTTGACTGATATTGATTGGGTCGATAAATTTTACACATCGCCCAACTGCACGAATAAAAATATGTGTTTGTTGATTTGAAACCCCGCACGGGTGTTGGGATGATATTTGGCGCACACTAATCCCAATTATTTAATTGTATGTCGATTGATTGGTCGACAGGCTGTGTAAGCGTTAATTATTCATAGTTGATGCTTATGCAGTTGTGTTGTGCACTTTGGATGATGGTTGATGGTTTATCGTTGCTATTATATACATGTGTTGTATGGAATCCATATAATTAACGTTATATGGTAATTGATTGGGCCTCATTCCAATCGGGAAAATAATGAATATTATAAAAGAAAATTCATGTGTTGAATATAAAAATAGTCATGTGTTGACGATGATCATGTGTTGAAACTATTCATGTGTTGAGTAAAATATTTTAAATAATATAAATTACATCTTTATCATATTTACAATTAGAATCTACTTCACGGTGGAGTCTAATTAAAATCAAACGATAGATACCATAGTTTTATAAAATATTTTACATAACAAAAATAGTGATGTGTTGACAGTACTCATGTGTTGAGATTAGTCGTGTGTTGAAAGAAATATAGATTCATGTGTTGAATAGAATAAATATTCATTTGTTGAATATAATAACGAATTATTGAAATATAAAGCCGTGTTGATTAGAGATGCGTTATTTTGACGCGAACGATATTTATATCGATTTTATTCGTTTCATAATGAATATTGAAAAGTGATTTCAAAATCTAATATTTTGAAATGAAACTCAAATTAAATTAGATTAAAAATTCAAATTGAAATTTTATTGAATCAATTTGAAATCAATTCGAATCGAATAAAAAATGAATTCGATTCGAATTGAATAGGAAGTGAATTGGAATTCAAATTGAATAGAAAGTGATTTCGAATTCGAATTAAATAGAAATGAATTCAAATTGAATTAAATTGAAATTGAATTAAAAACGAATTGAAATCGTTTTGAATAAAATTTAAAACGAACTGAAATTGAATTGAAATCAATTTGAAATGAATTCGAATTGAAATCAATTTGAAATGAATTCGAATTGAATTAAATAGAAGGTAAATTCAAATTGAATAGAAAGTGAATTTGAATTCAAATTGAATAGAAAGTGAATTTGAATTCAAATTGAATAGAAAGTGAATTTGAATTCGAATTAAATAGAAATGAATTCGAATTGAATTGAAATCAAATCGATTTGAAATTGACGATGAAGTTGAAATTGTTTTTGAAATAAATTTAGAACTATTTATAAAATTCGTTTTAAAAAGGTAATCGACGAAATATATAATATATATATATATATTATATAATGGCCTGAATAGAACGCGCCGCGCCGCGGTAGTTCGTGAATTTCGACCATTAACTTCGAATTGACGTTGCGGGAGATCCGACCGTCGGATTCTCCTAAAACCAGAACCGTTGGGTTCGTATCTAAATGAGCTTCCCAATGAATATTAGAATTTTGAAATCTAACGGTTGGATTTGGAATTATGTCCAAATCAAATTCAAAAAAGGTCGCTGTAAGTGCAGTTCGATGGCCGTTGTTGGAAATCGACTGTACGGGCCTTGATAAAATTATTAAAAATATCTTTAATTTGTGTAAAATCATAAGAAATGATTTGGGAAAAATTGGGCTGAAGAATTCCACATTTGAAAGGATAAAAATAGATTTTTATCGAAATGAACTAGTTTTGAACTAGAATTAAAATCAATTTATTTTTGAAATAAATAAATTGAATTTGAAAGTGATTTTAAAAATAACCAATATTCCCAATACGTGGATTGGACTGGAATTGAATCGAAATTATCTTCGGAATATTTCGATGTTGGATTTCGTGACTATACAGATATTGTTATGGGAATTTGAAAGATATATTTAATATCGTTATTTCCAATACGATATTTGTTGGTTTCAGAATTTGATATTGAATATAAGCCGGTATATTTTCTATTCAGAGCCTTGTATTTAATATCAAATGTGATTTGGGTTTATCGTGAATCGTGTTTTAGATGACATTGGTTCTTTAACCCAGTTAAAGGCAGGATGTTGATTTTTTGAAAAGATTAAAACTAAGTGGAGTTTTAATGAATCTTTAATTAGATTAAAAATGTGAATTGATAATTTAAATTATCAAATCTAAAAGGTGATCGAGAGCGGAGTACCACCAGTTTTGCTCCAAAGCGATAGTTAAATCTTTAATTAGATTTGAACATGAGATGGTAATTAATTTTACCGTTAACACCGTGGTGTTAGATATGAAGTATTACCAGTTTTGCTCCATGGGATGAATAGGTTGGGATTGGGAAATAAAATAAATAATTACTTCGGTGTGGTTCGTTAATCCCGACTAGTTTGAAATGATATCCAAAGGAAGATTAAAGAATAAATTCAGAAGAATTTGTCTTGGATAAAATTAATGGGAACCTTTCCCTAAGAATGTGTTTTTGTGAATAAAAGAACATTCTAAATTGGAATGAGGCGTTCGTTGTGTTTATGTAACATTTGTTTATTATATACGTGGGTTATTCAGAAAGGCCGGGTTATACCCATTCTAAATAACCGATTCGACGAGATGTCGAAGATGAAGACGGCGGTTGAAGACCGGAAGTCTTCACATCGTTTGGGTGATTACTGATGATCTCGATTGGGCTGTACACCCAAGATGAGGGAAACAGTTGGTGATCTTCCAGACATACTTGGAGATGGATGGATATGCGAGGAAAGTGCCTCCGGTTTCGTTCAGACCGAGAACGAACTTGTAAATGGATTGTGTGTCTGACATTGGATTTTATTATATGTTAATTGATCTCTATTAAATATACATCTGTTTGGCGGCGGATAATTTATACTCTTGCTTAACGCCCTTCTCTGAGACATACGAACTTAGAGGTTGTATATCGATGGACATCAGTCGCATGGAGTGAATTGCCAGTGTGGCACGCGTAAGTGGCAATTGATCAAGGCTTCTGTTGAAAAGCAAAGTCTTGTGGTTGATGATCAAAGCACGGCCTGTGTGGCGTAGCTTTGTGTATAATGTGAATTCCCGAGCCTCACACCTCGGTATGAGTCAAAAACGGGATAGTGACTATAGGGAGAGCACGACGTTTCTTTCTAGCTAGGGTGCTGTCAGTGACCTACCAGCCCTGACATTTATATACTTTTCACCTGTGTGGTTTTTGGATACAAGGCGCCTCGGATATAGGTCTGTAAGGACCGGGAAACGTGTGTTCAGGAATAACTAATCCTCAAAAGTAAGAGAGGACCGGCCCTGAAGATCCAAGGATCAAAGTGGGGTCCTGGGACATTTGCTAGAGTGTCTCGAACGCGGAGAGGAGCTTGCCCCTTTCTCGACTCATGATGGAATCCAATTCCCAATACGTGATAGTGCGGTTTTATTTGTAGAGCCTAGTATGGCGACATAGTAGATGGTAGCTATGCCGCCTATGATTGATATTTATGATTTGAATTGTTTTGACACTATACACTTATAATAGTATCAAATGATTTGTTTTTAAATGTATCAAGCATTATTTGGCTATTATAAGGGAAAACCCTATCCTCCAGCTTGCGTTGCATTGTGTGATGGGACCTGGGTCTTATAATAGCTTCATTTTTTCAAAGAGCATTGCGCTGTTTTGTTATATGCACTGGTATTCTTGGGAGGAAACCCGTTCCGTGATATACGGCGTGGTCCCTTGAATTACTCTCTTTAAAAATAAAGATTAATAACTGTTTTAGTTCTCACACCAGTCACATGACTGACCTGGAGTTTATTGTTTTAACCTAAACTCTGGGTGCCCCTATTTTCCACACGGGTAGCTAGTAGTTTTGGTTTTACAGATTTATATTCACAGGGTCCTGATTTACAGTTGGAACGATGCTCGGAAAGCTCTGTATCCGTGCATTACTTCTAGTTGTGTTTTGTATATTTTTCCGCTGCTATGTAATTTATTGTAATCTCTGATATTATTCGAATGTAATTTATTCACTTATACTCTGTATATTCTTGTATCTGATGGAATTGTTGTAATATACAATGAAATGTTCTTCCGTCTGCGTCCTTTTGTGTGTTGTTCCCTAAGTATCCGCGCTTTCCATCACGGGGAAGTTACGGGTTCTTACAGGGGGTAAAAGGAAGTTTATATAATTATTTAATAATTTATTTTGGATTTTGAATTCCATAATGTACTCTTTCCATTCAAACACGAAATCGAATCTTCCGGTTGTCGTCCCTAGCGTATTACCCCCAATCCGAACACAATGGGATATGTATCGTAGGCTGATTCGACGGTTCCGATCTGTTTTCGTCAAAATCAAAATATAAATCTATATATTGAATTTTGAACGCACATTTCAAATTACCGGGGCCACATACGGACTCTAAAAATTGCAGAAAAATATTTTCTAGCTTCGTATTGACGATACGGTCCTAACAAAACTAGATTCGTCAAATTCTGAGACCGTTTGAAAAATGTCCATTTTCAGGTCGATCGAAATTGACAAAACACGTTCTACCTCGCCACGCTCACATATTGATTTGAAAATTTATGAAATTTGAAACCTAGCAATAATTTGACATTGCGGATCCAACAAAAGTGGTTTCATCGAAATTCGAGGTCGTTTGCAAAATGGCCATTTTCAAGGGCCGAAATTCCATAGCGACTATTCTGAAATTTCAACTTGACGTAACTTTTGATTCCCGCTATGAAATTTTGATTTCCCGGATTTGTTGGAAAGATATTCTCAATTAGATTCAAATATTTTTGGTATTACTAAAATCCGATTTATTTTGCATCCTGTACAATCATTTGTAATTTGAAATCGAATTATCGAACTACCACGCCATTTTCAATTCCTTTTATATATATAAATAAATATTTATATTCTAATGATGACGTATATAAATATATACGTTTTATTCTATTCAAAATAAATTTCTCGTCGTTATTATTTAAAATAATTCATTTTAAATAACCAAAATTCACTAAAATTGCCAAAATAAAAATTTTAAACTGGCCCAGATTTTCGGGCTGTTACATATCGGGCTTCGTATATACGTTAGCTAGGTGTATATTCAAATCCGTAAATACTCGATAGTCCCATCTCGACGTCAATAGAATATTCAAAACTCTTATTATAAATTATGTTTTCAAAATAAATACACTTTTCACAACGATTTATTAAATTTCAAAATAATTATACAGTTTCAAAATACGCTCTCTCAAACGTAATACTTCAAAATCTCATTCTAAGGTATTTCTAACCCTATCTCTAATGAGATTTTACAACTCTGATGAGTCCTTATCTTTTGTATAAATATGTCGTACCCCATAGCTTTGTATAAACCAAAGCTTTGATATCAACTGTAACGACCCGCCTTTTTGCTTGATCCTCGCAGGTAATTAAATCAACTTAAATCGTTCATAAAGACAGATAATTATGGGTACAGACATATTTAAACACAAAGAACAGAGATTTTCATATCATTTCAAATCTTTTACATCAGAGTTACATAAAATCAGAGTATACCATAGCTCAGCGGAAACAAATTTACTCTCAGTGGAAGAAGCTAGACCAAAACCAAAGCTCTAGCTCCAAAGTGAATCCAACTCTGAAAGTAAGCCTGCAAACCGAACTACTAGTTTCCCGTGCAAAATATGGGCACCTAGAGTTTAGGTACGGAACAATAAACTCCTGGTCATTCGTGGGACTGGTGTGAGAACTCAAAATAGTTATTATTATTCTGGGTTTATTTTACAGTTGGGAAAATTCACTCGACCATGCCGCTAAAGCGAAACGGGTTTACTCCATGTGAATTCCCGTGCATAGAAATTCACAATGACTTTGGAAAATGAAGCTATCATAAGCTCGTCCCATGTCACACAATGCAAACGCACACCAGATGGGCGAGTTTTGTTGTAACAACCCAGAAAATACGAGCCAAATTAAAAAAATTTAATTTGGTTATTTTAATTATATTAGAGTAATTGAAATAAAATATTCCAATTAAATAACGAGTTAGAAATAGTGTGGCAGTTTAAAATTTTGAATTCGAACTTTGATTAAACGTACAGGATGCAAAATAAAACAGATTTTAGCGAAACTAAAAATATTTAAATCTGTATAAGAATATCTTTCAAACGAATCTAAAAAATTGAAATTTCATAGCGGGAATCAAAAGTTATGGTCAGTTCAATAGTCAGGATGGCCGCTATAGAATAAATATAGCCCTTGAAAATTGACATTTTGCAAACGACCTCCGTTTTTGACAAAACCACTTTTGTTGGATCCAAGATGCCAATTTATTGCTATGTTTCAAATTCCATAATTTTTGGAATTAATATGTGAGCATCGCAAAGGAAAATGTATTCGGTTGATTTCTGTCAAGTTGGATCGACCAGAAAATAACCATTTTTCAAACGGTCTCAGAATTTGACGAAACCAATTTTTTTGGGACCGTATCGTCCCAACATAGCTAGATTTATTTTTCAGGAATTTTTGGAATCAGTAAGTGGCCCCAGCAAATTAGAATGTATGTTTAGAATAGAATTTGAATGTTTTATATTTTAATGAGATGAATAACTGGCCGTAACTATCGAATGGGCCTACGAAACATATTCCATTGTGTTTGGGATGGGGGTATTTAGCTAGCGGCAACAGCCGTTGGGTTTGAAATGGAGTTCGTATGAAAAAACTCTAATTTTTGAAATAATATATATATATCGGCCAATAAGAATTATTCATTCATTATTTTAATTTATAAAAAAAATCAGAAAACCCCCGATAACCCTATATCTTGACAGCGGCTCATGTTCTTCGCTTCCCTCCCAAAATCCGCCCAATCGACTCAGTAAAATCGAATGAGCTAGTTGGGGATTTTGAAGCGCTCTCTCTTCTCTTCAAATCCATACCAAATTTATCCAGCATCGATTCATGTTCATTGAGATTCGCATCCCTGAATTCACCAACTTCGATCAACCGTTGGGCCCTCCACGCTGCGCCGAGTTCAATGCCACCCCCAGGTGTCGGTGCGCCACTCCAGCCCCTTCGATGTCATGTAACTCGATCATGTCACCGAGCTACAGATTCAAAGTTATTTCAAAACCTAGTTTTGAACATTCAAAGAAGGTATACGGCCTTTTTTTTTGAAATAGAAAATAACACTTTTAAGTGTTGCATGTAACACCCCACTCCCGCTATGATCACTCACTAAGGGAATGCCATAGCATCGGTGGAGTATTTTAGTGAATATAGAACAGAAAAATTACAACAAGACAGATATAAATAGTACTTGAAATTTTAAAACATCATCTCATAACAGCGGAAGTAAAACATGTCTGGTTACATCATAAAACCACAATAAAGGTCAAGTACAATATCCATCAAAATAAAGAAGTACATAATCCCACTCTCATACAATAGCCAAACAAAAGAAAAGATAACTGGATAACTGGAGCTTTACATCTATCCAAGCTCCTAAAGACTGGAACAGCAATCCGATCAAGCTCCACTACTGCTAGGATCCACCGTAGGACCTGAGGGTTGGGAAAAAGATAAAAACAACAGGGTCAGACATAAGTCTGAGCGAGTCCTATAACTTTAACAATACAATCGTTAAAGTAACCAGAGAAGACATAAACTGATATACGGTAACATATAGGGATGAATGGCTACCCTAAGCAGTCAACTAAACGAAGATAAAGGATAAAGACGCATCTACCCTCCCTAAGGTAAATTACTAAACTGCACCACACCAGTCGTTCCTAACTTAAAGGTTGATCCCACCCAAGGACTTATAAAATTTACTAATTAGTACCTGCGTACCCCTAGGTGACCAAGTAGGCGCCACGGGGCCCTACAATCCACTAGGTGTACACACTACTTCCCATTCGATCGGCTCCCTAACGTAGATACCCGTGCTGGCCCCACCGTGGGATGTATCATTCCCCAATGTGGCAACCTGATGAAACTAAAGGTGCACGGCTTATATCTACTCGATGCAACAACGGCTTACCTACCAGCCCGGGCCCACTCACGCATATGAAGCCCGTTGGACTTGCGTTGCCACCGCTAACCCGTTTGCCTCTTACAGTCAAGCCCAGTATGCGTGTCCCGTCCTCGACATGGGTCGAGCCCACAAATATACGTATGGGTTACTGGTTGAAATGGGCCTCCACAAGCTACCCACCTAAGCTTGTCCCTTTTTCTAGTATATCCCACTTAACCCTTTAATCATGTTTTAATTACATGTTCTATTTTGGTTAAGTATTCTAATCGTATTTTCTATTGCCACCCAAGGCAACCACTAGATTTTCTCATGCCACCCGAGGCACCCACTTAACCCCTCATGTCCCTCTACATGCTAATGTGGTTAAGTGTTTCTTAATTAATTAATTAAGAACGTAACCTTTGTAAAGACCTCTCACATTAGACTGTCTTTTATGACCGCTGGTTAAGCCGGTTGGGTCCGGGCAGCCTTATGTCATAACAGAGTCTAACCTCGTGTCTTTACATTAATTACGTATTTAGTTTGTGCCTAAGACCTCTCACATTGGGCTAACATTTGTAGCAACTGGTTAAGCCGGTTGGGTCCGGGCAGTTTTACGCTACAACTGAGTCCAACCTCGTGTCTTAGTCAATTAATTACACCTAATTAATCACCCTCATAATTTTATATTAATTATCCCTAATTAATCAAGTTTTCTTAACATGGGTAGACCTAACTTAATAGGTAAATTCCCATGGGGTAGACCTAACTCAATAGGTAAATTCCCAACACATAGTATGGGTACACCTAACCAAATAGGCAAATTCCCATACTATGTTTATTTATTTTGTGTTATGCATAATTATATTAATTTCACACAATCTTATTAACTTATGCATTTAATTACCCCATCGTTCCCACGTAATTTCGTTCATGATATAACACATATAAAAGGTGTCAACTTGCATATGAATGAACATGTTTCAAAGGTGCCATCTTGCATATTAACAAACACATAACTTGCATATGAACTTGCATAACATGTCACATAACTTGCATATAATATGTCACATAACTTACATATTCATTTTGCATAACAAACTTGCATATTAGCTTATAGACTTGCATAATGTGTCATCATGAACTTGCATATTAATAAACATGTAACTTGCATATTTACATACATGTAACTCGCATATTAACAAACATGTAACTTGCATATAAAGAAACATGTAACTTGCATATTTACATACATGTAACTTGCATATTAACAAACATGTAACTTGCATATTAACAAACATGTAACTTGCATATTTACATACATGTAACTTGCATATTAACAAACATGTAACTTGCATAGCATATTACCATGAACTTGCATAACATGCATATGATTACATAGCCCACAACTTGCATATTTAGCATCATGCAAACATAACATACATCATATTAAACTTGCATAAGCTTACATACTCAACATGCATAAACATAAGATTAATGCTAACATCATATCATATGATTCAAAGCTCATTAACCCACATACAAAACCATAAATCTCATCACATCTCATCTAATTAGTTTACCAAAAGATCATCAAAGTGATAGAAACTCACAACTAGCAACTTTGAACACCAAATGAAGAAGATTAAGATGCTAAGAAGGGATTAGAAGTTGATTAGAGAGTGATTAGTATGCAACCCTCTTCATAAAATTAGTGGAGGCCATGAGAGCTAGCATTTTGCCATAGTTTAGTCACTAGGTTTAATTATGAATGAATTAGGGTAGGTTAGGGTCTTATTTATAGATTAGGCAAGTGTTTTAGGCCATAGGATTAACCCTAGATTCAATCCAAGCCATCAAAGCATGTCTTGGGGAAGAAGTCAAGTGTAGGAACCATCTAGGGCCTTTAGATTAAAGATGGACCATGAGAACCATTCAAATGCAAAATCTGCACTTGAGCGAATCGGCCCACGGGTTGACAGCCAAACACCCTGGATTAACCCCTAGTCGACCCAGCGGGCTCGGGTCGACTTCAAAAATCGGCCGGTTCGGTTATTCCCCTCTCCCAATTCGCTGTTTTGAGCATTTTTGCATATTTATTTATTAAATTTTCAATTATATATATATATATATATATCAATATATATATATATATATATATCTACACAACCCATTTCACTTAATTAAGTATACTTTAATTTGGGAATTTTCGTGAAACTTCGCGAGGCCATATCTTGGTCATACGGACTCCGATTTTCGAAAACTCGGACTCTATTTCGCGTATTTTTCCGAGACGAACACAATGGCATAGCCCGTTTCCCTTGATTCCCATTTTAGAATTAAATTCTGCCTCGATTTATGTTATTACAGGTTATTGAAAATACGGGTTGTTACATTCTCCCCTCCTTAAAGGATTTCGTCCCCGAAATCTTCAAGTTAGGAAGAACGTATCCTACCATCCAATCATCCATCTACTCAAAGCATCATCCACGAGCAATCATTGTCCTTACAAGATTCTAAATGCTGGATGGATATATGCAAAAGTGTGTGTATATGTACTTACCTAATGCGAAAATCAGGCGGTTACTGATACAGTAAACCTCCTTAATGCAAACCATGATAGTGCCATGCATCCAATATGTATGCGAAACCCTATTGACACATACAAATTTCTACATGCGTGCACAACCATACACAAAAATGCATCATCCATATGATAACACAGCCATGATACATCCATCAATCTAACTACCACATCCATTTATGCAATATGCAACATGAAGTGACTGAGCCGATCTAGTGCCTAATGTGTGTGTATATGCATCCACGAGCAACCACTAGCAAACAATTGCATCCATATGCATCCATCAACCATAACATGTTTCAAACACATGTCTCAACCATAGGTTTTACCCTATCTAAAGGTCATAGGTATTAGCGAGAGGATATACTAAAGATAAGATAAGTACTAGACAAGCAATAAAGGAGAAGTTAAAAGACATACTCTCAAAAAGAAATGGATACAAAGAACGCATCTTTGCTTCCGTCTCCCAAGTAGCATTGCTTTCGTCATCTCCCCATTGCACTTTAACTAGCTGAACTTCTCTGTTCCTCAACTTCCTAGTTTCTGACCCAAGGATGCGAGTAGGAGCTCGTCGAATCGTCGCATCACGCTCTACCTCTACATCTCTAAGCAAGCTCGGCTCTACCACCTCCGCGGTCTCATGTAAGCACTTCCTCAAATGTGATACATGGAATACATCATGAACACCACTAAGTCTGTCGGGCAACTCCACCCTATATGCCATCCGTCCAATCCTTTCCTTAATAGGAAACGGCCCAACAAATCTCGGTGCTAACTTCCCTACGGACCCAAAGCGAACAACATTTCTCAATGGAGATACTTTGACAAAAACCATGTCCCCAACCTCAAACTCAAGATCCGTCCTTCTCCGATCCGCATAAGATTTCTGTCTATCTTGCGCTGCTTTCATCCTTTTTCGAATTAAATCAATCTTCTCTGAAGTCTCTCTAACCATATCCGGCCCAAGCAAGATCTTATCCGTAGATTCCCACCAACATGTAGGAGATCGACAAGGCCTTCCATAAAGAGCTTCGAAAGGAGCCATACCAATACTGGACTGAAAGCTGTTATTATATGCGAACTCCACCAAAGGAAGATGTTCTTCCCATGTACCTCCAAAATCCAAGATACAAAGCCTCAAAAGATCTTCTAAGATACGGTTCACCCTCTCGGTCTGACCGTCCGTCTGAGGATGATATGCGGTGCTCAAACACAACTGAGTCCCTACCGCCTCTTGCAAACTTCTCCAAAACTCACTAGTGAAAATAGGATCTCGATCACTCACAATGCTGGATGGTACGCCATGCAATCTAACAATCTCTCTAACATAGACTGAAGCAAGCCATGGAGCGGTCCTCTTACTCTTTACGGGTATAAAATGGGCACTCTTTGTAAGTCTGTCTACCACAACCCAAATTCCCGTATTGCCCTTCCTCGATCTCGGTAACCCGTCGATGAAATCCATCGAGACACTATCCCACTTCCACTGTGGAACTTCCAATGGGTGTAGCAACCCACCGGGTTTCCTTTGCTCCACTTTAACTTGTTGGCACACTAAGCATCTAGCCACATACTCGGCCACATCTTTCTTCATACCGGCCCAAAAGAAAACTCTCTTCATGTCTTGGTACATTTTGTCTCCACCGGGATGAATAGTCATTCTTGAACGATGTGCATCATCCAAAATAGCCTTCTTCAAACCCTCATCTTGCGGTACACAAAGTCTACCGTCTCTATGCAACCATCCCTTATCATCTATGGTGTATCTACCCAAATGGCTGGACGACTCCCCTCTTATAAGCTTCTCTACCAACACAACCAACTGTGGGTCGTCTCGCTGAGCCTCGCCAATCCGTCTCAAAAGAGTAGGTCTAACCTCCAAGGATGCCAACAAACCAGGTACAAAATCAACAGAAGGTCTGAAGTCAAACAAAGAAAGAAACTCCAAGCTTCGTCGTTCCACGAACAATGGACTCAAAGATAGCCTTTTTCTACTTAAGGCGTCTGCCACCACGTTACCCTTACCAGGGGTATACGCTATCTCGAAATCATAGGATGCTAAGAACTCCATCCACCTTTGCTGTCTTAAGTTTAAATCCTTCTGAGAGAATAAGTACTTCAATGATTTATGGTCGGTGAACAACTCGAATCTCTCACCAAGAAGATAATGGCGCCAAGACTTAAGTGCGAAAACAATCGCGGCCAACTCTAGATCATGGGTAGGGTAATTCTTCTCATGCACTCTCAATTGTCTCCCTCCATAGGCTATTACCCTTCCCTCCTGCATCAAGACTGCGCCTAATCCTGTTCCACAAGCATCGGTATAAACAACAAACGGCTTACTCCCATCTGGAAGCACTAAAACTGGAGCGGTGGTCAAAGCTCTCTTTAACCGTCGGAAAGCATCATCACAATCTACATCCCATGAGAAAACCAGATTCTTCTTCGTCAAGCGGGTTAATGGGGCTGATATCTTCGCGAAGTCTTTGATGAACTTCCTATAATATCCTGCCAACCCCAAGAAACTTCTTACCTCGGTAGCATTTCTAGGAACTTTCCAATCCTGGATAGATACTATCTTTGCGGGATCCACAGCTATCCCTTCCTTAGAGACCACATGCCCTAAGAATCGCACTTCTCTTCTCCAAAAATGGCATTTAGAGAATTTAGCTTTAAGACTATGCGCTCGAAGAGTCTCCAACACTTCCTTGAGATGTAAGGCATGCTCTTCTTCATTCTTGGAAAAGACCAAGATGTCATCCACAAAAACTACTACAAACTTATTCAGATACTCTCTGAACACTCTACTCATGAGATCAACAAAGTATGCGGGGGCGTTTGTCAACCCAAATGGCATCACTAGCCACTCATAAAAACCATCCGGAGTCCGGAAAGCAGTCTTCTCTATACTGTCCTCCGCCACTCTTAACTGATGAAACCCTGTAGCTAAGTCCATCTGCGAAAATACTGACGCGCCAACCAACTGATCAAAGAGATCATCTATCCTCGGTAATGGGTGTCTATTCTTCTTCGTGAGCTTATTAAGTTCCCTATAATCCACACAAAGTCTGAGGGACCCATCCGCCTTCGTGGCAAACACTACTGGAGCTCCCCACTCCGATATACTTCGCCTTATGAACCCCTTCTCAAGCAACTCCCCTACTTGCTTATGAAGTTCTCTTCTCTCACGAGGAGCCATGTGGCGTACTGGCAAAGACACTGGTTTGGCATTATCCACCAAATAAATTCGGAAATCTATCTCCCGCTTCGGAGGCAAACCCTTTACTTCTTCAAACACATCCGGATATTCCCGGACTACTCTGACAGAACACAAACTCTCGACCGAAGCATCGAGCGATTCAAGATAACTTAGCAAAACAGATTCCATGGGATTGCAAGAGATCTCGAGAGTGTTACCCAAGCGGGTCATGAGCCTGACAACTCTCCTTTCGCAATCAAGAACGGCACCATTACTGGATAACCAGTCCATGCCCAAGATCAACCCATAGCCCGTGAAGCCCAATACAAAAGCATCACATCTAAACTCAACGCTAAGTATAGAAATCTTCAAACCCAAACATATCATAGACAGATATATGGAGCCCCCAATTGGGTTTGAGACAACCAAGGGATCATCAACTAGACTGGTGTCTAAGTGCAGTGACTCAACTAACGATGATGAGATAAAAGAATGCGATGCGCCAGAGTCAAACAAAGTACGAACTGGATGATCAAACAGAAAAACCAGACTTTCAACGGAAATAGTTCTACCTCTCTGCTGAATCGGTGGAACTGAGAGAACCTGAACTTGCCCCCCTGACTGAGGTGGTGCTATAAGAGCTTGCACCTGGCCTCCTGAGGTAGACCCCGTCTTCTGCCCCTTCTTTGGGCAGTTTTTCACAAGATGCCCTGCTTCACCACAATGAAAGCAACCGGTCTTCTTCTTTTTGCGACAATCCTTACTAAGGTGTCCTGGTGTTCCACAATTGAAGCACTTCTTCTTCGTCTTCTTTTTGTCACCATTGCCTTTTCCGCCCTTGCCTTGTTGTTGCTGTTGCGGTTTCTTCTGATCCCCCTTTTTCTCTGGTGCCTTAGAATTCTTATCATCCTCATGCATAAGTGCCATGTAGACAAGCTTCTCAAAAGTGGCCCCCATAGGAATGTGAGTCATAGCTATTCCTTGCAATGGTTCGTTCAAGCCTCTAACGAACCTCAAAGCCTTCTTCTCCGGTGTATTCACCAACTCTATGCCAAACCTTGCTAATTGATTGAATTTGTTGACATATTCTTTCACCGTGAGATTCCCTTGCTTCAAATTCAAGAACTTCTCCATAAACAGATTCTCTTCCGCCCTTGAGAGAAACTTAGCCCCAAACCTTTGCTTAAAATCTGCCCAAGAGTCAACAGGGCGTTCTCCATTAGTGACCTCCCACCAGAATGAGGCCTCTCCCTTCATTAACCAAGCCGCCAACTTGACTTTCTTTCCCTCTTCCACTTCAAAGATATCTAGCAACTCTTCCACTTCCTTAAGCCAATCTCTAGCCTCTACGAAAGTCTCTGAACCAAGAAAAGGTTTTCCTCCTATAGCCTTGAACTCCTTGCAAACCTTAGCAAAATTATCCACTCTAGGCTGAGGAGGAGGAGCGGTTGTCTCTGGTGTAGTAGCATTGGCCGGACCCACAGCCGCGGCCCTAGCCTCTTGCAACCTCCTATACCATAGTGGTATAACTAAACCCTCCGGGATGTTAAGATCTTCAGCCATGCTGAAACGAAAGAGGAAAGATTCAAAAAGGAGATTCCGAAAGATAAAGATATGGCTATTGGGGATTATGCTTTTCTTTTTCAAAAACTTTTTCTCTTAGAAGACATGCTTTTAAAAATACTTTCTTCGAAAATACTCTTAGAAAGTAGTTTTTCTCAAAAATTTTATCTGTTCTGGTAACCTTAAGCTCCGATACCACGTGTAACACCCCACTCCCGCTATGATCACTCACTAAGGGAATGCCATAGCATCGGTGGAGTATTTTAGTGAATATAGAACAGAAAAATTACAACAAGACAGATATAAATAGTACTTGAAATTTTAAAACATCATCTCATAACAGCGGAAGTAAAACATGTCTGGTTACATCATAAAACCACAATAAAGGTCAAGTACAATATCCATCAAAATAAAGAAGTACATAATCCCACTCTCATACAATAGCCAAACAAAAGAAAAGATAACTGGATAACTGGAGCTTTACATCTATCCAAGCTCCTAAAGACTGGAACAGCAATCCGATCAAGCTCCACTACTGCTAGGATCCACCGTAGGACCTGAGGGTTGGGAAAAAGATAAAAACAACAGGGTCAGACATAAGTCTGAGCGAGTCCTATAACTTTAACAATACAATCGTTAAAGTAACCAGAGAAGACATAAACTGATATACGGTAACATATAGGGATGAATGGCTACCCTAAGCAGTCAACTAAACGAAGATAAAGGATAAAGACGCATCTACCCTCCCTAAGGTAAATTACTAAACTGCACCACACCAGTCGTTCCTAACTTAAAGGTTGATCCCACCCAAGGACTTATAAAATTTACTAATTAGTACCTGCGTACCCCTAGGTGACCAAGTAGGCGCCACGGGGCCCTACAATCCACTAGGTGTACACACTACTTCCCATTCGATCGGCTCCCTAACGTAGATACCCGTGCTGGCCCCACCGTGGGATGTATCATTCCCCAATGTGGCAACCTGATGAAACTAAAGGTGCACGGCTTATATCTACTCGATGCAACAACGGCTTACCTACCAGCCCGGGCCCACTCACGCATATGAAGCCCGTTGGACTTGCGTTGCCACCGCTAACCCGTTTGCCTCTTACAGTCAAGCCCAGTATGCGTGTCCCGTCCTCGACATGGGTCGAGCCCACAAAGATACGTATGGGTTACTGGTTGAAATGGGCCTCCACAAGCTACCCACCTAAGCTTGTCCCTTTTTCTAGTATATCCCACTTAACCCTTTAATCATGTTTTAATTACATGTTCTATTTTGGTTAAGTATTCTAATCGTATTTTCTATTGCCACCCAAGGCAACCACTAGATTTTCTCATGCCACCCGAGGCACCCACTTAACCCCTCATGTCCCTCTACATGCTAATGTGGTTAAGTGTTTCTTAATTAATTAATTAAGAACGTAACCTTTGTAAAGACCTCTCACATTAGACTGTCTTTTATGACCGCTGGTTAAGCCGGTTGGGTCCGGGCAGCCTTATGTCATAACAGAGTCTAACCTCGTGTCTTTACATTAATTACGTATTTAGTTTGTGCCTAAGACCTCTCACATTGGGCTAACATTTGTAGCAACTGGTTAAGCCGGTTGGGTCCGGGCAGTTTTACGCTACAACTGAGTCCAACCTCGTGTCTTAGTCAATTAATTACACCTAATTAATCACCCTCATAATTTTATATTAATTATCCCTAATTAATCAAGTTTTCTTAACATGGGTAGACCTAACTTAATAGGTAAATTCCCATGGGGTAGACCTAACTCAATAGGTAAATTCCCAACACATAGTATGGGTACACCTAACCAAATAGGCAAATTCCCATACTATGTTTATTTATTTTGTGTTATGCATAATTATATTAATTTCACACAATCTTATTAACTTATGCATTTAATTACCCCATCGTTCCCACGTAATTTCGTTCATGATATAACACATATAAAAGGTGTCAACTTGCATATGAATGAACATGTTTCAAAGGTGCCATCTTGCATATTAACAAACACATAACTTGCATATGAACTTGCATAACATGTCACATAACTTGCATATAATATGTCACATAACTTACATATTCATTTTGCATAACAAACTTGCATATTAGCTTATAGACTTGCATAATGTGTCATCATGAACTTGCATATTAATAAACATGTAACTTGCATATTTACATACATGTAACTCGCATATTAACAAACATGTAACTTGCATATAAAGAAACATGTAACTTGCATATTTACATACATGTAACTTGCATATTAACAAACATGTAACTTGCATATTAACAAACATGTAACTTGCATATTTACATACATGTAACTTGCATATTAACAAACATGTAACTTGCATAGCATATTACCATGAACTTGCATAACATGCATATGATTACATAGCCCACAACTTGCATATTTAGCATCATGCAAACATAACATACATCATATTAAACTTGCATAAGCTTACATACTCAACATGCATAAACATAAGATTAATGCTAACATCATATCATATGATTCAAAGCTCATTAACCCACATACAAAACCATAAATCTCATCACATCTCATCTAATTAGTTTACCAAAAGATCATCAAAGTGATAGAAACTCACAACTAGCAACTTTGAACACCAAATGAAGAAGATTAAGATGCTAAGAAGGGATTAGAAGTTGATTAGAGAGTGATTAGTATGCAACCCTCTTCATAAAATTAGTGGAGGCCATGAGAGCTAGCATTTTGCCATAGTTTAGTCACTAGGTTTAATTATGAATGAATTAGGGTAGGTTAGGGTCTTATTTATAGATTAGGCAAGTGTTTTAGGCCATAGGATTAACCCTAGATTCAATCCAAGCCATCAAAGCATGTCTTGGGGAAGAAGTCAAGTGTAGGAACCATCTAGGGCCTTTAGATTAAAGATGGACCATGAGAACCATTCAAATGCAAAATCTGCACTTGAGCGAATCGGCCCACGGGTTGACAGCCAAACACCCTGGATTAACCCCTAGTCGACCCAGCAGGCTCGGGTCGACTTCAAAAATCGGCCGGTTCGGTTATTCCCCTCTCCCAATTCGCTGTTTTGAGCATTTTTGCATATTTATTTATTAAATTTTCAATTATATATATATATATATATCAATATATATATATATATATCTACACAACCCATTTCACTTAATTAAGTATACTTTAATTTGGGAATTTTCGTGAAACTTCGCGAGGCCATATCTTGGTCATACGGACTCCGATTTTCGAAAACTCGGACTCTATTTCGCGTATTTTTCCGAGACGAACACAATGGCATAGCCCGTTTCCCTTGATTCCCATTTTAGAATTAAATTCTGCCTCGATTTATGTTATTACAGGTTATTGAAAATACGGGTTGTTACATTGCAAATCGTGATTTTGAAATAAAAAAAATCTAATCTTTTTTCTATGTTGACGAAATTCGATGAAACAGGAAACATCGGACTCGCAGCGACATCGTCTACATTCTAGAAGAAGCTAGAACGTGTTCCGAGCTCGCTACAAATTTTAGAAGGATTAAAATCAATGTGAGACATCTAAATTCAATATGGACTGCAAATACGTTATATAAATTATATGGGTGAAATATAAATTATATATGCATTGTACACCACATGTATGAGCGTTGTATAAGTTATATGAGCGATGTTTAAATTATACATGCGTTGCAAAAATCATATATGTGTTGAAATGGAAATGAAATATATATATACTCCCCTCGTCCACAGACCATGGACGATATGAATTGATTGTGTATGACATGAAATTGATTGATAATGCAAATGGTTGAAAATTAGTTGAAATGCAAATGGTTGGAAATAATTGTTTGTTGTTGAAAGAAATTGTTTATGGTAGAAACAATGGGAATTATTGTGGAAAATTCATATGATATGAAATTGATCTTAGATCATGTAGACAAGCCCCTTATGGAACGCCGTGAGGCCTAAGGTAGGGCGAGGAGCCGTACTCGGGACGGTGCCGGTTTTTAACCCCCTACCATTATGCTGCCGAAATTTTCAGTAATATCTAAGTGTTTGAATTATTTTCATGTATTGAATTATATTCATGTGTTGAATAAATTATTTAGATAATAAAAATCACATTTTTATTATGCGTGTGAAGTATATGAAGTGTGCATGTATGAGATATTCATATGTTGAGATATTACGCGTTGAATGACATTAATGTGTTGAATAAATTGTTTGAAAAGTAAAAATCACATTTTTTTCTAATGTATGGACTATATAAAATATTATCATTTTAAATAAATAATTTTAACTTCAAAAATACCATTTTTATCTTATTTACGAAGTATATAAAATATTCGTGTTTCAAATAAATTGTTTTAACGATAAAAATATCATTTTTATTATATGTATGAACTAATTAAAATATTCATATGTTGAAAATGATTCATGTGTTGAATAAAAGTTGAACAATAAAATTTACGTTTTATTGTGAATAGGAAGTGCTAAAACCATTCATGTGTGGAATAAATATTTTAAACGATAAAAATATCATTTTTATTATGTGTACGACTCGCTAAAAATACACATATGTTAAAACATATTTTTATTCGCCAAAAATATCATTTTATTCTATGTATGAAGTGTTAAAAATAACCGCATATTGTAACAAACATTTGTTCGCTAAAAATATTACTTATAGTTTAGGTCTGCATATATATACATGTGTAGAACATGAATATGGATTAGCTGTTGAGTAAAGAATATATTTGCATTCCTGACAAATAGGTAAGCCTTAATGAGTTGGCCGCACAATTATATTATTATATAAACTCCTGTGAATGCCATTGGATGCGGAGTGCTTATTGTTCTGTGTGAAATAATAAACATCACCATAGGATAGTAACAATTAATTTTGAACTACACTACATGGCATACTTCTTGAAGATAGCATACCCTATCATATACAACATAAGCATTTGGAGCTTATGTGAAGAGGTGGAAGATTTACCATAAAAGCGAGAGGCTTGTATGGCGATGACTATATTTCAGGTTGAACTGAATACTGATATGAACTATATAAAATATAACGATAAATTGCTAGATTAATAAAAAAACCCGCATGGTCTGGAGATGACAATAAACACATCTCTCTGGTCATTAAAGCACAAAAACCATTTATAGGGTGATGAAAATTTATTCTCTGGAGTTATGATCTATACACACTCCCCTATGGACATCGGAATATATCACTATAAATATGTGCATGCTTTTTAGGATTTATTGGGTGCCTAATACGGCCCAATAAATTTCCAACCCCTACCCCCTCCCCCGGCGTACAAAAGAGGTTATGGCGAAATTTTCTGAAATTTAAAGGCGTTAGTGAAATATTTGAGGTGAAAAATGATATGGAAATCGTCGAATGAATTATATTTATATATATAAATTAAATAAAACGAATAACGATGCTACAGTTCATAATTTGGAATTGTAATTCTAAACGATTATATAGGGAAATCCGACCATCGGATATCCCAGAAACCGGTACCGTTAGGTTCGCTTTGGAAAAATCTTTCCAATGATATAAAGTTTGTTAAAATCCAATGGTTGGATTGTGTGAAATGTTTAATTCAAATCTGAATAAAAACAGCTCCAGAATGAATTATATTTTTTTATATATAAATATAAATAAAATAAAACGAATAACAACATTGCAGTTTGTTTTTTGAAATCGTAGCTTTAAACGATTATATCGAGAGATCCGACTGTCGGATTCTCCCAAAAACGGAACCGTAAGGTTCGCTTTGGAGAGATCTTTCTAATGGAATCAACTTCGTTAAGATTCGGCAGTTAGATTTTGAGAAATGTGTAAATCAAATTTAGAGAGAAACAGCGCCAGAGCCACATTATGGCCTGAAATGTCGTTTAATTAAATGGCGCTATTTTTAAATAAATAAAAATAGCGAAATATCATTATAAAATATTTTAATCTATATGCAATGGAATAAAATGATTCTACTTGGTTTTCTTGATTTTTGATGGTTGAATGTGTTTGACATTAAAATTATATAAAGAACCTAAATGTGGATGTCGAATAATTTAACCATGGACAGAATTGATTTGAATTCTAATATATGCGAATTATTTGAAAAGGCCAAGTAATTTTCATTTCAAATAATTGATTGATGAATAAATGTCGAAGATATGAAGATGGTGAAAGACCCGTGATCTTCACATTGTGTAGATTACTACTGATGCCTTTGAGATGGGTAGCTCCCTTGATGAGGTTACAGTGGTAGTAGTCTGAACGTACTTGTTGATCGTCCGGATATGTGAGGGCCTCTCTCCTGTATTGGACATACGGGAGCAGGAATAAGGTGCCTCCGGTTTTGTTCAGACCCAGAACGGACTTCTAAATGGATGTGTGTCTGATGTGTATTCTGTGCTGTATTCGTTGATCTCTACTAAATATACATCTGTTTGGCGATGGAGAATTTATTCTCTTGCTTAACGCCCTTCTCTGAGACGTACAAGCTCATAGGTGGTATATCGGTAGATATCAATGGTATGGTGTGGATTGATAGCGTGGCATATGAAGATGCAAATAATTAAGGCTTTTGTTGAAAAGCAGAGTCTTGTGGTTGATGATCAAAGCAAGGCTTTAAGATAGCGCAGCTTTGTCTATGACGTTGATTCGCGAGCCTCACACCTCAGTATGAGTTAAAAACAGGATAAGGACAGTTGGGAGAACACGACGCTTCTTTCTAGCTATGGGTGGTGTTAGCGTTTTACTATCCCTGACATCATTGATTATTAACCTTTGTGGATGTTAGAATGCGAGGTACCTCGATATATCGGTCTCTACGGAGCCGATGGATTAGTCCAATAGGACCGAGAAACATGTGTTCAGGAATTGCCAATCCACTAACGTAGTGTGGACCAACCCAGCCGATTCCAAGGGCTACCCAGAGTGTGTAGTCCTGGGGCGTTTGCTAGAGTGTCTCGAAGCTGGTGAGGAGCTTGTCCCTTGCCTCGTCTCATGACGGAATCCAAATCTCCAATATGAAATTACGGATTTCATTGTAACTATATATGGCGACATGATATATGGTACCCATGTCGTCTAGGATTGATATTTATGATTGAATTTTCTTTTGAAATGTATATGCACTAGTAATAATTTCAGATGATTTTTGCTTTACACGTATGAAGCATATTTTGGCCATTATGAGGTAAAGCTCTATCCTCTGGTTTTTATTGCATTGTGTGATGGGACTTGAGTCTTTTAACGGCTTCATTTTTATAAAAAGCATTGCGTTGATTCAAAGGATTTATTTTATTTCATGCACTAGCAATCACTAGAGTAAACCCGTTCCACGAAAGTGGCATGGTCCTATGATTTGCCTTGTTATTGTTGTTTATCCAAGTAAGTAGATTTCTCATACCAGTCCCTTGACTGACTCATAGTTTGTTTCACTTTGCAAACTCGGGTGCCCTTATTTTCACACGGGCAGCCTAGTGACAGGTAACAGGGTATATTTTGGCTTTTGCACTACAGCATGGAGTGCATCTTTTGGCTTGTATGGCGAGGACTTGACTTCTCAGTATTTTGGTGTGATATTCCGCCATTAGTACTATATGTATATGATTTCCGCTTATCGCGATGTAGACAGATTTACCTATATTATGTATTTATGATGTATAAGCACCAGTGATCTCGATGTAGACTGATCATTTACTTTTATGCACTAAGTTGTGTCCTACACTGTGCTACTCTGATGTTGTTACATATCATGATTCCGCTGTCATATTGATGTAAATTATTCTATTTTCTGTTTATGCTATTATCTATTCTCTGCTAATGATGATTAATGTGTTATATTCCAATGATTATCCTTAATTCCGTCGTATGGAGTTTTGAGATCGTCACAGGTGGTATCAGAACTTTGGTTAACCTTAGTTCTAGAATTTTACACATTAAACACCTCATCAAGATAGAATCGGTAGTGTTATAAGGCGAGTACCTCATTAGAGATAGGATTAGTAATGTCCTAGAGTGAGCTAAGCAGAATAGCAAAATAACTTGATCAGTACATCGCTGTCTTTTCGTATATTCTTCTCTTTTACCGTATCTTAAAATTATCATTTCTGTGAGCTTGACTCTTTTATTGCTTGTACAGAACTTAACTTGATGGCTACCAGAGCAGCTGCAGCTAGAGGTAGAGCAGGCCGACGAGGCAGAGGCAGATGACGGGGGAATATCCCTATTGTCCCAGAGCCTTTGGTTCAGCCACAACCACCGCAACCCCCTCGACCGTTTGAGTTAGATCGAGTGGGAAAGACATATAGGAATCTTGGAGGCAAGCCATTTTCGGGCACTGGAACTGCAATTGAAGTCATGGGCTGGTTGAACACTTGTGAGAAGATCTTCAGGGGCATGGGTCTTGACGATCGGAGTAAAATCTTTATGGGCGTTTGGCTCAGGACACGGCCCAACTGTGGTGGGACGCCATCACCTTAAATGAGGAAGAGATAGAGATGACTTGGAATGAATTCAAAACACTGTTCAAAGAGATTTTGTTCCAAAGCAAGAGATGAAGCGCTTGCATGATGAGTTTGCTAATCTCTAACAGGGAGATTGCACCATCCAGGTCTACCTCAATAGGATCACTTAGCTATCCCGCTACACTCCAGAGCATGTTCAAACTGTGAAGGAATAGAATAAGAGGTTCATTCATGGACTTCAATGAAAATATCAGGATAGGGCGATGAGCCATGTTAACCTTACATTCGCTGAGATGGTGGGCATGGCTTGCAATTATGAGAGCCCAGATATGAGGAACATGCAAATAGACCGCACAAAGAATCAGGCGGGAAACAAGCGCAAGACTTCAGAAAGTCAGCCTGAATCCAACAACACACCAGCTAATGCCAAGCCGCAAACGAATAGGCCACCCAGAGAATGCTGCTACAACTGCGGTTGTAACGACCCGGTTTTTGTCGACTTTGGTTATCGACATAAACTCAATGACGACTAAAACCGGGTCGTTACAGTTGGTAAACCAAAGTCGACAAAAATCAGGTCGGTACAGCGGTCAAGCTGGCCATTACTCCAGTGTGTGCACTGCTCCAAAGCGACAGAAGACCAACCAACCCAGCTCGAGCCAGAACCTCCGCAAACCTGTTGAGTGTTTCAACTGCCACCAGACTGGGCACATCAGAAGGAACTGTCCTTTGTTGAAGAACTCACAGGTTGCACATGTATACGAAGGGACGAATCCGCAGGCTATTACTGATGGGATAGGTAAACCGACATTTGGTAGGTACCCTTACTATTAAAAATATTCATGTTTCCGTACTATTTGACACTAAAGCATCACAAAGTTTTATTGCAAGTAACACTATTAAAATGTTAAAGTTAAATCTAAGAAAGCTTAAAGAATCGGTTAGAGTTCATAATTCGATAGGAGGGTCTATTGTTCTCGGTTCATATTGTAAAGTACCTATTTCTTTTTCTCGATATCAGTTTCCTTTTGATTTGACCATTATGGATTTTTCCGAGTTCGATATTATACTTGGACTAGACTGGTTAACCAAATACGAGGCCGATGTGAAATGTGCCAAGAGGATAATTACAATTAAAACAAAGCTTGGGTATATTACTATACCATTCCAAGGCTCAGATTCAGATCCTAATAGGAAAGAATTTTGATCTGCGCTAGAAGTTATTCCCACTTTTTTAGAGAACATTCCTGTCGTTAAACACTTTGTGGATGTGTTCGAATAAGTCGAAAGCTTACCTCCACAAAGAGAAATTGAATTCTGAATCAATCTAATTCCGAATTCCAGGTCGGTAGTGCATTCAATTCGAAGGATGACTCTAAAAGAAAAGGAAGAATTAGTCCATCAAACTCGACAATTTTTATGGAAAGGTCTGATTAGACCCAGCTTTTCTAATTGGGGTGCCGCTGTTGTGCTTGTTCCTAAGTCAGACGGTACTCTCCTATTGTGTGTTGATTACCGAGACCTCAACAAGCAGACGCTCAAGAACAAATATCCATTACCCCTCATTGATGATTTGTTGGATCAATTAAATGGAGCGAGAGTATTTTCCAAAATGGACCTAGCTATAGGTTTCCATCAACTGAGAATTGACGAAGAATGTGTGCCTTTGACAGCTTTCAGAGGTCCGGACATATTTTATGAGTGGTTAGTAATGTCGTTCGGATTATGCAACGCTCCAGCTTACTTCGTCGATTTAATGAATAGAGTGTTCATTGAAGTCTTGAATAAATTTATTCTGGTATTCGTCAATAATATTTTAATCAACTCTAAGTGTAACGACCTGGCATTTTGACCATCCAAAATCGGTATTTAAACCAACTCTAGACGTCCAAAACAACTGATTGTTATTGGCTTACACGGTTTAAACAGAATAAATGCCAAATCACAGTACAATAATTGCAGCGGAATAAAAATTTCATATAATATCAGAGTTGTATACAATAATTTTGTACAGCGGAAGAAATGTAAATTTATACATGAATTTTAAATGAACAGATTTTACTGTTTTGTCGAGTTTAGCGCGCCTGCGTCTCCACGTCTTCACGTCCTCTCCAGTTTGTGAGCTGGTATCTTTAAACCTGGAACACTTAGGGTCTGACCCGAGTGTCCCATGTAAAACACAAAACACCAGAGTCAGGATTATACTTATTTCAAATTAGCACACTTCGATATAAACATATAATAAAATTTTGTTTAACCCAAAAAAATATTAAATAAATAACTAAGTATCATGAGAACTACCCAAATAAGGTCGGTCGATGTATGAGACAGCAAGGCAGCTAGTATGGGACATGAATCAAAGATTGGCAACATACGACATGCTAGAGTGATCATCAACGCGATCGGACTTTGCATGGGTGTGAGAACAACTGTCAACCCAACAGAAGGGAAACGTAGACTAATATATGTGTCCAACTTAGCATACATGAACCACTTTATATTGTTTCTGAAATGAATTAGTGCACGTGTCCAAACAAAACCAAATGTGTCCTATCAACAGGTGACTTCATGATGTAGGGAAGATTAGTTCTTAGTGCCAATCAACTTTTGTCAACTGATTATACAACATAAGGATCCACCGAATAAAATGATCATAGACCAACATGGACAAAAGGGTATTCACAGTTCTTAGTAAAATATTATACAACAGGTGTTGTAACAAATATAGTACCAATTTTGCAAAAACTGAAGAAACTAAGTGGATAACCAATATGCATTTATTTTGAGGGCCATAAACCATTATAACAGGTCAAGATCCTTTTTCATGCATGTGCTGGTGTTGATAGCAAGCTAAATATGTATACAGTACTAAAATGCTTTACTGTTATCTTATCCATATAGCAAACCAAAGGACTACCCAGGGAAACAATAAATTTTCAATAGGAAACTTAGGAAAGTGAAGTGTTCATTCCTTATTTAAGTCATGACAATGGAAGAACCGGGAAATCTTTACTGTTGCAAAGTAAGTAGAAGGGAAGTCCATGCATGTAAAGTTATCCTAGACGGATTCTTATTTAACTAGTATAAAATGAACCATACTACTCAAGTAACCATTATTAGTAGAACGGAGAAGGCATGCATCACATAGGTGTGGACAAACATGCATGTACATATTTAGCATAGGACTTAAAACGAATCAAACAGTAAGCTAACATTACGGTTAAGGTGAGGCAGCATGAATATATGCACATACCAAATTCGAAAATATAAAGGCATTAGTGAACCAATTACTGAACTTGTCATGGCAAGTACATTCAAATACATTCGAGCAAGTAGTGGGACATCGGGGTCTGCCTTACATAGCGGGAACGGGATGTTTGAGGCACTGTGCACATCTATAACACAGGAGGCCAAACTAGATAGGAACACTTGCATGTATTGATGGTAGCATGAGTGGCAGTAAGAAGTATGGTCATTCAATAACTCAACGAAGTGAGGAAAGGGGAAGCCAATATTCAATAGCGTAAAAAGACGACATGCACGACAGAACAATGTCCATATATATCACAATCACTAACCGGCATACAAGTGAACCAGATACAGGGCTTAATGACGGTTCATGAGGGTTTTACAGCCACTAGCAACACCTACCCAAATGACAATACGCAGACAATGTCCAAACCCACTTAAGATAGTGGTCAAACGACAGAAAAACATCAGTGATAGGCACACCTAATTTTACTTAGTGGAAATACGAAATGTACCACTTGTAATAAGTTTAATCATAAGTAAAACTTACCTTTACTCGTGTTAACGGACAGTAAAGGAGAGACATCAGTATTTGTGACTGTTTCCTCCATCTCGATTCGTATGCTGAACTAGGAGTGGAGCCTTGGAGCGCTCACAGCTCACAGTCAACGCTGGAGAAGGTGATTCAATGGAGCGCCTGGCTCGATGACTCCCACTAAGTATTTGCAGTGGTGCGGAGGAGCTCAACCTAGGCTGCGTCCCTTTGATGGTTATGAGTCGCGAATGTTGATGATTTTGGGGGAGCAACACTGGCCAACGACCATGTCCTTAATTTTGGGTGGAAAGGTTTTGCCTTTGGGTTCTTTGGTACGAGGAGGTGCCATCGACTGACGGCGGTAGGTGGAGGATGGGTCGCTAATTGATGCGTGCCCTTGGGTGGCGGCACCATGCTTTGATTTGGGAAAATGGATTTGAACTGGTTTCAATTTTGGGAATAATGGATTTTGACTGTTGAAACAAAATAAGACGAAAGGGGAATTCAGTTTTTGTTGTGACGGTAGAGAGCGAGTACCCCTTTTATTTCAGCTGGTTCGAATATTTTCTTTGAGAGAGCATTGGATTCTCTCACCATATATTTCCCAAATCTCGATCTACTGTTGCTCAATACTTGCTACTAACAGGAGAAATACTGAAATCTTGTATATTAATTTTAAATCTGTTTGCTACTGTCAGAGGAAAGAATTTTTTTGTCAGATATGTCTAAGTTTTAAATCCAAAAATGTTGACCGGTAAAGGATTCAGGTGCACCAAGTTTTACATTCCTTTAACAATGTTACTAGTCGTTTTCATGATTTAAACTTGAAAAATGTTCTCTAATTTATTTCCTTTCAATTTCCCACATCGAATGTTTCCTAAAGTGGTTAACGATGAAATAATTTCACCAAATTTATCAAACGATGAGTTTGAGATAATGATATTTTATATAAACCAATCAACTTCCAAATTTGAAAATACTTTCAAAGCTTTATCTTTCGAAATCAGTTACAAAATTCTATATGATTTTTCAGCAGTAGGAATTAACAATTTACATTAAAACATCAACTTATACCTTGGAATCGATTTTGCAGATGATAAATCATAACTTATTACAACTTTATAGTTTAAATAATTTATCCCATTGCTAAATACAAATAGATCAATACAAGAAAAAAGTTAAGTAGAAATTCAATACTATATTTGCTGTAAAATTGTTAAGTACAAGTAGTCAATACAAAATACAACTAAATAAAATTTAAAAGCAAATATTGTTTGTTAAATACAAAATAATTTAGGAGGTTAGCAAACTTAGTATAATAGAAAATAGCAAATAGCTAATACAATAAAAACATAGACAGTTTAACTTAAATTCAAACTTTAAATTTCGACAACCATTTACATTAAAATTAAATGGAAAGAATACAAGGCTACAAGCACAAATTTGTCAATAATGTCAAACCGTTTATAAGTTCGCAAAAGGATAAATCAGAAGTAATCTCAGAGTATATTCAAATAGATAAATTCCAAATCCAAGTACAAATATCAACATTAAACCTCAATTAAAATTAAAATTAAAATTAAGTATTCCAATAAATTCCGATTCCCTAACAAATGTTAATAACGCTTCTTTAACACATATTTAGATAATATATAAATTAAATATACAAAAGGAATTTTCTTTATATTTTCAAAACAAAACTTACAGTCCAACTATACATCAAATAATAACTATGTTCAACTATATTCAAAATAAACATTTATTTTTAACCTTAAACTCTAAATTAATTTATATTCTAGATGTCGAAAATTCTAGTTCGTTATAGCCTCCCTCACTTAAAACATTTCATCCTCGAAAAGGAGAGTTGTAGAAATTTATACTTGAGTAAAACAAATCTTCCTACAAAATTTTCTGAACTAAAAATATAAACTTATTAAATTAAAGCACTTACAACATTTATCAAAAAAAAATATCTTAATGGGTCAACAAAAAATGTATCATATACTGAATTGGTAAAACTTCTTATATCAAAACTATTGTAAGCAAACGTAAACCATTTTGTAAATTTAAATATCGAAATTTGCTACATGATGTAAAAGAAAGCTATGTTCAAATTACAAAATAAATTGAGTAAAAATCATTTAAAGTGGTAAATTTCTTTGGAATAAGTTGGTTTGGTTAAAATAGATTTAGAAAAATCTAAATGATTAATATAAGATAGTCTTAAAAGTTACAATTAAAAGGGTCAAATATGAGAAATTTTTGAAGACTTGGTAAAAATAGTCAATTCAATAAAATATTAAAATAATATAAGTAAAAGAACTTAAAATGGAAAAATCATTGGTACGATGAAAAGTTAAGTAAAATGAATAAGTTAGATAATTAAAATACTATATAAATCATTATGTCTATAAATTTCAAAACATTTGAAAGTCTCAAAATGATTCTCCAACCATTAGAAGTACTATAACATTTTTCATATAGAATCATACTTCACTTCGGGATTTCAAAACCAAAATCGTTTTGAACAATATCAAACATATATGTTAACTCGAGTCTAATAAGTCCATCGTCGTCCTTGCAAACTTTAGAGATGCATTGATCAGACGCATTACTAAAATATACAAGTACTAAATATACTTGTTTCAACTTCTTGTCAAAAATTATGTTCATTTCCTAAAGTTTCCCATGACAAGGCCTAAGGCGGCCTATCGTACGCAATAATATAGATAATTAAGGTCACTCCGGACACCTAAAGCAGACCATCGTCGCGGGTTCTCGAGCGAAGTGTACATCACGGCTTTCGTCCAGACACGGACCCCCAAGCACAAAATGGCAGAGCACATATATCTCGGTTTTTCATCTAGACACGGACACCGTATATGCCTAGGTTTCTCTTCCCAAATACCATCATCGAGGGATCCCAAGCGAAGCGTATCTCACGGCTTTCGTCCAAACACGGACCTCCAAGTACAAAATCGTGGAGCACATATAATTCGGTTCTCGTCCAGACACGGACCTCCATATATGCCTAGGTTGCTCACCCTAAATCACACACGTCCTTCTTTTAGTCACGGGTCCTCCGAATCCATGAAAAATATCAAATCATTTCATATCCCGAAGTCACAAAATATTTCACAACAATAATTGGCAATTACTTTCAAATATAGTATTGTTGTCTTTCAAACATTTCAAATATCGGGATTCAAGTGGTCGAAATTTTCTTAGTTCATAAATTGATTTATAAACTATTCATCATATACAAATTAATATGGAAAGCAATTTCTTTCAGTACTTTGCAAATTAATTCAATCTATTGAAAGTGCAATTTTCAACTTTCAAACTTACAACTTATGTTTCATATTTCGAAATCAATGATCTTATTTAAATATTTCAAGTCTTTCGTATTCTCTAAATTAAAGACTTTAAGGATCATTATATCAATCTTCCTAAATTTCAATTTATTTCGAAATATTCTTTCCACAATTACCCATAAGTTGATATCTTCTAAGAGGTTCACATTGCCCATAATTCTTTTTCAATAATTGGAAATCAAATCTGATCGATACGATTTTCTTATCGTCCTTTCAAATCAAGTAAGCTTTCCAAAATTTGAAAGCTTCGTAAAATCGTTTATAATCACATTAATCTTTCCTTAGATCAAATTTCATTTACCTTGTTTTGAATATTTCCAGATTTCCAAATAATTTCATATTCTCATAATATAAGATGTTCAAGAGTTTCTAATCGATATCTTAGAAATAACTTACAATTTAGATAATCGATTAACCTTTTCTTTCAAATTTCAATTTCAAATCTTGTTGAAAAGTTTGCGCTATTCAATTCAGTTGGAAAACCTCTTGAACATTCTCTATTCAAAATACCATCACGCTTCCGCTACGCACTCTGATTATGCGTATATATATTCAACTAGTAACATTCCAAAACGTTGATTTCAAAATTTCTCAGAACTAAATTCTCAAGATTAATATTTTAAAATCCAATTTCTTGCATAAGTTGGATTATATATTTCAAACACTTCTAATTACTATGAAAAGCTCATTTATTAAGGTTCTGTTGCATAACATTTTGGATGAATCAAGGTTATCTAGTTGAATTCAAACACGATTTCACACAGCATGAAGGGGTATGCATGGATCAAGTCAAAACTCCATGTGCTCAAAATAGAAGTTCGATATCAAATGATCATCAAAAGGTATATTGGTTCGAATCAAAACGCTAGTCAAGTTCATAAATAACAAGTATGGAAGACACTACTCGAAACCAAACGATTTGCATTCAAAATACTCTCCAAAATTTACGAGATAAAGCTGATCGAGACCAAATAGTTTGGTTCAATGTTCAACAGAACAAAGGAAGTCAAGATGGGAAAGTCAAAATGCATATAAGAATACAAATATCAGCAGTTGTAACAACCCGGAAAATCCGAACCAATTTAAATTTTTTATTTTGGCCATTTCAGTAAATTTTGAATAGTTAAATCATTTACTTTAAATAATAATGATTAAAAATTTATTTTAATCGAGGATAGAACGAAAGTATTCATTTTAATTTCTAAAGAAATTAGAAATAGTACGGTGGTTTGAAAAGTCAAACCTATACTTTGACCAAATATACTGGATTCAAAATTTAACGGATTTTAGCGAAACCAAATTTTTTTAAATCTGTTTGAATTTATCTTTTTAACGAATCCGAAAAATCGAAATTTCATAGTAGGAATCAAAAGATATGGCCAATTGAATATTCGGGATGGTCGTTATAGTAAAATTTATAGCCCGTATAAAAGGCCATTTTTCAAACGACTTCCATTTTCGATGAAACCACTTTTGTTGAATTCGGGATGTCAAATTATTGTTAGGCTTCAATTTTCATAATTTTTCGAATTAATATGTGAGCATGGCAAACGAAAATGTGTTTTGTCAATTTCAACCAAATCTGATCGACTTGAAAATAGCCATTTTTCGAACAGTCTCGGAATTCGACAAAATTAATTTCGTTAGGACCGTATCGTCAAAACAAAGCCAGGAATAAATTTTCTAGATTTTTCTGAGTTCGTGTGTGGTCCCGGTGGATTTAAAAGATGATCAAATTTATTATTTAAATGATTTAAATTATAGATTAAAGTTTTCAAGCCACAGACAGTCGTCTGGGCTGACGGGACCTAGCCCATTAGATCCGGAATAGGGGCTATTGGCTAGGGTCACCTTCGGTTGGACTGAAATTGGACTTATTTGAGAGATATGGTTTTATTTGTAAAAATCACATTTAAATATTATAAATAATTCAAAAACCATAGAAGCACTATTCACTTTCTTCCAGCCGCCGCCATATACGAAATCCATGGCTGAAAATTTTCCAACCTTCCTCCTCTAAATCCTTTCAATCCTTACATTGAATTCATTCACTCCAATTTAGACTTTTGTAGAGATTTTCATTCTCTACACATCCATATGGATAACCATATCTGAAAGTGGGTATTTCGCCTTAACCGGACCCGAGAACGGGCCGACTTTGAATGGCCGCCACACCCCCCTCGCTCAACTGAGCTCCGCTGCACTTAGGTCGCCGACGCGTGCCTCCAAGGCCGTCGAGACCCCGCCCACCGATCGTCCTCTCGCTGACTGTGTTGGTCGGAATGTTTAAACCTAGTTCTGAACAAAAGTTGAAGTTCGCGGCCGTGGGTTTCAGAGGTAGAAGATGGATTAATTCTCAATTATTTAATTTATTTAATTAATTCAAATATTGTAGAACACATACGTTATGAAACTGAACAATTTCAGATCCTATTCGATCGTGAAACTGAGATCTACGCTGGTGTCCAGACTAGATCCAATTCCGAGCAGCTCAAATTTTGGTCAAATTTGCGTTACGACTGTGAGATTTCTGTTTTTAAAATAATTAATTAATCATTTAATTATTTATCGCTAATTAAAAATTCATGAATGGATGATTATAAATCAAGTTGTGATGTTCATGATGGAAATTTACCGTTTGTGAATTTTGGTGATTGTGATGTTCATATTGGTTAGATCTAAATCTATAATTAAAATATGGATTCATTGATTTGTTTAGTTTTGGATGTAGAAAAAAATTTAGATTATATTATTTATTCATGAAAAATGAATTGTCATGTTAGTTGAAACCGAAGCGTAGTTTATTTCACATATTGAGATATTGAGTTAGACATGTTAATTAACATCAAACTTTGATTTATTTCATGTATTGAAATGTGGAATTGTAACCTTATGTTGACACTAAAACACTAGTTGTCATCACATGTAGTTGATATTGACTTGACATTGAAAATAAATTGTTCATTTATTTGCATTCCTTTATGCAAATATATCCATTGAAAATAAATTGTTCATTTATTTGCATTCCTTTGTGCAAATATATTCATTGAAAATAAATTGTTCATTTATTTGCATTCCTTTATGCAAATATATTCATTGAAGATAAATTGTTCATTTATTTGCATTCCTTTATGCGAACATATTCTTTGAAAATAAATTGTTCTTTTATTTGCATTCTTTGTGCAAATATACTTAGAAATTTAAAATATTCTTTCATTTGCATTCTCTAACGTAAATGTGCATGAAAATAATTAAATCATATTTTTGTTTGCAATCTTAGATGCAAACAAAACATTAAAATTAAAATCATATTTTTGTTTGCAATCTTAGATGCAAACAAAACATTAAAGTTAAAATCATATTTTGTTTGCAATTTTAGATGCAAACAAAACATTAAAGTTAAAGTCATATTTTTATTTGCATTTTATACGTAAACATAGAAAAAGATTTCATTTTTTATTTGCATGTTTAGATGCAAATAAATAACATAGAAAAGATTTCATTTTTATTTGCATGTTTAGATGCAAATAAATAACATAGAAAAAGATTTCATTTTTATTTGCATGTTTAGATGCAAATAAATAACATAGAAAAGATTTCATTTTATTTGCATATATAGATGTAAATAAACAACATTTGAAAAGGTTTCATTTTTATTTGCATATTTAGATGCAAATAAATATTTAGAAAAAGTGCATTTTTATCTGCATATTTAGATGCAAATAAACATCTAGAAAAGATGCAAATAAAACAACGTAGAAAAGATTTAACTTTCATATGCATATTTTGATGCAAAATCAACACCGTAGGAGGAAGTTGCATTTTTGTTTACAAACTTGGTTGTAATCAAAACATGATAGTAAATGGATTGATTTAAATGTTGAAATGTTCATTGTTACTTTAATTGTAATAGAAATAGAAAATTACCAAGGAATTTCTACTTATATTTATATATAAATATAAATTAAAATTAAACGAATCGCGCGCGGTAGTTCCCGTTTCGGCAATCATAACTTTAAAATGATTATACCGTAAGATCCAACCGTCCGATTTTCCTAAAATAAGAACCGCTAGGACCGCTTTGGGAAGTTCTTTCCGATGACATAAAATTTTATCAAAATCCAACGGTTAGATTTCAAGATATGTGTAAATCAAATTTTGGGAAAAACAACGCCAGGGCCGCCCATTGGCCCGAAGCGTTGTTTAATTATATTGAGCTATTTCTAAATAAATAAAAATAGCGAAAAATCATTATAAATTAATGTTAACGGTATCAAATGGTTTAAATGATAATATTTTGAAAAATTATTTGAAAAAACCGAGTTCAACTCATTTCAAATAATTTTACGGCGATTTAAAGATATCGAAGACGATGATTGAAGACTGACGATCTTCACGTCGAAATGATAGCTACTGATGCCTGGCATTGGCTAGCTACCAATAAAGGGTTAAAGTGGTAGTTGTTCGGACGCACTTGTTGATCGTCCGGATACGCCAACACTTAGGTTACTCTAGTTTCGTTCAGACCCAGAACGGACTTGTAAATGGATGCATGCCCGACATTGAATTTCGTGCCATGTAATTTCATTGATATCTATTAATATATTTTTGAGGTGGAGGAGGATTATCCTCTTGCCAAACACCCTTCTTTGAGACGCACGAGCTCGAAGGTTATATATTGGTAGTTATCAATCGCATGGTATGGACTGCCAATGTGACATGCCAAGATGCAATTGATCGGGGTTTTTGTTGAAAAGCAGAGCCCTATGGATGATGATCAAAGCATAGCCTATTTAGGCATAGATTTGTGTATTACATTAACTCGCGAGTCTCATATCCCGGTGGAGTCTAAAACTGAACAAGGGAGCGCAGGGAGTGCACACGTTTCTTTCTAGCTAGAAGTGGTGTTGGGTTTTCACAAGGCCCGACATTTTTACTTATGTGGTTGATGGAATGAGGCGCCTCGGACTTTTATTGGCCGCAATAGCCAATTTATAGGTCCAATAGGATTGGGAAGCATGTGTTCAGGAATTGCCAATCCACTAAAGTATTTGTGGACCGGCCCAGCAGGATCCAAGGGTTCGCCAACGTCCGAATCCTCAGACGTTGCTAGAGTGTCTCGAATAAGTCAGGAGATCGTTCCCAACCTTGACTCATGATGGAAACCAACATCCAATATGACATTACGGTCTTGATTGTAATTGTATATCTGGCGACATAGTAGGATGGGGTGCTATGCCGTCTAGGATTAATACATTTACTTTGAAGTATTTTAAAACATATTAGACACAAATAATAATATTAAAAATATTATTGTCCACGTATCAAGCATTTTTGATCATTATAAGGTAAAACTCTATCCTCTGTTTGCGTTGCATTGTGTGCTGGGACTTGAGTCTTATAATGATTTCATTTTTTCTAAAAAGCATTGCGTTGTTTTTGACTTAAAAATTTATAAAACTTATGCACTGACAATCCAATGGAACTGAACCCGTTCCGCGATAGCGGCGTGGTCCAGTGATTAGCCATATTATTAGTTTAGTTAGATTTCTTATACCTGTCCCATGACTGACTCGTAGTTTGTTTCACTTTGCAAACTCGGTGCCCTCTTTCCACACGGGCAGCCAATTGACAGGTTTCAGGTAAAGGCTGATTTCAGGACTCAAGCTTATTGCTGAAGATGTTGGAAGATCTTTCCATTTTATCTTTATTTTCTAAAGATTTGAGATAGTATTGGGTATTGATGTATTTTGGGAGATTTAGACCTTATTTCTTTCCATGCTTTAGACATCGGTTTTTGCTAAGTGTATCCTGTACTGCGTACTCTGATGTTCTGTGATGATGTTTGTGATGACATTTCATTTCCGCTGAAATGATTATTATGTTCTGCTATGTAACTGTGATCTTTTATTGTTTTAATTATGTTATACTCCTATGATTATCCTTACTTTCATCCTACGGAAGTTTGGGTCGTCACAGGAGTTCAATCATGGAATACTCGATTAAATATATTTTTCTTGAGTCGATTTTTCTCATTGGGTAAACCGTACGTCAAAATTCCATTTCATTTACATCATGAGTGATTATTTATCAACTGATTTACATTTGATTCATTCTTAATATTTAATGGCACTCTTATATATCTTCATATAGGTCTCGAAACTTCCATATCAACTGTCTTGATATCTTATTTCAATCCTAAAATCATTTTGCTTTCTACATCGATTCGCTGTCAACCTTATTTCAAAAACATAAATTAATATTCTACAATAAATCTCATTATCCAATATCATATTTGATTTGTATTTACGTCGCACGTATCGCTCTTCGATCGAATTCTCTTACTTATTTTACTTAGACCAAAATCACTTAGATCGAAATGCATATATTTCCGAAATAAATTTTGTTAAATAGCTTGAGCAGAAGATAAAAAGCTTCCACAAAATGTAAACCAAGTAAACAGTTAAGTAAAAATAATTGAGATAAAACAGTAAAGTAGTAAGGGTTTAAAATCACATGTTGGAATAAACGAGCTAAGTTAAAGAAAAGGTAAAGCTTTACAAATTATAAACGAACAAAGAAAGTTACATATATGATAATTTAGGAAACAAAGTTATGCATAAAATAATTTGAATGAAACAGTAAAGTAAAATAGATGGGTTTGGTTTACAATAAGTAAATACAATTTTTTTTACTTAAATTGAAATTAATAAGTAGGTTAAATACACGTAATTAAGTTGAAAGTAAAATGTTAATGATAAAGACAAAGAAGCTAGAAGAACCAAAAATATAATATATAAAACCTATACACAAATAATGTAGTATAAGATAAAAGGATTAAATAGAAAGTTTTAAATACTATATTTACAAAACATTAAAAGTAATTTAGATAAAAGTCGAAGATAAATAATTAAATGCAATTTAAAATAGTTAAAACGAAAAATAATACTCAAATAAAGTAATAAGCTAGGTATACATACAAAATGAACACTTTTGGCAAAATAATTTAAGGAAAACAATGAATAATTAGCTGAGTATAGTGTTAGCTGGAAAACAAAACCAAATAGTTTAAACAAAGATAGAATATAGTTATTAAAGCTAATTTCGATCCAATCCGAGTCCATTTCGGTACCCCTTTCAACTCATATTTCTATATCGTTCGCGAATCGTCTCATTTCCAACATATTAAATTTTCAAAATACCTTCAAAGTTCACACTTAGTACTCATCTAGCTTTTCCCCTTTTTAATCGATAGTTCTTGATCTATACTCCGCTTACACATAAGCTTTGAAACTTTTCATTTTAGTTATCTTGATCTTTTCATTTTAGTCTCGAAACTCTTTTCACCAAGCACTTTAATATTAATTTGGCAAACACTTGAAAAGACCCATTTCATTTTATTTTCCGATGAGTAAAACGACTAGTCGATGGATTCCGAATTTTTATTATAAAGAGTTTCAAGTAATCATTTCAAAGCAAGTTTTAATTTTTACCAAGTTTCCGGAGATCCATTCTTAATTTTCGTCTTGATTTTTTTTCCATGAAAATCCCTTTTTATAATAGTTCGAAGATTTCAAAATATATTGGAAAACCGATTCATTATTCACTATATAATCTTTGCAAATTTTGAAAAACTCGATGACCAATTTCAAAAATCTTTTACCGCGAGGACCTTTTGTTTTCAAAATGTTTCCTTTTAAAATATTCCATTTTCAAATCTTTTCAAAATATTATATTTTTCCAAAATCTCTTTCAAAATATACTTTTCTTTTGAATCCGCCGGTTCTAGCACCAATTCTGCTCATTCTAAGGCATTTCTTCCTTATCTCTAATGAGTTTTTAAACCGAATAAGCCAAGCTTTGTATGAACCAAAGCTCTGATACCAGCTGTAACGACCTGACATTTTGACCGTCCAAAAACGATATTTAAACCAACTCTAGACATCCAATACAACATATTGTTATTGGCTTACACGGTTTAAACAGAAATATATGCAGAATCACAGTACAATAATTGCAGTAGAATAAAAATTTCATATAATATAAGAGTTGTATACAATATTTTTGTACAGCGGGAAAAATGTAAATTTATAGATGAATTTTAAATGAACAAATTTTACTGATTTGTCGAGTTTAGCGTGCTTGCGTCTTCACGTCCTCTCCAGTTTGCGAGCTCATATCTTTAAACCTAGAACACTTAAGGTCTGACCCGAGTGTCCCATGTAAAACACAAAACACCCAAGTCAGGATTATACTTATTCCAAATTAGCACACTTCAATATAAACACATAATAAAATTTTGTTTAACCTAACAAAATATTAAAGAAATAATAGAGTATCATGAGAACTTCCCAAATAAGGTCGGTCGATGTATGAGACAACAAGGCAGCTAGTATGGGACATGTACCAAAGATTGGCAACATACGACATGCTAGAGTGATCATCAATGCTATCGGACTTTGCACGGGTGTAAGAACAACTGTAAACCCAACAGAAGGCAAACATAGACTAATATATGTGTCCAACTTAGCATACATGAACCACTTTATATTGTTTCTGAAATGAATTATTGCACACATCCAAAATAAAACCAAATGTGTCCTATCAACAGGTGACTTCTTGATGTAGGAAAGATTAGTTCTTAGTGCCAATCAACTTTTGTCAACTGATTATACAATATAAGGATCCACCGAATAAAATGATCATAGACCATCATGGACAAAAGGGTATTTACGGTTCTTAGTAAAATATTATACAACAGGTGTCGCAACAAATATAGTACCAATTTTGCGAAAACTGAAGAAACTAAGTGGATATCCAATATGCATTTATTTTGAGGGCCATAAACCATTATAAAACATGAACAGGTCAAGAGCCTTTTTCATGCATGTGCTGGTGTTGGTAGCAAGCTAAATATGTACACAGTACTGAAATGCTTTAGAGTTATCTTATCCATACTGCAAACCAAAGGACTACCCAAGGAAACAATAAATTTTCAATAGGAAACTTAGGAAAGTGAAATGTTCATTCCTTATTTAAGTCATGACAATGGCAGAACCGGGAAATCTTTACTGTTGCAAAGTAAGTAGAAGGGAAGTCCATGCATGTAAAGTTATCCTACACGGATTCTTATTTACCCAGTATAAAATGAACCATACTACTCAAGTAACCATTATTAGCAGAACGGAGATGACATGCATCACATAGGTGTGGACAAACATGCATGTATATATTTAGCATAGGACTTAAAACGAATCTAACAGTAAGCTATCATTATGGTCAAGGTGAGGCAGCATGAATATCGGCACATACCAACTTTGAAAATATAAAGGAATTAGTGAACCAATTACTGAACTTATCATGGCAAGTACATGCAAATACATTCTGGCAAGTAGTGGGACATCGCGGTCTGCCTTACATAGCGGGAATGGGATGTTTGAGGCACTGTGCACACCTATAACACAGGAGGCCAAACTAGATAGAAACACTTGCATGTATTGATGGTAGCATGAGTACAAGTAAGAAGTATGGTCATTCAATAACTCAACAAAGTGAGGAAAGGGGAAGCCAATATTCAATAGCGTAACAAGATGACATGCACGACAGAACAAGGTCCATATAAATCACAATCAATAACCGGCGTACAACTGAATCGAATACAGGGCTTAATGAAGGTTCATGAGGGTTTTACAGCCACTAGCAACACTTACCCAAATGGAAATAAGCGGACAATTGCCAAACCCACTTAAGATAGTGGACAAAACGATGGAAAAACATCAGTGATAGGCGCACCTAAATTTACTTAGTGGAAATATGAAGTGTACCACTTGTAATAAGTTTAATCGTAAGTAAAACTTACCTTTACTCGCGTTAACAGACAATGGAGGAGCGACATGAGTATTTGTGACTATTTCCTCCATCTCGATTCCTATGCTGAACTAGGAGCAGAGCCTTGGGTGCTCACAGCTCATGGTCAACGCTGGAGAAGGTGATTCAATGGAGCGCCCGGCTTGACGACTCCCCTTAAGTATTCGCGGTGGTGCGGAGAAGCTCAACCCAGGCAGTGCCGCTCTGATGGTGATGAGTCGCGAAAGTTGATGACGTGAGGGAGGGGGGCAACACTGGCCAACGGCCTTTTCCTTGATTTTGGGTGGAAAGGTTTGGCCATTGGGTTCTCTGGTTCAAGAAGGTGCCATCGACTAATGGCGGTAGGTAGAGGACGGATCGCTGACTGATGCGTGCTCTCGGGTGGAGGCACCATGCTTTGATTTTGGAAAATGGATTTGAACTGGTTTCAGTTTTGGGGATAATGGATTTTGACTGTTGAAACAAAACAAGAAGAAAGGGGAATTCAGTTTTTGTTGTGACGGTAGAGAGCGAGTACCCCTTTTTATTTCAGCTGGTTCGAATATTTTATTTGTGAGACCGTTGGATTCTCTCACCGTATATTTCCCAAATCTCGATCTATTGTTGCTCAATATTTGCTACTGACAGGAGAGATACTGAAATCTTGTAGAGTAATTTTAAATTTGCTTGCTACTGTCGGGGGAAAGATTTTTTTTTCCAGATATGTCTAAGTTTTAAATTCAAAAATGTTGACCAGTAAAGGATTCAGGTGCACCAAGTTTTACATTCCTTTAACAATGTTACTAGTCGTTTTCATGATTTAAACTTGAAAAATGTTCTCAAATTTATTTCCTTTCAATTTCCCACATCGAATGTTTCCTAATGTGGTTAACGATGGAATAATTTCACCAAATATATCAAACAGTGAGTTTGAGATAATGATATTTTATATAAACCAATCAACTTCCAAATTCGAAAATACTTTCAAAGCTTTATCTTTTGAAATCGGTTCCAAAATTCTATACGATTTTTCAATAATAGAAATTAACTATTTACATTAAAACATCAACTTATACCTTGGAATCGATTTTGCCGATGATAAATCATATCTTATTACAACTTTATAGTTTAAATCAATTTATCCCATAGCTAAATACAAATAGTTCAGTACAAGATAAAAGTTAAGTAGAAATTCAATACTATATTTTCCGTAAAATTGTTAAGTACAAGTAGTCAATACAAAATACAACTAAATAAAATTTGAAAGAAAATATTGTTTGTTAAATACAAAATAATTTAGGAGGTTAGCAAACTTAGTATAATAGAAAATAGCAAATAGCTAATACAACAAAAACGTAGACAGTTTAAATTAAATTCAAACTTTAAATTTCGACAACCATTTACATTAAAATTAAATGGAAAGAATACAAGGCTACAAGCACAAATTTGCCAGTAATGTCAAACCATTTACAAGTTTGCAAAAGGATAAATCAGAAGTAAACTCAGATTATATACAAATAGACAAATTCCAAATCCAAGTACAAATATCAACATTAAACCTCAATTAAAATTAAATTTAAGTATTCCAATAAATTTTGATTCCCTAACAAATGTTAATAACGCTTCCTTTAACACATATTTAGATAATATATAAATTAAATCTACAAAAGGAATTTTCTTTATATTTTCAAAACAAAACTTACAGTCCAACTATACATCAAATAATAACTATGTTCAACTATATTCAAAATAAACATTTATTTTTAACCATAAGCTCTAAAATAATTTATATTCTAGATGTCGAAAATTCTGGTTCGTTACACTAAGTCAGAAAGCGAGCATGAAAGTATTTGGAACAAGTATTGGGAATTCTGAGAAAGAATGTCTTCAAAGCTAAATTTTCTAAATGTATCTTCTGGCAAGATGAAGAGAAGTTCTTTGTCCACGTAGCTTCAAAGAAAGGAATTTCTATAGATCCAAGAAAAATTACAGCGATTCAAGAATGGAAGCAGCCTACTACACCCACGGAAGTCCGAAATTTTCTGGGATTGGTTAGTTATTATCGGAAATTCGTTAAGGATTTTTCGAACATATTCGGTTCATTAACGAATCTTACAAAGAAGCATGAAAGATTTAAGTGGACTCCCGAATTTGAGGAAGCTTTCCAGGAACTGAAATTAAAATTGACATCCGCTCCAGTACTAACAGTTATCGATGGCAATCAGGATTTGACGGTTTGAACGGATGCTTCGATTAGAGGTCTTGGTGCAGTATTAATGCAAAGAGGCTAGTAGTCGCTTATGCTAGCTGTCAATTGAAGCCACATGAGAAGAATTATGCAACTCATGATCTCGAATTATTAGCCATCGTGTTCGCTATGAAATCATGGAGGCACTATCTATTCGGTGAGAAATTTGAATTATATTCTAATCATCAATCATTGAAGTATTTGTTCACCCAGAAAGAATTGAATATGAGACAACAGAGTTGGCTAGAATTTCTTGCAGTGTATGATCTAGATATTATATATATGCCGGGAAAAGCCAATGTGGTGGCAGATGCGCTTAGCAGAAAAACCGCAATCATCACCAATCTTATAATTACGCCTTCATTAATTGATAAAATTTCCACTCTTCAGAAAGATGATCACTTCATTCAGAAGATCAGAGAGAGAATTCAAAAAGGCGAGCCCTCAAGTTTTCAGGTTGATAATGAAGGAGTTCTGAGGTTAAAGGGCCGAGTGTGTGTTCCGAACATTTCTGAACTCTGGAAAGAAGTATTGGATGAGTGTCATAACTCTAAACTTAGTTTCCACCCAGGAGTGAGCAAAATGTATAATTATATCAAGCGCACCTTCTGGTGGAGGTCCATGAAGAAAGACATTTCTTTATAAGTTAGCAGGTGTTCTACTTGCCAACTAGTCAAAAGCGACCAACAGAAACTGGCCGGATTGTTGCAACCGTTGGAAGTTCCAAATTGGAAGTGGGAAAAAATTTCTATGGACTTCATAGACGGTTTACCCTGAACTAGAAAAGGAAATGATAGTATTTGTGTGATCGTAGATCGTTTCACGAAAACCGCCCATTTCATACCTATCAGATCCAATAGAACCGCACAAAGTCTAGCACAGATTTATCTCAAGGACATTGTTAAGCTACATGGAGTGCCGATCAGCATAAGCAGTGATAGAGATCCATTATTTACTAGCAAATTCTATGAGGCATTTCAAGTAGAGCTTGGGACAAAGCTGAACCTAATCACCGCATATCATCCTCAAACAGATGGCCAAACTGAAAGGGTGAACCGTATTCTAGAAGATTTACTACGGGCTTGTATTATTGATTTTGGCGGATCATGGGAAGACCACCTGCATTTAGACGAGTTCTCATACAACAACTGTTATCAAGCAAGCTTGGAAATGTCACATTTTGAGGCATTATACGGTAGACCATGCAGATCTCCCCATGTTGGGTGGAACCTGGTAGTAGACTTGTGTTGGGACCCGATATGATTCGCGAAACTTCAGACAAAGTCGATTTCATCAAGAAACGACTACAAACAGCTCAAAGCCGATAGAAAAGTTATGCGGATTCTAGAAGAAGAGACTTAGCATTTGCTGTTGGTACCCAGATTTATTGGTCCCTTTCCTATATTTGAACGAATTGGAACTCTTGCTTATAGGGTTCAATTACCTGATTGGTTGCCTGGAGTACATGATGTTTTCACGTATCTCAACTCCAAAAACATGTGGATGATCCAAATCTTGTTGTAGAAGAAGCAGCGCAACAGGATTTGGAAATTACACCAGAATTAGTAGTCAGAAGAGAGCCGGTAAAGATTATTGGCAAAGAAACTAAGGAGCTAAGGAACAAAAAGGTTCGTTTAGTTAAAGTGCAGGGAGTGGAGATCCAAGAGACTGTACTTGGGAAACAGAAGAAAGCATTAAGCAAGCTTATCCCAATTGCAGAGTGGACATCTCTGAATAACTCCGGAGCAAGGTACATTTACAATACTTTGCATTTCCGTTTCGTTTCCTACTTTACTGTTGTTCCCTATCGGGGACGAAAAGTTTTAAGTGGGGGAGATTGTAACAACCCGAAAAATACGAGCCAAATTGAAATTTTTAATTTGGTTATTTTAATGAATTTGGAGTAATTGAAATAAAATATTTTAGTTAAATAACGAGTTAGAAATAGTGCGGCAGTTTAAAATTTTGAATTTGAACTTTGATTGAACATACAGGATGCAAAATAAAACAGATTTTAGCAAAACCAAAAATATTTAAATCTATATAAGAAACATCTTACTAAAAAATCTGAAAAATTGAAATTTCGTAGAGGGAATCAAAAGTTATGTCTAGTTGAATAGTCAGGATGGCCGATATAGAATAAATATAGCCCTTGAAAATTGACATTTTGCAAACGACCACCGTTTTTTACAAAACCACTTTTGTTGGATCCGGGATGTCAATTTATTGCTATGTTTCAAATTCCATAATTTTTGGAATTAATATTTGAGCGTGGCAAAGGAAAATGTGTTTGGTTGATTTCAGTCAAATTGGATCGACCAAAAAATGACCATTTTTCAAACGGTCTCAAAATTCAACGAAACTAGTTTTGTTGGGACCGTATCGTCCCAACATAGCTAGATTTATTTTTCGGGAATTTTTGGAATCAGTATGTGGCCCCAGCAAATTAAAATGTACGTTCAGAATAGAATTTGAATGTTTTATATTTTAATGTGAAGAATAACTGGCTGTAACAGTCGAATGGGCCTATGAAACATATTTCATTGTGTCCGAGATGGGGGTATTTAGCTAGGGGCAATAGTCGCTGGGTTTGAAATGGAGTTCATATGGAAAAACTCTAATTTTTGAAATAATATATATATCGGCCAATAGGAATTATTCATTCATTATTTTAATTTATAAAAAATTCAGAGAACCCCTGGTAACCCTATATCCCGACGGCGGCTCATGTTCTTTTCTTCCCTCCCAAAATTCGGCCTGTCCACTCAGTAAAATCGAACGAGCTAGTTGGGGATTTTGAAGTGCTCTCTCTTCTCTTCAAATCCATACCAAATTTGTACAGCATCGATTCGTGTTCATTGAGATTCACGCCCCTGAAGTCACCGAATTCGATCAACCGCTGGGCCCTCCATGCTGCGCCGAGTTCAACGCCAACCCCAGGCACTGGTGCGCCACTCCAGCCCCTTCGACGTCATGTAACTCGATCGTGGCACCGAGCTACGGATTCAAAGTTATTTCAAAACCTAGTTTTGAACATTCAAAGAAGGTATACGACCTTTATTTTTGAAATTGAAAATAATACTTTTAAGTGTTGCAAATCATGATTTTCAAATAAAAAAATCATATCTTTTTGCTATGTTGACGAAATTTGAAAACAGGAAACATCGGACTCGTAGCGGCATCATCTACATTCTAGAAGAAGCTAGAACGTGTTCCGAGCTCGCTACAAATTTCAAAAGGATTAAAATCAATGTGAGACATCTAAATTCAATACCGAATGGAAATACGTTGTATAAATTATATGGGCGAAATATAAATTATATATGCATTGTACACATGTATGAACGTTGTATAAGTTATATGAGCGATGTATAAATTATACATGCGTTGTAAAAACCATATATGTGTTGAAATGGAAATGAAATATATATTTATATATGTATACTCCCCTCATCCACAGACCATGGACGATATGAATCGATTGTTTATGATGTGAAATTGATTGATAATACGAATGGTTGAAAATTAGTTGAAATGCGAATGGTTGGAAATAACTGTTTGTGGTTGAAAGAAATTGTTTGTGGTTGAAACAATGGGAATTATTATGGAAAATTAATATGATATGAAATTGATCTTAGATCATGTAGATAAGCCCCTTCTGGAACGTCGCGACGCCTAAGGTAGTGCGAGGAGCCGTACTCGGGACGGTACCGGTTTTTAACCCCCTACCGTTATGCTGCCGAAATTTTTAGTAATATCTATGTGTTTGAATTATATTCATGTGTTGAATAAATTTTTTAGATAATAAAAATCACATTTTTATTATGCGTGTGAAGTATATGAAGTGTGCATGTATGAGATATTCATATGTTGAGATATTCATGCGTTGGATGACATTCATGTGTTGAAAAATTGTTTGAAAAGTAAAAGTCACTTTTTTTTTCTAATGTATGGACTATATAAAATATTAGTGTTTTAAATAAATAGTTTTAACTTCAAAAATATCATTTTTGTCTTATTTACGAAGTATATAAAATATTCGTGTTTCAAATAAATTGTTTTAACGATAAAAATACCATTTTTATTATATGTATGAACTAATTAAAATATTTATATGTTGAAAAGGATTCATGTGTTGAATAAAAGGATTGAACAATAAAATTTACATTTTATTATGAATAGGAAGTGCTAAAAACATTCATGTGTGGAATAAATATTTTGAATGATAAAAATATCATTTTTATCATGTATACGACTCGCTAAAAATAAACATGTGTTAAAACATATTTTTGTTCGGCAAAAATATCATTTTATCCTATGTATAAAGTGTTAAAAATAACCGCATACTGAAACAAACATTTGTTCGCTAAAAATATTACTTTTAGTTTTGTTCTGCATATATATACATGTGTTGAACAGGAATATGGATTAGCTGTTGAGTAAAGAATATATTTGCATGCCCGATAAATAGGTAAGCCTTAATGAGTTGGCCACGTAATTTTATTATTATATAAACTCCTGTTAATGCCATTGTATGTGGAGTACTTGTTGTTCTGTGTGAAATATCAAACGTCGCCATATGATAATAACAATTAATTTTGAACTACACTACATGGCATACTTCTTGAAGATAGCATACCCTATCATATACCACATAAGCATTTGGAGCTTATGTGACAAGGTGAAAGATTTACCATACAAGCGAGAGGCTTGTATGGCGATGACTATGTTTCAGGTTGAACTGAAGACTGATATGAACTATATAAAATATAATGATAAATTGCCAAATTAATAGAAAAAACCCACACGGGTCTGGAGATGACAATAAACACGTCTCTTTGGTCATTAAGGCACAAAAACCATTTATAGGGTGACGAGAATTTATTCTCTGGAGTTATGATCCATACACACTGCCCTCTGGACACCGGAATATATCACTATAAATATGTGCATGCTTTTTAGGATTTATTGGGTGCCTAATACAGCCCAATAAATTTCCAAACCCCTCCCCTTACAAAGGAGTTTATGGTGAAATTTTCTGAAATTTAAAGGCGTTAGCGAAATATTTGAGGTGAAAAATGATATGGAAATCGTCGAATGAATTATATTTATATATATATATAGATAGATAGATAGATATAAATTAAATAAAACGAATAACGACGCTGTAGTTTGTATTTTGGAATCATAATTTTAAACAATTATATAGGGAAATCCAACCATCGGATATCCCAGAAACCGGAACCGCTAGGTTCGCTTTGGAAAAATCTTTCGAATGATATAAAGTTTGTTAAAATCCAACGGTTGGATTGTGTGAAATGTTTAATTCAAATCTGAATAAAAATAGCGCCAGAATGAATTATATTTTTTTTATATAAATATAAATTAAGTAAAACGAATAACGACGCTACAGTTCGTATTTTGAAATTGTAACTTTAAACGATTATATCAAGAGATCCGACCGTCGGATTCTCCCAAAATCAGAACCATAGGGTTCACTTTGGAGAGATCTTTCCAATGGAATCAACTTCATTAAGATCCGACGGTTAGATTTTGAGAAATGAGTAAATCAAATTTAGAGAAAAACAGTGCCAGGGCTACGTTATGGCCTGAAACGTCGTTTAATTAAATGGCGCTATTTTTAAATAAATAAAAATAGCGAAATATCGTTATAAAATATTATAATCGATATGGAATGGAAATAAACCGATTCTACTTGGTCTACTTGATATTTGATGGTTGAATGTGTTTGACATTGTGTATAAAGAACGTCAATGTGGATGTCGAATAATTTAACCATGGACAGAATTGATTTGAATTCGAATATACGCGAATTATTTGAAAAGGCCAAGTAATTCTCATTTCAAATAATTGATCGACGAATAAATGTCGAAGATATTAAGATGGTGCAAGATCGGTGATCTTCACATTGTGTAGATTATACTGATGCCTTTGACATGGGTAGCTCCCTAGATGAGGTTATAGTGGTAGTAGTCTGAACGTACTTGTTGATCATTCGGACATGTGAGGGCCTCTCTCCTGTATTGGACATACAGGAGCAGGAATAAGGTGCCTCGGGTTTCGTTCAAACCCAGAACAGACTTCTAAATGGATGTGTGTCTAACGTGTATTCTGTGCTATATTCGTTGATCTCTATTAAATATACATCTGTTTGGCAGCGGAGAATTTATACCCTTGCTTAACGCCCTTCCCTGAGACGTACGAGCTCAGAGGTTGTATATCGGTAGATATCAGTGGTATGATGTGGATTGACAGCGCGACATGCGAAGATGCAAATGATCAAGGCTTTTGTTGAAAAGCAGAGTCTTGTGGTTGATGATCAAGCAAGGCTTTAAGATAGCGCAGCTTTGTGCATGACATTGATTCGTGAGCCTCACAGCTCGGTATGAGTTAAAAACGAGATAAGGACCGCTGGGAGAACACGACGTTTCTTTCTAGCTATGGGTGGTGTCAGCGTTTTACTAGCCCTGACAACGTTGATTATTATACCTTTGTGGATGTTGGAATGTGAGGTGCCTTGATATATCGGTCTCTACGGAGCCGATGGATAGGACCGATAGGACTGGGAAACGTGTGTTCAGGAATTGCCAATCCACTAATGTAAGCGTGGATCGGCCCAGCCAATTCCAAGGGCTACCCAGAGTGTGTAGTCCTGGGGCATTCGCTAGAGTGTCTCGAAGCAGGTGAGGAGCATGGCCTTTGCCTCAACTCATGACAGAATCCAAATCTCCAATACGAAATTACGGATTTCAATGTAACTTTTATATGGCGACATGATATATGGTACCCATGCCGTCTAGGATTGACATCTATGATTGAATTTTCTTTTGAAATGTATATGCACTAGTAATAATATTAAATGATTTTTTCTTTACACATATGAAGCATATTTTGGCCAGTATAAGGTAAAACTCTATCGTCCGGTTTGCGTTGCATTGTGTGATGGGACTTGAGTCTTATAACGGCTTCATTTTTATAAAAAGCATTGCGTTGATTCAAAAGATTTATTTTATTTCTTGCACTGGCAATCACTGGAGTAAACCCGTTCCGCGAAAGTGGCGTGGTCTTATGATTTGCCTTGTTATTATTGTTTATCCAAGTCAGTAGATTTCTCATACAAGTCCCTTGACTGACTCGTAGTTTGTTTCACTTTGCAAACTCGGGTGCCATTATTTTCACATGGGTAACCTAGTGACAGGTAACAGGTTATATATTGGCTTTTGCACTACAGCCTGGAGTGCATCTTTTGGCTTGTACGGCGAGGACTTGACTTCTTAGTATTTTGGCTATGTGATATTCCGCCATTAGTACTATATGTTTATGATTTCCGCTTATCGCGATGTAGACAGATTTACTTCTATTATATATTTATGATGTATATGCAGTAGTAATCTCGATGTAGACTGATCATTTACTTTTATGCACTAGGTTGTATCCTACATTATGCTGCTCTAATGTCGTTACATATCATGATTCCACTGTCATATTGATGTAAATTATTCTATTTTTTGTTTATGCTTTTATCTGTTCTCTGCTAATGATGATTAATGTGTTATATTCCAATGATTATCCTTAATTCCGTCGTACAGAGTTTTGAGATCGTGACATTTGTCTTATGATTACCAAAGATGCTTTTGTACGTAAAATCCTCTTTTACTATTATTAGTACATAGTATCAAAAAATCATTTCGCAAATAAATGTAGAATCATAGTCCCCATAATCCCAATTGGTTATATTGACATACAAGTATACAATCAAAATCGCATAGGCTCGTGTTGGAGATTGGATTTCCAACATGATGGTTCCTGACACGAAAAATCATTGAAGGACACGAAGCTAAGTATCTCCCGGCTAACATCCACACAATAGACACTGAATACATAGCGCAAAAGTATATATCATGGATTACATCCAGACATCGGACACCGTATATACTTTATTCCCTTAGGTTTCAAGTAAGATCTACCACCGCAGCTTTCGATTTTCACTAGAGATTATGGATACAACCTAACCACCAGTTTATCATCAATCCGGGGTGTGAGGTTCATTGATGTCACGATATACACAAAGCTACGCTTCAATAAGCTGTGCTTTGATCATCACTAGCTTGTTTCATAACTCGAGTATGTCACATATTTCGATCAATGCATACCCTCTAAGTTCATATGACTTAGAGATGAGGATAATATATTGCCACAAATCTGATATATATTAACGGAAATTAGTGTTATGTGGTCAATTTTAATGCCAGACACAAAATCCATACAAGTCCATTCTGGGTCTGAACGGAACAACAACACGAAAATATTTAAATATATTCAGGACTCATGCCACTTATAACCTCATATCGGGTGTACGGCCCGATCCGATACATCGGCAATCAATCTAAACAATTCGAATATACTCGGTCTTCACTTATTGATATCCAAGTCTTTAGTATCTTTATAACGTCGTATATTTACTTGGAATAGTTTCGGACCCATATCAGATACCGGACTTTCCAAGTAATAAGCGTATTTTAAAAATAATGGCTATGGACCACATGAGTGTTTCAATTCAAATCTCCTTCCCATTGTTACTTTACTTCGAATTAATGTTGGATTTGTTCAATTCTTGAAACCCTGTTATCATCTTAGCCTTTATCTTGAATTTCGATATTCATTTCCAAACTTATATTTCAAACCTAACATCCATTTAATCGATGTTATTCCGGAACTACCAAATCTTAATTTGGCATTTTTTTGAATTTCCATTTAAAATATTTATATTTCCAAATATAAGTTTAGATAGAATTTAATCAACCTATATTTGGTATTGATTCATGTAACACCCCACGTCCATTAATGTCACTCACAAAGGGAATGCATTAACTTCCATGGAGGTTTTAAGTGAATATAGAACAGTAAAATTACAACAAGACAGATATAAAATAGTACTTGGAAATTCAAAAACTTTATTTCATTGTAGCAGAAGTCAAAAAATGTTTGATTACATCATAACACCATATTCAATGTCAAGTACAATATCTATCTTGATAAAACAAGTACATAATCCCATTACATGAATAGCCATTAAAAAGAAAGATAACAAGCTGGACTTTACTTCAGCAGTCCAAGCTTTCCAGAAGATAAGCGATCCAACTAGACTCCACTAGAACTTGGCCCAACCTGCGGACCTGAAGGGAGAAAAAGGATGGAAAAGAGGGGGTCAGACATAAAGTCTGGTGAATATGATAATTCTACAATACTATTACCAAAATAACTGGACTAAGGCATAAGCTGGAAAACAAGAAAATGTCTATGAAGAGAAGATTAAGGACATAGGCAATCGCTAAAGGCAACGTTATAGGCGCTCCTAAATACTAAAGGATAAACACTATACTGCACCACACCAGTCACCCTAAAGATTCATCCCACTTAGCTTCACTTAGAAACTTTCCCAATGGCTTTACGTACCCCTAGCTGACTACATAGGTGCCGCCTGCCCCTATCTCCACTAGGTGTACCCTACTTCCCATTATTCGATCGGCTCCCTAACTCGTAGATACCCGTGCTGGCCCCACAGTGGGGTGTATCACTCCCCTAAAGTGGCAACCTGGTACAACGGACATGCACGGCTTATACCTACACGATGCAACAACGTCTTACCTACTAGCCCGGGTCCACACATGCATATGAAACCCGTTGGACTTGCGTTGCCACCGCTCCCTGTTTTGGCCTCTTATAGTCAAACCCAGTATGCGTGTCCCATCCTCGACTTGGGTCGAGCCCACAAAGATACGTTTTGGGATACTGGTTGAAATGGCCCCCCACCATTTACCACAAGCATTCCACCTAAGCTTGTCCCCATTAGTCCATCCCACTTAACCCACTTAGTCATGTTCATTTACATGTGTGTTTGGTTAAGTCTAATCGTATTTCAAATGCCTCTAAAGGCAACCACCAGATTCCTCATGCCACCCAAGGCACCTACTTAACCCCCATGTCCCACCTTACATGATTATCTGGTTAAGTATTTCTTAGTTCATTAAGGCCATAACCTCATAAAGACCTCTCACATTAGACTGGCATTTATGGCAGCTGGATTTGCCGGGCGGGTCCGGGCAGTCTTACACCATAAAAGAGTCTAACCTCGTGTCTTTACAACTGTTATGCTTTAGTTTGGGCCTAGGACCTCTCACATTGGGCTGACATTTGTGACTACTGGATTTGCCGGGCGGGTCCGGGCAGGTTTACATCACAAACGGGTCCAACCTCGTGTCCTAAGCATTGATTATTAATAATAATCCACTTTCCCCCAATTTTAATAATTCCCTACTTGAATTATTAATTACTTCCAATTTTTAACAATGTCCATAATTGACTCAATCATGGACATCCATTCATGGTATGCAAAATCTTACAAAATTGCACCCAATTTATTAATTCCTAATATTACCCCTACCCCACGTTTGAACGTTTATTCGCAAAATATATGTTAGACTCGAATAGCCTAACTCATAGCATAAAAGAGATTATCATAATAACAACATGTATATGTGACCAAATGAATCATAATAAGGGGTGAAACTTGCATATGTCCAACTTGCATAGATTATACATGTCATGGACCTAAAGGTGTCAACTTGTTCAAAATTCACCTAATATAATCTCAATCAATTTTCATAAACTTACATATGAACATGTGTGAATCAACATCATCTAATTTTTTAACAACATGGTTTTATATGGGTACACCTAACTCAATAGGCAAATTCCCATAATCAAGTTTTATTTAATTATAGTTTCAAGTTTATGGGTACACCTAACCTAATAGGCAAATTCCCATAAACAAGATCCATTTAAATTAAGAAAAAAAAAACATAACTTTAAGCATGATCCAACAACATCATGATTTTTTAACATAATATAGCATGATTTATAACATGGCATAGTATGATAGTATAACATAGCTTGACATGATTCTCAATATAGCACGACATAGCATAAGAGAATTTACAACATAGCATGACATAGCATATATAATTTACATCATACGACAACATAATAACATAATAAGAGATCCACAATATATAGAATTTACAATTACAAATCACATCACTTTCTTGTGATCCATTCATAACTGAGTCAAATTAGTTTGTAATAGTCTTGTGAGAATCATCATACTCACCAACAAAAGAAAAGAATTAGAGAAAGAGAGATCTTTTGATTTGATTTGTGTAGATTTAGTTGTAGATGATTAGGCTTCCTCTTCTTAGTTTGTGACGGCTATGCTGTACTCCATGGCAGCAGCATGACGGTAGCTTCTCTAATTTTACAAGTGATTTAGGTCTAGGGTCTACCCACTTATTTATAGATTTTAGAATTCATTTAGGCCATTAGATTTAACCTAGAAATAACCGCAGCCGTTCAGACAAGATGGAGTTTATCTTGTTGACTCAGCAATGAGTCAGAAGTGACTCAGCAAACACTCAGCAAATTAATAAACTTCTATTCATGTTTGCATTAACTGCCCATATATATATATATATATATATATATATATATATATATATTCTACAATGTACACATTAGATACATCCCCCCCTTTTACACACTTATTATTGTTTTTATATACATATTAGATACATCCCCTCTCTTACACACTTATTAATATTTTTATATTCATATTAGATACCCCCCCTCTCTTACATACTTATTAATATTTTTATATTCATATTAGATAAATCCCCTCTTCTACACACTTATTATTATTTTAGCAACTTTAGTGTTAATAGAAAATTCGGGGTGTTACATTCTCCCCTCCTTTTAGGATTTCGTCCCCGAAATCTTCAAGTCTGGAAGAATGTATATCCTACCATCCAAACGTCCATCTACTCATCCATCATACACAGGCATCCATTGTCCTTACAGACTTCTAATGCTTTCATGTTTAAATGCACAGTGTGTGTATATGTCCGTATCTAATGCAAAACCAGGCGGTCCACTGATTCAGTTGACCTCCTTAATGCAACTATGATCGTGCCATGCATCCATTATGTATGCAAAAGATTCTTAATGCTACATAATACTTCTATATGCGTGCACAACCATCATCTGAATGCAGCATCCACATGATAATACAACCATCGTTCATCCATTTTACTAAATACATCCATATATATATATGCAATATGCAATATGTAGTGACTGAGCCAATCTAGTGCCTAAAGTGTGTGTATATATGCATCCACGAGCAACCACTAGCAAACACTTGCATCCATTTTGCATCCATCATACATAACATGTCTCAAACACATGTTTCAACCATAGGATTATCCTAACTAAAGGTCAAAGATACTAATGAGAGGACATACTAAAGATAAGATAAGATAAGCTAAGCGATAAAGGAGAAATTAAAAGACATACCCTCAAAAAGAAAAGGGTACAACGAACGCATCTTCTCTTCTGTCTCCCAAGTTGCGTTGCTCTCATCATCTCCCCATTGCACTTTAACCAGTCTGACCTCTCGATTCCTCAACTTTTTGATCTCCGACCCAAGAATGCATGTAGGAGCTCGTCTAATTGTTGCATCACGCTCTATTTCCACCTCTTTAAGCAAGCTCGGCTCTACCACCTCCGCGGTCTTGTGCAAACACTTCCTCAAATGTGATACATGGAATACGTCGTGTACTCCACTAAGTTTCTCAGGCAACTCCACCCTATATGCCATCTTCCCAATCCTGTCTTTTACAGGAAACGGCCCTACAAACCTTGGTGCTAATTTCCCCACGGACCCAAAGCGAACAACATTCTGTAACGGAGATACTTTGATAAAAACCATGTCCCCAATGTCAAACTCAAGATCTGTCCTCCTCTTATCAGCATACAATTTTTGCCTATCTTGTGCTGCTTTCATCCTCCTTCGAATCAACTCAATCTTCTCCGAGGTTTCCCTAACCATATCGGGCCCAAGTAGGATTTTATCGGTAGATTCCCACCAACATGTAGGCGAACGGCAAGGCCTTCCATAAAGAGCTTCGAAAGGTGCCATGCCAATACTAGACTGAAAGCTATTATTATATGCGAATTCTACTAACGGAAGGTGCTCTTCCCATGTACCCCCAAAGTCTAGGATACAAAGCCTTAAAAGATCCTCTAGAATGCGATTCACCCTCTCGGTCTGGCCGTCTGTCTGAGGATGATATGCGGTGCTCAAACATAGCTGAGTCCCTACCGCCTCTTGTAAACTCTTCCAAAATTCGCTAGTAAAGATGGGGTCACGGTCGCTTACTATACTAGAAGGAATACCGTGCAAACGAACTATCTCCTTAATGTATACAGAAGCCAACCACGGAGCAGTCCTCTTACTTTTCACGGGAATAAAATGGGCGCTTTTAGTAAGTCTATCTACTATAACCCAAATCCCCGTGTTACCCTTCCTTGATCTTGGTAATCCATCCACAAAATCCATTGAGATGCTTTCCCATTTCCATAGTGGAACTTCTAATGGGTGAAGCAACACACCGGGTTTCTTTTGTTCTGCTTTAACTCGTTGGCACACCAAGCATCTAGCGACGTACTCGGCCACATCCTTTTTCATACCGGCCCAAAAGAAAACCCGCTTCATATCTTTGTACATCTTATCCCCGCCGGGATGAATGGTCATTTTTGAGCGATGAGCATCATCAAGAATGGCCTTCCTTAAGTCTTCGTCTTGCGGTACACAAAGTCTATTATCCCTTCGTAACCAACCCTTATCGTCTAGGGTATACCTACGAAGATGGCTTGACGACTCGCCCCCCCTTTGAGCTTTTCTACTATCTCAACCAACCGTGGGTCATCTCGCTGTGCCTCACCAACCCGTCCTAGAAGTGTAGGTCTAACCTCCAAGGATGCTAACAGACCGGGTACTAAGTCAACGGAGGGTCTAAAGTCAAACATAGAGATGAATTCTAAGCTTTGTCGTTCAACAAACAACGGACTCAAGGACAACCTTTTCCTACTTAAGGCGTCTGCCACCACGTTACCCTTGCCCGGGGTATATGCTATTTCAAAATCGTAGGAGGCTAAGAATTCCATCCACCGTTGCTGCCTTAAATTCAAATCCTTCTGAGAGAATAAGTATTTTAATGATTTGTGGTCAGTGAACAGTTCGAATTTCTCACCAAGAAGATAGTGACGCCAAGACTTAAGCGCGAAAACAATTGCGGCTAGCTCTAAGTCATGCGTGGGGTAATTCTTTTCATGAACCCTCAACTGCCTTCCACCATAGGCTATTACTCTTCCCTCTTGCATGAGGACCGCGCCAAGTCCCGTCCCACAAGCATCAGTATAGATGGTAAACGGTTTATTCCCTTCTGGCAGCAATAAGACTGGGGCTGAAGTTAAGGCTCTCTTTAAACGTTGGAACGCATCATCGCAATCTTTGTCCCATGTAAAAACCAGGTTCTTCTTCGTTAACCGTGTTAATGGAGCTGATATTTTTGCGAAGTCTTTGATAAACTTCCTATAATAGCCAGCCAACCCCAAGAAACTTCTTACTTCGGTTGCATTTTTAGGGACCTTCCAATCTTGGATGGCCACCACCTTTGCGGGATCCACTGCTATCCCTTCTTTGGAAACCACGTGCCCTAAGAACCGTACTTCCTTCCTCCAGAAGTGACACTTAGAAAATTTTGCCTTAAGGTTATATGCTCGAAGGGTTTCCAACACTTCCCTAAGATGTAGGGAGTGCTCTTCTTTATTCTTAGAAAAGACTAAGATGTCATCCACAAAGACTACCACGAATTTGTTAAGGTATTCCCTAAACACCATACTCATCAAATCAACAAAATATGCAGGGGCGTTTGTCAAACCAAAGGGCATCACTAGCCATTCATAGAATCCGTCAGGAGTCCTAAAAGCAGTCTTATCTATACTATCCTCAGCCACTCTCAGTTGATGAAAGCCAGTGGCTAAGTCCAACTACGAAAACACTGAGGCGCCAACTAACTGATCAAAGAGATCGTCAATCCTCAGCAGTGGGTGTCGGTTCTTTTTAGTAAGCTTGTTTAGTTCTCTATAGTCCATACAAAGTCTAAGAGACCCATCCGCCTTTGTGGCAAAAACTACTGGAGCACCCCACTCCGATATACTACGTCTTATGAACCCCTTCTCAAGCAACTCCTTTACTTGCTTATTGAGTTCCCTCCTTTCACGAGGAGCCATGTGGCGCACTGGCAAAGATACGGGTTTAGCATTATCCACAAGATAAATTCGAAAGTCTATCTCCCGCTTTGGAGGTAAGCCCTTCACCTCCTCAAACACATCCGGATATTCCCGGACCACTTCTACCGATCGCAGGTTCTCTACAGACGCGTCAAGCGATTCAAGATAACTTAGCATAACGGAATTTATGGGATTACAAAAGATGTCGAGAGCATTACCAAGGCGAGTCACAAGCCTAACTACTCTCCTTTCACAATCAAGAATGGCCCTATTTCTAGACAACCAATCCATTCCTAAAATTAGCCCATAGCCCGTGAAGCCCAATACATAAGCATCACATCTAAATTCAACGCTAAGTATAGAGATTTTCAAATCCAAACATATCATGGTCAAATGAACCGAACCCCCAATTGGATTTAAAACGACTAAGGGATCTTCTACTAAACTGGTGTTTAAGTGCAGTGATTCAACTAATGATGCAGAGATAAACGAATGAGATGCGCCAGAATCGAATAAGGTACAGACATGATGATCAAACAGAAAAACTAAGCTTTAAACAGAAATTGTTCTACCTCTTTCTTGCAGCGGTGGGGCCGCAATAGCCTGAACTTGCCCCCTTGCCTGCCCTGGTGCCATAAGAGCCTGCACCTGTCCTTCCGAGGTAGACCCTGCCCTCTGCCCCTTCTTTGGACAGTCCTTCACTAAATGTCCCGCATCTCCACAATGAAAACAACCAGTCTTCTTTTTCTTTCTACAATCTTTGCTGAGATGGCCAGGCGTCCCACAATTGAAGCATTTCTTCTTCCCTTTGCCATTATTGTTTTTACCACCCTTCTTATTTTGCTGTTGGGGTTTCTTCTGATCCCCTTTCTTTTCAACTGCCTTATCCTCATGCATAAGTGCCATTTCTACTAGCTTTTCAAAGGTGGCTCCCATAGGGATGTGGGTCATAGCCAACCCTTGCAACGGTTCATTCAAGCCTCTAACGAACCTCAAAGCTTTCTTCTCTGGCGTGTTCACCAACTCCAAGCCAAACCTTGCTAACTGATTAAATTTATTGACATATTCCTTTACTGATGAGCTCCCTTGCTTTAGTGCCAGGAATTTTTCCATATTTAAGTTCTCCTCTGCCCTTGAAAGAAACTTTGCCTCAAACCTTCGTCTGAAATCCGCCCATGAATCAACTGGACGTTCCCCGTTAGTGACCTCCCACCAAAACGAGGCCTCTCCCTTCATTAACCAAGCAGCTAAACGGACTTTCCTCCCATCTTCCACTTCAAAGATATCCAACAATTCCTCAGTCTCCTTAAGCCAATCTCTGGCCTCCACAAACGTCTCAGTCCCTTGAAAAGTTTTTCCTCCCATAGCCTTGAATTCCTTGCACGTCTTTGCAAAAGTGTCAACACGAGGAGGAGGAGGAGGAGGAATGGGTGCAACTAGGGGTGGAGGAGTATCCGCTGGGCCTGCAGTGGTGGCCCTAGCCTCCAAGTATCTCCTAAACCACCCTGGAATCGTCACACCTTCTGGGAGATTAAGATCTTCAGCCATGCTGAAACGAAAAAGGAAAGATTCAAAATGGAGAATTCGAAAGATAAAGATAAGGATGTGGCTATTTGGGATTATGTTTTTCATAAAAACTCTCTTTAAATAACATGTTTTTTTTTGAAAGCACTTCTTCCAAAAATACTTCAGAAAAAAAATAATTTTCTAAAAATTTTCTTTATCTGTTCTGGTAACCTTATGCTCTGATACCACGTGTAACACCCCACGTCCATTAATGTCACTCACAAAGGGAATGCATTAACTTCCATGGAGGTTTTAAGTGAATATAGAACAGTAAAATTACAACAAGACAGATATAAAATAGTACTTGGAAATTCAAAAACTTTATTTCATTGTAGCAGAAGTCAAAACATGTTTGATTACATCATAACACCATATTCAATGTCAAGTACAATATCTATCTTGATAAAACAAGTACATAATCCCATTACATGAATAGCCATTAAAAAGAAAGATAACAAGCTGGACTTTACTTCAGCAGTCCAAGCTTTCCAGAAGATAAGCGATCCAACTAGACTCCACTAGAACTTGGCCCAACCTGCGGACCTGAAGGGAGAAAAAGGATGGAAAAGAGGGGGTCAGACATAAAGTCTGGTGAATATGATAATTCTACAATACTATTACCAAAATAACTGGACTAAGGCATAAGCTGGAAAACAAGAAAATGTCTATGAAGAGCAGATTAAGGACATAGGCAATCGCTAAAGGCAACTTTATAGGCGCTCCTAAATACTAAAGGATAAACACTATACTGCACCACACCAGTCACCCTAAAGATTCATCCCACTTAGCTTCACTTAGAAACTTTCCCAATGGCTTTACGTACCCCTAGCTGACTACATAGGTGCCGCCTGCCCCTATCTCCACTAGGTGTACCCTACTTCCCATTATTCGATCGGCTCCCTAACTCGTAGATACCCGTGCTGGCCCCACAGTGGGGTGTATCACTCCCCTAAAGTGGCAACCTGGTACAACGGACATGCACGGCTTATACCTACACGATGCAACAACGTCTTACCTACCAGCCCGGGTCCACACACGCATATGAAACCCGTTGGACTTGCGTTGCCACCGCACCCTGTTTTGGCCTCTTATAGTCAAACCCAGTATGCGTGTCCCGTCCTCGACTTGGGTCGAGCCCACAAAGATACGTTTTGGGATACTGGTTGAAATGGGCCCCCACTATTTACCACAAGCATTCCACCTAAGCTTGTCCCCATTAGTCCATCCCACTTAACCCACTTAGTCATGTTCATTTACATGTGTGTTTGGTTAAGTCTAATCGTATTTCAAATGCCTCTAAAGGCAACCACCAGATTCCTCATGCCACCCAAGGCACCTACTTAACCCCCATGTCCCACCTTACATGATTATCTGGTTAAGTATTTCTTAGTTCATTAAGGCCATAACCTCATAAAGACCTCTCACATTAGACTGGCATTTATGGCAGCTGGATTTGCCGGGCGGGTCCGGGCAGTCTTACACCATAAAAGAGTCTAACCTCGTGTCTTTACAACTGTTATGCTTTAGTTTGGGCCTAGGACCTCTTACATTGGGCCGACATTTGTGACTACTGGATTTGCCGGGCGGGTCCGGGCAGGTTTACATCACAAACGGGTCCAACCTCGTGTCCTAAGCATTGATTATTAATAATAATCCACTTTCCCCCAATTTTAATAATTCCCTACTTGAATTATTAATTACTTCCAATTTTTAACAATGTCCATAATTGACTCAATTATGGACATCCATTCATGGTATGCAAAATCTTACAAAATTGCACCCAATTTATTAATTCCTAATATTACCCCTACCCTACGTTTGAACGTTTATTCGCAAAATATATGTTAGACTCGAACAGCCTAACTCATAGCATAAAAGAGATTATCATAATAACAACATGTATATGTGACCAAATGAATCATAATAAGGGGTGAAACTTGCATATGTCCAACTTGCATAGATTATACATGTCATGGACCTAAAGGTGTCAACTTGTTCAAAATTCACCTAATATAATCTCAATCAATTTTCATAAACTTACATATGAACATGTGTGAATCAACATCATCTAATTTTTTAACAACATGGTTTTATATGGGTACACCTAACTCAATAGGCAAATTCCCATAATCAAGTTTTATTTAATTATAGTTTCAAGTTTATGGGTACACCTAACCTAATAGGCAAATTCCCATAAACAAGATCCATTTAAATTAAGAAAAAAAAAACATAACTTTAAGCATGATCCAACAACATCATGATTTTTCAACATAATATAGCATGATTTATAACATGGCATAGTATGATAGTATAACATAGCTTGACATGATTCTCAACATAGCACGACATAGCATAAGAGAATTTACAACATAGCATGACATAGCATATATAATTTACATCATACGACAACATAATAACATAATAAGAGATCCACAATATATAGAATTTACAATTACAAATCACATCACTTTCTTGTGATCCATTCATAACTGAGTCAAATTAGTTTGTAATAGTCTTGTGAGAATCATCATACTCACCAACAAAAGAAAAGAATTAGAGAAAGAGAGATCTTTTGATTTGATTTGTGTAGATTTAGTTGTAGATGATTAGGCTTCCTCTTCTTAGTTTGTGACGGCTTTGCTGTGCTCCATGGAAGTTAATGCATTCCCTTTGTGAGTGACATTAATGGACGTGGGGTGTTACACGTGGTGAATTATTAATTACTTCCAATTTTTAACAATGTCCATAATTGACTCAATTATGGACATCCATTCATGGTATGCAAAATCTTACAAAATTGCACCCAATTTATTAATTCCTAATATTACCCCTACCCCACGTTTGAACGTTTATACGCAAAATATATGTTAGACTCGAATAGCCTAACTCATAGCATAAAAAAATTTATCATAATAACAACATGTATATGTGACCAAATGAATCATAATAAGGGGTGAAACTTACATATGTCCAACTTGCATAGATTATACATGTCATGGACCTAAAGGTGTCAACTTGTTCAAAATTCACCTAATATAATCTCAATCAATTTTCATAAACTTACATATGAACATGTGTGAAACAACATCATCTAATTTTTTAACAACATGGTTTTATATGGGTACACCTAACTCAATAGGCAAATTCCCATAATCAAGTTTTATTTAATTATAGTTTCAAGTTTATGGGTACACATAACCTAATAGGCAAATTCCCATAAACAAGATCCATTTAAATTAAGAAAAAAAAAACATAACTTTAAGCATGATCCAACAACATCATGATTTTTCAACATAATATAGCATGATTTATAACATGGCATAGTATGATAGTATAACATAGCTTGACATGATTCTCAACATAGCACGACATAGCATAAGAGAATTTACAACATAGCATGACATAGCATATATAATTTACATCATACGACAACATAATAACATAATAAGAGATCCACAATATATAGAATTTACAATTACAAATCACATCACTTTCTTGTGATCCATTAATATCTGAGTCAAATTAGTTTGTAATAGTCTTGTGAGAATCATCATACTCACCAACAAAAGAAAAGAATTAGAGAAAGAGAGATCTTTTGATTTGATTTGTGTAGATTTAGTTGTAGATGATTAGGCTTCCTCTTCTTAGTTTGTGACGGCTATGCTGTACTCCATGGCAGCAGCATGACGGTAGCTTCTCTAATTTTACAAGTGATTTAGGTCTAGGGTCTACCCACTTATTTATAGATTTTAGAATTCATTTAGGCCATTAGATTTAACCTAGAAATAACCGCAGCCGTTCAGACAAGATGGGGTTTATCTTGTTGACTCAGCAATGAGTCAGAAGTGACTCAGCAAACACTCAGCAAATAATAAACTTCTATTCATGTTTGCATTAACTGCCCATATACATATATATATATATATATATATATATATTCTACAATGTACACATTAGATACATCCCCCCCTTTTACACACTTATTATTGTTTTTATATACATATTAGATACATCCCCTCTCTTACACACTTATTAATATTTTTATATTCATATTAGATACCTCCCCTCTCTTACATACTTATTAATATTTTTATATTCATATTAGATACATCCCCTCTTCTACACACTTATTATTATTTTAGCAACTTTAGTGTTAATAGAAAATTCGGGGTGTTACAATTCACAAACTCAGGCAAACACTATCAGAATCTGGATATGGATATGTTTTAATATTTCTAATAATATTTGTCCGCTTCTGGAAAACCCTAATGAATATCCGAAGACTACCTCTATTCAAACTCATTCTCTTTATAATTCAAATTTCCCATATCTTATTTATAGTTTATATAAATTTCATACCATATATTTTTAACTCTTTTAAAACAAATCCTTTTTCCATAATGATTCATATTTAAAATCTTTAAATTCAAATCATTTCAAAGAAATGGTATGATAACGTTAAAAGCGTTGGTTATTTAACCAAATAGATCCAAAATCATTCTAAATTCACAAATTTTACCTCAGATCACTTTCAAATAATAAAATATAACTTATCATATTTTTTTGGATTTTTAAATAATTTTTATAAGTCGACTTTATTCGACTTTCCATTACGGTCGACGAACTGCACGTATAACGACCTTTTCAAATTTTAATTTGAACATAACTTGAGAACCATATGATGGAATTTGAAACTTCCTCTTTTATACAAAATCGATTATTGATAGAAATCCGTCGTTTTTTGTTGCACGTCAATTCGATTCAAAATGTTCAAGTTATAATCATTTGAAATTTAAAATCGATATTATCGAACAGTCGCTGCGCGATGCGTTCAATTCACACTATATATCGTTAAAAATAAAAATCATCCAATTATCTTCTTTTTCGAAATAAATTAAATTTCCATAATTTAGGTTAAAACCGTATTCCAAATTTCTTTTCCTCAAAATAATACTTTTACATTCCATCTTTAGTTCCAAACATTTTAAATTCAAAATTTCCATTTCAAATCAAATTGAATTAAAATAATATTTAAAATAAACTTGTTCGATTAATTTCCCAAAACCTTTATTATTCAAGTATTCGCATAAAACCCGCTAAATTTGTTTGCACAAAACCATTGTAAGGTACATATTCCAAACCATTTTCCCGAACTGATTTTCAAAACCCAATTCATTGTTTAAATAACTCATAAGTGATCAGAATTGTTTCAAAAACCATTTCAACTTATATCAATAATCTTTACTCGATTTGATTTCTAAACTATTTTAAAATTTAATTTAAAACTATATTCTCAATTCTATTTTCATAATTAATTTTTTATTTAATTGGAAGGAGAATTTAAACTGATTAATCGCATAATCACACAACAACGGTGTATGTGTGAATTAATGCAATCAGAATTTACCAAATAAGTAAACCAAATAAACAAGCACAATTTCATCCATTACAACCATAACAACTAAAATGATCAATTAACTGTAGCAGAGCGTTACAGTCAATAACGCTCAGTGTTTAGCTTGTTTTTGACAGCATGAACATCCATTGAACAACCGATAACAATCATTCATAACAATCCATGATCATCAACTAATTTAAATTAGCAACTAGTTAAATTCAATGCTTTAACTAATTTAAAATAAATTTAAATTAGAATTCTCACCTGCATTGCTTCCAATATCTTCATCGTTATCGTTCCATGTCAACTGTGAACAACACTGCACCATCACGCACAAATCTTTAAGGTTGACGCTACCGTCACGCGCGCACTTCTACTTCGCAAACGAACGAGCATATATGTGAATGTACACCGTTAACATATTTATTTTCTCCTCTCTTTCTCAGCCCAAATACCTTAGCCTGTTGCTGCTTATCACCGTCCCTCGTAACCACTTCACTTTCGTTACACTCTCTTCTTTATTTGCAAATAAACATGTTGCGCCTCTTTTTGTTTGGTTATCCTTTTTTTTCTTACTTCAAAAACTTTGGCCAAATCTTTAGCCGCAAACTCCAAGCCCATTACGTCCCTGATTCCCCTTCCCATTACTTGTTTCCCTCCTCTCTTCTAATTCCTGCTGCTACTACCTTCTTAAACAACCAACACTATATCCTTCACTGCTTTCGTCTGTAACTTTTTCCATGTTCATCACCACAAGCTTCTTCCAGATTCCCATTTCTCTTTCATTTAGAATAGATTGAACTCAACCAATTCGCCTCAAAACGCATCAGGTCATTTCAATAATTATATGATAGGACCATGCATGCAAAAATCCACACAAGACTATCCATACAACCATGCAAGGCTATCAAGCTGCGTTCACATCGACAAAGTAGGGAGAGAAATATTAAAGAAAAGTGGCTTACATGGTCGGAAAAAGGACGGTGAAAGGGAAGGACGCGGGTGAGGAGGAGAGCTGACGGTTGGTGTTGCCGGAGGGGAGGGAAGGCTTGGTTAAGAAGAAGGGAAGGACGTAACTGCAAAATGAAGGGGTGTGGCTGCGTTGATAGGGAGGGCTTTGCTGCGGTGAGGTGGGGGAAATGCAGTGATATGGTTGAACGAGAAGGAAGGGAAGGAGCGAATAGGAATTAGTAATGGGTTCTGATATACTTTTTTTTAAAGCTCCATGTTTTGTTTGGAGAGTTAACGCCTGAGATTTAGCTTTATAAGGAAGATACAAGAAAACAACGTGGAGACCGTTTCAGGGAAACATTTACAAGTGTTAGTCTACTTATGCATATATTACACGTGTTCCATTTCATTTTTCATGCTCAATTTAAATACTAAACAAATTGTCTATTACCTATTATGTATCGACAAGGGTACATGCTAGAGAAATAACCTTGGGTAAAGTATTGAACTACACATACATGGAGTAACATTGTTTGGTGGCGCAACTTAGATGTGTACATTACACGTGTGTGGCTCCTTTCCTTATTTTTCTTCATTTGAATGCTAAGCCCCTTTCCCAATTATACAATGTTGTCATGCATTCATTACCCCTTTTAAACTTTATTACAAGCTTGGTTAAATTTTAAATTAAATCCCCATTTTTGATGAACCATATGAATGAAATGAACAAATAAAAATATCGAAACGTTTTATTCACTTATGGTTTTCTTTGAATATATAGTTTAGCGTTTAAGTTTATTTTATTTTTATTTATTGATAGCGAATACCCATAACTAATAACAATATCATGCACAGCAACACACACTGATCACAAAACGATAATAAACTAGACTGGTTTATTAATTTTTGTAAACTGCTAAAAGGACCGTGGTTGCCCTAAACTACACTAGAAAATATGTGCTTATTTTCCAAATTAAAAATTTCACTAAAATTTTATAAAATATTTTAAGACCGTGCATTCAGAAAATGAATGATTATTTGAACTAATATTTAATTATAGTTTATTTAACCAACAACTTTAAATCTTAAATCTATATAAAATCCATACATATATGTAATATATCAAGTCTTAATATTCAAATTAAATTTGCAAAATCTTATAGACTACATTAAATAACATTTTGAGTGAATCACTTAAAATATATACTAACAAAATCTTGTATGTATGTATGTGTGTATATATATATATATTTATATTAATCATATTCTTAAAATAAGTTTTCTATTATGAAATCATATTTATAAAATAGAACAAAATATTTATTTAAGCCATTATACAAAAGATTATAAATCAATATTTATATTTAAACCTTATTTAAATTCAATACATACAGAAAATCCCAAATTATAGTATAGAAATTCAATTTAAATTTAGAAAAATTCTGGGTTGTTACAAAAGCAGAAAGCAAGTCACACTTGCTTCAGCTATCATACAATACACATTTCATTTTAAATATTAGATTGAAAATGAAAAACAACCCATTATGTATATTTGTTAACTGTCTTGTGCATTGTGACTTGTTAGATAATGGCCCATTCACTCCTAATACACACACACATATGATAGAACATGTCTGTAACAACCTGGAACATCAGAACCAATTTAAAATTTTCATTTTAAGAAATTTTGTCAGAAAATGTGTCAGAATTTAAAAATTCTATTTTTATATAATAATGAAGCTATTAAAATTAGCCATTTTGCAAACGACCTCCGTTTTCAATGAAACCATTTTTGTTGGATCTGGAATGTCAAATTATTACTAGGTTTAAATTTCCATAATTTTTGGAATTAATATGTGGGCGTAGTAAATTAAAATGTGTTTGGTAATTTCTGTTGAATCGGATCGACTGTTAAAAAGACCATTTTTCAAACACTATCCAAATTCGATTAAATTAAATTTGTTAGGACCGTATCGTCAAAACATAGCTAGATATATTTTTTGGGAATTTTTGGAGTTAGTCTGTGGCCCCGGTAAATTAAAATATACGATCAAAATTAAATATTAAAAGTTTTATATTTTAATTTAACGAAAAATAGGCAGAAATGGTCAAATGGGCTGACGAAACCTAGTCCATTGTGTCTAGAATGGGGGTATTTAGATAGAGGCAATAGTCTCTGGGCTTAATTTGGAGTTAGTATCTATTAACGGGCCTTTTCCGATTAAAGAATTTAACAATATAATATTATAAATAACCTAATATTTACAAAACCATAATGCTATTGTAGTCGCTGCCTCCATCTTTGTTTAATGGCCAGAAAAGCTCCAAACTTCATCCATTAAAATCTCCTACTCCACTCAATAAAATCACTCCCTCCTATAGACAATATTGGAGTACTCTTCTTGCTCTTCACATCCATACGTACATCATCATCTCATAGCGTTGAATATTTGTCGAACACCAGAGCCCTAAACCCCCGCCGCATCAACCGCCACCCCGCCTCTCTCAGCCGATCAAGTTTGCTATGGAGGGGTCCACCTGGCGCGCGCCTCGAAGCTCGTTAGCATGGTGTCGTCCGATCATCCTCCAATGCATCGTGTTGCGCGAAATGTGAGACCCTAGTTTTGAACAAAAGAAAATCGACGTGGCCTTGTTTACTGAAGGTAGAAGAAGGCTATTTCTGATTTAATTATTTAATTAATTAAACTTAAAATACTATTATCATGATAAAAATCATAACTCGTTCATCCGATGTCAGAATCACATGAAACAGGAACCATTGGGATCATGGTAGTGTCTACTACATTTTAGAAGCAACCAGGGAAATTTAGAGCAATCAATAATTTTTGAAGAATTCCATAGCACTGTGAGATCTCTAATTTAAAATTAAAATTAACTGTTATTGCGTTGAGAAATTTTTACATATACGGTGTTAAAATTCAGTTATGTGTTGTACGAGATTTGATTTGATTGATTTTGATTATGGTGATCCGTTGCATTGAATTGGATAGAATAGAAGTTGTTAAAATTGTTATACAATAAAAATAATCTTATTTATTGTACATGTTAATAATAGAATTCGTTAAAATAGTTATACAATAAAAATAATCTTTTTATTGTACGTGTTAATCATAGAATTTGTTAAAATTGTTATACAATTAAAATAATTTTTTTTATTGTACATGTTAATCATAGAATTTGTTAAAATTGTTATACAATAAAAATAATCTTTTCATTGTACATGTTAATCATAGAATTTGTTAAAATTGTTAGACAATAAAAATAATCATTTCATTGTACATGTTAATCATAGAATTTGTTAAAATTGTTATACAATAAAAATAATCTTTTTTATTGTACATGCTAATCATAGAATTTGTTAAAAATTTTATACAATAAAAATAATCTTTTTTATTGTACATGCTAATCATAGAGTTTGTTAAAAATTTTATACAATATAAATAATCTTTTTTACTGTACACTGTTAATCATAGAATTTGTTAAAATTATTATACAATAAACTTAATCTTTTTTATTTGTACATGTTAATCATAGACTTTGTTAAAATTGTTATACAATAAAAATAATCGTTTTATTGTACATGTTAATCATAGAATTTGTTAAAATTATTATACAATAAAAATTATCTTTTTATTGTACATAAGAATCATAGAATTTGTTAAAATTGTTTATACAATAAAATTATCTTTTTTATTGTATATGTGAAACATAGAAATTATTTATACAATAAAATTACCTTTTTTATTGTATATGTGAAAAATAGAAATTGTTTATACAATAAAATTATTTTTTTATTGTATATGTGAAAAATAGGAATTGCTTATATAAATAAAACCATCTTTTTACCGTACATGTTAATCACAGAGTTTGTTTATATAAACAAAATTCCCTTTATTGGTATATATGGATCATGAAATTTTCATGTTGGAAATAATTGTTTATACAATAAAAATTTATTTTTTATGGTATATATATATAAATCAATCAAAAATTTACCATGTTTTAGAGAATTTTTTTTTACAGATTAAAAAGAACATTTTTAATGTATGATTAGTTACATTAAAAATGATTTATTATTAAAATTGACATGTTCATTAGAAATTGTTTAGAGATTAAAAAGAACATTTTTAATGTATGATTAGTTACACTAAAAATGATTCATTATTAAAATTGACATGTTCATTAGAAATTGTTTAAAGATCAAAAAGAACATTTTTAATGTGTGATTAGTTACATTAAAAACGATTCATTATTAAAATTGACATGTTCATTAGAAATTGTTTAAAGATTAAAAAGAACATTTTTAATGTGTGATTAGTTACATTAAAAATTATTCATTATTAAAATTGACATGTTCATTAGAAATTGTTTAGAGATTAAAAAGAACGTTTTTAATGTATGATTAGTTACATTAAAAATGATTGGTTATTAAAATTGACATGTTCATCAGAAATTTTTTAGAGATTTAAAAGAACATTTTTAATTTATGATTTGTTACACTAAAAATGATTCATTATTAAAATTGACATGCTCATAAGAAATTAAAAAGAATATTTTTAATGTATGTTATGATTCATTATTAAAATTGACATGTTTATTAGAAATTGCTTAGAGATTAAAAAGAACATTTTTAATGCATGATTAGTTTCATTAAAAATGATTCATTATTAAAATTGACATGTTCATAAGAAATTGTTTAGACATTAAAATGTAATCACTTACATAGCAAAGTAGGAAAATGTTTATATGTTAATATATGTTTTGATTGTTGCAAACATCACTTTTAACATGTTAGTGAAATAATCGAACGATTTATATTTACATATACATAACATATAAATATATAAATATAAATTAAAATTAAACGAATCGCGCGCGGTAGTTCTCGTTTCGGAATCGCAATTTTAAACGATTATACCGAAAGATCCGACCGTCGGATTTTCCAAAAACTGAAACCATTAGGTTCGCTTTGGGAAGATCTTTCCAATGATATTAAATTTTTTAAAATCCAATGGTTATCTTTTGAGAAATGTGTAATTCAAACTTGGAAAAAAACAGTTCCTGGGCCACGTAACGACCTGAAGCGTCGTTCGAATCAAATGAGTTATTTTTATGTAAATAAAAAATAGCGATAAATTGTTATAAAATAATATTAGCAATATCAAATGATTTGAAATTATATATATCCGAGAATTATTTGAAAAGACCGAGTTCAATCTCATTTCATGTAACACCCCACCTCCGCTAGGGTCACTCACAAAGGGAATGCACTAGTTTTGGAGGAGCGTTATCGACGTAAACAAACACAGAAATATTACAAGACAAAACATAAATAAAGCAGCAGAAAAATCAAAAGCTAAATTTCATTACTTTCAAAAAGAGTCATAACCTTTTACATCCAAAGTACCAATTATCATTTTCCATTACAACAAGTTATGCCTTGAATAAATAAAGAAGCATAAAACTTAAAACAACAAAAGTAGCTTAATTCCCTATAGGTAGCAGAAATGCAGCCATAGCATAGCTCAAGATCAAACCGTACATGAGTTGAACCGAAAGCAAGCGAAATCCAAGCTAAGTGCTAGAGTTTCCTCCCTGAGAACCTGGGGGGGGGGGGGAACAAAAGAAAACGAGGAGAAAGAAAACGGGTCAGTCATAAAGACTGGTAAGTCCTAGTGACTTTCAGCATAAAAACAGGTAAAGGTAATATGACATGTATAAACTGAAATTAAACATAAGGATGATGTCAAGATGGGCAAGATAGACTAAGATAACATGATAAATCAAGTATAGCATCACATGTTCAAGATTCGCTGCACCAACTGTACTAATATCCCAAACCCATGTCATATATTAACCGTGAAATGATCCCTTGGACCAATATCATGAAATGTCCCATTTCGGGGTCCTACGGAACGATCCATTAATCGATCGGCTCCCTACAAGTTCTAGCTTGTCGTGTGTCTGTGTCATACGACCCTATCAAGAATGTAGTCACCTGTGCTAGATCCACCATAGGGTGTATCAAGCCCTAGGGTGCCAACCACCGACATGAATCAACCACGCACGGTGTAAACCTACTGATGCCCAATGCCTGCTTTTTCAACTCCGAACTACGTGCACGACCATAGTCTGCCTGAACCTACACTGGCGCACCAACTCAGCCATCGTTCTGGTCACTTATAATCAGCCCAATAATCGTGCCCCACCCTGCCTAGTTCCAGGGTACCATGATACATCTAAGTGCGTTACTGGTGAAATGGACCGCGTAACTAGGGTTTTCGTACAACAGGTTAAGTGTTGTCATTTAAATTCGTGACTTAACCCTTATCAGCCTAGCATGTCAAGTTGGTTAAATGTTGACTTTCAATTTCATGACTTAACCCCACTAATCATGTGTCAAGTTGGTTAAGTGTTGCCTTTCATGTTCATGACTTAACCCTATCATGTGGCATTAATTCATTAATGCACCCCAACCTCTCACATCAGACCTGTTGTTGTGGTCACTGGATATGCCGGGCAGTTTCTGGCAGATTTACACCACAACTCTGTCTGACCTCGTGTTTCAATCGCGATATGACCAACTACCCACATTGGATCCTATTGTTTGCATTCACTGGATTTATCGGGCGGTTCCGAGCAAAATTACATTACAAACTCAACCCAATCTCGAGTTGGCCATTTTCAAGTTCATTCTAGTGTCATGTCCATGTGCAAATTTCATGTCAAGTTCATGTCAAGTTTCATGGCAAGTTTCATGTCAAATTTCATGTCAAGTTTCATGTTTCAACTTATGCCTATTATCAAGTTCATGATTCATGTTCATAACCAATTCATGTTTTGCCTAATCTACACAAATCGTATTCCCATCGCATGTAAACGTGAATCGATCTAAATTACAAGTAAATCCAAATCCAGAAATAAAGGGAATAACATCAAAACTACGATAGGCAAAAAGGACGAGCATAAAGTGATAAAAGGGATTACAAGACTAGCATGACATAACTTGAGATAATTGGTTACAACATCACTGGCTTATAGAAAATAATAGGATTTCAAATCTACATAATAAGGTGATAGTCATGGCATAAGGTGATAGTCCCAAACTTGTAAATAATAGACTGATTCAACATCACAGGCATGATAATGTTATGGACATGAAAGAGTTTGATTTACAACATGAATAGGTCCAAACTGATTTCATAGCAATATTCCCAAATGTCAAGATCCAAGATGGAAACTAGAATAGATGTGAATCGATTATCACACTTAAGTCCAATTTCACTTTATCTCATGTCCAAATTACAATTAACAAGTTTAAATCTCAAAGTAACTAGAACTTACAGATCGTGGACTAAGAAATTGAGATGCAAAAGTTGAATCTAGAAACTAGTCATCGAATTGTTGAATCGTTGAATCTCGATTTGATTGTAGTAGAAAAACCCCAATTTGCGAATCTTATGTTGCTTGAAGAAGAAGGTAGAAGAATTCCCTTGATTTGATTAACTTTATTTTTAATTTAATTTGAAGAAGAAGAAGAAGAAGAAGCCATGTCCATCAAGAATTTGTGTAGCATAAGGTTAGAGAAGAATGGTGTAAAGAGAATAGGGTTAGGGGGCTGTTTATATAGGATTAGGCGAATGAATCTAGACTGAAAACGAGACCAAAAACATCAGAATGAACCTAGGCTCAAAACTGGGTTTTGGCACCAGGTCGACCCCCAGGTCCACCATAGGGTCGACCTGGCCCTTAGGAGGTCGACCATATTGTTGACCCCTAGGTCGACCTGGTCCTGGGCGGGAAATTTCCCGCCCAGCCTGCGCTGGGGTTTGAATTCGATTTTCGAATTCGAATTTCGAGCTGTTTTCGTTTCTGAAAATTCCTGAAACTTCGGAGGGTCACTTCTCCCTCATACGGAATCTGTTTTTCGAAAACTCGGACTTGTTTCCAAGCAGAATTTCGAGACGAACACAATGGCGCAACCTGTTTCCCTTGATTCTTATTTTAAAATTTAATTCTGCCTTGATTTATGGTTTTAACATGTTATTAAAATACGGGTTGTTACATTCTCCCCTCCTTAAAGGATTTCGTCCCCGAAATCTTCAAGTTAAGAAGAATGCATCTTATCATCCAATCATCCATCTACTCAACCATCATCCACAAGAAACCATTATCCTTAAAAGATTTCTAATGTTGTATGAACTTATGCAAGAGTGTGTGTATATGTACTTATCTAATGCAAAAGATCAGACGGTTACTGATTAACCAGACCTCCTTAATGCAAAATATGATAGCGTAATGAGTCCAACATGTATGCAAATTCCTAACATACTTTATAATCTCTTCATGAGTGCGCAAACATTCATCCATATAATAACATATCAAATTTCCATCCATATACAAGTATAAGCACCCATGCATATGCAATATGAAATATGTGACTGAGCCGATCTAGTGCCTAATGCGTGTTATGCAACCACGAGCAACCACTTGCAACCACTTGCAATCATCAACCATAACATGTTTCAATCACATGTTTACATCAAAAAGTGTTCTACCTAAGGTTCTCAAGATAGGATCGAGAAGATAACAAGACAAACATGGATAGCAAAAGCATGTACATGATACGAAGGTATGTAAACTTATAGGAAAAAGAGATCGAGAATGTACCCTCAAAAATAATTGGGTATAGCAGGCGTATCTTCTCTTCGGTTTCCCAAGTTGCGTCTTCTTGGGCTTCACTCCACTGTACTGTAACTAGCTTGACTTCTCAATTCCTTAGCTTCTTGATCTCCATTCCTAAGATACGAATCGGAACTCGCCTCAATGTTGCTTCTCTTTCCACTTTTACGCCTTCAAGGATGCTTGGCTCAACTACTTCAGCAGACTCATGTAAGCACTTTCGGAGATGCGAAACGTGAAAGACATTGTGTAACGACCCGTATTCTACGCATCATAGGATCGTAGGACATTTATTTCTTTCACATACGAAGTCGTATGGTCACGTAACTTTGGGAGACGACTATTGGGGTCATTTCCCATGTTCATGATTTTTCCCGATTTTTAAATGACCATTTTACCCCTAGTTGGCACTGTTTTGGCCATAACTTTTGACTGGAAATGAATTTTGACCTGAAACCACTTCCATTGGCTTCGGATGATGGTTTCTCTTTTCGTAGAGTGATCACATTAGCCTAACGGACTCACCATTTGGGAGATATGGCTGAAACAAGTTTCAGATGGTGAAAACAGCTTAATTGGGCTTAACCGGGTGATTAACAGCTAGGCCCAAAGGGAAATTTCGGGATTAGGAGTTTAAAAGGGCTGTTAGGGTTTGGAGAATACCTTTTTCTCATTTTTCAGCCGTCACTATTCATTCCTCTTAACCTAGCCATGGCCTCCACCCTCTAAATCTCTTCAAAACACCTCTTAATCACTTTCTAATTGAAGATTAGGCTTAGCAAACATCAAATCAAGGAGTATTAGCACGAGAACCGAGGTAGAGCTGCTGTGTAAGATTGGGAACAGCGCCAAATCAGAGAATATTTCAGTTTTGGGGTTTTAGTTGTGGCCAAGGTGAGTGATTTGCATAGTTTTTGCACTAATTACGGTAATTAAGGGTAATTAGTGAAGATTAGCGAATTTATACACTAATAAATTCTAGAAAAATGTTTAGAAATTCTTAAATAATATTTTATGCTTCTGTTAGAAATTTGGTTCGATTTGATTAAGTTTTGTTAACCCTATGATTAGTTCTACTTAAACATGCTATGGGAAAATATGAAGTTTTAGTCACTTTTGATCCATTTTGATTCATTTGAATTGTTATTTGTTGTTTATGGTTGCTATTACATGTTGCTATGACTCTATGGTATGTTTTATGATTAATTAGAATAGTTAAATTGGTCGAAAACGTCGTTGAATGGCGTAGAAAGCTCGCTGAAAAGTTGCAGAAATGTGCAGGTTCCTAACCGGTTCGGATCGGATGAGGGCTCGGATCGGATATGTGAACTGGGCAAGAAAACCGACCTGAACTGGAGTTTGGCACATAGGAGATTTAGCAAAAAGGAAGGTCGTTTACTTAGAGTTGGAGTGGACAAAAGGGGATCGGATCGGAAGAATAATGGGGGCCAGATCGGATCGACTTGGAGACGCAGGGCTCGGATCGGAAGTAAACTCTTTGGAGGACTAGCAAGAGGGAAAGCCACGCGGATCAGACAGCAAGTACGGATCGGATCGGAGTAGATGGAGAATGGGAGCAGATCGGATCGGAATAGATGGAAAACGAGGGAGCTGATCGGAGAAAACTGGAAGGAAGACAGCAACCCGACCCGGATGAGGACACCGACCCGACCCGGAGCGTAGTACCCGACCCGAACCGACGAGGGTGATGTCTACCGAACTGAACCGAATTCTAGGACTGTTACTGCACGACAACTCTTCTGAAGACCCACTCCAATTCGACCAAACCCGAGATGCAAAGGAAGTCCAAATGAGAAGTTTGAGCTCAAGATTCAGATGGGAATCAACGAGTTCGCTTCATGGTTGGGCTTTGCTGCGGGACGCGTGCCAAGGGGTTATCGACATCTATAGCTTTGGACCACTATGGTAGGAGGTACGAAGACGGATTCAGGGCCATTATGGCATCGGTAGAACCAAGGGCTACAACCAATGAAGTGGGTCATTGAAATGTTTGGTCATGACTCCATATGTTTAGCTTGGTCATAGCAGGGTTTCTACAAGTCGGGATTCGTCGTTACCTCAGTTTGTCTAGTGTTCCAAAGTGGTAGATGTCGTACGCTTTACGCACTGAGTGAGAGATGTGAGGATGGTTGCTATGGATGATTTTTTTGCTATCATTGTGACATGCACACCCCACCCCCGTATTCTTACACTATTTATTATGGCACCTTAGAGTATTGTACGGTATGTGGTACTAACTCTTTGGTTGCAGGTCCAGGTTCAGGTATGGTTTAGTATACCTGTTATCATTCTGTTTAGATGCTTATCGCTCATACCAGGCTTTATGTCTGACCCAGAGTTTTATGTATCCTCTTATTACTCTGGGTGCTCACACGAGCAGACTAGAGACATGTTAGCTGGTGATGCACGGGTAGATGATCCGGAGACGAGCAGGAGGCTTCCACGTAAAATATATACATAATATTCTCCCTGTATTGTTGAAGATCACTGCTTGGGCATTGGTGGTGCATCTTCTACTTTAGCTTTCTTTTGTTTAGAGACAGTAAATTTGGAAAATTGTAATAAGCTGTATTTGAATTTCCGCTGCTCTGATGATGGATGTTGATTTTAGTTATCAGCTTATGCACTGTCTCACCTGTTTTATGTCAAGTATGTTATTATTATATTTTATTCCATGAGCTGTGAGACATTCTACAGGTTCCTTGATTAGTTCATTCCCTTCTTTCCTTTCTTTGGCGACCGTTCCGTGCTAGTCGGGACATGTGTACAGCGCACTTCCGGAGGAAATGTAGGCTGGTGCGGAGCGGGTCGTCACACTTGGTATCAGAGCTCTAGGTTGCATAATTAACCTAGGGAAGTTATCAGGGAGAGATAATATACGTATACGAGAGAGCGTATTTGTGATTACTTTGGTTTTAAAAGCTATATATATATATACTATTAGTAGTATATGGATGAAGTCGTACTGCACTAGCACCACTATGGAGTCGTTAATCGTTTCCTTTTTCAGATTGACGATGAGCCAATATGTTAGAGGTACCGGTTGAGGGGCCAATAATGGGAATGCTGCTGACATGAGGACGATGTTTACTGACCTCATGAGAGAGATGCTTAGAGATGTACAGAGGGCAGCTCCCAATGGTGGAAATGGTGGTGGTCCAATAGTGTAGGCGCCAAGAGTCGACTTCGCCAAGCTGAATAAGGATTATACTAGTCTTGGTGGGAAGTCATTCCACGGAACGGAGTCGGCTACGGATGTTCAGGATTAGCTGGATAGTTGCGAACGTATCTTCGAGGATTTGGATATCGAGGATGCGATGAAAAGAAAGCTAGCGTCCCGTCAGCTGCAAGGGCGGGCAATGAATTGGTGGAATGCTATAAAGGCAACTACTCCCGAAGATCAGATTACTTGGGAGCAGTTTAAGGCTCGCTTTAGCGAGAAGTTCATTCCAGCTGCTCAGAAGTCAGTGCTGTTTAAGAAGTTCTTGGAGCTCAAGCAGAATGGCAGAGCTGTCTCGGAATATATTGCTGAATTTGACACTTTGTCAAAGTATGGGTTGTCTCTTAATGATACTGCCGAGAAAAAGAATGAGAAATTCATAACTGGTTTGGATCAGTACTTGGGGGAAAAACTTATTAACCACATCGATGAGACATTTGAATCGATTGTGGGGAAAGCATTAAGATCAGAAAGTCTCTACCCTAAGCCGAAGACTGAGGTTGCATCCGCAGATGAGCCAAAGCCACAAGCAAGTGGTGGAGGCAAGGGTGGTTCCCAGAATAAGAGAAACCAGAATCAAACTAAGATTGGCCAGAAGAAAAAGAATAAGCAAGATGTTGAGTGCTTCAGCTGTGGTAAGAAGGGCCATTATGCTAGTAATTGTTGGGCCAAGCCAGCGGATAGGAAGTGCTTCAACTGTGGCCAAATGGGACATCACAAGGACAAGTGTCCACAGCCCCCTAAAGAAAAGCAAATGGTGAAAGCATATGCCCTTAATGCTATTCCTTCTTCGTCGAATGCCCCAACTGCGGCGGAGAAAGGAAAGAATGTCGTCATTCAAGGTATGCTTTCTGTTTACGATGTTCCTGTTAGAGTTTTGTTTGATACCGGAGCTTCCAGTTCTTTCATATCTAGTGACCTGGTAGATAGGTTGGGATTGGAGCCCGAGATTGTCGATAAACCTTTAGTAGTGACGAACCCGATTGGCGGTTCGACTAACCTTAGCATGATTTGTCATAATGTGGTCTTATCGAGTCATGGATGCATGTTTGTTTGTGATTGCTTTGTTTTGGGCTTTACTGGGTTTGGCATTATTTTGGGAGTAGATTGGCTCCGAAGGTATGGGGTGGTGGTAGACTGTGAGGGCTTTTTGGTGACAGCTAGAGCGGATGATGGGCGGAGGATAGTGTTTGGTGGTCTACCCAGTAAGGGGGTATTGGCTAGTTTTCTAAACTCCCTTGACATTCCGCATAGTGAGTTGTCAGGTTTGCCCGTGGTTGGCCAGTATCCGGACGTTTTCGAAGAAGTGACCGGACTTCCACCACACCGAGAGATTGAGTTTCGTATTGATTTGGTAAAAGATGCCAGGCCTATAGTGATGCCACTTCGTCGTATGGCACCAAAAGAGCAGCGAGAGTATGAGGTGCAAGTCAGCGATCTTTTGAAGAAGGGATTTATCAGAAGGAGTGTTTCTGAATGGGGAGCACCAGTTGTGTTTGCTACCAAGGCGGATGGTTCCCTTCGTTTGTGTGTAGACTACCGCGAGTTGAATAAAGTGACGAGGAAGAACAAGCATCCACTACTGCGGATAGATGATTTGTTCGATCAGTTGAGTGGCGCGAGAGTATTTTCTCAGTTGGATCTCGCGACAGGTTTTCATCAGCTTAGAGTGGAAGCTGAGAGTATAGCTAAAACGGCATTTCGAACGCCGTCTGGATTTTAGGAATGGTTGGTTATGCCATTTGGGCTGACTAATGCCCCAGCATATTTTGTGGATCTTATGAATAGGGTATTCAGAGATCAGTTGAATAAGTTTGTCCTTGTGTTCGTTGATGATATTTTGGTCTATTCGAAGACGGAGGAAGAACACAAGGAACATTTAAGAGTAGCGATGGAGGTGTTGAGAAAACACCAATTGAAAGCAAAGTTTTCTAAGTGTCACTTCTGGAAGAGGGAAGTGAGGTTCTTGGGCCATGTTGTATCAGATAATGGTATTGCCGTGCACCCGACGAAGGTAGCTACGGTACAGGATTGGCCTACGCCCAAGAATGCAACAGATGTAAGGAGTTTCTTGGGGTTAGCTGGATATTATCGTAAGTTTATCCAAGGTTTCTCCAAGATAGCAGCACCATTGACCCAGTTGACCAAGAAGAATCAAGCTTTTGTCTGGGATGAAAGGTGCGAGAATGCATTCAAGAGTCTAAAGGACAAGTTGACAAGCGCACCAGTATTAGTCATTCCTGAGGGGGATGAAGAGATGACGGTATACACGGATGCCTGTGGTATCGGATTGGGTGTTGTATTGATGCAAGGCGGTAGGGTTGTAGCTTACGCAAGTCGGCAATTGAAACCGCACGAGAGAAGATACCCTACCCATGATTTAGAATTGGCAGCGATCGTGTTCGCATTAAAGATGTGGAGACACTATCTCTTGGGAGAAATATTTGAGCTGTTTACAGATCATAAGTCGTTGAAGTATCTATTCTCCCAGAAGGATTTAAATCTCTGTCAGCAGAGATGGTTATAATTCTTGGCTTCCTATGATTTTGACATCGCATACACACCGGGAAAGGGCAATGCGGTGGCTGATGCATTGAGTAGAAGACATGCCAGCCTAGGGACTATGTTCCTTGAAAGGAAGCAACTGGAGTATATCGCGGGTTTTGATTTCAGACCAAAGTGCGAATTGGATCCAGAAATGTTAGCAAGTTTGACGATCAGACACGCTTTAATTGAGCGGATCGGCTCTAGTCAGAGGGACGATCCTAACCTATTGGAAATCATCTCCAAGTTAAAGATGGATATCGATGAGGAGATGAACAAGTGTGGGCTTGATCGAGATGGATGGCTTAGAAAGAATGGAAAGCTTGTTGTGCCCAATGTCAATGGATTGAGAGATGAAGTGCTTAGAGAATGTCATCACTCAAAGCTGACTATACACCCTGGTGGTAACAAGATGTATCGAGATATGAAGCAGACTTACTACTGGGAAGGGATGAAAAGAGACGTTGGGAAGTTTATATCCAAGTGCATGAATTGCCAGCTAGTTAAAGCCGAGCAAAAGAAGCCTAGTGGGTTGTTACAGCCTTTAGAAATTCCCGAATGGAAATGGGAGCAAGTCTCGATGGATTTCATTGATGGTTTACCAAGGACTAGATCGGGACATGATAGCATTTGGGTAGTTGTGGATCGACTGACTAAAAGTGCAAGATTTATACCAGTCAAATCGACCAGAACGGCATCTAAGTTAGCAGAATTGTATATGAAGTGGGTAGTGAGATTTCATGGAGTACCTAAAAGCATTGTGAGCGACCGAGACCCGTTGTTCACTAGTGGGTTTTGGAAGAGCTTACAAGAGGCTCTAGGGTCAGAGTTACATCTCAGTACCGCATATCATCCTCAGACCGACGGTCAGACAGAGAGGGTGAACCATATTTTGGAAGACCTCTTGAGAGCATGTATATTGGATTTTGGTGGATCATGGGATGACCATTTGCATCTAGTAGAGTTTGCATATAATAATAGCTACCAATCCAGTATCGGTATGGCTCCGTTTGAAGCTTTGTACGGAAGACCGTGCAACTCACCATCATGTTGGATAGAGACTGGCGAGAAGTTCATGCTTGGACCAGATGTGGTGAGGGAAACTTCAGATAAGATCAAGATCATTCAACAACGAATGAAGGCTGCCCAAGATAGGCAGAAGAGTTATGCTGATAAGAGGAGAAGAGACCTAAAATTCTCCGTTGGTGACTTGGTGTTTGTCAAGATTTCTCCGTTGAAGAGCGTAATACGATTTGGCAGGAGAGGCAAATTAGCACCAAGATTTGTTGGTCCATTCCCTGTTCTTGAACTAGTCGGGAATTTGGCATACAGAGTTGACTTACCAGAGAAGATGGCGGGAGTTCACGACGTATTTCATGTTTCCCAACTAAGGAAGTTCGTTCACGACTCAGATATGACTATTTCACCTGATCAGTTAGAGGACTTCGAAGTAGAACCCGAGGCGGTTGGGAACCACAAGCCGGCCCGTATTGTCGCACACGACATGAAGCAACTTCGAAGGAAGGCGGTGAAGCTAGTCAAGGTACAGTGGAGCGAGGACGAGAATGATTGTACTTGGGAGACAGAGGAGAACATTAGGAAGGCACACCCAGAACTCTTTGCCTGATAAGATTTCAACTTCGATTTAGTTTTCCGCATGCTAGGATAGGCTTGCTTGCTTGTTTTGCATGTTTGATTGTTGTATGTGGTTGTTAGGCATGCAGGATCCTTTGTATATTTTGGGTTAAGGAATTTCGGGGGCGAAATTTCTTAAGGGGGGGAGAGTGTAACGACCCGTATTCTATGCATCATAGGATCGTAGGACATTTATTTCTTTCACATACGAAGTCGTGTGGTCACGTAACTTTGGGAGACGACTACTGGGGTCATTTCCCATGTTCATGATTTTTCCCGATTTTTAAATGACCATTTTACCCCTAGTTGGCACTGTTTTGGCCATAACTTTTGACTGGAAATGAATTTTGACCTGAAACCACTTCCATTGGCTTCGGATGATGGTTTCTCTTTCCGTAGAGTGGTCACATTAGCCTAACGGACTCACCATTTGGGAGATATGGCTGAAACAAGTTTCAGATGGTGAAAAACAGCTTAATTGGGCTTAACCGGGTGATTAACAGCTAGGCCCAAAGGGAAATTTCGGGATTAGGAGTTTAAAAGGGCTGTTAGGGTTTGGAGAATACCTTTTTCTCATTTTTCAGCCGTCACTATTCATTCCTCTTAACCTAGCCATGGCCTCCACCCTCTAAATCTCTTCAAAACACCTCTTAATCACTTTCTAATTGAAGATTAGGCTTAGCAAACATCAAATCAAGGAGTATTAGCACGAGAACCGAGGTAGAGCTGCTGTGTAAGATTGGGAACAGTGCCAAATCAGAGAATATTTCAGTTTTGGGGTTTTAGTTGTGGCCAAGGTGAGTGATTTGCATAGTTTTTGCACTAATTACGGTAATTAAGGGTAATTAGTGAAGATTAGCGAATTTATACACTAATAAATTCTGGTAAAATGTTTAGAAATTCTTAAATAATATTTTATGCTTCTGTTAGAAATTTGGTTCGATTTGATTAAGTTTTGTTTACCCTATGATTAGTTCTACTTAAACATGCTATGGGAAAATATGAAGTTTTAGTCACTTTTGATCCATTTTGATTCATTTGAATTGTTGTTTGCTGTTTGTGGTTGCTATTACATGTTGCTATGACTCTATGGTATGTTTTATGATTAATTAGAATAGTTAAATTGGTCGAAAACGTCGTCGAATGGCATAGAAAGCTCGTTGGAAAGTTGCAGAAATGTGCAGGTTCCTAACCGGTTCGGATCGGATGAGGGCTCGGATCGGATATGTGAACTGGGCAAGAAAACCGACCCGAACTGGAGTTTGGCACATAGGAGACTTGGCAAAAAGGAAGGCCGTTTACTTAGAGTTGGAGTGGACAAAAGGGGATCGGATCGGAAGAATAATGGGGGCCAGATCGGATCGACTTGGAGACGCAGGGCTCGGATCGGAAGTAAACTCTTTGGAGGACTAGCAAGAGGGAAAGCCACGCGGATCAGACAGCAAATGCGGATCTGATCGGAGTAGATGGAGAACGGGAGCGGATCGGATCGGAATAGATGGAAAACGAGGGAGCTGATCGGAGAAAACTGGAAGGAAGACAGCAACCCGACCCGACCCGGATGAGGACACTGACCCGACTCGGAGCGTAGTACCCGACCCGAACCGACGAGGGTGATGACTACCGAACCGAATTCTAGGACTGTTACTGCGCGACAACTCTTCTGAAGACCCACTCCAATTCGACCAAACCCGAGATGCAAAGGAAGTCCAAATGAGAAGTCAGAGCTCAAGATTCAGATGGGAATCAACGAGTTCGCTTCATGGTTGGGCTTTGCTGCGGGACGCGTGCCAAGGGGTTATCGACGTCTATAGCTTTGGACCACTATGGTAGGAGGTACGAAGACGGATTCAGGGCCATTATGGCATCGGTAGAACCAAGGGCTACAACCAATGAAGTGGGTCATTGAAATGTTTGGTCATGACTCCATATGTTTAGCTTGGTCATAGCAGGGTTTCTACAAGTCGGGATTCGTCGTTACCTCAGTTTGTCTAGTGTTCCAAAGTGGTAGATGTCGTACGCTTTACGCACTGAGTGAGAGATGTGAGGATGGTTGCTATGGATGATTTGTTTGCTATCATTGTGACATGCACACCCCAACCCCGTATTCTTACACTATTTATTATGGCACCTTAGAGTATTGTACGGTATGTGGTACTAACTCTTTGGTTGCAGGTCCAGGTTCAGGTATGGTTTAGTATACCTGTTATCATTCTGTTTAGATGCTTATCGCTCATACCAGGCTTTATGTCTGACCCAGAGTTTTATGTATCCTCTTATTACTCTGGGTGCTCACACGAGCAGACTAGAGACATGTTAGCTGGTGATGCACGGGTAGATGATCCGGAGACGAGCAGGAGGCTTCCACGTAAAATATATACATAATATTCTCCCTGTATTGTTGAAGATCACTGCTTGGGCATTCGTGGTGCATCTTCTACTTTAACTTTCTTTTGTTTAGAGACAGCAAATTTGGAAAATTGTAATAAGCTGTATTTGAATTTCCGCTGCTCTGATGATGGATGTTGATTTTAGTTATCAGCTTATGCACTGTCTCACCTGTTTTATGTCAAGTATGTTATTATTATATTTTATTCCATGCGCTGTGAGACGTTCTACAGGTTCCTTGATTAGTTCATTCCCTTCTTTCCTTTCTTTGGCGACCGTTCCGTGCTAGTCGGGACATGTGTACTGCGCACTTCCGGAGGAAATGTAGGCTGGTGCGGAGCGGGCCGTCACACATTGTGTACTCCGGCCAACCTCTCGGGTAACTCTACCTTATAGGCCATCCGTCCAATCCTCTCGATGATAGGGAATTGTCCTACGAACCTCGGAGCTAACTTCCCAACCGCTCCAAAGCGAACCACATTGCGTAAAGGAGAAACTTTTATAAAGACCATATCTCCGACTTCGAACTTTTGGTTTGTCCTTCTCTTGTCCATGTAGGATCTCTGTCTATCTTGGGTTGTTTTCATCCGTCTTCGTATCAACTCAACCTTCTCGGAAGTGTCCCTTATCATGTCGGGTCCAAGTATGAGCTTGTTTGTCGACTCCCACCAACAAGTTGGTGACTTGCACGGTCTTCCGTATAAAGATTCGAATGGTGCCATTCCTATGCTAGCTTGGTAACTATTATTATACACGAACTCAACGAGAGGTAGGTGATCTTCCCAAGTACCACCAAAGTCAAGAATGCATAGTCTCAAAAGATCCTCAAGTACCCTATTTACCCTTTCGGTTTGTCCATCCGTCTGTGGGTGATAGGCCGTGCTTAAACTTAGTCGTGTAACCATTGCTTCTTGTAAACTATTCCAAAATTCGCTAGTGAAAATCGGGTCACGGTCGCTAACTATACTAGAAGGAACTCCGTGCAACCGTACTATTTCTCGAAGGTATATAGACGCCAGCCATGATGCGGTCCTCTTGCACTTCACAGGAATGAAGTGAGCGCTCTTCATGAGTCTATTTACTATAACCCTTATGCTAGTATTGCCCTTCCTTAACCTAGGAAATCCATCCACGAAATCCATCGAGACACTCTCCCATTTCCACTACGGAACCTCGAAAAGGATGCAATAGCCCACCGGACTTTTTCGACTCGGCCTTTACTTGTTGGCACACCATGCACTTAGAAACGAATTCCGCCACGTCCTTTTTCATCCCATTCCAAAAGAAAATGCGTTTCATATCCTTGTACATTTTATCCCCTCCGGGATGTATAGTCATCTTTGAGTGACGCGCCTCTTCGAGAACACTCTTTACTAAGTCTCCCACTTGTAGGACACATAGTCGACCATCACGCCTTATCCATCCCTTGTCATCTATGGCATATCTACTGAGGTGACTTGACATCTCACCTCTAATCAACTTGTCCATGATCTCGACTATCTGTGGGTCTTCCTTCTGTGAGGTCCCTACTTGGTCCAGAAGCGTAGGCCTTAACTCAAGAGATGCTAACGTGCTAGCCAACAACTCAACAACAGGTGTGAAATCAAAGGTTGCTATAAACTCTAGACTTTTCCTTTCAACAAACAAAGGACTCAAAGTCAACCTTTTCCTACTTAGCACATCCGCCACCACGTTACCCTTGTCAGGGGTATAAGCTATATCGAAGTCATACGATGACAAGAATTCCATCCACCTCTGTTGCCATAGATTCAAATCTTTTTGCGAAAAGAGGTACTTAAGCGATTTGTGATCGGTATACAACTCAAACTTCTCACCTAGAAGATAGTGGCGCCAAGACTTAAGCGAAAAAACAATCGCGGCCAATTCCAAGTCATGTGTGGGATAGTTTTTCTCATGAACTTTAAGTTGTCTACCCCCGTAGCATATCACTTTCCCTTCCTGCATTAGGACAGCACCTAATCCCGGGCCGCACACATCTGTGTACACCGTAAACATCTTATCTCCGTCGGGTAATGCCAAAACTGGAGCTGTGGTAAGGGCTCTCTTATACCTTTGAAAAGCAACGTCACACTCTATGTCCCGTGCAAAAGCTAGGTTCTCCTTCGTTAACCTGGTAAGAGGGGCTGAAATCTTAGCAAAGTCCTTATTGAACTTCCTATAGTAGCCCGCCAAACCGAGAAAGCTTCTCACTTCCGTTGCGTTCTTAGGAACTTTCCTGTCTTGTACCGCAACTACCTTTGCGGGGTCCACAGCTATACCTTGCTTAGAAATTACATATCTAAGAAACCGAACTTCTTTTCTCCAAAAATGACACTTGGAGAACTTAGCCTTTAACTCGTGTGCTCTAAGCGTATCCATGACTTCCTTGAGATGTCTAACATGTTCTTCCTCATCCTTTGAGAAGGTCAAAATATCGTCCACGAAGACCACCACAAACTTGTTGAGGAACTACTTAAACACCCCACTCATCAAGTCTACGAAGTACGTGGGTGCATTCGTCAAACCAAACGACATGATGAGCCATTCGAAGAAACCATCCGGAGTCCTAAACGCAGTCTTGTCAATGCTATCCTCAGCCAACCTAAGTTAATGGAATCATGTAGCTAGATCGAGTTGAGAGAAAACAAATGCTCCTATAAGCTGGTCGAACAAGTCGTCGATTCTCGGTAGTGGGTGCCTATTCTTCTTAGCCAGCTTATTTAATTCACGATAATCTATGCATAGATGAAGCGAACCATCCGCCTTAGTAGCGAATACCACTGGAGCACCCCATTCAGAAATGCTTCGCCTAATCAAATTTTTCTCAAGCAACTCCTTAACTTACTTACTAAGCTCTTTCTCTCTCGCGGGGCCATGGGTCTAACGTGCAATGCAACTGTCTTAGCATTATCAACAAGATATATACGGAAATCTATCTCGCGCTTAGGGGGTAACCCCTTAACCTCATCAAAGACATCGGGATATTCTCGGACTACCATTACTGATTGCAAATCATTGATAGACGAGTCAAGAAATTCTAGATAACAGAACATGACAGGACCCATAGGGTTACAAGAAATTTCAAGGGTATTACCAAGGTGAGTCATGAGTCTAACTACCCTTCGTTCAAAATCGAGAATGGCTCAATCCATGCCTAGAATCAAACTGTATCCCATGAATCCGAGAACATAAGCATTACACGTGAATTCTACGCTTAAGATAGAAATCCTCAAATCCACACAAATCATAGATAAATGAGCGGAGCCACCAATTGGATTTGAAACAATAACGGGATCCTCAACTAAACTAGTACTTAGATGCAGAGTTTCAACAATATTAGAAGAAATAAAAGTATGCGATGCGCCAAAATCAAAAAAGGTTCGAACAGGATGATAAAAAAGAAAGACTAAACTTTCGACAGAAATATTTCTATCTCGTTCTTGTGGAGGTACCGTCAGAGCGTAGACTTATCCTCCAGAAGAAGGTCCAGCTCCCTGCCCTTGCTTCCTTGGGCAGGCCCTACCCATGTGTCCTGTCTCACCACAGTGGAAACAGCCACCCATCTTCCTTTTCTTCTTCCTGCAGTCTTTGACCAGATGTCCAGGAATGCCACAGAAAATACACTTTCTCTTTTCATGGGGTTTATTGTTCTTCCCGCCTTTCTTTGGATCAACCTTCTTGTTTTGTGACCCTTCCCCCTTCTTATCTTGAGGCACTTCTGCTTTTGCCTCATTCTTGCCCTTGTCTTCCTCATTTAAGAGTGCCATGTCTACTAACCTTTCGTAAGTAGCCCCCATAGGTATGTGGGTCATAGCCAAGCTGTGAAGTGGCTCATTCAATCCCTTGACAAAACGGAGAGCCTTCTTATGAGGAGTATTCACTAAGTCCAGTCCAAATCGGGTCAGCTGATTGAATTGGTTGATGTACTCCTTGACTGTCATACTTCCTTGCTTAAGAGATAATAACTTTTCCAGTTGTAGACTTGGTTCAGCTTGTGAGAGGAATTTCATCTCAAACATTATCTTGAAATCCATACATGTGTCAACAGGTCTTTCAGCGTTAGTGACTTCCCGCCAATAGGAAGCTTCGTCTTTGAGCAACCATACTGCCAACTGTACCTTCTACCTATCGTCCACCTCGAAGATAACGAACAAATCCTCAGTTTCTTTGAGCCAGTTCCTCGCTTCTACGAATGATTCAGTTCCCTTGAAATCCTTTCCACCCATGGCCCTAAAATCTCTACAGATCTTTGAGAAAGCATTTGCACAAGGAGGAGGAGGAGGAGGAATCGCTGCAGCTGGAGGAGGAATATCTGTTGGGCCTGCATCATTGGCCCTAGCCTCTAAGTACCTCCTGAACCAGCCAGGTATTGGCACACCCTCTGAAAGGTTAAGATTCCCAGACATGCTGAAATGAAAAAGAAGAGATTCAAAACAAGGAAACAAAGGATAGTGCTGATGGCTTTTGGGGAATAGCCTTTAAATAAAACAAGACTTTTCTTGAAACATGCTTCATTGTAAACAGTTTTGAAAATAGTTTTAGAAGGTTTTAAAAACTTTTGCCCAGTCTGGTAACCTTCTGCTCTGATACCAAGTGTAACACCCCACCTCCGCTAGGGTCACTCACAAAGGGAATGCACTAGTTTTGGAGGAGCAATATCGAGGTAAACGAACACAGAAATATTACAAGACAGAACATAAATAAAACATCGGAAGAATCAAAAGCTAAATTTCATTACTTTCAAAAAGAGTCAAAACCTTTTACATCCAAAGTACCAACTATCATTTTCCATTACAACAAGTTCTGCCTTGAATAAATAAAGAAGCATAAAACTTAAAACAACAAAAATAGCTTAATTCCCTAAAGGTAGCAGAAATGCAGCCATAACATAAGATCAAACCGTACATGAGCTGAACCGAAAGCAAGAGAAATCCAAGACAAGTGCTAGAGTTTCCTCCTTGAGAACCTGGGGGGACGAAAGAAAACGAGGCGAAAGAAAACAGGTCAGTTATAAAAGACTGGTAAGTCCTAGTGACTTTCAACATAAAAATAGGTAAAGGTAACATGACATGTATAAACTGAAAGTAAACATAAGGATGATGTCAAGATGGGCAAAATAGACTAAGATAACATGATAAATCAAGTATAGCATCGCATGTTCAAGATTCGCTGCACCAACTGTACTAGTATCCCAAACCCATGTCATATATTAACCATGAAATGATCCCTTGTCCCAATATCATGAAATGACCCATTTCGGGGTCCTATGGAACGATCCAATAATCGATCGGCTCCCTACAAGTTCTAGCTCATCGTGTGTCTGTGTCATACGGCCCTATCACGAATGTAGTCACCTGTGCTAGGTCCACCATAGGATGTATCAAGCCGTAGGGTGCCAACCACCGACACGAATCAAGCACGCACAGTGTAAACCTACTGATGCCCAATGCCTGCTTTTTCAACTTCGAACTACATGCACGACCATAATCCGCCTGAACCTAGAGTGGCGCACCAACTCAGCCGTCGTTCTGGTCGCTTATAATCAGCCCAGTAATCGTGCCCACCCTGCCTAGTTCCAGGGTACCATGATACATCTAAGTGGGTTACTGCTGAAATGGACCGTGTAACTAGGGTTTTCGTCCAACAAGTTAAGTGTTGTCATTTAAATTCGTGACTTAACCCTTATCAGTCTAGCATGTCAAGTTGGTTAAGTGTTGTCTTTCAATTTTATAACTTAACACCACTAATTATGTGTCAAGTTGGTTAAGTGTTGTCTTTATTGTTCATGAGTTAAACCTATCATGTGGCATTAATTCATTAATGCACCCCAACCTCTCACATCAGACCTGTTGCTGTGGTCACTGGATATGCCAGGCGGTTCCAGGCAGATTTACACCACAACTCAGTCTGACCTCGTGTTTCAAGCGCGATATGACCAACTACCCACATTGGAACCTATTGTTTGCAGTCACTGGACTTGCCGGGCGGTTCCGGAAAGAATTACACTGCAAACTCAACCCAACCTCGAGTTGGCCATTTTCAAGTTCATTCTAGTGTCATGTGCATGTTCAAACTTCATGTCAAGTTCACGTCAAGTTTCATGGCAAGTTTCATGTCAAGTTTATGTTTCAACTTATGCCTATTATCAAGTTCATGATTCATGTTCATAACCAATTCTTGTTTTGCCTAATCTACCCAAATCATATTCCCATCGCATGTAAACGTAAATCGATCTAAATTACAAGTAAATCCAAATCTATAAATAAAAGGAATAACATCAAAACTATGATAGGCAAAAAGGACGAGCATAAAGTGATAAAAGGGATTACAAGACTAGCATGACATAATTTGAGATAATTGGTTACAACATCGCTGGCATATAGAAAATAATGGGATTTCAAATCTAGAATAATAAGGTGATAGTCATGACATAAGTTGGTAGTCTCAAATTTGTAAATAATAGACTGATTCAACATCACAGGCATGATAATGTTATGGACATGAAAGAGTTTGATTTACAACATGAATAGGTCCAAACTGATTTCATAGCAATATTCCCAAATGACAAGATCCAAGATGGAAACTAGAATAGATGTGAATCGATTATAATACTTAAGTCCAATTTCACTTTATCTAATGTCCAAATTACAATTAACAAGTTTAAATCTCAAAGTAACTAGAACTTACAGATCGTGGACTAAGAAATTGAGATGCAGAAGTTGAATCTAGAAACTAGTCGTCGAATTTTTGAATCGTTGAATCTCGATTTGATTGTAGCAGAAAATCGCCAATTTGCGAATCTTATGTTGCTTGAAGAAGGTAGAAGAATTCCCTTGATTTGATTAACTTTATTTTTAAATTAATTTGAAGAAGAAGAAGAAGCCATGTCCATCAAGAATTTGTGCAGCATAAGGTTAGAGAAGAATGGTGCAAAGAGAATGGGGTTAGGGGGTGTTTATATAGGATTAGGCGAACGAATCTAGACTGAAAACGATACCAAAAACATCAGAATGAACCAAGGCTAAAAACTGGGTTTTGGCACCAGGTCAACCCCCAGGTCGACCTGGCCCCTGGGAGGTCGACCGTAGTGTCGACCCCCAGGTCAACCTGGCCCCTGGGAGGTCGACCATTGCGTCGACCCCTAGGTCAACTTGGTCCTGGCCGGGAAACTTCCCGTCCATCCTGCGCTGGGGTTTGAGTTCGAATATCAAATTCGAATTTCGAGCTGTTTTCGATTCTGAAAATTCATGAAACTTTGGAGGGTCATATCTCCCTCATACGGAATCCATTTTTCGAAAACTTGGACTCATTTCCAAGCAGAATTTCGAGATGAACGCAATGGCGCAACCCGTTTCCCTTGATTCTTATTTTAAAATTTAATTATGCCTTGATTTATTGTTTAAACATGTTATTAAAATGCGGGTAGTTACATTTCAAATAATTATACGATGATTTAAAATCGAAAACATTGAAGACGGTGGTTAAAGACCGACGATCTTTACATCGAACGGAAGCATACTGATGCCTTTGATTGGAGTTGCTGCCTTGAAAAGCTTAAAGTGGCAGTTGTCCTGATGTACTTGTTGATTGTCCAGATATGTAAGAACCTCTCTTCCGTATTGGACACACGAGACAAGGAATAAGGTGTCTTCGGTTTCGTTCAGGCCCATAATGGACTTGGAAATGGATGTGTGTTTGACATTGGATTTCATTCTGTGTTAATTGATTTCTATTAAATATACATCTCTTTGGTGGTGGAGAATTTATTCTCTTGCTTAACACCCTTCTCTGAGACGTATGAGCGCAGAGGTTATTTATTGATAGACATCTGTTACATGGCGTGGATTGTCAATGTGGCATGCTAAGATGCAAATGGTCAAGGATTTTGTTGAACAGAAGTTCCTTGTGGTTGATGATAAAAGTACAGCTTATTTAGGCATAGCTTTGTGTATAACATTACTTCGTGAGGCTCACACCCCGGTCGGAGTCAAAAACGGGATATGGGACCCAAGGAATGCATTCTTTTCTTTCTAGCTAGAAGTCGTGTCATGGTATGAAGTGCAGACATTTTTTTACTTACGTGGATGTAGGATTGTGAGGGCCCTCGGATATTAGTCGCTACTGGCCAAGTGATAGGAGCAATAGGACCGGGAAACAAATTGTTCAAGCATAACTAATCCACTAAAGTATTTGTGGACCAGACTTGGAGGATCGAAGGGTTCGCCAGCATCTGAACCTTGGGTCTTCTTGCTAGAGGTGACCTGAATCGGTAAGGAGACCATCCCTAGCCTTGACTTATGATGGAAACCCAATATCCAATATGACATTGCGAATTTGATTGTAAACCTATGTATGGCGATATATTATATGGTAGCTATGCCATTTAGGATTGATACATTTATTTTGAAAATGTTTTAAACTGACTAGAAACTACTAATAATATAAAGTTTTATATGTATCAATCATGTTTGAACATTATAAGGTAAAACTCTATCCTTCGTTTTGCGTTGCATTGTGTGATGAGACTTGAGTCTTATAATGGTTTCATTTTTCTAAAAAGCATTGCGTTGTTTTAAAAGATTTACTTATTTTATGCACTGGAAATCCAATGGAGTAAACTCGTTCCATGTTAGCGGTGTGGTCCTGTGATTAGCCTTATTATTAGATAAGTTAAGTAAGATTTCTCATGCCAGTCCCATGACTGACTCGTAGTCTGTTTTCACTTGCAAACTTGGGTGCCCTTACTTTTACATGGGTAGCCAAGTAAATTGGTAACAGTCTTATTTTGGATATGCACCACAGCATGGTGTGCTTGTTTGGCAGAAGAAGAAGAAGACTATCTTTATTCTCTATTTTGGACATTTAGACATCATTTTATCTTAGTTGTACGTAATGATGTTCAAGACTTATTTTCTATTTGCTGAAACCTTTTATGTTCTAAGTTGTATCATGTGTCTGTGCAACTCTGATGTTGATGACATTTTTAATTCCGCTGCTATGATGATATTATCCTATGATTTCATGTGTTATGCAGTTATATGTAATCTGCTGTTGTGATAAATTTGTTATATTCCAATGATTATCCTTGCTTTTGTGTCACAGGAGTTTGGGGTTATTACAATTGGTATCAGAGCTTAGGTTAACCTTAGCTCCGGAGTATAACATATTTAAAAAAATCGTCAAAATGGAATCAACAGAATTCTAAGGCGAATAGCTCTCTAGAGATAGGATTAGTAATGTCCTGGAATGAGCACAACAGAATAGCACATAATAATCAGTCAAGTCATCATTTTTCCAAATGTCCTTCTACTTTTTCTATTCCTTAAAGATTATCATTTCTGTTGGTCTGAATCTTTCCTTGATAGTACAAAACTGATTGAGATGAGTATGAGAGCTAGAGGTAGAGGTGGAGTACGTAGAGGCCAGGGAAGGGGTGAAATCCCCGATGCTCAGGACCAACCTAATCTGGATGTTGTAGTGCCACCGCCACCACCCCCGTAACCTTTCGATCTTGATAAAGTAGGTAAGAAATTCAAGAATTTGGGAGACGTGCTAGTCACTGGTCGTGAGACAGTGATTGAGGCTCAGGCTTGGCTAAAGACATGTAAGAAGATTTTTGCGGGCTTAGAGTTGAGGACCGTCGGAAGAGATTATTGGCATCATAGCTGCTAAAGAATGAGGCTTTAATTTGGTGGGAGATAGCTGCGATTGGAGACATTGATGCTGACATGTCTTGGGCGAAGTTCAAAGAGCTCTTTAATGAGAAGTTCATTCCTTGGCAAGAAGTCGAGCGCCTTCATGATGAATTTGCTAATCTCCAACAAGGGTATAGACCTATTACTGATTGTGTGAGAAGATTCGAAGAGCTTTCCCAATATGAACCTGAATTGATTCAGGACCCGCTCTAGAAAAACAAGAGGTTCATTAATGGTCTTTCGAGGAAGTATCACAATAGGGTGACGACACATATTAAACTCCCATTTGCCAAAGTGATTGAGATGGCTTGTAGATACGAGGAGATTGACAAGAGAAATGCTTAGTTGGACCGTGAAACAAATCAAGCTAATAATAAATGGAAACATGCTGATAAGAAGCCAGAGGCGAGCAACACTGCAACTGCCAAGCCTCAAGAGAATAAAAGGGCCAAGGTCAAATGCTTCAACTGCCAGAAACCCGGACACTATAATTATGAATGCAAAGCCCCAAATAGGCCAAGGAGGAGTGAATCAGGGCCCAGCCAGAATCCTCGCGGTACTAAGGAATGCTTTGATTGTCACAAGCCAGGGCATCTTATCAAGGACTATCCATTGCTGATGAAGTTCGAGGTGACCCACGTGTATGATGGAGCAAGTGCACCAGCTTCTTCAGAAGGAGCAGGTAAACAAGATGTTTTGGGAGGTACCCTTAATATTAAGAGTATTCCTGTAAAGTATTATTTGACACTGGTGCATCCCGAAGTTTCATTTCTAATAACACAGTTAAAAAGTCAAATTTGAAACCAAAGGATCTTAAAGAATTGATTTGTGTCCATAATCCGATAGGAGGATATCTTGTTCTTGGGTTATTTTGTAAAGTAACCATCTCCTATTCTTTTTACCAGTTTCCTTTTAATCTAATTGTGATGAATTTTTCTGAGTACGATATTATTCTTCGGCTGGATTGGCTAACGAAACATGAGGCCGAATTTAGGTGTGTCGAAAGAATTGTTAAGATTAAAATGAAGCTTGAAAATATTATTATACCATGCCACGACTCAGAAACTGATAGAAAAGAATTCTGGTCTACTCTATAAGTTAATCCTACTTCTATTGAGAATATTCCTGTAGTTAAAAATTATGCGGATGTGTTTGAAAAAGTTGATAGCTTACCTCCGCGAAGAGAAATTGACTTCAGGATTGACCTAGTTCCGAATGCAAGGCCAGTTGTGCATGCTATTCGAAGAATGACGTTGAAAGAGAAAGAAGAATTGAGCAATCAAACTAAACAGCTTTTGTGGAAAGGTCTAATTAGGCCTAGCTTTTCGAATTGGGGTGCAGTAGTGGTGTTTGTTCCAAAGTGAGACGGTACTCTCCGATTGTGTGTGGATTACCGAGACCTCAATAACCAGACACAGAAGAACAAATATCCATTGTCGTGCATTGATGATTTACTAGATCGCTTGAATGGAGCGCAAGTGTTTTCAAGGATGGACCTAGCTACAGGTTTCCATCAATTAAGCATTGCCGAAGAATGTGTTCCTTTGATAGCTTTCATAGGTCCAGACTTATTTTATGAGTGGTTAGTAATGTCGTTTGGCTTATGTAACGCTCCTGCTTACTTTCTCGATTTAAGGAACACAGTATTCCATGTCTTAAACAAATTTGTGCTAGTTTTCATTGATGATATTTAATCTTCTCTAAGTCCACTACTGAGCATGAAAAGCATTTGGAAGAAGTTTTGAAATTCTGAGAAAGAATGTTTAAAAACCCAAATTTTCAAAATGCATATTCTGGCAAGAAGAAGTAAAGTTCCTCGGTCATGTAGTATCGAAGAAAAAATTTAAACTGACCCAGGCAAAATCACAGCCATTCGAGATTGGAAGCAGCCTAGCACTCCATAGAAGTCAGAAGTTTTCTAGGATTGGCTAGCTATTATTGGAAATTCATTAAATATTTTTCGAAACTATCTTGTCCATTGACGAATCTTACAAAGAAGCATAAAAGTTTAATTGGACACCCGAATGTGAGGCAGCTTTCCAAGAGCTAAAATTAAGGTTGACTACCGCTCCAGTGTTGACCATTATTGATGGCAATCAAGATTTGACAGTCTGTACAGATGCTTTTCTTGAAGGTGTTGGTGCAGTATTGATGCAAAGAGGAAAAGTAGTTGCTTATGCTAGCCGTTAGTTGAAACCGCATGAGAAGAGATATCCTACTCGTGATCATGAGTTGCTAGCCATCATGTTTGCTTTGAAAATATGGAGGCACTATCTTTTGGGTGAGAAGTTCGAATTATATACAAATCATAAATCATTGAAGTATCTGTTCACCCAGAAGGACTTGAATCCGAGGTAGTAGCGTTGGTTTGAATTTCTTGCAGCATACGATCTGGATATCTTGTATACTCCAGGGAAAGCCAATGTTGTAGCTGATGCGCTCAGCAGAAAGGATGCGATCATCGCCAGTCCCATTATTACACCTTCATTGATTGACAAAATCTCTGCTCTCCAGAAGAATGATGAATTTATTTAGAGGATTAGTAAAAGAGTTCAGGAAGGCGAACCCTCGAGTTTCCAGATTGATAACAAGGGAGTTCTGAGGCTATTAGGCTGAATATGTGTTCTGGACATTCCTGAGCTCAGAAGGTGAAACTCCCGACGTCCGTTAATGCCACTCACTAAGGGAATGCATTAAGTTCTATGAAGCATTGTAGGTAAACAGACACAGAATAATTACAAGACGGATATAAATAAAGATAGCAGCGGAAGTTTCAAAAATTTATTTCAGACATAAATCATAATCCCGTGGTTTATAATACCATAATTCATAAAACCATTACAATAAAATACTTCTGTCTTGCATAATCAGAGTACATAGGAATTAAAAGAAATAATTATTCCCCAATAAAAGAGTAAGCCATAGCAGAGATAAAGACTTGAGCCATACTTCAACAGTAGCTCCTAGCAAGATGATATCCAAATACTGGCTAAGCCTGGGTGTTTCCTCACTAAGAACCTAGAGGGAGGGGGAACAGAAGAGAGAAGGAAAAACAAAAAGGGGTCAGACATAAAGTTTGGCGAGTCTAGTGACTTTTAGCTAGTAAATAAATAAAGGTGAACGTGACATGCATAAAGTGGATAAGAGAGATTTCTATACAAATTGCAGCTGTGACAAGGCAGATAAGGTGAGGTATATTCATGCTTCACTAATGACCACTCTTTACTATTACTAGTATAACTGAAATGAAATGATCCCTTCCACTATAAGCTGGTAGGCTTAGGTCATACGTCCAAGTATACCCTAACCACTACCCGAATCGATCGGCTCCCTACTCTGTAGATATCCTGTGCTGGCTCCAAAGTAGGCGGTATCACTTCCCTAAAGTGGCAACCCAAGATATGCACAGGGATACCTACTGGTGTCACGTTCTCCTTGTCCGCCACTGCCCGGCCCATGCAGCACGTGTCCCCGGTCGATTTGGGCCGTCTACACCACCCGTCAAGTTTGGATCTCTTATAATCAATCAGTAAACGTGCCCCTTCTCCACCTAGTACAGAGTTCTCTACTCTGATATCAACTACGGGTTACTGACTGAAATCAGTCCCACACAATATGATACAAGTTCTCCTCTTTATCTTGTATCCCCACTAGGGTTTCCACTGACTATGTATACCCTAAAAGGGTGATCGTTAATTACATAGCCCTATACTAGTTATGTATACCCTAAAGGGTGATCTTTAATTACATAACTCCTACACAATATGATACAAGCTTTCCCCTTTGTCTTCTATCCCCACTAGGTTTTCCACAGACTATGTATACCCTAAAAGGGTGATCTTTAATTACATAGCCTTTATTATTTTATCTATCTGTTATGTATACCACTTAGGTGTCTTTAGTTACATAACATGTATTGGGTTAAGCATGTGGGCCTCTGTGTGTGTGTGTGTGTATATATATATATATATATGTGTGTGTGTGTGTGTGTGTGTGTGTGTGTGTGTGTGCGCGTGTGTGTGTGTGTGTGTCCCATCCCCTCTAACTTACTTAACCCCTCCTCACTACCCATCCAGTTTTACTTAACCCTAACTTAAGTCCATATTCATATTAAATTAGGTTAAGTAATCCATTTCTTTACCATGTCCAATTATGGTTATAATGGGCTAGACCTCCCACATTAGGCCTACAACGTGTGGATGTTGGATATGCCGGTCGGGTTCGGACAGTCTTATTCCACAGTTGGGCATAACCTCGTGTCTTAGCCTGATTCGTATTTGCGTACTTAGACCTCCCACATTAGGTTCAACATTAGTGGCTGCTGGATATGCCGGTCGGGTCCGGGCAGACTTCCTCCACCAATGTAACCTAACCTCGTGACACAAGTACAATTAAAATTCTTAATTTTAATTACTAACATTCCATTTTTAATTACTTTACCGATTAATTAATCCTTTCCTTTTATAGGTGTCAATAGCTATTTTGCAACAATAATTTGAATTACATATCCATAAATGGTCATATTCAAATTATGCCATTTTTACCCAACTTTTTCTGTGTCATTATAGGTAATTAATTCTATGTTTCCCCACTTGAATTATATGCTCATTTCAAATAAATATTATATAAACTATGCCAATTACAAATTCCCTTTATCCCTGTTCCTAACTAACGTATTCACACGTATTTTGACAGCATCGAGGCTATAAAGTAGCCTTGTCATAATAATAAAAGGGAACATGATAAGGGTGGCAATTCAACATGTTTTGGCATGAATATTAACATAACTGGCATAGTAACTAAGTGAATGGGCATGTGGTAATTATCATAATAAAGTGGACATCAAATTAATAACTTGTGTTTAGGCAAGCATAATGAGATCTAGATTCAATATTAGGTGTCCAATTACCTAAATCTAGCATATATAGGGTGGCATAATAGCAAGTTTAGATTCACATGTCAAGTTTACCACATACACCAAGGTGTCATAATATAACAAGTGAAAGGTGATTAACACCAAAATCTAGATCCAAGTAATGTCAAATTAATGGATGTACAATAATCCTAACATGGTTACAAATCAATGTTCATATAAACATCATATCGAATCACCATAATCAGACCTAGAAAGTTAGATCTGTATTAACAAGTTCACATGTACCACAACATAATTGTAATTCAAGATTCACATAGGAAACATAGTAGAATGTCAATATATTAGATCTAGGGAATATGACATAGTGTGCTTGCATAAGTTCACGATTTACAGCATATACCCAATTCATAGTCTACCACAATTCACATTTATCTATTTAAACCTAAAAGTGATTAGCACTCACAGAAAAAGAATGGATCTTGAATTCTGGAATCTGATTTCTGAATTTGTTAAGCTTAACCCTTGATGTAGACTTTGATTTTTATCTTCTCGCTTGAATTTGATTTGTTATGGTGGAGGCTAGGTTAGTTAAGGATGCCGCAGCATATAGGCTCATTAATGATTTTAGCTTAGATTAGGGTTTATGTTAGATGTGATTATACAGATGTATAGGATTAATTATAGCCTTTAGATCAACATAGGATCCATCCAAACCATCTAGACCAAGATAATGCATCACCAGGCCAATCAGAGAACGCCACGTATGCCTTAAAGAATTTGCATAGGCCATTCTGGGCCGATGGGACCGATTCCAAACACCCTGAGTCGACCCCGGGTCGACCCATTAAAGCCTGGGTCGACCAAAAAAATAGGTCGGTTCGGCATTTTGCCTTCCTGCTTCCGCTATTTTGTAATTTTTTTCTTGAATTTTAGGTTGATTTTATTTTATTAATTTATATATATACACACATACATTCCCCTTATATGTACATAAACTTCCAAAGTCCATTACTTTCTCATACGTTATCCGTTTAACCCAAACTTTAGGTCCATCTTAACCATAATTTTGAGACGAACGCAATGGTATAGTCTGTTTTACTTAATTCTTCTTCTAAAAATTAAATATTCTTCATTTTGCCAAATTTAATATTCATAGAAAATACGGGGTGTTACATTCTCCCCTCCTTAAAGGATTCCGTCCCTGAAATCTTTGAGTTAAGAAGAATGTATCCTAACATCCAACATCCATCTACTCAACCATTAATCACAGGCATCCATTGTCTTTAAAAAGATTTCTAATTCTTTCATGATTATATGCATAGTGTGTATATGTCCTTATCTAATGCAATATCAGGCGGTCTGCTAATTCAGTTGACCTCCTTGATGCGAATTATGTCAGTGCCATGAGTCTATCATATATGCAAAAAAACCTATTATAACATATAAGATCTACATGTGTGCACACTCATTCGTCCAAATGCAACATCCATATGCTAGTTCATCCATTTCCATCCATAAAAGAAAAGAAAATGCACACATATCCATATGCAGTATGAGAGTGATTGTGCCGATCTTAGTGCCTAATGTGTGTGTATATGCGTCCACAAGAAACCACTAGCAAACACTTGCATCCATCAAACATAACGTGTCTTAAACACATGTTTACAATCATGGGATTTCCTACCTAAAGGTCGAAGATTCGATTGATAGGATATACTCAAATGATAGAAGCAAATGCGAATAAAAGATTTTGGAAGAGAAGTTAAGAACATTCCCTTAAAAAGGAAAGGGTACGAAGTGTAAAAATCTTGTCTTCGGTCTCCTAAGTTGCATCTTCTTGATTGTCTCCCCACTGGACCTTCACCAACTTGACTTCTCATTTGCGTAGCTTCTTAACCTCCGATCCAAGTATGCAAGTCGGATCTCATCCAATCATTGCTTCCTTCTTTATTTTCACTTCCTTTCACAAGTTTGGCCCCACTACCTCGAACTCTGTACATTTTATCGCCACTTGGATGAATAATCATCTAGGAATGATGGGCTTCCTCAAGGACTGTCTTCAATAGATTTCCCATCCTGATATGATTCACTTATCAAACCTCTTCTCAAGTAGCCTTGCCACTTGCTTATCAAGTTCCCTCTTTTCGTTTAGGAGCCATATGGCGCACAGGTAATGCAACTGGCTTTTCTTGTCTACCAGGTATATACAGAAATCAATCTCGCGCCTCGGGGGTAATCCCTGAACCTCGTCTAAGACATCAGGATACTCACGGACTACTGGTGCCGATCGCAGATCATCGATAGATGTCTCAAGAGACCCTAGGAAATTAAGCATGACAGACCCTAGTGGGTCACAAGAAATTTCGAGGGTGCTTAACGACCCTCCTCTCACCACCCAGAATGGCACCATATGTGGTAAACCAACCTATCCCTAGAATTAACCCATAGCCCACAAACCCAAGTATATATGCGTCGACTTCAAATTTAACTCCTAACATAGATGTTCTCAAACCCCTACAAATCATAGATAAATGAGCCGAACCACCTATGGGGTTTGAGACAACTACGGGATCCACTACCATACTAGTAACTAAGTGCAAAGATTCAACAATAAAACTAGATATAAATGAATGTGTGAAGCGCCAGAATTAAAATATGTTCTAACAAGGTGATGTGAAAGAGAAACTAAACTTTCTACGGAAATTCCTTTACCTCTTTCAGGAGCACTGATCGCAAGAGCATTGACCTGCCCTCCAGAAGTTCTGGCTCTTTGACCTTGTCCCTGCGATCCTTGTTTCTTTGGGCACTCTGTAGAATAGTGTCCAAGTTCTTCGCAATTAAAGAAACTGACCTTCCTTCTCTTACAATCTTTGATCAAGTGACCTTCCTTCCCACAACCGTGACATTTCCTCTTATCCCTTCCTTTTTCATCTTTCTCCCCTTTCTCCTGCTGTTGTTGCCCCTTCTTGGGCCACACCTTCTTATTCTGCGATGACTCCTCAGCTTTCACTTCCTCCTTTTCTCCCTTGTCCTCCTCATGCATTAGGGCCATATCCACAAGCCTTTCAAAGGTGGCCCTCATAGGAATATGGGACATAGCGAGACCATGCAGAGGCTCATTCAGTCCTTTTGCAAATCGTAAAGACTTTTTGTGTTGCATATCCACTGACTCTAGACCGAACCTTGCCAGCTGGTTGAACTTGTTCTCATATTCCTTCACCGTCAAATTTCCTTGTTTGAGAGCTAAGAACCTCTCCATCTGAATGCTTCTCTCAGCTTGGGAAAGGAATTTCATTTCGAATCTATGTCTAGAATCTCCTCAAGTTTCCACTGAACGTCCAGCTTGGGTGACTTCCCACCAAAATGAGGCTTCGTCCTTTAACAACCAAGCAGCTAATTGGATTTTTCTTCGGTCCTCCATTTCAAAGATGGCGAATAAATCCTCAGTCTCCTTAAGCCAATTCTAGGCTTCTACGAATGTATCTTTCCCATGGACTGGCTTCCCTCCCATAGCAAGGAAGTCTTTGCATATCTTGGCGAAGTTATCTTCTCTTAGAGGGGGAGGAGGCGGAATGATTGGTGCGGTTGGGGAAGGAGCGTCTCTTTGTTCTTCAGTTGTTGTCGTGGCTTCAAAATACCTACGGAACCAACTGGGTATAGTGACGCCCTCTGGGAGATTAGGGATGTTTTGTTCCCTAGAACTACTGAAAAAGGAGAAAGGATGAAATTTAGATAAGGGACCGAAGGATACTACATATGGCTTCTTATGGGAATATTTTCAAAACAAACTTTTCTTTTTGAAAATACTTTCTTTTAAAACCTTTTTTAAAAATATTTTTTGAAACTTTTATCTAATCCGGTAACCTTCAGCTTTGATACCAAGTGAAACACCCCACATCTGTTAATGTCACTCACTAAGGGAATGCATTAAGTTATGTGAAGCATTGTAGGTAAACAGACACAGAATAATTACAAGATAGATATAAATAAAGATAGCAGCGGAAGTTTCAAAAAATTTATTTCAGACATAAATCATAATCTCGTGGTTTATAATACCATAATTCATAAAACCACTACAACAAAATACTTCTGTCTTGCATAATCAGAGTACGTAGGAATTAAAAGAAAAACATTATTCCCCAATAAAAGAGTAAGCAATAGTAGAGACAAAGACTCGAGCCATACTTCAATAGTAGCTCCTAACAAGATGATATCCAAATCCCGGCTAAGCCTGGGTGTTTCCTCCTTGAGAACCTTAGGGGAGGGGGAAACAGAAGAGAGAAGGAAAAAAGGGGTCAGACATAAAGTCTGGCGAGTCTATTGACTTTAAGCAAGTAAATAAATAAAGGTGAACAAGGCATGCATAAAGTGGATAAGAGAGATCGCTATACAAATGGCAGGTGTGACAAGACAGATAAGGTGAGGTATATACATGCTTCACCAATGACTACTCTGCACTAGTACTAGTATAACTAAAATGAAATGTTCCCTTCCACTATAAGCTGGGAGGCTTAGGTCATACGTCCAAGTATACCCTAACCACTACCCTAATCGATCGGCTCCCTACTCTATAGATATCTTGTGCTGGCCCCACAGTAGGGGGTATCACTTCCCTAAAGTGGCAACCCAAGATGTGTGTAACACCCCACCTCCATTAATGTCACTCACAAAGGGAATGCATTAACTTCCATGGAGGTTATAAGTGAATATAGAACAGAAAAATTACAACAAGACAGATAATAAGTAGTACTTGAAAACTAAAACTTCATTTTATTGCAGCGGAAACATGTTTATTACATCACAAAACCTTTAATCAGAGTCAAGTACATTATCCATCTTCATAAAACAAAATACATAATCCCATTACACAAATAGCCATTAAAGAAGATAACAAGTTGGACTTTACTTCAAGGGTCCAAGCTTTCCAAAGAGAGATGAAGCAATTCAATCAAACTCCACTAGAGCTGGGCCTAACATGAGGACCTGGAGGGGGAAAAAGGATAGAAATAGGGGGGTCAGACATAAAGTCTGGCGAGTATGATAATTCTAACAATACTATTATCAAAATAACTAGAATAAGGCAAAAGCTGGAAGACAAGTAAATGTCTATGAACTCTTAGGAAGATAAAGATAGCGTTTAAGACAACGTTAAAGATAACGGTAAAGGCACACCTAATTACTAACGAATGATTACTACACTGCACCGCACATTACTACACTGCACCACACCAGTCACCCTATTGTTTGATCCCACTTGCTTCACACAGAAACATTATAAATAGCCTTACGTACCCCTAGCTGACTACATAGGTGCCGTCTGCCCCTATCTCCACTAGGTGTACCCCACTACCCACTTTCGATCGGCTCTCTACTCGTAGATACCCGTGCTGGCTCCACAGTGGGGTGTATCACTCCCCTAAAGTGGCAACCCGATACAACTTGAGAATGCACGGCTTATACCTACACGATGCAACAACGTCTTACCTACCAGCCCGGGTCCACACATGCATACGAAACCCGTTGGACTTGTGTTGCCACCGCTCCCCGTTTTGGCCTCTTATAGTCGAACCCAGCATGCTTGTCCCGTCCTCGACTTGGGTCGAGCCCACAAAGATACGTTTTGGGATACTGGTCGAAATGGGCCCCCACAAGCTACCCACCTAAGCTTGTCACTAGTATATCCCACTTAACCCCCTTAGTCATGTTCATTTACATGTGTGTTTGGTTAAGTCTTACTAATCGTATTTCACATGCCACTAAAGGCACCCCCTAGATTCCTCATGCCACCCAAGGCACCTACTTAACCCCCATGTCCCACGTTACATGTTTATCTAGTTAAGTATTTCTTAATTCATTCAGGCCATAACCTCATAAAGACCTCTCACATTAGACTGGTATTTATGGCAGCTGGATTTGACGGGCGGGTCCGGGCAGTCTTACACCATAAAAGAGTCTAACCTCGTGTCTTTACAACCGTTATGCTTTAGTTTAGGCCTAGGACCTCTCACATTGGGCTGACATTTGTGACCACTGGATTTGCCGGGCGGGTCCGGGCAGGTTTACATCACAAACGAGTCCAACCTCATGTCCTAAGCATTGATTAACACTTAAAATCTTTTACCCCAGTTTTAATAATTCCCTATTCAAATTATTAATTAAGTCAACTTTTAATGATGTCCAAAATTGACTCAATTATGGCCATCCACTTATGGCATGCAAAATCATATCAATTGCACCCTAACTTTTTAATATTAAATCCTTAATATTACCCCTACCCCACGTTTATACGTTCGCTTATTCAACGCATAATATAGGCTAGACTTGTATAGTCTAACACCTAGCACAAAGATAAATTATCACAACATATAGACAATTAAAATAAATCTAATCATAATAGGGGTGAAACTTGCATAAACTACACATGTTAAGGATCAAAAGGTGTCAACTTGTTAAATGTCTCAATTAACATGATATGATCATAGCCCAAATCTATACATAAACTTGCATATGGGGTTTTTAGGCAATATAATGATGGTGTGAACTAGCATAGGATATCACATATGTCATAGCACAATTCTAGATGTCATAATAGATGTCTTGGTATATGTTCATAACTTTTCTAATCAATCTGACTTGCATATGTGACTTGTCATGTAGATCAACATAACCCAAACATGATGATTTAATTAATATGAACTAACTAGCATAGATGGTAACATCATGGCCTTTTTAACATGTATGATTCATCACAACTTAGCATAGAAACTTTCAACATACATAACATAATCATAGCATGATTTACAACATATAAGATATCATCATCACATAACATTGGATTTACAATATACATGATAGCAAAAGGGGTTTATAACAACATATATGATAATTCACATCATCTACTCATAATCCATTCATAACTCAACCTAATTAAAATGATCATAATCTTGTTAAGATCATCATACTCACAATTTAGAGAAGAAAAGAGAGAGTTTTGCTTTGCTTTAGGGTTGAGAGAATTAGAATTGAATTTGCTTTTCTTCTTTCTTAGTTGGCGGCGGCTCCATTGATTTCCATGGCGACGATAACTATTCTATTTTAATTAGGTTTAGGGTTAGCATTAGGATGTATTTATAGGTGTAGGAAGTTATTTAGGACCATTAGATTAACCCTGAACCATGAGAAGCAATCAAATGAAAAATCTGCATTTGAGCGAATCGGCCCACGGATTGACAGCCAAATACCCTGGATTAACCCCTAGTCGACCCAGCGAGGCTCGGGTCGACCTCAAAAATGGGCCGGTTCGGTTATTTCCCCTCCCAATTCGCTGTTTTGAACTTTTTCGCATATTTATTTATTTAATTTTTATATATATATATATATATATTAATATATATATATATTTCTCTGCGCAACCCATTTCACTTAATTCTTTTCTAAAAATTAAGTATACTTCAATTTGTGAATTTTAATGTTATAAAATTACGGGGTGTTACAATGTCCATAGGGATACCTACTGGTGTCACGGTCGTTTTGTCCCCCTCTGCCCGTCCCATGCACGCACATGTCCCCGGTCGGTTTGTGCCTTCTACACCACCCGTCACGTTTTGGATCTCTTATAATCAATCACTAAGCATACCCCTACTCTGCCTAGTACGGAGTTCTCTACTCTGATACCAACTACGGGTTACTGACTGAAATGGGTCCCACACAATATGATACAAGCTCTCCCCTTTGTCTTGTATCCCCACTAGGTTTTCCACCGGTAATGTATATCCTAAAAGGGTGATCTTTAATTACATAGCCCTATACTAGTTATGTATACTATAAAGGGTGATATTTAATTACATAACTCCCACACAATATGATACAAGCTCTCCCCTTTGTCTTGTATCCCCACTAGGTTTTCCACTGACTATGTACGCCCTAAAAGGGTGATTTTTAATTACATAGCCTTTATTATTTTATCTACCCGTTATGTATACCACTTTGGTGTCTTTAATTACATAACATGTATTGGGTTAAGTATGTGGGCCTATATATATATATATATATATATATATATATATTACCCATCCCCTCTAACTTACGTAACCCCTCCTCAATACCCATCCAATTTTACTTAACCCTAACTTAAGTCCATATTCATATTAAATTAGGTTAAGTAATCCATTTCTTTACCATGTCCAATTATGGTTATAATGGGCTAGACCTCCCACATTAGGCCTACAACGTGTGGATGCTGGATATGTCGGTCGGGTCCGGGCAGTCTTATTCCACAGTTGGGTCTAACCTCGTGTCTTAGCCAGATTCATATTTGCGTACTTAGACCTCCCACATTAGGTTCAACATTAGTGGCTGCTGGATATGTCGGTCGGGTCCGGGCAGACTTCCGCCACTAGTATTACTTAACCTCGTGTCATAAGTACAATTAAAATTCTTAATTTTTATTACTAACATTCCATTTTTAATTAATTTACCGATTAATTAATCCTTTCCTTTTATAGGTGTCAATAACTATTTTGCAACAATAATTTGAATTACATATCCATAAATGGTCATATTCAAATTATGCCATTTTACCCAACTTTTCCTATGTCATTATAGGTAATTAATTCTATGTTTCCCCATTTGAATTATATGCTCATTTTATATAAATACTATATAAACTATGTCAATTACAAATTCCCTTTATCCCCGTTCCTAACTAGCATATTCACACGTATTTTGGCGGCATCGAGGCCATAAAGTAGGCTCGTCATAACAATAAAAGGGAACAAGATAAAGGTGACAGTTCAACATGTTTTTGCGTAAATATTAACATAACTGGAATAGTAACTAAGTGAATGGACATGTGATAATTATCATAATAAAGTGGACACAAATTAATAACTTGTGTTTAGGAAAGCATAATGAGATCTAGATTCAATATTAGGTGTCCAATTACCTAAATCTAGCATAGACAAGGTGGCATAATAACAAATTTAGATTCACATGTCAAGTTTACAACATATTCCAAGGTGTCATAATACAACAAGTGAAAGGTGATTAACACCAAAATCTAGATCCAAGTAATGTCAAATTAATGGATGTACAATCATCCTAACATGGTTACAAATTAATGTTCATATAAATGTCATATCGAATCACCATAATCAAATCTAGAAAGTTAGATCTATATTAACAAGTTCACATATACCACAATATAATTGTAATTCAAGATTCATATAGGAAACATAGTACATATATTCGATCTAGGGAAAATGACACAGTATGCTTGCATAAGTTCATGATTTAAAGCATATACCCAATTCATAGTTTACCACAATTCACATTTATCTATTTAAACCTAAAAGTGACTAGCACTCATGGAAAAAGAATGAATCCTGAATTCTAGGATCTGATTTCTCAATTTTAAGCTTAACCGTTGATGTAGACTTTGATTTTTATCTTCTAGCTTGAATTTGGTTTGTTATGGTAGAGCTAGGTTAGTTTAGGATGCAGCAGCATATAGGCTTATGCATGAATTTAGCTTAGATTAGGGTTTAGGTTAAATGTAATTATATAGATGTATAGGATTAATTAGAGCCTTTAGATAAACATAGGATCCAACCAAACCATCTAGTCCAAGAAAATGTGTCACCAAGCCAATCAGAGAACGCCACGTATGCCCTAAAACGCAAGAATTCGCACAGGCCATTCTGGGTCGATGGGACCGATTCCAAGCACCCTGAGTCAACCCCGGGTCGACCCAGCAAGGCTCGGGTCGACCAAAAAAATAGGTCGGTTCGGCGTTTTGCCTTCCCACTTCCGTTGTTTTGAAATTTTTTCTTGAATTTTAGGTTGATTTTATTTTATTAATATATATATATATATGTACATACATTCCCCTTATATGTATACAATATTCCAAGGTCCATAACTTTCTCATAAATTATCCATTTAACCCAAACTTTAGGTCCATCTTGACCAGAATATTGAGACGAACGCAATGTTATAGTCTCTATTTTACTTAATTCTTCTTCTAAAAATTAAGTATTCTTCATTTTTCCAAATTTAATATTCATAGAAAATACGGGGTGATACAGAAGGGAAGTGATGGATGAATGTCACAAGTCCAAGCTTAGTATTCAACCGGGGGTGAGTAAAATGTATCATGACCTCAAGCGCACGTTCTGGTGGAGATCTATGAAAAGAGACATTTCCATATATGTTAGCAGGTGTTCTACTTGCCAACAAGTCAAAAGCGATCTACAGAAACCCGCAAGACTGTTGCAACCACTAGAGGTTCCAAATTGGAATTAGGATTAAATCTCCAAGGATTTCATTGATGGTCTGCCCCGAACCAAGAAAGGCAATGACAATATATGGGTGATTGTAGATTGTTTCACAGAAACCGCCTATTTTATTCCTGTCCAATCTAATAGAGTAGCTCGAAGTCTGGCGCAGATTTATTTCAGAGAAATTTTCAGGCTACATAGAGTTCCCAATAGCATTGTTAGTGATCGTGATTCGATATTCGCTAGTAAATTCTAGGCGGCATTCCAAGAGTACCTGGGGACAAAGTTAAATCTGAGCACCGCTTATCATCCTCAAACAGATGGCCAGATTGAGAGGGTGAATCATATACTGGAAAACTTGTTGCGAGCATGTATTCTTGATTTTAGCGGATCGTAGGAATGCATTTGATTGAGATTTCATATAATAACGATTACCAAGCAAGCTTACAAATGTCACCATTCGAAGCATTGTATGGCAGGCTATGTAGATCTCCTGCATGTTGGATAGAACCAGGCAATCGACAAGTATTGGGTCTCGACATGATTCGTGAAGCTTCAGATAAAGTTGATTTCATTGAGAAGCGACTTCAGGCTGCTCAGAGCCGATAGAAGAGCTATGCAGATTCAAGAAGAAGAGATTTAGCATTTGTTGTTGGTGATTATGTATACTTGAGAGTTTCCCCATTGAGAGGAGTAGTCCGTTTCGGGAAGATAGGGAAGTTGGCACCTAGATTCATTGGTCTGTTCTCTATACTCGATAGAATTGGAACTCTTGCTTACAGGGTTCAGTTGCCTGACTGATTACCAAGGGTACATGATGTATTTCACGTGTCTCAACTTTGAAAGCATGTACATGATCCAAACTTGATTGTGAAGGAAGCAACACAACAAGATTTGGAGATTGCCCTAAGCCTAGCGGTGAGAAGAGAGCCAGTTTAAATTATTGGCAAAGAAACCAGAGTTCTGAGAAACAAGAGGATCAATTTAGTCAAAGTGTAGTGGAGCGGAGATCCTAGAGACTGTACATGGGAGACCGAGGATAGCATAAAACAGGCTTATCCCAATTGTAGAGTGGACATCTCTGATTAGCTCTTGCGTTGAGGTACATTTACAATATTTTGCATTTTCCGTTTTGTTTCCTACTTTACTATTGTTACCTTTTCGGGGACGAAATTTTTTTAAATGGGGGAGATTGTAACACCCCAGAAAATCAAAAGCAATTTAAAAATTTTATTTCAAGAAATTTTGTTAGAAAATGTGTCAGAATTTAAAAATTCTATTTTTAAATAATAAAAAAACTATTAAAAAAGCCATTTTGTAAACGAACTCCATTTTCGACGAAACCATTTTTGTTGGATCTAGAATGTCAAATTATTGCTAGGTTTAAATTTTCATAATTTTTGGAATTAATTGTGAGCGTAGTAAATTAAAATGTGTTTGGTAATTTCTGTTGAATTGGATTGAAAGTTAAAAAGATCATTTTTCAAACGGTCTCCAAATTCAACGAAATCAATTTTGTTAGGGCCGTATCGTCAAAACATAGCTAGATTTATTTTTCGGGAATTTTTGGATTCAGTCTATGGCCCCAGTGAATTAAAATGTACGAACAAAATTTAATATTAAAACTTTTATATTTTAATTTAAAGAAAATAGGCTAAAACAATCAAATGGGCTGACGAAACCTAGTCCATTGTGTCCGAAATGGGGGTATTTGGCTAGGGCCGACAGTCGCTGGGCTTAATTTGGAGTTGGTATCCATTAACGGGCATTTTACAATTAAAGAATTTAATAATAAAATATTATAAATAACCTAATATTTACAAAACCATAATCCTGTTGTAGCCGCTGCCTCCATCTTTGTTTAATGGCCACAAAAGATCCAAACTTCATCCACTAAAATCTCCTAATCCTCTCAATAAAATCACTCCCTCCTTTGGACAATATTGGAGTACTCTTCTTGCTCTTCACATCCATGTGGACATCATCTCCTATCGTTTAATATTCATCGAACACCAGAGCCCCAAACTCCCGTTGCGTCAACCATTGCCCCACCTCCCTCAGCAGGTGAAGTTCGCCACTAAGGGGTCCACCTGGCGCGTGCCTCGAAGCTTGTGATCGTGGTGCCGTCCGATCATCCTCCGGTGCACCGTGTTTCGCAAAAAGTGAGACCTTAGTTTTGAATAAAAGGAAATCGACGTGGCCTTGTTTACTGAAGGTAGAAGAAGGCTATTTCTGATTAATTATTTAATTAAATTTAAAATATTATTATCACAATAAAAATCATAACTCGTTCATGCGATGTCGGAATCACATGAAACAAGAACCATTGGGATCGTGGCAGTGTCTACTACATTTTAGAAGCAACTAGGGAGATTTAGAGCGATCTATAATTTTTGAAGAATTCTAAAGCATTGTGAGATCTCTAACTTAAAATTAAAATTAGTTGTTACTGCGTTGAGAAATTTTTACATATACGCTGTTAAAATTCAGTTGTGTGTTGTACGAGATTTGAATTGATTGATTTTGATTGTGGTGATCCGTTGGATTGAATTGGATAGAATAGAATTTGTTAAAATTGTTATGTAATAAAAATAATCTTTTTATTGTGCATGTTGATCATCGAATTTGTTAAAATTGTTATACAATAAAAATAATCTTTTTATTGTACATTTTGATCATAGAATTTGTTAAAATTATTATACAATAAAAATAATATTTTTATTATACATGTTAATCATAGAATTTGTTAAGATTGTTATACAATAAAAATAATCTTTTTTATTGTACTTATTAATCATAGAATTTGTTAAAATTGTTATAAAATAAAATTAATCTTTTTTATTGTACATGTTAATCATAGAATTTGTTAAAACTGTTATACAATAAATTAATCTTTTTTATTATACATGTTAATCATAGAATTTGTTAAAATAATTATACAATAAAAATAATCTTTTTTATTGTACATGTTAATCATAGAATTTGTTAAAAATGTTATGCAATAAAAATAATCGTTTTATTCGTACATGTTAATCATAGAATTTGTTAAAAATTTTATATAATAAAAATAATCTTTTTTACTGTACATGTTAATCATAGAATTTGTTAAAATTGTTATAAAATGAAAATAATTTTTTTATTGTACATGTTAATCATAGAATCTGTTAAAATTGTTATACGATAAAAATAATCTTTTTATTGTACATGTTAATCATAGAATTTGTTAAAATTGTTATACAATATAAATTATCTTTTTATTATACATGAGAATCATAAAATTTGTTAAAATTGTTTATACAATAAAATTATCTTTTTATTGTATATGTGAAACATAGAAATTGTTTATACAATATTTTTTTTATTGTATATGTGAAACATAAAAATTGTTTATACAATAAAATTATCATTTTTATTGTATATGTGAAACATAGATTATGTTTATACAATAAAATTATCTTTTTATTGTACATGTGAAACATAGGAATTGCTTATATAAATAAAACCATCTTTTAATCGTACATGTAAATCATAGAATTTGTTTATATAAATAAATTTCCATTTTACTGGTATATATGGATCATGGAATTTGTCATGTTGGAAATAATTGTTTATATAATAAAATTTTACTTTTTATGGTATATATATGAATCAAAAATTTACCATGATTTAGAGAAAAATTGTTTAGAGATTAAAAAGAACATTTTAAATGTATGATTAGTTACATTAAAAATGATTCATTATTAAAATTGACATGTTCATTAAAAATTGTTTAGAGATTAAAAAGAACATTTTTAATGTATACTTAGTTACATTCAAAATGATTCATTATCAAAATTGACGTGTTCATTAGAAATTATTTAGAGATTAAAAATAGCATTTTTAATTTATGATTAGTTACATTAAAAATGATTCATTATTAAAATTGACATATTCATTAGAAATTGTTTAGAGATTAAAATGATTTTTTTTAATGTATGATTAGTTACATTAAAAATGATTCATTATTAAAATTGACATTTTCATCAGAAATTGTTTAGAGATTAAAAAGAACATTTTTAATGTATGATTAGTTACATTTAAAATGATTCATTATTAAAATTGACATGTTCATTAGAAATTGTTTAGAGATTAAAAAGAATATTTTTAATGTATGTTATGATTCATTATTAAAATTGACATGCTTATTAGAAATTGCTTAAAGATTAAAAAGAACATTTTTAATGTATGATTATATTCACTAAAAATGATTCATTATTAAAATTGACATGTTCATTAGAAATAGTTTAGACATTAAAATGTAATCACTTACATAGCAAAGTAGAAAAATGTTTATATGTTAATATATGTTTTGATTATTGAAAACATCACTTTTCACATGTTAGTGAAATCATCGAACAATTTAAATATAATATATATATATATATATATATATAAATTAAAATTAAACGAACCGTGCGCGGTAGTTTGCGTTTTGGAATCGTAACTTTAAACGATTATACCGAAAGATCTGACGTTCAGATTTTCCCAAAACCGAAACCTTTAGGTTCGCTTTGGGAAGATCTTTCCAATGGTATTAAATTTGTTAAAATCCAACGGTTAGATTTTGAGAAATGTATAATTCAAATTTGGATAAAAATAGCGCCAACGCCACGTAACGACCTGAAGCGTCGTTCGAATTAAATGGGCTATTTTTATATAAATAAAAAATTGCGATAAATTTTTATAAAATAATATTAACAATATGAAATGATTTGATATTATATATATTTGAGAATTATTTGAAAAGACCGAGTTCAGTCTCATTTCAAATAATTATACGATGATTTAAAATCACAGAGATTGAAGATGGTGGTTGAAGACCGGCGATCTTCACATCGAATGGACGACTACTAATTCCTTTGATTGGAGTTGCTACCTTGAATGGGTTAAAGTGGTAGATGTTCAGACGTACTTGTTGATTGTCTGGATATACGAGAACCTCTCTTCCGTATTGGACATACGGGATGAGGAATAATGTGTCTCCAGTTTCGTTCAGACCTAGAACAAACTTGTAGATGGATGTGTGCTGACATTGGATTTCGTTCTATGTTAATTGATTTCTATTAAATATATATCTATTTGGTGGAGGAGAATTTATTCTCTTGCTTAACACCCTTCTCTGAGACATACGAGCTCAAAGGTTATATATTGACAGACATCAGTTACATGGCGTGGATTCTCAATGTGGCATGCCAAGATGCAAATGATCAAGGCTTTTGTTGAAAAGAAGCGCCTTGTGGTTGATGATCAAAGCACAGTTTATTTAGGCAGAGCTTTGTGTATAGCGTTACTTTGCGAGCCTCACACCTTGGTAGGAGTCAGAAACAGGATAAAGGACCCAAGGAGTGCATGCGTTTCTTTCTAGCTAGAAGTGGTGTCATGGTATGGAGCCCAGACATTTTTACTTATGTGGATGTTGGATTGTGAGGGCCCTCGGATATTGGTCGCTACTGTCCAAGTGATAGGTCCAATAGGACTGGGAAACGTATTGTTCAGTCATAACTAATCCACTAAAGTATTTGTAGACCGGCCTTGGAGGATCCAAGGGTTCGCCAGCATCCGAACCCTTGGTCATCTTGCTAGAGGTGACCCGAATCGGTAAGGAGACCATCCCTAGCCTTGACTCATGATGGAAACCCAATTTTGCAATACGACATTACAGGTTTAATTGTAAACCTATGTATGGAGACATAGTATATGGTAGCTATACCGTCTAGGATTGATACATTTATTTTGGAAAGTTTTAAACTGACTAGACACTTATAATAATATCAAGTTTTATACGTATCAATCATGTTTGATCATTAAAAGGTAAAACTCTATCCTCCGGGTTGCGTTGCATTGTGTGATGGGACTTTAGTCTTATAATGGTTTCATTTTTCTAAAATGAATTGCATTGTTTTAAAAGATTTACTTATTTTATGCACTGGCAATTCAATGGAGTAAACCTATTCCGCGTTAGCGGCGTGCTCCCTTGATTAGCCTTATTGTTAGATAAGTTAAGTAAGATTTCTCATACCAGTCCCATGACTGACTCGTAGTTTGTTTTGGCTTGCAAACTCGGGGGGCCCATATTTCTACACGGGCAACCAAGTAAACAGGTAACATGCTTATTTTGGATATGCACTACAGCATGGTGTGCTCGTTTGGTAGAAGAAGGAGAAGACTATCTGTATCTTTTATCTCTATTTTGGACATTTAGACATCATTTTATCTATGTTGTAACTAAACTTATTTTCTATTTGCTGAGACCTTTTATGTGCTAAGTTGTATCCTGTGTCTGTGCATGATGATATTATCCTATGATTTCATGTGTTATGCTGTTATCCGTAATCTGCTGTTGTGATAAATGTGTTATATTCCAATGATTATCCTTTCTTCCGTGGCACGTGAGTTTCGGTCATCACAATGTCTTAACTATATGCATATGTAAATACTATCCATGTATATTAATAGTTCATAACATTGTATTCTTGTACAATTATAAGTACATGCAATCCTACTCAATATACAATATCTTATGTAGTATATACATATATGTATGTATGTGTGTGTGTATCGATATATGAGTACTTCTACATATATATGTATGTATGTATGTATGTATATGTGTGTTTGTATATATATCGTTACAAATCAGATTACCATCAAACTTATATTTAGACAAATACAAACAGTATAATGTAAAAGGCAAGTCAAACTTGCTGAAGGTTTGAAACATTTATGCGATAGTTTTTATACCAATGCTTATAAAACTAGTACCTATTTATATCAAACTGAATCTAGCATAACAAATTATTTATACAGTAGAATTCGAAACATATAAAATATTATACACTGTTGGATGCCTCATAAGGTAAGATCAAAATAGTTTCGATTTTCTAATACCTTAACCCAACATTTATAGATTAAAGTCAAGCTTGAAATTCTAATTGCTGCAGTAAATATGTACCAACATTTGTCTAACATGAGTGGTATTTGAAATTACAAATCAAATTTGTGTTATTCACATCAAATGTTAAATTATATCTTATGCTATATTGGAGCCTAACATACAAGGTAGTAGCTACAACATATAGATTCAGTAGGATGTTGTAATACATATATCAGCAGCATAGACAAATATACCACTAATGTATATATGTGTGTTTATGCTATATGTATTTCCAAAATTATGAATGTGAGGCAGCTTCTATTTACAGTGTTATACTAAAGCGAAATAAAAGCCAAATCTGGTGTATTGCTCATAACCAATATGCAACGACCCGGGGATTTTGCGATCCTGGCTATCAACATTAACTCAATGTCGACTATCCAAGCATCGAAAATACCAGGTAGTTAATAGAAAGAAATTAAAGGATGAGAATAGATAAGATAGAAATTTAGAATAGAAGAAGAAGAAAATCACAACAACAGAATCAGAATAACACGAATCTCACAGCGGAACAAATAAAATATAACATAACTTTAAAATAAAACTAGTATATGTATATAATAACATTTATCAGAGTATAACACTTACAACACAGCGGAAATAAAAAATTGCCAACAAATCCTGAAGCCTCCCGCCCCAAGCTCTCAGTATATCTGTAAATTCCTGACTACTTGACTGCCCGTACAAAATTGGGCACCCAAGAGTTTAAGGAAAACTAAACAAAATAAACTCCAGGTCAGTTACGAGACTGGTGTGAGTAAACAATTTAAAACAGTTTGAGAAAATAAACGATATCTCAGAAGACCATGCCGTATAACACGGAATGGGTTTTTCCTTTATGAGAATCTAAAACACTTAATTTAACATTTCATAATCCTTTGGCAAGAACGATAATCTTTATATCAAAACTCTTTTGATATTATAATAGTGTCTATCAACCACAACTAAATAATCATTTAGCAAAACGCTTTCATCTCACATTCCACATACATAATATATATTCAAAAACCACGGGCGCTTATTGGGTAATGGATTCCAACTGGAAAGGTATGGGACCACCTTCCGACAATGTATCTTAAGAGAGGAATACACTGGGTTCAACAAGATCATCTTGCAACCTAGGCTAAACATGACCGGTCACTCATTTCGCTTGAGCGTACCGAATTTATTTTCACCAACGGTTGGGACCAGCAATCGTTTCCCGAAAGGGACATCATTGAAATAGATTATAGAAGTAAATGGAATTTCTCTAGATCAGGTGACAATACACCGTAATTGGCAGCTAACCACTTAGCCGTGCGACCTACCCGATTTTATACCATTTCTCGGTTGTGAGGCTAGAGGCCATAATGTATCCTTTTACAAACCACGCCTTTCTTCACTTTGAATGTCACATTGTCATACCCGCCAAATCACACATTGATTTATCCAAACATACCACAGGTAAATAGCTAAGAGAAATGTATTCCTCCGCCACCAAACATAAATACGTTTGAAGAGATCAACTTACACGATCTATTAAATATATTCTGTCAGACATTCTTCCATACAGGTGGTCCTGAGACTGGACAGACCGAAGGTACTGTTCAGTAAATCCATCTTAGGAAATTTCTACCTAGGATTTACTGAACAGCCCTTGCATAACTCATTCTTTAATTATCTTCGTCATATTTGATTCGCAACGCTAATGCCATACATAGTAGTTCTCAGATAATGCATCTAATCCCGGTCTCTTCGTATTGACAACGGAAATGTTCAAAATCTTTGATAATCGGTGATTTAAATATCAAAGGAAAACATGTGTACAAACAAAGGTCGTATTCCCATATTGAAATATTACCGATCAATCATCATTTCATTTCCCAATATCCCATTTATCGTTTCCATATATTCATAAGTTCCTTATTTTCTAAAATTTGAAAATATACGTTATTAACTTTGGAAAACGTTTCCATTTTTGATTCACACATCAATATTTTCCCACCTCTATCAGTCTCTAACTGTAAACTAGCAAGAGAACAACTTCCTAAGCATGCACCCCGATGTAACGACCCGGATTTTCGGCGACTTTGGTTATCGACATAAGCACGATGTCGATAACCAAAACGTCGAAAAATCCCGGTAATTAATGAAAGAAATTAGAAGGTGAGGATAGATAAGATAGAAACTTAGAATAGAAGAAGAAGAAGAACACAACATCAGAGTAACACGAACCTCACAGCGGAACGAATAACATATAATAGATAACATAACTTTGAAATATAACAGTTATGTATACAATAGCACTTATCAGAGTACAGCACTTACAACACAGCGGAAATAACTATAGCTATATGATCTTGAAGCCTCCTGCTCCACGCTCTTCCAGTATATCTGTAAATTCCTGACTACTTGACTGCCCGTACAAAATTAGGCACCCAAGAGTTTAGGGAAAACAAAACAAATAAACTCCGGGTCAGTCATGGGACTGGTATGAGTAAAACAGTTTAAACTGGTATATGAACAAGTAAACGATATCTCATAAGACCACGCCGCAGAACGGAACGGGTTTTTCCCTTATGAAAATCCAAAATATCTTTATGTACAAATAGATATCAACTAGCAGAAACGCTTTCATCTCACGTTCTACATATATAGTATACAATCAAAATCGCAAGCACATATTGGATAATGGATTTCCAACTATGACAAGGTATGGAACCACCTTCCGATCAGTGTAATCTAGGAACGATACACTGGAGTTCAACAAGAACATCTTGTAACTCAGCCACACATGACCGACCACTCATTTCGCTTGAGTGTATCGTATGTATATCACCAACGGTTGGGATCAGCAACCGTTCCCGTGTATATATAGGACAGCATTGATAGATTTAAGAAACAAATGAATATTCTCTAGATAGGTGATTATACACCCTACTTCGGTGCGACCGACTTAGCCATGCTGCCTGCCCGATTTCTGTCATTTACCGGTTGATGAGGCTAGAAGCTACGCTTTATCATTACATCAGATTCACTTCGAATGCCACATGGTCAGATCCATCGAAAATCACTAATTGACGTCTACAACGGTACATTACGTGTTAGCTAAAGAAGTTTCCTTCTCCGCTTCCGCTCTTGATACGGTTGAAGAAATCAATGTACGTGACCTTTCTGGAAATACTCTGTCAGACATTCATCGTCATTCACTTAGAATGTCACATCGTCATACCCGCCAAATCACACATTGACTTATCCAAAAATAACACGGGTATATAGCTAAGAGAAACGAATTCCTCCGCCACCAAACGTGAATACGTTTGAACAGATCAACTTACGCGATCCATTGGATATACTCTGTCAGACCTTCGTCCATATACGTTGTCCTGGGACTGTACAAACCGAAGGCACTATTCAGTATATCCATCTTAGTCGCTGTTATCTAAGACTTATACAACAGCCCTTGCACTTTACTCCGTCTTCAGTTATCTTTGGCATATATGATTCGCCACGCTTATGCCAATACAGAGTGGTTCTTTGGATAATAATCCAACCGGTCTCTCCATATTAACAATGTTAAAATGGTCAAAACTTCGATAGTCTGTGATTTAACCATCAAAGAAAAACAAGTGTGCAAACAACGATATTATTTCCAGATGGAAATTATATCGAACATACATCATTTAACATTACTCTCTTTAGTTCATTTATTTACTTATCTCCTGTTTCCCTATGTTCTAAATTCTTATTTTCTTTTATCAGAAAACAATTCTGATTCTCGTTTGGAAAACATTTCCAAAACTCCTTTACGATCAAACCTTACCATTTCTTAGTTAAGAAGGAAGTCACTCAAGTTGGGGTATAATTACCTCTCAGACCTTAACTGAACAACGTTATAAGTTCAAAATGGTCAAAGTTTATCATTTAATCTTTAACAACTTCTTTACGCCTTTCTCGGATCCAATTTTACTAATCCACTTCTATATTTAAAACATTGGTTATAACGATAACGTTATAATCCCTCCTTTCGAATTATCTAACTTAAATTATAACTTCTATTCTTATTAGTGAATAATTAACCTAATACTTATTTATTTATAAGTAAATAAATCTCTATTTAAACACTGGAAGTATAAGTACTTTCCCGAATTCGATATAATCGAATTTGTCGATTAACTCTCTTCGAGAAATCTCTATTTGATTAACTCTTCTTCGAATAACCTATATTCGATTAACTTCTTCTCGAATAAACGATATTCGATAATCTCTCTTCGAATAACTAATATTCGATAACTCTTCCTTTTCAAATATCTCATATTTGAAAATCTCACTTCGATTAAACTATAATCGATAACTCCCTTCGATGAAACTAACATCGATAACACCTTTCGATGAAACTAACATCGATTTATTTAACTCGACGAACTTAACTCGACTAACTTAACTTGACTCGACTAACTCGACTTACTTGGTTCGACCAATTCAATTCGATTAACTAGGCTCGACTAACTCGACTAACTTAACTCGACTTACTTGGTTCGACCAATTCGATTCGATTAACTAGGCTCGACTAACTTGACTAACTTAACTCGACTTACTTGGCTCGACCAATTCAATTCGATTAACTAGGCTCGACTAAATTGGTCGAACCACCCGATCAACTCAACTTATTTAACTTAACTTATTTCTCAACTCGATCAACTCGATTAACTCCTATCGAATAACTAATATTCAATTAAACTCCATTCGCTTGACTCTAGATCGCAGCGATCACAATGGTTACGCCTGACTCCCTCAGGAAACATCCAACCGCCGTAGGCTATTTACAGCCCTGCGAATTACGCTAGCAGTCGTACGAGATGGCAACTTATCCTGAATAACTCTGTTTGACTAACCCTGTCTCAAATAACTATATTTGATTAACTCTAGTTCGTTTTAACTCTAATCGATTAACTCTAACTGATTAACCCTAACTGATTAACTCTAACTGATTAACTCTAACTGATTAACTCAAACTGATTAACTCTAACTGATTAACTCTAACTGGTTAACTCTAACTGGTTAACTCTAACTGATTAACTCTAACTGATTAACTCTAACTGGTTAACTCTAACTGATTAACTCTAACTAGTTAACTCTATTTGACTAACTCGACTTGACTAACCCCTTTCGAATAACATATTCGATTAACTAACTTTCGAATACCATATTCGATTAACTAAATTCGATTAATTTAACTCGATTGACTAACTTCGAATACCATATTCGATTAACTAACTTCGAATACCATATTCGATTAACTAACTTCGAATACCATATTCGATTAACTAACTTCGAATACCATATTCGATTATCTAACTTCGAATACCATATTCGATTAACTCCTTTCTATAACGTTTATCCATTTTAAAAAGATCCCCTTTTTAACACGTTTATTCATTTATAAAGATTTACTATTAGTAACGGTTCTTCACTTTATAAATGCCCTTTCAAATAAAGTTTTCCTTTTTATAACGGTTTCCTTTATAAACCAATTTCCCTTTTTATTAACTCTATTTATTTTCTAAATATTCCCCTTTCCATTCTATTTGTAAATGGTTTACAAATATTTCTTTCCTCTATTTTATTCTATTTGCAAATGGTTTGCAAATATTCCCTTTTCAAATTTATTCTTAAAAATATTCTAACTCCTTAAATTCCCGGGAAAATTCGCCATAACCTCCTTTGTATCGGGAGCATCGGGAAAATCCCCAAACTCGCCACACAGGCCTTTCCATTAAAAAAGAAATGTTTTGAATTTATTTTCCTTTTTAAAATATCTCCTATTTATAAATATCCCAATTTATAAATATTCCTTATTTATAAATATTCCACTTTATAAATATCTCTTATTTATAAATATCCCCATTTATAAATATTCCTTATTTATAAATATTCCACTTTATAAATATCTCTTATTTATAAATATCCCAATTTATAAATATTCTGTTTTCTATATCACTTTGAAAATTCCCTTATCTACATTCTGATATGTTATGATATCCAATCATATCAAATCACGATGTTCAATATCGTTCAAACACATATAATCGCCAACAGATTATATATCACATTATATATCACAATATATAAATCGCAGTAAAATAACTGTTGAGGAATCCAGTTGGAATCCTCCAACCTGTTTCCCTGCATCACAGATGTTAAACAATATAGATAACATCACTTTCAGTTCCATATGATATATTCTGTTAAACAGAATCAATATAGAAATTCAACTAACTGACTAGCAGTTCAATCAATCAACCAACACACAGCAATCAACAGATGATTAACTGTTCTAAAAATACATTATAAAAATATAACTGTTCAGAGTTGGTGAGTTTTACTCACATTTGCAGTTCATCGTTGAAGAACGATAAACTGTTATTTGATTTGAAACAAACAGTTTATTTGGCCATAATTTCAAACGAGCCTCAATCCACTCCCAGTCAGTCCCAGTGTGTAGTGTCCGTCCATACGATCCCAACGCCACTTACGGTTCTCGATTCTGACCTCGTATGATCAAGTTATCGAGTTTACAGTTTAATACACTATATTTAAATTAAATAAAACAGAGAAATATGGATTGGGCTTTACCCCCCATTTCCGCCCCATTTTCTTAACGTTAAAAACCCGGACCCGTTATTTCTTTCTCCCCCAAATTTCAGAAATCAAACCCGACAGCTCCTTCACCCTTCATGGCCGACGTTCGCTCCACTTATTCACCACGACTTCCACCACCGAATTGAAAACAAAAACCACCATCTTCCATCTCTTCTCACCCTCGACACCCTCATACCAAAACTTCGTAGTTCGATCATCACTTCCCAGAACCGAACTCGCTCAGTAACCTCACCATTTCCGACTGTTCCAAGCACAAACCGCTCCCTCTGCTTCACTATACTCAAAACGAAGACCATCTAATTACTCAGCAAATCATCCTCTTCACGTCCATGCTCTCAACAACCACTCCGGCGATTCCTTGCAAATCGCGACCTCCCTCCTCCACTGTAGCATACGCTACAGGTTCCGACCCAAATTATCACCTACGACCCCAAAATACCCATAAACGAAATCGGATTCAATCACAAACTCAACAGCACCTCCGAATCCATGAATTTAGACCTCCATCACTCTCGCACTCGAACCCTAAAAATCACGCTGGGTTAAAACCAGCGAAGGCTAAAACCACCGAACCGATAAACTCTTGTATGTTCTTGAAGAGGGAGCTCTCATGAATTTCAATACATAGGTGTATTGATTTGTAACTTTTTATTTGAATTACTATGAATTTTTCCAAAGAGGATCTCTTCACGTGGAAATGAAAAAAACAACGGCTGTATAACTTGTTGACTTCTGAGGAAGAGGATTTAGGTTTTAGGAAATTTGAGTTCTATTTATAGTAAGAAATAAATATCTAGATATTTTTCATAGAGGAATATTCCCTTTTTATTCTCCATTTTTAATTCGTTTTCGACTTTTAAAAATCTGTGTGATCACACAAAGTATTCAAAAATCATGAAAACGGTCATGTAGCTACAGTTTGACATTACGGTCCCAAGAAACTGGTTTCGTCGAATTCCGACTTCGTATGCCCACACAGCATATTTTTAACTGTCGAAATACTGACTGTTTTTCACTTTATAAATCCGTACGACCACATAGTGACTCTAAAAATCACGAAACTAAAAATATAACAACTATTTGACATTGCGGATCCAACAAAACTGGTTTCGTCGAATTCCGACTTCGTTTGCAAAAGTGGCTATTTTTAACGCTCTAAATAGCCTATTTAAATATATAAATATATTTAAATATAATTTAATTTAATATTTAAAAATAAATATTATCATCTATATTCACCGAGGAATACCATACAGCTCCAGGGTAATTATATACTTGCTATTCCGAGTCCAGATTGATTCGATATTCAATTTACATTGAAAAATCCTTTTATAACGTATATAAAGCTTTACGAATTATAAAGGAATTTCACAGCGACTTTTCTGAAATTTGATTTGGACGTACATCAAAATCTATAGGACGAAATCCCGATTTTTCTCTTCCACTAGAAAGATATACTCCACCAGCGCCACACGTTTCTTGTTTCACAGAAATCCGGTTTAAAACGAACCCTGTATACTCAGTTGAAGTTCAAATTGCCAAATAGTGAACTGCAGCGCCATTTCGAGCTCGTTTATAAATATATATTATAATCTATACTTTCAACTGTCGTCGATTGAATATATTCGTCAATATAATTCAACTCTAAGCTGAATTACATCTTAGGGATGACCCCGTTCACAGAATATTGTGATGTCCAATATTTTTGATTATTTCTGGATTGAATATATTATTTAATTTATTATTTTAATTAAATATTCACTATTATTTAATTAACGGCCATTTAATTCTCTAAATCACTATTTATATAATTAAATTAATAAATTATTATCTTGCTAAAATACGGGTCACTACAATCTTCCCCCCTTAATAAAATTTCGTCCTCGAAATTGCTAAGCTAGGGGACGACCCTATCGACTGGTTAGAACATATTTGTTCACTTCTTAACTTCAGTTTCAACTGAACCAATTTAATTTTATTTAAATTATAAATTAATTTTATCAACGAAAATTTTCAAAAATCCTGAAAATTTTCTAACGCCTTAACTTTTCTAAAAATTTCTCCAGCACTTCCTTTGTACTGGTCAATATCTCAAACTCCAACTCGCCTCTCAAGGCCTTCTTTATCCCAAAAGAAAATCAAACAGCCAAGGGGCTTGCCAATTCGGCTCATAAATCTCATATCCATATATAATATAAACTGGTACCTTTTTGTCGGGCATATCAACTCTATCACTTCCATATGCTATCAACTCAGCATATACCAGTGTTATCTCAATTGAATTCCAATCAGTTCATATCCTCAAATCCAAATCGAATTTCATTCGAACCCCAATATCAAATTCCAAATTATTGACTTATCAATTTGGTTCCATTCTAGATTATCTTTAATCCAATTCAATTTTATTTAACTTAGTTCAAGTTTAATTCTAATTCACTTATTTACATTTGTCATCTCAGTCTATTTAACTTCATACGTTAGATTTTAATTCCAGAACTTAAATCCCTGGGTAAATTTCAAATCAATTTGAAATCATAATGCCAATTCAAAACCTTTGAATCTCCAAACAGCTTGTTTTCTCAAAACAATTCAAATCAAAATCTTTTGTAGTAATCCACCACTTAGAACTCGAAAATCACACCGATGATACTGCGCAGTCATCATCGGAATTATCTTCCAGCGACCCAAGTGATTTCAATACTATATCATTTCCAAAACCATTACTAAATACTTCCATTTTGAAAACATTTCAAAATCTCCCAAGAACTTAAAATTTCCTTATTTTAATTCCAATTCTGATTTAATTCAGATTTAATTCATCTTATTTCATATACTTTACTTATATGATTCTGATTAGTTATTTACAATCATTTCACTTTTATAACCTTACTCGATTATATTACCAATCAACACAACCAATATACTATATCAAAATATACTCGGGTAAAATTATTTGTTTTACCCTTCTTTCAAAACATACCATTACTGTTCATCGTATTCGAGTGTTTAGTAACCCCTATCGATACAGTGGATCAAACTGATCGACCAGAATTCACAAACTACTCATCCAATAAATCTCCACAATATAAAATCATTTCATATTAAATAACATATACGTTCACTCGTATATATACACTCAACTCAATCTAGGACATTACTGATCCTATCTCTACTGAGTTACGCCACAGAGCCAAGGTAATTCACTTAACTTAAGCTCTGATACCAACTGTAACGACCCGGATTTTCGGCGACTTTGGTTACCGACATAAGCACGATGTCGATAACCAAAACATCGAAAAATCCAGGTAATTAATGAAAGAAATTAGAAGGTGATGATAGATAAGATAGAAACTTAGAATAGAAGAAGAAGAAGAACACAACATCAGAGTAACACGAACCTCACAGCGGAACGAATAACATATAATAGATAACATAACTTTGAAATATAACAGTTATGTATACAATAACACTTATCAGAGTACAACACTTACAACACAGCGGAAATAACTATAGCTATATGATCTTGAAGCCTCCTGCTCCACGCTCTTCCAGTATATCTGTAAATTCCTGACTACTTGACTGCCCGTACAAAATTAGGCACCCAAGAGTTTAGGGAAAACAAAACAAATAAACTCCGGGTCAGTCATGGGACTGGTATGAGTAAAACAGTTTAAACTGGTATATGAACAAGTAAACGATATCTCATAAGACCACGCCGCAGAACGGAACGGGTTTTTCCCTTATGAGAATCCAAAATATCTTTATATCAAAAACCTTTTGATATTATAATAATGTCTTTGTACAAATAGATATCAACTAGCAGAAACGCTTTCATCTCACGTTCTACATATAGAGTATACAATCAAAATCGCAAGCACGTATTGGATAATGGATTTCCAACTATGACAAGGTATGGAACCACCTTACGATCAGTGTACTCTAGGAACGATACACTGGAGTTCAACAAGAACATCTTGTAACTCAGCCACACATGAACGACCACTCATTTCGCTTGAGTGTATCGAATGTATATCACCAACGGTTGGGATCAGCAACCGTTCCCGTATATATATGGGACAACATTGATAGATTTAAGAAACAAATGAATATTCTCTAGATAGGTGATTATACACCCTACTTCGGTGCGACCGACTTAGCCATGCTGCCTGCCCGATTTCTGTCATTTACCGGTTGATGAGGCTAGAAGCTACGCTTTATCATTACATCAGATTCACTTCGAATGCCACATGGTCAGATCCATCGAAAATCACTAATTGACGTCTACAACGGTACATTACGTGTTAGCTAAAGAAGTTTCCTTCTCCGCTTCCGCTCTTGATACGGTTGAAGAAATCAATGTACATGACCTTTCTGGAAATACTCTGTCAGACATTCATCGTCATTCACTTAGAACGTCACATCGTCATACCCTCCAAATCACACATTGACTTATCCAAAAATAACACGGGTATACAGCTAAGAGAAACGAATTCCTCTGCCACCAAACGTGAATACGTTTGAACAGATCAACTTACGCGATCCATTGGATATACTCTGTCAGACCTTCGTCCATATACGTTGTCCTGGGACTGGACAAACCGAAGGCACTATTCAGTATATCCATCTTAGTCGCTGTTATCTAAGACTTATACAACAGCCCTTGCACTTTACTCCGTCTTCAGTTATCTTTGGCATATATGATTCGCCACGCTTATGCCAATACAGAGTGGTTCTTTGGATAATAATCCAACCGGTCTCTCCATATTAACAATGTTAAAATGGTCAAAACTTCGATAGTCTGTGATTTAACCATCAAAGAAAAACAAGTGTGCAAACAACGATATTATTTCCAGATGGAAATTATATCGAACATACATCATTTAACATTACTCTCTTTAGTTCATTTATTTACTTATCTCCTGTTTCCCTATGTTCTAAATTCTTATTTTCTTTTATCAGAAAACAATTCTGATTCTCGTTTGGAAAACATTTCCAAAACTCCTTTACGATCAAACCTTACCATTTCTTAGTTAAGAAGGAAGTCACTCAAGTTGGGGTATAATTACCTCTCAGACCTTAACTGAACAACGTTATAACTTCAAAATGGTCAAAGTTTATCATTTAATCTTTAACAACTTCTTTACGCCTTTCTCGGATCCAATTTTACTAATCCACTTCTATATTTAAAACATTGGTTATAACGATAACGTTATAATCCCTCCTTTCGAATTATCTAACTTAAATTATAACTTCTATTCTTATTAGTGAATAATTAACCTAATACTTATTTATTTATAAGTAAATAAATCTCTATTTAAACACTGGAAGTATAAGTACTTTCCCGAATTCGATATAATCGAATTTGTCGATTAACTCTCTTCGAGAAATCTCTATTTGATTAACTCTTCTTCGAATAACCTATATTCGATTAACTTCTTCTCGAATAAACGATATTCGATAATCTCTCTTCGAATAACTAATATTCGATAACTCTTCCTTTTCAAATATCTCATATTTGAAAATCTCACTTCGATTAAACTATAATCGATAACTCCCTTCGATGAAACTAACATCGATAACTCCTTTCGATGAAACTAACATCGATTTATTTAACTCGATGAACTTAACTCAACTAACTTAACTTGACTCGACTAACTCGACTTACTTGGTTCGACCAATTCAATTCGATTAACTAGGCTCGACTAACTCGACTAACTTAACTCGACTTACTTGGTTCGACCAATTCGATTCGATTAACTAGGCTCGACTAACTTGACTAACTTAACTCGACTTACTTGGCTCGACCAATTCGATTCGATTAACTAGGCTCGACTAACTTGGTCGAACACCCGATCAACTCAACTTATTTAACTTAACTTATTTCTCAACTCGATCAACTCGATTAACTCCTATCGAATAACTAATATTCGATTAAACTCCATTCGCTTGACTCTAGATCGCAGCGATCACAATGGTTACGCCTGACTCCCTCAGGAAACATCCGACCGCCGTAGGCTATTTACAGCCCTGCGAATTACGCTAGCAGTCGTACGAGATGGCAACTTATCCTGAATAACTCTATTTGACTAACCCTGTCTCAAATAACTATATTTGATTAACTTTAGTTCGTTTTAACTCTAATCGATTAACTCTAACTGATTAACTCTAACTGATTAACTCTAACTGATTAACTCTAACTGATTAACTCTAACTGATTAACTCTAACTGATTAACTCTAACTGGTTAACTCTAACTGGTTAACTCTAACTGATTAACTCTAACTGATTAACTCTAACTGGTTAACTCTAATTGATTAACTCTAACTGGTTAACTCTATTTGACTAACTCGAGTTGACTAACCCCTTTCGAATAACATATTCGATTAACTAACTTTCGAATACCATATTCGATTAACTAACTTCGATTAATTTAACTCGATTGACTAACTTCGAATACCATATTCGATTAACTAACTTCGAATACCATATTCGATTAACTAACTTCGAATACCATATTCGATTAACTAACTTCGAATACCATATTCGATTATCTAACTTCGAATACCATATTCGATTAACTCCTTTCTATAATGTTTATCCATTTTAAAAAGATCCCCTTTTTAACACGTTTATTCATTTATAAAGATTTACTATTAGTAACGGTTCTTCACTTTATAAATGCCCGTTCAAATAACGTTTTCCTTTTTATAACGGTTTCCTTTATAAACCAATTTCCCTTTTTATTAACTCTGTTTATTTTCTAAATATTCCCCTTTCCATTCTATTTGTAAATGGTTTACAAATATTTCTTTCCTCTATTTTATTCTATTTGCAAATGGTTTGCAAATATTCCCTTTTCAAATTTATTCTTAAAAATATTCTAACTCCTTAAATTCCCGGGAAAATTCGCCATAACCTCCTTTGTATCGGGAGCATCGGGAAAATCCCCAAACTCGCCACACAGGCCTTTCCATTAAAAAAGAAATGTTTTGAATTTATTTTCCTTTTTAAAATATCTCCTATTTATAAATTTCCCAATTTATAAATATTCCTTATTTATAAATATTCCACTTTATAAATATCTCTTATTTATAAATATCCCAATTTATAAATATTCCACTTTATAAATATCTCTTATTTATAAATATCCCAATTTATAAATATTCCTTATTGATAAATATTCCACTTTATAAATATCTCTTATTTATAAATATCCCAATTTATAAATATTCTGTTTTCTATATCACTTTGAAAATTCCCTTATCTACATTCCGGTATGTTATGATATCCAATCATATCAAATCACGATGTTCAATATCGTTCAAACACATATAATCGCCAACAGATTATATATCACATTATATATCACAATATATAAATCGTAGTAAAATAACTGTTGAGGAATCCAGTTGGATTCCTCCAACCTGTTTTCCCTGCATCACAGATGTTAAACAATATAGATAACATCACTTTCAGTTCCATATGATATATTCTGTTAAACAGAATCAATATAGAAATTCAACTAACTGACTAGCAGTTCAATCAATCAACCAACACACAGCAATCAACAGATGATTAACAGTTCTAAAAATACATTATAAAAATATAACTGTTCAGAGTTGGTGAGTTTTACTCACATTTGCAGTTCATCGTTGAAGAACGATAAACTGTTATTTGATTTGAATCAAACAGTTTATTTGGCCATAATTTCAAACGAGCCCCAATCCACTCCCAGTCAGTCCCAGTGTGTAGTGTCCGTCCATACGATCCCAACGCCACTTACGGTTCTCAATTCTGACCTCGTATGATCAAGTAATCGAGTTTACAGGTTAATACACTATATTTAAATTAAATAAAACAGAGAAATATGGATTGGGCTTTACCCCTCATTTCCGCCCCATCTTCTTAACGTTAAAAACCCGGACCCGTTATTTCTTTCTCCCCCAAATTTCAGAAATCAAACCCGACAGCTCCTTCACCCTTCATGGCCGACGTTCGCTCCACTTATTCACCACGACTTCCACCACCGAATTGAAAACAAAAACCACCATCTTCCATCTCTTCTCACCCTCGACACCCTCATACCAAAACTTCGCAGTTCGATCATCACTTCCCAGAACCGAACTCGCTCAGTAACCTCACCATTTCCGACTGTTCCAAGCACAAACCGCTCCCTCTCTACTTCACTATACTCAAAACAAAGACCATCTAATTACTCAGCAAATCATCCTCTTCACGTCCATGCTCTCAACAACCACTCCGGTGATTCCTTGCAAATCGCGACCTCCCTCCTCCACTGTAGCATACGCTACAGGTTCCGACCCAAATTATCACCTACGACCCCAAAATACCCATAAACGAAATCGGATTCAACCACAAACTCAACAGCACCTCCGAATCCATGAATTTAGACCTCCACCACTCTCGCACTCGAACCCTAAAAATCACGCTGGGTTAAAACCAGCGAAGGCTAAAACCACCGAACCGATAAACTCTTGTATGTTCTTGAAGAGGGAGCTCTCATGAATTTCAATGCATAGGTGTATTGATTTATAACTTTTTATTTGAATTACTATGAATTTTTCCAAAGAGGATCTCTTCACGTGGAAATGAAAAAAACAACGGCTGTATAACTTGTTGACTTCTGAGGAAGAGGATTTAGGTTTTAGGAAATCTGAGTTCTATTTATAGTAAGAAATAAATATCTAGATATTTTTCATAGAGGAATATTCCCTTTTTATTCTCCATTTTTAATTCGTTTTCGACTTCTAAAAATCTGTGTGATCACACAAGGTATTCAAAAATCATGAAAATGGTCATGTAGCTACAGTTTGACATTACGGTCCCAACGAAACTGGTTTCGTCGAATTCCGACTTCGTATGCCCACACAGCGTATTTTTAACTGTCGAATTACTGACTGTTTTTCACTTTATAAATCCGTACGACCACACAGTGACTCTAAAAATCACGAAAATAAAAATCTAACAACTATTTGACATTGCGGATCCAACAAAACTGGTTTCGTCGAATTCCGACTTCGTTTGCAAAAGTGGCTATTTTTAACGCTCTAAATAGCCTATTTAAATATATAAATATATTTAAATATAATTTAATTTAATATTTAAAAATAAATATTATCGTCTATATTCACTGAGGAATACCATACAGCTCCAGGGTAATTATATACTTGCTATTCCGAGTCCAGATTGATTCGATATTCAATTTACATTGAAAAATCCTTTTATAACGTATATAAAGCGTTACGAATTATAAAGGAATTTCACAGCGACTTTTCTGAAATTTGATTTGGACGTACATCAAAATCTATATGACGAAATCCCAATTTTTCTCTTCCACTAGAAAGATATACTCCACCAGCTCCACACGTTTCTTGTTTCACAGAAATCCGGTTTAAAACGAACCCTGTATACTCAATTGAAGTTCAAATTGCCAAATAGCGAACTGCAGCGCCATTTCGAGCTCGTTTATAAATATATATTATAAACTATACATTCAACTGTTGTCGATTGAATATATTCGTCAATATAATTCAACTCTAAGCTGAATTACATCTTAGGGATGACCCCGTTCACAGAATATTGTGATGTCCAATATTTTTGATTATTTCTGGATTGAATATATTATTTAATTTATTATTTTAATTAAATATTCACTATTATTTAATTAACGGCCATTTAATTCTCTAAATCACTATTCATATAATTAAATTAATAAATTATTATCTTGCTAAAATACGGGTCACTACACCCGAAGCTTGAAACCAACATCAGATCGATACCCAGAAAGCCATTCAACTCAACTAATTTCCGATCAGTTTCTAATTTCAGTAATTCCATTTAAATTCCTAATTCAAACCCCAAATTCCTTTATAATATTCTATTTGCAAAATATTTACTTTCATATAATTTTCACGTAGAATGTGGATAATATTTCTTTATCTAATCAAAACAGTTTGATTTCGTATTTAGAAATAATATCTCAAACCCGAATTCTATTTATATTTCTATTTGCAGAATTATTCATACAAATCTCTTGTTTATTTCTAACACTTAAGTCTCATTTATAATTCCCTTTATATAATTCTATTTATTCTATATAAATCCTTTTATATAATTCTATTTATTTTATATAAATCCTTTTATATAATTCTATTTATTCTATATAAATCCTTTTATAAAATTCTATTCATTTTATATAAATCTTTTTATATAATTCTTTTCATTTTATATAAATCCTTTTATATAATTCTATTCATTTTATATAAATCCTTTTATATAATTTTATTCATTTTATATAAATCCTTTTATAAAATTCTATTCATTTTATGTAAATCTTTTTATAATATTCTATTCATTTTATATAAATCCTTTTGTATAATTCTATTCATTTTATATAAATCCTTTTATATAATTCTATAAATTTCCCAAATAATTCTTTTTATAATTCTATTTGGTTTCCAAATATTTCCTTTATAATATTCTATTTATTTTCCCAATATTCCCTTTTATAATACCCTATTTATTTTATATAAACATTTTATTTGTTTTCTAAATAAATTCCTCTTTATAAAATCCATCGATTTTATATAATATCTTATTTTCAAAATATACTTTGAAAATTCTATTTGTACATTCCAGTATTTCTTATGGTATTTAAAACACCATATAACGAGGATCAATATCATACAAACAAATATAATCAATAACAGATTATATATCACATCATATATCACAATATATGAAAAACAGTAAAATAAATGTTGAGGAATCCAGTTGGATCCATCCAACATGTTTTCCTGCATCCACAGATGTTAAACAATATAATTAAAATCAACTTCATTTCAATACTAAATATTCTGATAAACAGAATCAATATTTGATTAACGATATATATAAATATATATCGTTATCTATAATTTCAACCAATCAATCAGCAATTCAACAAAACAATCAACACACAGCAATCAATCATCATTTATCAATACTAGATTATATTTATAAAAATTTAAACTGTACAAAGTTAGTGAGATTTATTCACATCGGATGTTTATTGTTAAATAACGATAACTCTCGGTTGATTTAGACAGACAATTTATTTCGCTATAAATTGTAACGAGCTCCAATTCACTCCCAGTCGGTTCCATCGTGTAGCTCCCATCCATACGATCCCAACGAATCTTGTTTTGCTGAATTCTGATCATGTATGGAAAACTTATGAATTTAACAAGTTCTATATACTTACGATCATTAACAACTAAATTAAACGATTAATTTATTAATTAATTAACCTTTATCATTCACTAATCCTTCTTCCATTCATAAGTTGTTTCACCTGTGGACACCGGACCCGCAAGTTTTTCTTTTATCATCTTCTAAAATCTACCCTTTTCAGCATGGAAATTAAACCTGAATTTACCATTTGAATATAAGAATTTGATCATTAACTTATATAAAATAATTAATATAAATCACTCTTATTATTAACACTAACCCCATGTTATATTGTTAAGACTCCTTCACTTATTCTTAGAAACCGGAAGCTCTTTCAGATCCATGACCGTGCTTTCATTTTCCTTTGTTCTCCTTCACTAAGCCACGGATCACTGAACCGACATCACCACAATTTCACTCACCTTGAGCTCATACAAAACTGCGACGTCGCCCTCATTTCCAGACAATAGACTCCTCTTCTCTATGCATTAGATAATCCCGTACCCCCTTTCTACTGTTCTTCATCATGAACGAGCCATTTCTTCTCCTAGACGGCCTCCTTCTCTCCATGTTTAAACATAAAACCTGCACCATTTCTCTTTACTTCGAGCGCTCATACATCTCCTCACCATTTTGTAAAGCTCACTATTATAATCCCCATCGCGTCGCAATAGGAAAACTCCCTGCTACTGTACAGATATCAAACCTAAATCTCATCGAGATTCCCAATTGTTAGCAGACAAGTGCTAAATCACTCAATAAACCCAAGTAAATTACTCAAAACCAACATCGAGACTTCAAATGCCTAAAACAAGAAACCCTAGGCTATTGTATATACACGACTTCCACCGAAAATCGTGTTCGGGCTCTCAGAAAACAGCACAGATTTGTGGGACAGCTCAAAGTGAATCCAAGAATACATGTTTCGAGATTTATCGGTTTTCATATGAATTGTTATGATTTTTGAAATCGATTTGTTTGCTCACGTTTTTCTTAGTTTGGAAGAAAGAAATTCGACGGCTTGAAATTTTGACCAGAGGAATGAAGTTTGGGTTTAGGAATGTAAAAGGTATATATAGGAGGTTTTATTATTTTTTTAATGATGATTTTATTTGTTTATATCCAACCATTAAGTTCGTTCATCGTTTAAAAATTCTTATGATCACATATAATATCCAAATTCGATGAAAATGGACATACAGCTACAGTTCAACATTGAGGACCTAACGAAACTTGTTTCGCTGAATTCCGACTCCGTTTGCTCACACAAGATATTTTTAAAGTCAAATTATTAACTTTTTTCACATTAAAATTCCGTATGGCCACATATTGACTCCAAAAATCATGAAAATTGAAATCTAACAATAATTTAATATTCCAAATCCAAAAAAATTAGTTTCGTCGAAAACGGAGGTCATTTGCAAAATTGGCTATTTTTAAAGCTCTAAATAAACCCATTTAAATATTAATATATTTAAAAATAATTAAATTTAATATTAATAAATTAATATTATCGTTTATATTCATAATAGAATATCATCTGGCATCAAAATAGACATATCCGAATTTACAACTCCATATTTCAAATCCAGGTTATATAAAATAAAAATCATTTTATAATATAAATAAATCTTTATAAATTATAAAGGAATTCCATAGCGGCTATTTTTGTAATAACCCGGAAATCTGAGTCAATTTAAAATTTTTATTTTTGGCAATTTTGATGAATTTTGAATATTTAAAATGAATTATTTTAAATAATAACGACGAGAAATTTATTTTGAATAGAATTCAAACGTATATATTTATATAGATCGTCGTTAGAATATAAATAATTATTTATAATTATAAAAGGAATTTGAAATGGCGCGGTAGTTTGAAAATTCGATTTCAAAGTTCAAATGATTGTACAGGATTCAAAATAAACCGGATTTTGGTGAAACCCAAAATATTAGAATCTAATTGAGAATATCTTTCCAACGAATCCGAAGAATTGAAATTTCATAGCGGGAATCAAAAGATATGCCCAGTTGAAAATTTAGAATAGTCGCTATGGAATTCTGGCCCTTAAAAATGGAAATTTTGCAAGCAACCTCGGTTTTCGACGAGACCACTTTTGTTGGGTCCATGATGTCAAGTTATTGCTAGATTCCAAAATTCGTAATTTTTCGAATCAATATGTGAGCGTGGCGAAGGAAAACGTGTTTGACCAGTTTTAGTTGATTTTAATCGACTGGAAAATGGCCATTTTTCAAACGGTCTCAAAATTCGATGAAATTAGTTTTATTAGGACCATATCATCAATACGAAGCTAGAAAATATTTTTCGAGGATTTTTCGATTAGTATGTGGCCCCGGTAAATTGAAATGTGCGTTCAAATTCAATTTATAGAGTTATATTTTGATTTTGACGAAAACTGATCGAAATGATCGAATCAGCTCACGATACATATCCTATTGTGTTTGGAATGGGGGTAATTATCTATGGACGACAGTCGGTGGGTTCGATTTCGAGTTCGAAATAAAAAGTTGCTTTATAGAAGAAAATTAAAATAATATAATATATATTATTATATAACTCCTCCTTGCTCTCTCTCCCTTCACAAGTCAAACGAAAAAAATATAAAACACGCACCCCCCTGTAGCCCTACCCAGATCGTCGTCGCCCTTCCAGAGGCGCCGCACTGCCGTGGAAACCCCCCTCCTCCTCTAGCCGCACTTCCTCTCTCCTCCTTCATTCGAGAACCCTCTCCCCACGCTCAATTCGAGGACCCCAAAAACCCCCATGCCTGTTAACAGCCGCGCCACCCAAACTCTAGGACTGCCACCCTCTATCGGCCCCACCACGGCCAACGCCACCTCCTCCGCCCATCGCTGCGCCGGAAACCCCCTCCTCCTCCGATGATCTGTAAGGTTTATTAATTTTCATTGTATTTTTATTTCCTTTTTAATTATATATAAAGTATGGCATTTACTTTCAGTTTTGATGGGACAAAAATAGAAATTTCTATATATGAAGATTAGTGGAAGTAAGGACTCGATTTTTCTTATGAAGTTAAAGAAGTAAAAACACGATTTTTATTTAGAAGTTAGATAAATAAAAATATAATTTTTATGTAAGTTAGAGAAATAAAAATATAATTTTTATGTAAGTTAGAGAATAAAAATATGATTTTTATATTATAGAAACAATAAAAATATGATTTTTATATTATAGAAAGAATAAAAGTATGATTTTCATATAGGTAGTGAACTAAAAATATAATTTTTATATAGTGAGCAGAATAAAAATAGAATTTTTATCTATACAGTAGCGGTGTAAAAATATGATTTTTATTCATATAGTGTAGTTATAAACATGTGATTTTTATATACATAGCAACAATATAAAAATGTGATTTTTATATATGTAGCGAATACGAGCAACAAAAGTGACAAAAGGCAAGCACGACGAAGATTTCCTATATATGAAGAGTCAGGGCGTTTGTTTGTTGATTTGAAACCCCACACGGGTATTGGGATGAGATTTGATGTACACTAATCCCGATTGTTTAGTTGTATGTCAATCGATGGATTGACAGACTATGTAAGCATTAATTATTTATATTTAATGCTTATGCAGTTGTGTGGTGCACTCTGGATGATGGTTGATTATTTATCATTGCTATTATATACATGTGTTGTAGAAAATCCATATAATTAACATTATATGGTAATTGATTGGGCCTCATTCCAATTTGGAAAATATAAAGTAAATTCATTTGTTGAATAGTAAAGAAAATTCATTTGTTGAATTGTAAAGAAAATTCATTTGTTGAATAGTAATGAAAATTCATGTGTTGAATTGAAAATATATATTCATGTGTTGAATAAAAAATAAATTCATGTGTTGAATAGAATAAATATTCATGTGTTGAATAAAAGCTGTGTTGATTAGATTGACGCCATTTTGACGTGAACGATATTTATATCGATTTTATTCATTCTTATAATGAATATAGAAAAGGAATTGATTTCAAAATACAACGTTTTGAAAATATTATCATTTGTATATCGATGATGTGGAATATTCAATTTTGATTTGAAATTGAATATGAAGTTGAAATCATTTTGAAAACGAATTTAAAACGATTTATAAAATACGTTTTAAAAGGAAATCGATGAAATATATATAATATATTTGTATATATATTTATATATAATGGCCAGAATAGAACGTGCCGCTCCGCGGCAGTTCGCGAATTTCAACCATTGACTTCAAATGGATATTACGAGAGATCTGACCTTCGGATTCTCCTAAAACCAGAACCGTTGGGTTCGTATCGAAAAGGGCTTTCTAATGAATATTAGAGATTTGAAATCTAACGGTAGAATTTGGAATTATATCCTAATCAAATTTGGAAAAGGTCGCTGTAAGTGCAGTTCGATGGCCGTTGATGGAAATCGACTGTACGGGCCTTGATAAAATTATTAAAAATAATAATATTTTGTGTAAAATCATAAGAAATGATTTGGTAAGAATTGAGTTGAAACCTTCATATTTGAAAGGGATAAAAATAGATTTTTATCGAAATGAACTAGTTTTGAACTAGAATTATAATTCTATTTATTTTTAAAATAAGTAAAGTGGATTTGAAATGGTTTTGAAAATAAATAGAATTTCCGATAATTAAATTGGAATGGATTGGAATCGAAATCATCTTTGGAATATTTCGATGTTGGATTTCGTGATTATACAGATATTGATATGGAAATTTGAAAGATACAATTATATCGTTATTTCCAGTACGATATTTGTTGGTCGTAGAATTTGATATTGAATATAAGCCGATATATTTTCTATACAGAGCCTTGTATTTAATATCAAATGTGATTTGGGTTTGTCGTGAATGGTGTCTTCATTAACATTGTTCTTAAACCCAGTTGAGAAAGAGATTAAATCTTATTATTTAGATTTAATGAAGTGTACCAATTAAATGGTATTTAATTGGAATTGAATTTGAATTTATTTTTGGGTTTATCGTGAACGGTGTTTTAAATAACACTTGTTCTTTAACCTGATAATTAATGGAATGTGATTTTCGGTTTACGTGAACGGTATCTTCAATAATACTGTTCTTAGACCCAACCGAGTTAAGAAAATCAGAAACTAACTAGAGATTAGTTAAGTTGAAAGGTTTCTTGGGTATTGATCTGATGTTGGTTCCGGCCTTCGGAGTTAATATTTAGGGAACTATTCTCTTACTAATTTACGGTTAGAGACTAATAGAATGGAATGTGATGTGGGTTTATCATGAACCGTGTTTTAAGTGACATTGGTTCTTTAACCCAGTTAAAGATTACAACCAAGTGGAGTTTTAATGAATCTTTAATTAGATTGAAATGATCGGGAACGGAGTATCACCAGTTTTTCTCCAGGCGATAGTTAAATCTTTAATTAGATTTAAACGTGAAATGGTAATTGAATTTACCGATAACACCGTGGTGTTAGACATGAAGTATGACCAGTTTTACTTCATATGATGAATAGGTTGGGATTGGGAAATTAAAACAAATGATTACTTCGGTAAGGTTCGTTAATCCCGACTAGTTGAATCAATATTCAAAAGAAGATTAAAGAATAAATTTGAGGAATTTATCTTTGATAAAATTAATGGGAACCTATCCCTAAGAATGTGAAGTTTAGCAACTAACTGAAGATTAGTTAAGATGAATGGCTTCCTGGGTATTAACCTCATGTTGGTTTCGGCCTTCGGGGTTAATATTTGGGGAATTGTTCCCTTACTAATTTACGGTTAGTGACCGATGAATTGGAATGAGGCGTATGTTGTGTTTGTGTAATACTTGTTTATTATATACGCGAGTTATTCGGAAAGACCCGGTTTATCCATTCTGAATAATTGATACGACGATAAGTCGAAGATGAAGACAGTGGTTGAAGACCGGAGGTCTTCACGTCGTTTAGGTGATTACTGATGATCTTGATTGGGTCGTACACCCAAGAGGAGGGAATTAGTTAGTGGTCGTCCAGACGTACTTGGAGATCGATGGATATGCAGAGTACTAGATGCCTCCGGTTTCGTTCAGACCCAGAACAAACTTTGTAAATGGACTGTGTGTCTGACATTGGATTTTATTCTGTGTGATTGATTTCTATTAAATATATATGTGTTTGGCGGCGGAGAACTTATTCTCTTGCTTAAAGCCCTTCTTTGAGACGTGCAAGCTCAGGGGTTATATATTGATGGATATCAAATGCATGGAGTGAATTGCCTGTGTGGCATGCCTAAGTGGCAAATGATCAAGGCTTTTGTTGAAAAGCAAAGTCTTGTGGTTGATGATCAAGGCACGGCCTATGTGGCATAGCTTTGTGTAGCGTTGATTCGCGAGCCTCACACCCCGGTGGTGAACCAAAAATGGGAGAGGACCTCAGGGAGGACATGCGTTTCTTCCTAGTTAGAAGTGGCGTCAGTGGTTTTACACGCTCTGATGAGTTTGACTTATGTGATTGTTGCTGTTGCGAGGCGCCTCGGATATATCGGTGATTATGTGAAGCCGATGGAGTCATTCGTTGGCTCACTTACGCCCCAAAGGGCGGGGAAACATAGTGTTCAGGCATTTTAATCCACATCGGTGGACCGACCCTGTCGCTCCAAAGGTCACTCGAGCTCTGACCTAAGACATGGGCTAGATTGTCTCGAATCGGTAGAGGACTATCTTTTGCCTCGGTTCACAGAAGGAAATCCAATTTCCAAATATAATATGTGCGGTTTTGATTGTAAACCTATATATGGCGACATAGTGGCATGGGACTCTCATGTCGCTTATGATTGATATTTATGATTGTATATAAAATCAAAAACTAACTGGAAACGAGCTAAGATGGGTGGTTTCCAAGGTATTGGTCTGATGTTGGTTTCGGCCTTCGGGGTTAATACTTAGGGAATCGTTCTCTTACTAATTTACGGTTGGAGTCCGATTAAGAATTAAAACATGAAATTTAGCGTATCAAGCATTCTTTGGCTATTATAAGGTAAAAACCCTATCCCCCGGCTTGCGTTGCACTGTGTGATGGGACCTGGGTCTTATAATTGCTTCATTGTTCTTTATTTAGCATTGCGCTATTGTTTTATGCACTGGTATTCTTGGGAGGAAACCCATTCCGTGTTATACGGCATGGTCCCTTGATTTACCTAACTTTAAAATAAAGATAAATAACTGTTTTAGTTCTCACACTAGTCACATGACTGACCTGGAGTTTATTGTTTTAACCTAAACTCTGGGTGCCCCTATTTTGACACGGGCAGCTAGTAGTTTTGGTTTTGCAGATTTATATTCACAGGAACCTGGTTTACAGCTGGAATGATATCCGGAAAGCTCTGTATCCGTATATCTCTTTCAGTTGTGTATTATATTATTTTTCCGCTGCGGTAATGTATTGTAATCTCTGATATTTATCAAATGTGTAATATCTATTCATACTCTGTATATTCTTGTATTCTGATGAAATTGTTGTAATTAACAATGAAATGTTCTTCTGTCTGCGTTCTGATGTTGCTTGTCCTCAAAGTATCCGCTCTTTCCTTACCGGGGAAGTTACGGGTTCTTACAGTGGTATCAGAGCTTTGGTTTACAGAGCTCGGAGAACAAGGCACATTAGAACCAAACGAAAGAATTCATCAGAAATTGGATTAGTAATATCCAATAGGAATGACTCGTTAGAGATGGGATCAGTAGTATCCTAGAACGAGTGTGAAGAGTATATTTTTGAAATATGAAAAGAAAAACAAATTTTGTTTTGAAGTTTAAATCGTATTATACGTATTTAAATAATTTATTTTGAATTGATTTGGACAATCTAGTATATAAAGATTTTACATATACGCCTAGCAAGCGTGTATACGAAGTCCCAAATATACTGGATAGATATAGAATCACACTCTAGTCGCTCGGAGATTATTTGATGATCGTTATAGCGATCGTATCATCAGTATTCATGTTCGAGTTTCGAAAGTGGGATTTCTATATGTTTCCATTAGACTGGTGTGAGAATCAAACTGGATAGGGCTTACTGTTGTGATTTGGCATCAAAAATGTGATTTTTGACTATATATCAAGATTATGAATTTGAAATGTTAATCAACTAATTGATTGCTGACTGTGTTGTTTGATTATTGGTTGATTAATTAAATGTTGAACATTTAGCCAAATTGTATCAAAAAAGTGAATTTTATTGAAAATTTATCACATTTGCATGCATGTACATGTACTTACATTGAACAGATCATAGTAAGGAGGCTAGAGAAGAGGAATAAAATTGTTTGCCTGACAAATAAGTACATGTTTATTGTATTTCTTGGGTTTTTGATGATTTTTTGAGCCGATTGGCTAGCCGCTTGGCTTTTTCGTTTTCTTATGGATTGAAGAAGGCCATGGGAGGCTATATGAAATATCCCGAAGTCCCCGGTGCAGGGGAGGTTATGGAAAATTTTTTCGAAAATTTAGGGTGTTGCCAAATTTTTGAAAAATTTGAAAAGTTCTTAGAAACTGAAAAGTTGAAGAACTTAAGCTGTAAGGAAAATAATGAAAGTTGAGTTGGTTTGTGGAACAACTTTCGGCTTCGCTCCTTTTCGGGGACAAAAAGTTTTAAGTGGGGGAGATTGTAATAACCTGGAAATCTGAGCCAATTTAAAATTTTTATTTTTGGCAATTTTGATGATTTTGAATATTTAAAACGAATTATTTTAAATAATAACGACAAGAAATTTATTTTGAATAGAAATCGAACGTATATATTTATATAGATCGTCGTTAGAATATAAATAATTATTTATAATTATAAAAGGAATTTGAAATGGCGCGGTAGTTTGAAAATTCGATTTCAAAGTTCAAATGATTGTACAGGATTCAAAATTAACCGGATTTTGGAGAAACCAAAAATATTAGAATCTAATTGAGAATATTTTTCCAACGAATCCGAAGAATTGAAATTTCATAGCGGGAATCAAAAGATATGGCCAGTTGAAAATTCAGAATAGTTGTTATGGAATTTTGGCCCTTAAAAATGGAAATTTTGCAAACGACCTCGGTTTTCGACGAAACCACTTTTGTTGGGTCCGTGATATCAAGTTATTGCTAGATTCCAAAATTCGTAATTTTTCAAATCAATATGTGAGCGTGGCGAAGGAAAACGCGTTTGACCAGTTTCAGTTGATTTTAATCGACTGGAAAATCGCCATTTTTCAAACGGTCTCAGAATTCGATGAAATTACTTTTGTTAGGACTGTATCGTCAATACGAAGCTAGAAAATATTTTTCGAGGGTTTTTCGAGTTAGTATGTGGCCCCGGTAAATTGAAATGTGTGTTCAAATTCAATATATAGAGTTATATTTTGATTTTGACGAAAACTGATCGAAACGATCGAATCAGCTTACGATACATATCCTATTGTGTTCGGAATGGGGGTAATTAGCTATGGACGACAGTCGGTGGGTTCGATTTCGAGTTCAAAATAAAAAGTTGCTTTATAGAAGAAAATTAAAATAATATAATATATATAAATATATAACTCCTCTTTGTTCTCTCTCCCTTCACAAGTCAAACGAAAAAAAATATGTATAAAACACGCGCCCCCTGTAGCCCTACCAAGATCGTCGCCTCCCCCCTCCCCCCTCAGAGGTGTCACACTGCCGCGGAAACCCCCCTCCTCTAGCCGCACTTCCTCTCTCCTCCTTCATTCAAGAACCCTCTCCCCCATGCTCAATTCGAGGACCCGCAAAACCCCCCACGCCTATTAATACCCGCGCCACCCAAACCCTAGGACCGCCACCCTCTCTCGGTCCCACCACAGCCAACGCCGCCTCCTCTGCCCATCGATGTGCCGGAAACCCCCTCCTCCTCCAATGAACTGTAAGGTTTATTAAATTTCATTGTATTTTTATTTCCTTTTTGATTATATATAAAGTATGGCATTTACTTTCAATTTTAATGGGATAAAAATAGAAATTTCTATATATAAAGATTAGTGGAAGTAAAGACTCGATTTTTCTTATGAAGTTAAAGAAGTAAAAACACGATTTTTATTTGGAAGTTGGAGTAATAAAAATATAATTTTTATGTAAGTTGGAGAAATAAAAATATAATTTTTATGTAAGTTAGAGAATAAAAATATGATTTTTATATTATAGAAAGAATAAAAAATATGATTTTTATATTATAGAAAGAATAAAAATATGATTTTTATATTATAGAAAGAATAAAAATATGATTTTCATATAGGTAGCGAACCAAAAATATAATTTTTATATAGTGAGCAGAATAAAAATAGAATTTTTATCTATACAGTAGCGGTGTAAAAATGTGATTTTTATCCATATAGCGTAGTTATAAAAATGTGATTTTTATATATATAGTAACAATATAAAAAATGTGATTTTTATATATGTAGTGAATACGAGCAACGCAAGTGACAAAAAGCGAGCACGACGAAGATTTTCTACATTTGAAGAGTCGTGGCGTTTTGTTTTGCTAGTCGGTGAGAACTCCTCACTTTTATTTTTATTTCTAGTTTGAAATATATACTAGGATGCAGACGGTGTTTAGTAGCACCCGACACCCGTCGTCCACAGACCATGGATGACTTGTTTGTTTGATTGCTATGTTGTGACATTTGATTGTGTTATGTGAAATGAAATAAAATATTTTATAGTGGAAAATATTTTATAGTTAAAAATATAATTTTTAATGTGTATATGAAATAAATATTTATAGACAAATCGGACGATTTGTTTATATACACTAATTTGATTGATATTGATTGGGACGATAAATTTTACACATCGCCCAACTGCACAAATAAAATGTATGTTTGTTTATTTGAAACCCCACACAGGTATTGGGATGAGATTTGACGTACACTAATCCCGATTGTTTAGTTGTATGTCAATCGATGGATTGACAGACTGTGTAAGCGTTAGTTATTTATATTTAATGCTTATGCAGTTGTGTGGTGCACTCTAGATGATGGTTGATTATTTATCATTGCTATTATATACATGTGTTGTAGAAAATCCATATAATTAACATTATATGGTAATTGATTGGGCCTCATTCCAATTTGGAAAATATAAAGAAAATTCATTTATTGAATAGTAAAGAAAATTCATTTGTTGAATTGTAAAGAAAATTCATTTGTTGAATTGTAAAGAAAATTCATTTGTTGAATAGTAAAGAAAATTCATGTGTTGAATTGAAAATATATATTCATGTGTTGAATAGAAAATAAATTCATGTGTTGAATAGAATAAATATTCATGTGTTGAATAAAAGACGTATTGATTAGATTGACACCATTTTGACGTGAATGATATTTATATCGATCTTATTCATTTTTATAATGAATATAGAAAAGGAATTGGTTTCAAAATACAACGTTTTGAAAATATTATCATTTGTATATCGATGATGTGCAATTATCAATTTTGATCTGAAATTGAATATGAAGTTGAAATCGTTTTGAAAACGAATTTAAAACAATTTATAAAATACGTTTTAAAAGGAAATCGATGAAATATATTATATATATATATAATGGCCTGAATAGAACGCGCCGCGCCGCGGCGGTTCGCTAATTTCGACCATTGACTTCGAATGGATATTACGGGAGATCCGACCGTCGGATTCTCCTAAAACCGGAACCGTTGGGTTTGTATCGAAAAGGGCTTTCTAATGAACATTAGAGATTTGAAATCTAAATGTTGGATTTGGAATCATGTCCAAATCAAATTTGGAAAAGGTCGCTGTAAGTGCAGTTCAATGGCCGTTGATGGAAATCGACTGTACGGGCCTTGATAAAATTATTAAAAATAATAATATTTTGTGTAAAATCATAAGAAATGATTTGAGAAGAAATGAGATGAAAAACTTCATATTTGAAAGGGATAAAATTAGATTTTTATCGAAATGAACTAGTTTTGAACTAGAATTATAATTCTATTTATTTTTAAAATAAATAAAGTGGATTTGAAATAGTTTTGAAAATAAACAGAATTTCCAATAATTGAATTGGAATGGATTGGAATCGAAATTATCTTTGGAATATTTCGATGTTGGATTTCGTGATTATACAGATATTGTTATGGAAATTTGAAAGATATAATTATATCTTTATTTCCAATACGATATTTGTTGGTCGTAGAATTTGATATTGAATAGAACCCAATATATTTTCTATACAGAGCCTTGTATTTAATATCAAATGTGATTTGGGTTTGTCGTGAATGGTGTCTTCATTAACACTGTTTTTAACCCAGTTGAGAAAGAGATTAAATCTTTTTATTTAGATTTAATGAAGTGTACCAATTAAATGGTATTTAATTGGAATTGAATTTGAATTGATTTTTGGGTTTATCGTGAATGGTGTTTTAAATAACACTTGTTCTTTAACTCGATAATTAATGGAATGTGATTTTGGGTTGTCGTGAACGGTATCTTCAATAATATTGTTCTTAGACCCAACTGAGTTAAGAAAATCAGAAACTAACTGGAGATTAGTTAAGTTGAATGGTTTCTTGGGTATTGATCTGATGTTGGTTTCGGCCTTCGGGGTTAATATTTAGGGAACTGTTCTCTTACTAATTTATGGTTGGAGACTAATAGAATGGAATGTGATGTGGGTTTATCGTGAACCGTGTTTTAAGTGACATTGGTTCTTTAACCCAGTTAAAGATTAAAACCAAGTGGAGTTTCAATGAATCTTTAATTAGATTGAAATGATCGAGAATGGAGTATCACCAGTTTTGCTTCAGGCTATAGTTAAATCTTTAATTAGATTTAAACGTGAAATGGTAATTGAATTTACCGATAACACCGTGGTGTTAGATATGAAGTATGACCAGTTTTACTTCATGGGATGAATAGGTTGGGATTGGGAAATTAAAACAAATGATTACTTCGGTAAGGTTCGTTAATCCCGACTAATATAATCGATATTCAAAAGAAGATTAAAGAATAAATTTGAGGAATTTATCTTTGATAAAATTAATGGGAATCTATCCCTAAAAATGTGAAGTTTAGCAACTAACTGAAGATTAGTTAAGATGAATGGCTTCCTGGGTATTAATCTGATGTTGGTTTCGGCGTTCGGGGTTAATATTTGGGGAATTGTTCCCTTACTAATTTCTTTTAGTGACCGATGAATTGGAATGAGGCGTATGTTGTGTTTGTGTAACACTTGTTTATTTTATACGTGAGTTATTCGGAAAGACCGGGTTTATCCCGTTTTGAATAACTGATACGTCGATAAGTCGAAGATGAAGATGGTGGTTGAAGACTGGAGGTCTTCACATCGTTTGGGTGATTACTGATGATCTTGATTGGGCCATACACCCAAGAGAAGGGAATCAGTTATTGGTCATCCAGACATACTTGGAGATCGATGGATATGCGGGGTACTAGGTGCCTCCGGTTTCGTTCAGACTCAGAACGAACTTGTAAATGGACTATGTGTCTGACATTGGATTTTATTCTGTGTGATTGATTTCTATTAAATATATATCTGTTTGGCGGCGGAGAACTTATTCTCTTGCTTAACGCCTTTCTCTGAGACGTACGAGCTCAGGGGTTATATATTGATGGATATCAAACGCATGGAGTGAATTGCCTGTGTGGCATGCCTAAGTGGCAAATGATCAAGGCTTTTATTGAAAAGCAAAGTCTTGTGGTTGATGATCAAAGCACGGCCTGTGTGGCATAGCTTTGTGTAGCGTTGATTCGCGAGCCTCACACCCCGGTGGTGAACCAAAAAGGGAGAAGACCTCAGGGAGGACATACGTTTCTTTCTAGTTAGAAGTGGCGTCAGTGGTTTTACATGCTCTAACGAGTTTGACTTATGTGGTTGTTGCTGTTGCGAGGAGCCTCAGATATATTGGTGACTATGTGAAGCCGATGGAGTCATTCGTTGGCTCATTTACGCCCCAAAGGGCGGGGAAACGTAGTGTTCAGGCATTTTAATCCACATCAGTGGACCGGCCCTGTCGCACCAAAGGTCACTCGAGCTCTGACCTGAGACATGGGCTAGATTGTCTCGAATCGGTAGAGGACTATCTTTTGCCACGGTTCACAGAAGGAAATCCAATTTCCAAATACGATATGTGCGGTTTTGATTGTAAACCTATATATGGCGACATAGTGGCATGGGACGCTCATGTCACCTATGATTGATATTTATGATTATACGTAAAATCAGAAACTAACTGGAAACGAGCTAATATGGGTGGTTTCCTGGGTATTAGTCTGATGTTGGTTTCGGCCTTCGGGGTTAATACTTAGGGAATCGTTCTCTTACTAATTTACGGCTGGAGTCTGATTAAGAATTAAAACATGAAATTTAGTGTATCAAGCATTCTTTGGCTATTATAAGGTAAAACCCCTATCCACCGGCTTGCGTTGCATTATGTGATGGGACCTAGGTCTTATAGCAGCTTCATTGTTCTTTATTTAGCATTGCGCTGTTGTTTTATGCACTGGTATTCTTGGGAGGAAACCCGTTCCGTGTTATACGACGTGGTCCCTTGATTTATCTAACTTTAAAATAAAGATATATAACTGTTTTAGTTCTCACACCAGTCACATGACTGACCTGGAGTTTATTGTTTTAACCTAAACTCTAGGTTCCCCTATTTTGACACGAGCAGCTTTTAGTTTTGGTTTTGCATATTTATATTCACAGGAACCTGATTTACAGCTGGAATGATATCCGGAAAGCTCTATATCCATATATCTCTTTCAGTTGTGCATTATATTATTTTTCCGCTGCGGTAACATATTGTAATCTCTGATATTTATCGAATGTGTAGTATCTATTCATACTCTGTATATTCTTGTATTCTGATGAAATTGTTGTAATTAACAATGAAATGTTATTCTATCTACGTTCTGATGTGGCTTGTCCTCAAAGTATCCGCTCTTTCCTTACCGGGGAAGTTACGGGTTCTTACAATTTTAAAATTTGATTTGACCATAAATCAAAATCTACCAGATGAAATCCCGAATTTTCTCTTCCATTAGAAAAATAAACTTCACCAGCTCCGAACGATTCCTGCTTCACAAAAATCTGATTTAAAATGGATTATGTATATTCGTTTGAAGTTCGAATCGCCAAATTACAAACTGCCATGCCATTTCGAGCTCGACTGGAATTATAATATAAATTATACGTTCAACTGACATTTAAAAATAATTTCGTTAATATAATTCAATTCTAAACTAAATTATATATTTTAAATGATCCAATTCACATAATATTGTGAGTTCCACTATTTCTGACTATTTCAGAAATTAAATATATTATTCTATTATTTATATTAATTAAATATTTAATATTATTTAATTCTGGTCATTTTAAATTACCAAACCATTATTTAAATAATTAAATAAATTTTTTATAATACCATAAAAATACGGGTCATTGCATTCTTTCCCCCTTAAAATAATTTCGTCCTCGAAATTGCTAAGATAGAAAAAAAACCTATTAACTGGGTTAAAAATAATTTGTTTCCTTTTAACTTTAGTTTCAACTAAACCCATTTAATTTCAATTAAACATTTATTTATTCCTACTAACAAAAATTTTCAAAAATCCTGAAAATTTTCTAACACCTTAACTTTTCGAAAAATTTCGCCAGCACCCCTTTGTACTGGTCAATAGCTCAAATTCAAGCTCGCCTAGAGAGGCCTTCTTCAACCCAAAAGAAAATCAAACAGCCAAGCGGCTTGCCAATTCGGCTCATAAAAACCTCATACCCAATAAAATATAAACCGGTACTTTTTTGTCGGGCATATCAATACATCCTGTCCATCTGTTACCAATTCTACATATACCAGTGTCATCCCAATCATTCGTTTATACCCAAGCCAAATTCTGTTCTTAACTCATATTCCGTTTTTAATTTCAATTCTTAACTTACTAGTCCAATTTATTTTCGGATTATCTCCAATCTAATCTAATTCGATATTTTCTATCTCAATTCATTTTCCCCTTAACTGGCAATTCAATTTCTATTTCTATTTGCTTTTACAAATTCTAATTTAATTTGTTTCAATCCGAACAATCTCGCATAGGGAATTTTAAACATTTTAGCTTTTCTAAAACCAGATATCCCTTTTCAGGAATTCAAACAACTTGCTTTCCATAAAACAATTCAAAAACAAAAATCTTTGGTAGTAATCCATCACTTCGCAACTCGAAAATGACACTGATGATGTGGCCATCATCATCAGGGTTATTTTCCAGCTATCGAAGTGAGTTCAATGCGATAAAAAATTTCAAAATCATATTTATACACCTTCATTTTGAAATTACTTTCAAAATATCTTTCACAATGCTTGTAAACAATTTAAAATCTCCTAGGATTTTAAAATTCTCATATATTTAATCCAATTCCATTTACAAACACTTTTCATGTTTCAGAATTTTAATTCCAATTCTGATTTATATTCAAATTTAATTCGTTTCGTAACACTTATATGAAATTTGATTGGTTATTTATAACCATCTCACTTTTATAATCTTGTTCGATTGTAATAACAACCAACACATCCAATATACTAATATTTCCATATCACTCTTTTATATCAAAATAATTTGGGCAAAATTATTTCATGTACCCTCTTTTCAAAACATACTGTGTCAGTTCATCGTATTCAAGTGTCTACAAACTCCTACTGATACAGTGGATCAAACTGATCGACCAGAACTTATAAACAACTCAAACAATAAATCTTCACAATATAAAACAATTTTTATAAAATCTACAAATACGTTCACTCGTATATAAATACTTAAATTCAATCTAGGTTATTACTAACCCCATCTCCATCGAGTTACGCCATAGAGCCAAGGTAATCACTTAACCTTTAGCTCTGATACCACTGCAATGTCTCGGGGATTTTGCGATCCTGGTTATCGACATAAACTCAATGTCGATTATCCAAGCATCGGAAATACCAGGTAGTTAATAGAAAGAAATTAGAGGATGAGAATAGATAAGATAGAAATTTAGAATAGAAGATGAAGAAGATCACAACAACATAATCAGATTAACACGAATCTCACAGCGTAATGAATAAAATATAATATAACTGTAACAACCCGGAAATGCGAGCCAGTTTAAATTTTTTATTTTTGCAATTTAAGTGAAGTTTGAACATTTAAAATGAATTATTTTAAATAATATCGATAATAAATTTAATTTGAATAGAATTAGAACGTATATATTATATACGTCGTCGTTAGAATATAAATAATTATATATAAATATAAAAGGAATTGAAAATGGCGCGGTAGTTCGATAATTCGATTTCAAACTTCAATTGAATGTACCGGGTGCAAAACAATCCGGATTTTAGTGAAACCAAAAATAATAGGATCTAATTGAGAATATCTTTCCAACGAATTCGAAAAATTGAGATTTCATAGCGGGAATCAAAAGATATGTCCAAATGAAAATTCTGAATAGTCGCTATGGAATTTCGGCCCTTAAAAATGGAAATTTTGCAAATGACTTCGGATTTTGACGAAACCACTTTTGTTGGATCCGGGATGTCAAATTATTGCTAGACTCCAAATTTCAAAAAATTTCGAATCAATATGTGAGCGTGGCAAAGGAAAACGCGTTTGACCAGTTTTAGTTGATTTTAATCGACTGGAAAATGACCATTTTTCCAACGGTCTCAGAATTCGACGAAACTAGTTTTGTTAGGACTGTATCGTCGATACGAAGCTAGAAAATATTTTTATGGAATTTTTAGGGTTAGTATGTGAACCCAGTGAATTGAAATGCGTGTTCAAATTCAATATATAGAGTTATATGTTGATTTTAACGGAAACTGATCGAAACGGTCGAATCAGCTTACGATACATATCCCATTGTGTTCGGAATGGGGGTAATTAGCTATGGACGACAGGCGGTGGGCCTCGTTTCGAGGTCGAAATAAAAAGTCAACTTTTTGAAATTAAAATAATTAAATATAAAAACCCCTCTCCTCTCCTTACTTCCTCTCTGGCCCCCCCTTCCGTTCAGTCGATTCAATCGGGAAAAAAAAGAAAAAAAAAAAGAAAAATCGCGCCCAGGCGATTGACGACGCCGCCCCCTCCCGGCGCCACCGCGCCTCACGCGCAACCACCCCTCCCCTCCGCTGCGCCTCCTTCTTCTCCTCCTTCCCCTCCTAAAAATAGCACCCCTCTCTCTCGAAATCCCCAAACCCCCGAGCCCCACAACCCGATGCCGCCTCCTCCTGTCGCCGCCCACCTCCTCCGCTGCATGCGCCTCCCCCACTGACCCCAGCGCGATGGTGAAACCCCCCTCCAACGATGCTCCAGTTCGACAGTGAAGGTGATTTTCCTTTATTAAATCAGTTTTTAATTCAATTTCAGTTTTATTTTATATTGTAGGAGGATAAAAATATGATTTTTACATTATAGAAGTGTTAAAAATATGACCTTTATATAGTAGAAGATATAAAAATACTATTTTTATGTAAATAGTGTATTGAAAATAAAATTTCTATATAATAGAGAATATAAAAATATAATCTTTATATTTGAAAAGGCAAAATCTCTATATAGTAACGATGTAAAAATAAAATTTTTATATAGTAACGATGATAAAAATAGAATTTTTATCTATATAGTAGCGATGTAAAAATAGAATTTTTATCTATATAGTAGCGATGTAAAAATAGAATTTTTATCTATATAGTAGCAATGTAAAAATAGATTTTTTTATCTATATAGTAACGACGTAAAAATAGAATTTTTATCTATATAGTAGCGAAGTAAAAATTCGATTTTTATATATTGAATAGCGAAGTAAAAATTCAATTTTTATATATTGAATAGCGAAGTAAAAATTCGATTTTTATATATTGAATAGCGAAGTAAAAATTAGAATTTTATATATTGAATAGCAAAGTAAAAATAGAATTTTTATATATGTAGTGGCTACGGGCAAAGAAAGTGACAAAAGGCGAGAACGGCGATGATTCCCTACATATGAAGTGTCGTGGAATTGGATTAGCTAATCGGTGAGAAATTCTCACTCTAAATTTCCTTTTTCTAGTTATATATATATACTAGGATGCAGACGGTGCTTAGCAGCACCCGACACCCGTCATCCACAGACCAAGGATGGCTTGTTTGTTTGATTGATGTGTTGTGAAAATTGTTTGTGATGTTGATGTGAAATCGAAAATAATTGTAGATGGTTGAAATAAATTAATTATCGTTAAAAATATAATTTTTAACGTGAAAGTGAATAAATAAATATTTATAAACAAATCGGCTGATTTGTTTATATACACTGATTTGACTGATATTGATTGGGATGATAAATTTTACACATCACCCAACTGCACAAATAAAAATCTGTGTTTGTTGATTTGAAACCCCGCACGGGTGTTGGGATGATATTTGGGTACACTAATCCTAATTATTTAATTATATGTCGATCGATTGGTCGACAGACTGTGTAAGCATCGATTATTTATATTTGATGCTTATGCAGTTGTGTGGTGCATTTTGGATGATGGTTGATTGTTTATCATTGCTATTATATACATGTGTTGTATGGAATCCATATAATTAACGTTATATGGTAATTGACTGGGCCTCATTCCAATCGGGAAAATAATGAATATTATAAAAGGGAATTCATGTGTTGAATATAAAAATAGTCATGTGTTGACGATGTTCATGTGTTGAAACTATTCATATGTTGAGTAAAATATTTTAACAATAAAATTTACATCTTTAAATTAGAACTACTTCACGGTGGAGTCTAATTAAAAATCAAACGATAGATACCATGATTTTATAAAATATTTTACATAACAAAAATAGTCGTGTGTTGAAAGAAATATAGATTCATGTGTTGAATAGAATATATATTCATTTGTTGAATAGAATAACGAATTTATTGAAATATATAAAGCCGTGTTGATTAGAGTTGCGCTATTTTGATGTAAACGATATTCATATCGATTATATTCGTTTTTATAATGAATATTGAAAAGGAAGTGATTTCAAAATATAACGTTTTGAAAATATTATCATTTATATAGTAACGATAGGAAATATTCAATTTTGATTTGAAATTGAATATAGAGTTGAAATGGTTTTGAAAATGAATTTAAAACGATTTATAAAATACGTTTTAAAAGGAAATCGACGAAATATATATAATATATATATATTATATATATAATGGCCTGAATAGAACGCGCCGCGCCGCGGCAGTTCGTAAATTTCGACCATTGACTTCGAATTGACGTTGCGGGAGATCCGACCGTCGGATTCTCCTAAAACCGGAACCGTTGGGTTCGTATCGAAAAGTGCTTTCCAATGAATATTAGAAATTCGAAATCTAACGGTTGGATTTGGAATTATGTCCAAATCAAATTTGGAAAAGGTCGCTGTAAGTGCAATTCAATGGCCGTTGATGGAAATCGACTGTACGGGCCTTGATAAAATTATTAAAATTATCTATAATTTGTGTAAAATCATAAGAAATGATTTGGGAAAAATTGGGCTGAGAAATTCCATATTTGAAAAGATAAAAATAGATTTTTATCGAAATGAACTAGTTTTGAACTAGAATTAAAATCAATTTATTTTTGAAATAAATAAATTGAATTTGAAAGTGATTTTAAAAATAATCAATATTCCCAATACGTGGATTGGACTGGAGTTGAATCGAAATTATCTTCGGAATATTTCGATGTTGGATTTCGTGACTATACAGATATTGTTATGGGAATTTGAAAGATATATTTTATATCGTTATTTCCAATACGATATTTGTTGGTTTCAGAATTTGATATTGAATATAAGCCGGTATATTTTCTATTCAGAGCCTTGTATTTAATATCAAATGTGATTTCGGTTTATCGTGAATCGTGTTTTAGATGACATTGGTTCTTTAACCCAGTTAAAGGCAAGATGTTGATTTTTGAAAGGATTAAAACTAAGTGGAGTTTTAATGAATCTTTAATTAGATTAAAATGTGAATTGATAATTTAAATTATCAAATCTGAAAGGTGATCGAGAATGGAGTACCACCAATTTTGCTCCAATGCGATAGTTAAATCTTTAATTAGATTTGAACGTGAAATGGTAATTAATTTTACCGATAGCACTGTGGTGTTAGATATGGAGTATTACAAGTTTTTCTCCATGGGATGAATAGGTTGGGATTGGGAAATAAAATAAATAATTACTTCGGTGTGGTTCGCTAATCCCGACTAATTTGAAATGATATCCAAAGGAAGATTAAAGAATAAATTTAGAAGAATTTATCTTGGATAAAATTAATGGGAACCTTTCCCTAATAATGTGATTTTGTGAATAAAAGAATATTCTGAAATGGAATGAGGCGTTTGTTGTGTCTGTATAACATTTGTTTATCATATACGTGGGTTATTCAGAAAGGCCGGGTTTATACCCATTTTGAATAACCGATTCGACGAGATGTCGAAGATGAAGACGGTGGTTGAAGACCGGAAGTCTTCACATCATTTGGGTGATTACTGATGATCTCGATTGGGCTGTACAGCCAAGATGAGGGAAATAGTTGGTGATCGTCCAGACGTACCTGGAGATGGATGGATATGCGAGGAAAGTGCCTCCGGTTTCGTTCAGACCCAGAACGAACTTGTAAATGGATTGTGTGTCTGACATTGGATTTTATTCTGTGTTGATTGATCTCTATTAAATATACATCTATTTGGCGGCGGAGAATTTATTCTCTTGCTTAACGCCCTTCTCTGAGACGTATGAGCTCAGAGGTTGTATATCGATGGACATCAGTCGCATGGAGTGAATTGTCAGTGTGGCACGCGTGAGTGGCAATTGATCAAGGCTTCTGTTGAAAAGCAAAGTCTTGTGGTTGATGATCAAAGCACAGCCTGTGTGGCGTAGCTTTGTGTATAACGTGAATTCGCGAGCCTCACACCTCGGTATGAGTCAAAAACGGGATAGTGACTGCAGGGAGAGCACGACGTTTCTTTCTAGCTAGGGTGGTGTCAGTGACCTACCAGCCCTGACATTCATATACTTTTCACCGGTGTGGTTGTTGGATATGAGGCACCTCGAATATAGGTCTGTAAGAACCGGGAAATGTGTGTTCAGGAATAACTAATCCTCAAAAGTAAGAGAGGACCGGCCCAGCCGATTCCAAGGATCAAAGTGGGGTCATAGGACATTTGCTAGAGTGTCTCGAACGCGGAGAGGAGCTTGCCCCTTGCCTCGACTCATGATGGAATCCAATTTCCAATACGTGATATTGCGGTTTAAATTGTAGAACTAGTATGGCGACATAGTGTTGTGGGTCATTCATGCCGCCTATGATTAATATTTATGATTGAAACTGTTTTGACACTATACACCTATATTAGTATCAAATAATGTGTTTTAAACGTATCAAGCACGCTTTGGCTGTTATAAGGTAAAAACCCTATCCTCCGGCTTGCGTTGCATTGTGTGATGGGACCTGCAACTTATAACAGCTTCATTTTTCTTTATTTTGCATTGCGCTGTTTGTTCAATGCACTGGTATTCTTGGGAGGAAACCCGTTCCGTGTTATACGGCGTGGTCCCTTGATTTACCAAACTTTAAAACCAATATTAATAATTGTTTTAGTTCTCACACCAGTCACATGACTGACCTGGAGTTTATTGTTTTAACCTAAACTCTGGGTGCCCCTATTTACCACACGGGCAGCTAGTAGTTTTGGTTTTGTAGATTTATATTCATAGGGACCTGGTTTACAGCTGGAATGAAATCCGGAATGCTCTGTATCCGTATATCTCTTTCAGTTGTGTTTTGTATTATTTTCCGCTGCGATGTATTTAAATGTAATTTATTGTAATCTCTGATATTTATCGAATGTAATTTATTCATTTATACTCTGTATATTCTTGTATCTGATGGAATTTTTGTAATAACAATGAAATGTTCTTCCGTCTGCGTTCTGTTTTGTCATGTTCTCATCTCAATCCGGGCTTTCCTTACCGGGGGAGTTCGGGTCGTTATAATAACTTTGAAATAAAACCAGTATACGTATACAATAACATTTATCAGAGTACATCACTTACAACATAGCGGAAATAAACAATTGCTATAAAATCCTGAAGCCACTTGCTCCAAGCTCTCAGTATATCTGTAAAATCCTGACTACTTGACTGCCCGAACAAAATTGGGCAACCAAGAGTTTAGAGAAAACAAAACAAAATAAACTTCATGTCAGCCATAGGACTGGTGTGAGTAAACAATTTAAAACAGTTTGAGAAAATAAACGACATCTCATGAGACCACGCCATATAACACGGAATGAGTTTTTCCCCTATGAGAAAACAAAACACTTGGTTTAACATTTCTGAATCCTTTGGCAAGAACGATAATCTTTATATCAAAACTCTTTTGATATTATAATAGTGTCTATCAACCACAACTAAATAATCATTTAGCAGAACGCTTTCATCTCACATTCCACATACATAATATATAATATATAATCAAAAACCGCAGGCGCTTATTGGGTAATGGATTCCAACTAGAAAGGTATGTGACCACCTTCCGACAATGTATCTCTAGAGAGGAATACACCAGGTTCAACAAGAACATCTTGCAACCTAGGCTAAACATGACCGGTCACTCATTTCGCTTGAGTGTATCGAATGTATTATCACAAATGGTTGGGATCAAAAACCGTTTCCCGAAAGGGGCAACATCGAAATAGATTATATAAGTAAATGGAATTTCTCTAGATCAGGTGACAATACATCCTAATTGGCAGCTAACCACTTAGCCATGACCTACCTGATTTTATACCATTTCTCGGTTGTGAGGCTAGAGGCCATAACATATCCTTTTACAAACTGTGCCTTTCTTTACTTTGAATGTCACATTGTCATACCTACCAAATCACACATTGATTTCACCAAACATACCATGGGTAAACAGCTAAGAGAAACGAATCCCTCCGCCACCAAACGTAAATACGTTTGAAGAGATCAACTTACGCGATCTGTTAAATATATTCTGTTAGACATTCTTCCATACAGTTCATCCTGGGACTGGACATACTGAAGGTATTATTCTGTAAATCCATCTTAGGCAATTTCTACCTAGGATTTACTGTACATCCCTTGCATAACTCTGTCTTCAATTATCTTCATCATATTTGATTCGCAAAGCTAATGTCATACGAGTGGTTTTCAGATAATGTATTTGATCCTGGTATCTCCGTATTGACAACGGAAATGGTCAAAATCTTTGATAGTCGGTGATTTAACTATCAAAGGAAAACATGTGTACAAACAATGGTCGTATTCCCAAGCAGAAATCTTACCGATCAATCATCATTTCATTTCCCAATTTCCCATTTATCATTTCCATATATTCATAAGTTCCTTATTTTCTAAAATTAGAAAATATACGTTATTAACTTTGGAAAACGTTTCCATTTCTGATTCACGCATCAATATTTTCCCACCTCTATCAGTCTCTAACTGTAAACTAATAAGAGAACAACTTTCCAAGCATAAACCCCCAAGGCCGAAACCAACATTAGATCGATACCCAGAAAGCCATTCAACTCAACTAATTTCCGATCAGTTTCTAATTTCAGTAATTCCATTTAAATTCCTAATTCAAACCCCAAATTCCTTTATAATATTCTATTTGCAAAATATTTACTTTCATCTAATTTTCACATAGAATGTGAATAATATTTCTTTATATAATCAAAACAGTTTGATTTCATATTTAGAAACAATATCTCAAACCCAAATTCTATTTATATTTTATTTGCAGAATTATTCATACAAATCTCCTGTTTATTTCTAACCCTTTAAACTCATTTTTAATTCCCTTTATATAATTCTATTTATTCTATATAATTTTATATAATTCTATTTATTTTATATAAATCCTTTTATATAATTCTATTTATTTTATATAATCCTTTTATAAAATTCTATTCATTTTAAATAAATCGTTTTATATAATTCTATTCATTTTATATAAATCATTTTATATAATTCTATTCATTTTATATAAATCCTTTAATATAAATTTATTCATTTTATATAAATCATTTTATAAAATTCTATTCATTTTATGTAAATCCTTTTATATAATTCTATTCATTTTATATAATTCTATTCATTTTATATAAATCCTTTTATATAATTCTATAAATTTCCCAATTAATTCTTTGTATAATTCTATTTGGTTTCCAAATATTTCCTTTTAATATTTTGTTTATTTTCCCAATATTCCCTTTTATAATACCTTATTTATTTTATATAAACATTTTATTTGTTTTCCAAATAAATTCCTTTTTTATAAAATACATCAATTATATATATATATATATATATCTTATTTTCAATATATACTTTGAAAATTCTCTTTGTACATTCCAGTATTTTTTATGGTATTTAAAACACCATATAACAAGGATCAATATCATAACACGCATAATCAATAACATATTATATATCACATCATATATCACAATATATGAAAAACAGTAAATTAAATGTTAAGGAATCCAGTTGGATCCCTCCAACCGGTTTTCCTGCATCCACAAATGTTAAACAATATAATTAACATCAACTTCATTTAAATATTAAATATTCTGATAAATAGAATCAATATTTGATTAACGATATATATAAATATATATCATTATCTATAATTTCAACCAATCAATTAGCAATTCAACAAAACAATCAACACACAGCAATCAATCATCATTTATCAATACTAGATTACATTTATAAAAATATAAACTGCTCAGAGTTAGTGAGATTTACTCACATTGGACGGTTATCGTTAAATAACGATAACTATCGGTTGATTTAGACAGACAATTTATTTCGCTATAAATTATAACGAGCTCCAATTCACTCCCAATCAGTTCCATCATGTAGCTCCCGTCCACATGATCCCAAAGGATCTTGTTTTGCTGAATTCTGATCATGTATGGAAAACTTATGAATTTAACAATTTCTATATACTTACGATCGTTAACAACTAAATTAAATGATTAATTTATTAATTAATTAACCTTTATCATTCACTACTCCTTCTTCCATTCATACATTGTTTCACCTGTGGACACCGGACCCGCAAGTTTTTCTTTTATCATCTTCTAAAATCTACCTTCTCAGCATGGAAATTAAAACTGAATTTACCATTTGAATATAAGAATTTGATCATTAACTTATATAAAATAATTAATATAAATCACTCTTATTATTAGCACTAACCCCATGTTATACTGTTAAAACTCCTTCACTTATTCTCAGACACCAGAAGCTCTTTCAGATCCATGACCGTGCTTTCATTTTCCTTTGTTCTCCTTCACCAAGCCACAAATCACTGAACCGACATCACCAAAATTCCACTCACCTTGAGCTCATACAAAACTGCGACGTCGCCCTCATTTCCAGACAATAGAATCCTCCTTCTCTACGCATCAGAAAATCTCGTACCCCCTTTCTACTGTTCTTCATCATGAACGAGCCATTTCTTCTCCTAGATGGCCTCCTTCTCTCCATGTTTAAACATAAAACCACCACCATTTCTCTTTACTTCGAGCTCTCATACATCTCCTCACCATTTTGTAAAGATCGATGTTACAATCCCCATCGCGTTGCAACAGGAAAAACTCCCTGCTACTATATAGATATCGAACCTAAATCTCACCGAGGTTCCCAATTTTTAGCAGACAAGTGCTAAATCACTCAACAAACCCAAGTAAATTACTCAAAACCAACATTGAGACTTTAATTTCCTAAAACAAGAAACCCTAGGCTATTGTATATACATGGCTTCCACCGAAAATCGTGTTCGAGCTTTTATAAAGTAGCACAGATTTGTAGAACAGCTCGAAGTGAATCCAAGAATACATGTTTAGAGATTTATCAGTTTTCATATGAATTGTTATGATTTTTGAAATGGATTTGTTTGCTCATGTTTTTCTTAGTTCAGAAGAAAGAAACTCGACGGCTTGAAATTTTGACCAGAGGAATGAAGTTAGGGTTTAGGAATGTAAAGGGGTATATATAAGTAGGTTTTATTATTATTTTTATTGATTATTTTATTTGTTTATATCCAACCGTTAAGTTCGTTCATCGTTTAAAAATTCTTATGATCACATGTAATATCCAAATTCGACGAAAATGGACATACAACTACAGTTCAACATTACGGACCCAACGAAACGCGTTTCGTTGAATTCCGACTCCGTTTTCTCACACAACATATTTTTAAAGTCAAATTATTAATTGTTTTTCACAATAAAATCTCGTACGGCCACATACTGACTCCAAAAATCATGAAAATTGAAATCTAACAACAATTTAATATTCCAGATCCAACAAAATTAGTTTCGTTGAAAACGGAGATCGTTTCAAAACTGGCTATTTTTAAAGCTCTAAATAAACCCATATAAATATTAATATATTTAAAAATAATTAAATTTAATATTAATCAATTAATATTATCTTATATATTCATAAAAGAATATCATCTGGCTTCAAAATATACATATCCGGATTTACAACTCCATATTTCAAATCCAAGTTATTCGATATTCAATATATAAAATAAAAATCCTTTTATAATATAAATAAATCATTATAAATTATAAAGGAATTCCATAGCGAATATTTTAAAATTTGATTTGACCATAAATCAAAATCTACCCGACGAAATCCCGATTTTTCTCTTCCATTAGAAAAATATACTTCACCAGCTCTGAACGTTTCTTGTTTCACAGAAATCCGATTTAAAATGGATTCTGTATATTCGTTTGAAGTTCGAATCGCCAAATTACGAACTACCGCGCCATTTCGAGCTCGATTATAATTATAATATAAATTATGCATTCAACTGACATATAAAAATAATTTCGTTAATATAATTCAATTCTAAACTGAATTATATATTTTAAATGATCCAATTCACACAATATTGTGAATTCCACTATTTCCGACTATTTCAGAAATTAAATATATTATTCTATTTTATATTAATTAAATATTCAATATTATTTAATTCTGGTTATTTTAAATTAACAAACCATTATTTAAATAATTAAATAAATTATTTAAAATATCGTAAAAATACGGGTCGTTACAAATATGTCAGGTCCAAAGTTTTAAGTTGTAAACTATATTGGTTTTTTATAATGATAAAACCATTAAGAAGGTTGTGCAGTGTTAACCAATCAAACATTTTGAAACCTTCTAATATAGATTCAACAATGCAAATATATATATATATATATGTATATGTATATATATACTAAAACAAACATGGGTTACTAATGTTCATACAGCCTAAGTTTAATATTCAAAACAAGTCACACTTGTTGTATGTTAAATCATATTTGCATCAGTGATATAATTATATTGTTTATATCTCAAATAAATAAAACATTTGCAATTTTTCTCAACTGGTCAGAACCAAACATAGATCTATTGTTTAATAGTGTAGGATCATGTAATAGGTAAACATAATTAATATATAATAATATCTCATATTAATAATGAAACAATATTTATTCAGACATAAATCTAAACTATAGTCCTGATTTATCACTTCGGAATCAAATTCTCCTGTTTACATTTTCAATATATCGATTATCTAGGAATTCAATAACACATAATCAAGAATCATAATTCAAAATTATAATTTTCTACAAGCCTTAGTTCTAATACCACTGATAGGTTTTATTAGATATAATTGAAACCATATTTTATTCTATAAATATTATAAAATCATGATTTATGCATAAAATTAGTAAATCAAAATTTATACCTTCTAACGTTTTCTAGATCCACGAATTGGAATTGAAGCTAAAGCGAATCGCGAGCGCTACTTCGGTCGGCAACGCCTCTACTTAGTCCACGAGCGTCTGCCTCTTGATCGTCGAACGATTTGAGGGAGATGAGGATCAGTACTAGATGAATCGGCACACAAGTTCCCCATTTTATTTTCTTTTGATTTCAGAGATCTTATCTCATATATCCTCTATGAAAAAAAGGGTTAGTCCTCTTTTATAAACCTAAAAAGAAAAATAATAAGGGCTGTGGCATGCCATTCCAAATAACAAATCAATGTTTGATTTTAATTATTTATTTGAAATGGTCCTCTATCTTTCAAATGCTCTAATGTGTGACCTCATCGGTTATTATAACATTGGAAATAATTTAAAAAATATTTAATTATAAACAGTGACCAACATCTAGTAATGCATCACTGTTACCAATTAATAATAATATTATCAACGATTCAATACAACCTTTTTCTATGACCAGTGTCTCAACATAATTTAATCCTTTTAACCAATATATCCAAGATTAAACTCGAGGCATGGAAAATATCATCCACTTTATAATTTAATCCTTTTGTCTTAATCGATGAGTAAACTATATAAAACAAATCAATATTTGAGCATGGCCATGCATTTCATAGTCTTGCTCAATCAAGGGGTCCATGGATATCACTACTTATATTATAGGGTTAAATTTCATCTAGATCATTCTTAATTTTCATTAAATTCGAGATGTACCTGATAATCACCTTTATCATCTACTGGAAAAAAGTAACTTTTGATGATATCAAAACAGAAATATCCTCGAATAAAATTATAATGATTTTAGTTAAGAGGACCATTACATCACTACACTATGAGAATAACTTATGACACTGTTAATTATATACCATGAAGTTTTCTCATGTTGGGTCAGCCCAATATGTTATTCTCCATTATTTATTTATGTTTTGACATTAATATCACATATATTAATGATAATGAGATATAATCATTAGTCAAAAAACATACTAGCCTCAACGTTTTATTATTGTCCTATATAAACAATAAAACTTAACTAGGGACATTAAGAATTATAATACTTATTATTATGTTATATAGTATCATGTTTAAGTCACTTACTTGAAACTATTTAATTCTATATTATTATTCTAAGGACTTCTATTATATCAATAATTATATCAAGCAGTAAATATAACATAACATAATATTTTATTCAAAATAAAATGTAATATCAACGGTCTTATAAATCACATTAGATGGATTGCCTCTAGGGCATAAACTCTAACATTGAAGACTGATTCCGCTACCTCCTTACCGAGCCGGGATGGGCTCCACACGAAATACCGACCCAGATCAGAACTCACCTAATAAATAGCCCTCCAAAGCTCTAGAAAAGGGATTTTCGGCCATTATTCTCTTCCATACTCTATGCTACTAACTTGTACTAGAGTGTTTGAGAGAAAATCCATTATTGTATTCATTTTATTCAAGTTACATAAGAGAATATAAAGTGGACGTAGTTCATTAATGCCGAACCACTATAAATTTGTGTGTGATTACATTTCCTCTAGTTTTCATTTATGTTCTTCATTTTTATTCTCTACATTACTTCTACTTCGGTGTTGTACCACTTTTTGGTGTCAACACTTTGGTTCTTTTACTATGAAGAAACTCTCATTACTGGAGGATTTTCGCCTACTTTTTGGATCACCCAGTCCAAGCGAAGAATCCTACTTCAGTTACAATGGTTTCCAAAACTTCTACCCGTGCTACCGGAAAATAGCCTTAATAACAAGACCCTACCTTACCATAATACATCGCTCTCATTCCATCCCCCAACTTGACACTATCCAACTCGACACCTTTGCGACCGGCACTACCTGAGTCGAAAATCAGCTGATGCGTCTTTCTCCTACACGTCCCTCTACATCTGATCGTTCCCTTCCCTAGAATTTGCTATTTGTGATGATCTTATGGAGCCGATGAATCAGTTCAAGGAAACAACAATGGCGTTGAATGCCAAATCATGCGAAAATGCCACGACGAGATGAGAAACGGACCAAAGAGCCAAGTAATGAGAGGAATTCAGGAGGCATAGGACGCCATCATCCACAAGTCTCCAAGCAACAGAGAGCTCATCTTCATCTGTAGGAAGTGAACAACTACTACGGAAGAGAAGACCATTAGAGAGGCCTGAGAATGTTTGACAACTTCGGTCCGGTTCACTCCCTTCTCGAAAGGAAGGAGTTGTTCGACTCGACCATACCGACCCGAGTTTCGGTGAACCTAATACTAGGCCGACCCGAGCCATACCTCTCCTTGTAACCATGACACTTCCACACATGCTCCTATGCTTCCTCTCATGTGTCCTGTGACTGACCGGGATAAACAAAGCCAAGGAAATACCCCCGAACGGCGGCCCAGCCAATGTTGTCGGATGTTGGGGGTAGGGATTGCCCAACAGATGAGAGCCTCGAGCAAGTCATCTTCAATACTCCCGATCTGACTGCCATGGTGCGCTAAGTTATGAACGATAGCAAAGGCTTTAGACATATTTTGTCACTCAAAGGTTGTCATGTTTCAGGTCAGAATTCCAGGCAAAGGGTGACCGGATTGCCAAATATCCCAATGTGGTGGAGCAACTGGTAGGATGGTTTGAGTACTATAGCATATCCCATATTCCAAGGGTATAGAATTAGTAGGCTGACTCATTAAAGGTGGCCAGTTCGGACAGTCCGAAGTGGGCTGAGTTAATCCCGATAAAGTCGTTAGCAACTCCTAGCATTAACCAAATGGAAGATGGCATGGTGTTGGATACTGAGTTTAAAAAAGAATCATGGATGACTCCCGTTAAAGGCTTCCTCCGACAAGGAACCCTTATGGAGAGAAAGAGCAAAAGACTACTCTCGTGCACAAAGCCTCGAGGTACATAATCCAAGAAGACATTTTATATCAAAAAGGCTTCTCAGTTCCTTTACGACGGTGTATCACCAACGATGACGTCAAGCACATATTGTGAGAAGTTCATGAATGCGAATGTGGCGACCACACCGAAGGGGAAACTTTGGCCAAGGAAATACTTCGGCATGGCTACTTCTGGCCTACCGTCAACCAAGATGTGTCTAATTATTCACAATGTGACAAGTGCTCGAGTTTTGCAAAGACTCCAAACGCTCTGCCAAATGTATTATCTAAGATGCTTAGTCCTTGGCCTTTCTCACTCTAGGAATATACATCATTGGTACTCTTCTAATTTACATGGGTGGAGCGATGTACGCGATCATGGCAGTTGAGTACTTTACGAAGTGGGCCAAAGCTGAATCGCTAACCATGATCACAACAAAACGGGCAATCAATTTTATCGTTGGGAATATCATATGTCGATTTGGACTTCCTAAGTCTATCATTACTGATAAACGAACTCTTTTCAATAACACAGAATTCAGTGATTTCCATCAACGACATCACATTAAGAAGAAGTACACTGCAGTTTCACACCTACAGTAAAATGGACTAGATCATCATGTTCATTTTATAGAAAAGATTCAAGCGAGCCAAGTGCAAATGGGTTGATGAACTACCACTAGCCCTTTGGTCTTATTGTACAGCTCATAAGTCAACGACCGACCACATTTCTTTTACCCTGTCCTATAGCTTTGAGGCGGTGATACCTGTGGAGCTTGAAGCCCCTTTAATCAAACAATATACTACGACCCACTGGCTACCAAGTCTACTCTCTTGGAATCACTTGAATTGATTGGCGAGAAGAGAAAGGTGGAAAATTAGCGTGCTTCATAATATAAACAGCGAGTCGTTAGATATTACAATAAAAATGTTTAGCCTAGGACCTTTAAGCAAGGCAATCTCGTACTAAAGCGTGTATACTCGGCTCCAGGCCATCTGAGCCCAACATAGGAAGGGCCCTACGTCATTCAACGGAAGCTTGACAATGGAACCTCATGCTAATGACTATCTTGAGTTGGTCCACCTATGCCAAGACTCAAGCAAAGGGAATAACTAACTCCCCAACTACATTCATTACCTCACGTTTCAACGAGCTAACCCAACTCTACAATTAGTTGGAGATGAGTTGACCAAGTTCAAGTTTGACATCGACACTCGAATTGGAAGTCCTTGCATTACTGACTAATTTATAGGGATGATGCTGAGGTGAATGACTCAACCATTTACATTTCTAACTCAATCTCTCGTGACTCGAGAAAGAGTACAAGACGTTTGGGTCGGCGTGATTGGTGCACCATGACTTACGACCACTAAACCCGCAACTCTAACTTGAAATGACTACAGGAGAGTATGAAGGATGATATAATGATGTCTGTACTCCAACTCCATTGATCCTCGAGTAAAGGCAGGAGTATAAACACTTAAGGAGCGAATGCCCAATTGACTTAAGTTAGTACCCGCCAACGCTAAGGGTATGGAGGTAGCTCATAAATTAACTTCAAACACAACTTGAATGTGAATCGTGATTCGAATTTAGTTGGGAGAATATACACTGTACCTCAAGACTATGAGCCTAGTTCTACGATGTATATGACTTGTCTTGTAATTAGTTAATTGTTACCTGACTAAGTACTATTTGAAAGGCTACTTATTACTTAACCCAGTAATATTTGAATTGCGAGCACATTGAATGGAAAGTAATATATAAAACTTATAGACATATAACATTGTTTTTATCAAAGAAAATACATGATTCATTTACAAATGTTGGTTCCATAAATTAATAAGCAAAAACGTGAGGGTCGCACTTGCAACAACACCAAAGGGCCTAAAAACAGTATAGAAAAGACAAGTCTACTACACCTTTGAAGGCTTATCGTCATTCTTCTTCTTTATTCCATCTCCTTATGGTTGGCCATCTCAATAAGCTCATCAATAGTGATGGACTTCCATTTCTTGGACTTATTACTAGAAGAATCGAAAGTTTCGGACGTGGGTGCATCATGCTTTTTCTAATGGCGCTTGATTGGAGAAGGAGTCTTCTTGACGGTCAAAACTAAACCAAAAGAAGGGATTATTCGGAGAGGAGGAATCGATAAGGGGATGTTGATGTACCGACCATTCTGGTCTCATTTTTAAGCTTTTGAAGCTCCATCGTTTCCTTTACTTGAATATCGACCATGTTTAACGGTCCCTTTGGTCCAGACTCTCCAGTATAAGTGACATCATCTTCCCTGGCACCTTGAGAGCCCTTTATGTCTAAGCCTTTTAGCGCGTCACCTCATTGTAACGACCCAGAAAATCTGAACCATTTTTTTTTTAAATTGGCTAAAATAATGAATTTTAAATATTTAATATAAATATTTTAAATAATAGCGATGAAAAGTGAGTTTGAATCGACGATTGAAAACGAATATAATTAATTCTAATTATAAACAAGGCCTGAAAAGGCGCTGCAGTTTCAAAAATTGAATTCAAACTTTGTCGGACTGTACCAGGTGCAAAACAAAACGGATTTGAGTGAAACCAAAAATATTTAAATCTGTTAGTGAATACCTTTCTAACCAATTTGAAAAATCGAAGTTTCATAGCGGAAAGCAAAAGTTATGGCCAAATGAATTTTCAGAAAGGTCGCTATGGAATTTATATAGCCCGTGAAATTGGCCATTTTGCATACGACCTCGGAATTCAACGAAACCATTTTTGTTGGATCCGGGATGTGAAGTTATTGCTAGGTTTCAAATTTCATAATTTTTGAAGCTAGTATGTAAGCGTGGCAAAGGAAAACGTGTTTAAGTCAATTACAGTTAAATTGAATCGACCAGAAATGGGCCTTTTTGCAAACGGTCTCAGAATTCGACGAAACTAGTTTTGTTGGGACCGTATCATCAAAACAAAGCTAGATTTATTTTTCTGGAATTTTTCGAATTAGTTTGTGGCCCTGGCAAATTGAAATGTACGTTCAAATTGAATATTGAATGTTTTATATTTTAATTTGAAGGAAAACTGACTGAAACAGTCGAATGGGCCTACGAAACATATCCCATTGTGTTCGGAATGGGGGTAAAATGCTAGGGACGACAGTCATTGGGTCTGGATTGGGGTTCGTGTGTGGAAGGGGGTATTTTCGGAATTTAAAAATATATAAATTAAAGAAAAAAATTCATTGGCCAGAAGTTTTCTCTCTCCCCGACTATTCTTTATCGCGCATGACGGAAAAGAGGCGCCACCTTCTCTCCTCCGTTCCTCCTCCTACACGCAAAATTACACCCTGCTCCAGTTGGGAATTTTGTAGAGCTCGGAGAGATCTTCAAATCCATATAAAGTTTGGATTTTTTCATTTAGTGGTTTGGGAGAATCGAGCTCGTGAAGTTCGAAGGTTTCCACCGCCGTTTCTCGCGCCTACCGCCACCGAGCTGGGGCCCACCTCCGGCGAACCAGCGCCCCACCTCCCCCTTCGACCTCGCGCAACCCGATCGTGAAACCGTTACTCCGTTTGATCGTAAATTCAAAACCTAGTTTTGAACGATTTCTGAAAGGTACGGACAGATTTAATTTCAACAGTTTTAACACCTTTAAACCGTTGTAAACTTTGAAAAATCAAATCTTTTTGTTGTGTTATCGAAATTCAGTGAAACAAGAGACAGTGGATTCGTGTGGACGTCTTCTACATTTTAGAAGAGACCGCATATTTTTCTGAGCCTTCTGCTATTTTTGGTGGAGTGGAACCCAAGTTGAGATTTCTAATTTATAAACAATATGGAAGACGACGATGTATAAATTATATAGTCGATGTATGAGTTATATAAGCATTGTACACCTGTTTTATAAGCGTTGTATAAGTTGTACGTTCGATGTATAAGTTTTATATGTGTTGTAAAAATTATATATGTGTTGAAATAGAAGTGAATTGCTATATATATATATATAAATATATATATATATATATATACACACGCCCCTCGTCCATAAACCATGGACGATATTTATTGGTTGTGATTGGTGTGAAAATGGATTGATAGCGAATGGTTGATTGGAATTTTTTGTGGTTGATATTGATTGATTGTTGTTGAAAAATACCCATTTGCGGTTGAGAAATATTTGGTTGAAACCACATAGGATTAGTTTGTGGAAATGAAAAAATATACATGCCGCCAACGTGCGAACTAGATGCATGATCTCCCACTGTCAAAAACTGCGAGGTTTTAAGGTAGAGCGAGGAGCCGTACTAGGGACGGTCCCAGTTTTAACTACCCTGCCATTATGCTGCCGAAATTTTGAATAATATTCATGTGTTTGAATTATTTTCATTAGTTGAAACTATATTTATTCGTTGAATAGAAAGCCTTCATGTGTTGAGTCGATATTCATTCGTTGGATAGAAATTCATGTGTTGAATTGTGTTCGTGTTTTAAATATAAAAATCACATTTTTATCTATATATATTAACTATAGAAAACCTTCATGTGTTGAATCGATATTCATTCGTTGGATAGAAATTCATGTGTTGAATGGTATTCGTGTTTTAAATATAAAAATCACAATTTTATCTATATATATAAACTGTAGAAAACCTTCATGTGTTGAATCGATATTCATTCGTTGAATTGAAATTCATGTGTTGAATGGTGTTCGTGTTTTAAATATAAAAATCACATTTTTATCTATATATATAAACTATAGAAAACCTTCATGTGTTGAATCGATATTCATTCGTTAAATTGAAATTCATGTGTTGAATGGTATTCATATTTTGAAATAAATTGTTTTATAATAAAAATCACATTTTTATCATCTATATGAACTATATAAAATAATCTTGTTTTGAAAGAAATTGTTTTATAATAAAAATCCTATTTTTATTACCTATATGAACTATATAAAATAATAGTGTTTTGAAATGAATTGTTTTACAATAAAAATCACATTTTTATTATATACATGAATTGTTAAATATAGTGAAGTGTTGAAATAGAAGACAGTTAGATAAAAATATCATTTTTGTCAAATGTATGAAATTTATATGGTTTTGAAATCGAAGAATCGATATATATATATATATATATATATATATATATATATATATATATATATAGAATTGAACTATATTGAAAAAACGACGTAGCAGTTCGTATTTTGAAACCGTGATTTCAAACGATTAGAAGGGGAATCCGACCATCGGATTTTCCTGAAATCGCAACCGTTGGGTTCGCTTTGGAAATATCTTTCCAACGACACCAACTTTGTAAAAATCCAACGGTTGGATTGTTTGGAATGTTTATTTCAAATCTAAAGAAAAACAACGCCAGAATCAATTATATATATATAATTATATTTAATCAAATAACGACGCTGTAGTTCGTATTTTGAAATCGAAACTTCAAACGATTATACCGGGAGATCGGACCGTCGGATTTTCCCGAAACTGGAACCGTTGGATTCGTTTTGAAAAGATCTTTCTAATGACATAAATTTTGTGAAGATCCAACGGTTAGATTTTCAGATATGTGTAAATCAAATCTGAAGAAAAACAGCGCCACGGTCGCGTTATGGCCCGAAGCGTCGTTTTGAATAAATTGGCTATTTTAAAATAAATAAAAACAGCGATAAATCGTTATAAAATATTATAAATGATATGGAAGTGAAATTTAGAAATTAACTGAAGGTTGGCTAAGTCGAATGGTTTCTTGGGTATTGATCTGATGTTGGTTTCGGCCTTCGGGGTTAATATTTGGGAAATTGCTCTCTTACTGATTGACGGTTAGTGACTAATGAATTGAAATGATGCGTGTGTATGTTAGTGTTGCATTTGTTTATTATATATGCGAGTTACTCAGAAAGACCGGGTTTATCCCATTCTGAATAACTGAATCGACGATAAGAAATCGAAGATGAAGACGGTGGTTGAAGACCGGAGATCTTCACCTCGTTTGGATGGTAACCGAGGTCCTGATTGGGTGGCATCCTGAAATATGGATAATGAGTGGTGATCGTCCAGACGTACGTGGTGATCGATGGGTTTGCGAGGTATATAGTGCCTCCAATTTCGTTCAGACCCAGAACGGACTTGCAAATGGACAGTGTGTCTGACATTGGAATTTATTCTGTGTGATTGATAACCATCAGTTGCACGGTGTGAATTGTCTGTGTGGCATGCTAAGATGCAGTGATCAGGGCTTCTGTTGAAAACCAAAGTCTTGTGGTGATGATCAAAGAACCGCCTGTGTGGCGTAGCTTTGTGTATAACGTGAATTCGCGAACCTCACACCCCAGTATGAACCAGAAATGGGAGAAAGGACCTCAGGGGGGGCGTGCGTTTTCTTTCTAGCTAGAAGTGGCGTCAGTGGTTTTACAAGCCCTGACGAGTTTGACTTATGTGGTTGTTACTGTTGCGAGGCGCCTCAGTTAGATCGGACGATCCGAGTCCGATGGAGTCATTTGTTGGCTCGTTGACGCCCCATAGGGCAGAGAAACGCATTGTTCAGGCATTATAATCCACTTCGTGTGGACCGGCCCTAACGATCCAAGGTACGGTTGTGGCTGTGCCTGAGACACGGGCTAGAGCGTCTCGAATTTGGTAATGACTATCTTTTGCCTTGGTTCAGGACGGAAATCCAATTTCCAAATACGACATCGTGCGGTTTTGATTGTATACCTATATATGGCGACATAGTGGTATGGGGCATTAATGCCGTCTATGATTGATACTTATGATTTGAAATTGCTTTTGAAATATACAAACACTTGTAATAATATCAAATGCTTTTGTTTTATTCGTATCAAGCATATTTTGGCTATTATAAGGTAAAAACTCTATCCTCCGGTTTGCGTTGCATTGTGTGATGGGAACTGAGTCTTATAATGGCTTCATTTTTATAAAAAGCATTGCGATGTTTAAAAGAAAGATTTGTTTTTAAAGCACTGGTAGTCCAATGGAGTAAACTCGTTCCACGGAAGTGACGTGGTCCCGTGATTAGCCATATTTCAAATGTGTTGAGTAGATTTCTCATACCAGTCCCATGACTGACTCGTAGTTTGTTTCCCTTTCAAACTCGGGTGCCCCTTTTTCTACACGGGCAGCCTTGTATTCAGGTGTTAGCTGGCTTTCTCTGGATAGCTGGAGCTGAAGATGGATTCTATCATTTATCTCTTTTTATGTTGTTCAGCTCCTGTTGAATATATTATGTTTGTTTCCGTTGTAGACATTTATGTACAGTTGAACTGTATTTGTACTAAGTATGATCCTGTATATTGTGTAACTCTGATGTTTACTTTTATGCAGTATATTCTATTGTTCATTATCTGGTGTATTTATTTAATTCTGCTCTGCTATTATCTGTTTCTGTGTTATATTCCCAAGATTACCCTTGTCTCCGTTTGTACGGGAAATGGGGTCGTCACACTCATCCTTGTCAGTATCGTTAGTAAGGGAAATTTGGCTCATTAACAGCTTGAGATTGAGCTTCAGTAGGAGCATGGGCCGGACGGGTACTTGTAGCATAAAGAGAAATAACAATTATTCCTTCGGGAACAACGGGCGGTCCAACTGATGCAGGGTAGTCTCTCTTAAATTTCGGTGAGGTCAGAGAAATACCTTATGTGGAAGCGCCATTGGTGAGTCCCGGAGTTTTGGGTATTTCAGTGATGGGTGTCAACGACTTCGACATCTTGAGAGTAGGGAAATCCAAATTGTAACCTCCCACCTCTCCGGACTCGGAGACTGTATAAGAAGACCCAGAACCACCATCGATTATGTCTTTGCCCTTAGCCTGATGCTTTGCAGCCTCCTTATGCAGCCTTCTCCCTTCTGCCAAATGCTCAGCTCATCATTCCTTTAAAATATTTTCATTAACTCCTCTTCGTCCAGAGTCTCAGTCTTTTGCTTATGCCTCTCCTCCTTGACTAGTTCACTCCAGGCATCAGCTAGAGTTGTGGGGTAGTAATCAACCTATGATATATCCCAATGTCGGATGACTTGAGCAAAGAAGGACAAAATAAGAGGCCTGACATCATCTATCTTTTGTTTCGCCTCAGCAAGCTGCTTCTCAAACATAGCCTTATCCTCTTTGAATTCCGCCTTGATTTTAAAGCATTGTCAGCATTATCTTCAGTCTTTTTCCCTTTCTTTAACTTCATCCAGCTGGCCTTTAAATTGGCACTCTCCTTCTCAAGGGAAGTCTTCTCTGACTCAGTGTGAATACAAGAGAACCTGAGGAAGGTACTCTCAAAAGTAACATTTTTGCACTCTTTCTTAAGAGTCGTTATTTCTTTACTAGTGATGTCAAGTTCGGTATAGAAGCGATTATGCGTCTCATCATGCACTTTCTTATATTTCTTGACCTCTGCTTATGCCGCGTTCAATTTGATAGTGGCATTAGTAAATTCTTTCTCGACGGAGTGTGAAGCTTTCTTATCGCAATCCTACATCTACTTCTGATTGTCTAAGTCAAATTGGAGGTCGTAGATCGTTTCAGATAGCTTTCGAGCATACCTATATGGTTCTTGGTACTGCCTATACATGAAATCTTTCTTTTTTTAACATTATTGGACCAGCTTTCTAGAACTGGTCCGAGGTTAGGGACAAAGTGCAAATACCCGAAGTGGGACGGGGGAGACTTCTGTTGCAGGGTCTTATCCTTTTCGCAGTTGAAGCATCGAGAATGATGGGCTTTGAAGTAGATGTCTCATTGAACTTAGGCTTTCTTGGAAAGACCATCGTACCATCCTTATCATTATTCTTGTCTTTGGGGGTCCGAATGTTTCTTCAGAGGCTTATCTTGTGGCAACGACTCTTTTAAGGGAAAGAGGTCATAGTAACTAGTTTATCCCTGTAACACCCTGTAAAAATATACATAAATATATTAATAATAATTAGTGAAATAAGCAATTAAACAATAAAATATAAGCAGGATGAAAAATGGAATTTTGCAGCATTAAGAATTTGGACATGAAAATATTTTATTTAGATTCATGACGAAATTCTGATACATTTACATATGTAATATGTTGAAAATGATGTTCTTATGAAGAAATTACAATTTAAAGAAAGTAAACGTGTATATATATGTGATTGAAGTAATATATCTAAGGGATAAAATAATTGGATAATTATAACATTCCCTTGGGTAGATTTGAATTTCAAACGAAGAGATAAAAATAAGGGGACAAGAATAATGCTTATAAAGTAAGAAATAAACCAAACTGATTAATGTTATATATTATAAATATTTCCAGCTTCACATACATTTATTGGGAAAAGCAGTGACCAAAGGGTTGACCGCCTTTCTAGGGGAGCAACCAACCACCTGACACTGCAGATGCCTAATAAAGCTGGATTTGGGTTAGGTTTTGGGATTAACATATAAGAATGAACAGCCAGGATTAAATCTTAAAAATCCTACAGTTCTTATTTACACAAACATATAAATAACCTTTAGTCTCCATACCTAAATCTAGCAACTCTCTTTATCTATGCCTCCACTACACCATTGATTCCAGAGGAATTCATAACAGGTTTTCTTTTTCTCTCAAAATCTATTTTCATTTTTCTAATCTCTTTTCTTACAGGATTTCAATTAGAATATAGATCTGGAATCACATGATTTATATATATATTAAATAGATCTCTAGGGATTAGAGTTTGCAATAAATAGACAAAACATCATCAGATTCATGGCATTTCCAACCACATTGAGTGGAATTAATAATTACTTAGGCGTATTCTACATTTGTAGAATATTATATAGATTAGTATGCCTAACAAGATTTGGAATAATGATAATATCAAATTGTGAAACTCCAAATTCCTTATATATATATATATATATATATATATATATATATATATATATATTTCGAAGAATTGTCGATTGATATTAAGTTTGTGGATTTGTTTTAGTAGTGGATGAAGATTGTTTGGGTGATACACTTCCATCTGATTTGATTTATCCTTTTTATCTAAATCCTTTTTGTGATGTAAAAAGGTTTAGATTTAATTAATTTTATTATTTGAATAGGTTTGGTTTTCCATTCTAAATGGATAATCAAAACATATTCAGATTTGAAACAAATCAAATGTCAACGTTTTTATGAACAACATAAGAAGGGTAAATTAGGTTAAACAAAGGTCTATGTATATATATTCCTTAAAATAAATGTATATATGTGTATGATTTGCACCTCGTACTTGATTAATTACTTAAACTATAGCAATATGCCTAAGGATGCAAGCTTTGATTTTTTATGTTGTAGTTTTCCATTACTACTATCATTAATTATCCCCTTATGTCATTACGCCATGTGTTTCGCGGTCTAATATCGAAACTAAACTTGTATAACTTGAGTGTAGATTAAATTGACAATTTGCACCCTTAAATCATTTCTTCATCCACATGAAAATCAGTGTTTATTGTACGTATTAAATATTCTAATTATGTAGCATAATCAACATAATAATGATGTAATAAATACGTTAGAAAACAGTTAGAATTTGAAATGTCCCCATAAAATGGTTGCTGGTGTGCGTATATAGAATGTGTTATCTATATATTAAAATAATGACACATAGACATGAGGTTAGTCGTCATTTGTGGTGGAAATCTGCCCGGAAACAACCGACAAATCCAGCAACCACAAGTTGGTCCGGCTAATGTGAGAGGTCTGGGTGTCATGGGCCATTCAAGTTTAGTACATTATGACATGAGGTTAAACCTACCTGTAGTAGAAGTCTACCCAGAACCACCCGCCATATCCATCATCTACAAGTACACTATTTAATGTGAGAGGTCTTGTGTATATGTATATATAAACCAATTATATGTGGAAATAGGCAAGTTTACTACGCCTTAGGAAGGTCTTAAGTGGATGACTCTCTTCTTATCTAGTTTGGGTTTTAAGTGGTTAGGACTAGGATGCTTTCCGAAGGTTTATTCCTTGGACATGTACTAAAGTCATGTGACCCACCCTTACTAGATTCGAAGTAAGTCTTAATTCTCCTTCTCTGAAAGTGGTAAGGCATAGAGGTAATGGAGTAGGGTAGTTCACGAGGGATGTCCACTTTCTCTAGGAGCTTGTATGGTCAAACCTAGGTACATGTCTGGTTTACGTGATATGTAGCATGCTATTTAATTCACCGACTGCCTAGGGGGAGTTTTAAGCGGCACAGGTGTTCTACCATAATATCAGCTAAATAGTAACATGTGACGCCCATCGGAGGGGTCTTAAATGGCTATGTGTGGGCCTACCCTAAAGCCGGTATTAAACAGCGAGATACTACTTCTCATATTACGTGTGAGAATATGAGACGACCCGAAATCCCGTTCAGACGGAGATCAGGGTTATCTTTGGAATATAACACAGAAACAGATAATAGCAGAACAAAATTAAATAAATACACCAGATAATGAACAATAGAATATACTGGATAAAAGTAATCATCAGAGTTACACAGTATACAGGATCTTACTTAGTACAAATACAGTTCAGCTATACGTAAATGTCTACAGCGGAAATAAACAAAATATGTACAATAGGAGCTGAACAACATAAAAGGAAATAAATGATAGAATCCATCTTCAGCTCCAGCTATCCAGAAAGAACCAGCTAAACCTGAATACAAGGCTGCCCGTGTAGAAAAAGGGGCACCCGAGTTTGGAAGTGAAACAAACTACGAGTCAGTCATGGGACTGGTATGAGAAATCCACTCAACACATATATAATTGGCTAATCACAGGACCATGCCACTTTCGTGGAACGGGTTTACTCCATTGGATTGCCAGTGCTTTAAAACTAATCTTTCTTTTAAACATCGCTATGCTTTTTATAAAAATGAAGCCATTATAATACTCAGTTCCCATCACACAATGCAACGCAAACCGGAGGATAGAGTTTTACCTTATAATGGCCAAAATATGATTGATACGAATAAAAAAATGCATTTGGTATTATGACTAGTGTTTATATGTTTCAAAAACAATTTCAATCATAACTATCAATCATAGACGGCATGGGTACCATATATCATGTCGCCATATATATATACAATCAAAACCGCACGATGTCGTATTTGGAAATTGGATTTCCGTCATGAACCAAGGCAAAAGATAGTCCTTACCGAATTCGAGACTGCCTAGCCCGAGCCTCAGGGTCAGAGCGCATCGACCCTTGGATCGTCAGGGCCGGTCCACCGATGTGGATTAAAATGCCTGAACACTGTGTTCCCCCGCCCTTTGGGGAGAAATGAGCCAACGAATGACTCCATCGGACCCGGATCGTCCGATCAAACCGAGGCGCCTCACAACAGCAACAACCACATAGGTGAAACGTATATAAATGTCAGGGCTGGTAGGTCACTGACACCACCCTAGCTAGGAAGAAACGCAGGCCCTCCCTGATGTCCTCTCCCGTTTTAGGTTCATACCGGGGTGTGAGGCTCGCGAATTCACGTTATACACAAAGCTACGCCACACAGGCGGTGCTTTGATCATCACCACAAGACTTTGCTTTTCAACAGAAGCCCTGATCACTGCATCTTAGCATGCCACACCGGCAATTCATACCATGCGACTGATGTCCATCGATATACAACCTCTGATCTCGTGCGTCTCAGAGAAGGGCGTTAAGCGAAAGAATAAATTCTCCGCCGCCAAACAGATGTATATTTAACAGAAATCAATCAACACAGAATAAACTCCAATGTCAAACACACAGTCCATTTACAAGTCCGTTCTGGGTCTGAACGAAACCGGAGGCACTAAATACCTTGCAAACCCTTCGATCAACACGTACGTCTGAACGATCACCACTCATTATCCATATTTCGGGATGCCTCCCAATCAAGACCTCGGTTACCATCCAAACGAGGTGAAGATCTCCGGTCTTCGACCGTCGTCTTCATCTTCAAATTTCAATCGTCGGTCAATCATTTGAAATGAGAATTAACTCGGCCTTTTCAAACGATTCACGTATATTTAGAATTTCAAATCGATTTATTTCAATGGTTAAATTATTCGACAACACCAATTGTGTTCTTTAATGTAATTTTCACACCAAACACATTCAACCATCAAAAACCACATAAATCGAACAAATTCAGTTTATTTCTATTCCATATCGCTTATGATATTTTATAACTATTTATCGCTATTTTTATTTATTTTAAAATAGCTATTTTATTCAAAACGACGCTTCGGGCCATAAGGCGGCCGTGGCGCTGTTTTTCTTCAGATTTGATTTGCACATATCTGAAAATCTAACCGTTGGATCTTCACAAAATTTACATCATTAGAAAGGTCTTTTCAAAACGAATCCAAGGTTCTAGTTTCGGGAAATTCCGACGGTCGGATCTCCCGGTACAATCGTTTGAAGTTTCGATTTCAAAATACGAACTGCAGCGTCGTTATTCGATTAAATATATAATTATATTTATATATATATAAATATAATCGCTTCTGGCGCTGTTTTTCTTCAGATTTGAATTAAACATTCCAGACAATCCAACCGTTGGATTTTTACAAGGTTAGTGCCGTTGGAAAGATTATTCCAAGGCGAACCCGACGGTTGAGGTTTCGGGAAAATCCAATGGTCGGATTTCCCGTACTAGTCGTTTGAAATCATGGTTTCAAAATACGAACTGCACGACTTCGTTTCGTTTTAATTTTATTTATATTTATATAAATATAGTTCATTCAATGATTTCCATATCGTTTTCACTTCAAATATTTTTCTAACACCTTAAAATTTTGGAAAATTTCGCCATAACCTCCCCTGCACCGGGAGCATCGGGAAATCGCAAATAGCTTTCCCGGTCCTTCTAATCTCAAAAAGAAAAAGAAAAAGCCAAGCGGCTAGCCAACAGGCTCATAAAATCATCACCCAAACAAAACAGTAAATGTGTACCTATTTGTCGGGCACAAAATTTTATTCCTCTTCTCTAGCCCCTTTGCTATAACCTGTTCAATGAATATGCATGTACATATATATACGGTTCTTATCATTTATCATTTTCTATTCAACTTCATATTTGATTTCTAATTGGTTTAAAAACACCATTCATTCTAATGTTACATAAATAGGTGCAAATCATTTCATTCTTATGTTTAATGAATATTTCAACTCATATATGCTTATTTTGGACAAGTGGCTATTTTTAACACTTCACATTTCAACGACTTGTGCATACAATAAAAATGTGATTTTTATTGTAAAACAATTCATTTCAAAACACTATTTTTCTATATAGTTCAAGTTGGTGATAAAAAATGTGATTTTTATTATCAAACAATTTATTTCAAAATATGAATACCATTCAACACATGAATTTCTAATCAACGAATGAATATCAATTCAACACATGAATGTTTTCTATACAATGAATGAATATAGTTTAAGCAAATGAAAATAATTCAAACACACGAATATTATTCAAAATTTCGGCAGCATAACGGCAGGGTAGTTAAACCGGGACCGTCCCTAGTACGGCTCCTCGCTCTACCTTAAAACCTCGCGGTTTTTGACAATGGGGATCATGCATCTAGTTCGCACGCAGGCGGCATGTATATATTTATTTCATTTCCACAAACTAATCCTATGTGGTTTCAACCAAATATTTTCCAGTCACAAACGGGTATTTTTCAACCACAATCAACCAATATCAATCACAAACAATCCCAAACAATCATTCGCTACCAATCAATTTTCACAACAATTTCAACCAATAAATATCGTCCATGGTTTGTGGACGAGGGGCGTATATATATATATATATATATATATATATATATATATATATATATATATATATAGCAATTCACTTTCATTTCACACATATATAATATATTTTTAAATCAGAAATCTCACCAATAGCTATCCAACTTCACGACACTTCACTTAGAGAAATCTTCGCCTTTCTCGCCTTTTGTCGCTTCGTTGCCTGTATTCTCTACATATGTAAAAATCGAATTTTTACTATGTTATTCAATATATAAAAATCGAATTTTGACTTCGCTATTCAATATATAAAGATTATATTTTTAATATAAAGATTATATTTTTAATATTCCTATGACGTAAAAATTATATTTTTATTGCTTTAAAAATATAAAAATCATATCTTACTTCTTTTACTTAATAAAAATTCCGTCTTTTCTATTTTAAAGGTCAAATCTTTTTCTTTTTAAAGTTTAAACCTTTTTCTATTTAAAGTTTAAACCTTTTTCTATTTAAAGTTTAAACCTTTTTCTATTTAAAGTTTAAACCTTTTTCTATTTAAAGTTTAAATCCTTTTCTATTTAAAATCTTAAAATAAAATCAGTTTTTAAAACCTTTTCAAAATCAGTTTTTAAATGTTTTATAAAATCAGTTTTAAATCATTTTAAAATCAGAATTTAAAAACATAAAAATCAGTTTTACATTATTAAAATAAAATAAAAAAAATAATGTAAAATACTTACTGTATCTCGAAGAAGGGGCGCGTCGTCTTCGTCGTGGCTGGCTTCTAGGGGGGGCGTCGATGTCGGCAGCAGGAGGAAGAGTTGGCGAAGCGGAGGGTGGAGCGAGGCACGGTGGGCTTGGGTCTTGGCGTCGCGCTGCTTCAGGGGGCTCGCGATTTGATTCGACGGGGGGGGGGGGGGATCGTCTTCGTCGGAGCTGCGGTGGTGGCGGCGTTCGCTTTAGGGGGGGCAGTCTGTCGATAGTTTTTAGGTTTTTTTTTTCTTCTTTTCGTTTGAAATAAAAATGAACGGGGGGGGGGGGGGGGCAGAAAGGGAGATAAAGGAGGGAAATTAAAATTATTTTTATTATTTAATTATTTAATTTTTGCAAAAAGGTTGACTTTTACATACGACCTCGAAACGAGGCCCACCGCCTGTCGTCCATAGCGTTTTACCCCCATTCCGAACACAATGGGATATGTATCGTAAGCTGATTTGATCGTTACAATCAGTTTCTGTTGAATTTACATTTAAATCCTTATGTTGAATTTTAAACGTACATTTCAAATTACCGGGGTCACATACTAACTAGAAAAATTCCAGAAAAATAATTTCTAGTTTCGTATTGACGATACGGTCCTAACAAAACTAGTTTCGTCGAATTCTGAGACCGTTTGAAAAATGGCCAATTTCCAGTCGATTAAATTCAACAAAAACTGGTCAAACGCGTTTTCCTTTGCCACGCTCACATATTGATTCGAAAAATTATGAAATTTGAAACCTAGCAATAATTTGACATCACGGATCCAACAAAAGTGGTTTCGTCGAAATCCGAGGTCATTTGCAAAATGTCCATTTTTAAGGGCCTGAATTCCATAACGACTATTCAGAATTTTCAACTGGACATATCTTTTGATTCCCGCTATCAAATTTCGATTGGTCGGATTCGTTAGAAAGATATTCACTAACAGATTTAAATATTTTTGGTTTCACTAAAATCCGGATTGTTTTGCACCCGGTACAGTCCGACAAAGTTTGAATTCAATTTTTGAAACTGCCACGCCATTTCAGGCCTTGTTTATAATTATAATTAATTATATTCGTTTTCAATTGTCGATTCAAACTTAGTTTTCATCGCCATTATTTAAAATATTTATTTTAAATATTTAAAATCCATTATTTTAGCCAATTTAAAAAATTTAAATTGGTTCGGATTTTCTGGGTCGTTACAGAATATAGACTTAGGTACAGTGATGTATTAGGATGGGTCTTAAGGGGCTAGGGTCCGCCTTAGGGTTATAAGAGATCATAAGAATCCACCTTTATTAAGTAAGTCAATATGGGTCTTAAGTGAACGAGAATGCACACCTCGTTGGGTCTTCACCCTAAACGCACTAATGGAGGTCTTAAGCGATGACTTGGATATCCACCTCATTAGTTAGATACTTCTTGTTTATGTGACATACCTTGACATATATAACCTGCCAAACCTAGGGTATGGTCTTTAAGTAAATAATATTTTCATTCACACAGTACTTTATGTTCTGATCCCTCTCCTTAACATATCCAACATGTTAGTGGGTAGAGTAGATTTAATGAATGAAGCAATGATGAGACTGAAGAGAATAATGGAGACATTATGCTATTATTAGTTATCATTGCAATATTGATTATGGAAACTTTAAATGATGTACCAATTGAATAATTATATCTTGACAATTTGTATTTGAATTCTATGGCTTATTATGAAATGATACATCTTATTTTAGTATTATATTTTCTCTTCCCATTGTGTGAGATTCCATAACGCTACGTTTATCTGATGTGCGAAAATATAATTCCATACAGGAACCAACGATCCATTTAGAGTGGCTCTAAGTTTCGGTGGGCCTTTTCTGGGTCAAAACTTAGGCCCACTCTGGGCGGGTTGTCACAATCCCCATCGTAGGAACCATAATAGCTCTTATGTTTTCTGGTGTTGGAACGGACCGAAAAACAGGAGCATGAATTAGGACGATACTTCTTTAAGTAACACCTTCTTTCCCTCTCTCAGTTCTCCATGTCGCGATCATCTTTGTACTCCCGCCCTTGATCAGAATAAGACTTATAAAGATTACTGTGAAGTTTATTGGCATTATACCCTCAATGAGACATGGTTCTACGAACCAAAATGAGCCAATATTAGGACTAGGAATGACATGATGAACAACTGATCTGACGTGTAGTATGGGTGCAATGTATGTCCTAGTGTATTTCTCTCTAATAAACCAGTAGTCGATGCCTTACTGGTAGACGTAACTTCTTCATCTTTGGTCGTGGCGTGTTTCTTCTTGGGCAAGGGAAAGTACGATTGAGAATCTATACCTACAAAATGGTATTGCTAGGATGGAAGAGGCAAGTTTTCCAAACCCATGAAATGATCCTCCGAAGGGAGTGATCCACCCTTCTGAATCGGTGGACGCTTTAACTGACTGAGTGGAGGTGAATGTATTTGCTGCTCCACACCTTCCTTCTAAGCGGGGGGAGACTTTTCTACTATAGACTTCTTTGAGGAAAGGGTCATATGCCCTTTCTCAATCACCTTTTCAGGTGATCTCTTCGCTTCTTCTTATGGACCTCGGTTGGGCCGACAAACTTCCTTTCTCCTAATAGTTTGCATTTTTCGACCTTGGGGCCAGGCTATTACCATCTCCCCCCCAACTTGGAGGATGACATTTGTTCCATGCCCTTCGACTAGGGTCATGCCCATCGGCTCCCCGACTACGGGAACAATTGCTGGAGGAACAGCAGTTGGGGAAGGAGCAGCATCCATTCCTAAGATTAGGTTGGCACTAAAAAAAGTTAAATCGATGAAGCTATGTGTCTACTATACATCTCTCAATAACTCAAGTACTCACTGGAATGCTCCTCAAAGTCGTCAGACATGAAAGATATTCATTATCGATTGGCTTGGCCAGATTGTCTCTTATAAAGAAGCATTAACGTTAGAAACCCTTTGTCAGAATTCCAAGAAGTAGACGTGGATCAAGCACTTATGGCATTCTATCCCTCGTCGGGGGAAACCTTCTTGTTTTGGGACATAGAACCAATCAGTCCTTATATTGCTCATTTTACTAATCCCTTCCGTCACCACTTGTCTTTTCACGAAGGATTCAAGGAAAAGGAAGGATGGATTGTCTTTCCGACATTTGAAGTTGAAGAGGTAAGCAATAGTATTGAATGAAGGCTGTAAGAACCCGTAACTTCCCCGTGAAGGAAAGCACGAATACTTTGAGAACAACACACAAAAGGACGCAGACGGAAGAACATTTCATTGTTATTACAACAATTACATCAGATAACAAGAATATACAGAGTATAAATGCATAAATTACATTCGATAAATATCAGAGATTACAATAAATTACATAGCAGCGGAAAATAATACAAAACACAACTGAAAGTAATACACGGATACAGAGCTTTCCGAGCATCGTTCCAGCTGTAAATCAGGATCCTGTGAATATAAATCTGCAAAACCAAAACTACTAGCTGCCCGTATGGAAAATAGGGGCACCAAGAGTTTAGGTTAAAACAATAAACTCCAGGTCAGTCATGTGACTGGTGTGAGAACTAAAACAGTTATTTAAAACTTTACTTTAAAGATAGTAATTCAAGGGACCACGCCGTATAACACGGAACGGGTTTCCTCCCAAGAATACCAGTGCATAGAATAAACAGCGCAATGCTTTTTCGAAAAATGAAGCTATTATAAGACCCAGGTCCCATCACACAATGCAACGCAAGCCGGAGGATAGGGTTTTCCCTTATAATAGCCAAACATGCTTGATACGTTTAAAACAAATCATTTGATACTATAATAAGCGTATAGTGTCAAAACAATTTAAATCATAAATATCAATCATAGACGACATGGGTACCATATATCATGTCGCCGTACTAGTTCTACAATTAAAACCGCAATACACGTATTGGAAATTAGATTTCCGTCATGAGCCGAGGCAAGGGGCAAGCTCCTCTCCGCGTTCAAGACACTCTAGCAAATGCCTCAGGACCCCACTATGATCCTTGGATCTTCAGGGCCGGTCCTCTCTTACTTTTGAGGATTAGTTATTCCTGAACACACGTTTCCCGGTCCTTACAGACCTATATCCGAGGCGCCTCGTATCCAACAACCACACAGGTGAAAAGTATATAAATGTCAGGGCTGGTAGGTCACTGACACCACCCTAGCTAGAAAGAAACGTCGTGCTCTCCCTGCAGTCACTATCCCCTTTTTGACTCATACCGAGGTGTGAGGCTCGCGAATTCACGTTATACACAAAGCTATGCCACACAGGCCGTGCTTTGATCATCAACCACAAGACTTTGCTTTTCAACAGAAGCCTTGATCAATTGCCACTTACGCATGCCACACTGGCAATTCACTCCATGCGACTGATGTCCATCGATATACAACCTCTGAGCTCATACGTCTCAGAGAAGGGCGTTAAGCAAGAGAATAAATTCTCCGCCGCCAAACAGATGTATATTTAATAGAGATCAATCAACACAGAATAAAATCCAATGTCAGACACACAATCCATTTACAAGTTCGTTCTGGGTCTGAACGAAACCGGAGGCACTTTCCTCGCATATCCATCCATCTCCAAGTACGTCTGGACGATCACCAACTGTTTCCCTCATCCTAGGTGTACAGCCCAATCAAGATCATCAGTAATCACCCAAACGATGTGAAGACTTCCGGTCTTCAACCACCGTCTTCATCTTCGACATCTCGTCGAATCGGTTATTCAGAATGGGTATAAACCCGGCCTTTCTGAATAACCCACGTATATAATAAACGAATGTTACACAAACACAACGAACGCCTCATTCCAATTCAGAATATTCTTTTATTCACAAAATCACATTCTTAGGGAAATGTTCCCATTAATTTTATCCAAGATAAATTCTTCTAAATTTATCCTATAATCTTCCTTTGGATATCATTTCAAACTAGTCGGGATTAGCGAACCACACCGAAGTAATTATTTGTTTTATTTCCCAATCCCAACCTATATATCCCATGGAGCAAAACTGGTGATACTCCATATCTAACACCACGGTGTTATCGGTAAAATTAATTACCATTTCACGTTCAAATCTAATTAAAGATTTAACTATCGCTTTGGAGCAAAACTGGTGATACTCCATTCTCGATCACTTTTCAAATTTGATAATTTAAATTATCAATTCACATTTTAATCTAATTAAAGATTCATTAAAACTTCACTTAGTTTTAATTTTCTCAAAAATCAATATCTTGCCTTTAACTGAGTTAAAGCACCAATGTCATCTAAAACACGATCCACGATAAACCCAAATCACATTTGATATTAAATACAAGGCTTTGAATAGAAAATATATCGGCTTATATTCAATATCAAATTCTGAAACCAACATATGTCGTATTGGAAATAACGACATAAAATATATCTTTCAAATTCCCATAACAATATCTGTATAGTCACGAAATCCAACATCGAAATATCCCGAAGATAATTTCGATTCAACTCCAGTCCAATCCACGTATTGGGAATATTGATTATTTTTAAAATCACTTTCAAATTCAATTTATTTATTTCAACAATAAATTGATTTTAATTCTAGTTCAAACTAGTTCATTTTGACAAAAATCTATTTTTATCTTTTCAAATGTGGAATTTTTCACCCCAGTTCTTTCCAATTCACATATTATGATTTTACACAAATTATCAATATTTTTAATAATTTTATCAAGGCCCGTACGGTCGATTTCCATCAACGGCTATCGAACTGCACTTACAACGACCTTTTTTCAAATTTGATTTGGACATAATTCCAAATCCAACCGTTAGATTTCAAATTTCTAATATTCATTGGAAAGCTCTTTTCGATACGAACCCAACGGTTTCGGTTTTAGGAGAATCCGACGGCCGGATCTCCCGCAACGTCAATTCGAAGTCAATGGTCGAAATTCACGAACTGCCGCGGAGCGGCGCGTTCTATTCAGGCCATTTTATATATAATATATATATATTATATATATTTCGTCAATTTCCTTTTAAAACGTATTTTATAAATCGTTTAAATTCGTTTTCAAAACCATTTCAACTCTATATTCAATTTCTAATCAAAATTGAATATTTCATATCATTACTATATAAATGATAATATTTTCAAATCGTTATATTTTGAAATCACTTCTTTTCTATATTCATTATAAAAACGAATATAGTCAATATAAATATCGTTCACGTCAAAATAGCGCAACTCTAATCAACACGGCTTTATATATTTCAATAAATCCGTTATTCTATTCAACAAATGAATATTTATTCTATTCAACACATGAATCTATATTTCTTCCAACACCTGACTAATCTCAACACATGAGTACTGTCAACACATCACTATTTTTGTTATGTAAAATATTTTATAAAACTATGGTATCTATCGTTTGATTTTTAATTAGACTTCTACTGGGAAGTAGTTCTAGTTTTAAATATGATAAAGATGTAAATTTTATTGTATAAAATATTTCACTCAACACCTGAACATCGTCAACACATGACTATTTTTATATTCAACACATGAATTTTCTTTTATAATATTCCTTATTTTCCCGATTGGAATGAGGCCCAATCAATCACCATATAATGTTAATTATATGGATTCCATACAACACATGTATATAATAGCATTGAAAAATAGTCAACCATCAACCAAAGTGCACTACACTGTATAAGCATCAAATATAGATATCTTACGCTTATAACAGCCTGTCAATCAATCGATCGGCATATTTAATCAATCAGGATGAGTGAACTTCAAATTTCATCCCAACACCCGTGTGGGGTTTCAAACAATCAAACACAGATTTTATTTGTGCAGTTGGGCGATGTGTAAAATTTATCCTCCCAATCAATGTTCTTCAAATAGGTGTACATAAACAAACCGTCCGGTTTGTAAATGAATATTTTATTTTATTCACTTCCACGTTAAAAAATATATTTTTAACGATAAAATATTCTATTTCAACACATGAATTTCTATTCAGTTCATTTACACAATAAAAATGATATTTTCATTTTTCTAACATATTTTAGAAAATTTTGGCGGCATAACGGCACGATACTAGAAACGGGACGAGGTCTAGCCTTATCCCCGGTCTAGTGAAGGCCCACGCCATTCACACATCAATCAAATCCATTCCATTTCACCAAACAATTCAATTCAAACCAATTAGACTAACCAACTACACAACCAAACAATTTAACAAACAAGCCATCCATGGTCTGTGGATGACGGGTGTCGGGTGCTACTAAACACCGTCTACATCCTAGTATATATATATATATATATATATATATATATATATATATATATATATATATATATATAACTAGAAAAAGAGATTTTGAGTGAGAAGTTCTCACCGACTAGCTAATCCAATCATCTCGACTCTTCTTATGTAGAAAATCTTGTCGTTCTCGCCTTTTGTCACTTTCGTTGCCCGTAGCCGCTACATGTATAAAAATCACATTTTTATTATCTACATTATATAAAAATCTCATCTTTATATCTTCTATAAGCTAAAAATCGGATTTTTATCCTCTCTATAATATAAAGATCATATTTTTATTTATTTCATATGTCAAAACTGTAAAAGCTTTAAAACGGAGAAAACTCACTTTTTTTCTAACGCCCGGATTCGCTGTTTGGGTCCTAGAATTTGCAAACGAGCTTCAATCTTCACACCATCTTGTTTTCTAGCACAAGCACGCCATTCTGAACAACTTTTGCCTAGTGGTCTTCTTGCCGAAAATGTGCCATTTCGCCGGAAATCGCGAAAAGACAGCATTTTGACAGTGTTTGATCAGCAGACTTCGGACGCGTTTTCCCGACAACTCCGCAATGCAAAATAGGACTTATCATATACCAAATCGAAGAGAATTTCGTGCTCTACAACTTTGGTTTTGAGGAACTTTGGCTAGAAACGCACGGTTTGGGTGTTATTCGCGAAATACGGTCAGGGACTTATTTGCAAAACGGGCGATTTTGGTGAAAATGGGTTTTTGGGTGTAGCGGGGCCCACGGCCGGAATTGAGGGGGCTGGACGGGGGGCGCGGGCCTGATGGACGTGGGGGAGGTTGCTAAGGGGTGGTGGCGGTGGTGGTGGGGTCCGTGGTGGTGGTGATGATGATTTGGGGGTTTAGGGATTTGAAATTGGAAGAGAGAAAGGAGGAGGAGGAAGAGGAGGAGGAGGGGAGGAGGAGGAGGCCGACGGCCGACGGTGGAGGTGGGTGGTGGCGCCGGTGGAGGAGGGGCAGCGGGTTTGGGGAGCGGTGGCCATTTTTGAGTTTTTTTGAAGAAAGAGAGGAAGAGAGAAAGTGAGAAACAATGAAGAGAAAAAGGAAGTAAAAGTGATTATATGCTAGTTTCTCCTGTATCGCCCGAACGCTAGCGATCTCCGATGGCCGCGGATTTCGGACATGAGATAGTAGACGTGAAGACGAGTCCAACGAAACAAGTTTCGTCGAATTCCGAGTTCGTTTGACCGTCCGTTAAAAATCACAAATATGCTCAGATAAGCTCTAAAGATGCGATTTTGGCGCACCTTTTATTCTCGCACGCTCACATGCTAACTCAAAAAATCAAGCCCTCTTGGATTTAACAATTATTAGACGATACGAATCCATAAAAAAAAGTAGAATTGAATTCCGAGGTCGTATCAATAATGTTCCTTTGTAAAATGACTGCTCGTTTTACCCCGAACTGTTTCAGCTCGCACGGCCACATACTAACTCCGTTCGACGCGCCATTTGGAACTCAACAATGATTTGTCATTGTGAATCCATAAAAATTTATCTCGTCGAATTCTGAGCTCGTATGCAAAATTTCACTTTTTAAGGGCTATGTTTTGTTAACCGAACAACTCCAGCCCATAGCCACTATTCCGGATATCGGAATATATCGAAGCTTATACTTTTCGGAGTTCTAAACGGCATTTTGAACTCAATGGAAGTGGTTTCGAGTCCAAATTCATCCGTATGCAAAATTTGACTTTTTGGGCCATGTATAGTTTACACAGCGACTATCCTGAATTTTCAACTGGGCATAACTTTTGATTCCCGCTATGAAATTTTGATTTGTTGGATTCGTTGGAAAGATCTTATCAATTAGATCCTAATGTTTTTGGTTTCACTAAAATCCGGATTGTTTTGCACCCGGTACATTCAATTGAAGTTTGAAATCGAATTATCGAACTACCTCGCCATTTTCAATTCTATTTATAATTATATATAAATATTTATATTCTAACGACGACGTATATAATATATACTTGCGAATTATATTCAAAACAAATTTCTCATCAATATTATTTAAAATAATTCATTTTAAATATCAAAATCCGCCAAAATTGTCAAAATAAAAATTTTAAACTGGCCCAGATTTTCGGGTTATTACAAAGGCTCTCGATTTAAAAATTCTCTATAAATGATGTACAGGAAGAGAACATAGGAATAAGCAGTTAGGTACAGTTTCATGGGGATCTTCATATGATAAAGTAATCGACGATAAAAAGATTGAATGGAGGGATACATCCTACCGAGAACTTCTGCTGGCTAATGGTCATAAAACCTTCAGGAGGATTGTGCGCAGTGTCACTTGGAGTAGGTGTAATGAACCAGAAAATTCGATGCTCAAATTTTCGACACAAATACATCCTGTGTCCAAACTCGAGTACCGAAAATCCAGAATGTTAAAGAAGTTAGAGGGTGAGATAAGAAAGAAAGAAACATTAGAATAGAAGAAAAAATAGAAAAGAACCAACCATAATACACAGAGTCTCAGATTGTAGAGGAATAAAATATAATACAGAAATAAATCTTTATTTAAAAACTTGGAATGATACTTACAATTTATCATAGTACAATGGACATCCAATTCATATGGATTGTTATCACAGTCTTTCCTCATTTACAACACACAGCGGAATAATATATATAATACGTCTGATCTCCTCCAGCTTGTCTCCTGAAGTCCGTATCATCTTACCCTGAACTTGTACAACTCGGTCTTACCCAACTGGGTCTGACCAGAGCATTACAAACGCCACAGGTTAGTCTATTGAACCAGCATGAGAAAACCCACTAAATTATTGGTATCATCCAACTTAATTTTAAAGTTAAAAATCATTTCGAAAGAAAAGGATAATCGTAAGGCCAATCCACACATAAACACGGACGGTTTTTACCTTATGATAACCCAAACCATTTTTGAAATCCATATCTTTCTGATATTAAAATAGTGTCTAAATACAAATAAATATCAATCTAGCAGAACGCTTGCATCTCACACTTTACATATGTAGTACACAATCAAAATCGTGGGCGCTTACTGAAGATTGGATTCCGAGTATGACAAGGTATGGAACCACCTACCAATAGTGTACCTCTAGAGGGGAATACACTGGGTTCAACAAGAACGTCTTGCAACCCAACCCACACATGGCCGACCACTCATTTCTCTTGAGTGTATCGAATATACTGTCACCTATGGTTGGATCCAACATAACCATTCCCAAGAGATACAGAAGTGGAAAGAAGTAACAAATATGAATATTCTCTAGATGGTGACAATACACCCTAACGGGGCAACCCAAATAGCCATGATGCCTGCCCGATTTTTGTCATTTCCCGGTTGTAAGGCTTGAGGTTTAAAAATTCCCTTTTAGAATGTCTGGCCATCATTCACTTTGAATGCCACATCGTCGGGTCCATCAGATATCACTAATTGACATCCACAAAAATATTCAAGTGTTCAAGCTAAGAGAAGGTGTCTTCCCCACCATCAACAGATATGCGTTTGTAAAAATCAACGTATGTGATTCTTTGGAAATACCCTATTAGACATTCATCTATACAAGTTGTCCAGGGATTGGACAAACCGAAGGCACTCTCCTACCGCATCCTAGGAATCACCCTATGGATAAGTAGCGAGTAGTCTAAGCAATCCGTCGATTTCAACCACAACAGGAACACCATCAAAATATCTTCGGGCGCGACTCCAGAGAATTCGACAAGTAGTCCTTTCGCTTATGAAGATCTACGGTCTCCACTGCTCCATCTTCAATCCATATATTCTATGTTTACGTATTAGTTCATTCGGAATGGTTTTCGAATAAATTCGAACCCGGTCATTCCGTACTAACCATCATATAGGACAGATTTGATAGTCATTAGTTAGCTATCAAATAAAACAATCATTCATCCATAAAAGAAATTTGATTTCACTGATTAAATATCCGTTTCTACTTTAGCCTCTTTTGATTAACCATTCGTTAATTTTTCTATTTTCCAATAACTGGAATACTCATTTTCTTTTCTTATATTAATATATAAGAATATTCAGAACCCTTTCATTTTAAATTTCTTTTAAGAACGTATTTCTCATTTCGGTCATTAGTTTCTAACTGTAAATTAGTAAGAGAATAATTCCCCAAGTATCAACCCCGAAGGCCGAAACCAACATCAGATCGATACTCTGAAAGCTACTCAACTCACAAATATCCAGTCAGTTTCTAGTTTTCTTAACCCCATTTTTAAGTTTTTAACCAATAGAAATTCCAGTTATTCAATATCACTTTTAAACGAGATATTTATCTCGAATTTATCATTATTCCAAATATTTTAAATAAAAAAATTATTTACAAAACCAATAATTAATATTCTATAAATATTCTTTATAAACACCTTTTATAGTTTTTATTATAATTTATCTCCTTTATTTTAATAACTCATTCCATAAAAATATTTGTATATAAATATCATCTGCCAATTTTTACTATTCATAATTTTTATCTAAAAATCTTATATAAAATTCTTTAATATAATCTATTTTATATTCCAATTTGGTTCGACTTGAATTCTATTAGAATTTATAATTTTCAAATAACTCTTACTTTTAATGATTCTCACTTGCAAGATATTTTTCTTTCCCCCTTTATTTGTCTCAATCGTTAACAATATTTCTTAATACAAGTTCACGCTTGACTCTTTTGGTTAATCTGAGTTCATACTTGCAAATTTCAATTTTTATTTCTATTTATAACTTTTATTGAGTTATTTTATAAAATCTCCTTTATATTTCCCTTGTAATTGGAAAATTTTAATCCATTTCAAATGTTTGTCAAACCACATTTCCACTTTCTGAATCCACACTCAAATTATAACTTTCTCAAATACTTCCAATATATGGTTTTCACTTTTATAAATGTCACTTATAAAATCGGGTTCTCATTTTTATTTTTTAAAACATCATTTACTTTTCAATTCTATTTAATTTGGTTTCTAAATAAACATTTCTATTTGGAAATAAATATTTTCTTTTAAGTTCTTTTTATATTTCAATTCTATTTTGAAATCCATATTTTCCAAATTCTCAAATGGTAATCGTCCATTCCTTTATAAACATTGTTTATAAAATTGCCTCATTAACACATTTGTTTAAACAAATCTTTTCCTTTAAACTGTATTTATAATATAGATTTCAAATGAACATTTCTATTTATAAATAGATATTTTCCCTTGAGACAATTTCAATTTATTTTAAAATAACGGTTTATTTTTATGATTCCCATTTCTTTTCCAAATTTCATACATACGTCACATTTTTCTCAAATTTCCCACTTCTTATAATATGTTTATAAAATCATTTTTTCACGATATTTTATTTAAATAATTATTTTCTTTTAAATTCTAGTTAATTTGGATTCTAATTACCATTTTCATTTGGAATAAATATTTTAAAACTCTTTTTATATTCCAATTTCTGTTTTGAAATAGATATTTATTTTTAACATTTAAGAATATCAAAAATCAAGGTTAAATGTTATTACACACCCAAACACGTCATACACTATCACAGGTGACCAATCATATCATATAACAGCATATATATATATATATATATATATATATATGGAAAAAAAATGTTGAGGAATCCAGTGGGATCCCTCCAACCTGTTTTTCCTGCATCCACAGATTGTTAGTCAATAATAATAATACCCATCCTTCTTCGAGGCAGGATTTCGTGGTATAGAAGGTCATCCACTATATATATTTTGGGGTGCATAGGGAAATCATCCGCTAAAGTACTGCGGGTATCCTCCACTGGTACTAGAGGAATTATCCAATCACCAGTCACCAATATTATTTTTATATATTATTTTTATATACTACTATCACTTTATATCAATCAATTTATCATCCATCAAGTAATAAATAAATTTTGAACTATTAAAAATAGTTCCCAATAATTTAACTGAGTGAGTTTAACTCACCTCGATTTTCCACTAACGAATATTCGTTTGAAATTCCCCACCATCTTAGCTACTCCTCTACTTCTTTGTTTTGAATATAATCTAATTTATCGATTGAATATATATTTTATTAATTAATTTCTTAACTTTCAACGCATAAATTAGTTTATGTAATTTAACTTCGAAAAAAGTATACCTTGCGCTTATCGCAATACACTTGACTAATACGAAGCATTCCTGAACCGCTTCCAAAATCAGCCTCCGAAATCAGTCTCCGAAATCAGCCTCATCTCATTTTATCATTACATCGAGAAATTTGCAGATAGCTATCAAAATCTAAAAATACAGACCGAACCGATCCTTTCTTCTACTGTTAAATTCTAACATCAACCCTACATATCATCAGTCAAGCTCTTCCAATCCTCCTAAACCTCCACTATCTAACATGTATGTAGTAAATCCACTAGGAAGAAACCAAGCTCCAGTTCGCACTGTGCTTCCCAAACATTCAACTCCGCGTTCAACTATCACACCTTCTTCAAAACAAAGATCGAATTTCCATAACCAACCGCCCCAGTTCATTTATCAAGAATCACACTCTAGTTTACACCCAATATCGCACATTTATCAGTCCTCCAATCCATCCCATTCGCACTCACTTCTGCATCACTTCCCCAAATCGAACTCATGTCCTCATAGTTCAACATCGCACCCTCCAATTCATCTCGCTCAATACATTCGAACTCCACAGAACGACGTCCACACACCCATGGAAAAATACCCCTATCGCAACCCTCCAACAAGATGATTTCCGCTCAGCAAAACTCATAGGAACCCAAGACCGATAACTAGTTGAAGCCGAGTTACATGGGGGCTCACGATTTTAATCGCAGTTATCAATTTCGATCCCTTTTTTTAATTGTTGGAAATGATTTCATGAATGACTACAAAAAGAAGAAGAGGAAATACTTTGAATTGGTTTCGAATAGAGATTTCAATGACTGGAAAAGAAAGAGAGCGAAGTAACGAATGGAATTTTTTTCTTCTGGTTTTCATTTTAAAAGAAAAATGGAAGGAATCGCTCAATTTATACAAGTGGAGAGGAGAAGGATATGGACAACATTAGTATCGATTGGTACAGATAGGTCTTAGGCATAGCATACCATGGCTATGAAGCTTAACGTGGAAGGAATTACATTCGTACGTGGAGTGAAAGGGAAGACATCGTAGCTTTACTGGGTAGCCCATGTTAAAGGAATTAGGTCGTCCTCTATTTTTGTTTTGTTTTGATTTGGAGTTTTTATTTTTATTTATTTTAACCTATGTACTTTAAATTAAAATATCTTGCGCTATCGAACCCCTATTTGAATGCAACGAACGACATTTTTAGGGTTCTACAACCCATTTGAACACATTGGAATAGTTTTCACAATCTAATTCGACCATATACAGAAGATATTAAATTAATTTAATGATTTTACCTTAAATTTGATTTAATACAAATCAATTCAAAAATAAATATTGAATTATTATTATCATATAAATATACACAAACTAAATTCAAATAAATTCCAGAATACACTATTTTAAAATTTTAAACCCAATATTAGTTAAACTAGTATTCAAATTATTTATAATCGATTTATTTTAATACAATAAATCATTATAGTTTTATAAATAACTCCATAGGGATTTTCTGAAAATTTGATTTGGCCATAACTCTCAATATAAATTACGAAATTTCGATTTTTCTCTTTTATTACAAAATTATAGTTTAATAGATTCAAATATTTATTGTTTCAGCGAATTCCGGTTTATAACAAATCCCGTACACTCATCTAAAGTTCAAATCGTAAATTATGAACTACCACGCCATTTCAAGCTCGTTTATATATTATATATATATATATATATACGTTTTCAAACTTCATTTTAATTAATATAAAAATAGATTTATATTACGAATTCAATATTTAAACAAATTTAAATATTCAAATATAAATCGATAAAAATGCGGGATGTTACAGTAGGTACCCAAAATTGGTCAAAGGATATCTTGTGTTTAGCACAAAGTCACCGCAACTTTGGTTCATCCAAACCAGAAGGATAGGAATCTACCGTATCATCCAGGAAGATAACCTCAGCAAAAGTATATGGAGCTCCCTCCTCTATAGCTTCATCGTCCGATGAAGACTCTTACCCTAACAATAAAGAACCAGCCCCGAAATCATGCAGCTGAACTATATAAGTTGAGTTCTCGTCAGTATCTGTATTTGAGTTGGATTTTATATTTAGAACTTGAGGGAGTGTGTTTACTTTTTCAGCTCCGGAACCTCTCATTTCATATCTTCTGGCCATCTCTGCTATGCTATTTGAGAAAACTATCCATGGTTAGAGTGAATAACCCGAATCCCTTTGTATATTCTGGTGTAATAGGTGAAGTAATCGTATACACGCAAACTGAGTGCAAAACATTAAGATTGTGCAGATTGTTCTAAGTTGTATGCAATCAAAATCGTCGTCCAAATATCATGATGGGCTCTATCCTAACTATCTAGATGCTTGTTGAATGTAGTTCATTGTTATTTTCATCGCAGACGTCAAGTTTAATTGGATCGATGAGGAGAGGTTGTCGCTTTGAATCGGCCTACACACGGGTCGGCTCCTCCTACTTGGCCTACCTAGATCGGTTGTATCAAAGAAGGCTACTGAAACTTGGAAAAGTTGGAAGGGAAACTCTAGGTCGGCTCATCCTGAGCCTTGCTCGTACATCATTCATGCTGACCCAATTGCCTCCACTTTTCCGGCTCTACTTCATTTCACTGAAGAGCCCACTCTGTACTCAATGTTGTTCGTCGTCTTCTCCATAACTCCATACTGACTCGAGAGCAACCCAAGCCGAGAGAGGGGAAGCTCCAACACACTTGATCCATTCACAAACCCAATTGATTCTTGCAGCACCGCCATGTTGATGCCATTCTTGAGGCCTCTCAAACGCAGCACCACCATCGTCGTCATTCCCAGCATCATTGACGACTACAGGCATGATTTTCGAATCTAAGATGACATGGCGTAAAGCTTAGAACGATTTAGGAAAAATCGAAGATTGACTGAGGTTGGAACCCACTCGAAAAATTTAATCTTGTGTTTGGAAGGATTTGAGATCAGATTCATTAGTGAGAAGTTCGATTCTCAAAATTATTTCTGTCTAGGTCAGTATTAAAAAGGGTAAAGGGTAGAAAAGTGATAGGCTCGATATATATATATATATATATATATATATAGAGAGAGAGAGAGAGAGAGAGAGAGAGAGAGAGAGAGAGAGAGCAAAAGCTAGAGATTCTTCATCCCCCCAGATGTGACTAGCTGGCCAGGGCTCGGATCGATACGCCGACACAAACACCATATGAATACTGATCCGAGCCAGATTTTAGAAAAAGGAGGGAAGATTAAAGGACTCTCCCCAACTTTGAGATCCATGATCACATGTTATGACTCACATATGATTAAGGATTTGATCTATTTCTCATTCAAATTATGTAGCAGGATGACGTTGTTTCGTAATGACCAGTTTATGGATCATCATACATGAGAGCCAACGACTTGACATAACTTACCTATAAGATTAGCATATTTAACCTCTTGACTCGATGGGGTTCAAATATTTACATGTGTCTACCGATTACTTTGGTCAAGGACTTCGACGTAATAGACACTTTTCGGTACGGTACAAAGACTGACTGACTATTTATACCAAACAAAACATCTAAGTATCGCGACTTCTTGAAAGAGTTGCGAATATTCAACACCATTTCTCTTCAAGACTGATGACTCTTCGAAAGGCATGATTCAACAAATTCAAAGCACATCCTATCAGCAACATAATATACTTGCAGGGGAAAAGTGTTGACATGCCCTTTTGGCGAGGCAGTTAAAGTTCAAAGGCAAAGCACTTAAGACTTGGTTCAGGCTACTAAGTCAAAGGAAGCGACTTGTACTTCACTCTGTTATCGAATCGAAACTCCTAGGTTTGGCCCTACTCCGACTCGGCCTCCCTTGGTTCGGTCCTCCCTAAAAAAGTTGAAAGCAAGTTCGAATCGGCAAACCAACCTGGGTTATACCGATCCCGACCATACCGACCCCGATACAGTATGCTCTGGAGACCTGTTCTCTCGCCTATCTCCTTGGTCAACAACTCATATTAATTCGGATCTCTCTACATGTGTTATATATCCAACTGAAAAAGACCTCTCCCATGGAATGAAGACTGATTTCGGTACCTCCCTACCGAGCTAGGATGGGCGCCACGTGGCATACCAAGATGATCTGAACTCACCTATAAATAGCCCTCCAAAGCTCTAGAAAAGGACTCTGTGCTACTGACTTGTACTCGAGTGTTTGAGACAAAATCCATTATTGTATTCATTTTATCCAAGTTATATAAGAGAATATAAAGTGGACGTAGGATCGTTAGCGCCGAACTACTATAAATTTGCATGTAATTGCATTTCCTTTAGTTTTCATTTATATTCTCTACATTACTTCTATTTGGGTGTTGTGCCCCTTTTTGGTGGAAACATAATTTAACAAAAAACTTAAACCAAGATTAAAAAAATTCATACTAAAAGACGCAAAGTCATAACTATGTAAGTTATGATTATCAAATTGACAAATCATGAAAATAAAATTGCATCAAATATTATAATCTAAAAGAGGAAGGCATACCTTGCCACCAAATCCATGAAATATAAATTTGACCTTTTATTTTGGAGAGGATTGATTTTATCTTAATGATGCCTTTGAGCCACATTGAACAATGATTTCTCTTCTTATAATAATTCATAATCCATCAGGTTCCTATACCGGGATTGGAGACCTTCTGCTACAAATTAGTAATTTTGTTTTGGATTTAACTGAGAAATTTGGGGATAATTTTAGACTAAAGTTGCTGCCATTAGAATGAGGAAGGGGAAGAGAAAGAAGAAAGTGGAAACTCAAAAAAAAAATCCCTATGACTAGGGCTTTGGGATTTTCTTTTATATAGGTAGGAAAAAAGAGCAAATAATGATCTCAACCGCACATCTCAAAACCCTAATCTTATGTATTCTATCTTCCCATTTTCTTTAACTTAACCAACGAATTTCCACTCTAACATGCGTGGGTTTAAAACTCATATGACCCAAACTAAATATTTAAAATAAAATTTAACATATTTTGCCCTTGATATCTCCAATCGATCAATGTATTCGTTACTTTTATAAAAATATGCAACAATTTTATTTCTCAAATCAAATTCAAAGTTCATAATTAATATTTCATAAATATTAATCAGTTTATAACAACTATAAACTAATTAAATCACTAGGTCTTAAGAGAATTCATCATTTTAGTTGTATGACCCTTAGGTGCAAATTTGGTCAGTAGTTAATGTCAAACTTATTTGAATGTTAACACTCACCTTTCACTTAGCAAGTCATGTGACATTATGGCCAAATTTATGGCTTACTCATTTTCTTAAAAAAAATCTCATTTAATTTTAGTAAGCACTACCCATTGGTGATAATTATTTACACCAATTCTCTCATCAAAACTATATCACACTAGGACTTACGGTATTTTGGAATGGTCAAAATTCCAACATCATCCACATTCAACATTATAGTTCAAGCATGGAATCTTTGGTTAAATAATAACAATTATTATTAACTGCAATGCTCTGGATAAAGACTTTAATTTTGAGTTGACATCATTTGATCATGATATTAAGCTTATATAACTAAGAAGACGAATCTTCTCTTGAATAGTTTCTGACTTCCAATACTTTCACTTGACACAACTAAAGTCATTTGATGGACGTAATGTCATGATCTAACTATAATCATAGCGGAGCTTCCATACTGAAGATCAAAGTATTCTCAAGTTGAGAGAACTATGTAAAATTTTCACATCAATGTTCTCTATTATCCTTAGTTATATTAACCAATAGAAAACTATCGAGTGAGTCATTCCATAGTTATCCAATAATTACTAGTACGTAACCCCTTGGTTCTCCCAACGGTCATGGGTAATACACTGCCCATCATTTGGAGAGCGTAGCATACTCTGGTCTCAATAAATGCATCAATATCAGTCCGGATACATCATGAGTAGGAATATTTAAAATGGTATATTTTTTTTACTTTGATAAATTACTTACGGTTACAACACTTTTAGTTAAATTAATTAAATAATTAATATAATTACATTATATCAAGTATACAATAGAAAGAAAACACCTTTATTTCGAACAAGATCGGTCAACGAGTTAGAAATATGAAACAAATTACATAATTGCCCCTAGGACATACCCCTAGCTCTATCAACTATAACATATGCTAATTACTTAGTTAGATCTAATGTGTTTCGTATACAATTTGCCTTAGATTATGTCTGATCTGTGATTGTTATTAGAAGATTCATGCTTATATGTATTTATATGTTTACATATCTCTAAAGTTGTATGCATTATTGTTTGTATGCTTGAAATGTATGTTATGCTTGATTTTTTGTTTAAAATTGTTTGTACAAGAACATAGAACTGAAGATCAGATCATATCGGAGGTTCAAACTATTAAAATTAGACGAAAATTGGGAAGCAGGCTTTAGAGGACTGTAACACCTCGTAAAATATACCCTAAATGGACATAGGTAATTAAATTAAGAATTAGTAATAAAATATTAATAGGATGAAAATAAGAATATTTAATAATTGAGAATTGGGCCGTGAAGTATATGCATTCTCAGATTCTAGCCCATTTTCATATTTTATTTATTGAAAACGGCGTTCATATAAAAAGTTACGAATAAAAAAAGTTGTACAAAAATAATATACATGCAACATTTGAAATTCAAATGTAAGAATATGAATTTAGAATATAATTAAATACCTAGGGAATCATGGAACATTCCTTTAGATTTCAAAATTATAAGTATACAAACACGCACAAGAAGAGGACAAGAATCAAAATAAATGGAAACAATCAATCTAATTAATTATGTGTTTAATAAAATATAATCTGACCACGAAAATAAATCTCTCTACATCTAATACTTAAGCGGGATCGACAGCTCCCCTTTAGGGGGGTCGAACGCTCCTCTTTAGGGGGGTCGACCTGGGGGGTGATCGCCTTTCTAGGGAGGGTGTCGACCGCCCTTAAGCCCGAAGGTGAGAATATGCTTGTTTTTGTAAGAGGTTTTTATATATTTTGTTGGAATGGACTGTCTAGATTTTATAAAGCTAATCTGACGGACCTTACATACTCTAGCAAGTATAAATAAGGCCTTAGCCTCTCCCCCAAACCCTACGTTGTCTTCACAGTTTTGCATCTACGTCTTCGTCATTGTTCTAAATTCTAGAAAATAGGACATGTGAGATTTCTTCTTCTCCTTTAACCTATTTCTCTATCTTTTCTAATCTAGTTTTCTCATTAAAATATGGAATTGGAAATAGTATGTAATATATAAGACTCTTTTTGGGTACATATATATATACACACACACACACACACACACATATATATGGATCTAGGAGAATGTTTGGAATATAATATTTAGAAGATTACATTCCAAAAACTAGTTATACACGACCTCCTCATCCTTCTCCTTGTAATTCTATAAGTGGAAATTTTATAAGTTTACTGTCTCTTTTATTTTCATAGTGTAGATTTGGATTGTTATGCCCTAAGATATTTGGATTTGCATGGAAACAAAAAATATATAAATCCCCCAAATCCCTTATAAATTGAGGAAATGGTTAATCTTGTGAATAGATCAGGTTTTGATATGAATATAATGAAATCTCCCTTGTATAGTTTTGATAAGTTTTATTTAGTTTCTTTTTAATTGTGAATCCTATATGTGCAAAAACATAAGATTTGGACACTTTAAATTAAACAGGTTTAAACATCTATTTGTATAAAATAGACAGCTTGAACGTATTAAAACACATGTGACCAAAATCTTAAGTCTTGTATAAAATCATATGAAATGTAAAGTATTACCAAAAAGAGATTATACACATTACACGTATTACACCTTTTCGTTTCTTTTATTTTTCAAGTAATCTTTTAAATCTAGGTAATAAGTTATTTTGTTTATTTTTTATATTTCCTTATTATTGATTCGAATGTGAATAAACGTTATATGCTATGATGATGAAGTCAGGGAAATAAAAGTTGTAATCCTTAATCTTTAGTTAGATAGGCATTTCTGCATTTCAGGGCATTTCTTTATGCACACTTCAATTAGGTTTTATTTATTACTATTTATAGCGTAATTAACGTGTTGTAAATGCATACTAAATAAATTTAATTAGGATTTCAAATTTTAAATATCCCCAATAAGAAATTTGTATATGTATGAGTTTTAATGTCTTTTATTAGTATTAATAACACATGGACATGAGGTTAACTCCTACTTGTAGTAGAAGTCTGCCTGGAATCAACCTGCATATCCAACATTTACAAAAAGTTGGCTTAGTGTGAGATATTTTTGTCATGAGCCATTATAATAATTGCATTAAAATGTCAGGTTAATCCAACTTATAGCAAAATTCTGCCTGGAATCAAGCAGCAAATCCAGTAGTTACAAGAAGTCATTTAATGTCAGACATCTAGTGTAATAATTACTTATGTGACAGAGGCCTGCCTCATGAAGGTATTAAGTGGCTGACCAACATTGTTTGGTTATTAAGTGGTTAGGACTAGGTCTATTCCGAAGGCTCGCTCCTTGGTTATGGACCAAAGTCATGGGACTAATCCTTATTAGGTTTTAAGTGCTCATGGGACTCATCCTTAATAGGTTTTAAGTGCTCACTAGATCCTCCTTTCTCTAATAATCATCTGGTATTAAATGGTCTTAAACGATTACAAATGAGTGAGGTAGTTCTCTGGAATTTGTTCGCTTCTTATATAGGGTTGTGTGTGGGTTGACCTAGGGATGGGCTACTAAGAGTTCCGATAGTCATGAAATGGGAAATTCTTATCTAAGGGAAGTATTAAGTGGCTAGGAGTTCACCGGTAATGACAGCTAGATAGTAACAAAGGGGTCCAGTGAGGAAAGGTCATAAATGACGGTTAGTTATGTAAGACCCCATATTTTAATACATAGTAATAAAATGAATTTTGATTAATTAAATATTCGAAATTGAGTAAAATAGACCTTATAGCTGTGTTTGTTATGAAATTCTGGTTTAGATAGACTCTTCGTTTTTGTAAATTGGATTAAGTATGAGGAAGTATGAACTAGAGAAGTTTGAACTTAATTTAAAATAATTTAAATTAACAAACTCAGAAAAGCAATGGTCTGGAGTCGACCTGACCTTACATGGGTCAACCCATGGTGAGGGTGGGTCGACCACCTTAAAGCATGTAGAATTCCTACGCTTGAACCTGGACTATTTTGTATACTATATTCTTTGTTAACTCAGCATGAGGTGTACGACTTGATTTGATAACTTAATATCCTATGGTTTATAATTGTCCTAACATATCTATAAATAGGCTAGCAACCTCGGCATTTTCTTACACCCAAACATTCTTCATCTTCCTCCTCCTCTAAAGCTATTTCTTAATAAAATTAAGAAAATGTCTAGTTGTTGCCAAAACTTCGATTGAAGGGATAATTCTTGATTTTAATCAACAACAATTATTTTGAAAGTTTTGATGGGATTTCATTCAAATCTCTGTTAGTTCTTGTTATTTTTAGATCTAATATTTAAAAAGTATTTTGGCAGTAAATGATTATGATCTAAAAATTAATAGTATTTACAAGTTTATATGTTATTATTCTTTTTACTGTCAATTATCTATTCAGTTTTCAGGTATTACCTATTATATATACATCCTTATTATCCGCTTTTCTGTCTTAGTTTTATTTACAGTCTCATACTTATTTATTCAACTTATTTACTTCTGAGTTAGATCCATTTTCTTCTTTTCCTTTTTATTTTTATGCTGAGCCTGGGCCATCGAGAGCCTGGGCCATTTCCGTCAAAATTGCGTATATTTGGGATAAACTAGAATAACTTGTAATAACAGTAGGGCATATTGGAACATGAGAATCATTGACTGTATAAATGGGATAATATGCAAACATGTTATTTTGAGTAAGTTAAACTTAATTTCATATTAAGTAGAACATTTTATGTAAAAATATGTGAATAAGATGTAAATTAAGTAAAACATGTAACTTAATCTGTAAACATATGAGCAGGTGCTTGTATGATTTGAGGAAGGGTTACTACATTTTAAATATCATTTACAACCGGAAATAATAACATAGAGTTATATGGTGCTTAATAATGAACTTAAACCTTCTAAGCTAAAACCTCTTAATTAATAAGCTAAGATTTCCACGTCTGTTGTTAAGATATCATATTGTTCGAGGATCTCTTAAAATCCTAGTTTACTTAGGGGCACAAGCCTAAGGGTGGCTTGTGTCAATCTGCTGTTTGCTTGGAATCCCTATCAATCAGTACCCTCATGTTGTCAAACGAGTCCCACACTAGGTAGGGACTAGAGCATGCTTTACTAATGGATGATTATAAGAGGCTAAAATCTTGAGGTGGTTACGGGTGCGTTCCAGTGGAGGCATAAGCGTGCATGGGTCCCATGGGGAGATAGGGTTGTGTCTTTAAGTTGAAGGGTTCGGGACTGATATCCTCGACTGCCGTGGTTGACGCAGATTCATGTCCGTAGGGAGCCGAAGTTGGGTAGTAATTAGGGTAAAGCCTAATAATGTTATTCTGATAGTTAGTGCAGAAATTCTTTTATGGCATATGAATGAGAAACTTACTTGATCTATCTTATCTCGTTTATTCATACTTGTATGCTTTACTCTATTTTCTTATCCACTATTATTGATCTATCTTAATACTTCTTTCATGCTTATGCTAAAAATCACTAGAATTCGCCGGAATTTATGTCTAACCTGATTTCTTTTTCCTTCCCTCCCTTCCTTTCCCCCCAGGTTCTCAAGGCGGTGGACAGTTGCAATGACCATGATTTCATTATTCAACGTGGACTCGGATTACTTCTTATTCTATGTATTACTTTAGTTTCTTTTTTATGTTTATTTTTATGGCACATGAGAGATATTATTTTATGGTTTTGTACTCTGATGGTTTATAAGACAAATGTTTTATGGTTATGAATTTGTGACATTTGAAAATGTAATGCTATGTTTTGGTTTGAAATAAAAATTTGAATATTTTTCCTTTGCAGTCTTTATTTTGTCTTGTGAAATTAGTCTTTGTATTATTATTGCGCTTCACAGAACTGAATGCATCCTCTCATAGGTGACATTAAGGGACATGGGGTGCCAGAAGTCATCTTCCATCTTGAGGTAATAAGTGACTGCTTACTATCTCCTAGTTTACATTGTGGGTATGTTTAGTGACGTTGGCGGTTAGAAAATGAGGCCTTAATTGACTAAGGTCTGCTAGTTTGGTATTAGGTAATCATAGAGGAGTCCACCCATTAAATAAATATAAACTGCCTTAAGTGACCAAAGAGTAGTCCGACTTAATGGGTATTAAGTAATCATAGAAATCCACCAGTATATTTATGTGTTAGCCTCAAGTGACTTTAGGGTAGTCTGCTAAATTAATGCTTAGGCGTGATTGTGTGTTGAATTCGCTTAGTCATAATTTGATAAATTCATATTGCCAAGTATAGTAAATAGACATCACTTAAAATTATGTGATTTTCGTTCATCAAAACTTGTTGTTCTGGTCCCCCTCCTCTAAATAAAAACAAATTGGTAGGTAGGAATGCTTATCTGATGGCGCCATGAAGATTAGCACTTGGTGAATGAGATTTTATAAATTATTATTATTACCATCATCATGTTTGGCAGTTATTGTATTCGTGGGATATTCTTATTAATGTACCTTCATTTGAAATTTGAGAGTGTAGTCGACATTGTCGTGGTTTTTATTTAATGATACATATGTTTTCAATTATTATATTTTATCCCACCAACTATGAGATTTTGATTTCATTTTTATCTTATTTTGTATATTTATTCCTTATAGGAACCATAGACTCATTTAGAATGGCTCTAAGTTTTGATGGCCCTTTTCTAGATTGGGATTTAGGCCCATTCCGGATGGGTCGTTACATTTTGTATCAAAGCCTAGGTCAACGATTACGGGGAAATAAATGTATGAGAGGCATACCTGTTATTTTGAAAATGAGTTTTCAAAAGTTTTACTATATATAAGTATATGTATAAAGTACGTGCATCTCTATAATACAATATCTATAGGCCCTTCTAGCAAAAAGGAATAACCTTAATTTCTAGAATACCCTTGAAACCATTTAGTGATTTAGCAACTTCCTTGTCGATTTTTAAATCTATAAGCACATAATGGTTTTAAGAACCATAAAGTTGGACGTGGAAAGGATTGGAACTACCTGTTTAACGGACAGTAAATAGAAATAAATTTAGTGGTTTAGTTAACACTTATGGGAAAGATAAGGCATAAATAATAGAAAGAATTTGGAATAAATGTGTATTAGGATAACCATTAGTAATGATAAATTTATGTTTATTACATAAGAATATTTAAGTTTTAAGGAAAAATAGAAGTACATCCCTTGTTAAATGGTATAAACTTTCATGATAATAAATATGGAAAATTGAAATAGAAAAGGGCACTAAATGGTTAATAAGTGAAAATATATTAGAAACGAAAACTATTAATGAGATAATTAAGACCATTTGTGAATATTCAACTTTAAATAAGAAATTAAATGTCCAACAGATTGAGTGTTGATTAAATGGATAAAGCAGACTTAAAACACATTCATAGAGGCAACAATTAGGAATGCCAAGAAATGCAATAATAAGGACAAAGAAGAAATAGTTTAAGAAAAAGGATAGACATCCGTAGAATAGTGTGTGTTAGATGTATAATAGGTGAAATAAGACAGTTTAGGCGAAGAGAATAAATTTGTTTTAAATGATCAAAAATACTTTGGTAAAGAAGCATAAAAAATGGACTTTCAATAATACCAACAAATTATTGGTAAAATGAAGTTTTTATAGAAAATGCAAAACATTTGTGTAGATAAGCTTAAGTTATAAAAAAATTCCAGACTAGGAAGAAGTTGAAAATAAGATTTCTAGAAATAAAAATATGACTAGAAGGCTTTTGAAAATTTTCATTTCTTCTGATAAAGAAATTAAAAATATAAATGTTTAAGAAATCAAAAAATGAATTTTCTAAAAAGAAAAAGTAGTTAATGGTAATTTAAAAATAAAATTTTAATTTATTAACGTTAAGAAAAATAGAAAAGAATTGAAAGTTTTTAGAAGTGACAAGCAAAGAACAATTATAAGGCTAAACATGTAATTGTCGCAACCTTGATGTAACAACTTTAAAAAATTTATATGAATTGAAATGTTTAAACTTTTTCTTGCTTTACCAATATTTTCTGTGTTAGGTTTCACATGGAATAAATGAAATTAAAAATATTATTTTCTTCAAGATTTTTCACCAGAGGTGGAAATATTGAAAAGTAGGTTTGTTTAAACATTAGGTAGGATAGGCAAAAAAAGTACACTTACTTGAAAGAGAAAGGATAGGAAATTTATTATTTGAATTAACTACCACAAAACTAATGCTTAATTCTAAATATTCAATTTCTGAGCATTAGCTGTCACTTATGACTTGGAGTTAACTATCATTTGTTTTCCAAATAAATTTTTATTATTTCAAAAAGATGAAATCAGAAGAGAAATCTTCTCATGAAAATGGCGGCATGTGTTTCTTGGAAAAGGAAACTAGATCTACTCTTCTGTCCTTCCTTCTACGCTCTCTAATCTGTTCATAGTTTCCGACCTTCTTCCTCTCTTAGATCTAGTTTTCTCCTTGCCGTAGAATTTGCTATTTGTTCTCCTTCTTTCCCTATTTTTTTCTCATATCTAATACTTTTTATTCTGTTTTCTCTTTCCGTTCGCGTTTGATGATCCTAAAGGGCTTGATATTACGCGGGTCCTAGATTTTTTCGATGAACAACTATTAAGGACATCTTTCTTGACGTGCCTCACACAAGACTTAACATCTGATAGATGTGTTGTGGTGCTGGTCGTTCCTGGAGGTTTTCTAGTTGTTGTAATCCGTGGTTCTGTGAGTCTTGTTTTCTTTGGATTTGCGTCTTTTGTATCAATTTGGGTGATTGGGTGATTCGGTTTAGTTCTTCTTTTTTGGAAAGTGGAGTTTTGGGGGATGATGGATGTGAGTATCTCAGGGGCGGAGCCACTTCAAGTCTTCCCTGGGCACTTACCCCCCCTACCCAGAAAATTAGAAACCAATGAAAAAAAAGGGTCTGTTTCCCACCGGTCCCTATTAAGTTTCAAAATTATACCCACATCTGATACAACTTTTCATGTAAATTTAGTCCCTATTTTTTGAAAGTACACTAAAAAAATATATAAAAAATCATGAAAATTCGTATTTAAATCAAACATGTACTCACCCAAAAAATCAAAAAATGCATCAAAATAAAAAAATACAATAAAACAGCGAAAAATGCAGTAATTTGCATCAAATCATGCACATATTTGCAATACTTGCATTCATCTGTTCAGGTATTTTCAACTGTTGAATGTGCGTTTGTTTTTTTGCATACATGTATGCAAGGTAAACAAATTCTCGCATACAAGTGTGCAACAATCTTCAGGCAAAATTTTCACTTCATATTTTTACATGCAATACTTGCATATATGTGTGCAAGTATGTCAAATAGTTGCATACATGTATGCAAGTTTTTTTTTTTCGTGAACTTCTGCTAATATTTCCAGATTTTAGGAATTTTTTTTACATTGTAGCGCATTTTCTTTTCAAAAAATCAAAAAAGGCAAAATAAAAAAAAGGGACAAAGTTTCCCATTTGTTTCCGCCCCCTCTTTTTGAGCTGCCGCCCAATTTTTTTTGTCCCTTCCAACTTCCAGCGCCTTCCACTTCGCCTTTTCCGTTTTTGCACAAAAAAATGCGCTCTTGCATTAAAAAAAATTCACTAAAATCTGGAAATATTCCCCACAATCCACGTAAATAAATAAGAAAAGTTGCATACATGTATGCAACTATTTAAATACACATGAAAAAAATCCGCATGCTGGCTGAATAGTTGCATATAAGTATGCAGTTATTCAGAATAGCTGCATACATGTATGCAGTAATGCATCGAAAGACCATGGGCATGGCAATATGTGCATACATGTATGAAAATATTTGAAATGTGTGCATGTTTTCATCCATTTTACTGCATTTTCCGCTATTTTGTGTATTTTTTGATTTTGACATGTTTATCGATTGTTTTTCCACCTTATTTTTTTTGGCGTGAACGTGTTTTATTTAATAATGAATTTTCGTGATTTTTTTTAATATTTTTTATATTATTTATATGTTTTTAAAAATAGGGACCTAATTTACATGAAAAGTTAGACCAAATGTAAGCCTAATTAAGTTTCGTTTTAGGGATGTGTGCCTAATTTTCACAAATAAAAAACTGTCTCCTATATTGGCCATGGAACCCAAAAAACTGTGAAGCCTGCAGCGAAAAACAATTGTAATACTAAAATAGCAAGTGCATTCTAATACTGAAAAAAATTGTGTGTTGGAATAGGTTTGATGTTTTTAATTTTGTGGAGAGCCTAGTTACTATAGCAGCACCCGGGTTCGCTACTGAATATAATTTTAACTAGTTGAATAAATCTTTTGCTTTACTACAAGCATATACTTTTATTTAAGTAAGCATTTCTTACTCAATAATTAGTTTACCGAAAACATTGCTTTGGTGTAAATGCCAACATGGTGCACTTGCTCTTTTACCAACATGGTGTTTGTGTAAATGCCACTGTGAACCCCTTTACTTAATTTCTTGCCCCCCCCCCCCCCCCATATGAAATTTCTAGCTCCGCCACTGTAGTATCTCATAGGTGTTCATCTCTTTGGTTTGGTTGGTGAACCATCCTTATCAGCTCCCATCTCCCCTATGTAAGTTCTCTAAGTCTGTCATGGTCTGTTGTCCATGTTTGGGTTAGCTGTGCTTTTCATGCAATGTCATATTATGGTTCAAATCAGTTACGTTTTAGCTAAGTCAATGTTTCATGCCATCTGCTAACCTCTTGGAAGTTCTACTGTTGGCCGTTTCACTGCCGTGTAGCATGATGTTACCCCTCTTTAGAGCTTTTTTTGCGTAAAGCTGGTGGTAGACAAAAGGACTGTTTCAGAGTGATGTACTCACGTACACTATCTAGGTTATGCAAGTGGATGTTGAGGAGTTATGCTACTGTTTGTAGGACTATGGTTTATTCTCATGTCACATAGCCTATGGAATTGGGTTATGGTGGAGTTGCACTAATGTTGCTTTATTGTGTAGTTATCTTGCTGTTCATGCTACTTCTTTTTGTTATTTTTGCTTATGACAATAATGTAATGAACTCCCTGCGTGGGGTATGTAACTTTTCTGTAGTCTAGAAATAGTGTCTAGCTCCAGTGTTTTAATCTAGATAGGAAGCAGTGGACGGTCCACTTTAAAAACCGATGGTGATAGACGATCCACCTTAAAAACTGATTATTGTAGATTAGTAAACTGCAAATCTCTGAAAGATTTGTAGCTATTATTTATTATAATAATAAGTGTTTGCTGTCACTACAAAAACCAGTTGGCACTGCCAATTATTTTTTGATTATTTCAATACTTAGAAATATATAGAGAATATTTGGGATAATAATAATAAGAGTAGAGCAAATGACAATTGACCATTCCAGTAATAAATTTATATCAAATCTATGACAATTAAATGAATTTTGTGAAACAACCTTATTGTGCAAATAAAGTATAGTGAATAGTTATGTTTTTGATAAAACCATTCATGAATAATTAAGGCTTTTCAAAATTCAAACATTGATTAATGTGAAATTTGATATGAATATGCATGCATGCCAATAAAAGTTTAAAATGTAATTACTGCAGGAAGTTATTAAACTTTATAGCTAAATGAATACATGCTTTAAATAATATTTTAAATTGCATTTTTAAAGTTACAACATCGTTTAAGCATATAACAGTGAATGTTGTTAAGGGACTTAACTGTCACCTCTTTAATTTTGGACACTTAATCAATAAGGTTTTGTTTTCAAAATAAAATAAGCATTTATCATTTTAGAAAAGTATTAAACAACTGAATTCAAAATGTTGGTAAAGATAAGTGTTAATAAGAAGAGAAGTTATTTCATACTTAAACCGAAAATTATGAACATTTAATAAACAAACTCTTATTAAAAAATGTTATTTAAAAGATGAGTATAAACACATTAAGAAAACACTACACACTTTATAAAAGAATTACATTTTAAAAGAAAATGAAATTTTAATACTTAAGTTTTTAATGAGGCATTATGACAAGAATTTTTTAACTCAGTAAATTTTAGTGAGTTTTTGAATATATATATAATTATAATGAAAAATATATATAGTAATGAAAATAGCTTATAGATGTATTTATTTTCTGTCACCACTAAGATTATACTTTTAGAGGAAATAAACTTGGAGTGAATATGGATAGAAAATTAGATAATTTAGAGTTAGATTCTCAAGTTAGATTAGAATAAGTTTCACAAACTATTCTAAAAAGTTTGTATCAGTCCCAAAGATATATATTCTAAAGTTGACATGGAGTAAGGATTCCCGGAATCAAGGGTTGTTGTAAATTAAGTTGCCCTAGATAGTTTGGTTTAGAACTTAATAATTTATAACTGTATCTAGCAACAATAATATATAGGTATAGCGTAACTTACGTAATTTATGTTCTTTAAATTCAAGATTCATGGATATTAATTGCAAATTTAGTCGGAAATTGATTTGTAATTAGTTAGAGAAAAAGGGAATCTGTAGGGGTTGATTCAAAGAGAGTTTAATTTGAGGAAATGGATGTATTTCCAAGCTTAAAAGAACTTGAAAGAGAATTAATTTAGAGAAACTAGTGTATTCTAAGGAAGGTTAAGGAATTAAAGTAAGGATTGGTTATATGGTCTAAAATCCAAATATTATGGATATATTAATTAGTATTATGGATGGACTGCATCTTTGGGAAAAGCAAAAATGGGAAATTAAGAAGAATAAAAATTATTGGAATGGTATGTTAAATTTGGAATAAAAGGTTAAGATTTCAATACTAGTTATGCGACTTGATTATAAGTGATAACTTCCGAAAGTAATTTCTTTAATTAGATTTTGAGATTTTAATCGTTGGTAGTCTCTCGTGATATTTAGAAGATGATATAAAGTGGTAAAAGTAACGTATCCCTATTGGTGCTTGTGTTGATTTGGAGTTTTAAACCACTTAGTAATCATTGAGCAGGAAAACTGTATGAGGACACCTGACTAGTGGTTAGCTACATTCGGGATTTGGAAGTTAATAAGGGAATCAAATTTGCAGCCCGAAGTAAGGAAATATATTGGACTCAAGGTTTCAAAGTATTGTGTAAATAAGAAATTTAGCTTCTGGAATTTAACCCTCTAGGATAAGAATTTTCATGCATGGGCTTGAGAAATAGGCATAAATGTTGGATTTGCGTAAAATGGCCATTTTAGCTTGAATCTGTCTGTATTTTGGTATTTATAAGTACATTTGTTTAGTCTTTATGAATTAGCCCTTTTGTGATTTTTCATAAAGAGACTATCATTGAAATTATAAGGAATATGCACAAAATATAAAGGAAAAGATGTGTAAATTTACATATATGCACGTTGTCTATTCCGAATAAAATAACACTTCCTTGTAATTTTAATATATAAATATTCTTTCTTTATTGCTATTAGGGCAAGTTTATGAAAATTATAACAAAGGAACTTTAACAAGACTTGAATTTCAATAAATCAAAACACAGAAAGATTGTTCTAGGTATTAATAAGGACTAAAACATAATTAATTTAGAAAATTGGGTTTAAGAAATTTGTTGAATCTTAGGACCTCTCGTTAATTATAGATAGTGGGAATATATTTATCTTTATAATATTAGCATAGCCACCTTTTGGTAGCTGATGGGTTCTCTTGAAATATTTCAAGGAGACCATTCGAATTACCAAAGTGTTGATGGGACTACCATTGATAAATTTATACTCGAAACAACTTGTGTTTGGAAAAATTCTAATTTTATTAGGCATCTTGTAAAGGTTACAAAGTTGACATGACATTTTTGGCTTTCCTAATATTAGGGAAATAAAAAAAGGATTTGAGAATGGGAGCCCATTTCTTTTTTGTACTTTTATTTTTTATATATACCATCACACAATGGAAAATTTTGGTAGAGCCTAATCCGAAAATGGGGACAAAGATGGAATCATTAGCGTCTCTTTCCACCATAGTTATTATGGAACACGTGATTTCAAGGCTCTGCAACTTTTAGTTAGATTGGTTAGAAAATCTGATGGAAGATGTGAATTTTTTTAATTTTGTAGCCTGTCTCAGAAATTTTAGGATTATAAGGTTTCATCTAGATTGGATGGCGGGAATTGTTTGCAACATAAATGTACCGTGCATTCATGTTGAAGTTATATGCATATTAGAATGTTTTACATACATACAATAATAAGTATTATACTTTCACTCTAAGATCGAGCTCACTTTAACAAGTCCGTAGTACATGATCACATTGAGTATGGGTGTTTTATGGGTGTATAATAAATAACTTGGGTTGTGTAACATGTTTTTGGAATGAATTGTGTTTTTCACCTTTTTGAAAAGATTTCCAGAAAAAATCTCTTTTAAGGAGGGAAGAATGTAACACCCCATGAAATATACCCTAAATAGACACGAGTAATTTAATTAAGAATAAGTAACAATAATTAATAGGGTAAAATTACAAATATTTAATAATTGAGAACTGTATCATGAAAGTATTACCATTGTATTCGTAGCGAGATTCAAACTCATTTTTATAATATATTTATTGAAAACGGAGTTCGATGAAAAGTTGTGAATAAAACAGGATGTACAAAAATAATATACATGCAACATTTGAAATTAAAATGGTAAGAATATAAATCTAGAGTAAAATTATATATCTACGGCATAATGGAATATTACTTTGGATTTCAAAATTATAAGCGCATATATATATTTGAAAATTAGCGCATATATATATATATATACACACACACAGATACATACAAGAAAGGGACAAGCATCAAAAGAAATGGAAACAATCAATCTAATTAAATATGTATTTAATAAAATAAAATTCGACTAGGGAAATAAATCTCCCTATATTTGATACTTAAGGGGGTTCGATCGCCTTATAGGGAAGGTGTCGACCAGCCTTAAGCCCAAGGGTAGGAAGAGGCTTGATTTTGTAAGGGGGTTTTAATATATTTTATAGGAATGGATTGTCCAGATTTTATAAAACTAATCTGATGGACCATACACACTATAGCAAGTATAAATAAGGCACTGGTCTCTCTCCTAGACCAAGTATTGTCTTTTCAACTCTGCCTCATTCTGCTTCTTCACCATTGTTTTAAATTCTAGAAAATAGGACAATTTAGATTTCTTTTTCTCGTCTAACCTATTTCTCTATCTTTCCTAATCTTGTTTTCTTATTAGAATCTGAAATTGGAAATATTATATATAAGTCTCTAATTGGATCCTTATATATATATATTTATATATATATATATGTATATATGTATATATATCGTTTTAGGAGAAAGTTTAGAGTACGATATTTGCGAGGATACAATCCAGAAACTGGTTCTACACACCATCCTCATCCTTCTCCTTGTAATTCTGTGAGCGCATATTTTATAAGTTTACTATTTCGTATATTTTGATAGTGTAGATTTGGATTATTATGCCTAAAGAGTTATTGATTTGCATGGAAAAAAAAATATATAAATCCCTTATAAATTGTAGAAATGGACAATCCTGTGAATATATTGGGTTTTGATTATGAATAAAATGAAAGTAGGGTTTTAATGATGGTCTGATTTACTTTCTGTTTAATTGTGAATCCTATATGTGCAAAAAAAAAAAAAAAGATTTAGGTATTGTAATCATATAGTTTTAAACATCTATTTGTATAAAATGGATAGTTTGAACGTACTAAAACGCATGTGACCAAAATATTAAGTTTTTGTAAATGTAAAGTGGTACCAAAAAGAGATTATATATATTATATGCATTACACATTTTCTTTTCTTTTATTATTGAAGTAATCTTTAAAAACTAGGTTACAAGTTATTTTGTTTATGTTTGTTGTTTCTGTATCATTGATTTGAATGTGAATAAACATTATATGCTATATTGACGAAGTTTGGGAAATAAAACTCGTAAACCTTAATCCATGGTTAGGATCGACATTTCTAATTTTTTGGACTTTTCTTTACGCTCACTTCAGTTACCTATTATTTATTACTATTTATAGATGCATACTAAATACATTTAATTATGAATTCGAATTTAAAATGTACCCAATAGAAAATTTGTATGTATGTGCGTATTAATAGCTTTTATTAGTATTAATGAAACACAAACACGAGATTAACCCCTACTTGTAGTAGAAGCCTCCCCAGAACCGACCAACATACGAAGCATCTACAAGAAGTCGGGTTGATGTTAGATATTTTCGTGTGTCATCGGACATGATAATAATTACGCTAAGATGCGAGGTTAAGCCCATTTGTAGTAGAAGTTTGCTTGAACCAACCGACAAATTCGGCGGCTACAAGGAGTTGGTTTAATGTAAGACATCTAGGTAATAATTACTTATGTGATGGAGGTCTGCCTAGAGAAGGTATTAAGTGGCTGACCTACCTTGTTTAGGTATCAAGTGGTTATGAGTAGGTCCATTCCTAAGATCCACTCTTTGGTTTGGACCAAAGTTATGGAACTCGTTCTTATTAAGTTTTAAGGGGTCATTGGGTGCTCCTTTCTCTAATAACCATGATGTGATAAATGGACTTAAACGATTATGAACTTGTGAGGTAGTTCTATGTAAGTTGTCTGCTTCTTATCTAGGGATGTATGCGGGTTGACTAGGGATGGGCTTCAAAGAGTTCCTCCAATCATGAAAAGGGAACTACCTCTCTAAAGGAAGTATTAAGTTGTTAGGATTTCACCGTAATGATAGCTAGATAGTAACACAGGGGTATGCTGAGGGAAGGTCATAAATGATAGTTAGTCGTCATCCATCCTGAGGTAAAAAGTGATTGCTTACTATCCCCCAATTTGCATTGAGGGTATATTTAATAACGTTGACAATTAGAAAATGAGGTCTTAAGTGAGCAGCGTCTAATAGGGTAATTAGTGATTATAGGAGGAATCAACCCATGAAATAAATATAAATGGCCTTATGTGACCAAAGGATAGTCTGACTCGAAGGGTATGAAGTGATCGTAGAAATCGGTCCTTATATATATATATATATATATATATATATATATATATATGTTGGCCTTAAGTGGTCGTAGGTAGTCTTCCATATTAATGCTTATGCGTGATTTTGTGTTGAATTCGCTTAGACATAACTTGATAAATTCATACTGCCAAGTATAGGAAATAGACATACCTTAAACTTATGTTATTTTCATTCACCAGAAGTTATTGTTCTGACCTCCCTCCTCTAAAAAAACAGGTTAGTATGTGGGAATTCTTAATTAATTGTTCCATGAGTATTGGTGCTAAGCAAATGAGATTTTTATAGACTATTATTATTATCATCATGTTTGGTAGTTACTATACTCGTGGGATATTCTTATTGATGTACCTTTACATGGCATTTAAGACTTGATGTAATCGATATTATTGTGCTTTTTATTTGATGGTACATTATTATTAGTTATTATATTTAATACCATCCTCTGTGAGATTCTAAATTCATTTTTAGTTGGCTTTGTTTATTTATTCCTTATAGGAACCAATGACTCGTTTAGAATGACTCTAATTTCTGATAGCCCTTTTCTGGATTAGGATATTGGCCCATTCCGGGCTGGTTTCTGGAAAGACACTCAGAGGAAACTCAAATTTATTTTGCTTCGATTAGGTACACGGACCAACATCGGTCCATAGCCTATAGATTGGAACAGGTCCTTAGCCTATAGACAGTAATTGTCTATTAAATCAACATGAATGGCGCAAATATTTTGGTGTGCCACTGTAGGATCTCGGGGATACTTCAATGCAAGGATGGTGAAGATGGGGAATGCCCAAGTGAAGAAACTTGAAGGAAACGGGGCGCACTGACATAAATGACTTTGAGGATGCAACTGTGAATGCGGGTTTGACCATAGGAAGTGTTCGAAGTTAGGAGGATGGTAGTGTAAACACTTAGCAAAAATGGCTAAGTGTGTGGATTGGCATTGATCCATAGGTTATGGACTAGCACTAGTCTATAAATATTTAGTGTTAGGGGTTAGGGTCTAGGGTGTGGATAGCAGAGGTCTTTGGGAGCTTGGTAGAGGTTATGTTTTGTTGATAGCATCTACGGAATGGAAGTTATCATTTAGGGAAGAGTTTATTCATCGATTGTGAACTTGGACAGAAGTGGCCAAAGGTGGCTGTAATAAGCAACTTGGATTGGAGTGAGGCTGCGAGGTAATGGACTGACTCGAGTAGGACTCGACATAAAGACAGAGTTATGGATAGCTCATATGTTTGGGAGTGCCAAGGGATCGTTGATAGCTTGGAGTGTTCTAGGTGTGGACTTGAAACAAGGTTATCATTGGGGTGCCCATCAGGACTGGTCGAAATGGTCGAGTAGGTTGGGGAGTTTGGGAAGTGATCTAGTTGTCTTGGGAAGACAGATGTACGTGGGATGTATGGTAATCTGACTAAAGCCAGTGTCCTTCATTAACCATTTACATAAGCGAGGATGGTCATACAGGTTATCAGTGTATTCAAGACTTTAGATGATGTGTAACGTCCCAGATTTTGAACGTTAATTACGAATATTAAAATCTATTTAAATATTGAATTATTATTGTTAAATTAAACTGTTTAGGAATTAAATATTAATTTATCAATATAACATATGCTTTAAAATTTATCGGTTATCCAAACGATGTCCATTTTTGACGAAATAAGTTTTATTGGAATATAATGAATTATTACTAGATTTCTAGTTTGGAGCCAATCAGAGTTGTTTTATCAGTAGGCGATATTTAGAGGTGAACCGATAAATCAAGATATCGTCGTTGTGCAAATAGAGTCTGTTTTCGATGAAATTGGTTTCGTTCGGACCGGAATGACCAGACGAAGCGGTCTAATTATTTTCGTTACATTTGGAGCTAGTATTTGATAGTGTGCATATTTAGGGATAGAGTAAATTGCAGTAAAATTTTAATAACAGTGTAAAATGAATGAACCAACTAAAAGTTGAAATAAGTACCACTTTATAAACTTTAGCTAGAAACTTTAATTTACACGAAGAATGGACAACCATCTACTATAAACCGAAATGAGATATTATTTTTCCAACCGACAGTAACTTACACAGCTACTCCATACCCTAACATACATGTTCTCCATATCTCCATACCCTTAATTTCTTCACGTACCAACCCGTTTTACTTCAGTTGAAAGGAAAAGGTCGTATCCCAACTATACATACTCCTTTCTTTTCAAATACGACCACACCGTGTACGTCTTAGTGATTGTAGATGGGTATCTCGCATGCCTATACCCATTGTTTTTACTGGGATACTATGTGCAATTCTGAGAACGCCACATCCCTACGCTTTAGCCCATCCTTCCAGTTGTAAAATAATTTAAATATTTATCCTATCTGCCTATATATATGACGCCACGTTCTTCCAACCCTTCAAAACAACCAAGCAGCTGAAACACAAAAACCACTTCGACTGCTCAAACCAAACAACCCTCCTTTCTTTTTATTTCAGCATCTTATTCCTCCATATATATATATATATATATATATATATATAGTGTTTCTTCTCAAACTATTCGAATTGAATATATACTTCCCCAAAGAAAATAAAGAAGGCATGGGAAGAACGCTTGGTTTCTGAAATAGCTGGTGGTTCGGCCACATCAGTTCGGCGGAGTTTGTTCCGATGATCGATGGTTGGAGGGAACAGACATCTTGCGGATTTTTTGCATGGGAGCAGCATTTTCAAAATGTGAAGAGAGCGGTTCCAGTGAGATCGTCGGAGTGGCTTTTGGGAGATGCGAGACTGGTGGGACGGATGTGGATGGTCGGTAAGGAGGAATAGCGGATGGGAAGTAGAAGATCAATACAAGAAGAAGTGAGATAAAGAGGAGAATGCTACCAGTTTTGTTCACAGCGTGAAATATATAATCAAAGGAGAGGGGAAAGATGAGGCTACAGGATTATGTAGGACTAAACATGAACGCGGCATGCAGAGAAGAGTAATGAAGTATTTCGGGTTGAGGAGTTTGTGTCAATAGGAAATACTGGAGCGATTCTTACTGGAGATAGGGGTGATCAGAAAGATGGCGACGCATGTTCTGGTATAAGTCGTGGGAGGTCAGGATTGAGGAGTTGTGTGCATGGGGTAACATCTGGAAAGGCTATCGCGTTGTAGAAGGAAGACGTGAATTAAAGGGAAGTTGCATCTGTCATCAACATGAAGAAGAAGAAGAAGTTCGGATTAAAGTAAGTGGGTGGACTGTTGTGGTCTACGTGGGCTTTGGGCCAGTTAAAATAAAAGTCAAAATAGATATGAAGGAAGAAATAAAAACCGAAAGGAAAAGGGATTGCCAGGAAACCATTAACAAGGTAAAATGTCGACCATTTAATTTTAAACCAATGATAATCAGTAAAATTAATAATTATGAAGTTGGTTAATCACGCTGATATCATCCATTTCGGAACCATGCATCGAACAGGGTCGGGCGGTTCCCATTTGGCAGAAAGGAAGAATTGGGACACCTTGTTTTTAGAGAAAAATCAAAGTAATTAAAATATAAAAATTTTGATTAAGAAATTAATAATTATATTTTCAAATCGTTTACAATAAAATATGGATAACCTTTTATTTCATTAACAGAAGTAATCGATGCCAGAAAACTTTAGAATCGTGTGAACATTATCTACACAATGGAGCTGATTTGAAATCATTGGGAGCAAATTGGAATTTCATCTATTTTTAAACACTCATTTAAAATTATACGAAATAATGGGATAACCGTAAATCGAAAATAATGTGAGTTAACCCTCACACTTTTCTGGAATACTATGAAGTGTTAAATTCATTTATCGTTGATTGGATGATTGCATGCCTTGGTTGACTGGTAAGCTAACTGTTGTCGGCAATTATATTTGTCGTATTGGATGACTTTAATTTAAATTATTGTTTATATATTTTTATCGAATATTATAATCCGTAATGCAGGGACGAACAGGTTAGAGGGATCTGACCAGATTCCTTAGATACATTATATGTTCTTTATATTATTTAAATATAGAACTATTTACCCCAAAATGATGATATTGATTGAATATTGAACATTGAATTAAAATTCAACGTTGATGTGATATTTTAAACCAATGGGCGGTATTGGTTGAGTAGTTAACAACGGATGGTCCAAAAATCCCTTGTATTATAAATATTGAATTACCGTTAGGGGGATCCGACGGTAATGAAGCTATAAATTTATTTTATAACTGAAGAGAGATTTGACGTCTATCATTTTGAATTAAAGTTTAGAAAAGGAAATTAATATTTATTTATATAAGAAATTATTAAATGGTTTTATGAAGGAAAATCTTATGTTAATAAGACTTAAGCGAAGGGGAATTTACCTGGCAAGTAATAACTGGGATAAATTGTTTATTGGTAAACAATTAAAATGGGATTATATTGGAACTGATTATTATTTATAATAATCAAAGTATATGGAATTGATTATATTATTAATTTAAATGGAAAGGCCAATTAAAATGGGTTAATGAATTCATTATGTTCAGTTGGATAAGACGACTGCTTAAATGGGATTTGATTATCATATATGTAATTAATAGAATTGTTAATGATTAATAAATCATTTTATAATAATGAAATTTTATTATAATAGTCAAAGTGATTGAAATTAATTATATTATTAATTACATTAATGGAAGGACCATTTGGATTGAATTAACAAGTTAGTTGTGTTTAAATGAGAATTGATTATTAAACTAAATATATTATTAAATAAATATAATGAAAGTTTGTAAAGTCTTAGACCCTGTTATTTGTTAAATAAGTTTAGTGCATTCATATTAAATCTATATACAAGTTCCAACTGAAGTATTCTTAGAATACTATTTACTTAAATTCCCAAAATCCAAGGTTGGGCGAAGATGTTTAAAAACCAATTTTTAGGAAATATATGGTGTTTGCGAACAAATTAAACAATTGTAAACAACTGTAAAATCCGTTCGCCTTTCCTAAACAACAAGAATTGCTGTAGAGGGTTTCGAACTCTAGGACCAAAAATATTTAAACTAGTAAATCCAATCAAGTTATTCTAGAATTTTGATTAGTTGAAAACACAGAAAATAACAGAAATTAAATAAAAGAGAGTTTTATATGATGGAAGAAAGCAATTAGGGAGCAATGACATAGATTAAATTAACATGAATTAATAACCAAACAGATTAATCAGATCTAATTCATGTTTCTGTCACAAACATGAATCAGTGCTTATTAGGTTTCTAGAAACAAATATGTGAATAATGACAAGCATAGCCTATGCAGAGCTAAGCTCTTAAACAACCATAGACTATCAAGACAGATTCACTATTATTTCTAAAACCCTAAATATTAGATCTAAATCTGATAAACATTAGATCGAACTCGAATGTACCCTGTGAAGGAGCATAGCTCTTAAGCGACACAGAGTATGAAGGTTCAAATCCAACCCTTGGTTCAGATCTAGATCTACATATATGAAGTTCTAATCTCTTTGGCTATGTGATTCATATTGAATCTAATCCAGCGGCATCGCCCCCTAATTAATGGAGATTAGCTACACATAGCTAAAGAAGAAGAGAAAAAGAAAATAAACAGCATAAATAAAATACAATAAAAAGTAAAGAGAAAGGGAGAAGAATGATTTTATTCCAAGAAAAGAATTACAGAATAAAACCCAATGCGTCTCTAAATGAAAAAGATACAAATGTACTTATAGCTGATATGGCAATGACTAATTGGCTAATTACACAATGTAGGACTATAGATTTAGCTCAAATAACACATAAGCCGGTGTAAACACAGCTGTAGAGTGAGTAGCCTTGCAAATGAGCCAATGTGAACGCAGCATTAGTAATCATTGAGCCAAGTCTTCCTAACTGAACTCTATTTGCAATCGTTCTTCAAGCTTTAGACTCTTCAAGCTTTAGTAATTTCAAACACTCTTTTTAAGTAAATTCTTCATGCTTTATCCATCAAATGCTCTAAACCATGCTTTTTATAAACAATCTGAAAACACAGCTATAAATACACAATATCAATTATTTTAAAGGGAAAATAAGATAAATAAGTAGATAAAATATACACAATTACGTGTATATAAAATACCCCCACACTTATCTTTTTATTCGTCCTCGAATAAACTAAATTAAGATATGTCACACTTACATAGGAAACATGATTGCATTTAGCGTATGCAACAAGCCGTTAAACACATAGGTGTCCCTAGTAGGACGAGTGTTGTCTGGTGAAGGTTTTCAGCGGAAACTACCCACAAAATCCAAAGCGTCTTAAGTACATGAATTATTCAAATGTTATATTTAAGGTCTTTCAAATTCCATGGACTTTACCTATCTTCAATAATAACGGTTCAGTCCTAAATTGTCTATCCCTTAATTGGTGCAAAAATGAATAAAAAATTTCAATTTGAACCGTAATTCCTTGATAATACTGTAATTGTCTTGAAGGTTAAGAGCGTGGTGTCAACCAAAGTTCTACACGTTGACAATGTGCACCCACATCATTTATTCATTCTTTTTTTTTTTTTTTTTGTGAATACTGTTTCACCAATGTAACTGTAATGTATTGGATGTGAGTTCGGCATAGATGAAGAAGAATTTTGTAAGTTCTAAAAATATTTTAAATAAGAGGCAAGTGTATTAGTTGAACTTCAAGCTACAAAAGATAAAGTAATAATAAGGCACATATGGACATTTTGTTTCCTTTTATCTCCTCTATTACAATCCTCGCTTCCAAGTTCAGTATGATGGATGTGGATGGAAATGAATGCTTTATAGTCGAGAATGACTATTGACTATTTTATTCTCTGAGATTTCCTCTTTATTGCATTTTTTCTCTTTCTTTTTCTTTTTCTTTTTCTTTTTGCATGATGAATGGTAAGTCGAGATGGAATGGAATGATACCGCATATTGTTTCATTTGATTCCTCCTCTACTAAGCGAATCATAAGCAACACTTCATGAAAGGAAAGTTTTGTGCCCTAGTTACTCTACTTCTGTTACTCTAATTTAACACACAAGTCTGGATTGATGTTATATTAAAAGCTAAAAGGAAGGATAAGAAAAGTTTCGTAAGATAGATAACCCATATAAATTAAGAATAACCTATATAAATTAAGATGTGGTATATGGTTATCCTACCTTAAAATAATACGGAGTGGGTAGTGTGATATTTGTATAAAAAGTGACTTTTTTGAACCTTTGAAGATAAATCAGTACAAGGTTCTTCTGTATACCAATATAAGAAAAACTTGTCGAAACATGGATGTAATTCGACTAAAACATGGGTTCGAATAATGTGGGGTATCGAAGAAGAATGCTACAATGAGTCATTTATCCTTAATTGGGCCAAGTGGATTTTAGAACTTACGATTTTGAAAATTTGAGTGACAAAAAATATTATGCATGAAAACGAACTCAGAAAATCCAACAAATGTAGGTGCAAAATCTTTTTTATTATTATTTTTACTTGCACATTCTAACATGTATAACAAGGGTTGACACGCTTACTCCAGAACATGACTAAAGTCTGTACAGTCTCAAGCTAGCATATTAAAAAGACACATTACGACTCAATAAATAAATAATGTCCATTCCCATCACCCAACAATTCAACTTATCAAACAAGAACCAAGGTGTCATTTACGAATGTAAGTTAATCCTTGTCAATGAATGACCTAGTTTATAAAATTTGATTGCTGATGTAATGTAAATCCCCCCCCCCCCACCACACTTGAGTGTAATTGTGTCCTCACAGTAGTTAATCAGACAAATCTTAGTGAAAGGGAAATAAAATAAGAGGTTCAGCATGACTTACAAGGTACACATGCATAAAATAGGCAGTCGTCGAATGAATGAACCAGTCCTCAATGGACTAATGGATTAGCCTAATTAAGATTGTGAGGCACAGCTTAAGCATAGAAAACCAGATCATAAAGGATTTTATATTGTGTTTCAGATTTGGAAAAACAAATTTTCTTTTTTCAAAAGTTTGAGTTGCTAATTTTAAAATTCTGAGCTTACAATTGATCCTAAAATCAAATTGAATTTTTGTAGCAACTAAAGAGAGGTCATCAAGCCGGGATTTAGTGAAAGTTTCAAAAACAAAGTTAGATTTGTTTAGATGATGTATAAATTGAGATATGTGTGCATCGTTCTCACCCCACACTTGTTTTGAGAAATATTGTTCGGTTTTGCTTTGATATTTGAAATTTTATTAAATAAAATTTCATTCGTAAACCTAAAGTCAAAACCAAACAAATAAATTTTCAGTAAATTTCGAAATCGAGTTTTCTAAGTAAACAGTTTTATTCCAAAAAGAATTCATATACTTTAGAAATTTATCATTGAAAAACAAGTGATCAAAGTGAGGTTCAGTTGAAACGGTCAAGTCGCAAACGGTTTCAACAGTTTCAGAAAAATCGTCATTGTGTTTAATATCACCTTCAGAAGTTTTGTCGTTGTCAACATCAAGAATTTCAAAGTTTTCAAATGCTTCATTTTCAATTTCAGACCCAACAACATTATCGTCAATCAGTTCAAGAAGTTTTCGCTCATCAAAGTCGTCCTCTCTTAAACGGTTGTTACCAACTTCTTCATTTCTTTCAAGTTGACAATCTAAAGTTGCCAAATTTTCAAAATTTTCAGAATCTGGGAGAGGAAGTAAATTGAAGATTGATATCTTTGTTTTTAAGAGAATTTGAATTCAAATCAATTACAGGGATTTCAACAACTTCTTTAAGATATTCATCAATTTCAAAAGTTGTTAGTTGAAAATTTTCGGTTTCAGTAAGACTTGAATTTTTAGCAGAAGCATCAGTTTGAGTTTGCATTTCAGTTTCACAGAAATCAGAGTTTTGCACTAGATATTTTTCAAAATTTTCGTTTTCATCAATAGTTATATCGTTAGAATCATCAATAATTGTTATGTAATGTTGTGATGAAGATAACGACTGATTGTTGTTTTCAAAAGAAGCATTGGAAGAAACTTGTTTGTCACTAGATTGGGATTTAAAGTTGTTGCACAAGTCCGTAACCTCAGCGATAAATAGGGAAATTTGATAAAGTATCCTTGGAATTTCAGGGCAGTTTGCTATCTGTTATTTTTTTAGCTACTTCTTCGAGGTAAGTCAAGCCAAGTTTCATGAAATCCTCAAATTCATCAACGTCAATATCAATTCCTTCCAATAATTGATTTTTTAGATTTTGCCAAAGTTTAGTAGTGTATCAAGCCAACTATTGAATGAGACGCATGTTTTCGATATTTTTATTTTCAGAATCTTGTTTTTCATTTAAAGTTCGCGCCTATTCCTTGATTTCATCGTGACAAATCCAAATCTCATGCATTAATTGATCAATTTCACTCAAGCTTTCTTCAAGAAAATTGGTAGACGCATTAGACTTCAAAATGTTGGTTTTTAGATTTGTCGTTCCTATGTGTTACTCACTAGTTGACCTTACAAATTCATCCTCCTCATCTCTTAGAAGTCGTCCATTATTTATTTTCCTTAACCAACATCGCCAGAAATTTAGCTTGTTCGCAACACATTTTTCATATTCGATAACCAAAATTCTACCTCCACTCCTATTACGAAAATCATTTTGGTTTTCAAAATTTTCGTTGAAACCCATGTTGAAATTGTTTTGAAAATCAGCACTTTTCTTAGCCATTTGCGCTAATAGTCGACTCATCTCAGATAAATTCTCATTAATCGTAGAATGGCAATTTTCATATTAGGGTACAATCATTTAATGAGATTGGTGAAAATTATTCGAAAAATCTTCAACTCGAAATTCATTCTAATTTGGATTGAAACCAAAATCATTTAAATTTTAAAAAGAATTGCAGTTTTGGATGTACATGAGGAAAGCGCGCATGTACTAGAAGAAGAGAGTTTCTTGTCGAAAAATCAGTTGCAAAACTTACGGCTCAGAAGAAGCTCTTAAAAAAATACATTAAAATTAACAACTTCGGATCATATGAATACAAGTCCAAGCCAGGTTCGGACAGGGTTTATCAGAGAGTATCAATCCTAGCTGTCAATATAACGAATATTTTGTCCTATGAGCTTTGGGGAATCCTTTATTTGATTTCAAAAAATAATAATTATTTCAAAAAATAATAATTATTTCAAAAAACAAAATTTATAATTTATTTCACGTTCGTTTTAAAATTTCCAACCACATACCAATAGGCAGAATAATCAATCACAGAACAAACACAGAATAGTAAATTGCAGAAATAATTTTTTTACTAGTAAGCCGCGGCACCTGCAGAATTTTTTACAAGCAATTTCTACATGTTTTTCAAGCAGCAATAAACCCTGTATAGTTTAGAAAATTCTCAATTGGATTGGCAGTCCGTCCAGTGCAGCTGAGTAGCGCTAGCGCGTTTACACCCCACTTGGTGTGCAACCGCTCGAACCCTGAATAGTCCGCTGCTTTCTGTTGTTGTTGCCTCCTGTTAATTGCTTGACTGCACTGCGGCACGGCTTCAAGCTAGGTGCCCGAATTTTTTTTAAGAACTATTTCTAATTTCCATTGTACCTATTTTCAAAAAAAATTCTCCCTTTTTTTTAAAGAAAATTAGAATGAAAATAAATTAGTGAAAAATAAAATGGAAACAAAACAAAACTACCAAACCCTAATTAATCAAAAGAAAGACAAGTGGTTTTTTTAATGAGAAAGATAACAAAAACAAAAGTTAAAATAATACAACACTAAGCACTTGACATAATTCAGAATAGAACAACAAAGCAAAGAATCAAAGGAAAAGAAAAAGGAAATTCACAGCCCATACTAGAAGCCCACGAGCCAAGACCAACCGAAATGCTTTCAAAAAAATCTCACCCCTCAGACTTATTTACCAAGTCGCACCCCTCTTTTATTTCAGCAAAGAATCCTCGAACAAAATCTAAATCAAATCAGAACCCCACCCCTCTTTTTTTTATAATTCGATTGGGATTCAAGTCTGTTCTAATAGGGTTTCGTTCGGGTATGCGGTTTGTGCGCCTTCGATTTTGGTGGCAGGGATTCGTATTGGATTTCGCGAGGAGGGTCAGGATGGGTACCGAGATTTTTTTGTGCGTGAATTTGATGATGTGAAGGCTTGATGAGGGTTGTCCTGAGGTGATTTTGGTGGTGTACGGTGGACTGGAGATGTTATCGGAGTGAACAACGAAGTGGTTTAGATTTGGTGCTTATGGGGATAGATTGTTGTGAGTACTGATATGGGGTAATAGGTAGGTATTTAGTATGTGGTGATTGAGGGAGGAAGTAGTTGAATTTGGGAGGCTTCGTAACTTTGTTTGCGTGAACTATAGTTAGGAAGTGCGAATTGCTAGTTGCTGTGTGCGGATAATAACTGAGGTGAACCTGCATTCAGATTTGTAGTGGGAGAGGTGATGACAGACTATGTATGGGTTTGTTTTGGGCTGCCTTGGAATTCACGGCTTTGTGGTATTTTTAGTGGAGGAGTGTGTTGTTGACGTGAACATAGTTTTGGTGTTGGGGATCCTGCTTTGTGGCTGTTTTCTTTGTTTGAGGGATGGGCGCGAGTTACTGGGTTGGAATTAGTTGTGTGGATGTATGATTTGTGGGTACGGATGGCTTGTGGATTGGCAAAGAGGTACAGGAAGAAATTGAACATGAGGATAGGGAGATGATCGATGGGTTTCAGTAGTTTTTTGATGGTGTTAGAAGTTAGTAACTTTGTATGATGGGTTGCTGTGTTGAGAAGTATGGTGAAGGCAGTAGACTTTGTCGGTGAAAGTTGTTATTGACTTGAGGTATTTGTCGGAGATGGTTGTTTGTATGTATGGCAGTATGCGGTGATGTAGATGAAGATTGTTGAAATGATCTGCGGAATTGAATAAAAGCAGAAGAAACAGAAAAGGAAAACCAGTTTTTTTTTTCAAAGCTTGTAATAATTGTATAAGGAAAACAAAATTTGAAAAGGATTCAGAAAGGGAAAGAGATTAAAAAAGAAAGGCAAAAGGAGAGAATCCTAACAGAAAAGGAAAAGGAAAAATTGCAAAAGGAGAAAAAAATGTGTTTTATTTATTATAAAAGAAGAAATATGTGAAATTGGAAAGAAATTTGAAAAGAAAGGAAAGAAATAGAGAAAAACAATTGGAAAGAAATTTCACAAAAATTGGCAAGTATTTTTTTCTCTTGTTTGGAAGACTACGGTATCATTAAATATACCAAATAAAATCTATCAAGATTTTTTTTCTATTTATGAAAATTTACAAAAAAGGAAAAAAAATAAAAAAAATTGTAACTCGAAGAATTTACTAATAAAAATTATTTTGGTCCCCGACAACGGCGCCAATGTTTGCGAACAAATTCGACAATTGTAAAAAACTGTAAAATTCGTTCGGCTTTCCTAAACAACAAGGATTGCTATAGAGGGTGTCAAACTCTAGGACCAAAAAATATTTTAACAGTAAATCCAATCAAGTTATTGTAAAATTTTGATTGGTTGAAAACACAGAAATTAAATAAAAGAGAGTTTTATATGATTAAAGAAAGAAATTATGGAGCAATGGCATGAATTAAATTAACATGAATTAATAACCAAACAGATTAATCAGATCTAATTCATGTTTCTGTCACAAACATGAATCAATGCTTACTTGGTTTTTAGAAACAAATATGTGAATAACGACAAGCATAGCCTATGCAGGAGCTAAGCACTTAAACAATCATAGGTTATCAGGAAAGATTCACTATTATTTTTAAAACCCTAAATTTTAGATCTAAATCTAATAAACATTAGATCAAACTCGAATATACCCTGTGAAGGAGCATAGCTCTTAAACGACACAGAGTATGAAGGTTCAGATCCAACCCTTGGTTCAGATCTAGATCTACATATATGAAGTTCTAATCTCTTCGGCTATGTGATTCATACAGAATCTAATCTAGCGGCATCACCCCCTAATTAAAGGAGATTAGATAGACATAGCTAAAGAAGAAGAGAAAAAGAAAATAAACAGCATAAATAAAATACAAAAAAAAGTAAGAGAAAGGGAGAAGAATGATTTTATTCCAAGAAATGAATTACAGAATAAAACCCAATGTGTCTCTAAATGAAAGAGATACAAGTGTACTTATAGCTGATATGGCAAAGACTAATTGCCTAATAACACAATGTAGGACTAAAGATTTAGCCCAAATAACACACAAGCCAGTGTGAATGCAACTGTAGAGTGAGTGGCCTTGCAAATGAGCCAATGTGAACGCAACATGAGTAATCATTGAGCCAATTCTTCCTAACTGAACTCTATTTGCAACGTTCTTCAAGATTTACACTCTTCAAGCTTTAGTAATTTCAAACTTCACTCTTTTTAAGCAAATTCTTCATGATTTATCCATCAAATGCTCTAAACCATGCTTTTTATAAACAAATTGAAAACACAACTATAAATACACAATATCAATTAGTTTAAAGGGAAAATAAGATAAATAAGTGGATAAAATATACACATTTACGTGTATTTCATATGGTAAATGTGTTGATTATTGAAATAAGTAAGTGGAGTGAAACTTAAAGGTATAAAATATGAAATGGAAATTGAACTAGAAACCAAAGTGAATTAAAGCCCGCTTGGTAAATTAAGATTTGGATTCGATCCTAAATTGAGTAGTTTAAAAGAATAGATGGAGTTTTATTATGGAACAAGCAAGTTACTTTGAAATAAGTTTTAAATAAAGTTTATTACATAATGTTTGATTTATATGGGAATCGAGGCTTATGTATAATAAATGATTAGGAATTTGATATAGTTTTTAAAGTAATTAGAACTTGTTGTGAGTTGGTTAAGTTGAGTAACTTTCGAGGCGTTAATCTGATGTTGGTTTCGGCCTTTGGGGTTAATATTGAGAGGATTATTCACTTACCCATTTATGACGAGGAGCTAATAGAGTGCAAGCAAGACGATAATGAAATATGCTTATATTAAATAAGAAAATGGATGCGTTATCCTAATATTGAAGATGTAGAGTTTAAATTTACCACTCGTTAATTATTAAAGAGGCCAAATGATGTTGAATACTGAACTAGTACATATATTTTATTTTTATGGATGAATATCTGTTTATTTGATAGTTAAATAACCGACTGTCAAATCTGGCCAATTATCGATGGTTGTTTCAGAAAGACCTGGTCGAATCTATATTAAAAAACCATTCCGACCAACAAATAAGTAATCGTGGAAGGGATCAGATGATGATCGTGATGGAGCATTTAAAGACCATAGATCTTCATAAGGCAGAAGTATTTCTTATAATCACTGGTTAGCTCTCAGAGATAAACTGAGCTTCTGTCATAGTTGGAGTCTGTGGATTGCAAGGACTGCTCGCTACTGATCCTTGGGGTGATTCCTATAAGGATGTGGTAGGAGGGTGCCTTTAGCTGTCCAGTCCCAGGACAATGTGTATGGACGAATCGGACGATGTGGCGTTTAAAGTAAATGGTGGCCAGATGTTCCAAAAGTCGATTAAAACCTCAATCCTCACAACCGGGAAATGTCAAAAATCGGGCAGGCAACATGGCTATGTAGGTCACACCCATTAGGTTGTTTTGTCACCATCTAGAGAATATTCATTTTGTTACTTCTTTTATTTTTTGTATATCCGCGGACTACGGTGGCTGCATCCGTAAGGTGACAATATACTCGATACACTCAAGAGAAATGAGTGGTCGGTCATGTGTAGGCCGGGTTGCAAGATGTTCTTGTTGAACCCAGTGTATTCCTCTCTAGAGATACACTAACGGAAGGTGGATCCATACCTTGTCATAGTCGGAATCCAATCTCCAATAAGCGCCACAGTTTTAATTATATACTATGTATGTGGAGCGTGGGATGCAAGCGTTCCGCTAGATTCTATTCATTTGTATTTAGACACTATTATAATATCAAAAGATATATATGATTTCAAAAATGCTTTGGGTTATAGTAAGGTAAAAACTGTCCGTGTTTATGTGTGGGCTAGTCATACTATTATCCTTTTTCGAAAGAATTTTCAAAGTTAAGCAAGTTATTTGTTGTGAATTTATCAATGAAAGTATTCCAGACTGATCTGGCTGTATTTTGCTTTGTTTCAAATGTGCTCGGGTCAGACCGAGTATATTTACAGATCAGGTTCCGCTTGGAGTTCAGAAGCAGGAAGCAGGAGGCTTCACCATTAATTATTTAGAGTTTAATTCCACTGTGTCTGATATATGATGTACTCTGATGATTGGCATGTATATACAGTCCTTTTTGTTTAAAGAGATTTGATATATTATATTTTTTTCGTTCCACTGTGAGATTCCGATGTGTTCTTCTTCTTAGTCTTATATTCTATTATTTCTTTCTTTTCTCACCCTCTAATTTCTTTCTCATAACGTTCCGGTATTTTCGGTGCTTGAATGTCGAGATGGTGTTTTTGTGTCGATTCTCGTGGTCATAAATCCCTGTTCGTTACAGTGGTCTCAGACTTATTGGTTGAGTAGTAACCTTGGCTCGGTCGCATGACTCAATAGAGATGGCTTTAGTGTAACGCCCTGTATTTTCTATATTTATTAAAGTAACGAATTAAAGAATACTTAATTGTAAAAGTGAGAATTAAGGGAAATGGGTAAAGCCATTGCGTTCATCTCGGAATTCTGCTTGAGATAGAGTCCGAGTTTGCATGAATCGGACTCCGTTTGAAGAAGTCATCGAGTTTAAAAGATTTCATGTTTAAATAGAAAAATTAAATAATTAAACAAACAAAACAGTTTGAATTTCAAAATCACGTAAATCAGCTAGGCGGGAAAATTCCCACCCATAGGGGTCGATTCCCCCGGGGGGGGGGGGGGGTCGACATAGGTGTCGACCCCACAAGAGAGGTGTCGACCCCCCCATAGGAGTCGACCCCCTTGCCCAGATCCAAACAGTGACGATTTCTGACTTGTTGCTAAGTCACTAGGGCATAGGTGGCAATTTCTGGATAGCTCTATCTAGTTTAGACGGTTCTGATTGCTCCTAGGTTGATCTAACGGCTCATGTAAGTATAAACCAGTATAAAAGCAACCCGAACCCTCAACCCTAAATCTCACAATTTCATTCCAAGGAGCCACCATGTTGTCCATGGTCAACCTAGCATAACCACCATTCTTCTCCAAATAGGAAGCAAACTAAAAAGCAAGTTAGAAGCTACGAATCAAATCTAAATCAGAGAATCGATGGTCTACGTCAAGGGATAGCTTTTCAGTTTCAGAAAACAGATCCCAGAAAACAAGATTTTCTTTTGTTTGTAAGTCCTGTTATTATTTAGATGTGAACAATTAAAAGTTATGATTTGTAACAAAGTGAAACTAGAGTTGTGCCTAGTTGTAAGATAATGGTGATGTTGATTCATGTCTATTCTTGTAACGATTTTATCATATATGCCTATGAGACTATTGTGGTTTATTGGACTTATTATGTTGTACGTTAAATCAGTTGTGTATTATATAAATTTGGTGACTCTTTCATGTTATGTTACATGCAAGTTTTTAGGCTAAGTCATATATATGTTTAGATCTACATTCTCATGTTTATATCTATGTTAATTGGATCCAAAATACAAGTTCACATCTACATGTCTAATTGGATTTGTGTAATTCTATGTAAGTCCCCGTTCATATGCTTAAGATCCGTGTTAATTGGATCCAAACTGCAAGTGCACATTTACATGCCTAATTGGATTTGTGTAATTCTATGTAAGCCCCATGCTTAAGATTCATGTTAATTGGATCCAAAAATGCAAGTTCATTGTTTTATGCCAAATTTATATGACACATGTTTAGTTAGATCCTTATTATTTTATGTTGTAGGAATGGTACATGCTCCTTTCTTTCCCCTTTTGTATATAAGTTAGGCTAAGTTGCGAGCCTAACATTCTATGTGAATTTTGTGAACGTATAACGGGGATAACGTTGGGAAAAACCTTAATTTCATATTATTGGCATAATTTGGCCCATAATCATATAAATGATTAGTGGCATAAAATGGTATAATTTATATACCTAAAAATAATGAACATGATTTAGAGGGTAAATGGGGCATGAATTGAATGGCAATAATTGTGGATAATTTACATATAAATATGAAGGGTAAATATGTAAATTAAGTAAAAGACGAATATGCCTAACCGAGGTTAGATTGAGTTACCGTGTAAGACTGCCCAGAATAGCCCGGCACATCCAGCAACCGTAACAATATAGATCTAATGTGAGAGGTTTGCGCATCAAGCCTAAAAGAACCCGAGGTTAGATTGAGTTGCGGTGTAAGACTGCCCGGAACTGACCGACACATCCATCGACTACAACAATACATCTAATGTGAGTGGTTGGTGCTTTAATGAATGAACTAAAGCCAAGACAGGAATGGTAGGTTAAGTTAATTAAGGCAACACTTAACCAATACAACATGTTAACTAAACTGATGGGTTGGTTAGGTTAATTTGAGAACACTTAACCATTTTAACATGTTGATTGGGAAACCCTAGCGACGGGGATCCATTTCAGTAGTAACCCACATAGATATATCATGGTACCCTGAACTTGGCATGGTGGGGCACGATTACTGGGCTGATTATAAGCGGTCAAAACAACGGCGGGTGGTACGTCAGTGTTGGTTCCGACGGAGTGCGGGCATGCACGTACTCCGGAGTGGAAAAAGCAGGCATTGGGCATCAGTGGTTATACACTGTGCATCGTGAATTGTGTCGGGTTTCCACCATAGGATTTGATACACCCGATGGTGGGACCAGCACAGGTATCTACAATTAAGCGGGGCCGAATGACACAGGTAGTGAATATATATATATATATATATATATATATATATATATATATATATATATATATATATATATACATACACATACCGAGTAGGAGCCGATCAATAAAGGGGATCGTTTATCTTGAACACATGGTACTAGTTGAAACACTTGTAAATGGGTGCAAAGAAATAGTAATGAGTGTGGTAGCATATTCAGTTTTATTATCTTATTTCTAAGGTGCTGTCCTAGGTTCAGTTTATTCATGTCATGATCATTTTTCCTGCTTACACGCTAAATAATCACTGGATTTACCAGACTCATGTCTAACCCATTTTTCTTTCGTCCTCTTTTCTCCGTTTCCTCCCCTCTCCCACCCCCCCCCCCCCCCCCCCGGGTCCGTAGGGAGGGAATACTTCAGCTTAGTTCGGACCATTTCCAGCTTGAAGAGAGTAGATGTATTGCTTGGATTCTCTTTCTTTGGGCTATGGCTTTGGATACATTCTTATTGGGGATTTATGCTGCATTATTATTTTATGCTTCTTTATGTTTTAATCAAGACAGAGATTTTGTTGTAATGATTTGGAAGTTGGTTTGAGATAGTTGTTGTAATGTTTTGACTGAACCACATACTTATGAAATAAATTTATTTTTTCCGTTGTTTATATGCCTGTCTTGTAAATTATCTGTATCTTTTACCTATAATGCTCCACCGAAGTTAAGGAATTCCCTTTGTGAGTGACCTTAGCAAAGGTGGGGTATTTCACTTGGTACCAGAGCTGATGTTTGCCAGATCAGATAAAAAATTTTGGAAACTAATTTTCAGAAAGAAGTTTAAAGAAGCATTTTCAAGAAAAAGTGTTGTTTTAAAAGGCATAATCCCCAAATCCATATGCACTATCTTTCTATCCTTTTTTTTAAATATTTTCTTTTTCATTCAGCATGTCTGGGGATCTTAACCTTCCAGAGGGAGTACCGGTACCTGGCTGGTTCAAAAGGTACCTAAAGGCTAGGGCTAATGACGCAGGCCCAGCAGACGTTCCTCCTCCCCCAGTTGTAGTTGTTCCTCCTCCTCCTCCTCGTGCAAATGCTTTCTCAAAGATATGTAGAGATTTTCGAGCCATGGGTGGAAAGAACTTTAATGGGACTGAGTCATTTTTAGAAGCAAGAAACTGGCTCAAACAAACCGAGGACTTGTTTGTTATCTTCGAAGTGGACGATAGGCAGAAGATACAGTTGGCCATATGGTTGCTTAAAGACGAAGCCTCATACTGGTAGGAAGTTACAAATGCTGAGAGACCAGTTGAAACTTGGGAGGATTTCAGAATGAGGATTGAAATGAAATTCCGCTCACAAGTTGAACGTAGCCTACAAATGGAGAAGTTCTTAGCACTCAAACAGGGAAGTATGTCGGTCAAGGAATATGTCTACCAATTCAACCAACTGGCTAGATTTGGACTGGAGTTGGTGAACACTCCCCTAAGAAGGCTCTTCGTTTTGTTAAAGGTTTGAATGAGCCACGACACAGCCTAGCTATGTCCCATATACCTATGGGTGCGACTTATGAGAGACTGGTGGACATGGCACTGTTACAGGAGGAAGACAAGGATGGTCGGAAAGGGGAAAAGGTGGAAGTACCCCAAGATAAGAAAGTTGAGGGATCACGGAATAAGAAGACAGATTCAAAGAAGGGCGGGAAGAACAACAAACCCCATGACAAGAGGAAGTGTAATTTTTGTGGCATTCCTGGACATCTGATTAAGGATTGCAGAAAGAAAAAGAGGAAGATGGGTGGTTGTTTTCAGTGCGGCGAGATATGACACATGGCTAAGGACTGCCCAAGAAAGCAAGGGCAATGGAAGAGGACTGGATCTACTTCTGGAGGGCAGGTTCATGCTCTCATAGCACCTCCGCAAGAACGAGGTAGAAATATTTCTGTTGAGAGTTTAGTTTATCTTTTTGATCATCTTGTTCTTAAACTCTTTGATTCTGGTGCATCGCACTCTTTTATATCTACTACTTTAGTTGAATCTCTGCACCTAGACACCAGTATAGTAGAGGATCCCTTAGTTGTTTCAAATCCAACCGGGGGCTCGGCTTATTTGTCAATGATTTGTTTGGATTTGGAAATTTCTATACTAAGCGTTGGGTTTAGATGTAATGCCTATGTTTTGGGATTCACAAGCTATGGGTTGATTCTAGGCATGGATTGTTTATTCAGTAATGGTGCCATCCTCGATTGTGAAAAGAGAGTGGTCAGATTTATGACTCGCCTCGGTAACACTCTCGAAATCTCTTATAATCCCATGCATTCTGTTATGCTTAACTACCTAGAATCTCTTGATGCGTTTGTTGAAAACTTGCAGTCTGCTAGAATAGTACGTGAATACTCAGATGTATTTGAAGAAGTGGAGGGCTTACCTCTGAAGCGGGAGATAGATTTCCGCATATACCTGGTTGATAATGCAAAACCCGTAGCTCTACCCATTAGACACATGGCTCCAAGGGAGAGGAAAGAGATTAGCAAGTAAGTTAAAGAGCTGCTCGAAAGGGTTCATAAGGAGGAGTATTTCTGAATGGGGTGCTCCAGTAGTATTTACAACCAAAGCGGATGGTTCACTTCGCCTATGCATTGACTATAGGGAGCTAAAAAAGCTGACCAAGAAGAAAGGGCACCTACTTCCAAGAATAGATGACTTGTTTGATCAACTTGTAGGTGCATCGGTTTTCTCCCAACTAGATCTGGCTACCGGTTTTCATCAGCTAAGAGTGGCTGAAGACAACATTAATAAGACTGCGTTCAGAACCCGGATGGTTTCTTCAAATGGCTTGTCATGCCTTTCGGCTTGACAAACGCACCCGCTTATTTCGTTGACTTGATGAGTAGGGTGTTCAGGGCGTTCCTTAATAAGTTTGTGGTGGTCTTTGTAAACGACATTTTGATTTTCTTGAAGAATGAAGAAGAGCATGCTTTGCATTTAAGGGAAGTCATGGATACTCTAACAATAGCTGAAAGCCAAATTATCCAAATGCCATTTCTGGAGAGAAGAGGTAAGGTTTCTTGGACATGTGGTGTCCAAAGAGGGGATAGCTGTGGACCCCACAAATGTAGTTGTGGTTTAAGATTGGAAGGTTCCACGGAATCCAACTGAAGTCCGAAGTTTTCTCGGGCCAGCGGGGTTTTACCGAAAGTTCATTAAAGACTTTGCGAAAATCTCAGCCCCACTCATAAGATTGACAAAGAAGAACCTAACTTTCACTTGGGATTTGGATTGCAATGTTTCTTTCCAACGTTTGAAAAGGGCTCTAACAACAACCCCAGTTCTGACATTGCCTGATGGGAGCAAAATGTTTACCGTATACACAGACGCATGCGGTACAGGATTAGGCGCTGTCTTGATGCAAGAAGACAAGGTAGTTTGTTATGGGGGAAGGCAATTGAAGGTACATGAAAAGAACTACCCAACTCATGATTTGGAGCTAGCTTCCATTGTTTTCGCTCTTAATTCATGGCGTCATTACCTGCTAGGAGAAAAGTTTGAACTGTTTATTGACCATAAATCGTTAAAGTAGCTTTTCTTATAGAAAGATCTTAACTTAAGACAGCAAAGGTGGATGGAATTTCTGTCCTCATATGATTTTGAGATTTCCTATACCCTTGGCAAGGGCAATGTAGTAGCAGACGCCTTGAGTAGAAAGAAGCTGAACTTAAGTCCTCTCTTTGTAGAAAGGCAAAGCTTGGAGTACATAGCAAACTTTGACTTTAGACCCTCCTCTGAATTTGTACCTGGTTTGTTAGCATCGCTAGAGGTGCGGCCTACTCTTTTGGACTCAATAGGAACCGCGCAACATGAAGACCCTCAGCTAGTTGATATGATGGATAAGCTAATTTGGGGTGAGACTTCTAGTCACCTCAATAGATACTCCATCAATGATAAGGGTTGGTTGAGGCGGGATGGAAGACTATGCGTCCCACAAGCAAGGGATTTGGTGAAGACGGTTCTCGAAAAAGCACACCATTCTAAGCTAACCATACACCCAGGTGGAGACAAGATATATAAAGACATAAAAGGGTTTTCTTTTGGAATGGCATGAAGATGGATGTAGCTGAGTTCATCGCTAAGTGCTTGATATGCCAGCAAGTCAAAGCAGAGCAGGAGAAGCCTGGTGGTCTGCTTCATCCTCTAGAGGTCCCACATTGGAAATGGGATAGCATTTCGATGGACTTTGTTGATTGGTTGCCTAGATCAAGAAGGGCAATACCAGTATTTGGGTAATAATGGACAGGCTCACTAAAAGCGCTCACTTTATACCTGTTAAGAGTAGAAGGACTGCCTCGTCCTTAGCATCCATTTATCTTAAAGAGATAGTTCGACTCCATGGGATACCCTCCAGCATAGTGAGTGATCGAGATCTTATCTTTACAAGCGAGTTTTGGAGGAGTTTGCAAGAGGCTATAGGCATACAACTATGCTTAAGCACAGCCTATCACCCCCAAATTGATGGTCAAACGGAAAGGGTGAACAAAGTATTAGGAGACCTCTTGAGATTGTGCATTCTTGACTTTGGAGGAACATGGGAGGATCATCTTCCTTTGGTAGAATTCACTTACAACAATAACTACCAAGCCACCATAGGCATGGCACCCTTCAAGGCTTTATATGGAAGACCATGCCGATCACCAACTTGTTGGTGGGTGTCTATATAGAGAAGCTCGTACTTCGGCCAGACATGATTAGAGAAACTTCAGAAAAGGTGGACTTGATAAGAAGACGGATGAAGACTGCACAAGATAGACAGAAGTCCTACGTAGACAAAAGAAGGACCGGCCTTGAGTTTGAGGTTGGAGATAGGGTGTTCCTTAAAGTATCTCCTTTGAGGAATGTCATTCGCTTTGGGTTTGTGGGAAAGTTGGCACCAGATTTGTAGGACCATTTCCTATCATTGAAAGGATTGAGATGATGGCATACAGAGTAGAGCTACCCGAAAGACTGGCTGGAGTTCATAATGTTTACATGTTTCTCAACTACGAAAGTGCTTACATGAGTCTGCGGAAGTTGTGGAGCCAAGTATACTAGAGGAAGTAGAAGTGGAATGAGAAGCGACTGTGAGAAGAGTTCCAACTCGTATCTTGGGTACGGAAGTCAAAAAACTATGCAACCATGAAGTCAAGCTTGTTAAAGATCAATGGAGTGACGCTGAGGAAGACACGACTTGTGAAACTGAGGGAAAATATGCGCAGCCTACCCTTTTCTTTTTGAGGGTACCTCCTTGATCTCTTTTTCCATAAGTTTATGCATGCTTATATCTATCTATTGAGTATATCTTCTCGGTCCTATTCTTGATCCTTAGGTAGAAACCAATGGATTTAAACATGTATTTGAAACATGTTATGATTGATGGTTACAAGCGGTTGCAAGTGGTTACTAGTGGTTGCTCATGGATGCATATACACACACACATTAGGTACTCGATCGGCTCAGTCACTTTCATATTGCATATGCATATATGTATTTATATATGGATTAAAACTTGGAATGTTATCATATGGATATTCCATTTGTATGGATGATTGTGTACTCATGTAGAAAGTATGATTAGGAATAGTTGCATGCATAATGGACTCATGGCACTGACATAATTTGCATTAAGGAGGCCAACTGAATCAGTAGACCGCCTGATTTTGCATTACATAAGGACATATACACACACTATGCATACAATCATGAAACCATTAGAAATCTTTTAAGGACAATGGATGCCAGTGTTTGATGGTTAAGTAGATGGACGATTGGATGGTAGGATATACATTCTTCTTGACTTGAAGATTTCGGGGATGAAATCCTTTAAGGACGGGAGAACGTAACACCCTGTATTTTCTATGTTTATTAGAGTAACGAATTAAAGAATACTTAATTGTAAAAGTGAGAATTAAGAGAAACAGGTTACGCCATTGCGTTCGCCTTGGAATTCTGCTTGAGATAGAGTCCGAGTTTGCGTGAATCGGACTCCGTATAAAGAAGTTATGGAGATCAGAAGATTTCATGTTTAAACAAAAAATTAAATAATTAAATAAACAAAACAGTTCGAATTTCAAAATCACGTAAATCAGCTGGGCGGGAAAATTCCCGCCCATAGGGGTTGACTCCCCCCAAGGGTCGACATAGGTGTCAACCCCCCAAGAGGGGTGTCGACTAGGGTGTCGACCACCCTATAGGGGTCGATCCCCTCGCCCAGATCAAAACAGTGACGATTTCTAACTTGTTGCTAAGTCACTAGAGCATACGTGGCAATTTCTGGATAGCTCTATCTAGTTTGGACGGTTCTGATTACTCCTAGGTCGATCTAACGGCTCACAAAAGTCTAAAGCTCTATAAAAGCAACCCCAATCCTCAACCCTAAATCACACAATTTCATTCCAAGAAGCCACCATGTTGTCCATGGTCAACCTAGCATAGCCACCATTCTTCTCCATCTAGGAAGCAAAATAGAAAGCAAGTTAGAAGCTACGAATCAAATCTAAATTAGAGAATCAATATTCTACGTCAAGGGATAACTTTTCAGTTTCAGAAAACAGATCCCAGAAAATAAGATTTTCTTTTGTTTGTAAGTCCTGTTATTATTTAGATGTGAACAATTAAAAGTTATGATTTGTAATAAAGTGAAACTAGAGTTGTGCCTAGTTGTAAGATAATGGTGATGCTGATTCATGTCTATTCTTGTAACGCTTCTATCATATATGCCTATAAGACTATTGTGGTTTATTGGACTTATTATGTTGTATCTTAAAACAATCGTGTACTATATAAATTTGGTGACTCTTTCATGTTATGTTGCATGCAAGTTTTTAGGCTAAGTCGTATATATGTTTAGATCTACATTCTCATGTGTTTAGATCTATGTTAATTGGATCCAAAATACAAGTTCACATCTACATGCCTAATTGGATTTATGTAATTCTATGTAAGTCCCCGTTCATATGCTTAAGATTCATGTTAATTGGATCCAAATTGCAAGTTCACATTTACATGCCTAATTGGATTTGTGTAATTCTATTTAAGCCCCCGTTCGTATGCTTAAGATTTATGTTAATTAGATCCAAAAATTCAAGTTCATTGTTTTATGCCAAAATTATAAGACACATGTTTAGTTAGATCCTTATTATTTTATGTCGTAGGAATGGTACATGCTCCTTTCTTTTCCTTTTTGTATATAAGTTAGGCTAAGTTGCGAGCCTAACATTTTATGTGAATTTTGCGAACGTATAACGGGGGTAACGTTGGGGAAAACCTCAAATTTCATATTATTGGCATAATTTGGCCCATAATCATATAAATGATTAGTGGAATAAAATGATATAATTTATATACCTAAAAATTATGAACATGATTTAGAGGGTAAATGGGGCATGACTTGAATGGCAATAATTGTGGATAATTTACATATAATATGAAGGGTAAATATGTAAATTAAGCAAAAGACGAATGTGCTTAACCCGAGGTTAGACTGAGTTATGGTGTAAGACTGCCCCGAACTGCCCGGCACATCCAGCAACCGTAACAATATAGATCTAATGTGAGAGGTTAGCGCATCAAGCCCAAAAGAACCCGAGGTCAGATTGAGTTGCGGCGTAAGACTGCCCGGAACCGACCGGCACATCCAGCGACCGCAATAATACATGTTTAATGTGAGTGGTTGGTGATTTAATGAATGAATTAAAGCTAAGACATGAATGGTAGGGTTTAGTTAATTAAGGCAACATTTAACCAATACAACATATTAACTAAACTGATGGGTGGGGTTAGGTTAATTTAAGAAAACTTAACCATTTTAACGTGTTGATTAATAAACCCTAGCAACGGGGACCCAATTCAGCAGTAACCCACATAGATGTATCATGGTACCCTGAACTAGGCAGGGTGGGGCACGATTACTGGGCTGATTATAAGCGGTCAAAACAATGGCGGGTGGTTATTTTTACAACTCTTCTCCCTATATAAAAATTATATTTTTCTTTTGCTAATGAATAAATAAAAATCATTTCTTTTATTTTTACAGCATAATCTTTTTTTTCTCTTTCTAAAAAAATCAATTCTTTTCTAAATTAAAAATCAATTCTTAACTTGACATATATACAATAAAAACCACATCTTCATCATGCTATACATATGTAAAAATCGAATTTTTTTATTGACGATCTTATAATTAAAAATCGAAATTTTAAGAACATAACTAAATAAAACGTAAATAAAAGCTCACCAGTCTAATCGGAGGTGGAAGATGGCGGTGTCGGAGTCGGGGGTGGTCGGCGCGCTGTCTCGAGCGATGGGGAGCGACGAAGAAAGGGGCTATTTGGGTTTTAGTGGATGGAAGGAGGTGTGGGGGCCGACTGGGTGGCGTGGGACGGAGGGGGTGGTGCGGACGGTGGGTCTGGCGGCGGGTGAAGGTGCGCCAGGCGCGGCGACACTGGGTGGGGCCAGGGGGTGCGGTTTTAGGGTTCGCGATGGGGGGGTTTCGAGTTTGAGGAGAACGGAGGGAGGGACCTGGGAGTGCGGTGGTGGAGTGCGCCTCGGCGGTGGCGCCATCGACGAAGGGGGGGGGGGGGGGGGCGATGAGCGGTTCCCCCTTTTACTCTTTTTTTTTATTTCTTCGATCTGAGTGGGACAGAGAAGGTAGAGTAGTTATATATAAATAAATATATATTTTATTATTAAATTTTCTAAAAAGTAACTTTTGTTTTCGACCTCGAAACGAGACCCACCGCCTGTCGTTCATAGCTAATTACCCTCATTCCAAACACAATGGGCTATGCCATGTAGGCTGATTCGACTGTTTCGATCAGTTTTCGTCAAAATCAATATATAACTATATATATTGAATTTGAACGCGCATTTCAATTTACCGGGGTCATGTACTAACTCTAAAATTTCCCAAAAATTATTTTCTAGCTTCGTATTGACGATACGGTCCTAACAAAACCAGTTTCGTCAAATTCTGAGACCGTTTGAAAAATGACCATTTTCCAGTCGATTAATATCAATTAAAACTGGTCAAACGCGTTTTTCTTTGCCACGCTCACATATTGATTCGAAAAATTATGAAATTTGAAACCTAGCAATAACATGACATCACAGATCCAACAAAAGTAGTTTCGTCGAAATCCGAGGTCGTTTGCAAAATGGCTATTTTTAAGGGCCGAAATTCCATATCGACTATTCTGAAATTTCAACTGGGCATATCTTTTTATCCCCGCTATGAAATTTTTATTTTTCAGATTAGTTGGAAAGATATTCTCAAATAGATCCTATTATTTTTGGTTTCACTAAAATCCGGTTTATTCTGCACCCGGTACATTCAATTGAAGTTTGAAATCGAATTATCGAACTACCGCGCCGTTTTCAATTCCTTTTATAAATATAAATATATATTTATATCCTATCGTCGATTCAAACGAATATATATGTTCGAATTATATTCAAAATAAATTTCTCATCGATATTATTTAAAATATTTCATTTTAAATAATCAAAATTCGCTAAAATTGCAAAAATAAAAATTTTAAACTAACCCAGATTTCTGGGTTATTACACGTTCATTGGCTTGACTATTACTTCTTACCTCCAACTTCATTCTTTATTTGGGTTTGGCTTTACAATTGTGAATCCAACTTTTCCTAAAAAAGGTTTACTTTGATCGTGATTTGTCTGAATTCGAAAAAAAACTAGGGGTTTGTTTATTGTGACTGCCTTCGCTTGATTTTGTTCGATCTTTCATATATATATATATATATATATGTATATATATATCATCTGTAACTCCTTTTTAGGTTTCTTAAGCTGAAGGAACGAATTGCATTGCTTGCTAGGAATTGATCTATGCTTATTTGCTTGCTAAAAAAAAATCACCGCAAAAAAAAAATTGATAATAAATTCTGCACGCTCAGGTATTGTGCTCTCAACTCTGTATTTATTTTCCTTGCATTGTTGTTTGCTTGCATTTTCTTTCATAAAAAAATCCAAAAACAAAATAAAAATTCTTTTGTAGTTGCATCGTTAATACACGTTTATTTTTTGTTTTGCATTCATCTTATTTTGTTTTAATTTTTTAAGGCACTATTATATTTTGACAAACTGTAATTTCCAACGAATTATTTCTGAGTATATGGACTATGGCAGAGCAATAATCGTTTATAAATATTACAGTGGTTCGTAAATATTATAGCGGTTGTTCCTCTGAAGGTACTTAAACCTTCGGCTGCATTGCTAGTGTGATTCCTGATGCACCTATAACTCATGTCCATTAACTGGTTGAGAAATCTTTTGTTGAAATTAATCTAACCGTCATTATATAATTTTAGAGAATTTGTAAATAAGTAACTTGCATTCATACTATTGCATTAGGTTCATGCATATATTAAAAAATAAATCCAAAATATTAAAAAAAAAAAAACAATTTTCCTTTGTAAATATTTCCTTTTCTCTTAAAAAAAGAAGCTTTCTTAGAATGGTCTGAATTTCCTTATTTCCATGGATTTTACGATTGCTACGAACATCAGTGTAATCTATATAATTTCACACCAAATTCATATGGATATTTTAATAACAACTATTGTACAAACAATTTGGATTTTACACCGCCATATTTTCAAAATGACGATTAACCCTCCAATCTCAAAATAAGTATTGAATCTTTACTTAAACAAAGTCAAAGAATAAATGAATGGTGTAATTCATACTTGGGCAACAATTCAAGTCAAAATTTTCAAAACAATCGAAATTCAAATTTATTTCCAAATACAAATGAGTTTGATTATAAACCTTTCCAATTCAATTTCGAACTCCAAAATGAATTTCAATTTCAAAATGAAAATGTGAATCACTTTTCAAATGATTTTGGCAATGGGTATAATTTAATTGTGGTGCAATTGATAATTTTTGTTCTCAGCAATTTCAGATTGATAATTCTCATGTAAATAATTATAAATTTTATTTTGTTGAGCAAAATGAACGAAATTCATAAAAATTGCAAGGATTTGTTGTTTGAAACCAACATTAAAATACGTGACCAATAAAATCAAATTTCAACATGTGATGCGCCAAACAACAATCCACATTTTACCACAATCGATAATTTTCCAATAACAACTTTTGAAATAGAAAATGATGATCTTAAAGAAGTTGTTGAAAATACGGTAATTGATTTGATTTTAATTCTTTTGAGAGGGTGGAAAAAACTTTAAAATACGATCTTCCTTTTTTTGAATATAACAAATTTCAAACAACTTTAGACTTTGAAAATGATTTATGCAATGAAGTTGTGAATAACTCAAAGGAAGATGAATTTGATGAACATGAATTTTTTGGACTTTTGGAAGATGAATTGAATAGTGAAAGTGAAGATTTGAATCACCATTTGGATTTTGAAGTCAAAATTTTTGAACACATTTTAAATGATCAATTTGAAATTCAAATTGGTGAGTTTAAACATGAATTTCAACCATTTATTCAATCTACCCCAAAAACCATCAAAAACAAACCAACTCATTCGATATCCAATAAAACGTCATTCATGTTTCCAAACAAACATTTAACTTTGAATCTTTTTCGATTATGTTTTTCAAGCTTAAGTCGTGTCTCTCATTCTTGAAGAGACAAATGAATCGGTCTTTAGAAGACCGTTTCATTTACTTCTTGTCAATATATTTTCTCATATAGGTTAAATAATAATAGTATTTTTGTAAATATAAGTCATTTAAAAAAAATCTTATTTTTTTTCTTTTCACCATTCACTTGGGTTGAATTAGGGGACACAGTCCAAATCAAGTGAGGGGGAAGCTTCATACTTATTTGGGTTTTGCATAGACATTTTCTTTTCTTTTTTTCATTCAATATATAAATAAATAATTCATTTTAATTTACTTTTAAATGGGCACGATGAAGTAAATATAATGTTTTGGTTATACAATTGAAATGTTTAGAAAATCACTTCTCTTAATGGATAATGAAAGGAAAGTTTGAATTATGAGTAAATTTAGTGTAATTGGTATATAAGGAGATTCATAGGTGATGAATATGAAATGTTTTCTAAAATGTAATCCGATTAATAGAATGGTTGATTTATATTACTTGCGATAACATTTTAGATCTTTTAAGTGTAGTTGTTGTAGCACCTCTTATTTTTAATGCAATTAAAAATGTCCATATAGAGATATATGCAAAAACATAATGAATTAGTAAATTTAATGCACGCATTGATAATAAAATGAAAAATAAAAGGAAAAGAGGCATGCATAATAATAAAATTACATATTTAAAAGAGGGACGAATGTAATACAATGAAAAATTCATAAAAGAAAAGCGGAAGGTGGAATGCAATGAAGAGAATGTATGATAAAGATGCACTAATTAATAATATGTAAGTGAAAAAGAGAAATGTAACACCCCACCTCCGCTAGGGTCACTCACAAAGGGAATGCACTAGGTTTGATGAAGCATTATCGAGGTAAACATGCACAGAAATATTACAAGACAGAACATATATGAAACAGCGGAAGTAAAACAAATTTCATTACCTTATAAAATAAGGTCTAAAGCCTTTTACATCTGAATACATCAAAACCTGTCTTACAATAGTAAAGAAGCATAAAACAATTTCATAAATTATTCCCCAAGTAAAACAGTAAAGTAGCCATAGCCAAGAAAAGTCCAAGCCAAGCGTGATGACCTTCAAGCAGAAGAAGTCCGAACTAGATAACAGTGTTTCCTCCCTGAAAACCTGAGGGGGGGAACGGAAGACAAAGAGGCGAAACAAAACGGGGTCAGTCATAAAGACTGGTAAGTCCTATCTACTTCCAGTATAAAAACAGGTAAAGGTAACATGACATGCATAAACTGAAAGTAAACATAAGGATGACGACAAGATAGATAAGCTAAACCAAGACAACCGGATGAACACCTGTAGCAAGATAAACTAAGGTATCATGATAAACTACGGTATCAAGATAAATCAAGGTATCACATCGTCAGATTTCTATCAAGTATACTATCCCAAGGTATCTATCATGTATAACATCCCACGGTATCTATCATGTATAACATCCCAAGGTATTTATCATGTATATTTGCTATGCACCTCTCGTACTAGTATCCCAACCCGCGTTATGTGTTAACTATGAATGTCCCTTGCCCAATGTCATGTAATGGTCCATGTCAACCTAATATATATCATATGTAGTTTTTTCCAACTCATATGTTTCTTTCCATGTATAAGTTAAGTCCTTTACCGTAGGCCGTACGAGCTTTCCCATGTAAATCTATACCACCTCATCGTAGTACCATTTTATCCTTGAAGTTGTTTTGGACTGCTACCCTTGATTTGGTTATGTTTTCTTACCATGAACTATCGCATGTTCACTTAGGATTTATGCCACCTTGGACCACTAGGGATTATGCTACCTAATGAACGTTTCCGTGTCTCGGTTTGGGTTCAAGCCACCTAGGGCCACTAGGGATTATGCCATCCGTCAACCACGCCCTTTATCCCACGTATGTATCGTGAATCGTTTTCCATGTCTAGACGCACATGTATCTCAATGTGCCACCCGAGTTCCGTGCCAGGGCAAATCAAGAAATACGGAACTCGGTCGGGAGCTTTAAGTCGTCTGCTGATGCAGATATCAAGGTCTGTTTTTGTATCCGTGGCTATGGTCCCACGTGACCCCTCCCTCAACTACCGAAAGGCAATCCAAGAGAAATCATGTATGAGAACTGCATCCCGGCCCCACTATAGCCCCACTTTCCTATGGGCCAACCTCACCCATGACTCGATAGCAAGAACATGGTCTGTTGGGAGTTCTCTGCCATTCCGTTCGTACACGATTGACTAAAGATGGTGGTAGTCGGCGACGTGCTATCCAGGGCAAAAACAAGTATCTTCAACTCCACGCTAATCCACCCCAGTCTTTAGGTCGCTCGCATAGCAACCAAGGCATACTCTTGGCTCTTCTACCGCAGACCTTAACCTCTGTGAGGACGGGTTTCATGGACCACCCGCCACCTCACAAAGGGATACCAAGAGTACCCTCACGTCCCCCGAAGCTACCGCTTCGTCACCCAGTTCGTTGGAGCCCTTATCCAAGTCGGATAATTTGCTCCTCCTCGTGTGTTTAAGCGATGACCTACCATATCGGGTTACTCATCCATTCATGAACTAGTCCCATGTCCTTGGCTAAGAATTATTACTTAGTTATACTTAACTAAGGTTTACCACTTAGCTTCTTTTCGCCGTTACCCTTGATTAACCACGATTTTCTACCTAGTTCCTCTCACTAGGGTTTTGTCTATTGGGTTAAGTGTTATCATTCAGGTTCACGACTTAGCCCGCCTACGAATCATGTCAAGATTGGCTAAGTATTTAAGTTCAAGGCTTAGCCCTACAAGTTGGTTAAGTATACCAAGAAGCGCATGACTTAACCCTATCAAATCAAATTGGTTAAGTATTGGTTTGTCTTAACCCTATCAGATTATCGTGTTAGATTGATCAAGCATAAATTATCTAAATCGCATCAGATCATCGAGCCGGATTGGTTAAGTACGGGTTAGCTTAACCCCATCCACTAATCATACTACAAGGGTTAAGTATATTCATAAGGTCTTATGACTTAACCCTATCAAGTCCACATGTTAGATTGGTTAAGTATAGGTTACTTAACCTCATCAAATCATCATGTATAATCGGTGAACTAAAGGTTACTTAACCCCATTAAATTATCATGTTAAGTTGGTTAAGTATTGGTTGCTTAACCTCATTGAATTACCAAGTTTAGATAGGTTAAGTGTTTAGCTTAACCCCATCGAATTACAGTGTTTAGATTAGTTAAGTATAGGTTACTTAACCCCATCTAATTACCGTGTTTAGATTAGTTAAGTCTAAATTACTTAAACCCATCTAATTACCAAGTCGGATTAGTTAAGTGTAAATTACTTAACCCCATCTAATTACCAAGTCGGATTAGTTAAGCGTAAATTACTTAACCCCATCTCCTAATTGTCTTGTATGGTTAAGTGTCATTAAGAAATCAAGCCTGGTCCCACTTAACCTACCCATTCGTGTCATATCGGTTAAGTGTCATTAGTCAAATTTACTAAACCTTATCATGTGGCATTAATTTAATTAATGCACTCTCAACCTCTCACATTAGACCTTGTTGTGGTTACTAGTTAAGCCGGGCGGGTCCGGGTAGATTTATACCACAACCTAGTCTAACCTCCGGTCTTAAGCGCGACATGACTAACTTCTCACATAGGATCATATTGTTTGTAGCCACTAGTTAAGCCGGGCGGGTCTGGGTAGATTTATGCTACAAACTCAACCCAACCTCGAGTTGGCCACTTTCATGTTTGGTCTAGTGTCATATTACACTTACAACCCCCGTGTCTAGTTTCAAGTCCCATGTTTACCCCACATGTCATGTCCCCATTTAGATGTATCATGAGTGTCATATTTTCATGAAATCCCATATCAAATTTTCATGTCATAATCACGCTCGTCTATCCTACCCAAATCGTGTTTCCAACCCAAGTAAAAGCGAGTAAATATAGTAAGGATACTATGCTACATATTGGCCTCAAAACATGCACGATGCCAAGAAGGGATTGGCCACAAACATGCATAGTATCAAAAAGGGTTTGGCCTCAAAATATGCATAGCATCATAAGGGGTTTTTGGCCACAAACATGCATAGTATCAAAAAGAGAATTTGGCCACAAATATGCATGATAACATAAGGGGTTTGGGTTCATTTACATGCATAAGCCCCAAAGTTAAATCTTTGCCAATGTTTCACAAGTCAAATGGTTCCCAAAGGTTCATGCTAACATTCCATAGATAAAGATTCAAACTTGCAAGATATACTAGGTTAAACATAACATAAGTGGCATGATCTAGTCACTAAGCATAGCCCAAAGTCATAGGTTCAAGCAAAAGAGACATGACAAGGTTCATATAGGCTAACATACTTATGTTTCATCACATTTTATCCCATGTCACATTAGAACCACCGGTAGAATCTACAAGTAGCTAGAACTTACATAGCGTGGCAAGAGAAAGATCATGAATCGTCTTAACCAAGAAAGGTGGCTCCTTTGTTGAAGAATCGTCATGAAACTTGCATAGCAACGTTGATTCACTCCCTTAATTTGATGTAGCAAGCTAGCACCTTTGATTCAGATCCGATTTGAATGCATGAGCTCTTGGAGTTGGAGATGGAGGCCATGATCAAGATTGATTTTGGCGGCACTTCGTGGCATGAGTGATTTGTGAGGGTTTAAGCTAGGTCTAGGGGTCTTTTTATAGATGTTAGGGTAGCTTTAGGCCGTAGGATAAACCCTAGGATAGATCTGAATCGTCAAAATCCGTCACAAGCCTCCAAAACCCATCCAAAACCAGAAGCAGGTGCACCAGGTCGCTGGTTCGACCAGAGGGGGTCGACCCAGGGGTCGACACCCATATCGACCCCCTGGAGGGGGGTCGACACGGGTGTCGACGCCCTGTGTGTCTGGCGGGAATTTTCCCGCCTTCTCTTTTTGGGCTGAATTCGAATCTGTTTTCGGATTCGAATTTTCGTGAAACTTCGCGGGGCCATATCTCGGTCATACGGACTACGATTTACGAAATTTCGGACTCTATTTCGCCTATTTTTCAGAGACGAACGCAATGGCGCAACCCGTTTATCCTGATTCAGATTTTATAATTTAATTCTGCCTTGATTCTTGTCTTAACACGTTGTTAAAATTCGGGTTGTTACATTCTCCCCTCCTTTAAGGATTTCGTCCCCGAAATCCCCAAGTTAGGAAGAACGTATCGTACCATCCATCATCCATCTACTAAAAACATCATCCATAAGTAATCTTTGTCCTTAAAAGATTTATAATGCTGTATGAACATATGCAGAAAGTGTGTGTATATGTTCCTTAGCTAATGCTAATGATCAGGCCTAAATGATCTTCTAATGCAAATTATGTTTAGTGCCATGAATCCAACATGTATGCAAATAATCCTAGTCATATAAACACTATATGTGTGCACAACCATTCATTCATATGCAACATCCACATGATAACACATTCAATTTCATCCATAAACAGGTATAAATACTCGTGCATATGCAATATGAAATGTGAGTGTGTCGATCTAGTATCTAATGTGTATTCGCTCATCCACGAGCAAACACTTGCAACCATTTACAACCATATCAATCATAACATGTTTCAAACACATGTTTACATCCATAGGTTTCTACCTAAGGTTCTCACGATAGGATCGAGGAGATAAACAAGGTAAACTCCCTACGGGGTTTGCAACAGAAACAGGACCGAGAGGATATTCACCAAAAGATAACATGCGAGCAAGCTCTACAGGAAAAACCAGGGATCCAGGATATACTCTTAAAAAGAGATATTGATGCGCGTATCTAGCCTTCAACCTTCTAAGTCGCCCTCCCTTGAGCTTAATTCCATTGTGCCTTGACCGTCTTTTAACTTCATGATCCCGTAGCTTCTTAATTCCTGTTTCCAAAACATGGGTCGGAACCCATTTCATCGTCGTCTCTCGTTCCTTTTTCACTTATCCTTTCCCTAGTATACTTGGCTCAAACGTATCCACTTACTCATGCAAGCTCTCCAAAATTCTCTAGGGAATTCTGGATCTCTCTTGCCAATGCTAATCCATGTTGCCAAGAGTATTTACTAGGGTGATCCCCATAACTCATGCATAAGCGAAACGAACCATCCGTCTTAGCGGCGAATCCTACTCGAACGGATTACCAACAACTGCATCCCGAGATTCTAGGTAACTAACCATGACAGAACCCAAAATGTTATACAAGACTTCGAGGGTATTACCAAGGTGAGTCGAGAGTCTAACTACCCTCTTTCCAAAACCGAGAATGGCACCCCTTATTGGGTGACCACTTTATCCCTAGAATCCATCCGTAGCCGAGACATGTCATGTAGTAACCCAGATTTTTGAGCGGCTTTGGTTATCGACGTAAGCTCGACGTCGATAACCAAAACATCGAAAAATCCCGTTAATTAATGAAAGAAATTAGAAGGTGAGAATAGATAAGATAGAACTTATAGAATAGAAGAAGAAGAAGAACATCATCATCAGAGTAAACACGAATCTCACAGCGGAACGAATAAAATATAACATAACATATCTTTGAAATAACATCAGTATATGTATACAATAACACTTATCAGAGTACAACACTTACAACAACAGCGGAAATAATAATAGCTATAGAATCCTGAAGCCTCCTGCTCCAAGATCTCCAAGTGTATCTGTAAAATCCACACTACTTGACTGCCCGTACAAATTTAGGCACCCAAGAGTTTAGGGAAAACAACAAAGTAAACTCCGGGTCAGTCATGGGACTGGTGTGAATAAACTCAAATAATTTAAACAGGTATATGATATCTCATAAAACCACGCCGTGAATACGGAACGGGTTTTTCCCTTATGAGAATCCAAATAACTTTTCAAAGCAATATCATTCTGATATTATAATAATGTCTAAGTACAAATAAATATCAATCTAGCAGAAACGCTTGCATCTCACGTTACTACATATATAGTATACAATCAAAATCGCAAGCACGTATTGGATAATGGATTTCCAACTATGACAAGGTATGGAACCACCTTCCGATCAGTGTACTCTAGGAACGATACACTGGAGTTCAACAAGAACATCTTGTAACTCAGCCACACATGACCGACCACTCATTTCGCTTGAGTGTATCGAATGTACATCACCAACGGTTGGGATCAGCAACCGTTCCCGTATATATATATGGGACAACATTGATATATTTAAGAAACAAATGAATATTTACTAGATAGGTGATTATACACCCTACTTCGGTGCGACCGACTTAGCCATGCTGCCTGCCCGATTTCTGTCATTTACCGGTTGATGAGGCTAGAAGCTACGCTTTATCATCACATCAGATTCAGTTCGAATGCTACATTGTCAAATCCATCAGAATCACTAATTGACATCTACAACAGTACATTATGTGTTAGCTAAAGAAGTTTCCTTCTCCGCTTTCACTCTTGGTATAGTTGAAGAAATCATTGTACGTGATCGTCTGGAAATACTATGTCAGACATCCATCTTCATTCACTTAGAAATGTCACATCGTCATACCCTTCAAATCACAAATTGACTTATCCAAAAATAACACGGGTATACAGCTAAGAGAAACAAATTCCTCCGCCACCAAACGTGAATACGTTTGAACAGATCAACTTACGCGATCCATTTGATATACTCTGTCAGACTTTCGTCCATACAAGTTGTCCTGGGACTGGACAAACCGAAGGCACTATTCTGTAGACAGGATAGTCCTTGTATTTTACTCCGTCTTCAATTATCTTTGGCATATATGATTCGTGACGCTTATGCCAATACAGAGTGGTTCTTTGGATAATAATCCAACCGGTCTCTCCATATTAACAACGTTAAAATGGTCAAAACTTCGATAGTCTGTGATTTAACCATCAAAGAAAAACAAGTGTGCAAACAACGATATTATTCCCAGATGGAAATTATATTGAACAAACATCATTTAACATTAATCTCTTTAGTTCATTTATTTACTTATCTCCTGTTTCCCTATATTCTAAATTCTTATTTTCTTTTATCAGAAAACATTTCTGATTCTCGTTTGGAAAACATTTCCAAAACTCCTTTACGATCAAACCTTACCATTTCTTAGTTAAGAAGGAAGTCACTCAAGTTAGGGTATAATTACCTCTCAGACCTTAACTGAACAACGTTATAACTTCAAAATGGTGAAAGTTTATCTTTTAAATCTTTAACAACTTCTTTACGCCTTTCTCGGATTCAATTTTTACTAGTCCACTTCTATATTTAAAACAATGGTTATAACGATAACGCTATAATCCCTACTTTCGAATTATCTAACCTTAATTATAACATCTATTCTTATTAGTGAATAATTAACCTAACATTTATTTATTTATAAATAAATAGATCTCTATTTAAACACTGGAAAGTATAAGTACTTTCCCGAATTCGATATAATCGAATTCGCCGATTAACTCTCTTCGAGAAATCTCTATTTGATTAACTCTTCTTCGAATAACCTATATTCGATTGACTCCTTCTCGAATAAACGATATTCGATAATCTCTCTTCGAATAACTAATATTCGATAACTCTTCCTTTTCAAATATCTCATATTTGAAAATCTCACTTCGATTAAACTATAATCGATAACTCCCTTCGATGAAACTAACATCGATAACTCCATTCGATGAAACTAACATCGATAAATCCTTTCGATGAAACTAACATCGATTACTCCTTTCGATGAAACTAACATCGATTTATTTAACTCGACGAACTTAACTCGACTAACTCGACTTACTTAGTTCGACCAATTCAATTCGATTAACTAGGCTCGACTAACTTGACTAACTTAACTCGACTTACTTGGTTCGACAAATTTGATTCGATTAACTAGGCTCGACTAACTTGACTTACTTAACTTATTTCTCAACTCGATCAACTCCTATCGAATAACTAATATTCGATTTACTTCCATTCGCTTGACTCTAGATCGTAGCGATCACAATGGTTATGCCTGATTCCCTCAGGAAACATCCCACCGCGCTAGGCTATTTACAGCCCTGCGAATTACGCTAGCAGTCGTACAAGACGGCAACTTACCCTGAATACTATGTTTGACTAACTCTGTCTCAAATAACTATATTTGATTAACTCTAGTTCGTTTTAACTCTAACCGATTAACTCTAACTAATTAACTCCACTGGCTAATTCTAACTGATTAACTCTAACTGGTTAACTCTAACTGATTAACTCTAACTGGTTAACTCTATTTGATTAACTCTAACTGGTTATCTCTATTTGACTAACACGACTCGACTAACCCCTTTCGAATAACTTGTTCGATTAACTAATTTTCGAATACCATATTCGATTAACTAACTTCGAATACCATATTCGATTAACTAACTTCGAATACCATATTCGATTAACTAACTTCGGATACCATATTCGATTAACTAACTTCGGATACCATATTCGATTAACTAACTTCGAATACCATATTCGATTAACTAACTTCGAATACCATATTCGATTAACTACTTTCGAATGTCTATATTCGATTAACTAACTTCGAATACAATATTCGATTTACTTTATAAAGATTTCCTTTTTAACAACATTTTGTTCATTTGAAAAGATTTACTTTTAAATAACGGTTCTACACTTTAAAAATGATTTCCTTTTTAAAATGTTCCCTTTCCAATTCTATTTGTAAATGGTTTACAAATATTCCCTTTTCAAATTTATTCTTGAAATATTCTAACTCCTTAAATTCCCGGGAAAAATTCGCCATAACCTCCTTTGTATCGGGAGCATCGGGAAAATCCCCAAACCGCTACACAAGCCTTTCCATTCAAAAAAGAAAATGATTTGCAGTTATTTCCTTTTTGAATATCTCCTTTTTTACAAATATTCCAATTTATAAATATTCCTTATTTATAAATATTTCTACTTATAAATATCTCTTATTTATAAATTATTCCACTTATAAATATTTCATTTTCAAATATCACTTTGAAAATATTCCCTTTATCAACATTTCGGTATGTTATGGTATTCAATCATATCAAATCACGATGTTCAATATCGTCAATACACGCACAAACAACAACAGATTATAAATCACGTCATATATCACAATATATGAAAAATAATAAAATAACTGTTGAGGAATCCAGTCGGATTCCTCCAACCTGTTTCCCTGCATCCACAGATGTTAGACAATAAAGATAACATCACTTTCAGTTCCATATGATATATTCTGTTAAACAGAATCAATATGGAAATTTAACTAACTGACTAGCAGTTCAATCAAACAATCAATACACAGTCAAACAGACAATTTTTAACAGTTCTAACAATACAACATGAAATTATAAACTGTTTAGAATTGGTGAGATTTACTCACATTGTATTGTAACGTCGTTGAATAGTCTGTTTCCAGTTAAATCCAACAGTCGCTAAATTTGACTGAAAAATCATGTCGTCTCCATTTCTACCCAAATGGATTCCGGAATATTCGGTCCTCCACCATGATTCCATTGCACTTGGTTTCATTCAATTCTGATAAAATATGATCGCATTATTAACGTTTTAAGATTAATTTAAATAAGTTAACCTTAATTAAACCCTAATTATCAGTTAATTCTAATTAACCCCTAATTTTAAATTAATTAAGTATAGATTAACCTAAGCATTCATTAATTAACTCTAAGTGAAATTAATTAATCCAAACCATAATTTAATTAAACATAATTTAATTAACCTTAAATAAAACTTAACCAAATTGTATTGGGCCTTAGCTTATATTTCCCAGCCCATTCACCTTTGTTAAAGTCCATCCGTCCACTTTAAAGCCCAACACCCTCACATCCGTTCTTCCCCAATCCACCAGTGACGCTTCGCTTCAGAAATGGCCAAATCCGACCTCTTTCCTCTGCCTACCGCTCCTCCTATAATCCACCGTCCCCAAAACGGAAATCACCACTTCTATCCTCATCAAATCCCCTTTCAGCCTATACCCCTTTCTTCGCATTCGAACTCCATCATCGGGAACCGACTTCGAGCTCCCTCGTGATAACCAGACAAGTATCGACATACATCAGCGTCGACTCCCACCCAATTTCGCCAACAGACCATATTCTCTACCACAAACACAATCATAAACTCCATTTTGATTAATAACCCACCGAAATCCTTCCAACTCGAACCCTAGCTGCCGCTCTTAACTGTCGATCTTCATAAACATGCATCGCACCTTTTAAACAGCGCTGGAAAACGAAGCTTTTGCAATAAGAAGATCACTGGAGCTGGTTTTAGATTTTAAGGAATTTTATTCGGTTTGTTTTGATTTATTCTTGAGGAAGATGATTCACGTTGAAATGTTTTCCATTGTGGCGGCTGAGTTTTTGACAGTGGGAAATTCTCTTTTAGCTTTTAGTGAGGGTTAGGCTATTTATAGGGTTGTTTAAATATTTTAGATATTTTATAGAATAGAATATTCCCGACATATTCTCCTTTTTATATTCATTTTGCCTTCTAAAAATTTTCGTGATTACATACGATACCCAAAAATCACGAAAATTGACATGCAGTTACAGTTCGCCATTACGGTCCCAACGAAACTAGTTTCGTCGAATTCCGACTCTGTATGCTCACAATGCGTATTTTTAACTGTTGAAATACTGACTATTTTACACTCTAAAAATCCCCACGGTCACACACTGACCCTAAAAATCACGAAACTTGGAATCTATCAACTATTTGACATTGCGGATCCAACAAAACTGGTTTCGTCGAAAACGGAGGTCGTATGCAAAACTGGTTATTTTTCAAGCGCTGAACAGACCGTTTAAATATATAAATATATTTAAATTAAATTAAATTAAATATAAATAAATTTATATTGTCGTATATAATCACAGTGGAATACAATACAGCTCCAGGAAAATTATATACTCTCTATTCCAAGTCCCGATTGAATTGATATTCACTTTACATTGAAAAATCCTTTTATAACGTATATAAAGCGTCGCAAATTATAAAGGAAATCCATAGCGACTTTTCTAAAATTTGATTTGGACGTGAATCAAAATCTACACGATGAAATCCCGATTTTTCTCTTCCACTAGAAAGATATACTCCACCAGCTCCACACGTTTCTTGTTTCACAGAAATCCGATTTAAAACGAACCCTGTATATTCAGTTGAAGTTCAAATCGCCAAATAGCGAACTGCAGCACCATTTCGAGCTCGTTTATAAATATATTATAAACTATACGTTCAACTGTCGTTGATTCAATAAAAATCGTTATTATATTTCGAATCGAAACTCCACCAAATCTCGTATGCTATTCAATTCACACGATATTGTGAATTTCACTATTTCTGACTATTTCGACATTATAATATATTTTATTATACTATAATTATTAATTAAATATTCAATATTATTTAATTCACGTTCTCGATATCGACAAATCGATATTTAATAATTAAATAAATAAATTATTCAACAGCTAAAATGCGGGTTACTACAATCTTTCCCCCTTAATAAAATTTCGTCCTCGAAATTACTAAGCTAGGGGATGACCCTATCCACTGGGTAAAAATTTATCTGATTACCTCTTATCTATGGTTTCAACTAAACCAATTAATATCGACTAAAATATTAATTTATTCCGACTAACTAAATTGTCAAAAATTTTGAAAATTTTCTAACACCTTAACTTTTCGAATTTTTTTTGCCAACGCCTCCTTTGTACTGGTCAATATCTCAAACTCCAACTCGCCTCTCTGGGCCTTCTTTAACCCAAAAGAAAATCAAACAGCCAAGCGGCTTGCCAATTTAGCTCATACATCTCATATCCATATATAATATAAACTGGTACCTTTTTGTCGGGAATATCAACTCTATCACTTCCATATGCTATCAACTCAGCATATACCAGTGTTATTTCCATCAAATTCCAATCAGTTCATATCCTCAAATCCAAATCGAATTTCATTCGAAACCGAATATCAAATTTCAAATTCTTAACTCATCAACCCAATTCCATAACAGATTATTCTCTAATCCAATCCAATTCAATTTAACTCAGTTCAAGTTAATATTTCAATTTATTTCTACTATCTTATTCTATTTAACTTCATAAGTTAAAATTAAATTCCGAAACTTAATTTCCTGGGTCTATTTCAAATCAATTTGAAATTACAATGCCAAATCAAAACCTTTGAATTTCTAAACAACTTGTTTTCTCAAAACAATCCAAAAACAAAACCTTTGGTAGTAGTCCGTCACTTAGAACTCGAAAATGAACACTGATGATGTCGCGATTCATCATTAGAATCTATTTTCCAGCTAACGAAGTGAGTTCAATACTATATCACCTTCAGTTTGAAAAACGTTTTCAAAATCTTCCAGGAACTTAAAATTTCCTTATTTCAATTCCAATCTGATTTAAATTCAGTTTTTTCTTCATTTTATTTCATATACTTTACTTATATGAATTCTGATTAGTCATTTTATCATTTTACCTTTTTATAATCTTACTCGATTATAATAACAACCAACACAACCAATATACTATATCAAATATATTCGGGTAAAATTATTCCATTTACCCTCTTTCAAAACATACCATGTCGGTTCATCGTGTTCAAGTGTTTATACAACTCCTACCGATACAGTGGATCAAACTGATCGACCAGAATTCATAAACAACTCAACCCATAAATCTACACAATATAAATCACTTTATATTAACTAACAAATACGCACTCGTATATATACACTCAAACTCAGTCTAGGATATTACTAATCCCATCTCTACTGAATCACGCCACAGAGACAAGGTAATAACTAAACCAATGCTCTGATACCAACTGTAGTAACCCGAATTTTTGAGCGGCTTTGGTTATCGATGTAAGCTCGACGTCGATAACCAAAACATCGAAAAATCCCGGTAATTAATGAAAGAAATTAGAAGGTGAGAATAGATAAGATAGAACTTATAGAATAGAAGAAGAAGAAGAAGAAGAACATCATCATCAGAGTAAACACGAATCTCACAGCGGAACGAATAAAATATAACATAACATATCTTTGAAATAACATCAGTATATGTATACAATAACACTTATCAGAGCACAACACTTACAACAACAGCGGAAATAATAATAGCTATAGAATCCTGAAGCCTCCTACTCCAAGCTCTCCAAGTGTATCTGTAAAATCCCGACTACTTGACTGCCTGTACAAATTTAGGCACCCAAGAGTTTAGGGAAAACAACAAAGTAAACTCCGGGTCAGTCATGGGACTGGTGTGAATAAACTCAAATCATTTAAACAGGTATATGATATCTCATAAGACCACGCCGTGAATACCGAACGGGTTTTTCCCTTATGAGAATCCAAATAACTTTTCAAAGCAATATCATTCTGATATTATAATAATGTCTAAGTACAAATAAATATCAATCTAGCAGAAACGCTTGCATCTCACGTTACTACATATATAGTATACAATCAAAATCGCAAGCACGTATTGGATAACGGATTTCCAACTATGACAAGGTATGGAACCACCTTCCGATCAGTGTACTCTAGGAACGATACACTGGAGTTCAACAAGAACATCTTGTAACTCAGCCACACATGACCGACCACTCATTTCGCTTGAGTGTATCGAATGTACATCACCAACGGTTGGGATCAGCAACCGTTCCCGTATATATATATATATATATATATATATATATATATATATATATATATATATATATATATGGGACAGCATTGATATATTTAAGAAACAAATGAATATTTACTAGATAGGTGATTATACACCCTACTTCGGTGCGACCGACTTAGCCATGCTGCCTGCCCGATTTCTGTCATTTACCGGTTGATGAGGCTAGAAGCTACGCTTTATCATCACATCAGATTCAGTTCGAATGCTACATTGTCAAATCCATCAGAATCACTAATTGACATCTACAACAGTACATTACGTGTTAGCTAAAGAAGTTTCCTTCTCCGCTTTCACTCTTGGTATAGTTGAAGAAATCAATGTACGTGATCGTCTGGAAATACTATGTCAGACATCCATCTTCATTCACTTAGAAATGTCACATCGTCATACCCTTCAAATCACAAATTGACTTATCCAAAAATAACACGGGTATACAGCTAAGAGAAACGAATTCCTCCGCCACCAAACGTGAATACGTTTGAACAGATCAACTTACGCGATCCATTTGATATACTCTGTCAGACTTTCGTCCATACAAGTTGTCCTGGGACTGGACAAACCGAAGGCACTATTCTGTAGACAGGATAGTCCTTGTATTTTACACCGTCTTCAATTATTTTTGGCATATATGATTCATGACGATTATGCCAATACAGAGTGGTTCTTTGGATAATAATCCAACCGGTCTCTCCATGTTAACAACGTTAAAATGGTCAAAACTTCGATAGTCTGTGATTTAACCATCAAAGAAAAACAAGTGTGCAAACAACGATATTATTCCCAGATGGAAATTATATCGAACAAACATCATTTAACATTAATCTCTTTAGTTCATTTATTTACTTATCTCCTGTTTCCCTATATTCTAAATTCTTATTTTCTTTTATCAGAAAACATTTCTGATTCTCGTTTGGAAAACATTTCCAAAACTCCTTTACGATCAAACCTTACCATTTCTTAGTTAAGAAGGAAGTCACTCAAGTTGGGGTATAATTACCTCTCAGACCTTAACTGAACAACGTTATAACTTCGAAATGGTCAAAGTTTATCTTTTAAATCTTTAACAACTTCTTTACGCCTTTCTCGGATTCAATTTTTACTAATCCACTTCTATATTTAAAACAATGGTTATAACGATAACGCTATAATCCCTACTTTCGAATTATCTAACCTTAATTATAATATCTATTCTTATTAGTGAATAATTAACCTAACATTTATTTATTTATAAATAAATAAATCTCTATTTAAACACTGGAAAGTATAAGTACTTTCCCGAATTCGATATAATCGAATTCACCGATTAACTCTCTTCGAGAAATCTCTATTTGATTAACTCTTCTTCGAATAACCTATATTCGATTGACTCCTTCTCGAATAAACGATATTCGATAATCTCTCTTCGAATAACTAATATTCGATAACTCTTCCTTTTCAAATATCTCATATTTGAAAATCTCACTTCGATTAAACTATAATCGATAACTCCCTTCGATGAAACTAACATCGATAACTCCATTCGATGAAACTAACATCGATAAATCCTTTCGATGAAACTAACATCGATTACTCCTTTCGATGAAACTAACATCGATTTATTTAACTCGACGAACTTAACTCGACTAACTTAACTTGACTCGAATAACTCGACTTACTTAGTTCGACCAATTCGATTCGATTAACTAGGCTCGACTAACTTGACTAACTTAACTCGACTTACTTGGTTCAACAAATTTGATTCGATTAACTAGGCTCGACTAACTTGACTAACTTAACTTATTTCTCAACTCGATCAACTCGATTAACTCCTATCGAATAACTAATATTCGATTTACTTCCATTCGCTTGACTCTAGATCGCAGCGATCACAATGGTTACGCCTGATTCCCTCAGGAAACATCCCACCGCCGTAGGCTATTTACAGCCCTGCGAATTACGCTAGCAGTCGTACAAGACGGCAACTTACCCTGAATACTATGTTTGACTAACTCTGTCTCAAATAACTATATTTGATTAACTCTAGTTCGTTTTAACTCTAACCGATTAACTCTAACTAATTAACTCCACTGGCTAACTCTAACTGATTAACTCTAACTGGTTAACTCTAACTGATTAACTCTAACTGGTTAACTCTATTTGATTAACTCTAACTGGTTATCTCTATTTGACTAACACGACTCGACTAACCCCTTTCGAATAACTTGTTCGATTAACTAACTTTCGAATACCATATTCGATTAACTAACTTCGAATACCATATTCGATTAACTAACTTTGAATACGATATTCGATTAACTAACTTCGGATACCATATTCGATTAACTAACTTCGAATACCATATTCGATTAACTAACTTCGAATACCATATTCGATTAACTAACTTCGAATACCATATTCGATTAACTACTTTCGAATGTCTATATTCGATTAACTAACTTCGAATACCATATTCGATTTACTTTATAAAGATTTCCTTTTTAACAACATTTTGTTCATTTGAAAAGATTTACTTTTAAATAACGGTTCTACACTTTAAAAATGATTTCCTTTTTAAAATGTTCCCTTTCCAATTCTATTTGTAAATGGTTTACAAATATTCCCTTTTCAAATTTATTCTTGAAATATTCTAACTCCTTAAATTCCCGGGAAAAATTCGCCATAACCTCCTTTGTATCGGGAGCATCGGGAAAATCCCCAAACCGCTACACAAGCCTTTCCATTCAAAAAAGAAAATGATTTGCAGTTATTTCCTTTTTGAATATCTCCTTTTTTATAAATATTCCAATTTATAAATATTCCTTATTTATAAATATTTCTACTTATAAATATCTCTTATTTATAAATTATTCCACTTATAAATATTTCATTTTCAAATATCACTTTGAAAATATTCCCTTTATCAACATTTCGGTATGTTATGGTATTCAATCATATCAAATCACGATGTTCAATATCATCCATACACGCACAATCAACAACAAATTATAAATCACGTCATATATCACAATATATGAAAAATAATAAAATAACTGTTGAGGAATCCAGTCGGATTCCTCCAACCTGTTTCCCTTCATCCACAGATGTTAGACAATAAAGATAACATCACTTTCAGTTCCATATGATATATTCTGTTAAACAGAATCAATATAGAAATTTAACTAACTGACTAGCAGTTCAATCAAACAATCAATACACTGTCAAACAGACAATTTTTAACAGTTCTAACAATACAACATGAAATTATAAACTGTTTAGAATTGGTGAGATTTACTCACATTGTATTGTATCGTCGTTGAATAGTCTGTTTCCAGTTAAATCCAACAGTCGTTAAATTTGACTGAAAAATCATGTCGTCTCCATTTCTACCCAAATGGATTCCGGAATATTCGGTCCTCCACCATGATTCCATTGCACTTGGTTTCATTCAATTCTGATAAAATATGATCACGTTATTAACGTTTTAAGATTAATTTAAATAAGTTAACCTTAATTAAACCCTAATTATCAGTTAATTCTAATTAACCCCTAATTATAAATTAATTAAGTATAGATTAACCTAAGCATTCATTAATTAACTCTAAGTGAAATTAATTAATCCAAACCATAATTTAATTAAACATAATTTAATTTACCTTAAATAAAACTTAACCAAATTGTATTGGGCCTTAGCTTATATTTCCCAGCCCATTCACCTTTGTTAAAGTCCATCCGTCCACTTTAAAGCCCAACACCCTCACATCCGTTCTTCCCCAATCCACCAGTGACGCTTCGCTTCAGAAATGGCCAAATCCGACCTCTTTCCTCCGCCTACCGCTCCTCCTATAATCCACCGTCCCCAAAACGGAAATCACCACTTCGATCCTCATCAAATCCCCTTTCAGCCTATACCCCTTTCTTCGCATTCGAACTCCATCATTGGGAACCGACTTCGAGCTCCCTCGCGATAACCAGACAAGTATCGACATACATCAGCGTCGACTCCCACCCAATTTCGCCAACAGACCATATTCTCTATCACAAACACAATCATAAACTCCATTTCGATCAATAACCCACCGAAATCCTTCCAACTCGAACCCTAGCTGCCGCTCTTAACTGTCGATCTTCATAAACATGCATCACACCTTTTAAACAGCGCTGGAAAACGAAGCTTTTGCAATAAGAAGATCACTGGAGCTGGTTTTAGATTTTAAGGAATTTTATTCGGTTTGTTTTGATTTATTCTTGAGGAAGATAATTCACGTTGAAATGTTTTCCATTGTGGCGGCTGAGTTTTTGACAGTGGGAAATTCTCTTTTAGCTTTTAGTGAGGGTTAGGCTATTTATAGGGTTGTTTAAATATTTTAGATATTTTATAGAATAGAATATTCCCGACATATTCTCCTTTTTATATTCATTTTGCCTTCTAAAAATTTTCGTGATTACATACGATACCCAAAAATCACAAAAATTGACATGCAGTTACAGTTCGCCATTACGGTCCCAACGAAACTAGTTTCGTCGAATTCCGACTCCGTATGCTCACACTGCGTATTTTTAACTGTTGAAATACTGACTATTTTACACTCTAAAAATCCCCACGGTCACACACTGACCCTAAAAATCACGAAACTTGGAATCTATCAACTATTTGACATTGCGGATCCAACAAAACTGGTTTCGTCGAAAACGGAGGTCGTATGCAAAACTGGCTATTTTTCAAGCGCTGAACAGACCGTTTAAATATATAAATATATTTAAATTAAATTAAATATAAATAAATTTATATTGTCGTATATAATCACAGTGGAATACCATACAGCTCCAGGAAAATTATATACTCTCTATTCCAAGTCCCGATTGAATCGATATTCACTTTACATTGAAAAATCCTTTTATAACGTATATAAAGCGTCGCAAATTATAAAGGAAATCCATAGCGACTTTTCTAAAATTTGATTTGGACGTGAATCAAAATCTACACGATGAAATCCCGATTTTTCTCTTCCACTAGAAAGATATACTCCACCAGCTCCACACGTTTCTTGTTTCACAGAAATCAGATTTAAAACGAACCCTGTATATTCAGTTGAAGTTCAAATCGCCAAATAGCGAACTGCAGCGCCATTTCGAGCTCGTTTATAAATATATTATAAACTATACGTTCAACTGTCGTTGATTCAATAAAAATCATTATTAGATTTCGAATCGAAACTCCACCAAATCTCGTATGCTATTCAATTCACACGATATTGTGAATTTCACTATTTCTGACTATTTCGACATTATAATATATTTTATTATATTATAATTATTAATTAAATATTCAATATTATTTAATTCACGTTCTCGATATCGATAAATCGATATTTAATAATTAAATAAATAAATTATTCAACAGCTAAAATGCGGGTTACTACATGTCATTCTCAAATCCAAACAAGTCATGAAGAAATGGACCGACTCTCCAACCAGATTTTGGGACTAAAGTGGGATCTTCTACCATGCTAGTACTAAGGTGCAGAGACTTAACTATCGAGGCATACTTAAATGATGCGATGATCAATACAAAGTCTGGACGGGATGATTGAAAAGAAAGGCTAAACCTTTAACAGAAACGATGCCATCCCCCTTGGGTACGCTAGGAGTGAGAGCATACAATTGCCCTCTCGCTGATCTTGTCCTTATCTTCCTTCGTGGACTAATCCATACCAACTAGTTGCTTATTCTTAAGCTCATGTCCTTTATCCTTGCTCTTATTATCCCTTCTTATAGCTTCGGTAACAGGTCTCTCGAGAACTTCCTCCATCGCACAGGAAAACACTTACGTAGCTACACAAGGATTAATCGCAGTTAAAACTACTGTGACTACAGATGGAGGAAAGAAAGGAAAAGAGGTTCAATCAAGGAAACAAAGGATAGTGCTAATGGCCTTTGGGGAATAGCCTTTAAAAAAAAACTTATCTTGAAAAATGCTTCTTTGTAAACGATTTCTCAAATAATTTTCAGAAGGTTTTAAAAACTTTTGCCCAGTCTGGTAACCTTCTGCTCTGATACCAAATGTAACACCCCACCTCCGCTAGGGTCACTCACAAAGGGAATGCACTAGGTTTGGTGAAGCATTATCGAGGTAAACATGCACAGAAATATTACAAGACAGAACATATATGAAACAGCGGAAGTAAAACAAATTTCATTACCTTATAAAATAAGGTCTAAAGCCTTTTACATCTGAATACATCAAAACCTGTCTTGCAATAGTAAAGAAGCATAAAATCATTTCATAAATTATTCCCCAAGTAAAACAGTAAAGTAGCCATAGCCAAGAAAAGTCCAAGCCATGCGTGATGACCTTCAAGCAGAAGAAGTCCGAACTAGATAACAGTGTTTCCTCCCTGAAAACCTGGGGGGGGGGGGAAACGGAAGACAAAGAGGCGAAACAAAACGGGGTTAGTCATAAAGACTGGTAAGTCCTATCTACTTCCAGTATAAAAACAGGTAAAGGTAACATGACATGCATAAACTGAAAGTAAACATAAGGATGGCGACAAGATAGATAAGCTAAACCAAGATAACCGGATGAACTAATGTAGCAAGATAAACTAAGGTATCATGATAAACTACAGTGTCAAGATAAATCAAGGTATCACATCGTCAGGTTTCTATCAAGTATACTATCCCAAGGTATCTATCATGTATAACATCCCACTGTATCTATCATGTATAACATCCCAAGGTATTTATCATGTATATTTGCTCTACACCTCTCGTACTAGTATCCCAACCCACGTTATGTGTTAACTATGAATGTCCCTTGCCCAGTGTCATGTAATGGTCCATGTCAACCTAATATATAGCATATGTGGGTTTTTCCAACTCGTATGTTTCTTTCCATGTATAAGTTCAGTCCTTTGCCGTAGGCTGTATGGGCTTCCCCATGTAAATCTATACCACCTCATCGTAGTACCATTTTATCCTTGAAGTTGTTTTGGACTGCTACCCTTGATTTGTTATGTTTTCTTACCATGAACTATCGCGTGTTCACTTAGGATTTATGCCACCTAGGAACACTAGGGATTATGCTACCTAATGAACGTTTCCGTGTCTCGGTTTGGGTTCAAGCCACCTAGGGCCACTAGGGATTATGCCACCCGTCAACCGCTCCCTTTATCCCACATATGTATCGTGAATCATTTTCCATGTCTAGACGCACATGTATCTCAATGTGCCACCCGAGTTCCGTGCCAGGGCAAATCAAGAAATACGGAACTCGGTCGGGAGCTTTAAGTTGTCTGCTGATGTAGATATCAAGGTCTGTTTTTGTATCCGTTGCTATGGTCCCACGTGACCCCTCCCTCAACTACTGAAAGGCAATCCAAGAGAAATCATGTATGAGAACTGCATCCCGGCTCCACTATAGCCCCACTTTCCTATGGGCCAACCTCACCCATGACTCGATAGCAAGAACAAGGTCTGTTGGGAGTTCTCTGCCTTTCCGTTCGTACACGATTGACTACAGATGGTAGGTAGTCGGCGACGTGCTATCCAGGGCAAAAACAAATATCGTCGACTCCACGCTAATCCACCCCAGTCTTTAGGTCGCTCGCATAGCAACCAAGGCATACTCTTGGCTCTTCTACCGTAGACCTTAACCTCTGTGAGGCCGGGTTTCATGGACCACCTGCCACCTCACAGAGGGATACCAAGAGTACCCTCACGTCCCCCGAAGCTACCGCTTCGTCACCCAGTTCGTTGGAGCCCTTATCCAAGTCGGATAATTTGCTCCTCCTCGTGTGTTTTAGCGATGACCTACCATATCGGGTTACTCATCCATTCATGAACTAGTCCCATGTCCTTGGCTAAGAATTATTACTTAGTTATACTTAACTAAGGTTTACCACTTAACTTCTTTTCCACGTTACCCTTGATTAACCACGATTTTCTACCTAGTTCCTCTCACTAGGGTTTTGTCTATTGGGTTAAGTGTTGTTATTCAGGTTCATGACTTAGCCCGCCTACGAATCATGTCAAGATTGGCTAAGTATTTAAGTTCAAGGCTTAGCCCTACAAGTTGGTTAAGTATACCAAGAAGCGCATGACTTAACCCTATCAAGTCAAATTGGTTAAGTATTGGTTTGTCTTAACCCTATCAGATTATCGTGTTAGATTGATCAAGCATAAATTATCTAAATCGCATCAGATCATCGAGTCGGATTGGTTAAGTACGGGTTAGCTTAACCCCATCCACTAATCATACTACAAGGGTTAAGTATATTCAAAAGGTCTTATGACTTAACCCTATCAAGTCCACATGTTAGATTGGTTAAGTATAGGTTACTTAACCTCATCAAATCATCATGTATAATCGGTTAACTATAAGTTACTTAACCCCATTAAATTATCATGTTAAGTTGGTTAAGTATTGGTTGCTTAACCTCATTGAATTACCAAGTTTAGATTGGTTAAGTGTTTAACTTAACCCCATCGAATTACCGTGTTTAGATTAGTTAAGTATAGGTTACTTAACCCCATCTAATTACCGTGTTTAGATTAGTTAAGTCTAAATTACTTAACCCCATCTAGTTACCAAGTCGGATTAGTTAAGTGTAAATTACTTAACCCCATCTAATTACCAAGTCGGATTAGTTAAGCGTAAATTACTTAACCCCATCTCCTAATTGTCTTGTATGGTTAAGTGTCATTAAGAAATCAAGCCCGGTCCCACTTAACCTACCCATTCGTGTCATATCGGTTAAGTGTCATTAGTCAAATTTACTTTACCTTATCATGTGGCATTAATTTAATTAATGCACTCTCAACCTCTCACATTAGACCTTGTTGTGGTTACTAGTTAAGTCAGGCGGGTCCGGGTAGATTTATACCACAACCTAGTCTAACCTCGGCTCTTAAGCGCGACATGACCAACTTCTCACATAGGATCATATTGTTTGTAGCCACTAGTTAAGCTGGGCGGGTCCAGGTAGATTTATGCTACAAACTCAACCCAACCTCAAGTTGGCCACTTTCATGTTTGGTCTAGTGTCATATTACACTTACAACCCCCGTGTCTAGTTTCAAGTCCCATGTTTACCCCACATGTCATGTCCCCATTTAGGTGTATCATGAGTGTCATATTTTCATGAAATCCCATATCAAATTTTCATGACATAATCACGCTCGTCTATCCTACCCAAATCGTGTTTCCAACCCAAGTAAAAGCGAGTAAACATAGTAAGGATACTATGCTACATATTGGCCTCAAAACATGCACGATGCCAAGAAGGGATTGGCCACAAACATGCATAGTATCAAAAAGGGTTTGGCCTCAAAATATGCATAGCATCATAAGGGGTTTTTGGCCACAAACATGCATAGTATCAAAAAGAGAATTTGGCCACAAACATGCATGATAACATAAGGGGTTTGGGTTCATTTACATGCATAAGCCCCAAAGTCAAATCTTTGCCAATGTTTCACAAGTCAAATGGTTCCCTAAGGTTCATGCTAACATTCCATAGATAAAGATTCAAACTTGCAAGATACACTAGGTTAAACATAACATAAGTGGCATGATCTAGTCACTAAGCATAGCCCAAAGTCATAGGTTCAAGCAAAAGAGACATGACAAGGTTCATATAGGCTAGCATACATATGTTTCATCACATTTTATCCCATGTCACATTAGAACCACCGTTAGAATCTACAAGTAGCTAGAACTTACATAGCGTGGCAAGAGAAAGATCATGAATCGTCTTGACCAAGAAAGGTGGCTCCTTTGTTGAAGAATCCTCATGAAACTTGCAAAGCAACGTTGATTCACTCCCTTGATTTGATGTAGCAAGCTAGCACCTTTGATTCGGATCCGATTTGAATGCATGAGCTCTTGGAGTTGGAGATGGAGGCCATGATCAAGATTGATTTTGGCGGCACTTCGTGGCATGAGTGATTTGTGAGGGTTTAGTCTAGGTCTAGGGGTCTTTTTATAGATGTTAGGGTAGTTTTAGGCCGTAGGATAAACCCTAGGATAGATTTGAATCGTCAAAATCCGTCACAAGCCTCCAAAACCGAGCCAAAACCAGAAGCAGGTGCACCAGGTCGCTGGTTCGACCAGGGGGGTCGACCCCCTGGAGGGGGGTCGACACCCATGTCGACACGAGTGTCGACACCCTGTGTGTATGGCGGGAATTTTCCCGCCTTCTCTTTTTGGGCTGAATTCGAATCTGTTTTCGGATTTGAATTTTCGTGAAACTTCGCGCGGCCATATCTCGGTCATACGGACTCCGATTTACGAAATTTCGGACTCTATTTCGCGTATTTTTCCGAGACGAACGTAATGGCGCAACCTGTTTATCCTGATTCAGATTTTATAATTTAATTCTGCCTTGATTCTTGTCTTAACACGTTGTTAAAATTCGGGTTGTTACAAGAAAGCATTAATGCATTTAAAAAGGAACATTAGGAATGTATGCAATAAAGAAGTGAATAACAAATGATGCATTAATTAGAAAGAAAATATTGCATTTGTGAATGCAAGGAGGTAATTCTATAGGAGGTTAAAAATAGTAGAAAGAAGGTTAATGCGTTAAAATTAAAAAGAAGTTTAAAAAGAGAGGAGTAAATATTTAATGTGAAATGGGTTTTAATTAGTAGCGGTTTAGTGTGAAAGCGGGTTAACATGAAAGTAGCTTAATTAAAAAGAGTATAATAGGAAGGATGGTTAAATAGAGAAAAGTTGGATAATTTATTTGAGAAAATTAAATGTGGAACAAAGTAAAGAATTGTTCGCATGCAGAAACATAGTATACACATAAGAATTTCCCATGAATGAAAATGATTCGAATGGAAGGTTATGCACGAATCAAGAATAAAAGAAAGAAAGGAAAGTATATCAATTACAAAATGAAGATGGATAAAAGAGAATTAATGTAAAAAATTAAGGTGGCGCCTAATAAGCATACTTGATTGGTAAGATATAACAATGCATTCTTAGTTGGCTTGATTCTATTAGTTCAATTCAAATTTTTAACGACATGGCAACTTCTGATTTGCAACACGATGTAGACAGAGTGGATTCCATCAAGAAAAATAGATGGTTAACATCAATTTAAAATTATATAAGAAGACCTATAACTCTTCATTCTCATTTTAGGTTTTCTTCACTCTCTTCTTCCTCTATGTAATTTCTAAATAAAAATAATTATTAATAAGAAGATTTTAAAATTCAAGAATTGGAAGAGGGAATCGACATTAATAAAAAGATTATTCGGAATCATGAAAAACAAGGTAAAAATTATAGATCCAATCCATTCAAATTCTTACTCTTTCTTTCCTGTAACAACCCAAAATTTCAGAACCGATTTAAAAAATTTATTTTGGCTATTTTAATGGATTTTGAATATTTAAAATGATTTATTTTAAATAATAACAACTAAAATTATTTAAATCATAATTAGAACGTATAAATTTTATTTTAAATATAAATAGAGTTTGAAATGGTGCGGTAGTTTGAAATTACGATTTTAAATTTCAAATGTATGTAATGATTCAAAATAAATCGGATTTTAGTAAAACCATAAATATTGGAATCTGCTTAACGTTATCTTTCTAGTAAATGTGAAAAATTGAGATTTCATAATATAAATTGAAAGTTATTTCCAGTTTAAATTTTAAAATAGTCGCTATGGAATTTATATATTTTTATATAATATATAGCCCTTAAAAATAGCCATTTTGCAAACAAGCTCCATTTTCAACGAAATCACTTTTGTTGGATCCGGAATGTCAAATTATCGTTATATTCCAATTTTCATAATTTTTGGAATTAATATGTGAGCGTGGCGGATTTAAACGTGTTTGGTCAATTCAATGAATTTAATCGACTAAAAATGACCATTTTTCAAATGGTCTCCAAATTCAATGAAATAAGTTTTATTAGGGCCGTATCGTCAAAACATAACTAGATTGATTTTTTCTGGAATTAGGAGTCAGTATGTGGCCCCGGTAAATTAAAATGTATGTTTAAATTCGATATATATTGATTTATATTTTAATTTTGATAAAAAATATTCGAAATGATCGAATTGGCTTACGAAACATATTACATTGTGTCCGGAATGAGGGTATTTAGCTAGAGGCAATAGTCACTGGGTTTGATTTGGAGTTCGTATCAATGACTGGGTATTTTTGAAATTAAAATAAAATGAATAATTATTATAAATACCCCTCCTGGCCAATCAGAATTCAAGAAACCTAACCCTAAGCAGCCACTGCCAGACGAAATCGAAGGCCCATGTTCTTCAATTATTTCTCCTTTCAATCCTCTTGATCCACGCAATATTTTTGAAAACATATCAAACGAAAATCAAAGAGCCTCGATCGAACTACAAATCCATACAGGTTTGATATGATTTTGTGGAAAATTGGGTTCGGATTTTGGCTCCAAAGTCACGGGTTTCTTGTATTGGCGTAGGTGGAAGGCGATGATAACTTTCTGGTGGTGGCCGGCGATCAGTTCCAAGGTGGCCGAAGGCGCGAGCAACAGCGGAATTTCCAGTCGAGGCATGGGTTCAGCTGTTTCACGACGGAAGGTAATTAAAATAGTTATGGTTTTTAAACATTATTAATTACGTTAATTCAAAATGTAATTAACGCATTATAATGCATATCTTTTCCATACGAGGTCCAAATCAAGCAAAATTGGATCTGTTGCGATCGTCGGGACGAGAGATTCAAAACAAGACTGACTGGGTTCAATTTGGAGATAGTTAAAAATTTAGGCGAATTCAAACCCAAACTGTACTGAAACCATCAATTAAAGACTAACGGAGTGGAACCCAATGCGAGAACTCCTTTTCACTCTAATTATTTTACAATTAAATATATACTAGGATGCAGGTAGGGCTTACAAGCCTCCGACCCTATTTACTGTACAAACCAATATTGTTTGTTTGGATTGTATTAGGAAAATTGACTGTATTGTGGAAATGATTGTATTGTGTTTTGATTGTGATGTTTTGATGATTAACACATTAAAAATAATGTTAACATTAATGTGGTAATTGAAATTAAATTATAATTTTTTTTTTGAGAACAGAAATGTGTGATCTTCTATAAAGAAGAGAGCACACATATATAAATATTTATTTATAATTTAAACCGTGAAAATTAGTAAATCAGAAAAATAATTCAAATCGAATTAGAACTAGTTAAACTAATTAACCAGTGATTATTTTGAATAGACTGTTGTTGTTTGAAAACCCCACACGGGTCCGGGGAGGGTAATTTATTCACATCTCCCCTGAATTTAATTATATGTCAATCGATTGGTTGAAAAACTCTAATGAGCGTTATTTATTTATTTTAACACTTATACAATGGTAGAATGCACTCTGGATAATGTGTGGATGTTTAATGATTGTTTACCATTATTGTGAATACATGCAATGTATGGAAATCCGTATAAATATATTTATATGGTAATTGATTAAGTCTGCTCCAATTCAGAAATAACGAAAAGTTTTAAAATAATATATAGTATAGTTTTAAAATATTATTCAATATAGATTTCAAATATTATTCAGTATAGTTTTCAAATATTATTCAGTATAGTTTTCAAATATTATTCGGTATAGTTTTCAAATTTTATTCAGCATAGTTTTCAAATATTATTCTGTATAGTTTTAAATTAATATTCTGTATAGTTTTAAAATAATATTCCGTGAAGAACCAAGATGTGATTTTGAAGTCCAATTTCAGATGGATACAAAAATATATAAATATATGAAGCCGAGTTAAGTATAGAAGTGTTATTTTAACCCGAACGGGTTTATCGATTGATTGTACTCATTTTATAATGAATATCAAAAAGTTTAGATTTCAAAATCTAATATTTTGAAAATATTATCATTTTAATATTATAAGGATATGAAATATTCAATTTTGATTTAAAATTGAAAAAGAATTTGAAATCGTTTTAAAATGAATTTATAAATGATTTATAAAATACGTTTTAATGGAAATCGATGATATATAAATTATAGATATATATATATATAATGACCTGAATAGAATGCGCTGCACAGCGACCGTTCGCGAATTTCGACCATTAACTTCAAATGGATGTAACGGGAGATCCGACCATCAGATTCTCCTAAAACTTGAATCGTTGGGTTCATATTGAAAAGAGCTTTTTAATGAAAATAAGAGATTTAAAATCTAATGGTTGGATTTGGAATTATGTCCAAATCAAATTTGGGAAAGGTCGTTATGGATGTAGTTCGGTGGCCGTTATTGGAAACCGACTGTACGGGCCTTCATAACATTATTAATAATTTGTTTAAAATCATAATAAATGATTTGTAAAGAATTTGGACGAAAAATTCCACGTTTGTAAAGATAAAAATATATTTTTATCAAAATGAACTAGTTATTAACTAGATTTGAAATCCAATAATTTTTAAATAAATAAATTGGATATATAAAGGGTTTTAATAAAACCAGAAATTTCCAGTATATAAATTGGAATGGATTTTAATAGAAATCATCTTCGGGAGATTTCGATATTGGATTCCATGACTACACAGATGTTGTGACGGAATTTGGAAGATAGATATATATCGTTATTCACATACGATATGTGTTAGTTTCATATTTTGATATCGAATGTAAGCCGGTATAATTTATGTTTAGAGTCTTATATTTAATATCAAAATGGATTTTGGGTTTGTTGTGAGTGGTGTCTTCAGTAACACCTTTCTTAAACCTCGTTTGAAAAGAATAAATCTTTTAATTAAGATTATTAGAATATCCAATTATATTTAGTAATTGGAATAAAATGGAATGTAAATTGAGTTTATTGTGAGCTATGTTTTTAACGATATTGTTCTTTGGCCAGATTAATAGTGGAATTTGATTTGGAATATATAAATCTTTTATTATGATTTAATGGAAATTTTCCAAAGTAAAGTTTTCCAATTTAATATATTAAATTGGAATTGAATGGAGTTCGATTTGGTAATAATCGAAGTGAGCTTCTAGGGAGGAAGACTGTTAATTTATATGGAATTTAAAAGGCTTTGTTGTTATTCCATTTATATTATTAGTCGGATATGGAAATTGATATCGATTATATATATTGATCTGTTTTCCGTGAAGATTCCATAATTAATGGAATGTGATTTTGGGTTTATCGTGAATTATGTTTTAAATGACATTTGTTCTTTAACCCAGTTAAAGATAGGTTTACATGTCTAACATTTTATTTTGAACTATTTTATTGATCTCTACTAAATATATATATGTTTGGTGGCGGAGAATTTATTCTCTTACTTAACACCCTTCTCTGAGACGTACGAGCATAGAGGTTATATATCGATAGAAATCATCGGTACGGTGTAGATTGTCGATGCGGCATGTTTGATTTCCCAAAGTTAAATAATCATTATTAAAGATTTTTAGGAAGATTAAAACTATGTGGAGTTTTAATGAATCTTTAATTAGATTGAAATGTGAATGTGATAATTTAAATTATCAAATTTGGGAAATGATCAAGAATGGGGTACCCCCGGTTTTACTCCAGGCGATAGTTGAATCTTCAATTAGATTTGAACATGAAATGGTAGTTAAATTTACCGATAACATCGTGGGGTTAGATATGGAGTATTACCAGTTTTGCTCCATGGGATGAATAGGTTGGGATTGGGAGATAAAACAAATGATTACTCTGGAAAGGTGCACTAATCCCGACTAGTTTGGATAAACATTAATTTGGTTTGAATTGATATCCAAAGGAAGATTAAAGAATAAATTTGAAGAATTTATCTTCGATAAAATTAATGGGAACATTTCACTAATGATGTGAATATTTGAATAAAAGAATATTCAGGATGGGAATGAGACGCATGTTGTGTTTTTATAGCACTTGATTATAAGATTCGTGAATTATTCGGAAAGGCCGGGTTTGTACCCATTCTGAATAATTGATTCGACGATAAGTCGACGATGAAGATGGTGGTTGAAGACCGGAGTTCTTTACATCGTTTGGACGATTAATGATATCTTGATTTGGCTGTACACCAAAGAAAAGGTAACAAGTGGTGATCGTCCAGACGTACTTAGAGATCGGCCGGATATGCAAGGACTCTCCCGTATTAGACATATGGGACGAGGAATAAGGTGCCTTCAGTTTCGTTCAAACCCGGAACGAACTTTAAATGGATATGTGTCTGACATTGGACTTCATTCTGTGTTGATTGATTTATATTAAATATATATCTGTTTGGCGGTGGATAATTTATTCTCTTGCTTAACTCCCTTCTCTATGACATATGAGCTTAGAGGTTATATATTGATTGATATCAGTTGCATGGAATGAATTTTCAGTGTGGCATGCAGAAATACAGTGATCAAGGCTTCTGTCTTAAAGTAGAGTCTTGTGGTTGATGATTAAAGCTCGGCTTTAAATAGCACAACTTTGTGTATATCATTAATTCGCGAACCTCACAACCGGTATGAGTCAAAAAAAGGGGATCGGACTACAGGGATTGCACGACGTTTCTTTCTAGCTATGGGTGGTGTCATGATATTGAGCCCAGACATTTATATTTTTACCTATGTGGATGATGGATTGCGAGGCGCCTTGGATATATCGGTCACTACGGGGCCGGTGGATAGGTACGATAGGACCGGGAAACATGTGTTCAGGAATAACTAATCCTCAAACGTAAGGGAGGACCGACCCTGAAGCATCCAAGGGTTCACTGCGAGGGATCCTGAGGCATTTGCTAGAGTGTCTCGAATCGGTAAAGAGACATCTCTAGCCTCGACTCATAGATGGAAATCTAATTTCCAATACGTGACATTTCGGTTATAATTGTAGAGCCTAGCATAGCGACATGATATATGGTACCCATGTCGTCTATGATTGATACATTTATATTTGAAGTTGATTTTGACACTATACACTTATAGTAATATCAAAGTGATTTGTTTTAAATGTACCAAGCATGTTTGGCTATTATAAGGGAAAACTCTATCCTCCGGCTTGCGTTGCATTTTGTGATGGGACCTGAGTCTTATAATAGCTTCATTTTTTTCAAAAAGCATTGCGCTGTTTATAAACTGTTTTATGCATTGGTATTCTTGGGAGAAAACCCGTTCCGTGTTATACGGCTTGGTCCCTTGATTTACTTTATTTCTAAAGTAAAGTTGTAAATAACTGTTTTAGTTCTCATACCAGTCCTATGACTAACCTGGAGTTTATTGTTTTAACCTAAACTCTGGGTGCCCCTATTTTCCACACGGGCAGCTAGTAGCTTTGGTTTTGCAAATTTCTATTTTACATAATCCTGGTTTACAGCTGGACCTATATCCGGAAAGCTTTGTATCCATGTATTTTTTTCAGATGTATCTGTTAATGTATTTCCACTACGCATTGTATTATTTTTCAGCTATCATGTAATGTATTTTATTCTCTGATACTTTTCTGATACATATTATTTATTCATACTCTGTTAAAATCTTATACTCTGATGAAATTGTTGTAATAAGCAATGAAATGTTCTATAGTTTGTGTTCTGATTTGTCGTGTTTTCAACTCAATCCGGGTTCTCCCTTATGGGTGAGTTTGGGTCGTTTGATCGTGGTATCAAAGCTCTGGTTTACAGAGTTCGAGAACAAGACACATTAGAACCAAACGAAAGAATTCATCAGAGAATGGATTAGTAATATCCAATGAGAATGATTCATTAGAGATGGGATCAGCAGTATCCTAGAATGAGTTTCAAAGAGTGTTATTTTCAAAATAAAAGTGAAAACAAAATTTTATTTTGAAAATTTAAACCCTATTATACGTATTTGAGTATTTTATTTTATATTTTTTTTGGGCAATCGAGTATATGAAGATTTTGCATATACGCCTTGCAAATGTGTATGCAAAGCCTCAAATATACTGGGTAGATATAGAATCACACTCTATTCGCCCGTGGATAATTCTGGTGATGCCCGGGTATCATCAATATTTATGTTCAAGTTTCGAAAGTGGGATATCTGTATGATTCCATCTGACTAGTGTAAGAAACAAAACTAGCTCGAATTTATTGTTTGTGATTTGACACACAAAATATGATTTTTGAGTATATTAAGGATATATATTTGAGAAGTTAACTAACTAATTGATTGTTGGTTGTGATGTATTACTATTAGTTAACTAATAAAACAATGAGAGAATGAATTGTAAATTAAGCCAAATCGAATTTAATATTGAACTGAATTGAAAACTAATTGGGATTGCATATATGTACATGTGTATATAATGAACAGGTTATAGCAGGGAAGCTAAGAAGAGGAATAAAATTGTATGCCCACCAGATAGGTACATGTTTACTGTATTTCTTGGGTTATGATGATTTCATGAGAAAGTTGGCAAGTCACTTGGCCTTTTATTTTTCTTTTTGGATGATGAGGGCCTTGTGAGGCTAGTTGCAGTTTTAAAGGTCTCCCCATATAAAGGAGGTTATGGCGAAATTTTTCAGAAATTTAGGGTGTTAGCCAAATTTTAGAAAAAATTGAAAATTCTTATAAACCGAACAGTTGAAGAATGAAGGCCAGAATGATAGTTATGTTGGTTAATTAAACAACTTTCAGCTCCATTCCTTTTCGAGGACGAAAAGATTTTAAGTGGGGGAGATCGTAACAACCCAGAATTTTAGAAACAATTTAAATTTTTTATTTTGGCTATTTTAATGGATCATTAATATTTAAAATGATTTATTTTAAATAATAACGACTGAAAATTTATTTAAACTAGAATTAGAACATATAAATTTTATTTTAATTATAAATAGAGTTTGAAATGACACGGTAGTTTGAAATTTCGATTTTAAATTTCAAATGAATGTACATGATTCAAAATAAAACAAATTTCAGTTAAACCAGAAATATTAGAATCTGCTTAACGATATCTTTCTAACAAATGTGAAAAATTGAGATTTTATAATATAAATTGAAAGTCATGTCCGGTTTAAATTTTAAAAGTCGTTATGGAATTTATATATATTTTATATAATATATAGCCCTTAAAATAGCCATTTTGCAAACTACCTCCGTTTTCGACAAAACCACTTTTGTTAGATCCAGAATGTCAAATTATTTTTATATTCCAATTTTCATAATTTTTGGAATTAATATGTGAGCATGGCAGATTTAAACATGTTTGGTCAATTCAGTTTGAATTTAATTGACTGGAAAATGACCATTTTTCAAACGGTCTCCAAATTCGATAAAATTAGTTTTGCTAAAACCATTTCGTCAAAACATAGCTAAATTTATTTTTTCTAAAATTTTTGCAGTCAGTATGTGGCCTCGGTAAATTAAAATGTACGTTTAAATTCAATATATATTGATTTATATTTTAATTTGATAAAAACTGCTCGAAATGATCGAATTGGCTTACGAAACATATTCCATTGTGTCAAAATGGGCGTATTTAGCTAAGGGTGAGAATCGTTGGGTTAGATTTCGAGTTCGTATCCACGAGCGGGTATTTTTGAAATTAAAATAATATAAATAATTATTATAAATACCCCCTGGCCAATCAAAATTCACGAAAACCTAACCCTAAGCAGCCGCTGCCAGACGAAATCAAAGACCCGTGTTCTTCAATTATTTCTCCGTTCAATCCTCTTGATCCACGCAATATTTCTGAAAACATATCAAACGAAAATCAAAGAGCCTCGATCGAACTTCAAATCCATACTTGTTTGATATGATTTTGTGGAGAATTGTGTTCGGATTTTAGCTCCAAAGTCGCGGGTTTTGTGCGCATTTATTGAGGCGCTGGGGGGGTGTGAGTGGGGCCAGTTTCCTGGCGTAGGGGGAGGGCGACGACGTCTTTCCGGTTGTGGCCGGCGATCAGCTCCAGCGTGGCCGAAGGCGCGACCGATGGCAGAAGTTCCAGCCAAGGCATGGGTTCGGCTGTTTCACGATGGAAGGTAATTAAAATAGTTACGGTTTTTAAACATTATTAATTATGTTAATTCTATTTTAGTTAATTCAGAATGTAATTAATGAATTATTGTCCATATCTTTTCCACATGAGGTCCAAATCATGATAAAATGGATCTGTTGCGACCGTGTGGACGAGAGTTTCACAACAAGACTGACTGGGCCCAATTTAGAGCTAGTTAAAAATTTAGACGAATTCAAACCGAAACTATAATGAAACCATCAATTAAAGACTGGAGGAGTGGAACCCAATGTGAGAACTCCTTCTCACTCTAATTGTTTTATAGTTAAATATATACTAGGATGCAGACTGGGTTTAAAAGCCCCCAACACTATTTATTGTACAAACCAAGATTGTTTGTTTGGATTGTGTTAGGAAAATTGATTGTATTGTGGAAATGATTGCATTGTGTTTTGACTGTGATGTTGTGATGATTAACATATTACAAATAATGTTAATATTAATGTGGTAATTGAAATTAAATTACAAATATTTATTTATAACTTAAACAGTGAAAATTAGTAAATCAAAAAAATAATTCAAATCAAATTAGATCTAGTTAAATTAATCAATTAATGATTATTTTGAATAGACTATTGTTTGAAAACCCCACACACGTCTGGGGATGGTAATTTATTCACATCTCCCCTAAATTTAATTATATGTCAATCGATGGGTTGACAAACTGTAATGAGCGTTATTTATTTATTTATTTTAATGCTTATACAAGTGCATAATGCACTCTGGATGATGTGTGGATGTTTAATGATTATTTATCATTATTGTGAATACATGCGATGCATGGAAATCCATATAAATATATTTATATGTAATTGATAGAGTCTGATTCCAATTCAGAAATAACAAATAGTTTTAAAACAATATATAATATAGTTTTAAAATATTATTCCATATAGTTTTCAAATATTATTCAATATAGTTTTCAAATATTATTCGGTATAGTTTTCAAATATTATTCAATATAGTTTTCAAATATTATTCAATATATTTTTCAAATATTATTCAGTATAGTTTTAAATTAATATTCTCTATAGTTTTAAAATAATATTCCGTGAAGAACCAATATGTGATTTTGAAGTCTGATTTTCGATGGACACGAAAATATATAAACATATGAAGTCGGGTTCAGTATGGAAATGTTATTTTAACCCAAAAGGGTTTATCGATCGATTATATTCATTTTATAATGAATATTGAAAACATTAGATTTCAAAACCTAATATTTTGAAAATATTATCATTTTAATATTATAAGGATATAAGATATTCAATTTTGATTTAAAATTGAAAATGAAGTTGAAATCATTATAAAACGAAATTATAAAATACATTTTAAATGGAAATCGACGATATATATATATATATATATATATATATATATATATATATATATATATATATATATATATAATGGCCTGAATAGAACGCGACGCGCAATGACCGTTCGCGAATTTCGACCGTTAACTTCAAATGGACATAATGGGAGATCCGACTATCGGATTCTCATAAAACCAGAACCATTGGGTTCATATCGAAAAGAGCTTTCTAATGAACATAAGAGATTTGAAATTTAACAATTTGATTTAGAATTATTTCCAAATCAAATCTGGAAAAGGTCGATATGGATGCAGTTCGGTGGCCGTTATTGGAAACTGACTGTACGGGCCTTGATAAAATTATTAAAAATATTAATAATTTGTGTAAAATCATAATAAATGATTTGGAAAGAATTTGGATGAAAAATTCCACGTTCGTAAATATAAAAATATATTTTTATCAAAATGAACTAGTTATTAAATAGATTTGAAATCCAGTAATTTTTAAATAAATAAATTGGATATATAAAGTATTTTAATAAAATCAGAAATTTCCAATATATAAACTGGAATGGATTTGAATAGAAATCGTCTTCGGGATATTTCGATATTGGATTCCGTGACTATACGGATTCGGTGGCGGAATTTGGAAGGTAATATGTATCGTTATTCCCCATACGATATATGTTCTTTTCATAATTTGATATCGAATGTAAGCCAATATAATTTCTGTTTCGAGCCTTATATTTAATATCAAAATGTATTTTTGGTTTGTCATAAGTGGTGTCTTCAGTAACACTGTTCTCAAACCCCATATGAAAAGAATAAATCTTTTAATTAAGATTGTTAGAGTTTCCAATTATATTTAGTAATTGGAATAAAATGGAATGTGAATTATGTTTATTGTGAACTGTGTTTTTAACGACATTCGTTCTTTAACTGATTAACAATGAAATGTGATTTGGAATATATAAATCTTTTATTAAGATTTAATGGAAATTTTCCAAAGTAAATTTCCAATTTAATATATTAAATTGGAATTGAATGGAATTCGATTTGGTAATAATCGAAATGAGCTTCTGGGGGGAGGGGGGCAATACTGTTAATATATATGGAATTTAAAAGACTTTGTCATTATTCCATTTATATTATTAGTTGGATACGGAAATTGATATCGATTATATATATTGATATGTTTTCTATGAAGATTCCATAATTAATGGAATGTGATTTTGGGTTTATCGGGAACTGTGTTTTAAATGACATTGGTTCTTTAACCCAACTAAAGACAGGATTACATGTCTAACATTGTATTTCGAACTGTGTTGTTGATCTCTGCTAAATATATATCTGTTTTGTAGCGGAAAATTTATTCTCTTGCTTAACACCCTTCTTTGATACGTATGAACTTAGAGGTTATACATCGGCAGAAATCAATGGTACGGTGTAGATTGTCGATGCAGCATGTTTGATTTCCCAAAGTTAAATAATCATTAATAATGATTTTTAGGAAGATTAAAACTAAGTGGAGTTTAAATGAATCTTTAATTAGATTGAAATGTGAATGTGATAATTTAAATTATCAAATTTGGGAAATGATCGAGAATGGAGTACCCCCAGTTTTACTCTAGGCCATAGTTAAATCTTTAATTAGATTTGAACGTGAAATGGTAATTGAATTTACCGATAACACCGTGGTGTTAGATATGGAATATTACCAGTTTTGCTCAATGGGATGAATAGGTTGGGATTGGGAAATAAAAAAAATGATTAGTTTGATAAGGTGCGCTAATCCCGACTAGTTTGGAGAAACCTTAATTTGGTTTGAACAGATATCCAAAGTTAGATTAAAGAATAAATTTATAGAATTTATCTTTAATAAAATTAATAGGATTCTTTCCCTAATGATGTGAATATTTGAATAAAAGGATATTCTAGATTGGAATGAGGCATATGTTGTGTTTTTATAGCACTTGATTATAAGATACGTGAACCATTCGGAAAGGCCGGGTTTGTACCCATTTGAATAATCGATTTGATGATTAGTCGACGATGAAGACGGCGGTTGAAGTCCGAAGTCCTTCATATCGTTTGGATGATTACTTATGTCTTGATTGGGCGGTACACCCAAGACAAGGTAATAAGTGGTGATCGTCTAGATGTACTTGGAGATTATTAGATCAAAATTTGGCTCTAACACCCAAATTGTTCCGATTTGTAGAGAATTATAACTGAAAAATGAGAAAAAAGCAGAGAACACACAAGGTTTATAGTGGTTCGGCGTTAACGAGCCTACGTCCACTTTATATGCTATTGATTATACTTTGAATGCTAGTACAACCAATGATTTCTCTCAAACTCACTCTTACAATTATGATTTTCCTCAGTAATCTCGAAGTAATACTGATAAGAAATAGTGGTGCGACAGTAATGGTGGAATCAATACTCAATACTGCCAAAAGATCCTGAATAATGCTAGTCTCTGGGCTATTTATAGTTGATTCTGTCAGGCGGTTCGCGGTCACACGTGGTGTAGATCCCGAGAAAATCGAATCGGATCGAGTAATGAGGAGGAATTGGTCAATATGACAGTTGTGGATAGGTGTCGCGAGATCCGTGCATTTCGGATCGCTGAAGACCAGTTCGTGGTTTGAACAAGTCAGAGGCTTCGCTGCACATCGGGGGATCGGACCGGAGCGAGATGGTGCCGTTGGTGTGGATCGAGTCATGATGAGGTGGACGGATCGGGTCGCGAACAATACTGGCGATCCGAGGGGCGCGATCCGTGAGTGCGATCCGCTGGTGCAATCAGATCTTTCATGGACTTAAGGAACGTAGTTTCATACTTTCTTCTTGTGTGTGAACCTTGGTGGCTTGGTCAAAAAGCTAGCCAATATTTTGCCCCCTCGAAGTATGTTTTATCAAGGATGGAACGTGCTTCGAAATTGCAGAGACGTCCTTTCGCGAAGCGACGCAATTTAATGGTCGTGCCTGTCTGAAAAGTCTTGCTACTTCGGAAAAGTCGTATCTTTTGATAGGTATAAATATTAGTATAGTCTTCGATCATTTTTCGTTCATTGAACAATTCTTTTCTGGAATTTTTTGGAGACTTCGTCGTCAAGTATACCAGGTAAGCTTCTGAATTTTTTGCAAATTATTTCCGAATTTTCATTTTGACGAGTGTTCGTCGGATCGGGTCGCCATGGTACTGCACGATCCTATATGCGTGATGCTCATTACGCTCCGTCCTTCGTGAGGGATTTAGGCACGATGGGCTTCGTCACAAGTCCATTAAGGGATCGGGTCCCCTGAATTTTAGATGGGCTAGGTTCGGTGACCAACAGAGGCCCACGAATCGAATAAAACAAAAATGGGAAGGCTAACGGTCGCTGGTTTTCCTATATAAACCCAAGCCTTCCCTTATCTTCCTCCTTTCTTTTTTCTTTATCGTTGCGCCGCTAGTTCCCTTAGGTGAAACCCTAGCTTTTAAACCACCGATCATCCAATTGTTTCACCATTTTCAGAAAGGTAATTACACTCGAAAAAGCTTTCATGCGATTTCACTTGCGTTTTTCTTGAATTTTCACTGACTTGAGGGGAGAAAGTGGTATAATTTATGGTGTTCGAGGTTTTGGAAGCTGGCGTGGCGCCATGGCTGATGGGTTTGATTGCTTGCATTCGGCGATGGAGAAGAAGAGGAGAGGAAGGAAAAAAAAGAAAGGAAGGACAGAGAAGATCGGTTAGGGTCGCGGGATCAGAGGGAAGAACGAGGAGGAAGAAGAATGTCGAGGCAGTGGATAGTGGCGATGGTAATGGGATGGATCCTAGCTCATCCGATCGTGGTGGTGACAGAGTTGCGGATCGTAGGGGGTTGCTTCGATCCGACGGGAACACCGACCCACGCGATATCACGATCCAAGAAAGGGGTGATCCCTGCTTCCTGACGATCCGAGAGAGGGGCGATCCCTGCTGCCTCACGATCCGAGAGTGGGGCAATCCCTGCTGCTTCACGATTTGAGAGAGGGGCGATCCCTGCTGCCTCACGATCCGAGAGAGGGGCGATCCCTGCTGCTTCACGATCCGTGTTTAGTCAAGGATCCAATACACGTTTTAAACTTTAAACTATGCACTGTTATCACAAGAATCTGGACAGTTAGGTTAGAGCCTTCATGATGAACTTTCTGGACTGACCAAACGCATAACTTAACAGCATATGACGACTAACACTTCGATGATCTTGATAACCTTTATGCTTTTTCTTTAAGACATGCACAGGCACACACTTGCACTCACACACACAGGGGGGACGGGTAATTATAATCTTATTTCTCATGTTTACTCACCTAAATAGTAATGTCAGATAATCATTCCCCTTCAAGATATGACACAGAGACGGATCCCGAGGTGTATGAGCATCTCAACCCCGAGGTTCTTCCAACTACTCTAGAGGGTGCGGATTATGGATCTGAATATGAGGCAGAAACAGAATCGAATCCTTCTGAGAGTACCTCGCTGGATGAAGAGTCAGTGGTAGACGGCCGAGCTCCCGACGAAATTCCTGGTGCAATAGAAATAGAGAAATTCACAGACTCTTTAGCTTCCAAACTTGATGACATAAAACTAAAGAGAATTTGCTTGAGACATGGGATCCCCTAGGATGATGTGAGGACACCCGGCAGCGAAGATAGACCTCATTTGGCTCCGGAGGGGTATATGACAGTCAGCCGACTCATGTGCTGGGTTGGAGCTATTCCTCCGTTTCCTCTAATCATCATTGAGACCCTAAAACGACTGGGTATTGCTCCAATGCAGCTTCATCCCAATGCCTACGCAGCTTTATACAGTCTATATATCGCATATGGGGAAATCCTGCATACCGAGCTCACATTTAAAGATTTAAAATTCTTTTATCTTTTCAAGCATCGCTCCTCGGCAACCCCAAATTTCTCTTTTTTCGAATGTAGCAAATAGGAAGGTTTTGTCTGACGGATATAGCAACATAGGGGATCCTAAGGCCGACTGGTTCTATATAAAGAGACAGGCTGGGTGTTCAAGAAGATGGCTTAAATCAAGTAAATTTTAAACTTTTGACTGAATAACTTGTTTAAGAAATCGAAGCATTAACATGCCCCCTTTTTTTTCTAAGCAGATCACGCCTTTCCCAAGACGGAAGGCTCGGTATACAATAATCGACTGTCTCTTCTTCTGCAAAGCAAATCCGATTTTCTAAAGATCAAGAAGTGCATTACTGACGAGAACCTTCACAAGCACCGCCTTCTGGATATAAGGTTTGGACTTGGTGCAGGCGGCAAACCCTACAAATACGTGTCCCTGACAAAGGGAGAAGGAACGTCACGGGCAGCAGAAACAATTAAATTTCGTAAGATTCCTTCGCCGATAGTCATTCAGGACGACGAAGACCTTAACATATATAGAGGAGATAAGGCCCATGGTGATAAGTCTAAGGAAATCCCAGTTTCTCCGGGGGGTTTCCCCTCAAGGGCCTCTCTTCCGATTGAACCTGCTGCTCCCGATGATTTAACAAAAGAACAGCTATTTAAAGAGCTGAGCAAAATTCCTTTGCCTGATGATGTATACACATAGGGAGACTTTGAAAGGGAGCCATTTTTCCCTGTTTCTGAGGAAACAACTGTTCCAGTTGGAGAACGAGAAACTACTCAGATGAGCCTGACTTCGGGCCCTGGTCTTTTAGGGGGAATTATATGGGATGCACAAATCACACGCACTTCCTGACCCCACACTTTTATATCAACAATATTCAAGGTTTTAATATGCTCTTGTTTCTTTTGCAGGAAAGATGTCTCGTAGACGATCTTATTCTTATCGCTCTCTCCGTGAAGGCACACCTAGCCTTCATCCAAATCCTGAGCGTGCTCGCGGCCTTTCTCACAAGCCTACTTCTTCACAGTCCAGGTCTCCATCAAAACCAACTTCTGGCAAGCTTCCCAGTTATTCGGTGCCACCTAGAGGGGGAAAACAACTTCCCAAAGACTTAACCCCTCCGAACAGTCCACCCTCTCACAGCAGGTCATCAAAAAGAAACTACGAGCCCAAGTATAAAAGCAAGGATCCAATCAAGGATTCTGAGAAGGAGAAAATTGACATTGACCCTTCCAGCCAACAAGGTTTGATTGCCCCCGGGTCACGAGATTACATCCATGGTCCTGAGACTCAGGCTAAGCTGGAAAAGTTGCGAGAACAATTCCCTGACATCTTCTTCGAAAGGATGATGTTTCTTCCAGCCTTGGAACCAGTCCCTAGGAACTGGGATACTGAAGTCATCGGGCACATTCGCCATGTAGCCAGGCAGTATGAGGCGATGAAGAAACATGCTGTTAATCTTTCAGAGGTCATCCTAACGCTTGAGATGGAAGCACATAGATCCAAAGTGAAGATAGATAACAATGAAAGGGCCAGGGCAAAAAGGGAGAAGGACTTAGAGGACGCACAATCTCTGCTTGCCTTGGCTCAACGAGACGCTAAAGCTTACAAAACAGAGCTGGAGGAGGCCAGGCAACGTTTCCATAATGAGCTTGACTCTAATAGCAAAGAGCGAGCGTTATTAAAGCAAGAGGTGGAAGATCTCAGGATGGCCAACTCCGAATTGAAAACATCACAGGATCACTTCGAGGCCGAAAGAGCTGCTTGGGAGAAAGAAAAGGCAAGTTTGAAAGATAGCTTAGCTCTGGACGAAAAGGAGAAGGCGATTCTGAATGATCAACTCGCGCGTGTAGAAAAGCACGCTATTCTTGCTGAAAATAATGTGGAGAGTGCCATTGAAATGGCCACTGTTTCTAATGAAAAGCTCCTTGAGAGAGAGAAGGAGATCGAAGGATTTGAAGAAATGTTATTCGACTTCCTTTGTCAGGTCATCAAGACCCGCAACATCTCCTGGATCCCAGACTATCACGTCACTCTAGCTAACATATGGGATGCAATCGTTGAGAGTGAGAAACAACGATTAGGAGTTGACGAGATTGATGAGAATGAGTTGATGCGGACCATTCTGAGGGATAATGATCCTGAGGATTTAGAGAAAGGCATACGCCTGCTCCAAGAAGAAATTGAAAAAGAGAAAACTCAGGCGAAGGGCAAAGAGAAAATGGGAGAAGGCCCGAGCTCAGCCGTAGAGCCCAAGGCTTCCGAAATCGAGGAATACAATCCAGATTATCCATTGATTCCTCTGGGTCCAACTCCTCCAACTGTCGGGGGTTCTGCTGCTGGCTTGGATGGAGGATCGGTGGAAGGTATCTCTATATTTTCTCCGCAACTTGCCAAAGCAATTGTCACTTGTCGTTGCTTTGTCGGACAATCAACTGAGCAAAACGCATTCTCTCCCAAAATAAAATTTGTTTCTCATGATACAGGTAGCGGGCCGATTGATAAGGATGCCGAAAAGAAGGCAGGGGCGGAGAAGATTGACATCCTGCCAGTCGTTGGTGTTGATGTCCCCCCGGATGTTGGAACTATCGAGGCTTTGAGAGACATGGACGGGCGCCACGACGGTGATGAAGAGGAAGTCGACATTACCAAAGAGAGCAGAGGCGGTGATGAGGAAATCTTAGCTGAACAACAGGCCGAAGGGGAGGAGCAGTTGCTCCTTACGAAAGGGGGACAGGATCCAGAATATGTGCCCCCTATTGCTGAGATCGACCCCAAAACTGGGTTAGTCGTAAGATTTTCCTCCCGATCGATAACTTCACAACTAGCCTCTCAGTCCTCTAGTTCTTCATCGGAGCCTCTTGTTGATAAGAGGAAGAGGAAAAAAGGTGGCCGTTCGGATGTTGACAAGGAGGCGTCGGGGAAGCAGAAAAAGAGCAAGAAGTCTACATAATCCCCTCCCCCCAGCATAAGTAGGAGGCAAATATCAGTTCATATTTTGTCCTTAGGATTTTTTAGGCTTTCCACTGGCCATGAAATGTAATTGTGAGAATGGCCCTCACTTTTGTTTAGGTTCCTCTTTATCTTGTAGGTTTGCAGCTTATGAATGAAAGTTTATTTCTTTTTACACTGCTGTTTTCCTGCAAGTTTATCATACTTAGTCACGAACACAAATACTTAAATCATGAATTATTCTAGCAATAATTTTTTTTTAAATTTCTGCACTACACTTCTGCGTGCATATATGTGTATGGGTGTATCCCCAATCAACCATTAATATGGTGCCAGACTAGGGTTTATTGGGGATTGATTAGAGTCATGTGTGTGCCATCCCCATTCCCAGAAATGAGGGGTTCGGGCTCCATTTTTCATTCTTGTTCCCAGTCGTGTAACGGGATAGGAGCCCTTTAGCGGCATATGTCATCATGCCCGTTTGCTCCCCGATTCTTCAGCGGGGTAGAAATTCTCGTGACGCTAAGTCTCTAACGCCTTTATACTCTCCCGATCCTTCAGCGGGTTATAATTTGTGTGAAGCTAAGTCTCTAGCGCCTTTATACTCTCCCGATCCTTCAGCGGGTTAGAGTTCGAGCTTGGTTTTCATTCTGCTCCCCGATCATTCAGCGGGGAGAGATGTCTGGGGGCGCTGAGTCTCCAGCACCTTTCTCAGTGCTTAATCATAGACGCTTTTATACTCTCCTAGCGGTCGCCAAGGTTAGAGTGCGAGCTCAGCTGTTCTGTCGCTCCCCGATCCTTCGGCGGGGTAAGAGCTCTTTCTCAGCGCTCAATCATGGATGCTTTTATACTCTCTCCTGGCGGTCTCCAAGGTTAGAGTTCGAGCTCGGCTGTTCAGTCGCCCCCCGATCCTTCAACGGGGTAAGAGCTCTTTCTCAGCGCTTAATCGTAGACTCTTTTATACTCTCCTGGCGGTCGCCCAGGTTAGAGTTCTGTCAATGACGTGATTCACTCGATTGTACCTTTAAAGTTCTAGCTGCGGATTGCTCTCCATTCTAATGGAAGGAACCTGGAGTCAGTGTTCTTGTGATTGTCGCATAGTTTACAGCAAATTTCATAAAGATAGAAAAGCGGATAAATAATAGTGCAATAAGGGTAAACGACACACGGTATTTTTATAGTGGTTCAGTCAAATCGTAACCTACGTCCACTTTATAACATTTTGCCTAAAAAAATAGGACTATTCTAGGCAAGTCGTACCTTTTACATGGTCCTATGAAACAAAAGAATAAATTCGACGTCTTCATGTCATATAAGGCCGCAAATGTTGGGCATTCCACACTCTGGGGATTTCCTCTCCATCCACTATAGCTAGCTTGAAGGTTCCATTATCAAGCTTTCGCAGAATGGAGTACGGTCCTTCCCACTTCGCACCCATATAAGTCGGGGGTGGAAAGACACGCTTCAGAACCAAGTCTCCGGGTTCAAAGGTTCGGGCTCGAACCTTTTTATTGTAATATCGGGCGACCTGCTGCTTGTGTCTCAAGGCACGCAAGTCTGCTTCATCCCTCTTCTCTTCTATTGAATCTAGGGATTCGAGGAGAAACTCGTTATTAGTCATTGGATCGTAATAAGTAACTCGGTGAGACGGTACTTTTAGCTCAATCGGGATGACCGCTTCCGCTCCAAAAGCAAGGGAGAAGGGGGTATGGCTTGTTGCCGATTTATATGTCGTTCTATAGGCCCATAATGCCAAGGTTAACTCATCGACCCACATGGCTTTGGCCCGCTTCAATCTCCTTTTGATAATGGACTTAATCACTTTATTTGCTGCTTCGATCTGTCGGTTCGACTGCAGGTGTGCCACAGAGGTGTACCGTTTCTCAATGTGGTATTTCTGGCAGAAGTTCCTGAATTCGCTGCTGTCAAACTGGGTTCCATTGTCAGTTATGACGATCTTCGGAATCCCGAACCGGCAAATAATGTTCTTAACAATGAAATTGATCACTCGCTTGGTTGTAATTGCAGTCAACGGTTTGGCCTCAACCCACTTGGTGAAGTAGTCTACGGCTACAATGGCGAACTTTGCTCCGCCTTTTGCTATAGGGAGGGTTCCAATGATGTCAATTCCCCACATAGCGAAAGGCCACAGACTTGTCATTGTTTTTAACTGACCCAGAGGTGCCCTCGGAATCCTCGAAAATCTTTGGCAAGCATCGCAACGTCGCGCGTACTTTGTTGCGTCTTTGTTTATGGTAGGCCAGAAATAACCATACCGTAACACCTTTTTTGCCAGAGCTTGTCCTCCAGTGTGATCGCCACATTCACCCTCATGCACTTCCTGCAGCACACGTTTGATGTCGTCATGGGCTATACACCGAAGGAGAGGCATCGAAAATCCCTGTCTATACAGGACTCCGTCTTGCAGAACATATCGGGAAGCTTTACGAATTACCTTATGCCTCTCGCTCTTCTTGGTCGGAAGTGTTCCATTCATTAGGAAATTCTTTAGAGGGGTCATCCATGACTCCCTTTTTGGCTCAGTTTCTAGTACCGGATCAATTTCCATCTAATCTATACTAGGGAACCGAAGCACTTCAACTGGGGCTAGTCTGATCTCTTCAGGATCGTCGGAACTAGCCATCTTGGCTAATTTATCTGCCTGTTGGTTCCCTGACCGCGGAATATGAGAGATACTGTAGTGATCAAAACCTATTAGCAACTCTTTTACTTTTTCCAAATACGAAATCAATCTTGGGCTCTTAGCTCGAAATTTTCCAGAAACCTGATTTACAACCAACTTGGAGTCACAAAATATGTCCAGCTTCGCGATCTTTAATTCTTTTGCGATCCTTAACCCGGCTATCAGGGCTTCATATTCGGAGTCGTTGTTAGTGGCGTGAAATTCCAGCCGGATAGCATAAGATATCAGCCTTTTCTCAGGAGTTTCAAACACCACTCCGGCACCAGATCGTTTATCATTCCTAGCGCCATCAACATACAATTTCCATGCACTAGGATCGAGAAGTAACTTTGGTGGGTCAGCCTCTTCGTTTACCATGTCGCCCTCCGAGGCAGTAAATTCTGCTATGAAATCTGCCAGCACTTGCCCCCGTATTGACCGTCGGGGCTGAAAATTTAAATCAAATTGACTCAGTTCGATGTTCCACTTAAGCAACCTTCCAGAAGCCTCTGGTCTCTGTAGAACTTGCTTGAGCGGATGATATGTGTACATGGTAATAGGATGAGCTTGGAAATAATGTCGGAGTTTCCTAGATGCAATCAATAAACTGTACGCCAACTTTTCGATCCTCGGATAATTGCGTTCAGCTGCCGCCAATTTTTTACTCACATAGTATACTAGCCTTTGAATCTTGTCTTCTTCTCTCACTAACGCTGAACTGATTGCGTGGGATGACACCTCTAAGTATACGAATAAATCCTCGTGATCCACCGGCTTAGACAGTATCGGAGGTCTCTCCAGGTGATTCAGCAAGCTCTGGAATGCTTCAATGCAATCAGGAGTCCACTTAAAGTTGCGTTTTCCTCGCTTTATCAATTCAAAGAATGGGATGCATTTGTCTGTCGCTCTAGAGATGAATCTGCTTAACGCCGCTACTTTCCCCGCAAGGCTCCACACATCTTTGATTTGTCTAGGCTCCTGAATGTCTCTGATTGCTGCAATCTGTTCTGGATTGATTTCAATTCCGCGCGAGCTGACAATGAATCGCAAGAATTTCCCGGATGCAACTCCAAATGAGCATTTTGTTGGGTTGAGTTTCATCCCATACTTTCAAAGAATGCCAAACATCTCTGCCAAGTTTGTAGTGTGATCAGATGATTGTCTGGACTTAACCAACATGTCGTCAACATACACCTCCATTGTTTTCGCAATTTGGTTATAGAACATTCTGTTCACTAACCATTGATATGTAGCACCTGCGTTCTTCAAACCAAAAGGCATTACCACATAGCAGTATAATCCCAGATCAGTAATGAAGCTAGTGTGTTCTTGATCTGGAACATGCATAGGAATCTGGTTATATCCTGAATAAGCATCCATGAAAGAGAGAAACTCTTGACCTACCATTGAATCTACCAACTGATCAATTCTGGGTAACGTAAAGCTATCTTTTGGGCAAGCTTTATTCAAATCCGAAAAATCAATACACGTACGCCACTTTCCATTGGCTTTCTTTACCAAAACTGGATTTGAAATCCAATCTAGGTAGGTTGAATCTCTGATGAACCCGTTACTCCTTAACTTTTCAACTTCTTATTTTAAGGTCGCGGACCTCTCCGGGCCCAGCATTCGCCTTTTTTGTTTTACAGGGGGGTGCTTTGGGTTAATGTTCAACGAATGGCTCATGATTCATGGAGATATCTCATACATGTCCGCGTGGGTCCAAAAAAATACGTCTGAGTTATCTTTTAGGAAATCCGTCAGTTCTTTAGCTCGAACTGGATCCAATTGGGATCCAATCTTCAGGACCTTCTCTGGGTCGCTATCATCGATTGGTACATCCACAGTCGTTTCGTTGGGAGTCGCCTTTCTGCCTCCAGCCTCTTCGTCCTCTCTGGGATCTATATCCTCGGGCAGTTCTCTGGGTGACTCACCTATAGTGATTTTCTTTAATTGCTATGACGTCCCCTCCCTCGCGGGGGAAGAAGCGTCTTTAATCTCAATATCTTTTTCTTTACGGAGTATCTTTAGCTCTGCAATGTAACACGCACGTGCAGCAACCTGATCTCCTCTGACTATACCAACACCAGCTTCTGTAGGAAACTTCAATAACAAGCACCAGGGGGCTATACAAGCTCTAAACTTTGCTAGGGCCGGTCGGCCCAAGAAGGCATTATAAGTTGATTCAATATCCAAAACTATGAAGGGAAGAATTCTCACTCTCTGGCGTTCTCCTTCCCCAAGTGTCACTTGCAGTTCTACATATCCCATGGGAGTAGTTGATGCCCCATTAAATCCACGGATCCATCCTTCACACGGCTTTAAATCTTTTGATTCAAGGTTCATTAGATCGAACGTCTTTTTGAATAGAATGTTGACTGAACTCCCGTTATCAACTAAAACTTTATGGACAATGGTCGGGCCAATAGGAACTGTGATTACAAATGGATCTTCGGTCGGAGCATGGACTCCAATACTCTCTCAGTTGCGGAAAATGACGTCGTCCGACATCATCTTTTGTTGTTTTACCGGGGCATTGTCTTCAGGGTTGCTGCAACCTTCTCCCTCGAGATGATGCTTTGCTGCGTTTACGTACTGGTCCATTGCCTTGAAACTATGCCTGGCTAGGTGAAGCCCTCCGATTATGGTATTAGTAACAAGATCCTTTCCTTTTTGTTGGGCAGTTGGCCTGGCGGTAGGTTGATTCTGGTTTTGATTCGGAGTCTGAATAGCTTGCCCCCTGTCTCTAGGAGTCACTCGGTACTCATCCAATTTCCCTTCTCGGAGCAGCCTCTCAACTACGTCTCTCAGATGACGGCATTCATTTGTAGAGTGGCCATGACTCTGATGGAAGAGACAAAACTTCCCTGTTTCACGTTCTTTCTCCGTCGAATCTCTTGGAGGAGGCCTTTTATATTGGAGAATGGTGAACGAGTCGACGAATATATTTTCCAAAGTATCATTTATTGGCATATAATTTTCGAAAGACCTGGGAAGAGTCCTTCTCTGGGAATCGTTCCCTCGATTTCTCTTTCAATTATTGCCATTACTGTTGTTACCATTGTTTCCTGACTGGCGGCCGCCACCCTGGTTTCGGTTTCCAACGTTAACTTCAACCTTTCCCGAGCTGTCTCCGATTTGCTTGATGGCGACATTACTTTGGATTTACTCCTTATTTTCCTTTTTCATCTCTCGGTTAGCATATACCTCCTCCTGACGTAAGCGTACGTTTGCTTTCTCGTAAAACAATTCTCGAGTACGAGGTGGTTTACCGGCCAGGTATCTCCCAAATTCAGTATCTTTATCTACTCCATCAATTAGGGCTGCCACAATGGTCGGCTCATGAGGATCCTTCACTTTGGTGGCGGCTAGGTTAAAACGATCCAGATACCCCCTCAAACTCTCACCTGGTCGTTGTTTGACAAGGAACAGGTCAATCACACTTTTCGATCTTTGGGCGTAGATACGGAACTGTTCTAAGAACTTTTCACTCAATTCCCTGAAACTAGAAATTGATCTTTCTGGTAAGCGAGTAAACCATAATAACGCCACATCCTCCAGGAATATAGGGAATGCTTTGCACTTTACAGCGTCAGAGGCTGCAGCAGCGGTCATTGACCAAGAGTATCTCATTAGATGTTGGATTGGATCAGATCTACCCGCGTAACGGTTCATTTGAGGCATGTTGAAGCGCCTAGGGAATGTTACATCTAGAATGTCGTCGGTAAAAGGGCTGTGGCTGCGATCAATTCCCCAGTCTTCGTTCCTTTCTCCACGGCTATCTGCCAGGATTTGATGGACCATAGCTGCAACATTTGCATTGGTCATCGGAGGCTCGTGGTCAGCGCTTCTAGCTCGGTGGAATTCTCCGATCTCTCTTCTATGAACATCCATGAAATCCGGAGCTCGGATTGGGCTTTGCTGCCTCCTGTTACTATGAGCATTTGCATGGCGGAGGAGCTGAGGTGGTCTATTCTCAACAGGATTATTCACAACTCGAGCTCTAGGAGTTGCAGCGTGATTATTCAAGTTGCAGTTTGAAGGCCCCTCACCAAGTGGCTCTTCCTCCCGTGATGGCAAGGTTCCAAATCGAAGCTACTCTATGTTTTCAGCCCGCTCATATGGCAGCCGCGGAGGTCTGGGCAATTCTTCCGATGAAGAAGAATATTCTGGGGTGAGCGGACGGATTGGAGGAGGTGTTCTTTTCCTTACAAGATCATCCAGACGTCTATCCATAGCAGTCAAATTCTGTCGTAGCATGGAGTTTTCCTGCCTTTGAGCAGCTATTTCATCAAACAGCCTATCCCACATTTCCACGAAGCGAGAGAGATCTCCTTCAGTAACTGGAGCAGAGGGATCATACTGATCATCAATATTTTCCCTTATGCGCAGAGAGCTTGAACCAGGTTGAACAGAGGGACCAGGACGGGAAGAGCGAGCCAAAGGCTCCTTTCCAGGTCGTGTTGTTGTCTGGTCATCACTTCAGATCACGGTGGACCTGTGCCTGTGGCTCGTAGCTTCCCCCTGGGGTCGGATCGCGGTAGCATTACGAGGAGGGTTCGCGGTGTTGTCTCGAGATCGGGTGACGACTCCTTCTGCAGTTTGGATCGCGTCGCCCTCAACGTTTCGGATCGCGGCGCCCCCTTCTGATTGGCTCGTGACGCCACGCTCGGATCGGATCGTGTCCACGTCTCCGCGATCCGCGAGGCCTTCCTCGACCTGTTCATGTACGCTTTCTTCAACTGCTTCATTCGCTTGTGAAGCTCGCACTTCCTTAGACTTCTTTCCAGCCAAGATATTAGATGCCGCTGGAATCTTCAAAAATCTGAATAGTGAAGTTTTGGGATTGTTTTCTTTGTACTTGAATATCTAAACAACGGAACAACAATCCAATGTCCTGAGTTCAATTCTCAGTGAAAGCACCAAAATGTTAGATCAAAATTTGGCTCTAACACCCAAATTGTTCCGATTTGTAGAGAATTATAACTGAAAAATGAGAAAAAAGCAGAGAACACACAAGGTTTATAGTGGTTCGGCGTTAACGAGCCAACGTCCACTTTATATGCTATTGATTATACTTTGAATGCTAGTACAACCAATGATTTCTCTCAAACTCACTCTTACAATTATGATTTTCCTCAGTAATCTCGAAGTAATATTGATAAGAAATAGTGGTGCGACAGTAATGGTGGAATCAATACTCAATACTGCCAAAAGATCCTAAAAAATGCCAGTCTCTGGGCTATTTATAGCTGATTCTGTCAGGCGGTTCGCGGTCACACGTGGTGTAGATCCCGAGAAAATCGGATCGGATCGAGCAATGAGGAGGAATTGGTCAATATGACAGTTGTGGACAGGTGTCGCGAGATCCGTGCATTTCGGATCGCTGAAGACCAGTTCGTGGTTTAAACAAGTCAGAGGCTTCGCTGCACATCGGGGGATCAGACCAAAGCGAGATTGTGGCGTTGGTGCGGATCGAGTCGTGATGAGGTGGACGGATTGGGTCGCGAACAATACTGGCGATCCGAGGGGCGCGATCCGTGAGTGCGATCCGCTGGTGCGATCCAATCTTTCATGGACTTAAGGAACATAGTTTCATGCTTTCTTCTTGTGTGTGAACCTTGGTGGCTTGGTCAAAAAGCTAGCCAACAGAGATCGACCGGATATGCGAGGACCTCTCTCCTGTATTGGACATATGCGACAAGGAATAAGGTGCCTCCGGTTTCGTTCAGACCCAGAACGAACTAGTAAATGGATGTGTGTTTGACATTGGATTTTATTCTGTGTTGATTGATTTCTATTAAATATATATCTGTTTGGTGGTGGAGAATTTATTCTCCTGCTTAACATCCTTCTCTGAGACTATGAGCTCAGAGGTCATATCCAGAGGTCATATATCGATATGAAACGACCCGAAATCCCCCTTACGGGAAATCACGGACTAAGTTGAGGACAAGCCACATTGGAATGCAAACAGAAGAATATTTCATTGTTTATTACAACGATTCCATCAGAATACAAGAATATAAAGAGTATAAATAAATATTACACAGAAAATATCAGAGGCTTAAATTACATTTAAATACATCGCAGCGGAAAAATAATACAATACACAACTGAAAGAGATATACAGATACAGAGCTTTCCGGATATCATTCCAGCTGTAAACCAGGATCCTGTGAATATAAATTTGCAAAACTAAAAATACTAGCTGCCCATGCGGAAAATAGGGGCACCCAGAGTTTAGGTTAAAACAATAAATTCCAGGTCAGTCATGTGACTGGTGTGAGAACTAAAACAGTTATAAATCTTTATTTCAAAGTTAGGTATATCAAGGGACCACGCCATATAAACCGGAACGGGTTTCCTCCCAAGAACACAAGTGCATAAAACAACAGCGCAATGCTAAATAAAGAAAAATGAAGCTATTATAAGACCCAGGTCCCATCACACAATGCAACGCAAGCCGGAGGATAGGGTTTTTACCTTATAATAGCCAAGAATGCTTGATACGCTAAATTTCATCTTTTGATTCCTAATCAGACTCCAACCATGAATTAGTAAGAGAATGATTCCCCAAGTATTAACCCCGAAGGCCAAAACCAACATCAGACCAATACCCAGAAAACCACCCATCTTAGCTCGTTTCCTATTAGTTTCTGATTTTATATACAATCATAAATATCAATCATAGGCTGCATGAGCGTCCCATGCCACTATGTCGCCATATATAGGTTTACAATCAAAACCGCACATATCGTATTTGGAAATTGGATTTCCATCTGTGAACCGAGGCGAGGGATCGTCCTCTACCGAATTCAAGACAATCTAGCCCATGTCTCAGGATCAGAACGCATCAACCCTTGGATCATCAGGGCCAGTCCACCGATGTGGATTATTATACCTGAACACTGCGTTTCCCCACCCTTCGTGGCGTAAATGAGCCAACAAATGACTCCATCGGCATCACATAGTCACCGATATATCTGAGGCGCCTCGCAACAGCAACAACCACATAAGTCAAACTTGTCAGGGCGTGTCAAACCACTGATGCCACTTCTAACTGGAAGGAAGCGCATGCCCTCCCTGATGTCCTCTCCCGTTTGTGGTTCTCAACCGCGGTGCGAGGCTCGCGAATCAACAGTACACAAAGCTATGCTACACAGACCGTGCTTTGATCATTAACCACAAGACTCTGCTTTTCAACAGAAGCCTTGATCATTTGCATCTTAGCATGCCACACAGGCAAACCACTCCATGCAACCGATATCCATCAATCACACAGAATGATATCCAATGTCAGACACACAGTCCATTTACAAGTCCGTTCTAGGTCTGAATGAAACCGGAGGCACCTTCTACCTCGCATATCCATCGATTTCCAAGTATGTTTGGACGATCACCAACTGATTCCCTCCTCTTGGGTGTACAACCCAATCAAGATCATCAATAATTATGCAAACGACGTGGAGACCTCCGGTCTTCAACCACCGTCTTCATCTTCGACTAATCGTCGAATCAGTTATTCAGAATGGGACAAACCCGGTCTTTCTGAATAACTCGCGTATATAATAAACAAGTGTTACACAAACACAACATATGCCTCATTCCAATTCATCAGTCACTAACCGTAAATTAGTAAGAGAACAATTACGCAAATATTAACCCCGAAGGCCAAAACCAACATCAGATCAATACACAAGAAACCATTCATCTTAGCCAACCTACAGTCAGTTTCTAAATTTCACATTCTTAGGGAAAGGTTCCCATTAATTTTATCAAAGATAAATTCTTTTAAATTTATTCTTTAATCTTCCTTTGAATATCACTTCAAACTAGTCGGGATTAGCGAACCATAAAGAAGTAATTATTTATTTTATTTCCCAATCCCAACCTATTAATCCCATAAAGCAAAACTGGTCATATTTCATATCTGACCCCACGGTGTTATCGGTAAATTCAATTACCATTTCACGTTCAAATCTAATTAAAGATTTAACTACCGTCTGGAGTAAAACTGGTGATACTCCATTCTCGATCTTTTCAATCTAATTAAAGATTCATTAAAACTTTACTTAGTTTTAATCTTTGACTGGGTAAAAGAATCAGTGTCATTTAAAACATGGTTCATGATAAACCCCAAAATCACATCATATTTCAATCAGTCCCTAACCGTAAATTAGCAAGTGAGCAATTCCCTAAGTATTAACCCCGAAGGCCGAAACCAACTTCAGATCAGTACCCAAGAAACCATTCAACTTAACTAATTTCCAGTTAGTTTCTAATTTTCTTAGCTCCGTTGGGTCTAAGAAAAGTACTATTGAAGATATCGTTCACGACAACCCAAAATCACATTCCATTAATTATTGGGTTAAAGAACAAGTGTTATTTAAAACACTGTTCACGATAAACCCAAAAATCAATACCAATTCAATTCCAATTAAATATTATTTAATTAGTACTCTTCATTAAATCTAAATAAAAAGATTTAATCTTTTTCTCAACTGGGCTTAAGAACAGTGTTAATGAAGATACCATTCACGACAAACCCAAATCACATTTGATATTAAATACAAGGCTCTGAATAAAAAATATATCGGCTTATATTCAATATCAAATTCTGAAATCAATAAATATTGTATTGGAAATAGCGATATAAATATATCTTTCAAATTCCCATAACAATATCTGTATCATCACGAAATCCAACATCGAAATATTCCAAAGACAATTTCGATTCAAATCTATTCCAATTAAATTATTGGAAATTCTGGTTATTTTCAATACCATTTCAAATCAACTTTATTTATTTTAAAAATAAATAAATTATTATTCTAGTTCAAAACTAGTTCATTTCGATAAAAATCTACTTTTATCTTTTCAAATATGGAGTTTTTCATCCCAATTCTTCCCAAATCATTTCTTATGATTTTACACAAATTATTGCTATTTTTAATAATTTTATCAAGGCCCGTACAGTCGATTTCCATCAACGGCCATCGAACTGCACTTACACCGACCTTTTCCAAATTTGATTTGGACATAATTCCAAATCCAACCGTTAGATTTCTAATTTCTAATATTCGTTAGAAAGCTCTTTTCGATACGAACCCAACGGTTCCAGTTTTAGGAGAATCCGATGGTCGGATCTCCCGCAATATCCATTCGAAGTCAATGGTCGAAATTCACGAACTGCCGCAGAGCGACGCATTCTATTCAGGCCATTCTATATACATATAATATATATATTATATATATTTCGTCGATTTCCTTTCAAAACGTATTTTATAAATCGTTTTAAATTCGTTTTCAAAATGATTTCAACTTCCTTTTCAAATTCAAATCAAGATTGAATTTTTCAATATAAATTCATTTTAATTTCATTTCAAATCGATTTCCATTCAATTTCAGTTTAATTCGAATTTCAATTCATTTCAATTTTATTCGAATTTCAATTTATTTCAACTTAATTCGAATTTCAAATCTATTCAATTTAATTCAAATTTCAAATCATTTCAATTTAATTCGAATTTCAATTGATTTCAATTTAATTTGAATTTTGAAATCACTTTCAATATTCATTCAAAAACGAATAAAAATCGATATAAATATCGTTCACGTCAAAATGGCATCAATCTAATCAACACGGCTTTTATTCAACACATGAATGTTTATTCTATTCAACACATGAATATTTTTCAATTCAATACATGAATTTATTTTCTATTCAACACATGAATTTATTTTCTACTCAACACATGAATTATTTTCTATATTGGAATGAGGCCCAATCAATTACCATATAATGTTAATTATATGGATTTTCAACAACGCATGTATATAATAGCAACGGTAAATAATCAACCATCATCCAGAGTGCACCACACCACTGCATAAGCACTCAATATAAATATTTAATGCTTATAACATCCTGTTTATCAATCGATCGGCATACAACTAATTATTGGGATTAGTGTATGTCATATATTATCCCAATACCCGTGTGGGGTTTCAATCAATCAAACACAGATTTTATTTGTGTAGTTGGGCGATGTGTAAAATTTATTGTTCCAATCAATATCAGTCAAATCAGTTTATATTAACAAATCGTCCGATTTGTTTATAAATATTTATTTTATATACACGTTAAAAATTATATTTTTAACTATAAAATATTTACCACTATAAAATATTTTATTTCATTTCACATCACACAATGAAATTTCACAACATAGCAATCAAACAAACAAGTCATCCATGGTCTGTGGATGACGGGTGTCGGGTGCTACTAAACTACGTCTGCATCCTAGTATATATTTCAACTAGAAATAAATTAAAGGTGAGGAGTTCTCACCGACTTGCTAAACCAAACGCCACGACTCTTCATATGTGAAAAATCTTCGCCGTGCTCGCCTTTTGTCACTTTCATCGTCCGTATTCACTACATACATAAAAATTACATTTTTATATTTTCTAGTATAAAAAAATCATATTTTTAATTCGCTACTTTGTTATAAAAATTATATTTTTCTTCACAAACCGATATGGAAAAATCTAATTTTTACTTCACAAACCGATATGGAAAAAATTTTATCTTCGCTTTATATGTATAAAGATCGTATTTTTACTTCGCTAAAAATCAAATCTTTTACTAGTAAAAACCATAACTTTTCCCGTATAAAAATATGAACTTTTCGTATCTAAAAAAATTCACTTCTTTTCTAATGATAAAAATCGTATCTTTATACCTTTTGCTATTTGAAAATCAAACTTTTCACTATTTTTTAAAAAAGAAAAAAAATCAAAACTTTTATATTTTATAATAAAAATCAAATTTTAATATCAACGAAAATCACATTTTTCTATCATGAACAATATAATCTTCCTCTAATGAAAGATCGTAACTTTTTACTAATAAAAATCATATCTTTGACTAGCATAAAAATCTAACTTTTATTGACACAAAATCTAATTTCTATTATCATAAAAATCTAATTTCTATATGCTAAAAATCCCATCTTTATATTTTTTAAAAATCTATTTACTGCTTTTTAATTAACCAAAACTATATGTATTTAAAATAAATTAAACTAAAAAAGAAAGACTTACAGCGGTTTCAAGAGGGAGTGAGGTTTTCCAGAGGAGGGGGTTCGGCTTGAGGAGGAGGGGCTGAGTTCGCTGGAGGCATGGTCGGGGTCGGGCCATTGGTGGCCGCGGTCGCTCAGGGGAGGGGGTCGTCGATTGGGTGCGGTTAACAGGCGGGTTAGGGCTTGAGGCTTCAATTGGAGAGGAGAGGGTAGCAAGGGGTTGCGGTTGACTGGTAGTGGTGGAGGATCGGCAAGTGGTGGAGGGTTGAACGATGGGGGGGGGGGGCTAGCGACAGGGATCGAGGTCTGGGAAAAAGGGGAGGGCGCGCCTTTTTTTTAATTTTGACAGAGTGCGTTGACTGAAGGAGAGGGGAGAGAAAGGGAGGGGCCATATATATATATATATTTAATATTTAATATTTAATTTTCTCCATAAAGTTACTTTTTATTTTGAACTCAAAACGAGACCCAACGACTATCGGTCCTAGCTAATTACCCTATTTCGAACACAATGGGATACGTATCATGAGCCAATTCGACTGTTTCGATCAGTTTTCGTTAAATTTAAAATATAAATAAATAGAACCGTCAATATTGATTTTAACGTACATTTCAATTTACCGGGGTAACATACTGACTCTAAAAATTACAGAAAAATTATTTCTAGCTTCGTATTGACGATACGGTCCTAACAAAACTGATTTCGTCGAATTTCGAGACCGTTTGAAAAATGGCCATTTTCCAGTTGATTAAATTCAACTGAAATTGGTCAAACGCATTTTACTTCGCCATACTCACATATTGATTCGAAAAATTATGAATTTTTAAACCTAGCAATAACTTGACATCACGGATCCAACAAAAGTGGTTTCGTCGAAAACCGAGGTCGTTTGCAAAATTCCCATTTTTAAGGGCCAGAATTCCATAGCGACTATTCTGAATTTTCAACCGGACATAACTTTTGTTTCCCGCTATGAAATTTCAATTTTTTGGATTCGTTGGAAAGATATTCATAAATAGATTCAAATATTTGTGGTTTCACTAAAATCCGGTTTATTTTGAATCCTGTACATTCATTTGAAATTCGAAATCGAATTATCGAACTGTCGCGCCATTTCAAGCTCGTTATATAATTATAAATAAATATTTATATTCAAATGACGATCTATATAAATATATACGTTCTATTTCTATTCAAAATAAATTTCTCGTGGTTATTATTTAAAATAATTCATTTTAAATAATCAAAATCCACTAAAATTTCCAAAATAAAAATTTTAAATTGGCTCGCATTTCCGGGTTATTACAATCTCCCCTACTTAAAACTTTTCGTCCCCGAAAAGGAACGAAACCAAAAGTTGTTTAACAAACCAACTCAACTTTCATTATTTTCTTTACGGCTTTAGTTCTTCAACTTTTCAATTTCTAAGAACTTTTCAAATTCTTCAAAAATTTGGCTAACACCTTAAATTTCCGAAAAATTTCGCCATAACCTCCCCTGCACCGGGGACTTCGGGATATTTCATATGGCCTCCCTGGGCCTTCTTCAATCCAAAAGAAAAGGAAAAAGCCAAGCGGCTAGCCAATCGGCTCATAAAATCATCCAAAACCCAATAAATTAGTAAACATGTGTAACACCCCGTATGTTAAATAACTTGTTATAACATAAATCAGAGCAGAATTAAATTTAATATTCTGAATCAGGGGAAACGGGCTGTGCCATTGCGTTCGTCTCGGAAAAATACGCGAAATAGAGTCCGATTTTTCGTAAATCGGAGTCCGTATGACCAAGTTATGGCCCGTCAAAGTTTCACGAAAAATCAAAAACGAAAACTGCTCATGTTTTGAGGCCCGGGATGAGTTTTGGGCTGTTTTTTTTTGGGCCCTAAATGGTTCCTACACTTGACTTCTTCCCCAAGACATGCTTTAAAGGCTAGGATTGGTTCTAGGGTATATCCTATGGTCCTAAAACATCTAACTAATCTATATATACACCCTAATACCCCCCTTATCCTTACCAAAAATAGATCTAAGGCCATTATGCCACCACTTAGAAAATTGGAGAGCCTCCACTAAAAATCCTAAGAGGGTTTGCAAGCTAATCTACATCTTCTTCTACTTAATCATTGGGATTTGCTTCATTTAACTTGCTAATCTTGTTTTGGTGAGCTTCTATCCCCTTAATAATCAATTATTGAATTGATTATGATAAGATGTGATAAAGTATGGCTATGTTTGTGGATCCATATATTTATGCAAGCTTGATGTAGTGAATATTATGTGTTTTGCAAGTTATATGCCTTATGTCATGCAAGTTTAACATAATATGCAAGCCTATGCAAGTATGTGAATGTTTATGCAAGTTATGTATATGTTGAAATGCAAGTTTAACATAATATGCAAGCCTATGCAAGTATGTGAATGTTTACGCAAGTTATGTATATGTTGAAATGCAAGTTTAACATGATATGCAAGCTTATGCAAGTATATGAATGCTTATGCAAGTATGTGAGTGCTTATGCAAGTTAAGTATATGCTAAAATGCAAGTTCTACATGTTATGCAAATCACATGTATGATGATATGTAAGTTCATATGCAACATGTTATGCAAATCACATGTTTGATGATATGTAAGTTCATATGCAACATGTTATGTAAGACACATGTTTGATAATATGCAAGTTTGGGTTGAATATAGTTGGGTTAATATATGCTCATATATGCAAGTTGACATCCTTTTAACCCATGACAAAGTTGTATGCTAAACCCATGATAGTTGTGATGGATCTTCCCCTTTATTATGTCATGAAATGAGAACGATTTACGTGGGGAAACGATGGGGTTGGTAAATATGTTAATTAAAGCATGGTTGGGTATGATTAAGCATACCATAAAAATAAATTACCATAAGTGGGAATTTACCTATTGAGTTAGGTCTACCCCATGGGAATTTACCTATTGAGTTAGGTCTACCCATGTTATGGAAAACTTGATATTAATTAGGAATAATTAATATGGGGGTGATTAATTAGGTGTAATTAATCGACTAAGACACGAGGTTGGACTCATTTGTAGTGTAAAACTGCCCGGACCCGACCGGCTTAACCAGTTGCTACAAATGTCAGCCCAATGTGAGAGGTCTTAGCCATAAATTAAATACGTGATTAAGGTAAAGACACGAGGTTAGACTCTGTTATGACGTAAGACTGCCCGGACTCTACCGGCTTAACCAGGCGGTCATAACAGCCAGTCTAATGTGGGAGGTCTTTATGGGAGATCACGGTCTTAATTAATTAAGAAACACTTAACCATATTAGCATGTAGTGGGACATGAGGGGTTAAGTGGGTGCCTTAGGTGGCATATAGTAACTAGTGGGGGTGCCTTGGGTGGCATGAGGAAACTAGTGGGTTGCCTTGGGTGGCAATAGAAAATACGATAAGAATACTTAACCAAAGTGGAACATGTAACTAAACATGATTAAAGGGTTAAGTAAGTGCCTTGGGTGGCATGGGGAAATCAAGTAAGTGCCTTGGGTGGCATGTGGGAATCAAGTAAGTGCCTTGGGTGGCATGCGAAAATCTAGTGGGTGCCTTAAGGGGCAATTGTAATATAATTGGATGACTTAACCAAACCTTAACATGTAAGGGGGCATGATTATAAAAAGGGGTTAAGTGGGATGCACTAGATAAAATGACAAGCTTAAGTAGTAGCTTGTGGGGGGGCCCATTTCAACCAATATCCCAAACGTATCTTTGTGGGCTCGACCCATGTCGAGTGACGGGACACGCATATTGGGCTTGATTATAAGAGGCCAAAACGGGGTAGCGGTGGCAACGCAAGTCCAACGGGTTTCATATGCGTGTGTGGGCCCGGGCTGGTAGATAAGCCGTTGTTGCATCGTGTAGATATAAAGCCGTGCACCGTTGATAGTATTGGGTAGCCACTTTAGGGGAGTGATACACCCCACTGTGGGACCAGCACGGGTATCTACGTTAGGGAGCCGATCGCTTGGGGTAGTGGGGTACACCTAGTAGAGATAGGGGCAGACGGCACCTATGTAGTCAACTAGGGTACAGGAAACTACTGGTTATATCTATCTTTGATATCCTTGGGTGGGATCAACCTTTGAGTAGGAGTGACTGGTGTGGTGCAGTTAGTAATTATCCTTGGGTGGGTAGATGTGTCTTTACGGTTATCTTAGTTCGTCCTGTGTTCGTGGGCAACTTAGTGTAGTCATTATCCCCAAAGATACCATACCGAGTTCATATCATACCCTAATTACTTTAATAATTGTATTATTAAGGAGATAGGGTTCACTCAGGCTTATGTCTGACCCCCGTTGTTTTTATCTTTTTCCTTCAGGTTCTCAGGTTGGGCCTAGTGCTAGTGGGCTTTGATCAGTTTGCTTTATCTATCTCTTGGAGCTTGGACCGTAGATGTAGAGCTCAGCTTATCTTATCTTTTCTGTTATGGCTATTTGTTATGAGTAGTGGGATTATGTACTTATTTTATTCAGGATGGATATTTTGTACTTGACTCTTGTTATGGTTTTATGATGTAACCAAACATGTTTTACTTTCCGCTGCTATGAGATGATGTTTTAAATTTTCAAGTATTACATTATATCTGTCTTGTTGTAATTTTACTGTTCTATACTCACTAAAAATACTCCACCGATGCTATGGCATTTCCTTAGTGAGTGACTATAGCGGGTGTGGGGTGTTACACGTGGTATCAGAGCCAGGTTACCAGAACAGATAAAATTTTTAGAAAAACTATTTTCTAAGAATATTTTTGAAAGGAGTATTTTCGAAAACATGTCTTTTAAGAGAAAAGTTTTTGAAATAAAAGCATAATCCCCAATAGCCATATCTATATCTTTCGAATTCTCCATTTTGAATCTCTTCCTCTCTCTCATTTTGAGTTTCCCCTCCGCGTATAGATGATCTTTCTAAGATGGATAAGGATGGAAAACCACTTCAAGGGACTCAGATGTAAATCTGGTTAGAAGTTGGTTCAAGAAGAGAGGAAGGCTCAAATAGTTGTTTGGTTAATGAAGGGTGAAACCTCATTGGTGGGAGGTTGTGAGTGGAGAATAGGGAAGAGGAAGGCTAGTAGTTATCCTTTTGAGAGGAATAGGACACGTTATTAGGATTGTCCAAAGAAGCAAGGGCAAGGTATGGAATCTTCTGGGGGGTAATTGTATTCCCTCACGACTAAGGTACCAGAGGGGGATAAGACCGTCTAGGTTGGAATTTGGATTTCTTTATTATCCGATTCAAACTTTATTTGATCCTGATATATCGAGTTCGTTTATCTCACCATTGATAGTTGAGTCACTGCACTTAGACACCAGTTTGGTTGATGATCCCTTAGTTGTTTCAAACCCAATTGGGCTCCATGGTGTGGTTGGGTTTGAAAGTTTTTATACTTAGCATTGAGTTTAGATGTGATGCTTGTTGGGCTTCACGGGCTATGGGTTAGTTCTGGGCATGGACTGGTTATCCAGTAGGGGTGTCGTTTTTGATTTTGGAGGGAGAGTTGTTAGGCTTATGGGCCGCTTGGGTAACACTCTCGAGATCTCTTGTAATCCCATAGAATCTGTTATGCTAAGTTATCTAGAATCGCTTGACATGTTGGTCTAGAATTTGTGATCTGTTAGAGCGGTCCGGGAATACCCGGATGTGTATAAGGAGGTGAAGGGCTTACCTCCGGAGCTGGAAATTGACTCCCAAATATATCTGGTGGGTAAGGCTAAACCAGTGTCTTGGCCAGTGTGCCACGTGGCTCCTCGTGAGAGGAGGGAACTCCATAAGTAAGTAGGCGATTTGCTTGAGAAGGGGTTCATAAGACGAAGTATATCGGAGTGGGGCGCTCCAGTAATTTTTGCCACGAAGGCGGATGGGTCCCTCAGACTTTGTGCAGGCTAAAGAGAGCTAAATAAACTCACAAAGAAGAATAGACACCCATTGTCGAGGATTGATGATCTCTTTGATCAGTTAGTGGGCGCCTCAGTATTTTCGCAGTTGGACTTAGCCACGGGATTTCATCAGTTGAGAGTGGCTGAGGATAGTACAGAGAAGACTGCCTTTAGGACTCCGGATGATTTTTTTTATGAGTGGCTGGTGATGCCATTGGGTTTGACGAACGCCCCCGTATACTTTGATGATTTGATAAGAAGGGTGTTCAAGGAGTACCTAAATAAGTTGTGATGGTCTTTGTGGATGACATCTTGGTCTTTTCTAGGAGCAAAGCCAGTTAGGGAAAAACGGTGGTTTTGGAGTAAGACTGGCGGGGACATCCAGGGTTGGACAAGGGGCTTAATTATTTAGCCGTTTTTACTGGTATCATCTCACGAAGGTCGTCTGAATTCGAAGGAGGTATCCCTTGGGTGTTTGTCTGATATTGGTTTAGGCCTTTGGGGCTTGCATTTGGGGGAATGCCGAGTTCGATTAGGGTGGTCTGCGTGAGGGATGGATAGCTGTGATGATTTTGGATGATATCCTGGTGGAGAAGAGCATGCCCTACATCTTATGGAAGTGCTGGAGGCTCTTCAAGCGCATAATCTTAGGACAGTAAAAGTGGATGGGATTTTTAGCATCCTATGGGTTTGAGATAGCGTATACCCCTGGCAAGGGTAACATGGTAGCGGACACCTTAAGTAGAAAAAGGGATTGTCCTCGAGTTTGTGGTTCGTTGAACGAAGGAGCCTAGAGTTTATTTCTATGATGGATTTCAGACCTTCCGTTAATTGTGTACCCGGTTTGCTAGCTTCCTTGGAAGTTAGACCTACTCTTTTGGGGCAAATTGTAGAAGCACAGAGGGACGACCCACAGTTGGTTGAGTTAGTAGAAAAGCTCATAAGGGAGGGAGTCGTCCAGCCATTTGAGTAGGTACACCCTAGATGATAGGGGGTGCTTGTGTAGAGACGGTAGACTTTGTGTACCGCAAGATGAGGGTTTGAGGAAGGTTATTCCTGATAATGCACACCGTTTTAGGATGACCATTCATCCCGGTGGGGACGAGATGTACCAAGACATGAAAAGGACTTTCTTCTGGGCCGGTATGAAGAAAGATGTGGCCGAGTATGTTGCTAGATGCTTGGTGTGCCAACAAGTAAAAGCAGAGCAAAAGAAGCCAGGTGGGTTGCTTCATCCTTTGGAAGTTCCGATATGGAAGTGGGATAGTGTCTCGATGGACTTCGTTGATGGTTTACCGAGATCGAGGAAGGGCAATACAGGAATTTGGGTCGTGGTTGATAAACTTACTAAGAGCGCCCATTTCATACCCGTAAAGAGTAAGAGGACTGCTCCATGGCTTGCTTCAGTCTATGTTCGAGAGATAGTTCGATTGCATGGGGTACCTTCCAACATAGTGAGTGATCGAGATCCTATCTTCACTAGTGAGTTTTGGAAGAGTTTACAGGAGGCGGTGGGGACTCAGTTGTGTTTGAGCACCGCATATCATCCTCAGACAGACGGCCAGACCGAGAGGGTGAACCGTGTTTTGGAAGACCTTTTGAGGCTTTGTATCTTGGATTTTGGAGGTACATGGGAAGAGCATCTTCCTTTGGTGGAGTTTGCATATAACAATAGCTTCCAGTCTAGTATTGGCATGGCACCTTTTGAAGCTCTTTATGGAAGGCCTTGTCGATCACCTACATGTTGGTGGGAATCTACGGATAAGATCTTGCTAGGGCCCGATATGGTTAGAGAGACTTCAGAGAAGTTGATTTGATTCGAAGAAGGATGAAAGCAGCGCAAGACAGACATAAATCTTATGCATATAAGAGGAGGACTGATCTTGAGTTTGAAGTTGGGGACATGGTTTTTGTCAAAGTGTCTCCATTACGGAATGTTGTTCGCTTTGGATCCGCTGGGAAGTTAGCACCGAGGTTTGTAGGACCGTTTCCTGTCAAGGAAAGAATTGGACGGATGGCATATAGGGTGGAGTTGCCAGACAGACTTAGTGGTATACATGATGTTTTCCATGTGTCACATTTGAGGAAGTGCCTATATGAGACCGCAGAGGTGGTAGAGCCGAGCTTGCTTAGAGAAGTGGAAGTAGAGCGTGATGCGACGATTCGACGAGCTCCTACTCGCATCCTTGGGTCAGAGATTAAGAAGTTGAGAAACAGAGAGGTTCAGCTAGTCAAAGTGCAATGGGGAGATGACGAGAGCAATGCTACTTGGGAGACGGAAGCGAAGATGCGTTCTTTGTACCCTTTTCTTTTCGAGAGTATGTTCTTTAACTTCTCCTTTATTGCCTATCTTGTACTTATCTTGTCCTTAGTATGTCCTCTCGTTAGCACCTTTGACCTTTTAGATAGGGTAAACCTATGGTTGAAACATGTGTTTGAGACATGTTATGATTGATGGATGCAAGTGGATGCAAGTGTTTGCTAGTGGTTGCTCGTGGATGCATATACACACACTTTAGGCACTAGATCGGCTCAATCACTTCATATTGCATATTGCATATAAATGTGTGTGTAGGTAGCTATATTAATGGATGTATGATGGTTGTGCTATCATATGGATGATGCATTTATTCGGTGAATGATTGTGCACGCATGTAGAAATAGTATGTGTCGATAGGGTTCTTTCGCATACATATTGGATGCATGGCACTATCATGGTTTGCATTAAGGAGGTCAACTGAATCAGTAGACCGCCTGATTTTGCATTAGATAGGGAACATATACACACACTTTTTGCATATGTTCATACAACATTAGAAACTTTAAGGACAATGGATGCCAGTGTTTGATGGTTGAGTAGATGGTTGTTTGGTTGGTAGGATACGTTCTTCTTGACTTAGAGATTTCTGGGACGAAATCCTTTAAGTAGGGGAGAATGTAACACCCCGTATGTTAAATAACTTGTTATAACATAAATCAGAGCAGAATTAAATTTAATATTCTGAATCAGGGGAAACGGGCTATGCCATTGCGTTCGTCTCGGAAAAATACGCGAAATAGAGTCCGAGTTTTCGTAAATCGGAGTCCCTATGACCAAGTTATGGCCCGTCAAAGTTTCACGAAAAATCAAAAACGAAAACTGCTCATGTTTTGAGGCCCGGGATGAGTTTTGGACTGTTTTTTTTGGGCCCTAAATGGTTCCTACACTTGACTTCTTCCCCAAGACATGCTTTAAAGGCTAGGATTGGTTCTAGGGTATATCCTATGGTCCTAAAACATCTAACTAATCTATATATACACCCTAATACCCCCCTTATCCTTACCAAAAATAGATCTAAGGCCATTATGCCACCACTTAGAAAATTGGAGAGCCTCCACTAAAAATCCTAAGAGGGTTTGCAAGCTAATCTACATCTTCTTCTACTTAATCATTGGGATTTGCTTCATTTAACTTGCTAATCTTGTTTTGGTGAGCTTCTATCCCCTTAATAATCAATTATTGAATTGATTATGATAAGATGTGATAAAGTATGGCTATGTTTGTGGATCCATATATTTATGCAAGCTTGATGTAGTGAATATTATGTGTTTTGCAAGTTATATGCCTTATGTCATGCAAGTTTAACATAATATGCAAGCCTATGCAAGTATGTGAATGTTTATGCAAGTTATGTATATGTTGAAATGCAAGTTTAACATAATATGCAAGCCTATGCAAGTATGTGAATGTTTACGCAAGTTATGTATATGTTGAAATGCAAGTTTAACATGATATGCAAGCTTATGCAAGTATATGAATGCTTATGCAAGTATGTGAGTGCTTATGCAAGTTAAGTATATGCTAAAATGCAAGTTCTACATGTTATGCAAATCACATGTATGATGATATGTAAGTTCATATGCAACATGTTATGCAAATCACATGTTTGATGATATGTAAGTTCATATGCAACATGTTATGTAAGACACATGTTTGATAATATGCAAGTTTGGGTTGAATATAGTTGGGTTAATATATGCTCATATATGCAAGTTGACATCCTCTTAACCCATGACAAAGTTGTATGCTAAACCCATGAAAGTTGTGATGGATCTTCCCCTTTATTATGTCATGAAATGAGAACGATTTACGTGGGGAAACGATGGGGTTGGTAAATATGTTAATTAAAGCATGGTTGGGTATGATTAAGCATACCATAAAAATAAATTACCATAAGTGGGAATTTACCTATTGAGTTAGGTCTACCCCATGGGAATTTACCTATTGAGTTAGGTCTACCCATGTTATGGAAAACTTGATATTAATTAGGAATAATTAATATGGGGGTGATTAATTAGGTGTAATTAATCGACTAAGACACGAGGTTGGACTCATTTGTAGTGTAAAACTGCCCGGACCCGACCGGCTTAACCAGTTGCTACAAATGTCAGCCCAATGTGAGAGGTCTTAGCCATAAATTAAATACGTGATTAAGGTAAAGACACGAGGTTAGACTCTGTTATGACGTAAGACTGCCCGGACTCTACCGGCTTAACCAGGCGGTCATAACAGCCAGTCTAATGTGGGAGGTCTTTATGGGAGATCACGGTCTTAATTAATTAAGAAACACTTAACCATATTAGCATGTAGTGGGACATGAGGGGTTAAGTGGGTGCCTTGGGTGGCATATAGTAACTAGTGGGGGTGCCTTGGGTGGCATGAGGAAACTAGTGGGTTGCCTTGGGTGGCAATAGAAAATACGATAAGAATACTTAACCAAAGTGGAACATGTAACTAAACATGATTAAAGGGTTAAGTAAGTGCCTTGGGTGGCATGGGGAAATCAAGTAAGTGCCTTGGGTGGCATGTGGGAATCAAGTAAGTGCCTTGGGTGGCATGCGAAAATCTAGTGGGTGCCTTAAGGGGCAATTGTAATATAATTGGATGACTTAACCAAACCTTAACATGTAAGGGGGCATGATTATAAAAAGGGGTTAAGTGGGATGCACTAGATAAAATGACAAGCTTAAGTAGTAGCTTGTGGGGGGGCCTATTTCAACCAATATCCCAAACGTATCTTTGTGGGCTCGACCCATGTCGAGTGACGGGACACGCATATTGGGCTTGATTATAAGAGGCCAAAACGGGGTAGCGGTGGCAACGCAAGTCCAACGGGTTTCATATGCGTGTGTGGGCCCGGGTTGGTAGATAAACCGTTGTTGCATCGTGTAGATATAAAGCCGTGCACCGTTGATAGTATTGGGTAGCCACTTTAGGGGAGTGATACACCCCACTGTGGGACCAGCACGGGTATCTACGTTAGGGAGCCGATCGCTTGGGGTAGTGGGGTACACCTAGTAGAGATAGGGGTAGACGGCACCTATGTAGTCAACTAGGGTACAGGAAACTACTGGTTATATCTATCTTTGATATCCTTGGGTGGGATCAACCTTTGAGTAGGAGTGACTGGTGTGGTGCAGTTAGTAATTATCCTTGGATGGGTAGATGTGTCTTTACGGTTATCTTAGTTCGTCCTGTGTTCGTGGGCAACTTAGTGTAGTCATTATCCCCAAAGATACCATACCGAGTTCATATCATACCCTAATTACTTTAATAATTGTATTATTAAGGAGATAGGGTTCACTCAGGCTTATGTCTGACCCCCGTTGTTTTTATCTTTTTCCTTCAGGTTCTCAGGTTGGGCCTAGTGCTAGTGGGCTTTGATCAGTTTGCTTTATCTATCTCTTGGAGCTTGGACCGTAGATGTAGAGCTCAGCTTATCTTATCTTATCTTTTCTGTTATGGCTATTTGTTATGAGTAGTGGGATTATGTACTTATTTTATTCAGGATGGATATTTTGTACTTGACTCTTGTTATGGTTTTATGATGTAACCAAACATGTTTTACTTTCCGCTGCTATGAGATGATGTTTTAAATTTTCAAGTATTACATTATATCTGTCTTGTTGTAATTTTACTGTTCTATACTCACTAAAAATACTCCACCGATGCTATGGCATTCCCTTAGTGAGTGACTATAGCGGGTGTGGGGTGTTACAACATGTACCTATTTGTCTGGCAAACAATTTTATTCCTCTTCTCTAGCCTCTTTGCTATGACCTGTTCAATGTAAGTACATGTATATGCATGCAAATGCGACAAATTTTCAATACAATTCACTATTTGATACAATTTGGCTAAAGGTTCAACATTTTAATTAGTCAAACTAAAATCAAACAACACAACAAGCAATCAATTAGTTCATTATTATTTCAAATTCATAATTTTGATACATAGTCAAAAATCACATTTTTGATGCCAAATCACAACAATAGGCCCTATCTAATTTTGGTTCTCACACCAGTCTATGGAAATAAATAAGTATCACACTTTCGAAACTCGAATACCAATTCGGATGACGTTTTAACTATAGCGATCATCAGAACCATCTCCGCGTGACTAGAGTGTGATTCTATATCTATCCAGTATATTTGGGACTTCGTATACACGCTAGCTAGGCGTATATGCAAAATCTTCATATACTAGATTGCCCAAATCAATTTAAAATAAATTATTCAAATACGTATAATACGATTTAAATTTCAAAACAAATTTTTTTTTTCAAAAATATACTCTTCACACTCGTTCTAGGATACTACTGATCCTATGTCTAATGAGTCATTCCTATTGGATATTACTAATCCAATTTCTGATGAATTCTTTCGTATATTTCTAATGTGTCTTGTTCTCGAGTTTTGTAAACTAAAGCTATGATACCAAAATGAAACGACACGAAATCCCCCTTATGAGAAATCATGGATTGAGTTGAGGACAAGCCACATCGGAATGCAAACAGAAGAACATTTCATTGTTTATTACAACAATTCCATCAAAATACAAGAATATATAGAGTATAAATAAATATTACACATAAAATATCATAGATTTAAATTACATATAAATAAATTGCAATGGAAAAATAATACAATACGCAACTGAAAGAGAGATATACGGATACAGAGCTTTCCGGATATCATGCCAGCTGTAAACTAGGATCTTGTGAATATAAATCCGCAAAACCAAAACTACTAGCTGCCCGTGCGGAAAATAGGGGCACCCAGATTTTAGGTTAAAACAATAAACTCCAGGTCAGTTATGTGACTGGTGTGAGAAATAAAACAGTTATAAATCTTTATTTTAAAATTAGGTAAATCAAGGGATCATGCCGCATAACATGGAACGGGTTTCCTCCCAAGAACACCAGTGCATAAAACAACAGCGCAATGCTAAATAAAGAAAAATGAAGCTATTATAAGATCCAGGTCCCATCACACAATGCAACACAAGTCGGAGGATAGGGTTTTTACCTTATAATAGCCAAGAATGCTTGATACGCTAAATTTCATCTTTTGATTCCTAATCAGACTCCAACCGTAAATTAGTAAGAGAATGATTCCCCAAGTATTAACCTTAAAGGCCGAAACCAACATCAGACCAATACCCAGGAAACCAACCATCTTAGCTCATTTCCAGTTAGTTTCTGATTTTATATGCAATCATAAATATCAATCATAGGCGAGATAAGCATCCCATGCCACTATGTCGCCATATATAGGTTTACAATCAAAACAACACATATCGTATTTGGAAATTGGATTTCCATCTGTGAACTGAGGCGAGGGATCGTCCTCTACCGAATTCGAGATAATCTAGACCATGTCTCAGGATCAGAACGCATCAACCCTCGGATCGTCAGGGCCGGTCCACCGATGTGGATTATTATGCCTGAACACTGCGTTTCCCCGCCCTTTGGGGCGTAAATGAGCCAACAGATGACTCCATCGGCTTCACGTAGTCACCGATATATCCGAGGCGCCTCGCAACAGCAACAACCACATAAGTCAAACTCGTCAGGGCGTGTCAAACCACTGACGCCACTTCTAACTAGAAGGAAACGCATGCCCTCCCTGATGTCGTCTCCCGTTTCTGGTTCACAACCGGGGTGTGAGGCTTGCGAATCAACGTTACACAAAGCTATGCCACACAGGCCGTGCTTTGATCATCAACCACAAGGCTCTGCTTTTCAACAGAAGCCTTGATCATTTTCATCTTAGCATGCCACACAGGCAAACCACTCCATGCAATCGATATCCATCAATCACACAGAATGATATCCAATGTCAGACACATAGTCTATTTACAAGTCCGTTCTAGGTCTGAACAAAACCGGAGGCACCTTGTACCATGCATATCCATCGATCTCCAAGTACGTCTGGACAATCACCAACTGATTCCCTTATCTTGGGTGTACGGCCCAATCAAGATCATCAGTAATTATCCAAACGACGTGGAGACCTCCGGTCTTCAACCACCGTCTTCATCTTCGACTAATCGTCGAATCAGTTATTCAGAATGGGACAAACCCGGTCTTTCTAAATAACTCGCGTATATAATAAACAAGTGTTACACAAACACAACATACGCCTCATTCCAATTCATCAGCCACTAACCGTAAATTAGTAAGAGAACAATTCCCCAAATATTAACCTCCAAGGCCGAAACCAACAACGGATCAATACCTAGGAAACAATTCATCTTAGCCAACCTATAGTTAGTTTCTAAATTTCACACTCTTAGGGAAAGGTTCCCATTAATTTTATCAAAGATAAATTCTTTTAAATTTATTCTTTAATATTCCTTTGAATATCACTTCAAACTAGTCGGGATTAGCGAACCAAACCGAAGTAATTATTTATTTTATTTCCCAATCCCAACCTATTTATCCCATGAAGTAAAACTGGTCATACATCATATCTAACCCCACGGTGTTATCGATAAATTCAATTAACATTTCACATTCAAATCTAATTAAAGATTTAACTACCGTTTGGAGTAAAACTGGTGATACTCCATTCTCGATCTTTTCAATCTAATTAAAGAATCATATAAACTCCACTTAGTTTTACTCTTTGACTGGGTTAAAGAATCAGTGTCATTTAAAACACGGTTCACGATAAACCCCAAAATCACATCACATTTCAATCAGTCCCTAACCGTAAATTAACAAGTGAGCAATTCCCTAAGTATTAACCCCGAAGGCCGAAACCAACATCAGATCAATTCCCAAGAAACCATTCAACTTAACTAATCTCCAGTTAGTTTCTAATTTTCTTAACTCCTTTGGGTCTAAGAACAGTATTATTGAAGATACCATTCACGACAACCCAAAATCACATTCCATTAATTATCGAGTTAAAGAACAAGTGTTATTTAAAACACTTTTCATGATAAAACAAAAAATCAATACCAATTCAATTCCAATTAAATATTATTTAATTGGTACTCTTCATTAAATCTAAATAAAAAGATTTAATCTTTTTCTCAATTGGGCTTAAGAACAGTGTTAACGAAGACACCATTCACGACAAACCCAAATCACATTTGATATTAAATACAAGGCTCTAAATAGAAAATATATCGGCTTATATTCAATATCAAATTCTGAAATCAACAAATATCATATTGGAAATAACGATATAAATATATCTTTCAAATTCCCATAACAACATCTGTATCATCACGAAATCCAACATCGAAATATTCCAAAGACAATTTCGATTTAAATCTATTCCAAATCAATTATTGGAAATTCTGGTTATTTTCAAAACCATTTCAAATCCACTTTATTTATTTTAAAAATAAATAAATTATTATTCTAGTTCAAAACTAGTTCATTTCGATAAAAATCTACTTTTATCTTTTCAAATATGGAGTTTTTTATCCCAATTCTTCACAAATCATTTCTTATGATTTTACACAAATTATAGTTTTTTTTAATAATTTTATCAAGGCCCGTACAGTCGATTTCCATCAACGGCCATCGAACTTCACTTACACCAACCTTTTCCAAATTTGATTTGGACATAATTCCAAATCCAAAAGTTATATTTCTAATTTCTAATATTCATTAGAAAGTTCTTTTTGATACGAACCCAACAGTTCCGGTTTTAGGAGAATCCGACGGTCGGATCTCCCGTAATATCCATTCGAAGTCAATTGCCGAAATTCACGAACTGCCGCAGCGCGGTACGTTCTATTCAGGCCATTCTATATACATAATATATATATTATATATATTTCGTCGATTTCCTTTCAAAACGTATTTTATAAATTGTTTTAAATTCGTTTTCAAAACGATTTCAACTTCCTTTTCAAATTCAAATCCATATTGAATTTTTCAATATAAATTCATTTTAATTTCATTTCAAATCGATTTCCATTCAATTTCAATTTAATTCGAATTTCAATTCATTTCAATTTAATTCGAATTTCAAATCATTTCAATTTAATTCAAATTTCAATTCATTTCAATTTCGAATTTTGAAATCACTTTCAATATTCATTCAAAAACAAATAAAAATCGATATAAATATCGTTCACGTCAAAATGGTGTCAATCTAATCAACACGGCTTTTATTCAACACATGAATGTTTATTCTATTCAACACATGAATATTTTTTAATTCAACACATGAATTTATATCCTATTCAACACATGAATTTATTTTCTACTCAACACATGAATTTATTTTCTATATTGGAATTAGGCCCAATCAATTACCATACAATGTTAATTATATGGATTTTCTACAACCCATGTATATAATAGCAACGATAAATAATCAACCATCATCCAGAGTGCACCACACCACTGCATAAGCATTAAATATAAATATTTAACGCTTATAACAGCCTGTCAATCAATCGATCGACATACAACTAATTATTGGGATTAGTGTATGTCATATATCATCCCAATACCCGTGTGGGGTTTCAATCAATCAAACACAGATTTTATTTGTGTAGTTGGACGACGTGTAAAATTTATCGTCCCGATCAATATCAGTCAAATCAGTGTATATTAACAAATCGTCCGATTTGTTTATAAATATTTATTTTATATACACGTTAAAAATTATATTTTTAACTATAAAATATTTTCCACTATAAAATATTTTATTTCATTTCACATCACATAATGAAATTTCGCAACATAGCAATCAAACAAACAAGTCATCCATGGTCTGTGGACGACGGGTGTCGGGTGCTACTAAACACCGTCTGCATCCTAGTATATATTTCAATTAGAAATAAATTAAAGATGAGGAGTTCTCACCGACTAGCTAAACCAAACGCCACGACTCTTCATATGTGAAAAATCTTCGTCGTGCTCGCCTTTTGTCAATTTCGTCGTCCGTATTCACTACATACATAAAAATCACATTTTTATATTCTCTAGTATATAAAAAACATATTTTTAATTCGCTACTTTGTTATAAAAGTTATATTTTTCTTCACAAACCGATATGGAAAAATCTAATTTTTACTTCACAAACCGATATGGAAAAAAAATTATCTTTGCTTTCTATGTATAAAGATTGTATTTTTACTTTGCTAAAAATCAAATATTTTACTAAGTAAAAACTTTTCCCGTATAAAAATATGAACTTTTCATATCTAAAAAAAATCACTTCTTTTCTAATGATAAAAATTGTATCTTTATACCTTTCGCTATTTGAAAATCAAACTTTTCGCTATTTTAAAAAAATATCAAAACTTTTATATTTCATAATAAAAATAAAATTTTAATATCAACAAAAATCACATTTTTCTATCATGAACAATCTAATCTTCCTCTAATGAAAGATCATAACTTTTTACAAATAAAAATTATATCTTTGATTAGCATAAAAATCTAACTTTTATTGACACAAAAATCTAATTTCTATTATCATAAAAATCTAATTTCTATATGCTAAAAATCCCACCTTTATATTATTTTAAAATCTATTTAACGCTTTTTAATTAACCAAAACTATATGTATTTAAAATAAATTAAACTAAAAAAAGAAAGACTTACAGTGGTTTCAAGAGGGAGTGGGGGTTTTCCAAAGGAGGGCGTGCGGCTTAAGGAGGAGGGGCTGAGTTCGCCGGAGGCGTGGTCGGGGTGGTGCCATTGGTGTCCGCGGCCGCTCAGGGGAGGTGGTCGTCGATTGCGTGCGGCTAACAGGCGGGTTAGGGCTTGAGGCTTCAATTGGAGTGGAGAGGGGTAGCAAGGGGTTGCGGTTGACTGGTGGCGGTAGAGGATCGGCAAGAGGTGGAGGGTTGAACGATGTGTGGGGAGGGGGGGCTAGCGACAAGGATCGAGGTCTGGGAAAAAGGGGAGGGAATGACTTTTTTTTAATTTTGACTGAGTGCGTTGACTGAAGGAGAGGGGAGAGAAAGGGAGGGGCCAAATATATATATATATATATATATATATTTAATATTTAATTTTGTCCAAAAAGTTACTTTTTATTTCGAACTCAAAACGAGACCCAACGACTGTCGTTCCTAGCTAATTACCCCCATTCCGAACACAACGGGATATGTATCATGAGCCAATTCGATCGTTTCGATCGGTTTTCGTTAAATTTAAAATATAAATAAATAGAACGGTCAATATTGATTTTAACGTACATTTCAATTTACCGGGGTCACATACTGACTCTAAAAATTACAGAAAAATTATTTCTAGCTTCGTATTGACGATACAGTCCTAACAAAATTAATTTCATCGAATTTCGAGATCGTTTGAAAAATGGCCATTTTCTAGTCGATTAAATTCAATTGAAATTGGTCAAACGCGTTTTACTTCGCCACGCTCACATATTGATTCGAAAAATTACGAATTTTGAAACCTAGCAATAACTTGACATCACAGATCCAACAAAAGTGGTTTCATCGAAAACCGAGGTCGTTTGCAAAATTCCCATTTTTAAGGGCTAGAATTCCATAGCGACTATTCTGAATTTTCAACTGGGCATTACTATTGATTCCCGCTATGAAATTTCAATTTTTCAGATTCATTGGAAAGATATTCATAAATAGATTCAAATATTTTTGGTTTCACTAAAATCCGGTTTATTTTGAATCCTGTACATTCCCTTGAAATTCAAAATCGAATTATCGAACTACCGTGCCATTTCAGGCTCGTTATATAATTATAAATAAATATTTATATTCAAACGACGATATATATAAATATATACGTTCTATTTCTATTCAAAATAAATTTCTTGTTGTTATTATTTAAAATAATTCATTTTAAATATTCAAAATCCATTAAAATTGCCAAAATAAAAATTTTAAATTGGCTCAGATTTCCCGGTTATTACACGATAGACATCAGTCGCATGGCATGAATTGCCTATGTGTCATGCTAAGATGCAAATGATCAAGGCTTCTATTGAAAATCAGAATCTTGTGGTTGATGATCAAAGCACGGCTTTAAATAGTTAATTCGCGAGCCTCACACCTGGTATGACTCAAAAAAAGGGAATCGGACTGTAGGGAGTGCACGACGTTTCTTTCTAGTTATGGATGGTGTCATGGTATGGAGCCCAAACATTTATATTTTTTTACCTATGTGGATGGTGGATTGCGAGGCACCTCGGATATAACGGTCACTACGGGGCCGATGGATAGGTCTGATATGACCGGGAAACGTGTGTTTAGGAATAACTGATCCTCAAACGTAGGGGAGGACAGGCCCTGAAGCATCCAAGGGTTCACTACGGGGGATCCTGAGGCATTTGCTAGAGTGTCTCGAATCGGTGAGGAGCCATCCCTGGCCTCGACTCATAAATGGAAATCCAATTTCCAATACGTAACATTTCGGTTTTAATTGTAAAGCCTAGTATGGCGACATGATATATGGTACCCATGCCGTCTATGATTGATACATTTATATTTGAAATTGATTTTGACACTATACACTTATAGTAATATCAAAATGATTTGTTTTGAACGTACCAAGCATGATTGGCTATTATAGGGGAAAACTCTATCCTCCGGCTTGCGTTGCATTGTGTGATGGGACCTGAGTCTTATAATAGCTTCATTTTTTTCAAAAAGCATTACGCTTTTTAAAAATTGTTTTATGCGTTGGTATTCTTAGGAGAAAATTCATTCGTGTTATATGGCAGGGTCCATTGATTTACTTTATTTCTAAAGTAAATTTTAAAATAATTGTTTTAGTTCTCATACCAGTCCCATGACTGACCTGGAGTTTATTGTTTTAACCTAAACTTTGGGTGCCCCTAGTTTCCACACGGGCAGCTAGTTGTTTTGGTTTTGCATATTTCTATTTTACAGGATCCTGGTTTACAACTGGAGCTATATTCGGAAAGCTTTGTATCCGTGTATTTCTTTTAGATGTATTTGTTAATGTATTTCCACTACGCATTGTATTATTTTTCCGCTACCATGTAATGTATTTTAATCTCTGATATTTTTCTGATGACATTATTTATTCATACTCTATTTTATTCTTGTACTCTGATGAAATTGTTTTAATAAGCAATGAAATGTTCTATTGTTTTTGTTTTGATTTTTCGTCCTCTCAACTCAATCCGGGCTTTCCCTTATGGGCGAGTTTGCGTTGTTTGATTTCCCTTTTCTTTTAATGAAAATAATCAATCCACGGTTATTAGGAGTTAAATCAAATTAAAGGCAAAAGAAAAACCATGGATGCTAAATGGGATCAGATCCAAAATTTGGAAAAAGCATGAAAGGTGAGTGGATTTAAACTATACAGTTTATATAAGAATATGTTACCGTTTACCATTCCCCTTTATGTATAATTGAAATGTAATATGTTGAGAAACGTAACATATGTTAATAATGCCTAAAGTGATAGGTATGAAGTTGAAATAATTCACATGCTAAATATAAATTTGTTGGCATATGAACTTGTCAAATCTTGCATAGTAATTACCGATTTCATGTCAATTTGTGTAAATTGTGTACCCAGGCCATTAATTGTAGGAATTGAGAACGGTACATATTGGTTTATGTGATTTAAACAATTATTTGATTAATTGATTATGTATTAGGAAGGAATTGATTATATGTAATGACCCGCATTTTCAGGGGTATTATAATTAATTAATTTAATTATATAAATAGTGATTTAGGGAATTAAATCGTCGTTAATTAAATAATGGTGAATATTTAATTAAAATAATTAAATAATATATTTAATTCAGAAATAATCAAAAATATTGGAAATCACAATATTCGGTGAACGGGGTCGTCCCTTAGATTTAATTCAGCTTAGAGTTGAATTTTTTTGACGAATATATTCAATCGACGTCAGTTTGAACTATAATTATAATATAATTAAAATCGAGCTCGAAATGGCGCGGCAGTTCGTGATTTGGCGATTCAGACTTCAACTGAATGTACAGGATTCGTTTTAAGCCGGATTTCTATGAAACAAGAAACGTGTGGAGCTGGTGGAGTATATCTTTCTATTGGAAGAGAAAAATCGGGATTTCGTCGTGTAGATTTTGATATATGTCCAAATCAAATTTCAGAATAGTCACTGTGGAATTCCTTTATGTGAAGATATCAAACTGTAAATTCTGATATGATATTCTGGAGCTGTACGATATCATATGTGAAGATATACGATAATATAAATTTATTTATATTTAATATAAATATATTTAAATATATTTATATATTTAAATTGGTCATCCAAAGCGTTAAAAATAGCCACTTTTGCAAACGAAGTCGGAATTCGACAAAACTAATTTTGTTGGATCCGCAACAACAAATTATTATTATATTTCCAGTTCCGTGATTTTTAGAGTCAGTGTGTGGCCGTACGGATTTTTAGAGTGAGAAATAATCAGTATTTCGACGGTTAAAAATACGCTGTGTGAGCATACGGAGTCGGAATTTGACGAAACCAGTTTCGTTGGGACCGTAATATCGAACTGTAGCTGCATGTCCATTTTCGTGATTTTTGGGTACCATGTATGACCACACGAATTTTTAGAAGGTCAAAACAAATATAAAACGATAAAACAAAATATCTAAAAATATCTAAATAAATATCTAGATATTTTTCTAACATTATAAATACCCCCACAAACCTATTTCTAAACCTAATTATCTCATTTCATCAGCCAACACAAAAATCCGCCGTCACCAGTTCTTCCACAAAACTAAAACCGACCCATTCAACAATTTATAGAAAATCAAAGCAACATATATAAATCCTCTAATATATATATTCGCAATCATCCTCTAAAATCCTTTGATTCTGTGTACTTCAACTTGGGCTCGACGTCTTCTTCCATTCGCTCATCTTGTAACAGCAAAGTTAGGGTTCGGGTTTCCTTCAAATCCTTGAGTTTTGAGCTCGAATCAAGGTTGTATTTGAATTCACGATGGAGAGTAGGTGTGGTTGTGATTTTCTGGTGAGGATTGGATGGGAAAAGCGTCGCAGCAATCGTGGCTTGGTCGAGATATAACCGACGACGCAACCTAAATGACGAGCTCGAGTTGAGCATCCTCAGTAGGAGGAGGAAGAGCTAGAGACGAGGAGTTGATTTGAGGTCTCGGTGTTGGAAACCATAGAGGAACGAAGTTGCGGTTAGGGGAGGAAGTCGGGTAAAATGGTGGAGCTGTGTTCGGTTGATTCTGGAGCAGTCGTGATTTAGGGGAGAAGGATAGTTGGGACGTGGCTTTTAAATAGTGGGATGGGCCGGATTTTCTTTGGTAAAGCCCATTTAATTTAATCGAGTTTTGTTTTAAATTTCTTCAAACTTTAATATTGTATAACTTGATCATATAAGATCAGATCGACGAACCGTAAGTTGCGTTGGGACCGTATGGACGGGAGCAACACAATGGAGCTGACTGGGAGTGAATCCGAGCTCGTTACAATTTATAGTGAAATAGATTGTCCAATCTGAATCAACGACAATTATCGTTATTAACGATGAACTGCAAATGTGAGTAAAACTCACCAACTCTGAACAGTTCTATATTTACAACGTATTCTTAGAACTGTTAAATATTGTTTGTTTGATTGTGTGTTGCCTGTTTGATTGAACTGCTAGTCGGTTAGTAGAAATATTATATATATATATATATGTATATGTATATATATATAAACTGTTAAATATCTATATGTCGATTCTATTTATCAGAATATTTAACAGCGAAGTGAAATCGATGTTATTCTATTGTCTAACATCTGTGATGCAGGGAAAAAGGTTGGAGGAATCCGACTGGATTCCTCAACAGTTATTTTATTGTTTTTCATATATTGTTATATGATGTGATATAAAATCTGTGGGCGATTATATGTGCTTGGACGATATTGAACATCATGAATTGTTATGATTGAATACCATAACATACCGAAATGTTGATAAGGGGATTTTCAAAGTGATATTGAAAATAGAATATTTATAAAATGGGATATTTATAAATAAGAGATATTTATAAAGTGGAATATTTATAAATAAGAAATGTTTATAAATTGGAATATTTATAGAGAGGAGATATTCAAAAAGGAAATAATTACAAACCATTTTCTTTTTGAATGGAAAGGCCTGTGTGGCGGGTTTGGGGATTTTCCCGATGCTCCCGTTACAAAGGAGGTTATGGCAAATTTTTTAGAGAATTTAAGGAGTTAGAATATTTCAAGAATAAATTTGAAAAGGAAATATTTGTAAACCATTTACAAATAGAATTGAAAAGGAAACGTTATAAAAGGGAAATCATTTTTAAGTGTAGAACCGTTATTTAAAAGTAATTCTTTTCAAATGAATAAAAAGTTGTTAAAAAGGAAATCTTTATAAAGTGAATAAAGTAAATCGAATATGGTATTCGAAAGGAGTTAAATCGAATATTGTATTCGAAGGGAGTAAATCGAATATGGTATTCGAAAGTTAGTAAAACGAATATGCTATTTGAAAAGCGGTTAGTCGAGTTGAGTTAGTTGAATAGAGTTAACCAGTTCAGTAGAGTTAACCAGTTCAGTAGAGTTAACTAGTTGGGTTAAGTAAGTCGAGTTTATCAGTTAGAGTTAACCAGTTAGAGTTAACCAGTTAGAGTTAACCAATTAGAGTTAATCAGTTAGAATTAATCGATTAGAGTTAAGTTATCGAATACCACTTATTCGAAGTAGAAGTTATCAAATATAGTTATTTGAGAAAGAGTTAGTCAAACAGAGTTATTCAGGATAAGTTTCCATCTCGTACGACTGCTAGCGTAATTCGCAGGGCTGTAAATAGCCTACGGCGGTCAGATGTTTCGTGAGGGAGTCAGGCGTAACCATTGTGATCGCTACGATCTAGAGTAAAGCGAATGGAGTTAAATCGAATATTGTTTATTCGATAGGAGTTAAGTTCTTGAGTTAGATTATCGAGATAAGTTAATCGAGTTAAGTTTTTGAGTTAGTTAATCGAGATAAGTTAATCGAGTTAAGTTCTTGAGTTAGATTATCGAGATAAGTGAGTCGAGTTAAGTTCGTCGAGTTAAATTAAACGATGTTAATTTCATCGAAAGGAGTATCGATGTTAGTTTCATCGAAAGGAGTTTCGATGTTAGTTTCATTGAAGGGAGTTATCGATTAGTTAAATCGAAGGGAGTTATCGATTAGTTAAATCGAAGGGAGTTATCAATTAGTTAAATCGAAAGGAGTTATCGATTAGTTAAATCGAAAGGAGTTATCGAATTTAGTTATTCAAAAAGGAGTTATCGATTTGTTAAATCGAAAGGAAAGATTATCGAATATCATTTATTCGAGAGGAGATTATCGAATGTAGTTTATTCGAAGGAGTTATCGATTATTAGTTAATCGAAGTGAGTTATAGAATATTAGTTAAATCGAGGGAGTTATCGAATATAGTTTATTCGATGGAGTTAATCGATTAGAGTTAAATCGAATGAGTTGATCGAATATAGTTTATTCGAATAGAGAAAAGGAGTTAATCGAATATAGTTTATTCGAATAGAGTAAATGAGTTAATCGAATATAGTTTATTCGAATAGAGTTAGAGGAGTTATCGAATATAGTTTATTCGACAGGAGTAAGTGAATTAGTTAAGTTAAACTAAGTGAATTAGTTAAGTGAATTGGTTAAGTTAATCAAAGTGAATTAGTCGAGTTAATCAAAGTGATTAGTTCAGTTAATCGAGATAAGTAAATCAAGTTAGGTTAATCGAGTTGAATTAGTCAGTCGAGTTAATAAATTGAGTTAGTCAAACCAAGTAAAACTAGTTAGAGTTAATTAATTAAGGTTGATCGGTTATAATTAACCAGTTAGAGTTAATCAATCAGAGTTAATCAAATAGAGTTAAGTAAAATTAGAACTGACTAGAGATTAGTAAATTGAATGGTTTCCTAAGTGCCTATCTGATGTTGGTTTCGGCCTTCGGGATTTATACTTAGGGGATTGTTCTCATACTAGTTTACAGTCAGGGACTGATAGTTAGGGAAGAGTAGTGATTTGTAAATAAGCAAATGGAAAACGTTTTCCAGTGTTAATAACATATATTTTCTGAACATAGAAAATAAGGCAATGTGAATATATATATATATATATATATATATATATATATATATATATATGTTGATGATTGATCGATATAATTTCCATCTGGAAATAATATCGTTGTTTGCACACTTGTTTTTCTTTGATAGTTAAATCACAGACTATCGAAATTTTGACCATTTTAATGTTGTTAATATGGAGAGACCGGTTGGATTATTATCCGAAGAACCACTTTGTATTGGCATAAGCGTTGCGAATCATTTATGCCAAAGATAATTTGAAGACGGAGTAAAGTGCAAGGTCTGCTGTATAAGTCTTAGATAACAGTGACTAAGATGGATATACTGAGTAGTGCCTTCGGTTTGTCCAGTCCCAGGACAACTTGTATGGATGAAGGTCTGACAGAGTATATCCAATAGATCGCGTAAGTTGATCTGTTCAAACGTATTCACATTTGGTGGCGGAGGAATTCGTTTCTCTTAGCTGTATACCCGTGTTATTTTTGGATAGGTCAATTTGTGATTTGGCGGGTATGACGATGTGACATTTTAAGTGAATGAAGATGGATGTATGACAGAGTATTTCCAGAAAGGTCACGTACATTGATTTCTTCAACCGTACCAAGAGTGGAAGTGGAGAAGGAAACTTCTTTTAGCTGACACGTAATGTACTATTGTAAACATCAATTAGTGATTTCGATGGATTTGTCAATGTAGCATTCGAAGTGAATCTGATGTAATGAAAAAGCGTAGCTTCTAGCCTCATCAACCGGTAAATGACAGAAATCGGGCAGGCAGCATGGCTAAGTCGGTCGCACCGAAGTAGGGTGTATAATCACCTATCTAGAGAATATTCATTTGTTTCTTAAATCTATCAATGCTGTCCCATATATATACGGGAACGGTTGCTGATCCCAACCGTTGGTGATATACATTCGATACACTCAAGCAAAATGAGTGGTCGGTCATGTGTGGCTGAGTTACAAGATGTTCTTGTTGAACTCCAGTGTATCGTTCCTAGAGTACACTGATCGGAAGGTGGTTCCATACCTTGTCATAGTTGGAAATCCATTACCCAATACGTGCTTGCGATTTTGATTGTATACTATATATATAGAATGTGAGATAAAAGCGTTTCTGCTAGTTGATATCTATTTGTACATAGACATTATTATAATATCAAAAGGTTTTTGATATAAAGATATTTTGGATTCTCATAAGGGAAAAACCCGTTCCGTTCTGCGGCGTGGTCTTATGTGATATCGTTTACTTGTTCATATACCTGTTTAAACTGTTTTACTCATACCAGTCCATGTTGCGTGCTTGGGGCATGTGTCGCATGATAGGGGGTTCTCGCTTTTCGTTAGGTGGCGAACGGGAGACTCTTACCCCTACATGTCCCGAAAATGAGGGTTGGTTGTGAAGTCGAAAGGCTGGCCGTAAAATGTGGTGCTGGGGTACCAATGTAAGTTATGGTGGGGTATTACTTTGCTACTTTGGAGGATGGAGAGAGGATGGTTGCAAAGCCTACTTAACTCAAAATCCGAGTCGTTACAGTTGGTATCAGAGCTTAAGTTAAGTTTTACCTTGGCTCTGTGGCGTGACTCGGTAGAGATAGGGTTAGTGATGCCCTAAATTGAGTTGAGTGTATATATACGAGAGAAAGTATTTGTATTTGATATAAAAATGGTTTTATATTGTGGAGATTCATTGGCTGAGTTGTTTGTGAATTCTGGTCGATCAGTTTGATCCACTGTATCGGTAGGAGTAAATAAACACTTGAATACGATGGATCGACACGATATGTTTTGAAAAGAGGGTAAATTAAAATAAGTTTACCCATGGTATATCTTGATATAGAGAAGATATACATATCAAAATTATAATATAGTGGATATATTGGTTGTTATTATAATCGAGTAAGATTATAAATATAATGGTTATGTAAATAATCGATCAGAATTCATATAAGTATAATATATGAAATAAGATGAAATAAATCTGAAATTAAAATCAGAATTGAAAATTTTAAACTGGAAATTCAGATAAGTGTCTGTAATTGAATCTGGATTGGATATATGTGAATTTCAAAATACTGGGAGGTTTTTAATTTTGTTTTAATAAGGATATTTTGAACTGATTCAAGATGGAAGTGTTTATGTTGGGATTTTTAAAAGGAATATAGTATTGAACTCACTTTGATGGCTGGAAAATAATTCTGATGATGGTGTACACATCATCAGTGTGATTTTCGAGTTATAAGTGACGGATTACTACCCAAGATTTTATTTTCAAATCTGTTTTGCGAAAACAAGTGTTTAAGAATTCAAATGTTTTGAATTGGTATTATGATTTCAAATTGACTTGAAATAAAAGCCCAGGAATTTAAATTCTAGAATTTAAATTTATCTTGTTAAGTTAAGTAAAAACTGGGGTGATAAGAGAATAATCTGAAATGGTCTTGTACTGATGAGTTAAGAGTTTGAAATCGAGAATCAAACTCGAGTTGAAATGATAATCGGCTTGGATATAAGCGAATGGTTGTGTTGGTACTAAAATTGATTGGAATTTGATTGTGGTGGCATTGTTATCTGCTAAATTGATAACAGATGGAAACGAGATAATGGAATGCCCGACAAAAAGGTACAAGTTTATATTTGATATGAGTTTGGAATTTATGAGTCGAATTGGCAAGCCGCTTGGCTGTTTGATTTTCTTTTGGGTTGGAGATGGCCCAGAGAGGCGAGTTGGAGTTTGAGCTATTGACCAGTACAAAGGAGGTGCTGGCGAAATTTTCCAAAAATTTAAAGTGTTACAAAATTTTCAGAATTTTTGAAAATTTTAGCTAGTCGGAAGGAATAAATATTTTAGTCGATATTAATTGGTTCTGTTGAAATTAGAAATAAGTGGTAAACCGATAAGCTTTTACCAAATAGATAGGGTCGTCCTCTAACTTAGCAATTTCGAGGACGAAATTATTTTAAGTGGGGAAGAATGTAATGACCCGCATTTTCAGGGGTATTATAATTAATTTATTTAATTATATAAATAGTGATTTAGGGAATTAAATCGTCGTTAATTAAATAATGGTGAATATTTAATTAAAATAATTAAATAATATATTTAATTCAGAAATAATCAAAAATATTGGAAATCACAATATTCGGTGAACGGGGTCGTCCCTTAGATTTAATTCAGCTTAGAGTTGAATTTTTTTGATGAATATATTCAACCGACGTCAGTTTGAACGTATAATTATAATATAATTAAAATTGAGCTCGAAATGGCGCGGCAGTTCGCGATTTGGCGATTCAGACTTCAACTGAATGTACAGGATTCGTTTTAAGCCGGATTTCTGTGAAACAAGAAACGTGTGGAGCTGGTTGAGTATATCTTTCTAGTGGAAGAGAAAAATCGGGATTTCGTCGTGTAGATTTTGATTTATGCCCAAATCAAATTTCAGAAAAGTCGCTGTGGAATTCCTTTATAATTTGCAACGCTTTATTTACGTTATAAAAGGATTTTCGATATAAACTGAATATCGATAAATCTAAAATCTGAAATATAAAACTGTAAATTCTGATATGATATTCTGGAGCTGTACGATATCATATGTGATGATATACGATAATATAAATTTATTTATATTTAATATAATTATATTTAAATATATTTATATATTTAAATGGGTCATCCAAAGCGTTAAAAATAGCCACTTTTGCAAACGAAGTCGGAATTCGACAAAACTAATTTTGTTGGATCCGCAACATCAAATTATTGTTAGATTTCCAGTTCCGTGATTTTTAGAGTCAGTGTGTGGCTGTACGGATTTTTAGAGTGAGAAATAGTCAGTATTTCGACGGTTAAAAATACGCTGTGTGAGCATACAGAGTCGGAATTTGACGAAACCAGTTTCGTTGGGACCGTAATATCGAACTGTAGCTGCATGTCCATTTTTGTGATTTTTGGGTACCATGTATGACCACACGAATTTTTAGAAGGTCAAAACAAATATAAAACGATAAAACAAAATATCTAAAAATATCTAAATAAATATCTAGATATTTTTCTAACATTATAAATACCCCCACAAACCTATTTCTAAAACTAATTTTCTCATTTCATCAGCCAACACAAAAATCCGCCGTCACCAGTTCTTCCACAAAACTAAAACCGACCCATTCAACAATTTATAGAAAATCAAAGCAACATCTATAAATCCTCTAATATATATATTCGCAATAATCCTCTAAAATCCTTCGATTCTGTGTACTTCAACTTGGGCTCGACGTCTTCTTCCGTTCGCTGGTTTTGTAATAGCAAAGTTAGGGTTCGGGTTCCCTTCAAATCCGTGAGTTTTGAGCTCGAATCAAGGTTGTATTTGAATTCACGATGGAGAGTAGGTGTGGTTGTGATTTTCTGGTGAGGATTGGATGGGAAAAGTGTCGCAGTAGTCGTGGCTTGGTCGAGATATAGCCGACGACGCAACCTAAATGACGAGCTCAAGTTGAGCATCCTCGGTAGGAGGAGGAAGAGATGGAGACGAGGAGTTGATTTGAGGTCTCGGTGTTGGAAACCATAGAGGAACGAAGTTGCGGTTAGGGGAGGAAGTCGGGTAAAAAGGTGGAGCTGTGTTCGGTTGATTCTGGAGCAGTCGTGATTTGGGGGAGAAGGATTGTGGGGACGTGGCTTTTAAATAGTGGGACGGGCCGGATTTGCTTTGGTAAAGCCCATTTAATTTAATCAAGTTTTGTTTTAGATTTGTTCAAACTTTAATATTGTATAACTTGATCATACAAGATCAGATCGACGAACCGTAAGTTGCGTTGGGACCGTATGGACGGGAGCAACACAATGGAGCTGACTGGGAGTGAATCCGAGCTCGTTACAATTTATAGTGAAATAGATTGTCCAATCTGAATTAACGATAATTATCGTTATTAACGATGAACTGCAAATGTGAGTAAAACTCACCAACTCTGAACAGTTCTATATTTACAACGTATTCTTAGAACTGTTAAATATTGTCTGTTTGATTGTGTGTTGCCTGTTTGATTGAACTGCTAGTCAGTTAGTAGAAATATTATATATATACGTATATATATATATATAAACTGTTAAATATCTATATGTCGATTCTGTTTATCAGAATATTTAACAGTGAAGTGAAATCGATGTTATTCTATTGTCTAAAATCTGTGATGCAGGGAAAAAGGTTGGAGGAATCCGACTGGATTCCTCAATAGTTATTTTATTGTTTTTCATATATTGTTATATGATGTGATATAAAATCTGTGGGCGATTATATGTGCTTGGACGATATTGAACATCGTGATTTGATATGATTGAATACCATAACATACCGAAATGTTGATAAAGGGATTTTCAAAGTGATATTGAAAATAGAATATTTATAAAATGGGATATTTATAAATAAGAGATATTTATAAAGTGGAATATTTATAAATAAGAAATGTTTATAAATTGGAATATTTATAGAGAGGAGATATTCAAAAAGGAAATAATTACAAACCATTTTCTTTTTGAATGGAAAGGCCTGTGTGGCAGGTTTGGGGATTTTCCCGATGCTCCCGTTACAAGGGAGGTTATGGCGAATTTTTCAGAGAATTTAAGGAGTTAGAATATTTCAAGAATAAATTTGAAAAGGAAATATTTGTAAACCATTTACAAATAGAATTGAAAAGGAAATGTTATAAAAGGGAAATCATTTTTAAAGTGTAGAACCGTTATTTAAAAGTAAATCTTTTCAAATGAATAAAACGTTGTTAAAAAGGAAATCTTTATAAAGTGAATAAAGTAAATCGAATATGGTATTCGAAAGGAGTTAAATCGAATATGGTATTCGAAGGGAGTAAATCGAATATGGTATTCGAAAGTTAGTAAAACGAATATGCTACTCGAAAAGGGGTTAGTCGAGTTGAGTTAGTTGAATAGAGTTAACCAGTTCAGTAGAGTTAACCAGTTGGGTTAAGTAAGTCGAGTTTATCAGTTAGAGTTAACCAGTTAGAGTTAACCAGTTAGAGTTAACCGGTTAGAGTTAATCAGTTAGAATTAATCGATTAGAGTTAAGTTATCGAATACCACTTATTCGAAGTAGAAGTTATCAAATATAGTTATTTGAGATAGAGTTAGTCAAACAGAGTTATTCAGGATAAGTTTCCATCTCGTACGACTGCTAGCGTAATTCGCAGGGCTGTAAATAGCCTACGGCGGTCGGATATTTCCTGAGAGAGTCAGGCGTAACCATTGTGATCGCTGCGATCTAGAGTCAAGCGAATGGAGTTAAATAGAATATTAGTTAATTCAATAGGAGTTAAGTTCTTGAGTTAGATTATCGAGATAAGTTAATCGAGTTAAGTTCTTGAGTTAGTTAATCGAGATAAGTTAATCGAGTTTAGTTCTTGAGTTAGATTATCGAGATAAGTGAGTCGAGTTAAGTTCGTCGAGTTAAATTAATCGATGTTAATTTCATCGAAAGGAGTATCGATGTTAGTTTCATCGAAAGGAGTATCGATGTTAGTTTCATCGAAGGGACTTATCGATTAGTTAAATCGAAGGGACTTATCGATTAGTTAAATCGAAAGGAGTTATCGATTAGTTAAATCGAAAGGAGTTATCGATTAGTTAAATCGAAAGGAGTTACCAAATTTAGTTATTCGAAAAGGAGTTATCGATTTGTTAATTCGAAAGGGAAGATTATCGAATATCGTTTATTCGAGAGGAGATTATTCAATGTAGTTTATTCGAAGGAGTTATCGATTATTAGTTAATCGAAGTGAGTTATAGAATATTAGTTAAATCGAGGGAGTTATCGAATATAGTTTATTCGATGGAGTTAATCGATTAGAGTTAAATCGAATGAGTTGATCGAATATAGTTTATTCGAATAGAGAAAAGGAGTTAATCGAATATAGTTTATTCGAATAGAGTAAATGAGTTAATCGAATATAGTTTATTCGAATAGAGTTAGAGGAGTTATCGAATATAGTTTATTCGACAGGAGTTAAGTGAATTAGTTAAGTTAAACTAAGTGAATTAGTTAAGTGAATTGGTTAAGTTAACCAAAGTGAATTATTCGAGTTAATCAAAGTGATTAGTTCAGTTAATCGAGATAAGTAAATCAAGTTAGGTTAATCGAGTTGAATTAGTCAGTCGAGTTAATAAATTGAGTTAGTCAAACCAAGTAAAACCAGTTAGAGTTAATTAATTAAGGTTGACCAGTTAGAGTTGATCGGTTATAATTAACCAGTTAGAGTTAATCAATCAGAGTTAATCAAATAGAGTTAAGTAAAATTAGAACTAACTAGAGATTAGTAAATTGAATGGTTTCCTAAGTGCCTATCTGATGTTGGTTTCGGCCTTCGGGATTTATACTTAGGGGATTGTTCTCATACTAGTTTACAGTCAGGGACTGATAGTTGGGGAAGAGTAGTGATTTGTAAATAAGCAAATGGAAAACGTTTTCCAGTGTTAATAACATATATTTTCTGAACATAGAAAATAAGGCAATGTGAATATATATATATATATATATATATGTTGATGATTGATCGATATAATTTCCATCTGGAAATAATATCCTTGTTTGCACACTTGTTTTTCTTTGATAGTTAAATCACAGACTATCGAAGTTTTGACCATTTTAACGTTGTTAATATGGAGAGACCGGTTGGATTATTATCCGAAGAACCACTCTGTATTGCCATATGCATTGCGAATCATTTATGCCAAAGATAATTTGAAGACGGAGTAAAGTGCAAGGGCTGTTGTATAAGTCTTAGATAACAGTGACTAAGATGGATATACTGAGTAGTGCCTTCGGTTTTTCCAGTCCCAGGACAACTTGTATGGACGAAGGTCTGACAGAGTATATCCAATAGATCGCGTAAGTTGATCTGTTCAAACGTATTCACCTTTGGTGGCGGAGGAATTCGTTTCTCTTAGCTGTATACCCGTGTTATTTTTGGATAAGTCTATTTGTGATTTGGCGGGTATGATGATGTGACATTTTAAGTGAATGAAGATGGATGTCTGACAGAGTATTTCCAGAAAGGTCACGTATATTGATTTCTTCAACCGTACCAAGAGTGGAAGTGGAGAAGGAAACTTCTTTTAGCTGACACGTAATGTACTGTTGTAAACGTCAATTAGTGATTTCGATGGATTTGTCAATGTAGCATTCGAAGTGAATCTGATGTAATGATAAAGCGTAGCTTCTAGCCTCATCAACCGGTAAATGATAGAAATCGGGCAGCCAGCATGGCTAAGTCGGTCGCAACGAAGTAGGGTGTATAATCACCTATCTAGAGAATATTCATTTGTTTCTTAAATCTATCAATGTTGTCCCATATATATACGGGAATGGTTGCTGATCCCAACCGTTGGTGATATACATTCGATACACTCAAGCAAAATGAGTGGTCGGTCATGTGTGGTTGAGTTACAAGATGTTCTTGTTGAACTCCAGTGTATCGTTCCTAGAGTACACTGATCGGAAGTTGGTTCCATACCTTGTCATAGTTGGAAATCCATTACCCAATACGTGCTTGCGATTTTGATTATATACTATATATGTAGAACGTGAGATGAAAGCGTTTCTACTAGTTGATATCTATTTGTACATAGACATTATTATAATATCAAAAGGTTTTTGATATAAAGATATTTTGGATTCTCATAAGGGAAAAACCCGTTCCGTTCTGCGGCGTGGTCTTATGAGATATCGTTTACTTGTTCATATACCTGTTTAAACTGTTTTACTCATACCAGTCCCATGACTGACCCGGAGTTTACTTTGTTGTTTTCCCTAAACTCTTGGGTGCCTAAATTTGTACGGGCAGTCAAGTAGTCGGGATTTACAGATATACTTGTAGAGCTTGAGTAGGAGGCTTCTAGATCATATTTCTATTATTTATTTCCGCTGTGTTGTAAGTGCTGTACTCTGATAAGTGCTATTGTATACATAACTATTATATTTCAAAGTTATGTTATATATTATATGTTATTCGTTCCGCTGTGAGGTTCGTGTCACTCTGATGTTGTGTTCTTCTTCTTCTTCTATTCTAAGTTTCAATCTTATCTATCCTCTCCCTCTAATTTCTTTCATTAATTACCAGGATTTTTCGATGTTTTGGTAATCGACATCGTGTTTATGTCGATAACCAAAGTCGCCGAAAATCCGGGTCGTTACATTATATGTGAAGAATATAATAGGCATGATACAATTACATGTGAATTATAAATTACAATGGATAATTGTAAGAAATAAACATGCCTAGACTGTATAGAAGGTTTACGATAAATAAGAAATTTAACCACACATAAACACGAGGTTAGATTGCATTTCTAATAGAAGTCTGCCCGGAACCGCCCGACATATCCAGCATTCACAAGTGGTAAATATAATGTGAGGGGTCTAAGTGCATAATTAAACATGTAACGGTGCTAAGACACGAGGTTAAGTCAACTTGTGTAAGAAGTCTGCCCGGAACCGCCCGACAAATCTCACATCCATAGGTGTAGACTTAATCTGAGAGGTCTAGTATGGGAGCATATATATAATATATGTAAATGGTGGGGACAGATAAGCATCATTAATGCTAGCTAATGGTAATAAATTAGAAATATATGGGGGAATGATAACAACCTATTATGGATAAATTTCAGTAATAAGAATGTTATATAACCGGTAGCTTTATCCTAGGGACTAATGAAAATTATAACTTAGGTTATAATTAACTTGTAAAGAAGATGAGCAACTTGTGTAATAAGATAAGAGGCACTTAATTTTAACTTAAGTAATCAGTAAACATGGGAAACTGAAATCTGCCGATAGGAATAACAGAGTAAAGCTTGTCCTAAGGACATTAACACAAGTTATATTTAGGGAAGGAAAACTTACTGGAAAACTTTAGTCAAGAGGACTATGTTAATAAATAACAACGATAAGTTGTAGTAGTGGTGTAAAATGGAATTATGATTAAATGAGAAAGAATGAGGAAAACTTATGAAATGAAATAAATTATATTTAATCATAAATAATGATTGACATGTTAAACAGAAAACATGTGAATTGGGGTATACTTAATTACATATTAGTAAACCATGTTATTGTAATGATGAAATCAAACAAGAAAATAAGAAAGGACTGTGAACTACAGACCTGGGGCCACAATCTAAGGAATAACATGTTGTGGGCTTTTTAATAAACTTAAATGGGTTAAGTTATATAACTAAAATTAATAAGTAAGAGGAACGTGGTAACCTGATTAAGAATTCAATATAAATGGGAATAACCAAGTTAGATGGAAACCTGATGAGGTAAGGCAAGCGCATAAAAGAATGTTTAAACATACGGTCTAACAACATATTAAAGTGAAGTGCTTGGACTAGTCCACACATTTGAGGTGAACAACACAACGGGGTAGATCATCGTGGTGTTATAAGGCACAAGGGGTGCGCATATTAATCTGATTATTCTGTCGGCTCCGAAAGGCTGGAAGTGGAAGCACACAATTTCCAGAGATACGTAGCGTGCTCCTAGTAGTCCTCTGTGTGGTGGCAGATATTTAGGCTGTGCGCATAGAGGTAGCGTCTACGCGTAACTACTAGGTAGGTGGGCCTTGACTAAAAAAGTAGTTTTGTAGTTAAAATGCTGTGACAAGGTGACACAAGGGTGATTCGGTGATTGCCTCAACGGGAGGCGACGTCAGGACCAAAAATGATTGTAGATCATCGGGTACCCATCATCGGCAGCCAGTGGGATGCGAGAAGACTAGAGCTCAACCAAAGACACCATTCACCTTTAACTATCGAGGTAAGGGGTTGAGGGGAGACGCCAAATGGATGTTTTAGATTGTTTGTTATTAGGGGTGTGTCGCTTAGCTCTAATATTCTTTACTAATTGAGGGAGGGGCCAAGGTGGGGCCATAGCCACCATGGAAAACAGACCCTAGGAATATCGGTATTTTGAGGTTCTTAAAGGCAGGCCTGTACTGATATGGATAAAGCTCCCGACCGAGTTCTGTGTTCCTTGTATCGTCCTACCACGGAACTTGGTGCACACTAGAGTACGAGCGATTGAGGCATCGAGCTACAATTATAGTACGTACATGGGACAGTCTAGATACATGCATGACTGCTCTGGGTGATGTATCATAGACTTGAGGGCATTACTCCGAAATGAAATCGGATTCGATCGATGGTGGCAGTCAGTATGCTTACGTAGCATAGTATTGACAGATATATGCGGAATGTAACATAGTTATATAGAGATCCGTACGTCACTCCGGCATAGGATGAGGGACTGCGTACTTTTTTATGGCATTACGAGGGAGATCGTGCGAGTGGGTTACCATGGGGTGAACCTCAGTATTGAGGGGTAGTTACATATATACTATATTAGGTTAATCCACTAGGAAGTAAATGGGTACAACGTGTATGTAAGCCTTGAGTGCTGTTAAACCAAGTAACCTAAAAAATAAGAAAATATGAGTGAAAGGTATATGTAGTGTTATCCAAAGTGTACAGTTTTAATCCAGTCACCAGAACTTTTGTTCTGACCCACTCCTTGTAACATACTCGCAGGTTAGATTTGGGGTAGAGACTAGAGCCCTTATAGCTTCGGATATTGGTTATATAATATTATTAATACGGTAAGGCTATATTTTGACTATGTTATATTTTATCCATTCCGCTGTGAGATGTTCTCTGCGCTCTGACATGTTTTATGTCTCTGTCTTTTCTGTAGGATACCAGAGCCAACCAATCTGAGTTTCAATAGATTGGAATTTTGGAAAAAAAAATCGGTCTATTGAAATTGGGGTTATTACATCTGGTATTAGAGCTTAGGTTTTGGATTCCTGTATAAATAGTGAGTGAACGTATTTGTAGTTTTTAAAATATAAATATTATATATATATATACACACCTAGATCCATAGAGAAACCCACTAAATAGAAAGAGTATAATATGGTAATAAATGGGATGCTTGTCTTTTACACTAAAGGAAAGAATACGGAAATTTGAGACCCTTAGGAAGTTTGGTTGGGAAGTGTACAATATACTTTGTATGGAAGAAAGATAATTCCCATATATTGGTATTATGGATTAGTGGGTTTAGCGGTAAAACCTTATAAATTGGAAAAGGTTGAAAAGAGAAAAATGGATTAGGAATATATGTATAGTTGAGAGAATTGACTTTGTGGGAGTGTCTAGGAAAACCTAGAAAATTGGAAACCCGCTTTGAGTCCAACCTTATTGTTAACTTTTAAGAACTTGAAATTGTAAAAGTTTTGGAAGAAAGGTTTATGGTGTTTTCAAGTTTTAATCTTAAATGTTATAGTTTTAAATATGTAAAGTATACATATTGAGTTTTAAAATAAAATGGGGTATATTTTGGAAAATAACGATTTCTTGTTTTCAAAAGTATTCTCTCATGAAAAGGTTGCAATTTACAAAGAAGGTTTTGAAATCTCTATTATTTTAACAATAAATTTTGATTATTGTTTTAAAAAGAAAAAAAATTGGGTAGACAAAATGAATTGTAGAAAATTGAGAATAAAGTAGATGTTTGCACCTTATAGTAAGTAGTTGAATTAACATTATAAGTAAAAACAATGTAAAACGCGATTCAAAAATAATTGTCTTTGTCTACTCCAGTTTTGTGATTCGACAAAAAAATGTTTTACATTTTTTTTATGTTGTGACATGTTTTTATGGTTTGGCAAAAGTAAGTTTTGGTTGAGAAAAATAAGTTTTCATGAAGAAAATAAATTTTTAGCACTTTTAGATTTTTGGAAGAAAAATGTAATGAAAAAAAAGGTTTAGGCTAGTAATACACAGTAAGGACTGGTAGTGACTACTAGATAGAGAAGGGCAAGTAAGTATTGAGAGTTTGTGGTTTGACTTTCTTTAGTGAAATAGTCTTAAGATTCTTGGCCCATAGTAGTAGTTGTGTAGGAGTTGAAAAACGGAAAATCTTATTTGAAAAATAAGCCAAGAAAGAAAAATAGCCTAACTAAAAAAAACAATAAATCCAGAGAAGCAACAAACATGATGGGAAAAGAAAATGAAAATCTTAAGATAAGATGAATATAAATGAAATTTTTCCAAGATAAGTTGAAATAGAAAAAGAAGTTTTCTTATGTGGGTTGTGCTTGGATAGGAAAATAAGGATTTTTATGGAATAGTTACATAAAATCCAAATACAATTAGAAAAGGTACATAAAAGAAAAATGGAAGATGTAAATTTTTCTGTTTTATACCTTTTTGTAACATAAGAAATCAAATTTAGACAATTAGATTTTTCTATAATTCAAAATTTAAAGATGGTTGGTAGGATTTTGGATGCAACAATTGGACGAACTACGCTCTTATTCAGTAAGAGTGTGGAAAATTTTGGGTGAAAAAGGTCTTTTAATTTTCAAAATATTGCATTCATATATAACTGCCAGTATATTTAGGATGTGAGCATCATGTTTTAAAAGGATTTTTGATAATTTGCATAGGTATAGGAAGTACCGCTTAGGCATACATGCATTACTATGATGTATTGTACTTTTCACACATGCACAATGTTTGCAAAAATTGGATGCAAACATGATGGATGAATATCATGCGAGGGGTTATTTGACTTTACCCTCATCGAATTTTAGGGAAGAAATTCCTTAAGTGTGGGATAATGTAGCACCCCGTATTTTTAATGCAATTAAAAATGTGCATATAAAGATATATGCAAAAACATAATGAATTAGTAAATGTAATGCATGCATTGATAATAAAAAGAAAAAAAAGGAAAAGAGGCATACATAGTAATAAAGTTACATATTTAAAGAGGGATGAATGTAATACAATAAAAATTTCATAAGAGAAAAGAGGAAGGTGGAATGCATTGAAGAGAATGTATGATAAGGATGCACTAATTAATAATATGTAAGTGAAAACAAAGAAAGCATTAACGTATTTAAAAAGGAACATTAGAAATATGTGCAATAAATAAGTGAATGACAAATGATGCATTAAAAAGAAAAAAATATTACATGTGTGAATGCAAGAAGGAAATTTTAGAGGAAGTTAAAAATAGTAGAAAGAAGGTTAATGCATTAAAGTTAAGAAAGAATTTTATAAAGAGAGGAGTAAATATTTAACGTGAAAGGGGTTTTAATCAGAAGCGGTTTAGTGTAAAAGCGGGTTTTATATGAAAGTAGCTTAATTAAAAAGAGTATAACAAGAAGGATGGTTAAAAAGAGAAAAGTTGGATAACTGGTTTAAGAAAATTAAATGTGGAACAAAGTAAAGAATTGCTTGCATGTAGAAACATAGTATACACATAAGAATTGCCCATGAATGAACATGATTCGAATGGAAGATTATGCGGGAATAAAGAATAAAAGAAAGAAAGAAAAGTATATCAATTACAAAATGAACATGAAAAAAAAGAGAATTAATGTAAAATTTTAAGGTGGCGCCGAATAAGCATACTTGATTGGTAAGATATGACAATGCATTCTTAGTTGGCTTGATCCTATTAGTTCAATTTAAAATTTTGATGACATGGCAACTTCTTATTGGCTATACGATGTGGAGAGAGCGGATTCCATCAAGATAAATGGATGGTTAGCATAGATTTAAGCTTCTTATATAAGCAGAGCTATCGCTCTTCATTCTCATTTTAGGTTTTCTTCACTCTCTTCTTCCTCTATGTAATTTCTAAATAAAAATAATCATTAATAAGATGATTTTAGAATTCAAGATCTGGAAGAGGGAATCAACATTAATAAATAGATTATTCGGAATCATGAAAATAATGTAAAAATTCTAGATCCAGTCCATTCAAATTCTTACTCTTTCTTTCCCTTCTCTTTTAATGAAAATAATCGATCCACGGTTATTAGGTTTTAAATCAAATTAAAGGGAAAATTAAAACCATGGATGCTAAAACGGGATCAGATCCAAAATTTGGGGAAAGCATGAAAGGTAAGTGGATGTAAGCTATACAGTTTGGATAAGAATATATTATCGTTTACTATTCCCCTATATGTATAATTGAAATGCAATATGTTGAGAAATGTAACATATGTTAATAATGCCTAAAGTGATAGGTATGATGTAGAAATAATTGACATGCTAAATATTAACTTGTTGGTATATGAACTTGTCAAATCTTGCATAGTAATTACCGATTTCATGTCAATTTGTGTAAATTGTGTACCCATGCCATTAACTATAAGAATTGAGAGTAGCACATATTGGTTTATGTGATTTAAACAATTATCTGATTAATTGATTATGTATTAGAAAGGAATTGATTATATGTGAAGAGTTATAATGTAATGACCCCGCATTCTATGCATTGGAGGATCGTAGAATATTTATTTCTTTCTTGTAAGGATTCGTATGGTCATGTGGCATTGGGTGATGACTATTGGGGTCATTTCCCATGTTCACGATTTTTGCCGATTTTTGAATGACCATTTTGCCCTTAGCTGATCTTGTTTTGGCCATAACTTTTTATTGGTAAGGAATTTTGACCTGAAACCACTTTCATTAGATCCGGATGATGGTTTACCTTTCTGTAGAGTGGTCATGTTTGAAAAACAGAGTTATTGTTTGGGAGATATGGCTAAAATAAGGTTTAGAAGGTGAAAAACTACTTAACCGGGCCAAATTAGGTAATGAGTGAATAGGCCCATAACCTATATCAGGATTAGGGTTATGGGGACGCTGAAATGGGTTGGGTTTTCATTTTATTTCAGTTTTCTAGCTGCTATTTACCCCTCAGAAACCCTAACAATGGCCTCCACCTTCTAATTTCATCCCAGATCGCTCTCTAATCAAGGATTAAGCTTAGCAACATCAAATCAAGGAGAAATAGCACCATTTCTGAGTTTGAGCTGCTGTTAGACATTGATATTCGCTCAAATCAGAGGAGTTTCAGTTCAGAAAGTTTTAATTGTGGCAAAGGTGAGTGATTAGCCTTGTTTTTACACTAATTATGGTTAATTAAGGGTAATTAGTGGTAATTAGTGAATTTAAACATGATTAAATTCTGGAAAAATATTTATAAATTTCGAAATATTGTTTCAGGCTTCTATTAGAAATTTGGGTTGATATGGTTAAGTTTTGCTAATCCTAACATTAGTTATTGTTAAACATGAATAAGGGGAAAATATGGGTTTTGGGTATGTTGAATCCATTTTAACATATCAAATTGTTGTTTTGGTGTTTGTGGTCAATTCTATATGTTTCTATGACTGTATGGTATGCTTTGTGATTGATTAGAACAGTTAGAATAGTCTAAAATGTCGTAGTATGGCGTAAAATAGTCGCTGGATAAATTGAAGAATATAGTGCAGGAATCGGATCGGATTGCCCCCTTCTGAACCAACCCGATCGTGGCCACCCATCATGAGCCACTCCAGTACCGATCTTCTCGTGACATATGTGCCTCAACCTGAACCGCTCCAACTTGAGTATCATGAACAGCCTGAAGGAACAAGCCATGACCTGATGCTCTTGAGCTAGCACCACGACCCGACCCGCTCGAGAGGGGGAGCCCGATCCGAACCGCCATGGAAGGGAGCTCAAGACATGACCCGTTTGAGTGAAGACATCAGGAACCGTACCGGAGATGGGGCCACGAGTCAAACCGACCTGATGCTATGGTGGAGAAATCACAATCCGAACCAGAGGGGTGACTGCGAACCGAACCAAGGTGCCTGGACGAGAGAACTGAGCCATTAATCGAGATGGGAGTGCGAACTGAAGTGAATACAAGTGGACAACCGAAACAATCCGGAGAAGACCAAAACTCGAGATGCAAAGGTATTCCAAATGGGAAGTTTGTACTCAAGACCCAGTTGGGAACCAACGAGTTAACTTCATGGTTGGACTTTGCTGCAGGACGTGTGCAAGGGAGTTATCGACGTCCATAACTTTGATTCACCACCGAAAGACGAATGTTAGGCTATGAATCAGTGCATTGGGGTAGTTAATACTTCATGGGGGCAGAGTGATCGTAGCATGGCTATGAGCCAGTGCAGTGGAGTTATCATGACTCCATGGGGCAGAGTGGACATAGCGAAGTATTAGTGGTTATCATTGTAGTGGAGCCGTCACGACTCCATGGGGCAGATTGATCGTAACAAAGTATTGGGTTTACGCACTGAGTGAGAGATGTGAGGATGGTTGCTATTCTTGATTGTTTGCCATCACTATGACATGCACACCCCCAGCCCCGTATCCTTTACACCATATGTTAGTGGCATCTTAGAGTATTATAAGGTATGCTGTGCTAACTCTTTGGTTGCAGGTCCAGCTTCAGGTATGGTTTAGTATACCTGTTATTGTTCTTTTTTGCTGCTTATCGCTCATACCAGAATTTTGTCTGACCCAGAGTTTTATGTCTCTTCTTATTACTCTGGGTACTCTTAAACGGGCAGACTAGAGACAGGTTAGCTGGTTGTGCACGAGTAGCTATCCGAAGACGAGCAGGAGGCTTAAACGTACTATTCTCTATATATATTCTCTCTGTGTTGTTGATGGTCACTGCTTTGGGCATTAGTAGTGTATCTTTCCTTTCTTTTGCTTTAGAGATAGTATTTTGAAGTTGTAATAATGGTGATGGATCATAGGCTGTATTTTGGATTTCCGCTGCTATGATGATTATGGTTTAGTTTTCTGCTTGTGCACTGTCTCGCCTGCTTTATGTCAAGTATGTTATTATTATATTTTATTCCATGCACTGTGAGACATTCTACAGGTTCCTTGTTTGTTCAAATTCCTTTCTTTTCCTTTCTTTGGCAATCGTCCTGTGCTAGTCGGGCATTGGCACAACGCACCTTCATTGGAAATGTCGACTGGTGCGGGGTGGGCCATCACATTTGGTATCAGAGCTCTAGGTTGCGTAGTTAACCTAAAGAACGACACCAAGGAGAGATAATATGTATATGAGAGCGCGTATTTGTGATATTTTGGTTTTCTAAAGCTATATATATATATGCTATTAGTATATTTAAGGATGAAGTCGCATTGTACTGGCACCACTGAAGAGATGGTTAATCATTTTCTCCTTACAGATTGAACGATGAGCCGATATACTAGGGGTACTGATCGAGGAGCTAATAATGGGAATGCTCCTAATATGAGGACGATGTTCACTAACTTCATGAGAGAGATGCTTAGGGATGTTCAGAGGGCAGCTCATAATGTTGCAAATGGTGGTGGTGCAGCGGTGCAGGCGCCTAGTGCCGATTTCGCCAAGCTATGCAAGGATTACATTAGTCTTGGTGGAAAGCCGTTCCATGGAACGAAATCGATTACAGAAGTTCAGGATTGGTTGGATAGTTGTGAGCGTATTTTTGAAGACTTGGGTATTGAGGATGCGACAAAGAGAAAGCTAGCATCCTTCAACTGCAAGGACGGGCGATGAATTGGTGGAATGTTATAAGGCGGCTACTCCAGAGGATCAAGTTACATGGGATCAGTTTAAGGCCTGATTCGGTGAAAAAGTTTATCCCAGCTGCTCAGAAGTTGGAGTTGTTTATGAAGTTCTTGGAGCTTAAGAAGAATGGTAGGGCAGTCTCGGAGTATATTGCTGAGTTCGATACTTTATCCAAGTATGGATTATCCCTTATCGACACTCCCGAGAAGAAGAATGAATAGTTTATAACAGGCTTAGATCAGTACTTGGGGGAAAGGCTAATAAACCATATCGATGAGACGATTGAATCGATTATGGGGAAAGCATTGAGGTCAGAGAGCCTTTATACTAAACCCAAGACTGAAGTCGCTGTCACATTTGTAGATGGGCCAAAGCCGCAAGTAAGCGGTTGAGGCAAGAATAATTCTTAGAATAAAAGGAAGCAGAGTCATAACCAAGCTAAGGATGGTCAAAAAAAGAGCAAGAAAGATATTGAGTGCTTTAGCTGTGGCAAGAAGGGCCATTATGCTAAAGAATGTCGAGCAAAGCCAACGGACAGGAAGTGCTTCAACTGTGGTCAAGTGGGACATCACAAGGATAAATGTCCGCAACCCCTAAAGAGAAGTAGATTGTGAAAGCATATGCTCTTAATGTTGTTCCTTCTTCGTCGAATGCCCCAACCGCGGCGCAGAAAGGAAAGAATGTCGTCATTCAAGTTATGCTTTCTGTTTATGATGTTCCTACTCGAGTATTGTTTGATACCGGAGCTTCCCGTTCCTTCATATCTAGTGACCTGGTAGATAGGTTGGGATTGGAACCCGAGATAGTCGATAGACCTTTAGCCGTGATGAACCCGATTGGTGGTTCAACTAGCCTTAGCATGATTTGTCATAATGTGGTCTTATCGACTCATGGATGTATGTTTTCTTGTGATTGCTTTGTTTTGGGCTTTACTGGGTTTGACATTATTTTGGGGGTCGAATGGTTCCAAAGATACGGGGTGGTGGTAGACTGTGAGGGCTTTTTAGTGACAGTTGGAGCAGATGATGGGCGGAGGGTAGTGTTTGGTGGTCTACCTAGTGATGGGGTAATGGCTAGTTTTCTAAATTCCCTCGACATCCCACATGATGAGTTGTCAGATGTGCCCATGGAAAGCCAGTATCCGGACGTCTTCGAGGAAGTGATCGGACTTCCACCACACTAAGAGATTGAGTTCAGTATTGATTTAGTGAAAGATGTCAGGCCTATAGTGATGCCACTTCATCGTATGGCACCAAGGGAGAAGTGAGAGCTCAAGGTGCAAGTAAGCAATCTGTTGAAGAAGGGATTTATCAGAAGAAGTGTTTCTGAGTGGGGAGCACCAGTTGTGTTTGCTACCAAGGCAGATGGTTCCCTTCGATTGTGTGTGGACTATCGCGAGTTGAATAAGGTGATGAGGAAGAATAAGTATCCTCTACCATGGATTGATGATTTGTTTGATCAGTTTAGTGGTGCGAGTGTGTTCTCCCAGTTGGATCTCGCGATAGGTTTTCATCAGCTTAGAGTGGAAGCTGAGAGTATTGCTATAACAACCGTTCGGACATCGTCTAGATTCTATGAGTGGTTGGTCATGCCATTCGGGTTGACCAATGCACCAATAGATTTTGTGGATCTTATGAATAGGGTATTCAGGGACCAATTGAATAAGTTTGTCCTTGTGTTCATAAACGATATTTTGGTTTATTCAAGGACAGAGGAAGAACACAATGAACACTTGAGGATAGTGATAGAGGTGTTGAGAAAACACCAATTGAAAGCAAAATTCTCTAAGTGTCACTTCTGGAGGAGGGAAGTGAGATTCTTGGGCCATGTTGTTTCAGAGAATGGCATTGCCGTGGACCCTACGAAGGTGGCTACGGTACAGGATTGGTTTACGCCCAAGAATGCAACAGACGTAAGAAGTTTCTTGGGATTGGCTGGATATTATCGTAAGTTTATCCAAGACTTCTCCAAGATAGCAGTAACGTTGACTCAGTTGACCAAGAAAAATCAAGCTTTCACCTAGGATGAAAAGTGCGAGAATGCATTTAAGAGTCTAAAGGAAAAGTTGACATGTGCACCAGTGTTAGTCATTCCTAAAGGGACTGAAGAGATGACGGTATACACAGATGCCTGTGATACTGGACTAGGTGCTGTACTGATGCAAGAAGGTAAGGTTGTAGCTTATGCTAGTCGAAAACTGAACCCGCATGAGAAAAGATATCCTACCCATGATTTGGAATTGGCAGCGATCGTATTCGTGTTGAAGATGTGGAGACATTATCTCTTGGGAGAAAGATTCGGGTTGTTCACTGATCATAAATCGTTAAAGTATCTTTTCTCTCAGAAGGACCTAAATCTCTGACAGCAAAGATGGTTGTAATTCTTAGCTTCCTATGATTTCGATATCGCATACACACCAGGAAAGGGCAATGCGGTAGCTGATGCATTGAGTAGAAGACATGCCAGTTTAGGGGCTATGTTTCTAGAATAGAAGCAACTGGAGTACATCACTGGGTATGATTTCAGACCAAAGTGCGAATTGGATCCAGAAGTATTAGCAAGTTTGACGCTCAGACCCACTTTGATTGAGCGGATTGGTTCCAGTCAGAGGGATGATCCTAACCTATTGGAAATCATCTCAAAGTTAGAGATGGGAATTGACGAAGAGATGAACAAGTATGGGCTTGATCGAGATGGATGGCTTAGAAAGAATGGAAGACTAGTTGTGCCCAATGTCAAGGGATTAAGAGATGAAGTGCTTAGAGAATGTCATCACTCAAAACTGGTTATACATCCCGGTGGTAACAAAATGTATCGAGACATGAAGTAGACCTACTACTGGGAAGGGATGAAAAGAGATGGTGAGAAGTTTATATCCAAATGTATGAAATGCGAACTAGTTAAAGCTGAGTAAAAGAAGCCTAGTGGTTTGTTACAGCCATTGGGAATTCCCTAATGGAAATGTGAACAAGTCTCAATGGATTTCATTGATGGGTTACCAAGAAATAGATCGGGCCATGATAGCATTTAGGTGATTGTGGACGATTGACTAAGAATGCAAGGTTTATACCCTTCAAGTCAAATAGAACAGCAGCTAAGTTAGCGGAACTATATATGAAATGGGTAGTGAGATTACATGGAGTACCTAAAAGCATTGTGAGTGACCGAGACCAGTTGTTTACTAGTGGGTTTTGGAAGAGATTAAAGAGGATCTAGGGTCAGAACTACATCTCAGTACCTCGTATCATCCTCAAACCAACGATCAGACAGAGAGGGTGAATCGTATATTAGAATACCTCTTAGCTTGTATATTGGATTTTGGTGGATCATGGGATGAACATTTACATCTAGTGGAGTTCACATATAATAATAATTATCAATCCAGTATTGGTATGGCTCCATTTGAAGCTTTGTACGGAAGACCGTGCAACTCACCGTCATGTTGGTTTGACTCCTGTGAGAAATTTGTGCTTGGGCCAGATATAACGAGAGAAACCTCAGATAAGATCAAAGTTATCTGACAACAAACGAAGGCTACCCAAGATAGGAAGAAGAGTTATGTTGATAAGAGGAGAAGAGATTTAAAATTCTCCATTGGTGACTTGGTTTTTGTCAAGATTTCTCCATTAAAGAGTGTGATACGATTTGGTAGGAGAGGCAAGTTAACACCAAAATTTGTTGGTCCATTCCCAGTTATCGAGCAAGTTAGGAATTTGGCATATAAAGTTGAATTACCTGAGAAGATGGCAGGAGTTCATAACGTATCTCATGTTTCCTAGTTAAGGAAATTCGTGCACGACCCTAGTGTGACTATTTCACTTGATCAGTTGGACGATATCGAGGTTGAACCCAAGGCGGTTGGGAAACGCAGGCCTATGCGTATTGTTGGGAATGATATGAAGCAGCTTCAAAGGAAGGCGGTGAAACTAGTCAAAGTTCAGTGGGGTGATGATGAGGAAGACTGTACTTGGGAAATAGAGGAGAACATAAGGAGGAAGTATCTAGAACTCTTTGCCTGGTAAGGTTTTTATATCGGTATAGTACTCCCTTGTTAGTAAACCGCATGCTAGATAGGCTTGTTGTGTTGTTTTGTTTGCTTTATTGTTTTGTTAATCATTAGTAGGCATGCGAGATCCTTTGTTTTAGGTTAAGGAATTTTGGATACGAAATTTCATAAGGAGTGTACGCATCGAAGGATCGTAGAATATTTATTTCTTTCTCGTAAGAAGTCGTATGGTTATGTGACAATGGGGGACGACTATTGGGGTCATTTTCCATGTTCACAATTCTTGAATGACCGTTTTGCCCCTAACTGATCTTGTTTTGGACATAACTTTTGATTGGTAAGGAATTTTGACCTGAAACTACTTCCGTTAGATCCGGATGATGGTTTACTTTCCTTAGACTGGTCATATGTGAAAAACGGACTTACTGTTTGGGAGATATGGCTCAAATAAGGTTTAGAAGGTGAAAAACTGCTTAACCGGGCCAAATGAGGTGATTAGTGAATGGGCCCATAACCCATTTTGGGATTAGGGTTATGGAGACGCTGAAATGGGTTAGGTTTTCATTCTATTTCAGTTTTCTAGCCGCCATTTACCCCTTAGAAACCCTAACAACGGCCTCCACTTTCTAATTTCATCCCAAATCGCTCTGTAATCAAGGATTAAGCTTAGCAACATCAAATCAAGGAGAAATAGCACCATTTCTGAGTTAAAGCTACTGTTAGACATTGGTATTCGCCCAAATCAGAGGAATTGCAGTTCTGAAAGTTTTAATTGTGGCAAAGGTGAGTGATTAGCCTTGTTTTTACACTAATTATGGTTAATTAAGGGTAATTATGTTAATTAGCGAATTTAAACATGATTAAATTCTGGAAAAATATTTATAAATTTTGAAATATTGTTTTAGGCCTCTGTTAGAAATTTGGGTTGATTTGGTTAAGTTTTGCTAATCCTAACATTAGTTATTGTTAAACATTATTAAGGGAAAAATATGGGTTTTGGGAATGTTTAATACATTTTAACATATCAAAGTGTTGCTTTGGTGTTTGTGGTCAATTCTATATGTTCCTATGACTACATGGTATGCTTTGTGATTGATTAGAATAGTTAGAATAGTCGAAAACGCTGTCGTATGGCGTAAAACAGTCGCTGGAAAAATTGCATAATATAGTGCATGAACCGGATCGGAACGCCCCTCCCTCTTCCGAACCGACCCGATCGTGGCCACCCATTATGAGCCACTCCAGTACTGATCTGCTCGTAACATATGTGCCTCGACCCGAACCGCTCCAGCTTGAGTATCACGAACCGCCTTAAGGAACAAGCCACGACCTAATGCTCTGGAGCTAGCACCATGACTCGACCCGCTCGAGAGAGGGAGCCCGATCCGAAATGCCATGGGAGGGAGCTCAAGACATGAACCATTCGAGTGAAGACATCACGAACCGTTCCGGAGATAGGGCCACGAGTCGAACCGACCAGATGCTATGGCGGAGAAATCATGATCCGAACCAGAGGGGTGACTACGAACCAAACCAAGGTGCCTGGATTAGAGACGTGAGCCATGAATCGAACTTGGAGTGCGACCTGAGGTGAAGAGAAGTGGACAACTGAACCGATCCGAAAAAGACCAAAACCCGAGTTGCAAAGGTAGTCCAAATGGGAAGTTTGTACTCAGGATCTAATTGGGAACCAACGAGTTTACTTCATGGTTGGACTTTGGTGCGGGACGTGTGCTAAGGAGTTATCGACGTCCATAACTTTGATTCACCACCGAAAGACGAATGTTAGGCTACGAATCAGTGCAGTGGGGTAGTTATTACTTCATGGGGAAGACTGATCATAGCATGGCTATGAGCCAATGCAGTTGAGTTATCACAACTTCATGGGGGCACAGTGGACATAGCAATGTATTAGTGGTTACAGATCAGTGCAGTGGAGCCATCACGACTCCATGGGGCAGAGTGATTGTAACAAAGTATTGGGTGATCAAAGCGGTGGATATCATATGCTTTACGCACTGAGTGAGAGATGTGAGGATGGTTGTTATGCTTGATTGTTTTCCATCATTATGACATGCACACCCCCACCCTCATATCCTTTACACCATATTTTAGTGGCACCTTAGAGTATTGTACGGTATGTTGTTCTAACTCTTTGATTGCAGGTCCTGGTTCAGGTATGGTTTAGTATACCTGTTATTGTTCAGTTTTGCTGCTTATCGCTCATACCAGACTTTTTTTTGACCCAGAGTTTTATGTCTCTTCTTATTACTCTAGGTGCTCTTAAACGGGCAGACTAGAGACAGGTTAGCTGGTTGTGCACAAGTAGCTGTCCGAAGACGAGCAGGAGGCTTACACGTACTATTCTCTATATATATTCTCTCTGTGTTGTTGATGGTCACTGCTTTGCGCATTAGTAGTGTACCTTTCCATTCTTTTCCTTTAGAGATAGTATTTTGAAGTTATAATAATGGTGATGGATCATAGGATGTATTTTGGATTTCCGCTGCTATGATGCTTATGGATTAGTTTTCAGCTTATGCACTATCTCGCCTGTTTTATGTCAAGTATGTTATTATTATATTTTATTCCATGCGATGTGAGACATTCTACAGGTTCCTTGTTAGTTCAAATTCCTTTCTTTTTCTTTTTTTGGCGACCGTCCTGTGCTAGTCGGGCACTGGCACAACGCACCTTCATCGGAAATGTCGGCTGGTGCGGGGCGGGCCATCACTTATAATAGGCATGATATAATTACATGTGAATTAAATTACAATGGATAATTGTAAAAAAATAAGCATGCCTAAACTTTATCGAAGGTTTATGATAAATAATAAATTTAACCGCACTTAGAAACGAAGTTAGACTGCACTTATGATAGAAATCTACCCGGAATTTCCCAGAATATCTAGCATTCACAAGTGGTAAGTCTAATGTGAGGGGTCTAAGTGCATAATTAAACGTGTAACAGTGCTAAGACACGAGATTAAGTCAACTTGTGGAAGAAGTCTGCCCGGAACCGCCGGGCAAATCTAGCATCCACAGGTGTAGACTTAATGTGAGAGGTCTAGTATGGGAGCATATATATATAATATATGTAAATGGTGGGACAGATAAGCATCATTTATAATAATTAATGGTAATAAATAAGAATTTAATGAAATAAATGGGGGAATGATAATAACCTACTATGGATAAATTTCAGTAATAAGAATGCTATATAATCGGTATCTTTGTCCTAGGGACAAATGGAAATTATAACTTAGGTTATAATTAACTTGTAAAGAAGATGAGACAATTTGTGTAATAAGATAAGAGGCACTTAATTTTAAATTAAGTAATCAGTAAACAGGGGAAACTGAATTCTACTGATAGGAATAACAGAGTAAAGCTTGTCCTAAGGATATTAACACAAGTTATATTTAGGGAAGGAAAACTTATTAGAAAACTTTAGTCAAGAGGACTATGTTAGTAAATAACAACGATAAGTTGTAGTAATGGTGTAAAATGGAAATATGATTAAATGAGAAAGAATGATGAAAACTTATGAAATGGAATAAACTTAAATGGGTTAAGTTATATAATTGAAATTAATAAATAAGATGAACTTGGTAACTTGATTAAGAATTCAATATGAATGGGAATAACAAAATAAGATTGGAACTTGATAAGGTAAGGCAAGCGAGTAAAAGAATGTTTAGACTAGTCCACACATTTGAGGGTGAACAACCCAATGGGGTAAATCATCATGGTGTTATAAGACACGAGGGGAGCGCACATTCATCTGATTATTCTGTCAGCTCCGAAGGGTTGGTAGGGGAAGCACGCGCTTCCTGAGATACGTAAGATGCTCCTAGTAGTCCTCTATGTGGTGGCAGATATTTAGGCTATGCTCACAGAGGTAGGGTGTGCACGTAACTACTAGGTGGGTGGGCCTTGACTGCAAAATTAGCTTTGCAGTCAGAATGCTATGATGAGGTGACACCAGGGTGATTTAGCGATTAACTCCACGAGAGGCGAGGTTAGGACCAACAAAAATATCAGATCGTCGGGTACCCATCATCAGCAGCCAGTGGGATGCGAGAAGTCTAGAGCTAAACCCAAGATACCATTCACTTTTCACTATCGAGGTAAGGGGTTGAGGTGAGACTCCAAATGGATGTTTTAGACTATTTGTTATTAGGGAATGTCGCTTAGCTCTAATAGTCTTTACTAGTTGAGGGAGGGACCGAGATGGGGCCATAGCCACCATGGAAAATAGACCCTAGGAATATCTATATTTTGATGCTCTTAAAGGCGGGCCTTTAGAGATATGGAAAAAGCTCCCGACCAAGTTCCGTATTCCATGTATCGCCCTATCATGTAACTTGGAACACATTAGAGGATGTGCAATTGAGGCATCGAGCTACAATTACTGTACATACGTGGGACAGTCTAGATACATGCATGACTGCTCTGGGTGATGTATCGTAGACTTGAGGGCATTACTCCAGAATGAAATCTGATTCGATCGATGGTGGCAGTCTGTACATTTCTGTAGCATAGTATTGACAAATATATGTAGAATGTAACATTGTTATATAGAGATCCGCACTCCAGCGTAGAATGAGGGATTGCATACTTTTCTGTGGCATTAGGAGGGAGACCATGCGAGTGGGGTACCATGGGGTGAACCTCAATATTGATGGGTAGCTTTATATATAATATATTAGGTTAATCCACTGAGAAGTAAATGGGTACGACGTGTTTGTAAGCCTTGAGTGTTGTTAACCAAGTAACCTAATAAATAAGAAAATATGATTGAACGGTATATGTAGTGTTATCCAAAGTGTATAATTTAAATCCAGTCACCAGGATTTGTATTCTGACCCCCTCTTCATAACATACTCGCAGGTTAGATTTGTGGAAGAGACTAGAGCCCTTATATCTTTGGATAATGGTTAGGCAGTATTAATTAATACGATAAGGCTTTTTTTTATTTACACTTCACTCAAGCCATTGCTTTTTGGTCTTTGTAAGCCCCACGGGTAGTGATATACCCCGATTTTTCAATGCCTTCACATACCTAGGTAGTCACCCCTAAAAATTAGCATAGGTGGCCCTCGAACCTGAGACCTATGTCTCATCCCAATTCGCCCACCTCTAACCAACTGAGTTAGGAGTGTCGGGTTGGTAAGGCTATATTTTGATTATATTTTATTTTATCCATTCCGCTGTGAGATGTTCTCTGATCTCTAACATGTTTTATGTCTCTATCTTTTCTGCAAGATACCAGAGCGAACCAATCTGAGTTTCGATAGATTGGAATTTTGAAAAAAAAAACCGGTCTATCATAATTGGGGTTGTTGCAGTTGTGCTAAGATGCTCTCGCTTAACTCTCTCTATTTACAAAAAAGGAGAATTATATATATATATATATATGTATGTATGTATGTATATGCATATAATAATAAATAATCCAAGGGTATCCAACATTACATGTAAATCTAGCATTGGTGTGCAAACCCGCCAAGCTCTATCCCAAATCTGGTATATCTTGATCTCATTTAATGAGTTGGACACTTAAGGATTACCAACGTCTTTTTGACAAAGTCAGCGTCGGTCTTCATAATCCGCCGAGCTCTATCCCAAACTCTCACGTCAGTCCGTGAGGCAGTGCATGAGTGGTATACCTTAGTCTTTCCAGCTACGTGATTGTAAATAATAATAATGTAAATATTTTTCAAATTAAAGAGAGAGTAAGCACTTGAAATCCAAACACTATCTTCACTTATTTAACCTAAATTGTTAACCAAAAGGAAATAAAAATGCCATATTACGATTGTTGATCGATTATAGAATTCATTTCATAATTGCAATATGTTTTCAACTGAAACAGCTGGCCAAGCTAGAGGAGCTTGTAATGATAAATTGATTTTTGTTTGAAGTTTTGATTAGTAACGGACCTGATTTTCATAGTGATGACCCAAATTTGTGTTAACTCACTCGTGTCAAATTTAAAAGTGAATTACCCATTTCTAAATATTCTTTTAAAAACTTGCATTCATCATGTAAACATTTTCGAATCTTACATTTTGTAAATATTTTTTTCATTTAACATTTGGATTTTGTGGGTAGTATCCCCTGAAAACACTCACGAGACAACACTCGTCCTACTAGAGACATCCAGAGGTTTAACGGATTGTTGCATACTCTCAATGCAATCGTTCTCCCTACGAAAATGGATTTATCTTAGTTTTTCAGTATATTCAAGGAAAAAGATAAGTGTAGGGGTATTTGATGTACACGTAAATGTGTATATTTATATTCACACATTTCTTCTTGTTTTAATTAAATAAATAACATATTGGTCTATTTTTACATGTTTTAACCAAAAACCTAAAATTTTCAAATTATCATGCATAGATCTTCATATTGAGGTAAAACAGATATTTGTGCATGTGTTTATTTTTTGATAAAATATGCTTGTTCATTTTCATTGTTTATACCAAAAATGGTTTAAACAACCAAGGTTCTAAACTGTACTTCACCAATTCGGTAAGAAATAAATGGAACCATGTATGGGTAGCAATAAATAGTAAAAATGCGAGATAAAGTAGAGTAGAGACGAGATTTAGAGTGGTTTAGCCATTAACGAGGCCTACGTCCACTATGAAGGCGATTTCCTGTCTTATAATAAGAATTACAAAGTATATCAATTCTCTGACCTCATACTTCTCTATATCTTCTCAATATCCCCTCATTTATATGTTTTGATCTAAAGAATTATACAGGAGAATAATAGAGCTTGAGAAGAAGAAGGACGGATAAATGATTCAGAGAGCAGATGCCTTCACTCTAAAATGGTACTTGACGCCATGGCCAGATCTGTGGTTGAGTTTGAAGTTTAGCAGCACTTCGTGGTTCTCCCCCCAAAAATCCCCCCTTAAACGTGGGTAGTCATCCTGTATTTATAGGTGAACTCCTCTTGGTAAATGATCTGGAATCTATTTATCCTTATTGTGGGTCGTTCATTCTGCTAATTACAACCATACCACTGGACAGCTGTAGCCAGCTGTCTATATCATATTCGGTGTTATGCACGGACAACTTGCTGAGTGTCTCGGATAGCTGAGCGGGTCCTTAAGTGTGCGTGCAGATGCTTTGGGAGATTTCGTAAGAGTGGAGTGTGGAACTGAGATCGATACTTCTGTGTTCCTCGCGCAAATGCCCTTCTTGAACCAAGGACGCTCGTCCTCTTGTTTCCTTTGCATGGTGCCGCTTGGCTTTATGGTTATACTACGAGGTTGCTCTAGCTCATGCATAGCGGGTGACCTATCCTATTTTAGCGCCTGAGTGGTTCTCTTGATGTGCAACCTTCATTTTTGTCGAATCGCGCTTCTCATGGCCCGGTCGCACTGATAGACTTGATCTGCAGTGGGCTTGATATTTGGATCCTGCTTAGTGCGGTCGTGTTATGTATGACCAATGCTGATAAGACCTGCCTTGTACCCATCTGCCCAATATGTGTATAGTTTTTTAGGGATTAACACTTGCCTCTCGAAGTCCATGATTTCTTTTTGGTAAGGAATTATGGGCTTCGATATATTTGACGCACATTGGGTGGTAGGTTTATCCTGACTTGATGAGAAGTCGTTCGTGCACGGGCTGGATCACTCTGTTGGAGCTGGCTAGCATCTTTATCTTTGGGTGAGACGTTTTGTTTGCTTTGTTTTGTTGTATATGACCAAATTATGGGGAATGAATATGCCAGCTGGCCATTTGATGAGACGTTTACCTCAGTACTCAAGTGTTACGATGACATGGCGGAGAATACCTTTGTGCCTTTTAATCTCCCCTTCATTCTCTCATTTGTCATTTGATTTTGCTTTTATTTATCTTTCGAGAGGGATTCTTAAATTTGAAAAGAAAGAACTTCACATCTTTTTCTACTGCTATTCAGGTTTGCTTATGATTTTTTCCCTTTCTCATTCTTCCTTTGAGCCTCACAGTTATACCCTGGTCCATTTGCAGGATGGTTTCATCTTCGGAGCGACACCAAAAGGGAACCTTTGTTGATTTGAGAATTTTGAGGGATGGGACTCGGTCGGCTGGTCAACCGTCCGTAAATTCTCCTTTCTGCCTTCTTATACAGAACTCCAAGCTATTATCTATATGCCTCGTTATGCTCCCGGGCCTTGCAATCCCAGGTTTGCTAAGCGATTTCGGGGATGGAACCTATAGAGGTTCCATCGAATGCGGATGTATCCCCGGCTGATTCTCTGAATTTTGCTCACGATATGACTACAACGAAAAATCACATGCTGGCTCGCCTTGAGACTGTTGTGCATCGATTTGGAAAACAGATGGACTTGTTGAAGAATCATTCTGCTAAGTGGATGGTTAGCTGGAACAAGTTGGCCTCTAACCTCCAGAAACTCCACAAGGACAACCTCGAGCATATTTCTGCTTTGGAATATGATAAGGAGAAGTTAATCCAGGCCCTTAGGTCAAAAGATAGTAGAGTTGCTTCCTTTTCCCCAGGAGGGGTTGAGTCGGCGACTCTTGTACATGCTGAAGGGTCTTCATCTTGTCCTACTTCAGTGAAGAGGAAGGTATGTAGGCCAAGGAAGGTCAGAGATCTGTAATCTTATCTCTTGGTCATTTTTGATTTTGAGTTTTCAAGACTGGTTGTGTAAGCGGGTGCCGGTCCTCGCCCTTGACATTATGCTGCTTGTCGTTCGGTGACTTTGGTTTTGACTTGTGACTCTTTTGTGTTCCTGATGAACAGTTACCTGGCTGGTTTTGTGATGCTTTCCATGTTTGTGTTGTACCATGCCTCTCTGCCCTGCTATGACAATACACCTGCTTCTTCCATTAAAGGTTTTTTTTTACGGCGATCATGCGTTAGCATCATATCACGAGGCGCTCGTTCGTACGTTAATATCGTCTCGCAGAATGTCCGTTCGTTAATATCGTATCATGGTTAGTCTTGTATCGTTCTTGTTAGGCTGGGATTACCCAGTTTTCAGTATTTGATTTGGTTGGTTAGTTTTTAGTTGTTTTAACCTTGGCAAGTCAACCATTTTGATTTTTTATTAAAATCCTATTTTAACTGCTTGGTTGCGTTTTTATGCGTGCCCCCGTGGGAGGACTTGGGCTCCAATGTAGAATCCCAACTTGGCTTCATTTGACTTAGTTAACAACAAAGAACAAGAATGGACACCCCCATACGGCTAGGATTTTTGATTTTGTACTTTTAGCTTTTTTTGACTAGGTCAGTAACAAAGGACAAGAGTGGGTACCCCTATATGGCTAGGATTTCTACTGCCGAAATCCATCCTTGGCTCTGTGTGACTTGTAACAAAGACAAGGATGGCCACCTCCTTTCGATCGGGTTTCTGTTTTGCACTGGTCCTTCCAGCATGTTTAATCCTTCCCTATTTTATGCTTTATTTGAGGAGCGAACGCTAATTCATCTCATTGAGATTTCGAATCAGAAGGAAGAATTCGTGTTTTTACCTACCAAGGTAGGCCCCTTTTGAAATTGGCAATTTTTTTTTCCGTTTTGGGACATGTCGTTTTTTCCGACTTTATGCTTTGACCGAGGACACAGACGTTGGTTTGCCTCATTGAGTTTCTTTTTTCTCAAGTTGGAAAACTCATGTCCAGCACCTACGAAGGTCACCTAAGAAGGTGCTTCTTTGGTGGGTTTTAGCAATTTAATCCGTGGGACTTTTGAGATGCTTTTCACTCCAGCATCGACTTTTTAATCTGGCACCAACCTTTTGTTGGTTCTGTACGGAGAGGTCCAGCGCTCCTTGACGGAAGTTGGAATCTCCTCCAAGTTGTTGCTCCCCGATTGCTCGTTTTCCTACACAGGGAAATCAACTTTTAGTGAAGGATGATGAATAAGCGACCTATGCATGTGATTAAGATTTCATATTCAGTCACTTCATGTACATCACTAAAGTGCGAAGATTTGATGAATCTTTATCGCACTTTCTATGTATATTTGAATAACATGCTATAAGAATAATGACGGATATGATCGCTATTCCATGCTCATGGAATCTAGTTCCCGTTTGTGGTGGCTAATTTGAAAGTTCTGTCCTGGAGTTTGCAGTTTATAATGTAAGATCCTTCCCAATTAGGGCGAAAGACTCCAGTGCCAGTCATTATCTTTTTCAGAAATAGGTCTCCCACTTCAAAAGTTCTATGCTTGACTATCGAATTGAAGTGCCTGGCCACCCTTCTTTGGTGTGCGGCTAATCTGAGTTCCGCTTCTTTTCTTCTTTCCTCGAGCTGGTCGAGGGCTTCGAGCTGTAGCTTATCGTTTTCTTGGGAGTCAAAACGTAGCCTTTGGTGGGTAGGGACTTCTAACTCCACTGGCATCATAGCCTCAGAGACATAGGATAAAGAAAAGGGAGTATGCCCTGTTGCATTTTTGTGCGTAGTGCGATACACCCACAATGCCAGCGGGAGTTCGTCTGCCTATGCGCCTTTATCCTTTTCTAGTCGCTTCTTGATGGTAGTCTTAATGATTTCGTTTACTTCCTCAACCTGCCCGTTTGCTTGTGGATGAGCGACCGCTGAAAAGCTTTTTTGGATTTTAAACTTGGCACAAAATCTTTGGAATTGTTCACTTTCAAACTGGGTCCCGTTGTCCGTGATTATCTTTTGTGGTACCCCGTACATGCATATGATGTTTTTCAAGACAAAGTTAATAATCTTCTTTGAAGTTATAGAGGCTAACGGTTCTGCTTCAGCCTATTTTGTAAAATAGTCAACAACAACAATTGCATATTTGAAACCGGATTTTGCCGGGGCAGGGCTCCTATGAGGTCAATGCCCCAGATAGCAAACGGCCAGGGCTGACCATGTGGGTTATGGTTGTGGATGGCAGCCTTGGGATTTTGGCAAATATTTGACACCTATCACATTTTTTGGTGTAACTTGTTGAATCTTTGTTGATGTCTGGCCAGAAATAACCATATCGTAGGATCATTTTGGCTAAAGTTTGCCCTCCGATATGACCTCCGCATTCTCCCTCTTGCAACTTCGCCATAATTGCCTTAGATTCCTTCACCGTGACGCAGCAAAGCGGAGGTGTAGAGATTCCCCGTCTATACAGTCGCCCATCTTGGATAAGGTATAAAGGGGCTTTTCGCAAGATATTTCTTCAGAGTTTGGTTTCGACCGGGAGTGCTCTTCAATCAAACTCTTCAGACGACTGCATTCGTTAGTGTTGTGCCCTGGTTGGCTATGGAAACGACAATTTTTTTTGGAATTCTCCTGCTGTTCAGTTACCTTCTGCGGCTTCATCTGAGGTAAAAGGCCTGAGTCCTTCGCAGCTTGGTAAATCCTCTCTGGGGTTTCGTTTAAGAGAGTTAGCTCAGAGGGTTTATACATCTGTGTCTTCTTGTAAACATTGATATCCCCCTCATTGTTTCCCCTCTTTTGTCCTAGGTCACTCCTCTGCTAAGCCCTGGGCCCATTGTTCCTCCCCTCTCTAGTCGCGTTATTTTCCATAGTCTTCTGGGCACCTAGAGATTCATCTTCCACACTCATATACTCTTCATCTTTCTTGTAAAACTTCTTTAAGGTCTTCGGTTTCTTCATTTTAAGCCACTTTCCAAACTCCGAATTCTTATCGATGGCCCCTCTCAGGGCTGCGAGCAAATACCAAGGTTCTAGTTCTATTACCTCCGCTGCTGCAGTGAGAAAGCGTGTAAGGAAAGCTCAGATGGTTTCTTCACGCCACTGTCTCATCTCGTCGAGTGACATCACATCCCTTGCTTTGGTGACCTGCAGCTGGAATTGATCTTGAAACCTCCTCGCTAGATCTGCAAACTAGTCGATACACCTAGGCGGGAGTCTGGTGAACCATAGTATAGCTACACCTTCCAGGCAAACGGAAAAGTATAAGAACTTGATTTCATCAGTGGCTCTAGCTCCATTCATGTGCTGGTCGTATTTGAACAGGAAAATAGTCGGATCTCCGGCTCCGCTGTAAGGTGCTATTGTTGGCGGTACAAATTTCTTCGAGAATTTTGCTTGATGGATCTCCTCCGTGAATGGATTTTTGCTGGGGGAAAACTCCCATTCTTGTCCTCATCCTCTTGAGCCTCCTTTTCCTTCATTACTCATTGAATTAAGTCTGTGATGCGCCTTTCATCGCCCGCTTTTCCATCAGGATCGATGCTGATGTTAGCGAGGCCACAGTTTAAGCTTCGGCACCTCGCATCCTTCTTGAGGGAGGCTATGTCGGAGTGATCAGTTGCACGTTTTTCTTTGCGTTGTGGAGATCTGACCTTAGGATCCCCAACACCAGCCTATTCCCGGTCTCTCACCGAGCTATGAGGTCGTCCAGGGTCTGACGCTGATGAGTCCTCTTTTTCGTCAGCATTACCCACAACGTTTGATGGTAACAGATTGGCTTGACTATTGGTCAGGACATCAAACCTTTCCATTATCATCTTCGCTGTATTATCCATTTTCTCGTTTAAACCAGTTACAACCACGTCCAAATCATCTCGCGTGACAGATGGCCCGGGAGTTTTCCCAGTGTCCTTGGTTCAAGATTGGAGGTGTAGCTTGTTAGCATTATCATCCTCGATGATCGCAGCGATTCTAGCGGATTTACAGCTTTTCTTCGATCCAACCATGATTTCGAAGGAGAAAATGACTTTGGGACGTTCCAATTGCTAAATAACAAAAGGAAATTATGAACATGGACCCACGGTGGGCGCCAAAATGTTTATACCAAAAATGGACTAAACGCCCAAGTTACTAAACTGTACTTCACTAATTCGATAAGAAATAAATGGAGCCGTGTCCAGGTAGCAATAAACAGTAAAAAAATGTGAGAAAAAGTAAAGTAGAGATGAGAATTAGAGTGGTTCAGCCGCTAACGAGGCCTACATCAACTATGAAGGCGATTTCTGCCTTATAATAAGAATTACAAAGTACATCAATTCTCTGACCTCATACATCTCTATATCTACTAAATATCTCCACATTTATATGTTTTGATCTAAAGAATTATACAGGAGAATATTAGAGTTTAAGAAGAAGAAGGACGGATGAATGATTGAGAGAGCAGATGCCTTCACTCTAAAATGGTACTTGACGCCATGGCCAGATCTGTGGTTGATTTTGAAGTTTAGCAGCACTTCGTGGTTCTCCCCCCAAAAAGCCCCCCTAAAACATGGGTAGTCATCCTGTATTTATAGGTGAACTCCTCTTGGTAAATGATCTGGAATCTATTTATCCTTACTGTGGGTCGTTCATTCTGCTAATTACAACCATACCACTTGACAGCTGTAGCCAGCTGTCTATATCATATTCGGTGTTATGCGCGGACAACTTGCTGAGTGTCTCGGATAGCTGAGCGGGTCCTTAAGTGTGCGCGCAGATGCTTTGGGAGATTTCGTAAGAGCGGAGAGTGAAGCTGAGATCGATACTTCTGTGTTCCTCGCGCAAATGCCCTTCTTGAACCAAGGACGCTCGTCCTATTATTTCCTTTGCATGGTACCGCTTGGCTTTATGGTTATACTACGAGGTTGCTCTAGCTCGTACATAGCGGGTGACCTGTACTATTTTAGCGCCTGAGCGGTTCTCTTGATGTGCAGCCTTCATTTTTGTCGAGTCGCGCTTCTCATGGCCCGGTCACAGTGATAGACTTGATCTGCAGTGGGCTTGATATTTGGATCCTGCTTAGTGCGGTCGTGTTATGTATGACCATTGCTGATAAGACCTGCCTTGTACTCCTCTGCCCAATGTGTGTACAGTTTTTCATGGATTAACATCCATGTTCTCTTATTGGAAATTAGGAGCAAAAATGAAGTATGCACATGAAGATATGTATGCACAAAGTGGATACAAAGGAATGGAGATGGAATTAATTCATATAGAAATTAGTGGAGGACTCTACCCATTATCACCCTTTCTTTAATGGAAACAATTAGAAGCTAATGTATTTGCTAATGAAGACAAAATAGGCTTCATGCACTTTTAATGATTCATTAATGGATAAAGACAAAATGGAAGCTTCATGAAGAGGGTATTGTTGGTAGTTCCCAACAATTATAGATTAGGGTTAAGGTTTTAAAGCATGTATAAATACCCCACATATGTTCATGTAAATATACTCTCTTTTAGTTAATTTAGTTTGGAGGATAAAAGCTCTCTTTTCTTTCCATAGCTACTTAGGCTTTTTTTTGTAATGTCTTTTTTTATGCAATAGTAGCTAATTATTTCTCTTTTACTTACATGCTTCTTTCTTCTTGTTGTAGTGTAGTTCTCTTTTATTTTATGCAAGCAGAATAGATTTTCATTCATTTTGCTCTTTTCTCCTTTGCTTTTCTTTTATGTTGCGAGTTATAGTTGTTATTATAATATCAAGTATTAGAAGCTAAGCCCCTTCAACTTAGGGGTAATGAAGCTCTCTAATCATGTAGCTTCAACATTATTTGATTTTGGTTCCCTTTTGGTGCTTAATGGAACGGAAAAATGATTATGGCATAGAAGTGAACATTTAAATTGAAATTTGATGGCCTATATTTCTAAACAATAGTTAATAGGTCATGCCCAAAGTAGTTTCGATTTCATCTTTTCTTTGTTTTCATGAGATTTAAACAAGTGGGTTAGTGGTTGTGTTAAAGTTTGATGGGTTATGTTGGGCTAATTTATAGCACAAATATGCCATGCTTAGGATAAACACATCAACTAATTACACTTATTAACAAAATAAGGAGATCATAATTTCATAACTTGTTTAACTATATGATCTGGAAAGTGGATTTCCTTCTAAGTTGAAATTTAAATCTCTTATATTTATCTATCTTAGTTTGTTAGTTTAGTTGTAGTTGTAGTTGTAACTAACATCTCTTGACATTGGATTGACACATATTTAATTTGATTTGATTGAGTAGAATTTGAAACTATTTCTTTCTCAACGGATCGATCCTTATTCGCCACGTACTACAAGTGTAAGCCATGTGCTTGCGGTTTATTACACTTCGCAATGGATTTCTAACTGAAACAATATCCATTGTCGACCATTATTTCTCCTGCTGCCCTTTCTACTATGATGGCAGCTGCTATCACTCACGATGGTCCTTCTGGCTCGGGCATATTCGGAATTTATGTGATTGTGAAGAAGCCTCCTTATTCACTTCCAAAGTTGCCTTGCCATTTGTCGTGAAGGTTTTCTGTCACCTTGATGGAGTACGTTTTGACTCGGACATTTACCCGATTGACATTGAATAGATGCTTCAGAATATCAAAATTTTGAAAAATGACGTGTAGAAGCTTTCTAACTGGTAGAAACTTGATTCGGAACTGCAAAGGATTAACCAATTGCATTACGAAGCTCAGCACACACTGGAAAGTGAGCATGTTGAATGGGAGAATGCCCCCAAGGAGCGGGATGGGGAGATTGATCAGATGACCACTGTTTATGTAGTGATGGTGGCTGCTAAAAGGAAAGTCGAGAAGGATTTGACAACCATAGTTCAATCCTACTAGCAAAAGGAAGCTTTAATAAATTCCCAAGTGGATGCCGTGTAGAAACGATCCAAGGATTTACTGGACGTAGAGAAAAGGACTGTCGAAAACTGCCGCAAGTAGGCGGCGAGCCTCACCGTGCCTCTCATCAATGAAACTCTTAAGACTTAGAGGCTGAAGGAACATCTTCCTAAAGTCCAATAAGAGCGTGACCAAGCAATGAAGGAAAATTTGGTCACTAAGGAAAATCATACTAGCACAATGATAACTCTTAATGCCAACATGTTTGAGTGTTACGTTCTCTGTGTTATGGGAAAGTGGAACCTAGAATTCTTGGAGAAGAGGTATCCCGTACTCTGGCCGAGGTGTGGGAAGAGACCCTGAAGCGTGCGAGAGACAGTGGTTACACGGAAGAGCAATTCCTTGCCTTCTATTTGGATAATTATTCTGAGGTTGCTTCGGCCAAAGGAAAGGAAGAATAAATGCATGAGAGAGAGTTTATCGTTGTTGAAAGAGCTGGACCTTCTAATGAACTCCCTTTTAGTCCCCAGACCACTACCGAAGCTCCCACTTTTTCTGATGACCTATCTTATACTAAAGTTACCCTTGCTGAGGTTACCGCTAGCGATACCTCTACTCCTACAGATGTCTTTTTTTTCCACTATAGCCATTGCCAGTGTTACTACTAGAGAAAATGCCCCTTAGACTACAACTACTGAAGATGCCAATGTCGGGGAGAACTTATTAAGCGATGAAAGCAACGACAAGGATACTCAAGGAATCAAGGTTACAACATGGGTGTTCTCAGAAGCAGGTAATGATGATACCATCTATGGCTTGGGGAACCATTTCCTTTCTGTATACGAGTTGATGACTTACTCGATCAATTTTTAATTGTAGGACTGCACCTACCAAGCACTTTCCCGTCTGTTGGTGGCTCAACAAGTACTACAACCATTTTTACCCCTTTGTTGATGGATGTTGTGCCAGGGATGACTACCCCTAATACGACTATGGCCCTCATCATTCTTTCCTTACCTTCTACTCCTTGCTTCCATCTGGGGTCACAAGCCGAGCAAATTGTTGCTTTGTAGGACTTAGATGACCCAAGAGTGTCTTCAGGAGGCAACGAAGACCCTATCGATGAGAAAGAGACTATGGAAGGAAGATAAGGAAGTCATAAGAGATCCAAAAAGACACATAGTAGGAAGCGTAGCATAAACAAGAAGTCAAAGACCGTCTCCGTTAACAATGGCGAGGGGAATCCTCACTACGCCATAGATGGCCTAAGGCAACCCAGAGAAATGACGCAGTAGGTGCCAAAAATTGTTGCTATAGGTCTGTGGCAACACTTTTTTGGGGTTGCCTTTTGTCGCATTGCCTTAGAGTCAAAGGCAACATCTTTGCTATCCTAAGATAACATCGCTACAGGTGTTGTTACAAGTACCACTTGAACAAAAAATACCCTTTCACAACTGTCAAAAACAGTTGTAATATGTCTAGTACAACTGGCAATGGTAATAAAGTCAACCATTTTTACAACTGTTTCTAGCAGTTGTTAAAAATTACTTTACAACTACTAAAAGTAATTACATATCACTTGCTATTAATCAAAGATTTCATAATATTATTATAACATAGTATTTTATTCAAATAAATATTTTATTTCAACATTTCGAATGGTACAATTTTTTTGACTCCACTACTATACATTCACTCGTATATTACATAATCATTCATATTTACTTACATTCCTCGCTACATTGTCACTCGTTTCATTCATATACAGACTCACACATACAATCATAAGAAAGAAAAATATATACAAAAATGATTATATAAAATACTACCTTTGAGGGGCCGGACAATGTGGCATATGCTTCTCCTATCATTTTGAACAAAGCGGCCCGCATGTGCATGGACATCAACTACAACTTCTCCACATAATGCACATACATATATTCAAAGTAGTGCACATATGCATGTTACGGTTGGAAAGAGGAAGGGGGGATATTAATTACAGCATCCATAAGATCGAGAATTTCATATTCTTTCATGGTAGAACCATCCCTTCTAATACCAGCCTTTAACTCTTCGAATGTGGTAGCACCATTGTTATCTGTGTCCATGGCCTTAAACATTTCCTTCAGTCCAGTTATCTCCTCCTCCGAAAGGCTTTTAGCTATCACCTGATACACATTGCGCATTATACACGATCACATTGAAAGCTCATATTTCGCAAAAAGAACCACAGATGCACATACTCATAGGGACATTTTCTTAAGTTTATTCATTGCGGAAAACTACATGAGACGAGAAAGAACTGCAGGGTCTAATGCCTGATCAGGAGCAACTCCATGTTCGCATATCCAAGGATGACCTATTCATTGAAGGATAACACCATAAATTAGCTTATAGACATGATCGTATATTTACATATATATGAATGGATAACATACAAAGAACTTCATGAGCAGTCAAGCGTTCAGAAGTTCGAGAGCATAGCATTCTCTTAATGAGGTCCTTTGCGCTATCAGATATCACAAGCCATGGATCGGATTCGAAATCAATCACACCTTATAGAACTGCATCAAATATTCGTTTTTGTGTCTCTATCAAAATCCCCCAAAATTTCCTTTGTTATAAAATTTTGAACAGTCATATTGAACTAAAAGTAAGTTTGCCAACTCACTGAAACTAGTCAAAACATTTTAAAAGTATATAACACATTGATGGATCTTTTTGATAGAAAGAACTATAAGTTGCTTAGAAGTCAAAATGTGAAAACATCCATTTCTTAGCTTAGGGACGATTTTCACAAGTCATTTTTACCAAGTAAACAATTATAATTCCTTTGTCATTGGATACATGCATTGGAACTCTATTTAAATACATATCGTCTTATGTAATTTAAACTAAAATAGCTCTTGCTAAGTCACACAAAGGAGGCACGCCTCTCAACAAAATGTATAGTATGACTCCGGCAGTCCAAACGTCGGCTTCTGGCAAAAATGTAGTGAATGAGGAACAATGTATAGGAATAATTGTCATACCGAATTAAGGAGAATTATGGAAATGATCCCGATGAACAATGTATAGGAATTGGATCACTTGTTCACTTGTTCCTGTTATCTATGACTATATTGTGAATGCAGATGTAGAAGAAAAAAAGCCAACCGCATCGTTCACTTGTTCCTGTTATCTATGACTGTTTTGTGAGTGTCACCATTGTATAGCTATCATGATAAAACTACTAACTGTCACAATTGTATAGCTGAAAGTGCATTGTGCAAAACAAAGCTCATTTTTGCTCACTAACCTACAAAATATGCAGAATTATGGATTAGCAAGATGCTGCAATGAAGCACAGTTATTTATCACCATCACTAGTTGCTAGAAGGACTAGCATGCACACCATTCTCAACAATATTCAAATGATTTGCTGTAATGGTAGGTCTAGTAGATTCAAGTGGATCAGCATTAGCACAAGTTAGTATGACTTGTATATCATTATCAAGTGAATCAATTACTTTGGACAAGTCCAATCCCCCAATTTCATTTCTTGATTGTTAAAATCTACTCTATATGGATTCAGCAGTAGCTACAATGCCTGCAATCATACCATTCAAGAACAGAATATTAACACCATATGAACTATAAGAATCTGAAAATGTGTCATGATTAGTACTAGTTTTATTGTGATGTGGTTGAAATAGCTGATAACCATTGCACCTTGAACACTTCCTATGCATAAATACAAAATTGTTAAGTCCATCCATATACATCAACTTTATATATGCCTTACTGTACTATAATATACCCCAGCTCCTTGTTCATTTAAATTATCTTTTCACAAATACGAAACTGTAAAGTCCATAACATACCCCTACACCCATTCCTATTATGGTAAGTTGGGAAAAGAAACATTAGCGCTAGACGTGTTAAAAAAATTATGATTTTTTAAATGAATCATGTATTAGGAATAAAACTACCTTGCAGCTTCTAAAAAATGTCATCTTTTAGTCGAGAATCCATCTGTCAAATGCTTGGCATGATTTCATTTAGTAAATCTTATAAAAACCCAAAATCGAATGAAATATCTCAACTTTGTTAATCCAAGCAGTAGCAGTTTTGTAACACCCCACCTCCGCTAGGGTCACTCACAAAGGGATGCCCTTGTTTTGGAGGGGTATTATCTAGTAAACAGGCACAGAGATAACACAAGACAGAACATAGATAAAATAGAGTATATAAAGCAGCGGATATAAACTTTAAAACCAAATCTCATTACTGAAAAATAGAGTCAAAACTTCTTACATCAAAATGCCAAGTCATTATTTCATTACATCAAGTTCTAAAGAAGCAAAGTACCTAAAACAACATAAGTAAAATATTATTCCCCAAAAAGTGCATGAGTGCAGCCGTAGCATAGCTCAAGACCAAACCGTACATGAGCTGTCAGAAAAAAAGCAAAGTCCAAGCTAAGATCTAGAGTTTCCTCCCTGAGAACCTGGGGGGGGGGGGGGGGGGGGACGAAAGACAAAGAGGCGAAAGAAAACGGGTCAGTCAAAAAGACTGGTAAGCCCCAGTGACTATCAGCATAGAAACTAGTAAAGTTAACAAGACATGAATAAACTGGAATTAAACATAGGAATGATGATAAGTCTGACATGATAACTAAGCTAACAAGATAACTCAAGTCTAACATTGCGTATTCAAGGTTCGCCATACCAACTATACTGGTATACTAATCCCGTGTCAACTATAAATCAAGAAATAATCCCTTGGCCCAATATCGTGAAGTGACCCAATTCGGGGTCTAACGGTATGATCTAATCGATCGGCTCCCTACAAGTCTAGCTCGTCGTGTGTCTGTGTCATACGGCCCTATCACGAATGCAGTCACCTGTGCTAGGTCCCCCATAGGGTGTATCAAGCCCTAGGGTGCTAACTACCGACACGAATCAAGAATGCACAGATAATCCTACTGATGCACAATGCCTGCTTTTTCAACTCCGAACTAAGTGCACGACCCTAGTCCGCCTGAACCTACAATGGCGCACCAACTCAGCCGTCGTTCTGGTCGCTTACAATCAGCCCAGCAATCGTGCCCCACCCTGCCTAGTCCCAGGGTACCGTGATACATCTAGTGGGTTACTGCTGAAAAGGACCGCGTAACTAGGGTTTCGTTCAGCAGTTTAAGTTGTCATTTAAAATCGAGACTTAACCCCATCTACGTGTCATGTCAAATTGACTAAGTGGGTCGTTCTAGTTCAAGACTTAGTCCTACGAATCATGTGTCAGGTTGGTTAAGTGTGTTCAAGCGGTTCATGACTTAACCCTATCAAATCAACGTGTCAAATTGGTTAAGTATATTCAAGTGGTCCATGACTTAACCCTATCCAGTGGCATTAATTTACTTAATGCACCACTAACCTCTCACATTAGACTTGGTTATGGTTACTGGATGTGCCGGGTGGGTCCGGGCTGTTTTATAGCATAACCTAGTCTAACCTCGGGTTTCGAGTGCGATATGACCAACTACTCACATTGGGTCCTATTGTTTGCAGTTACTGGATTTGCCGGGCAGTTCCGGGTAGATTTATACTGCAAACTCAACCCAACCTCGAGTTGGCCACATTCAAGTTATCTAAGTGTCATGTCCCAAATTCATATTTTCAATTATAATTTCATGTCAAGTTCATGTTCCTATCCAAGCTCAAGTTATAACGATATTCATGTTTTCAAGTTCATACTAAGTTCAGGTTTTCCTAAACTACCCAAATCTCATCCCCAACGCTCGTGAATTCGAATCAAGGCAATAGATGTAACTAGGGAATAACAAAACAAGGATGGGTATAAAGTGGCAAAGGTGATTTCAAGGCAAGCATGGTGTAACTTGAGATATGATCATAACATCACTAGCATATGAAATAGGGTGATAAACATAGCAATAAATGACATAAGATGATAATCCTAAACTTGTGACTAGCAATAGTTTCAACATCACAACATCACATGCATGTTAAAATAATGATAGGGTTTAGGTTATGACATGAACAGGCCCCTAAATCAAGTTCTTATCAGTATTCCACAAATCAAGGTTCAATATGAACGGTACTAGGTTCAAGGTGAATAGATCTAGGGTGAACAAGAGTAGGTCTAAAATAAAAGATCTAAAAGGAATAGTCATAGATCAAAGATATACAAGAGTAGGTCTCAAGTAGTTATCATGTTTATGTTCAACTTCAATTTACACATGTCCATATTAAGTTTAGAGTTTAGATCTAAGAGTAACTAGGGTTTACAGATCGTGGTTTTTGAGAACTAAGAACAGAAATTGTCGTAGGATCGTTGTTGATATGTTGATCTATTCCCTTGAATTGTTGTAGAAACGTTGGCCTTCGATTTGGATCTAGTTTGAATGTTTAAGCTTCAAGTTGGAGGCGGCGGCCATGGTTCAAGAGGAGACTTAGTGGCATAATGGTGTTAGAAAGATTTGTGGTGGATTAGCCTAGGTCTTAGGGTGTTTTTATAGTTGCAACAACTAGTTTAGGCCATAGGATAAACCGTAGAATCGATCTGAACCGCCAAAAATCGTCACAGGCCCTCAAACAAGCCAACAGGATCAAGTTGGAGCAACCAGGCCCAAACCAGGTTCGGGGACCAGGTCAACACCCAAGTCGACTACGCAGTCGACCTGGTCCTTGGGGTGTCGACTGCCCAGTCGACCTGGGGTGCTGGGCGGGAAATTTCCCGCCCAGTCTGTCTGGGTTTTGAAATTCGAATTTGAATTCGAATTCGAATTGTTTTGAACTCTGAAAATTTCTGAAACTTTGGGGAGCCATAACTTGGTCATACGGACTACGATTTTCGAAAACTCGGACTCGATTTCATGCAGAATTCCGAGACGAACGCAATGGCGCAACCCATTTCCCTTGATTCTTATTTTAAAATTTAATTCTTCCTAGATTTATGGTTATAACACGTTATCAAAATACAGGTTGTTACATTCTCCCCTCCTTAAAGGATTTCGTCCCTGAAATATCTAAATTAGGAAGAATGTATCCTACCATCCATCATCCATCTACTCAAAACATCATCCACAAGCAAACATTGTCCTTAAGGGATTTCTAATGCTGTATGAACATATGCAGAAAGTGTGTGTATATGTTCCTTATCTAATGCAAATGATCAGGCCTGATTGATCTTTCTAATGCAAAATATGTTTAGTGTCATGAATCCAGCATGTATGCAAACAAATCCTAGTCACGTAAGCACTATATGTGTGCACAAACATTCATCCATATGCAACATTCATATGATAACACATTCAATTTCATCCATGAATAAGTATAAACAATCATGCATATGCAATATGAAAATGTGTCTGAGCCGATCTAGTGCCTAATGTGTGTTATGCAACCACGAGCAATCACTTGCAACCATTCGCAAACATCAAGCATAACATGTTTCAAATACATGTTTACATTCATAGGATTCTACCTAAGGTTCTCAAGACAGGATCAAAAGGATATACAAGATAAAACAGAGTATCCAGGGAAAAGAAGTTAAAGATGTACCCCTAGAAGGTCCTTCTTACGGGGCTTGCCCTTGCTTCTTAGGGCAGTTCTTGCTGATGTGTCCAGTTTCACCGCATTGAAAACATGCTCCTATCTTCATCTTCTTCTTCCTACAGTCTTGGACTATATGCCCGTAAATACCACAGAAGTTGCATTTTCTTTTCTCATGTGACTTGTCATTCTTGTTGTTGTTGTTCTTTCCTCCTTTCTCGGAGTCTACCTTCTTGTCTTGAGACTCATTCGCCTTGACCTTCTTCTTGCCATTATCATCTTCTTCATGAAGTAGGGCCATATTCACTAAGCTTTCAAAGGTCGCCCCCATGGGTACATGAGTCATGGCCATAGTGTGGAGTGGCTCGCTCAATCCTCGAGAAAAGCGTAGAGCCTTCTTCTCAGCCATGTTGACTAAGTCCAAACCAAACCGAGCAAGCTGATTAAACTTATTCACGTATTGCCTAACTGACATGTCCCCTTGCTTGAGTGCCAGGAACCTCTCCATCTGAAGACTCGCTTATGCGGATGATAAAAACTTAAGCCCAAACCTATCTCTAAAGTCTGCCCAAGTCTCAATTTGGCCTGGTAGCATTGGTGACTTCCCACCAAAATGCAGCTTCCTCTTTCAACAACTATGCTGCCAACTGAACTTTCCTATGATCCTCCATATCGAAAATAACAAACAAGTCTTCAGTCTCTTTTAGCCAGTTTCGCGCCTCGACGAAGGTTTCAGTTCCAACGAAGTTCTTGCCGCCCATTCCTATAAAGTCCTTGCATATTTTGGCGAAGGCGGTACCCGGAGGAGGAGGAGGAGGAACCATGGCCACCGGGGGAGGAGGAGGAGGGATATCTGCCGGGCCCGCGCCGTTGGCCCTAGCTTCCAAGTATCTTCGGCACCAGCCTGGTATGGGTACTCCCTCAGGAAGGTTAAGATCAGACATGCTGAAAAGCGAAAAGGAAAAAGATTCAAAAGAGGAAACAAAGGAAAGTGCTAATGGCTTTTGGGGAATATCCTTTTCTTAAAAATAAAACTTTTCTTGAAAAATGCTTCTTTATAAACGGTTTTGAAAATAGTTCCAGATGGTTTTTAAATCTTTTGCCCAGTCTGGTAACCTTCTGCTCTAATACCAAATGTAACACCCCACCTCAGCTAGGGTCACTCACAAAGGGAATGCCCCAGTTTTGGAGGGGTATTATCTAGTAAACAGGCACAGAGAAAACATAAGACAGAACATAGATAAAATAGAGTATATAAAGCAGCGGATATAAACTTTAAAACCAAATCTCATTATTGAAAAATAGAATCAAAACCTCTTACATCAAAATGCCAAGTCATTATTTCATTACATCAAGTTCTAAAGAAGCAAAGTACTTAAAACAAAATAAGTAAAATATTACTCCCCAAAAAGTGCATGAGTGCAGCAATAGCATAGCTCAAGACCAAACCATACATGAGGTGTCAGAAAGCAAGCAAAGTCCAAGCTAAGAGCTAGAATTTCCTCCCTGAGAAACTTGGGGGGGGGGGGACAAAAGACAAAGAGGCCAAAGAAAACGGGTCAGTCAAAAAGACTGGTAAGCCCTAGTGACTATCAGCATAGAAACTAGTAAAGTTAACAAGACATGAATAAACTGGAATTAAACATAGGAATGATGATAAGTCTGACATGATAACTAAGCTAACAAGATAACTCAAGTCTAACATTGCGTATTCATGGTTCGCCATACCAACTATACTGGTATACTAATCCCGTTTCAACTATAAATCAAGAAATAATCCCTTGGCCCAATATCGTGAAGTGACCCAATTCGGGGTCCAACGGTATGATCTAATCGATCGGCTCCCTACAAGTCTAGCTCGTTGTGTGTCTGTGTCATACGACCCTATCACGAATGTAGTCCCGGTGCTAGGTCCACCATAGGGTGGATCAAGCCCTAGGGTGCCAACCACCGACACGAATCAAGAATGCACAGATAATCCTACTGATGCCCAATGCCTGCTTTTTCAACTCCGGACTAAGTGCACGACCCTAGTCCGCCTGAACCTACAATGGCGCACCAACTCAGCCGTCGTTCTGGTCACTTACAATCAGCCCAGCAATCGTGCCCCACCCTGCCTAGTCCCAGTGTAACGTGATACATTCAGTGGGTTACTGCTGAAAAGGACCGCGGAACTAGGGTTTTGTTCAGCAGGTTAAGTTGTCATTTAAAATCGAGACTTAACCCCATCTACGTGTCATGTCAAATTGACTAAGTGGGTCGTTCTAGTTCAAGACTAAGTCCTACAAATCATGTGTCAGGTTGGCTAAGTGTGTTCAAGCAGTTCATGACTTAACCCTATCAAATCAACGTGTCAAATTGGTTAAGTATATTCAAGTGGTCCATGACTTAACCCTATCCAGTGGCATTAATTTACTTAATGCACCCCTAACCTCTCACATTAGACTTGGTTATGGTTACTGGATGTGCCGGGCGGGTCCGGGCAATTTTACACCATAACCTAGTCTAACCTCGGGTTTCGAGTGCGATATGGACAACTACTCACATTTGGTCCTATTTTTTGCAGTTACTGGATTCGCCGGGCGGTTCCGGGCAGATTTATACTGCAAACTCAACCCAACCTCGAGTTGGCCACGTTCAAGTTATCTAAGTGTCATGTCCCAAATTCATATTTTCAAGTATAATTTCATGTCAAGTTCATGTTCCTATCCAAGCTCAAGTTATAACGATATTCATGTTTTCAAGTACATACTAAGTTCAGGTTTTCCTAAACTACCCAAATCGCATCCCCAACGCTCGTTAATTCGAATCAAGGCAATAGATGTAACTAGGGAATAACATAACAAGGATGGGTATAAAGTGGCAAAGGTGATTTCAAGGCAAGCATGGTGTAACTTGAGATATGATCATAACATCACTGGCATATGAAATAGGGTGATAAACATAGCAATAAATGACATAAGATGATAATCCTAAACTTGTGACTAGCAATAGTTTCAACATCACAACATCACAGGCATGTTAAAATAATGATATGGTTTAGGTTATGACATGAACAGGCCCCTAAATCAAGATCTTATCTGTATTCCACAAATCAAGGTTCAATATGAATGGTACTAGGTTCAAGGTGAATAGTTCTAGGGTGAACAAGAGTAGATCTAAAATAAAAGATCAAAAAGGAATAGTCATAGATCAAAGATATACAAGAGTAAGTCTCAAGTAGTTATCATGTTTATGTTCAACTTCAATTTACACATGTCCATATTAAGTTTAGAGTTTAGATCTAGGAGTAACTGGGGCTTACAGATTGTGGTTTTTGACAACTAAGAACAGAAATTATCGTAGGATCGTTGTTGAGATGTTGATCTATTCTCTTGAATTGTTGTAGAAACGTTGGCCTTCGATTTGGATCTAGTTTGAATGTTTAAGCTTCAAGTTAGAGGCGGCAGCCATGGTTCAAGAGGAGACTTAGCAGCATAATGGTGTTAGAAAGATTTGTCGTGGATTAGCCTAGGTCTTAGGGTGTTTTTATAGTTGCAACAACTAGTTTAGGACATAGGATAAACACTAGAATCGATCTGAACCGCCAAAAATTGTCACAGGCCCTCAAACAAGCCAACAGGGTCAAGCAGGAGCAACCAGGCCCAAACCAGGTTCGGGGACCAGGTCGACACCCAAGTCGACTGCGCAGTCGACCTAGTCCTGGGGTTGTCGACTGCCCAGTCGACTCCCCAGTCGACCCGGGGTGCTGGGCGTGAAATTTCCCGCCCAGTCTGTCTGGGTTTTGAAATTCGAATTTGAACTCGAATTCGAACTGTTTTGAACTCTGAAAATTTATGAAACTTTGGGGAGCCATAACTTGGTCATACGGACTCCGATTTTCGAAAACTCAGACTCGATTTCATGCAGAATTCCGAGACGAACGCATTGGAATAACCCGTTTCCCTTGGTTCTTATTTTAAAATTTAATTCTGCCTAGATTTATGGTTATAACACGTTATCAAAATACGGGTTGTTACAAGTTTCGACCTGACCTTCTTCCCAACCAATAATAATCAATTCTTGTCTCCTGAATCTTCCATCGATTTTAGATAATTCTTCAGCCTCCCATGCCGATAATTTTGGACATACATAACAACAAGGGAGAGGATGCAAAGTGAAATCACGTCACCCAAACCGGTTTCTTTCCCAAAATCGCGAATTCCGCTTTCAATCCTTGCGATGGAATTGGGATTTCTATTTTCTAATTTTTTTTATAACAGGGAATTGATTTTAGGCTGGAAGGGAAAAAGTGGAAAGGGGAATATTTCGTTGATTTGAGAAGAGGAAAAAATGAACGTGATAGCTTGAATTGTTCCAGCGGGCGATAGGTTGAATTATTCCAGCGGGAAAATGAAAATTTGGGCGCAAACTAGCTGAGAAGATAAAGGAAAATTAAATTGAATTGGATCAGTGAGGTGGACCGTTGGATTCTATTCACGCGAATTGATAATTTTATTAATTTTTTAATTTAGAATATATCCATAGCTACTGCAACACAGTTTAATATTTATGCTAACACCTTGAAACGTGCGTTGCAATAGACAAAAAACAGCATAACAATGGCAACACTATAGCTAGCAACACCATTCATTTTCGTTGCGATACGTCATCTATGGCGTAGTGCCTATAGTCTTGGCTTATCCAACTTCCACCACCACAACATCAACCAGGCCTTCTAAGCTAACTATTAAGTCGAGCGAAAATTCTAGAGGTGGGAAGAAGAAGAAATGATGCCTCTATCCATTGATTTTTTTCGTGGTCGTGATGGTGCGAGTGTCAGCCCTTGCTTTTAATGTTTTTGTATGATTTGTAAATGGTCGATGTCAACGAAACATGTCTTTCTTGTTGCGCACCTTTATATAACTTGAATCATGATATTTTTTGGTGCATTTTTTGTTTTCCATATTTCACTTTTACCGTAACTCTTATATGTTATTTTTATTTGTATGCATTTATCTTGCTATAGTGACATTAACAACCCTATGATATGTCTCATCTTAATGTCATTTGAGGTCACTATAAGTAATATTGCTCTTATATCATGGGTTGTCACCGGTATGATGACGACTCTAACTCATACCTTTTTTGCACAATGTCCAATTTCGTCGATTTCTGGTTCTTGATATTCTTTCTAGGCCATATTTCTCGACGTGTTACCCGGGTGTGCGGCCGGAGTGGGTTTCATCACTCATTTGATGTTTATCGATCGTCACAAGCCTTTAGTAGAGATAAGCTTATGTTGGTCGTGTTTCCCGAAGTTGGACTTCACCACGATGAATACCAAGCACCTCATTAGAGTGAGGTTTTTACCCACTTGATGTTTGTTGATCGTCATGCACCTTTATTCGGGATTAGGGCCAGTCTTGTTGGTCGCATTTCCCAAAGTCAGACTCTATCACGATGTGTATCAATCGCCTCATTAGAGCAAAGTTTTTACCTACTCGATGCTTATTGATCGTCGTGTACCTTTATTCGGGGTCAGGACCACTATGTATTCGACTGTATCACGATGTATATCAAGCGCCTCATTAGAGCGAGGTTTTTACCCACTCGATATCTATCGATCGTCGTGTGCCTTTACTCGGGGTCGAGACTAGTCTGTGCTAACCAAGGTGTCTTAGTAAACAGTGCGGTGTAGGAAATATCTTAATAATCAAGAGTGCAATCATCATATCCTGTTTATCTTGTATACCTTGTCATATCTAATGCTCATCATTTGTTGTCTTGCTATGCTTACTATCATGGTTATGTCTTGTATCCAGTTTATTCATGTCATGATACTTTTACCAATTTACATGCTGAAAGTCACTGGAATTGCCAGGCTTTATGTCTGACTCTGTTTTGTTTCACTTTCTTTTCTTCCGTCCCTCCCCCCTCGTTTCATAGGGAGGGAATATTACCACTTAGCTCATTTTTCATTCCACGCTTGAAGATAGTCGATGTATTTCTCTGGACTCTCTTTTCCACTGCTATGGATGGCTCATGCTTTATTGGGGAATATCATTGTCATTTTATGCTTTTTATTTTGTTAAACAAGACAGATGCTTTGTTGTAATGGGTATTGGTGTTGGAAAAAAAATCTTTGTACAAACTGTTTTACCAAGTTGCTATTTTTATCAATGAAGTAAAGTTTTATTTATTTTTCGTTGTTTAAATTTTTCTATTTGTAATTTATCTGTTCTATACACTTCTGACGATCCACTGAAGTTAATGCATTCCCTTTATGAGTGACCTTAACAGAGGTGGGGTGTTACATGTGCTATCAAAGCTAAAGGTTACCAGAACAGATAAAAGATATTTCAAAAGCATATTTTAAAACGGGTATTTTCTAAAACATGTTTTAAAGAAGCGTTTTTCAAGAGAAAAGTATTGTTTTTTAAAAGGCATATTCCCCAAAGCCATATGCACTATCTTTAGATTCTCTATTTGAATCTCTTCTTCCTTTCTTTTCGCCATAGTTTCATAGGCATACGACACATGTCGAGGGCGAAGTAGTGCCCAACCTCCATCTGTAGCCGCAGTAGTTTCACCTACGGCTAATCTTCTTTCAAGCTTTGTAGGTTGCCATGAGATGGAGGTAGGTTCGAGAAACCTGTCAACAAGCTACACAAGGATAGTAAGGATGAGAATAAGTGAGTTTGGGCTAAGAAGCACAAGCCCAAGGATAAGAAGCTTGTTGATATGGCTTAATCCACGCAGAAGGAGAAAGGTGAAAAGAAAGAGGCCAAAGTGGAAGAATCACAAACCAGGGATAGGAATATAAGAAGGGTGGAAGAAATAATAGATCCCACGACAAGAGGAGGTGTCTTTTCTGTGGTATAGCGGGTCATTTAATTGTAGAAAGAAGAAGACAGGTGGTTGTTTTCATTATGGTAAAGCAGGGCATCTTATCAAGGATTTCCCGAAGGACAAGGAAAAGGACAAAGGACATAATCTTCTAGAGGGCAGTTGCATGCTCTCATTACTAGTGTACCTAAGAGAGGTAGGAACATTTCCGTTGAAAGATTATTTTTTCTTTTCAATCATCCTGTTAGAACTTTGTTTGATTCTGGCGCTTCACACTCTTTTCTATTTGCTTCCATAGTTGAGTCTCTTTACCTTAGTACTAGTAGGGTAGAGGATCCCATTGTTGTCTCAAATCCTATTGGGGGTTCGGCTCATTTATTTGTGATTTGTTTGGATTTGGGAATATCTATACTAAGCGTTAATTTAGATGTAATGCTTACGTTTTTGGTTTCAGGGGCTATGGGTTGATTCTAGGCATGGATTGGTTAGCTAGTAATTGTGAAAGGAGGGTAGTTAGACTTTGACATGCCTTGGGAATACCCTCAAGATTTCGTGCGATCCTAAGGGATCAGTTTGGCTTAGCTACCTAGAATCACTTAATGCATTTATCGACGATTTGTGATCCGTTAGAGTAGTCCATGAGTACGCAGATGTTTTTGATTAGGTTAGGGGTTTGTCCCCGAAAACGCGAGATAGACTTCCGCATATATCTAGTTGTCAATGCAAAACCGTTGCATCACCTATACGACACATGACTCCAAGGGAAAGGAAGGTCTCAGTAAATAAGTAAAAGAGTTACTTGAAAAAGGGTTCATAAGGCAAAGTATTTCTAAACGGGGTGCTCCAGTTGTTTTTGCTACAAAGGCGGATGGTTCACTTGGCTTGTGCATAGATGATATTTTGGTTTTCTTTAAGAGTGGGGAAGAACATGCTTTGTATCTAAGGGTAATCTCAGATACCCTCCAAGCGCATCAACTTAAGGCTAGATTCTCCAAATATCATTTTTGGAGAGAAGAAGTAAGGTTTCTAAGACATGTGATATCCAAGGAAGGGATAATAGTAGATCCCGCAAAAGTAGTTGCGGTGCAAGATTAGAAGATCTCAAGGAATGCAACGGGAATAAGAAGTTTTCTTGGATTAGCGGGCTGGTATAGGAAGTTAATTAAGGACTTTGTAAAGGTATCTGCCCCGCTTACTAGATTGACAAAGAAGAATCTAACTTTTGCTTGGGATTTGATTCGTGATGTTGCTTTCCAACGACTGAAGAGAACCTTGACGACAACCCCAGTCTTGACATTGCCCGAAGGGAACAAGACATTTACAGTTTATACGGATGCATGCGGGATAGGGCTGGGTGCTATTTTAATGTTAGAAGAGAGGGTAGTTTGTTATAGAGGAAGCCAGCTGAAAGTGCATAAGGAAAAACTATCCTACCCACCACTTGGAATTAGCTGTTATAGTGTTCACTCTTAAGTCATGGCATCATTATCTTTAGGAGAGAAAGTTTGAACTACATACAAATCATAAGTCCTTAAAATATTTGTTCTCGCAAAAAGATTTGAAATTGAGGCAACAACGATAAATGGAATTTCTTGCCTCATACGACTTTGAGATTGCTTATACCCCTAGCAAGGGTAATTTTGGGGAAGGCGGCCTAAGTAGAAAAAGACCGACCTTAAGAGGGGTAAAGTTTGAAGTACATAGCAACCTTCAGCTTTAGACCCTCAGTCAAGTTTGTACCTGGTCTGTTAACATCGCTAGAAGAGCGACCTACGCTTTTGATCGGATTGGAGCAACGTAATATGAAGACCCTCAGATTTGTGACACGATGGATAAGCTAAGTAGAGGAGAGAGATCTAATCATCTTAGTATATACACTTGGTATCATGGTTAACATCTGTTTATCTTGGAAAGATAGTCCGACTACATGGGATACCCTCTATCATAGTAAGTGATCGAGATCCTATCCTTACTAGTGAGTTTTGGAAATGGAGGTCAAGAAGCTTAGAAATCGCGAGGTCAAGCTAGTTAAAGTATAATGGTGTGACGTTGAAGAAGAAGTGACTTGGGAGACTGAAGACAAGATATGCGCATCCTACCCTTTTCTTTTTGAGGGTACATCCTTGATCTCTTTTTCCATAAGTTTATGCATGCTTGTATCTATCTTTTAAGTATATCCTCTTGGTCTTATCCTCGATCCTTAGGTAGAAGCTAATGGATGTAAACATGTGTTTGAAACATGTTATGTTTGGTGGATGTAAGTGTTTGTTAGTGGTTGCTCGTGGATGCATATACACACACATTAGGCACTAGGTCGGCTTTGTCACTTCCATATTGCATATGCATGAGTGAATTTTTAAATATATATATGGATTGAAACTTGATGTGATATCATATGGATGATGCATTTGAATGGATGGTTGTGCATTCATAGAGAAGTTATAAAGTACCATAGGAATGACTGCATACATTTTGGAATCATGGCACTAACATAATTCGCATTACGGTGGTCAACTGAATCAGTGGACCGCCTGATCTTTTGCATTAGTATTGGGACATGTACACATCAGAAATCTTTTAAGGACATTTGATGCTTATGGATGATGAATGAGTAGATGGATGATGAATGGTAGGACACATTCTTCTTAACTTAGAGATTTCAGGGACGAAATCCTTTAAGGAGAGGAGAATGTAACACCCGGAATTTTATGTGTATATTAAAATAACAAATTAAAGAATACTTAATTTTTAAAAGAATAATTAAGGGAAATGGGGTACGCCATTGCGTTCGACTTAGAATTCTTCTTGAGATAGAGTCCGAGTTTGCGTAAAACGGATAGAGTATGAAGAAGTTATGAAGGTTAGAAGATTTAAGTTTAAATTAGAATTAAATAAATAATTAATAATCAAAATTCGAATTTCAAACCAGAGGAAAGAAGGGGGCGGGAAAAATCCCGCCAGAGGGTGTCGACCCCCCCAAGGGGTGTCGACCCCCCTATAGGGGCGTCGACATGGGTGTCGACCCACCCTGTAGGGGTCGACCCCTGCTAACTGTTCTAGACAATGACGAATTTCTGAGTCGTAGGGTTACGTGGCAACTTCTGATTGGCTTGCTGACTCATTCTATTGTATTGGATGGTTTGGATGGATCTTAGGTTGATCTAAAGGCTCTTAATAATCCTAGACATCAATATATACACTCATAATCCAACCTTAATTCTATTGCTCCAAAGATATGACACCGTCATGCTGTTCATCTTCAATCTAGCCTAGCCACCTCCATCTTCTCCAAACTAGAAATTAAGTTAGAGAGCTCCAAATCAAAGGAGATGTTTTCTTCTACAATCAACTTTGAAGATTAATCAACATCAAATTAGAGTTTCTGCAACAACAACGATTCAATTATCTTTTCTTAATCCTAGCAAGGTAAGTTCACGTTATTTTCAGATTTGAATACCTGATGGTAATCTTGACATGTAATAAAATGAATCGAAATCTATGCCCGATTGTAAGATAATCTTTTCAGTTTTATCCCTATCCTTCTATTGAATCTACATCTTTGCATGCCTTAGAGGTTATTTTTATTGATTTAGTCAGGCCTATCTTTGTTGTGCATCAGGTTTATAATCCTTTTTGGTTCATGATGTTATTCTTATGCCTGCGATAATGATTGTATCAGTTTATTCAAGAATTTATCTTAGTTGTATCTAAATTTCTTGTATTAGGTCTATTGATACATGCCTATTCTTATTTTATGCTCCTTCTCTCTCTCTCTCTCTTCTGCTGTTTCCTTTTTCTTTTATGAACCTCGGTTACCTTTGAACCTAGGCTGAAATCGCGAAATACGAATGATTGGAATACGATGAATATTCGGGTATAAGCAAATTTGGGTAAATACTGGGTATAATATATTCAGTGAAATAATTGGGCATAACATATTCCGTGAAATTGTTGGGCATAACTAGAGAATTGGAACATGACTAGTTTTGTAAATTTGGGATAATTAGCATATAAAATCTAGAAATGGAACGTATGGTAAATAGGTAAATTAGATAGAAGATGAACATGCCTAACCCGAGGTTAGACTGAGTTGCGGTGTAAGTCTACTCGGAACCGCTTGGCACATCCAGCAACCGCAACAACAGGTCTAATGTGAGAGGTTAGGTCATAAAGCCCAAAACCTGAGTTTAGAATGAGTTTGTGGTAGAAGTCCGCCCGGAACCACCCGGCACATGCAGCAACCGCAAACAACAGTTCTAATGTGAGACGTTAAGGCAGTAATGAATGAATTAATGCTAATGAACAGGGTTAAGTTAATAGGAAACACTTAACCAATATAACATGATGAATGAACAGGGTTGTTAGCCTATTTTGTGAACTAGGCCACACAAAGAACAAATAGAAAGAGGGACACCAATCGGATCGGATCGGATCGGGGAAAGATAGTGCAGGAGGTGAATAAATATCAAGAGCGCAGAGACCACATCTGATCGGATCGGAGAGATACAATAGTAGCCTCATTACATCGGATCGGATCGTCAGTACATCAGCACATCATAAAGCAGGCGGCTTCAGCGGTTCGATTTGGAAGGACACTCTAGCGGCAACAGAAGAAAGCAAGCAAGCCCAACGATTCGGATCAGATGAGTACGTCCGCAACATCAAGGGGAAGCAAGTAGGCTAAGCCGGATCGGATCGGAGGCTCCGATCCGAAACCCTTTTTTCCTTTAAATCTGTAGCCGTTGCTGCGCATATCCCCTGAAGACTTGGACACGATCTAACTATTTCTCCCATGATCTCCTACTCAATCAATGCGCTGTAGCCATCCTAGAGCCTCCGAACCCGACTCTCAAGGGATGGATGCCACGCAATTCCGAACCAGAGTCACTTCGAGGAGATGTTTCACCTATAAATACACCGCCTAGAGGCATTTGAAAGGATCTTTTGGCAAATTCTCAGTCCATACTTCCTCCATAGCCGAATTCTACAATCATATTCAGATCAAAATCATCTCTTAAAGCCCATTTTTGAGAGATTTGAGTGAATTTATGCATTGTAATTGCGAGGTTGAGTGAGAATCATTGTTGTACTCATATCCAAATCATCAAATAAAAGAAAACAAAGTGGATGTAGTCTCGTTAACGCCGAACGACTATAAATTGCGTGTTCTTATTTGCTTTTTAATTCTATTTTGTTGAATTCATATCTAATTTAGGTGTTATAGCCAATTTTTGGTCTAACATTTTTGTGCTTTCACTGAGAAGTTTCAAATTCTAAGCCTTTTTGGGATTATCATTCTACTGTTTGGACCTTTAAGTTCAAAGAAGTTAATCCCCTTTCTCTGACATCTTTCAGTACTTGTTGACTAATCGTTGAAGAATCAAGAATTATGGCTAAGACCAAAGGGAAGGAAGTGCAAGGTGCTAGAGAAAATCAGCAAGCTATTGTGTTAACAAGGTAACACGCTCAAAGCTCTGGAGCAGATCACTCCAACCAGGAGAATCCGGATCGGATCGGAGGGGCTGATCCAAACCGACAAGAAGCAAACCGGATCGTGTTGACACCGACCCGACCTGAAGACCTGATCCGAACCGATGATGTTGGGGGCTCTCACTCTCTCCACCCGAACCGCCCCAACCAGGCTGCTATAGGCCGATCCGATCCGAATCAGAACGAAGCTGGAACTTCTACTCGAGCTCCCACTGATGCTCCAATTCCAGCCACGATGACCAATGTCCATCCTGATCCATCTGCACCCTTTACTCAGGGAGACTTTTCACGTTTTCTTGACATGCTTCAGAGCACTAAAGAAGCATTGGAAGCCCAAATGCGTGACAACTTTCGCATGCAGGAAAACATGATCACCATGGGTAGAGAATTACAAGAGCTCTAGAGGTAGAGAACTCCTTCCCCACCACGCCACATTCCTACAGATGATTCGTCTTCTTCGGAGGAGGAATGTCCTCGCGAGAGAAGGCCGCTTGAACAACCTCAAAACCTTGACCAATTGACTTTTGGATCTTTAGGATCCCGAGTAGATGTTGCCCTTGTATTGGGTCCTGATGACCCGAGTCTGCAACAACCTATGTTGCTACCTATGTGTGGATCCCACGTCTTACCCAGGGATCCCAATATTACTAACCCCATACAGCAACAACTTCTCCAACCTTTACCTCCAGAGATTGACCGGGAGCACAGAGAGCAACGCAGATTAGCTGCCGCCAGAAACAGAAGGTTATCCCCAGATCAGGAACCTAGGGGTAATCCGAACATCAGATCTAGAGAGCCTGTGCAGACATTAACCAACGCCGATGTACAGGCAATGGTGCGACAGATTATGTCGGAAAGCCGGCGGTATACTAATGAAGATTGGGGCATTGAGCGAAGTCATACTCCTTTCACAGATGACATCCTGAATTACCAGTTCCCTCGATGATTCAATTTGCCTCAGATGGATCGATATTCAGGAAGTACAGACCCAGGGAAGCACCTAATGAGATATGCATGGTTTATGAACGCGGCGACAGCTCCCGATGCCGTAAAGTGCAAAGCTTTTCCCATTGATCTTGAAGATGTAGCGTTAATGTGGTTCACTCGACTTCCTCCTCGGTCGGTGTCCAATTTCGCAGAATTGAGTGAGCGTTTCATGAATCAGTTCCGACTCCATGCCCAAAAGTCCAAGACCGTCATAGAATTGTCACGAATCAAATAGGGCCCCGGAGAATCTTCGAAGTCATATCTGGATCGCTACAATCTGGCAGTCACCGAAGTCACTGATCCCCATGAGCCCACTATCCTGATGGCCTTGATAGAAGGAGTAGATCCCGACACAGAATTCAGGGATTACTTATCTGGAAAGCCACCTCCTACAAGAGAGTTATTCTATGAAAAGGCTAATGTTCGCCTGAGGTGAGAAGAAGCTAAGGCAAATCGGAAGAGAAAGTCCGAAGGGACCTCGAAGGAAGGTGTTCAGATTAATGTCGCTGTGAAATAGTCTGGTGACAGTTCGGGAAAAGTAGAAGTAAATGTTGGCAACCAGAGTGGTGGAAATAGCAACAGAAATGAGAACGCCAATAGAAGGAATAGAAATTGTGGGAATAGCTCCAATAAGAGACCCAGATTCCAGAGTTTGGAAAACTACACGCCATTAAATGATATGTTGGAGAACATCTATCTAGACACATATAGCATATTGTAGTACAAAAAGCCACCACCCAGATATTCTACTGAGAAGGAGATTGAAACAGGAAAGTTTTGCTTGTTTCATTGTACGCACGGTCATTCCACCAATGAATGCCATCATTTGAATATCGTCGAAAAATTGCTGCAAGAAGGGAAGTTGGATGGGTAAAAAGCCGCCCCGAGGGGCGGGGGGCAAGGGGGACAAGCCCCGAACCAAGAACAGCCTGCTTCAAAACCCATGGCTCAGCAAAAGGGTAAGAGGATCGTCATTAACTCCATTATAGGCGGGCCTCACTTGATAGGTCGAAGTTTTAAAGCCATGGACCAGTACGTCAACGCCGCTAAGCATTATGAAGTGGGAGAATGCAGCAGCCTTGAAGACGTCACTCCAATAAAGCAGCAAAATACGATGTCTGATGATGTCGTATTCCGCAACAGAGACGAGTTTGGAGTCTTATCCCCAACTGACGATCCGCTGGTGATAACCACGACAATTGGCCCCGCTCTGGTTCATATGGTGTTAGAGGACAACGGAAGCTCGGTCAATATCCTCTTTAAGAAAGCCTTCGAACAAATGAGGCTCAAAGCAAAAGACTTGAAGCCATGTCAAGGATGGATACGCGGTTTTAACGGAGTATCCACAGCTCCAATGGGTTTTGTGGAATTACCAGTCACACTAGGGCAGGGGGATCGCCAGAGAGTAAGGATCCTGCCGTTTGTAGTTCTGGATTTGGAGTCGCCTTATAATGCCTTTCTAGGCCGACCAGCCCTTGCCGAATTTAGGGCATGTATTGCGCCTTAGTGTTTGCTGCTAAAATTCCCGACTGACTCGGGAATTGGAATGATGAGAGGCGACCAGGCTATGGGACGAGCTTGTAATGTGGCAGAGTTAAAGATGCTAATGAAGGGGCTGAATATAGATGCTAAAGATGATTCCGCCTCTCCAAATGGGGCCTCAGCATAGCAACTAAGGGGTCCCGCCCCAAGAGAGTCGCCTTCAGACATGCTCTAGGACATAGATCCCGGAGAGGATAGAGAACCTGGGGACATGAAGGCAACTCCCAATGAAATAACAGTTGATATACCTATTGATGAAATGGATCCATAAAAGCGCTAAAGATTGGCTCGCAGCTAGACCGGTTAGAGCAAGAGAATTGGCCGATTTTCTAATGGCAAATCTAGATGTGTTTGAGTGGACTCACGCTGACATGTGTGGAATTTCGTCTACCATCATGAGTCAATCCTTGTGTATTAATCCAAAGCACCAACCGGTCAAGCAGAAGAGACGGATGTTGGGCTCAGAGCGATCAGCAGCTTTGAAAGAAGAAGTAGAGAAGTTGAAAGGTAACGGATTCATTAAGGATTCAAAGTATTCCGACTGGATATCGAATCCTGTCTTGGTCAAAAAGTCAAATGGGATATGGAGAACGTGCATCGACTTTTCTGATTTAAACAAGGATTGCCCGAAGGATAGTTTTCCTCTCCCCAGAATTGATCAACTAGTATATTCAACTGTCGGGCATGTACTTATATCCTTTATGGATGCTTATTCTGGGTACAATCAGATTCCCATGCATGTACCAGATCAAGAGCATACAAGCTTTATTACAGACTTGGGATTGTATTTTTACGTCGTATTGCCGTTTGGATTAAAAAATGTGGGAGCCACATATCTGCGCCTAGTCAACCGCATGTTTTACAATCAAATTGGGAAGACTATGGAAGTTTTGCGTAGATGATATGCTAGTGAAATCCAAGCAATCTTCTGATCATACGAAAGACTTAGCAGAAATGTTTGGCATACTACGAAGGTATCGGATGAAGTTGAACCCTTTGAAGTGTTCTTTTGGCATAGCATCAGGCAAGTTCCTTGGCTTTATCATGAATTCCCGAGGAATTGAAATCAACCCGGACCAAATAGCAGCAATCCGGAATATAGAGAAGCCGCGAAAGATTAGGGATGTTCAGAGCTTGGCTGGGAAGGTTGCAGCACTGGGCAGGTTCATCTCCAAAGCAACAGACAAGTGTGTGCCTTTCTTCGATCTCATAAAACGGGGGAAGCGAAATTTTGAGTGGACCCCGACTGTGTGGAGGTGTTCCAGAATCTGTTAGACTTCTTAGAAAAGCCTCCAATATTATCAAAGCCCGTGCAACATAAGGATTTGTTCGTTTACTTGGCGGTACCATCTCACGCCGTCAGTGCAGCACTAGTACGTGAAGAGGAAAAAGTCCAGAAACCTGTGTATTACGTATGTAAAAAACTAGCTGCTGCAAAACGCAACTACCCAAAGATAGAGAAGGTTTCTTATAGCCTCCTGATTGCTTCCCGCAAACTCCGCGATTATTTTCAGGCACACCCAATAGTTGTGTATACCGACCAACCTTTGAGATAAGTGTTGCAGAAACCTGAAGCATCAGGGTGGCTACTCAAATGGAATATCGAGCTGAGCCAGTTTGATTTGAACTTTCAGCCGCGAAGATCAATTCGGGGGCAGGCCTTGGCTGACTTCATAGCTAAATTTACAATTCCTGAAGAAGAAATGGTGGGTGACAAGACAGTTACTTTGGATCAAGAATTAGAGCTTAGCCCATGGAAACTATATACGGACGGAGCCAAGAACGATAGAAAGTCCGGCGCCGGAGTTGTTTTAATAACTCCTAAAGGACGATCTATCTACTATGCATTGCGGTTAGAGTTTGCTGCAACTAACAACGACTCCGAGTATGAAGCCCTGATTGTCGGGCTGAAACTCGCCAAAGATTTGGGAGTGAGGATACTAGATATATATTGCGACTCCAAGATAGTTGTATGTCAAGTTTGGGAAGAATTTGCTGCCAAGGGACCTCGGCTCATCACTTATCTCAAGAAAGTAAAGGAGTTGTTGGAAGGTTTGGAGCATTATAGCATAACACACATTCTGAGAGCGGAAAATTAGAAAGAAGATCGATTAGAGAAGCTAGCAAGTTCAGATAATCTTAAAGAATTCGAAATGGTTCCGATAGAGGTATTGGATTCACCAAGTTTCGATCTAATGGAAACAGAGCCAGCCTTGGAAGTTGGGCCAGAAAGAGAATCCTGGATGACATCAATTAAGAATTACCTCAAAAATGGAACCCTCCCGTCGAAAAAGAGTGAAAGACGAGCTGTAAGACATAAGGCCACCAGATACGTTTTAAAGGACGACGTCCTTTATCGCCAAGGGTTTTCGATGCCCCTACTACGGTGTATCGCACATGACGACATCAAACTTGTACTACAAGAGGTGCATGAAGGTGAATGTGGAGATCACACTGGGGGCCAAACCTTAGCAAAGAAAGTGTTATGGTACAGATATTTCTGGCCTACCGTGAACAAAGACGCGGCTGCTTATTCACGATGCTGCGACAGATGTCAAAGATATGCCAAAGTTCCTAGAGCGCCTCCGACTCAGCTCAAGTCAATGGTAAGTCCGTGGATGTTTGCCATGTGGGGAATCGACATTATTGGAGTGCTGCCCATTGCCAGAGGAGGAGCCAAGTATGTGATCGTTGCCGTGGATTACTTCACGAAGTGGGTGGAAGTTGAACCTCTAACAACCATCATGGCAAGGAAGGTGATCAGTTTTGTAGTGAGAAACATTATTTGTCGATTTGGGATACCAAAGACCATCATAACTGATAATGGGACGCACTTTGACAATGTAGAGTTCAGAAACTTTTGCCAGAAATACAAAATTGATAAGCGATACACTGCAGTAGCTCATCCGTAGTCAAATGGACAGGTCGAAGCCGTAAATAAAGTCATTAAATCAATTCTAAAGAAGCGGCTGAAACAGGCCAAAGCCAGATGGGTAGATGAGTTTCCATTAGCCTTATGGGCATACAGGATGACCTTTAAGATGGCTACTGGCCATACTCCCTATTCACTTTCATTTGGGTTTGAAGCGGTGATCCTGGTAGAATTGGAAGTCCCTTCTCATCGAGTCGCGTTCTATGACCGGATAACGAATAAAGCGCTCCACCTAGAGTCTCTTGATATGATTGAAGAAGAAAGAGATGAAGCTGACTTGCCTACCTCAAGACATCGACATCAAGTGGCACGTTATTATGACCAAAAGGTTCGCCTCAAAACCTTTGAACCAGGAGACCTAGTCCTGAAGTGAGTCTTCCCGCCTTCAACTCGGTTGGGTCCGAAATGGGAAGGACCGTACGCCATCCAACAGAAGCTTGATAAAGGAACATTCAAGCTAATGACCGTGGACGGTGAAGAGATTCCCAGAGCCTGGAATGCTCAGCACTTACGACAAAATTTGAGCTAAATATGAAATGTCATTTCTTTTGTTTTTATAAGCTGTGTAAAAAGGCACGACTTGCCTTAGAAAGTCTGTTTATGTGAACAAAAGATTATAAAATGGATGTAGGCTACGACTTAGCCGAACCACTATAAAAATATCGTGTATCATTTACTTTCCTACATCATTTATATCTTCAACTATTATTCTACTATGACTGTGAAACATGAAATGTTAATTAAAGTCAGAGATGACGTATATGCGGGAACAAACAAAACGACTATTTGTACAATAAGACATATAAAAATGGGAAGACGACATTCTTAACTCTAACTTTCAAGAATCGACAAAGAGTATAAAGGACGGGAAGACGACGTCCTCTGAGGCGTGAAGGTGCACCCAGATGAGAGACCGCCTCAGCGAAAACTCTAACCTGGATATGAGACAGGAGAGTATAAAGACGCCAGAAAGAACAGGCGTCAATGACGAAAGGAATATGACCCCCGTTAGATAATCGGGGACATTTGGATTTTTTAATTTAATTTTGAATAGTTTTCCCTCAGTTATTCAAGATTGACTGGGGGCATACATGTACACACATATTCCCCTCCACTATGACTCCATTACACAACTTTAGTAGGACATGCATTTGTATTTTTACATAAGTGCTCAACTAACGACTAACAGGCATTGCAGAAAATAAATTATTTTTATTTACAAGTGTGTGAGTTTGTACATGAAAAACTAGCAAAAAAGAAGATGCGAGGGCCACACTCGCTGCAACAATTGTGGGCCAATTGAATGCTAAAATAAAGCAAAACACTTCATCACTTAGGCGTTGGAGTGGACTTGGATTTTTTAACAACCTTCTGAGCATCCTTCGCCTCTCTTTCAGCATCAGTTAAAATGCGCCTTGGTTTTTTCCTCCCTGTGAATGAAGTGCTGGAATCGGTTGATTTTTTCCTAGGAGTCGGAACGCTGGAATCAAGAGAAGACTTTTTAGCAAGCTCTTCTGTAATAGACCTAGTCGAAATCTTAACAACTAACCTAGATCCAGCATCCACCACTGCGAGAGGCTTAAGGCTTTCGGGGTCCAGGTTTTCAACTTTAAGCTGCATACGTTTTTTTTTGTTCGGCCTTCAATGCAGCCAAAGTGATGTCATAAGCGCTTTCTGATTACCCTACTATAGCCACCTCAGGGTCTTCCTCATTTCCCTTGTTTTCGCCGTTGTCCTTCAAGGCGGCTATCATTTCATCATCATGAGGAGCGTCAGCCTTATCCTTGTCTCCTTCAGCCTTCTCCGCGGATTCTGTTCCAGCAGTGGTCCCCTGAGGTACGTCTGCATTCTCGGATGGTTCAGCACCTACAGAATGAGAAGCAACAATTATCAACTCGGGAGAAAACAAAGGGTCCCACATCGATTGCCCGATTGTAACAACCCGAATTTTTATAACATGTTAAAACAAGAAATCAGGGCAGAATAAAATAATAAGTTAAGAATCAATGGGAACAGGTTACGCCATTGCGTTCGTCTCGAAATTCTGCTTGAAAACGAGTCCGAAATTTCGGAAATCGGAGTCCGTATGACCAAGTTATGGCCCATAGAAGATTTCAGAAAATTCAAAAATTCAGCCTGAAATTCAAAATCAGATCCAAGCAGATTGGTTGGGAATTTTTCCCGCCCTACCCCAGGTTGACAGGGGGGTCGACAGGGGAGTTGACCTGCCCCCCCTCCCCCCCCCAGGTCGACTGGGGTGTCGACCTTGGGGTCGACCCCCCTGGTCGGACCCTGTTGGTCAGGTGCACCAGTTTGCTCCTTTGGTCTGTCTACGTAGCCTGTGACGGGATGTGATGGTTCAGATCTAAACTAGGGTTAATCCTATGGCCTAAACTAGTCTCTACACCTATAAAAACACCCTAAAACCTAGCCTAAACCATCACAAATCAACCTAACAACTAAATTCTGCCAAAATGCTCCCTAAACATGGCCTCCATCTTCATCTTGAGAGCTTCTAAGGCAAAAAGGAGCAAGCTTTCTTCTTTCTATCAAAGGAGCTACTTATTCTCAAGGCTATTTGTGTTGCTACATCATTCCTAGAGCTTCTACAACGTCTCTATCTTGTTCTATTTGGTTCTAGTTCTCATAGCCACACTTTGTAAACCCCACTCTACTCTTAGATTTAAACTATGAAGTTAATATGATCATGTAGCAAGTTGAAATGGGACTTTTGGGTATAATACTTGTCTTGGGGCGATATTTGTATGCATAGATCCATTTATGACTCTTTTGATCTATGATTGTGGCACTATCATGAACCTAGTATCATTTACCTTGATTTTTGGGTAGAAAGCTATGAGCTTTATTTGGTGGTTATGCATAATGCAACATAGAACTTGGTAGTTATGCATAATGCAACATAGAACCTCTCATAACCTTGATGTTAACTTGCATATGATGTTGAACTACATGCTACCCACAAATTTATCACCTTATGTCAACTATTATCATTTTATCACCTTTGCCTATGATGTTGAACGACATGCTACCCACAAGTTTATTTGCTAAGTTTGATGTCATACATGTTTTGAGGCCAATAATCCTATATGCTAGTTGTGATGAACACCTTTGCCTCAAATATCATCATGTTTAACTTATGACCAACTTTACCAACCTTATGCCTCTCTTGGTCATACTCTTTTGTTCCTAAAGTTCACTTGTGTTGATGCGAATTTACGTGCGATGGGGATACGTTATGGGTAGTTAGGCAAACTTGAAATGACATAAAAAACATGATTTGAAATGTGACATGAAACTTTATTATGCTCGAAAACTTGAATATGGTCATGACATGTAGAAAACCATAAAGTGGCCAACTCGAGGTTGGGTTGAGTTTGTAGCGTAAATCTACCCGGAACCGCCCGGCAAATCCAGTGGCTACAAACAATAGGACCCAATTTGAGAAGTTGGTCATATTGCGCTTGAAACCCGAGGTTAGACTAGGTTGTGGTGTAAAGCTGCCCGAACCTGCCCGTCATATCCAGTAGCCACAACAAAGTCTAATGTTAGAGGTTGGGTGCATTAAATTAATTAATGCCACATGTTAGGGTTAAGTCATGAACCACTTGGAAACACTTAACCAACTTGATACGTGATTGGATGGGGTTAAGTCATGAACCACTTGGGTACACTTAACCAACTTGATACACGATTGGATAGGGTTAACCACAGTTAACCCATTAGAAACCCTAGTTACGTGGTCCTTTTCAGCAGTAACCCTCTTGGATGTATCAACGATACCCTAGGGACTAGGCTAGGGCACGATTACTAGGCTGATTGTAAGCGACCAGAACGACGGCTAAGTTGGTGCGCCGGTGTAGGTTCAGGCGGACTATGGTCGTGCACATAGTCCGGAGTTGAAAAAGCAGGCACGGGCACCAATAGGTTTAGACTGTGCGTGCTTGATTTGTGTCAGTGGTTGGCACCCTAGGACTTGATACACCCTAGGGTGGACCTAGCACAGTTCGACTACATTCCGTGATTAGGCCGTATGACACCGACACTCGACGAGTTAGGCTTATAGGGAGCCGATCGACTAGACCGTGTAGTTGGACCCCGCCTTGGGTCATCTCATGATATGGGGCCAAGGGATCATTTCTTGTTTATACTTGACATGGGCTGGATTACTAGTACTATTGGTGCAAAACTAAACCTTGTATATGCGATGGCACACTTGATCTACCTTGTTATCTATTTATCATGCAAGTTAGTTACAATCATTATGTTTCATCTCAGTTTCTCATGTTTAGTTAACTTTATTAGATTTTATACTAATAGTCGGTAGGACTTACCAGTCTTTATGACTGACCCTTTTTCTTTCGCCTCTTTTCTTCCGTCCCCCCCCCCCAGGTTCTCAAGGAGGGAAAACTAGTGCTTAGCTTGGACATTTGGCTTGCTTTCTTGACAGCTCATGTACGGTTTGGACTTGAGCTTGCTATGGCTTCACCACATCTATCTTGGGGAGAGTTTACTTTATGTTATTTTCATTTTATTTTTTCTAGACTTGTGGTAGTTGGAAAATAATGACTAAGTACTTTGATGTAAGTTGACTAGTTGGTTTTTGAAATGGTTAAGTATGGTTTTTAAATTTCTACCGCTGCTTTACTTATTTATTTACCTATGTTCTGTCTTGTGATATCTCTATGCATGTTTACCTAGACAACACCCCTCCAAAGCTAGTGCCAGCACTCGTGAATGTTGCCCTGGCGGAGGTGGGATGTTACATTTGGTATCAGAGCCAGGTTTTACTAGACCGGACAAAAGTTTTAAAAACCCTTTTGAAAAACTATTTTCAAAACCAATTAAGTGTTTTTCCAAGAAAAGTCTAGTTTATTTTAAAAGGCTATTCCCCAAAAGCCATTAGCACTATCCTGTGTTTCCTCATTCTAAATCTATCTTTTCCTTTTTCAGCATGGCCGATCTTAACCTTCCCGAGGGAGTACCCATTCCTGGATGGTTCCGAAGGTACTTGGAAGCTAGGGCCAACGATGCGGGCCCAGCAAATACTCCCACTCCTCCTCCCGTACCTGAGGTTCCTCCTCCTCCCCCCCCCTCCTCAGCGTCCACAAGCGGACTTCGCGATGATTTGCAAAGACTTTAAGGCGATGGGTGGTAGGAATTTTGTTGGGACAAAGACTTATGTGGAGGCAAGAAAGTGGTTAAAAGAAACTGAATACCTCTTTGCTATCTTTGATATGGAAGACCGTAGGAAAGTTCTGTTGGCAGTATGGCTATTGAAAGAGGAAGCTGCTTATTGGTGGGAGGTCACCAACGCTACTAGGCCTATAGAGACTTGGGCCGACTTTAGGATGAGGTTTGGGCTTAAGTTTCTATCATCTGCTGAGGAGAATCTGCAAATGGAGAAGTTTATATCTTTGAAGCAAGGGGACATGACCGTGAGGGAGTATGTGAATAAGTTTAACCAGCTTGCTCGATTCGATTTAGACATGGTTAACACACCTCAGAAGAAGGCTTTACGCTTGGCTCGAGGATTGAATGAGCCATTACAAGGTTTGGCCATGTCGCATATACCCATGGGGGCCACTTTTGAAAGCTTAGTGGATATGGCCTTACTCCAGGGAGATGATAAGAATGGCAAGAAAGAAGTTAAGCTTAACGAGACTTAAACCAAGAAGGTGTACTCCAAGTGGAGAGGCAATCAGAACAATCAGAGCAATTAGAGCAATAAGAACAACAAGAACAACAAGGGTAACAAGGCCAATAACAACAAGGCAAAGGAGACAAGGAAGTGCAACTTCTGTGGGATCACTGGACACATAGATAAAGATTGTAGGAAGAAGAATAGGAAGTTAGGAGAATGCTTTCATTGCGGAGAGTCTGGACACTTCAGTAAGGATTGCCCAAAGAAGCAAGGGCAGGGGCAAGGACAGACTCAGCGAGCAGGACCTTTTGGAGGGCAGATGCATGCTCTCAACACTACTCCAGCTCCGGACCGAGGTAGTATTTCTGTAGAAAGCCTTGTTTACATTTATGGTTTTCCTGTTCGAAGTTTATTTGATTCTGGCGCATCGCATACCTTTATCTCTTTGACATTGTTGAAAGTTTGCACCTAAGTACTAGTCTAGTTGAGGATCCCGTTAGTGTTTTAAATCCAATTGGGGGTTCCAAACATCTATCTATGATTTGTATGGATTTGAGGATTTCTATCTTGACCGTAGAATTCACATGTAATGCTTATGTTCTCGGGTTCATGGGATACGGGTTGATTTTGGGCATGGATTGGATGTCCAGTTATAGAGCCATTCTCGATTGTGAGCATAGGGTAGTGAGGCTTATGACTCGCCTTGGCAATACCCTAGAGATTTCTTGTAACCTGCTGGATCCCGTCATGTTATGTTATCTTGAATCCCTCGACTCGTCTATTGACAATCTTCAATCTGTGAGGGTGGTCCGAGAATATCCTGATGTTTTTGATGAGGTGAAGGGGTTACCCCCTAAACGCGAGATAGACTTCCGTATTTATCTTGTTGATAATGCCAAGCCAGTTTCATTGCCTGTTAGGCACATGGCCCCGCGAGAAAGAAGAGAGCTTAGCAAGCAAATCAAGGAGTTGCTTGAGAAAAATTTCATTAGGCGAAGCATTTCTGAATTGGGTGCTCCTGTGGTATTCGCTACTAAGGCGGATGGTTCGCTTCATCTATGTGTTGATTATAGTGAGTTAAACAAGCTGACAAAGAAGAATAGGCACCCGTTACCGAGGATTGATGATCTCTTTGACCAGCTTGTAGGTGCTTCTGTTTTCTCTCAGCTCGATCTAGCCACCGGATTCCATCAGCTTAGAGTGGCTGAGGATAGTATTGACAAGACTGCGTTTAGGACTCCAGATGGATTCTTTGAATGGCTTGTCATGCCGTTCGGTTTGACTAATGCACCCGCATACTTCGTTGATTTGATGAGTAGGGTGTTTAGGGAGTTCCTTAACAAGTTTGTGGTTGTCTTCGTGGATGATATTCTGGTCTTCTCTAAGGACGAGGAAGAGCATGCTACACACCTCAAGGAGGTTATGGATACGCTTAGAGCTCATCGGTTGAAAGCCAAGTTCTCTAAATGCCATTTCTGGAGAAGGGAAGTTCGGTTCCTTTGGCATATAGTTTCTAAGCAGGGCATAGCTGTGGATCCCGCTAAAGTGGTGGCGGTACAAGACTGGAAAGTTCCGAAGAATGCAACTGAAGTGAGAAGCTTTCTCGGTCTGGTACGATTTTATAGGAAGTTCATTAAGGACTTCGCTAGGATTTCAGCCCCTCTTACTAAGTTAACGAAGAAGAACTTAGTCTTTGCATGGGACATAGAGTGTGAGCTTGCTTTCCAAAGGCTCAAGAAAGCCCTCACCACAGCTCCAGTTCAAGCATTACCCGATGGTGGGAAGTTGTTTACCGTGTACACCGATGCATGTGGCACGGGATTAGGCACTGTCCTGATGCAAGAAGGGAGAGTGATATGCTTTGGGGGTAGGCAACTCAAAGCTCATGAGAAGAACTACCCCATTCATGATTTGGAGTTCGCGGCGATCGTCTTTGCACTCAAATCCTGGCGCCACTATCTTCTCGGTGAAAGGTTTGAGTTTTATACTGATCACAAGTCGCTCAAGTACCTCTTCTCGCAGTATGATTTGAATCTAAGGCAGCAAAGGTGGATGGAATTCTTGGCATCATATGACTTCGAGATAGCTTATACCCCTGGCAAGGGTAATGTTGTGGCGGATGCGTTAAGTAGAAGAAGGTTGACTTTGAGTCCCTTGTTTGTTGAGATGAAGAGCCTAGAGTTCTTGGCAACCTTTGATTTCACACCTGCTGTTGAGTCGATGACTGGTTCGTTAGCATCCCTTAAGCTTAGACCCACACTTATTGATCAAGTTGGGACTTCACAGAGGGAAGACCCGCAGATAGTCGAGATCATGGACAAGTTGATTCGGGGTGAGACGTCAAGTCACCTCGCTAGATATGCTATCGATGACAAGGGGTGGCTAAGGCGTGATGGATGACTATGTGTCCCATGAGTGGGAGACTTAGTAAATAAAGTTCTTGAGGAGGCGCATCACTCGAGGATGACCATACATCCCGGAGGGGATAAGATGTACCGGGATATGAAGCGCATTTTCTTTTGGGATGGGATGAAAAAGGATGTGGCAGAGTTTGTTTCTAGATGCATTGTTTGCCAACAAGTAAAGACCGAGTCAAAGAAGCCCGGTAGGCTACTGCATCCAGTGGAGGTCCCGCTATGGAAGTGGGAAAGTATCTCTATGGATTTTGTGGATGGATTGCCGAGATCAAGGAAGGGGAATACTAGCATATGGGTCATAGTGGATAGATTCACGAAGAGCGCCCATTTCATTCCAGTAAAGAGCAAGAGGACCGCATCATGGCTAGCATCTGTTTATCTTCGAGAGATAGTGCGATTGCATGGAGTTCCTTCTAGCATAGTTAGTGATCGTGACCCAATATTCACTAGCCAATTTTGGAATAGTTTTCAAGAAGCGATGGGTACGCGATTGAATCTAAGTACAGCCTATCACCCACAGACAGATGGTTAGACCGAAAGGGTGAATAGGGTACTAGAAGATCTGTTGAGGCTATGCATTCTTGACTTTGGTGGCACTTGGGAAGACCACCTTCCTCTTGTAGAGTTTGCCTATAATAACAGCTACCAAGCAAGCATAGGAATGGCACCATTCGAAGCTTTGTATGGGAGGCCGTGCAACTCACCAACATGTTGGTGGGAGACGATGGATAAGCTTATACTTGGGCCCGGCATGATAAGGGACACATCCGAGAAAGTTGAGTTGATTCGAAGGCGGATGAAAACGGCGCAAGACAGACAGAAATCCTATGTAGACAAGCGAAGGACAGACTTAGAGTTTGAAGTTGGAGATATGGTCTTTGTGAAGTTCTCTCCTTTGCGAAATGTGGTTCGTTTTGGAGCAGTTGGAAAGCTAGCACCAAGATTCGTTGGACCCTTCCCTATCATCAAGAAGATTGGGCAAATGGCTTATACGGTGGAATTGCCTGAGAAGCTGGCTGAAGTGCACAATGTTTTTCACGTCTCGCATCTTCGAAAATGCCTACATGAATCAGCCGAAGTAGTTGAGCCTAGCATTCTTGAAGACGTGGAGGTAGAGAAAGAGGCAACCCTAAGGTGAGCTCCGATTCGTATTTTGGGAATGGAGATCAAGAAGCTGAGGAATCGAGAAGTCAAGTTGGTAAAGGTTCAGTGGAGTGAAGCCGATGAAGATGCAACTTGGGAAATCGAGGAGAAGATGCATGGGCTTTATCCATTCCTTTTTGGGGGTACATTCTCAATCTCCTTTCCTAGTTAGCATATCTTTCTTTTGCTATCCATGTTTATCTTGTTATCTCGTTAACCTTGTCATGAGAACCTTAGGTAGAAACCCCTTGGATGAAACATGTATTTGAAACATGTTATGCTTGATGGTTGCAAGTGGTTACTTGTGGGTGCATGATACACATTAGGCACTAAGATCGGCTCACACACTTTCATATTGCATATGCATGAGTGTTTATGCTTATTCATGGATGAAACTTGTTATGCTATCACGTGGATGTTGCATATGAATGAATGTTATGTGCACTCATGTAGAGATTATAAATTATGTTAGGAATTTGCATACATTTCGACTCATTGCACTAACATATTCTGCATTAAGGAGGTTCACTGAGTCAGTAACCGCCTGATTTTCGCATTAGATAGATGCATACACACAAACTCTTGCATATGTCCATATAGCATTAGAAATCTTTTAAGGACAATGATTACTCGTGGATGATGTTTGAGTAGATGGATGATGGATGGTAGGATACGTTCTTCCTAACTTGGAGATTTCGGGGACTAAATCCTTTAAGGTGGGGAGAATGTAACAACCCGAATTTTTATAACATGTTAAAACAAGAAATCAGGGCAGAATAAAATCATAAGTTAAGAATCAATGGGAATGGGTTACGCCATTGCGTTCATCTCGAAATTCTGCTTGAAAACGAGTCCGAAATTTCGGAAATCGGAGTCCGTATGACCAAGTTATGGCCCATAGAAGATTTCAGAAAATTCAAAAATTCAGCCCGAAATTCAAAATCAGGTCCAAGCAGATTGGGCAGGAAATTTTACCGCCCTACCCCAGGTCGACAGGGGGGTCGACTGGGGAGTCGACCTGCCCCCCTAGGTCAACTGGGGTGTCGACTTTGGTGTCGACCTGGGGGTGGACCCCTCTGGTCGGACCCTGTTGGTCAGGTGCACCAGTTTGCTCCTTTGGTCTATCTACTTAGCCTGTGACGGGATTTGATGGTTCAGATCTAAACTAGGGTTAATCCTATGGCCTAAACTAGTCTCTACACCTATAAAAACACCCTAATACCTAGCCTAAACTATCACAAATCAACCTAACAACTAAATTCTGCCGAAATGCTCCCTAATCATGGCCTCCATCTTCATCTTGAGAGTTTCTAAGGCAAAAAGGAGTAAGCTTTCTTCTTTCTATCAAAGGAGCTACTTATTCTCAAGGATATTTGTGTTGCTACATCATTCCTAGAGCTTCTACAACGTCTCTATCTTGTTCTAGTTCTCATAGCCACGCTTCGTAAGCCCCACTCTACACTTAGATTTAAACTATGAAGTTAATATGATCATGTAGCAAGTTGAAATGGGACTTTTGGGTATAATACTTGTCTTAGGGCTATATTTGTATGCATAGATCCATTTATGACTCTTTTGATCTATGATTGTGGCACTATCATGAACCTAGTATCATTTACCTTGATTTTTGGGAAGAAAGCTATGAGATTTATTTGGTGGTTATGCATAATGCAACATAAAACTTGGTAGTTATGCATAATGAAACATAGAACCTCTCATAACCTTGATGTTAACTTGCATATGATGTTGAACTACATGCTACCCACAAGTTTATCACCCTATGTCAACTATTATCATGTTATCACCTTTGCCCATGATGTTGAACTACATGCTAACCACAAGTTTATTTGCTAAGTTTGATGTCATACATGTTTTGAGGCCAATAATCCTATATGCTAGTTGTGATGAACACCTTTGCCTCAAATATCATCATGTTTAACTTATGACCAACTTTACCAACCTTATGCCCCTTTGGTCATACTTTTATGTTCCTTAAATTCACTTGTGTTGATGCGAATTTACGTGCGATGGGGATACGTTATGGGTAGTTAGGCCAACTTGAAATGACATGAAAAACATGATTTGAAATGTGACGTGAAACGTTATTATGCTTGAAAACTTGAATATGGTCATGACATGTAGAAAACCATAAAGTGGCCAACTCGAGGTTGGGTTGAGTTTGTAGCGTAAATCTGCCCGGAACCGCCCGGCAAATCCAGTGGCTACAAACAACAGGACCCAATGTGAGAAGTTGGTCATATTGCGCTTGAAACCCGTGGTTAGACTAGGTTGTGGTGTAAAGCTGCCCGGACCCGCCCGGCATATCCAGTAGCCACAACAAAGTCTAATGTGAGAGGTTGGGTGCATTAAATTAATTAATGCCACATGTTAGGGTTAATTCATGAACCACTTGGAAACACTTAACCAACTTGATACGTGATTGGATGGGGTTAAGTCATGAACCACTTGGGTACACTTAACCAACTTGATACATGATTGGATAGGGTTAACCACACTTAACCCGTTAGAAACCCTAGTTACGTGGTCCTTTTCAGCAGTAACCCTCTTGGATGTATCAACGATACCCTAGGGACTTGGCTAGGGTGGGGCACGATTACTGGGCTGATTGTAAGCGACCAGAACGACGACTGAGTTGGTACGCCGGTGTAGGTTCAGGCGGACTATGGTCGTGCACATAGTCCGGAGTTGAAAAAGCAGGCACGGGCACCAATAGGTTTAGAATATGCGTGCTTGATTTGTGTCAGTGGTTGGCACCCTAGGACTTGATACACCCTACGGTGGACCTAGCACAGTTCGACTACATTCCGTGATTGGGCCGTATGACACCGACACTCGACGAGTTAGGCTTATAGGGAGCCGATCGACTAGACCGTGTAGTTGGACCCCGCCTTGGGTCATCTCATGATATGGGGCCAAGGGATCATTTCTTGTTTATACTTGACATGGGCTGGATTACTAGTACTATTGGTGCAAAACTAAACCTTGTATATGCGATGGCACACTTGATCTACCTTGTTATCTATTTATCATGCCAGTTAGTTACCATCATTATGTTTCATCTCAGTTTCTCATGTTTAGTTAACTTTATTAGATTTTATACTAATAGTCGGTAGGACTTACCAGTCTTTATGACTGACCCTTTTTCTTTCGCCTCTTTTCTTCCGTTCCCCCCCCCCAGGTTCTCAAGGAGGGAAAACTAGTGCTTAGCTTGGACATTTGGCTTGCTTTCTTGACAGCTCATGTACGGTTTGGACTTGAGCTTGCTATGGCTTCACCACATCTATCTTGGGGAGAGTTTACTTTATGTTATTTTCATTTTATTTTTTCTAGACTTGTGGTAGTTGGAAAATAATGACTAAGTACTTTGATGTAAGTTGACTAGTTGGTTTTTGAAATGGTTAAGTATGGTTTTTAAATTTCTACCGCTGCTTTACTTATTTATTTATCTATTGTCTGTCTTGTGATATCTCTGTGCATGTTTACCTAGACAACACCCCTCCAAAGCTAGTGCCAGCACTCGTGAGTGTGGCCCTGGCGGAGGTGGGGTGTTACACCGATTATGTGATGGAAAGTGGAGACAGCTTTGACGAATTGGGGTGAAAAGGTAGAAATACCTTCCGATGATTTCTCAGCTGGAGTAACTGCCATCTCTGACACCGTCTCAGGAATGGGGTATAAAAGAGATACCTGAGGGATCGCCGGGTTTTTGTGGTCATATCCCTCTACTTCAGAAGTTTCAGCGGTAGTGGAAGAAGAACCAGCCTCCAAGATGTCCTTTTGTTTATCCTTCCGCTTTTCCTCCTCCATGGCAGCAGCGATGAGGTGACGCCCCTCAGCCAGACGTGTCAGCTCATCATCTCTTAGATATTTTTCCATGAGCCGGTCTTCATCGATAGAATCTACCTTGAGCTCTTCCTTCTCCCATTCATTGATTTGGCTCCACACGTGAACCAAGGTAGTCGGATAATCTTCGATCCAAGAGATGTTACGGTGATTAATTATATGTGCAAAAAATTCGATCATTAATTCACCGAGACCTTGCACATCCTCCTAAGCCTCTGCCAGCTGCTTGCGAGACTCTTCAGCCGACTTGATGACACTTCCAACATTACCCTCCGCTAGGGTAGCCCTGTTTTTGGCCTCCATCAACTTGGAAGCCAAGTCAGCGTTTTTCTTCTCCAATTCGGCATTCTTCCTCGCTAACTCGGCCTTTTCTCGCTCAAGAGCAGCATAAGCAAGTTGCATTTTGGCGTTATCCGACTTAGCGTCTTGTGCTTGCTTCTTCAACTCCGAGCGCTCTTGACTATGAGACTCGAGCAAGTCATGATAACGTTTTTGTAGATCTTCAAATTATTGCTTGAAGCTAGCAGCATCCCATTGAGCGATAGCAAGTTGGGCCTGTGTATCCTCAAGGTCTTTCCCCAAATTTTTCAAGGCCTTTGCGTCGGCTTCTACAATCTTTTTCATCGAGTTAGTATCCGTGATTAGAGTTCGGATTATTCTGGAGAGGTTGCATGAGTACTTGAACATCTCCGAATATTATTTTTCGATTGCGTCAATTTTTTCTTTGGCCTCGTCTTCCCACCTCGGGGAAATAGGCTCAAGAGCGGGTAAGAAAGTCAAGTTTTCAAAATAGTGTTCGGGAAACTACTCCTCCAGATATGCCCGCTTAACTGTAGTGTCAGCATCCAATGGTGGAGGTACGGGGAATGTTAGCTCGGTATCCTTACGTGAGAGGGACTCCTCACCCTTCCCAGGTCGCTTTGCAGGAACCTTACGCTTGTCTCGTGAACCGGTATCTTTCGGCGGGCTCCTTTCCCTACCGCGTTTTTCTTGAGAAGAGGTTTGATATTTTGGCTGCGACGTGTCATCTCCTCGACAACCTTGGTGAATTTTGTATCATTCTGGATCTGATCGAATGGGTGAGCGAGAGCGCGAGGTCCGCGATTGATAATAGTGATAAGGCCTTCTATCCTCTCTACCGTGGCTTTCGCGGCGATCATGCTCAACATCGTGAGGGGGCCTAGTCATGCTGCGGCGTAGTTTCTTGATATCATAGTGAGCACGAGACATTGTACCTGCACAACAATACAAGTGGAATTCAGAATCAGTATTCTCATAAGAAGTAAGTGCTGTGAAGTGGGGTGCTCTTGTGTTAAGTGCATTCTAAGTGGTGTTCCCCCCCCCCCTCTCCGCCGACAAACCAGAGTCTGAAGCCAAGCTAGTGCGAGTGGGCTCTTTGGCCTTAACAGGAGTAGTCTCCTCTGAAGAAGTAAAGACTAAAGGGTTTGTGCCAAAATCCTCGAAAGTGTAAATAGTGTCAGGAAGGGGGAGATCTCCCAAGCCCTGGAATGTAGGATCATCAGCAGTAGGGGCATCTCCTTGGGGAGCGTCTGTTGGCTGTTCTTTAGGAGATGGTGATTTCTCAGGAGAAATAGCCTCCCCCGGGACGATGTACTCTTCTCCATGCTTTTCGGGTATGTTGGCCATCTCATCGTCTTGAGTCGAAGATGGAGAAGGTGAAGTTCGAAGTGGTATGATGGGGGTTTTCGAGCTCTCGCCCATTTCTGGAATTACATCCACTGGAGGGATATATACATATGGACCTGACCCATGACCTATGCTACGGGTAATGGAAAGTAGCCCGTGGTGATGAAGGTATTCATCCTTGAGGACCTCATCGATAGTTAGAAATTTCTGGTCACCATTAAGGAGGTGATGCATCCGATCAAAATACACCTGATCTGATATTTGTTTGGGATTATCAACTGCAAACAAAAAGAAAACGGATAAATGTATTGGCGTGAACACTCAGAGTTGAGATCTAGAAAACCAATGCTTTACTTGATTTTGTCCATCTTCTAGCACATCCCAGTTGTTGTCTTATATAAAACCATTCCAGCTTGGAATCGCCAGCCTTGCTGCTGAACGGCGCTGAAATTATTTTCCTTTTTGGGATTGATTCGAAGTAAGAGAAAGAAGGAGTTTCTCGTGTCCGATGCTTGAAGTTATAAAACAAATAAATGTCGTCAAAAGTGAGCTCTATATCTAAGATCTCGCGGTATGCTACATATAAGGTATATAGGTAAGCATAGGAGTTGGGATGCAGCTGCATGGGGGCAATCCACATCTGTCTTAGGAAGTCGACGACAAAAGGGGGAAATGGTGGGATAGCCCTGACCATGCACATCGATCGGGTGATGGCCATAAATCCTTCTGGAGGACTGTGAGGACGGTCAATTTTCGACGGCACCAGAGTATCCCTTCTTAGTATACCGTGCTTTAGACATATGCGAGCAAGTCTATCATCGTCGATCGTTGATTCAATAGAGTCTGTGGGTGATTCCAAGATAATGGCAGACTCGAATTCGTCAGGAGCTCGGTAATCTCCAATCCCTCCTTCCTCCTCATAGCCCAAAGAGATTTCGTTGTTTGAAGATGTTTCGTTGTTATGCGTTCCTATTTCATAATCAGAGCCCTCGTCATCCCATTCAGGGTCTGAAGGAGAAGATATGTCATCGAGGGTATATTTCTCAGGAGTTTCTGCCATTTCCATCTTCTTTGCTAATCTAGAAGAGCGTCTTTCGGCCATGATCGCTAGACTATTGAAGAAACAATGGCAAGGATTAGAGTAAAGTTGCCCGTGTCCCCCGTATGTGTATGTGAAATAAAGTGTGTGCTATGTGTGACAGAGATGCAAAGTAAATACATGAAAGCATAATGTAAAGGGCCAAGGAAGCAATAATGTTCAGAATGGTTTTTGATATTTGTCATGTTTGAAAGGCGCTATCCTAACTGTTCGTCAAGTTGAAGGCTATGTCAAGCATTTATTAAGATAGTTGAAAAAATTCTTACACGCTAAGTTAGGCTACTTCGGTTCGGTTCGGAAATCTGCATTGGGATCGGATCGGAGGGAAAAGTCAAGTTTCGATCGGACAGTGAGGTGAATCGGATCGGCTCGGATGAAGACTTTCGGAGCGGATCGGATCAGTTCGAGTAATCATTCTTTTCTTTGTCTCTTATTACCATCCGATCCGAACATGTGAGATTTGTTTCCCACTTCTTTTTTGCCTTTCTCTGCTCCGATCCGGTCTCGTAAACACCATCCGATCCAGTTAAGTGGGTTTCAATTCCTTTTTTTTTTGCTTTTTCTGTTGCCCCGACCCGATCCGGTTATGTGAACACCTCTCCTTTTCTTTCACTTCAACGCTTCTCCATCCGAACCGATCCCAGCTCCTCTCTTCCCCTTCATCTCCTTTCTTCTCCATCTCGCTGAACCTAACTCAATTTCACAAAACTAGATCGGGTTCAGGCACTTAAGTGCTTAAATGTTCTGTAGAACCCAAACTCTTCCTCTCAACGCCTCGAGGTGGTGACAAGAGCCACCAACGACGATGGCGAAGAGAGAGAGGGCGGCGGCGCTGAAATTAAACGCACATCAGGTTCAAATTGTCCAATTTTACCACAAATCTAAATCGAGATCAATTACAGCAAAGTGATTCGAGATTTTAAACCTACCTATGTATTGGATTTGGGGATTAAAACGAGAGAGTTTCAGAGTTTTTAAAATTCCAGCGGTTTTGATGCAAATTTCGTTGGAAGAAAATAATAAAGAAGGAAGAGGAAGGAGGAGACGAGGAAGGTATTTATATGAAATTGCAGCGACTACTCATATTCCCAATTTTCTCAGCCAGTTCGGACCGGAAGTTAAGCCCATTAAGGCCCTATGGCATGTTGATCCATAGGGGAGTTGATTCGATGTATCTGCTCGGATGTGCCACTGAAGGATACCCATCCAGATCGGAATCCGAACCGAAGGCAATTATTTGATGACTCTGTTTCAAAGGATGTCCCATGAATTGCTTTGAAGCACACTTTATATTAGATAAGAGTGTACTTCGAGGGGGCAAAATGTTAGCCTATTTTGTGAACTAGGCCACACAAAGAACAAATAGAAAGAGGGACACCAATTGGATCGGATTGGGGAAAGATAGTGCAGGAGGTGAATAAAGATCAAGAGCGCAGAGACCACAGCAGATCGGATCGGAGAGATACAATAGTAGCCTCATTACATCGGATCGGATCGGCAGTACGTCAGCACATCATAAAGCAGGTGGCTTCAGCGGTTCGGTTCGGAAGGATACTCTAGCGGCAACAGAAGAAAGCAAGCAAGCCCAACGGTTCGGATCGGATGAGTACGTCAGCAACATCAAGGGGCAGCAAGTAGGCTAAGCGCGATCGGATTGGAGGCTCCGATCCAAATCCCTTTTTTCCTTTAAATCTGTAGCCGTTGCTGCACGTATCCCCTGAAAACTTAGACAAGATCTTACTATTTATCCCATGATCTCCTACTCAATCAATGCGATGTAGCCATCCTAGAGCCTCCGAACCCAACTCTCAAGGGATGGATGCCACGCAATTCCGAACCGGAGCCACTTTGAGGAGATGTTTCACCTATAAATACACCACCTAGAGGCATTTAAAAGGATCTTTTGGCAAATTCTCAGTCCATACTTCCTCCATAGCCGAATTCTACAATCATATTCAGATCAAAGTCATCTCTTAAAGCCCCTTTTGAAAGATTTGAGTGAATTTATGCATTGTAATTGCGAGGTTGAGTGAGAATCATTGCTGTACTCATATCCAAATCATCAAATAAAAGAAAACAAAGTGGACGTAGGCTCGTTAACGCCGAACCACTATAAATTGCGTGTTCTTATTTGCTTTTTGATTCTATTTTGTTGAATTCATATCTAATTTGGGTGTTAGAGCCAATTTTTGGTCTAACAAGGGTTAAGTTAATAAGAAACACTTCTCCAATACAATGAACATGAAAGGTTAAGTTAATAAGAAACACTTAACCAACATGACATGTTAGGTGCATGGGTTAAGTTAACATGTACAAGAAGACAACTTAACCAAAATTACATGAACAAAGAGGATAGGGTTAAGGCAAGCTTAACCAATAATACATATGGACTTAATAAGGGGAAGGGTTAAGTAAATCTTGGGTAAGTGGGTAATATTAGTATATATAGGCCCACAAACTTAACCGTTAAATAAATATGTGTGAATCAGTGAGAAGGTTAAGTAACATATGAATAGGCAACACTTAACCAGTACAACATGTTAATTAAGCAAATGGGTGGGGTTAGGTTAAATTGAGAACACTTAACCATTATAACATGTTGATTAGGAAACCCTAGTAATAGGGACCCATTTCAGCAGTAACCCACATAGATGTATCATGGTACCCTGAGCTAGGCACGGTGGGGCACGATTACTGGGCTGATTATAAGCGGTCAAAATAGCGGCGGGTGGTGCAGTGGTGTAGGTTCCGACGGAGTATGGGCGTGCAGGTGCTCCGGAGTGGAAAAAGCTGGCACTAGGGATCAGTAGTATACACTGTGCATCTTGAATCGTGTCGAATTGCCATCATGGAAATTGATACACCCATGATGGGGCCAGCACAGGTATTTACGTACAAGCGTAGCCGAATGACAAAAGTAATGAATACATACAAGAGAGGTCGAATGACACAAGTAATGAATACATACAAGGGAGGTCGAATGACACAAGTAATAAATTAATACGAGTAGGAGCCGATCAATTAAGGTAGTAAGGATACATCTAACATCTTCATGGCAATTAGGCTGATTGAGGTAAGATCCTCATACTAGATGTACACCTGAAGGCTACCACAATTGTGGGACTGGGATCACCTTATTATATAACATAGGATACTAGTTGGGACACCAATAGGGGGTACAGATCCTTTTTCATAGGATACTAGTTGGGACACTAGTAGGGAATATGAATCATTTTATAAAAGACACTGGTTAGGATGCTAGTTGGGTGGTGTAGAGAAAATAGGAAATCAGAGAAAGAACCAAAGCGCATTCAGTGTATCTTGCCTTGTCATATCAAATGGTGCGGTGTAATCATGTAATAGTGCGATAACATAAGGTTAGTTGAGTTAGGTAATTCCTTGGGGGTCAATCTGATGTTGATTTCGGTCTTCGGCGTTGATACTCACGGGGTTACCCTCTTAACCAAGGTGTCTTAGTAAACAGTGCGATGTAGGAAATATCTTAATAATCAGGAGCGCAATTATAATATCATGTTCATCTTGTGTACCTTGTCCTATCTAATGCTCATCATTTGTTGTCTTACTATGCTTACTATCATGGTTATGTCTTGTATCCAGTTTATTCATGTCATGATACTTTTACCTATTTATATGCTGATAGTTACTGGACTTACCAGGCTTTATGTCTGACTCTGTTTTGTTTCGCTTTCATTTCTTCTGTTCCACCCCCCTCCTCCCCCCCAGGTTCACAGGGAGGGAATATTACCATTTAGCTCAGTTTTCTTTCCAAGCTCGAAGATAGTGGATGCATTGCTTTGGACTCTCTTTTCAACTGCTATGGATGGATCATGCTTTATTGGGTAAAACCATTATTATTTTATGCTTCTTTATTTTGTTAAACAAGACAGATGCTT